>JABFTP020000062.1:60708061-65508061 GCA_013387265.2 Cryptolaemus montrouzieri | reverse complement strand
CGGGACTTTCGGTCGGGTTGGTTGGGTATGCGGATGATGTGAATGCATTGGTTGCCTCTCGTAATGTTAAAGATGCTGTGGTGGGTGCTTGTCGTATTATGGATGTAGTAAATAACTAGTGTGTTGCCAATAGGCTTATTCTTAATATTCAGAAGACTGAGAGTATTCGTTTTGAGTTTGCTCCTCCTCGAGTGGCTGGGCTGGTTGGTGTGTCAGATGAGATTGTGTTCTCGATGAGTTTTAGACTCTTGGGGGTTCAACTTGATGATCAGCTCGAATAGAGAAGGCATACTGAGCATCTTGTGAAGAAATTAAATTCCGTTATTTTTTCTTTGAATGTTTTGAAATATCAAGTTCCCAACTTTATACTCAAGATTGTCTACCATACATTCCAATGTCTGCTGACGAATGGTATACTTTTTTGGGGCAGTTGCACGAGCGTGGAGAGGGTTTTTTGAGACAGAAATATGTAATGAGAATAGTTGAGCAATTTGGCGGTCGTGAGTCATGTCGTGGCCATTTTCGTTAATCTAAAATATTGAGAGTATGGTTTATATATTTACAGAGTACTATAATTCGTGAGAATATTTCTGCTTTTGTAAAAACTGTAATGAAACTACGAGAGTTCAGCAATTTCTTTACCCCACTCATAGTTTGTCTCTGACTGAAAAAACACCTTTTTATATGGGAATGAGATTGTATAATGGACTACCTAGTGGGTTACAGAAAATTTCTAATGAAAATATTTTCAGGATAAGATTATTCAAGTTTTTAATAGACTGTGAGCCATATTCCGTCAATGAGTTTCTCAAGTATTGTGTTGAATGTTGATTTGTCGGTTGAATATTTCGGCTATTGTATTGACGTGTTTTACTTATTGTTCTATATTCTATATGTATTTTACAATATTTTGAAACTGATAAATATCATTATCATTACCTCTGTATAACTTATGTAATATGCAAATTCTGGAAATAAATTGAAATTGAAAATTTACTTTCACCAAGTGTTAAGCGAGAATTCCATATACAGCATTATATATCTGACGGTATGAGTGTAACATAAGGGAGTGAGAAGACTACAAAATTGTAAGGAAAATGCGAGGGTGGTCCAACTTTTACATGAAAGAAATAATGCGAGAGAGCTAAAAAAATATAATATAACCTAACCTTTTTCAATAATATAAAGTAGCAAAACTCTTCAATAAAGTATACCGCGTACAGCTGGAGTAAATCATCTATAGATCCGCATTATACGTATCGGACGAATCGTATCGAACCCATCCGTTTGAAAGCAGTGCGCCCATATATTCTTAGTAATCGGAATGTAAACAGAGCTGGTCAGTAATCGCTTCAATTCTTAGCAGGCGGTTACTCATCTGAAAATTTATTCGTTCGTACAATTGCGTCGGCATTACCGACATGCCGATTCGTACGATCCGTTCGATGTGTGAATGGACCCAGTTATATTACCTCATGGTAAATATATTGCCAAGAATAATTGCTGAAGTGAAAAAACCCTGAAATTATGTAACAACCTTAATACTGATAATATAAGATATAAGTTAAATTAAAATAAAACACATATTTTAGAAATTACCTTACCTTCTCAAAATCTACAAGCCTACTAATGAAATCAAAAATGGCCTTCAAGCGAGTTAAAAACACTCCTAGCACAGTTCCCGAGTTTTTCAGTTGATAATTCTACAAAAATTCAGAAATAAGATCCGAGATGTTCAGTTACAAGAAGAAATTCTGGTTTCGTGTTCTATTAAGTATATCAAAGCACACCTGTACCACATGCCCTAATCGATTCAAAAGAGTGATTTAATTCGAAGAATCTAGCCTGGACGTTATTATTTTTAATACAAAAATCAATTCTATAAACAATACGAAAGTACTGCCATGGGAAATTGTCTTCGCCTTTCATTGCCAACATATTCATGAGTAAATCAGAAATGACTAGTAGTCAGTTATGAATTTCCTTACAATAATCATCACCTTTGGATTAAATTCACATATGAAGTAAAGAAAGATAACCGGTTGGTTTTCTTGCATACACTCGATATGAGAAATAACAAATTCTTAGAATTTGATGTTCACGAAAGAGCACTGTCATAAGTAAACTCATTCCTTCCATTCATTTCATTTTCAAAATGAGTATAATAAAAGAGAAAGGTATGGTATTGAAATCTAACCTATGGTTCCAAATGAATTCTAGGAATGGACCTGAATCAAAAGTTACTTGAGAAACAGTAACAAGCAAAAAATATTTCGTTCAGAATGATATAGTTCTATTGCTTTCGATGAAAAAAGTACAAACCTACCAAATAATACATGCTTCATTGCTTGATTTATAATCATGAATATTTTTCTGAATTAAAATAGTTCTTTTACTAAAAATCAAGGATCCACATAAGCAAATTTTGAGTAGACAATTTCATCATAAATTTTAGAATGCGTAGGAAATGCCACCAAGAGCGCTTTCCCAAACCTGCCGTATTTATTTCTCACAAACGAGGTCATTACCGTAACGCCGACTGTTAAGGGCGGATGCTACGCTGCATATTAAACGACAACGTTAATTAATCGACCAATATGATATGCCCTGGGCCTGAATATTAAGCCCACTTGGCCGTTTTATGAACAAGACCTAGTAAGAGATGACAGCATGTATTACATTAACTAATTCTCAAAAGATTCCAATAAATAAAGTTTCTGATAACTATTCTTTTTAAAATTAGATGATATTAGCGCATCGTTATAAGATTTCATGAGTTTAACTTGTCAGCTCTGGTAAGTCGTCAATTTTTAATGAGTAGGTAACTAAAATACAAAAATTTATTACGTAATAAAATAACACTCTGCTAGCGGCAAAAGGCGGCTTTATCAAAGGAACGCGCGGTACTTGTCAAAGAAAAGCCGCGTTTTTTATTCTGGCCGCTTTTCTAGAAATTTCGGGAGGCGCGTTCGACGGGAACATTCGAGACTTTCGTTCAAGCCGATATAAATGTTGCGCCTGCAGGAATTTGAGTCATTCTGAATTGTAACTTGAAGGCAATACTACGTCGATACAAAGTTTATTATTAAATAGTACAAAATTAGTGCAGCCCAGAAACCTAGAAAGTATCATTTTAATAACGGTTAGGAGAAAGAATTTTACTTTTGTTTGGTGAAATAAGAGGATTTGTCTTATTTGTGGAGCGTCAGTTGCAATACCTAAGCGTGGTAACTTAGAGAGGCATCATAAAACGGGTTCAAAAAAATTATGAAAAGGATTTTCCGCCACAGAGTGAATTAAGAAAACGAAAAGTACGTGATTTGATATCTTGTTTGAAAAAAGAGTAAACCATGTTCACAAGACCAGCCAAACCATCAAAAGCTGCTACGATCGCGTCATTTAAAATATCTCATATATTGGCGAAACACAAGAATCCATTCGAAGATCGGTTGTGAAAGAAGCATTTATTTGGAGATTTTGAAAATAAAACAGAAATCATGTCTGCTATTAGAGAACTTCAGTTTTTTTGTCCGACTATCATAAGGCTTATTGAATTCATGAGTCAGGGCACTGCCCAGCTGTGTATTTTTATTCGGATGGTATTCAATGACATGTTGACTAAGGAAGAGTTTTTGACAATCATTCCTCTGAAGTGGAGAATATATATATATATATATATATATATATATATATATATATATATATATATATATATATATATATATATATATATATATATATATATATATATATATATATATATATATATATATACGTTTTCTTCAATTTTGTAAAAACTACAAGCTACCATAAGTGCACTAGTGTCTCTAATAAGTGACGCAGTAGATAAGAACATACCAGCATTGTGCATCTTTGTCGGTCTGGCTAAGGCCTTTGATACCCTAGATCATGCATTGCTAGGAAGGACATTTGAATGTGTAGGTTTCAGGGAGAATTCATATAATCTCATGAAGAGTTATCTCTCAGATATGAGGCAACAAGTAAAGATTCGAAATGTACTTAGTGCGCAGAGACAAATAACTTGTGGTGTACCGCAGGGTACGGTATTAGGGCCAATACTTTTTCTGATTTATCTTAACGATCTGTTTTCTATTGGTGTTGAAAGCAAAATAATAAGTTTTGCAGACGATAAAGCTCCCTTTCTGGAAGCATCAACTTAGTCTGATCTTGCGACAAAAAAACTTTCTATGAATGTTAAAAAAACACGGAGGAAATTATGGGCATTGCAACAAAAATTGTGAATTCCATCCGTGCACGTAGCTTGCAACGGCGGCTCTTTAAGTTGTAGTTGGAAGATAGGGAATCAGCTGAACACACTGATTTAGTTCTTCGCACGGACGTCAGGTGGTTGAGTTTCGTAAAATTCCCAGAAAGGTTTCAACTGCAACTGATGATAGATCAACTAAAAAGAAAGGATCTGAAACATTTTCCGTCCTTGAAAGCAAGGATTCCTCAGTTGAATTATGATACGCATGAGGCTGAATTATCAAATATTTGGGGACTATTCAAAATGCGTTTTTATGATTGCAGTAAACTGGCAAATATAGCATCATTTATGAGTTATCATTTTTCATGTAAAAACATTGAGGAATTAGCTACTGAAAGAGCAAGTCAGTTTAATATGAACTCATGTTCTGTTGAAAATGAGTTGGCGCAGATTATATCAGATATAAATCTCAAAGCTACACCATCTGATACAAATTTCTGCTGTTCTATATCTGCAGATAAATATCCGAATCTAAGGCAAATGGCCCTTCAACTGACGGCAATGTTTGGGTCAATTCATTGTGCGAGTCTGCATTTTCTGAAATGAAGATAATTAAGTCCAAATATCGCAATCGACTAACTGATGATCATATGTCATCATGCTTGCGATTAGCACTCAGTGGTTACGTACGAACTTATGAAAAGTATGCTGAGGACATGCAGTGCCACGTTTCAACATCCAAAGTACTCCTTACTTAAAGAAAATCTATCATTCTATAGAAAGAAAAGGAAGCACATTTGAGTAGTTGTAATATTATAGCTCGAATAAAAGATTGCCCAAGAGTGTTTATTTTGATTCTCATATCAAAAAGGAAATTTGGTTTGACAATTTTGGATTTGTTAGACTTCCCAAAATTGCTGAGAGAAGAAAAAAATAACAAGAAATTGAATTGAAATGTAACTACGTAAATTTCCACTTTCGATTACATTAACAAATTAAAATTTTCACCTTAACCCACTTCGATATACTCCAAATAATAGAAAATTATGAAAGACTCATCTAATGCGTATTTAAAGTTGGAATATGATTCCAATTTTTAACTGCGAAATAAGAAAATGGAATCAGATCAGTGGGTGACCGATATGCATTATTTGGAATAAAACATTAGTAATTAACGTGCAATTGCGTTTTCTTAAAGATAATTAGGAAATTATGTTGTTACAGATAAATTGTTTCTCTATATTTTGTTGAATTGTTTTTATAAACTAAATTTACAAAGTTAATTGTAAAAGTTTTCATTGTTTTTTCTGATTATGATTTTAGAAATAACAATGACAAATGTAGAAAATTTTGGTGAATTTGGATGAAGTACGAGGAGTATTTATCGATTAGGGTAGATATTGGACCAGTAATGAGGATTATTGGGATTGAATAATCCTTCAGTCGTTATCCTCACTTCATCAGTCGATATGGTATATTGGTAGAATTTGGAATTTTCGCTTGACTTTTCCTGATATCATCAGCAAAATTCTAACAGAAGCTTATAATCTTTTGACTGACACTGAGATTTCCTGATCTTTCAAGGTTGAACCATATTTCTTCTGAGGAGTCGTGAAATCTTAGAATTTAGTAACGCATACTCTCTTTTACAACTCGCCTACATGAAATTGAGGGATTTGCAAAACTTTCATGGTAATTTGTACATTTCCTTATTTATGGTGATTTCTTTCTCTGACTGTTTCTGTTTCTATATTTGGAATATATATATATATATATATATATATATATATATATATATATATATATATATATATATATATATATATATATATATATATATATATATATATATATATATATATATACAGGGTGCTTCAACGAAAACTAAACAGAGGCTATATCTACCAAGATTTTCAGTTCTGATCAAAACGCAATTTTAGTTTCATGGGGGACATCTTTTGGGGTACAATACTTGCCTGAAATATCAACCCCCTAAGCAGGGGTTGTAATCCTTGAACATCTTGAATAGGAAAGATGGGTCGAGTGATAACTCAAAAGAAAGGTGGTATCTTTGTCTACATCAACCTGAACGAATTTACATTTTTAATTGAAAACTGTAAAAGATACAGGGTGAGCAACTGAAAGATAGGGAAGACTATTTCCCTCAGAGTATTCAAGTTTCGGTGAGGTAAAATGGAACACATCCATGCTGATCAATAGCAGTCATCATCAAGTACCATCCTCATCTCGAATTTCAACCCCTGGATCATGGGTGACAACCCTTGAAAATTTGGAAGAGGGTAGATGGGTCGAGTGATAACTCGAAAGAAAGGTATTGTCTTTGTCTGCATTCCCGTGAAAGAATTTTAATTTTTGATCGAGAACTGTAGAAGATACAGAGTGAGCCAACTGAAAAATAGAGAAGACGGGGATGCAGACAAAGATAATACCTTTCTTTCGAGGTATCACTCGACCCATCTACCCTCTTCCAAATTTTCAAGGGTGGTCACCCTGCTCTAGGGGTTGACATTCGAGATGAGGATGGTACTTGATGATGACTGCCATTGATCAGCATGGATCTGTTCCATTTTACCTCACTGAAACTTGAATAGTCTCAGAGAAATAGTCTTCCCTAACTTTCAGTTGCTCACCCTGTACCTTTTACAGTTTTCAATTAAAAATGGAAATTCGTTCAAGAAATGTAGACAAAGATACTACCTTTCTTTTGAGTCATCACTCGCCCATCTTCTCTATTCAAAATGTTCAAGGATTGCACCCAAAAGATGTCTCCCTTAAAACGTTTTGCATTTTGATCAGAAATGAATATCTTGGTAGATATAGCCTCTGTATATATATATATATATATATATATATATATATATATATATATATATATATATATATATATATATATATATATATATATATATATATATATATATATATATATATATATATATATATATATATATATATATATATGTAAACATGAGACGAGAAGAATTCTTCAAAAATCCGTAGATCAATGAATAATCCTTCCTGACAAGAACCAGTTCCCAAATCTGCCCACCATGCACGAATCCCCCAAGAGCCACAATAGTCCAACTGAGCAGGATGCCTAGAAACGAACCGTCAGACTGCAGTTTCGTCCTTATTGTGAGTCGAATATCGCTTCTCAGCATTCTAACCAGCTACATAGGGCACCCTAATGATTCCAGAAAGGACGTTTCTCTAACATACATACGAGAGTGATACCCTAACACGATGTATTTCGTACATACGTATGAGAGTCGCCCATTATGGACCGAAACGGTGCACCCGCTGCCGGACTTCGAGAAAAATACGAACAATAAAAAACAGATGTGAGAAAGTTAAAAATTCCAAAACTTGAGGAACATCTTCCGTCAGTCCGTGAATCACATCAACGGTTAAAAACGAGCGAAATAATCCCGTTGGATTTGGTGCTCTGGGCCTCCTTTTCCAGGATAAGACCTCTTGTCGATAAATATTTGATGTGACAAATATTTTTCACGTTAAACTTCGCGAGGAGTTATACATCATTTGGCACCCTTGGCTAGGATCAATATTACGAAAAGCATTATGAATGCGCTCTAGTAACTCTTCTTTACTTCTTACAGGAATAAGATACACTTCACTCTTGATTTTGCCCCATAAATACAAATCACGGGGCGTCGGATCCGGAGAACGCGGAGGCCATAAATTTGGTCCTTGATTACCCCACCATTCATCCTCGAACATTTCTGTTAGCTGCCGATCTACAGCTCCTGTTTTATGTGATGGTGCACCATCTATTTGGTAATAGCAATCTCTCAGAATGTTAAGGGGTAATCCATCTAAAAAATTTTCAGGTATCTGTCCATTAAGATTTTCCTCATAAATGTGATAAGCCAACAAATCATTCATTAAAATTGCAAAAACGATCACGCTGAATTTATTTTGGTAATCAATAACCTCAATGAAATGTGGATTTTCTGTGGCCGAAAAATGTCGATTTCTCCTGATGGTTATGCCACTTTCATTGAACTTGGCTTCATCAGACGATATAATTTTTTGCAGAATTGTCTCATCTTCTCGAAGCCGAATTAATAAATTTTCACAGAAATTTAGCCACTTGGGAAGGTCAGTTGGTTTCAATTTTTGTGGTCTGATAAAAGAATACGGGTGCATGTTATGTTTCTTAAGGATCCTTTGAATGGAAGTATAACTCAATCCAATAAACATTGATGCTGACTTAATGGACGCATGTGGATTAGCACGAAAACACGCTAGCGTATTAATTTGATTGTCGTCGTCTTCGAAAATTGGTTTTCTTCTAGTTTCTATGTATTTTGTTCCTCCAAATTGCAGAAAATTGCTTTTAATTCTTCGAAATTTTGTTTTACTCATAGGCGCCAAATTTGGAAATTGGTTATTGAGTTGCCTGCAAGTTCTATCCACCACTTTTTGACATTCGCCATGAATTAAAAAGAGATTAAACATATTCTTGTTTGAATAATCAGCTATTTTATTATCAATCTGGTGTTTTTCAAAAATTTTCACTTTAAATTACCAACAATTCTTGTTGAAATATCAAATTCGAATGAACGAAGTGACAAGTACATTAATTTTAGGCATCTGTCAGGTGAGCGTAGCTAGTTCAGCTACTTGATTCAAATATTTCAAAGCATTCTCTGTTAGTTCTTGCAAAATCATCAAAATTCAATAAATTCCCAAATTATTTCGGAACTATAAGGGATGGGTATAGTACATGCTGATACAATTCCATCTGAAATTTGACGCTTCATCTGATGGCGATATAAAAACTGGCACGTGCCATTTGAAAAAATTGAGTTATTGCTGTTTGAAAAAGGCCAAATTGAAAAAATCATACAAAACAACGCAATAAACATTTGACATGTGTAGATCGCTTAAAAAATTTCTTGATCCTTCTTCTATCCACCCAAACAAAAATTGTGTCTGTGATGCAAAAGATCTACGAGCTACAATTTTCTTAATGTTCCTCAAAAACCGAGTTTATAACAAAAATAATTAAATCTGTCAAAAGTTTTGACAGATAAGAGCCAACAACTTGGGTATTCTATGCCTTGCTCAAATGTCGGTTCTAGATGTATAATAAAAAAGGTAGATTGCCATTTGAAATAACAAAGTGATAACCCACTTCCGGTATAACCGGAAATGGTATCACTTCGAAAATATTTAATTTCAATTGGAAATCGCTTGTTATGGCCGCGTATCAAATTTCACCTTGATATTGCAATTGGAACTCAAAAAGTTTTTAACGGACGGTCCTGGTGGATATCCTTATATATATATATATATATATATATATATATATATATATATATATATATATATATATATATATATATATATATATATATATATATATATATATATATGTCAGAGGCTTTCTCGCTGTAATATCCAGTGTAAGGACCTTAGTCAAGTAACACTGAATGTTATTCATTCATAGTTTTTTTGTTTCTTCTATAACTGTTCAGATAAATTTTTGTTCAAACCTAAAATCTCAATATTTTTGTGAAGATTCCTAGGAATAACACGTGTTGTAGAAATATTAATCGGTAGAATAAATAATTTTTTCAAATTTAATCTATTTCCATAAAGAAAATATAGCCATTATTGATAGAAACGGCCAGCTGGCCCTGGGACTGTAACTATCACTTTATTATTCTCATTCTAGGGAAAACGAAAATTCCATGTTTCTTCAATATTCTCTTATTTCAAAATTTTATTCAATAAATTGTCGGAGATACAAAGCTACAATGTGAATCATCTATTTTTGATGTTTTCAAATGGAAACACAGAAAAACTCGACAGATTTTGACGTCATTGTTAAAGGTACACAAGGTCAACCAAATTGTAATTTCTTTGAACGAAAAATGCAGATAACACCGGAAATAAAAATTGCAAGAATTATACCGTCACCAACAGGTCTAAATTGAAGCAATTAGATCATAGTATAATATGATTGATTTTCATGAACAACATCAATACATCAAATAAGTCAATAGGTAACATAAACATCGAGTGTATCCGATGCAATGAAAATGTACCAACCTAACGTATTGAAATATTAAAACTTACCCACCCTGTACAAAAATTATATTGTACATTAGTCAAGGCAAACAGTTATTAACAAACGATATACACTGAAAAATCAAATAAAATAAATATTTATATTTTCATTGCACTCCAAAGCTCCCCATTCTCTTCACATCGAACCCAGAGCCCCTAGAGATTTTCCCCTCGTCAAAATACTATATTCATTATGTCCGAATTAATTAACCATAAATAATAAAAGAAAGGCGTAGCCATCCCATCAAACTGAACCTTTTCCCCATTATTTATGGGATTCCTAGAGCCTTTGGCAATAAACTCGGGTAGATTCCAAGTCATTCTAGATGCACTTTTGGTTTGTTGAACCGTCCGGGAGAGGTTAGAGCTGTTTCTCTTTTTCGAGCTTCTCTTAGTTACCTAATTTGAATATATATTGGCCAACTTATGAATTGTAAACATTCTGAAATGGGGGAGAACAGTGAAATGGAAATCATTGCGTTCTAACAGTGGAAGTTTAAGAAATGATTCGATTTCCAGTGAAATTCCTTTATCTGCTTTCGAATTAAGATTAAGTCTATCTGAAGGCAGAGTATTCTCTGAGAAATATTCTTTTCCATGGAGATGTTTGAAATTCATGGTTTTCGAAAGTAAACCTGATTCTATTGAGATTTGATGAAATTAGGATCACATATATAACCAGAAATATTATGAAATGTGAGAAATGGCTTTTATCATCCAACAGAGTAATGTTTAGGAGTACATAGAGCTGATTTCGATTATATAATTCGAAATCTAATGGTCAATGAATGTTGCATTACCTTTTATGTGCTGATTTTGATGTTTCGCCACGAACCAACAAATGGCTTTTGTGGTGGAACCAATAAAGGCACTTTCACTTTGCCGTTAAATCAGCAAAATTCAGCAAATTCAATGCCCTCTAATGCTTGCAAACTACGTCCATTGAACCAATGATATCTGTGCAATGAGGATTGCGAAGTTGCTTGCATTACATAATATTGGTTCAGAAATGACATTTTAAAATGAATCATACTTGAGAACTATACGCTAGTTGGTTTGCTAGAAAAAATGGTATCCATAGCGGTGTCGCTCTGTTGGTTGCAAACAATGTCACTTTCGAAGCTAGGCAAGTTGAACAGCTGTGTATAATTGCGTGAAGATGAGTGCAGTAAAACTTCCGCAATATCAAATATTGATAATGGAAGTTTATAGACCGCCAAATGATAACATCCGATCATTTTTCAAATAAATGGACATGGCATTAAGTGATGCCATGGACTCGGCAAACAGTTTGGTAGTTTGCGATAACTTCAGTGTAAACATTATCGACAAATCTGTCAGGAAAAATGAATTTTTAGAACTAATGGCATTCTATGGTCATATATTTACGGAGCCTCTGAGGGTCACATCAAGATCGTTCACTTGTATTGACAATGTGCTTTGAAATGGAAGCACAGAAACAACTCCACAGTTTTTGACGTCATTGTCAAAGATACAAAAAGTCAATCTGTCAAAAATATCTGAATTGAAATTTCTTTGAGCAATAACACCTGAAAATTGCAAGAATTGTGGTCATTGTCGAAGATGGTCGAAGTCAAAGATATGCTGCAATATCTTTGGGTTTATTACAAATCACAGTGTGTAGTTGTTTCTTTGTTTGTCATTCCTTTAACTTGCTCTATTTCCGCCTTTCGGCCAATGACACGCCGGGGTATTCTGTCACCTCACTAACCCGGAAATTTTGCCGAACCCCTCTCGTGTCGAGGGAAGGAATCTTTAATGTCCAACACATCTCTGTTAGACAGAACCGACGGCTTTTCAGTGAGTAATGCCATTGAAAAATAACATAGAACAGGTCAATGCATATATTTGACCTAAATGTATTACAAACCACGAAAAATACATTTACGAAATTATGCGTTTTCAGAATCTTTCATTCAGTATAGTATGTAATAATTAATTGAATTTGAAAATTGGTACATCTCAGTTTGAGACTTTCTGCTTCTGCAGTTAAAACATAATTTCTATGAGTTGGGAGATCATACCATGTCATTTTTGCCCTTCCGATCGGAATGATAGTGATTCTTAATTGGTAAGATCTTTTGGGGCGGAACTTTAACCTTACAATCAACATAAGCTGCGGCAGAGAATTTTGAGATGAAAAATGTAGCAGGTTATGAATTGTTTGATTATCTTTTTAGTCATGTGACTGATCTCGGATCTAATGTCAAGTTTTTTCCTTTAATTATGTTCGGTTGGTTGGAAAGGATATTTATTATTTAAACTATGTTCATTCTGCTGTTTTGCACTTTTATTTTTCAGATTGCTTTCGTCCAACTACCATCCGTAAATCTGGTTTGAAAGAAGAATGAAGCGTAAACACAATAATTTCGATTACTCTTTATGTTCACCACTCACTCAAAGACTAGCTGTTACCGATGTGTCAGCGACGGAGGAGACAGGGAATTTACTCCTGTTCTCTAGAATCATAGAACATATGCTCTATCCTGAGTCACATATTTACGGAGCCTTCGACAGTCACATCAGGATCGTTCACTTGTATTGAAAATGTTCTTTGAAATGGAAGCACAGAGACAACTCATTAGTTTTTGACGCCATTATCATAAATACACAATGTCAATCTGTCAATAATAAACCAAATTGAAATTTCTTTGAGCGATAAAATCTGAAAATTGCAATAATTATGGCCCTTGTTGAAGATGTCGAAGTCAAAGATATGCTGCAAGGTTTATCACAAACCACAGTGGGAAGAACCATTGAAAAATAACATAGAACAGGTCAATGCATACATTCGACGTAGATCTGTTACCAACCTCGAAAAATAAATTTGCGAAATTATGCTCTTTAACAATCTTTTATTCAGTATAGTATGTAATAATTAATTGAATACGAAGGATGAAACCCCCACTCAGGGACTTTCTGCTTCTACAGTTAAAACATAATAACCATGACTTGAAAGTTTGTACCATGTCATTTTTGCTCTCCTGATCGGAAAGGGGGAATATTGTGTTCTTGAGGATGATCATTACAGATATTTCAAAAAACGAGAATGATAGTGTATCCTAATTGGTAGGATCTTAAAGAGCGGAACTTTAACCTTGCAATAAACATAAGCTGCGGCAGAGCATGGTGAGATGAAAAATGTAGCAGGTTATGAATTGTTTGATTATCTTCTTAGTTATGTGACTGATCTTGGATCTTATGTCAAGTTTTTTCCTTTAATTATGTACGGTTGGTATGAAAGGATATTTATCACTTAAACTATATCTATTCTGTTGTTTTGCTCTTTTATTTTTCAGATTTCTTTTAATCACTTGTACTGAAAATGTTCTTTGGAATGGAAGGACAGAGACAACTCCATAGTTTTTGATGTCATTATCATAAATACACAATGTCAATCTGTCAATAATAAACCAAATGGAAATTTCTTTGAACGATAAAATCTGAAAATTGCAAGAATTATGGCCCTTGTCGAAGATGGTCGAAGTCAAAGATATGCTGCAAGGTTTATCACAAACCACAGTGGGAAGAACCATTGAAAAATAACATACAACAGGTCAATGCATAAATTTGACGTAGATCTGTTACCAACCTCGAAAAATAAATTTGCGAAATTATGCTTTTTAACAATCCTTTATTCAGTATAGTATGTATTAATTATTTCAATATTAAGAATGAAACCCCTACTTAGGGGCTTTCTGCTTATGCAGTTGAAACATATAACCATGACTTGAAAGTTCGTACCGTGTAATTTTCTCCCTCCTGATAGGAAAGGGAGAATATTGTGTTGTTGAGGTTGATCGATGCAGATATTTCAAAGAACGAAAATGATAGTGTTTCCTAATTGGTGATCTTATGAGGCGTAACTTCAACCTTACAATAAACATAAGCTGCAGCAGAGCATGGTGACATGAAAAATGTACCAGGTTATGAATTGTTTGATTATCTTCTTAGTTATGTGACTGATCTTGGATCTTATGTCAAGTTTTTTCCTTTAATTATGTACGGTTGGTATGAAAGGATATTTATCACTTAAACTATATCTATTCTGTTGTTTTGCTCTTTTATTTTTCAGATTTCTTTTAATCATTTGTACTGAAAATGTTCTTTGGAATGGAAGGACAGAGACAACTCCATAGTTTTTGATGTCATTATCATAAATACACAATGTCAATCTGTCAATAATAAACCAAATGGAAATTTCTTTGAACGATAAAATCTGAAAATTGCAAGAATTATGGCCCTTGTCGAAGATGGTCGAAGTCAAAGAAATGCTGCAAGGTTTGTCACAAACCACAGTGGGAAGAGCCATTGAAAAATGACATAGAACAGGTCAATGTATACATTCGACGTAGATCTGTTACCAACCTCGAAAAATAAATTTGCGAAATTATGCTCTTTAACAATCTTTTATTCAGTATAGTATGTAATAATTAATTGAATATGAAGGATGAAACCTCCACTCAGGGACTTTCTGCTTATGCAGTTAAAACATAATAACCATGACTTGAAAGTTTGTACCATGTCATTTTTGCTCTCCTGATCGGAAAGGGGAAATATTGTGTTCTTGAGGATGATCGTTACAGATATTTCAAAAAACGAGAATGATAGTGTGTGTATCCTAATTGGTAGGATCTTATGGAGCGGAACTTTAACCTTGCAATAAACATAAGCTGCGGCAGAGCATGGTGAGATGAAAAATGTATCAGGTTATGAATTGTTTGATTATCTTCTTAGTCATGAGACTGATCTCGGATCATATGTCAGGATTTTTCCCTTAATTATCTTCGGTTGGTAGGAAAGTATATTTATTACTTAAACTATATCTATTCTGCTGTTTTGCACTTTCATTTTTCAGGTTGTTTTCGTCCAACTACCATCTGTAGATCTGGTTTGAAAGAAGAATGAAGCGTAAATACAATAATTTCGATTACTCTTTATGTTCACCACTCACTCAAAGACTAGCTGTTGCTGATGTGTCAGCGACGGAGGAGACAGGGAATTTACCTCTGTTCTCTAGAATCATAGAACATATTACGTATGCTCTATCCTGATTCACATATTTACGGAGCCTTCGAGAGTCTCATCAGGATCGTTCACTTGTATTGAAAATATTCTCTGACATGAAAGCACAGAGACAACTCCATAGATTTTGACGACATTATCAAAAATACACAATGTCAATCTGTCAATAATAAACCAAATTGAAATTTCTTTGAGCGATAAAATCAGAAAATTGCAAGAATTATGGCCCTTGTCGAAGACGTCGAAGCCAAAGATATGCTGCAAGGTTTATCACAAACCACAGTGGGAAGAACCATTGAAAAATAACATAGAACAGGTCAATGCATACATTCGACGTAGATCTGTTACCAACCTCGAAAAATAAATTTGCGAAATTATGCTCTTTAACAATCTTTTATTCAGTGTAGTATGTAATAATTAATTGAATATGAAGGATGAAACCCCCACTCAGGGACTTTCTGCTTATGCAGTTAAAACATAATAACCATCACTTGAAAGTTTGTACCATGTCATTTTTGCTCTCCTGATCGGAAAGGGGGAATATTGTGTTCTTGAGGATGATCGTTACAGATATTTCAAAAAACGAGGATGATAGTGTTTCCTAATTGGTAGGATCTTATGGAGCGGAACTTTAACCTTGCAATAAACATAAGCTGCGGCAGAGCATGGTGAGATGAAAAATGTAGCAGGTTATGAATTGTTTGGTTATCTTCTTAGTCATGAGACTGATCTCGGATCATATGTCAAGATTTTTCCCTTAATTATCTTCGGTTGGTAGGAAAGGATATTTATTACTTAAACTATATTTATTCTGCTGTTTTGCACTTTCATTTTTCAGATTGCTTTCGTCCAACTACCATCCATCCGTAGATCTGGTTTGAAAGAAGAATGAAGCGTAAATACAATAATTTCGATTACTCTTTATGTTCACCACTCACTCAAAGACTAGCTGTTGCTGATGTGTCAGCGACGGAGGAGACAGGGAATTTACCTCTGTTCTCTAGAATCATAGAACATATTACGTATGCTCTATCCTGATTCACATATTTACGGAGCCTTCGAGAGTCTCATCAGGATCGTTCACTTGTATTGAAAATATTCTTTGACATGAAAGCGCAGAGATAACTCCATAGATTTTGACGACATTATCATCAATACACAATGTCAATCTGTCAATAATAAACCAAATTGAAATTTCTTTGAGCGATAAAATCAGAAAATTGCAAGAATTATGGCCCTTGTCGAAGACGTCGAAGCCAAAGATATGCTGCAAGGTTTATCACAAACCACAGTGGGAAGAACCATTGAAAAATAACATAGAACAGGTCAATGCATACATTCGACGTAGATCTGTTACCAACCTCGAAAAATAAATTTGCGAAATTATGCTCTTTAACAATCTTTTATTCAGTGTAGTATGTAATAATGAATTGAATATGAAGGATGAAACCCCCACTCAGGGACTTTCTGCTTATGCAGTTAAAACATAATAACCATCACTTGAAAGTTTGTACCATGTCATTTTTGCTCTCCTGATCGGAAAGGGGAAATATTGTGTTCTTGAGGATGATCGTTACAGATATTTCAAAAAACGAGAATGATAGTGTGTGTATCCTAATTGGTAGGATCTTATGGAGCGGAACTTTAACCTTGCAATAAACATAAGCTGCGGCAGAGCATGGTGAGATGAAAAATGTGGCAGGTTATGAATTGTTTGGTTATCTTCTTAGTCATGAGACTGATCTCGGATCATATGTCAAGATTTTTCCCTTAATTATCTTCGGTTGGTAGGAAAGGATATTTATTACTTAAACTATATTTATTCTGCTGTTTTGCACTTTCATTTTTCAGATTGCTTTCGTCCAACTACCATCCGTAGATCTGGTTTGAAAGAAGAATGAAGCGTAAATACAATAATTTCGATTACTCTTTATGTTCACCACTTACTCAAAGACTAACTGTTATCGATGTGTCAGCGACGGAGGAGACAAGGAATTTACCCCTGTTCTCTAGAATCATAGAACAGATTACGTATGCTCTATCCTGAGTCACATATTTACGGAGCCTTCGAGAGTCATATCAGGATCAATCACTTGTATCGAAAATGTTCTTTGAAATGGAAGCACAGAGACAACTTCATAGTTTTCGAAGTCATTATCATAAAAACACAATGTCAATCTGTCAATAATAAACCAAATTGAAATTTCTTAGAACGATAACATCTGAGAATTGCAAGAATTATGGCCCTTGTCGAAGATGGTCGAAGTCAAAGATATGCTGCAAGGTTTATCACAAACCACAGTGAGAAGAACCATTGAAAAATAACATAGAACAGGTTAATGCATATATTTGACGTAGATCTGTTACCAACCTCGAAAAATAAATTTGTGAAATTATGCTTTTTAACAATCCTTTATTGGGTATAGTATGTAATAATTATTTCAATATTAAGAATGAAACCCCTACTTAGGGGCTTTCTGCTTATGCAGTTGAAACATATAACCATGACTTGAAAGTTCGTACCGTGTAATTTTCTCCCTCCTGATAGGAAAGGGAGAATATTGTGTTGTTGGGGTTGATCGATGCAGATATTTCAAAGAACGAAAATGATAGTGTTTCCTAATTGGTGATCTTATGAGGCGTAACCTTAACCTTACAATAAACATAAGCTGCGGCAGAGCATGGTGACATGAAAAATGTAGATCTGGTTTAAAAGAAGAATGAAGCGTGAACACAATAATTTCGATCATCCTTTATATTCACCACTCATTCAAACACTTGTTTGTAACTGATGTATCAGTGTACAAATTATGTCCTTATAAATTTTTTGTAGGATGTATAGTTTCCGAGCTATCGCGAAAAAGGTGTTTGCACCACTTTTTCCAAGATAACTTGGGCTTAAGCTTCTATTGCCTTAAAAATAAAATTGCATTCCTTAAAAAATGCAAAGCTCATGTAACAATTCAATGGACAATAATGGTCGCAACTGACGTAAATGTGTTACCAACCGCAAAAAAACAATTTATTTTTGGTTTATTCACGTTATTTCGTTTAGAACAGTATTTCAATCAATTCGCAAATTCAAAGCATATCAAGGAATTTTTTCAATTTGAGCCATTATCAAACTACAGAACAATCTTTCTTTGGAAATTAATTATCAGGTGTCAATCAAGATGTTTCTTATCTAGAACTATAATAAAAAAATCTATATCGTAATATAACAATTGTGGTTTTTTCATTATTATGAAATCGTAAGATTAGCATCACTGTGTTGATACAGTTAAAGCTCAAAGAAACTGTTTATTTCATTCCGAATTGGGATAAATACTGAATATTGTTCCTTTGGTTCTCATTGCTAAGTGCTTATTATGTCGAAGTTACTGTTTAATATTTTTGAGTGTTTTTTGTGTATTGAAATTGTTTGACTGGTATACCGTGAATTTTGCGCATCCATCAGCGCCACTGAAGTGAAAGGTGACGTAAGTGGAAAAATCTGAAGCATTTCGGGGAGTTCAATGTGTTATTGTGATTTTTTCGAGAAAAAGTTTTATTTTCTTCTGAAATTATGAAAAACAGTTTTATTTATATTGTCAATATAATCGTGTATAATACCGTATTCAGAGAGTAATCAATAAATAACAAGTGAAGATAAATAAAGTTTTGTGTTGTGTTGGATCAAGTATTGCTTGAAGTGAAATTTTTGACAGTTTTGGACTTACGTGGTTTGAGTAGTTTCTGCTTAAAGACCAGGTGAGTGCAATATATTTCTTCCGTTATTTCTTTAGGTAATTATAACATCATTGGTATATGACACATGCTAGTTATGAGTATGAATTTCAAAATTTTGTTGAAAATTGATGGACCTTGTAAGCGTTATTTAACTCGAACGCTGGCTGCTTGCTATAAGCAGGTTAAGTTATATTTCTATAGACATTCGGAATTCTGATGAACTTTAATGTTAAGTTATATTTGACATTGACTTTTATATTTTGATATGTCTGTTTCATCATTGTGATTGGTGTTGTTTGAAAAAACAAAATATCAATTCAATTTATAGTTATTTTGTACCGTTCAATTTATGTTTGTATCATGTCTGGATGGTATCTATTAGTATTTGGATGGTGGAAGGGTGAACTTATGGGGTTAAATGCAAGAAACCTAGAAAGGAGTACGATATTCCCCAAATGTCCTGAACCTAATAGCAAATAGATAATGTATATTATTTTTAATTTTCTTACGTTTTTCTATAGAATTCATCATAGATTCTAGGAATACATGTAAGCAATCAGTTCTGGGATATATAGAGTGTATCAACCAAATGTACAAAATTCGATGAAAATAAATGGGGATGAGTTTGAAAAACGCTAGAGTATGACCACTGTGCATTTTCCAGCATAAGTTTCTTATACAGTGTGAGCAATATATAAAATTGATCATCATCAAGTTTTTTATTAGAATTTGTTATTCAATTTTGGACTTTTTCAATATCTTCAAAAACATTTTTTGGGCATATTGTGTGTGCTATACCTATCTTGAACTGGTTCTAAATATGTGCACATTTAGTCCACATCTAATCTAAAACTAATGGGTTTTCGAGTGTTTTGAATCAAATTTCCGTATTCGAATGATTTTATTTCCTTCATGTTGATTTTTATGGTACATCTGAATGTAGAAGTCGACAAGAATATCTTTGCGGTTGAGATTCTCATAAGATGCGCGAAGAACATAATAAATTAAGATGAATAATACGTTCTGCAATCTGATGTCAAATACCTATCAGGGCCGGCGTAAGGGCTTTTTGAGAAAATTATCCCTCCTAGACAGGGGTGCTCAAACGGTCGATCTCAAGTGCTTTTTGAGTAGATCTCGAGAAGAAGAAAATTTTTAATAAGTAGGTAGCTAAACCACAAAAATTTATTACGTAATAAAATAACACCCTGCTAGCGGCAAAAGGTGGCTTTATCAAAGGAACGCGTGGTACTTGTCAAAGAAAAGCTGCGTTTTTTATTCTTACCGCTTTTCTAGAAATTTGACGGGAACTTCAGTTATCTCGTCCGATTGTCACAAGGCGTATTGAAGTCATGAGTCAGGACATGGCAGATAAACTAAACCATGATATCATGAAATGTATATACTTTTCTTTACAGTTCGTCGAATCGATCGGTATGACAAACACAGCCCAGCTGTGTATTTTTATTCAGATGACATTCAATGACATGTTGACTAAGGAAGAATTTTTGACAATGATTCCTATGAAGGGAAAGACCCGTGGCGAAGATATATATGACGTTTTCTTCAATTTTGTAAAAAAATACAAGCTACCAATATATAAATTAGTGTTCATTTCAACCGATGGAGCACCAGCAATGACGGGAAACAAAAACGGTTTTGTGGCATTGTGTCGAGCTAATGAAGATTTCCCTTCATTTTTCTCATCCCATTGCATTATACATCAACAAGTTTTGTTTTCAAAAGTTTTAAACACGGAGGAAATTATGGTCATTGCAACAAAAATTGTGAATTCCATCCGTGCACCTAGCTTGCGACAGTTGCAGTTGGAAGATAGGGAGTCAGCTGAACACACTGATTTAGTTCTTCACACGGACGTCAGGTGGTTGAGTCGCGGAAAATTCCTAGAAAGGTTTCAAGAATTATTGCCCGAACTAACAGCTTATCTAGACGAAAGAGGTGATGACACTCAGATGTTGAAAAACAAGAAATGGCTGACTGATTTGGCATTTTTGAGTGACATCACATTGCACTTAAACACCATTATCTTGGAGCTTCAAGGTAAAGGAAAAACTAGTATTGAGATGATTAGCGCTGTAAACGCATTCAAAAATAAATTGCACCTTATGCTAAATCAACTGAAAAGGAAGGATCTGAAACATTTTCCGTCATTGAAAGCTATATAATTATGATATGAGGCTGAATTATCGATTATTTTGAGACAATTCGAAATGCGTTTTTATGATTGCAGTAAATTGGCAAATATAGCATCATTTATGAGATATCCTTTTTCATGTAAAAACATTGAGGAATTAGCTACTGAAATAGCAAGTCAGTTTAATATGAACTCAAGTTCTGTTGAAAATGAGTTGGTGCAGATTATGTAAGATATACATCTCAAAGCTACAGCATCTGATACAAATTATCTGAAGATAAATATCCGAATGTAAGGCAAATCGCTCCATTATTTTCCGCTCTTAATTTTCCTTGGTGCTTCTCTAACGTATTCTGTATATTATATCTGATTATTTTTTCAATATGAAAACTTTTTTGTATCATGCATTATTTTCATACCTGTTCATGGTTTTCGATTCAAAAAACGATAAAAAATTCATATGGATCTGATTAATTGTTATCACTTAATCGTTGTAACAGTTTTTCAAAAGAAGACACACTAGACCAAAACAAGTTGTGGTCTGATTGTTTCCAGTTGCAAGCAGGATTACCTTAGGGATCCATTATTTTGCCAACCTTGTTTCTGTTGCAGATAAACGATCTTCTGTCATCTACAGATCTTAGCGTAAGAGATGTCCACAAATTAATAAACTCTGACTTACAGAGGATATCTGAGTGGGGTCAGTTGAACCTGGTAAGCTTCAACGCGAGCAAGACGCAAGCAACTACGTTTTCTATAAAGGTCCCCGCTAGAGAACCTCCTCTAATGATTCAAAGCCAACAAATTGCATCCAAAGAATAGATTCACCCACTCGGAATAACGGTCAACTCCGGGATTTGCTGGCCTGAACATGTATATGCAATAGCATAGATTCGACCTACTTTGGAATATTGTTTCCATGTAAGGAAATCTGCGCTCTAACATTCGTTGCGGATGTTGGATATTGTGCATAACGGCCTGTGCGCCTCATCGACCACGCGGAGATTACTCGTGATCTCCAGCCGCTGGGTCTCAGAAGATAAGTTGCCGACCTTTCTCTGTTTTACAGATACTTCCATGAAAGATGCTCCGAGAAGCTGAAAGACCTTGTTCCGAGAAAACTCATGTTTTGCCGCAACACTAGGCTGGCAAGGAGTTCTCATCATATGGCTGTACATTTAACGATCCCTTGAACATCTTTCTATAAGAATTCCTTCGTTTACAGGGCCGGTGAGCTATGGAACTCGCTTCCGTCCAACATCGTCCCAACGTCCTACAATTTGGCCCTTTTCAAGAAGCGAGTAAACAGGCACCTCAATTCTTCCCAGGTGTCTACTCATGTGGTGTAACAGGTTCGCTTATTCCTGGGAAGCGCGCATAAAAAAAAGAGTAGGTTTTTATCAAGTCAAGCAGCTTGAAAATTTCTCAAAAAATTCTTCACAAAAGATGCTTGAAGAATTATTCCCTTTGATAAGAAAATTAGGAAGTACACCACACCATTTGAAATAGCAAAGTTGTAGTCGATGTCCGGTATAAACGGAAGCGGTACCGCTCTGAAATAATTGCAAATTGTAGACCAGTATCATTTAGTCTAATCCTGAAATTTTGAATTGATGGATAAACCCGTTCCAAAATTTCAGAAAATTTCGAAATTCTCGAGTAGATAGATATATATTATTATTTGAGTGGGGGCTGCCTAGCAGCCTGGTCACTGTGACCCAGTGGTCTATTGTGGCACACTCTGTCCTAAATTTCATCCACGAGCTCCATCCTTCTCGTAAAGGATACGAGTTTCTTGGGTGAGAGCTTAATAAGCTCAGTCAGCTTCAGTTTGCAAGATCCAAGTTCTTCTATCCTGACCTCGTCCCCAGCTGGGCACTCGCACATAACATCCTCCATCAATCCTAATTTATTTAGGTGTTTCCTGAGGCGAGAGTCCCCCGTTAGTATGGCAGTTAAAACTCTCAGTTCCAACTTATAGAGTTTGAGCCAGGCCTTGGCTTTTGCAGTGAAAGGTCCACTGATGGCACGTCGAGCGTGTTTGAGACCTGGCAGGCTCATCCAATTCTCTCGTACCCTCAAGTCCAGCCATCGGTTGTTTTCCATCCCTACAGTTTCCAGGGGAATTCCGAGCTTAGGCTCCAGTCCTATGACCTATGGTTAGTTCCTCGAGCGGTCAATGAGTCCGCCTTCTTATTTCTCTCAATGCCCGAGTGACCAGGAACCCATATTAGACGGAGCCTGCTCCGCTCTTCTAGTTTGGCAAGGGTGAAGCGACATTCTTGCATCATAAGTGACGTACAGGTATCGGATTCCAATGCTTTCAGTGCAGCTTGGCTATCGGTGATGATTTTAATTGACCTATTTGTTAATCTCCTCGCAATCAAGAGGTTAGTACAGTGGTCAATGGCGAATATTTCTGCTCGAAAGACAGTCGCATGCCCACCAAGACAGATCGACTGTTCCATGGCGGCACCTCGACCGTAGACACCAGCTTGAACACCTTTTTGAGTTTTTGAGCCATCCTTGTACCAACAGGGGCCCTCAAGTAGACATCCCTTGGAGCGTCTACTACCTATCTATCGGGAATGATGATCTGGAATGGCCTCTCCATGTTGGTTTTAGGTGTTGTTATGTCCGACTTCATACTCATCACTTCATTGTCCTCGATTTTTGACTGTAAGGCGCCAGACACAAAGCCGAAGTTACACGCTTCATCACGGGAAAGAAGATGGAATCTCTAGAAAGCAATTCTAGCCAGTCCTCTTATCACCAGATGAAGAGGGGCAAGGCCCAGTATCAGTTCCATGGCCGCAGTGGTTGTAGAGCGAAAGGCTCCAGTTATCATCATGCAAGATGTTCTCTGTAATTTAGAGAGCTTAAGTTGGCATTGCTTCTTGAGACTGCACTTCCACCAAGCAACGCAGCCGTACGTAATATGTGGTCTAACCACCATCACATATAGCCACTGAAGTTGTTTTGGGGCAACACCCCAATTTTTTTACACATGCATTTGACATGCCTTGTGTATTGTGTTCTCCAGGAGTGAATTCAACGTGAGTTTGCTATACACGGTAATCCCAAGATATTTTGCTCCTCTCACAACCAGAATTAACACTCCGCCCAGGGTCGTGGGGGGAACAAATATCCTCCTCTTCCTGGTAAATGGTACCATAAGGTTTTTGTGGTGGTTCATGCTAAGTTTCTCTCCTTCACAACATCCCTGAATTGCAGACATAGCCTCCTGAAGTCTGTCGGAAACATCGCTATCATCTCCGATAGCCAGAATGACTATATCATCAGCGTATGCTTGTACATAAACATCCAGTGCGCCAATTATTGCCAGAAGGTAACTAGCAGAGACCACATCAGTGGGGATAGAACTCCTCTCTGTGGGCAGCCTCAGGCAGCCACAAATGGACTACTTCCCCTTTCAGTTAAGTGTGGATCACTCTGGCATTTAGCATGTTACTTATCCATTCCGCCATAATATTTGGTACTCCTCTGGCTCTCACAGCCCCACACATGGAGCCTGTGGGGGCCGCATTAAACGCACCTTCAATGTCCATGAAGGCTGCAGCTGCAGTCTCCTTGCGGTCCAGAGACTGTGTGATCCTCCCGACAAAATTGTTAAGTGCCTGATCGGTTGATTTACTTTTTTGATAGGCGTATTGATGCTCACTCAGAGGCCTCAGCGATAACACTTCACTCCTGATGTATCCATCTAACACCTCCTCTAGGAATTTCAAAACAAGAGACGTAAGACTTATCGGTCTAAACGAGTTACGTTGTGAGTTCGATTTACCCACCTTAGGGATGTAAATAAGTAACTCTAATAAGACGAAAGTAAAAACTACACAGGGACTTACAAGCGAAATCAAAATTAACGCAGGCATTAGACAAGGTGACAGCCGCAGCCCATGTCTATTTAATTTAATCATGGATGAAATAATAGCAGGTGTTAACCAAATGAACCAAGGCTATAGGATGGGTAACAAAACTATGAGAATACTGTGCTACGCAGATGATGCTTTACTAATAGCCGAGAATGAGGACGACCTACAAAGCCTACTACAAAAGTTCAAAGTAACAGCAGAAAAATATAACATGGTAATATCAACATAGAAAACCCAATCGATGGTAACAGCGAAAGATCCAATTTGATGCAAACTAGTAGTGAACGACCATATAATAGAGCAAGTTTCACACTTTAAATACCTAGGAGTAGAAGTATCGAGCGATAGGCAACTATTACAAGAAGCAAAACAGCAGACAATGAAAGCATCGAGAATATCTGGCTTCCTGAGAGATGTAATCTGGCGGAATAAGTACATAAGCACAGAAAGCAAAGTCCGAATCTATAAAACCTGTGTGAGACCCGTGATGACATATGCGGTTGAGACAAAAGCTGAGACAACAAAAACAAAACAACTAATGAGGACAACAGAGATGAGAACACTAAGAGCTATAAGAGGTATTACACGCAGAGATAGAATAAGGAATGAGGATACGCTAAGGGAGCTAGGTGTCCAGGATGTGGTGAGGTGGACAAGAGCACGTCGACGCCTATGGAGAGATCACGTAGACAGAATGGGCCCCGAACGTATGGCGAAGTGGGCAAAATCACAAAAAACCCAACACTAGAAGACCCATAGGAAGGCCGAAAAAGCGATGGCATGAGTGCTGGAGCTCCGGTTCGCAGCAGGGGCTGTAACAGAAAATCAGGACATCGTCCTATTTAAAGAAGAAGAAGAAGAAGGGATGTAAATAACCCTGACTCTTAACCAGCTGGCCGGGACAACATTCCAGGCTAGACTTGACCGGAAGAGCCTAATGAGGTATGGGAGGAGGACATCCACCCCCTGTTGTAACAAGGCAGGCATGATGCCACCTCTTCAGGAGCTCTGAATGACTTAAATGAGTGAATCTCCCACCTGATTGCTCCGGGCTTGATGATCTTTCTTGCGTTCTTCCAATCGTCCTTTTTGGCCTTTTTACAAGGCCCTTCGGGGCGACAGTGTCACAGCTTTTACTGATATCAAAAAAGCGACAGTCTGGATTCTCGCAAGAATTTCTAACATCCCTTATCAGAGCTCGTGTATCGCAAATTTTCAGTTCTTCCGAAAAAACAATTCGAGAACGTTAATTTTTTTCTATAACTATATTATCGAAGGGCTAGTGTACTAGTACATCCTGTAAATTCAGAGATAAAAGAATATAACCGCATTTCAGCTGAAATGAACAAGTATTTCACGCCTCGCAGTCACCGGGCTTGGCGTTACGAATGAAGTGTCTCCGACTACATCAGCCGGACGAAAAGTCTTAAAAGCTGACAAATGTGTAGAAAGCGAAAGACGCAAAACGACGAATTCGGCACGGTAGCTAACAACCGGTCATCATTTGTATTTCGTTCTTTTTTCGACTGCAGCGCTGGGCCTAACTGCTCCGCATCGATCAAGATGTCGGGAAAACAAAGGTGAACATGAGTGTGGATATAAATAATATGGGGAAAAGGACTGCTTTTTTTGTTTGTGGGTTAGCAAAACGAATTGGTTGAGATAATATAATACACGTTTGATGTTCAATTCGCAATGCGAATGAGTTCCCTTTTTCTTTATGAGTGTGATCGATTTTTCAAGCGAGCCCGCAGTGTTTTGTGATGAATAGGAAATCTTGTATACAGGCTGCTCCAGTTTCTATAGCGGAAAATTTAGAGAGGAATAGAGAATGGAAAAAAAATATGAGTTTGATATACAGATTTTTTTATTGTTAACTCTTGGGGAAGGCATTAGCTGTCATGCCACAGATGTGGTCGTCCAAGATGATTTAATGTGTGTGTTAGTGGTTAATGTTTAAAATTAAAGGTATCTCGGAGGACCAGTAAGAATTTATAGTTATAAAAACCCTGTACACACTTATAAATAGCAGCCTTAACTGCTTGGATGAAGGCTATATACAAAAATGGATTTGAATTTTTCTGTATGAAGAATTACAATGTTGTACTATACTCAGTGAAGGTTACTCTAATATTCTTATACTGCTGGGACACAACTAACGTAAAAATATATATTCACTGTGACAAGAAGTATCCGGAAATTTTGAATAAAACTCAAAAATCTTAATCTACTTCCATATTTATTGAATCTCCTTCATCATATGCTAAATTTGAAGCGATACATATGTGCCCACGTTTTTTCCAATCATCGAAACATTTTTATCGGTGCTTTCAGGGACGGCCTTCAGCTTCTTCTGCGAATTCTCTTTTATTACGTCTATGGAATCAAATCTGGTTCTGGTTATAACAATAATAATAATAATAATAATAATAGCCCCTCAGGGGCTCAGGAACATTGTTTCTGAGTACGGGCTTAGCGAACCCGAGGTACCTAAGCTGAACCTGGCAGTAGGTATAAAATGCAATTTATCCAATGATGTACAACCTAAGGAACAAACGGGTGAATCGACATTGTACCACCATAACCTCTTGTCGCGTTCAAGTTTTAGGAAGAGGGTCTTGTTTAGAAAGTGAGTCACAGTCTCCCTGCAACACAAAACCGAGTGGGAAACAACATCAATACCTCCCAACCGACTCTTGATGTTTCAACGGCGGCGCAAGCCATTATGCCTACGACCACGAGAGCCGGACTCCCTAGGAAACGCATGAAGTGGACCCCAGAAATGAACGCCTTCATTATGCGTTCCTATTACAAGATTACGAACTTGGAATCAGAAATGACAGCTTACAGATACGCGTTACATCTTGCGTTCATAGAAAAATATCCTGAATTACAGCACATATCCGAGCAGAGAATTTCGGATCAACGAAGAACACCTGCTCCCACCTGCTGTATATGGATGACATCAAATTATATGCTTCGAACGAGAAGCAATTGGATGATTTGCTGAAAACTGTCAGTGAGTTCTCGGCAGATGTTCATATGAAATTCGGGATTGAAAAATGTAAGACCCTGAACATTCAAAGAGGGAAAGTCATAGATGGTGAAACACAACTTCCAAACGGTGATATTATACAGTGCATGAGAGATGGCAAAACATACAAATATCTGGGATACCAACAAGCCAGATTGTTAGACCAAAAACAATTAAAGGAGAAGATTCGTTCAGAATACAGTCAGCGTCTGAAGTCTGTGCTGAAATCGATGTTGAACTCGGGGAATCTAGTCAAGGCAATTAACACCTACGCCATTCCAGTGTTGCTTTACTCATTTGGAATAATCAGATGGACTAAGACGGAGCTGGATGATATTCAAAGGCAGACCCGAACGATGCTGACAAAGTACAACAATCATCATCCAAAATCGTCTGTGATACGAACAACTTTGAAGCGGAAAGAAGGAGGACGTGGATTAATAGATGTTGTCAATTTACACACCGAACAGATAAAAAATCTCAGAGAATTCTTCTCTGCAAAAGCTCTCATTTCTGACCTCCATAGAGTGGTATCGTTGGCTGATAAGGGATATACACCTCTAAATCTTGCTACCAGAGATGACCTTCTGAATCTACCGTTCCTATCAGATACTGAAAAACAAGAGCAATGGCCAAGAAAGGAATTGCATGGACGACATCACCATGAGATTAATCAACCACACATCGACAAAGAAGCCTTCAACAAATGGTTGATGAAAGGAGAATTATTCGCGGGTACAGAAGGATTCCTTATGGCCATTCAAGACCAAGTGATTGCTGCAAACAACTACAAAAAATTTATTATGAAGGACGGAACATTACAAACAGATAAGTGCAGAAAATGCCATATAAGATCGGAGACTATACAGCATATTACGTCCGGATGCGAACAACTGGCCAATACGGACTATCTTCACAGGCATAATCAAGTGTGCAACATTATCCATCAGAAACTTGCACACAAGTACGGACTTCTGAATAACTTCCAGCCATATTACAAGTATCAACCGGCGCCCGTATTGGAAAATGACTCTATCAGATTATACTACGATAGGCCTGTTATCACTGACAGAATGGTGACGAATAATAGGCCGGACATAGTGGTGTATGATAAGAGAGCCAGAACAGCAATGCTGGTGGATACCGCCATACCGAATAATAACAACGTGCTGAACAAGTTCCAGGAGAAAAAGTCCAAATGCACAGACCTTGCTATTGAGATCAAGCAGATGTGGCACCTCGAGAAAATAGATATTGTTCCTGTCATCGTGTCCTCGACTGGATTAATACCCAAAACTTTGCATGATAGCCTTAAGAAATTAGAATTGCATAAGAATACCTATATAGAAATGCAAAAAGCTGTAATTCTTAATACATGTAGGATAGTTAGGAAATTTATGTCAAGTATATTGTAATCGAGCCTATTCCCTTTGATTGCTGAATCTGGGAAAGGTAAATTATATCCAGCTAACGGCTGAGATAGTGCATAAGTCCACGATAATAAATAATAATAATAGCCTCTCAGGGGCTCAGGAACATTGTTTCTGAGTACGGGCTTAGCGAACCCGAGGTACCCAAGCTGAACCTGGTAGTAGGTATAAAATGCAATTTATCCAATGATGTACAACCTAAGGAACAAACGGGTGAATCGACATTGTACAACCATAACCTCTTGTCGGGTTCAAGTTTTAGGAAGAGGGTCTTGTTTAGAAAGTGAGTCACAGTCTCCCTCGGTTAGCGACGGAAGCAGCGTGATATCGAGTAGGGATACTGCAACACAAAACCAAGTGGGAAACAACATCAATACCTCCCAACCGACTCTTGATGTTTCAACGGTGGCGCAAGCCATTATGCCTACGACCACGAGAGCCGGACTCCCTAGGAAACGCATGAAGTAGACCCCAGAAATGAATGCCTTCATTATGCGTTCTCATCAGTCTCATCAGTCTCGGATCAACGAACAGCTAATTCCCTCAGAAACGCTGCAAAGCATACGAGAAGAGGTCATAATGAAACTCAGAAGTAAAGATGATACTCATAACGGTATACCTTCCTTCAATGAAAGTGTTACAGACAACATCGAAGCCATAGAAACGAATATAAACATAGAGCGCCCCCCTGAGACAAACCAGTCGAACGAATTTATGTATTTAGCACGATTAGAACTCAACAGGGCAATAACTGAACTCAGTGGTAGTAACCCAACTAAACTACCTAAACTACCCAAACTCAAGACGAACAAGAACACCAGTATCATCCTAGCAAGCATAAACTCAGTGTTTGAAAAATACACTGACCAGAACTCCTTGGAGAAAATTCACATTTTGATTTACTGTGGAGCGGTAGCGGTTCTTCGACTACACAAACAACAAGTCTCCACAACTCTGATTCGATCTGAGTCAAAAAGCGTCAGAAAACCACCATGGCAGAAACGACTGGAGAAGGATATTGATAATATTAGAGCAGAACTCGGTCGCCTCACAGAATTCCTGAGAAAAAAAGCCCTCAAGGCGCTTGAAATCCCATATACGCAAAATTCATAGAAAAATTGGTACGAACACAAAACACCCTTATCACAAACAACATATCGACCTGTATATGGACACTTTGAAGCAGAAACTCCCAGCAGAAGCAAAGAGGCATCTTGCCGTCCATTTTTCAAAAGCAACTTTTTGACGCTGCCTTCTTTGTATCTTTATAACGGCTGTGTATATGTAAAACGGAATCTTTCTTCCTACAGAGTGTGAAGTGATGTCAACAGTTACTCGACCCGATCATTCTCGGACTTATATGTTCCATTTACTAGACTTTCACAATTACAAAGTGGACCGTTGTTGCCTAAACATATAAGAGATATTGAAAATTTGAAATGTTTTAAATTGCAGGCCCAGAGTTTTTTCTTGAGAGAGCGTTTTATTCTATCAGCGAGTACTTCAGAGAAAAATGATTGTTTGTGTTGTTCTTTGAAGATTTCGATTGTTTCGTATTTTACATTCTGTATATGTTTTGTAAATTATTTTGACACTTTCCCATACGATTAGTCTGCGGAAATGAATATTTTTATTTTATTTCATTTATTTATTTTATTATGATACGAAACCCGTTTTGATTGATCATTCACAAAAGTATCATAATTATTGAACGAAATGTCATGAAAGTGTGACACGCTCCTTTTAAAGGATGGCACTACCGGAAACAATAGCGCAATTCGATATTTCTAGCGCCATCTATTCGTTAGTTTCGAGACTTTGTGAACCATGTGTTAAGAAAAATATAAGAAACATTTCAATCATGCTTAACCACCAAATAGTAATGGCTCAATTCATACATATCTCGAACCATTGGAAAATTGTTGTTCTTCATCATAAAAGAAAAAATTAGGTACTTCCTAAGAACCTAATAGGAATGATATTAACTCATATATTCAGAGAAATTCACTGGTCAACAAAATTTTGTAACAAGAAATGTGCTGGCTTATTTTAAAGTACCTATCTACCCTCATTTTATAACCATATTTTTTTTGATTCCATCAGATCTAGTGTTCGTGTTCCAGCTACTACCAACAAAATTAAAAATTAACCCTTTCTGTTTCACTTTCGCATTTAGAGAATTTGTTTATTTGAAGAGCGCAGTGGTTTCTTCTGTTTTTAGAGTGAATTGATTCTTAAATAATGTCAAGAAAGTGTAGAAATGATCCTGACAAGTTCTGTTATATTTGTGGTGACATTACTTTCTAAAGTCGAAGGAATTTGACACCATTAGTAACTGAGTTATATGAACAGTATTTTGGTTGTGCCATTGGACAACAAGACAAAGCGTGGGTTCCACACATCTGTTGTGTTACATGTGTGTCTTCTCACTGGATTTGATCTATGCCTTTTGCAATCCCTATGATTTGGACGGTACCAACGAATCACTCGTCTGATAGTTATTTTTGTCTGATACAAAAGGTATTACAATTAAAACAAAAGTAAAATCAAGTATCCTGGCCTGCCATCAGCTAAAAGACCGATCTCTCATAGTGAAGATCTACCGGTACCAGAACCACCTCAAACTAGCGAAGTGTCCCTTACGCCAGAAGTCGAAAAAGAGACATTGGATCCATTAGTAAAATACACACAGCTAATCCCTTAGGATTGTTGAGTCTGTAAATGTTTATTTTCCATATATATATATATATATATATATATATATATATATATATATATATATATATATATATATATATATATATATATATATATATATATATATATATATATATATTTAATTTTTTCACGGAAGTATCTATGATTTGATGTATTTCGGGTTTTATTCCGTGGTATATTCTGATTTTGGAGACGTTTCGAGAAGTTGACCCTTGTCATCTTCAGGCGATCGGTAGACGATGTCTTGAGCGTAACTAATGGCGGTTTCCTGGTGATTATCTTCTTGAGTTCTCGTTGTGGGCGTCAATAGACCTGTTGATGATGCCGGTTTCATAGTTGGTAAAATAACTTTCCAAGCATTTGATAGTTTGAGGGTTTCGTCTCTTTTGTTCATTGTACCTCCTTTTTCAAATCCACTGCTTCTCGGATAAAATGTTTTTTAAGTTGTTGTGTCGTTGGATCTCCTCTTAACAAAGTCACAAAGTGGACATTTACAGTTCTCAGTATACAGAAAATCAACCCACACAAATAGATACTTCATTGCCTCATCACATCATCATCCAGCTCAATTCAAATCAGTGGTCAAAACGCTTGGTAGCACTCACAGATGACAGCTACAGAGACGAAGAGTTATCTACAATAACCAACGCTACCATACGTCAATACGTCAAAGGAGGAACCGATAATATAGGAAAAATTCTTCAGAAACACAACATCAAGCCTATCTACAAACCAAATAATACCATTCACAACAATCTGAGAACACCAAAAAACCAAGGCGTCTACAAAATTCCGTGCACGGGCTATGATCGCGTCTACATTCGGGAAACAAAAAGAAAAAAAGAAGTTCGGATACAAGACCATAAGAATTCAGAAAAAAGACAAGCACCTTCATCAGCAATTTTGCAACACTCGAGCTCAACTTGTCAGCCGAAACGTCGTCAACAACAACCAACGAATGGCCAATACCAGGATCAACGGACGAGAAACTGGAAAGAATTTATCAACATTCAACTACGTCCGCCAAAATCTACACCTCAACATATTATATTATATCAACTGCATATATAGTATGCAGTTTAGTGATGGTTGTTGAATTGTCGCGTTAAATTTCGGCAATGAAGGTTATTTTATTGTGCATTTTATTTAGAAAATGTAAGAAACTGATTTATTTGTCTGCTTGAGCCTTGAAAACCCACAAGAATGTCATCGAGGTATCTATACCTAAATATATGATTTGATTCTAACTTATTTTTCAATATAGATTTTTCAATATTGTTCATAAAAATATCTGCTAATAAGGGGCTGAGTGGAGATTTCATGAGAAGTTCTGAGTTTTGTTTAAGAAATTTTATTCAAATTGAAAATAATTTTGTGACAATTAGACCTATTAAAGATAATAAAATTCGTCTATAATGTATGGTGGAATATTATTTTGGTGAGAGATTTCTTTCATTAGAGGCGTATATTCTTCTATTGGTACATTTGGTTACTCATTGTTCTATCGAGAGAGACAAATTATAAATATATGTATAATATTCACCCACATATAGAATCAACTGATACAGATAAATACATTTCATCAACATATTTGGCCCGATCATCGAAAAAATTACAGATTTCATTTCAAAACAGCATAAAAAAAAGCTTTCAAAACACCCAAGAATTTACCATAGTGAAGTTAAAACTGATATATTCGACAATACTGGAGTTTACAAGTTTTTTGTATGAATTGTGAAGGCGTTTATTAGGTCAGACTGGTCGTTTATTGAAAACTAGACACATAAAGCATCAATCAGAATTCAAATACCAGAGAACCGACGAATCTACTTTGTCTTCACATTGTTTCGAAAAGGCCATCATTTTCCACCCATACTACTTTGAGCGTCCATAACAAAAACGGAAGGACCTAAGAAAGAAGTTATTTGACGATTACTCCTTATTTTAGCTGAGAAATAACATGAAGTAAGTACGCGTACTCAAGAAAGCCTCTGTATATGAAGAATCAATCAACAGATTGAATAGGGAAAAATTCAGAATATCATGAAGATCTTATCTTCAAATAAAATGTACAAATTCTCGAGAAAGTTCGGTGAAACGAAACGACTCGAAGTTCATGAATAGTTTCCTACTCTTTTCGAAAGATTCCGGATATCAAGATATTCAAGAAGCTTATTCATCCACATCTAATGAGCCACATCTTCTATGACAAGAAGATCTCAATGACTTGGTACGTGACTTAAATTTGTCCAAACAACAGGCAGAACTTTTGAGCTCTCGATTAAAGGGATGGAATTTATTACAATCTAAAACAAAAGTATGTTACTTTCGCAATCGAGACGAAGAGCTGAAAGGTTTTTTCCACAAGATGATCAGTTTGTATTTTGTAATAATGTCTATGGTGTATAGAATATAAAGAAGAAGAGTGGCGTTTATTTATTGATGGCTCAAAAGTAAGTCTAAAGGCTGTTCTTTTACATATCGGCAATAAACTTCCTAGAAATCTCAAATGTCTATCCCATTAGCTGAAGCTTCTAACATGAAAGAGTCTTATTCCATCAAGTCATTTCTACTATAGAAAAACGAAACGATTAATAAAAAGACGTAAAAATACAGACGAAAATCATAAAAGTGAATTCATATAGCAATAAATTGAAAAAACTTCTTTTTGTTTATAATAATTCAAAATTTCTGAAATGTTATAAAATGGTATTACAAAAAACTATTCTTATTTGAAGCATTTTAATTTTTTTCGAGTATCCATATCCTTTTCCTGTTGACTAGATCAAACTAGATGAGAAGAAATAATTCCTTCTATTACTGGAAAGCAGAATATTACAATTCTGTTTGCCTTCAGATGGCAGCTTTTCCTTTCGCCTTCGGAAGAAATTTAAAGAGAGGAGGAAGTAAATGTCTTCCAGTGTAATTTCACGGGCCGGCGATTCGGTGGGATTTACGCGAAAGCCAAAAAGGTTATGTTATTGTTAAAGTTTAGGTTTTGGGGGATGAAATCGCCCTTCCGAAACTCTCGAATAGTGGGGTGTACTCTCAACACTTGATTAGCGGATAAGGCATCAGTTGCGGCAGTGGGAAAGTGCTTTTCATTTATTCAGTCCGGGATTTCCTTCGCCAAAATATTAGTGGTGAAAAGGTTGATTGCCGATTACTCGAGAACTTTTCACATCGCGCCGAAGGAATACTTCCGTTCACATCGGATATCCGGAATCTTTCGAGAAGAGTAGAAAACTATTCATGAACTTCGAGTCGTTTCGTTTTACCGAACTTTCTCGAGAATTTGTACATTTTATTTGGAGATAAGATCTTCATGATATTCCGGATTTTTCCCTATTCAATCTGTTGATTTTCTTGAACGTATCCTTCTTCATATACAGAGGCTTTCTTGAGTACGCGTACTTACTTCATGTGATTTCTCAGCTAAAATAAGGAGTAATCGTCAAATAACTTCTTTCTTATGTCCTTCCGTTTTTGTTATGATGGCCATTTTCGAAACAATGTGAAGACAAAATAGATTCGTCGGTTCTCTGGTATTTGTAATCTAATTGATGCTTTATGTGTCTAGTTTTCAATAAACGATCAGTCTGACCTAATAATCGCCTTCACAATTCATACAAGAAAACTTGTAAACTCCAGTATTGTTGAATCTATCAGTTTTAACTTCACCATGGTAAATTCTTGGGTGTTTTGAAAGCTTTTTTTTATGCTGTTTTGAAATGACATCTGTAATCTTTTCGATGATAGGGCCAAATATGTTGATGAAATGTATTTATCTGTATTAGTTGATTTTATATGAGGGTGAATATTATACATATATTTATAATTTGTCTCTCTCGATAAAACAATGAGTAACCAAATGTACCAATAGAAGAATATACGCCTCTAATGAAAGAAATCTCTCACCAAACTAATATTCCACCATACGTTATAGACGAATTTTATTATCTTTAATAGGTCTAATTGTCACAAAATTATTTTCAATTTAAAAAATTTCTTAAACAAAACTTAGAACTCCTCATAAAATCTCCACTCAGCCCCTTATTAGCAGATATTTTTATGAACAATATTGAAAAATCTATATTGAAAAATAAGTTAGAATCAAAGCATATATTTAGGTATAGATACCTTGATGACATTCTTGTGGGTTTTCAAGGCTCAACCAGAAAAATAAATCAGTTTCTTACATTTTCTAAATAAAATGCACAATAAAATAACCTTCATTGCCGAAATTTAACGCGACAATTCAACAACCATCACTAAACTGCATACTATATATACAGTTGATATAATATAATATAATATTATGTTGAGGCGTATATTTTGGCGGACGTAGTTGAATGTTGATAAATTCTCTCCAGTTTCTCGTCCGTTCATCCTGGTATTGACCACTAGTTGGTTGTCGTTGACGACGTTTCGGCTGACAAGTTGAGCTCGAGTGTTGCAAGATTGCTGATGAAGGTGCTTGTCTTTTTTCTGAATTCTTATGGTCTTGTATCCGAACTTCTATTCTTCTATTTGTTTCCCCAATGTAGACGCAATCATAGCCCGTGCACGGAATTTTGTAGACGCCTTGGTTTTTTGGTTTTCTCAGATTGTTGTGAATGGTATAATGGTATTGTGTGGTTTGTAGATAGGCTTGATGTTATGTTTCTGAAGAATTTTTCCTATCTTATCGGTTCCTCCTTTGACGTATGGTAGCGTTGGTTGTTGAAGATAACTCTTCGTTTCTGTAGCTGGCATCTGTGAGTGCTACCAAGCGTTTTGACCACTGATTTTAATTGAGCAGGATGATGATGTGATGAGGCAATGAAGTATCTATTTGTGTGGGTTGATTTTCTGTATACTGAGAACTGTAAATGTCCACTTTGTGACTTTGTTAAGAGGAGATCCAATGACACAACAACTTAAAAAACATTTTATCCGAGAAGCAGTGGAATTGAAAAAGGAGATACAATGAACAAAAGAGACGAAACCCTCAAACTATCAAATGCTTGGAAAGTTATTTCACCAACTATGAAACCGGCATCATCTACAGGTCTATTGACGCCCACAACTCAAGAAGAGAATCACCAGCAAACCGCCATGAGTTACGCTCAAGACATCGTCTGCCGAACGCCTGAAGATGACAAGGGTCAACTTGTCGAAACGTCTCCAAAATCAGAATATACCACGGAATAAAACTCGAAATACATCAAATCATAGATACTTCCGTGAAAATTTAAAATATTATATATATATATATATATATATATATATATATATATATATATATATATATATATATATATATATATATATATATATATATATATATATATATATATGGAAGATAAACATTTGGAGACTCAACAATCCTAAGGATTCTTTGAAATATATAACCCACAAATTAGCTGTGTGTATTTTACTAACATTGGCCTCTCTTATAATATCCGCAATTATCTCTCCAAATATAATTCAACAACCTCCTTCTCCAGTGGTCCCAACATAAGCAAATTACTATTCAATGCCAAACAAAATCGTAATAAATTCAAGCAGTCTGGAATATAGAATTGAATGCAATGAATGCCCAACAGCTTACGTAGGACTAACAGGTTGAAATTTTGAATCTTCTCAGATAACAAATCTGCAGTTTTTGAATATATTGAATCTACAAATCACCTAACTTCATTAGATAATTTAAAAGTTCTCCTCGAATAGGAATTACAATGAATCTGTTAGAAAGTTTGGAAACTGACAGACTTTGTAAAAACCGCAAATTCATCAACCGAATATTCAAATGTTGAGTTGTTGAGAATTATCTTAGTCTACGGTAGGAGACTAAATGAAATATAGATATTTTGTGATCGTTTATTGTACAATTTAAGTTTACTTATATACCGATTATTTCATGACGTAATAGATTGATGTCGCTGCTCTGAGTTCCGTGCTTGGTTCGTTTGCACGGGAAATCCATCAGACGCTAGCTTGCAGATTTTCCTTTCATATTTCCCGTCACGGGTCGTCGAATTGTTGATTAGGCTACTTGTGGAGTATTTTCACCTTATGTTGGTTTGAATGCATGAACTTTCAAGGGTGAAACCAACACAACTAGAATTGAACCTTGAAAATGACTGCCAAAATTGGTCTTGTGTATCGAAAATAAATATTGTGGAAAACGAACAAAATCATTTCATATATGATAATAAAGTCGTAAGGCCTTTTTCGGGAATAATCCGAGGGGATGATGTTGAATTGAACCGGGCGTTGAAGAAGGGTCGCGGAGGGAGAGCGAGGACCAAAGGCCTCCGCGGGTATTTTTTTCCGGTAGGTAAGGAGTTTTCCAAACATTTCGTTGGAACGGCAGGAATTCTTCGGAATCGGAAATTTCGGTCTTTCTGAAGGCGATCGGAACGATTGATCGAGCGATAATTTCCAGAAAAAGTCCAGAAAGATAGAAAATAAAAAAGGTCTTCAATATTTCACGGGCGGAGGGGATAATTTCGTTGGACTTTCATGTCTATACAAATTTTTTCATCGAGTTTGATCGTTTCAAAATAAGGACAAGGATGAAGCCTCGAGCTCCGCATGTTGCGCCGCAATATTTTGGTTCCCGTAAAATCCCGGAAAAACTGGAAAATTAACGATCCAACGAAAGGCTGTCGCCAGACTTGCGAAACTTCGCCCCCTTTTCCTCGTTCCGAGAATTTCTGACGGCCAGAAATTGAAAAAATTAACGAGCATCGAGCTGTTAAAATGAGGCATTTTCTTTTATCCGTCCTACTTATACGGAGTTAGCGGGAGGAAGAATTGGGGTGTCGAAAGAATCCTACATAAGTCGAGATCAGTTCTACGAGGAGAAATCGTTCCTCTACGACTTAATTTTCGAATTTGGGAAGATTTTTGAGACCTACATTATCGTGGAAAACACCGGAAACACGGGGGCCGGCCAGCGATCTCTTCTATCGTCCCTACGACCGCCATTCAAGCGCGGTCGACAGTTTGCCTGATAAACATGTCGATGTCGCCCGCTCAGCTTATGATTTCCTCGGGGTTAGTATTTCCGAATTCAGTTTCACCTACGTGTAGCATATAATGTTTTCTATATTCTGAATGAAAACAGTGAGATGGAAGTTGTCAGAAACTTCTACTTTCTAGTCTACTGTGTTTTCCTGAAAATTTGCATGTTTTTTGAGAATAAAATATTGTATGCTACCAAAATTTGTAGAATTTCGAAACCGGAAAGTTCCAGGAGGCTGCTTCCACTCATAAGGATTTTCTGACAAAACCGACACCATAAAAAAGTCCTACATTTTTCCATCAGAAAAATTGATGGAAATTATTATTCTACAAATCAATTTTTAGAAACCTTTAGTGGAAGCTTATTCCTTTGAATATCAAGGTATCTTTTTTCCGAGAACAGACGATAGAATATTAATCGAGTGCATCAAACTACAAACCATTGTTATCACTGCAGAATTTATTTTATTTTCTTGACCTTCCGATTTTACCATTCTTCCCTTCCTGATTGGTATCAGGTTCTTCACATTCCTAATGACTTTTCTCGGCGTCGTTATTTTACATTCAGGCAAATGGCAAATTATGAGTTGGGCGCAAGAGGGATCGTATAATATTTACAGACGCACATGTTCCTCTGTTAATTGGCGTAGGCCATTGTTCTTAAGCGTCACATCTGACTGATTTTAGAGTCCTCTCACCCTTTTATTAAAAGAGGGCCCCGTTGCACAAATGGCCTTCGTGGGGATGTGAAAGTTTTCCGGTATAATTTGTGTTTATAACCAGTCTTTCACTAAATGCCACGATGCAGACCCTTATTTTCATTGGAAACTCAGTAGGAAAATTATTGTTAAACTTCGAGGTTGCGCCAATTCCAAATGAATTCACTGGTTTTCGGGGTAGCTCAGAGGAAAATCTATTAAAAGATTATTATTGATTGTACTCTAATTTGTTCTTAATAACCTATGCAAGAGAATACATGTGGTCAATAGTTGATCTTTCTCCATGAAAGCCAGCTTTCTGTTTTCAGGTATTTGTTTTCTATTTAGGTTTCTTAAATTTCCCATACAATCTATCAATGGGTAATTCTGGCTGTCATTTTTATACCTTTTTCGAATATTGGTGTTAGATAACTATTAGGTCCACAACAAAGTGCAATATTTTTTTTTATGCAAATACAACTTTATCGTGAAAAATGATTAAAGATGAATCATTCAAAATATTGCCCATCGTTAGCTACATCGTTTTCCCATCCTTCTGGCAGGGGTCGAATACCGTGACGGTAAAAGTGTTCGACTTTTGAGGTTATCCACGAATCAAGCCATTTTTCGAGCTCTTCATAAGAGCGTAACTGCTGATCAGCCAGACCATGTGCCATCAAACGGAACAAATTACAATCGGATGGTGCAATAACTGGGGAATATGGCGGGTGGGCTGGGACTTCCCATTCGAGAGTTTCCAAGTTGGTTTTAAAGGGTTTGGCAATATGAGGCCGATCGTTGTCATGCTGTAGAATAACTTTTTCGTGTCTCTGCTCGTATTGTGGCCGTTTTTCGCGCAGTGCTTTACTCAATCAGTTCGATACCTTTCCCCAGTGATGGTTTCGTTCGGTTTCAACAGCTCATTATAAATAACACCGACTTAGTTCCACCAAATAAATTTTTTCTTTGGATTACTACAATGAATCCATTTTCATCACTTGTTACCATGCGATGAAGAAAACCCTTTCTTTTTTACCGCTGGAGCAGTTGTTCACAGGCGAGAAAACGACGCTCAACGTCTCTTGGCTTCAAATCATAAGGAACCAAAGTTCCTTGCTTTTGAATCATTTCCAACGCATGCAATCGCTTGGAAATGGCCTGGCGGGTAACTCCTAAAGCTGAAACAAATTCTTCTTGCGTCTGGCACGGATCCTCATCGAGCAATGCTTCCAATTCAGCGTCTTCGAAGAGTTTTAGCCTTCCTTCACGGGGACGGTTGTCCACATCGAAATCGCCGTTTTGAAGCGACAAAATCAATCCCGGCACCCAAGCAAAAATTGTGCCTGGTCTGTAGTGCAAAAGATCTACGAGTTACAATTTTTTTAGATTTTCCTCAAAAATCGAGTTTATAACAAAAATAGTTAAATCTGTCAAAAGTTTTGACAGATGCCAACAACTTGGGTATTTTATGCCTTGCTCAAACGTCGGTTCTAGATGTATAATAAAAAAGGTAGATTGCGATTTGAAATAACAAAGTGATGACCCACTTCCGGTATAACCGGAAATGGTATCTCTTCGAAAATATTTCACTTCAATTGGAAATCGCTAGTTATGACTGCGTATAAAATTTCAGCTTGATATTGTAATTGGAACTTAAAAAATTTTTTAACGGACGGTCCCGGTGGATATCCCTGTATATGACTTACTTTTTAAACTTTTGAAAGCTAATAAATTACATTACATCTTTCGGCTGAGATATTTCTGAAGTTTCTTCCTGTTTTCTTCTATTTCTTTTTCGATATATTATCTTCATTTCCCAACAGGGTTTTTTCAATACTTTCGTATCTCTCTCGAGCTTCTGAAGCTGCATTGTCAATACTTTCGTATCTAACAAGGTTTTCTCGAGCTTCTGAAGCTGCATTGTCTATATATGCTTTGATATGGTTATGATATGCTTCTTCACTGTCGGAGTTGTTTCTCATTTAACCTGTATGTGTAAAACGATTTAATACTTTCCGTATCAAGGTTCTACAGATTGCACTTTTTTTGTTCCAGTTTTTCCCCTTTCTTCACTACTGCACCTTGTTCTTCTATTTTGGTTCTTCTGGGAAATAACACTTCGGAACGTACTAGATGGTAATCTTACTACCACAAGAAGCTTCTCTACATACGCTTACGTCCAGATAAATCAACTAAGTCCTCTGTTCAGTATTAATATAATCAATATAGATTTCAGACCTCCGTTCGGTTCACATACTGATATCAATCTTTTACCATTGCTGTTCAAGGTTTGTCCAACTATCCTACTACTTCCTTGACGTTTTCCTGTTCAGGTCAACCATTAGGATGAGATCATTTGAATATCAGGTTTTTATTGTTAGCTCTTGCAGAGGCCACTATAGAAATGGTCATACATTCCTAAATTCTCCCATCCCTGACCTGTCTTCTTAGTTTCGGTCAAGGCAGCTATATCTTTATTGAGCTGCGTTGGTTCGGTCACCATTTTACTCAGCTTCCTACTTATACCTTGAACAATCTAAGTTGCCATACTCATCCGTTTTCTTTGAATCTGTCGATTCCTAGTTCCAGTATCTTCCCGAGGCTTTCGATTGGGCTTTTTTAACATATTTGTTTTTCCAAGAATGTGTTGTTGGCTATTGCTCAACTCTTCTCTTTTCTCGGGCTTGGGACCAGCAAGGACAGTTGAAAAAGAAGTGGCCCAAGCGTAGCTCCAAAACGTTGTCACTCCTCTTATTTTCCTCATCCACTGCTGTATGCAGATGTTATAGATGAACACCTTACGTTAAAAGATGTCCCCTTCAGACAAATATTTTCGATATTCGTCTAAAATTAATAATTATTGAGTATGTTCCGTTTTCGTTGTCTCACCCAGTGTACAAAAGGTGTATTACATAGAAAAGTCAGTGTGATATTTAAAAATAAGACACTGAAATAAGCTCAGAATTAAAGAGACATCAGCAAGAAAAAATAGATTAAAAATTTGATTGAGGAGGTCGTTACTTGATGAAAATCAATATACATATTTTCAATGAAATAAAACTAAAGTATTTAGATTTTCACTATATTAACAAAACTATGACCGGTTTCACCACACTGTGGCTTCATCAGATAGATACAAACTAATGAACAGAGTTATTCCTTATATATTAGTCTTATTTCCTACTTAATATTACAATAGGTACAAGAGGTATATTGGAAAACCCATCGGAGTTGCTTACTTTATGAATTGAAAAGATTGAGTAAACGAGAAGGATTTAGATCTAATTGACTATTAAGTAAGTTACCTGAATTCTTTTCTTTGTTGATCTCTAAAATTTCCAATAGATTGAGTTTTTGTCTGTTATTTTCATTGTGTAAAATTTTGAAATTATCATTAAAGTTATGGTTTTCTTCGAGTAAGTGATTAGAATAATGGGAATCTGATTTATGATAATTAAAACTACGTTTGTGCTCGGATAATCTAACTTTGAAATTTCTGAAAGTTCTACCAATATAAATTTTATCACAATCCCCGCAAGACAGTTTATAAACACCGGATTTATTACTTTTATCAATTTGAGATTTGCAGTTTTTGATATGTCGGCCTAAATAATTATCAGTTCGGAATGCTATATTGAAATTATAATGCGAGAGGAATGATTTTAATTTTAGACTAGGATTACCAATATAAGTTAAGCTGTTGTATTTTGTGTTTGAACTTTTTATATTTGGAAATACTTCCTGGATTGCTTTTTGAAATTTTTTGCGTGAAATCATGTTCTCAATCATAGTTGGACTGTAACCGTTATTGACTGCTATTTGTTTAATTATATTTAGCTCTTTTATGAAATTATATTGTGACATTGGTATATTAATGAGTCTATGTACCATAATATTGTAAGCTGCTAATTTATGTGGATAAGGATGTGTAGATGAGCTGTGAATAGTAATATCTGTATGCGATGGCTTCTGAAAAATAGAAAAATCATGTTTGCCGTTAATTTTAGTAATAGTTAAATCCAGAAAGTTAATGGATTTTTCTGTTTCTATCTCTTACATGAATTTAATATTATCGTGAATTTTGTTAATGAATGTCACAATATAATTTCATAAAAGAGCTAAATATTATTAAACATATAGCAGTCAATAACGATTACAGTCCAACTATGATTGAGAACATGATTTCACGCAAAAATTTCAGAAAGCAATCCAGGAAGTATTTCCAAATATAAAAAGTTCAAACACAAAATACAACAGCTTAACTTATATTGGTAATCCTAGTCTAAAATTAAAATCATATCAAAACTGCAAATCTAAAATTGATAAATGTAATAAATCCGGTGTTTATAAACTGTCTTGCGAGGATTGTAATAAAATTTATATTGGTAGAACTTTCAGAAATTCCAAAGTTAGATTATCCGAGCACAAACGTAGTTTTAATTATCATAAATCAGATTCCCATTATTCTAATCATTTACTCGAAGAAAACTATAACTTTAATGATAATTTCAAAATTTTACACAATGAAAATAACAGACAAAAACTCAATCTATTGGAAATTTTAAAGAACAACAAAGAAAAGAATTCAGGTAGGTTACTTAATAGTCAATTAGATCTAAATCCTTCTCCTTTACTCAATCTTTTCAATTCATAAAGTAAGCAACTCCGATGGGTTTTCCAACATACCTCTTGTACCTATTGTAATATTAAGTAGGAAATAAGACTAATATATAAGGAATAACTCTTTTCATTAGTTTCTATCTATCTGATGAAGCCACAGTGTGGTGAAACCGGTCATAGTTTTGTTAATATAGTGAAAATCTAAATACTTTAGTTTTATTTCATTGAAAATAGATTAAATTCTTTGCTAACACTGAGTGTTAAAGTTAAAGAATCCATTTACGTGAACAGAGTTAGTTGACGTGTATCGAGGGTTCCCCAATGTGAATGAACTTTCTATTCCCATTTGAAACAAATATTATAGGCCCATTCAATGTGACAGATCCTCCACGCCGAAGATATATTTCTGGGAGCATAATCAATTTATAGCATTGTGTAATATGACGTGCGGGTGCACAGATGGCGCCACCATTAATACGAGCCGTGGGATTCATCAATCTTTCGGGCGACGGAGCCAGCCAGCGCTTAATTCGTGGTTTCGCTGCGAGGGGGCGCATCACTCAATTTCAGACTATTTCCCGAAATCTTTTCGGTGTAAATGAAGTCGAAGCGGGCTGCACGGGCGGCGACGAGGTGGCAAAGGGAGAAAGTAGAATGCAGTGGGTTAAAATAGAATTGATGAGAAGGTACCCTGAGAGGAAATTAAAGATTGGTGATGAATCGCTGAAGTGAATTCGATTTGATGAGAATTCATGCTGATTGAATTTGTTTACCTATACATTATTTCGTTATTCGCTATTGATGTTTTAACGCGCCTTTGGTGAATTTACTTGTAATAAATTAACTTTTTGAATGTGAACAATTATTTGAAGCTCAGAACATGTGATTGAAGTGGGTCATAATATAATTTGATACTAATTTAGGTGATCTGCGAATGGAGAGGTTAGGTAGATGCAAACTTTATCTATATCTTTGAATCTCTGCCTATCCAGAAGGCGAAAGTATTTCTTAAATAACATCTAGTGATGCAGCTTTCAGACAATTCTTTTTACAGCCTAGCCGACTAGTGGTGTCGTAGCCAGTTAAAGCATGCAATGCTGGCAAAATACTACAGATTTTTTCGTCAAGGGTTTGTGCCGCCACATGACAACCAAGCACGTTTTTCTTTTAATGTGAACCATCGAACCATATTGCTTGATAACACTGTGCTAGTTCAAAATTCTAACACGAGGAAGACATACCCAGTAAACCTATATCAGGTACGCTGAATCCAGTGGTAACCACCGTTTTTGAAAGTTAGCTCTTGTTTAGGAGATATTCGCCTTTGAAAATAGCTGATTTTAGTAGAGTTCGTCGCTTATGACTTCAGTACATTATATGCTTGTAATTCCCAAACCGTTCGGAATATCGCTTTACTGTCTTCGGCAGAGATTTAAATATTGTCATGGCCAACAACTTTTCTGAATATACCAACATAGAAAAACCTAATTCAAAAACCGTTTCTCAACAAAATGTCCAAAAAACTTCCAACAATTTTCAACAAATAAACATATAAATTCATGTTCATTCTTCTTCCTCTCCATCTTTATCTTGCTGTGAATTCCAGCAAATGTCTCCTAATAGAGAATCAAGTTTTTTTCCACTATACCAGTGCTCATGCCTAGCCGTCACTTGATGTAACCGTTCACCATGCTCATCTGATTCACATGGTGATTGTTCGGCAAACTTGTCTGCATGGTAGTGTGAAAAATCAATTTTCAGAGACATTTTTACACAGATGTTACGGAAAGCAACTAGCATATTTTCAACGTGTATGCGCCAGTTTTCGTCACGATGAATTCCAAGTACATTTTCGATGACTCCTTTGACGCAATCCCAAGCAGCGAGCTGCAAATTCGACAAACTGTTTTTAAATTGTTGGTCTCTCATCAAGCGTCGAATATCAGGTCCATTGAGTATGCCTGTAATAAATTTTTCGAAAAATATTTGTTAAATATTGAATAAGTTAGGTTAATTGGTACGTATATAGTTTCACACAAACCTTCTTTTATTTTCATTCCACTCAATCTTAGGAAAATTCCCTTCAACTCATTGAATGCATTGCCTTCAGGATCTGGGGCCTTGATGAAATTTCTAAAAATCCCAAGCTTGATATGCAGAAGTGGAAGCAACACTTTTTCGATTGGCACAGTTGAAATTTCAATGACGTTTTCTCGACGCAATCTGAAACCTTGTCTCATAGGCCAGCTTTCCTTGGCATATTGGTCGCCGGCATATCGAGTATCCCATAAACATATAAAGCACATGTTTTTTGTATATCCCGTCTGCATTCCTCTCAAAAGAGTTAGCACCGTCAAATCTGCACAAATCTTCCAACGATGTTCTTCATATTTCACCAAATCAAGGATTTTTTTCAATGATTTGTAATTTTCTTTCGTTTTTGTGCTGATGGCAATCAGGACACTGTTTTTTGAGTTTGTGACATGAAGCAAAACCGCCTTGAGACTACTTTTGGACGAATCGATGAAAAGACGCCAGTCTTCTGGTTTATACTCATGATGCATTTTTAATACCAATTCTTTGATATCAGTGCAGTACGCGAATGAATTGTCTTCGATGGATTTGAATAAAGCAGTGAACTGTCTATGACGGCCGATTGCTCCATATACTTTCACATCAGGTGCTAAGACATTCTTTTTTTTCAATTCCTGAGTCAAAATAATGGACTGACGCTGCGATAATTTCAATCGACGAATAATTTTATCCAGATCTTTTTGAGAAAATTCGGCATGATTACATTGTGGAGATACATTTGATGGTACATAAACCGATGCAGACGTTTCGCCAATAGTATCAAAAGTAGATGGAATGTACTCTTCTGTCGGACTGGGTCTTTTCGGTATTGGAATGGATTCCGAATGTGGTAACGGCAACTGAACAAACCGAGTTCCTCTGAGTTCAACTTTACGTTTTTTAGCTCTGTTCAATCCGACAATTTCATTAACACAAGCAAAACAGTCATCTGGATTATGTTCTTGAGGATTTGTCCAAATTACTGGAATGACAAAAGGCATAGATTGGAATTTACCTGTAATAAAAATAGCTTCAATTGATATAATTTTGAAATAAATGATAAATCATTTCATTTAACCTCTTTTCCATTCACTCAACCAGTACAAACGATTTTTGGAGCCCAGTTCACATCTTCGATTACAGTTCGGTTGAAATATTGTGTGTACGATTCAGCAATTTCTTCAGAAATTAAATGCTTGCTTGTCATTAAAGTAAACTTTCCACAAATGTAGCAAAATTTATTGAATTTACTGCACGAATTCATTTTGATATTTTTACCAAATATATAACTTGTGCAAACAAAGAAACTTCAACAAGAAATGTCAAATTAAGAAATATCAGAACTAAGACTATGAAAAATGGCACACAAATACATAGCAAAATACGTAGTAACATCAGTGACAATACTAATAAATACGTATTAACAGTGACATCTGTGAGAAATTTGAGTTAAAATCATGATTGTGCGTTAAAATTTTTTGATTTAACTATAGGAAATGTGTTTTCTTTTCTTATTTTAAGATTTTAAAGCGACATTTCCTTGAGTTTTCTATTATTTAGACGAAAATTAACGAAAAAATGGCAAAGAAATTGAGTTTTTTGGACATTTTGTTGAGAAGCGGTGTTTGAATGAGGTTTTCCTATGGTATATTCAGAAAACTTATTGGCCATGACAATAGCTAAAACTTTGCCGAAGACAGTAAAGCGATATTCCGAACGGTTTGGGAATTACAAGCATATAATGTACTGAAGTCATAAGCGACGAACTCTAATAAAATCAGCTAACTTCAAAGGCGAATATTTCCTAAACAAGAGCTAACTTTCAAAAACGGTGGTTACCACTGGATTCAGCGTACCCGATATAGGTTTACTAGGCATGTCTCCCGCGTGTTTGAATTTGGAAGTGTCATTTTCACGCACTGTGTAATTAATATTTGAAAGTTTAGACCATAAATAAAACCTAATTGGTTTTCTTTAGACCACATCCTTACTCATAATCTTTTCCACGAGGCGTGGCCGACATTTTTGTTCGCGGACGAAAACTGGCGGTGGTCGTGGTTCTTTTTAACTTCCTCTTCGGATTCGGACTCCGATTTGAAAGACGAAGATGATATTGACTCCGAAACGGCATCTCTTTTCATTTTGCGTCCTGGAGATCTTCCTTGTAGGAGGGCGCCGATATTTTCTTATAGTCCGTGGAATGGATGTCCGTTTCCATCGTTATGACGGAAGGATTTTCAGTAGGCGGCAGGGATAATTGCTTGGCTTCCCGCGCCTTGGTAGATTTCTTCGTCTTCGATCCGTCCGATAGCGAAGATTTGGGTGGACGTCTAATGTAAAGGTCCAGCTTTTCTTATCTTGTTTTTTACGTACAGTGTTGACAAATTTTTCCGCCGCAGATAATTCAGAGCATAAGTGAAGTTCTTTGCTGTTATTTTAGTTATGTTATTACATATCCAACATCTCGATTGTACTCCAGTTTGGTTAAAAGTCCTTTGTAACAGTCTGATTTCTCGAATTAATCATTTATATCTTTAAGCTCAGTTTTCATAATTTTATTGATAATTCAATCTCATTTCATCAAGTAAATATTCAAATAGTTTGAAATTCGAATTAGGAATCTGCAGTTAACGATACCCAATGAAAATTATAGTTATATCCGTAAGGTGTCGCTGCTATTGATCTAGGTTGTTCGCCGGTTGATTGTGAAGTCAGTACTTGAAAAAAGATCATTTTCTCGTTTCTGTGGGAGAACGGAAAACAGTAACTCATTCTATGTTTCGTTTGCACTTTATTGTTGTGAAGAAAACAATGTCGCTTTTTTATTAATTTTTTTGACTATCAATAGTTTTTTGATAGAACCGAGTCTATATAAGTTCGGAATTCATTAGATTCTTTCTCTTGTCCATTTAGAAATCTTCGGAATCATTTGTTATTTTATTGGAGCTGTGTTGTATCGATTGGAGTGAAAAATTTTTACAGAAATTGAAATTAAGTATTCATCGATTTTCTGAATAAATTCCAATCGTCTGAGGCGTTTAAGTAAGCGGTAATTTTGCCGGATTTCCTCGACAACCAATTCAATTAGCAAGTGGAGAGATTTCGAATTTTCTTTTGTAAATCAACCTAGTACGATATCTGCTATTCCAAGGATATTTGAGTTTTCAACTTTATGCCAAACCTTGTTATCTTACGTCTGGGGTAACCACGTTTTTGGGAAAAAAGTCTTGCCACCTAGGGCAGTCACGTTGCGAACGATATTCAGCCAAACAAGTAACCTGTAAGCAGTACGATACAGGAATACCTGAAAACTGATGTAAAACACCAAATAGAATCATCGTGGGAATCTCATTCCTAAAAGCTAAGCGTTTCTCAGAATCATCAAATTTTTCTTTTCTATCTTTTCAAATTGTTGACAGTGCTCTATCATTGAGTTTCGCTTTGTTGAGAAGCTCAGATTATTTTAAATTGAGAATTTGTACTATGTAATTTGAATTCATCTCATCTGAGACTCATTTTATTGTTAGTGGTTAATCTTTTTTAATTAAGTTATTTTTTGTATTATTTACTTTGATTAGAGTTAGTAAATTATTAATCAGATACTGTGATTTTGTATATTTATCTTGTAATAAAGCTAGTTGATTGAAGTGATGAGTATTATTCCTAAGGCTATATCTAGGACATAGGTTCTAGACGAAGATCTCACACACTGAGATTAAGGGACTCTGATCTAGTTAGGCATAGGTATTAATAGGTAGTGTCAATTGTAATTTTCTTCAACTAGCCCATTTATAATTTAATCTCATTACACGTCATTACTTAAGTTTCGTATTTCAGTAGAATTGAAATATTTCTCCAATTTTAGAAAATTAGAAACAAAACCATTACACCTTCTAGAATGACGAGTATTATCACTACCTGAAATGTAAAATTCTGAAGAAGAAACAGATTGTTCCATAAATTTTGTTAATTCCATTTCTCGACGGCTTATTTTTCTTCACTGACGTAGCTGGCCATACATGTTCTATGCCACGAAAAACATTGTGTCGTAGAATCCGGATCGTACACTTTCATAAACTTTTCGAATAATTCATATTTTCGTCTTTCTGCAGCGTTTTTAATCGTTAAAAACGATTGCACTATGGTATTTTTCACTGAATCACTGGATAAATCACAAAAGAACACAATAAGTCATTTGGCCGTTCTTTCTTTAAATTTTTAATTTGTAATGCCATTTTTCACTTCTTATAGCAAAGAAAAGTACATTAGCAATTAAAATATTAGTAAAAATACAAAACTGATATCAATAACAGAAAAAACTCACTCCACCATAGTGTAATATTCAGTACTGGTGGGCATGGACGTATCGTAATCGTCCGTAGTAACAGCTGCGCATGTAGCGGGGAAGGGGAAACAGTAGAGGCACCACTGAGGGTGGCAACATGTACTTTTGGGTTCCTTAGGGGCACAGGTATAAGAATTAGCCAACAGATCTCGCTCCTCATATTTTGCAAACTCAAATACCTACAGCGCCTGCACTAGGTTTCCAAATGGCTTTCTATCTGTTGTTATACTCTAGGCAACCGAAAGAGAGACCACGTCAAAACAAATACAGCAGACGCCAGAAGATTTAGTGCTCTGTAATTGGCCGAATCATGTTTAGGGGTGGGATCTGAATGTTACCAGTCTGTACAGGTACGGTTTCGGTCCATCGGATAGAAAATTAAATTTTCATTATTGTTTTGGAAGTGTTATTGATCGAGTGTTGAAAAATGAAAATATTGTGTGTATAATGTCGTCGACGGATACTGCAGATGAAAGTACTGTTGAAAATTATTCTCAGAAAAAGCGGCCTAAGAAAGGTCATTTTACTTTTAATGAAAAACAGATCATTTTCAACGTCTATAATAGACAAATGCAAATAGATTCTGCACCTATTAACGAAATCGTCGAACAAGTGGCAAATATTGTGGAGTTAGTAAAACTAGTGTTTACAGACTCATAAAGGAGGATAAGGAGAATCATTCTTTTTCACAACCGAGGACGTAACCGAAAAGGGTGAAAATTGCGGATAGTGTTACTGATTTCGACAAAAATCTGATTAGTAGGAAAGTGCATGAGTTTCTTCATAGAAATTAATTACCTACAAAAGATAAAATATTGAATGAAGTGAACAGTGATGTTGATATGCCAAATTTTAAAGAACAACATTCCGTAAAATATTAAAAAAATGGACTTCAGATTCCAGAAGATGGGGAGGAATGGTTTCCTATTGGAGAAAGAGGAAATAGTTTTGTGGGTGAGAGACTATCTTGAACAAATGAAAAACTACTGCGAAGAGAATAGAAGAATCTATTACCTGGATGAAACGTGGGTGAATACTGGGAACACTAAATCAAGTGTCTGGGTGGATGCATCGGTCAAAACGGCCAGACAGGCTTTTCATGAAGGTTTATCGACTAGATTGCAGAATCCCACAGGTGAATGGTAGTTATATTATGCATGAATAATACATGTATAATATTCCTTAATGTTTATTTCATTAGTAGTAGTTTGAGCGAGGATTTTTTGATTTGTCCAGTTAGGCTCTTCAAAGCAAACTGTTACAGGTACTAGATATTCCCAAAACACTTGGTTACCAAGCGCGATGATGAAATTTAAATACTCGTTGGGATAAAAATGTGTTGCAAACGTCGCAACAAAAAAAAAATAATGAAAAATCCCACCAACCTGATCTCAGCAAACAAACGCCATTTACAAACAGTGGTTTGAATTGCTTTATTATTTTCTGACATCTCAGCGGAAATAGGTAAAATTCAATTTCATGAAATTTACTTCGGCAAACATATTCCCCCGATATTAGAACAACATACAACCGCACAACTAGCCACTTTTTGTTATATTATTCGCGAATATGTATTCTATCGAGTCCCGAAAGTTTCGAATACTTTGTTGAGAAGCAACAGTGCATGAAAAGAAAGAATGGAAAACCTGCAGTTGCTTTCCTCCCGGCGAGTTTTTGTGGAAAAGCCAATAAGATGGGAAATATTTTCCATCCAGAGACCGTACTATAAATCTTCGGAGATTTCTACAGCCGAATTCCGACAAAACATTCTTTCAATTCAACTGCAGACCGAATGAAAAATAGAACGGCAAAAGAAAAATTATGCATATTGATCCTGGGAGAGACATGAATGGATCTTTGTCGTTTTTATGTAACTCGAACAGATTATCTCGACAAAGCTAATTCATTTCGACATCAAAAGTTAATCTTGCCCTTTACGATCGTTCAGACTGGATAATTTGGAGGATTTTCCGTTATCCAGTCTCGGAGAGGCGCAAACCAATAAAATGACACGCAAAAAAAAACAGGATGGTATAGGAATCACCGAGAATTTATAGGGAAATTTTACTATGTCTTTGGATTTTTCTTGACGATATTGAAAAAGTTATTAATATATTTTGGTACTGGTGCGTCATTCATCTTAAATTAAATCTCGAAAATATTGTTTTTCGCTTACAAGTTGATGCATAAGATGTTGCCCTATCCATATTCTATAGCCGAGTCAAATTGCACAATTAGGAAGAAAGAACCGAAGAATTTTGGAGAAGGTTGCCTTAGATTTTGGTTAATATTATTCGAAAGTCTGGAATAAGTGTGGGAAATAAATTAAGCTGTATCGATTGTATTATATAAATTAGTTATAATTGTTCAGTTTACGTATGAATAAATTAGTTAGTGTCTTTGTAACGTTGAAGTGTTCAATTTGAACAATTGGTGTCAGAAGTGGGATGAGGTTGTCATGTGATCTGGAATTCGGGAGTAAGTCTGGAAAAGATTTTGTTGGAGAAGATTATGCCACTAATCTGGAGCGAAAAATGGATTATTTCCATAATAAGGTCAGACAGCATATGCAGATTGCAAGCGACATAATGAAAAACCGCTATGACTTTAAAGCTTCTGAAGGCGGACTTTCTGTAGGAGATCTCGTATGGCTTTATAATCCACAGAGAAAACGTGGATTGCCTCCAAAGCTACAGCGACATTGGGAAGGTCCCTATGAAGTCATGAAAACGATCAACGAGCTCGTGTATCGCATAAGGAAGTTACCGAGAGTAGACCATTTCAATCGATTGGCTCCTTTTGCAGAAGAAAACAAAAATAACGTGGCGACACGTTGAATCATCAGAAAAGTCGAAAAATCATCAAGTGAATGAAGTTAGGGATTACGATCGTTCAATGACTAACTTAGCGGCACTGGAAAAGCTAGATTTGCAGTTACCATAGAAATTCAACAAGACCTTTTCCAAGTAGGCAAGGACATACGCAGATTATAATACAATGATCTATAGAGCCTTTTCCATTCCACTGTCATCCACAGACTTTAAAATTGCAATAAATACTATACGAAAAATTGCCTTGAATAATGAAATTTGATTTTTATAGAAAAGATTATCCAGCCAAAAAATACATCAAATAACACAATGATTATATTCCATAAAAGATACTTGAAAAATACGCTAGTTTCAACTACGCTGGTCCTCTCTTCAATAAGTCGAGCAACCATTTTTCTGAATTTAAAATAACCACCTCTTTCTCAAGTGGTTTGAACTGTTCTATGCTGAACAAAAAATAGACAAATTCAAAAAATCAGGAGTTTACAGAATTGCTTGCAATAAGTGTACAGTACCTTATGTTAGGCAGACAGGTGGGTATTTCGAAACCAGATTTTGAGAACGTTTATCCTCTGATAATAATTCTCCAATATGTGAACATATAAAAACCACAAAACATTAGATAATATCAAAATTCTTCATTGTTGTGATAAAGCAAAGAAAATAAATGTGTTGGAATGTTTGGAAATCAATAAACTTTGTCAAAACCTAAGTGAAATCACCCTTAATAGCCAGCTAGACAGCTAGACAGTGATTCCTCTCCACTACTTGGTGTCAAATTAGGTTAGTATCTATACAGGGTATTACATAATAGTATGTCACAACTTGAGGGGGTAAATCTATGTGCACTTCTGAGAAAAAAAGTTCATCAAAACATAGGTTCGCAAAGCTTCGTTATGGAGCTACAGAGTATTGTAATTTCAGGAAAAAATCGGTTTTTTCTTCAAAACTCCTACAGTTTTTGAGATATGCAGCCCCAAATTGGAATGCAAGCTATTTTTTATAGCCTCCATCATTACAGATCCTAAATTTTAACTAGAACCAACAAGGTGTTTCCTTTTCCGAGGCCATGTCTTCTTTTGCCCTTCAAACTTTTTTGCAGTACGCCACTGATCAGCGTATAATCAATTTTCGTCATGTCCGTTCAATTAAAAAACTTTTCTGACACTTATAATTTTTTCGTATTTCGAACCGTTTTCGGGGAAAAATGATTGAATTTGAATTATTTAAATTGTATGTTATTCGCTAAACAAAAAAGAAATAATAGAAATACTCGATAGTTAGGTCCAAAATTTGCTTTTATTTTGATAACTCGTCTTCTGAGGCTCAACTTATACTTATTTAATATCAAACTAAAAAAAAGAACAATTAAAAACTAAATAAATTGCTGTGTCCTCCGCCTGTATGAATATAGGCCTCTGTCCTTCGCATATTATCACGCACTCTTTGAAATAATCCTGGGGTATTTCTTATCGTGTCACAAGAGGTTATTATTCGATTTCTCAATTCTTCTACAGTGTTCACTGGAGTGGTATAAACTAAACTTTTGAGATATCCCCATAAAAAAACATCTAAGCTATTTAAGTCTGGGAACGTAGGAGGCCATGGTTCTGGCCCACCCTGACCTATCCATAGGTTGCTGAATGTATTATTCAAGAATTCCCTAGCTTCTCCATTAAAATGTGCTGCTGCCCCGTCAAGCATGAACCACATCATGCCGATAAGCAAAAAAATGGCCCAATCAAATAATTTTCAATTATTACGACCCAGAAATTTAGTGAGAATTGTTCTTGATGATGAGATCCTTAAATCAAATGGGGGTTTTCCTCAGCCCAATAATGATTATTGTGAAAATTTGTGACAGCAGTTCTCGAAAAGTAAGTTTCGTCTGTGAACATTATTCCACTATCAAAATGAGCATTTTTTCTAATTTTATCTAAGAACCATCGGCCAAAATTCAGTCTTGAAGGAAAATCTCTAGGGAGTAGAGTTTGGACGCGTTGAATATGGAACGGGTACAATAAAAATCCCGTCGTGGAGAATCCTCCAAACTAGAACATGTGAAATATTCAACTGATTTCCAATTTTTCTTGTATTCACATGAGGATTTAAATCAATACAATTCAAAACTGCCTTCTCAATATCTGGAGTTCTTATAGTTTGAGTTGCACCTTTTAAAAAGTACCAGTTTCCTTCAACCTTCTGTGGATATTTGAAAATGTTAGCCTGTCTGGTGTAAGTCGATATGGAAAGCGCACCTGATATAATCGCCTAGCTTCTACTGTGTTTCCGTCAGCCAGACAGTACATATAATGGATACCAGCCAATTCGGCGTAAGTAAAATTAGTCATATTTTCTTACAGCAATAACTACAAAAGTCTTAAAACTAATCGTTAATTTAATAAAAAATTCGAGCAGACACTGGTTCAACTTTAGCAATTGTCAAAATAAATGAATAAATGAAAAAAATAAAAGCCTACTAGTCATTTTTTAAATTAGAAGTGCTTTCAATTCAGCGAATGCATACAATCGTTTAATAATTTTTTGCACGAGAACGGTTGGAAATTACAAGTGTCAAAAAAGTTTTTAAATTGAACGAAGATGACGAAAATTGATTGTAAGTAAATCAGTGGCATACTGCAAAAAAGTTTGGAGGGGCAAAAGAAGACATGACTCCGGAAAAGAAAACACATGGTAGATTCCAGTTGAAATTTAGGATGTGTAATGATGGAGGCTGTAAAGAATAGCTTGAATTCCAAATTTGGGCTGAATATCTCAAAAACTGCAGGAGTTTTGAAGAAAAAGAAACAATTTTTTTCCTGTAGCTCCGTAACGAAGCATTTGTGGATCTATGTTTATATGAACTTTTTTTCTTAAAATTGCACGTAGATTTACTACTCAAGTTGTGACATACTATTATGCAACACCCTGTTTGAGTAAGTTCATTTTCTGTAGTCGAGCACTTGAAAATGGTCTAACGGTCGTGTTACTAAAAATAAAATTGTGGAAAGTATAAATTATATTTTACTTCATTTTCGTTGAAAAGAAATTTCCATGAAATAAATAAATCATCAATATTACTCATCCCAAGGGACAATTGTCTCTTTCGATCTAATCCTAAGTTATTTCTACTGGAACCTCCAGGCGGGATACCATTTATTTTATGAAATATCGGATATCACTGTTTTCAAATATTGACCCATATTTTTCCTTATTTATTTGTAACTTGCCGAATGTTCGGGACGTACATGCTTCCAGAAAAATAAGTACGAGCAAATTCGATGAAAATGTTCCTTGTAATAAACGGGCCGTTTTCGTTCAAACTCGCGCTACATTCTTTCCTACATATTCAACTATTCCAATTTATCAGGAGAATTTGATATGCGACAGTTGGGACGCCTGGAGTTCGTAAACAAAAAGAAATCTCCCTGAAGCGAGTATTACTCATCCTGGAACAGCCTTTGGGACCTTGTTATAATAATTTCCTTGAGAAACGGAATGCGCTTGGAAGTGAGTTTAGACTTTGGCTATAATGGCTATAATAATGAAGGAATCGTGCATGATTGTTTTTTGAATTTTTATGTTTCTAGGAGGAAAGCTATTTGGGAATGATTATTGGGATGGAGGTAATAGGTCAGTAAGTCGACACAACCTTTGATTTCTGATGTAAATGAATAATGTTGTTCTCGTATACTTAAGACACAAATTTGTTCTTTCCTCAAATGTTTTAATAGTAACGTACGCTTATAAGAATATAGCGAGGCATCATTTAAGTGTTAGCGGAATGTACAAAGCTGTTGTAACCAAATTGAATTTAAGGAACGGTAAGAAAATTTAGAAAGATTGAAGTTAGAAAAATTTAAGAACAAGTGTAACAAAAATGACTTTTACTACACTCGGAGGCAAAATTAGTGGAACACTCGAAAATTTAACCAAATTCGAAGTCCGATATTTTCCTAATTCTCAACCGATTTAGATGATTTTTTCGGCTAGTTATAGATCAACTCGTCTGCTTTGTAGAAATTATAAGAGAAGACAAAAAAAAATTGAAAAAAAAATTTATACGGGGGCAAAACTAAAAGTATTTTTTTTTGTCAAAAATTCGTAACACCCTATGGAATTTCGTGGTCCGAGTTGAAACGTACAATATCATGGTCTGTCAAGACACACTTGCCTACAGTAACGCCCTTCTTGTTTTATGCATTTATCTCTATTTTTACAAGAGATATCCAATTTGAAGTGAAAAGTCACAAATTTCAAGAATTTATTTTTGATCTTGCGTAGGTGCATAACATCGGAGGTCAGCCAAAAAATAAAATCAAAATTAGAGAAGCGGAAATCTAACGAAATGAAAATTTTTGAATTTCATTGGCCAATTTCACGCTCCGGGAGAACTCGAAGTACACTGGGAAAATCGTTGATTTTGCACATTTATTTTTGAATTTTTTTGTGTGACACTCTATAATAAGTATCATTCCTGTCTAAAATTGAGAGCAGGTGTGTATCCTGGCGTAATGAAATGAAATTAACATGTTGAGAAAAATGTTCATGATGACCCACAAAAAAAACATTTGGTTTTAGTTACGAGTATAACCCCCCCGAGCTCTTATTACAGTGCGCGCATACGATTTCACATACTCCCAATGATGTTGTCTATCATCTGTTGAGGTATGTTGTCCCACTCTTCCACCAAAGCCAATGTCAGCTCTTCAGCGTTGCCTGGATTCCGTTGTCGAACCCTTCTTCCAAGAATGTCCCAAACGTGTTCGATCGGGTTTAAATCCGGTGACCGCGACGGCCAGTCCATTCTTGTGATCCCAACTTCATTGAGATATTCTATCACTATGCGCGCAGTATGAGGGCGCGCGTTATCGTGCATAAAAAGGAAATTTTCCCCTATCTAAGGAGCAAAAGGCACAACATGGGGCTCCAAGTTTTCTGTTATATACCGATGGGCTTTAAGTGATCCATTGCCAATAATCTCCAGTTCTGTTCGTACTCCCAAGCATATGCCACCCCATATCATAACTGACCCTCCACCGTATTGCCGTAGACGTTCCATAAAGTCATGAATTCATTTATAAACGTTGTTTAACATTCTGTTAGGTAATGTTAAAACTCATGTGGAAAAGTTAGCTTAAGTGTATTATGATATAAAATGAATGTTCATTTCCATAATTAACAAAATTATTGAGTTATCTCAAATATCATAAATATAATTTAGTTTTTATATATTTTAACATATAGAATTAAGCATAAGTTGAGTATGCACGAAATTTATGAAATAATTAATTTTGGTAAACGTAACTTTCTAGATATATACATTAAATTCTCATTGTTTTTAAATACATTAGTGTTCAATAGATTCATTTTTATCTTTGAAGAGTACCCTAAAACACATATTCGTCATATTCGTTACTGACTTCGAATTTTAGACGTATAAAGTAATCATTTTATTCAAAACGAGAACAGAAATATTTGCGAGATTATCTTTTGGCCGTTTTGGGTGGAAAAGCTTCCCCAGCTGCTGCAGATATTGATAAAATCTTGAGCTCAGTAGGTATCGAATCAGATTCTGAAAAAGTCAAGAAATTGATTAAATCCATTGAAGAACTGATCGTACAAGGTAGAGAAAAATTGGCCACAGTACCTTCTGGTAGTGCTGCTGCCGCCCCTGCTGCAGCAGCAGGAGGAACTGCTCCAGCCGCAGAAGAAAAGAAAGAAGATGAAAAGAAGGAAGAAAAAGCTGAATCTGAATCAGAGAATGATTACATGGGCTTTGGTGTCTTTGATTGAACATAAAATAGAAGTGACTGTATTTTTTGTTTTAAGTTTTTAATAAAAATAAAAAACAAAAAAGACAGAGTAGATCGTAGTCAGGTATTTAGATTCTTCCTTGTGTTTTGTATGTGGATTTTTATCAAAGATTCGACAATAAATTGGTGAATGCCCCAAGACAAAACCATAGAAACTAGATTTATTTTCGAATTTGCCCACGTAACACATTTCTAAGGGATTGTCATACTTAATGAGATTTTATTACTCTACGTTTTTACCAAATAGACTATAGTGAAATATATTTGATAGCCCTATGTACAGGGTGCACGCGTTGAAGGGCCCATTAAATGTATCTGGGGAACTGATTTATCGATCCATTTCCGATTCTGGGATTAGAGTAAATGGATACTGACCTACAAGTTCTCTAATGAGGTACCACACAACCCCATTCCCACCATAAAAACTTTCGGAATACTAGTTGATAATGGTAGAAGTTGAATACACAAACGTGTATTGTATTGATTTAACCTAATCGATTTTGAACGAATGTTTTCCTTAAACGGAGAACGAAAGGATTCATGAAAACCTAGAATTTCATGTTATTTTAGAAAGTAAATAAATAAATAATGAGTTTTACTATACAAAAATGTTTCATACAATCGCTTATCTCTATTTAAAAATCTGATGTTGAAGCTGCCAGGGGTTAGATAGGAGAAAAACGAAACATGTAACGAAAAGAGTCCCCTTCCAATTAACAGAAAAATCCAACCAGCTGAGTTGTTCAGGGTGGTTTGTTTCCGTTCCAACGTACTGTATTATACTTCGATCTATATTTTATTTTTTCAAATACAAGTAAACGATGATTTCTACTGAAATATATTATTAAATGCTCGACACGTTTCGATACAGTATCTTTATCAAGAGGAATGAATACTACAAATATATCTTACTAACAAATTTTTATATATACTAAACAGGCAATCCACTCAGAGCTATCCGTACTTGAACTAATGTTTAGGAAATAAATTTAATAACGGTGGATTATTTATGTCTACCTGATCATTAAGAATTTCCGGTGAATACCTAAATCTGTTAATTTCAAGTACTTCCAGAAGGTTGAGTTTCATATATCTATTCTCAGAATGTAGGATTTTAAATTCTGAATTGAAAGAGTGACCATTTTCCCTAAGATGATTTGAATAATTTGAATCGGTTTATCCATTGATGAAACTGCGTTTATGTTCAGAGATTCTAACATTGAAATTTCTTCCTGTTCTACCTATATAAAAACAATTGCAATCTGCACAATACAATCTATGAACACCTGATTTATTTTCTTTATTAATTGGAGATTTATAATTCCTGATAAATGAACCTAAATTTGTTGATGTTTTGAACGCTATATTTAAATTTGAATTTTTAAGAAGGGATTTCACATTATTGCTAATATTGCCTATATATGTTAAACTATTGAATTTCTTGCCTTGGTGTTCACCGATTGGAATTATATGTTGTAAAGCTAATTTTGTTTTTTATGTCATAACCATTATTTATTGCGATCTGTTTTATCAAATGCAATTCTTTGAAATAATTATCATTAGACATCGGTGTGTTCAAGAGTTTATGTATATAGCTATTAAATGCTGCAACTTTATGTTGGTAAGGATGTACCGATGTATAATTAATTGTGATATCTCTATGAGAAGGCTTATGATAAATTGAAACCTGGTGTTTATTATTTGATCTTGTTATTGTTAGGTCTAGGAAATTGATCGAATTGTTCTGTTCTATTTCAGGAGTGAATTTTATATTTGGGTGCAGGTTGTTGATGAAATTTTCGATTACAGTGAACTGTCTGTCTGTTTCTGTGAAACACACAATAATGTCATCGACATATCGATACCAATATAGGAAATGTTTACTAAGCGGGTGTTTATGAATAGGTTTTTCTATGTTATCCATGAAGATTTCTGCTAAAAAAGAGCTTAAGGGGTTAACCATTATAAGTCGTGGATTCGTTATATTTTGTGTTAACAAATTATTGATTATATTATACGGATCTTTCGGTGGAATACTTGGGAACAAATTCTTGACATCGAAACAGACTAACTTTGCATTACTTGGACAATATTTTCTCTTTTTCTTATCAAATCATTTGAATTACGAATAGAAAAAGACGGTTTAAAATTACAAAAGTTTTTTAGAATATGTATTAAAAATTTGGAAATCTTTAATGATGGGGCATGTGTGAATGATGCCACTGGTCTTCTTGGATAACCATTTTTGTGCAATTTAACTAAAGAATAAAGTTTTTATTTTTCCATCTCGAATAGTTGAAGAACGGACCAAGAAATACCGTAATCTCTAACTGTTTCCATGTGTACAATTTTAGACTTAAGGAAAGTGATTTCCTAATTCATCTTATCTTAATGTAACTTTGACACTCAGTTCCAAATGTAATTGGTAATTTCGGTTTCAATTCTGTCAACGATGCTTACATAATATATTAAATCTCGTTCATCAGGAGCTTCTTCGAGGTGCTTTATCGATAAGATCATTCGAAACTGATCCATTCAAGCCTCTAAGCCGAGTCGTTCACTCCAGGAGTAGGATAAGGAGTGCATGAATGCACTTCTGATAGTATTCGGTTATCCTCCAACCAGTTACCCTCTTCTGCGGTTCGAAATTGATGGCCTCCTAGATTGCATCGAGCAAATTCCAGCGAAAATCGTCGTTTTTTCAGGTGGGAAAGCCCCAGATTGGCTGACGTCTAGCGGGTGATTTCGGGATTTATGGAAAGCAGCGGTAATAAAACTAAGTTTTATCGTACGCGTGCTATTTTCGGTATTTCGTCGATGTAAAGTGCGATTCACTTGAAAGTTTCGATTTGTGGTCAATAAAAAGCTGATTTAGAAACTACTTGGTGGTGAATAATTTCCATAGATATTTACATTTCTCGATTTAGCAGTTCGTGCAGGGCATTGAGATGACTAAGATTGAAACAATACAAAAAAGAAGCACATCGATCATAATGTGGCATTATACCGGGTGTAACTGAAACTACGGCCACCCCTGTAACTTATTTTCTTTTCGGAATATTGTAACAAAATTAACTTATTTATACTCTGATTAACCTCAGAGAAAATTGAGCAATGAGACTCTAATTCAATATTCGTCACTGAAATCTTAGAAGATAAGTCAAGAAAGTTTTGCTTAGATATTTAATCAATTACATAAATTATAATAATGATACATAGTGTCACAAATATTTCTTTATATTATATACATGCAATAAGACTTATCTTGGTGGTTCTTGGTCTTAGTGCTACCTTTGGGGAAAACCTCTATTTCAGCTGTTGAGTTCCACGTACGAGTCTCTACCTAGGAAACTCCACCTAAGACTTTCAAGCTACGGTTCCTCACTTAGAACTTTCTATCTAGGACTGCTCACCTAGGAATGTCTAGCTACGGGTCTCCACCTACGAATCACTAGCAGGGCCCCCGTGAGGGCTACTGGCGCTTGTGTGCAAAAAAGGATTTTGGCGCCCCTTAAGGCATTTTGGATCATGTTTTTTTATTTTTTTTCGAGGTAGGAGGTAGGTAGGTGCTGTAAAGAAGAAACTGAACTTTAGAAGTCATATTTATTTGTAGACTAAAATATCAAAATGAAACAAACAGAACAAAATCATAACAAAAGAAAATTCTAGTTCACACCCATTTTAAAACATTTACTTAAGCAATGGGATTCAGACACGTTGACTCGTTTATAAATACTAGAAAATAACCTAAAACTAAAAATCACATTTTATATATAGGGGGTTTTACCCCGACGACTTGCCCATATACTTGTTCATGCAATCAAACTGATTTCATGAAAAAATATAAATCCACCACCCGGTAATTAATACCATTGCCAGGCAATGATTATAATCAAAACATATCCTGGAATAATTATATATTAAGATAACGTTAAATGTTATGAGAATATATCAATCTACCAGAATATATACATACTATAGCATCATCAGACAATGATATCAATGTACCAACGAGTAGTGTCAGAGGCCTTCTCCCCGGAAAAATACAGTGTACGGACCTTAGTCAAGTAACACTGAATGTTACTCATTAATAGTTTCCTTTGTGTGAAGTGGTGAACGATCGAATAGAATACTGCTCTGAATATAAATATGACAAAATTGTCAGTTAATTATATTACATTTATATAAACAAATAAATAAAATATGAAATGAGATTCTGAGCAGTATAAACTAAAGAGAAAACCTATGACTCTACCTCATTATTTTTTCAGAAAGAAACCTACGAAGAATATTAGAAGATTTGATGACTGTTATCTTTCGTAACTGTTCAAAAAATTTTTGATATTATAAAATTAATGCAGATATTTCTAATAACAAATACCTAGAGAACTTCGTTTTAAAATAAAAAAAAATAGCTAGGTCTAGGTGCAATAGAAAAATAAAAGATAGCTATTGTGGTAGCGATATTTTCCGAGATTTTGCTGTTGCAAATTCATTAATTACATCGCTAAAATTATTATCGTCGAAAATAACTAATATTGTTAGCCCAGACAATCTTGCTTGAATCATTGTCAATCTCAAATAATTTTTAATGATTTTTAACTTTGAAAAAGATCGCTCGCCAGAAGCTACAAATACAGGTAATGTCAAAATGATTCTTACTGAAATGCTTACGTTTGGAAAGGTGGAGATTAAATTGTTTTCAAATATATATTGTAAAATACTTAAGGGGTCAATATCATCAGGTAATGAAAACAACTTCAACGCTTTAATTTCGTTAAACAGATCATTGGAGTCTATATCCTTATTATCCTGATCTGTGAATCGCTCTTCAAGAAGAGAACAATGTTTTAAAAGATCGCTGTCACTCAATTTGAATATGTCGCCACAAAAATCCAAAAATAATATCATACTCATTTAATAGGTCAAATCGGTTTTTTAGAGAGCTTATAGTTTGATCTATAATTTTAAGAAAAATCATCATCATCATGATCATGACGGGTCTCACCTCGGTGTTCATAGTAGAAGTTTCGGTTTAAATTTCCTCCAAACCGTTGGTAATGGTGGAAAGTCTTCTTCAATTTCGAGAGAGGATGCTACTTCTTTCGCTTGCACAAGAATTTCTTGAAATGATTGGTCAGATCTATATTGCTGGAAGGGATCAACCAAATTTCTTAGGTAGGTTTGGTATACTTTAATATTAATTGTAGCACTTTGCATTTGTTGCTGACAAGATTTATATGAAATAAAACGTCATGCCAAATAATAATTCCACAAATAAATTGAAATTTTGTACAGACGATAAGAGGGAACTCGATTTATGTCTTGCATCAATGTGAAAGGAGTTATCTTCAGCAACTTCTGAAAGACTTTCGCAAATTTTAATTAAATAAACTTTAAGGGGCTTTATTGCGTCATTTCTGCTGGACCATCCTGTCTCACTTAGAGGCTTTAAACTTAACCGGGGACATTTTTTCTAAAAACATACCACATTTTTGTGGATGACGAGAAAAAATTATATAATTCTTGCACAAGATTAAAAAAGTTTATTGTAGCACCTGACACCTTAGAAGCGTCATTTACTGTTAAGTTCAAAGTATGAGCCGCACAAAGTACAAGAAGGGCTTTCGGATTCGCATCAAGAATTCTTTTTTGAAGACCAACATGTTTTCCGTTCATATTTGTCCCATTATCATAACCTTGTCCCCTAATGTGTTTTAATTCTAAACTTAATTTTTTCAAATTTTCTATCACAAATGTATATATCCCTTCTCCTGTAGAGTCCAGTATTGGATTAAACGCAATAAAACTTTACTTAACTTCAACCTTTTTTGAAGTGGTGTTAAGGACAACATACCTCAGAACAAGACTAATTTGCTCAGTATGACTAGTGTCTGGTGTACAATCTAATAATATTGAAAAATATTTTGAACTGCGAACCATTTCTGAAATATTATTTCTTACTTTGGACGACAATAATTCAATTATTTCATTCGGTATTTGCACGCCTAAATAATGAGTCATTTTAACAGATTTTTTTTGGGAGTTATACACTCGACTAACATGCTGTCCCATCACTGAATCAAAAGAGTCAATCATCTCAACAGCTTTTAGAAAATTTCCATTATCATGTTCAAAAAGCAATTGAGAAGAACCTTGAAATGCCAAGCATTGTGTAGAGAAATACTTAACAATCACAATAATTCTTTGGAACACGTCGCGCCAATATTTTTTTTTGCCGTTTCTAAAACCCGCAGATGATGAGCATTAACAGTCATAGATGTCTCCAACATTTTTTTAGATGTACCCAAGTGTTTATATAACTGTTGTCTAAAATTGACGTTTCGTGTCTCTTAATTAGCAAAGACAAGTGTTGCCAATCAGATACTCCATTTGTATCACAAAAAACGTTAGGAATTTTACATTTATAAAACATTTGAATTGTGGAGGCCGTTACTTGATGTAGATCCATGATATAAATGAGATAAAAACACAAGGTTTAACTTTAATCTACACTTTATTTGAAAAAATTCGACGACGTTTCGCTGACACAGCAGCTTTATCAAGAATGAAAAATAGAATGAAGAGTATGGTATTATAAACAAATCGTAGAACAAGTTGGATGAATAACAGGAAAATCCACACCGAGCCATTGTACAGTTAGTATGAAAGGTAATAAAACTAATTAAACAAGTTAAGTAGGGGTGAGTAATTCAAATCTACCTGTTCATTCAAAAGCTTGTCCGAATGTTTGTATCTATTTATTTCTAATGCTTCTAGGAGATCTAATTTTGAACTTTTGATTTTATATGTAATATGTCAAAGTTTTTATTGAATGAATGGTTTTCTTTTATTAGGTGGTTTGAATAATTTGAATCAGATTTATTTTTATCGAAGCTACGTTTATGTTCAACACGAGTGTTGAAAAATCAAGTAAATCAGGAATCTATAAACTCAATTGCGGGTCTTGTGATAAAATTTATATCGGTAGGACCTAAAGGAGTTTTGGCATAAGAACATCTGAACATAAACGTAGCTTCGATAAAAATAAATCTGATTCAAATTATTCAAACCACCTAATAAAAGAAAACCATTCATTCAATAAAAACTTTGACATATTACATATAAAATCAAAAAGTTCAAAATTAGATCTCCTAGAAGCATTAGAAATAAATAGATACAAACATTCGGACAAGCTTTTGAATGAACAGGTAGATTTGAATTACTCACCCCTACTTAACTTGTTTAATTAGTTTTTATTACCTTTCATACTAAGTGTACAATGGCTCGGTGTGGATTTTCCTGTTATTCATCCAACTTGTTCTACGATTTGTTTATAATACCATACTCTTCATTCTGTTTTTCCTTCTTGATAAAGCTGCTGTGTCAGCGAAACGTCGTCGAATTTTTTCAAATAAAGTGTAGATTAAAGTTAAACCTTGTGTTTTTATCTCATTTATTTATAAAACAACTTACAACAAAAACAAAATACAGAATCTTTAGAAATAGAGTAAATAAGCCAAGCCCTTTCGACTTTTTCTCCATTTGCTCGATTTCTTTCAAAGTATTTGCACGAAAACTTTCTCTTATCTTTATTACTAGGAAAGCTAAAACTGATGTCTATCAAGGGCGGACCACGTTTAATCAATATTCTAACCATCTCATTGGTGATTCTTTCCCGGTCCACAAACCGGGGTCGAGTGAAAGAAAGAGACCTTCAGGTGCGAAGATTCGCGAGCCAAAGGAACTGAGACTATAAGAAAAGGGAAAAATGGTTGGATCTTTAAAGCATTTCTTGCAAAGCAATCGAGATTCCACGGAAACTATCGATATTGGTGCGACCGAATCGTCCGAATCTCAAGATTCTAAATCCCTAATATCAATAACCGTGAGTGGACCATCTGAATTTCAACAATAACATCAGGTCCTGCAACAAGTGGCAGCGTTTGTAGCAGCAAAACAGCTTCTACTGATGCAGAGCCCGATGAAGCGATGACACCATCCTCGTCTACAACACGTGAACAATCCACTTCAGGTAATTCAGCTTGTGTAAAAAGTTCGGTAATGTCAGCTACCGAAATACCTGCTGCAAGTGACACTTTCGATGAAGGCTGTAATGAGGCTAGTATCGATATAATTCCGTCCGACCCCGGTTTGTGGCCCGAAAGAATCACCCAATGAGATGGCTAGAATATTTGTTAAACGAGGTCCGCCCTTGATAGACATCAATTTTAGCTTTCCTAGTAATAAAGATAAGAGAAAGTTTTCGTGCAAATACTTTGAAAGAAATCTAGCAAATGGAGAAAAAGTCGAAAGGGCTTGGCTTATTTACTCTATTTCTAAGGATTCTGTATTTTGTTTTTGTTGTAAATTGTTTTGTAAATGTAAAACTGTTGTTGTACCTTTTTATTCTTTGCATCAATAAATTAGTTATAATAAAAACATAGTAATTTGTTTTATTTTATTATTCATTATGACTATCAACTATCACTTAGTTATTATTAAGAATAGAGTGACGTGAGTGGTAAAAAATACTACTTCTGTAATACCGGGTAGTCGTGGTTGTCTCAGAACAAATCCTACTCTTCGAGGAGAAACTGAAATTTAAAACTTTGACACCCCGTAAAAAATGAGCAATTAAATTTTTAGATACAATCTTGTATTTTTGTGATAGGAGATGTTGAGTTAAGCCAATTGTCACTGTTCATGGCCTACTAGAACGAAAGATGAAAACTGCCAAAAAAAAGATTGTGTTTTGTGTTTCTTTCAAAAATATCTCAGCAGGTCGTAGGATGAGATGAACCATTAAAAAAGACAAAAAATGTAACCCCCCTATTTATTTAATGGTTATCACTGGCTTGAATTACCCTGCTAAGTCGTTTAAAAGGGTCGTGAGTTTATATTTTTCAAGTTCTATTCGATGTATAAGTCTCCCTTCATTCACAATTCAATAAATATATTACACTATAAGTAAAATCTCGGCTTTACAGAGTATTTACAAAATGTTCAATGCAATAAATGATGAGAAAATAAAACAGAGGTCTCAATTGAATGAACTTATCTTTGGTTATGATGGAGGTGGTGTCACAGTTTGATGGTGTTATTTTTTGAAGGTTACAGCGCTGCTTAGTTCAAATTATATGCACATGGACGCCCGGTCGAAACTTCTAGATGGACAAGACTGAAATAGAATTTCTTCTCCAGATGTTCGATGAAATAGGAGTTTCTCTTCGAAAATAAAAAAATTGTACTTTCTTTTGTTTAATTAGATTTCGTTTTTGACATAAGTGGATTTAGTTATTATATATTATTATATATGTGTGCATATTTAATTATGGCTAAGGTGTGCTTGCAATACTATAGAAATTATTTTTTTGTTATTAGGCTTTTATATGACTTGTCCTCAGCCTTAAATTACTTCAATAATAATAATAATAAAATGTAGCGGAAAGAAGGAGGACGCGGATTAATAAATGTTGTCAATTTACACACCGAACAGATAAAAAATCTCAGAGAATTCTTCTCTGCAAAAGCTTTCACTTCTGACCTCCATAGAGTGGTATCGTTGGCTTATAGGGGATATACACCATTAAATCTTGCTACCAGAGATGACCGGCTGAATCTACCGTTCCTATCAGATACTGAAAAACAAGAGCAATGGTCATAAAAAGAATTGCATGGACGACATCACCATGAGATTAATCAACCATACATCGACAAAGAAGCCTCCAACAAATGGTTGATGAAAGGAGAATTATTCACAGAAACAGAGGGATTCCTTATGGCCATCTAAGACCAAGTGATCGCTACAAACAATTACAAAAAATTTATAATGAAGGACGGAACATTACAAACAGATAAGTGCAGAAAATGCCATATAAGATCGGAGACTATACAGCATATTACGTCCGGATGCGAACAACTGGCCAATACGGAGTATCTTCACAGGCATAATCAAGTGTGCAACATTATCCACCAGAAACTTGCACAACAGTACGGACTTCTGAATACCTTCCAGCCATATTACAAGTATCAGCCGGCGCCCGTATTGGAAAATGACTCTATCAGATTATACTACGATAGGCCTGTTATCACTGACAGAATGGTGACGAATAATAGGCCGGACATAGTGGTGTATGAGCCAGAACAGCAATGCTGGTGGATGTCGCCATACCGAATAATAACAACGTGCTGAATAAGTTCCAGGAGAAAAAGTCCAAATACACAGACCTTGCTATTGAGATCAAGCAGATGTGGCACCTCGATAAAATAGATATTGTTCCTGTCATCGTATCCTCGATTGGCTTAATACCCAAAACTTTGCATGATAGCCTTAAGAAATTAGAATTGCATAAGAATACCTATATAGAAATGCGAAAAGCTGTAATTCTTAATACATGTAGGATAGTTAGGAAATTTATGTCAAGTATATTGTAATCGAGCCTATTCCCTTTGATTGCTAAATCTGGGAAAGGTAAATTATATTCAGCTAACAGCTGAGATAGTTCAAAGTCCACGATAATAAATAAAATGTGACGATCAGCTCTGGATTTATTGATGACCCTCCAGAAAATATTATTCCAAATAAAAGATATAGGGGTGTCTTCCTATCCAGACCAAAAATATAACTGGTCGTCCAAACCAAAAACTTTAAAACACCATAAATCACCACTTGACCTCGATAAGTGAAAATGACCTCTTCTCTGCTTTGAAGTTATACAGTGTGTTCCAACGAAAATTTGACCCCCCCTATAACTCCGAAATGAGTAACATTAGCGAAAAACACCAAGACACGTCGATTTTTGTTTCGAGGGGGAGCATTTTTCGAAATAATTCGAAACTTGTCAGATCAACCCCTACCCCCAGCAACCCTAATTTCGAAATTCATCATAGGAATAAGGGTCGAGTGGCACCTTACTGTAAAGGTCTGTCAATTCTCCATTCTGATTTGTCATTTTAGAATTTTAAATTAACATACAGGGTGTCCCAACCGAGGGTAAAGTTGAATTCCTGCAAATCCCAAATACTAAATGAAATCGATTTATTTTGGCATAATGCAAGCGCAGGTTTATGCTCGGTCTAGAAAAACGACCTACACTTGTGAATTTGGAGTTGGTGCAATCAACCCCCTATTTCCAGCATCCCCAACTCAAAAATCATTCGATCGAAAATAGGTCAAGTGGCACCTCGTTGGAAAGGTATTTCAATTTTCTCTTCGAATTTGGTATTTTCGAAATTCAGAATCAGCATACAGGGTGTCCCGGAGCAGGAACACTGAAAACCCAAATAACTTTTTGAAACTGGTTCATTTCGGTATAATACGAGAACATGTTTATGTTTGATTCGAGAATAAGACTCTCTTGCGTGAATATGGAATTTTTGCAATCAATCTCTTCCATTCAGCATCCCCAACTCAAAAAATCATACAAGTGATTACAGGTTGAGTGGCAAAGTTCCAGAAAGATTTTTCTATTTTCTGAATCACTGAGGCATTGGTTTCAGTTTGGCAATCGAGGTTTTCTGGCGTGAGGATCAGGATGAGGGATGATGGAGAAACTGATTGGATGCTCATCTAAACAGGAAAACGAGATTTATTGAACTTGTATTCAATTGAAAACAAAAACTAACTTGATTATTACAACAATTGTTCAAAATGACCTCCGCCCACCTCCATACAGTTATACAGACGATTTTCGAACTCTCTTCTCACATTAGCGAAAACTTCAGGAGTCAAAAGTCGGCATTCTGTGATAATCCTCATCCGCAGCTCCTCCAGGTTTTCTGGTCTTGTGGCATAAACTTTAGATTTTAGATGGCCCCACAAAAAAATCTAGGGATTTAAATCTGGTGACCTGGCTGGCCACTCAACAGGTCCTCTTCTACCAATCCACCTTTCTGGGAAATTTTCGTCTAAATATTGGCGCACCCGAGCATCATAATGCGGAGGAGCACCGTCTTGTTGAAAACGCATTTCGTCCTCAGAAAGAGTTGGATCGTTCTGTAAAATTTCTGTCAATCTAGGATGTATGTGTTCCTCTAACAACTGTAGGTAGCCATTTCCATTCAGATTACCCTCAATAAAGAAAGGCCCAACTAGATGATTGCCAAAATTCCTGCCCAAACGTTCAACTTCTGAGGCCTTTGCGTGTGGGCCTCTCTAAACCAATGAGGATTCTGTGTGTCCCAATATCGACAATTATGTCTATTCACTTCACCACTGAGCATAAAGGTGCTTTCATCAGAAAAACAGATGTTATTCAGAAAATTTGGATTAGCGTTTAGGTTTTCACTTAGATTTTCACAAAACTGTAAACGACGATCTGGATCATCTTCGTTTATTTCATGCACTAATTTTACCTTGTAGGGTGAAATTTGTGATGTTTCACGATTCTATGGACAGTTGTAGCTGATACACCAGTCAGACGAGATAGTTTTCTGATCGAAGTAGTATTCTCCATTTGTAGATGACCCACTACTGCCACTTCCGTTGCCTCATTTCTGACAGGACATGCCACTTCATGTTTTTGTTTGCCACCGAACCCGTAGCTAGGAATTTGTCAACCAAATATTTAACGTACTGGTGACTGACTCCTTTCTCTTTCAGGATGGTTCCTATCGAATATCCTTGCCGTTTCTTTGGCACAACTGTTATTTCGAAAATACGTCGATACAATTTCGACCCTTTCCTCAGTGGAATAAACCATTTTCAGATTAATTTCAACTGACGAACAACAACAATAATGAGGAACTGATCTGAATAATAATAATATTTCATTGCAAAAATGAGAAATAACAGATGACTGCACGCCAGATGGAAATGAAAAAATGTGAACATTTTCAATGCAGAAATCAGCTTTATTTCTTCGTAATTGATGCTCAACACATCGTACCCCAATACTTTTAACAGTTTCGAATTAATTTTAGTTGATAATTTCAAATGACGATATTGAATTTTTCGAAAGCGACATCCTGTATGGAGAGCCGAACTGAATGAAATGCTTTAATCATTCTGGAATTCAAAAACCTTTCTGAAGATATGCCACTTGAATTATTTGTATGATTTTCAAGTTGGGGATGCTGAATGGAAGGGTTGATTGCAAAAATTCTATAACCACACAAGAAAGTCCTATTCTCGGATCAAACATGTTCTCGTATACCGAAATGAACCAGTTTCAAAAAGTTATTTGGATTTTCAATGTTCCTGCTTCGGGACACCCTGTATGATGATTCTGAATTTCGAAAATACCAAATTCGAAGAGAAAATTGCAGTACCTTTCCAACGAGGTGCCACTTGACCTATTATCGATCGAATGATTTTTGAGTTGGGGATGCTGGAAATAGGGGGTTGATTGCACCGACTCCAAATTCACAAGTGTAGGTCGTTTTTCTAGACCGAGCATAAACCTGCGCTTGCATTATGCCAAAATAAATCTATTTCATTTAGTATTTGGGATTTCCAGGAATTCAACTTCACCCTTGGTTGGGGCACCCTGTATGTTAATTTAAAATTCTAAAAATGACAAATCAAGGTGGAGAATTGACAGACCTTTTCAGTAAGGTGCCACTCGACCCTTATTCCCTATGATGAATTTCAAAGTTAAGGTTGCTGAGGGTAGGGGGTTGATCTGAGAAGTTTCGAATTATTTCGAAAAATGCTCCCCCTCGAAACAAAAATCGACGTGTCTTGGTGTTTTTCGCTAATGTTACTCATTTCGGAGTTAGAGGGGGGGTCAAATTTTCGTTGGAACACACTGTATAATGAAAAGAATGAGAGAATAGCCTAGATTATTTACTACCGATGAAATTAATAAATGATCAATAATCTATGATCAAAATAGTGACTGGTTCAACCAGACCGAACATATGAAATTATATTCTCAAAGAAACGGAATAAAGTGAAATTAGTTATGATCGTTAATCTAGGCATATATAAGCAGAGAGGAGGTTATTCATGCAAAGATTAATGAATAAAATGATAGATTTACATAAAAAGCAAGCTGTAATGAAACCTCAAGAATATTGAAAATGGTGAAAATATGAAACAGATCTGAAGGCACATGCTGAAAAAAATAGAATGTAAGCTGGAAAATATCTATATAGAATTACTCAGAAGACTTGCATGCACTATATGCTCGCACAATATCTGAAGAAAATGTGCGATTTACGGAAGATGATATCAGATTAGAAATTATGATTTCATATGCGGTAGAAAAATGATGGAAAAAAATATCTATATAACGAAGCGTAGAATTTCTGCATTCATTCAATGTTTGCTCAAATAATAATGAAAATATAGAATTAAACAAGATGGAAAGGATTAATACTTACCCCTTTTACTTTGAAGGGTTATAACAAAACTTCACTTGAAAAGAAGATACTATTATTTGAAGTTACTCTTTAAGCGATCACAAGAAGAAAGAACGGTTGGAAAATTATTCATTCAGTAACTACGTACGCATCGCATATAAACAATAAATTCTTTATTACCAGGAAATTTGATCCTCAGGCGGAAATACTCAGAGGCTGTAAAAGTGACATCGGCACGTTACAAAAATACTGGGTGTCCCATTTGAAAATCAAAAATTGGTATAGTTTACGGCATAACCGAAAACGAAATGTCAAACATATTGATGTTATCAAATTCAAAATGTTGTCTTCCATCCGATTCCCAAATTTCATCAAAATATTACAAATAGAAAAAAAGTTACAAGGGTGGCCCTAGTTTCAGGGTTTTCACCCGGTATGTCATTATATTCTTGGTTTTCGTAGTGTCCAATAACGAACGAGTGTTTGAAATCGCGGTACAGTAATATATTAATTTAATTTGTTGATTGGTAGTGAAACATAGGGAAAAATTCCATTTGTGTTTCAATTATGCTTAAATACCAAAGAGTAACAACTAAATCCATACAGTGGATTTCTGTCTTGGCTGTACGAAAAATTAAAATAACAGAATTTCTAACTGATATCAAACAATTTCCTCTGCACTAAACTGGAAAATAAAACACATATGTGGATGAATAGTGTGCAAAATTTTGAAGCTAATTAAATTAAGGGTTCTTTGGATCAAGTCAATATATGAACCACGCGTCGATTCAAAATTAGTAAAATGGAATCATCGAAAATGAATGAATAAACGATATAAGTTTATTGATTCATTTTCGAAGATTCCATTTTCCTAATTTCAAATCGACGCGTCGTTTACAAATAGACTTCAACAAGATACCCCTTAATTTAATTAGCTCCAAATCAGACTTGCCATTCTGAAATGAAGAGGGATTGAATTCCAACAAATCCCTCAAATGAGGACAATACTTTTCTAAGAGTCCGAGTGTCATCTTTCCAGAAGCGTGCTCAAAGGCGCCTTCTCCTATCGAGATCTGGTTGCTTTTGATCTATCTACCCCTTTTGCTGGGGTGGCGATAGCTCCTGAGTCGGCAACATTGGGAAGTGCCGCTAAGAAGAGGGTTGCTTGAACACACACTTCGGGATTCAGGGGGGTGTGAATAGCACTTCAGCACGGATTTCATCATTATTAGTTTTTTCAGGGAATTCAACCGGCTGGATTTGGGCCTGTCTGTAGACGGAGTGTAGATGTCAATAATTGGTACTTCAGTTAATAATCAGTAGTGCAACGATCGGAAAAGTAAAGCTGAATTGTTTGTTCATACTAGAAGCATCTTTGTTCTTTTCTTATTTCATCTTTCGATATTTCGATGAATGAAATTAAGTTTTGAGGTTAAATTCGATTGAATTACTTTTAATGGTTTCAGAAAATCAACTGTAATTGAATCATTCGATTCATAAAGTCACGCCTAGATGTTTTTTAGAATAAATTTCTCCAACACTTGATACACTTCTTTGCGTCTTTAGATTTAATCTATTATAGACATCCTCATGGTGGAATTTCCGAAAACCCGAAACCACCACACACGAAGTATATATATATATATATATATATATATATATATATATATATATATATATATATATATATATATATATATATATAAAACATGCATGGTGCTTCATTATTCCTTAATCCTGCAACACCTTTAGAGATTTATAACACCATAATTTTTTAAAAGAATACAGCTTAATTGAGCTTCGATAAAATCTCAGTGAAACTGATCAAACACATTGCCCACATCATATCGGACCCTCTGGCCATATTGTAAATCTGAGTATTCAAAACAGAATATTTCCATAAAAACTAAAATATACCAAAATAGTTCTAATTTACAAGACCGGTCGCAAAACGGCTTTAGGAAGGGAAAAACACAATCCAAGCTATATATATGACTATATGTGCAATTTTAGAGTCCCTAAATGAAAACAAGCCTGTGATAGCAATGGCTCTAGACCTAAGTTAGGCTGTGGAATACGTGGAGAAGCATTGAAACTGTTGGGCAGCTACCTTTCAGATAGGGTTCAATATGCTGCAATGGCAGATAATGATGGAAACATGCAAACCTCCGAAATGTTGAGAACAAGAAGGGGAGTTCCGCAAGGATCGATTCTTGGTCCCCTACTTCATATTCTTTACACCAATGATCTGTATGGCATCCTCGATAACTTGATGGTGATTTGCAGATGATACAAATGTTATAACGAGTGGTAGTAATCAACTAACAACTAAAACATAGAGTTTCAAATAATTTAATAGCCTTGGCAAAATACACTCGGAGGCAAAATTAGCGGAACACTCGAAAATTTAACCAAATTCGAAGTCCGATATTTTTCCTAATTCTCAACCGATTTAGATAAGTTTTTCGGCAAGTTATAGATCAACTCTTCTGCTTTGTAGAAATTATAAGAAAAAACAAAAAAATTTGAAAAAAAATTTATACAGGGGCAAAACTAAAAGTGTTTTTTTTGTCAAAAATTCGTAACACCTTGTGGAATTTCGTGGTCCGAGTTGAAACGTACAATATCCTGGTCTGTCGAGACACATCTTCCTACAGTAACGCCCTTCTTCTTTAATGCATTTATCTCTATTTTTACAAGAGATATCCAATTTGAAGCGAAAAGTCACAAATTTCAAGAATTTATTCTTAATCTTGCGTAGGTGCATAACATCGGAGGTTAGCCAAAAAATAAAATCAAAATTAGAGAAGCGGAAATCTAACGAAATGAAAATTTTTTAAATTCACTGGCCAATTTCACGCTCCGGGAGAACTCGAAGTACACTGGAAAAATCATTGATTCTGCACATTTATTTTTGAATTTTTTTGTGTGACACTCTATAATAAGTATCATTCCTGTCCAAAATTGAGAGCAGGTGTGTATCCTGGCGATACACTCGTGAAATGAAATGAACATGTTGAGAAAATGTTCATGATGACCCACAAAAAAAAACATTTGATTTTAGTAGCGAGAATGACCCCCCCGAGCTCTTATTACAGCGCGCATACGATTTCGCATACTCCCAATGATGTTGTCTATCATCTGTTGAGGTATGTTGTCCCACTCTTCCACCAAAGCCAATGTCAGCTCTTCAACGTTGCCTGGATTCCGTTGTCGAACCCTTCTTCCAAGAAAAATCCCAAACGTGTTCGATCGGGTTTAAATCCAGTGACCGCGACGGCCAGTCCATTCGTGTGATCCCAACTTCATTGAGATATTCTGTCACTATGCGCGCAGTATGAGGGCGCGAGTTATCGTGCATAAAAAGGAAATTTTCCTTATGTAAGGAGCAAAAGGCACAACATGGGGCTCCAAGATTTCTGTTATATACCGATGGGCATTAAGTGATCCATTGCCAATAATCTCCAATTCTGTTCGTACTCCCAAGCATATGCCACCCCATATCATAACTGACCCTCCACCGTATTGCTCAGTTCCTGCGAAGTTCGCTTGATTGTACCGTTCCCCTCGATGCCTCCATATTCTATCTCTACCATCCACGAAATTCACACAATATCGTTTCTCATCACTAAATAAAACTCGTCTCCACTGATTGATTGTCCATGCTACATGCTCCCTAGCAAACGCCAATCTTGCTACCCGATGGGCTCTATCGAGTCTTGGTGCTCTTGCTTGCGCGTATGATCTCAGACCAACTTCATTTAATCGTCTTCTGACTGTCCTCACACTGACGTTAATGTTATCCACTGCTTGTAAAAGGTTACGTGCCTGAACAGCAGTAAGACGAGGATTTCTTATGGTTTGATTGACGATGAAACGGTCATGTATAGCGCGGGTTGCCCGATTTCTTCCTTGTCCTCGCCTTCTCACGTACAATCCAGTTTCCCTGTAACGTCGGTAGATTCGATGGATAACCGACGTCGAGACACCCAACATGGTACCGACTGAGCGGTAGGTGCGCCCTTCCTCGATCAATGTAACTGCCCTTGCTACTGAGGTTGGTGGTAAATCTCTCATTCTGAATGAAACATACCGTTTCGAATCGTAAACAGTAAAAGAATCACAAAACGCCGCAACCGATTGAATTTGTATCAAATCAAAGAATGGAAAAATCTCATTCTTTAAACAAGTGCAAATGTGGTCATATACAAAAAAACGTGTGTTGTATTTCATATTTGATAAAAAAAGGTGTGCACATGTGTAAATGAAAAGTTTTATCAATGGTCCCAGAATTCGGTTGTATATTTTAATACCTACCGACTGTTATCTCCTATGAATTCCTAATTTTCACCAAATTAACCAAATTGTCATCAATAACTAATGCAATTCGAACATAAAAATCGCAGACGACAATTTCGACACGCCTTAGTGATAATAAGAAAATTCCAAATTGATAGACGAATTTTAATGACAATTTCTTGATTCAATGGAATTTCTCCAAAATGGTGATTTTCCACTTGAAATTAAATATATTTTGCAAAAATAGAGATAAACGCATGAAACAAAAAGGGCGTTACTGTAGGAAGATGTGTCTTGACAGACCATGATATTGTACGTTTCAACTCGGACCACGAAATTCCACAGGGTGTTACGAATTTTTGACAAAAAAACACTTTTAGTTTTGCCCCCGTATAAAATTTTTTTCAAATTTTTTTTGTTTTCTCTTATAATTTCTACAAAGCAGAAGAGTTGATCTATAACTTGCCGAACAAATCATCTAAATCGGTTGAGAATTAGGAAAAATATCGCACTTCGAATTTGGTTAAATTTTCGAGTGTTCCGCTAATTTTGCCTCCGAGTGTACTTTAACATGAACAATCTGAAATTAAATACTAAGTAAACACAGCTCTTACAATTTTCGTTCAAAAAAAATTGTGAAAAAATTTCATTATACCACAGCGGAGAAGTTATTGAGTCTGTAGGGGAGATGCGATTCCTGGGTGTGACCATTAATTCTGGGCTTGATTGGTCCAGCCATGTAAAACGCCTGGCGGATGCATTGGCCGGCTATCTTTATGCCCTGAGAATGGCATGTTAATCTGCACATCGGCACATATTTTTCAAACACCCGATTTCTCAATCTTATTCCGTTATAGCGATTCTTGAATGGCTTGTAATCTCATCAGAACCGTACAATTCTAGTTCTCAGTGATTCCGTAATTGAATGACAAAAATGAGATTGAAACCGGGACAGACCGAGAACAGTAACAAGGAGAACGCGACTTCACAGTGCACGAAAACAGACAAAATTGTGTTAAGTTCCAAACACGCTCTTCCAAAATGAAACCAATTACGTGAATCCAACGGATATTTGGTTCAAGTGGATGCTGGCATATCGAAGTAGCTTTTAATTATTACGGAAAGACGAAAAACAACGCAACTCCGCTCGTTTCCTGTTCAACGACATGTTTCGAGTCGTTTCGCAAGCTTTTCAAAAGTCATAATTATGGCTTTAGAGCGGGAATGGGCGCAAAAAGTTGGACGATGAAAATGTATAATGAGAGGCGGAAGGGTTCGTAACAAAAACTTGCGGAAGTATAATCTAGAATCTTCGTTAGTAAGCATTTTGATGATATAGACGATAATAAATTCAGGCCAAGTGGTAATCTGAGAGTTCTATACTTGAACTGGGTTATGATTTTTGATACCTTTTGCAGTTAAAGGGTGAAAACTTTAGTTCCGGTAAAAGAGAGAAAACCAATACGTGAGACCAGCGTGCAATGCTGGATGTCTCTCACGGAACAGTCGTTGATAGACTGAGTGCCAGAGTTCCGCAGATTTACAGTACCGGGTGTCACATAATAGTATGTCACAGCTTGAGGGGTTGAATCTACGTGCAATTTTAAGAAAAAAAGTTGACATAGACATAGGTCCGCAAAAGCTTCGTTACGGAGCTACAGGGTGGTTTTTTCTACGAAACTCTTGCAGTTTTTGAGATATTCAGCCCAAATTTGGAATGCAAGCTATTTTTTACAGCCTCCATCATTGAACTTCCTAGATTTCAACTGAAGTTCACAAGGTGTTTTCTTTTCCGATGCCATGTCTCTCTTTGTCCTTTTGAGCTTTTTTGCAGTACGCCATGGATCAGTGTACAATCAATTTTCGTCATCTTCGTTCAATTTAAAAACTTTTTTGACACCTGTAATTTTTTCGTATATCCATCCGTTTTCGAGTGAAAATTATTGAATTTAAGTTATTTGAATTGTATGTTATTCGGTAAATAAAAGAAAAATAATAGAAATACTCGATAAGTATACCCAAAATCTGATTATTAGATTAGTACTTACTTGTACGTCAAAGTGTTGTAAGTAAGTTTGGTCTAAGAAATGTGAGAGTACACGACGCAGTAAGCGGATGTGAGCTGTCAAGAGTAAAAGTGCTAGAAGCGCAAACTTATGTAATGGTAGGTATACTATTTCAACTGCCGTAGGTGAAATGGGGATTTAATATTTCCATCGAGGTTTCCTTTGGGCGTGCTCAGAAATCAAAAAAGCATCAAAACTGTATCTCCAAACGTGATCGCAGGTTGTTTGTTGTTTTGATATCGACAATATACAGGGATATCCACCGGGACTGTCCGTTTGAAACTTTTTTAGTTCCAATTACAATATCAAGCTGAAATTTTATACGCGGCCATAACTAGCGATTTCCAATTGGAGCGAAATATTTTCGAAGTGATACCATTTCCGGTTATACCGGAAGTGGGTCATCACTTTGTTATTTCAAATGGCAAAATATCTTTTTTATTATACATACATCTAGATGTAGGATACATCTAGAACCGACATTTGAGCAAGGCATAAAATACCCAAGTTGTTGGCACTTATCTGTCGAAACATTTGTTAGATTTAATTATTTTTGTTATAAACTTGATTTTTGAGGAACATTTGAAAAAATTGTAGCTCGTAGATCTTTTGCATTACAGACACAATTTTTGCTTGGGTGGATAGAAGAAGGATCAAGGAATTTTTTAAGCAGTCTACACATGTCAAATGTTTATTGCGTTGTTTTGTATGATTTTTTCAATTTGGTCTTTTTCAAACAGCAATAACTCAATTTTTTCAAATTGCACGTGCCAATTTTTATATCGCCATCAGACGAAGCGTCAAATTTCAGATGGAATTGTATCAGCATGTACTATACCCATCTCTTATAGTTCCGAAATAATTTGGGAATATATTGAATTTTGATGATTTTGCAAGAACTAACAGAGAATGCTTTGAAATATTTAAATCAAGTAGCTGAACTGGCTACGCGCACCTGACAGGTGCCTAAAATCAATGTACTTGTCACTTCGTTCATTCGAATGTGATATTTCAACAAGAATTGTTGGTAATTTGAAGTGAACATTTTTGAAAACCACCAGATTGATATTAAAATGGCTGATTATTAAAATGAAGATATGTTTAATCTCTTTTTAATTCATGGCGAATGTCAAAAAGTGGTGGATAGAACTTGCAGGCAATTCAATAACCAATTTCCAAATTTGGCGCCTATGAGTAAAACAAAATTTCGAAGGATTAGAAGCAATTTTCTGCAATTTGGAGGAACAAAATACATAGAAACTAGAAGAAAACCAATTCTCGAGGACGACGACAATCAAATTGATACGCTAGCGTATTTTCGTGCCAATCCACATGCGTCCATTAAGTCAGCATCAATGGATATTGGATTGAGTTATACTTCCATTCAAAGGATCCTTAAGAAACATAACATGCACCCGTATTTTTTTATCAGACTACAAAAATTGAAACCAACTGACCTTCCCAAGCAGCTAAATTTCTGTGAAAATTTATTACTTCGACTTCAAGAAGATGAGACAATTCTGCAAATATTATATGGTCTGATGAAGCCATGTTCAATGAAAATGGAATAACCAACAGGAGAAATCGACATTTTTGGGCCACAGAAAATCCACATTTCATTGAGGTTATTGATTTCTAAAATAAATTCAGCGTGAACGTTTTTGCAATTTTAATGAATGATTTGTTGGCTTATCACATTTATGAGGAAAATCTTAATGGACAAAGATACCTGGAAATTTTGAGAGGAACATTAGCACATTTTTTAGATGGATTACCCCTTAACATTTTGAGGGTTTGCTATTACCAAATGGATGGTGCACCAGCACCTAAAACACGAGTTGTAGATCGGCAGATAATAGTTATGTTCGAGGATAGAAGGTGGGGTAAACAAGGACCAAATTTATGGCCTCTGCGTTCTCCGGACCTGACGCCCCCTGATTTTTTTTTCTGGGGCAAAATCAAGAGTGAAGTTTATCTTATTCCTGTAAGAAGTAAAGAAAAGTTACTAGAGCGCATTCATAATGCTTTTCGTGATATTGATCCTGAGGAAACTAGGAGGGCAACTCATCATGTTCGTATACGAGCTGTCAAGTGTATCGAGCAAAATGGGGCCCATATTGAACATTTATTCAGATCGTAAATTTGTTTTCTCATATAATGTTTGCTATCATTTATTCGTATTAATGTAGTTATCTTCGATGATTGGTTTTCGCTTAGTTCCTACAATTTTTATTCATTCGAATTGTAGAAAATTGCTCCTAATGCTTCGAAATTTCATTTTACTCATACACGGTAAATTTGAAAATTGGTTATTGAATAGCCTGCAATTTCTACCCACTACATCACTTCGAAAATATTTCACTTCAATTGGAAATCGCTATTTATGGCCGCGTATAAAATTTCAGCTTGATATTGTAATTGGAACTCAAAATGTTTTTAACGGACGGTCCCGGTGGATATCCCTGTATAATTTTCAGCTTTTCTGAAATAGTGCAAATTTTCATAAAATGTTCGAAGCTTTGAAATTCTATAAAATATAGTAACAACCGGAATAGATGTCTGCCATTAAATTTTTCCATAGAAAAAAATTATATCTTTTTTTACATCAAATTGGCAGACAAGCTGCTATCAGGTTTCGGGAGTCAATTTCGATACTTTTCGACTTCTGGGCAAGACCAAATTAACCCTCTTTGCCAATAGTGAATCCCCATTTCACGGCAGGTGAAATAGTATACCTACCATGTGAATCTGCCGGACGCTGGCGCTTAGGCTATAAAGAGAAATACGAACTCCATACTTCCATAGAGTTTCATTACTTTTAATTATTTCATTACTCAGTTATCTACAGGCATATATAAACCTGAATTTACTCCAAACAAATTTGAATTCAAGTCGGCTCTATTTCATTGCATGTCATTTCGAGAGAAGTGCAAATTAGACTTGCAGCTGTCAGTTTTCCAGACCAGAAAATAGCAAATTGAGTTTCTCGCAATACACAATACGAATACAAATACGCACAACCCCCTTCTATCCGATTCGCGTTGTCCGGAAAAACCAAACAACAACCCCTGAGATTAAGAGAGTGAGACCTAAGCAAACACTGATTACCGAAGTAGACAGCGGTTCGGATGGGGTGGAGTTCCCTGAGGTTCCAATTGGCATTTTCTATAAGAGTGTTTGCCGGATAAAACAGAAAATGACGCGATTTGAATTTTTCTGGGTTCTTGTTTCTTGTGAATGTTCCTTCCCACGCGCATAAAATATTGAAACACAAATTGAATTATTCATTGACCTAGGTCTGTTGAATCGCATCGACTATGTAAGATTTTCAATAATTCCCAGTACTTCGATATACAGGGTGTTTCCGAATAAGATGTCATAAATGAAGGATGCGAATCCTTGAATGATTTGAGCAAGAAAGTTCGAAGAACCAATGGTCAAAAAATGCTTCGTTGCCGAGATACAGGGTGTTAAAGTTGAGAAAATTTTTCGATTTTCTCTCGATAAAACCTAGACTTCTCAAGATTTCGGGCTCAAATTTTCCACATAAGCTATTAAACACAATTTGAATCACCAGGTGAGGCCAAATTTTGGAACAGTATACAGGGTGATACTTTTTCATGGGCCATAATCCATTTTTACCATCGGAACTTTTTTTGGTACGCCACTGGCACTAACAAAAAATAAAATCGAATAGATCATTTGATTTGAAATTTTTTTTGACTCTTGCATTTTGATCGTAACTATCACCGTTTCTGAGATATTAATTATTGAAATTTATCCAATAGTTTTCCCATATCGAAGCCATGGAGATATTATCTTAATAACTGATGCAATTTTTCAGGAATTGAGCTAAAATTTACATCAGATATCTCCTTATTGTATGTTTATAACAAAATGAGGCAAAATTCCTGACAGTATACAGGGTGTTATTTTTCACGTGCATTTTCCTCTTTTGCCCCTGGAACTTTTTGTGGTGCGCTACTGGTATATTCTGAAAACAGAATCAAACAGATTATTCAATGCGAAAACTTTTCTGTTCCTTGTATTTTTCCGTATCTGCCACCATTTTCGAGATATTAATCAAGAAAAGTAATCGTATAGTCCCTTCCGTATTGAAAGCTTGAAAATATTTTTCATGTTATTTCGGCAATTTGTGAATGTGAAATATTCCTGGGGTATTTCTGATGACGTCACATGATGCTGTAATTCTCTTCCTCAATTCTTCAAGTGTATTCACGGGAGAGCTATAAAAAAAAAAAAAAAAAAAAAAACTTACAATCATTGAAGTGTCAAGTTTTTTCTATGATTTCATTTGCGAAATTGTATCAGAGCCTACTAAGCCTTTTGAAATCACCAACGTGTTCTGATATGAGGAAGACACGATAAATTCTGATGATTTTCAATTCAAAACGGTGAAAGACATGAGGATTAAGATGAGCACAAAATTATCCGAATTGAATGAAAAATCCGTTTCTGATTACGAAAAACGTCAGTTATGCACCGAAAAAATATACGGAGGCAAAGGGGTAGCCTGTTCGGGCGTTGTTGATTAATTTTTCGAAAATGGTGGCAGATACGGAAAAATACAAGGAACAGAAAAGTTTTCGCATTGAATAATCTGTTTGATTCTGTTTTCAGAATATACCAGTAGCGCACCACAAAAAAGTTCAGGGGCAAAAGAGGAAAATGCACTTGAAAAATAACACCCTGTATACTGTCAGGAATTTTTGCCTCATTTTGTTATAAACATACAATAAGGAGATATCTGATGTAAATTTTAGCTCAATTCCTGAAAAATTGCATCAGTTATTAAGATAATATCTCCATGGCTTCGATATGGGAAAACTATTGGATAAATTTCAATAATTAATATCTCAGAAACGGTGATAGTTACGATCAAAATGCAAGAGTCAAAAAATTTCAAATTGAATGATCTATTCGATTTTATTTTTGTTAGTGCCAGTGGCGTACCAAAAAAGTTCCGATGGTAAAATGGATGATGGCCCATGAAAAAGTATCACCCTGTATACTGTTCCAAAATTTGGCCTCACCTGGTGATTCAAATTGTGTTTAATAGCTTATGTGGAAAGTTTGAGCCCGAAATCTTGAGAAGTCTAGGTTTTATCGAGAGAAAATCGAAAAATTTTCTCAACTTTAACACCCTGTATCTCGGCAACGAAGCATTTTTTGACCATTGGTTCTTCGAACTTTCTTGCTCAAATCATTCAGGGATTCGCATCCTTCATTTATGACATCTTATTCGGAAACACCCTGTATAACTTTTACTTCATAACGATGTATTTTGTAGTAGTTTAAGAGTGTCGAATTGAAATACAGTATAGAGTTTTCATCTTTGATGTTTTAGTACAGTAGCTATGTGAAATACTGCAAATAGATAAAAATGAAGCCCTATCTCCGTTTTCGATTTTCGAGGAAAATTTATTGGTGAAAATAGTTCTCAGCTTTCTTCTTTCCTTTTCAAGTATGTCTCGATTTTTCGGTATTGGGGCTTGTGCCAATATATCGGTTGCTTTTAAAGTATGTTGAAAACTATTTTGACATCCTACGGGTACTTTTTTTAGAATAATGAAGGAAGTACTAATTTTGATTTCATTGAATGTTTTTCGAAATTCTAGAACGAATTTGTTTTTTTTTATCGAAAACCTTGAGGACATTTGGATAAAAAGGGTACAATTTGAATAAAATGGGTACAGTTTGCATAAAATAGAAAGCTCTATCCTTTTTGTGAAGGCTATAAGTTTCTTAAGCTCCGTCAGTTCAAGTTTGTTACATCCGAGCCTGATTCTGTCCCCAGCTGGGCATTTGCTCATGACCTGTTCCATTGATTCTATCATCTCCTCACATAGTCTACATAAAGGGTACTCGATCAATCCTAACTTATATAATTGATTTCTGAGGCGGCAATGCTCCCTTGAAATAACAATTAGAATTCTCAGGTCGGAGAGTGCAAGTCAAGTCTTGGTTCTCCACAGATGACAAGCCGAGAGTAATCGAGGCCTGTGGAGCTCAGCCAGTGCACCCGAAGCTTCAGGTCCAACCACCGGTTATTTTCCATTCTTGCGCTTTCCATGGAAATTTCAAATCTGAGCTCCGGTCCGGACAATCCCAAGGCCGATTTTTGAGTGACCAATGACTCCGCCTTCCTATTGTCTCAAAGCGTGAGTGGCCTGGGTAACACATCAGAAGGAGCCTAAGTCTTTTTCCCAGTATGGCATATGTTGAACGACATTCCTGCACAATAAGTGTCATGCAGTGTCAGATGCCAATGCTTTCAGTGCAGCTTGACTATCCATGATGATCTATTATTGCTTGTTAATCCCCTGAAAGCAACAGGTTGGCATAGTGGTCAATGGTGAATATTTCTGCTTGAAAAAAGTCGCAAGCCCGTCAAGACGAATAGACTGTTCCTTGGTAGCGCCTCGACCATATACACCAGCTCCAATACCTTTGAAGCCGTCTGTGAACCAACAGGGTCTCTCAAGTAGACAGTTCTTGGAGCTGGCCATTCCTGTCAATTTAGTGATCATACCTCTTTAGTCCAATGATTGTTTTTGTCGCGGCTATCCCACAAACATATCAAACATAGGTATTTAGTATACTCTGTCTGTTGTCCTGAAAGGAGAATTACCATTCTCAAATTTTCATGCTATGCTCTTCATTCTTCAGTTCTTCTAATACTGAAGATATATCTTATCGTAGACACCAATCGCTTGGATTATATCTTTGTAAGCCGATCTTTTGCATGAAACCGTCAACATTATACAATAAACTAAATTTCTTCAGAGGAAAAATATCGCAGTAAATATTTTTCACGAGTACGATAAAAAGTACTTTCCATATCTGAAGTAAGTATATTATTTGTCTATGACGAGATGCTTTTGCAGATTTCGATTCCTGCCTAGGCTGTTTAAGTTATCCGAGTATAGAGGCCTCTAAGCAGAAGACAGCTACGGATGTAACCACTTATCCCGGTTTCTTCTTCTTTTTCATGCACGGCGCTCTTATGGGTGGCACTTTGGCCTCTTGTGATTCCAGTAATTTTTTGATGAAGTTTGCGAAACTGTTGTAGGAAAACCCTGGAACACCCGGGCACTAGGTGTTTCATTGCCTTGTGTTTCCAATCTGGTCGTCTTAAGAGCGGAACATTCGAAGAGTATATGTTTCGTTGTTTCGTCATTTTCTAGGCAAACAAGGTACGGTATGGTTTCCGATAGTAGTGAAGTGTATATGTTTATTGAGTTGATGTCCCGTTAGTAGGCCAACTACCATCCAATTAGACTTTTTGTCAAGGGACAATCTTTTATGTACCTTCCTTCTTGATTGGAGTCCTTGTATGGGTCTTTTTGACTGTGTAAGCCCAGTCATTCACCCACTCGAAAGTGTTCCACTCTTGGAAGAGGAAGAGCATGTGGTTCCATGGAATAGTCACAATGGGTTCTAGTCCAATCGCCCTAACAGTAGCTGATTTTTTGTCAAAGCTGTCTACCTTCTCATTCCCTTCGTTACCCTGATGGACTAGGCACCAGAGCAGAGTGGAATTAAGTTGTCGTATTGCTCCTTTAAATGTAACCCTTGAATCATTCAGATATACTAAGGCATAAGTAGTCTCTGTAATTCCTGTGTAGGTTTTCATGCACGCATTTGAGAAAAACGATTACTTCTATGTGTGCTTCGCAGACATGGTTCTTTATGGTAATGTTTGCCTTGGACCAAGGACGTCGATTATAGGTTTCGTCAAACCGATAAGTGACTCTCATTTTCCCTTATGAGGAGATCAGGTCGGAGTTCTCTTATTTTATTGGGGGATGTAGTATGTCTAGAAATGAGATTTTTGTTTCTCCTCGTGCGTCCTTCCCACAGCCTCAACGAGGTCCTCATGGCCTGCTCCTCCAACATTGTGTGTTGTGGGGGAAGCCAGCAGACATCCCATGGAGGCCGTGAGTGTCGATCTCATAGCTACATATGCTATCCTCGTGAGGAACTTAATGTGTACACTAGATCCATAAAACAACCCTGGTACGTATCGCGAATATATTCTTTCATTATACCAACGTTGTTCGAGAAAATTAATGAACGACTGATGATGAATGAAATTTTGATGCTGAAATAATGGGGAAGAATAAGAGACCTTGCCTTTACACTTCGTTTATTGTGGAAATGAAAACTCATTACGAGTTTAAACTTCGTACAAGAAATGAATAAATCAAAACATAACGTTGCTATACCAAAACAAACTGATACGTTTCCCATTTTCCATTTAAATTCTAATTTGGTCTAATCAGTTCGGAGATTACTGCAAAACTTCTGATGGAATTAATTACGATCTAACGAATTCGAGCTAGATATTACAAAGATTACCTGACAATTCAATTCTTCTGTAAAAAAATCGCATTTTTAAATCAGACTTATTAAAGTTTCCGAACTAATAAGTTTAATAATCGAAAGCCATGCGTTGAATAACGAGTTGAAACAGTCAAACAAACACGGTTTCTGCAATTGTATGCAGATATTTGTTGATTAAGATGGATGTGCGGTGCTTTTGATCGCTTGAATATTAAAAATATTTACTGATTATGTAACAATTGCTACAGGGTGTCCGCGATAAAGGGTCCATTAGGTGTATCTAGGGAAAATGTTTGTCTATCTATTTCGAATTCAGAGATAAGAGTGAACGGATTCTAATCTACAATTTGCAATTATTTTCAGAGCGGTACCATTTCCGGTTATACCGGACATCGACTACAACTCTGTTGTTTCAAGTGGGTGGAGTGCTTCTTCATGTTTTTTATTAAAGTACATCCTTTTTCAAGCATTTATCCTTGAGATTAATTCTATCTCGTTTTCATTTCATCCACGATTTATCAAGAATCTGTAGTTCATTCGAAAGATTGAAACTTTAGGCCGTGGAACATAGAAACAGGGCGGATTTCATTCGTATGACAGTTTCTATGATCCATAATCTTCTATGTAAACTTCTATAGATTTCGGACTCAGTTTGAAGCTTGGAAACTATTTAAAAGAGCAATAACACTCACTCTTGTTTGTGTTTAGTTTATTTTGTTAAATAAAATGGCAAATCAGGATTTTATGAATTTATTTATCACTCGTGGGCAATGTCAATAAATAATAAGTCGAATATTCAACGAAAGTACCCAAATTCAAATTGCCAAATTGCAGAAAACAATTCATAAAATTCGAATCAAGTTTTGAAATTTTGAAATTGATCGATGAACCCGTTCACCAGATACTAATGGGTCCTTTAGCGTAGATACTTTGTATACCTTCAAGCTTCTACAGAACCTTCGGTACAAGAGTTCTACTTGCAATTGTCGGATTTTAATTGGATTAGGAAGAGTAAAGTTTGGTATTCATACCTGATGGCAAATGACATCACAAAAATATACGTGCTTATACATAACTTTTTGGAAAAATGTCGGGTATATTTCGTTAATGAAATCTCAGATTTTTAGTTTTGTGGCTGCTATCAATTCGACTGGCTCCATATATACTCTGTCTTCAACCTGTAAAAAATTATTCATGATCGGACCGACCACATTACAGCTGAAATTGTATTGGTTACTCGTGGCAACATCTTGTTGGAACCACATATCAGTTATATTGATATCATCAATTATAGTCCGAAATTGAGTTGTTAACGTATTTTGATAGTGTACTTCATTGACCGCAACTGCCTTTCCAGTAGAATAATCTTATCACATCTCCAAAAGACATAGCGCATCACATAGTGCGCCATGCAGGCTGTTCAACAGTCACTGTTTGATTTCCAGATATTACTGAAATGCAAAAATTTCGCTTAGTGACGTATCCAGACAAATTAAAATGAGACATTTGAATTGTGGAGGCCGTTACTTGATGTGGATCCATGATATAAATGAGATAAAAAACACAAGGTTTAACTTTAATCTACACTTTATTTGAAAAAATTCGACGACGTTTCGCTGACACAGCAGCTTTATCAAGAATGACAAACAGAATGAAGAGTATGGTATTATAACCAAATCGTAGAACAAGTTGGATGAATAACAGGAAAATCCACACCGAGCCATTGTACAGTTAGTATGAAAGGTAATAAAAACTAATTAAACAAGTTAAGTTTTATTGAATTGATGGTTTTCTTTTATTAAGTGGTTTGAATAATTTGAATCAGATTTATTTTTATCGAAGCTACGTTTATGTTCAGATGTTCTTATGCCAAAACTCCTATAGGTCCTACCGATATAAATTTTATCACAAGAACCGCAATTGAGTTTATAGATTCCTGATTTACTTGATTTTTCAACACGAGATTTATTATTTTTAATATGTTTACCTAAGTTATTGGAAGTTTTGAAAGTTATATTAAGATTTTGTTTGACGAGAAAGGATTTAATATTTGTACTTGCAGAACCGCAGAATGTTAAACTGTTGAATATTTTATAGTCTTTATGAATAGGATATACTTCATTTATTGCTTTCTGATACAGTTTTTACGAATGATTAGATCTATCATATCCGGATTATATGAATTATTAATGGCTATCTGTTTGATGATGTTTAACTCTTTATTATAATCATCTACTGATAAAGGTAAATTGAGTAACCGATGTACCATGCTGTTTAAAGCTGCAACTTCGTGTTGAATTGGGTGTAATGAGTAGTTATGTATAATTGTATCAGTATGTGTTGGTTTACGAAAGACCGAAAAAACATGATTATTATTTCGTTTAGTGATTTTCAAGTCCAAAAAATTAATGGAATCGTTCTGTTCAATTTCTATCGTGGATTTAATGTTCAAATGGATGGAATTAATGAAATTAAGAAATAAGTCTAATTGACAATAGTTCCAATGAAACATACTAAGATGTCGTCAACATATCTATACCAATAAAGAAATTTGGAAATGAGTGGATGTGTATGAATTTTCTGTTCAATATTATTCATAAAAATCTCTGCTAAAAGTGGACTCAAAGGATTTCCCATGATCAAACCATTTTCACTACTGTAATAGATGTTGTTGAAAGAAAAATAATTTTGTTCAATGCAAACGTCCAACAGATTCAATATTTCTGATTTAATTATGTGGTTAACATGATTCGAATTCAACATGTTTTCGATTAATATTTTGACATCACTTGGATATAAATTCTCAACATCAGACGAAATAAGTTTTGCGTTAGGTGGTAGGTTAACGTTTTTATGTTATTTATCAATTCGAAAGAATTTTTATAGAAAATTTTGAAAAATATTCCTAATAACACTCACCTTAAATATTTAGCATCTAACATTATAAAAATGAATCATTAGCTGACTTTAAACCGAGTAAAGAACAAAATATTTTAAAGGCCATCAAACAAAAATCACAACTAAATGAAGTTATTTTTACAAAAGCAGATAAGGGTAATACTGTTATTGCGTTAAATAAAAATGACTACCTATTTAAAACTCTAAATTTCATTTCGTCCGGAAACTATACAATTTTAAACAAAGATCCAACTATTACATTCCAGAAAAATATTAAAATTGCAATAAATGACGCAAAATCTTTAATTAAAGCAATAGATAAATACAAATTAATTTTACCAAACCCTCAACCACCTCAATTCACTCATTAAATTGCAAAAAGTAAATAACCCCGTTAGACCAGTCGTATCATACGTTACAGCCCCAGCCGTGAAATTGTCGCATTACCTTATAGATATCATTAAAAATTATTGTTCATTCAAATCAAAATTTTCTATAAAAAATTCTTTCGAATTGATAAATAACATAAAAAACGTTAACCTACCACCTAACGCAAAACTAATTTCGTTTGATGTTGAATTCGAATCATGTTAACCACATAATTAATTCAGAAATATTGAATCTGTTGGACGTTTGCATTGAACAAAATTATTTTTCTTTCAACAACATCTATTACAGTAGTGAAAATGGTTTGATCATGGGAAATCCTTTGAGTCCACTTTTAGCAGAGATTTTTATGAATAATATCAAACATTAAATTCACGATAGAAATTGAACAGAACGATTCCATTATTTTTTTGGACTTGAAAATCACTAAACGAAATAATAATCATGTTTTTCGGTCTTTCGTAAACCAACACATACTGATACAATTATACATAACTACTCATTACACATCCAATTCAACACAAAGTTGCAGCTTTAAACAACATGGTACATCGGTTACTCAATTTACCTTTATCAGTAGAAGATTATAATAAAGAGTTAAACATTATCAAACAGATAGCCATTAATAACTCATATAATCCGGATATGATAGATCTAATCATTCGTAAAAACTGTATCAGAAAGCAATAAATGAAGTATATCCTATTCATAAAGATATTCAACAGTTTAACATTCTGCGGTTCTGCAAGTACAAATATTGAATCCTTTCTCGTCAAACAAAATCTCAATATAACTTTCAAAACTTCTAATAACTAAACATATTAAAAATAATAAATCTCGTGTTGAAAAATCAAGTAAATCAGGAATCTATAAACTCAATTGCGGTTCTTGTGATAAAATTTATATCGGTAGGACCTATAGGAGTTTTGGCATAAGAACATCTGAACATAGACGTAGCTTCGATAAAAATAAATCTGATTCAAATTATTCAAACCACTTAATAAAAGAAAACCATTCATTCAATAAAAACTTTGACATATTACATATAAAATCAAAAAGTTTAAAATTAGATCTCCTAGAAGCATTAGAAATGAATAGATACAAACATTCGGACAAGCTTTTGAATGAGCAGGTAGATGTGAATCATTCACCCCTACTTAACTTGTTTAATTAGTTTTTATTACCTTTCATACTAACTGTACAATGGCTCGGTGTGGATTTTCCTGTTATTCATCCAACTTGTTCTACGATTTGTTTATAATACCATAATCTTCATTCTGTTTGTCATTCTTGATAAAGCTGCTGTGTCAGCGAAACGTCGTCGAATTTTTTCAAATAAAGTGTAGATTAAAGTTAAACCTTGTGTTTTTTATCTCAATTAAAATGAGTTTCGTCTGGCTAGGGTTGAACAAAATTACTGTACCATAAGTGTCATGAAGTTGTAAGATGTTTATGTCATCAGTGCAGCTTGGCTATCCGTAATAATTTTTATTGACATAGTTGTCAATCCCCCTGCAATTAGAATATTGAAACAGTGGTCAACGGCTTATATTTCTGCATGAGAGACAGTTGCAAGCGTACCAAGGGAGAGAGACTGTTCCTTGGCAGCACCTCGGCTATATACAACAGCTCCAACACTTTGGGCAGTTTTGAGGCCTTCGGTGAACAAACAAGGACCCTCAAGTAGAGGGTTCTTGTTTGCAAGAAATTGCGATCAGGCATGGCAGTTCAGATTCATTTTGGTTATTGTTATGTCAGGCTCCATACTCACCTGCTCGATTTGTACAACTACAGCTTGCAAATCGTCGGTCACAACGCTTTTTATTATGCTTAACTCTTGGAAGGATCTAACCTAAACCAAGATGATTTAATGTGTTTGTTCAGACAGTTTCACAGCACAGCAGCCGTATAATCAAAATAATTTTCATGGAGAGAAGTACATGTTGCTAGTTGGATGAGTTTTTCGCGAGCCTGATTTCTCTTTGCAAGATTCTTTCTGGAACCAAGACTTTGAATTCTTCAGAGCACTTACGATGAGAGTCCATGTAGAAAAGAGAAATATCAGGAACCTGCCGTCTCTGAACGAGAGGATGGAGATCAGGTGTGATCTCCGGGACGTCTATGAGCCGCACTACTCTCTTCACTATCCAATAAATGTAATGAATGTTTGGGTGCGAATTCCCGACACTATGGAACAGTATTACAGACCAGGTCATACCTGTGATTTGTGAAAATCATCAGTTATGATAACTTGAAGTACTGCTTAGCCCTGAAAGGAAAACTGAGTTCAGCAGAAGCAGATTTGGCAATGGCTGATACATGGCCATGCCCGCAAACTCCGGTATTGACTGTGACGCGGAGTAAATGCATATTCTTCTCTGAGGAAATTCGATGTTCTTGCATGTTTAGAGGAGATTCTTTAGCAGTGAGTTTTTCTGGAGACCATTGTTAATTGCGTCTTGTGCGCGTTGAAATCGATCAAGTTCAACCGGACTTACTCTGATATTTTCTGCAAGTCTGAATTCAGTGACATTCTATGCTGCTATCTTCGTCGATGTGATTCCTCAGCACTTGTGGGACGCTGATGAAAATGAGGATACCAGAGTGCAGTCTTCAACAAACCCAAATATTGGAGCAGATAATTAATCTACAACAGAAAAAGAGCTGGCGAGTATGGAGCCCTGGGGTACTCCTGCAATAACCTATAAAGATTCACTCCATCAACTTCCACCCGAATCCACCTACCGAAGAGAAAGCTACTAATTCAACCACGCAATTTTGCAGAAAGTCCATATGCGATTAGTTTGTTCATCACAGATGCGTGTCAAACCCTATCGAGGGCTTTTGGGATATCAAGAGCAATGTCTCTTGATTCGCCATGATTTTATAATTGTTGATGTCCATAAATGCGAATAGGTCACCAAATTGTCGATCACTGATAAAACTTTGTAACTCGAGATATTTTATGAGCTAATTGTTTATCACTCTTTCCATGGCTTTCGACATAATGGGCAACAGCGCGATTGGACGATAATTTTTGGGTAGAAATATTTTTCCTTTCTTCGGAATTGGTTGTACTGTCGCAACTTTTCAACACTCCGGAAACGTGTGGCTTTCATACGAAATCTGAAACAGGAGATTAAGAACAGATGCTAACTCTGGAACACATTCCATCAAAACAGTTGAAGGTTCAGCTGTTGAAGAACGTGCCTCACCGAACGCACTCTGAATTTCACTTCAGACATATTCGATTGAACATGTAGGATGCTTGGTGGTACTGCGTTTGATGTATGAAAAACAGAATTTTGTGGAAACATTTTTGCAAAGAGGTGATGATGCGACAGAATCGTTATCCCTAATCAAATGCGGGAAAGATAACTTGCAAAAGTTGTTGCTGATCAACTTCGCCATAGACATAGACCAGAGCTGACGAATTCCACTGGTTTGTTTCAAGAGTCAATTCCTAATTCTTTTATTGAAGCAGGTTTTCGCATCATCTTTTGTTGAGTTACAAAAGTTTCTGGAAGGCACATATTTGACTTCAATTTCATTTGTTGGATTTTCCTCCAATTCCTATAAGCTCTGTTTCCAACTGTGACAGATTGTTGGCAGTTTTTAATGAATCATGGCTTTTGTGCGGGTGTTCTTTTCGTGGAGCTTGAAATGTTAAGATCCATGTCTGCAAGAATAACTGATGGACTCAGTGCAGACATTGATATCAGGATCTGGAAAATAGATGTCATTAAGGGAAAAGACGAGAAAAACTCACACAGCACCTTCCATCTGGCTCGGTTGTGATGTCATTTTCTACTGCAAGCCGTTGAATCTTTATCATGTGGCTGTCCGAAGTTACCAGTAGCAGAGACGAGGTTATGATCGGAGTTGCTCAAGGGAGCTGAGACCTGTAAACGGAAATTATCTGTATTTGAAACAAGCAAGAGATCGGTTATATTGTGAGGAATTCTTGTTGGCTCATCGACAAGTTGAGTCTAGTTGCAGCTGATCGCAAAGGCCTCCGCTTGTTTTTTTGCTTCTTCGGTCCTACTTGAGTGTTAGAGTTAATTGATGTTGTAGACGTTGAAGACTCCCAGTATGATCACATCAGCTGACGGATACTTCATTTGAAACGTGTCTATCTTGTTCCTGCTCAAACAATCTAGAGTAGTTGAGATCGATACAGAAGCATTGAAACATGGTTTTGTTGTATAAACACATTTTGATTCATGCCAGGTCGACAGCGTTGTTCTCCAACGTATCCTATCTTTGGAGTATGACGTCCGATTTGGCAAAAACACAAAGCCCTCATTCAAACCGAAGCCTTGAGTCCAACTCATAACCATTGAAACAGAGATAGGTGGCGTCTGTTGTTGGCATTATTTGAGTTTTGGTTAGAGCAAAGACATGAGGTTGCGTGTCTTGAAAGTGCTGGTGTACTGCATTATTCATGTTAGTCCCAGAGAACCGTTAGTATCGTATTACCATCATGAGATCCCGGAGGCAGATCCCTTTAGAGATTAGACTTCGGACCGGATTATTTCGTCGCAAGGAAGCTCATCAAGTTTTATCTGGAAAATCCTTTCCTTTATAGAAACTGGACCATCTGCAACCGAAACTTATTCTCGAATGACCCATTCACGAAGCCTATAGCATGTAGTTCATTTTGATATTGAATCATTTCATATACCATATGTGAGCAGGATCTTTCGATGGAACAACACTATGTTTACCATTTAACTTGGGAATCTAGAAAAATGTTCATTTTCCGAACAAGCTTCGTATTCTCGTAGATGAATATCCTGTAAGTCGAAAATAGCTCAACTTCCGCTCGATTGGTTCCTTTTTAGAGTCTTCACCAATATTCAATAATCGGTCGAACGTAGCTCTACTTTTTATAAAAGCTCCGAATTCATTCCCAGAGAAATTTTCAATAACGTCTACGTCTTGTATTCGAGGAATGAAAGTATTAATCAAAAAATTCCTCGATACAGCGATATCCGAGCCAATTATCTTCATATTTTCCAATAAATTTCGATAACGAAACATAACCCTTGACCAGAGGACCTTTCGCCAATTAGATCTCGGAAAGCTCCAAACATAGGAAAGTTCAAAGTCGCAGGAAATTCCGCTCGTTATTGCTCCGAAGGAATCAATAAAGCCTAAACGGACCGACCGCTGACCACACTTTAACGTTTGATGTTGAATTCTTGATCTGTTCAAAGAAGGAGCGATTCTTTAATTATCTTTTAGTTGCCAGATAATGGACGGAATTCGGATCGTGGAATAAATTCTAGTAGCATTGGCGTAGAAACAGACATGCTATGCTTTTAATTAACATGGCCAATTGGTTCTTCATTTGATCTCCCATACCATTCTATGCCAATGTAATTTTGAAATATAAACGAAACGATTCAAGGTACACTAAATCTTTCAAATGGAACCTCGAGACTAATAAGTTCTTTCTCTTTGTTTTTCCAGAGAGCTACTGCATTGAAAGAACAGCTTAGATTACGGGGGTTATTTTGATCTAAATATTGAAAAGTTATTAATTTTCGTAATTGTCGTTACTCTTATTCGAAATATTCTCCATGATGATTAAACTCTTTTCACTCCGACTGAGGTATCTCCTTCCTTCTGAAGACCACGGAGAGACTAGTAGAGAGATATCTAAGAGAGAATATCGTATTGGATGCCTACGATCAAGGTAGTTCAGTCGACTCAACACTACACTCTGTTGTATGGTATATTGGGAAAGGACTGGAACAAGACGAAGGAAGTCACTCTGGGAATATTCTAAGAAATAGAGGGAGTTTTTGACAACATACTTTATAGGTCGATAGACAGAGCTATTGTAAATAGGGTACTAGATAATACCAAAGTAAGGTGGATAGGACGTTTGCTATAGACCAGGTGCATCGAGGCTCACCTCAGCGAGTCAACTATCTTGGGGACTGTCAGCAGTGGGGAGTACTATCTCTTCTCTTCTGGAAGCTTGTGTTGGATAAGACCTAGTACGAACTTCTTCTGAAAGATGTTCCCGAAAATATTAAGTTCTCTTTTTCTAAAGTCTCCTACAACAAGATAGGAGAAATAGTTCGTAATTTGAAAAATAGCAAATTGAGAGACTTTTACGATTTATCCATAGTCTATATTAGGAGAAATATAAACACCATAATATATCCACTAACTAAATTAATAAACAAATGTATATCAGAAAACATTTTTCCTAATTGCTTAAATGTTTCTAAAACAATTCCCCTCTACAAGAAAGGTGATCATAGTGATATTTCCAACTACCGCCCAATATCCTTGGTTCCAGTTTTCTCCAAAGTATTTGAGAAAGTTTTGTCCTCGCAAATTGTAGACTATTTCGAAACTAGTTTGCTTTTTTCATGCAGTCAATTTGGTTTCAGGAAAAGTAAAAGTACCACAGATGCAATCATTGAATTTGTAAACACCCTACACTGTTTTGAATTAGACCTTTATTCACTTTCTCATATTTTCGACTTGTCGAAGGTTTTCGACTGTGTCTCTCGCTCGGCTTTTCTGCTGAAACTGGAACGTATAAATTCGACGGTGACAGTAGAGCTCTCATTAAGTCTTTTTTAACTGATAGATACCAATTGGTTTTTACGAACGGACAGTGGTCGAATAAGGACAAAATAACAATTGGTGTGCCTCAGGGCTCGGTTATGGGCCCCATTCTCTTCTAAGTATCCATAAATGATCTACCCGAGTATCTATCAGACTGTCTAATTGTTTTGTTCGCTGATGACTCTGCTGTCTCTGTTACTTGTGATGTTCTGGAAGAGGCGGAGGCGGCGAGTGGGAGAAAGGAGTCGAGGGCCGTGGAGTGGTTATTGGGTAACGGATTGAATGTAAATCGTGAAAAAACTGAACGAATATTTTTTAGCACATGTCAAGTCGAGTGTTCCAAAGTAAAATTTCTCGGTATTCATTTAGACATTAAACTCACCTGGGTGGAGCATATTTGGCACCTCTCGTCTAGAATGTCTAGAAATACTTTTGTACTCAGAAATCTCGCATCATCTGTTTCTTCTACGGTTCTGAGAACTGCTTACTTTGCCCTATGCGAGTCCCATTTAAATATGGATTGCTGGCATGGGGTAATTGCTCTGTCTTCGACAAGATCTTCAGATTACAGAGAAGGGTAGTAAGAATAATCGATATTATTGACTATAGAGCCGATTGTAACACATCTTTCAGAAAGTTAAAAATCATGACACTTCCTGGCCTGTATATTTTTGAATGTTTATTATATGCACATAAAAATGTGATGTCTTGGAAATTGCATTGTAACTTCCAAACGTATAATACTCGACATTAGAATGACATACGCTCGGATTTTCTGAGGCTGGGCAGATCGCAGAAGGGTCCAGTTTATACAACTATCAAATATTTCAATAAGTTATCTCTTCATTTTCGCACCTTGCCTTTCAAAACATTTGAACTAAAACTCAAGAATGTTTTAACTGAAAACATATTTTATACCAGAGATGAGTTCCTCAACTTTAACTTCTTATCGTAATGTTCTGTGTGTCTTTTATTGATTTTAGAATTTTACAAAGATGAGATCCTAGATGGAAATTCCCTAGTTCCCTAATATTTTGCTACCCCGTTTTCCATCTGCCCCATTTTTTCTGTGTATTTTTGACGACTTTAATCATACAAATGTATAGTAGACAATAAAGAATTGGAATTTGAATTTCGATGGGCTCGTGATGGACCTCACCCATGCTGGAAATTTTACGGTGGGTTATGCCGACGTACTCTTTGTTCGAGATAAAACCTTAGCACCTTATGCAAAGTTCCGCAGAACGCTCTGCAAATGACTGAGAAATGGTGCAAAGAAAACGACCTGTTCGTTAATGCCAACAAATCAGACATGATCATAGTCACTCGTTAAAAGAAATTACCACTGTTCAAGGCACCAATTCGATTTAACGAGTAACTAACACAAGTAGAATATTTAAGTGTGATGCTTGACTCCAAACTAAAATTGGAACAACCTTGTCGTAAGGCAAGCGCAAAACACACTCTGGACTTGCCCAAAAGTTATTTAGTCCTAGATGAGAACCAAAAATATATATTGGTTATACAGTGATAACACCGCTCCTGACCTATGCGGCCACCGTTTTGTGGCCTGCACTGGACGGGGAGGCCAAACAGAATAAAATAAGCAAGATCCAAAGGCAAGCATTTCTAGCAGTCACGGTAGCATTGAGACCCACATCTATGACCTCCATGGAATGTATGCTCGGCTCCACCCTCTCCACATAATGATGGATGAGACGGCCTTGAGGACTTCCTCAAGGCTGTGGAAAAGAGGAGTGGTGGGACACTAAACACGCCTCAATCAAACTAGAGAACTCAGACATGATCTTCTCATAAGGGGACATGGGAAAAGGGCCATTTACCATTTTGACGAACCCTTTAAGGTCATCATTCCACCAAAAGTAATTTGGTCTACATCCCATGTCTTACTTATCCCACAAATCCCCACCTTTTTCACAGACAGGTTCAAAATCGGGATGTGTACAAGCATCAGCATCCATGGTGACAAGACAAATGTTACGATTGCTCTAGGAGACCACGTTACATTAACACACGTGGAAGTATACATTATGCCCAGGTGCATGCAGGAAAACCTACACAGGAACTACATAGACACTCACATCTACATATGTCCTGATAGCTAAAACGCCCTGGGATATCTGAAAGATCCAAGGGATACATACAAATTAGTTGACAAATGCAAAGAACCACTACTTAGTTCCACTAATAGATATACTTTGCTCTGATCCTTAGCTCATCAGGATATCGAAGGAAATGAGAATGCAGACAGATTTGCCAAAACTTCAACAAAGCCAATGTGACCAGAACATATTCTAACTATTCCATGAACACACATTTTTTTATGGGCGCTTCCCAGTAATAGGCGAACCTGTGACACCATATAAGTGAGCGCCTGGGAAGAATTGAGATGTCTGTTTACAAGCTTCTTGTAGGAGGCCAAATTGTAGAATGTTGGGAAGATATTGAGCGGAAGTGAGTTCCACAGTTCAACGGCCCTATAAACAAAGGAATTATTCTGAGAGAGGTTCTATGGGTCGCTAAATGTACCACCATATGATGAGAACTCCTTGCCAGCCTAGTGTTGCGGTAAAACATGAGTTTTTCTGGAACAACGTCTTTCAGCTCCTTGGAACATCTTCCGTGGAAGTATCTGTAAAACGGAGAAAGATTAACAATTTGTCTTCTGAGAGCCAGCGGATGGAGATCGCGAGTGATCTTCGGGTGGTCGATGAGGCGCATAGCTCGTTTTTGCACACTATCCAACATCTGAAACGAATGTTTGGGCGCAGATTTCCATAAATGAGAACTATATTCGAAAACAGGTCGAATATGCGCCTTATATAGAAGCAACTGCTGAGATGACGTGAACTATCGCTCGGCTCTGAAAAGAAAATTAAGTTTAGCTGATGCAGACTAAACTATTGCTGATACATGTTCATGCCAGCAAAAATCATCCGATCCTAATGATCTTCAAGCTCTTTCTCCTTCTCATTTTCTTATTGGGGAAATATTCACAAGCATCTCTTAACAAGACATCAGAGATGTACCTGTGAATCGATCCTTTTCTTGGCAACAAATACAGTATATGAAACAACACTTCTGGAATCGGTAGTATAAAGAGAACTTAAATACTCCGAATACAAGAAGTAAATGGCATACAGGAAATTCAGATAAATTCAAGATCGGCACCATGGCGCTGAAATGTCTCATCAGTGGATTCTGGGTCACATAACTGAAATATTTATAATAACCAAGTATGTGTTGTATCAGTACAGACTAATTCGGGCATCTATAAAACGAGTATAACGAAGCTAGCACCTCTGCCAATAGACGAATAATTCGATCCAGTTTCGAGAAAATCATTATTTATTACGTATTATTATTGAAACATATGTACAGGACTTTATTGAAATACCTACGTTAGTTCAGGGGCGTCTTAATGTTGATATTTACATTATATTTAAAACACTTATATCATTATCTTGTTAGTTTATATAAAATCTAGTTTGTCCTTTTTTGTATCCATAACTACGAAAAACAATTCATTCAATATAATTCAACAAGCAATACACGTTTGCGTCTTATTCGTAAAATCACGATATATATCACAATTATTCATCGAAAAATGCGGAGTGTTTAATTAATTTTACTCACGTGGAGATTGTATATTCAATACAACCTCAATTATATACAGGTGGATTGTGGAAAAAATGTGCAATTTCATTTGAATGAATTTGAATTTTCAATGAGAATCATTTCAGGCAGATTACTTACCGAGATGATAAAAGAGGCAGATACGTTGTTCGATTGCAATTCAATGAAAAAATAAACAAATTAGGAGAATCATTCGGTATAGCAGAACGTCAGTTTTATTCCCTTGAAAAACGACTTGCAAAATCAATTGAACTGAAGAACGAATACATAAAACTTATACGCGACTCATTAGAATTAGGTTACGTAATTGAAATTAAATAACATCACATTAAAGAAAAACATTGCTAATCTACCTCATCATCACGTTTCATATATTATAATGCGCGAATACCATATCTTGAATCTTCATAGCGGCGTTCAAGCTACTTTGTATGCCTGTAGATCCGAATAATGGCCATTCAATGGAAAAAATACAATTAAGACCATTATTCGAAAATGCATCACATGTTTCGAAGCAAAACCATCGAACGAATATCACATTATGGGCAATCTATCGAAAGAAGGAGTTGTAAAAGCACGAGCTTTTTTTAATACCGGCATGGACTACTGTGGTCCATTTCATATAAAAAAGAAGTTAAGAAAGCGCAATAAAGTGAAGGCTTGCATATATATTTTTGTTTAGAGGTCGGCCTTTGAATTTATACTCTTACAATGCTACATATTTTGTAGGAGCAAAAACGAATTGGACTCCGTATTCAAATCATATTTGTCAGAATCTCATAATGAAATGGTCAATAAATTTTTAGTTGGATAAGGTATAAATTGGCATTTCCCACATTTCGGAGATCTATGGGAGGCAGCAGTTAAATCGTTCAAACACCATTTTATATGATTATCGAGGAAAAATTATTCACTTATGAAGAGCTGCAAACTTATATTGTTGAAATTGAATCCATTCTTAATTTTCGTCCCTTGACTCCACCATCATCCGATCCTAGTGAATTTCAAGCTCCTTCTCCTTCTCATTTTGTTTATTAGGGAAACATTCACAAGCATTCCTGAACAAGACATCAGAGATGTACCTATGAATCGACTCTTTTCTTGGAGACATACACAGTATATGAAACAACACTTCTGGAATTGGTAGTATGAAGAGTACCTCAATACTCTGAATACAAGAAGTAAATGGCATACAGGAAATTCAGATAAATTCAAGATCGGCACCATGCTCATTCTGAAGGAAAATGAAATGTCTCCTCATCAGTGGATTCTGGGTCACATAACTGAAATATTTATAATAACCAAGTATGTGTTGTATCAGTAAAGACTTATTCGGGCATCTACAAGACGAGTATAACGAACCTAGCCCCTCTGCCAATAGACGAATAATTCGATTCAGTTTCGAGAAAATCATTATTTATTACGTATTATTATTGAAACATATGTACAGGACTTTATTGAACTACCTACGTTAGTTCAAACGCGTCGGAATGTTGAGATTTACATTATATTTACAACACTTATATCATTATCTATAACTTCAGTTTATATAAAATCTAGTTTGTCCTTTTTTGTATCCATAACTACGAAAAACAATTCATTCAATATAATGAATAAAAAATAAAACAAGTTACTATATTTTAACTATCACTAATTTATTGATGTAAAGAATGACAACATTTTTACATTGGTTGAACCGGTTTCGGACATACGTCCATTATCAACAACAAGCTAATGAAAACTGAATACTCATGTACAATACAGGAATTACCAGCAATAAAATGTTAGTAGAGGTTACAGTAAATTGAACAATGGTGATTGGTAGGTAATTAAGTCTACCTGGTCGTTAAGGAGCTTAACCCTTTCTACCCTAGATGCCTTGAAAATTTCCATCGATTCAAAGAAATTGAGTTTATAAGATTTATCACAGAAATGAAGAAGTTTTAGCTGTTGAAGTTCTGGAAAGGGATGACATTCATTCAGACAATGTGCAGCTAAAGCTGAATCATATTTCGGATGTAGGAATGATCGGAAATGTTTTTTGTATCTAGCCTTGAAAGGGCGTCCTTTTTGACCTATATGAAAGGAATTGCACTCAGGCGCTGGCCTGACAATTTGCTAACTGGTTTGAATGCAATATGAACTTTTTTACTATCAGACAAAACTCTAGCAACCTGTTCTGACGTCTTCCCAAAATATGTTAGAGACATAAATTTTTAGGGCTTTTCTCTCTTGGATTGGGGATATATCATGTTGAATGTGTTGTTGCGTATTTTTCGATTAATTAAACTCTCTATTGCTTTTATATCGAAGCCGTTTTTCTCTGCTATTAACATAATGGTGTTAAATTCTGATTTTCGGTCCATGTCCTTGTACGATGGATAATGTCGTACCCATAGATTCATTTCACCCGTATTCTCAAAAAATACCAGCCTTCAAGCCTATGATTTACAGAGCGATTTCTTTGCCTTTATCGGACATGGACCGAAAATCAGATACAAAGAACATTTCCGGTCCTTCCTACATCAGAAATATGATTCAGCTTTAGCTGCACATTGTCTGAATGAATGTCATCCCTTTTCAGAACTTCAACAGCTAAAAATTCTTCATTCCTGTGATAAATCCTATAAACTCAATTTCTTTGAATCCATGGAAATTTTCAAGGTATCTAGGGTAGAAAGGGTTAAGCTCCTTAACGACCAGGTAGACTTGATAACCTACCAATCACCTTTGTTCAATTTACTGTAACCTCTACTAGCATTTTATTGATGGTAATTCCTGTATTGTACATGAGTATTCTGCTGCTGAAACATCTGAAACAACTGACGTTGAGCGCCAGTGGAGTGCTTTGAGAGAAGCGCTTACAGTCACCCAAGAAACCGACATAGGACTAACCAGCACAAAAAGAAAACAACCTTGGATGACTGACAAAATTCTTCAAATGATGCATGATAGAAGAGAACTGAAAACAAAAAACATCGAACGATATAAAGAACTGAACAAAATAATTCGACGAAAATGTAGGGAGGCCAAAGAGCAATGGCTAATTAACCAATGCACAGAAATTGAAGATCTCCAAAAAAAGCATGATCTATTCAACATGCACAAAAAGATCAGGGAGATAACAGGAAGACAACACAAAGCTAACAGTGGAAGGTTAAAGGGGGCCAACAACGAGTTACTGATCGGGGTCGAAGAAAAGCTGAAACGATGGAAGGACTATATTGAAGAACTTTTTGGGGAAGATCGAACGGAAAGCCTGCAACCTGAAGAAATTAATGGAACTAGTCCTTGCATTACATCGGAAGAAGTTATACGAGCAATAAAGTTTCAAAAAAATGGTAAAGCTATTGGCCCCGACGGAATCTATGCAGAGACGCTTAAGCTAATGACACAGCAAGAAGGGGCTGGCCTTAAGCTCTTAACAGCACTGTTTAATAACATCTATAGAGCCGGTAAAATCCCAGCAGACTGGCTCAAATCTGTCCAAAAAGACCAATGCGACAAATTGTGATGACTACAGAATGATTAGCCTAATGTCGCATGTTCTGAAAACCTTTCTACGAATTATACATACTCGAATCTACACCAAATGCGAGCGAGAAATCGATCCAGTTCAGTTCGGTTTCAGAAATGGCCTAGGAACGCGTGAGGCTCTCTTTTCTCTTAATGTACTCACCCAAAGATGTAGAGACATGAATGTCGATGTTTACGCCTGCTTTGTTGACTATCGGAAGGCTTTTGACTGCGTTTCACATAAAAAAATGGCGGAAATCCTAAAAAATACCGGGGTTGATGCAGAAGACTTACGCATTATTACAATCCTTTATTGGCACCAAACTGCACAAGTGAGAATTAATGGGCTAACATCTGAACAGGTAGCAATATGGAAAGGTGTACGTCAAGGCTGTGTGCTGTCGCCTCTATTGTTTAACATTTACTCAGAAGCAATATTCAAAGAAGCTCTTGAAAACATAGACACAGGCATTAGAATAAATGGAAAACTACTAAGTAATATCCGCTACGCAGACGACACCGTGGTACTAGCTAACAACCTTCAAAACTTGCAGAGAGCCATGAACCTTATTGTAGAGCATAGCCAACGCTTTGGACTATCTGTTAACGTTAACAAAACTAAAAGTATGGTGTTTTCTAAGCAAGCAGTGGAGGCTGTAATACGCATTAACAACCAACCTGTGGAACAAGTGCATTCGTTTCGGTATTTAGGAGCCACGGTGAACGACCAAAGTGATCCGAAAATAGAGATCAAATCTCGAATCGAACAAGCCCGTAAAACTTTCGTTGGCATGAGAGACCTTTTCGTCCACCGCGGACTTAATCTTCGGCTTCGTATGCGACTACTTCGTTGTTATGTTTTTTCTGTCCTTACTTAAGGATGTGAAAGTTGGACTTTTAATCCAGAAATGGAGAGACGCATAGACGCTTTCGAAATGTATCTATACCGTAGAATATTGCGTATCTCTTGGATGGAAAGACGGACAAACATCGACGTCCTAAATACAATGGGAAAATCACGAGAGTTGATGAGAACCATCAAAGAAAGAAAGCTCCAGTACATCGGGCACATCATGCGCGACAAAAAATATGAGATCCTTCGTCTGATTATTGAGGGGAAAGTCCAAGGAAAAAGATCAGTTGGACGACGCCAGAACTCATGGCTGAAACATCTACGGAGGTGATTTGGAAGAACGTGCACTGAAATTTTTAGAGCTGCAGTGTCGAAAACAATTATTGCCAATTGGATCGCAACCTTCGTTAGGAGACGGCGTCATAAGAAGAAGACATGAGTAATCAGTTTTCATTAGCTTGTTGTTGATAATGGACGTATGTCCGAAACCGATCCAACCAATGTAAAAATTTTGTCATTCTTTACATCAATAAATTAGTGATAGTTAAAACATAGTAACTTGTTTTATTTTATTACTCATTATGAATATCAACTATCACGTAGTTCAGGCTTCATCGATCAATTATTTCATTCAATATAATTTAACAAGCAATACACGTTTGCGTCTTATTCGTTAAATCACGATATATATCACAATTATTCATAGAAAATACGGAGTGATTATGGATTATGGATTATGGAAAAAATGTTCAATTTCATTTGAATGAATTTGAATTTTCAATTTTGTGCATTAATTTCTTGGCGTAGTGTACAATTAGGAAGAATAATTATGTTTCTATTTCAATCAAAGCTCTTGTGAATTCGGACACTCATTATGTCTATGATAACTGCTATTATTATTAAATCTTGTAGAGTTTCCGAGAAGGATTTCAACGGTGGTCGAAACATGGAGCATTAGTGAAAATTGTCTTGTTTTTCTCATGCTTGGGTCGATTGTCCTTAAGGGTTTCTACTCTCAAATATATATTTTAACCAGTTCGGCAGACATGGAGAAGTAGCGAGAACTAAATTACGCACCCTCTGTCGATCTCCCTCGTTGGCCCTTTTCCCAACCGGACGCTCGTTAATCCCTTTCTGAGCAGGATTACGCTGGTTCGCCGTTTTATATTCGCTTTGTGTAGTTTCTCTGAATTTAAGTATATAAAGAGAATTTTCAAGTCCACGAAGTTTCTGCTAAATTCGGGAAATTTACTTCGTACATATTTGTTGGACTTTCAGGATGATTGAATTCCATTAGAAATATTGAGTAGAGTAGTTACACTCACTGTTATTAATCTAAGATATTGTTACAATTTGGTTAGAATGGAGGGTTGTTTATGTTTATGTCAGATTATACAAGGTGTTCGTCAAGCTCTATGACAAATTGTGAGTGGTGGTTCCTGAAAAAATTGTGAGACAAAAAATTAGTGAGAATAGAATGGTCCGAATCTTTTGACATTCTGGGAGCGAATGCGTGATATCTGTTGACCAGGGGGGCTAAAAACTGAACTGCTGGCGATCTACCTCGATATTTTTAGACTACTGACGATCGACTATGAGAATCTGCAAGTGTTTGTGATGTAGGGTTGTCGTACATACACGATACACCCTACCTATCTACCTACGTAGGTAGGGTGTACCGTAGCATATGTAGATATTAGCTTTAGTTAGGTTCTTCTCTATAACATCAATGAAAAACTCATAGTTATTCAAAACTGAGAGTCTATTCGCTGTTATAGAAAAAATGATGACATATCATCGTCAGTTAGTCGATTGTGATATTTTGACTTAATTATATTCATTTCAGAAAATGCAGACTCGCACAAGTAAGTTGGCCCAAATATTGCCGTCAGCTGAAGGGCGACTTGCCTTAGATTCGATATCAGATGCTGTAGCTTTGAGATGTTTATCTGATATAATCTGCACCAACTCATTTTCAACAGAACATGAGTTCATATTAAACTGACTTGCTATTTCAGTAGCTAATTCCTCAATGTTTGAATCTGTTGGACGTTTGCATTGAACAAAATTATTTTCCTTTCAACAACATTTATTATAGTAGTGAAAATGGTTTGATCATGGGAAATCCTTTGAGTCCCCTTTTAGCAGAGATTTTTATGAATAATATTGAACAGAAAATTCATACACATCCACTCATTTCCAAATTTCTTTATTGGTATAGATATGTTGACGACATCTTAGTATGTTTCATTGGAACTACTCGTCAATTAGACTTATTTCTTAATTTCATTAATTCCATCCATTTGAACTTTAAATTCACGATAGAAATTGAACAGAACGATTCCATTAATTTTTGGACTTGGAAATCACTAAACGAAATAATAATCATGTTTTTCGGTCTTTCGTGAACCAACACATACTGATACAATTATACATAACTATTCATTACATCCAATTCAACACAAAGTTGCAGCTTTAAACAGCATGGTACATCGGTTACTCAATTTACCTTTATCAGTAGATGATTATAATAAAGAGTTAAACATCATCAAACAGATAGCCATTAATAATTCATATAATCCGGATATGATAGATCTAACCATTCGTAAAAACTGTATCAGAAAGCAAATAATGAAGTATATCCTATTCATAAAGACTATAAAATATTCAACAGTTTAACATTCTGCGGTTCTGCAAGTACAAATCTTAAATCCTTTCTTGTCAAACAAAATCTTAATATAACTTTCAAAATTTCTAATAACTTAGGTAAACATATTAAAAATAATAAATCTCGTGTTGAAAAATCAAGTAAATCAGGAATCTATAAACTCAATTGCGGTTCTTGTGATAAAATTTATATCGGTAGGACCTATAGTAGTTTTGGCATAAGAACATCTGAACATAAACGTAGCTTCGATAAAAATAAATCTGATTCAAATTATTCAAACCACTTAATAAAAGAAAACCATTCATTCAATAAAAACTTTGACATATTACATATAAAATCAAAAAGTTTAAAATTAGATCTCCTAGAAGCATTAGAATTATATAGATACAAACATTCGGACAAGCTTTTGAATGAGCAGGTAGATGTGAATTATTCACCCCTACTTAACTTGTTCAATTAGTTTTTAATTACCTTTCATACTAACTGTACAATGGCTCGGTGTGGGTTTTTCCTGTTATTCATCCAACTTGTTCTACGATGTGTTTTTAATACCATACTCTTCATTCTGTTTGTCATTCTTGATAAAGCTGCTGTGTCAGCGAAACGTCGTCGAATTTTTTCAAATAAAGTGTAGATTAAAGTTAAACCTTGTGTTTCTTATCTCATTTAATTCCTCAATGTTTTTACATGAAGAAGGGTAACTCATAAATGATGCTTCATTAGCCATTTTCCGTTTTTCGACATCTGAGTGTCATCACCTTTTTTGTCTAAGAAAGCTGTTTTTTCAGGCAATAATTCTCGACAGCTTTCTAGGAATTTTCCGCGACTTAACCACCTGACTTTCGTGTGAAGAACTAAATCAGTATGTTCAGCTGACTCCATATCTTCCAACTACAACTTGAAGAGCCGCCGTTGCAAGCTACGTGCACGGATGGAATTCACAATTTTTGTTGCAATGCCCATAATTTCCTCCTTGTTTGAAACTTTTGAACACAACACTTGTTGATTGCAATGGAATGGAAAAAAATGAATATATATGGTATACTAGTATACTTACATTTTATATCGCAGTCTCTACTTCAAGTTGCCTTTATGAAATTGAGGGATTGGCAGTAATAGTTGTCAAAGTTCCATTGTAACTTCTTCATTATTTTGTTTATTGTAACTTTTTTCTCAGAATGCTTTGAAGGAACCAGTATTTATGAATTTATGTTCTCATCTTTAGAATATAGTCTTGTGTGGATTTTCTCCTGCTTGGAAAACGAACAGAATAATTTTCTGAAGCATACCCACTTTGAACGTAGCGTTCTATCATGCCGAATTTTTCAATGAAAAAATTTTCAGTAAATTATCGTGAATCAACAAATTATGGATTGAGAGCAGTAAATTGAAAGCATTTGGAATGTTTAGGTGTAAATTTGCACTAGCATACTAGATGAAATCTCAGAATGTCTAAAGAATTTCCATTTCTGGAAAAATTCACAATTTTTAGGAAAGTTGTGAGGCATGTTATATACAAGGTTTTACATGATAGTATGTCACAACTTAAGGGGGTTAATCTTCGTGCAATTTTAAGAAAAAAAGTTCATATAAACATAGTTCCGCGAAAGCTTCGTTACGAAGCTACAGGGTGTTGAAATTTCTGATAAGCATTGGTTTTTTCTTCAAACCTTTTGCAGTTTTTGAGATATTCAGCCCAAACTTGGAATGCAAGCTATTTTTTACAGCCTCCATCATTACACGTCCTAGATTATAACCGAAATTCACAAGGCGTTTTCTTTTCCGAGAACATGTCTCCTTTTGTCCTTTCAAACTTTTTTCCAGTACGCCACTGATCAAAGTACAATCAATTTTCGTCATTTTTGTTCAATTTAGAAACTTTTTTGACACTTGTAATTTTTTCGTATCTCCAACCGTTTTCGAGTGAAATATTATTGAATTTGAATTATTTGAATTGTATGTTTTTCGCTTAATAGAAAAAAATAATAGAAATACTCGATAGGTCTGCCCAAAACTTGCTTTTACTTTGATAGCTAGTCTTCTGAGACTCAACTTATACATGCTGGAATAATACATGCCGCTGTCCTTCTTTGCATTTTATTGCACACACTTTGAAATATTCCTGGGGTTTTTCTTATCGTATCATAAGAGGTTATTATTCGATTTCTCAATTCTTTTACAGTGTTCACTGGAGTGGCATAAGCTAAACTTCTGACATATCCCCATAAGAAAAAGTTTAAACTATTTAAGTCTGGGGAGTTAGAAGGCCATTGTTCTGGCCTACCCCGACTTATCCATCCGTTGTTGAATGTATCATTCAAGAATTCCCTAGCTTCTTCGCTAAAATGTGCTGGTGCCCCGTCATGCATAAACCACATTATGTTCCTCACAAAAAGTGGCACATCCTCGAGCAATAAAGATAATTCCTCCTCAAGAAATTGCCGATAAGTGGGACCGTTTAGTCTGTTAGGCAAAGAAATGGCCCAATCAAGTAATTTCCAATTATTCCGACGCAGAGATTTACTGAGAATTGTTCTTGATAACGAGATTATTCAATCAAATGGAGGTTTTCCTCGGCCCAATAATGATTATGGTGAAAATTTGTGATAGCAGTTCTCAAAAAGTTAGCTTCGTCTGTGAACGTTTTTTCACTATCAAAAGCATTTTCTCTAATTTCATCTAAGAACCATCTGCAGAAATTCAGCCTTGAAGAAAAATCTCGAGGAAGTAGAATTTGGACGCGTTGAATATGAAACGGGTACAATAAAAAGTCGTGGAGAATCCTTCAAACTAAAACATGTAAAATATTCAACTGATTTCCAATTTTTCTTGTACTCACATGAGGATTCAAATCAATGTAATTCAAAAGTGCTTCCTCAATATCTGGAGTACTCATAGTTTGAGTTGCACCTTTTAAATGATTATTTACGGTAAAGTACCAGTTTACCTCAACCTTCTGCGGATATTTGATAATGTTCGCCTGTGTGGTGTAACTCGATTTGGAAAGCGCACCTGATATAATCGCCTAGCTTCTGTTGTGTTTCCGTCAGCCAGACCGTACATGTAATGGATATCAGCCAATTCGGCGTTAGTATAATTAGCCATTTTTTCTTTCAGCAATAACTTCATAAGTCTTAAAACTAATCGTTAATTCAATAAACAAATCGAGCAGACACCGGTTCAACTTTAGCAACTGTCAAAATGAATATTTAAATGAAAAAAACAAAGCCTACTAGTCAATTTTTAAATTAGAAGTGCTTTCAATTCAGCGAATGCATACAATCGTTCAATAATTATTTGCTCGAGAACGGTTGGAGATACGAAAAAATTGTTCAAAATGTTCAAAATGTTTCTAAATTGAACGAAGATGATGAAAATTATTTGTACGCTGATCAGTGGCGTACATCAAAAAATTTTGAAAGGCTAAAAAAAGGCATGGCTCCGGAAAAGAAAACACCTTTAAATTATAGTTAAAATTCAGGACCAGTAATGACGGAGGCTATAAAAAATTGCTTGCATTCCAAATTTGGGCTGAATATTTTGAAAAATGCAGGAGTTTTAAAGAAATAAAAAATTTTTTTTCGGAAATTTCAACACCCGTAGCTTCGCAACGAAGTAACACCCTGTATGTTTGGAAACGAAGAAAAATATATTTTCCTATATCATCCTAATTCATGTCAAAAAAGTTTTCACCTAACTTTGACAGTAACCGAGATATGGGCAAATATTGGGATCACGGAAAAACGAGAAATCCAAGGACGGGGATGAGGGGACAAAGTTTCTCTATTTGCAGTATTTCACACAGCCGTCGTGCTGTAAAATCGAGCAAGGGACACCCAGTATCTTCGTTAACATCAAAATTCTGAGGTGCATCGTGTATCAGACCAAAAAATTTCACATTAAAATTGTTCGTATAAAAGAGAAAAATGGACACATCCCTAATTTTTAGTTCAATACCTTTTTGCGGTTGGTGAATTGATGTCTCTTTTCAACTTTGATCTGGTCTACGTTGTCTTTATAATATCATGTACTATCGAAATGGAGCGATTCTTGTTTAATTTGATGAATAAAGTTTCTAATAAACGACAAGAATCTAGAAGGTGTTGAAATATCGATATTTTCGTTAATTGGAGATGAATCTGCTAGCGTTTCTTGATTAAACCAAACAACCGTAGCTTGAGTTCTGGTTTTGTCGCCGTTACTAATCGTCATCAGAATTTCAGGTATATACGATTCAATTAGATGCATTATTTAGAAGGGTAATTTCACACTTTTAGTGAATATTAAACGCAGTTAGGTTAGACTGGTATATGAACACTGTTCAAGTAATGCAACTCTTTTAACGTCTTAAAATTGGTGGTAAGAATATCCGAATCCATTGGCGAAAACAGTATCGATCAATTCGACGATGCAAGTTAATGCTCACTTAGAAGTATCAAATCCCGGTTGCTATCCACTTTCTGGCATTTAAAAGGATTCTGCATTGGCAGATCGGATCCTCTTTAGAATTTATTCGAGTTTCACCTCGTTCACCTCCTGAAATAGGTTCATTTATTTCTATACCTAATTGAGAAGTTGTTAATTAAAATGGAGTCTAGAAGAATTGAAACTGAATGGGATTTAATTCGGCGTGAAGAATGATTTTTCAGGATTTGTTACACATTATCTCTCATTTTCATTGCTTTATAGGTTACTTCATTTGATTTTGGAAAATAGTATTTCAAAATTTTAATGGCACACACGAACATCAAAATTCTGAGGTGCATCGTGTATCAGACCAAAAAAATTCACATTAAAATTGTTCGTATAAAAGAGAAAAATTGACACATCCCTAATTTTTAGTTCAATGCCTTTTTGCGGTTGGTGAATTGATGTCTCTTTTCAACTTTGATCTGGTCTACGTTGTCTTTATAATATCATGTACTATCGAAATGGAGTGATTCTTGTTCAATTTGATGAATAAAGTTTCTAATAAATTACAAGAATATAGAAGGTGTTGAAATATCGATATTTTTTCATGAGATAAAAAACACAAGGTTTAACTTTAATCTACACTTTATTTGAAAAAATTCGACGACGTTTCGCTGACACAGCAGCTTTATCAAGAATGACAAACAGAATGAAGAGTATGGTATTATAAACAAATCGTAGAACAAGTTGGATGAATAACAGGAAAATCCACACCGAGCCATTGTACAGTTAGTATGAAAGGTAATAAAAACTAATTAAACAAGTTAAGTAGGGGTGAATAATTCACATCTACCTGCTCATTCAAAAGCTTGTCCGAATGTTTATATCTATTTATTTCTAATGCTTCTAGGAGATCTAATTTTGAACTTTTGATTTTATATGTAATATGTCAAAGTTTTTATTGAATGCATGGTTTCCTTTTATTAAGTGTTTTGAATAATTTGAATCAGATTTATTTTAATCGAAGCTACGTTTATGTTCAGATGTTCTTATGCCAAAACTACTATAGGTCCTACCGATATGAATTTTATCACAAGAACCGCAATTGAGTTTATAGATTCCTGATTTACTTGATTTTTCAACACGAGATTTATTATTTTAAATATGTTTACCTAAGTTTTTAGAAGTTTTGAAAGTTATATTAAGATTTTGTTTGACGAGAAAGGATTTAATATTTGTACTTGCAGAACCGCAGAATGTTAAACTTTTGAATATTTTATAGTCTTTATGAATATGATATACTTCATTTATTGCTTTGTGATACAGTTTTTACGAATAATTAGATCTATCATATCCGGATTATATGAATTATTAATGGCTATCTGTTTGATGATGTTTAACTCTTTATTATAATCTTCTACTGATAAAGGTAAATTGAGTAACTGATGAACCATGCTGTTTAAAGCTGCAACTTTGTGTTGAATTGGATGTAATGAGTAGTTATGTATAATTGTATCAGTATGTGTTGGTTTACGAAAGACCGAAAACACATGATTATTATTTCGTTTAGTGATTTTCAAGTCCAAAAAATTAATGGAATCGTTCTGTTCAATTTCTATCGTGAATTTAATGTTCAAATGGATGGAATTAATGAAATTAAGAAATAAGTATAATTGACGAGTAGTTCCAATGAAACATACTAAGATGTCGTCAACATATCTATACCAATAAAGAAATTTGGAAATGAGTGGATGTGTATGAATTTTCTGTTCAATATTATTCATAAAAATCTCTGCTAAAAGTGGACTCAAAGGATTTCCCATGATCAAACCATTTTCACTACTGTAATAGATGTTGAAAGAAAAATAATTTTGTTCAATGCAAACGTCCAACAGATTCAATATTTCTGATTTAATTATGTGGTTAACATGATTCGAATTCAACATGTTTTCGATTAATATTTTGACATCACCTGGAGGAACACTTGGGTATAAATTCTCAACATCAAATGAAATAAGTTTTGCGTTAGGTGGTAGGTTAACGTTTTTTATGTTATTTATCAATTCGAAAGAATTTTTTATAGAAAATTTTGATTTGAGTGAACAATAATTTTTAATGATACCCATAAGGTAATGCGACAATTTCACGGCTGGGGCTGTAACGTATGATACGACTGGTCTAACGGGGTTATTTACTTTATGCAATTTAATGAGTGAATACAATTGAGGTGGTTGAGGGTTTGGTAAAATTAATTTCTATTTATCTATTGGTGACACGTGACACGAGAAACTTTAATTTGCGGTATTGGATGGTATATTTATTATGTATTATTGATCTAATTTTGAATCTATTATTGTAATCTAATGAATCGAATTCAAGTGGATGAAGTCTGTACAATAACTCGGTATGAATTACCTTGAGATAAATATTGTAGATGTCTCGTTTGTGGAACAAAATCTTGCATTCTGATTTGATCCATATCTTCTGTCCAGAGATGACTGCACTTCGAGCTGCATAACTGTTGTTGTTGGTCTTGAGTTTGATGTATTTAGGACACACTTTACTCTTCAAACACGTGGTTAAAAACCACAGGTTTTGGGATATTATAGCATTTTTAAGTAACAACTTGAACTTAACTTCAAAAAAAAGATATTTTTTCATTTTCTTTCCATAATTCCTACAATTTTTGATACATTCACCTCAAATTCTCCAAGAGGTCACATAACATCATTACATCAATGCTCATATCAAACGGTCAACAGAATCAACAAGATAGGTTCATGACATGGACATTTGTTTTAATATAAATAAAATGAAACACTCTTGTCTGATTTCCACAATGGTTGTTTTTGATGCACACGGCCGATTTCGACAGTTAAGTAATTTTAAAATGTCTAGAAAGTTTCAATTATATAGATCAATGGTTCTGTGGTGAAAAGATAATATAAAAATCTGTTCTAATTTCTTCAATTTAATATGATTTGAGTAACAGAAAAGATCGCAAGTAAGATGAAGTTTGGCCTTAGAAAGTGATTTTTTTTTATTCAATTGAATACCGTAAAACGGGATGATTTTGTGCCTGCAGAGGTGAGATTGTGCCACTGTGTTTTTTCAAGGTAATTTGAATTTAGCACCAACTACATATCTTCATGATGAGCCTACTTGTTGTCACATATTCTACCACATATGTCATTAGTAAAATGAGTTACTTAGCTCAATTGGAGGAAAATTCAAACAGGGTTGCTTTAAGAACTTGAAAGGTTAAGTAATATTGACGAACTCACGTCGAATTTAGGCGGTGGAAGGTCAAAATGATGCAAGGGGCACATAGATATACGTGCATTATTCAATAATCGATTGAATGTATTGAAGTGTGGACATTTCTAAAACGCTCATAGAAATGTTTGAACACGTCCTTTGAATTCGCGCCGACAGCCAGTTACCCTCTGTAGCTCTACAGGTCATAACGTGTTTCGAGTGCAGCCAACTATAAAATGTAGAAGTGAAGTGTGTTTCTGGTCTTTTATACCACATTGATGATCTAACGATATAGAGAACTGAACAAAATAATTCGACGAAAATGTAGGGAGGCCAAAGAGCAATAAATGATTAACCGATGCACAGAAATTGAAAATCTCCAAAAAAAGCATGCTCTATTCAACATGCACAAAAAGATCAGGGAGATAACAGGAAGACATTACAAAGCTAACAGTGGAATGTTAAAGGGGGCCAACAACGAGTTACTGATCGGGGTCAAGAAAAGCTGAAACGATGGAAGTACTATATTGAAGAACTTTTTGGGGAAGATCGAACGGAAAGCCCGCAACCTAAAGAATTTAATGAAACTAGTCTTTGCATTACATCGGAAGAAGTTATACGTGCAATAAAGCTTCAAAAAAATGGTAAAGCTACTGGCCCCGACGGAATCTATGCAGAGACGCTTAAGCTAATGACACAGCAAGAAGGGGCTGGCCTTAAGCTCTTAACAGCACTGTTTAATAACATCTATAGAGCCGGTAAAATCCCAGCAGACTGGCTCAAATCTGTGTTTGTCACCCTGCCCAAAAAGACCAATGCGACAAATTGTGATGACTACAGAATGATTAGCCTAATGTCGCATGTTCTGAAAACCTTTCTACGAATTATACATACTCGAATCTACACCAAATGCGAGCGAGAAATCGATCCAGTTCAGTTCGTTTTCAGAAATGGCCTAGGAACGCGTGAGGCTCTCTTTTCTCTTAATGTACTCACCCAAAGATGTAGAGACATGAATGTCGTTGTTTACGCCTGCTTTGTTGACTGTCGGAAGGCTTTTGACTGCGTTTCACATAAAAAAATGGCGCAAATTCTAAAAAATGCCGGGGTTGATGCAGAAGACTTACGCATTATTACAAACCTTTATTGGCACCAAACTGCACAAGTGAGAATTAATGGGCTAACATCTGAACAGGTAGCAATACGGAAAGGTGTACGTCAAGGCTGTGTGCTGTCACCTCTATTGTTTAACATTTACTCAGAAGCAATATTCAAAGAAGCACTTGAAAACATAGACACAGGCATTAGAATAAATGGAAAACTACTTAGTAATATCCGCTACGCAGACGACACCGTGGTACTAGCTAACAACCTTCAAAACTTGCAGAGAGCCATGAACCTTATTGTAGAGCATAGCCAATGCTTTGGACTATCTGTTAACGTTAACAAAACTAAAAGTATGGTGTTTTCTAGGCAAGCAGTGGAGGCTGTAATACGCATTAACAACCAACCTGTGGAACAAGTGCATTCGTTTCGGTATTTAGGAGCCACGGTGAACGACCAAAGTGACCCGAAAATAGAGATCAAATCTCGAATCGAACAAGCCCGTAAAACTTTCGTTGGCATGAGAGACCTTTTCGTCAACCGCGGACTTAATCTTCAGCTTCGTATGCGACTACTTCGTTGTTATGTTTTTCCTGTTCTTACTTATGGATGTGAAAGTTGGACTTTTAATCCAGAAATGGAGAGACGCATAGACGCTTTCGAAATGTATCTATACCGTAGAATATTGCGTATCTCTTGGATGGAAAGACGGACAAACATCGATGTCCTAAATACAATGGGAAAATCACGAGAGTTGATGAGAACCATCAAAGAGAGAAAAGAACGTCCACTGAAATTTTTAGAGCTGCAGTGTCGAAAACAATTATTGCCAATTGGATCGCCAACCTTCGTTTGGAGACGGCGTCATAAGAAGAAGAAGATGATCTAACCAAAGGCAAGTTGGGGTGTCTAATATTATGGATTTAGTTTTTTTTTCAAAATAAGTTTGTCAGTTTTTAAGAAGGTATAGTTTGTATTTCCAAAACATTATTTAGGTTAGGTTAGAGTCCCCATAAAATTTTTAAAATATTTTGAATTAAATTTATATAAGTATTCTACGTGGTCATCAGTAAATGATGTGCACATTCAAGCCCAAGACTGAAAGATGTAGTTCAGATGAAGAGAGGATCAAGACCGCCATATCTGAAGTTACTTTGAAGGCATTAGCTATTAGGAAAGCAGACGAAAAATAAGGTATTAAACCTGCACTTTACAATATCGAGTTGAGAAGTTTGAAAAAGCTTCTTAGGAAAACCAATGGACATCTTCTAATTTGTATGGATCAAAGTATACTGTTGATTGAGTATTTATTGCTCACCAAGAGAAAATTAATTCAGAATATCTGTTGACATCAGCAAAATGCATTATGTGTCATCCTTGCAGCAACTTTTAACATTAGCTCATGTGTATGCAGAATTTTTGCGATGCAAATATCCAGAATCATGGGAAAACAATAAACGTGCCGGGAAAGATTGGACTGAAAGGTTTAGAAACTGGAATCCATATCGCAGCCTTGGAAAGCCTGAAAATACAAGCACCGCAAGAAGTTTTGCATTTAATAAAACTGCAGATGCTAAATTTTTTGATAATTTTGAGTGTGTAATGTTACGCTATAAATTCACTCCTGATCGTATAGTATCTTTGGATAAAATAGGCCTTAATACAATCTAAGCAACGCCCTTTTGGCTGAAAAACAAACAGGGCAAGTGGACAAATTGTGTCAGCTGAACGTGGAGAAATTGTAACGTTTTGTGGAATAGTCACAGCAGCAGGTGCTACTCTTCCTCCTGTTTATATTCTTCCTCGAGTCTCAGTTTGACAAACAGGAGCGGCTGAATGACAGCTGAATTGTATAAAAGTTCTTCAACATATTCAACGACAAACTTCAGGCACTAAAGATGATCTAATTCTAATTATTTGTGACAGACACGAGTCGCGTATTTCTATTGAAGGTGTCAACTATCATCGTGGCAATGGGATTATCTATCTTTTTTTGCCACCACACATGTCACATAAACTACAACCACTGGATGTCGCCACGTTTTTGGTACATTTAGAAGCAGAAATTGTATAAAAGTTCATGTCACATAAACTACAACCACTGGATGTCGGCGTTTTTGGTACATTTAGAAGCAGACTGAAAAAAGGCATTTAATGATTGGCACATTCGGAATATAGGTGAGACTTTATCTATGTATAACATTGTTGAACTTCCACAACTTGCGTTTTTTCAGAACTTTTCAGACTTGTATTGGGGGACAATTTTTTTTATGAGTGCTTCCCAGGAATAGGCGAACCTGTTACACCACATGAGTGGGTACCTGGGAAGAATTGAGGTGTCTGTTTACTAGCTTCTTGAAGAGGGCCAAATTGTAGGATGTAAGACGGAAGCGAGTTTCACAGCTGGACCGGTCCTGTAAACGAAGGAATTCTTTTATAAAAACAATCGTTAAATAAAAAATAATTATGAGATATGCAAACATCTAATAAAGCCAGAATGTCTTATTTAATTCGTGGATTCGTCATATTTTGTGTTAACAAATTATTCATTATATATACGGTGGAATACTTGGAAACAAATTCTTGACATCAAAAGAGATTAACCTAGTAACTATTTTACTAATCAAATCATTTGAATTAAGAATGGAAAAAGACGGTTTAAAATCACAAAATTTTTCCAGAATATGTATTAAAATTTGGAAATCTTGAATGCTGGAGCATGTGTGAATGATACCACTGGTCTTATTGGATAACAATTTTTGTGTAATTTAACTAAAGAATAAAGTTGAGGTGGTAAAGGATTCGGTAAGATAAGTTTAAATTTTTCATAATGAATAATAAAATAAAACAAGTTACTATGTTTTAACTATCACTAATTTATTGATGTAAAGAATGACAAAATTTTTACATTGGTTAGACCGGTTTCGGACATAAGTCCATTATCAACAACTTGCTAATGAAAACTGAATACTCATGTACAATACAGGAATTACCATCCATAAAATGCTAGTAGAGGTCACAGTAACTTGAATAATGGTGATTGGTAGGTAATTAAGTCTACCTTGTCGTTGAGGAGCTTAAACCTTTCTACCCTAGATGCCTTGAACATTTCCATCGATTCAAAGAAATTGAGTCTATAAGATTTATCACAGAAATGAAGAATTTTTAGCTGTTGAAGTTCTGGAAAAGGATGACATTCATTCAGACAATGTGCAGCTAAAGCTGAATCATATTTCTGATGTAGGAATGATCGGATATGTTCTTTATATCTATCCTTGAAAGAGCGTCCTGTTTGACCTATATACAAGGAATTGCACTCAGAACATGTTAATTGGTATACTCCTGATTTTTCGAATTCATCGGTTTTATCTTTTGTGTTAAAAACAGGCCTGACGATTTTCTAACTGGCTTGAATGCAATATGAACTATCAGACAAAACTCTAGCAACCTGTTCTGACGTCTTCCCAAAATATGTTAGAGACATACATTTTTCGGGCTTTCTGTCTTGGATTAGGGATATATTATGTTGAATGTGTTGCGGTGTATTTTTCAATTAATTAAACTCTCTATTGCTTTTATATCGAAGCCGTAGTTCTCTGCTATTAACATAATGGTGTTAAATTCTGATTTTCGGTCCAAGTCCGATAAAGCCAAAGAAATCGCTCTGTGAATCATGGATTTAAAGGTTGCTATTTTTTGAGAATACGGGTGAAATGAATCTATGGGTATGACATTATCCATGTACGATGGTTTTTTGAAGATATTAATTGATAAACGGTTATTATTCTCCCGGGTAATTGTTAGATCTAAGAAATTGATTTTACTATCGACTTCTGTTTCTACTTTGAACTTAATTTTAGGATGAATGTTATTAATGAAATTCAGGAAGATTTCTAGTTGTCTATTCGTTCCAACGTCATCAACATATCGGTATTAAAATAGAATATGCCTTTTCGTCAAAGATGACGTCATAGTTTTAGTGTTTTCCAAATTAGACATGAAATTTCAGATGAAAGGGGACTGAGGGGTGAACCCATAGCTAAACCATTATTTTGTGAATATATCTTGTTATTGAACTGAAAATAATTTTGGGACAAGCATAAATCGAACAGAGAAATCAACTCATCTTTACAGACCACGTTGAGATTTCTTGCCTCTAGAATACTTCATATTAAGGGGACACATTCTGTTGCAGGTATATTCGAAAACATATTATCTACATCTAATTATTAATTTTGCGGTTGGTGGCATGAGGAAATTATTTAGTTTATCCGATAATTCTAATGAATTTTTTATACTATATTGTGAATGAAAATCTGAAATTGATTTGAATTTGGTATTTAGTTGCTTAGCAACAAGTATTTGTGTTGGCTTTTATCGGACATGGACTTAAAATCAGAATTTAACGCCATTATGTTAATAGCAGAGAACAACGGCTTCGATATAAAAGCAATAGAGAGTTTAATTAATCGAAAAATACGCAACAACACATTCAACATGATATAATTAGAATCCAAGAGAGAAAAGCCCGAAAAATTTATGTCTCTAACATATTTTTGGAAGACGTCAGAACAGGTTGCTAGAGTTTTGTCTGATAGTAAAAAAGTTCATATTGCATTCAAACCAGTTAGCAAATGGTCAGGCCTGCTTTTCAACACAAAAGATGAAACCGATAAATTCGAAAAATCAGGAGTATACCAATTAACATGTTCTGAGTGAATTCCTTTTATATAGGTCAAACAGGACGTTCCTTCAAGGCTAGATACAAAGAACATTTCCGGTCATTCCTGCATCAGAAATATGATTCAGCTTTAGCTGCACATTGTCTGAATGAATGTCATCCTCTTCCAGAACTTCAACAGCTAAAAATTCGTCATTCTTTTGATAAATCTTATAAACTCAATTTCTTTGGATCGATGAAAATTTTCAAGGCATCTAGGGTAGAAACGGTTAAGCTCCTCAACGACCAGGTAGACTTAATTACCTACCAATCACCATTATTCAAGTTACTGTGACCTCTACTAGCATTTTATTGATGGTAATTCCTGTATTGTACACGAGTATTCAGTTTTCATTAGCTTGTTGTTGCTAATGGAGTTATGTCCGAAACCGGTCCAACCAATGTAAAATTTTGTCATTTTTACATCAATAAATTAGTGATAGTAAAAATAGTAACTTGTTTTATATTATTCATTATGAATAAACTTGTTAGTTATTCATTATTATTCGCTATTATGATGGATATCAATGACTGTCTTCATCACGTAGTAATAAGGCTTCATCGATCAATTATTTGAATTTTTCGCTATCTGTAATGATGGACTTTGAATTCTCAATGACTGTCTTCACTTCCTTATTGAATTTATTAGTTGGATCTCAGGATATAACTGAATAATTAAAATAATTCATGAATTCTGATTATTCAATTACATTAGTTCAAGTACGGATAGCTCTGAGTGGATTGCCTCTTTAGTATATATAAAAATTTGTTAGTAGGATATATTTGTAGTATTTATTCGCTCTTGATAAAGATACTGTGTATCGAAACGCGTCGAGCATTCAATAATATATTTTAGTAGAAATCATCGTTTACTTGTATATGTGAAAATGGATTTCTATCACGTAAAAGCCACGTCAATTGAATTTTCCATCACTCTCTATGAGATTCCCAGTTTCCTAGAAAGCCATCGTCATTTCAAATTCGGAACAAATGTAGTTACATAAAACAACGTAAAAGTAACAGTAACAGAAATTGAAGAAGTTCTCATCTAAGGTTTTAAGTTTCTCTTAAAAAACGAATTGTGGTATGGAAAGCTTGATACTTACGTAACCATGTTACTCCACTGAAGACCTATTCCTAGATGTATGTAATTTCGTCGTTAATAAAGGGCGCTCTGCACGCCTTCCCAGCTAGTATGTAGAATGCAATCTCCTGAAACTTTATAGCAGAAAACCAATTAATTGCAAACTGCTTCAAGTGACAAAGGCTTTTCGATCTGAAGTAATAAGTACCCCAACTACTTACTACCTGACAATAAAGCTTTGTAAGGCGGGGACATGGGGGGAATTAATCGCTGTCATACTACACGTGTGCCAAGGGTGAAATATGAAACTATGCCGCCTGTCTGTGGATTTTAATTTTATGGTGGAATGCTCTGGATTGTTAGTAGTAAATTCAGAATAATGAGGATATATTTGCTGATTTGTCAGGAGTTATTTTGCCATTTCGAATGTTAAGATCTAAGCGATGTTCCTGACAAAATGAGCGTTTAACAACAGTTAATAGAAAAAATAGTATATCAAAATACTACTTAAACCTTCTGATAATTTTATTCAGAAATTTAAAATAGCGATTCGCGTTCTTCTCGTTTAGGAACGAGTAGTTTTATCATACAAATAGAAAAAATTAATAATAATAAATGGAATGAGTTGATGAATGGTATGAATTTTCCTCATTTTAGTAGAAGTTGCTGGAATTTGTTGAGGATTTAGGCAATGCTGATCCCGTTTCAAAAACTCCGTCTAATATGAATCTCAGTTCTGTAGCATCTAGGCTTGTTAATGTCTCTAAAAAGATTAGTAGATAAGACAGGAATAGAATGAAACGAATCTTACATAAAAGGAGGAGGGATACTATCACGGTTGAGGATTTATCGAATCCTTTTGAGGAAGAAGAGCTCAAATCTGCAATAAAATCTACTAAAGTTCGTAAAGCTCCAGGATTCGATTGCATTTTCCTGAATTTTTTAAACATCTAGGAAATAAGGTTAAAAAGTGGTTACTATCCTTTTATAATGACATACTCAGCTCAGGTAGTATTCCCGTTGAATTTAGAAAGGATAAAGTTATTGATATTCGCAAACCTGGGAAAATTCCAGAACTTCTAAGTAATTATCGACCTATCAGCTTACTTTCTGTTTCTTTCAAACTTTTAGAAAGACTTTTTTATCAGAGGTTAGAACCAATCATTGACAGAGCTCTGTCTGCTTCTCAAGGAGGTTTTCGAAAAAGCTGGAATTGTTCTGATCAGGTTTCAGGTTTATCCACTTTCATTGAGACAAGATTTCAGAGTAAACTTAAAACAGGCGCTGTATTTGTAGATCTCTCTTCGGCATATGACACAGTTTGGAAGAATGCTTTAGTTTATAAACTCTTTGAAGTAGTTCAATGTGGAAAAATTGTAAAGTAGATTGAAAATATATTATCTGATAGAAGACTTCGAGTTTTTATCGGTGAGAAAAACAGTAGATTTTATACTCTAAATGATGGCCTATCACAGGGATCTGTTCTTGCACCTCTTCTCTTCAATTTATATATGTCTGACATCCCTGAAACTTCCTCTACAAAGTTTATTTATGCTGATGATTATGCTTCGGTTTTTCGACACTATGACTTCGAAACAATTGATAAAAAACTGACTTCTGATTTAGAAATTCTGAATATTTTCTTCAAAAAATGACGTTTATGAATCCTTCGAAAACTGAGGTTTTTTGTTTTCGTCTGAATAATCATGGGAAGGATAGGCAACTAAGAGTATTCTTCAATTAATCAATCACTATTAAGTCATAAATTTTCTCCAACATATCTTGGTGTAAAGCTTGATCGTTCTTTGGACTTTCAAATTCCATATTGATAAATTATCTCAGAAGTTGAAAACAAGAAACAATATACTACATAAATTAGCTGGATCTAATTGGGGCGCCGAAGTCTCTACTTTGCGAACTACTGCTTTAGATTTAGTATTTTCAGCAGCAGAATATTGCTATCAGGTGTAGTTGAATAGTGCTCATGTCAATAAGATTGATTCTCAGTAGAACTGTTCTATGAGAGTTATAAGTGGATGTATCAGTTCAACTGCTACCCCATGGCGTCCGGTTATTTGTAATATAGTTCCTTCCCACATTCGCAGGAAATAAGCTCTTAAATCGTCTTGGAATAAGTATCACTCATTTCCAGAAGTTTTTCCGATAATACACGATCTTCAAAATCCACCTAACCTGAGATTGAAATCTAGGAAACCTATTTGGTCGATTTACTTTTTGCGTACACGATGAAAGCTGTTGATCTTTGGAAAACTGAGTGGAAGGAAGTTGATGCTTTTACTAAAGTTCTCATAGAGGATCCTTCCAAAAGGGTTGCAGGAAGTAGGAAAAATTGGTGTACATTAAATCGTCCCAGGACAGGACATGGTCGTTATAATAGTATGTTGTTCGAATAGAATACTGTTGAAAATCCGGCATGTGAAGAAACAATAATATATTTAGGTCTCGATCGTCCAATTTACCATTTTTCGGGTGGTTTTCAAGAAATTCATTCCCTTTCAGATAATTTCATTAATTGGGTAGGGAACTTTTAGTCTATTTAGGAGATTAGTTTTGCTTCCCCTTAGTGTCTTTTTTCCCATGGTGTATGTTGATAAGGCAAGGGCTACACCCATGTAGGGCTTCATTTCCAAAAGGTGTATGAGATGTTCCCTGTTGAAAAACAGAGGAGCATTAGTTAAGTTCTTAGATTCAAGTGAGTTTAGGCATATAAGAGTTAGGTATGTTTTGATGAAATATTTTTCTGCTGGTTTTCTTTTTCCATTGTTACATTTTTCTTGTCCCAATCCCCCTTCTTTTTCACCCTTGTCTTCGTGAAGAAGTCCTGGAAATCATGGAGTGCAAAATGACAATGAGAGAATGAAGCTGCTAAGCAGAAAATTTTTGGTACTCTTTTTGTACGCACGACACTAACACAACACAAACAGACAGGGAAACGAGTTTTTTACACAGGTTTTTTCACTTGTTTATTGAAACATACACAAGATAGTATGGTTCCCCTGTTACATTTCCTTTGCTCACACCTTAGGGGCAATCGTAGGAGACATGATGCGAGTTTAGATGCCTGATTAAGGAACGGGCATGGTCTGTTTTTTCTGCTGGTATTTTATTTATTCGCTTGTTTTTTACGATTGTGTTTTTCTGACACACACCAAAATATTATAGCTATAAGCATTTATTGTAAATACAATTATTCGAATTTTTGTAAATCCTCTCTTTTCAGAAGAATATATATATATATATATATATATATATATATATATATATATATATATATATATATATATATATATATATATATATATATAAAAAAAAAAAAAAGCAGCTGTTCAGAGAGTTACACTACCTAGACATCTTGGAGGTCGTGGATTAATTGATTTGAATAATCTTCATAGTAAACAGATTTTTCATGAACTTGACAACGCAAAAGGTAGATTTTGATATATTTGATGATAATTCTAAAAGAGAAGTTGGATGCAGAAGGAATTACACGGAAAGCACCCTAAAGAATTGAAAAATGATTACATTGATGAAATTGCATCGAATAAATGGTTAGTATCTGGAGAATTGTTTGCTGAAACAGAAGGCTTGGCAATTGCGATCCAGGACCAGGTTGTTTTCACAAGGAATTATAGAAAACATATCATCAAACAAAATATAGATGATTCTTGCCGTAGATGTTTCTGTTCTTCAGAAACAGTTTTTCATATATTATCATCTTGCTCAGTCCTTGCTTCAACAGATTATTTAGAAAGACATAATGCCGTCGCTAATATTATTCACTTCAATCTAGGAATTAAACATGACCTAATTCCCAAAAGAAAAAAATTTCAAAAATATGAACCTGAGATTATTTGTGAAAATGACAAATATAAACTTTATTTTGATAAAACGATTCTGTGCAACAGAGCTGTAAAACACAATAGACCAGATATCGTTCTTAATGATAAACAGAATCAAATAACATATATAATTGATATTGCTATACCCGACACACATAATATACAAAATAAATACAATGAAAAAATTTCTAAATATATGATGCTTGGCGACGAGATTAAAAAATGTGGAAAATGAAGAAAATATTTATTCTACCGATTATTATTTCTACAACAGGCGTTATTCCTAGAAATCTTCACAAAAGTATTGAGATTTTGGGTCTGAAGAAAAATTTGTTTGAACAGTTACAAAAGATAACAGTCATCAAATCTTGTAATATTCTTCGTAGGTTTCTTTCCGAAAATAATAATGAGGTAGAGTCATAGGTTTTCTCTTTAGTTTATACTGCTCAGAATCTCATTTCATATTTTATTTATTTGTCTATATAAATGTAATATAATTAACTGACAATTTTGTCATATTTATATTCAGAGCATTATTCTATTCGATCGTTCACCACTTCACACAAAGGAAACTATTAATAAGTAACATTCAGTGTTACTTGACTAAGGTCCGTACACTGGATTTTTCCGGGAGAAAGCCTCTGACACTACTCGTTGGTACATTGATATCATTGTCTGATGATGCTATAGTATGTATATATTCTGGTAGATTGATATATTCTCATAACATTTAACGTTATCCTAATATATAATTTCTCCAGGATATGTTTTGATTATAATCATTGCCTGGCAATGGTATTAATTACCGGGTGGTGGATTTATATTTTTTCATGAAATCAGTTTGATTGCATGAACAGATATATGGGCAACTCGTCGGGGTAAAACCCCCTATATATATATATAATCCTTTTGTAATTTGGATATATATTTATGAACACTATCTTAGAATCATTCTCTCAAGCCTTTTGGAGGATTGATTGGGATGAAAGCAGGTTGTTTTCCTTCGAAATTGCTGAAAAATACGCAATTTGCGTATGTTTTGAACGTTATGGCTACCAAAAAAGTTTTCCCAAAAGGTTTATGGAAGTGGAACTGAAGACCTCTCATTTAAATTTTTTAGACTTCGATCTAGTTCATCCAGCAATTTTTAATGAAAAAATGGTGTGAGTCAAGAGGTTTGAGGAGCCATATTGGATATGGACTGATTCACTAGTTATACCACTCGTCATTAGAAACTGGAGGTCGAGACCTTTCTTTTAGTTATCTATAAACCTTCCATAGATCAAATCAATTTTGGCAACTTGGGGTCAATCTATATATATATACAGGGTGTTACATAAAAGTATGTCACAACTTGAGGGAGTAAATTCACGTGCAATTTCAAGAAAAACATAGCTACGTTATGGAGCTACAGGGTATTGAAATTGGTTTTCTCTTCAAAACTCTTACAGTTTTTGAGATATTCAGCCCAAATTTGGAATGCAAGCTATTTTTTACAGCCTCAACATTACACGTCCTAAATAATTTCTATAATGAATTCATTCGTCTGAAGAAGCTACGGTGTAGTGAAATGCGTTACGAATCGCAATTATTAAGTAAAATTCCTTAAAACACAGTACTTGTTTTTCTCAATTTATTTCTTTTTTCAATTGAAATATGTCAAAAAGGATCAATTCTAACAATCCTTCGAAAATTCAGAAATCCCTGAGGTAATATTCAAAATATCGGGTGATACCATGGTTGTGTGTATATCTCACGCAGTGAAATATGAATTTGAGATAGAAGTAGTTCGTCAGAATCCTATTTCAAAGTTATGCCATTCATCGCACTTCAATTCTAACCACAGAAGAGGTGGGTTGCAAGGAGCGTACACGAAATTTCACTTGAATTGCTACTGTATCTGAACGTATTCTGGTGCTAGGGGCGTGGGCGACAGGAAGTGTTGGAGTGTGAATGTTTGATGGCGCTCTCAGCCAGCGTTGAAATATTAATGCAAATCATGGTTTTCGAGGATGTAATGCGCACCTAAAGATCACAGATGCATTTACTGTCGATTTTGTCTTATATTGTTCCGAATATTCACATGGATGGCCAATTTGAATAACGGTTCAGTTCACGAAATATTACCTAGCTATGTAAATTTGAAGCCGCGATTTTGATCAGAAAGTATGCTGTTCTTGTGTTTTTAGGCCATTTTTGTTAAACGTGAAATCCTACTCTGTAAGGACAGTAAATGCTAATGGTTACAAATTATATTAGAAAACATCTAATTGTGTTGAAATATGTACGAACATTTATCCGAGAAAATCAATTATTCACACATTATAGCTAACCTACCGAAAAAATTGATATATTGAAATTGGACGTTAATTTCTTGCGTCAGGTTAGATTCACTGCTTTACTACAAATAAATCATAAAATATACACTGTTACTGCAGTTTCAAATGTTTAACATTCATCTTCAGACAGAATAAGAAAACTGAATACAAAGTACGATTACTAACTATATTTGTGTTTTGAAGGGTAGATGGAAAGACCCCAGCAGGTAGTAGGGGGTGGTACTATTTAAAAATATCATACATTTGGGATTTACATATATCGAGCTGATCGTTAATTATTTGTGGGTTACTATTATGAAGTGATTTGAAGATTTCAACTGATTCCAGGGAGTGTCTTCTTGTAATACAATGATTGGCGATAGTTGAATCTTGTTAATTCTTTGTGAAAGAGGTAAGGTGTTCTTTATATCTGATCTTGAAAAATCGACTAGTCTGACCTATGTAAAAATTATTACAATCTGGATACGTCAACTTTCAAACTCCTGATTTGTCTAGGTTTTGGGTTGAATCTTTTGCATTGAAGAACAGAGAAGATGATTTATTTTGAGGCCGAAATGTAATTTTATATGTTGACTTTGAAAGAACGTTAGCAACACTACATGCCCTACTACTACGTAGTATGAAATTGGAATTATTATTAAGTTTCATAAAGAGTTGAGATTTTGAAATCTATAAACTCAAATAGTACACTAAATATTCAGTGACAAAAATAAAAGTGAAATGACAAAATGAGAATCAATACTTAAAGATAACTAAAAACTAAAAGCTAAAGAAAATAATCTGAAATAATTATTGGCCGATTTGAAATAAACTAAGCAACTCTATTATTAATGAACCAATTGTCCAAAGAATTTTTAAAGGCATTCACTGATGCAGAACTAACTATACTATTCGTTAGACGGTTCCAAACACTGAAGGTCCTATTCGAAATGAAGTGCTCGCGATATGCCGTACGGAACCGTTCACGTACTAACTTAAACTGATGTCCACGTAAGCTATTCATATTAAGTTCGAAAATGTCACTTAAGTCACTGTTGAATAGGCCATTCATAATTTTGTAGACAACTATCAGATCTCCTCTTGGTCGCCTATGAACGAAAGTGGGAATCTTCATAATCGACAAGAGCTCCTCATAGCTTGGGCGTACGACACCATACGACATCCTAGTAGCCCTTCTCTGCAGCAGTAGAGGGATCACATCCATGAAAAGATCTTTGAAGTAAATAAAATGTACTTTTGGCCTTATTAGAACAGTGCATAACATGATGGCTCCTGGATAAATCTGCCGATACAATTACTCCAAGATCGTTGTGCATTTCTACACTTTCTATTTGGTGACCATTAACGAAATACACCAAATGAGAATTATTTTTCCCCAAGTGGAGAACCTTACTCTATTCGGTATTTAGTGGCAGGAGCCAGTCTTTGCACTAACGAGTAATAATGCAAGTCATTCCGTAAGGTGATGTGATGCAAGATGGGACAAATAAAAAGTTTTGTATCATCAGCATATGAGAAGCAGGCAGATTTTCAAAGAAGAAGGCAAATCAGAAATGTAGACTAGAAACAGCACTGAGCTTTTGGGGACCCCACTTTCTACAGAAGAATATATGTGTTAGGATTATCTACTTTTACGATATTTGACTGACAGCTATGTTCGATCTTTTTCGTTTCACTATCATATCTATGACTTCATGATTGAAACCGTTGTTATGTGCTATAATTTTGATGGTTTCAATTTCAAACTGTAGGTTTTCGGATGAAATGGGCAGAGAGGAAGCTCGGTTTATCATTGAGTTGTATTAGATTGAGGGTGATTAGAGTCTAATGGTATACGTATATCTGTGTAACTAGGTTTCCTATAGATATATTGAAGCTGAATATATAAACAAAATGAAAGAGTTTATTGAAAAAGAACACTTGAGAGAAATTAAATCAGATCCTACACACAAAAACCAAAAATCGATTAAGAGAACATTGTCAAATATAACATCAAATATTTTGAATAAACCCATCTACTTCTTTATTAACCCTTAAATGCTGAAGCGGGGCCTTCCAAGGACCCCAACATCAGAATTTACCTCATAACTATTTTTGTGTTATATATTGGAAACATCGCTGCTAGTTATTCGTCAGGAAATACATTACGGCCATCCTGTTAGTCAGCCGCGACGTTTCGTGGTGATCGTGTGGTTCTAGGAGTGAATCGGGGTCCCCGCAACCATATGTGCAAAGTGTGCAATACACACGGGCGCCATCCTTTAGAGTCGCCAAAACCCAGTGTCCAAAACAAATATTAAAATAAAAGTTGAGAAATTAAATAGGATTAGGTATAAATACACACGACACGAAATTTTATCAGTATATCATGCACGCAGCCCCCAAGAGCCACAATAGTGCACAATAGTCTTGTCAGGAAATTTCTGAATAATTCTTCTTGTCTCAAGTTTACAAATGTAGACTCCACGCGAAGTTTATCGCGGAAGATATTTGTCCCATCAAATATTTACCGACGGGAGGTTTCATCTCGGAAACAGAGGCCCAGAGCACTATTTCAGCTGTATTATTTCGCTCGTTTTATACCGTTGATGTGATTCACGGAACGGCGAAAGATGTCTCCCTAATGTTGGAATTTTTAACTTTCTCACATCTGTCTGTTATTGTTCCTATCTTTCTCGAAGTCCGGTAGCGGGTTCACCGTGTCGGTACATAGAGGGCAACCCTCGTACGTATGAACGAGGTGCGTCCTTTCTGGAATTGATAGGGTACCCCAAAGTAGCTTGATAGGATGCTGAAAAGCGATATGCGACACTGATGAGCTTCTAATGAGGGCGAAACTGCAGCAGTCTGCCGCTTCGGTTCTCGGCATTCTGCTTAGTTGCACTATTGTGGCTCTTGGGGACTGCGAGAGATGTCCCCCTCGAAACAAAAATCGACCTGTTTTTGCGTTTTGATCAGAAATGAATCTCTCGGTAGATATAGCATCTGTTTAGTTTTCGTTGAAGCACCCTGTAGGTATACCTATAAAATCTAATCACCCTCAATCGCATAAAATGTCCGCAGACAATTCAATGATAAACCGAGCTTTCTCTTCGCTCCTTTCGTAAGAAAACGTACAGTTTGAAAATGAAACCATCAAATCTAAAGCACATTAAAAAGTTTTCAATCATGAAGTCATAGACAAGATAGTGCAACGAAAATGATCAAACATTGCTTTGAGTCAAATATATCTAATGATAAATGTAGATAACCCTAACACATATATTCCAATTTCATACTACAGGCATGTAATTGAAAATGTTGCTAACATTCTCTCAAAGTCAACATATAACATTGCATTTCAGCCCCAAAATAAATTGTCTCTTCTGTTATTCAATGCAAAAGATTCAACCCAAAACCTAAACAAACCCAGAAATCGTAAGTTGACTAGTTGTACATAGGTCAGACTGGTCGATCTGTCAATATCAGATATAAAGAACACGTAACCTTTTTCACAGAGAATAAACATGGAAAAGCTGTCTTTCACCCACAACATAAAAAGAATACCAGAGACCTTGATATTCAAACCAGTAAGTAAAACAGAAATTGTACATATTGTGAAACTTTTGAAAAACAAGAGCAGCTCAGGTTATGGTGGAATTCCTACAAACAAAAAAATGCTGTGTTCACCAAATTGCAGAACCGTTGACTGCACTAATAAACAATTGTATGAAGTATGGCATTTTTCCAACAGCATTGAAACAGGCAATAGTAATACCGGTGTACAAAAAAGGTGAAGCATATGACATGGATAATTATATGCCAATCAGTTTATTATCTTCATTCTCAAAGATATTTGAGATGATCATTTGTAAACAACTGATTTCCTCATGAAATATAACATCTTCTCATCAACCCAGCATAGATACAGAAAGGGACACTCAACCCAAACAGCAGTATATGCCTACATCAAAAGCATACTACAGGCAGTAGAGGACAAAAATATTGCATTAGTTCTATTCTTCGACTCATCAAAAGCATTTGATACCCTGAATCATGAATACATAATACACAAATTGGAGCAATATGGAAATAAGGTCAACCTCACTACAACTGATGAAATCCTACCTGGCAAACAGAACACAGAAGACAGGCATAAACGATGAAGGCAGGCAAGTTGAATCTGACGAAATTTCAATCGGGTTGGGAGTTCCACAGAGCAGTGTGCTAGGGCCCATATTGTTTGTAGTATTCATAAATGATTTAGATTTCGTGACGAATGAAGATCCAGAAATATCTGTTGTAAATTATGCGGACGATACGAATATTATACTGAGTAGTGGGACATATCTATCAGGAAAACTATCATCGATATGCTATTCCCTCTCTATAATTGGCCAAAACCTAAATGAAGCTGACATGATAAATTTGTATCACGCAATATTTGAAACGGGGATAAAATATGGAATCATATTCTGGGGGAGATCGGCTGGAGCTGGAAAGATCTTTATTCTTCAGAAAAGAGCCCTAAGAAGAATTTTAAAAATGAAAGTGAAAGACACATGTAGGGGGAAGTTCAAGGAAAATGGACTCTTTATATTAGCAGCTATATACATTCAAGAATGTTTGCTATTTGTGTTTACACATACAATACTCGAACAACATCTCTGAAGTATCCTCAACATAAACTATCAAAAACTGAAGAGTATCCAGAATATGCCTGCGTTACCTTCTACAATAAACTAACTCTGCAAATAAGAGCCATTCAAGACTTACACCAATTCAAGAGGATGATATTCAAGAAGCTACTTGATCTAGAGCTATACACTGAAGAAGAATATATGGAGAGCTAGAATCTAGGACTCTGTATCAATGTTTGGCGTTTATTTCATTCGTGTATCTCACAATGTATTGGGTTATTCTATTCAAAATAAAAGAGATTTATTATTAAGATTCAACTATCGCCAATGACAACAACAACAATATGTAAACTGATGAACAATCGAGGGAATATAATCATAGATGAACAAGACAAAATAAAGGTCAGGGAGACGCATATCACAGAAATACTACAAGACGACAGCAGCCACAGATGTTGGATAGATCAGTGCCCCCCATCTCCAAGGAGGAAGTAAGAGTAGCAGTTAGACAAATAAAAGAAGGGAAGGCTCCTGGGCCAGATAACATTAGATCTGAGTTCCTCAAACTTTTAGACTACTCTGCAATCGAAAAAATCACAAACCTGTTCAACCACATCCACGAAACTGGAGAAATACCTAAGGAATGGTTATTCTCAGAGTTCGTCATATTACCTAAGAAACCTTCCTCTTATAAGCCTTCAGTTAGAGCTTTTTCAAAAATTATACACAAAAGAATATACAGGATCTGTGAAGAATACATTTCGGAGACTCAGTTTGAATTTCGGGATGCAGTAGGCACCGGAAAAGCCCTATTTAATATTCAGGTTTCGTTCTAGAGGTGCAGAGATGTTAACTGCGTGTATACGCTTGCTTTGTGGACTATAGTAAGGATTTTGATCGATTACAACATCACAAATTAATCGAGATTTTGGGCAATATAGGTATCGACGGAAAAGATCTGGCCATAACATCATAACTCTATTGGGGACAGTCAGCGTATATAACCATAGACGAAGAACAGTTAACGGCGATAAGTATTTCCCGAGGCGTAAGACAAGGATGCGTGCTCTCCCTACTATTAATCAATGTGTACTCGGAACAGAGTTTTAGGAAAGCTCTTGAGGACGTGAAAGCCGGAATGAACGTCAACGGTAAAATATTGAACAACATGCGGTACGCTGACGATACAGTAATTATGGCAGATAGTGTGAGTGGATTACAACAACTGATGACACAAGTGGTAAAAGTCAGCATGGAGTACGGTCTATACAGGGTGTTTCCGAATAAGATGTCATAAATGAAGGATGCGAATCCCTGAATGATTTGAGCAAGAAAGTTCGAAGAACCAATGGTCAAAAAATGCTTCGTTGCCGAGATACAGGGTGTTAAAGTTGAGAAAATTTTTCGATTTTCTCTCGATAAAACCTAGACTTCTCAAGATTTCGGGCTCAAATTTTCCACATAAGCTATTAAACACAATCTGAATCACCAAGTGAGGCCAAATTTTGGAACAGTATACAGGGTGATACTTTTTCATGGGCCATGTTCCATTTTTACCCTCGGAACTTTTTTTTGGTACGCCACTGGCACTAACAAAAAATAAAATCGAATAGATCATTCAATTTGAAATTTTTTTTAACTTCTGCATTTTGATCGTAACTATCACCGTTTCTGAGATATTAATTATTGAAAATAATCCAATAGTTTTCCCATATCGAAGCCATGGAGATATTATCTTAATAACTGATGCAATTTTTCAGGAACTGAGCTAAAATTTAGATCAGATATCTCCTTATTGTATGTTTATAACAAAATGAGGCAGAAATTCCTGACAGTATACAGGGCCTCCAAGGTCGCCAGATTTAAACAGTTTGGTTTTTTTTCTTTGGGGACATCTGAAAACTTTGATTTATAGCTCTCCCGTGAATACACTTGAAGAATTGAGGAATAGAATTACAGCATCATGTGACGTCATCAGAAATACCCCAGGAATATTTCAGAGGGTGCGCACTAATATGCGGAGACGAGCAGAAGCATGTATTCTTTCAGGTGGAGGACATTTTCAACATCTTCTTTGATTTGTTCTGTTGGTTCAATTTTTGTTTTCATCATTATGAGATTTTGTTATTGAAATCATTCGCGATTATTTATGTTGTTTATTCATTTACTTCCGATTTATACACTCAATAAAACACATTTTTGAATTCGAATTCAATGATCAGGAAAATGATATCACCCTTTATACTTTCTCATAAATCCTACCAATCTAGTGGTGCAAATCTTAAAATGTGAACTTCGTTTGAAATTCGAGCTCAAGGTCTTCACAAATTGCCGAAATAACATGAAAATATCTTCAAGCTTTCAATACGGAAGGGACTATACGATTACATTTCTTGATTAATATCTCGAAAATGGTGGCAGATACGGAAAAATACAATGAACAGAAAAGTTTTCACTTTGAATAATCTGTTTGATTCTGTTTTCAGAATATACCAGTAGCGCACCACAAAAAAGTTCAGGGGGCAAAAAAGGAAAATGCACGTGAAAAAATAACACCCTGTATACTGTCAGGAATTTCTGCCTCATTTTGTTATAAACATACAATAAGGAGATATCTGATGTAAATTTTATCTCAATTCCTGAAAAATTGCATCAGTTATTAAGATAATATCTCCATGGCTTCGAATGGGAAAACTATTGGATTATTTTCAATAATTAAGATCTCAGAAACGGTGGTAGTTACGATCAAAATGCAGGAGTCAAAAAAAATTTCAAATTGAATGATCTATTCGATTTTATTTTTTGTTAGTGCCAATGGCGTACCAAAAAAAAGTTCCGAGGGTAAAAATGGAACATGGCCCATGAAAAAGTATCACCCTTTATACTGTTCCAAAAAACCTCACCTGGTGATTCAGATTGTGTTCAATAGCTTATGTGGAAAATTTGAACCCGAAATCTTGAGAAGTCTAGGTTTTATCGGGAGAAAATCGAAAAATTTTCTCAACTTTAACACCCTGTATCTCGGCAACGAAGCATTTTTTGACCATTGGTTCTTCGAACTTTCTTGCTCAAATCATTCAGGGATTCGCATCCTTCATTTATGACATCTTATTCGGAAACACCCTGTATATTAATGTCAACAAGACAATCCCACATGAACATCTAATACTCAACCAACAACAAATCGAGAGAGTGACAAAATACACATACCTGGGCACTTTACTTAATGACCAATGGGATCATTCGCAGGAGATCCATTGCAGGATAGAGAGGGCAAGAGCAGTGTTCTTTAAAATAATCTCAGTGTTTGAGAACCGATCTCTAACTTTAACCACAAAAATACGACTTCTCAGGTGCTGCATTATCTCAGTCTTACTTCCATGGATAGACCATGTTTCTAACTAAGAAGTCTGACGAAGAATGGAGAAAGTTCCTGAATTAATAAGCACGATAAAGACGTGCAAACTTGATATCTGGGTCATATAATGACCCAGAGAGAAAATGAAGGAAGATATAGGCTGCTGCAAAGAATACTACAAGGGAAGATTCTAGCAGACGAAGGATCTCCTGGCTCAAGAACCTCAGGACATGGTTCTCAGTATCAACAACAGGACTTTTCCATGCCGTAACAAACAAGATTATAATCGCCAGAATAATCGCCAACTTTCGGACCGGATAGACACCACAAGAAGAAGAATAATTATCGACAATCATTGTATCGAAAATAGACATTCATTTCCTAGTATAGACAGTTTGAAAATTTAACACGTTGCCCTAAAAACAAGAAATTGAACTTCCTGAAATCAGTTGAAATCTTCAAATCACTTCATAATAGTAACCCACAAATAATTAACGACCAGCTTGGTCTATGCAAAATCATCTTCTCTGTTCTTCAATGCAAAAGATTCAACCCAAAACCTAGACAAATCAGGAGTTTGCAAGTTGACGTATGCAGATTGTAATAATTTTTACATAGGTCAGACTGGTCGATCTTTCAAGATCAGATATAAAGAACACCTTACCTCTTTCACAAAGAATTAACAAGATTCAACTATCGCCAATCATTGTATTACAAGAAGACATCCCCTGGAATCAGTTGAAATCTTCAAATCATTTCATAATAGTAGCCCACAAATAATTAACGATCAGCTCGATATATGTAAATCCCAAATGTATGATATTTTCAAATAGTACCACCCCCTACTACTTGCTGGGGTCTTTCCATCTACTCTTTGAATCACAAATATAGTTAGTAATCGTACTTTGTATTCAGTTTTCTTATTCTGTCTGAAGATGAATGTTAAACATTTGAAACTGCAATAACAGCGTATATTTCATAATTTATTGGTAGTAAAGCATAGTTAACCTAACCTCCTGTTTTTCCGAACTATACATATATGCTTATTAGGCTGTTACATTGTATTCTCTGTTATCTACAGGTTAACCCAAAACTGTGTCAGCATAACGGATCTTAAGCGGAAAACAATTGGCTTATCAGTGGAACCGCTCCGAGGTGGCAGTGAAAATAAATTCCATCAAATTAGGGATGCATATTATCCTCGTGCGCCACTTGTAAATCCTGCACGAAATTTTATTGTAGCACAATATTTTCAGAAGGCTCTAGATTCGGATTATCTCTATTAATGGGGACGATCCGTATGTGACTAATGTAGCACCATTGTTTTATTGTTCGAAAAGATTGGGTATATAAGGGGAGCCCTCGTTTATTCACAGTTTTCACATTTTTTCGATGATTCTGTATGAAATAACAAAAGACGCAAACTACTAAAATATAGTTGTGGTCGTGGTTTAGTTCAAGAACGTATCTCAAATTTCTGCGCCTAAGAATCTTGTATTAAAGTCACGCGATCTTTATAAGATTAACCTTGGTTGATCAGAGGCTTAGATGGATAAAAACAAACAACCAACAAGATAGAGAAGAATATAAAATATTAAGGAAGGAATGCACCGAAATAATTAGAAAATATAAAAGAAAAAGGATAGTTTGGAAATGAAGGAAATACAAGAAAGATATACGAAGAAAGTCTATAACAAAATAGAACAACAGAGTCTACAAGGGAAAAACAAATGGAATAAAAAACAAAAACGGGGACACTTTAATAAAGGAGGATGATTATGAAGAGGCATGGAAGAATTATTTTGGAGAACTTGTTACGGAAACGGAGACAAAACCTGGATTTTCCATAACTGAGAACGAGGGAGGGGCGCCCCTTGGAGAACCAGGATTAGAAAAAATAGAAATGTACATAAACAAAAGTCGAAACTGGTAAGCACCTGGAAGTGACCAAATAAATATAGAACTTCAATTGACGAGGCTTTTACGTGATAGAAATCCATTTTCACAAATATATTATTAAATGCTCGACGCGTTTCGATACACAGTATCTTTATCAAGAGCGATTGAATACTACAAATATATCTTACTAACAAATTTTTATATATACTAAAGAGGCAATCCACTCAGAGCTAACCGTACTTAAACTAATGTTTAAGAAATAAATTTAATAAGGGTGAGTTATGTATGTCTACCTGATCATAAGGAATTTCCGGTGAATTCCTAAATCTGTTGATTTCAAGCGCTTCCAGAAGGTTGAGTTTCATACCTCTCTTCTCAGAATGTAGGATTTCAAATTCTGAACTGAAAGAGTGACCATTTTCCCTAAGATGTTTTGAATAATTTGAATCGGGTTTTCCATTGATGAAACTACATTTATGTTCAGAAATCATCTTAGGGAAAATAGTCGTTCTTTCAATTCAGAATTTAAAATCCTACATTTTGAGAATAGAGGTATAAAACTCAACCTTCTGGAAGCACTTGAAATTAACAGATTTAGGAATTCACCGGAAATTCTTAATGATCAGGTAGACATAAATAACTTACCCTTATTAAATTTATTTCTCAAACATTAGTTCAAGTACATATAGCTCTGAGTGGATTGCCTCTTTAGTATAATAAAAATTTATTAGTAAGATATATTTGTAGTATTCATTCGCTCTTGATGAAGATACTGTGTATCGAAACGCGTCGAGCATTTAATAATATATTTTAGTAGAAATCATCGTTTACTTTGTAAATATTGATTTATTTCAATATGGGGGAGAGACATTGAAAAAAGACATATGCAAACTGGTGAAAATAATTTGGAAAGAAGGAGAAATGGAGACCAAGGCATGTGTCAATACTACAGAGGAGTAACATTACTTAATAGCGCATTCAAAATTTTATCCTCGACGATCCAGGAACGTCTAGCCAAAGCATCAAAAACAAGAGTAGGACATAACCAATGCGGGTTTGTCAAAGGCAGGTCAACAACAGACGCAATTCATACATAAAAGCAGATAATGGAGAAGGCTTTCAAACACGCAATAGATCTCGAAATACTCTGTTTATCGACTTTATGCAAGCATTTGACTCAATAAAAAGACCATAACTTATGGCTGTCCTAGAAGAACTTGGATTAAGAAGATTGATCTGGATGACACTAAAAGAAACGAAAGACAAAGTAATAACCACAAAAGGAGAAACAGAAGAGTTCATATTTGACAAAGGACTTAAGCAATTCCCGGTACTTCTTCGGCAGATTGTATACTCCCATTAATTCTACTAGTATAATATTGTCGAGAATGTCGCAAGATATTGATTTAATATATCATTGTTCTTAATTCGATCTGAAATTCTAGCTGCAGTATTGAAAAGTTGAAATCTGTTCACCCAGTATAGTGTTTTTTTGTGTGATACAACGCTGCAAGGGTTCAGTCCCCAACCTAATTTTCCACCAGTAGCAAAAAAAGGTTCCATATAACAATTTAAGTTACTGTATACTATTCATTATTTTTCTTTCAAGAAATTAGAAAATATTGAACATGATTTTTGAAGATTTCGATTCGGAATGAGATGCAAAAATATTTGAATTACTTGATTTTCCGTAAAAATATATTGTTCTGTCTATAATCGGGTCTGTTGTGAATTGAAATGTCTCCTGTAAAATATACAAGGGGCGAATGGAAACCGGGCGAGATACGTAGGCGAAATTGGGTCACGTGACAAACATGTACGCGTGCCACAACCACCCCTTCACACGTGATTTATTAATGATAGCGGGCCACGGACACTTTATATGTGGAATAATCGGGTGGACATTTTAACATTTATGTTTTATTAATGCAAGTAGAATTATTTTCAGATTCGTTCGGGCTGAAAATTATCGTCGGGTTAAGTGGATGCCGGCGATCCTCTCGCGTTCGAAAAAGCGACCATGCGAAGATATAGATGACGTTTTTTCGATGGCATAAACAAACTGCGTTTGACGCTAGTTGTTGTGGATTATGCGTGGGTGGCAGGTTTTATCGAGAATTTTTGAATATCAGTAGAGTAGTAGAATTACTGTTATTAAAATTTTCAATTTGATTTGCTTAGTTTAGTTTATATATATATATATATATATATATATATATATATATATATATATATATATATATATATATATATATATATATATATATATATATATATATAGTCATGAAATCTTCATGACTCGAACCTTAAAACTAAGCAAATCAAATTGAAAATTTTAATAGCAGTAATTCTACTACTCAATTTGTTGGCAGTTTTGACAGATATAATTATTTTTTTTGTAAACTCGATTTTTGAGGAACATTTAAAAAAATTGTAGCTCGTAGCTCTTTTACACTACAGACACAATTTTTGCTTGGGTGGATAGAAGAAGGATCAAGGAATTTCTTAAGCAGTCTACACATGTCAAATGTTCATTGCGTTGTTTTGTATGATTTTTTCAAGTTGGCCTTTTTCAAACAGCAATAACTCAATTTTTTCAAATGGCACGTGCCAATTTTTATATCGCCATCAGATGAAGCGTCAAATTTCAGATGGAATTGTATCAGCATGTACTACACCCATCTCTTATAGTTCCGAAATAATTTGGGAATATAATGAATTTTCATGATTTTGCAAGAACTAACAGAGAATGCTTTGAAATATTTGAATCAAGTAGCTGAACTGGCTACGCTCACCTGACAGGTGCCTAAAATTAATGTACTTGTAACTTCGTTCATTTGAATTTGATATTTCAACAAGAATTGTTGGTAATTTATAGTGAAAATTTTTGAAAAACACCAGATTGATAATAAAATGGGTAATTATTCAAACCAGGATTTGGAATATAACTACTGGTTATTCAAATATGTTTAATCTCTTTTTAATTTATGGCGAATGTCAAAAAAAGATGGATAGAACTTGTAGGTAATTCAATAACCAATTTCCAAATTTGGCGCCTATGAGTAAAACAAAATTTCGAAGGATTAGAAGCAATTTTCTGCAATTTGGAGGAACAGAATACATAGAAACTAGAAGAAAACCAATTCTAGAGGACGACGACGATCAAATTAATATGCTAGCGTGTTTTCGTGCCAATCCACATGCGTCCATTAAGTCAGCATCAATGGATATTGGATTGCGTTATACTTCCATTCAAAGGATCCTTAAGAAACATAACATGCAACCGTATTCTTTTATCAGACTACAAAAATTGAAATCAACTGACCTTCCCAAGCGGCTAAATTTCTGTGATAATTTATTAATTAGATGAAGAAATCGACATTTTTGGGCCACGGAAAATCCACATTTCATTGAGGTTATTGATTTCCAAAATAAATTCAGCGTGAACGTTTTTGCAATTTTAATGAATGTTTTGTTGGCTTATCACATTTATGAGGAAAATCTTAATGGACAAAAAAATTTTGAGAGGAACATTAGCAAATTTTTCAGATGGATTACCCCTCAACATTCTGAGGGATTGCTATTACCAAATGGATGGTGCACCAGCACATAAAACAGGAGCTGTAGATCGGCAGCTAACAGAAATGTTCGAGGATAGATGGTGTGGTAATCAAGGACCAAATTTATGGTCTCCGCGTTCTCCGGATCTGACGCCCCTTGATTTTTATTTATGGGGCAAAATCAGGAGTGAAGTGTATCTTATTCCTGTAAGGAGTAAAGAAGAGTTACTAGAGCGTATTCATAATGCTATTCGTAATATTGATCCTGAGGAAACTAGGAGGGCCACTCATCATGTTCGTATACGAGCTGTCAAGTGTATCGAGAAAAATGGGGCCCATATTGAACATTTATTCAGATCGTAAATCAGTTTTCTCCTATGATGTTTGCTATCATCTATTCGTATTAATGTAATTATCTTCGATAATGGGTTTTCGCCTAGTTCCTACAATTTTTATTCATCCGAATTGTAGAAAATTGCTTCTAATGTAATGTAATTTTATTTTACTCAATGACGGTAGATTTGGAAATTGGTTATTGAATTGCCCGCAATTTCTATCCACTACTTTTTGACATTCTAAAATGAATTAAAAAAAGATTAAATATATTTTCGTTTGAATAACCAGTGGTTGTATTTCAAATGTGTTGTATTTTTTGGATATTTTCAATCTGAAATAACGACAATTCTTGTTAAAATATCAAATTCGAATGAACGAAGTGACAAGTACATTAATTTTAGGCACCTGTCAGGTGAGCGTAGCCAGTTCAGCTACTTGATTCGAATATTTCAAAGCATTCTCTGTTAGTTCTTTCAAAATCATCAAAATTCAATATATTCCCAAATTATTTCGGAATTATAAGAGATGGATATAGTACATGCTGATACAATTCCATCTGAAATTTGACGCTTCATCTGATGGCGATATAAAAATTGGCACGTGCAATTTGAAAAAATTGAGTTATTGCTGTTTGAAAAAGGCCAAATTGAAAAAATCATACAAAACAACGCAATAAACATTTTACATCTGTAGACTGCTTAAAAAATTCCTTATTTCTTCTTCTATCCACCCAAGCAAAAATTGTGTCTGTAGTGTGAAAGAGCTACGAGCTACAATTTTTCGAATATTCCTCAAAAATCGAGTTTACAACAAAAATAATTAAATCTGTCAAAAGTTTTGACATAAGTGCCAACAACTTGGGTATTTTATGCCTTGCTCAAATGTCGGTTCTAGATGTATAATAAAAAAGGTAGATTGCCATTTGAAATAACAAAGTGATGACCCACTTCGGGTATAACCGGAAATGGTATCACTTCGAAAGTATTTCACTCCAATTGGAAATCGCTAGTTATGGCCGCGTATAAAATTTCAGCTTGATATTGTAATTGGAACTTAAAAAGTTTTTGACGGACGGTCCCGGTGGATATCCCTGTATATATGCTGAGAAAAGATTGAGTAGGTTTTTTCAAAAAGCAGAATTTGTTACGTTATGCTTTTGATATTTGTTTTTCTTGTAGTCACTGGTCTGAAGATGCTTTGATGTATAGAGAGCGAAACAAGTAACCATAATAAATCTTAAGGAAGAAACTATAGGTACTTTTATTTTATTACATAAACTTCCTACTAAAGAAATGAATATTTATAACAAGACATTATTAACTCTCCACTACTTAATTTGTGATTATGCTAGTACGAGATATGTCAATTAAGTTCGCGGTAGTTGCAAATGCTGCTGCGGTTGGTAACTCTGCAACGTTCGTATTCGAAGCAGAATTCATTTCTGCGTCAGCCTGTGCAAGTTTCTTGTTGATCGGTTGTATACTTCGTGTTTTATTGTCCTTGAAACATCGACCTGTTTTAACCCACCGTCGTGAAGATGAGTGATAACCAAACTGTACAAAGAATAGTGATCAAATTTTTGATGAAAGACGGCGAAACCGTGGAAATTATAAAACAGTTAACCGACGTGTATAAGGAAGATTGTCTGAAAAAATCAGCTGTCTACGATTGGGTAAAGCGGTTCAGAAGCGGCAGAGAGTCAGTGGAGAATGATCCGCGCGAGGGAGCTCTCTCCACCTCTCGAAACGCACAAAACCTCGATCGGCTGCGCTCGCGAGTGCTCGGAGACCGTCGGGTAAGCTTTAGAACGTTATAAGACGAGTTGGGCATCAACAAGGAGATGATCCGGCAGATTCTACACGAAGATTTAGGGATGCGTAAGCGGTGTACGAAAATGGTTTCCAAAGTGCTCATAGAGCAGAAAGAGCTCCGATTGTCCATCTGTCAAGACATGATTTCCCGAATTGACGAATGTTATCACTGGTGACGAGTCGTGGGTGTTCGAATACGATCCTAAGTCCAAAAGGCAGAGCATGCAGAGAAGGGGGGTAAGCGCCCCAAGAAAGCCAAAATGTCAAAATCGAAAGTAAAATCTTTACTCATCGCATTTTTCGATATTAATGGAGTTGAACATCATGAATTCGTTTCAGCAGGTATGACAGTCAACGCAGTATTCTACATTGGAGTTTTGAGAAGTCTGAAGGTCCGTGTGTTTCGTGTACGACGCGAATTGACGGAGCGCGGTTGAGTGCTTCATCATGACAATGCTCCGGCACACTCATCATTCGCAGTTCGTGATTTGTTAACCAAAAACCGAATTCCAACACTACCTCCACCCCCCCACCCTTCAGTCTACATCTGCCACCCTGTTACTTCCATTTGTTCCCACAGTTGAAGTCGTACCTCAAAGGAAACAGATATGACGGAGTTTCGGAAGTCCAAAGCATCACGACGGTGGTTCTGTGGGACCTATCTTTGGGGGGGTTCAGGGTGTGCCTCCAATAGTGGGTTCAACGGTGGCGCCGGTGCAGCGAACTCGAGAAGACTATTGCGGAGGAATATAAGGTATTTTCAAGGACTTATGTACTTTCCGAACCGTACGGGCCTTTTACGCGAACTTAATTGACATACCTCGTATATAAATAGGTTCATTTCCTGTAGTTGACCACTTGAATACGACTTGGCAGTCAAAACCAGTCGTGTTTGTGAAAATAAAATTGTGGAAAGTATAAAATATATTATACTTTATCTTCGTTGAAAATGAATTTCCATGAAATAAGTTAATCATCATATTACTCATCATTCTTAATCTTTTACTGAGAATGCCCCAATCATGTGCGATGGGATGGAGGTAGTTTCTAACGATATGAGCTTGGTGAGGTCACAACATGCCACAGCATTGAAAAACATTTTCTGTAATCGGTCATTCCTTTCTCCATATACTTTTGATGTTCCATCCCACATGAACACCTGGTATATTTAATATTTTTTTGGTTGAAATAGCATCCGCCTTGGAATTATGAGCTAGATATGCACTACTTGACTCATTATATTATAAAGGCGGCCGCGCAATGCAGACAGCAAGAGCTAAACTAATAAATTATTAATTATGTTTGTTAGAGAGGATGCCTTTTGCCATGGTAATTTCTATTCGATTTACATAAATGGAACCAGAATTTTGCATATTCCAGGCACTGGGAGAGTCTTTGAATCTGAAATTGCATCGTATTTCGGATAACTATCTAATTGTGCTTTGATCATTTTGATGACTTTGACCAAGGTCATAGTTTCATATGAACATTTTTTAAGGTATTTGAAAAAATTTTCGAAATGCATAAAAATTTGTCATATCGTATGTTGACCTTTCGTACACTAATCATCGGAGAATTACTAAGAATTCTGAGAGAGTATTCAAAATTAGTTGTTGAAGAATTTCTCGGCATAAACACCTCAAAAAAGTCTAGGGAACACTTCTGAATATCGATATATCGATCAATATGGATGATTTTTTTAAGAAATGAACACCTGCATCAATTTCTCACCAAATTATGTAGAGTGCCGCAACAGATTTCAGTTTTTTTTTATAAAAAAACTGAAAATGCAGCAGATGCGACGCTGCTTTATAATCATTTCATGTATTCAGTGTTTGAAATCAGTTAGTTGGCACTTTGTTTCTGTTGTAAGCACAAATAAAAGATTCAAGTTTTGTGATTCGACCATGGAAAGACGACATTTGACTAGAGAAAAGATGTTACGAGCCGTTGGCATGCTCCAAGCTGGGAGCTCACAACGGAAAGTGTCCAGGGTTCTGGAAAGTAGCCCAAGTGTCATAAACCGTTTATGGTCGCATTTCAATGAAACGGGTAGCGTAGAAGAACGCCATACAGGTCGTTTCAGGGTTACTACAGTCGCCCAAGACCGATTTTTATGTTTTACAAGCCAGAAGAGATCGTACTACCACATCATCTCAATTAGCTCAAGAGCTATCATGAGTTCATAATGTACAAATTTCCGACCAAACTGTGAGGAATCGACTGCACGAAGGTCAACTCCACTCCAGACATCCTTTAAAAGTTCCACAACTGACCCATGGAAATCGCGCTTCTCGTTTAGCTTGGTGCCAAGAACACGTAAACTGGGATCAAGAGAGGTGGGCCACAGTTCTCTTCAGTGATGAATCTAGATTTAGTTATTATCCCGATTCGGGAAGAATTCGAATATGGAGGGAATCTGGAAAGCAAAACCGTCTCCAGCATGCTCGAGAAGTTGTTAGACAGGGTGGCGGATCAGTGATGTTTTGGGGAGGTATACGCCTTGGCGGAAGAACTGACCTCGTTTTCATACAGAACAACCTCACGGGAAATTCTTACGCAAATGAGATAGTTTTACCTGTAGTGGTACCGTATCTACAAACAATGGGTCAAAATCCACTCTTCCAACAAGATAATTCCCCTCCTCATCGTGCAAGAGTTGTCTTGGACGTTCTTGAAGAGAATTATATCGATCTTCTACCGTGGCCATCCTGTTCCCCAGATCTGAATCTCATCGAGCATGTGTGGGATCCCCTAAAAAGAAATCTCCTGATTCAAAACGTCTTCCATCATGAACAGGAGCTTCGATTAGCAGTTCAGGGGGCTTGGAATGACTTAGGCCAAAATGTAATAGACAATTTAATACTGAGCATGCCGCGACGATGCCAAAGTATAATTAATAACAGAGGTGGACCTTCTGGGTACTGAAAAATATAAGTGCTTCCATATCGTTTCGGAAATATTAGTTCAGGATTTTTTTTGTGTTTTACCAAATTTCGTCATTTCTAAATTTCAATTTTTTTTTATAATAGGTGCTTTGGAGAAGTTAAATATTATTTTGTTTTGTTGAGAATACATTATATACAATACATCCTAACAAAAACCGAAAGATTTCTATAAATTCGAATCGTCAAATTTATATTTTAAAGATATTGGTAAGTGTTCCCTAGACTTTTTTAAGGTGTTTATAACAGGTTTTCCATAAGAGGTTTCATTTTGAATAGGCCGCTAATTTGGCATCTGTCACATTTGAAGCTGTCAGTTTTGGAAATTTGACAAGTAGAAACTATCACAGAAATTTATTCTTCAAGGGACAATATTCAACATCTTCTGAATAATTATGAATTGATGGTCGTGGAGATGTATCCTTTTCACTTTTCTTCTTACATAGTGTCGCTAACAGATACGGTAATTTGCAGAAAATAAACAAACAAGATCTGAGTTAAGTTTTCATAAACAAGTAGAACCTTTATATGACTATGATGGCACTGTAAGTTGAATTAATTTCAGTAAAATTTTGAGTGTTCTTCGTTCAATACCTATCGAAGTAACTTCAGAAAAATACAGGGTTAATTGAGAAATTGTCTGTGTACAGACCACAGAATATGTCAAATATGTTGAAAACTATGGAAAAAAGACATAGGTATTATTTGAGAATTTCATTTTTTTGACCTGAAAAATGCTATTAAGTATGCCATTTGAATAATTGTGTTGTGGATATGCATTACTATCAAATTTACACATATTAAAAGAAGCATAAAACTTTACGTATGCAGCATAAAAATGAAATAATTTCGAATTCCCCCTGTATTTTCCTGAAGTTATTTCGAGAGGTATTGAACGAAAAACACTCAAAATATTACTGAATTTAATTCAGTGTTGGAAATGTTTATTCGAACACTCATCTGGTCCAACGCCAGCTTTCTCATGCGTGAATGTTGATTTAATATGGGACAAACAAGTTCTTTCGACATGTTCATAACTTCTGCTATCTCTCTCACTTTGACTAGGCAGTCGCCTAGCACCACTTGATGAAGGTAGGCGATGTTATCATAGGTAGTTGCAGATTTTGGACGTCCAAAACGTTCGTAGTACTCCAAGCTCTTACGGCCACATTTACAATCATCTGCGCAAAATTTCACTGTGGTTAATGGTAGTGCTCAGCCTCCATACACAGAATTCAACCCATCTTGAATTTGCATAGGAGTATTGCATTTTGAAAGCATATATTTCACGACAGCTCGATACTCCACTTCGTCCATTTTCGCCAGAATACTCACATAAACTCACTCATACGATTGTTCCAAATCAATTCGGGTCCAAAATGGCTGAAACTTTGGCGATTAACTGTCAATAGATGATCAATGAAAATTCCCTAGCTTTTATTTACGAGTGGTGCCATCTTCACGTATAGGTCGGAGACTCTTCAGACCATCCTGGTATCTTCTGTCTGAATACCGCTTTCAATCCTCAACCCTGTATGAATATTATATCGAATTATATAAGGATCTTTTCATCTATTTTTTACTGTTTCGTTTCACAATTTTAATTTGATGTATCTGATATGTAATTTTTGTGGGTTACACATTTTTCTGTTTTGAACTGATCGTAATATTGTTTTTTATAGGTGAAGGCTTAGAGTTTACTGAGAGAACTTTCCAAAGTCAGTGAATGGAAAAATAAGAAGGTAATGTTTATAATCTAATAAAATTAGTTCTTAACCTCTTTATAATTAAGGAAATTTGTGGGAATGCAAAGATGGCCAATTCACTTTGCGCGTGCGTAGAAGTGTCGGTTTATATTCGATATATCTCTTCATATCTATGTGTCTTATATTAGGTTGCGCATTAATACAAGGTGTGCCATTTTAATCTATGCACCTGAATATCTCTTCATGTAAGCCATCTAAAGAATAATTGTGAAAAAGATTTCTCCTTGGGGCAGAAAAGGAAACCATTCTATACTACTGATGTTGATCACGAAGCTAAGCTTCAAGGTCATTTGGAACGTCATGAGGTTTTCTTTTAATCGAGGCACATAGTTTCTATGATACATTCTAAAACACCGGAAAATTTTACCTTCGCAATGGTATTAAAGAACTTCATGCCTCTATTAACCCGGTATCTTTTGACATAAGTATTTCCATAAGTGTGAATGTCATTCTCATCTTCAAAAGAACTAAAACCTTACATGAAGCTCCATATCATCAAGATCGTTAGCACATTCGAACTGAGCAGCAAATAAATTGATTTTACTTGAGATATTTCACTCTTTCAAAATCTTGAATAAAAAGTTTGATTCCTATCGCAAAATTCTCCATGAACTTCAAACCACCTTCAAATTTTTCAATGAGTTAGAAATGGGTGGCACAGGATTTGATACACATCGTTATAAAAGAATTTTCTGAATGTTTTTAATTCAAGATGAATGAGTCAGTCGAAGATATATTCTTCATTTATCCTAAGTGAGGTGATCAGACCTTAAGTTCTAAAATACTATTTCCTCTCTTAGAATAAACACTATGAACTAGGTGTCCTTGTTGAAGGAAAAATCTCATGACCTTCAGATTGGCAATATAGAAAAATGACAATTTTTGTCGTGAACAATTTTCCTCTGAACTATAGTTTTATAGGTAGTTTTTAAAATTAAAACTCTCATCTGTTATTGAAAGGAACAGTCTTCGATTTCCTATTTACTTAAAAATCCTAATATCATCAAATTTTAACGGAGAAGAGATGCAGGGAACGTTTGAAGTATTAAGTATTTAATTGATCACGTAATCAGTTATAATTCTGGTTCCCTCCAATGAAAATTGAAAAATTTGTTTCAGAGTTACCTCGAAAAATTCTGCTGGTTAGTGTTTTGAAAGAAACATTTTATGTCTTTTATCATGATACGTTTCTCTAGAGCACTAACTTAAATTTAATTTACTTTCAATAAAACAATAAAAACCCCTATTTCAGTTTCAAAGTTCCCAGAACATTGTAAAAGATTCTTTCTAAACTGTTGTTCAGAGAGCAAACTTTATCCCATAGTTTGATGGGCAATTCTTCGCAGTCGATTGCTTCATCTAAAGTAGCAAACAGATTTCTAACCCCTCCAATTACATGGGTAACATTAGATAGAACGACTGGTACTTGTAGTACTGAACTTTTATTTAGTAAAATGTTCATTAAGTACATTTAGTACTCACAGTACTAATAGTGATATTCATTCTAAGAAACTCAATTCTCTCATAAATGGCAGAAGTGGTAAAATTATTTGTTTGTTTGTTTTTCCTTTAACGTGCTCTATTTCTGCCTTTCGGCTAATGACACGCCGGGAAATTCTGTCACCTCACTAACCCGGGAATTTTGCCGAACCCCTCTCGTGTCGACGGAAGGGATCTTTAATGTCCAACACATCTCTGTTAGACAGGACCGACAGCTTTACATCTCCTCCGAAAGATGGACACTCAAGCGATTCCCAGAATCCGAAAAATCGCACCGACTTTGTGGGGATTGAACCCAGGTAACTCTGCGTAGGAGACGAGCATCATATCCCATACGCCACCAAGCCGGCTATTGGTAAATTATGTTTATTAATCGCAATCTAAGCCAGCCAAGTTTTTGAATGCTCTCTTCCTTTTTTCAATCTCCAAAACTAGTTTGGATATCTCGACATAATTTTCAAATTTTTATAGTTTTTTTATACTGATGTATATTTTGGAATCAGTGGAAGACGTTTATCATATAATAATTTATTTATAAAGTAAATACCTTTATACAGAAATGATTACAGATATAATAATAATATTTGTAAATATAATATACTAGACACTAGTTTATGTTTATTGCTTACAAGATAACGGACTAGTTGTGTCGCTCCTCTGGTACTGGCGCGATTAACCTCTGCAGGCTCAAGTATTCGTTACCCGATCTGGGTCTTAAAGTACAGCTGGGCGGTGGAGCTTCACTAGAACTATGCGAAGAAAGTGACAGAGTCTCGAAATAGTCGGACATGTCAGAGGTGCCACTACTTGTAGAACCAGAAGGACATACAGGAACTTCAGCTTCTGCGCTGGCAGATTTGCCATCAGTCTTGTTAAATTGAAAACTAAGATCTCTCAGCGGATCAGATGATTTAGAACGTCTAGGAAGGGTGCTTGGGCATAACTGAATTCTACGTGGCAGCTCGAATACTCCAGAATCGTTAGAGCTGGAGGAATCTCTGTTTGATTTGCATGGTACTGAGGAAGATCTCCGAACAGCAATTGTTTGATTGCATTGGCATGTTGGAGTTGGGGAAGTTACTTCTGGTTCCTCACATCGGCTTGAGGAATCAGCAGAGTTCGATCGTTTTCGTTGTAGGTTATCTGTAGAATCCAGTATGTGTTTTCGTTGATATATATTCATCTGGAGCATGGAAGACCCTGATGGTTTGTTTGAGCGGTCCAAAGCTGGTCCTAAATTCGGGTTACTGTTGGATAGCACCTTTTCTAAACGTTGCTTGACTGCAGGTGACATCGGTAGGTATCCTGGATGAGGTTGAGCTGGTTTATCGTTGGATGGCTCCATCATGAGGTAATCTTCTTGAGCGTGTCCACACTTTGTACATTTAGCCTTGCATTTATCTTGTATTTCCTTAGAGTTCTCATAGAGTTGAAGTGTTTGAGCAAATTCCATATTTTCGTAATTAGTACCATTGGTGGTGGAGCTCGTTGTTTGGGATTTCTCGGCAGAGCAGTCGGCAGGTTTACTCGATGGTGTTAGATTTGCGTAATTGGCAGTACTGGCCGTTGGTTGGATTCGGTGACATTTTTTGCTCTTATCAACGGTTGCGTATAGAGCTTGGACGTCTTCAGTTGTGGTCCAGCATGACATGAGGCGTTGACATACGCATGGTCTATCAGGCTGTCGTTCTGGTTGCCTCTCAGGTTGTTTCTCGGTATCTGGTTGACGTATACGGACAATGCAGCCGCAAGGCTTCTGTACAGTTTCGAATAAACATTCCTTCAGTTTTCTCGGTGTGTCGTAGTGTTCGTCACCCTTATTCTCCTGAAACAACGAAAATAACGTTCAGTTGGCTTCATTAAAATTGATCGAATTGATTTGATGTTTTGGAATGTACAAGAATTTAATTGATTTGTGCTTCATTGCACTCAGATTACATTTTTAACTTTTTCGACCCCAAATTATATCACTATTTCGACAAAATAGTACTTGACAGTCCTTAAATAATTAATTACTGGTGAGATTATTGTACAGTAATAACAACCTATTAGCTTTCGTTGAACTTTGCCCCTCAACTGAATTTTGATTTAATCGAAACTTTAAAAAAATAGTATTAGTAATAAATAACTTACCACAGGGTACGGAATTTTCGGAATATCATAATTATCGTAAGTGGTCTGACTTTGTGACATCTTGCTAGGGCTGGGGCAGCTAACGCCTGGCTTCGGTGGCCTTGCAGGTGGCCTGGTGATAGTTTGGCTCCATCCGCTACTATCGGAGCCGCTGCTGATTGAATGTCTGTCGCACGTATGTTCCCAGAATGGAGTCACGCCCATGGTAACTGTTGCCGTAGAAGATCTGGAAAGAGCTCCCAGTTTACTTATACAGCTCATGCATCTCTCTATTGGTGGTGGACCCCAACCATCATTTGATATACTATCTCCACAGCCGTAGTTGCTTTCTAGGTCCGTATAGGGGGAATCCGCTCTAGAAATGAGGGAACCTTCACTCAGGTCTAGTACTGCACGTCCATCACTTCTCATTGGTGGTCTTCGAGGACTATCCATTACTGTAAGAAAAAAATTGTTTTGATCGTTTTCATACAATTTGCTTATTTGTGCGTAATATACTCCTCTACTCTATACCGATAATTTATAGTTCTTGATAGACAAAGGAGAATATCTAGTCCGACAAGTGGAATACCAGGATATCCTATGACGCACCAAGTAATATTTAGATTTAATTGTTGTTTTAGATTAGAAAGATAACCCAAAATATTCTAAAAGTGAAATTGAAAGCTATTGGCAGATTAACTTAATAGAAATAGATATTTGAACTTACCGGACATATTCCTGGATACCGGTCTCCTTCTAGAATTATGCAAAGTTCCAGTAGCTGCAACTTTGAGCGTACTAGTTATCTCTTCACCCTGATCCGTAAGCAGCACGTGCAGTCCTTCACCTCTCCCACATCTCGATCCTCCCTCGAAGCAGAATCTTCCCTCCACCACCCCATATCTTCTTAAATTACTAATAAGCCACTGTCCGGAAATTCTTGGAGGAACTCCAGTCGTCAAACAAAATCCTCTCTCTTGAACATGCAGTCGTGCTGGTCCTTGCGGAATACGTGATTTCGTCGGAGCAGACGAGACCAATACCAAAAAGTGCGGTCCATCACCAAGGTGGGAACTGAGCTTGACTTGCCACTGCATGAGGCGCTCTCTATTATCGAAGGCCAATACCACGACGACATCTTGGCATAATATGGCCACCGTGTGCGATTCTTTATCTAGGGTGAAGCCTGATTCTAGGCCGAGAAAATGTTCTAGGGAAAGGGAAGCCTTTGTTTGGCCTTGTTTGTAGCGGTCTTTGGAATCCCTGTAGAGTTGGAGATGGAGACAATCTGAAACAAAATGATTGAAATGAGATAAATAGCGAAGTTACTCATGGAAATGTATTGTTTTTGTTAGGCGTTGAATAGTTTAAACTAAATCAAGAATTTTGATCATTTGGAAGTAAAGATATTCGAAGTTGAATTCGAGTTTTCTTTTGAAAGCACGATGATGGGGTTGACGGTTTGAATAAATATCATAGTATGAGAAACTGTTTTCAGTAGGATCTCGTTTGAAGTCCACTAAATATTTTATTAATGTGAATAAAATATGAATATAGCATTCCGAACTGATAATTCTTTAGGCCGACATATCAAAAACTTCAGATCTAAAAGTGATAAAAGTAATAAATCCGGTGTTTATAAACTTTCTTGCCGGGATTGTAATAAAATTTATATTGGTAGAACTTTCAGAAATTTCAAAGTTAGATTATCCGAGCACAAACGTAGTTTTAATCATCATAAATCAGATTCTCATTATTCTAATCACTTACTCGAAGAAAACCATAACTTTAATGATAATTTCAAAATTTTACACAATGAAAATAACAGAAAAAACTCAATCTATTGGAAATTTTAGAGATCAACAAAGAAAAGAATTCAGATAGGTTACTTAATAGTCAATTAGATCTAAATCCTTCTCCTTTACTCAATCTTTTCAATTCATAAAGTGAGCAACACCGATGGGTTTTCAAACATACCTCTTGTACCTATTGTAATATTAAGTAGGAAATAAGACTAATATATGAGGAATAACTCTGTTCATTAGTTTGTATCTATCTGATGAAGCCACAGTGTGGTGAAACCGGTCATAGATTTATTAATATAGTGAAAATCTAAATACTTTAGTTTTATTTCATTGAAAATAAATATTCTACTATTGAAAACGAAGGGCAGACTCTTTCAGAGTTGAGTCTTGATGTTGATAATTGGATTATTCGTTTCCGTTAATGTATTATTTCGGAAAGGGCTTACTTTGATACAATACTATAAATTTCAATGAAAAATAAATATTTTGTATTGTATTGACCGGTACTTTTTCGACGGAATGTATGTTTTATAGTTTGTGAATCTTCTAACACAAAAGTGTTTCTCAAATAACTACCGCCATCTATAAGTCACGGCAGGTACCTCTGGGACCGCCCCCGTATTAAAAAGCAATGTTCTGATGAGTAACCTACGAAAGCTAGTATTTTTGCCAAGGTGTTCAAAATTTTCGACCATAAGGTGGAATAATGAAATCATGCAAGTCAATAGAAATTGAAATAAAAATTTCGGTTCGAGAATAAAAGTAAAGAGAGTCGAGCGCGCACCCTTCCGAAATGGAAACATAAAAGTACGTAAAAGTGAATGAAAGGGGGACGCGACAGTGAATTAAAATTCATATATTCTACGAAATTCATGATTCCGGAGTATATTTCACTTGGAATTCATCTCAATTCTTGATAACGTTTCTTTTATTTACGTAGGGATTTTTCAATTACGAAAAAAAGTGGACGAATCAAAGGAACTCATTAAAATTTTTCAAAGTTAAATAATATGAAAGAAGGCTTTTACTTTGATGTCGTATCTTTGGTGAAATTAACATTTTGCTATTTAGATATCACTTAATATATCCCAAACTCATTAAATATAACGAATATATTTTATACTTTCGTGTAGTAAAATATCAAGAGTTTTTATTTCAGTCAATACAATTAACAGAATAATATTTAGCTAACGTTCTGTACCAGTAAAATGTACAATGGCATCATCCGCATATCAAAACCAATATAGAGAATGTTTAGATTAAGGGTTATTATGTATTATAGTTTCCAAGTTATTCATGAAAATATCTGATAATAGAGGACTCAAAATAGAGTAATTTTATTTTACACATATCTCATTACAATAATTTTAGTTATTGAGTGCCATACTTTTTCAATAATATCGTTACTTGGAGACTTTTAGTTACTAGGATTTCTGATGAGGTATTTGGTATCAAATCAACAATATGGATTCATTGAATTAATTAAGAGATATCTTAAACGCAAAAGCTGAGATACAAGAAACAACTAGTCAAATAGGGTAATCCGGCTTATTAAGTTTAATGAGTAAATATAATTGGATAGCTACTGGGTTATTTACAATTAGTTCGATTTTGGTTGAAAATCTTTTGATAAATTTTCAATTTTATTTTGGAATTGATCAGTTGGATCAAAAGAAATGTAAGATACATTTTGAGAGTTGAGGAAGTCTTCAGTTTTAAAAATATAGTCAGTTTTATTCAATGCTACTACCGTATCATATTTATCTGCTTTGGTAAAATTAAAGTCATCCTCAATTGATTTAGTTTTCATGGCTTTTATGATATGGTGATCTTGATTTAATGTTTGTAAACCATTGAGTTTATTTTGTGGTAATTTGGAAGTTTGACGTTCAATAAGCTGTTCATTGTCATAAACATTTCTGAGAGCATATTCTGTTGCTCAAAATTTTTACGTGTATGAAATGGTTGAACATTGTTTTAAACACTTACTTAATGATTCCGTTTTCCCCTGTGATGAATGGAAGCTTGTCAAATTTGTGAATTTATCAAAAAATTTTTATTGTGAAATTTTTTTTGAGGTGTTTTTTTACTTATGCGTAAAGTGAATTTAATTTACGTCTTTGTTTGTGCTATTTATCGTTTATTATAATTTGGTTAATTTTTTTTAGTCTCATTCTTGTACTGACATCTGAAAAATCGTTTAAAAGTTCTGTATCAATTACCCAAAGGTAGACATCAAAATTGTCCCCCATTTCACAAGTCCTTGGCGAATCACTTTTCTTGTAGACAAGATAGCATTCCGCGTCTTCAGTTCCATGTATTTACGAAACACTTAACTTCTCAAACAACTCGTTAAATAATTTATGTTTTGTGTATAATTTGCACTTTTAAGCAAGAGCTTAGAGTATCATTTGGTCAAAAAGATCCAGACGATTGCGGAGTGGACGTCTCAGCACCCCTAGGCAACTCTGACCACAACCTTATATCTGCTACTGGAACCATTGTGCTGACGCTAAATCAAGAAATTGAACCTCCCAGACGCATTTGACACTATAACCGTGCTAATTTGGATGAGCTACGTGAATTATTTTCGTGCTTCCCATTCAGTGATGTTTGCCTCATAGATCCTGACATCAATGACTGAAGAGCCTCTTTATGCAGCCAGAAAAGAACAGCACAAAAGCATACAAAAAAGTCAAAGAGCCTGGAAGATGAGTCATGGAAGAGAGAGAAACAAGAACAACCTCCGTACGAATGCGGAACGTATGCAGTCTGACAACTGTAAGAGCAACGGCCAATTTCAACAAAGGGGTAACTAATAAACTCCTTGAATAGGCAAGCGGGACTAGACAATTCTGGTCTAGGCGAAGACTGTCAGTGCCAATTTCTGCAAATCTTCGTTTCCGCCTCCTCTTGTTAGAGAAGACGGAAATAGCATCATCTCCAAAATGGGGATCTCTTTGCTTTCTTGTTCTCAAAGAATTCGGTGATAGATTCATCTAACGTAATACAACCGAACATTCCACCTACAAATTCTTCCATTGTAGAAATAAAGTTCAGAGTTTGCACTGTGAGACGGGTTCTCGAGCAGCTAAACTACAAGAAGGTAGTTGGTCTAGACGAAATACCGCCAATCGTCCTGAAAAAGTGTGCTCCCGAACTGCAGTAAAATGGAACAGATCCATGCTGATCAATGACAATCATCATCAAGTACCATACTCATCTCGAATTTCAACCCCTAGAACAGGCTTGACCACCCTTGAAAATTTGGAAGAGGGTAGATGGGTCGAGTGATACCTCGAAAAAAAAGTATCATCTTTGTCTGCATTCCCGTGAACGAATTTTCATTTTTGATTGAAAACTGTAGAAGATACAGAGTGAGCTACTGAAATTATCAAGGGTTGTCATCCCTGATTTAGGGGTTGAAATTCGAGATGAGGATGGTACTTATGATGACTGCCATTGGTCAGCATGGATCTGTTCCATTTTACTTCACTGAAACTTGAATATTCTCAGCGAAAAAGTCTTCTCTATCTTTCGGTTGCTCACCTTGTATCTTTTACAGTTTTCAATTAAAAATGGAAATACGTTCAAGGCGATGTAGACAAAGATACCACCTTTCTTTTCAGTCATCACTCGACCCATCTTCCCTATTCAAAATGTTCAAGGGTTGCAACCCCCGCTTAGGGGGTTGATATTTCAGGCAAGTTCTGTACCCCAGAAGATGTCCCCCTTGAAACAAAAATTGACCTGTTTTTGCATTTTAATCAGAAATGAATATCTTGGTAGATATAGCCTCTTTTTAGTTTTCGTTGAAGCACCCAGTATAAATGGAAGCAGGACACTATAAATGCATTTAGGTTTTCAAATGTCTAGATTTCAGCAATATAAAGGCCGTGTCAATGTTTTTATTCTCAATTTTACTTGATAAAAATAATTCCCAAATGGAACATCATTAATATCGCATACTTTAAGTAGATGACGTTTTCATTCAGAGGCATTCATTTTCCACAAAAGTCGAATCCATTGTGAGTGAGGTTGCTTTTAATACATTTTGTTTGCTATTATTCATCTCAGCCTGACAGATTTTGAATGTTCGCATGAATAACTTCGTATGGAAGCCCTGCCGCGGTTGATGTATTTGAAAGTAATTGAATTATTTTTGATGAATAACGACAAAGTTTTGCAGCGCGTCATGAAATTATTTGGACTGAGTATATACCTTGAAGTTCGGTGATGAAGCGAGAGAAATGGAATTAATTTATAAGTTGATATTCGTAAAGTTCTTTTTTCGTAGCGGAGAGAAAAAAAAAATTCTAATATTGTTATATTGTTCCTTGAATAAATATGGGTTACAAATACAAGTAAACGATGATTTCTACTAAAATATATTATTAAATGCTCGACGCGTTTCGATACACAGTATCTTTATCAAGAGCGAATAAACCCTACAAATATATCTTACTATCAAATTTTATATATACTAAAGAGACAATCCACTCAGAGCTATCCGTACTTGAACTAATGTTAAGGAAATAAATTTAATAAGGGTGAGTTATTTATGTCTACCTGATCATTGAGAATTTCCGGTGAATTCCTAAATTTGTTAATTTCAAGTGCTTCCAGAAGATTGAGTTTTATACCTCTCTTCTCAGAATGTAGGATTTTAAATTCTGAATTGAAAGAGTGACCATTTTCCCTAAGATGATTTGTATAATTTAAATCGGTTTTTCCATTGATGAAATTGCGTTTACCTATTACCTTACCTGTTCTACCTATATGAAATCAATTGCAATCTGCACAATCCAATCTATAAACACCTGATTTATTTTCTTTATTAATTGGAGATTTATAATTCTGATAGATGAACCTAAATTTGTTGATGTTTTGAACGCTATATTTAAATTTGAATTTTTAAGAAGGATTTCACATTATTGCTAATAGTGCCTATATATGCTTAACTATTGAATTTCTTGTCTTGGTGTTCACCGATTGGAATTATATGTTGTAAAGCTAATTTTTGTTTGTTCTTATGTAGTATGCTGCTGACTAAATTTGCATCATAACCATTATTTATTGCGATCTGTTTTATCAAATTCAATTCTTTGAAATTCTTATCATTAGACATCGGTGTGTTCAAGAGTCTATGTTATATAGCTATTAAATGATGCAACTTTATGTTGGTAAGGATGTGCCGATGTATAACGAATTGTGATATCTGTATGAAAAGGCTTACGATAAATTGAAAACTGGTGTTTATTATTTGATATTGTTATTGTTAGGTCTAGGAAATTGATCGAATTGTTCTGTACTATTTCAGAAGTGAATTTTATTTTTGGGTGCAGGTTGTTGATGAAATTTTCGAATATATTGAACTGTCTGACACAATAATGTCATCGACATATCGATACCAATATGGGATATGTTTACTAAGCGGGTGTTCATGAATAGTTTTTTCTATGTTATCCATGAAGATTTCTGCTAAAAGAGGGCTTAAGGGGTTTCCCATTATAAGTCCCTCATCACTTTTATAAAAACAATCGTTAAATAAAAAATAATTTTGAGATATGCAAACTTCTAATAAAGCCATAATGTCGTATTTAATTCGTGGATTCGTCATATTTCGTGTTAACAAATTATTGATTATATTATAGGAATCTTTCGGTGGAATATTCGGAAACAAATTCTTGACATCAAAAGAGACTAACTTTGCATTACTTGGAATGACAATATTTTCTATTTTCCTTTTCAAATCCTTATAATCTAATCCTTATAATGGGAAACCCCTTAAGCCCTCTTTCAACAGAAATCTTCATGGATAACATAGAAAAAACTATTCATAAACACCCGCTTAGTAAACATTTCCTATATTGGTATCGATGTGTCGATGACATTATTGTGTGTTTCACAGGAACAAACAGACAGTTCACTGTATTCGAAAATTTCATCAATAACCTGCACCCAAAAATAAAATTCACTTCTGAAATAGAACAGAACAATTCGATCAATTTCCTAGACCTAACAATAACAATAACAAATAATAAACACCAGTTTTCAATTTATCATACGCCTTCTCATACAGATATCACAATTCATTATACATCGGCACATCCTTACCAACATAAAGTTGCAGCATTTAACAGCTCTATACATAAACTCTTGAACACACCGATGTCTAATGATAATTATTTCAAAGAATTGAATTTGATAAAACAGATCGCAATAAATAATGGTTATGATGCAAATTTAGTTAGCAGCATACTACATAAGAAAAAACAAAATTAGCTTTACATATATATCCAATCGGTGAACACCAAGACAAGAGATTCAATGGTTTAACATATATATGCAATATACGCAATAATGTGAAATCCCTTCTTGAAAATTGAAATTTAAATATAGCGTTCAAAACATCAACAAAATTAGGTTTATTTATCAGAAATTATGAATCTCCAATTAATAAAGAAAATAAATCAGGTGTTTATAGATTGGATTGTGCCGATTGCAATTGGGCGATAACACATCGGTCCTGATGTATCCATCAAACACCTTCTCCAGGGTTTTCAAAACAAAAGACGTAAGACTAATCGGTCTAAACGACTTAGGTGTGAGTTAGATTTATCCACCTTAGGGTTGTTAACAACCAGCTTGCCGGTTCAACATTCCAGGCAAGACTCGACCGGTAGAGCCTAATAAGGTATGGGAGGAGGACATTCACCCCCTGTTGTAACAAAGCAGGCATGATGCCATCCTCTTCAGGAGCTTTGAATGGCTTAAATGAGCGAATCGCCCACATTATTGTACCAGGCTCGAAGATCGTTCTTGCGTCCTTCCAATCGTCCTCTTTTTGGCTTTTTTACAAGGCCCTTCAGGGCGACGGTGTCATAGCTGATATCACTGATATCAAGAAAGCGACAATCTGGAAAGTGTGTTCTCGCAAGAATCTCTAACGTCTCTTTTCCAGAGCTCGTGAATCGCCCCTCCGGACCCTCCACAGATTTGATGGAGAGCGCTCGGCTTCTGGCGAGAACCCTATGCAGCCTTGCTTTGACTGTGGTACTTTCCACCTCCTCGCCAGGACTCCCAATCTGCCCTCCTTATTTCTTTATTGTGTGACGTTAGTGTTCGGTAATGAGAAAGATATTCATAATATACTTATTTTTTGCCTTATGTAAACATCTGATAGAATGTCCATTTGGGGACTGAATAAAAAACTAATCAACCCCCATATTTCATCGAACCAGAAAAATTCGGGTTAATATTTCGGATTCAGAAAGTAAGTTATTCCGAATAAAAATTGTGCTATTCGCGCTCTTTACCAATATTTCCAATAAAACGATTTAAAATGTTTTTTGTGAATACGAATTCGAGACATTTTTTCCATTAACTCATTGAGGTGGGAACGAGCGCGGTGAAGCCGATGAAAATACAATTTTGAGAGCTCAATGTATTTCGTTCTTCAAATTCCATATGAATGATTGAATTCTTATTAAAGGATGACACTTTGTGGGATGAGTTCGTAAAAAGCACGTCCCTCATCATAAGTGAAGTGATGATGTCGTCTGTAATCTTGTCAATTTTTCATGGATATTGATTCTGCATCGGAGGAGTCGACGGAGTTTTTCAGAGAGCAGAAATGTGAAAAATGGTATATTGCCTCTATAATTTTCATTTTTATCTAGATTCAATATTTTGGATGATATTTTTTTATTAGTGCAGAGTTTTTATGTTTCATTCTTGGGTAGAAAAGAAAGTGGGACCAACTCCCAACTTTTTTCCTTCATATAAAAGAATACCCCGAACAAGCAGGATACACATGGGAATAAGTAGGATACACCAAGCTTGAAAAATATAAATAGTAGCCAGAATTTTTTGCAATATGTCACCAACGTATTTAATCTATCACTTTTTAAATAGAAATATTAATTTCACCTTTATGTTGATTTTATTTGTGTATTGCGTAATCATGAATAGACCCCATTCTTAACCTAAAATCTAATTTTCTTTTGTTAGAAATATCCTCAGATAAGATCAAAGCATGGAGTAGGTATATTCCCATACCTTCTCCACATTAGCCTTACTGGTAACACGTTACATTTTTATTAGAGAGAAGTAGTTGATTCATCCTAGTTGATTCAATTGTTCATTTCAGTTATTTTGAATTATGCACCTGTTCTGAACCCGATATAGGTTTTATGTTACAATTCGTAGAAAAACTCTCTTCAAATCAAATGTGATTTAGAATAATTTATTTTAAGATTATCTCACAGCTTTAATTGTAATCCAGAATTAATTGATATTGAGATGTTTGAATTAAATAAAAGTTAATATGCAAAAGGTTTGAAATAGATTCCATTTCTTTCTTTTGGCAGAAGAAATAACATCAACGATCCCGAGATAACTCTTAATGGCGAACAGTTACAAATAGTTGACCATAAGAAAATACTGGGGTTAACATTCGACCGACTACTTTAGTTGGAGAAATCACGTTATGGAAACGAAGAAAAGTTGCATGAAGCGAACGAACATACTGAAGACAGAGGCCTCATACGCTCTAAACTTGACTATGCCAGCATAGTATAATCTTCTGCAAGTAATACTTTATTAAAAAACTTAGACACAGTTCACAACATCACCCTTCGTATATGCCTTGACGCTCTTAGAACAAGCCCCGTGAAATCACTCTATTGTGAGGCACACGAACTCCCACTAGCACTACGTCGAGAAGAACTACGGAAAATCCAAATAACCCTATATACAACATCTTCAAATCGGTCGAAACGGTTGCACGAAATCCGTCGAAAAAACCTAAAACAATGCCACAAATCTTACAACCTCTTCTCGGAGATGAGAGCCTGCACAAGACAACCACCCATTTTCAAATGAACACTCCTTCCTGGACAATAGTCTAATACAACAAATACCCTAATACAACAAGCTTTTTAAGAATTGATCAACTCACAACAGCACGATGAACTACTATTTACAGATGCATCCAAAGTTGATAGCGATGTTAGCTGCTCAGTAGCCTCCTCCAAATATATCTTATCACTACATCGTCTTCCATCTTCTAGCAGCATTCATACTGGAAAACTGTATGGTATCCTAAAAGTACTGGACCAAATCACGGGAACAAACGGAAACATTGCAATCTGCTCGGACTCACTACTTCAATAGAATCCATTAAAAATGTTTACTCATAGAATTTCCTTGTGCAACAGATCCTAGAAGGCGAAACTCAGCTTCACACATCAAGAGACATACGAATTAGTATCATCTGGACCTACCAATTCAGAATATTCGGCTCTCCAAAGACTTAAAAAGTTACATGAAACACACGTTTGAATTAAAATGGTCTGGAACAGGTCAGATTGCCAATTGTATATTATAACTCTGTCGACAAATTCATACCAGCTACCTAAACTGACAAGAAGAGAATAAATTGTTATCCGCTGCCTAAGAATCGGACATACTCTTTTAACTCAAGGCTATCTGATGGACTCTACCGTCCCTCCATATTGTCAGCGATGCAACAGCCGCCTCGCCGTGAAGCACATCCTCACAGAATGCTTACAATACGCAAGAATCCGTCAGCAATTCAACATAAACGACGATCCCAAGAAAACACTAGCCAACAACTTTATGAAAATAATTAGTTATCTGAAAGAAACAAACCTCTAATTGTATTAAGCTGAACTTACACTGTTCCAGTGCCAATAACCATAGCAGTTGAGGCACTATAATGAAATAAATAAATAAATAAATAATTTCTTTTGGCAGTACTCGAGGATGAAAACCATTTCTCATATTTCGTAATATTCCTCATGAATCCTGCACAATTTCTTGAATTGTACGCTTCGTAAGGACCCTAAGAGTATCAGGTTTGAATTGAAAACCTTCTATTTCAGATATCAAAAACGTCTAACTGCGTTAGTTCCCATGATCTGGGTGGTCACGGATATGGCCTCTTCTCCCAAACTACTTGTCTGAAGAAAAGCATCATTCAAGCATCAACATTTGAGGCATAGTGTGGAAGTGTTCCATCTTGTTGAAACTATGTATCATCGAGGAATTTTGGAGCTATTACGAAGAGATCGAGTATGCTTTTCAACACTAGATTCCAGTGGGGGTTTTCTCAGACCAGTATCGACAGTTCTATAGATTGACCTCATTATGTAAGGATGGGGTAGTGCGAAAAAACTATAAATTCTAAGACCATGTTATTTTACGTATTTTGTGATGATGCATATTGGATTCATGAAACATATTTAATATTGTTTTATCCTAAACATTATGTCCACAAAAAATTTGCCCAGTAGAACTTATAGGTTTTTCCGGAATGGTCAACAGAATATTCAGTTTAGAGTCGTAGCTAACAACACATTATCTTCTTGTGGGCATATGACTCAAATGTCTAAATTTTCAGTATTGTGCCAATTTTTTGCTTTTTTTAACTGGGCGTATGTCTGGATTCGTTTTTCGAAAAATTCGATACATCGCAGCTTCAGCTATGTTTATATCGCTATAACCAATCATCATTATCAAAATATTCACTACCTACTAACACTAAGAGTCATGGAAAAAATTCCTTCGAAGATTTTTGCCATAAATTATAAGGTTCTTTATTTTCGACTAGTACCCTGCTAATGATTAATTTCGAAGTGATCAAAGCGTTGAATTCTACTCATCTATGAAATCTACGTTTTTTGGAATTATAAGATAAGTTTGTAAATAGTATTCAAAATAAATAGTTTTGAAAATACTTTTCCAATAAGGTGTAACATGGGCATATAAAGTCATTTGAGAAAAAGTTGGGGGATGTTCCCACCTGCCTTTGTTTACTATATTTCTTGCCTATATTCCATAGAAATACCACACTTTGAATGATGAACGCAATGAACTAGTAGTGTTATCAGGTTTTGAAATCAAAATTCCGGACATTTGCTCGCAGTCTTCGATCCATAATGAGATGGCCACTTCCATTTTTACCATTGCTGGATCACGAACAATTTTCGCTGACAGTGAAGTTGAAGCAGTAGGTGACCTCATTTTATCTTCGATTTTCTTTATCGATCGTACAATTGATTCGTTAACATTGAATGAGCGTGATATGGATGCAAACACGTCTCCAACGCATAAACAGACAAGCATTTCTTATTTCGCTTTAAGCGTCAACACTAATTCTTTTCGTGTGGAAACTCGTTTCTCGAAAACGAAATAATAAAAAAATCAAGGTGCCTTTCACTAAAGGACGGAGCATTCAATAAGTGGCATTGAGTAATAAAGCCGCTTTGTTTAACGTTTTGTTTGTTTAAATTCTCAAAAACACCGAATGCGGCGAAGGCGGCTTGTGTCAAAGGAAAAGCTGAATCAATGCAGCACTGATATCATTCGAAAACGTGCGTACAGTAGTAGTAGTATTAACGTTTCTTCTATCTTTTTATCAGTTCATTTGACGACGCGTTTACGAAGGATACCGAATCCTATTTACCAGGTATGTAAATGATACAAAATAGTATCAAAGTATTGCAAATCGCTAGCTATACATTTTTCCCACCTTTCTGTCAATTTGTGGGTACCGCGCCAAAAATAACTGTCACTATTCTGCAGTAAACAGGTCATTGAGTCATTTCCGTAAATCTTCGGAAAAAACGAAGCGTTGCTAAGCAAGTGCGTGTGCCATCGATGCAAATAAATGATAATCGGACGAAGTCAAGTCTGAAGAGTAAGCCGCATGCGGAAGTGTTTCTCAACTGAATGTCTCAATCGTTTTCTTGACCGCTGTGTGCGATGGTACATTATCATAAAGCAAAATCACTTTGTGTTGCCTTTTTGAATATTCTGGTCGTTTTTCACGCAAAGCTCGATTCAAGTCAATCATTTGTTGTTGGTAGCGTTCAGTAGTAACGGTTTCATCAGCTCGTAATACATCACACCCGTCTGATCCCACCCAACACAGAGCATTGTCTTCCGTCCATAGCGATTTGGTCTTGCAGTCGATGTTGCTGGTTCGTCTGGAGTTACCCATGATCTTTTACGTCTAGGATTCTCGAATGTATCCACTTTTCATCGCCAGTTACAATTCGATAGAGAAATGACTTTCTTCTGTACATGGCGAGCAGCATTTCGTAAATGATTTTTCGATTTTCCTGCTGTCAGTTCATGTGGAACCCATTTTCCCATTTTCTGGATCTTTTCCATGGTTATTAAGTGTATGGAGACGGCTTCTCGTGTCACATTTAATTGATCCGCTAGTTGTTTTTGAGTTTGAGCATCCTCCTCATCCAAGAATGCTTGCAATTCGTTGTCTTCAAACTTTTTCGGTTATTTTCCTCGTTCTTTATACTCACGTCACAATCGCCATTTTTGAATTTTTTAAACCACTCAAAGCACTGTGATTTACCAAGAGCATTTCCACCGTTAGCTTCGAATAGCAGTCGAAGAGATCCTGCTGAAATTTCCATCAAATGATAACAGAAAACTAATGCTGTCCGCAAATCGTAGTTTCCAGGCACAAAATTCGCTATTACACACTATGCTGTTCTGCTTCATCACGACGCCTGGCATGGTACAATAACCGAATAACTCATTTCAGCAGGTATAAAGTGGCTGCTATATATATATATATATATATATATATATATATATATATATATATATATATATATATATATATATATATAAATCTGAGGCAAGACGAATTATTCAAAATCCGTAGATCAATGAATAATCCCTCCTGACAAGAGCTAGTTTCCAAATCCGCCCGCCATGCAGGCTGCCCCCAAGCGCCACAATAGTGCAACCAAGCAGGATGTCGAGAAACGAAGCGGCAGACTGCAGTTTCGCCCTTATTAGGAGCTCATCAGTGTCGCATATCGCTTCTCAGCATCCTACCAAACTACATCGGGGTACCCTATCAATTCCAGATAGGACGCACCTCGTACATACGTACGAGAGTCGCCCTCTATGGACCGACACGGCGAACCCGCTACCGGACTTCGAGAAAGATACGAACAGTAACAAACAGATGTGGCGCTTGGGGGCTGCGTGCATGGCAGGCAGATTTGGAAACTAGCTCTTGTCAGGAGGGATAATTCATTGATCTACGGATTTTTGAATAATTCGTCTTGTGCGTCCTTTCTGGAATTGATAGGGTACCCCGATGTAGCTTGGTAGGATGCTGAGAAGCGATATGCGACACTGATGAGCTCCTAATAAGGGCGAAACTGCAGTCTGCCGCTTCGTTTCTCGGCATCCTGCTTGGTTGCACTATTGTGGCGCTTGGGGGCTGTTTGCATGGCGGGCAAATTTGGAAACTAGCTCTTGTCAGGAGAGATTATTCATTGATTTACGGATTTTGAATAATTCGTCTTTTCTCAGATTTACATACATTGACTCCACGCGAAGTTTATCGCGGAAGATATTTGACCATATATATATATATATATATATATATATATATATATATATATATATATATATATATATATATATATATATATATATATATATATATTGATAAGAGTATCAACTAATGACAATAGTCGAACATTTTCATCTTCAAATTTGTTGCTTTAGGCACTTATTAGAACTTTCATTTTTAGTTTTAGCCTTGAAAAACCTCATTCAATAAATTGTCAACGCTCGACGAAACGAGACAGATAAAGCTTCACTAGAGCGCAGATTACTCCAGAAAAATATTAGTTCCGCTTCAGTTGTTCTATAAAAAGCGATTCTTCAACCACCTCAAAGAAATTATGGGCGCCATAACGATTCCAATAAAGAAACACTGACAAAGTACAAGTTTTTAACAAGTGCACCGGAACAGGAAACTATACTGTGGAAGATTATTGGATGGTGCTTTGTCAGAGAAATCGATATTGTTAACGACTGGCCGATCCTTAAGATCTCGACCGTCTAATTGGGAGGCTGTAAACCGCGTAGACAGACATAAGGGAAACGTCAGATCGTAATTCTTTGATGGTCGCGTCAGGCACGTACTGAGACATTCGACATTGCAGAATGGGAAATGATAGACTTAGAAGCATTATAAACTAATAAACATGAGATCTCGGTTATATACTAATCAATCAGCTTGATTATTAGGGCCAACTGAAGAGCCTAGTTTATGCTGTTCGCATCACAAATGGCTTGCTTGAAATTTATCAAACTCATTTGTAATACAAAGTTTTTTTTGTTCCAAGAGCCCAACAGTAATGATTAGAGTTTTCCACTTTGAAATAATTTTTAATAAGGTAGAGAATGCTTCTATTCAAGGAACAATATTCAACCTTCGGTAAAATGTGACAAACCTTCCCCGAAGGATCTGATTTTCCAATCCATTAGTTTTCTACTTGATCTACCTTTTGCTATCATCGTTTTCCGGTAGTTGTGGTAGTAGCTTCTGTGTCAGTTCGTTGGAGGGCGCCAATTGTATATGACTACTTATACATGTACTTGACCCACTCCTTGAATTGAGTAGGTAGATAACAGTCTGGATTGGTGTTGTGAAAATTATTTGCAGTAAAAGTACCAGTTTCCCTTAACCTTCTGTGGATATTTGAAATTGTTCGCTTATCTGGTGTTACTCGATTTGGAAAGCGCACCTGATATAATCGCTTAGCTTCTGTTGTGTTCCGTCAGCCAGACCGTACATGTAATGGATATCAGCCAATTCGGCGTTAGTAAAATTAGCCATTTTTTCTTACAGCAATAACTTCAAAAGTCTTAAAACTAAAAACTAATCGTTAATTTAATAAACTATACGAGCAGACACTGGTTCAATATCAGCAACTGTCAAAATAAATAAATAAATGAAAAAAATCGAAGCCTACTAGTCATTTTTTCAATTAGAAATGCTTTCAGTTCAGCGAATGCATACAATCGTTTGATAATTTTTTGCTCGAGAACGGTTAGAGATATAAAAAAATTACAAGTGTCAAAAAAAAGTTTCTAAACTGAACGAAGATGATGAAAATTGACTACACGCTGATCAGTGACGTACTGCAAAAATTTTGAGTGGGCAAAAGAAGACATGGCCTCGGAAAAGAAAACACCTTGTGAATTTCAGTCAGAATCTAGAACGTGTAAAGATGGAGGCTGTAAAAAATAGTTTGCATTCCAAATTTGGGCTGAATATCTCAAAAACTGCAGGAGTTTTGAAGAAAAAACCAATAATCCGGAAATTTCAACACCCTGTATCTCCGTAACGATGCTGTTGCGGACCTATGTTTATATGAACTATTTTTCTTAAAATTGCACGTAGATTCACCCTTCAAGTTGTGACATAATATAATGTGACACCCTGTATATACCGCTGAATGTATGTAAATATTGAAAGGACAGATTATAACGGTATTTCTGGCTGGTTCCTTGATGTGCATCCAACTGTTTTAGCGAAATGAAAAATCCAAGACAAATATACGAAACAGAGGATACAAGTACAAACGTTGTATTCGAAAATAGATCGGCGTTAAATAAAACGTGATTCCATCCTCTTTGCCTCTAATGTATCCACTTTGTAAGCCGACAAAATAATTTGTGTACTTGTCAAGCTTACAAGCGACCTAAGAAACGGAAATGCGTGTTGAATATGCTTTACACCCGATGGTCCATGTATCGTTGCATATCAGGGGCGGACGGATTGATTTTGATTGATCGAAGCAGGTTTATCTGGAACAGAGAGAGTGTATAGAGATAATGATAGAGGAAGGAAATACATTTCAATCGATTGATAGGTACAGTGTAGTCCGTTTAGTACGACTTCGCATGAAACAACCAACCGATTTTAGCGACGTAATTGTAGACATATGTTTGGTCAATATCAGCCGCTATCGAAAATACATCCGTTTTATACGACTCCGCTTACAACGACCGACCGCTTTTAACGACGAATTTACACAAAAAATTGTATCGTAGGTGAGAAACTATCGGACACTACTGTTTATTACACATCAGTGCATGATTTGCGAGTGATGAGTGACGTTAGTGCGTATAAAAATGGCTTCTACAAAACGAAAAACTTTCTCCATTGAAGAAAAAAGTATTATAATACAACGTTTAAAATGCAAAGGAGTTCGGTGTATGTCATTCGACAATATCCACAATTAAGAAAAACAAACACAAGATAGAACCTTTGTTTAATGCGTTTTAAAACCTAAACGCGTGAGGGTGTCGTATCATGAACAAGTTGATTTGGCACAGTTACAATGGTTTCAGCTGAAACTTAATCGGGGAATACCCGTACATGGACTTGGCTTCAAGAAAAAGCAAATTTTTTTGCTAAACAAGCTAAACATTCTCAATTTTGATTGTTCGGCCAGTTAGAGTAACCGTTTCAAGAATAGACACAATATTGTCGCCGGAAAGATTGTTGGAGAGTCTTTGTCGGTTAAACAGAGCGATGTGACCGAGTGGCAAAGCAAAGTTTGGCCTAATTTGCGTGCAACATTTTGTGATGACGAAATATTTAATGCGGACGAAACTGGATTATTCTATAAACTAACGCCAGATGAGACATTAAAATTTAGAGGCGAGAAATGCTCGGGAGGAAAACTTTCAAAAGAAAGAATAAAGAAGATGGTTGCTGCTAACATGAGTGAAACGATAAAAAAGAAGTTGTTAATTATCGGAAAGTCCAAGAACCCATGATGTTTTAAGAATGTGCGATCTCTGCTGGTAGATTTGTAGCATTCAAAAATCTAATAACGAAACTATTTATTGTTATATTATAATACATCTGAAATGAACACTTAAATAAATTAAATCAACTACGTCGCATGTATTTCCGCATTATTTCGCGGTACGAAAATGTCCTGAACGTCTCTGAATGAAAACTGAAAATAAAGAGTTCTCGAATGAGATTTAAATCTGTAATTGTTGGATATGGATGTGATTTCTACTCTCCATATAATTTTGTGTCCCTCTATGAGAATGATGGCGATATACAATTCAAATTTAATTAATTTCCATCTGAAAGAAAGAAGTAATTTAAATATATGACACCAGATGACCTGCCGCTTTCGATTCGTAAAGTAAGTTTTTTTATTCCCTTGGGAGGATGCATGAATCTTGAGGAGAGGCACCGGAAGGGGTCAGTGAAAATTTGTCGCTCTGAGAGACATTTCACGTTATCATATATATCTGAATACGAAATATCGTTCGAATTATATAGAATCATTTATAGATTTTACCTCCATAGTTTCTTATAGAGTAAATATCCCATCGTATATCGCCAAACCCTCTTGAGGTGAGTTTTCCAACTATTTATGAATCGTTCATCTTCATTGACTCAAATCGAGATCACATTCACATATCTAACTTTATAGGGTTTTTTTTCTGGGGCCCGTCCATAGTTGATGGTCTCAAATTACCACTGACTACCTACAGTCGAGGTATATCCATCCCATATTCCTACAATCGAGGAAGTACAAATTGATTTCGAATTGTGGAAGTTTCTACTACGGAGGAGTTACACTTATCTGAGGTGTAATATGAACAAGGCCAGTATACTCCGTTTTGATTTCTAACACCTGCTACGTTATCCAACGTTATATTTATCTACGTATCAACCTACCAAAGTACCACACCAACCCTCTGAAATATCATACATTTGAGTTAGATTTTGATAAGTCCTACCATTGTTTTGAATAGATATAAGTACTAACCTTCTTTTCATTATAATAGTGGTATTATATAAGTGTTTCTTTTCAACTTTCAAGAGAATATCGAGCATATTATTCACCTCACTGAATATACGTAAAGTACGTATTATCGTATACAATAATTTCTCAGTTTTTTTGTAACATTCATTACGTAAGTGAGATTTTTTTTTAAAACTGAGTGGCGTCCAAATTCTAAATAAACAGGTCTTATTAACATCCACGATTCTATTGCTCTCCAGCGTACAGCAGCCAATGGCAGTGTACAAGTTATAGTGTGACAGATTATGAGAGCAATCGCAAGGCCTGGATGACATCTGATATTTTTATTAAATGGGTACGCAATTGGGACCGTGAACTGATTAAAGCTAAGAAGAAGATCCTGCTTCTGTTTGACAATAGTCCATCTCATTCCCCAATCTGCGACTTGAAAGGCATAACTCTCATTTTCCTGCCGCATAATACAACATCTGTATAACAACCTATGGACCAGATAATAATTTAAGCGTTAAAATCAAATTTTCGTAAACACCTAATTCAGAAACTGGATGCTATTTTAATGATTTACGACGCCTGGAACTAGCTTAAGTCAACAACGATTTTCAACTGTTATGAACATGCTGGATTTGTCGGAGACGTTCCTGGTATTGCAGACAGTATCAGTGTTGCTGCCGAAAACAATGATGATGATGCTGTGCCGCTCTCTGTCTGGGCAAGAGCTCTGAAGGAAGGACTGCCCATAGAAAATGAAAGACTTAAACAATATTCTTCTGTTGATGATGATATCGCAAGGTGTGAGGAGCCAACTGATGAAAATATTCTACAAAATGTTATCATCAACAGCCAAGATAGCGACGATTATGTCGATGACGGCCGAGATGAAAATTGTCCTATTCCGAGTGTATCTGAAGCTCTAAAAGCTGCAGAAGTATCGAATCTATGTGTGCATTCTAATTTTGATGATGACACTATGAAAAGTATTATGTCTCGTTAGCATAATTCAGTCCGTACTTCTTACTTTAGAAATAAAAACCAAAAACAATAAAAAATCACAGACGTTTTGCACTAGATATTCGTTGTTAGTTATATAGACAGATACATTATATACGCGCACATTATTCAATAAATATTTTGATTTGCAGTACAACTTCACTAGTCCGGGCAGATATCGTTCCGGCGCGTGCCCGGATTATCGAAATGCCTGAAGTGACTTGAATTTGTTTCATTTTCAAAATAGAAACAACCCAGAATCTGTTAAAGCCGAGTTTATTATAGAAATATTGAAAAGTTGAACAAAAAATAGTTTCTTTTATAAAACAGAATCAAATTATAGAATTTCCTTTCATTATAATCTTTCCTCATAGAAAATATAGAATTTAAATATAAGCCGTACATAAACCACATGCTATTCTTTGTGACGTTTAAAATATCCATGAATGCTGCCATCTGAACTGATTTTGCTTAAGCCTTTTCAGGAGCAATACGTCTTCTATATGAAGATAATTCTGTTCAGCCCAACTGATAATCAGCGAGAACGCATTGACGTATCTGCATGTTTCACTTTTACCATACTATTTAAACCATCCTCTGTGTCAGAAGATTCCTCTACGTTTTCAATATTCCTTCCTAAAGCATCATGTATAAGTTCTTCTTCAGTCAAATCGATAACAAACTCTTTGTCTCCCACAGCCCAGTTGGTAATGTTTTTAATGGTTAAGTCATTTTCTAGATCGAGATCCTTAATGATTCGGCAATATTTTTCAAATCATTTTCACTGATTGGACGAAGTTTCTTCTGAAGCTCTGAGAGTGGAATATTTTATCATCTGATTCTTCTACTTATGAAGTGTCATGCCACAATGCTGTCCAACTTTTCTAATATTTTCTGAAGTAATGGCTTTCCAAGATTGGGCAAGATTGTTCACGGAATCTTTCAAATTATACTGCTTCAAAATGGATGTTATCTCTTCACCTTCATGCGAAATGGTATGATCAAGAAGGCATTTTCTATAAGACACTTTAATGTTTCGAATTAAATTCAGATCCATAGGTTGGAGAACGGCAGTACAGTTGGGTGGCAAAAACATAACTCTGAAGTTTGGATCAGTATTAACCTCTTCCTCAGGTGGGTGCCATGGTGCATTGTCTACCAACAACAGAGCTTTAGAAGGCTTGTTGATCTTAGTTAAAAATTCTTCACCTCGGAGATAAAAGATATTTTAATCTATTCACTAAATAATGGTCTGGTCATCCACCCTTTGCTACATGCTTTGTAGACAACTATTAGTGAACTTTCGTTTTGGAATGCTCGTGGATTTGTCGCTTTTCCCAAGACTAAGGTAATTGATGAGTTCCAGCCGCGTTGCAGCAAGGCATGAATGTTAAGCGGTCTTTTGACACTTTTCGACCTGGTTCTGATTTTTCTCTTGATGAACCCAAGTTGTGTCTGGTAAACAACTCCAAAAAATGGCCGATTCATCAGCATTATACACCTGTTCTTTGCTTAATTCCATCTGTTCAACAACCGATAGAAATTTTTCCTTGAATGGTATCACAGCGGAAACGTCACAGGAAAGTTTTACACCACAAACCTTCAAGAAACGAATTCCATGTCTAAGCTTGAATTTATCTAACCATCCTGAATTTGCCAGAAAACCTTTTTTTCCTGTGATTCGTTCATAAAACTGTTTGGCTTTTGCTCTCAATATGTCTGACGAAATCGGTACGTGTGCGTTGCGTTGTTGAAGAAACTTTTTCCAACAAAAATACCTCGGATAGAATAAATTCGAGAAAAGTTTGAGATAATATTCCTTCCAGGGATGCACCGAGGACTCGGTTGGGCCAGCCGAGCTCTCGGCCGTGATACTCGGCATGCAGTAATTTTGTCTGGCCGAGAGGTCGGTTTTTTGTGAAAACCCTTGCTCGGTGCATCCTTAATTCCTACCTGTTCCTTGATAGGATTTAGATATAAATCTCCAATTTTGTCCTTGTTCTTTTTTATATCAAACACTGTTGATTTGGAATAGTGAACTTTGCTGATACTCGACGAGTACTCATTCCATCATCAATGAAATCTATCATTTTTGACTTCTTTGCCTGTGTTAGCGTTTTATGATTTCTCTTGGTTGGAGTCATTATGCACACCTTCGGCGAGATTGAAATGCAAAATGCAACTGTAGAACGAGACACGTCACTCTTAGATAGTACAAGTACATACATACATGTACAGACAGGAAAATTATTATTGTTTGTATGTGAGCCGGCGTCGACGTGCCCGGATTATAAAGGTAAAATTCTCAAAGTGCCCTAATGAGTCGCGTGCCCGAGTTACAGGAGTGCCCGATATACCGAGTGTCCGGACTAGTGAAGTTGTACTGTATATGCAAAATTGTTTTAATGTTTGAAAATGTTGAATGTTTGATATTATTATGTATGTACGTTATATATGTAATTAAATGAGATAAAAAACACAAGGTTTAACTTTAATCTACACTTTATTTGAAAAAATTCGACGACGTTTCGCTGACACAGCAGCTTTATCAAGAATGAAAAACAGAATGAAGAGTATGGTATTATAAACAAATCGTAGAACAAGTTGGATGAATAACAGGAAAATCCACACCGAGCCATTGTACATTTAGTATGAAAGGTAATAAAAACTAATTAAACAAGTTAAGTAGTGGTGAATGATTCACATCTACCTGCTCATTCAAAAGCTTCCGAATGTTTGTATCTATTTATTTCTAATGCTTCTAGGAGATCTAATTTTGAACTTTTTGATTTTGTATGTAATATGTCAAAGTTTTTATTGAATGAATGGTTTTCTTTTATTAGGTTGGTTGAATAATTTGAATCAGATTTATTTTTATCGAAGCTGCGTTTATGTTCAGATGTTCTTATGCCAAAACTCCTATAGGTCCTACCGATATAAACTCTATCACAAGAACCGCAATTGAGTTTATAGATTCCTGATTCACTTGATTTTTCAACACGAGATTTATTATTTTTAATATGTTTACCTAAGTTATTAGAAGTTTTGAAAGTTATATTAAGATTTTGTTTGACGAGAAAGGATTTGATATTTGTACTTGCAGAACCGCAGAATGTTAAACTGTTGAATATTTTATAGTCTTTATGAATAGGATATACTTCATTTATTGCTTTCTGATACAGTTTTTACGAATGATTAGATCTATCATATCCGGATTATATGAATTATTAATGGCTATCTGTTTGATGCTGTTTAACTCTTTATTATAATCTTCTACTGATAAAGGCAAATTGAGTAACCGATGTACCATGCTGTTTAAAGCTGCAACTTTGTGTTGAATTGGATGTAATGAGTAGTTATGTATAATTGTATCAGTTTGTGTTGGTTTACGAAAGACCGAAAAACATGATTATTATTTTGTTTAGAGATTTTAAGTCCAAAAATTAATGGAATCGTTCTGTTCAATTTCTATCGTGAATTTAATGTTCAAATGGATGGAATTAATGAAATTAAGAAATAATCATGGATCTACATCAAGTAACGGCCTCCAAAATTCAAATATGTGTAATTATTTAAAATGAATAAAATATTTAAAAAAACTGTTCTTTTTGTACAACTTCCGGTTAGTACGACGTAATATCACCGGTTGTCGTTAAAACCGGATTCTACTGTATTTGTGAATTGAAAATGTATTTTTCTCATAATTTTCAAATAATTCTTTCAGGGTGGTTAGCATCAAGGCAATCCAATTTTTCGGAAAATATATCGGAAGGACCTTGAGATGCGCTTCTAGAACCTCTCAAAAGCTTTGTGCCACAATATACACCAGCACAAATTCCAGCGTATGCAAAATTCAGAAAAGTTGATTCAAAGCCATTTTCGTACTTCAATCCGTTTTAAATTATATCATTGCGACATCGGTGAGCTCATTAAATATGTTTTCAGAATAAATTCTTATTTTTTCCAGATTTATATTGCAATAATACTCGGTATTGATCGTGAGAAAGGGTTTCCCGGAACATTCCAAATATTAACGATAATTAAGCCGGCTTGTTGGTAAACCCTTGCACAATTGAAATCTGAATCTTTGTCAGCACCCGGGTTTAAAGCACTGGGCATTAGACAAAACACGAAAAAAATGTGTTCGACCCGGCCAAGCAATGTGTTTTGTAATTCAAGTTGTAATCAGGGAAAATTTTAATTACAAAAGCTTTGTCAAGTGCAAAGATTAAAAGTGAGAGGAAACAAAAAGAACGTCATTTTCTACCAGAGGTCAGCGGCGTTCCTAAAAGATACAATTAGGTATCACTCAATGAAATAAATAATAACTTTTTGGCTGATTTAGGGAGCTGCATTTAGAGGGTCTTCTTCTATGATGATTGTTTTCATTACTTCTCTAATGTTTCGGTGCATTTTTCGGAAAAAACCCACCTTTTGATCTTTAATTCTACTACAATTCTGTGATTCAGTATTCAGTATTTATTGGTGCTAATATTAAAAAGTATTTACACACGTCATATCACAGAAAAATATCACTAAAAAATTACAAACGACCCTGATACCCCTTCAAAAGCATACACAGCGAATAGAGTTCAGGTTGTCAATTCTGAAAAGTTGAGTTTAGATAATCATCAGTCAATACAAACATTCTATAATTAGTCGAGGAAACGAAGCACTAAAAACCAATTTTTCCTAGCGAATCAATCGCTATGAAACTTTCTGCATTCGTTTTGAATAAGCATCAAAAAAGTATGCAACTCGGAAAATATCGACAGAAATGAGTTCCAATTCGTTACTCGGGGGTTTTCGAGGTCGCTGAACACGAATATGATAACGACGATGCTTCTTGAGCTACCTGACGTCCAGGGTGCACCTCGTCTCCTGAATTTTATGTTATTTTTATTCGAAATCAATATAAAATCATTACTTGTGGGTTTTTGGGGTTGCTGTTATAATATAATATTCCGTTGATAAATGATCTCATGCAATTTCACATAAAAATTCAAAATATTTTTTAAATTTGCCGTTTTCAAGCAGTTGGCAGCGCTGATGAAGTGCTAGGTGATACGTATTATAATTTTCTTCCCCAGCAGCTTGAGCTCCCGCCTTTTCACTTTCACATGTGCTCTTATACTTATTCTCTCACACGTACTATTACACAGATATCCTCAAAGTAACATAGTAAGCATGCGTTATTTTTATATTTGGTATAATTCAAGTTAATATAAAAATCATTATTTTTCAAGTGTTTGTTTTTCCTTTAACGTGCTCTATTTCTGTCTTTCGGCTAATGACAGGCCGGGAAATTCTGTCACCTCACTAACCCGGGAATTTTGCCGAACCCCTCTCGTGTCGAGGGAAGGGATCATTAACGTCCAACACATCTTTGTCAGACAGGACCAATAGCTTTACATCTCCTCCGAAAGATGGACACTCAAGCGATTCCCAGAGTCCAAAAAATCGCACCGACTTTGTGGGGATTGAACCCAAGTAACTCTGGGCAAGAGACGAACATCATATCCCCTACGCCACCGAGCCGGCTATTTTCAAGTTTTTTTTTGAATGTTATTAACAATAATATTTTTAGTTTTTTATATTAATAAAGAATAATAGACGTTGAGTGATATAAAATAAAACCGGTTTGAGAGTGGTATTCAAGAAGATTTTAACTTTCAAAATTGTGAAAGCGGAAAGTTTGAACTATTGCAAGTATGTATTTTAAATTTATTTAAATTAATTGTGTATTTATAAACACCTCAAAAAAGTCTAGGGAACACTTACCAATATCTTTAAAATATGAATTTGATGATTCGAATTTATAGAAATCTTTCGGTTTTTGTTAGGATGTATTGTATATAATGTATTCTCAAGAAAACAAAATAATATTTGACTTCTCCAAATCATCTATTATAAAAAAATTTGAAATTTAGAAATGACGAAATTTGGTAAAACACAAAAAAAAATCCTGAACTAATATTTTCGAAACGATATGGAAGCACTTATATTTTTCAGTACCCAGAAGGTCCACCTCTGTTATTAATGACACTTTGGCATCGTCGCGGCATGCTCAATATTAAATTGTCTATTACATTTTGGCCTAAGTCATTCCAAGCCCCCTGAACTGCTAATCGAAGCTCCTGTTCATGATGGAAGACGTTTTGACGCAGGAGATTTCTTTTTAGGGTGTCCTACACATGATCGATGGGATTCAGATCTGGGGAGCAGGATGGCCACGGTAGAAGATCGATATCATTGTCTTGAAGAACGTTCAAGACAACTCTTGCACGATGATGAGGGGCATTATCTTGTTGGAAGAGTGGATTTTGACCAATTGTTTGGAGATACGGTACCACTACAGGTGAGGTTGTTCTATATGAAAGCGAGGTTAGTTCTTCCACCAAGGCGTATACATCACTGATCCGCTTCCCTGTCTAACAACTTCTCGAGCATGCTGGAGACGGTTTTGATTTCCAGGTTCCCTCCATATTCGAATTTTTCCCGAATCGGGATAATAACTGAATCTAGATTCATTACTGAAGAGAACTGTGGTCCACCTCTCTTGATCCCAGTTTATGTGTTCTTGGCACCAAGCTAAACGAGCAGCGCGATTTCCATGGGTCAGTTTTGGAACTCTTAAAGGACGTCTGGAGTGGAGTTGACCTTCGTGCAGTCGATTTCTCACAGTTTGGTCGGAAATTTGTACATAATGAACTCGTGATAGCTCTTGGGCTAATTGAGATGCTGTGGTAGTACGATCTCTTCTGCCTTGTAAAACCAAAAATCGGTCTTGAGCGGTTGTAGTAATCCTGAAACGACTTGTATGGCGTTCTTCTACGCTACCTGTTTCATTGAAACGCGACCATAAACGGTTTATGTCACTTGGGCTACATCCCAGAACCCTGGATGCTCCCAGCTTGGAGCATGCCAACGGCTCGTAACCTCTCTTCTCTAGTCAAATGTCGTTCCATGGTCGAATCACAAAACTTGAATCTTTTATTTGTCCTTACAACAGAAACAAAGTGCCAACTAACTGATTTCAAACACTGAATAAATGAAATGATTATAAAGCAGCGTCGCATCTGCGGCATTTTTAGTTTTTTATAAGAAAAACTGAAATCTGTTGCGGCACTCTACATAATTTGGCGAGAAATTGATGCAGGTGTTCATTTCTTGAAAAAATCATCCATATTGATCGTTCTGGATACGATATATCGATATTCAGAAATGTTCCCTAAACTTTTTTGAGGTGTTTATTAACATTAAATTTTTATACGTGTTTTTTAGTTTATTCATAATTTTTGCACCATCAGTTGATTATTTGGATCGAAATTTAAATATTTATGGTCCTATTTATCAAACTAAGTTTTTCTTTGATAGTATAAGAAATTATTCCTTTTGTTCAGTAAACATATTGCATTAAAATATTTCATTATACACTGATATTACGCTATTGCATACTTTCGTAAAAACCGTAAATATCAAATAACCATAAAACTCCAGGGGACAAGGTGCACCGTAGACAGCAGGTAGCTCAAGGATCATCGCCGTTATTATATTCGTGTTCAGCAACCTCAAAAACTTCCGAGTAATGACTCTTCACTGATTTCGAATGAAAAGAGTACAAAACTCCAGGAGACGAGGTCCACCCTGGGCACCAGGTAGCTCGAGGACCATCGCCGTTATCATATTCATCTTCAGCGGTCTCGAAAACTCCCGAGTAATGACTTTCGACTTATTTCTAATGAAAAAAAACACAAAAGTCCAGGAGACGAGGTGCACCCTGGGCACCAGGTAGCTTGAGGACCATCGCCATTATCATAGACGTGTTCAGCGACCTCGAAAACCCCTTCGTAACAAATTGGAACTTATTTCTGTCGATATTTTCCGAGTTGCAAATTTTTCATAATATATGCACTTTGGAAAAGGCATATTTCTTATGCAGACAATGCAATTTTCATATTACCACTCCCGATGAACTTCACAAACTTTTCTGATGCTTTTTCAAAACGAATGCAAAAAGTTTCATAGCGATTGATTTTCCTAGGAAGAATTGGTAGGTTTAATGCTTCGTTTCCTCGAGGAAATAAAAAATTTTTGATTTTCTTTCAAATAATGCCACAGAAAGTGCATACAAACAGGAAAAACATTATATAATTTGTAACACAGAAAGTTTGGTCCATTCTGCGACCTCCTCAATCTAGAAAACGGAATTCTTACATTATCTTTGCCTCTGGTACTATAGGAATGAAACTGACTATTTAAAGTTTTCACTTCTCAATACTGAAAATATGAAAATAGGATATTTCACGCACGCCACTGTCCGCGATTTATTTTCTGCATGCACCCATTGCCGGTCGCTCTTTCACATGAACAATGGCGGTAAAATTCGAGGCTTCTTTCCATTTGTATCGTTATTATTTATCGGACTTTATGTCAGATTCATACCCCTTTCATTATTATGTACGCCCGGAACCAGGAGATATATTTCATTTTTATAAAACGAATTGTGGCAGTGCATGGAGGCCGCTTTCCAAATCACGCGTCCACCTAATCATTTTTATATTTTCAAAAGATTCAATTAGTTTCCGAATACATATTGTCAGAGAAGACATATTTCTGTTACTATGTGGAGGGTTGGATTTATGTGGGTACCTTTTCGATAATACTAATTGAGTATTATCTGATTATCTTTTCCACCTCATTTACACAAAGTCGAATATATGCATTCCTTATGCAAATTGAAACATTTTTGAATATTCTTCTAAATCAATAAATACTTTCAACTTCGTTCTCAAATATATAATTATTTATTTTCAATTAAATAAAACTTAAGTATTTAGATTTTCACTATATTAACAAAACTATCACCTTATATATTAGTCTTATTTCCTACTTAATAGTACAAGAGGTATGTTGGAAAACCCATCGGAGTTGCTTACTTTATGAATTGAAAATATTGAGTAAAGGAGAAGGATTTAGATCTAATTGACTATTAAGTAACCTATCTGAATTCTTTTCTTTGTTGATCTCTAAAATTTCCAATAGATTGAGTTTTTGTCTGTTATTTTCATTGTGTAAATTTTGAAATTATCATTAAAATTATGGTTTTCTTCGAGTAAGTGATTGAAATAATGGGAATCTGATTTATGATAATTAAAACTACGTTTGTGCTCGGATAATCTAACTTTGAAAGTTCTACCAATATAAATTTTATTACAATCTCCGCAATACAGTTTATAAACACCGGATTTATTACTTTTATCAATTTCAGATTTGCAGTTTTTGATATGTCGGCCTAAAGAATAATCAGTTCGGAATGCTATATTGAAATTAAAATGCGAGAGGAATGATTTTAATTTTATACTAGGATTACCAATATAAGTTAAGCTGTTGTATTTTGTGTTATAACTTTTTATACTTGGAAATACTTCCTGGATTGCTTTTTGAAATTTTTTGCGTGAAATCATGTTCTCAATCATAGTTGGAATGTAACCGTTATTCGCATTCGCAACGATTCAGCACACGGAATTTCGTTCAAAACACAAAATTTGAGACGAACTCTTCGTTCAATTTTTTTTTCCATTTTCAAATTCGCAGGGTACCACTGAGGTCGTCTGGTTTCAACAGCTTTCGTAAATAAACTAGTTAACAGATCACACTTATGTTTGGCATAGTAATTAAGGACAGTCCTACCAATATACCGAAACTTAAAATACTTAAAAATACTCAACGCGGGAAATTCAAATGACAATTTCCAGATACCTTTTTGTCACAGAGTATTATAATATTTGCTTCAAATTTTTATATAAACTTTTTCTAAACTCGCTCTAAGTTAGGTCTCGCCTGTGGTTCACCCTTATATTCTATCGACCTTTAAAACGTCATGTTCTGGCCTTCTAACATGAACAGTTATTCTGTTTCTCCTTGGTAGGAGTTGATTCCTAAGAGATAGGTTAAGAGAAAAAAGATGAAAGTAAACTCGACCCTATTTCCGCAAGAATCACCTTCTAAATTTTTCAAATTCCCTTGGAAAGCTCTCTGAATGCAAAACAACATATATTTCTCGCGGAATAGTCGGTTCGAATGCCAGATATGGAAAATAATTAATGAAATATTCAACGACAAAAGAAGAACGCGATTATCATATTCGTTTCCCAGAACTAGAAGATAGGATGAGAAATGGACGGGGTTTTCCGCGTTTGGAAAAACGTAGTCTCCTCGAAATTCGTTAATGATGTTTATATCCGTCCGGGTCGTATTTATCTGAATTATTCACACCTCATTATTTCGAACTATCTCATGTTTGAATCGTACAATTGGTCCACATGAAAATTGCAGTTTGTAATTTTGCGCACACAGATAATGAGGAAGAAATACGGAAAATAGATTCGGTTATCTCTTAATAGATAGGCTTGATTTATTCTTCATTGGCGTTGAAATTCAATTCGGAATATTCGAACTGCATTGTTAGTTTATCTATAGCCAGGGAAAATGTTAATTTTGTACGAATTTTCGATTGAAGTACAGGCGATATCGGTATATCGTACAAGCCCCATCAGAACAAGTAAATACTCCCTAAATATGAAAGAATAGACATACAGGATGTTTTCAGATGAAGGTATCATACTGTAATGGGGGATAGAGTAATTACAAATTTCAGGTCTTTCATAAATGCTGATAAAGTCATCAAAGCTTCCGAGTTTTCAAGATACGAGGATGGTCTGAAAAGTTTTCGCCACTTCCGAAATAATTCATTCATATCGACGAATGATCCAGTCATTAAATCTTTTCCAAATGGTTTTTCCAGAATCGACTTCAGTTCTCACCGCGAATTCTCTTTCATGTCTTCTAACGACTCAAAGTGGTAATTTGAGATTTGGAAAAAGAAAAATGTCCGCCGGAGCCATATCAGGTAAATACGGTGGTTGTTCGATGGCATATGTTGAGTTTTTGATGAGAAATTCATTCATTTCTGACGAATTTTCTCTTTTAAACGCCGCATAACGCTCAGGTAATAGTCTTCATTTATCATTTTGGCAAGAATTCTGAGTGCAGAACATTGCAATAATCAAAGAAAATAGTTACCTGACTTTTGATTGACTTTGACGTGGTTTTTTCGTTTTCAGTTCAGTCGGCAGGCGCCATTCCAAAGCTTGTTGACTGGTTTGCATGTCAAACACATAAGCCCATGTCTCATCACCAGTTACAATGCGTTTCATAAATGTGGGGTCGGAATAGACTCATTTTAGGATGTCTTCAGCGAACTTTACGCTATTCAATTTTTGAAGAGAATTCAGGTCTTTTGGAACTAGTCAAGCGGCAACTCTTTTCATGCGCAAACGATCGTTTGAAATGGTATGAATTGATTCGTGGGATACAGAAACTTCATTGCCTATATCAGTTAACATCATGCCTCTGACAGGTGCGGATGGTGTGAACGAACGCTCCTCGAAAACCCATGCTGGCGATAACTATTGTAATCGCAAAGTCATTGATTTTGTTGAATATTTTAAGTGTAAGCAAGTTTTCCATCCTTCTTGCCTTATCAAAGAAGACGGTATGAAATCCTCAACCTGCCAACACGAAGTTAAAAGTGCCAATTCAAGAAATCAGGAAAATACGAGTCTCATGGATATTGAGGTTGAGAATAAGTTTCTTAAAATGCAAGTTGAGTATGTTAAAGCCATTTAGAGTGAATCGTAGAGTAAAAATTTAATTCTTATTGAAAATAACGAATTCCTTCGATAAACTAAAAAAATGTGGGTGCAGTAAAAAAACGTCTACAGATAAACAAAGCCGTCATGGTGAAAAAGTTGAAAATGTTGCTAATCTGGTGAGAACAAGGATAGGCTCATCGTCCATCTCAGTTTCTGGCGATGACAAACTAAAATCCTCTGATCATGGTACAACATTATGCCAACATAACCGATGCTGTTGCGTCGGCGCTAAGGGCTACGTCAGCGTCAAGCGAAAACGTAAACAATAATAATGAATGGTCTACTGTTTCAAATATCAAAAGAAAGTCGAAATCCAACTCAAAGAAAATCAGCACTCATCTAGTTTTGAATGGTGAAACAGCTACAGGGAAGGTGACTGCCATACAGGGAGCTGGAAGGCGGCGTTGGTTCTATGTAAGTAGAATTTCTGTATGTTGAAGATGAAAGGACAGAACTCAGCCTTTAGTGTGGGATTACTAACAGATGAGTCCTTTAAAATGGCATTCAATGAAGATTTCTGGCCGCAGGGGATAATTCTTAGAGGATTTTCTTTCAACAATTTTTGTCGATTGGAGAATTCGAAACCCCTCATGAAATAACAGCCTCTCCATTCTCTAGATATGATAGAATGGTTAATCTAAATAACACCAGGTCGTTGAATGTGATACATTAAAACATCCGATGTATTAGGATGTTATTACTTAACAGATTAGAGAGATTCAGTTAAGATCAGAATGCGGATATCATTGCAGTCACTGAACACTGAAAATTATAGATGAGTTGGCAGCCTACATGGTTATCAACTTGCATCTAGTTACTGCAGAAAGCAAGGAGAGCATGGAGGTGTTGCTATTTACAGTTCCAAAAATATTGTGAGTGTTGAAAGACTAGATTTAAATCGATTGAGTGTTTCAAGAGTTGTTGAATGTGCAGCTTGTGAATGTGTCATTGATGATTTTAAGTTTATTGTTGTTGCAATTCATAGGCTTTACACCATTTTGGATACTTTGTGTAAAGAAAATGTAATCTACATCATTGCTGGAGATATGAACATCGACACTTTGGATCGCGGCTGTAAGGTAACAAAAAATGTCATAACATTGTTAGAGTCCTATAATGTGACAATTACTATAAATGAATCGACCAGAATAATTCCCCATTCTAGTAATAAAAACAAGTAATGTGTTTTTTGGAATTTTACTTAATAATTATGATTCGTCACGCGTTTCCTTACACTTTAGCTTCTTCAGACGAATGAATGGTGAAACCTCTATTGAATCTCTTCGGGGAGCAATCTATTCCTTAATTTTATTGGATATACCTGTCATAAATAACCACTTAAGAAGAAGCAACCCAATAAGCTCTTAATTAGTCAAGAACATTTATATTTATATTCTCATTCTTATTTTCTCTACATTCATTCGTCTGAAGGAGCTACGGTGTAGTGAAACGCGTTACGAATCATAATTATTAAGTAAATTCCAAAAAACACATTACTTGTTTTTATTATTGATAATGGAATTTCATCAAGTAAAAGCCTCCCAAATTCAAACCCCATTCTAGTACTTGTCTCGATATTTTAACTAATATTGAAGGAGGATCATCCTCTGTAATTGAGGCCCATTTTTCGGATCATTGCGCTCAGAAAATATATTTCACATTGAACACAAATCATTCTATAGTGGCCCCCAGAGAATCAGATCAAGGTGCATGTATGATTGTGGGATGAATGAATTTGTTAGTATTATCTCTCGAGTGAGTTGGGATAAAGTCTTAGGCCATGTTTTGGAGGATGCTAAATTGATGTGGAATGACTTTTCTGATTATTTTGGCTCAGTTTTTGAGAATCTGTTTCCGTTAAAGTGGGTGAATATTGGTAGTCGCAGTAAGTCATAAAAAAACTCCTGAAATTCTTAAATTAAAAGACTCTTTGGGCCAGGTTTATTCAGTGTGTCGGTTCCATCCTCAATTTAAAGATGTATATTAAAATGCGAAAAAGAAGTATGACGATGCAATCTTGAAAAGTAAACAAACGTTTATTGGTATGAAGATCCGAAATTTTGACAATAGATCAATGGCAGCTTGGCAAACTGTCAATGAACTCACTGGTAGATGTCAGAAATCTGAGCCAGCTATTTTTCCTTCAGGTAGTCCCTCGAAAGTAGTAGAGGACTTAAACAACTATTTTGTCAATATAGCACCGAATTTATGCAGAAAATTTTCGAAAAATCCTCCTCAATGTTTTCCCAAAAGAAGAAATAAGAAATCGCTTTAAAATTGATATTGTCAAACCAATATACAAGAAGGAAAATCCTGAAGAGTTTGGGAACTATTGACCCAACAGTTTGCTTACAATTTTCTCGAAAATATTCGAAAAAATCTTAGCTAACGGGTTTATTAAGTTTTTCAAGAAATTTACAGTTTTTTCTCATTGTCAGCACGGTTTTGTAGGGGGTAAATGTACTGATACTGCTATATTTGAGCTGATTCATGTAATAACAGAGGCTTTGGAATCAGGTTGTATCCCAATATCCCAAAGTATACAACAATAGGTGACCAAATTTTTACGTTCTCTGAACAGAAATTAGTAATCAGTGTCCCTCAAGGCAGCATTCTTGGCCCACTTCTTTTCATAGTGTATATAAATGACCTTCCCAACACTCTTGATGGAGATGTTTATGACTCCCTTGTTATGTTTGTAGATGATACCAATTATCTTGTATCAGATGACGATCCTGTTTCTGTCATGTCTAATGCGAATGTAGCATTTGAAAAGATTGAAAAATGGTGTGTTGAACTCAAAATGAATGATATGGACATACCTATTAATTCTCCTTGTGAGTTACTGTAGATGGCAATATGAGACAGACCCATAAGACATTGAGAAACTAAGAAAAATACCCAACTCAGTTATTTATACTCTGAATGTCCTTAAACATCATGTTGATGATGAAACATTACTACTTGTTTATTTTTCTAATTTCCAGTCAGAATTTTTTCGGATCGAAAATGGGCACTTAAGATCATTTATCGAATGGGTTATAGGGATTCTTGTCGAGGTCCTTCCAGATCAAAAGGATTTATGACCATTTTAGTTTAGCTTAGTATTTGTTAAACAGCATAATGTCTATTTTTTGCAACATGTTCAGGACAACAACACTAGTCAAATACTTTCTTACCGGTATCCGAGGTGTCGACTGACACTTACCCAAAAGCAGGCCGATATACTTGCCTTAAGTTTTTTAATGCGTTACTCAGAGATTTCAGACTGTTAAATGGGATTAATCTGTTCAAGAAAAGGGTCCTCAATTTGATAATAGATTGTGAACCGTATTGTGTGATTGAGTTTTACGACTATTGTAAAAATTGAGTAGTATATAATCATCTGTATCTCATTTTGACTTGTTCGTCGAATTTTACTAGTGTTTTTACGATAATTCTGTTGAATAAATGTATTATTATTATTATTATCTCAAGAGCTTAAATGACGATTTCCAATCACCGTTTCATTCACTTCATCGATGTTAACTTGTTGAAGACGTTGATGGTCGGCCAGAGCGAAGCACATCTTCTACCACATCTCGGCCGTTGTTGAATAGACTGTATAACTCATATGCACATGTTTTTCATGAAGTCGATTCATCCTAAGCCATCCCTACTATTTTCAGCAATCAGCATACGGAATTCCATTTGCAATACAAAATTTGAGAAATGCTTTGTTAGATATTTTTATCCATTGTAAAATTCGAAAAACACACTTGTGAGAACCGGCAAAATCGGGCACTGTGAACAAACTAAATAACAGATCGCCTTCAAACTCTGCGTCAATAATATAGTGCCAACTTCGCAATAAAAAAATTTGATAATCGTTTTAAGCAGATATTTTTACAGTCAATTTCCGGCACTTTTTTGATATAATTTGACCCAAAACAATTAATCACCCTGTATCTTGAAAACCCGGAAGCTTTGGTAACTTTCATATGCCATTTCTGATAGTCCTTGAGTTAGTTTATCCCTCATTATAGTATGACCCTTTCGTCCGGAAACAGAAATGAAAGTTTTAATATCGAGCTTTTTTCAAGCGATCAAATTTCTTTCATGATCTAAAACATTCGTGATATTCAAAAATTCGGTTTTTGGTAAAGAAAAACCCGAAAAACTGTCGAAAATTGACGAAAATCGTTTTTTTCCTTTTTCCTGGAAAACTATCGTTCTGTTACTTGACATTTGTTGTAAATGTAATTCACGTTACACCATTTCAGTTTCCGTAGGATGAATTTTGAAATGGATGCATGCTTACAGTAGGAGTGGATTGCATATGCTCCAAATCTCGAAATCTACTAGTCGTAGCATTATCTACTAGTAGCAAGATTGGAAAAGGTGATATATAAATCGTACAAGGGCGAAATTTCTATTGCACGGTATACTAAAATAGACAAAAACATACGTCATACGGTATTTCACTCAAAAAATTGAATTTGAAGATATAATTCGATGACCATTAAATCAGTAAAACTATAGTTATATACTCTCTACGGTAACAAACACCATTATTTGCCGGAGGTAATCATTTAGCAACGAAAAAGCCATTTTATACTCCTTAAGTGTTGGTTTTATGGCGTTAGGATGCGGACGGAGCTTCCCCCGACTTCATTTTTTACATAAACTCCAATTTGAGAGAATTATAGAGGTGGGACGTGCTCTAAGGCAGTGAATTTCTTCAGTATTAGTGACCCTTAGATGCCGATAACTTAAAATTTTCGATTCCCAGAGCAAATTCGAAAATATATGGACGTTTAATGGCTAAGAATAAAGAAGTGTCCTATTGTTCTCCGAGAAAAAAATCAATGGTCTTATAGATGATATATAAGGTTGTTCGAGAACTCATTTTGCTTTATTGTAGAAGATTTGAATTTCAAGCTGCAGTACTTATGGCATCATATATTTTGAGCGGACACAGAAAGATTAACAAGGCTTGCTCTTGAATATATTTGGGATTTATTTACAAAAGGGAAGGTCTGGAAATATCTGATACATAGATTTCTCCAAAACATCAAATAGAGCTGGTTCTGATATATTCTGTAATAAATCAGAACTAGAACTATCCTTCAATTCAATTGGAGATGCAAAATTTATGCCATAAAAACCTATACTCAGAGTGTATCAAAATATGCTTCACACAGGGGGGGGGGGATTTATATCTCCACGTAAAGGTAGGCGGCAATCAAGACCCAAACTAATGAATTAGATCAAAACTAGAATGGCAACTCACGAAATACGAAAATAAAATATGGTGTGATCTGGTTGCCCAGATATTGTAGAGTAGCAAGAAACGAGGCAGCTGGCCGTTTGGTTAGGTGGACCAGATCTCACATTATAGAAAATTTCACAAATAACTGGGAATATAACCAGATATCACTGACCCTGCCAATAGATCAAATATATTTCAAGAGCTGGATATTTTCGAAGAGAAACGAAATTATTATCTCGATCCTAATTTGTTTGCGTTATTTCGCAGAATCACATTCTGAAATCGAAAATATTCTCATCTAATTCTTGTACCAGGCTGAATTTTTGAGACTGTGAATTTTCCATGTGCTGAATTTCTTCTACATGACTTATGCCCGTATTATGCGCTAGTTATAGGCTAATATAACACGGATTTTTTCAAGTGCCAAGAGGACGTAAGCTGAATATTTTCATTAATCTTTCTCCACCCTCAGATAAGGAGAATTGTCTACATGCTATGTTAAATGATGGTATTCATATTTTATCAGAATCCCCCAAAGGGTCGATTGTGGAAACCGTGTTTAAGTTAGGTTAGCAAAAATAAAAATTAGAAAATCTTTCTGAGCAGATTTTTTGAATAATCGATTCCTGGTACTTTCTTGAAGAAATGTACAACAGTGATCTTAATTGCATGTACATATCCAATCAGATTAGTGTAGTGAGTTCAATATACAGGGTGTTACATAATAGTACGTCAAAACTTGACGAAGTAAATCTACGTGCAATTTTAAGAGAAAAAGTTCATGTAAACACAGGTCCACAAAAGCTTCGTTACGGAGCTACAGGGTGTTGAAATTTCCGGAAAAAATTGTTTTTTTCTTCAAAACTCCTGCAGTTTTTGAGATATTCAGGCCAAATTTGGAATGCAAGCTATTTTTCACAGCCTCTATCATTACACGTCCTAAATTTTAACAAGAATCTACAAGGTGTTTTCTTTTCCGGAGCCATGTCTTATTTTGCACTTTCAAACTTTTTTGCAGTACGCTACTGATCAGCAGGGTTCAATCGATTTTCATCATTTTCATTCAATTCAAAAACTTTTTTGATGCTTGTAATTTTTTCGTATCTCCGACCGTTCTCGAGCATAAAATTATTGAACGTTTGTATGCATTTGCTGAATTGAAAGCACTTCTAAATAAGAAAATGACTAGTAGGCTTTGATTTTTTCATTTATTTATTTATTTTGACAGTTGCTAAAGTTGAACCAATGTCTGCTCGAATTTTCTATTAAATTAACGATTAGTTTTAAGACTTTTAAAGTTATTGCTGTAAGAAAAAATGGCTAATTTTACTAACGCCGAATTGGCTGATATCCATTACATGTACGGTCTGGCTGACGAAATACAACAGAGGCTAGGCGATTATATCAGGATTATACATTCAACAACCGATGGATAGGTCGGGGCGGGCCAGAACGATGGCCTTCTAGGTCCCCAGACTTCAAAAGTTTAGACTTTTTCTTAAGGGGATAGCTCAAAAGTTTAGTTTATACCACACAAGTGAACACTGTAGAAGAATTGAGAAATCGAATAATAACCTCTTGTGACATGAGAAGAAATATCCCACGAATATTTCAAAGAGTGCGTGATAATATGCGAAGAAGGACAGAGACCTGTATTCTTGTAGGTGGAGGACACAGTAATTTATTTTTTTTAATTACAAGTGTCAAAAAAGTTTCTAAATTGAACTAAGATGACGAAAATGGATTGTACGCTGATCAGTGGCGTACTGCAAAAAAGTTTGAAAGGGCAAAAGGACACATGGTCTCGGAAAAGAAAACACCTTGTGAAATTCAGTTAAAATCTGGAAAGTGTAATGATGGAGGCTGTAAGAAATAGCTTGCATTCCAAATTTGGGCTGAATATCTCAAAAACTGCAGGAGTTCTGAAGACAAAACCCTGTAGCTCCGTAACGAAGCTTTTGCGGACCTTTGTTTATAAAAACTTTTTTCTTATAAAATTGCACGTAGATTTACCCTCTCAAGTTATGACATACTATTATGTAACACCCTGTATGAATATAGTACAAAGCTTTTTATAAGTAAAACCCAACGTTGCTAAAACCCAGCGATTCCGTAAGATTGTTCCTTCGGGCCGGATCTAGTCTGCAGTGTGAAAAATAATTTTCACCAAATATCTAGAAGGATTCTATTGAAGAACACAGCGGAATCATCAACGAAAAATCGACAGAAGAGACGTTTCAACAACTCGAGATAAGTAGAACTAAAACCTAGAATTCTGTAACAAATAGATTGGAGAGAGAAGCGAACCTCTTCACGAAGAAATAAATGATACAATAGAACAGAAGACTTTTAGGCTGTGAAGTAGGCTTCCATAGGTGACATGGAACAGAAATAACAACATATTAGGCATAAAAAATGAGGTATCACGCAGGGAGTCAGGCTTACTACTATTAGATCAAATAAAAATATAAGGAATGTTCCTTATAGTAGATTCGAGATAATTCGTTTCCAAAATATACAGTGCATTTTTGTTTGTTTTCTGTCAATATCTCTATCACTTCTCGAGTTATTTGGCTCTAACTTGAAATGTAGATTACGCTTAAGAGCCTTTAGGATTTGGCATTTCGCTTTGTTGCAAAAATTGATATTTTTGGGGTGATATTTTTTCTGGTGTCATATTATGTTTTACCCCGTACATTTTCAATACGCCACTGACAATACTTATTATAATTAATTCCTTGTTTTAAGTCCCAAATTCTTGGGGCATTTCTTATTTCATTCAGGAAACGAAATATTATTGCCACAAAATCCTCAATATTTTGAACTGTATCTAAATAAAAATCTAGACAGAAAAACAACTGAATTAAAGTAAGGGAAACGTGATGACCAATTTATTCATTTATATACCTACACAAATTTGTTTGTATACATGAGATGAAAACGTTCGCTTGTTGTAGCCAAAGTTGTTGTGACACTGTACAGGGTGCTTCAACGAAAACTAAACAGAGGCTATATCTACCAAGATATTCATTTCTGATCAAAACGCTAAAACAGGTCAATTTTTGTTTCTTTTGGGGTACAAAACTTGCCTGAAATATTAACCCCTTAAGCGGGGTTGCAATCCTTGAACATTTTGAATAAGGAAGATGGGTCGAGTGATGATTCAAAAGAAAGGTGGTATCTTTGTCTACATTGCCTCGAACGAATTTCCATTTTTAATTGAAATCTGTAAAAGATACAGGGTGAGCAACTGAAAGATAGGGAAGACTATTTCCCTGAGACTATTCAAGTTTCAGTGAAGGAAAATGGAACAGATCCATGCTGATCAATGGCAGTCATCATCAAGTACCATCCTTATCTCGAATTTCAACCCCTAGAGCATGGGTGACCACCCTGGAAGAAGTTAGATGGGTCGAGTGGTACCTCGAAGGAAAGGTATTATCTTGGTCATTTCCGTGAAAGAATTTTCATTTTTAATTGAAAACTGTAGAAGATACAGAGTGAGCTACTGAAAAATATAGGAGACTATCAATCGCCCTTAGCTATTCAAGTATTAGTGCAAAAAAATGGAACAGTTGAAATTTGAGATGTGAATGGTGTTTCGGAAGATGACAACCTTTGATCTGGAATGAATCTGGGCGATAGATAGTCCCCTCTATTTTTCAGTAGCTCACCCTGTATCTTTTACAATTTCCAATCAAAAAAGAAAATTCGTATACGGGGATGCAGACAAAGATAATACCTTTCTTTCGAGTTATCACTCGACCCATCTTCCCTTTTCCAAATTTTCAAGGGTGGTCACCCCTGCTCTAGGGGTTGAAATTCGAGATGAGGATGGTACTTGATGATGACTGCCATTGATCAGCATGAAACTGTTCCATTTAACTTAACAGAAACTTGAATAGTCTCAGGGAAATAGTCTTCCCTATCTTTCAGTTGCTCACCCTGTATCTTTTACAGTTTTCAATTAAAAATGGAAAGTCGTTTGGAACAATGTAGACAAAGATACCACCTTTCTTTTGAGCCATCACTCGACCCATCTTCCCTATTTAAAATGTTCAATAGGCAAGTTTTGTACCCCGAAGATGTCTCCCTTGAAACAAAAATTGACCTGTTTTTGCGTTTTGATCAGAAATGAATACCTTGGTAGGTATAGCCTCTGTTTAGTTTTCGTTGAAGCACCCTGTATAGATCTATCGAAAAGCTTATTAGCAACATTTTCGAATTTTGTGTGTATTGCGATCCAGAGATCCGTGATTAGATACCGCACATTTCCAGGTACGAATAGAAGACGTGGGTCATAGGTTCAAGCATCGATTTGAATAGTTCTGCAATCTTCCTGCATTCGAAACAATCCAATACTACTTCACTCCAATCATCTATCCTTAAAAGGATGCGCGTAAGCACCCACATCTCCGTCTGATAAAATCTACGAATGGGGAACCTTATAGCGAATTCGAAAACGTGAACAGTCGACCAATAAAATTCTACTCATCAAATTTTCAGACTATCTCAAGTTATGCAAGTTTGCATTACTATTTTGGCATTTTTGGGGACATTTTCCTAACGCTTTATATTTTTCATCATTAATTTTATTTCAATTTCTATGAGTACCATTTTCATTTTCAAGTATTCCTTAGTGCTGTAGATTGATGACAAAATAATTCTTCAACATAATTAAACTTCTTACGAATAATTGAATTTTTGATAATTCAAATATGGTAGGATGTTCATATGTTGTTTGAATGAGGAAGAGTTATTTTCGTTAATTCGGAACTTTCGGACTGAGGGAGAACACGTTTGTTTTTGATTTAGCTTTTTCATATAAATGCCCTCGAGCAAGCATATCAGACAAAAAGGGACTCGAAAATAATAAATTCAGTGAAGTCTTCCAACATTATCTCTGAAATGAAATTATTTTGAATTCTGTAACTCGCATCAAGTAGCCATGATAATATCTCATGTCAAAGTGACAATACTGATTCTGTTATTGAACAATACTGCACAAAATTTCTAATTGAAGTTCATTTCGATAGTGTTGGATAAGAAGATTGCACATATATTAAATATTGAATCATTAATAGAAAATGAAGTGCACACTTCAAAAGTGGTGGAATTAGTTATAACCGTTCGAAAGATATGGCGATTTGAACTTTGATTATTATCTAGAAGTCAGCCTATATATTTGTCACAAACAACGATAGATATATTTCACTTAAGGCATGTCCGTTTGATCAGACCTTACCATTTATTATTTTAATTGTAAAGTATCCCTTTAGAAATGGAGAATTGTATACGATCATCAGCTTGAAACTCTGTCGGTCGCAACTAAGCAAAAAAAGCACGGCTAGTATTATCTGTCCCGTCTTAGACGCGGTACAGACTTCCTCCTTCCATAGTACCTTCCTGGTTCGAGGTCATCTTTCTGACCCCCCACGACAGTTGCCGTTTAGCCGTGATTTAGAGAAGATCCAGAGCCAGTGGCAAAAAAAGCACATTGTGATCGAAGGCGTCATAATTTCGGATGGGTATATTAAAATTTTTTTTATCAGATTCATTTCTATTAACTACATTTTGTACTGGTTTGCAAAGTTCTATTTTCGTAAAAAAAATCGGTTTAGGATAAAGTGTGCAAAATTGGCACATTGCGACAGAGCTCGTAATTGATAAATCCATATTTTCAGTTAATATTCCATATTTCAGTTCAGATTGTTGGATAATATGGCCAACAGGACGTTCTTTTTCAATAACCAAAGACGATTTAATGAAGCTTGCATTTGAGGACGATGAAGATCCTATGCAAACAGAAGATTTGGGTCAAGATAGCGATATAGCGTCGGAAAATGAACTTGAAGAAAATGTAGACGATACGGCTACTGAAAAGGAATGTAGAGACGATTCCGATAATTAAGTAAGTGCTGTTGAAGATGAATTGGAAGGATTATTCGCATTAGGAAAGGATAAGAAATCAAAATGTACTAGGAGGGCACCGAATAAGTGTGAGCGTAGAAGAGCTGAATGTATTATTACTCCCTCTCAGGAGTTATAGGAGCTGCTGGACAAGCTAAAAGTTTGATTGAGTGTTGGAATAATACTTTTTACTTCTTGATATTATAGTCAAATACACGAATCAATATATTGACAGCATCAAAGAAAACTTTTCTCGAGAGAGGGATATCAGACTAACTGATATGACTGAACTAAAAGCATTTATCTACCTGTAGGAGCTACCTTGGAATTGTGAGCTTTTAAGTGATGCAATAGACAAAGTTTGGCCTCGTGATGAGCCTAATACGGAATTCAAACCGTATCAAAGAAAATATCATGATAGACTCTGTAATATCAGCGAAATTTTTGAACTAGTTGTAGAGAATGTTACATTTGACGAGATGTTCCCAGGTTAAAGAGGAAGGTGCCCTTTCCGACAGTGCATTCGATCAAAGCCGAACAAGTATGGCGTCAAGTTATTTGCTCTTGTTGACTTCAAAATAACCTACACGTACCATCTGGAGGTGTATGCTGGTACACAGTTTAGGGGTCCTTTTAACTTGAATAACAAACCACCTGACGTCGTCAAACGAATGGTTCAGCTCCAATTGGGAAGTGGGCAAAACGTAACAGCCGACAATTGGTTCACCGACTTTGAGCTAATTGATGTTCCTAAAAACAAAAGATCACCTACGTTGGTACAGTAGAACAAAAGAGAGTTACCGCCATATTTTGTAAATGTAAAAGGAAGAAAGCAGTATGACAGTATGTTCGGGTTCAAGAATGGGAACGTTCTGGTCACGTATGTTCCAAGGAAAGGTAAAAATGTGATTCTTGTTTCTTCTCAGTGGAGTGGATACCGTAGACCAAATGTGTTCAACTAGGATGTATGTAAAAACAACAGGCGTTGGTAAATGGTAACCTTCTACACAATGATGAATGTGGCTGGTATCAACGCCCTTGTGATCCATCTCAACAATGATCTAAAGCCATTGCGTGGAAGAGTGTTTCTTAAGAAGTTGGCACACGAACTAACTTTTCCAGAATTACAGAGAAGGAGTCAAAAGAAGCAAGTAGTTCCAGCAATGTTGCAATGATGACAAGAAACCACCATCTTAAAGAGGGTTAGATGTACACCATGCACGACTGAAACTGCTGAAAGAAGGCTTACAGTGTCGAGATGACTGCAATGTGTTAGGCTAATTTGCAACTAACACGTTAACAACATATGGGATTAGTGTAGAATTACAAACCTTCCGACTTCTTCTGAAGAGGATGAATCCAGTAAATCCGAGATAAACAGAGTCTGTCAGGATTAGACTAAATAGACTGTATGATATTTTGAGCTTTTTTTAACGTTTTGAGAATTTATTTTTGAATATTGTATTGTTACATGCTAAATACTATTTTGACTTTTAATTTTATTTATTATAAGTTATTAATTAATTCAGATTTAATAGAAGGGATCCCCTAAGCTAACTTCTATGGTGGCTGAAACAGGGCATCGACCGAACGATTTGCTAAAATGTTTGTATCGACCGAGGGTTAAAAATTCTGGCGATGACATCAAATCTTTTGACAGATGACTAGGATAACAATACTACAATAACTCTTGTTGAAGTAATTTTTCAATATAATTTGTACTTTAAGCATAATAGAAGCATTAGCCAATCCGTATATGAAAATTAGCCTTCTGCTGGATTCACCATAGAGTCATTCAAAAGTATGGGAAAAAATTCATTTTAATCGATTTGAATACTAAAAAATGTTTCGTGAAATCAAAACCAAAAACAATTTCACTATGACTTATATTTGCAAGAAAACTCACTTTCTGCAAAATAAATCGTTAATCTAGCTGAAAAATTCTTCACAAAGAATTCGATGGGGAAACTTTACGTACTACATAATTTTATTGAACCTCTGTAAGCAGTGCACTCACGTCTGTCCTAATACGATAACGGGAATCGTTATTCAGTCCCTGCTTTCAAGTCTTTATCAAATCGAACGTTCACAGCAGCGGTATTTTATTCTTACCCCCGAGCCCGCCACAGGACGTCATCTTGTTTAGGCCCCCTAGGAAACCATGTAAATGCTGTCTTCGCGGCCATGTTATCTTATCTCAAAGAGAATTATAAAAATATAGAATCAGGGAACAACAGATGGTGGCATAGTGACAGAGTTTAAAATTGTGAGAAAAGTAAGGTTAAGTTAGAAAAAATTTATGTTTTATTCTTATTTTCAACTATGAAAATTATTTGATAGTATACAGAGTGGGGCGTAGCTAACTGACACGTTTCAAAAAATCACCGCACAAGAACGGAGGTGCTAGAGTGGTGGCGCTAGTTTCGTTTAGAAGAGCGGATTGTGTACTTTGCAGTCTTAAACATGACTTGGTCGGGTGAGCAGCGCGCGTTTGTTGTTGGACCTTTATCACAACAAGTGAATCTGTTATAGCGATGTAGCGTGCCTTCTGCACGAAATATCGTTTAAACTCTTTTTAGAGTGTTCCTGACCGGAAAACAATTTTGGCGTGGATGCTAAAATTGTGAAGAGAATCGGCCCACCTGTCACCGTCAGAACCCCTGAAAACATCGCTCGAGTAAGGGCGTCGATTGAGCAGTCTCCATCGCGTTCGCCACGCAAACATGCTTCTGCTCTACAGATTACGGCTCGAACAGTGATACGAATTTTGCATACTGATCTCGGGTTACACCCATACAAGATCATGGTTGCAGAGGAATTGTCCCCGATGGATTTGGGAAGGACTGTTGTCCGGCAATCCTTCAACAAATGCCTCCCACTGGAATCTTATGGACGAGCAACGAAGCTTATTTTCATCTTTCAAGACGCGTGAATAAGCGCAATTTTTGCTACTGGGCACAAAAAACCCCGAGAGCTTCACCAAAGACCCCTCCTTAGCTCAAAAGTCACGTTTTGGTGTGCAGTATCGAAAGTAGGCATCATTGGGCCTTACTTCCTTGAAGAGGGTGGCGTCACAGTTACCGTGAACTCTGACCGGTACTGTGACATGCTTGAGAATTTTTTGAGCCCAATAATCGAGGAATTGGGTGAAACCTACTACCAACAGAGCTTCTGGCACCAGCATGATGGTGCCACTGCACACGATCAATTCTTCAGGAGATGTTCTCTGGACAGGTTGTCTCCTTGCGGGAACAGTTCAGTGGCTCCCGCAATCCCCTGATTTGAGCCCCTGTGTTTTTTTTCTGTGGGGCTATCTCAAGGGTGAGGTTTTTAAATATCGTCCAAGGACCATTAATGAGCTAAAAACCGCAATTGAAGAAGAAATTGAGCAGATAACCCCTGTTACTCTTGTGGAAGTCATGCAGAATTTCCATGAAGGGCTAAACAGGTGTGTTGCTCGCCGGGGCCATCATTTGGACGATATCATTTTTAAAACTTAACTGAAAAACTACATTATATAACCTTTTTGTCGAAATAATTTTTTTTTGTAAATATCTCGTACAATTTTTTCTCCAACCCTTTGAAAAGTGGGAGTCAGCTAAGCCCCATCTTGTAAATTGACGTAATTTTCTAGGACTGTTAAAAAAAATCAATTTACTTCATGGATCTGCTATGAAAATAATCAGTTAATACGTATTGCTCCCCTACAAATCGTTTGTCCCAAAAGTAGAACCGATGGACCTAGGATTGATATTTATCTGTTATTATGGTCTTGTAGAAAGTTTTGCATGGGAAAGAAATAGTTGAAAAATTTGGATGAAAATTAAAAGTTTTGATTTCTTCATACGTTTTCTGATATAACTGATACTAGAAACGAGGTAATTGACAGTTACAAAAAGGCTCAAAAAGCATACAGAGGATTGGTCAAGAAATCTAGAAAAGGATGAAACGCTGAGACACCTTACAAATTTACTTCCCAGGTCTTTTGATCGGAGATACAGCGCTCGAAAAATTAAATGAATATTCTCACAAAACAAGGTGGAACGCTGCCTCAATGTTCGATACATAATTTAATGGTTCCACCCAACAAGGTACCAGGAGCAGATGGTATATACCCTACACACGTAATAAAATAACTGGACCAAATAGTTAGGCAAGTAATGCAAATCTATAGATCCTGTATAGTACTGGAACCATTGTCGGAACCGTGAGAAAAGGTTCTGGTTGTCTTCATTCCTGAGCCGCGCAGGATCTTACACAAAATCGCCAAAGCTTTTAGAACAATCAGTCTCACTTCCTTCCTGCTGACAGTCATGGAGAGACTAGTTGAAAAATATCTAAGGAAGAATATCCTGGCGACCTCTGTATATCAATCAACATGCCCATGAGTAAGATAGATCATTCGACTTGGAATTACACTCTGGAGTTAGCTATATTGAGAAAGGACTTGAACAAAGTGAAATCATTTTATAAACTGATAGACACAGCTAACGCAACAGGAGTAGATAACACCATAGAAAGGTGGATAGGACGTTTGCTATCGACCAGGCGCATCAAGGTTCACTTCGAGTTGGCCATCGTGGGGACCACCACTTCTATGGAACTATGTGCTGGATGGGTTCCTGGAGGGCCTCGCTGATGTCAGCACCATAATCGCAGAATACTATGGGATGACTGAGAAATGGTGCCGATAAAACGATCTGTCAATAAATTCCGACAAAACTGAAATTATTATATTCATTCCTAGAAGAAAACTAACAACTCTTTTCATCAAGAAACTAGCGGTAGTAAAAGGAAGTGAAATACTTTGGTGATGCTCGACACCTAATTAAATTGGGACAACCATATCGAAAATTGCTAAGGTGTAAAACACTCTATGGACTTGCCGCAACTAGATAGGTACTCAATATTGGTAATACAAACGGTGATTAAACTGCTTCTAATCTATGCGACCATCCAATGGTAGCCTGCACAGGACAAGGATCCCAAACGGAATAAAATAAACAAGATCCAAGGTAAGCATGTCTAACAATCACGAGAGCCATAAGACTTCCACGGCCCCAATGGGATGTCTGCTGGGCCTTACAGCTCTGCACATAATGGTAAAGAAGGCTGCCATAGCGACCTCATTGAGGCTGTGAAAAGAGGCATGTGGAAGAACATGAATTTGAATTTTCGACACGCTACATCCCTCAGAAAAATAATTTCCAGATCTTCCCATTAGGGAAGATCGAATGACTCACTCATCAATTTGACGAACTTTTCAAGGTCGTCACTTTACCCAAAGAATTTTGGTTTACATCACTTATCCTACTCGTTTCATAGAGCACCTGGTTTAGATTTCTTGACCCCAATCTAAACAGCTCTATAAGATCATGTCACTATAACGGACGTATTAGTATATGCTACTCCTAGATGTGTTCAGGAAACACTCACGGAAACGTCAAAGTTGCTTAGACCTATATATTCACTGATGTCCAAAACGTCCTGGGATACCTAGAACAAAGGTGACATCTGAACTAGTTGACAAATGCAAAATAGCATTGTGACAGCTTAGTACAAGTAACAGAGTTACACCTCAGTGGTACCCTGCCCAACAGGGCATCGGAGGAAATAAGCAAGAAGACAGTCTTGCCGAAAAGGTAAAAGCTGTCAGGTCGATGGACCGGAATCTACTTTGACCATCCCATGGACCCCAATGATCTTTTTTTTCCAAGACTGGCCCTGAATCACTTGTCCGGCCTCTCGCGATTGAGACAGTCCAAAAGGCTCTTAAAAAGAACCCCCAGCAAGAAGAGGGTACATGAACTATTGTCCTTTGACAAGAAGTCTATTGGGATGGTAGTTGGTCTATTGATAAAACATCAACATCTACACATTATGGGACTTTCAGAGACCATACAATGCCGTGGTTGCCTAACGGAACATATACTCTTCGAATGTCCCGCTTACAAAGCAACCAAGACCTTTGGCACCGAAACACTAAGTGCTCGTGTGATCCAGGAAACCCATCCACAGTCTAGCAAACTTCATTAGAAAGATTATAAGATTAAATACCAAACACTACACAGCAAGTATAATGAGCCTAAAAGCCTGAGTGCTGCTGATAAGAGGGCCGTGGAAGAAGTACATAATAATTTGTTGATTCTTTATTTTGTTCATTAAGATTGTGAAATGAAACTAAGTTGAAATAAGAAAATGTGTAAACTCAACGAAATTCAGATTAGAAATCAAAAATAAGAGAATGAAGATTTGTTAAAGACTGATTAAAACAGATAACCTATTTGACAACTAAATATATAGATATCTTGCGACTTATCGAATTGAAACAAATGATCATATAGCATCGAACAACATATTACACTAATATAGACTGATCACGCAAACTAATACTATTCTAGTCCACTGTCACGTGATAAATGTTTTTCAACCAGGCGACTGAGACGAAAATTCATGAGAATATATTAGTTCATTAAAATCCTTTCTGATATTCGGGTGTACCTTGGAAGTTTGGAACCCAAAACTACGACGACAGGAAAGTTAATATTGAATAACAAGGTAAAATGGGCCGTTATATATCACAAACACGATCTAATCTCGACGGACGTGTCAAATTAAGGTGAACGCCAACGAACACAGTTCCGTACGGGTTCTTCGAGGTGCGCGCCCGTGCCGGCCTCTTGCGGTTGCCTGGTAAACTACGCAGTCCCTCTGGGACCGTAATACATTGGCCTTCTATTAGTACATTAACAGGTAAATGGCGCTCTATGTTCACGGGATACGTGGTCGGGATGTAATGGCGTTGATTCGAAATGCAGAAATGTTTGTATTAATTCTGCGAATCACATGGGAGGAACGTTTCTGATATCGATATACTAACTGGCATGTCACAGAAGAATGAGTTCGATTATTAATTGGTATTAATATTAATATTCGTGTTTGTGTCAGCGTTTCAGATACTCCCATCACAGTATTAATTGAAACTGTTGAAGATGGAAAAGATATTATTTCCGGAAATCAAGTGAAATCTTAAAGTAATTCTTGCCTTAATAAATTTGTTTTTCTTAATACACTGACGAGCAAAAATTGAGGACATTTCGAAATGTGATCTATCTGACCAAGTATACTTTTGGGATCTTCAACCATAGAAGAGGCTTGTGTACAGGTATTAGGTATATTTGTGTTCTGACATCTTTGACATTTGACAGTTTTTCAGCATCGTTTTCGAAGATAAGGACTTAGCATTATTTTTGCTACATGAAAGGTCCCAGTTTGGTGATTTTTTTCGATTTTACAATCATTTCTTTTAGTAAATGAAAAATGTGAGATTTGTTAAAGTCACGCAGAATCCAATTAATTTGTTGAAATGCCTTTGGATGCTATCGTAGTAGCAAGAAATGCTGCGTTTTTACCGAGGAAAATGTGTCACAGCTAGAATTGTACGAAAGACTCTTTTATAGTTCAGAAAGTGAACCAAAGGTATTAGGAAATATCATTGATAACCAGAAGGCCAAACTGAAATCATACTCCCAGTAAGCTACTTTTAAGATCATGATACCAGAAAGCGAATAACGACCAGAAATATATTTATCACTATGATATTGAAAGTATTGTTATTAGTTATCCGGTAATTCAAAATTAATTTGATGAAATTTTATCCTAATCTACGAATTTCACTTCTCGAAGCAATTTCACCATGTTTTCTAATATTTTGATCCAGATTCAGTGATTTGGATCCAGATATGATATTTCGCCTCTAATCAAGAAGGCCTTCATTTCCGGGAATACACGTTGAATATCTGTTGATATTATTTCTCAAAGACTTTTTAATTAATTAAATCCAGATCGCTTTGTCATAATTCTATCAAAGAAATATCTTTAGGGTCATATTCTTTGACGAAATTCCCAATTAGACGAAATCTGTTAGATTTTACTTCGAGTGAAATTTATTCCTAAAAACTGCTTTTATCTCTTAGTCGTCGTTATCGATTTCACCTTGCGATATTTTACGTCGTTCCCATCTACCGCCCCCCGAATTAGTCGGGTTTGCGATAAAAAATCGAATTGAATTAAATTGTATCTCGGTCAGTTGGAAAAGGACGGGACATAGGGGGGTGTACCTAGAAAATAATTCCCCTGTTTTTCATTCACTTGGAAAATTCAAACACGCTAAATGGTTTTTAAAGAGTTCAATGGGCTCGACACATTTTGTTACGTAGTAATGGCAAAGCTCTGTAACATAAAAAAAAAATATTGTAAATTGGAACGTTTCGATTTTGAATCCTTTTCGTATGGAGATCAAATTTTTAGAACAGCCACGTAACCGTTCTTGTTTTGCGATTTTTATACACCAGAGTTATTATTTCGTAAGATGTTGTGAAACATATTTCAATCAAGAAATACAATACATTATTATGAATGTCATTCTTATTTGAAACACGATACCTATCAATTTATAAATTTTAGTATTCTTTACAGTATCAAATAAAAGAATGAATAAAAACGAAAAGAACACATGAAACTATATTATAAATTTAATGAAAATTTGAATCAAGCTACACGTTTTTATGCTAGGCGAATTCAGGAAGATGCGAAGCCATTAAAAGTTTCAGAATGAAAATTCAATGAAGGTAAAGAATTGGATGTGTTTTTATATGTAAAAGAAAATGGCGAAATGTCAGTTAATTATTTTGGAAAGAAGGTTATATGGGTATAATTTACTAATAATGGCAATTTTAATCGTTCAGCCATAGATGTTGAAGTCGAGAAAACGCTGAATTTTAGATCGAATCAAGTACAATGATATGCGATATTCTGGATAATATTCTGCTGGTCGAATTGATGGGAGTATACTTCCAACTAGATGTTATCTCCCCCGGATAATGGATACGAAGAAACGGCAGTGCAGTGGCCTTCTTGATCACCAGATATGACGTCCCTTGAATTCTGGTTTAATTAATGAATTTGAGGCAGAGGATTGTTTAAAATTTTAAAAATGATTCAAACAAATGTTTCCAATCTGTTGAAAAATAGTAAAGTTATTGCGACTTTTGCTTTTGGAGAAGACCCTGTATATTCAGCCAGTGTGAAAATAACACAGGCCTACAAAAAAGTCTTTCTTTGCTGCCTAGGATTTACAACGGATTTTATATATTTTTGGAACGCTAAATCCAAATATGAAACCAGTTCTACTTCTTTGGATACACAAAGATAACTAAAGATTTTCAGAAATAAAGTTACTTTCACGCTTAAAATGTCCTTCTGACAGCTGAGTCCATCGCAACGCTCAAAATTTAAAATAAGGAAAGAATTGAAGAAATTGATGAGCAAACAAAACTCCGCGTATGCTTGTGGTTGGCTTGTAAGTTCTCTCCGTGGAAGATCGCTAGTCTTCCATGATATTTCTCTTCAAGATGAGTTCATGTAAAGTTAACTTGAAACGTGCTGTGTTGTAGATTGTTAAAGTGTGTTGTAGAATAGAGTTTCAATGAGTTCAGTCCGAAGAAGTTTGTAAATCATCCTGATGTGGAGAATACACGTTAAACCGAACAGAAAAAAGTGTTGAATTTGTAGAGGGACCTCATATTGGATTCTTTGGTGTTATACTTGGTGAATAGAATAATACCTGGGTAATGATCAATACTGTAAAACTTGTAGAGAACACTTACGACCGTGGACTAACAGAAAAGAAAATGTAGTAAACATTATTGGAATTAATTGAAACAACCTGAATAAGTGGACTTAATGAATGCTGTTCCTCAAATACTTGTGAAGGTCAAATAATTAAATTGAAGCAGAAATATTCGATGGCCCACAAATGGAGAAACTGATTGATAAGCCTGTTTTTGTATATACGATGATTGATGCAGAGTGAAAAGCGTGGATTGTTTTTGTTGCAGTTGTTGTAAACGTAAAGCAGGAAGCTATGTTGAACTTGCAAATGAAATGCTCAATAGATTCAAATTTCTTGGCTGCAATATGAGCATTAAGGTTTAGTTGGATCGTTATCTGAAAATTTAGGAGACACAAGTGGGGAACAGGGTAAAAGACATCACCAAGATATTAAGACTATGAATGACTGCTAGCAAAGATGATGGAATACGAACATGATGGCTGATTATCGTAAGCATATAAGAATAGACTCTTTCAGAATACATTCAAGAATATCATGGAAAAGAAATTTCCGACAGACTCAGTGGAAACTGTTCGCGTCGCTCACTTTTCCTCCATCTTTGTACAAAAACATTTAGCATAAATATTAAAAAACAAGTACTGTGTTTTAAGAAATTCTACTTAATAATTGCGATTCGTAACGCGTTTCACTACACCGTAGCTTTTTCAGACGAATGAATGTACAGATAATATAAATGAGAATATAACTATAAATGTTCTTGAGTAATTAAAAGCTTATTGGGTTGCTTCTTCTTAAGTGGTTATTTATGACAGGTATATCCAATAAAATTAAGGAATAGATTGCTCCCCGAAGAGATTCAATAGAGGTGAAGGGCTTAAATCGACTTGTTCATTGATGAGTCTACCTGAGTGTTTATATTTATTGATTTCTAAAGTTTCCCAAAGATCTACCTTCCAATATTTATTATCTGTATGCAAAATTTCAAACTGTGGGTCGAAAGAGTGATTATTTTCTAAGAGATCATTCGCGTAATTTGAATCTGATTTTTTATTTGAAAAACTGCGTTTATGTTCCGATATTCTAATATTAAAATTTCCATGTGTTCTACCAATGTAGAAATTATCACAGTCATTGCAATTCAATCTATAAACACCTGATTTATTGTTTTTACCTGGTTTGGTTTTATTATTTTTATATATTTGCCTAAATTATTATTAGTTTGGAAAGCTATGCTGAAATTATTGCTACTTAAGAATGATTTCAGTTTCTCACTTGTAATGCCAACGTAGGTTAAGGTGTTGAATTTTGTTTCAATTTATCGACAGGGTAAACTTCATTCAATGCGATTCTACTTTGTTTTTTATTTAAAATATTATTTATTAGTTTGGGATTGTAACCATTATTATTGGCTATTTGTTTAATCAAATTTAGTTCTTTGTTGAAATTTTCTGGTGATAACGGGATGTTAATCAATCTATGAATAAAACTATTGAATGCTGATATGTTGATATGGATGATACGACGAGTTATGTATTATAATATCTGTATGTGACGGCTATTATAGCTTTCCAAACTAATAATAATCTAGGCAAATATATAAAAAATAATAAAACCAAACCAGGTAAAAACAATAAATCAGGTGTTTATAGATTGAATTGCAATGACTGTGATAATTTCTACATTGGTAGAACACATAGAAATTTTAATATTAGAATATTGGAACATAAACGCAGTTTTTCAAATAAAAAATCAGATTCAAATTACGCGAATCATCTCTTAGAAAATAATCACTCTTTCGACCCACAGTTTGAAATTTTGCATACAGATAATAAATATTGGAAGGTAGATCTTTGGGAAACTTCAGAAATCAATAAATACAAACACTCAGGTAGACTCATCAATGAACAAGTCGATTTAAGCCCTTGACCTCTATTGAATCTCTTCGGGGGAGCAATCTATTCCTTAATTTTATTGGATATACCTGTCATAAATAACCACTTAAGAAGAAGCAACCCAATAAGCTTTTAATCACTCAGAACATTTAAAGTTATATTCATTTATATTATCTGTCGTCTGAAGAAGCTACGGTGTAGTGAAACGCGTTACGAATCGCAATTATTAAGTAGAATTCCTTAAAACACAGTACTTGTTTTTATTATTGATAATGGAATTTTACCAAGTAAAAGCCTCTCAAATTCAAATTTAGCATAATATAATTTTGAAATATATAATTTGGATATGTGTATAGAAATAGTATTTATCTTATTTAAAATTGAAATACCTGAGTTTTGATTAATTGATTGAATTAGTTTAACATATATTACACAAAAAATTTTTTCAATCAAACAATATAAGCTCCTAGAAAAAAATTAATGCCATATTTGAAAGCAGGGCATACAATTCATATAAAATCAGCTTCAAATACTTGACCAGTGGCTGTTGACCAGTGTGATTGTATTGACAATTTCACTCATGTGTCAAAATGCACGTTTAAGAAATTCGAGTTTGATATCAGATAAATTGCATAGAAATAGGACGGAAGGTAGGATATTAGCGGATAAATTTGATCATAGTGAATCCTTGCGTTTCCATAGCAACGAAACATTCACAACAAATAGCTCGGTTTTAAAACTGTCAAGAATAGAAATTTTTGTACCTGTTGTAAAGTTTCTGCCGATATAAATTAAAATGTCTCATTTTGGAAGCACCAGTGAAGTAGGAATAAATAGTTCTATACAGAATTCTATCCCCAAAAATACAAGAACAGCTCGATTTGGAATCAATTCAGTATATTCTGCAAGAAATGAACGTTCGATTTGGATATACAGTCTTCTATTGAAGATATTGCAGAAATTCTTATGGATTGGGGGTTTCAATATGAAACGAATGAATGGACAAGATTACAAAGAATACGTTGTCAAAACAATGTGGAACACAACTGCGAAAATGAGGCAGAATATGTATTTCGAAAAATTCAACATGAGTTTCAACCTCTTTACCGATTCAGCATTTAGAAAGGCTCGTGAAGCTCGCAATTCTGAAAGGAAGATGTGGAAAAGCGCAAAGAAAGTTCCGTTGCATTAACAAGAACTGAAATTGGTAGCACGGCTCTGTACTGGGGCGAAAATGCCTCGATAGGTTTGTTGAAAAAATTTTTCCATAATGTTGCTTATGAATTAGCATGGCGTGGCGGTGAAGCAACAACTCGCAAGGTACGCTTTTTCAAAGAGGAAAAACTTAATCTCGGAGAAGTGACTAGTCGTATTGAATATAACCCAGTGTTCTCGAAAACTTGCCAAGGCGGCTCAACGAGAAAAAAAATCTAGTCGTAAGTAATACCACAAGAGCTCAGATTTGGCCGGATATTTTTCTATGCTCGTTTTCGAATACTTACTTTTCTGTGATTCAACTCGACGTGCTCGACAAAATCACTCGAGCTACGGTCTCGTGATTCTGTCGCCAGTTCTCGTTGAATTGCTCGCACGTAAGTATTCGAAAACGAGCATAGAAAAATATTTGGCCAAATTTGAGCTCTTGTGGTACTACTTACGACTTGATTTTTTTTTCATTGAAATTGATTCCGAATTGAGTCGGTGGTAGACGAAGAAATATGGAATTCGTTCAATTTTCTTCGAGGAATTAGATTATTTCATGTTTTATTCCAAACAGTACATCAACTCAATCTGTATTGAAATTATGATAAAGGTTATTTCATAATTGGAACTATTCAAACTATAGGATAGTAAGCTGGAAATTTATTAAGAATAACTCGAAAATATTACGATTACCTCATTTCTCTCCATCTTTTCTTTTTCTGTTTTTCCGAGAATTGGGTCGTAACACATTTTTTGCCACCCGAGTTCGGCCTCCTCCGCGTTTGGGAACCCTAATCAAATGGAATCGCAGTAATTCGACGAATTGGTTCCAAAGTAAGATGTAATTTGAAGCTACGTGATCGTGTTCGGCCTTTATGTCAATTATTAAAGCCGGTTTGGGACGAGGTTGCAAAAATAAGACCGAAGTCTGCTCGACCAGAAGATGAAGGAGGAATCGACGGAGAGCAGCGGAAACGAACGACTCGGCTTCTAGATGATAAATTCGTGCACGGAATTATTGTTATTTGGAGCACGCATTTTAGGAATCAGAAAAGTTGAAGACTTCCACAATCACGGCCATTATGTTAAGACTTTCGCAAAGTTTTTATATCTTCGTCGTATCAATTTTATATAGTATTCCCAATTCGATGTTTTGTTCCTTAATAGAGAAAATTGAATTCTTTGAACATATTGAGGAACTTCTATGGCGTTTTAATTCATAATGTTAAAACAATGCATTTTGGTAGACCGTTGTTCAGTTTGTTTTTATATGAACTAATGGAATAAATTGCAAGTTTTTATCAGTTTATAAGTACCGATAAACGTCAGATATACAAGGTGTCCGCGCTAAAGGGCCCTTTAGAAGTATCTAGGGAACGGTTTCATCGATCGATTTCGAATGTTGGGATTAGAGTAAATGGATATTAACCATTTTTTCTCTTTCCAAATATATATAACACGCTTGACAAATTTCCTCATATATCCGAATTTTTCCAGAAATTAATATTCTTCATTTTACCAAGTATGCTGGTGCAAATTCACACAAATATCCCAAATATATTCAATGCTCACAACAATGAAGCCCATTTGTAATAAGAACGAAACAAAGTTTATACTCAACAGTGAGGAAAAATAAAAAATGACTATTATCAAAAGAAAGAAAAACTATCTCGAGCATTCGAAAGTTTCTCCATCAATAAAAATGCAAGAAGAACACTTCTGCATGCATTTCGAATTTGAATATTATTCACTGATGCTGAATAAAGTTTGTTTCAACTTTTCTGTATCATTAATCAGGCGAATAGGGTGACACTGGTCACCAAAAACTGATTAAAAAGTTCTGGGACTAGTGTATTAGTGCATCATAATGCTTGAAATATACTAAGCTTCTTTGAGCCAAGAAAATATGATGGAAAAAGTCCTCGACAATGATTTCATCTATTATACTTTAATGGGGCGATTATGATTTCATTTATTTTATCATAATAAAGTTGTACGCCAAAGCACGGCGGTTCATTAACGTGCACTAAACATTAGAACCGAATCGCCCTTAGTGTTAAACATTCTCTTCCCGATGGGGATCGATATCGGATGACTAATGTTTCATTTTGTAGCAAATCTGAAGACAATCTGGTAATATTCAAAGGTTTAAACAAGTACAGGAAGTACATGGTTATAGAGGAATTAATGTGGTAGATTGGGGTGGAATTTCGTTTAATTGCAGAACTGATCTCGTTTTGGTTACCGATTCTCTGAACGCAATCTCTCCCTTAGATCTGTCAACCCTATATGCTTTTATATGCTGTAGTAATTGGGAGAAAAACTTTTATGTACCATAGTGCCCTTCGCTACACTGCAACTGCCGCGACTAATTTCATATATCTACATGGTATCAATGTTGGCCTGTTCAATCCCTTGACCTGAATCCAATTAAGCATGCTTGGGACACATTGCAGAGAGTTATATTAGAAGCCTAGGAGATGGAGGGCTGTAATTACACACCCCACAAAAGATTGTTGCATCGACCTACTTTTACGACAATACTATATAAACTTTTGGGTTGGTCATTCGCTTGGTAACTTTCAGAGGTGTAAAATAAGAAGATATCATTCAAAAGAGATGAGTTTATGATGGAAAATATCAATAATTTTAAAATTAAAAGATTTTACCATCTTCAAACATTCACCAAGAGACCAATCAACTAGCATTGAATGGTTACTAATCATTTTTAAAATGGAGTGTTTTCTCCCCGGGCCCAAATTACTGCCAATATACGTCTCCGAAGCCCCTCAAACAAATTTTGGATGGACTCTTGGGTCACTGAGTTCTAAATTTCAGGAAGCAGATTTTCTAGTTGTTGGAGTGTTCTACAAGGCGTCCTACATTGCTGAATTTGCTACCCCATGTTGTCCCAAACATGTTCTATAGGATTCAAGTCGGGACTTCTGGCTGGCCATCTTAAAATATCAATTTCGGCATTTTGCAGAAATTCTGTAGTTCCTCTCTAGCTGCATGAGGCCGAGCATTATCATGCATATAAATGAAGTTTTCGCCAATCAATGGGCAAAAGGGTACAACATGGGGTTCAAGGATAATCTGGGGTTCAAGGATAACTTGCGATGTATCTGGCCGCTGTCATTCTTCCATTATTCATTAGGACTAACTCGACCATGGAAAGAAATGCCTCCCACACCGTTACTGAGCCCCCTCCGAAGTTTTCGGTTTGCCGAATATTGCATTGCTGAAACCGTTCCTCAGGTCGTCTGTATACAGGCATGCGTCTGTCATTTGATACTAGATAGAACCTGGACTCGTCGGAAAAGAGAACAATCGACCATTCTGGAATACCTCATTTTGCATGTTTCCTTGCAACTGAAGTATTGTAACTCGATGCTCTCCGGTGAGACGCGGGCCGGTAGAAGCCACCCTTGGTCTGATATCGTCTTCTTTGAGCCTGTTCCTAACAGTTTGCAATGAAATATGCACATTTCTGGAAAGTGCAAGTTCATTTTGTAGCATTCTAGCCATACAGTGCCGAACTCTTAGTGCAGTTAAACGAAGCCAACGATCATCAACTGGTGTTGTTATCCGATTTCTTCCCTATTCCCCTGTTTCGTGGTACCCATTAATTGCTCTCGAAATAGTGGTTTGGTTAACATTCAACAAGTTAGCCACGTAACGTTGGCTTCGCCCCTCCTCTAGAAGTGTTACAATTCTTACCACTTCATGATCACTCAAATAGTGTCCAAGACGTTCAGCAGCGTTTACAATATATTCAAAGATTCGAAAATCAACACAAGAAACACAGAAAACTTGCATTAATTTAGCGTGAAAACTGAAGAGAAATTTAATGAATAAAGATAGTCAAATAAACTCATTCTTGTTTCAGATGTGTTTGAGATTATATGGAAACAAATACATAAATACATAAGATTTTTCCCCTCATATGTCCAAAAATATATGTTGACAAAAACTGCTTAATCGATTGTGGAATTCAGAATACGACAATTTTTATGGTGTGTGTGTATTTACGAGGAGCTCCTATTCTTTACTAAGGTCACCTTGAAATTTATTGAATGGGGTTTTCATCCAAAGGAAAATTAATTTCGATTATCAATAATTTTTTCTGATGCTGATTCATGCTTATTATACTGATTCACCGTTCACAGTAATTTTCCATTACTCAATACTTACTACTAACAGTAGTTGAATAACACACCAATCAGTAGCAAATATTCCGATATCTTTGTCAAGTGTATGTGCTGAGGTTTATGTTATATGAATATGATAGGATTATAAATTCTATGCCGATACTTTCAGCTATTTCTATGATGGTATAATTTGCATAGTAGTAAAAGTTTGTCTTACCTCGTTTTGGTTTATATTCTAGTCTAGCTATTTTGTTGCTTTTAACACCTTTATATTACAACGAACATAACATTGTATACATCAAAAAGTTTATAACTTCTGAAATTCGCCAGAGAAATTTCATTCGCATATTGATGAAATGTTTTAGTATACATCGAGGAAAATTTGAACGGATTCTTCGAAATTTCAAAAATGTTTTGTAACAAATTTTTGAACCTTACAGAATGACTGTACAAAATAAACATACTTGTAACATCGAAAATAGAGAATTTTTGATTGAATTCAACATAACACCATTTCTCGAATGAGAAGAGTGAAAACTTCAAATTTCGTTCTATATTCTTGGATCTCGTTTTCCCATCAACTCCCGAATAAATGGCCAAAACAGCCTCCCAATTAGTCCAAATTTCAATTCCGAAAATGAGGAATCCCAGGAATGGGAAATTCCTTTTATCATTATTCATTATCAATTTGAAATTCAAATGTAATCCATTGCCAAGTGAAAACGTTCAGAAATTCTTTTTAATTATCTGCTTTAATCTACACAATAAATCAGAAGAGATGTAAGTCCGCAATGAGAAATTCCAATAGATGGAAAGTGAAATTCAAATTATTGAACGAGAACTGGCGCATTCGCCAAATTGTCATAGTGATTTTGTGTACCTTCTTCCGAGAGGCAATCATGAGGTTGAATAATTACGTCGTAGATTCCTGAAAAACGAGAATATTTGACGAATTGTGAAACTGTTCGAATTAAAAATGTTGATTATCATTTTTGATGTTGAGTTTAAATATACAGGGTATTTCCTAAGTCGCAGATGTGGAATCAAATTCTTTCTTCGCAAAGGAAAATAGCAATCAGATGGAATTTTTCCAGAAATACCCAGCTTGACAAGGGCTTTTATGTCGAATCATGCTTGCCAACAAAGTTCTAATAGAAAACTAGAAAGCGATGAGGATTTCACCCATCTCTAGAAAAGATGGATGCATGAACGAATACTTACATGAAAGCCATTGTTGAAATTGAAGATTTCTATAGAATTCCAAGGCTATTGCCTTGTTCATTTGAAGAAATACCAAAAGCAAAAAAAGTTATTCGATAGATCATCCTCAGTTTGATCGGAAATCACTATTTGAATTAGGTGCATGTATTTAGGAAATACTCTGTTAGTGCTTTTGATTCACTGATAGACAATAAGCGGTCAAATCCATAGGCCTCATGATTACAAAACCAAATATCCCATATGGATACTTGCAGCAGGAAAAGGAATTTAAAGATACACAAGCATACACCAATTTGTCTCAACGATTTCAAACATTCTTTCGAAGTAATCATGGGCTTGAATAATTCTATAAAGAAATGAACACATTTGACGAAATAACTGTTTGAATTCAAACTGAATAACGCACTGAGTATCATTTGTGGTGCTGAATTTGATAATACAGTGTTTCCTGAGACGTCGATGTCTAATTTATTTTTTCTTCCCAAACGAATATAGCAATCAGATTGAATTTCTCCAGAAATCCTCAGTTTGACAAGGGCTTTTATGTCAAATCATGCTTTCCAACAAAGTACTGATAAAAACGAGAAAGGAATGGGGATTTTCTGAAAAGATGGAAGAATGGACGAATACATACATAAAAGCCATTGTTGAAACTGAAGATTTCTGTAGAATTCGAAGTTCACTGCCTTGTTCATTTGCGAATGAAAAAGTAAAGGAGGACTAAGAAAAAGTTATTTGATAAATCATCCTCATTTTAATTGGAAATCGCCACTTGTTGGTGCATGTATTTAGGAAACACCATGTAAGTGGTCTTGATTCATTGATTGAAAATAGGCATACGAATCTACAGGCCTTCTGAATTGGAAAACCGAATAAGCACTGGCGCATTCACCAAATTGTATCAGCGATTTTGTACCTTCTTTCCAGGTAACTATAGGGTTGACTAATTACGTCGTAAATTCCTATAACGAAATGAAAATATTTGGCGAATTGTGAAGCTGTTATGAAAATGTTCGAATTGAAACCAAATAAATCTTGAAACATTTCTAATAAAATGGAAAATAATAATGTGAGAGTTTGAGTATTATTTGTAATCTCGAATTCAAATATACAGGGTGTATCCTGAGTATGCCGACCCACTGAATTCGATGGTTCCTCAGCCAAATGAGGAAGGTTTGCTGAATAACTTATTTTAAGGCTCTTGTTCTTAGAGACTGATAAAATGGAGACTTTAATGTTTTCAATTGATTCGTCGCAAACGAAAATAGCCATGAGCATTTATGCAGAAATCCATCCCCAGTTTAATGAGGGCTTTTATGTCAGATTATGTTTCACAATAAAGTTCTTATAAAAAAAGAGGAAATGGTTGCGAATTTCATACATTTCCAGAAAATTAGGATGAATGAAAAAATACTAACATAACACCACTTTTTCATGTGCCAAGAAAATAAAAGAAGGACGCTAAGCAAAAAGCTAAAATGGAAGAAATTTAGGTGAGGAATCACCATTGAAGACAGTGCGTGTATCAAGAAAACACCCTGTATGAGAGCTTTTGTTTGACTGATAGACAACAGAGCCTGTCTTAGCTACAGGTTTTTGAATTCGAAAACAGAATCACCATCATATCATGTCAGGTTACTTGCCGATGGAGGTAATTTTATATTACCTAAACACTTGCGCATTCGCCAATTTGTTAGCACTAAAAGTTTCTATGAGAAATATTATGTAGAGCTGTGTGGAAAATCGTTTCAGTTTTGATGATTGGATGGTCGATTTTTTTTTCAATTTTCATGATTGTTATAGCATGGTCTAATGATTAATTGTCATCTTTATCACCAAAAATGAAATTATTGGATTTCTTTCTAGCAGGGCAATAAAACCAATTTGCATCTACTACAAATGCAGGAGGCATGGCAGTATCCAGTGTCAAGCAAGTTGCACAGCTGTTGTATCTTTTCTCGATCCTGTTTACGGCATATTTTACCCCCAATAACTTCGTAACGTAAACTAACCAGTCGAATTACACGAATAATATTGAATAATTGAAAAAAAAGAAAGCAGATTCGCCAAAATTTTTACAAATTCGATACTTTTCATACTCAGCTACAATTATTGTATTCTGAAGGCGTAACTGAGAAAGAAGCCTGCTACCAGAGCAATTTTTTCAACATCACCACTTCCAGAAAGTTCAACCATCTTCTCGAGGATAATTTCCAGCAAGATGGAACTTTTAACGTTGGTTTTTAGATCGGTATAAACAAAATATTTCTTGTGGTAAATCAATCGTCTATTAATTTAGAAAAGAATGCGTTACTACAGGGTGGACAGATATTGCGAGTAGAGGAAAATGAGCCCCTTTCGCGTCTTCTTTTTTTGCGAGGAATTCATTGATGCAAATAAATTCAAGATAGCATATTTGGGTTTCGAGTTACTTGGAAATTTTCAAATTCAGTCAGGTGCCAATATCCCGAATGATTCTTACAGGCACTATTTCACTTCTAATCGAACTATCTGCGGAAATTTTTTTGTCCAACGGTTTTTGAGTTGAATGCATACTGGCGTATATTTAAATTATTCTGTCGAATAGAGTTTTTTTTCCTTTTCGAAAATATATCACTTGTGCATTCAATTCTATTTATCCATGACGTGTTTTGATGGAAAACCAAAAATTGTGAAAATTTTCATTAATTTTTCTACTAACTGTATGTCAATTCACAGAATTAACAGGGAATGATTGAAAAAGCTTCTGATAGTTGGCAAAATAAAACTTGTAATGGCAATTCATATAAAATATAGTTTTAATCCAGTAAAACTATAAACAATAGTATTTGTTGTAATAATGAAGCGGTTATGCCGTACGATAATGTTGAAAAGTTTGATATGATTGTTTGTTATATTCAAAATAACTATGATACAGGTGCTTCAAAGCTACTTACTTGGATCGAAAAATTCATAAAAGTATATCAGATAAATTGTGGGAAAACCATGGTACATTCAAAGTCCTAAGGAAATAAGGACATGAAGCAGTTGATGGAGAAGATGCAACAATTGATGTAATAAGTAGTGTAACTGTCTAGCCATCGATTTCGAGCAGGCAAATTGGAATGGACAGAGGGGCATCTAGGAGACGAGAGCTATTTTTTTCTTGAATTGAGAATTTCTTAGTTTTTGCTGCCAAGAAATTTTCAACGTCGACCCAAGTTTTGCGAACGGTTTGTGCAAAAATTTCATGAAAAAAAAATTAAGGGCATCCTCATGAACTATGGTACAGTCAACGTCCCAAGAAGAAGAAAATATGAAGTAGTTGATGGAGAAAATGCAACAATTGATGTAATAAGTAGTATAACTGCCAACCGATCGTTTTTGATCATATGAATTGAAATGGAAGCGGGGTATCCAGGAGTCAAACGAAACATCAGAAAATGAGAATGGTGCCTAGAGATTTTCAACGTCGACTCGATTTGTAAAAAGGTTTCAATAGAAATCTGAAGACAATCCGTAGTTTTTCTTAAAAAAAATGACTGATGAAGTTCACATCAGCAGCGATAGAACATTCAATCGTCAAAATGAACATTGCTGGTGGAATGAAAACCCACATTGTCATATTTATATTCAACTCAAGGCCGACGTGGTTTCAAAATTTTCGTACGGCATGGAAGGCTCGTTATTACAAACAAAATAATATTCACACAATAGTTGTAACTTGTTGAAAAAGAAATAATTTATCTAAGTTAATTTGATTGAGCAGGTCGTTACTTGATGAAAATCGATATACATATTTCAATGAAATAAAACTATAGTATTTAGATTTTCACTATATTAACAAAACTATGACCTGTTTCACCACATAGTGTGTATCTATCTGATGAAGCCACAGTGTGGTGAAACAGGTCATAGTTTTGTTAATATAGTGAAAATCTAAATACTATAGTTTTATTTCATTGAAAATATCTAAATTAACATTGTAAGAATCAACTTTCGAACTGTCCCGTCATAATGACAACACACTTGAACCATCTCAATTATTTCATGGAAATTCTGTGAATGGTCTAACTAGATAAAATAAGGGAAAAGTTATACAATTTTCGGTTTTTCATGAAAACACGTCCTGGATGATAGAATTGACTGCACATTGAGTCTACTTGAAATGAAACTGAAAAAGGAAGAAAAGAAGGACGCTATATTGTATAGTTTCTCTGTTATTCGGATTTCCATTTCATCGACGTCTCTTGAACACAATAAATTTTATCGAACGAAAATAATTTTTTACTGACCTCTGGAGGTGAATCACTCAGAAAAGATAGATTCAAAGAAAAAAAATCATATGTATTTGTAACATTATGATGAGACATATTAGATTCAGAGTTATTGATACCTTGTTTCTATTTGAATTTAAGTTGCTGATTACGGCTAAACACTTAAGCATTAAGTATTTTGAATAGTAGCTTTTCTGGTCGTGCAATTGCCAAACTATTATTATGCTTAGGTTAGCACAATATGGTAGATTTCAAAGTATTAAATGTGGTCTATACTACATCAAGTGTTATGACAATTAGTAACGTTACAGCTGCCATCGATTCCTACTCAAATACTTAAGTGCGATCTTCTGATGAAGGCAGGATCCAACGATTCCAACGTTATTCCAACAAAACCACTCTGGCGATTCCCCCTATTTCATAAATTTCGTGGAACACATATTTATGATGGTCTGTGTTGACAAGCCGAATTGACCAAATGGCTGAATGCGCATTTCACTATCAATTTCGACTCTCGAAGTTGACACGTTCATTCCGAAGAGGAGTTGGGGTCCTAAGTGGATGACAAAGTGCTAGCGTAGTCCGAATGTATAGGGGGTTTACGTGAACACATTTTTCCTGAGATATACGGAAAATTGAGTTCGATAGCAATGCATGTCTTGCTACATGATTCAGTATTTAATTGATGAAGATTTTTCGTTCTTCTTTTGATCTGAAATGTTTTCGCTAATGATTAACCTCCGTTTGGCACGAAATGACAATGTGCTTTTCAGTACGTAAATGTTTCCTATGAGAATATTTTTTTTCACTCTATGAATCAAGCCGTCATCGAATGGAAGTTTTACTGTGTTTATACTACCACATAATGAACTAGGAGATAGATAGATTGATAAATAAAGTGATTCACAACATAATTGAGTACATACATAAAACCATCACAGTGTAACGTCAATAACACGTCAAAAAAACATTATATGAAAACTTTAATACCATAATATAAAGCTATACTAACAAATATTTGTGTTTCCTGCGATAATTATGAGTACAGCACGCGCTCTGAGATGAAAGCCAAGATCTGCTTCTTGAAAAGCTTGAGACTCATGCCATTGTGTAAAACTGTCTGTATCGAAAAAACAATTGCAGTGTTGAATATTGCGCCTGATGTTGGGACAGCGAAAAATAATATTTTGGGTAGCGATACGACAAAATATTCGTCACTTGTAAATATTGTATATATAAACACCTCAAAAAAGTCTAGGGAACACTTGTATATAATGTATTCTCAAGAAAACAGAATAATATTTGACTTCTCCAAAGCACCTATTATAAAAAAAATTTGAAATTTGAAATTTGAAAATGATAAAATTTGGTGAAACACAAAAAAAATCCTGAACTAATATTTTCGAAACGATATGGAAGCACTTATATTTTTCAGTACCCAGAAGGTCCACCCCTGTTATTGATGACACTTTGGTATCGTCGCGGCATGCTCAATATTAAATTGTCTATTACATTTTGGCCTAAGTCATTCCAAGCCCCCTGAACTGCTAATCGAAGCTCCTGTTCATGATGGAAGACGTTTTGACGCAGGAGATTTCTTTTTAGGGTGTCCCACACATGCTCGATGGGATTCAGATCTGGGGAGCAGGATGGCCACGGTAGAAGATCGATATCATTCTCTTCAAGAACGTTCAAGACAACTCTTGTACGATGAGGAGGGGCATTATCTTGTTGGAAGAGTGGATTTTGACCCATTGTTTGGAGAAACGATACCACTACAGGTGAAACTATCTCATTTGCGTAAGAATTTCCCGTGAGGTTGTTCTGTATGAAAACGAGGTCAGTTCTTCCACCAAGGCGTATACCTTCCCAAAACATCACTGATCCGCCTCCCTGTCTAACAACTTCTCGAGCATGCTGAAGATGGTTTTGCCTTCCAGGTTCCCTCCATATTCGAATTCTTCCCGAATCGGGATAATAACTATATCTAGATTCATCACTGAAGAGAACTGTGGCCCACCTCTCTCGATTTCAGTTTACGTGTTCTAAAGCTAAACGAGCAGCGCGATTTCCATGTGTCAGTTGTGGAACTCTTAAAGGACGTCTGGAGTGGAGTTGACCTTCGTGCAGTCGATTTCACACATTATCGGAAATTTGTACATTATGAACTCGTGATAGCTCTTGAGCTAATTGAGATGCTGTGATAGTACGATCTCTTCTGGCTTGTAAAACCAAAAATCGGTCTTGGGCGACTGTAGTAATCCTGAAACGACCTGTATGGCGTTCTTCTACGCTACCTGTTTCATTGAAACGCGACCATAAACGGTTTATGACACTTGGGCTACTTCCCAGAACCTTGGATACTTCCCGTTGTGAGCTCCCAGCTTGGAGTATGCCAACGGCTCGTAACATCTCTGCTCTAGTCAAATGTCGTATTTCCATGGTCGAATCACAAAACTTCAATCTTTTATTTGTGCTTACAACAGAAACGAAGTGCCAACTAACTGTATTCAAACACTGAGTACATGAAATGATTATAAAGTAGCGTCGCATCTGCTGCATTTTTAGTTTTTTATAAAAAAAAACTGAAATCTGTTGAGCCGCTCCACATAATTTGGTGAGAAATTGATGCAGGTGTTCATTTCTTTAAAAAATCATCCATATTGTTCGTTCTGGATACGATATATCGATATTCAGAAAGGTTCCCTAGAGCTTTTTCAGGTGTTTGCAAGCCAGTAATCGTTAGGACTCCATTATTCTTGAAGATCTCTAGATAGTTTATCGTAAATAACCCTAAAAGTATATTTCAGATCAATAAAGATTCCCGCAACATGAGAACTTCGTACCCAGAACATCACACCATAAGAGAGCAAAGACTGGAAATTAGAAAAATAAATAATCTTTAGTATATTTTTATCTGCGTTATGTTAGGGTGCATTGAATGCAACTTTTGTATGAAGAATCATTATAGTTGGACCACTTCATACTGCATACTTAACAATTTACGAGTTGGTTTCAAGCGAGTGACCATATTCCTAATGCATAATACATAGGGTGTTTTGAAATGATCAGTCTGAATGACTTCCGTTTTGTCCTTGTTCAAAACTGAGCTGTTTTTAATACACCACCATTCAATCTCCGACACTCAATTGGCTGCCTTCGAATCAACAAGATCAGCTCCAGCAGCTGCAACTACAATACTACTGTCATCAGCAATCATTAGAAGTCTGCAGGTATCCTCTTCGATTTAGTCCGGTAGGTCATTCATATAAACAAAAAATAACAGGGGGCCTAGAATACTTCCTTGTGGTATACCTATACAGGGTATCTACTATAAGAGGTGCCAAACTTCAGAAAGTGATAGTACAAGTCATTTGCAACACAAAATGTCCAATAACATTCTTTCGAAAAGTTAATAATTATCTAGTTATTAATCACTTCTTGATTTTACGAAATTTTTTGCTTCTCTTTATAAAAATAAGAATATCTCTGTTACTCTTACAGCTACATCAAATCCGACCATACCATCAGAAAGAACATTGAATTTGCTATATGATAGGTAAGTACTAATGGTAAAAAATTTTGTATACCGGGTGTTGTAAAAGGATTAATGAAAAAATTGTGAAATTAACAAGATTTGTGGTTTTTTCTTGTTAGCTGTACTACTGAAAACTGATCAATAAGTAGCCGTTTTGTTTCTGGAAACACCTATTACATTGATCTGGCTTTTAAACGGTATATCAACTTTCGAGCTCACCATTTTATTACCAGCAATATCATGGGTAAGAGTAAGAGTAAGAACATCAAATTCTCTTAGCCGATCACAAATGAGCTAGTTTCACCGAAGTGTCTAAACAATTCCACAAATGACTTTTCAATTATAATAAGCGATAAACAAATAACATATCTAAATATTGAATGTTTAAGAAACTAGGAATAATTAATTTTTCTCAGATTAGAAAAAGAAAATTAGAGAAACGAAGCGTAAAGAATAAATCACAGAAAGCTTGTATTACTTGATTTTAAAACAAATATTTAGAATTCGGCAAGAACTGTCATTCAATGAATTAATGAATTGAGGTTTATATTCTCCCCTTTTACGGTTTCATTTTATTTTTCGAAGAAAAACATGCCTACTTTCTCAAATTTAGAATATCGTACTATGTTATTTGTTTATGAATTCACGAATGAAAATTCCAGTGCAGCGGTGTGGGAGTATGCATTGCTCTTTCCAAACAGACAGCAACCTTGCAGAAAGACATTTGTTGAAGTGAAGAATTAGAGAAGGTGGTAGAAATTCTCAGCAATGGAGACAAGCACCTGCAATATTACACAGGCTGTTCGCGGAGAACCTACAAGTACTCGGACAATTGGTGCTACATTGAGACTTCATCATTCTACGGTTCATAGAGTTCTCAAGCGAAATAATCTACATCCTTACCATTTGAGTAAGGTTCAAGACCTATTACCAGTGGATAGTGAGGTGAGGTTGCAAATTTGTAGTTGTTACATGAATAAATTACAGGATTGGGGATTTTATGGAAAATTGATCTTCAAAAAGAGAACAAAAATGATATTCAAAGACATTCCAAAGCAAACTCACATAATCAGGAATAGATCACTATTATCGCTACTTTGAACTCTTGTTTATCATCAGGTAGTGAGTATAAAGTGCCATAGTATTCGTAAATGGGCTTTTATTAAGAAGAATCAGATGGTAGTTATCAATTCATAAACTATTGTGAGCTCTTTTCATTTGAATATATACAAATATGTGAAAATGTAGTAAATAACCTTCTCCAATTAAAATCCAAAAATGCGTTTAGACCTCGAAATAAATAGTCACCACTTTTATTTAAAGCAAAAATCCTATCAAGAATTAAATAAGTCAGAGTTTATACGTTATATTGCTTGGACTGCAGAAAACTAACAACAAACTTATCGTTCCTTCAAAATAAGATACAGAAAATATCAAACTTCATTAATTTAAAATAAACAAGATCTAACCTAACCACTGCATTCAAAATGATCACTCTCTCAAGTATTGATAGCTCGAAAACCCCATGCATTGCCCAGAAAAGAAGCTAATACAATTACCCATAAACATGATATTTTCAAACCATTGTTTTAAGATAATTCACAGATAATGAACGACCAGACCGATTTATGTTATTTCCAAATTTTTGATGTATTGAAATTATAACTCCTTTCAATAGTTCAATAGTATAGGACCTATATACCTACTATATGTTTTTTCTAAATGAAAACCATTTATGAATAACGGACCTTTTATACAAAGTTTTATACTATCAGATGATGAACTTGTTGCTAGTGAAAACAAAATTCCAGTCGAGTTTTAGTAATACTTTTCCTTACTTTTTTCGAAGCTTAACAGTGTTGAATTACCTCAACTTCTTCTCATTATTGAAAACTATCAACTACCAAAACTCTAATAAATCTTTTTCCATAGATCACTAGTTCGAAATATACTCACAGAATGAAGACAGAAACATTTTTCAACATGTATAAAGTACCCACTCATTGAATATTCAACCCACTAAAAGGATAAAAGGCAAAACCTTTGTGAGATTTCGGCCGTTATTAGTTATAACTGTCCCAACCTACCTAAATTGAGCTTTTAGAAGCACTCGACTCTAAATCCGAATCCACTCATTCAAAATATGTGCTCAGAAAAGTGCGGTTGAGTTTCCAGTAGTAGTCGTCATAGATAAAATTATTACAGAAATGTATCCCATTTGTTATGTGCCATACATTGAGTGCATAGCAATTTATAACGAAAATTGTAGTAGGCGGCGAATATTTTATATAAAATTCAGTTTAACTTCATGAAGTTGAAGTGGAATTGGTGCAACTCTGAATTTAGTAACTAAAAATAGATGAAAAAAGGAATGACTGTTCAGAGAATAATTTTGTTTTTTCTCAATTTTCCGTTATATTTGAGATGTATTGTACAGGGTGACTCGAATAAGATATATAGAAGCCATCTCGGTTACAGTTGGAGCTAGAAAAGAAAAACACAGCACATTTTCTGGCTTTTTTTCAGGAGAAAATGATGCGATGAATGAAAACCATATTTTGTTTAAATTTTTCGATTTAGAGTTTCCAACCAAAACATATGTTTTGAAATTATAATAATCTTCGGTATTATTGGAGCTTAAGCTTTGAATTAAAAACATTGTAGAGGTACTTTTTTGAGTATGTGATGAAGGGATTATACGTATTGTTATACGTGGAAAAAGATATACATCTCAAAGCTACAGCATCTTATACAAATTTCTGGTATTTTATATCTGGAGACAAATATCTGAATCTAAGGCAAATCGCCTTTCAACTGACGGTAATGTTTGGTTAAACCTACTTGTGCGAGTCTGCATTTTCTGAAATGAAGATAATTAAATCAAAACATCGCAATCGACTAACTGAATATCATATGTATATGTATGTATATTGCGATTAGCACCGAGTGGTTACGTACCATCATATGAAAAGTATGCTGAGGACATGCTGTGACACGCTTCAACATCCAAAGTCACTCCTTAGTTAAGTTTAACACCATATGTAACTCTTTTGTTTTGTAACAATCAATAAACTCGCAGTTTTGAATCACTTTGAGTTTTTTCATTGATATTATAGAGAAGAACCTAACTAAACCTAACCCAAACCTTGACTAAAATAATGTATATTATGCGGAAAGCTAATATCTATATATGCTACGGTACACCCTACCTAGGTAGGAAGGTAGATAGGATGTATCGTGTATGTACGACAACCCTGCATCACACATACTTGCAGCCTCTCAGAGTCGATCGTAAGTAGTCTAAAAATATTGAGGTAGGTCGCCAGTATTTCAAGTTTGAGCACCCCTGTCTTAAATATACTGAAGAGAGCGGGAACCCATTCATTTGAATCCAACTTTCATATATTAAATCAATGGATTAATCTTCAATGTAGTCCTGAGAGTTATTCGTAAGAAACTCAAAAGATGATTCTGAGGGGGTACAAAATGTGGACCACAAACATTGTTATCAATAACTTCTAACCAAACATTTACCGAAAATTCATTTTGAAATGATCTTGGTCGGATCTACCGAGGATGAGTTCAAAGGATTTTGCGCAAAAAACTTTGATTTTCTTCTGTAGAATTTGTGTAAATCCTAAACGGGCTGTAGGTGATATCCATGTATTTGGTCATTTCGTGTCGATTATTATCAAAGATAAAGTATACGATTGCGATTAAAATTTCGACGTTTTCTGTTTTGTTCGTTATTGACACGCTGATCAACGTTACAAAAATTCTGTTGTACTTAAACGAGCACTTGGAAAGAAAACTGTCGATTCCGCATTTCCATCAGAAAATCCTAAACAAAAATGACTAAGTATTCATTGTTACTTGAAAGTATTCTCAGAATTACAGTTAGATCACTAATTAATAATAACAATAACCATATCAATAATTAATAATAACAATATTCTCATCAAATCAAAATTACTGCAGAGCTAACTAATTTTTACTCAATATTTGTCTCTGTCAATTTTGACAAATAAACTTGTTCAATTGTTTTCCAAAGATCACTATTTCAATTTATCACTTTATTTTTTTGTGAAAATAAATACGCCAATATTCAAATCCTGGGATACTGAGAATGAGATTTTTGCTAGTGAAATGAACGGAAGAAAATCCAAATTTTTGAACAAAATTTTTACATACGAATTCCTTTTCACTTATAATAATAACGAATAACGAATAACGAATTATCATAAAGTCCATGTTTGGGCCAATAAAAGTCCTCGAGATATTTGAACATACAATCAAAAATAAATATAAAAATTAATTCAATTTTAATTTTGATTTTTAGTTTCAAATTCGAGTTGTACAGAAAAATCGGTCGGGTACCTTTTTTTCCAAATTGAATGGAAAATCCAAAACTGCTTATTATTTTGTAAAAAAACAGTGCCGTACCAATTTTTCCTCAAAAAATTTTCAGTTACGTTATGTTAGTACATACACCACTGGTAAAATTGAAACGCCAGTTAACGCCTGCAAAAATTCATTCAAATATCTGCAGTCGTTTGGCAACAATTCGATCCCATTTTACTAACTTGAACACTGTATTTTTCAACAAAGAATTCTTCGAATATAGTTTATATAGCAAACTCATATTATTTTTCGATTCTCTATTGCTCTCTGAATTTTCTGCTATAGAATTGGATCATCCTGTACAAGGCACCTCTGCCTTTTAAATCTACTACTGATCCGATGAACCCACAGTGTAGTTAAACGCGTCATAATTTTATTCAATTGAAAAAAATGATTGAAGTAATGGAAAGCAGTATATACTTATCTGAATTTTAAGAATTGAATACATGTTTTCTTGATGCTTACCTGTAACAAAAAAGAAAAAAATTAGATTTATTATTATTAATTAGTAACGTAAAAATATGTAGCTATCAAAGACACCAAAATTGAATAAACTTGTCAATTTGATTTGAACGCATAATAGATAATTTGTGTAATAGTATGATGTTTTGAAAATCTTTTTGATTGATCCCCAGATGGTATCATAGGTTTAACATTAAAACAGCATCATCTATCTAGTTTGCATAGAAGCTTTCAAGTTTGTGAACGTAAAGAGTTGAGGGGACAATCAGAATATACATTCAAACAGTACGTGCTCGATTTTTTTTCATCTTGCTCACAACCTCTGCGGAGCGGCGTGTCGCCGATATGAAGATGTACTCCAGTGGACAATGTCCATTATGCGAATTCTAAAATGAGCCATGTCAATCATCTTCAGGGTTCGATATCGATTATCAGTATTTAAGCACTAGAAATGTAGAGAACAAAATTCCAAGATTGCTCTAATTCCGGGCGTGTTATCTTTTGTAATCGAAACAGTTCAATAATAGAAAGATATATAAGATAACCATTTAAGAACTGAACTGGTCCATTGTTTCCCAATATGCCAGGTAGAAAGGGAGATAGCATAGACGGCAGTAAAATTAGTTGGAAAAATAGGTTTTATACATTTGTTTATCCCCTATTTATTTGGTCATTCTTGATAGTAAGGTACTTAGTTGCAGATCATTAAAATGCTATTAATTTAACAATACCTAAATTGAAATTCCCAATCCTATTTATTATTAACGAAATAAAAGTTTATAGATTTTAAGATCTGCTTACCTACATGGAAATAATCATTATATATATATATATATATATATATATATATATATATATATATATATATATATATATATATATATATATATATATATATATATCTTTTGAAAAGAGAGGATTCACAAAAATTTGAATATTTGTATTGGCAATAAATGCTTATATCTATAATTTTGGTGTATGTCAGAAAAAACACAAGTGTGAGCTCAGGAAATGTAACAGGGGAACCATACTATCTTGTATATGATTCAATAAACGAGAATTGGATCTGAGCTTTACGATATTCGATTTATAGTTAAGGTTAATTACGACCCCAAATAAAGCTGTAACACCTAGGGTGTGTAACAACAACAATCTCATTCGCCAACCAACCATATTCGGATATTCAGGAAAACCTTTTCTCCCCCAAAACTAAGTCTTGTGCTGATAGCAGCAGCTAATGTCTTGTAATATGGAGCCCGGCAATAAAAATCCCACATTCAGACTAACTCATTTGGATCCCTGACAATGACTGCAGGGACATTTATCAGAAATCGGAACCGTATAAGTCGCAAGGGGCGTTACAGAAGGCGCTTTCTCTAGCCAAAACATACTGATTGCCGGCGATAAATTTTTAGTGAATTATACAATCGCACCAACGGAGAATATTAACTGCTTTCTGTTCGAATTGTTTGTTAGATGTTAAAATCGTAGGATGCTTGTTTGTTATTTTTCTCGGGAAATTCTACTACAGTAAATTTCCTTTGCGAATTGATTTTCGAATATTTTTTCAGTATATAAAAAATGGTCCAAGAAAAAAGTTTATGAAATGTGAAACGAAGATTTCGTACCGCGGTTTGCGATAAGGAGTGAAATGGAACGAATAGTCCCATAACGAAATCACGAAAGTACCGAATAGAATATTTTGTAGCTAGGTTAGGTTACATCTCATCAGTTAGAACTTGCGAAATTATTGCTATATGTATAGACACATTGAAGAATTTTTATTCAGAGAACAATATTCAACCTTCCGTATTATGTTGAATATGGTTTTCCGATCCACCCCTTAATTACCATCGCAACACATAGTAACGGTACAGCTCGGTCGGATGTCATGAATAGAAGAAATAGACTGCAGTTTCGGTCAGTATTGCATACTCACAACATCAGGCCAGACTGCCACCCACTCATCACAAACAGTTGGAGCGCAACAAAACATGTAAATGTTATTGCGATCTCCTACGAACCGACACAGAGGCCACTTACTATCGCCACTGGGAAACCATGAAAGCAAACGGTAGATAAACAGACAAACCTCAAGGAGTCATACTAGTTTGACTATTCACCGCCACGCTACACCTTGTGTCAGCAAGAAACCGACTGAGCTATACCGCTGCTGTTTGGCCCAGGTAGACGATAATTATGAAGAGTGGATCGGAAAAGCAGCCCCGTCAGGGAAGGATATTTAACCTCCTACGGAAGATTGAATATTATTCCTTGAATAAAAGTTATTCAATATATATCGATAACTTCGCAAGTTCTCATTGATGAGATGTGATGTATACATGTTGACCTAGTTGACAGCCAGATATGAATAAGGAGCGTTAGTCTTTCGACAGATCACTTTCTTGCTGACACGGTGTGTAGCGTTGCGGTAAATAGTCGAACTAGTGTGACTTCTTGAGGTTTTCTGTTTATCTACTCTTTGTTTTCATAGTTTCCCGGTGGTGATGATGAGCGGCCTCTGTATCGGTTCGTGGGAGGGCTTTCGACAGATCCCTTTCTGGCTGACACGGTGTGTTGCGTTGTCTGGCTTGATGTGGTGAATGGGTACGCAATACTGACGAGGTCAACTGAGACCGAAACTGCAGTCTATTGCTCCTATTCATGATATTCGACCCAGCTGTACCGCTGCTATGTGGATTAGGTTGTGGATGATTATGGTGGATCAGAAAACCAGATCCTTCAGGGAAGGATACTCAACACTTTACGGAAGATTGAATATTGTTCCTTGAATAAAAAATTCTTGAATAGGTTAGGTTAGGTTAGATTTCGTTAGAACGAAATTATGAAAGTAACGAATAGCATATTCTGTGACTAGGTCAGAATAAAAAAAACTGGTACGAGTGGAAAAGTATGGAATTCTTTCTTTTTACGGAGTAGCAGACTGTATTTTCTCCATTACCGCAAAATATAAATCAAAAACAAATAAATTAAATTTGAAAAACAATCAAGCAAGTTATTTAGTGAGACGGAAGAACATCTCCGCAAAAGAGGAAATATCGCAGGTTAAGTACTTTTTGATTATCTCCTTAGTCCTTTTTATGGCCTTGCTTGATGTAAAATATTTTCTTAAATTCAAGTGTTGTTTAGACATATAAGAAGTATGATTGTTGAAATATTTTTCTGCTGGTTTGCTTCTTCCATTGTTACAGATTCCTGTCCCAAACCCCTTCCTTTCACCCTTCTATTCGTTTGGAACTCATGGAATGCAAGAGAGAATGAAGCGGCTAAGCAGAAAAATCTTTGGTACTCTTTATGTACACACGACACTAACACAACATAAACAGACAAGCTATTGCTAGTGCAATAGCGACAGGGAAACGAGTTTTTTCCTCAGGTTTTTCCACTCGTTTATTGAATCATATACAAGATAGTATGGTTCCCCTGGTACATTTCCTGAGCTCACACTTGTGTTTTTCTGACACACACCAAAATTATAGATATAAGCATTTATTGTGAATACAATATATATATATATATATATATATATATATATATATATATATATATATATATATATATATATATATATATATATATATATATATATATATATATATATATATATATATATATATATAGTGACTTTTGTATCAACATATTATCAATATTAATATTTATAGTATTTGAACAATCATTGAAATTGAAAATTGACGCACAGGGCACAGTTGACGAACAAAGTTGGTTTGCAAGATTTATTCGATTTTGCAGAGAAGTTTTTATGTATCCTTCTGCTACTTGAGAAGATTTTCAGTCTCCATGTTCTTTTAGTGTTGTAATATCAGCACATGCATTGACTAACGTTGTCGCTGAAGTTTGCAAATGTTGAATGTTTGATATTGATATGTATGTACGTAATATATGTAATTATTTTGAATGAATAAAAAATTAAAAAAACTGTTTTATAATTTATATATTTATAAACATTAATTAATATTTTCTTGTATGAAAATACTCGATTTCTTAGCTATATAATTTTCAAAAGATCGTTTCAACAAAGATTTCAATTTTTATATTTAGAAATCGATATCGTGTCTCAAATTTATTGTTGGATTCAAGAATTAATTTTCCATAGAGTTGAGGATTTCCATTTTTTTAATAAATTAGCAAAAATTGCAAGTGAAATATTTTCAGAAAAGGAGTTCGTTTTTCTTGTTGCCAATCTCTGAACAGTGCATAAGACTTTTCGTATTCATATTTTGATTTTTGCTGCAGGAGGTTCCCGATTATATTATTTGAATAATTTATAATTTCAGGTAGAATATTTTCAAGTTCTACATTTATGTAAAACCAAAAGACATTCCTCGTATAAGATGAAGTTATCTAATAATGTTGAAGATTGATAGTTTTGTCAAGAATATCTTTTAGGTTAATTCCCACGATGGTTGGATATCGGTTTTCTGGTATTCCTGTATCTTACAGCTTACAGGTTACTTGATTGGCTGAATATGGTTCATACGGTGACTGCCCTAGGTGGCAAGACTAGTTCCCTAAAGACGTGGTTACCCCAGTCGTAAAATATCAAGGTTTGGCATAAAGATGAAAACTCGTGACAGTAAAATATCTTAATAGTGAAAAAAATCCTTAGAATAGCAGATATTGATCTAGATTAATATAACGAAAGAAAATCCGAAATCTCTCCACTCTCTAATTAAATTCGTTGTCGAGGAAATCCGGCAAAATTACTGACTACTTATAACGCCTCAGACGATTGGAATTTAACCAGAAAATCAAAACAATACTTAATTACTTTTCTGAAAATTATTCACTCCAATCGCTTCAACACAGCTCCAATAAAATCACAAACGCTTCCGAAGATTCCTTAATGGAAAGAGAGCGAATCTAATGAATTCCGAACTTATATAGACTCGGTTCTATGAAAAACTATTAATTTTCCAAAAAACTAATGAAAAAGCGAAATTATCCTCTTCACAATAATAAAGTGGAAATGAAACATAGAATGAGTACTGCTTTCCGTTCTTCCACAAAAACGAGAAAACGATCTTCTTTTAAGTACTGACTTACAATTAACCGGTGAAGAACCCAGATCAATGCCAGAGACACCTTACGGATATAACTATAATTTTAATTGGGTATCATTACCTGTTGATTCATGATTCGAATTTCAAACTGTTTGAGTATTTAACTTGATGAAATGAGATTGAATTATTAATAAAATAATGAAAACTGAGTTTAAGAGATATAAATGATTAATTCAAGAAATCGGACTGTTACAGTTTATTGCATCACAACAAAATTTTGTTAGTTGCTAATTTAGAGAAAGACTCACATCCAAAAAACGTTATGGTAAAAACAATGAGCTATCAGAAAGATTTTATAATTTTAGAAGAGAGTAGAGCAGGAGGAATACCGAACTACCGAATTAACATCAATCCATAGAATTCCGATTGTGGGAAAGATCTGATGAACACGAAAATGCGATTCGCTCCATCAAAATTCCAGTGAATATATTCGTCCCAAATATTTCGATTACAGTATCCGACTTTAATCCCTCTTCCTTCGACGGACCAGTTGAAAAGCGCCCGAAGTGTATTTCGGAAATATCGAGTTATTGAAGTGAGGTATATTAAAAATACCGCCGCATTGCCGGGTGCATCAACCGGAGAAGGTTTTCGAATGCTTCTACTTCCCCCGATAATCTCGTGGATATCGTTCGTGTTTGAGCATCAGAAATATGGGAAACGTCACACGCTCTTGACGGAACAGTTCTTTTACCTCTTCCGGAAATGCGGATGAGCGACGAGTCTGATGGAAAGACGCCCAGGAAAATTTATGAAGATCGCTTTGTTTAACGTGCCACGTGTTTTTGACAATCCACCTACAGAGGGTATAATCTGGTTATGACATTTTTCACGGTTTCTGGCATACAAAGCGCATGCAGATGTAATTTGAGAAACAAAATTCTAACTCAATATTAACCTGCTACAAGAAATGAGGATATGGTTAAAATTCGTGCAGAGAGTATATCTCAATCAATTATTTTTTTCCAGTTATCATAAAAATTGCATAAATAATATATGTATGAATTTATAACTGAACTAATGAAAACATATTCCTAATATACTTTGTCCACGGCAATAATGTATCAAAATAAAAACAATGAAAAATCAATACACACGAAAATTGAAATGTGAGGGTATTAGAAGTTTTTGGTAGCAAAATTTGGTGGGAAATTTTCATAAATCAAAACTTGGGAATAGAGTGCTATTTTTAGGTCTTCGCGATTTACATTGTTATCAAGAGATATTTTTCTATACTATTTTACAAATTTTGCATTTATAGTGCTTTCCCACAGTCTACATTTTCAAGTGAACGTACTGCACTGACGTGGACACTGCCCAGGGGAATATTGCCCCTTCTGAGTTGATCTCTACCACTCTTTCTCTTTCACACAAAATCTTCATTATTTTTCTTTCTCAAAAAACTCCACTTCTACCGTGTATATTATGCTGTACAACCAATAGGCATGACGAAAGATTTTGAAATCCTCTTCCGTAATGCGGATACACATCTACTGTTTACAACAAAACCTTTATTTCGGTAATGAACTAAAGTTTTTGGAAGTTTAAAGCCATTTTCATAATCATTTTTAAATATTACGCGAAAACAGCTCGCCGTGTCATGGCGTCGTGTGTGACGTCATACTTACGTAAACGTCAAATTTGTTTACGCGTAGCTGTACAGCAAAGTAAACAAACCTTCCGTATTTCTTGTGTTAAAAATGAATTCTAAAGTTTATAAGTGGTGTGCAGTATCTCAGTGCAAAAATACAACAATAGCGACACCCAACAAAGTGTTTGCATATGTCCCATATAAGAAAATAATAAGAGATGAATGGTTAAAGCTTGCACGACGAATCCCGAACGACAAATTCGCCACTTTATTTCAGTGAAGATCACTTTGATGTGAGAATGTTATCATGTATTGATAGATTCTTAACTTAATGTTTGTTTGCCGTGAAATAGTTGAAATGTAAAGGCTATGGAATAACTAGCCATTCATTGAGGCTATGTTTGTGTTAGTCTTGGTTATTATTCTTATTATCAATTTTAATCGATGCCTTTGCAGTTTTCAGTTGCTAAAGGATATGGAAAATTATATGGAATACCAAGTGATGGGGTCGGTATCACAAGTACTTATGAAACCAGGATGTATACCAACAAAATTTACTTGCCAACCAGACAGGTAAACACGAACATCTAACACAACAGAGCGACCCTATATAGTTAAAAAAACCAAGGATGATGATTCTTGAAGAGTGTGAGAAGCAATTGGAAGAAAGTACTATAGTTAAAGAGCCGTTAAGTTCAAAAGAAATTGCATCTTGTAGTTTAGGTATAGTTTTCTAACTTATTTATTAGAATGTTAATTCAGTATTATTGCATACATTGTTGGTATACTTAGGCCCGTATTACAGATTATCTTATATAGCGGCATCCCTTCGTACAAATCTCAAGAAATGATCAACGTTTCAGATTCATTCTGCGATACTGGCCATAAAACTACATAGATTTTTTTGTAACCTTGTAATTTTCTATTTGTGTTCATAATTATAACATTGCACTTAAATAAGAAAACATTTGTTTCACAGTTCAGCACATTGTTGAAGAAGTTCTCCAATTACTAACAAGAATATTGAATAAAGCAATACAAGTACACATATGTAAAACATTTAGTAGTAAAGCTAGCCAAACAAAAGTTAATTTGGTGAATCAGATGACATGTTTTGAGTATATATGTTAGGTAATAACTCTAAAATAGCGAACATATACCTATACTGCAACGGAGCTAACCTCAAAAATAATGACAAGTTTATTGTAAAAATAACCTATGACAGTAAAACAAAATAAACTTCTACGAGTTTAAAACGAGTCTGATTACTACTTGGTCATATTTGTATCTAGTGTTGAAGACAAATACAAATAAAATATACTTACAATGAGGTTTTCATGTTTCTAAATTGGGACGAGCAAAATTCTATATTTCTTGCGAGGAACTCGCCCAACATCAATAAATCGATCCTGGGAAAATTTGAGCTGTTTGCCTGGTTCCATTGTTATAGATAGATTCGTGTTGTAAAGTCAATAAATCACAGAAACAAATATAAAATCAATCGTAACGCGTAAACAGTAGTAGGTAATCAAAACACAGTGAAGCTTACATAAGTATGACGTCATGCACTGTGATTGGCGTTTCAGTCAAAATGGCGGATTGCAGTAATTAACTCTTTTATTTTATTCAATTTTTTTAAATAAAACTAAATCAGTTTTTAAATCCTTTGAATGTGTATTTACCTCTAAAGTCCTTTCGATTATCGCATACTATCGTCACGCATATTCTTTTATTAAATTATATTCTCAGGAACCATTCAACTTTTTTCTCCAGTACACATTCTCAAATTTATGAAAACTGATTGAAACAATGACGAAATCACTTCAACAAATTGGAACAGAACTATAATAACGATAACCGCTCACCGAACAAAACGTTGAGCAAATTTTTATTTACGCTATGCGGTCGTCATGAAAAGAGCGGTGCGTTTTTTCAACTTTCCGCTCATGATCAGGTAACTTTAGGTTTCATAGTGGCCCATAGCTCAAGATAGGAAAAGTCATGAGCATAGATTTCATTCGCATGACATTTTAAATTAAGGTTGATTTGTAATTCTATTGAATAATTTCAGTAATGGATATTCTTCTCAGTTATTTACTAGCAGAAATTTTCATGGATAGCTCTGGGAAAATAATTCAAAATTACTCGCTGTCAAAACACGCCATTTATTGGTTCAGATAAGTGGACAACATAACCTGTTGTTTCACAGGTACAATAGTCAATTATATTATTCAATTCATTCTAATATAAACTTCACGTTAGAGATAGAAACTGAGAATTCAACTTATTTTCTAGATTTAAATGTAACTAAAATTGACCACAGACATGACTTTACCATTTTCTATAAACCATTTCCTACAGATACTTTACAATTCACAATGTTTCCGCATATCAATATCAACATAAAATAGTTCCTTATAAAAATATGATTCATACATGCGGTAGTTATGTAACTCGTAAATAAACGTCGGACGATTTCTGTAAAATATCATCGGGATTTAAATCAGGTCTCTTTCACTGTACAGCATTTGAGGTTTACTTCGTAGGAATTTCCCTAACTTCGAACACAATCGCTCGATAGAACTCATCGAAATTTTTCATCAGAATATACAAAAAAATTGCATTATTTTTCGTGTTGGTAACATATAAATCGCCATAACATTATTTTGGTTCCATAATTGTTTTTGTTTAAGTTCTTGATATTGAAACCATATTCATGTGAACAAGAACAAGTAATTTTTACAGGGGTCATATTCAGAGGGTGTTTCACCATTGAATGGTCGTCATTTTTGAACGGCACGATAGATCAGCAGTAATGTGCAGGGTACATTATGTATATCAATAGAATAAATCAATTTCATATTCGAGCATTTTCTATAAAATTTCACTAATAAACTCTTAATAATCAGAATAAGTCTATACTTATCTGGTGTATATGAGATTTCTCTTGTTAATGATATTGATGATTTGTAACTTTTAATCCATTATAGCTTGTCGGTCATTTCTGATTAATTGTTGTTGTGGCTTCTGTTAACGGTATCGTAATAAACAAATCTCAGAATCTTCTCTTCGAGGAACTTTAGTTGATAAGTAAAGATTGGTTGAATATTCTTTCTGATTCAATTTTACATTTGTTCACTAACTGTGATCAAGTATATTTTTTCTCGTTCATTATAAACATAAAATTGAAGAATGAAATTTCGATTGACTGTCATAGAGATCACTTTCGAACGGTGTCAATATCCCTTTTGCGCAAATGTCCCTCCACTTTCATTTTATAGATCCCGCACTGAAACTTGATCGTAGATGGAGTGACGACAATCCCACGATCCCACGGTGGTGAATAGTTTCGTCACAATATTTTCATTTCCGTAAAAATTCATGAAAATAGGCTCTCACATCATCGCATGTTCCTTCGACCAGAGAGGACGAATACTTTTTCCTTTCGTTTTCTTATTGCCCAAGGATAGCTTTATTGATGAATTGTAATGAATTATCCTCATTTTATACAGGAGTGACTCAAAAAAATTATTGAATATTGTAATTTTAAAAATATCATATCTTGATTTTTCAAATGTAAAACCCTGTATTTTATTATTCATGTCAACGCATCAAATATTGTGCTATAACTTCGCAGAAGTAACCTTATCTTTGTCTTCGATCATTTTCGAAATATTCGATTATTTGTAAACAGTTTTGATGGAAATTCTACAAACCGTATCAAACTCATCAACATACATCATTATTCGCGAAGAAGTTTTTTGTAATGATTCAAGGTAGTAAAAAAACTAAACAAGATAATTCTTTTAACGAATGATAAAATCAAGATGATTAAAACGTAAATCGAGGAATGTGTTGACATTTTTTTTTATTTGTGCCTTCTGTCAGGTGTCCGGACGTATCATATTCTGCATTTTACATGGTGAACTTATCAGTGTTTCGTTATTAAACATTGTTAAAAAGATTTGAATCCAATTTTCTCAATTGACTGCCATGAAGTTCTCCAGAGAAGAAATGGTTGATATGATTTTTATTCTGGGTGAGTGTGATAGAAATTCTTTGTTGGCAAGTAGAGTTTATGCACAAAGGTTTCCTGAAAGGAGGCATCCTGATGCAAGATGCTTTGAAAAATTTCTGATTAGCTTATCGAAATGGGTAAAATCGCTTATGAAAAACATGAAAAACCAAAGACTGCGACAGCTGAAGACAACCAGTTATCTGTTTTGTTGACAGTGACGGAGGATCCATTTAAAAGCAAAAAAGAAATTTCTCAGTCAACACATGTAAGTCAAACTTCCGTCCAGAGAATCTTGAAAGTGAATGAATTTCAGGAATATCAATCAAAACTATGAAAATCGAATCAATTTTTGCAATTGGGAAAGTGACAAAGTAGCGGAAAATCGAAGTATGTTTAGCAGAGTTCTTTTATCGGACGAGGCAACTTTCCACAAGAATGAGCTTGTTAACCGGCACAACTTTCATTATTATGCCACGGAAAATCCACACCTCATGAGACAGATCACCAGCATCGTTGGTTCTTGAATTTATGGGTCGCTATAGTGAATGGATATTTAATTGGACCACACTTTTTCGACGGGCACCTCAATAGTGAAATGTATTTAGATTTTCTGCAAAATCATCTACCAATGTTACTTGCCAATATATCAGAGCATATAGGATAAGACTTGTGGTTTCAACAGGATGGAGCACTAGCACATTACTCACATCAAGTTAGGGAGCATTTGAATCATGTGTTTCCAAACAAACGGATAGGACGTGGTGGTCCTGTTAGATGGCCAGCTAGGTCTCCGGACCTTACAAGTCTAGATTTTATCTTGTGGGGTTATATGGAGGGGATCGTTTACCAGACTACTTCTACAATATAGTTGGATATGAGACAGAGAATAGTCGACGCATTTCAGTCAGTTAATCCGCAAATGCTGTCGAGAGTTCAACGGTCTTTCCTCAGAAAGGAATGAGTTGTGTCTACAAAGAAACGGGCAACATTTCGAACACTTATGGAAATAGTTCGACCCTTGTAGATCATCTCACCAAAAACCAATCTATACGTATTTCATACACGACTTGAAATATCTCCATTTGTCTGATCAAGTTTAATGATTTGTACTAATAAACTCTTCTTTCACAACCTCTGATTTTATTATTTTAGTTTATACTTCTCATTTCGATAATGGTCGAAGATAAAGATAAGGTTACTTCTGCAAAAATATGGCGCAATATTTTATGCATTGACATGAATAATAAAATACAGGATGTTCCATTTGAAAAAACAAGATATGATATTTTTAAAATTACAATATTCAATAACTTTTTGTCACTCCTGTATAAAATGAGAATAATCTATTTCAATTCATCAATGAAGCTATCCTTGGGCAATAAGAAAACGAAAGGATAAAAGTCAAAAAATCATCTCTGGTCGAAGTAGCATGCGATGATATGAGATCTTCAACAAAATATATGTATATCTATATATATATATATATATATATATATATATATATATATATATATATATATATATATATATATATATATATATATATATATATATATATATATATATATATATATATATATATATATATATATATATATATATATATAACTTTTCAGATGATCCTCGTATTTTTTATTCATCTAAATAAATTAATATTTAAGAATGTTAATGAACTCGAGCTAAATCAGTTTATTGGAACATGTATTCTAAAATGTTGAATATACATTCAAGAAAGAAATCATCAAATGACCATCACGAAATAAGAGTATCTTTAGAGTGTACAATTATTTACGGTAATGATATACGCGAATACTAAAACCAAATGTGTGTATTAAAACTTACCGCTAATACAACTAAAATTTCGGTCTTGATCACGTATCAATTAAGAAGTCCAAACTACTCCAGAACACGAACTTCTGAGTGCTCTGGAAGATCCAATCAGGAAACTGTATAGTTACGGTCGGATGACAAAGATTCACCTCCGAAAACAAGGGCCTGAGTTGGGATAGTTCGAGTTAACCTATAATATCCCGATTGGAAACTAATCATTGAATTTGCTGAGGTAATCCAAAATTGAAGCGTCCGTTGTACAATCCCTTTTCATGTTTTATCGAAACTTGTAGAAGTAGAATGCCATTTCTTGAAGAAGTTAAGTTAACATGTTTAAGTAAGATTTATTTCTAAGTGACGATACGTATCACGCTCCTTTCGACAAACACTCATAAGCATTTTTTTGTCAATTTAAATATTTCAATGAATTTACGGAGTGTAAAATGTGTGTAAGAATTTTATAAATTGCTAGTTGTCCAAATGTCAATAAAATATTGGATTTTTCTCTAGATTTTGATTCTTCATCAACTAAAATAACAAAATGAAGAATATCCTTATATTCCGAAATGTATAAATTTCGCAGTTTGTTTGAATTTGTATAATTTTTCTGCACTATAAAGAATGCTTCTCTTTCTATACAGAATATCCCAAGTTGAGCAGCCTATTAGACGTTTATGGAGAACTAATAATGCTATCGTTCTGGAATTTATGTAGTTGATTCAGCTGGTCCGAAACACTATTTCTACAATATTTTCTTTCAATGGCATTTCCGGTCATACTGGAAGTGCATAACAACTTTGTTATTCAATATAGAACACCCTGTATATGGCTGGTTCAATAACACTTGTTATTCCAATTACAAAAACACCTATCACATACGTTTAACTTGTTTCGTTCATGAGATATCCTAGTTTTACTTGAAAATTATCGATTTTTTGCGTTTTGAAAAAATAATGAAAGGTGTTTTGCAAACAGGAAACCATGCGGGATATAACTCATATCTGACTGAATCGCAGTCAGTATACAGAGTGCTGTTTTCTCTGCCTCACATTTTGAAACGAAGAAACATCGAAAATTACGTTTTTTCAAATTGCTTTTTTTTTCAATTCATTAGATTTGCGTACCTACCTATAGTTGGCATAGGCGGCTTAGATTCCTGCATGGGCATAGACATATCCCAGAGCATAGACAGGCGCATGAGCATAGACAACAAACTATTATGGTGTAACAAACCGTTTTCCGTTTCGTATTATTTTCTAATTACTTCATCGATATTACAAGAGATCGTTTATCAGAAACAAACACATTAAAACTCTACCGAGAGACCAGATAGAAACAGACAATAGAAAACAAGGAAAAGTGACGTCTAGTTAGTTGACATGATCAAGAGGGTATCTAGTAAGATGTGGAAGACTATCGAGTTTACGCAAGTCTGCGGATTGTTTCATTTTTTTTTGCAATCCCGGAATCATATAAATGAGCGCGTTTCAGTAGTTACAGGAGTGTACAATGAGTGCTCCGCTACCGACTTCCAGACCTGACTCCAGTTCCAGACCAGGCCAGATATTTAAGTAATCAACCGTATAACTTGCAAGGCAGTAGCTACGAGTAAACATTAGGAAATCTACATATCAAACTCGACATCTGCACTCATCGTCGTAAATAAACTGCTATCCTACCTGTATAGATAATTGATCGCTTTTCCGGCGTTACCGTTTCCCGACTCTTCAGATATCCGTCATCTTTCAAAACTCCGGAATTATTCAAAATTAAGTTTAATTTAATTTTGCACTTTGAGGCTATCCTGTCAGTATTAATTAAGTTCAAATTTTTTATTTATAAAATGCATACTCCTGAGGCTAGTGTATGTGATATCTTTTATTTATTTAGATTTCCATTCATCAAATGATGCACCTGTATGGAATTCAAATATTTCTAAGCAGAGTTAATGTTTTCTCTCTGAAGCATTGTTCCTGATATATGAATGAAATTTGTTTGATTTTCCTGATTCATTTCAAGAATAATGTTGGATATAATTTTGAGTTGAATAAAGAGTTATTTTTACCTGATATGACTACATATAGTGTTTATTTTGAATTATCCTTACTACGAACTTTGGATTAACTTTCTCCGGCTAGATTAGTTACTCCGGTCTTAGACTTTGAAGCTTTGAAAATCTAACTCCAGAAGTAGGTTCTTACCACTATAAAATACAAGAATGGTGGTCGAGAGGCAACCTTGAAAGATAAAGGCGTTTTAGTAATGTGTTTTTTGGAATTTGACTTAATAATTTTGATTCTCAACGCGTTTCACTACACCATAGCTTTTTCAGACGAATGATTATACAGAAATTATGACAACTATATATAGATAAGAATGAGAATATAAATACAAATGTTCTTAAGTAATTAAAAGCTCATTGGGTTGCTCCTTCTTAAGTGGTTATTGGTGATAGGTATATCCAATAAAATGAAGCAATAGATTGCCCCCTCAAGAGATTCAATAGTGGTGAAGGGCTTAAATCGACTTGTTCATCGATGAGTCTACCTGAATGTTTGTATTTATTGATTTCTAAAGTTTCCCAAAGATCTACCTTCCAATATTTATTATTTTATATGAATTGTATGCCTTGCTTTCAAATATGGCATTAATTCTTTCTAGGAGCTTATATTGTTTGAATGAAAAATTTTTTGTGTAATATATGTTAAACTAATTCAATCAATTAATCAAAACTCAAGTATTTCAATTTTAAATAAGATAAATACTATTTCCTATACACATATCCAAATTATATATTTCAAAATTATATTATGCTAAATTTGAATTTGGAAGGCTTTCACTTGGTAAAATTCCATTATCAATAATAAAAAACAAGTACTGTGTTTTAAGGAATTCTACTTAATAATTGCGATTCGTAACGCGTTTCACTACACCGTAGCTTCTTCAGACGAATAAATGTACAGATAATATAAATGAGAATATAACTATAAATGTTCTTGAGTAATTAAAAGCTTATTGGTTGCTTCTTCCTATGTGGTTATTTATGACAGGTATATCCAATAAAATCAAGGAATAGATTGCTCCCCGAAGAGATTCAATAGAGGTGAAGGGCTTAAATCGACTTGTTCATTGATGAGTCTACCTGAGTGTTTGTATTTATTGATTTCTAAAGTTTCCCAAAGATCTACCTTCCAATATTTATTATCTGTATGCAAAATTTCAAACTGTGGGTCGAAATAGTAACTATTCACTAGGAGATGATCTGATTTTTTTGAAAAACAGCGTTTATGTTCCGATATTGTAATATTAAAATATAATATAATGGATTCCACCAATATAGAAATTATTACATTCATTGCAATTCAATCTATAAACACCTGATTTATTATAAGGTTTTATTATTTTTATATATTTTCCAAAGCTATTATTAGTTATATATTATGTATTATAATATATAACACGTCGCCATCCGTATCAACATAAAATGTCAGCATTCAAGAATATTATTCATAGATTGATTAACATCCTGTTATCACCAGAAATTTTCAACAAAGAATTAAATTTAATTAAACAAATATCTAAAATAATGGTTACAATCATGAAATAATAAATATTATTTTGAATAAAAAACATAGTAGAATCGCATTGAATGAAGTTCACCATGTCGATAAATTGAAACAATAATTCAACACCTCAACCAATGTTAGCAATGCAAGTAAGAAACTGAAATCATTCTTGAGTAGCAATAATTTCAACATAGCTTTCCAAACTAATAATAGCTTAAGCAAATATATAAACAATAATAAAACCAAAACAGATAAAAATAATATATCAAGTTTTTATTAAATGAATTGCAATGACTATAATAATTTTTACATTGGAAGAACACATAGAAATTTTAATCTTAGAATATCAGAACATAAACACAGTTTTTCAAATATAAAAATCAGATTCAAATTACGAGAATCATCTCCTAGTAAATAGTCACTATTTCCACCCACAGTTTGGAATTTTGCATACATATAATAAATATTGAAAGCCAGACCTGTGGGAAACTTTAGAAATCAATAAACACAAACATTCAGGTAGACTCATCGATGAACAAGTCGATTTAAGCCCTTCACCTCTATTGAATCTCTTCAGGGAGCAATTTATTCTTTAATTTCGTTGGATATACCTGTCATCAATAACCACTTAAGAAGGAGCAACCCAATGAGCTTTCAATTACTTAGGAACATTTGTATTTATATTCTCATTCTTATCTATATATAGTTGTCATAATTTCTGTACATTCATTCGTCTGAAGAAGGTACGGTGAAGTGAAACGCATTACGAATCACAATTATTAAGTAAAATTCCTAAAACACATCACTTGTATCTATTATTAATTCATTTTTCATTCATGGAGATGAGAGGGAATGTGAGTAGAACTTGTAGGAGATTTAACGAATTATATCCAAATACGCCTTCTATGACAGCTAAAAAATTTAGGACATACATTACAAATTTTCTTTCCACTGAAACGGTCCAGAATAATACTTCATTTTCATCGGTTTTAGTTAACAAGAAGAAGACAATGAAATTGCCATTCTGGCTTATTTCGATACTAATCCACGTCCATCATTGGCAATAGCAGAGCATGATCTGAGTTTACATCATGGTATTCACAGAATTCTAGAACAACATAAACTGCACCCTTATGAATTTTTTATTGGTCCAAACTCTATAAGCTGGCGATCCATAGCTTCGAATAGAACTGTGTGAAATCCTTCTTCTCAGAACACAAGAGGATCCCGAGTTTCTCAAAAGCATTATCTGGACGGACGAGGAAAAATTTTTAATGAGGAATAACTCACACTTTTGGGGTAGCCAAAATCCTCATATTACGAGGGAAAGAAATCCTCAAAATGAATTTAGTTTTAATGTGTTTCCACGTTTGTAGGACAACATATTTTCGTATTTTGTGTATGATGAAAATTTAAATGGTGAATTTATATAAAGATTTTGAGGACGGTAGTAAGTGACTTCGTTGACACATTATCAGTAGCTGAATCAAGGCGTTGTTCGTACTAACTCGATGGAACGCCAGCTCATCGCACAAATGAGAAGATCGAATTTTTACTGATATGTTTGAAGATAGCTGGACTGGAACAAACTGTCAATCTTTGTGGCCTCCAAGATGACCCGACCTAATGCCCATGAATTTTTGTCTTTGGGGAATGCTGAAAGATAAAATTTGTTCTGAACCTGTGAATTCAAGAGATGATTTGCATAATAGACTGCATAATGCTTTCATGCAGTAGGATGTCGGGGAGCTGGGGCGAGTAGAAATATGTCCAAAAGTGAATGGTCATCAGTTTGAACAATTAATATGAAATTTATGAAAATAGAATTTATTTCGTTTTGATATTTTTTACTTTGACTTGGGAAAATCGACAACAACTGCAGTTCCACGTTTTTTTTCTCTTAATTTATCAATTATCCAATGACAAAAGGACAATTATTTGTTAATTTCTTGGGAACTGTTTATGCACGTGCAGGAATTAAAGACACCTGTGCCTTCTTTGGTTGGTACGTAAAATTCGTATTTTGGGCATAACTTGAAAACTTGAAATCTCACGTACAAGGTATGTATGGGGAACTTCATTTAGTTTTTTAGGACGAATCTAATGAATTGAAAAAAAAATTGGGGTATCAATTTGAAAAGACGTAGTTTTCGATGTATACTGACTGAGATTCATTCGGATATGAGTTATGTCCCGTATGGTTTCTTCTTTGCAAAACACCTGTCATTATTTTGGTAGCTCACTCCGTTCTCGAGATATATCAATTTTTTCAAAAAGAAAAACTTTGATAACTCTCAAGTAAAACTAGGATATTTCATGAACGAAACATGCTAGACTAATGTGGTGGGTGTTTCTGTAATTGCAATAACAAGTGTTATCCAACCAGTCATCAATATACATAACAAAGTTGGTATGCACTTCCGGTATAACCGGAAATATATTTTACCACATCTTCCTTCAAAACATTTTAGATCTCCCACATGATTTCATCTTTGAAGGTTTGAACGAAATTGCTCTTCTATTTTCTAGCTGTATATTAATCAGAGTTATCGGGGCTCGCTGATGATATTTTGAATAATTTCGAGAGACAGCGTTACAACAATGAATAAATAAATACAATGAAATTGGTGAAATTCCATATAGAAATATAATGAATTTTAATCGGTCAGTATGAATTAACCCCGGGAACATAGCGAAATAATACATTTATTGAAGTGGTCCATAATTTAAACCGGGCAACATTGCTATTATAAAGAATAATTATGGACAATTTATTTATATTCGCACAGAGTGACAAACCTCTCAGCTCCATGAAAATCAAGTGGACTCGTCGCGACAGTAACAGAAAATTTTGTGACAGTGTGCAATAAATTATGCAATATGATGGATGAATTTCTATAATTAACATTGGATGCCAAGGTATAAGTTTAGAAACAATTTATTAATCTTTTCTGGGAAGAATAAGAAGATATGTGCTTCAATAGATAGAAGAAGTATGAACTTCACAGATAATATTGAGGAATAATATTTCATAATAATGTTTCTTATTGGCATTAATTCAGATCACTCTATCGAGGCAGGTTTAACTCCTTATAATCTTAGTAAAGCACTCAACGCTAATAACTGTTTTGATTTAATTTCATTGAAAATAAAAAATGAATAGAAAATTGGATGGAATTGAATGTCGAACGATCCCCGAAACCATAAGAAAATAGTCTTGAAAAATATTCGAGAAGAAACCTTCATTCGGTTTGCAAAGTTTCATTTCAAAATTTAGGCATCCAAAATGAAAAAGTTCCGAGTTCCCTCCGAAAGTCTAGAAAACACGCGTGAATCCCCCTCTAAATTTCACGCCGATAGAAAACAGAGCGCGTTTTCCAATTTTATGAGATATATAGGACGTCCCAACTTCTTTCTTGAATATATTCAACAGGAACAAAGTTCTGGACCAATCGAGCAACTAATTGAATACATTTCATTCTAAGTCGAATTTATAGAAGAGAAATTCGCGCTTGAATTTGCTTCTTTCAGAAATTATTACGACGAATTCGAATTGGAGTTATCAAAACCGGACATTTTCTTTCTGTTGCATCCTAATTTTCTAAAAACTATCCAAAAAGGAATGATGCTTCGTTATTGTAAAAACGACTGATTGGTAACTTCAATAATATTTCCTCAACTCTATTATAGCAAAATATATATGTGATGTTTTCATATAAATTTGTTGGATGCTATTAAAATATATCATTACTTATTTGATTGCCCTATTCATGTTTGAAGAAATCGTAAAAATCAGAGCGATAAAAACCTTTTATACCACAATAAATGTTGATTGTTTGATAATTTATCGAAATGTTTGCACGAAAAACTTTTCACATTAAGCGAATGAATGGAAATGTCGGGATAATGTATGGGGGAAGACCGGAACAAGTATGTGTTCCGCTAATGGAAATTCATTGCACCTGTTTTCGGTTTCGGGACAAGTATCTGGTTGAATATTTCAGCTGCGATTCGGAAGGGTTGCTATCTCAAAGTTCGAAATGGTATTCCCGCGGGAAGAGGTAAAACGAGGAGTATCAACGTATGTTCTGAGCAAAATCTTCGAAAAGACGACGTACTAAACTTAAATTGCGTGGAAGTGACCATTTGTTCCAGGGAAGTAGCGTTTAAAGAATCATAGGGGCCAAACCAATATGTTGATTATTTACTCCTGAAATGTGAGATAACACTTGAGAATGGAGTTCGATTTCTCCAGAATCAGGATATTGAATATGAGAATATCTAGAACTCGAAAAGCAGAGCGTTGGTGATCTGTCTGTAGAGTTTCTAATTAAATGATAGGTATCCTTTGTATAGAAATATTTGACAAACATTCTCGTATGTGCTTTCTAAAACAAATTTTATCTATAAATGAAATTTTCTCAGTCCAAGTCGAAATTTCAAAACTTCTGTAAATATGAGAAATGGTTAATTACTGAGATATTTCTTGCATGAAATGAACTAGAATAGATTTTTCAGTTAATCTTCTTCAAATAAAAAATGGCCTTGGTCCAAACAAAGGATACGTTATTTGCAGTCATCATCATCATGAGAAACAGCACCTTCATATAAAAAAGAAAAATAGTTAAACGCAGTTTGAACATGAGGGATATATCAATATACTGGGTGATTCACCAGTGCCGCGGTGCTCTGTAGCTCGTACACTCTTGAAGATTTCATTATTATTCGAACGGTATTGTATTTACAAAGTAGAAATCTACTTCAGCAATTTATTTTGAAGTAAACAGGGTGTCCCAATTTTCTATAAAAAATCTTGGGAGGTTTTTTTAGTTTGGAAGACCACTTTTTTGTTGAAGATTCAAGAGCGTCCTAAACTCCGCTATATTGTCTTTAAGAAATAAGTTTTTTTGGTGAGTAGTGTCCTAACAGTATTGTTTTTCCGTGAAAATTCATGAAAATAGGCTGTCGCATCATCGCATGCTCCTTCGGCCATGGAGGATGAATACTTTTTTCGTTTCGTTTTCTTATTGCCCAAGGATAACTTGACTGAAATTGAATTGAAATAGATTATCCCCATTTTATACAGGAGTGACTCAAAAAAATTATTGGATATTGTTAATTTAAAAATATCATATCTTGATTTTTTCAAATGGAACATCCTGTATTTTATTAGTCATGTCAACGCATAAAATATTGTGCCATATTTTTGCAGAAGTAACCTTATCTTCATCTTCGACCATTTCCGAAATAAAAAAAATAAACTAAAATAATAAAATCAGAGGTTGCGAAAGAAGAGTTTATTAGTACATATCATTATATTGGATTAGAGAAATGGAGATAATTTAAGGTAGTCGTGTATGAAATACGTGATAGATTGGTTGTTGGTGGGACGATCTACAAGGAGTTGAACTATTTCAATAAGTGTTCGCAATGTTGCCAGTTGCTTTGTAGACACAACTCAATCCTTCTGAGTAAAGACCGATGAACTCTTGACGACATTTGCGGATTAACTGGCTGAAAGGCGTCGACTATTCTCTGTCCCATATCCAAATGTGTTGTAGAAGAAATCTGTTAAACGATGCCCTTAATCTAACCCCAAAAGAAAAGATCTAGACTTGTAAGGTCCGGAGACCTAGCTGGCCATCTAACAGGACCACCACGTCCTATCCATTTGTTTGGAAATACATGATTCAAATGATCCCTAAACTGATATGAGTAATGTGCAGAAGCTCCATCCTGTTGAAACCACAAATCTTGTCTCATATACTCTGGTATATACTCTGGTACATCGGCAAGTAACATGAGGTGTGTAGATGATTTTGTGGAAAGTTGCTTCTAAATAAACATTTCACTATTGAGGTGCTCATAGTCTTGTCGAAAACATAGCATTTTCAAGATTCTCTGGACCTTATGTCTGTTAATTAGATATCTGGTTGTCTTCAGCTGTAACAGTTTTTGGTTCATGTTTTCGTAAGCGATATTTCCAGTTTCGATAAATTTAGTTAGAAATTTTTCAAAGCATCTTGCATCCGGATGCCTCTTATCAGGAAACCTTTGTGCATAAACTCAATTTGCCAACAAAGAATTTCCATCTCACCCAGAATGAAAACCACATCAACCATTTCTTCTTTGGAGAACTTCATAGCAGTCAATTGAGGAAATTGGGTTCAAACCTCACTTTAACAATGTTTAATAACGAAACACTGATAAGTTCAGCATGTAAAATGCAGAATATGATATGTCCGGACACCTGACAGAAGGCACATAAAAATGTCAACATAACTCGATTAACGTTTTAATCATCTTGATTTTATCATTCGTTAAAAGAATTATCTTGTTTAGGAATAATTTTTTACTACTTGAATCATTACAGAAAAAAACTTCTGTGCGAATAATGATGCATGTTGATGAGTTTGATACGGTTTGTAGAATCATACATACCTCGATTTACGTTTAAATCATCTTGATTTTATCATTCCTTAAAAGAATTATCTTGTTTTGGTTTCTTTAGTACCTTGAATCATTACAGAAAGAAAAACTTCTTAACTTCTTGATACGGTTTATAGAAATTTAATCCAAAATTTTTACAAATCGAATATTTCGAAAATGATGGAATATGAAGATAAGGTTACTACTGCAAAAATATAGAACAATATTTTGTGCGTTGACATGAATAATAAAATACCGGGTGTTCTATTTGAAAAAATCAAGATATGATAATTTTAAAATTACAATATTCAATAATTTATTTGAGTCACTCCTGTATAAAATGAGGATAATCTATTTCAATTCATCAATAAACCTATCCTTGGGCAATAAGAAAACAAAAGGAAAAATAAAAATATTGTGACGAAACTACTCACCAAAAAACTTAATACTTAAAGGCATTATAGGAGAATTTAGGACGTTCTTGAATCTTGAACAAAAAAGTGGTCTTCCAATCTGAAAAAAACCACCCAAAATTTTTTTATAGAGAATTGGGACACCCTGTTTACTGCAAAAGAAATTGCTGAAGTACATTCTTACTTTTTAAATACAATACCGTTCGAACAAAAATGAAATCTTCAAGAGTGTACGAGCTACAGAGCACCGCGCCACTGGTGAATCACCCAGTATACTTGTACTTCTTTTGAGACTAAATACACTTCCCAAATAATGTTTCCTAAAATGTGAAATGTCCTGAAGTTGTTCATTTTTGAGAAAACATCATTATAGATGAGCAGCAGTGTCATATGTAGATTTCAGAAATACTATTTCATAGTGAATCAAATGGCCCCAAATGCATATAATATTTGAAAATATTCAAATATATACTAATGTTACAAATCGCGTCAGGTGAATTCGAACAAAACTCCTAAATAATTTTCCTTAAAATAATCGAATGAAAAGATATTTGAAAAACCAGTATTCTTCAGTAGAAAACAGAAATACTTAAGCACTACGTTCATATGGATACTTTGGGAATTAGTATTACATCAATAACAAAATGGCCTCAACTCAATTCAATATTAACAAGAATTGTGTAGAATTTATTATATGAATTGTGAAACTCGCAGAATAACTCCCAAAGAGATTTGCATGTACACTTTTATCTGAAAACGAAATGGTCGCAACTATTTCCGATATTTGAAAACACAGCTTGCTTCTCTAAAGAGCAATGTTTGAATATTTCAATAGAAACTCATTGTTAAACTGCATTGAATGAACTGAAGTGAAGGATTCCTTTTGGAAAAATTCACATTTTTGAGGAAATTTTTCATCCATGATCTTCATGTTAGAAAAGAGAATAATACTATTCCGTAGAATGTCAAAATAGTTTTCACCTGACTTTGGCAGTAATCAAGATTTTGGCATATGTCGAAATTTCAGAAAATCGACAAACCGAAAATAACTCAAAATCAAAAGAAAATTTCCGAGATCTGTTTTCACCAAAACTTTTTCTCGAAAATCCCGGACAGAGATGGCGCGGTTATTTTACTCTATTCGCTATAGTTCACACAGCTTTCGTACTGAAACATCGAAAATAGGACACCCTGTTCGATTTCAGATGTATTTTATTCTTCAATAGAATGGGCTGAATTCCATTCAATATTCAAAAAGAAGCATATTTGGTACAGTTTTCGAAACTTAATGTGGAGAGTGGACATATTTCGACGTTTTAGTACTGCAGCTATTTGAAATATTGAGAAAAGAGGTAGAGCTTTAGGCATAAGCGAATACTTAGATTGGTGTCAAAATATGATGAAACTATTGTGACATTCTACGGGCACTTTTTTGAGTACAATGCAGGAACGTATTTCCTTTCATTTTCTCGAATGGTTTTCGAATTATAATATAAACTTGTGCATTTTGAATGTAAACCATACGTGAATTTGGTTAAAATAGAAAAGTATTTTTTCGCTTTCCAAATATACAGGGTGTCACATAATACTATGTCACAACTTGAGGGGGTAAATCTACGTGCAATTTCAAGAAAGCTTCGTTACGGAGCTACAGGGTGTTGAAATTTCCGGAAGAAATTATTTTTTTCTTCAAATCTCCTGCAGTTTCTGAGATTTTCAGCCCAAATTTGGAATGCAAGCTATTTTTTACAGCCTCCATTATCACACATCCTAGATTTTAACTGAAATTCACAAAGTGTTCTCTTTTTCGAGGCCATGTCTCCTTTTGCCCTTTCAAACTTTTTTGCAGTACGCCACTTATCAGCGTACAATCAATTTTCATCATCTTCGTTCAATTTAGAAACTTTTTTGACACTTGTAATTTTTTCGTATCTCAAACCGCTTTCGAGTGAAAAATTATTGAATTTGAATTATTTGAATTGTATGTTAATCGCTAAATAAAGAAAAAATTATAGAAATACTCGATAGGTATGCCCAAAATTTGCTTTTATTTTGATAGTCGTCTTCTGAGACTCAACTTATACTTATTTAAAATCAAACTGAAAAAAATGACAATTAATAACTGAATCAATTGCTGGAAGTGTCTTCCACCTGCAAGAATACAGGCCTCTGCCCTTCTTCGCATATTATCACGTACACTTTGTAATATTCCTGGGGTATTTTTTATCATGTCACAAGAGGTTATTATTCGATTTCTCAATTCTTCTACAGTGTTCACTGGAGTGGTATTAACTAAATTTTCGAGATATTCCCATAAGAAAAAGTATAAACTATTTAAGTCTGGGGACCTAGGAGGCCATAATTCTGGCCTACCCCGACCTATCCATCGGTTGTTGAATGTGTTATTCAATAATTTCCTAGCTTCTCCACTAAAATGTGCTGGTGCCCCGTCATGCATGAACCGCATTATGTTTCTCACCAAAAGTGGCACATCCTCGAGCAATAAAGGTACGTTTCGTCTGTTTGGCAAAAATAAAATGGCCCAGTCAAATAATTCACAATTATTCCGACCTAGACATTTAGTGAGAATTGTTCTTGATGATGAGATTCTTCAATCAAATGGGGTTTTTCCCAGCCCAATAATGATTATTGTGAAAATTTGTGATAACAGTTCTCGAAAAGTTAGCTTCGTCTGTAAACATTATTTCACTATCAAAATGAGCATTTTCTCTAATTTTATCTAAGAACCATCGGCAGAAATTCAGTCTCCAAAGAAAATCTCGAGGAAGTAGAGTTTGGACGTGTTGAATATAAAACGGGTACAATAGTGGAGAATCCTCCAAACTAGAACATGTGAAATATTCAAATGGTTTCCAATTTTTCTTGTACTCACATGAGGATTCAAATCAATACAATTCAAAACTGCTTCGTCAATATCTGGAGTACTCATAGTTTGAGTTGCACCTTTTAAATGATTATTTGCAGTAAAATTACCAGTTTCCCTTAACCTTCGGTGGATATTTGAAAATAATCGCCAGTCTGGTGTTACTCGATTTGGAAAGCGCACCTGATATAATCGCCTAGCTTCTGCTGTGTTTCCGTCAACCATACCGTCCATGTAATGGATATCAGCCAGTTCGGCGTTAGTAAAATTAGAAATTTTTTCTTACGGCAAAAACTTCAAAAGTCTGAAAACTAATCGTTAATTTAATAAACAATTCGATCAGACACTGGTTCAACTCTAGCAACTGTCAAAATAAATAAATAAATGAAAAAAATCAGAGCCTACTAGTCATTTTTTTAATTAAAACTGCTTTCAATTCAGGAAATGCATACAATCGTTCAATAATTTTTTGCTCGAGAACGGTCGGAGATACGAAAAAATTACAGATGTCAAAAAAGTTTCTAAATTGAACGAAGATGACGAAAATTGATTGTAAATTGGAGTACTGAAGAAAGTTTGACAGGACTAAAGAAGACATGGCTCCGGAAATGAAAACACCTTGTAGATTCTAGTTAAAATTAAGGACGTGTAATAATGGAGGCTGTAGAAAATAGCTTGCATTCTAAATTTGGGATGAATATCTCAAAAACTGCAGGAGTTTTGAAGAAAAAACAAATTTTTCCGGAAACTTTGTAGCTCCTTATGAAGTTTTTGTGGACCTAGGTTTATATGAACTTTTTCCTCAAAATTGCACGAAAATTAACCCCCTCAAGTTTTGACATACTATTATGGAACACCCTGTATAGAATATGCCCAAAAAATTTCGTCAATAATGTGAATTTTTCCAGAAAGAATACATGAATCCTCTTCTTCAGTTTATTTAATGCTCTTTTGCGATGAATTTATATTAGATATTTAAACACTGCTTTTTACAAAAGTAGGTTGCATTTTTGAATATCGGATATAGGAAGTGCCATTTCGTTTTCAGGTAAAATGCAAAACTCTTGATAGTTGATTCGTCTACAATGTTCTCAAAATTTTTATAATAATTTTTTTTCATTTTAGGTGAAATACTAATTCTCAAAGAAGTCATTTGAAAATAGTGCTGGAGTATTTCTGTTTTCTACTAAAGAATACTATTTTTCAAATATCTTATTATTTGATTGATTCCGATTCAAGAGGATCATGTTCAAAGTTTAAACTTCATCATATTCTGAAGAAAACTATGTGGGAGATTCATTTGGCTCAAAAATTTCCTCAAAATGTGGATTTTACCAAAAAATACATCGATACATAGTTGCTTTTACAGAAGCAAGCTGTATTTTTAAAATCGGAAATAGTTGTGGCTATTTCGTTTTCAGGTATATATATTCTTTTGAGAAGAGAAGATTTACAAAAATTTGAATAATTGTATTTACAATAAATGCTTATATCTATAATTTTGGTGTTTCAGAAAAAACACAAGTGTGAACTCAGGAAATGTAACAGGGGAACCATATTATCTTGATTATGATTTAATAAACGAGTGAAAAAATGTGAGGAAAAAACTAGTTTCCCTGTCGCTATTGCACTAGCAATAGCTTGTCTGTTTATGTTGTGTTAGTGTCGTGTGTACATAAAGAGTACCAAAGATTTTTCTGCTTAGCCGCTTCATTCTCTCTTGTGTTCCATGATTTCCAAACGAAGACAAGGGTAAAAAAAAAAGGGGGTTTGGGACAGGAATCTGTAACAATAGAAGAAGAAAAACCAGCAGAAAGATATTTCAACAATCATACTTCTTATTTGTCTAAACAAATCTAAGAAAAGATATTACATAGCAAGCAAGGTCATGAAAAGGACTAAGGAGATAATAAAAAAATACATAACCTGCGATATTTCCCCAAATTCCCTCTCTGTTTAACCGGGAGAGCCCCGATGGCTAGGTTCAGTCTTCCAAGTGATGCCGATTATGATCTATAGATGTTTTAGAATCATTATGGACCCAATCATTTGGGTTGACATCGCCGATATATTATTTCTTCGTGGAACTTGTTTAATTTAAAGAAAAATTTACGAACAAATTATGACAGTCGTTCGAAAAATATGACAAAAATTCAGGTGAAATCAAATGTTTTCGAAGTATACATGCTGAACTCTTCGAGAGTTTCTCATGGTCCATATTTAAAAAAACGCAATTTGTATTATAACTTAAGAACCTTTTGACAGAAAAGATTCCATACGTAGTTCGATTCTACGTATGTGCCTTTAAAATGTTAAAACTATTTTTACTTAACTTCAAAACAAACCAGATATTGGCTGGACTGATTCCGAAAATTTTCAAAATTTGTGAATAACTGGAAAATAAAACAGCTACCTTGAATCTGTTTGCGACATTAAACAGAAAAAAAGAAAAAATTGGGTGATTTTCCTTCATTCAAAATATTTCACATAGTTGTAGTACCTAATCTGTCGATCCTATACCAGAAAACAAATGGCCACAACTCGAGGGGTTACTTATTTTAAAATTTGGATCATATTAGAGGGGCAATCATTAACTAAAATTAGAATTTCATCGCAAATGTACTTTTAAGTAGGTTCTAATGGCGCTTAACAAAAATTATGTAACTCTTATTAAGAGAAAAGATTCTCTAATACAAATGAAACAAATATTTGAGTAGATTCAAAGTTACAACGGAATTGTAATGTATTATTTTCATGAAATCAGCATTTTCACGTATCTTGAAACTAAGTTTTAACACGTATAACCACTCAGTTATTCGAAATGGTTCATTCTCTTTCTCCACAGGTCAACACCGCAGTTCGATATGCACATTCGAGAGCGGTTAGCGAAGAGCTAATTGTGAGAACCGCTATATTAAACTTCCCTTGTTACATAGTCCTCAAATTGCGACATAACTTTTCCATTTCAAGAAGTTCGAGCGCATTTGGTTCTAGTCGAGATTAAGATAGTGTTACGCCGTTAAGCGTTTAAAACAACACTGGCAATTATTATTATCTCAATGAAAACTATTATCCCTTTCTTGTTAGAACTTGTTATTAGTTGGTATCAGTTCCGCTCGGATTACTTCCGTTTCGTGTGTGCCGTTATTGTTTTCCGGTAGTTTCAGACCTTATATAACTAATTGAAAATGGGTACTATTAAATTTCAATGCTTGTGGAGCAAATTTGTACACATTTCGAAAAGAATCAAATGATTTTCAATTCGGTCGAATCAGATCAGTAAATAGGAGTAAAGGTACGAAAATTCGCATCCAGTTCAAAGCTTGTAGTATAGTTCATAAATGAAATCTGAAAAGTCCTCATCGATCCGATACCTAGGATTCCTTTATTTTATACGTCAGTATGTACTTGATCAACATCTATCGCCTATTCAATTGTCTGCGTAGCTAGGGATTTATACTTCCTTCATTTTAGAATGCCCAATACATGAAATACCATTAGTTTTGAGCGACACTCTTTACTGAAAATACGTGTTTATTCTAACCTAACCAAACCTGTTTCGTGCTGTCTTGTGTTTTATAATAAAAATATCTTCTTATTTTACACTTCTGAAAGTTACCAAGCGACTATTGAATGACCAACCTAAAAGTTTATATAGTATTGTCGTAAAAGTAGGGTGATGCGACAATTTTTGTGGGGAGTGTAATATCCCTCAACTCGCATAAATAGTGAATGGTTTATGTTTTTAGCGTAGATATCTATATTTCCACCGTCTCATTATCCAAAACAGCGCAACAAAAAAAGCTCGCAGACCCCTCCGTCATTAACGAAAAAAATCTAACTCGCACTGCGCTATAAGAGTTGGCACCCGTTCGTGAAACGTTGACACAAAAGGCACAAACAAAGAAAAACACCCAGCATCGAACATTTTGAATTACTTTCACTTTATTAATTTCGACTCAATTATGCTCGACCGCATTGTGCTCTACCACCTGGTTCCGTACACAAAAGGTCCATTGAGGACGGAAGCCGAGGATAAACGATCAACCCTGCGACTTTTATAGAGCCATATTTGTCGACTTCTAGCAGAACGCCGACTGTGAATTGATGCATCAACACGTATACAGAGTGGAAAATAAGTCTGGACTTTCCCAAATATTTCGAATAAAATTTATTGCTCCATGAAAACTATGGGCTTATATGGCGTGTAATACATCATAGGAAAGCTCTTGTTCAACTCTATATGTTCTTAGATTTTTGTTTGGCAATATTATGTTGTTTCGAAACAGCAACCATTCAATTATTATCATGAAATGAAACGAAACGACATCAGAGAAACCATTAAGGAATTAGGTGATGAATGTGTTGCAAACACGAAAGATATTGCAAGGGTCTGCATATTGGGCTGAAAAATCTATAGTTTACATCAGTATGGAATTTACTAATTCGCAATGTCGATAATTAACAACCAATGTTCAATACAGAGTATTGAAATTGTTTTGTATTCAAAATTATTCATTATTTAAGTACATCCCTGTACATCATCTCACGAATATCTCAATGGTCGCACACCTGATTCATTGCAATTCTGGTAACTCCATTTATTAATTTACTAACCCATCTGTTCAATAATTTCTATGAATCCGAATCTTGAGTGATGAACAAGATAAATTCTTCACGATTGTTTACTTAGTCTATCGTAAACTGACCCTCTGAACATGGAGTGTACTATGTATGCAAAAGAAATCGGTCTTTCATTTGAGTTGATTTGGGTTATTACGTTACATCGCATAAAATATGAAATAGAGCCCGACAGGATGTATTTATTGTTAATTTCTTGGAATAGTCCCAAACTCGATTCGGAGGAAAACCAGAACCTTCGAAAGGTAGAGAATTATCAACAATTCTTGCCGACCAATGATATGTTATCACTACCCCTAACTTTTGTGTAATGGCCAATAATTTGTATTTAAAAATATCTTCCCACTTTTTGGGAAGTTACTGTATTTTGTTTAAAACCATTTACCCAGTATTTGTATAGTAGTATTTCGTATTATTTAATTAAACTTAGATATGCTAATGTGTTCAACAATCTTTTCAAGGCCTACAATTCATATCTAGTGTAAGTAAAAATAGTCGCATACTCCGCGAGTCTCAGACACCTACGTCTCTCGCGTCATATTTTCACCGATCTATTGTGTTTTTTCTTTCACGAAATATACCAATAGTGTCAACAAAACAGAAACACCTACGATTCCTTAGCTGGCCTAGTAGGAGTTCACGAGACGTACAAGTTTAGTGAACAAAAACTTTATTTGTAAAATAATCAGTTATAATCAGTTTTCTAAAAATCAACAAATGCTATAGATTTTCATGGTAATAACAAAAAATAAAATGCACTTTTCAATAAACCTTAGTTGGCCATCTCTGCCGGCACATCGAGGCACACCTACGATTCCTTAATTGGCCTAGTAGGAGTTCACGAGACGTACAAGTTTAGTGAATAACCAACATGGTCAATATGTGATATTTTTGACTTGTTAGGTGGTTGAAGAAATGAAATCATGAAACTGAAATCTGTTCTTTGTGATTGAACCGCTTATCATATCGAAATTTCCCAAGAGACAAAAAACTTTGATGATTAGTCTAGCTTCTCAATGTCTGAAACAGTTTTGCTCAAACGCAGACAGTTAAAAAATTAGGGTTGATTAAAAGCATGTTCGAAATTTTAGGGACACTTGTAAAACGTCAAGGTCAATGTGTGGATCACTAAAAAACGTGAATAATGCACCAGATTACACATACCAAATATGGTTTCTATCGATCGATTCGTTCTCGAATTATTTGAAAAATAATAAAAAACCTTTGGATTTGGCGACCTCTAGCGGCCGAACGAAGAAACTTTTCATATAGGTAAGTTGGCCTTAATCGACTTATTCTGAGCTGAAGATTCTATGGTATAACGTTATACACCCAATTCACGGACACCCTGTATAAATTAGTAGTTAAATAATTCATTAGAAGAGATTTATTATATTTGGTGTTTCGTAATTAGAGATACTTCTCATAATTTTTTCGCACGTTTGGATGTAGCTTCATCGTTATTGCCTTGAAAATTAGACATTTATAATTTGAAGGTTAGTAAGTTTTGAGAATTATATAGATTATTCAATCGTGGCGCCAACCAGTATTTCTACCAAGTGATATATTATACAGGGTGTTTCCGAATAAGATGTCATAAATGAAGGATGCGAATCCCTGAATGATTTGAGCAAGAAAGTTCGAAGAACCAATGGTCAAAAAATGCTTCGTTGCCGAGATACAGGGTGTTAAAGTTGAGAAAATTTTTCGATTTTCTCTCGATAAGATCTAGACTTCTCAAGATTTCGGGCTCAAATTTTCCACATAAGCTATTAAACACAATCTGAATCACCAGGTGAGGCCAAATTTTGGAACAGTATACAGGGTGATACTTTTCCATGGGCCATAATCAATTTTTACCCTCGGAACTTTTTTTTGGTACGCCACTGGCACTAACAAAAATAAAAATCGAATAGATCATTCAATTTGAAATTTTTTTTGACTCTTGCATTTTGATCGTAACTATCACCGTTTCTGAGATATTAATCATTGAAAATAATCCAATAGTTTTCCCATATCGAAGCCATGGAGATATTATCTTAATAACTGATGCAATTTTTCAGGAATTGAGCTAAAATTTACATCAGATATCTCCCTATTGTATGTTTATAACAAAATGAGGCAAAAATTCCTGACAGTATACAGGGTGTTATTTTTTCACGTGCATTTTCCTCTTTTTGCCCCTGAACTTTTTTGTGGTGCGCTACTGGTATATTCTGAAAACAAACAGAATCAAATAGATTATTCAATGCGAAAACTTTTCTGTTCTTTGTATTTTTCCGTATCTGCCACCATTTTCGAAAAATTAATCAACAACGCCCGAACAGGCTACCCCTTTGCCTCCGTAAATTTTTCGGTGCATAACTGACGTTTTTCGTAATCAGAAACGGATTTTTCATTCAATTCGGATAATTTTGTGCTCATCTTGATCCTCATGTCTTTCACCGTTTTGAATTGAAAATCATCAGAATTTATCGTGTCTTCCTCATATCAGAACACGTTGGTGATTTCAAAAGGCTTAGTAGGCTCTGATACAATTTCGCAAATGAAATCATAGAAAAAAAACTTGACACTTCAATGACTGTAAGTTTTGTCATTCGGTTTGTTGTGCCTACATTTGAAACAGCTGTAAGTAGTAACCAATAATCTTTGAAATGGTTTTCACTAATGCAGAAATGGCCGATATACATTTCATGTACGGTGTGGCTGAAGGAAACGCAGTGCACGCAAGGCGTTTGTATCAAGAACGCTTCCCTAATCGAATCATTCCTGATAGGCGTACGTTTTCTGACAACCACAGAAGATTGAGAGAACGGGGTACATTCAAACCGAATCATGACTTGAAAGGGGCAAATCGGACAATAAGGACCCTGGAAATCGAAGAGGCAGTCCTAAATTGTATAGATGAGGATCCTCAGCTGAGTACAAGAAAAATTGGAAGAGAGTTGAATATCTCATTTGTATTGGTCTGGAAAATTCTCCATGATTTCTTGCTTTACCCATACCATATTCAACGCGTCCAAGCTCTACTACCCCGCGATTTTCCTCTGCGACTCAATTTCTGCCGATGGTTCCTTCATAACATTGCTCATAATCCCCTTTTCGATAGCGAAATCATCTTCACAGATGAGGCGTACTTCTCGAGAAATGCAATCAGGAACTTTCATAACAATCACTATTGGACTGAAGAAAATTCCCATATGATTGAGGAATGTCACCATCAAGAACAATTTTCGGTTAATGTCTGGGTTGGAATAATTGGGGATTTCCTGATCGGGCCATTTTTTTTGCCAGACAGGCTGAATGGAGCCTTATATCGCCACTTTCTAGAAGAGATTTTACCTGTGTTGCTAGAAGATGTGCCGCTGCAAACAAGAGATAGAATGTGGTTTATGCATGACGGAGCACCACCGCACTTCAGCATGGAAGCTAGAGAATATCTGAATATGACATTCAATAACCGCTGGATAGGGCGTGGTGGATCAGAAGCTTGGCCTCCAAGGTCGCCAGATTTAAACAGTTTGGATTTTTTCTTTGGGGACATCTGAAAACTTTGGTTTATAGCTCTCCCGTGAATACACTTGAAGAATTGAGGAATAGAATTACAGCATCATGTGACGTCATCAGAAATACCCCAGGAATATTTCAGAGGGTGCGCACTAATATGCGGAGACGAGCAGAAGCATGTATTCTTTCAGGTGGAGGACATTTTCAACATCTTCTTTGATTTGTTCTGTTTGTTCAATTTTTGTTTTCATCATTATGAGTTTTTGTTATTGAAATCATTCATTTATGTTGTTTATTCATTTACTTCCGATTTATACACTCAATAAAACACATTTTTGAATTCGAATTCAATGATCAGGGAAATGATATCACCCTTTATACTTTCTCATAAATCCTACCAATCTAGTGGTGCAGATCTTAAAATGTGAACTTCGTTTGAAATTCGAGCTCAAGGTCTTCACAAATTGCCGAAATAACATGAAAAATATCTTCAAGCTTTCAATACGGAAGGGACTATACGATTTCTTTTCTTGATTAATATCTCGAAAATGGTGGCAGATACGGAAAAATACAAAGAACAGAAAAGTTTTCGCATTGAATAATCTGTTTGATTCTGTTTTCAGAATATACCAGTAGCGCACCACAAAAAAGTTCAGGGGGCAAAAAGAGGAAAATGCACGTGAAAAAATAACACCCTGTATACTGTCAGGAATTTTTGCCTCATTTTGTTATAAACATACAATAAGGAGATATCTGATGTAAATTTTAGCTCAATTCCTGAAAAATTGCATCAGTTATTAAGATAATATCTCCATGGCTTCGATATGGGATTATTTTCAATAATTAATATCTCAGAAACGGTGATAGTTACGATCAAAATGCAAGAGTCAAAAAAAATTTCAAATTGAATGATCTATTCGATTTTTATTTTTGTTAGTGCCAGTGGCGTACCAAAAAAAAGTTCCGAGGGTAAAAATGGATTATGGCCCATGAAAAAGTATCACCCTGTATACTGTTCCAAAATTTGGCCTCACCTGGTGATTTAGATTGTGTTTAATAGCTCATGTGGAAAATTTGAGCCTGAAATCTTGAGAAGTCTAGATTTTATCGAGAGAAAATCGAAAAATTTTCTCAACTTTAACACCCTGTATCTCGGCAACGAAGCATTTTTTGACCATTGGTTCTTCGAACTTTCTTGCTCAAATCATTCAGAGATTCGCATCCTTCATTTATGACATCTTATTCGGAAACACCCTGTATAGTTTTCCACTCTTTCCATACGAGTTCATTTAAATCAATTCGAGAACAGAGATGGCTGGAACAATTAAAACTAAAAAGCGAAATGTAAAATACATTTGCTTGAGATTTATATGACTTTTTGTAACTCGAAGTATACCCGTGGAATTTGCCTGCAGTTAATATTTAACGCATAGAATAGCCATTGTTGGTTTGTTGTAATAATTACTCATAGTTCCATAGAAACTGCAGTAGTTTGCGATCTAGTTCACGTTAAATATTCAGCTATGAATATGTATGAAACCTGGCACATACGTTTGTTCAACATTTCAGTCTTTACCGTTGTTTTCTGTGAAGAATTTCAAATGAAGTCACCGTTTCGTAGTCGGTCTCGCGTAATTTCTATTTCATCTTGGATACTCGACAAAAGTAATGATTAAAAAACTCTCAAGAATTCCGTAAATTGGATCTTCGTCGCTACATGTAAATGCCACCCATCCAGAACTTCCTGACTTCAAAGACATCGCGTTCTATTTCAGTAAAGTTACATGGAAATAGAAAAGTGCAATTTGCAGTTTCCCTTGTTGTTGCACGTTAGTGAACCCATCGCGTAAACTTTCAACAAATGAATAAGTACAAATTGCAGACTTCGTTTCAATATTGAAATAAAACAACTGTAGGCGATGAAAATTCTGTTTTTTTACTGAATTCTCGCATAACTGAATACAATTGTTGTGCAGTTCACAAAAGGGGTATTTTATCCATTTGATTAATTACAGTCAGTTATACAGGGTGAGTCTTGGGTTACGGTCTCCTTCTCTTATTTCCAGAAGCTTGAACCTATGCAATTTTATACGGCCACCAATTTAGAATTATTTGAAACTATACAGCGAACCCAAAACAATGCGTGGCAAATTGATGATATTGGCGTTGTATTCATTTTATGGAAATTCATTTCAATACGAATAAAATGGAATACTTTTGTCTGAATTCCACAATGTTTATTTTCAATACACATGACCGGTTTCAACAGTGTCTACAGCTAACAGTTATCAGAAAATATGTGATAACTATACCTATTTTGAATGAATAATAAAATAAAACAAGTTACTATGTTTTAACTATCACTAATTCATTGATGTAAAGAATGACAAATTTTACATTGGTTGGACCGGTTTCGGACATATGTCCATTATCAACAACAAGCTAATGAAAACTGAATACTCATGTACAATACAGGAATTACCATCAATAAAATGCTAGTAGAGGTCACAGTAACTTGAATAATGGTGATTGGTAGGTTATTAAGTCTACCTGGTCGTTAAGCAGCTTAACCCTTTCTACCTAGATTGCGTAAATACGCAACAACACATTCAACATGATATATCCCCAATCCAAGAGAGAAAAGCCCGAAAAATTTATGTCTCTAACATATTTTGGGAAGACGTCAGAACAGGTTGCTAGAGTTTTGTCTAATAGTAAAAAAGTTCATATTGCATTCAAGCCAGTTAGCAAATTGTTAGGCCTGCTTTTGAACACAAAAGATAAAACCGATAAATTCGAAAAATCAGGAGTATACCAATTAACATGTTCTGAGTGCAATTCCTTTTATATAGGTAAAACAGGATGCTCTTTCAAGGCTAGATACAAAGAATATTTCCGGTCATTCCTACATCAGAAATATGATTCAGCTTTAGCTGCACATTGTCTGAATGAATGTCATCCTTTTCCAGAATTTCAACAGCTAAAAATTCTTCATTCCTGTGATAAATCTTATAAACTCAATTTCTTTGAATCGATGGAAATTTTCAAGGCATCTAGGGTAGAAAGGGTTAAGCTCCTTAACGACCAGGTAGACTTAATTACCTACAAATCACCATTATTCAAGTTACTGTGACCTCTACTAGCATTTTATTGATGGTAATTCCTGTATTGTACATGAGTATTCAGTTTTCATTAGCTTGTTGTTGATAATGGACTTATGTCCAAAACTGGACCAACCAATGTAAAAATTTCGTCATTCTTTACATCAATAAATTAGTGATAGTTAAAACATAGTAACTTGTTTTATTTTATTATTCATTATATACCACTATCTATCACTATACCACTATCAGGTAGTTCAGGCTTCATCGATCAATTACCTATTTTGAATGTTGAGTAGCGGAGAGTGGTTTAATTCTAGTTGAGTAGTGGAGAGTGATTTAATTCTAGTTGAGTGGTGAATTTTGGATTTTCACGAAGTTTGTTCATTTCAATCTTTCGAATAAATTCATTGTCATCCCTTTATTTCATCTATGGAGAATTTTAAATTGTCTCATGTAATTATATGGTTTGTTGATACAATATGCTCAAAAACTATGAATTTTTCTTGAGTTTTCAAACTCATTAAGCTTTACAAACTACAATCTTCAGTTACAGCATTCACTTTAAGTCTAATATTCAATAAGGGTTGATAGCAACTAAGTACTCATATATATATATATATATATATATATATATATATATATATATATATATATATATATATATATATATATATATATATATATATATATATATATATATACACGTTAACAAGTTACATATCGATATTAGGTTCAAACAGTAATAACATGATGTCTAATAGTGTTGGGTTTTCCAATAAGAGGGTTTCATTTTGACTAGCCCGCTACTTCGGTATCTGTCTGATTAAAAGCTCGGAGACGCTGTCAGTTCCGCAACTAAGGCGAGAGCTACGATTGGAAGAAGAAACTGAGCTGAAGAACATGCCGTAGATCCTTGAATTTTGGTGAGGGTCGAATTTCTATCCTTTTTCCTCTTCATCTCGCTTGTTTTACATCTCTTTGGTTTGTCCTGGGGTTCAACTGGTTGGTTACCATCCTTCTTTTATGTTCTGGAGCATTTATGCTGGCCAATTGGACCATGACATTTATAGCTTGTATCACAGCGATTTAAATTGGCAGGAAACAGGTCACTGTTTTTAGGAAGCCAATATGGCTGAACATGTAACATTCAGTGATGGATCTGTAACAGTCTGGGTGGCTTAACTGCCAGTTCACTCACCGAGTTGGTTATTTTATTGGAGAAACAATGAACGCACGAAGATATAGAGACCACGTCATTTTACATATTGTAGTACCATTCAGAGACGATAATGCACGTTCTCATCGTCGTCATTGAAAGTCTATAACTCCACCATATTCACAATTGACTCGTACTGCAGATTTCACTTCTTCAAGGAAAAAAGTCAGATCATTTTGTCTTTCAATATGCGTTTTAAGTTTTAAGGTGATTGAATGTGTGCGTCTCGAATCCAATGTGGATTTTCTTTATACCAATATCTACAATCTTGTCTGTTTTCGAAACGAAGTTCCTAATTCTAATTCTGATTAGGTTGTATCATTTTGCAGAATTTCATTCTTCGTTCGCAACCATCCTCATTTAATCCTTCTACTGATTTCGTGAGGATGTGCTTTCCTCAGAGTTAGATTTCTTGCACAGGCGTTTGACTTTTTTCCATATCAAATACTTCACGTGCCTCGTAAGTACATCTCCGAACATTAGTTCTATTTCAATATGTTTTTTCCACTGAGTGACATTTGAAGTTTATTAAGACGAAATTACATTCACATCACATTTCACAAACAATGGGATGTTTAATAGGCAAAATACCAGGTATTGGTAGCAACAAAATGAGCGCAGATATCAAGATGGAAACTTTAAGAACGTTTCGGGTTCAATGTCTGGATGGGGATGATGGAAAGATGTTTAATAGGAACTATAATTTTTGAAGTTTCATTGACAGAGGAGAGGTATTTGAAATTTTTGACGAACTAAATGAAAAATGAATTGGACGAGTTGCTTTTAGCTATTGTGAATGGAATATATTTTCAACAAGATGATGCACCTCCTCAAAACACAAGGGAGGTCTCGCGGTATTTTGACGTAATTTTTCCCGAAAAATGGATAAATACAAATGGTCCCATAAGATATCCAGCTAGGTTGCCAGATTTGAGTCCACTAGATTTCTTCCTGTGGGGCATTTGAAGAATGAGGTGAGAACATATAATATACATAATTATATATTTATATATAAAAAAGAATAATAACATTTGATTCGCACTAGTATACTAGATGTAACCGCCAGAATGTTCGAAAAATTTTCATTTCTGGAAAAATTCACGATTTCGAAGAAATATGTCACACGTATTTTATTTATTAGAAAAGAGAAGAAATACTTTTCCTGTTTCACTCATATTCACCAATGTTTACATTTCAAAAAACTCAAGTACATATTATAATTCGAAAACCATTCAACCAAAGAAATTTCTTGTTACGTTACTACATTCTACTCGAAAAAGTGCCCGTAGAATGTCCGAATGGTTTTCATCTAACTTTGATTGCGTTCGTGATGTTGACATATGCCGAAATCCCTTATAATTGAGAAATCTGGAATAACTCGAAAACAACAGAATATAGCTAGGATCAATGAATTTTCCTCGAAAACCATGGTACACCCTGTACAATTAAAATATAAATTTAAACTATCTTTATATATAATATATATATAATATATATATATATATATATATATATATATATATATATATATATATATATATATATATATATATATATATATATATATATATATATATATATATATACAGGGATATCCACCGGACCGTCCATTAAAAACTTTTTGAGTTCCGATTACAATATCAAGCTGAAATTTTGTACGCGGCCATAACTAGCGATTTCCAATTGAAGTGAATTATTTTCGAAGTGATACCATTTCCGGTTATACCGGAAGTGGGTCATCACTCTGTTATTTCAAATGGAAATCTACCCTACACAATTTTTGCTAGGGTGGATAGAAGAACGAGCAAAGAATTTTTTAAGCAGTCTACACATGTCAAATGTTTATTGCGTAGTTTTGTATAATTTTTTCAATTTGGCCTTTTTCAAACAGCAATAACTCAATTTTTTCAAATGGAAGTGCCAATATATCGCCATCAGATGAAGCGTCAAATTTCAGATGGAATTGTATCAGTATGTACTATACCCATCTCTTATAGGTCCAAAATTATTTGGGAATATATTGAATTTTGATGATTTTACAAGAACTAACAGAGAATGCTTTGAAATATTTGAATCACGTATCTGAACTGGCTACGCTCACCTGACAGGCGCCTAAAATTAATGTACTTGTCACTTCGTTCATTCGAATTTGATATTTCAACAAGAATTGTTGGTAATTTGAAGTGAAAATTGTTGAAAAACACCAGATTGATAATAAAATGGCTGATTATTCAAACGAGGATATGTTAAATCTCTTTTTAATTCATGGCGAATGTCAAAAAGTGGTGGATAAAACTTGCAGGCAATTCAATAACCAATTTTCAAATTTGGAGCCTATGAGTAAAGCAAAATTTCGAAGGATGAGAAGCAATTTTCTGCAATTTGGAGGAACAAAATACATGGAAACTAGAAGAAAACCAATTCTCGAGAACTACGACAATCAAATTAATACGCTAGCGTATTTTCGTGCCAATCCACATGCGTCCATTAAGTCAGCATCAATCGATATTGGATTGAGTTATGCTTCCATTCAAAGGATCCTTAAGAAACATAACATGCACCCGTATTCTTTTATCAGACTACAAAAATTGAAACCAACTGACCTTCCCAAGCGGCTAAATTTCTGTGAAAATTTATTAATTCGGCTTCAAGAAGATGAGAAAATTCTGCAAAAAATTATATGGTCTGATGAAGCCAAATTCAATGAAAGTGGAATAACCAACAGGAAAAATCGACATTTTTGGGCCACAGACAATCCACATTTCATTGAGGTTATTGATTTCCAAAATAAATTCAGCGTGAACGTTTTTGCAATTTTAATGAATGATTTGTTGGCTTACCACATTTATGAGAAAATCATAATGGACAAAGATACCTGGGAATTTTGAGAGGAACATTAGCAAATTTTTTAGTTGGATTTCCCCTTAAAATTCTGAGGGATTGCTATTACCAAATGGATGGTGCACCAGCACATAAAACATGAGCTGTAGATCGGCATCTAACAGAAATGTTCAAGGATAGATGGTGGGGTGATCAAGGACCAAATGTATGGCCTCCGCGTTCTCCGGACCTGGCGCCCCTTGATTTTTATTTTTGGGGCAAAATCAAGAGTGAAGTGTATCTTATTCCTGAAAAAAGTAGAGAAGAGTTCCTAGAGCGCAATCATAATGCTTTTCGTAATATTGATTCTGAGGACACTAGGAGGGCAACTCATCATATTCGTATACAAGCTGTCAAGTATATCGAGCAAAATTGGGCCCATATTGAACATTCATTCAGATCGTAAATTAGTTTTCTCCTATGATGTTTGCTATCATTTATTCGTATTAATGTTATTATCTTCGATGATTGGTTTTCGTTTAGTTCCTACAATTTTTATTCATCCGAATTGTAGAAAGTTGCTTCTAATGCTTCGAAATTTTATTTTACTCATAGACGGTAAATTTGGAAATTGGTAATTGAATTGCCTGCAATTTCTACCCATTACTTTTTGACATTCTAAAACGAATTAAAAAAAGATTAAATATATATTCGTTTGAATAACCAGTGGTTTTATTCCAAAAGTGTTGTATTTTTTGGATATTTTCAATCTGAAATAACGACAATTCTTGTTGAAATATCAAATTCGAATGAACGACGTGATAAGTACATTAATTTTAGGCACCTGTCAGGTGAGCGTAGCCAGTTCAGCTACTTTATTCAAATGTTTCAAAGCATTTTCTGTTAGTTCTTGCAAAATCATCAAAATTCAATATGTTCCCAAATTATTTTGGAACTATAAGAGATGGGTATAGTACATGCCTATACAATTCCATCTGAAATTTGACGCTTTATCTGAAGGCGATATAAAAATTGGCACGTGCAATTTGAAAAAATTGAGTTATTACTGTTTGAAAAAGGCCAAATTGAAAAAATCATACAAATCAACGCAATAAACATTTGACATGTGTAGACTGCTTAAAAAATTCCTTGATCCTTCTTCTATCCTCCCAAGCAAAAAGTGTGTCTGTAGTACAAAAGATCTAGGAGCTACAATTTTTTTTTAAATGTTCCTCATTTTAATGAATACAATAATGGTTACATATATAATATTTTACGGTAGACGCCGCCTCCCCGTTACCCTTACCCAAACCTCTCGATCAAACACATCTTCAGCATAATTTCTGTTCTGCATTGCTGATCTTACTTGGTCATTACATGATCTGCTTGGCCTACCCTCTCTCTTATAAGACAGATTCCTTTCAAAAATTCGTTTTGGCCATCGATCCTCAGGCATTCTCATCAAATGACCAAACCCCTTCAAAAATTTCCTCTCTATTTTATCCACTACTGTATCGTTATCTTAATTCTGTTTCTAATTTCTCTGTTGGTAATATGGTCGAATCTAGACACTCTAGCACTTTTTTGGAGATAATCAATCTCAGTCGCCACCAGTCTTATCTTTACATACGCATTTAAGGTCCAAACCTCACACCCGTAACAAAGTACTGAGTCAACTACTGCTAGACCTAATCTCTTCTTAGTTTTTGGCGTTGTTTCGGTCCCACCGTAAGGAATTGAAACAGCCAATCATTCTCTTGGCCTTTGTAATGCGGATTTTGATTTCTTCATGTCCAAGTCTATTGACATCTATTGTTGCTTCCAGGTATTTGTTTCGGACCTGTTCAAGTTGTACATCGTCGTTCAAGAAAACCTGAAGGTTGTCATTTGAATTAATGACCAGGCCATTTATGTTGATTTTTGTTGAAAAAAACTGTTGAAATAAATTAGTTTCCTCACAAAAAGACTCAATTTCATTGAAAACGCCAGATCGGCCGGAACGACGTTCGAAATCCGGCCGTACCAGAAGTCCGGCCAGATTGGCCGGATCGCCAGACTCGATAGATTCGGCCGGTCCGGTTTCATCCCTAATGTGGAGTATTTTCAATAAATATTTGTGAAACCTTTGCCAAGTGATAAACCAATCATTTATTCATTATGTTTCACCAAGTTTCAAGAGAGAATTCCATACATAATATTGAAATTTATGTTATTGGCCATTAAACACACATAAAGGTTTTGTATAATAACATAAATCTAGTTCTATAATAGAAATGTTCTCAGTTGGGTGACTTTTTGAAGCCTTATATTGTGCGAATAATTGAGTATAGAAACTTTCTGACCAATTGAAATAACGACGATTAATTTATATAATACACTTGTAATCAGAAAATCGAATTTTGTACGGTAAAGGCTTTTTCCGCGAAACGTGTCGCATTTTCCTAATAAACGAATTGAAAAAGAGAACAAATTATTAGTTGCCCAGGTTACTGCATCTCACACCATTAGAACATAACGGATGAAAAAATTGTTGTGAAAGTCCGCTCCGTGTATGTGAATTTGGATGAAACCGTTATAACCCAAATTCAAATCGGAAGTCTGCTACGCGAATTGCAACCCAAAATTACCAAAAACGCGAATATGAGCTAGTTAATTTTTAGATACATACTAATGAAATTTTTATTCATTTCCTTGAGAAATTTGAAACATCAATATGGAAAACAATTTTTTTCTCTCAAAGTAACTACTCGCCATAGTTGAATTTATGTTTTATGCTTTATCGACGATAATTCAGAAATCATAAATGTATTCAATGGCAGACGTGCTTGCTTCCCATAGATTATAGCCTGAAACATATAAAATTCAAATAAAATTTTCAACAATGGTTTTATTGCGTGCATATTTCTACAGATCCATGTAACTATAAAAATTTGGGATTGAAGTCATCGCATCGGTTTCTGGCATTTACAGTTCATAAATTCGCAGAATTTGATGGTTGTGTGCTGACTACCGGACGGTTCCCGGAAAAGTATGATGGCGTAGTCAATCAAAAATGAATTTTATTGCGCTGCACGGGATATGGGTTGCAATACTTCATGTGTGTTCTTTTTAATCAAATACCTCTTTAACTTATCAATAGTTGTTTTAAATTCATTCGGAGCTTTTATTTGGAGTTGATGATTGCAAATAAATTAAGTATGAAGATCCGAAGAAAACAAACTATATTGAACGAAGTATGTCACATTCAATTTTTAAACCAGAGCTGAGGTAAACTGTTTATCCTCGTTCCGCCACTAATACTCCATTTTTCAATTTTCAGAATTGTTGGGTAGAAAACTGTTGAGTAAATCAACTAATTACACAGTGCGTGAAAATGACACTTCAAAATTCTAACACGCGGGAGACATACCTAGTAAACCTATATCGGGTACGCTGAATCCAGTGGTATCCACCGTTTTTGAAAGTTAGCTCTTGTTTAGGAGATATTCGCCTTTGAAGTTAGCTGATTTTAGTAGGGTTCGTCGCTTATGACTTCAGTGCATTATATGCTTGTAATTCCCAAACCGTTCGGAACATCGCTTTACTGTCGTCGGAAAAGTTTTAGCTATTGTCATGGCCAACAACTTTTCTAAATATACCAACATAAAAACCTCATTCTAACACCGTTTCTTAACAAAATGTCCAAAAAACTCCATTTCTTTGCCATTTTTTCGTTAACTTTCGTCTAAATAATAGAAAAATCAAGGGAATTTCGCTTTAAAATCTTAAAATAAGAAAAGAAAACACATTTCCTATAGTTAAATCAAAAAATTTAAACGTACAATCATGATTTTAACTCAAATTTCTGACAGATGTCACTGTTAATACGTGTTCATTAGTATTGTCACTGATGTTACTACGTATTTTGCTATGTATTTGTGTGCCATTTTTCATAGTCTTAGTTCTGATATTTCTTAATTTGACATTTCTTGTTGAAGTTTCTTTGTTTACACAAGTTATATATTTGGTAGAAATATCAAAAATGGATTCGTGCAGTAAATTTAATAAATTTTGCTACATTTGTGAAAAGTTAACTATAACGACAAGCAAGCGTTCAATTTCTGAAGAAATTGCTGAATCGTACACACAATATTTCAACCAAACTGTAATCAAAGATGTGAACTGGGCTCCAAAAATCGTTTGTACTGGTAGTGTCATAAGATTGAGTGGATGGAAAAGAGGTAAAATGATATGATTTATCATTTATTTCAAAATTATATCAATTGAAGCTATTTTTATTACAGGTGAATTCCAATCTATGCCTTTCGGCATTCCAGTAATTTGGACAAATCCTCAAGAACATAATCCAGAAGACTGCTTTGCTTGAAAAGCTTCATATCAATCAGCTAGAGTTTTGTTTCTGTGAATTTAACTCAATTATTTTAAATTATTTAATCAATTAGTTCGTAATTCGTATTGGATGTTATTCTTATAGTGGCGCACCATAAAAAGTTCTATACTTAGTTCGCAGAAAGCGAATCTTCTATCTCATCAAAATAATAGCCGAGTCTCTTCAAGAAAAATAAAACCGTGACAAGTCTAGTCAGTTATATCAAGGATCTCAAATTAATAGCAATCATTTACTAGTTTTGGCACCAACGTCTTCATCTAACAGGTCACTACTAAGTTCCAGACCATGATGTGTCTAAACTAAGCCTTCTTAGTAGCGAATCTTCTATTTAATGGAAATAGTAGCCGAGTTCTTTCAAGAAAAATAAAACGGTGACAAGTCTAGTCAGTTCTATCAAGGATCTCGAATTGATAGCAATCATTTGCTAGTTTGGCACCAACGTCTTCATCTAACAGGTCACCACTAAGTTCTAGGCCACAATGTGTCTAAATTAAGCCTGTGTAGTAGCGAATCTTCTATTTAATGGAAATAGTAGCCGAGTTTCTTCAAGAAAAAATAGAACGGTGACAAGTCTAGTCAGTTATATCAAGGATCTCAAACTGATAGCAAATTTTTTCTAGTTTTGGCACCAACGTCTTCATCTAACAGGTCAGTACTAAGTTCCAGAACATGATGTGTCTAAAGTGAGCCTTCTTAGTTGCGAATCGTCTATTTAATGGAAATAGTAGCCGAGTTTCTTCAAGAAAAAATAAAACTATGACAAGTCTAGTCAGTTATATCAAGGATCTCAAATTGATAGCAAATTTTTCTAGTTTTGGCACCAACGTCTTCATCTAACAGGTCAGTACTAAGTTCCAAATCATGATGTGTCTAAAGTAAGCCTTCTTAGTAGCGAATCTTCTATTTAATGGAAATAGTAGCCGAGTTCCTTCAAGAAAAAATAAAACAGTGACAAGTCTAGTCAGTTCTACCAAGGATCTAAAATTGATAGCAATCATTTACTAGTTTTGGCACCAACGTCTTCATCTAACAGGTCACTTTTAAGTTCTAGACCACAATGTGTCTAAATTAAGCCTTCTTAGTAGCGAATCTTCTATTTAATGGAAATAGTAGCCGAGTCTCTTCAAGAGAAAATAGAACGGTGACAAGTCTAGTCAGTTCTATTATGAATCTCGAATTGATAGCAATCATTCATTAGTTTGGTCACCACCGTCTTCATCTAACAGGTCACTACTAAGTTCAAGACCAGTGAAGTATCTAAATTAAGCCTTCCTAGTAGCGAATCTTCTAATTGATGGAAATAGTAGCTGAGTCTCTTCAAGGAAGAATTAAACGATGACTAGACTAGTCAGTTCTATCAAGGATCCCAAATTGATAAGAGTCATATACTGAATTTGGTACAACCGTCTTCAAATGACAGATATTTACTGAGTTCAAAACCAGTGACATGACGTCACAGTACCAAGGATTAGGTAATATACAATACGATGGGCGCTTGATGATGTGTTAGGTTAGATTAGGTTCCAATGATACTTTTGTTGTTTTGGTAATCGATAGTGAAAGAAAAGTAGTCGTTTTTGCGGTCCCAATAATGATCTGCGAGGTTCTGTTCTCGAACCACTATTTCCTTATGAGCGATATTCCTAATATGTCTAATATGTTCATATGTTGTGATGACATTGCTCTTTTTTTCACGAACAAGTTTTGATCGCCGACAGTCGTGCACATTATGATCCTGCTTTGTGTTATAAATAGATATATGGTTTGTCGAAAACAGATGAGGTGGCGTTTTGTTACTTCTTTTCTGCAGCGGGAGTATCTCAGTATTCGCTACGATAATCAGGCGAGGCCTTTCTTTCCCCCAACTCGAGTCTAGTATTCCAACCACAGAAGCGAGCGTATTAAAGTTTTCAGATTCACTTCCTCCTCTCAAAAGAGATCAAGTAGCTGCAGTCACAGCATGACCTTCACAGCTTTTGTAGCTCTTGTGCGTCTAGATAGAGTTTAGGTTGTATTGTATTTGTATTTTGTCTTGTGCCTTCAGAGTTCGATACCGCTGTGGGCCATTCAAGTCGTATTGTGGTCTTCTATTGACACTCATTCCTGAATGTCCAGGGTTATCTCTTCAACAAGGTTCAGAATCTTATTTATCCGGTGCTATTCGCTTAGTCCTTTTGAGGTTTCTTTGTTCCCTAACATTTTCCTTCTAAACCGAGCTAGCGCTTCGCATTCGATTACGATGTGATAGGCTGTTTCCTTTTTGTACATAGTCTATATATAGGTTTTTCACGTTAAATGCCTATCGTGTGTGGATGTTTTCTTAGCCTTCCATGTCCAGTTAATAGGCCGGTTACTGTGCTTAGTTTCTCTATATTCCGTCTGAGAGCGAACTTATTGCTAGGTTATCCCTGCAGACGTCTGGTTTGTCTATACACTGGGACCCACCTGTCAGCGTGTAGCTTTACCATCCAGATGTTGATCGTGTTCTGTACCTTGAGGTTACTGAGAGTTGGTTCCGGATGAATAAATCTCGTCTTGGCGGCGTCCCTAGAAAGAGAATCCGCCAACTCATTGCCTGCAATCCCGCTTTGCCCAGGCACTCAGACCAAAGCTGGTTCCGTTTCGTCAGCTGAATTAGTAACTTCAGATATTCCCATATGAGCGTTGACTGGGTTTCAGTCTCAGTCAGAGCTTATTTTGCCGCCTGACTGCCCGAGAGAATGTTTATCCGCTTGTTGTCACAGCGTCTTTTGAGGTTCTCATAAACACAGGTTGTTATGGCATATACTTCAGCCTGAAGATGTTTTGGTGCTCCCAAAATGGAATAGTCAGCCGACATACAAGGTTCAGTGAGTAAGTCCACCTTCAGATGCCTCTCCGTTTTGGATTCGTTCGTATACCAGTTTATATCGTTGGGGGCCTCTAGTTTAGGTAAGTTAGACTCTGCACCTGACTGAGCTTCACTTTAAGTGTCGCCTGTTTAGCTTTAGGCCACCAGATGGCAGCAATATAAATTACCATACATTCAATTTAACTCCAGAAGTAAACCGTCATTCGAAATGATAATTTCGTCAATTAATGAGTAACGGATTATCGGTCTTGTGTCTAGCATTACGACGCATGAAATTTCACTTTCCCTAAAATTTAGAACAGATTCTTGATTCTTTATTTTCAATATTCATTGTTGAAATCGAATTGGGATGAACTGGTAGATGGCGACCTGTAAACAAACTGAATGACGGATGACTCTCAAGCTTCGTTGAACTAAGAAAGACAGTGGTTTCAACTTATCGACGAAAAAAATTTCGATAATTCCTAGTACTTCCTTAATAAAATATACACATGTATGATGTATATAATTAGCCGCAACTTCATTATCATAAAATTATATTCGAATAACATTGCAATTCCTTGATTTAATTTGCGGTATAGGACGACTAATCTAATACAGAATCTTCCTCATGCAAATCCCATGAGAATCGAGCATTCCTAACGCGTGTCTCCAATGAACGTACTAAAAATACAGAGAGAACGCTCCAAAACGCACCAACAGTATCGGTTCATGAATAGTAAATAAAAATATAACATTCATTCCCGTTTTCTTAAGATTTGCATAACAGGGACCTCCACATCGGGTAAATCAATAAACAGGGGGACCGGAGATGAATGTTGCTGAAAGAAAAAGCTCCGAATTCGAATCCAATATTCCATTTATATTCGGGCAAATTTCTGACGAAGCAGAAGCAGGAGAGCCCTTCGGCAGGCGTTCAAATTTATCTAATGGAAAAATATTTTTGTTGACTGCGAAGAGAGGGGTGGTGTTTATTTACCCTTCATCGAATAATAGAATCGAGGACGAATTATTATGTAAAAGCATATGCTAGGAATCGAAAGAAAAGTGAATTCTTTCTTTGATCATTTTGGATTCAAAATTAAGCACCTCGAAAATAAGGTTAACTGTACTATAAATAAAGAAACTTTCCGTCGAATATTCAGAATTTTTTTCCAAGTACAATTAGGGCTGGTTGTTTAAAGCTACTCAACAACTTGTTAAGTCAGCTAGCAATGTGTAAAACCAATGTCAACGCAGTATTCGGGTTGCATAAAACTTAATTGATTGTTAACTCTTTTGTTAAGTTCATGTCAACTGTTGGTCAGCTAATTGGTCAATACCCTTTTATCAACTTCTAGTTGAATAATATTTTAGTAATTCTAAAGCCAAGTAAGTATAAATAATCAGTGTATATTACATATTATTCATATTTATTCAAATCAATCAACTGAATATATCGAAATTGGAATATCCGCAAATACTGAAGGTAAGTAATGTGGGCGCTAGTTGAACTTTGTGCCTACAATTACAATACAGTTCTCAGAAAATGTCTATATCCAGTTTGTCATCTTTGAGTTATGATAATGATTTGGATGCAGAAGTCAACCCTGTTCGCCATGCAAGACAATTAACTGAGAGAACAGATCCACGATATATGATGAATATGATGAAATTGAAATTAAGATGTCGATTGAGCAAAAATACTTTTACTGAAATTTTCTCATCACTTGGAAAAGCAAACACAAAAAAAACGATCCATTTCTGCCAAGCATCAACTTCTCATCACGGAAAATGATCATTTCAGCAGCTCCTTGGTGATGAAATAGGTATTCATATATCTTCAGCATGTCGCATCCTCGTCAAAGTATGTTAGCATATATATTATATATGTATGAGGTATTCTTTGTCAACTACTAACCCCCCCTTGTCCAAAATTGGTTTGATCTTTAAGAGGTCTACCAGGGCTCAAAAAAAGTTATTAATCTCTAGGTTTTAATGCCGATGGGCATTTGCAGTGAATTCATACTCTAGATCCAATATGGCCACCTAAGCCACGTGACTGACCTGTTTTTTACACTAAGTCATATATAAAAGTACCTGCACACTACCAATAGGGGTTCAGAGCGGCTTAAATGAAAGGTCTTTCAATTATCATGTATGGTACAAACAGACACTGTGTGTACCACTACCTCCAACAAGAATACAATTTCGAGGTCTTAGTTGAGCAAATTTACTAAAACTTACTGATTGTTGTCCAACTTTTTCTTGGTATAGTAGATAGAGACCTCTCAAATCTAATGAAAGGTTTAATAATTTGATTGAGGAGGTTGTTACTTGATGAAAATCGATATACATATTTTCAATGAAATAAAACTAAAGTATTTAGATTTTCACTATATTAACAAAACTATGACCGGTTTCACCACACTGTGGCTTCATCAGATAGATGCAGATGTATCTATCTGATATGTCTAAACACACTGGAATTTAAGAAAAGATTTTACATAGCAAGCAAGGCCATGAAAAGGACTAAGGAGACAATTAAAAAGTACATAAACTGCGATATTTTCTCTTTCGCGGAGATGTTCTTCCGTCGCAGTGTGAGTCTGCTGAAACATAATCACTTCCTTGTTCTTGCTTGCCGATTTTGAAGTATAACCTCGCAATATCCCTTCAATATTCAAACACAACAAAAAAATTCCGTCTCTGTTTGACCGAGAGAGCCCCGATGGCTTGGTTCGGTCTTCTAAGTGATGCCGATTATGATCTATAGATGTTCTAGAATCACTATGAACCCAATAATTTGGGTTGACATCTCCCATTTATTATTTCTTCGTGGTTCTTGTTTAATTTGAAGAAAAATTTGCGAAAAAATTTTGAAAGTCATATTAAAAATATGACAATGACTATCAAGGATCAGTTAATTTATTCAAACTACAGAACTGAAGCTCCAATTGTTTTCTCGTCCATCTTATTCACCGGATTTATCACTGCGCGTTGTCATCCCCACTTCAGAAAAAGACGATACGTGAATGGAAGAATAGATAAAACAGAATTAGATCACATGACAGAAATTCAATTGAGAGTATTAATTTTGTTTTCAGCGACAGAAACATTCATGACAATGATGGTTATCATTGAATTATGTGAAACAAGCCTACTGCCAATTTTATATGGAAGTAAAGCGAAATTATGCAAAGTTTTTGTACGTAAAATATAAATGTCATGAACAATTCGTAGTGTCTGACACATATCTTCTAAAATGTGTGGAATAAAATTGAAAGATACAATACTTTAAGGGATTTCCCAAGCCATTCCTTCTCCTTTTGATGGTAACGGTTCTTCGACAGTTTCAAAGCGTACATGCAAGGAATCCACATTGAATTCCCCTCATAAAAGAGCATTATAGTTTCAAGGATAGATATGGTTAGAATGTTCACATCTTAAGTGTTTTGCAACTGGTGTAATGAGTGAAAAGATGATCAAAGAAAAATAAAGCCAAGCAATTTTTGGTAAATTTGAAGTAAACATTTTATAATAAATCACAAATTACGAAATAATCTTCCATATGGAACTAGTTTTCTTGTTCTAAAGGGCGCCGTTTATATACATATACGTGTTGGAGCTTAACAGGATTAGATATTAGTTAAGGTGGGTTTTGTTTAAAACAGAAGTATATGGTAGCATGTTGGGATATTCAATTAAATTCTAATCATAATTGTTACAGTCTCGTAATTAGAAATCTAAAGTGTAAGGATCATAAATGGGTAGGCGGATCAAAAAAACGGCTGTTATTTGTTCATTCTACCTTTCGTTTACGATATACAGGCTGTTCAAGGAGGATTTTTCAAACTATTGATTGAATTACGTTCAAATTTTGTGATTTTATTGTATGGAGAATCTCAATCAAATTCCGACTGGAACCAAATGTTGGAAATGAAAAAACGAAATCACTGTTCTAGCCTCTGTCGAGCTAAGCACATTCCACAATGTTGAATGGCACAATTTCCATTATTACAGTGAAGAGAAATCTCAGATATTCGTACAAGGCTGTGTCATTACATGGGGAGCAAATATAGAGCCTTATGCGATTGGTCTATATTTTCTCGAAAAAATTTAAACCGGTGTATATTCCACAATTTTCTACGCCATAGTCTAAAGGAACTCCTGAAGAATGTGCTTCCTAATGTAAGATAACAAATAAGGGTTCTTGATAATAGATATAAAAGTCTCACTTGTCACTCACTTGATGAAACTTTTTTAGTGAATAATTAGTTTCTGAAAACTCACATCCGCACTGAAGTCATTAACTTGAAACCTTATTCGAATAATTAATCAAATGAAAGGCTCAAGTTTCTCGAAATATACTGAATGAAAATATGTTCGATATATGTATGTTTTTATTTCATTTTTAAATACTGAAAGGAAGAGAAAATGTTACTTATACCTAAGAAACAATTGAGAGAAGTGGGGACAAACGGAAATCAAGCCGGTTAGTTATTGGTAAATTATGTTCGAGAGATGATGGAATTTCTATGAAATCTCATGAATTTGGGTCTCTATGAAATCTGAGAGATGATTTTCTCTGCTGGATTAGGTTCTCAGCTGTGACTTTTCAGGTGAACGTTTTGATTCGTCTTGTTCGCGTTAAAATTGACCTCACTGTGATATCTCCTCCAAGTCACAATCCAGTGACATCCTCTGTTGGTGGAAAATGAGGAAACCAGAGTACAATTATGCAAGCCCAAATATTCTGTTTTTAGTGGAGTGGAGAAGATCATTAATCTGCAACAGAAAAAAAGTTGGCGAGAGTATGGGGCCTTGGGAAACTCCCGCATTAAGCTGAAAAGAGTCACTCGTTACACCATCAACTACCAACTGAATGGATCTACTGAAGAGAGGGCTACTAATTGAGCCACACAATTTTCTGGGAAGTCCATATGTGATTAGTTTTTTCATCAAGGCTGCGTGGCAAACCCTGTCGATGGCTTTTGAGAGATCAAGGTCAATGGCCCTCGATTGACACAAATGCGTAACGTTTGACCTATATAAAAATCTAACCTATACAAAAAGCTGAACAATCATTACAAAATAATTTATATACATTGCTTCTTTCACCTGTATTGAGTCGATATTTGTTATTGACAAGGAGTGAACCGATTTTCCTTATTCCTACACAGTGTTGATTTTATTCTGTTCTAAAACATGGCATAATTTGGTGCTCATTTGTAGGTCATAATTATTGATACTCTATTGTTGTGTGAACCTGTGTTAGGATAATCGGGTATAATAACACTTTGTGTTGTTTTTAGCTATTAATTTGTCTATGATGTTATTGTCGTACCCGTTATTCGACGCACATGTTCGAAATTCTGATTTGTGCTCAAAAGTTTTTCAAGGATGAAACACGGACTTCAATTAATCAATTAAAACGTCCGCATTTCATACACTTGGGCATCATGGTTAACCTTTCACAAAGGTACTTTGTGGAAGAAATTAGCATTTTGAAAATACAAGGTTCAAATAGATGACAATAACATCATAGAAATAGTAATAGCTGAAAAACAACACAAATCATAATTTTTTTTGATTTTCCCCCTCTCCTCTTTTACGTTCACGGAACAGTAAAATGTTATAACATTAATTATGTCCCAGAAATAAGTACAAAATATTAAAACAATAAAATCAACACATTATATACGAATAAAAAGAATATATGTTCACTCTTGGTTAATAATAAAAATTGACTTGATACATGTGAAAAAAGTGGAGTATATAAATTATATTTCTATGATTGTGGTGCTTTTTACATATGTTAAATCATCATTATTAGAATAGACGAGCATGAAAAATCAATTATTCATAATAAATTACCAGCTCGTTTTTCAGAACATAGCTTAAAAGAAAATCTTTACGAACAATAAATACTTTACGCTCAGATTACTAAAACAAGAGGTTATATTTATCAGAATTCGTAGGATTTTCATCAGCATCATATATATATATATATTTTTTGAAAAGAGAGGATTCACAAAAATTTGAATAATTGTATTAACAATAAACGCTTATATCTATAATTTTGGTCACAAGTGTGAGCTCAGGAAAATGTAACAGGGGAACCATACTATCTTGCATATGATTCAATAAACGAGTGAAAAAACCTGAGGAAAAAACTCGTTTCCCTGTCGCTATTGCACTAGCAATAGCTTGTCTGTTTATACTATGTTAGTGTCGTGTGTACATAAAGAGTACCAAAGATTTTTCTGCTTAGCCGCTTCATTCTCTCTTGCATTCCATGATTTTCAAACGAAGACAAGGGCGAAAGGAAGGGGGTTTGGGACAGGAATGGGTAACAATGGAAAAAGAAAACCAGCAGAAAAATATTTCAACAATCATACTTCTTACATGTCTAAAAAAATCTAAGAAAAGATTTTACATAGCAAGTAAGGTCATAAAAAGGACTAAGGAGATAATAAAAAAATACATAACCTGCGATATTTCCTGAAATTCCTTCTCTGTTGGACCGATAGAACCCCGGTGGCCAGGTTCAGTCTTCCAAGTGATGCCGATTATGATCAATAGATGTTTTAGAATCATTATGGACCCAATAATTTCGGTTGACATCGCCCATATATTATTTCTTCGTGGAACTTGTAATTTAAAGTATATATATATATATATATATATATATATATATATATATATATATATATATATATATATATATATATATATATATATATATATATATATATATATATATATATATATATATATATATATATATATATATATTTATTTATTTATTTATATTTGTACTAATAACTAACGACCTGCTGAATTTTTCTTTTTCCCCACTTCTCTCATTTATTTCTTAGGTATAAATAACATTGAAATATTTCAATCTCCTTGTAGTTTCTGAAAATGATATGAAAGCGGAAACATATATCAAACCTATTTTATTCATTATGTTATGTGAAACTTAAGCCTTGTGTTTTTCTTCTATTGAATAATTATTCAAATAAGGTTTGAATTGGATGATGCCCTTGCTCACTTCATTGCGGATTAAAAAGAATTTTTAGAACCGTGTTTCATTAATGAATTGGCCAGTAAAATCGCCAGATTTCACTTGTCTGGATTTATTTTTATGGGGGTATGTAGATATGTAAAAAACATCGTGCACCAAATGCAGCCGACACAAGAAGATATAAAGAATAGAATAAAAGAAGCATTTCTGTCCATAACTCCAAAAATGCTTTTTTATGTAAAAAGATCATTCGAATGGAGTATGTCTTCAACAGAATTGTTGTCAGGAGCATTTAGTATGAGTATTTATATATTCAATTATTGTTTTAGAAAGTTGTGGTCATATAATAAATGTACGAATTTGCATGTAATACTATGAATGATATGAACTTTGAATCATGAAAGATTCTCAAAATCGTTATTGATCACCCGGTTTATTTTCTAAATTGAATCTTGAATACTGAAATTGGAAAATTCTATGAACGAAGAAGAAAGAGAACGAGTAATGGAAAATTTTGAATTTTTACGAATGTTCCCCAGACTAGTGTCAATTAGTATAGGAAACCCTGGTACAGCATTCAGGGGTTTTTATTATAGCTGCTTCATTAGCGTATAACATTTAGGGTATGCCATTTGAACAAATGAAAAGAAAATTGTTTGAATGAGGACAAACTATAGAATATGATTTCGAACTCCCGCTATATCTTGAAGAACAAATATGCTAAGATACTCATCGACGAACTGATTTCAAACAAACATATCTCAAGATAAGCGCTCTGTATGAATTATGTGTGGTAGAAAAATGATTTGAAAAATAGCTCGAATGTCAAATATTTCGTAATGTATGGGGAATGTTCAAAGATGGCGCCTTCATTTCTTTTGAGAAATTAAAAAATGAAATAAATGGTCAGCAATTGAAAGCCAGAATTCGCAAAACTCGCGATGAGGTGCGAACGGAAAATCTATTAACCACTTATTGATTCCGGCCAGAAAATGTGTTGATTGCGATGAAGGACACATTGAATATTTGTTGTGAAATTTGAAGATTATTTTTATTTTCCTCACTAGTTTAAATTTTCTGCGTTAGTATAATTTTTTTGACTTAGTTTGCAGGATTCCTGTAATTTTTTTGAAATTATCTGCATTTTCTTCTATTTCTCTCGATAATATAGTGTGGTCTCAATTATTTCATAATGTTCAGAGTTTAACGAGAATTTGATTTGTCTCGTGAATATAAAGTGAAACACGGATGTGATCTTGATAACCCCTTCGATGAATTTGCCGCTTAGCGGCAAAATTACAAAATAGAGTAAATGTAAATCCTAGACGAAATGAACATCAAAATGATCATTTTCAATTTCGAATCCGTGAGATATTCGAAAAAAGCAGAAGAATAACGTTCCTTATGCTTCGATTCCAAATTTTCAGAAAATCTGAGTCCAACCCTGCATATTTTCGAACCAGATCTTTGTAATTGAATTTGATGAGGAATTCATCGTATCAGTCAGTACGGTGTTGATCGACGTCAATTGTAAAGGTGTTTTTCTGTTTTTTTTTCGATTCCAGAAATATTCCCCCAATTTCCGGACGAAAAATGAGGGGTTTGTAAGAAATAGACTCCCGATAAAAAAATGGTTAGGAGCGCCAATGAGATTTTATTACTGATTATTCAACTGCGTTATGCGATTTTCCTAGAAGAATAGTATGTGTGAAAAATTCAATATACAGGGTTTTTTCCTTAAAACTGAAGAAGATGTTTCAATCCGGTCCTGGAATTTCCGAATTTTTTAACGGCAATAATTTTGATGAGATTAGTGTCTTAAAAATCGTTCTAGTGAATTGATTATTGAGAATTTCAGTAGGATTTAAGTTTTTGGCAATTTCTAGAAAACACCCTGTAGAACCAACAAGAATCTACGGAAGTTTTTAAGAGCGGATCTTAATCTGCCCCAAAGTACTGCATTCACAGTGGAAGTATGTACAGTTCATCCGTATTCATCCTGTATAACTTTATTATCGAGCATTCTGAATAGAAGAAAAAATTTTTAGTTTGTAGTGCCAATAGCGGTACAAAAGAGGAGACGCCTTGTATACATAAACAAAACCTATCACGTATTATTATTAAAAGTTATAAAATACTTTTCACTATTTCAATCTGAAGAGAGCATATTCAGAAATTAACAAAGATAGTACAAAAGTCGATTGTAGTTACAATAATACCACGCAAAATTGAAATTTTTCCATTGTCATTTGAAGCATGGCACAGACTGAATAGAACGCTACATTTTTTAGATTTATCTATACAATACTCAATGTATGCGATACGGTGCACTTCGCAGCGATAAATGAAAGAAATTCCTGTCAATATTACAATACAAATCCTCGATATCTAACTATTTTCTCTACGGATAAAATGGATTGTCGAGCAATAGTTTCGAGATTTTCCACGCGTCAAACCGGTTGGCGAAATAGATATCGCCGACAAAAGAAATTCGCGGCCAGGAATCCGAATAACTCCGAAAACGAGAAGATTGTCATGTGAAGTCCTGGAATTCCCGCCGTCTGAACGTCAAGATCAAACCCGGAAGTTTGCGGGAGAATCCAGATAGGGTCACCAGCACTCCCTCGCCGGAATAATATCTTTCCGACTCTTGTCGTCGGCAGTTTAATATTTATATTATGCGCGACAGGCCAAATACGACTTGTTTCTTAAATAAAGCACCATTTTTCATCGGAATGTCCTGTCGGGAACCGTGGAACTTCGGCGAAAGTTTTCGAAATTATCGGCGAATAGAATTGAAAGTATGAAAAAGTGGGACTGCACGGCGTAAAGTTGAAAAAATAACGATTGGGTTTACCGAAGTCGTAAAGTTTTCGGAGTTGTCGTCGACATCTCTTTCTGGAATATTGGTTTTTGTTGGAACCGGTGCAAATACATTTTTTGAACACGAATAATGAATGGACTATGCGAAAGGAACTCGGTTTTTTCCATTTGGAATCTATCTACATTCGAAATTGCGTTGATAATGCAAACCCAGGAAAGAATCGCTTTGAAAATATAAAAAGTCTCTAAATTTGTTTCGTTTCAGAATGAAAATTTAAATCTAATGAATAAATGATAATATCTGTGATCAAAATGTGTCGAGACTTTTCGATTTGAAACTCTTGGGCTTGTGCAAATGGCAGAAAATTTAACTGACAGCCTTGTCAATAAAATAACTACAGTATCAGTTATTTATGGGTTACACTTTTTATCCTTTGTCACTGAAAGTTTAACTTTCGGTTTTTAATATGGGTACAAAATTTCACAGAGAAGTTTTTGTATAGTTAGTTTTGAAAATAGTTTTTGTTCTCTCAAATTTCGGGAATATTGGAAAAGACAATTGGTATGTTCGATAGATTTTGGTTAATGAGCCATATTGCGAATATTAATATCCGTATCCCCATTGCGGAACTTCCGCACATAAATTGGTATATTCCCGCGATTGGCGCATGTCGTAGATATGTACTCATTGCATCCACATCCGCAAATGAAAATCCGTTCTTTATTCCTAACAATTCCCTTTCTATTCTTAACTTTTGGGAGGAGTTGATGGCTGTCATATTTCAGATGTACTATCAAAGATGATTTAATGGGTGTTCACTCGCGAGTTTTGGGAGTTTGACTTCTGATTGTTACCGATACCGAAGAACATTATTAGAGATCATCGTTTTGAGTCAAATGAGGAGATAAATGCGGTATAACAGAAGACGCTCAGAGCTATCTTCAAAACCGAGTACAAATACTGTAGCGAAGATATGCTGTAAACATACTACGAAGGTTTTGGTGTCGAATGGGTGTACCTTGTAGAAAATGAAAACAAATTTGAAGTACAATAAATGGTTTGTGTTTTATTTGAAAAGGCTTACTGCAATAAGTATTTCCCGATGAGTCTGCTGATATTTAATCCTTAATAGCGGTAGCATAACTGGACATAAATGGCGACTAGAGTTTCATCATTTTTATGCGTCCAACTACATTATATTTTCAATTTCTATTTTCCATTGTCGTCTGACAATGGAAAATGATTACTATAAAACTTCAGAAGTGTGGGTTAAGATAAGCTTAGCACATACAATAAACAATGTTGGTTAATAGCGCTAAATTTAGTCGTAGGCAAAGATTATTCATTAATTACTTGGTTATCAGTCGTTTGTTTATATTTTTTGAGCAGTACTGATTGATCTATTATATGAAGGGAAAAATCACAGCTTGTTTGATACAGTGATATAAACTTAAATCATTCGAAAATCTCTTTGGAGACCAAAGATGAACGTAGTAGGAAAACATTGGCCATTAATATTTTGTAACCTTTATTAACACTTAGCGCTCTTTTATGACGAAAAAATGTTGTGGTGAGATTATCAATAAAACATATTCGGCATTGAATTGAAATGTGATATAGATGAATGAATTTTGATGAGAATTTGTGAGAAAACACCTTGAACTACAGGAACAAAGCGTAGCTACTTTTTTCAAAATTTCAGTATAAGTTTGCGAAACAGGAGTTGAAATTTGGGTTGAAATTCTCTCGTTTTTGAAATGGGACACAAATTTCTCTTCAAAATCTCAATTAAAAAGTGAGAATTACGTAAAAATATAGTTTGCTTCATTCTTATAGTTTCGACATGAAAAATTATGTTCTAGATCTTGATTATTTAAGAAAAACATCAGAATTTTTGGCGAATAACTCTCAAAGATGCGGAGTAGAGGTTGAAATGTTGAATGGAATTCATTTAGTTTAAAAGTTGGCGAAGAGAAGTTTTCTACACTCACCGGTAAAAAATCGATCGAGCAGAAATTATCCTCTGGATTAATTGTTGGCTATCCCCGAATTTTAGATATGTTACAGATTATTTAATGCGGATCAACAACTGATATAGGTAATATGTGAAGGTGCATTTTAAATAGCGATATACGAGGATAAAACAAAAATTATTGTTTTCAGAATTTTTAATGGCCCTCTAGAATTTCTGAGCTAAATTTTGTCATGAAGATACACTATACAGCAGAGCTACATTCATTATCAATTACGTAGTCTTCAATTCAAAGCGATAGCTGATTTTGCAAGAGATATAGATTTTTCATGGAGAGAACCATTTCCAACAGGATTATTACGCTCGTTAATATAATTACCGTTGATGTGATTCAAGGACCGGCAAAAAATTTTCCTCAAGTGTTGGAATTTTTAACGTTCTCACATCTGTTTGTTATTGTTCGTATATTTCTCGAAGTCCGGTAGCGGGTTCACCGTCTCGGTCCATAGAGGGCGACTGTCGTACGTATGTACGAGATACGTCTTTTCTGGAATCGTTAGGTACTGCGATGTAGCTTGTAAGGATGCTGAGAGGCGATATGCGTCACTGATGAGCTCCTAATATCCTGCTTAGTTGGACTATTTGTGTCCTCGTTGTGGGCATCGGTGGACCTGGTGGTGGGGATGCTTTCAGTTTTATCTGTTGATGATGCTGGTTTGCTAGGAGGTAAAATAACTTTCCAAGCTTTTGATAGGTTGAGGGTTTCGACTCTTTTGTTCATTGTTCCTCCTTTTTCAATTTCCACTGCTTCTCAGATGAGACGTTTCTTAAGTTGTTGTGTCGTGCTGATTTGTTTTGATTTATCGGAGTTATAGGAAAACGGCATCATCAACAGACAATAATGAAAGCATCCCCACCACCTGGTCCACCGAAGCCCACAACGAGGATATAAAAGGAGAACGACCGACAAACCCCTTTCAGTTACGCTCGAGACATCGTCTACTGAACGCCTGAAGATGACAAGGGACAACTTGTCGAAACGTCGCCAAAATCAAAATGGACCACGGAGTAAAACCCGTACACAAGTAATATTTATTTATTTAAAGAAGTATAAATAACTTACGGATATGATAATGTCTAGCACATACCTGAAACAAAAAGAGAACAATTTTAGAATGCTTCAGTTTGAAGTTTTTGTAGAATAGAAAAAATTATATATATTAAATATGTTTATAGCATTCAAGGTGTGAATCGATTTTTCATTTTTAACTCGGATATCTTGGCAACAGTGTGTAGTAGCGTGATGATGTTAGTGCCATTTGATAAAGACTCGACTTGAAATCAAGTCAAGCTTAATTCAAGATTCTGTTTTCAGAATGCAAGTCAAGTCAAGCTTTTTTCATAATAGCTTGAAGATTCAATCTTTTCGAATCGCATAAATTGAAAGTTTGAATTAGTACACATTTGCAATAAAACATTGAACTTTCTCTTATATTCAATAATAGCGAGAATTAAGGTTCAAATAATACTGAATATTTGTTCGGGAAATAATTAAATGAAATTCAACGTAAGAATCTGAAAACAATTCATAGAGTTGTTGGAGCAAACAGAAGAACAAGAGTGAAAGTGAAACGTATAATTTCAAATAAAACACAGCGACCGCATCACAAAAACAACCTGAATGAATTCTCTATAAAACAACTGAAAAAAAACTGCGAAAATAGAAACAACTGAATTGAACTTCTGTGAATATACCTACATTGAAACTCAAGTCAAAAAGAATAAGAACAAGCGAAACTACATTCCCACTTGATCAGATAGTGAATAGTTTGTGTTATTTTTGAACCAAGAATTTTTTTAAATACTTACACATTGCTTTTTATATTTATATTTTCTATATACGGGTTTGGAGAAAGTGCCCGGATTCCCCCGACACTCGGTTATCAGGGAATCACCAATCAATTTCGATTCTCGAGGATTCACTCATTATACGAAAGGGTTCTGCTGAATACCGTCAAATGTAGTAAACCTTAATCGATAAATTATTATACTTACACTTCATAAATTTCTTTCAGTCTTCTATATATTCTACAATTAATATTTAAATTTTAAAGAAACATACGAAAAACCTCTGAAAGAATTATTTGATTTGAATCTATTCTATATTATATACGAATCTACTTCAGGTTGTGAGCGACATCAATATTTCGATGAGTGTTGTTGTTCATTACAGAAACACATTTCCCATGCGGAGCTTTTTGTATCTATTTGTTATGCTGCGAAACGAATTGACTAGATCGAACGTACTACGTTTTGAAATCCCAGTGTGTTGCAGCCAATTAAAAAATTTTGTATGTAGTAAAATCAAGTTTTTCGAAGAAGTTTTAAGCTGTTTGACCTGATGAAATGCTTGTGAGGAGAATGCAGAATAAAAAATTGTCAGTTCGTGGGTAAGAAGAATTAGACAAACATCACTCACTGGTTTAAGAAGACTGTTAACGCTCTCAATTAGATCGGTAACACTGGAGGAATTTGGTGAGTTCATTATAGTGCATTTGGTACTTTTAGAATTTATACTCTGTTTATCCTTTCAATGATTCTCGAAAACAATATACCTGAGTTTTCAGAGGATATGAATGAATAATAAAGGCGCAACCTCAGATTCTTGTGGAAAACGATTACTTGTCTCTACAACGATAACCTTTTGTCAGACAACATATTCAGATAAGCAGTAGTATTACAATGAACAATCTCATACAGTTTTTTATTAGACCAACTTTCCACGCTGTACTCTTTGCTGCAGAAAGTTTCAAGAATACGCCTTCGGTTTTCCATATACTCCAAACTTCGACTCAGTGAACCCGGTTGGACTTAGAACACTTAACATTTTTCCTGATGCCGCTTTGCTAATTAGACGAAGCTTCCACAAAGATCACTAAATTTTAATGAAGAAGTTACTTTAATATTCTGAAAGAAACTCTAAGTGCGATAGATCTTCGGTTTTTCTGAATTTTTATTTGATTTTAAAATTGCGATAATATTACGTGAAACAAGTAAAATATAATAAAAAGATAATACCCATTTTGAAGCTATTCAAATCTTTCAAGAAGTCTGGCATCATAAAATCAAACCCTGGTGAAAAGGTCAAATATGATTGGTTATGGTCTCCGATCAAACGATGAATACCACATTCAGAAATTTGATTTATCTTCAACACCAAAGTCCACCTTTGTTAGCTGTCTGCAGCGTTTCAATCGTTTGCCTTCTGATGTGAGGACGTCCGCGAGTCTAAGTGTTTTCAAATCACGCCTGAGAAAGTTGTATGTTTCGGATTAGATGAGAAATTATTTATACAATATCTTCATTTGTATTATTACGTCAATGTATTTTATGTTATTGTTTCTAGCTTCAGCTTAATAAACAGTCTTATTGTTATTATTATTACTCTGCAGCTTTGCAAACTCTTGTTGATTTTAAAGCTTCTAAGATTTTTTCCAATAGACATGGATGAGATAAATGGACGTCAGGAAACGACGTTTTTCATTGTTCATGAAATATACGTTCAGTACGTTTGATATCATTCTGATAACTAATATAAAACCAGGCCTGAAGAAAAACTTCCTCGATTTTTTAGCTACTCATAAATATTCTCTTAAATAAACATGACACATATATAAAATATTCCTTTCGTTCATAAACAAATAATGTGCAGCAAATAACAACGAGAAATATGAATCCGCCTGTTTGCCCCTTCATAATCATAAATAAAATCATACTGATACCACCGTCGTTCTCATATTGCGCTTACACAACTCTACAAATAAAATCCATTCATTCATCTTCGCTCTCCGAAGAGAACTCATAAACCAAGTCGATATGGCCATCATGCGGGGCCGATAACAAAATAACCGACAAGAATCGTGACTGGAATTGTCTCCGGCACAATTTATCGAATCCGGTACTGCGTTCGTGGTGCTGAAAACAGCGCAACAAACAATGGAAGATCGGAAGGATATATAGGAGGCTGATCGAAAAAGAAAATAGATTTAGAGACGCGCGAAAATATATGGCGCTTTTATACCGAATTTGTTTGAGTCCTATCTTTCGTCGAGAGGGATTTTTAAATTAGAAACACACGAGACTATGTATATTTCGTTCCCTGGGAGTAGTGACATACCTAAACGAATCGTTCGCAGTTCACGAATTTTCACTGTTAAAAACTTGGATATTCACAGGAATATATCATGTCATTCTGAAAAACAATTGTTAATTCTTTTCATTTAAATTTCATCGTGAACTTTTTGTGAATTTTTACTTTAGTATTCGTAGATGAGATATGGGAGAAGGTAACATTTTGAACAAATAAAGTTCGTGATCCATTCTTCGGATAAACTTATCAATCCTCATCTGGAAGACTGAAGTAGGACATTACGACTCTCTTGGTAGAAGAAAGATTACACTGGTCTACAATGGTTTTGTTGCCCTAGATATGAAAATGATTTTGGGTCTATTTATGCACACACAATTCGTGAAACTATCAATGATTTTGTAGGATTTGCTCTGATTTCTTTTTAAATCTTTATTTTCATTTTACATAACAAAAATCGTAAAACAAGAAACAAAATAACAGATATATTTATAATGTAAGTTATGTTTTGAGAAATTCGGATACATCGAAGTGAATGAAGAGGAAAATGTCGAAAATATATTTCATATTTCCATAAAGCGCCTTTTATGAGCTTTTCTTCTATAATTTTTCAGGGGACAATCTCTTTTCAAAGACCAGCAGTAATCTGCCATCATGTGACAATCCCATCGACCTTGATACCTTTCTTCCATCACTTTTAGATCTTGATGAAACCGCTCTCCCTGTTCCTCACTATAATTTCCTAAATTATCCGGAAATTTATCTAGATGATTGCGGAGATAGTGTAACTTAATACTCATATTTGCTCCTGAAAGTTGTCAGCATATTTTGCACAATTTCTTCATAATTTGCTGCTTTATGGTTACCTAGGAAATTTTCGACAACCAACACAAAACTTTTCCAAGCTTTACTTTCCGGAACAGTCATAACTTTGATAAAATCTGAGTCTTTCATCAATTGCCGTATTTGAGGACCATCAAATATTCCATACTAAGCTTCGGAAATTTTCTGCAAATGTAATTAAAACAATTTCCGTCTTTATTCAACGCTTTTACAAATTGCTTAATCGTACCTAACTTAATATGTAATGGTGGAAGTATGATTTTGTCTCTGCTCACAAGCGGCTCCCTTATTACGTTGGCTTTACCGACAGTTAAAGAATTTCTTACAAGCCAAACATCTTGTTCCCAATGAAGTTGCTTTGCTCTACTATCCCACATACAAATAAAGCAAAGGTATTTTGTATATCCACTTTGTTGGCCAAGTAAAAAATTAACCATTTTTAAATCCACACAGATCGGCCATTGATGCTCAGAGTATTTAATTTTCTCTAACTAATTTTACATTTTCATATTCTTCTTTGAGTTTCGTTGAATGGGCAATTGGAATTGATGCAAATTTATTTCCATTGTGCAATAAGACGCATTTTAAACTTCTTTTGCAACTATCAATAAAAAGGCGCCATTCAGTAGATTTGTACTCTTTTAAACCCATGTCTATAAGCAGCTTCGCGATATCATTACAATACACTAATCCTTCATTTTCACTAAAAAATTGTAATAACTCTTTTTCTCGCGTTCTGTATGTTGTAATTGTTACTGTTGGTGCCAATAAATTTTTTCTTTCAATCTTGAGGCTAACAGTTCTGATCCTTGTTTTGATAAATTGAGATCACGTATTAAATCACTGAGTTCATTTTGAGAAAATAACTTTGGCGTAGATGTTTCACCTTCCCATTCACTTCCACTAGTAGATGGTCCCGATTTCTGTGAATTTGGTAACATCATTGTTTCTGAGGGCATGCGAATTACTTTTGAAATGTATATGGGCCGAGGAGATTTTCACTGTGTAGAACCGGACATTTCGTAGACTGTAAGTCTGGGTATCTCCACATTTGATTTCGATTAAAACCTTTAACATCTACTACGCAAAAGTAACAATCATCTAAATGATTCGTAGGCTCCATCCAGATCATAGGAATACCAAAGTCTAATCCAGAACGTTCACCTTTTTCCACAACCGTAAAGACTCAACACAGGACTTACAAACTTTATTAGGAACCCATGGTTTACCTAATTTGTCCATTTTGAAACCAAAATGTTCAACATAAGTCTCCTTGACAAAGTCTGTGATATTTCTTTTTGTTTTTTGGTATATAAACACCGCAAATATAACAAAATAAATCACTACAATATTTACACTTTCTTCGTGACGAACTCATATTTTAGACTAGAAGACAAATATATAAGAATGGACATTCAGTAATTGAAACAAAATATTAATCCATGACACTTTATCCAGATTTACGTGTATATGTACTTCAATATTGTCAAATAACTGAGATCTCAGCTATTCTGTGGAGCAAGGGGTCTGAGAGTGGGTATCAGGTGATGTTTGTATGCGCGAAAAAGTTGCGCAGAAGCCTAATCATGACTGGAAAATTAAATTTTATTTCTAACAAGCTTATAATTGTTCAAAATATAAGAAATGCAAAAATCATGAAAATACGAGCACATTGAGAACTTTCATGAATATATTCGTAATCTAGGCACTTGAAAACATAAAAATTTGCGATGATATCCAGGGCAACAATAAAAATTTTTTTTTTTGTAGAGCTGTGTTATATTTACTTTTGGAGTTCGATCATCGAATATGATTGAATACAATTAGCAATTGTTTTTAGAACGGTACCACTTCCGGTTATATCGGACATCGACTACAATTTGGCCATTTCGAATGGCATGTTGTCCTCTTCAGTTTTTTTTTATTAAAGGTAATCCTTTTATTAAGATTTTTCCTACCTTACTACCTTAAATTAACAACCATTAAGGTATGAGTGGATTTAATTCGGATTCCAGATTCTATGTTCCACAATGTTTTACGTGAGGTTTCTTGAATTTCTGCATCAGTTTGACGCTTGGCGTTCTATAGAAAAATAGAAATAACACTAATTTTATTTGTATATAGTTTTTTCTTTGAAAAAAAATAATGAGTAGAATTTGCAGAACATTTTTCGGATTCACAACCAATTTTCATAAAACATAGTTTCGTAAATTCAGGTACTTTTCGTTAAATGTTCCGTCTGAATGCCAGAGTGATCACCAGTTCCCTGAAAGGGAAAGAAGTCCGTTTCGTTATGTTATGTTCCCTGCTAGTTGATGACCTTCTGACAATAATTGGAATACTGGAAGTTTATGTAGGTGACGATATTGTCATTATGGCTGGCGAACAAGACGATCACCTCAACGACAAACTTCAAGAGGCTGTTTCAGCTATCCAGAAGTAGTGTAATTGTAAAAACCTCAGGACTAAACCCCCACAAAACCCTTATGGTGCCATTCACGGGGAAAAGGAAAATATCCGTATCTCTTCTGATCACAATTGAAGTGTTCATTCACTGTTGCGTAGGAAGTAAAATATCTGGGGATACCTTGGCTGATAAGCTCATGTGGAATCTGCACCAGGAAAACATAATACATGACTGATGGGCATATCAAATGATCTGTGAGAAAAAGTGGGGTCTTGCCTCAAAGCAACTTCAATAGATATATGTGATGGTGGTAAGACTACATATGGCTGCATTATTTGGAGGGATTGTAGCCTTAAAAATCAATCCAAACTCAATATCTATGAATTGTAGAGAACGGACTGCATGATGGTTACTGAAGTATTACGGTCTACACCCACTGTAGTCATGGAACTGATTCTGGACCACCTTTCCCGAAATGGAAACTTCGTGGATTTACACGAAATTGAGGACAATTATAGGAAGTCTGACATAGTAGAACCCAAAACCAACATGAAGCTGTCATTCCAGATCATCATTCTTAGTATATGACAAATGTCATACTTTTCGAGCGACTGTCAAAATTTTTTTCGCAAATTTTTCTTTAAATTAAACAAGTTCCACGAAGAAATAATATATGGGCGATGTCAACTCAGATTATTGGGTCCATAATGATTCTAGAACATCTATAGATCATAATCGGCATCACTTGGAAGGAAATATCGCAGACTATGTATTTTTTTTATTATCTCCTTAGTCCTTTTCATGACCTTGCTTGCAATGTAAAATCTTTTCTTGGGTTTGTTTAGACATATGAGAAGTATGATTATTGAAATATTTTTCTGCTGGTTTTCTTTTTCCATTGTTACAGATTCCTGTCCCAAACCCCCTTCCTTTCACCCTTGTCTTCGTTTGGAAATCATGGAATGCAAGAGAGAATGAAACGGCTAAGCAGAAAAATCTTTGGTACTCCTTATGTACACACGACACTAACACAACATAAACAGACAAGCTATTGCTGGTGCAATAGCGACAGGGAAACGAGTTTTTTTCCTCAGGTTTTTTCACTCGTTTATTGAATCATATACAAGATAGTATGGTTTCCCTGTTACATTTCCTGAGCTCACACCTGTGTTTTTTTTTCTGACACACACCAAAATTATAGATATAAGCATTTATTGTAAATACAATTATTCAAATTTTTGTAAATCCTGTTCTTTCAAAAGAATATATATTCTTAGTAGACAGGAATGGGCTAGCTCTAAGGACTGTCTACCTGAAAGCGTCTGTTGGTTCACTGATGGCTCCGAAACTGTCCAAGGTGTTGAAGTTTGTGTATACGGTCGATGTGCTGACACTCAATTTTATATCCATTAAGTTATCTACTAAATATCCAGGATACGACAAGAGAAAACGCAAAAGAATAATCAACAAACTATTCATTTCTGGACAAAACGCAAATATATGTTGATTTTTATTTGGAGGGGCTTATTTTTCAGAATAAGATACTCATCGTATACAACCCTAATAGAAGAGGTATTAACCACACAAAAATCATTAATAATGAAATAATAATAATTATTAATAATAATAATGATTGTCGTGGAATTTTTCAAGGAGACTCTTTGAGTCCACTATGGTTCTGTTTAGCTATGAACCCATTGTCCTCAATGCTAAATAAAACAGGCTACGGAATTAGGATAAAAACAGATAGGAATTATCATAAAATCTCCCACCTGCTGTATATGGATGGCATCAAATTATATGCTTCGAACAAGAAGCAATTGGATGATTTGCTGAAAACTGTCAGTAAGTTCTCGGCAGATATTCATATGAAATTCGGGATTGAGAAATGTAAGACCCTGAACATTCAAAGAGGAAAAGTCATAGATGGTGAAACACAACTTCCGAACGGTGATATTATACAGTGCATGAGGGATGGCGAAACATCAAGCCAGATTGCTGTGCTGAAATCAATATTGAACTCGAGGAATCTAGTCAAGGCAATTAACACCTACGCCATTTCAGTGTTGCTTTACTCATTTGGAATAATCAGATGGACTAAGACAGAACTGGATGATAATCAAAGGCAGGCCCGAACCATGCTGACAAAGTACAACAATCATCATCCAAAATCGTCTGTGATAAGAACAACTTTGAAGCGGAAAGAAGAAGGACGCGGATTAATAGATGTTGTCAATTTACACACCGAACAGATAAAAAATCTCAGAGAATTCTTGTCTGCAAAAGCTCTCACTTTTGACCTCCATAGAGTGGTATCGTTGACTGATAAAGGATAAACTCCTCTAATCTTGATACCAGAGATGACCTGCTGAATCTACCGTTCCTATCAGATACTGAAAAACAAGAGGAATGGTCAAGAAAGGAATTGCATGGACGACATCACCATGAGATTAATCAACCACACATCGACAAATGGTTGATGAAAGGAGAATTATTCGCGGAAACAGAAGGATTCCTTATGGCAATCCAAGACCAAGTGATCGCTACAAACAACTACAAAAAATTTATTATGGAGGACGGAACATTACAAACAGATAAGTGCAGAAAATGCCATATAAGATCGGAGACTATACAGCATATTCGTCCGGATGCGAACAACTGGCTAATATGGACTATCTTCACAGGCATAATCAAGTGTGCAACATTATCCATCAGAAACTTGCACACAAGTACGGACTTCTGAATACCTTCCAGCCATATTACAAGTATCAACCGGCGCCCGTAATGGAAAATGACTCTATCAGATTATACTACGATATGCCTGTTATCACTGACAGAACGGTGACAAATAATAGGCCGGACTAAGTGTTGTATGATAAGAGAGCCTGAACAGCAATGCTTCAGGATGTCGCCGTACCGAATATTAACAACGTGCTGAACAAGTTCCAGGAGAAAAAGTCCAAATACCAGACTGGGTTAATACCCTAAACATTGCATTATAGCCTTAAGAAATTAGAATTGCATCAGAATACCAATATAGAAATGCAAAAAGCTGGAATTCTTAATACATGTAGGATAGTTAGGAAATTTATGTCAAGTATATTGTAATCAAGCCTATTCCCTTTGATTGCTGAATCTGGGAAAGGAAAATTATATCCAGCTTACAGCTGAAGTAGTGCATAAGTCCACGATAATAAATAATAATTATTATTAATAATAATAATAATCATATGAGCATGTTTTGCAGAAAAAATTGAATTCGTTCACGCTGTCCATGCCTATAAAAATTCTCTCTCCATATTATTTATATTTTCAGAAGATAATTTCGATCTTTTCCATTAAAATAAGACGACTATTTCCACGTTCTTCGCTTCTCGTACAACGTTTCGAGATATTTAAACGAATTTAGATATCTCCCCGCGTACATATACATGAAAAAAAATTAATTTAATTTTTTCGAATAGGGAATCAGAAAAATAACGGCAGGAAATTGAATTTCCAGATTTCCGTCGACGGTGAAGTAAGATTTCATTAGGATTCTTCGATTGAGGGAAATGCAATTGTAAGAAATCAGCTGCTTCGGAATCTAATTCCGCATCTTCGTCTATCTTGTTTTCGACATTAGACAGCAATGAAATGGAGAAATGAGCGTTGAGAGGAGTTAACATTGTGTATGCATTTGTGCGATCTGTAAATTGGATACAGATACACACAAATATATCTGTGATTTACGTTCATTTTAAGAATTAGTTTTATTAGGTAGAAGAGCTTCTATGTGAATTCGTTTACTACTGTCAGTGAAGAGACGCTCTTCATTGAGCAGATAGATCGTCAAACTCATGAAAGTCAGGAAACCACTCACATCACAGCAATATACAAGTTTCATCCAATAAGAAAGCTGCAATTAACTTCGTTCTTCCGTGGGCGTGACACATAAATGAATTAAATAAAAAAATTACAAAAATAATTTCCTTAAATTTTTTAAATAAAGTCTTTCTAAGTTTTCATAATTCTTTTTGTAAAGTTTTAATAAAGTTGTAATCTTTATCAAAGAAGGCTGCAGTTTTCAAAACTACAAAGCACACAAGAGTTCAAGGTTCTCAAAACCGTCCCCCTCGACGGCAACGGCCGTATGTACCGATACCTCCGTTTGGCCTTGGTGTGAGTGCGAGTGTCCCCGCATCCCTTCCACCCCACCCCCGCCGCATCTTCAGTCCAATATCAAGAACCTTGCAGTTTGTTCAGTGCTTGAGTTGTTACTAGTCCATTCTGACACAGTGCTTTCCGTGAAATATCAGTCAGCGTGTTTGCTATATTGTGGGTGTTCTATAATTGTTGTGACGTTTGAATTGGAGTAATCATTTTTGTGTTGTGTGAGTTCTGTGTGAAGCTGAATCAGAGAAGATGAACACGGCAAAGAATCGCAATATATTGACGATTATATTCAATATGGGTTTGTTTCCATGCTTGAAGATAATGTTGATCATCCTCAGTGAGTTATTTGCAATGACGCGATGAGGCCTAATCGTCTTCTAATACATTTGTCAACCGAACATGCCTCCTTAAAGGACAAACTTGACTCTGCCGCAAGGTACGATTCTGAAAAAATGGAGCAGCCCTCATTTTGGTTAAAATACTTAAAAGTTTACTCCAGTCTTACAGAGAAAGCTGTTGAGATGTACTTGTCTTTTTCAACAACATACATGTGCGAAAAAGCGTTTTCAATTCTTGTGGCGATCAAAACCAAGTACCGCATCTGAGTCTATGAGGTTATCATGAACCCTACATCACTAACCTTCGTAGAAATGACGACGTGGTACCCAAAAAGTAGTATAAATTTTGAGTGCGTCGTCGTACGCATTTCAGATTCCGGCTAATCTCAGTTGACCTGCAGCTCGCGCAGCGCACGGTTGTGTGAGTGCACCGTTCCAGCCACCATGAGTCGTCGAAAACAAACTTGGCATTTTACACAAATGATAGTTTTTTCTGAAATGTTTCGTTCTTTTGTTGATTTTATAACTCAATTTTAATATTTTTATATTTTTGCAAGCCTCTATTTTTCTAGTTCATAAGATTCACGCATTTAGAAAACAAAAATGTTCAAATGAGAAAAAGTCTGATCTCAATTGAAAGACTAACGAAGTGATTAAAATGTGATTTTAGTGAATAAAAACTTATAAAAATTTTAACAAATGATTACTGTAATAAATGAGTAAAACACATATGAATATTTCATTCCATAAACTTTTAGAAGCCTCCCTTCTATATGGCGTAGTCGAAATGACGAAAGTTAGTAATAAGCGTTGTAAAATAAGGTTAGTGATCTAGGGTTGAGTTCACTTGGCGAAAATAGCCAAAGATTTGATGTTTTTCCTCAGTATTAAATCATCATCTACTCAAGGAGAAATAAATATTTCTGATTAAACTCCTGAGATTACTGCACTATCATATGAAAAGGTGGTATTGAAACATTTTCTGAATAACGAATAGGTATTTGAACTGAAGAAATTAAGGACTTTTTTGTTCTCACTATATCTAGGGCACTCTAAACTTCAACGACTTTCTCTCTTTTACTCCTAATGTCGCAAATGTTCAATGCATAGTTTACATGTATTATGATACACCTACGCTTTATATTGGTGTCTAATTTCAATACCGAAGTAGACAAAATACAAATACTCGCAGTATTCTTGATCGACTTACGCTGATCTGTCTTCACCACAAATATAACAAAATATATCGCAACTATCGTATTCACCAGATTTAGTTTTCAGCAATTACAATACAGGGTGTGGTAGTTAATTGTTCATGTTCTTATTCTGTATCCTAGTTCAATAAAAACTGTTTGTGAATAGTTCTACTACGAACAACATTATAATTGCTGAGACCAGGAGCATTTTAGATCGAAATCTTGTGGAGCTTCACGCACTCGGCCACTATCATATCCTGTCATTTCAGCATCCTACATACAGGGTGGTCCAACGAAAACTTAACACCTCGATTTTTCGGTTTTAAAATAAAAATATGGAGAATCGCTCGGACCCGCCGATTTCTGATGAGCGGAAACAACTTTTCCGATTTTTTCATCCTCGTAACTTCAATTCCTTAACTTAACGGGAATGAGCACACCCCCCCTAATTGTGAATAGGGATGAGGAGTGTTGCGATACCCCATTTTGTAGATCCTATCCAGTACGATCTGACTCTAAATTTTCACTTCAAAATTTTCATCGTTGACGAAATGGCAGATAAAAAAGTGGAGACTACTTACTTTTGTGATTAATTTATTAAGTGCTGAAAATGGGCACCTTTCACTTCCATGCAGTAAAGAACGCTGGTGTGTGGCTAGCTTATGTTGAATTTACCTCGAGGTATGAATGTTTTTATTTATTTGTTAATTTTTTTGATCGAAAAGTAGACAGGCCATGAGTTTGATTCACCTTAGTCTATCGTGAATTTCAGGAACGTTGAAACTGTGCCAAAGCGATTATGAATTTGTAGTAAGATTAAAATGGTGTATTCCGTAGAAGAAAGGGTGAAAATGATAAAATTATTTTTTAGAAATAACGACTCTGCGCGATTAACAGCGGCTTTATTTAACGAACGACATCCAGAAAAAAATGTATCCGCTGCTTACGTTGTGCAACTGGTTGCTAAATTTGACGCCTCTGGTTCAGTCAGTAACAAAAAGAGGGTGTATGAAGGAGACGAAGCGAGGGAAGTGGCTATCTTAGGTCACGTAGGGATGGATTCGACCCTTAGTACTAGGAAATTGTCCAAAGTGTCTGATGTTGTACGCACAACAATTTTGAGAAAACATAAGTTTCATCCTTTTCAGATACAATTGGTTCAGGAACTGAATGAGGATGATTTCTATCGCCGACTCATGTGCTCTGAAGTGGTCAGTGAAATTATTAACAATAATCCAAACTACATGTTCAATATCTATTTTTGGGATGAGTGTTCATTTTACCTTAACGGCATTGTAAACAGGAATAACTGTTGGTTCTGGTCAGATTATTTCGAGAAGAGCATACTCAGCATCCCCAAAAGTTGAATGTTTGGGCGGGTATTTATGGAAATCACACAATCAGCCCTTTTTTATACCCGGTAATATCACTGGCCAAATTTATTTAGAACTATTACAGAACGCTATTTATCCAGCCCTCGTGCAAGTATTGGAGAATGAAGAAGACCATGAAACGATCATTTTTCAACAAGATGGCGCATCACCTCATTTCGTTCAACCTGTGCGTCATTTCCTAAATTGAAAATTTTCCTCAGGCCTGGATTGGAAGAAGAGGGCATATTGAACTTTTTCTATGGGGTCACCTGAAATCTAAGATTCACGCTACCCAACCTGAGTCACTGGATGATTTTCAAATTCGGATCATTAATGAATGCCGACAAATAGAACCAGAAATGTTGAGTTATGTACGTGAACGATTTGAGCAAAACTTATTCCACTGCATGGAAGTGAATGGTGCCCATTTTCAGCACTTAATAAACTGATCGCAAAAATAAATTATCTCCACTTTTTAGCTGCCATTTCGTTAACGATGAACATTTTTGAGCGAAAATTTAGGGTCAGATAGTACTCGATAAAATCTTCAAAAAGAGGAACCGCAATAGCCCCTCATCCCTATTCAAAACCACAGGGTTGTGCTCACCCCGGTAGGAGATTGAAGTTACGGGGATGAAAAAATCGGAAAAGTTGTTCCCCCTCGAATCAGAAATCGACGGGTCCGAGCGATTCTCCATATTTTCATTTCAAAACCGGAAAAGTGAGGTGTTAAATTTTCGTTTAGCCACCCTATATATCCTTGCTTAAATCGAAATATATAGAAATATTAAATATACAAACATTTCAAATATGTTGCTGACACAAATAGAAAACGCTCAACATTCATTAAATCAGTATAATTAGTATATGAAAAATGGTTAAATTTATGAATAGCCTCTTCTTTTCCGTCTGTTGCATAAATATAACTCACGTTACGACGACTAAACAACATTTCTGGATTTCCAGTTCTCGTAATACTCGCGTACAGATGTCAAGTATTCTTCACTTTGTTTAATTAGGAAATGAAAAAAAGAGTTTTAATCAATTCCAATAAGGAATGAGGAATAAAATAACTGCATCCTTTTAGTATATTATATAACCTATAATTGTGGTAAAATTCCGCTTACTCTACATTGTACATCGTATACAGAAAGTTAGGGATGTGATGATTCATGAGTATGTTATAGCAATAGTGTGGTCCACATGTTTTCATTGCTGTTTTTGTGCTCAGAAACATACGTTCTTGTTAGTTGAATGATACGATATTACAACACATTTAATAGAAATAGCATTACCGCAAGCGCAAACCAGGCATTTGGAAGAGAGCAGGTAGATAGTGAGGAAGAACTTGGTGTTAACCAACATCGATTTCACAAGTGGAAAATGTCAGGACATCCTACAAATTCCAGCATCTAGGCTAGTAAGCAGAGCATGGAACTTCAACACCAACAATAGGAAAAGGAGTGGAATTTCGTACTATTTGGAGACGTATTCGTGTTTGGATGGAAGGATGAAGGAGGTATCAATAAAGACTTTTGGCAAAGAATGATCCAATTTCAGAGTTTCAGGCCTTATACTTTATGCGGGTATATGTGGAGGAAGATACATATACTTAGTTATTTCTTGAGGACCAAGAACTGGTCAGATGTACACTCAAGACATTGTTCATATTATTTTATCGAAATTGCAAGCTGTTGTTGGTAAAACATGCATGTACGATGCTGTACAAACTCTGAGGAAGCATCAGTACGCCTCTCAGAAAGATAAATCAACTGATCTGGCACTCAATAATATTGTCTACGGGATCACTCAGTCTCTGGACTATAATGGGACTGCAGCTGAAGCTTTAATGGACAGAAAAGGTGAATTTAATGTCGCCCCCACTATTTCGCTATGTGGAGCTGCGAGAGCTAGAGAAGGACCAAATATTATAGCTAAAAGGAGTAGCGTCATATTGAATGATCAAAACTTCTCGGAAAGGGGAAGTAGCTAGGTTTGTAGCTGGTAGAGGCAGTCCTCAGGATGGAATCCTATCCTCTCCACTGTGGTCCCTATAGGTTGATAACCTACTGGCACACTGGACGTTTACGTCCAAGCTAACGCTAGCCATATAGTCATTTTGGTTAACAGAAACGACGACGAGCTCATCTTCGACCCGATGCAGGAGGCTAATATCAGCTATCCAAGGGTGATGAACGTAATATAAAGGAGGATAATTGTATCACCCCCGATCCTTAGTGTAGTGTTAATCTCATTTGTGGAAGGAGAAGAATATCTAAGGGATACCTAAGGTAGTAAGCTCACGTGTATTTTGAATCTGGAAAACATAATACACAATGGAAATGCCAAATGACCCGTAGAAAGAAATGAGGACTTGCTTCATGGCCACTTAGGTGATACTGGGCCTTGCTCTTGTGCACATATAATTGAAGGAGCTATATATAGACTACATTTCCAAGAATGAAACAGATATGTTCAGCTTCGTGCTTGGTGATCTAGAAGCTAAACTTGGGGATAACGAGATGTTGAGTATGAGGTCTAATATAGCAATATCCAGAAACAACATGGGGCTGCCATTCTAGATTATCATTTCAAGTAGACAGGAATGGTCCAGCTTCAGGAAACGCCTACTTGGGGATCTCTGTTGGTTCACAGACGGATCTAAAACTGCCCAAGGTGTTGGAGCTGGTGGTCAGGAAGTCGCCAAGTAACAGTCTGTCTTGGCAGGCTTGCGACTGTTTTTCAAGAAGAAATATTCTCCGTTGATCGTAGTGCTAATCTTCTGCAGGTGGATTGAGACGTCTTAGTTCAATGAAAATCAATATGGGCAGCCATTGAAATCTGATCCTTGCCTGACTGAGAGAAAGAAACAGGCTTCGCTTGAAATGATGTGGATACTGGGCCACTCAGGCATTGATGTAAATTAGAAAGTGGTGTTACTGTGTACTGGACCTTGGGTTCGGAATTTTCGTGGAAACCACAAGGATAGAAAATAACGGGTGGTTCGACCTAAAGAAACGGGAGATTCGCCGGATAAGTTAGGATTGATCGAATACCCATCACGCAGACTATGCGAGGAGGAGGAATAATCAATTAAACTCGTCATGAAGAGATGGAGACAGGACCAGGTTCGAGGAACTTGGAACTAAGAAACTGAAACTGAGCTTATAACCATCAAGCCTTTATAAGAAAGGTGAAGAAGCTTATCTTAGCCAGATAATACAGCTGTGCACCTAGAGTAGTGGGAAAAAAAACGAGTAGTGAGTTGGGTATTTAGATTTTCGTTACTATTATAGTATGTATGACAAAAACCAGAAGCAACATATTAATCTCAAATTTCTCGTTGAATCTAATAAAACCGAGGCCTATAGGGGATAAGTCTCTACCTCGTGCGCGTTTTTTTCAGTGGTGCTCGAACACGTGTCGTACTCGCTAGATTTGGCACTGTGCGACTCTTTTGTGTTTCTGAAAATGAAATTTGCTTTGAAAGGGGCCCGATTCGAGTCGATGGAAGCGGTTAAGCAAAAAACGGCAGAGCTCCTGAAGGCCTCATCAAAGAAGACCATCACTGCTTCGGTCAATGGAAAAAGCGTATGGAAAGGTGTGTGGCGTGGGAAGGGGAGTATATTGAAGGGGAGCATTCAGATGTGGAATAATTTTCGTTTTCGTAACCAGTCTCATTATTTAATAGCAAGAATTCGTATTTCTAGGAGGACAGATTGTCTCGAAATGTAAAAGTAACGGGGTGAAAATAATATTTATACAAATCGATGGAACAGCATCTCATATATTTCGGCACATGTAGAGTTAAGAATGATGCATAGAGAAATCTTGTCAAGTTATACTAGTATAATAGAAGACACTCAACTATTGATTTAACACATTTCTACCTAATCTTTGTACACTTAATAATATAAATGAAGTAGTACCTCAGGTACCTTCGTATATTATCATTCAATAAATATATAATAATGCAATATAAAGCGCTACCAAACATTATCATAATCTCAAAGTCATAATAGCATTGGTTTGTTTTGTGGTGAAACTTCTTTTATAAATACAGGGTAGATAAATATATACAACGAAATGACAAAAAGTTCCTAACTATATAGGTCGAGTAACAGCCCTCCAGAAGTGCTAACCATGGAATAGTTTTTCTACAATATTTACTAAAACCTCAAATGTGAAATATCAATTATGGGATATAAGGGTTCTTGTTGATACTTTTGTAGATACTCTCAGTAAAATTTGAAAGTCACGAAGTAGAACGTCAAAGATAAGGGAGATGAGGGTTTTTGGTAACTCAACTATATTTCAGATAATTCAGGAATCAAAGATTTACGAAAAACTACTCGATAACTATCTTCATCAGGAAAACAATCAGAACATTGTGGGAGATGTGAGAGAAATGGGACAAACGATCCTCCAATAACCATAATGTATGAGGTGAGTGTAATAAATGAAACTATTCCATAAATATCGAGGATTCTGAGAACACCCAATGTTTCTATGTATTTTTTTGGGGGGGCAAAAATCGAATTTCATACCGTCAGACAGTATTCAAATTTTCTAGAAAGGACCATCTGGTCTGACTTTTTCCTCTTGGGTTACGGAACCCTTGAAAAAGAACGGAGAAAAAAGTAAACAAACACTTTCAAATAACTGTTTTTATTAACCAAAGAAATCTGGTAATGTTATTTCGGTAAAAAGGATTTTCAAGAAACGAGAGAGCACTTTTATTTACATAATCTTCGTTTAATATAAGTGCTTGGCCATTTAGAATGTAATTTGAGATTTCATTTCGCTATAAAAATAATACTAGTAGACATTTTATAGAAATTATTTTTTTATTGGTGCGACCCATCATTGACATCCATGAATGAAACACTACATCGTAAAGATGGTTGCCCAGGCTTGCCTTACAGTACCCCATTCTATCTACCTAACTTTTCAGTACATTTTCGATTGTTGAGGCCTCTATTTCTTCAATGGCAGCTTTGATTTCTATTTTAAGGCCGCAATAGACTCGGGATTGTTTGCGTAACACTTTTCTTTCATGGCACCTCAGCGATAATAATCTAACGGTGTCAAATCGCAGCTGCGAGGTGGCCAATTGACTTTCGAATTCCAGCTGATTATGCGATTTTCGACCACAGTGCCCAAAAGATCAAGTGTATCGTTGGCTGTGTGACACATAGCGCCATCCTGTTGAAACCATATGTCCTTCATGTCATCCTCTGCAACTTTCGGGAACAAAAAGTCACTCAGGATTGCACGGTAACGTTCGCCATTGACGGTAATTGCGGCTCCTTACTCATTTTCAAAGAAAAATGGAGCTATGATGCCTCCATACCAGAAACTGCACCAAACCGTCACTCGTTGCGGACGCATCGGCTTCTCTACGATCACGATGATTTTTCGAGCCTCAAATGCGGCAATTTTGCTCGTTTACATACCCTCCGAGGTGAAAAAGACGTATGCTCATCTTCCGCCAAACGATCTTCAGCCCATTGAGTGAAGGGAAATCGCATTAGATGATCATGAGCCCAGTTCTTGAACCAATTGAACTTTATAAGCCTTCATACCGAGGTCTTAAAGCAAAATTCGGCGTAAAGACGTGCGTGAAATGTCACTTGTTGCAAACGGTGACGAGTTGATGTTGATGGCTGTTCGACCAAACTTACAGCAACAGCTGCAATATTTTCCTCCGAATGCACTGAACGAGAACGTACGTTCTCAATTACGGGACTCTTTGACGAACTCGCTTCACAAATTGATCCACAAACTGAATTGATGGCACTTTATTTTTAACGAAAATTTTTTGCAGATTTCTTACAGTTTGAGTCGAAGACTCAGTACTTTGGAAATATGTTTTTATTACTTCCAAACTTTCTTTAAGCGAAAAGCGACCTATTTTGTAAATGTCAAACCTTTTACTGAAAATTTGTCACTTCATAAGTGTCTAATCGGCCTTCTCTTTCAAAATAAGTATAGGTACCAATTTCAAACGCTAGATGGCCACTCCGTGAGTGTGAGTTATAATGTCTGAAGTGCTAAATATCGGAAAGAATAATAAAATACCAACAATTGTTTCAGAAGAATATTTACTGGATGTACCATTTATATATTTCCCATATTTTTTCTCAAATATCTTGATCTTGACAGTAACATCAATTTAACCTCCATTGTTCAATGTTTTGTAATATTTTAAACTGAGTCATCAGTGAAAAAGAAATTGGTGACAAAAAGCCACAACTCATTCTGATTCGAGGGACGGCGTTTTCTAATGCAAGGGGTCGACACGCGCCGATAACTCCTGGGGTTCAGGAATTAATCATCAATAAATGAAAATGTTATCAGACTTTTCCATTCGGATTAATCTCCATTTGCGGAATGTCAGTGCGCGTTCTAGCCAGATATAGAGTTTTTACGGTTCGTATTACCGATTGGGAGAACTGCGAACGATATTTAGCACAAGAAAAATTGATGTTTATATTCGGACGTAGAACGAGAAAAACTCGATGGAAAATATTCCTGCGTCATTTATTACGGATGTAGAGTACGGGATCACAATCGAATTTTTTCTTCGAGTGCATTTTTATATTCTCAGTTAAAATATTTGATATCTCAGAAATTGAAATGATCGTCCGTGAATTTTTGCTGCTAAATTTCATTCCTCTCGAGAAATTGATGTAATAATTGAAAGGAAAACGTTTCCTCTACTTTATATCCGCTACGTATAAAGAATATAGTATTGATGACATTAAAACACTTCTATTAAATAAATTAATAAATTACCCTTGCACATCATTGAACAGTATGAAACTAAGATTAGAGTGACGTGGTATTCATGTATGGGCCCTTATTGAAATTGGAAAAACCATATAGTATGTATTCATTCCATAAAATAATGAAAGGGAATTATTATACGTCGAAAATTTGTGATTTACATGAATCATTTTGGTCGTTCAAGAGAATTGCAAGAAAAAAGATAATTTGAAATTTTCACACACACACACACACACACACATATATATATATATATATATATATATATATATATATATATATATATATATATATATATATATATATATATATATATATGTCACGACGTGTCAATTATTCCATAAATGAACATCACTGCTAAAATTTTGAATTTTGAAAAGTTTTAGATATTTAAATTAGTTCTATTTTTCAGATAAGTATTTTTAAGTTATTAAAAGTAAGTACACATAAAATTTCCTACCTTTATTAATTAATTTTTCAGGAAAACGTTTTATGAAATATATTATTGACAACTGTCAAATTTTCGATTTTCCAAAAAATGAATTCTTCATATGAATATGACTCTGATGATGAATATAATCCACCAAAATATCCTTCTGATTCTTATAATACAGTGTGTTCCAACGAAAATTTGACCCCCCCTATAACTCCGAAATGAGTAACATTAGCGAAAAACACCAAGACACGTCGATTTTTGTTTCGAGGGGGAGCATTTTTCGAAATAATTCGAAACTTCTCAGATCAACCCCCTACCCCCAGCAACCCTAACTTTGAAATTCATCATAGGGAATAAGGGTCGAGTGGCACCTTACTGAAAAGGTCTGTCAATTCTCCACCTTGATTTGTCATTTTTAGAATTTTAAATTAACATACAGGGTGTCCCAACCAAGGGTTAAGTTGAATTCCTGGAAATCCCAAATACTAAATGAAATAGATTTATTTTGGCATAATGCAAGCGCAGGTTTATGCTCGGTCTAGAAAAACGACCTACACTTGTGAATTTGGAGTTGGTGCAATCAACCCCCTATTTCCAGCATCCCCAACTCAAAAATCATTCGATCGATAATAGGTCAAGTGGCACCTCGTTGGAAAGGTACTGCAATTTTCTCTTCGAATTTGGTATTTTCGAAATTCAGAATCATCATACAGGGTGTCCCGAAGCAGGAACATTGAAAATCCAAATAACTTTTTGAAACTGGTTCATTTCGGTATACGAGAACATGTTTGATCCGAGAATAGGACTTTCTTGTGTGGTTATAGAATTTTTGCAATCAACCCCTTCCATTCAGCATCCCCAACTTGAAAATCATACAAATAATTCAAGTGGCATATCTTCAGAAAGGTTTTTTGAATTCCAGAATGATTAAAGCATTTCATTCAGTTCGGCTCTCCATACAGGATGTCGCTTTCGAAAAATTCAATATCGTCATTTGAAATTATCAACTAAAATTAATTCGAAACTGTTAAAAGTATTGGGGTACGATGTGTTGAGCATCAATTACGAAGAAATAAAGCTGATTTCTGCATTGAAAATGTTCACATTTTTCATTTCCATCTGGCGTGCAGTCATCTGTTATTTCTCATTTTGCAATGAAATATTATTATTATTCAGATCAGTTCCTCATTATTGTTGTTGTTCGTCAGTTGAAATTAATCTGAAAATGGTTTATTCCACTGAGGAAAGGGTCGAAATTGTATCGACGTATTTTCGAAATAACAGTTGTGCCAAAGAAACGGCAAGGATATTCGATAGGAACCATCCTGAAAGAGAAAGGGAGTCAGTCACCAGTACGTTAAATATTTGGTTGACAAATTCCTAGCTACGGGTTCGGTGGCAAACAAAAACATGAAGTGGCATGTCCTGTCAGAAATGAGGCAACGGAAGTGGCAGTAGTGGGTCATCTACAAATGGAGAATACTACTTCGATCAGAAAACTATCTCGTCTGACTGGTGTATCAGCTACAACTGTCCATAGAATCGTGAAACATCACAAATTTCACCCTACAAGGTAAAATTAGTGCATGAAATAAACGAAGATGATCCAGATCGTCGTTTACAGTTTTGTGAAAATCTAAGTGAAAACCTAAACGCTAATCCAAATTTTCTGAATAACATCTGTTTTTCTGATGAAAGTACCTTTATGCTCAGTGGTGAAGTGAATAGACATAATTGTCGATATTGGGACACACAGAATCCTCATTGGTTTAGAGAGGCCCACACGCAAAGGCCTCAGAAGTTGAACGTTTGGGCAGGAATTTTGGCAATCATTTAGTTGGGCCTTTCTTTATTGAGGGTAATCTGAATGGAAATGGCTACCTACAGTTGTTAGAGGAACACATACATCCTAGATTGACAGAAATTTTACAGAACGATCCAACTCTTTCTGAGGACGAAATGCGTTTTCAACAAGACGGTGCTCCTCCGCATTATGATGCTCGGGTGCGCCAATATTTAGACGAAAATTTCCCAGGAAGGTGGATTGGTAGAAGAGGACCTGTTGAGTGGCCAGCCAGGTCACCAGATTTAAATCCCTAGATTTTTTTGTGGGGCCATCTAAAATCTAAAGTTTATGCCACAAGACCAGAAAACCTGGAGGAGCTGCGGATGAGGATTATCACAGAATGCCGACTTTTGACTCCTGAAGTTTTCGCTAATGTGAGAAGAGAGTTCGAAAATCGTCTGTATAACTGTATGGAGGTGGGCGGAGGTCATTTTGAATAATTGTTGTAATAATCAAGTTAGTTTTTGTTTTCAATTGAATACAAGTTCAATAAATCTCGTTTTCCTGTTTAGATGAGCATCAATAAGTTTCTCCATCATCCCTCATCCTGATCCTCACGCCAGAAAACCTCGATTGCCAAACTGAAACCAATGCCTCAGTGATTCAGAAAATAGAAAAATCTTTCTGGAACTTTGCCACTCAACCTGTAATCACTTGTATGATTTTTTGAGTTGGGGATGCTGAATGGAAGAGATTGATTGCAAAAATTCCATATTCACGCAAGAGAGTCTTATTCTCGAATCAAACATAAACATGTTCTCGTATTATACCGAAATGAACCAGTTTCAAAAGTTATTTGGGTTTTCAGTGTTCCTGCTCCGGGACACCCTGTATGCTGATTCTGAATTTCGAAAATACCAAATTCGAAGAAAATTGAAATACCTTTCCAACGAGGTGCCACTTGACCTATTTTCGATCGAATGATTTTTGAGTTGGGGATGCTGGAAATAGGGGTTGATTGCACCAACTCTAAATTCACAAGTGTAGGTCGTTTTTCTAGACCGAGCATAAACCTGCGCTTGCATTATGCCAAAATAAATCGATTTCATTTAGTATTTGGGATTTGCAGGAATTCAACTTTACCCTCGGTTGGGACACCCTGTATGTTAATTTAAAATTCTAAAAATGACAAATCAGAATGGAGAATTGACAGACCTTTACAGTAAGGTGCCACTCGACCCTTATTCCCTATGATGAATTTCGAAATTAGGGTTGCTGGGGGTAGGGGGTTGATCTGACAAGTTTCAAATTATTTCGAAAAATGCTCCCCCTCGAAACTAAAATCGACGTGTCTTGGTGTTTTCCGCTAATGTTACTCATTTCGGAGTTATAGGGGGGGTCAAATTTTCGTTGGAACACACTGTAGATATTTCTTGGAGAAGAACTTCAAAATCTGCACTCAAGATCGTTTAGATGCAGGACCATCTGATTCTCAAACTTTTATATCATCTGATTCAGGTAACGTTGCAAAGAAAATTATTTCTGGGCCCGTTGATCATGAATATGATGATAAGGTAAACAACTTAAATGAAGGTAGGAATAATATTTTAAAAACCATACATTCATATCTTACACGAAGTAAATCTAAGGGATCTGACATTTCTACTTGTTCTGTCTATTCTTCAAACAACAAAAGATTTGATGACTGTTTTCATAATCATGTAGAATCACCTTGTTCCTCTAATCTTATCATAACTTCATCACCTAATCCAGATCTTCACAAAACTAATAAAAAAAATAAAACGCATGAAATGGACTTATGAAATGAATAAATTCATTATGTTTTGTTATTACAAAATTACAAATAATGGAACAAATAAAAAAGGGTACATGTCTAAACTATATCATATGTTCAAAGAAAACTTCCCCAATTGCTGTTTTTCAGAACAAAGCATTGCGAATCAAAGACGGTATATTGAAAATAGAAATTTTATATCTGAATCAGAATTAAAATCAATTAAAAACAACATTAAACAAGAAGAACATTTAAATTCTGAAATTTCAGATGCAAACCTAGTCACATTCATGAAAAGCATCGAAAATAAATCAGAAAATTCATCTAAAAATATTGATAACAAAGATATAGAAAATTTATTTCTCAATCAAATGAATTTATTTGAAAATATTGACCCAACTATAAGACCTAAACTTCCTAAAATTCATTATTCAAAGAAAATTTTCGATTGTATAAACGAGCTTAATGAGAATATTCTTCCAAAGCAACTTGTTAAAGTAATGAATATTTATACACTTCATCTGATTATATATTGTGCCGCTATTACAGTAGTCAAACATTCTGGATACAAATTAGAAAATTTTGGATCTAATTATAATATCAAGAAAAAACCTTAATGGCAAAAAAGGTTAGAAGGTAAAATTTCTTCTATCAGATGTAATTTAGGAAGATTTACTCAATATTCCAGAGGTAATCGATCAAAAAACTTATGGCACATTTTGAAAAATATTCCTCAAATATGAAACCCATAAAAACAATGAGATAAGTAATGGACAACTGATAGAATACATCGATACTTTAAAACAAAAACTTTCAGTATACTCCATTAGACTACGTGAATATAAAATAAATTCAGATAGAAAATTCCAAAACAAACTATTCAAAAATAATGAAAAACATTTTTACAAATTTATTTCAGGTTCATATATATATATATATATATATATATATATATATATATATATATATATATATATATATATATATATATATATATATATATATATACTGACATTATAGCAGAGTTTAGGATGCTGTTGAATCTCCAACAAAAAAGGGTTTTCCAATCTGCTTTCTGAATACAATACCGTATTAGTGCAAAAAAATGGAACAAATTCATTCTAGATCAAAGGCTGTCATCTCTCGAAACACTATTCACATCTCAAATTTCAACTGTTCCATTTTTTTGCACTAATAGTTGAATAGCTCAGGGCGATAGATAGTCTCCTCTATTTTTCAGTAGCTCACTCTGTATCTTCCACAGTTTTCAATCAAAAATGAAAATTCGTTCACGGGGATGCAGACAAAGATAATACCTTTCTTTCGAGGTATCACTCGACCCATCTACCCTCTTCCACATTTTCAAGAGTGGTCACCCCTGCTCTAGGGGTTGAAATTCGAGTTCAGGATGGTACTTGATGATGACTGCCATTGATCAGCATGGATCTGTTCCATTTTACTTCACTGAAACTTGAATCGTCTCAGGAAAATAGTCTTTCCTATCTTTCAGTTGCTCACCCTGTATCTTTTACAGTTTTCAATTAAAAATGAAAATTCGTTAAAGGTAATGTAGACAAAGATACCACCTTTCTTTTAAGTCATCACTCGACCCATCTTCTTCCCTCTTCAAAATGTTCAAGGATTGCGACCCCCGCTCAGGGGGTTGATATTTCAGGCAAGTTTTGTATCCTAAAAGATGTCCCCCTTGAAAAGAAAATTGACCTGTTTTTGCGTTTTGATCAGAAATGAATATCTTGGTAGATATAGCCTCTGTTCAGTTTTCATTGAAGCACCCTCGATTTCCTCGATTTTCCGGTTTTAAAATAAAAATATGAAGCTTCATCTCCTTAACTTCAATCCCTCAACGGGGCTGAGCACAACCCCTTGATTTTGAATAGAGATAAGGGGTGTTGCGGCGATACCTCATTTTGAAGATCTTATCGAGTACTATCTGACCCTAAATTTTCGCTTCAAAATTTTCATCGTTCACAAAAGTAATTAGTTTTTTACATTATTAGCTGTCATTTCGTTAACGATAAGAATTTTCAGGCGATTTAGGATCAGATAGTACTCGATGAGATTTTCATTGAGGTATCGCAACACCCTGCATCCCTATTCAAAATCAGGGGGTTGTAATCATCCCCGCTAGGAGTTAGAAGTTACGGGCATGAAAAAATCGAAAAAGTTACTCCTCCTCGAATCAGAAATCGACCGGTCCGAGCGATTCTTCATATTTTCACCTTAAAACCGAAAAATTGAGGTGTAAAGTTTTCGTTGTACCACCCTGTATATCTCATCATGATTAGTTGTAAAGATTGCGAAAAGGAGTGTGTTAGAAATACTAAAATATCAATTAAAACTAGACTAAAGGAAGTTGAACCATATTTAAGATACGGACGTACAAGAAATCTCTTATTGGCAAATAGGCTTTTGATTAAGACTGTAGAATAGATTTCGAGAATGAATAATTGACAAAAAGATGTTAAACACGCAAAAACATTGAGCACTTGCGAATGTATCCATGAAATGAAATGCAAACATCTACTAAATAAGGACAAAGGTCCGATTCCATTCAGTGTATTATACAGTTTGTTAGATTGGACACGTCCACTAATAACGCGTAGCAGGGAGAGATCGAGTATAAAGATTGAATTATGTAGAATTACGAGGACGATCTGAAAACTTTCTGTTCTCTGAAAACGGCAGCACTCGTAAATAGTGGTGAATTTTCATTGTTAATCTGTTGATCTACTCACCAAAGTTTCAGCCATTTGGACGCACAGTTGTTATGGAACAGTCGTTTGAATGAATTAATGTGAGTGTTCTTGTGAAAATGGACAAAATCGAGGATCGAGGTGTCATTAAATAATTGTTTTTGAAAGGCAATGCCTCTATGCAAATAAAAGATAGTAGGATTCTCTGTGTGGGGACTCTGCACAATCATTTACCACAGTAAAGTTTTGCGAAGCTGAATTCAAACGTGGCTGACGATGACATCGCCAAAGTTCTCCAAAAGATGCTAGACGACCACCGATTTGAATTTAAATCAAAATTTACACATGAGAAAGTCGTCAGCGCATTGGGAATTATTAATTATTACTGTAAATGACACTTGAATATATCATTGTATACCAGAAATAAAAATACAGGTCAAACAGTGGACTGTAGAAGGGGAACCGGTTCCAAAAAAAATAAACACTGTTTTTTGGTTGGAAAAGTGATGGCGATTGTTCTCTGGGATAGTCATGGAGTTATTTCGATCGATTATCTTCAAAAAGGAAAACCATCATATGAGCATAATACACATCATTACTTGACAAGCTATAAGCGGAACATGCGGAGAAACGGCCACATTTACAGAAAGAGGAAAATTCTGTTTCACCGAGACAATGCACCGTCCCAAACCTCAGCGGTTGAAATGGCGAAAATTCATGAATTACGCTTTGAACTGCTTGGTCCCCCGCTTTACTCACCAGATTTAGCTCCAAGCGACTAATTTTTGTTCTATCATCTAAAACTTGCGCTCGAAGGACAGAAATTTTCATCAACTGTAAAGGCAATCACCTATTTTGCAGAGAAAAATGCCGAGTATTATTTCGACGGGTTACAGAGATGGGAACATGGCTGGGAAAAGTGTATGAAGTTATAAGGAGACTACGTGAGAAAAAAAAGTCTTGCATCTTTGTGAGGTCGGAAATATTCAGATCACCCTCGTATTTATTATCGTGAACTTATGCACTATCTCAGCTATTAGCTGGATATAATTTACCTTTCCCAGATTCAGCAATCAAAGGGAATAGGCTCGATTACAATATACTTGACATAAATTTCCTAACTATCCTACATGTATTAAGAATTACAGCTTTTTGCATTTCTATATAGGTATTCCTATGCAATTCTAAGTTCTTAAGACTATCATGCAAAGTTTTGGGTATTAACCCAGTCGAGGATACGATGACAGGAACAATATCTATTTTCTCGAGGTGCCACATCTGCTTGATCTCAATAGCAAGGTCAGTGTATTTGGACTTTTTCTCCTGGAACTTATTCAGCACGTTGTTATTATTCGGTATGGCGACATCCACCAGCATTGCTGTTCTGGCTCTCTTATCATACACCACTATGTCCGGCCTATTATTCGTCACCATTCTGTCAGTGATAACAGGCCTATCGTAGTATAATCTGATAGAGTCATTTTCCAATACGGGTGCCGGTTGATACTTGTAATATGGCTGGAAGGTGTTCAGAAGTCCGTACTTGTGTGCTAGTTTCTGGTGGATAATGTTGCACACTTGATTATGCCTGTGAAGATACTCCGTATTGGCCAGTTGTTCGCATCCGGACGTAATATGCTGGATAGTCTCCGATATTATATGGCATTTTCTGCACTTATCTGTTTGTAATGTTCCGTCCTTCATAATAATTTTTTTGTAATTGTTTGTAGCGATCACTTGGTCTTGGATGGCCATAAGGAATTCTTATGTTTCTGCGAATAATTCTCCTTTCATCAACCATTTGTTGGAGGCTTCTTTGTCGATGTGTGGTTGATTAATCTCATGGTGATGTCGTCCATGCAATTCTTTTCTTGACCATTGCTCTTGTTTTTCAGTATCTGATAGGAATGGTGGATTCAGAAGGTCATCTCTGGTAGCAAGATTTAGAGGTGTATATCCCTTATCAGCCAACGATACCACTCTATGGAGGTCAGAAGTGAGAGCTTTTGCTGAGAAGAATTCTCTGAGATTTTTTATCTGTTCGGTGTGTAAATTGACAATATCTATTAATCCGCGTCCTCCTTCTTTCCTGCGTCAAAGTTGTTCGTATCACAGACGATTTTGGATGATGGTTGTTGTACTTTGTTAGCATCGTTCGGGTCTGCCTTTGAATATCATCCAGTTCTGTCTTAGTCCATCTGATTATTCCAAATGAGTAAAGCAACACTGGAATGGCGTAGGTGTTAAATGCTTTGACTAGATTTCCCGAGTTCAACATCGATTTCAGCACAGACTTCAGACGCTGACTGTATTCTGAACGAATCTTCTCCTTTGATTGTTTTTGGTCTAGCAATCTGGCTTGTTGGTATCCCAGATGTTTGTATGTTTCGCCATCTCTCATGCACTGTATTATATCACCGTTTGGAAGTTGTGTTTCATCATCTATGACTTTCCCTCTTTGAATGTTCAGGGTCTTACATTTTTCAATCCCGAATTTCATATGAACATCTGCCGAGAACTCACTGACAGTTTTCAGCAAATCATCCAATTGCTTCTTGTTCGAAGCATATAATTTGATGTCATCCATATACAGCAGGTGGGAGATTGTATGGTAATTCCTTTCTGCTTTTATCCTAAATCCGTATCCTGTTCTATTGAGCATTGAGGACAATAGGTTCATAGCTAAACAGAACCATAGTGGACTCAAAGAGTCTCCTTGAAAAATTCCACGACGTATGGGTATCTCGTCGGTTTTAATTAATTTATTGTTCATGTTGACCTGCAGAGACGTGCAGAGACGTGCGCCAGTGTGTCATTGTTGTCTTCAAGAACTCTACCAGGGCTGGGTGAATTTTGTATATCTGCAATACTTCAACAAGCCAAGAATGGGCGGTACTATCGAATGCCTTCAGATAATCGAGAAAAGCCGAATGAACATTCCGATGCCCTACGTGTGCCTGTTTCATTATCACAGAATCGACGATGAGTTGTTCCTTGCACCCGTGGTGTTTCTTTCTGCATCCTTTCTGCTCCTCTGCTAATATATTGTTGTCGTCAAGGTGTTGATATATTCGATTAGATATGCATGAGGTGAGTATTTTGTAGAGTGTTGACAGGCAAGTGATTGGCCTATATTGGGACGGATCCTGTGTTCTATCGCTCTTAGGTAGCATATATGTTGAGCCTTGCGTTAGGAAAGTGGGTGTTTTCTTGGGATGTTGAAGAACATAAGTGAGTTGTTTCGCTAGGGTTCCATGGAGCTTATCAAACTTCTTATACCAGTAGTTGTGGTATTATTATTATCGCTATTATTTCTAAATAACGCCAACTGAAATGTCAAATCGATTGCCAAATTTTGGAATAAAGTTTTGGTCAAGAGATGTACAGTGTGTTTAGTGTATTTATGGGTCCAATCAATTCAATTTCAAATTATTCTGATTGAAAGGAATAAACGAAAAGGCGGAACCCTACCAAGTTAACGTTCCAGCACACTCGATCGGTTAGTACGTATACAACTCTTCATTCTATGAAATTAGGAATGGGAACAGTTTCATCCTTTATTCTCTTAACCTAATCTAGATGTCATCTCATTTTTCATTTCCGTTCGCAACACGTTGAGCCTTAGAAAGAAACATTGTCACGGACAATATCCCAACTTATGATATTCCCGTCAGGTACGCCAACCGAAATAATCCACGGTATTCGTTATTGTACGTAATGCAATTTGCTAGACGGGCCTTTCTATTAGCGGTAATTCTATTTCGGGAATATATTTCTGGCGTTGCGATGTTCGGCTGTGTGTCGTTCTTAATTCGTCGAGGATGCTTTCCACGAGTTCCCCAAGTCCCCGTTGGGGCTGTTTCGCGGTTTTGCGATGTAGCTAAACCCAAAGTCGCTGGACCGAATGCGATTCAATTTCAAGGTTTGTCTATGCGCTTATTAACGGCTCATTCTCTTTGGGAACCGCAATATAGTTGGGATGTGGCTTTTATCTTTGCGCATTTAGAGAACAAGTAGTTGTGGAACGGGTGATATTATATTAGTGCTCTCAAGTTTGAGATCAAATTTGATAGAATATTGGATAGTATAGTTATACAAGCAATGACAATAACCTGAATTCGATTTTCAAAATATTTCACACGTCAATTTTAAATATTAACACAGTTCTACAAATAAAAATTGTAATCTTGTAGATGTTAGCACATTTCAATGTTTTCAAGTGCTATATCAAGAATATACTGGATGTCTTGTCGCCGTGTCCGTGAGTTTTTCTTCCATAAATTTTGTTGCTTGCGACGAGCTCGCTTTTCTCGTTCTGATAATTGATTATATGACTAAGTTTTCCTTCTTGTTTCCTTTTTTATTTCTTGCTCTCTCACTCCGACAGTAATTTTTGTAATCCTCTGGATCCTTCCGTATTTTTTCTCTTCTTAATTTTTCAGCAGTACGTTTTTGTTACAAGCGGCGTTGTTTCATTTCATCACTATCTTTATTTTTTCGTATGTCTTTTGTTTTTGATGATAATTGTTGAATTTGGCTACTTTCATTGTGACTAGTATTAGGTAATTTTCTAGTACGAAGTATTGGTGTCATTTGTATTAAAAAAAATTACAATGAAAGATTAAAATAATTTTACAAGTAATTACTATTACTATACAGGAATATTCCCCGGGACCGTCCGTTAAAAACTTTTTAAGTTCCCATTACAATATCAAGCTGAAATTTTATACGCGGCCATAACTAGCGATATCCAATTGGAGTGAAATATTTTCGAAGTGATACCATTTCCGGTAATACCGAAAGTGGGTCATCACTTTGTTATTTCAAATGGCAATCTACCTTTTCTATTATACATCTAGAACCGAAATTTCAGCAAGGCATAAAATACTCAAGTTGTTTGCAAAATTTTTGCTTGGGTTGATAGAAGAAGGATCAAGGAATACTTTAAGCAATATACACTTGTCAAATGTTTATTGCGTTGTTTTGTATGAATTTTTCAATTTTTTTTTCATTTATTCGTTTTAATGTAATTTTCTTCAATGATTGGTTTTGCTCAGTTCCTACAATTTTATTCATCCGAATTGTAGAAAACCGCTTCTAATGCTTCGAAATTTTATTTTACTCATAGACGATAATTTTGGGAATTGGTTATTGAATTGCCTGCAATTTCTACCCACTACTTTTTGACATTCTAAAATGAATTAAAAAAAGATTAAATATATTTTCGTTTGAATAACCAGTGGTTTTATTCCAAATGTGTTGTATTTTTTGGATATTTTCATTCTGAAATAACGACAATTCTTGTTGAAATATCCAATTCGAATGAACGAAGTGACAAGCTCATTGATTTTAGGCACCTGTCAGGTGAGCGTAGCCAGTTCAGCTACTTGATTCAAATATTTCAAGGCATTCTCTGTTAGTTCTTGCAAAATCATCAAAATTCAATTTATTCCCAAATTATTTCGGAGCAATAAGAAATGGGTGTAGTACATGCTGATACAATTCCATCTGAAATTTGACGCTTCATCTGATGGCGATATAAAAATTGGCACGTGCCATTTGAAAAAAATGAGTTATTGCTGTTTGAAAAAGGTCAAATTGAAAAAATCATACAAAACAACGCAATAAACATTTAACAGGTGTAAACTGCTTAAAAAATTCTTGATCCTTCTTCTATCCACCCAAGCAAAAATTGTATCTGTAGTTGAAAAGACCTACGAGCTACAATTTTTCTAAATGTTCCTCAAAAATCGAGTTTATAACAAAAATTATTAAATCTGTCGAAAGTTTTGACAGATAAGTGCCAACAACTTGGGTATTCTATACCTTGCTCAAATGTCGGTTCTGGATGTATAATAAAAAAGGTAGATTGCCATTTGGAATAACAAAGTGATGACCCACTTCCGGTATAACCGGAAATGGTATCAATTCGAAAATATTTCACTTCAATTGGAAATCGATAGTTATGGCCGCGTATAAAATTTGCTTGATATTGTAATTGGAACTAAAAAAGTTTTTAACGGACGGTCCCAGTAGATATCCCTGTATACTATTTTTATTATTTTTTCACGTGGTAGTGACAGACACGGTACAGACATTTTAAATTTAAATAACAACTGTAACTGTTTGGTTATGTATTTGATAAAATCCATTTACTGTAAAATTTATACTCGTATTAAGTACAAAATTCAATACTTCGGTCAGAAAAAATAATAGCTAGTCAAGTTTATCAATACCACGTTATCGACTAGAGAATTTATGACATACTTTTTTGAAAATTGAGTTCTAAAATGACACAAACTCTTTGCACTATTTCATCAACTCAATGTTTGTAAATATTACTCAGATGACGTACTTTCAACATGGTTCACTAGATATTTCATAAATCTCAAGGTAGATAGCGCTCGAGTCATACGAATTCAAATTCAAAAATTCGTTGAAATTTGAAGACAAAAGTTATTGAACCGGAATTCACTGTTAACTCAATACATTGAACGAAAAGTGTTTGATCATAAACATTAGAATTTATGAAATGATTAGTTTAAATAATTTATTATGACAAAAAAAACTAACGACTTATAATAATAATAATGATAGTTTATTGAAAAATAGGATACATTCTAACAATACATTATGGAATAAACATTAAAAAAATAATTAATTAATTAATTAATACACCCATAATTGTTCTCGATCCGAGTTGTTTGTTTGTTTTTCCTTTATTTATTTCTGCCTTTCGGCTAATGACACGCCGGGGAATTCTGTCATATTACTAACCCGGGAATTTTGCCGAACCCCTCTCGTGTCGAGGGAAGGGATCTTTAATGTCCAACACATCTCTGTTAGACAGGACCGACCGCTTTACATCTCCTCCGAAAGATGGACACTCAAGCGATTCCCAGAATCCGAAAAATCGCACCGACTTTGTGGGGATTGAGCCCAGGTAACTCTGCGTAGGAGACGAGAGTCATATCCCATACGCCACCGATCCGAGTTATTAAGGAGATAGTGTCTAATTCAGGCAGACAGTGATAAAAATAATAAAACCCTTAATTATTTTGTGATATATGAAGCTTTCATAGAAGCAATCACACCCTTCTTGAATATTTTTAAGGACCTTCTAATTTCAAGCAACTTATTGAAGTCACTAAGACCTCTGCTGAATAATGACTGCATTCTGCTGGAAAGATTACATCTTTGCAAATAAAACAGATTATTTCCTATTGTAAAATAATTGTGATTATCATAATGAAAAGTAAGGAAATGTGCAAAATAGGCCATCAACATCTTATGAACAATCTTGAAAATAAAAACCACAGCACTCAAGTAAAATCTATCCTTAACGGTCAGACAACTGAGACTATCGAGCATCAGTGATACACTTGTGTATCTATTACATTTGAGTATAACACGCATACCACGATTCTGTAATTTCTGTAAAGCAAAAACTTTACTCGACGTAAATGAATAGAGCAAGCTCGCACAATAGTCGAAGTGTGGCTGTATTATTGTGTTATAGATAGATTCTAGAGTAAATTGAGAAGCCAGTTGCAACACGATTGAAAAAGTATAATTTTTTACATATCTTTCGATAGACATAAGAAAAATGGCTGTTAAATCTTAAACAACTATCCAACATGAAACACAGGTACTGATTAATTGACGATTTAGCGGAATGTTTTTTTTTTTATTAGGAGAAGCTGTTACAATTTTCCTATTTCATGCGGAAACCCTGCTTCTTTCTTTCGCAAAGATACTCGTAACAATATGATCGAAAATATATGATACGATGAGATAAGTAAGAGAAAAGACTTACCAATTGGTTGTACAGGAAATGAGAGAGCAACAAGAAAAGGAAAGCAATGACAGTTTTTCGTTGTCTTGTAGAAGAATTTTCCACGATTCGGCACTTTCACTCACACACCGGATACGTTTTAAATTGTGAAATCTTGATATTATTTCGTAATGAAAAGAAAATTTTAAGAATATGTGGTTCGTCCTCTTGCGTGCGTATTCTTTCTTCTTGTGTCTTGTGTTGTATACAGTTTCTCTGCTCACTTGATGTTGAGCAGTGTTGCCAAGGTGTAAGGAAGGAAGGTAGAAAGGAAGCAGATAAGTCGAAATTTTGAAAAAAAGATATTTTTAAACAAATATATGAAATTAAGCCAAAAGTTTGATTTGAGAACCGGCCGCGGCATGTGCAAGTGGTTGAAACTTAAAAGAAAATATACTGAATAATAAAATTTTGAATTGTGAATAAGAAAATGAAAACTATAAAATTAAAGAAAAATGAAATAAAAATTGATCGAAGTGGTAACCAGTGGTAACAGGTACTTAAATTCTGTAACAAACTCTATTTTTGAGTTATCAATGCTCAATGTGTGAACAGACAAATCAAGGTTTGAAAACTTATAAGGAGTAGTTAGAACCATAGCTTTGGTTTTAGACGAATTCAGTTTCAATCTATTGGTTTTCAGATATTCATCAATCGGTTGTGAACTTGCACTCATTCTTGCAACCGCCTCTGCCAGATTTTTACCCCAAATACAAAGAAGCGTATCATCAGCAAACAAGTTAATAAAGTCACACATATTCAAAAAACAAATGTCGTTGATATATTCTAGAAACAATAGAGGTCCCAGCACACTACCCTGCGGCACTCCAAACTCATCTAATTCTGGATCCGAGTAAAAGTATAAATAGTCAATAAGCCAATCCAGTACTCGACCACAAATCCCAATGCTCCTTCTTAATTTTTCAATCAAAACTGAACGATCAATTGTTTCAAATGCCCGCTTGAGATCAAGGAAAACCACCACTACATAATGTCCCTGGTCAATATACGACCTCCACTTCGCAACTGTAGGTTGAAGTGCAGACTTACATGATTGGTTGGGTCTGAACCCTGACTGATTTGACATTAATATATTGTTTTTCCTTGAATAGTTTGAAAAATGATCATAAACAATGGATTCCAGCAACTTTTCTGTTCCAGGCAATGTATTGATAGGTCGAAATTCCCATGATTTCTTAGAATTCGAAACTTTTTGAATAGGTACAGCTATACTGGTTTTTAATGCATGGGGGAATTTTCCATATAATAACGAACTATTAACTAAGTGAAGTAAAACATTTCCAATGACTCCAAAAGTGGACTTTATAAACCTTATATCCATGACCTCCGCGTTTGTTCTCTAAGTTATTAATGAATTCAGCAAAGTCAGACAATTCTAACAATTTGAACTAGGAGAATTCGCTTACAAAATTATAAGGATTAACCCACTCAGGCCCAGCATCAATAGAATCTACGATTTCTTTAATACTTTTAACGAAATGTTTGTTAAATTTTTTCTCAATATTATGCTTATCAGTCACATTAACTATCACTCCATCAATTTCAAATTCAATACCACTCCCAAAGCAATCACCTCTATTCTCCAAATTAACAATACTCTTCAAGGCTTTCCACATTTTATATGGATCTTTCTTATTCAGATCGATTGTATTATAATAAAATGTTTCTTTTTAGTCTTCAATAAATTTATAGGTAAATTCTAGAAATGGACATGACACGGTACTAACATTTAGGTGATATATTGTAAGTTATCTCTGAGTGGCAAGTTATATTATATAAAGATAATGTTGAAATATGTTTATCATTATCCAATTAAAACAAAAATTTCATTTATAGATTATTAATTAATGACCAGTAAGAACAAACAATAAACGGCATTAAAAATCACAGTTAGAATAGAATCACCCATCTACCTTTTTTATGTAATCATTTCGGTTGCATAAAAGGGTATATGTCAAATTCGTAAAAAAACGACTGCAAAAAATAATGAATATCAAATAGAGGGCAACACAAAACACGTCACAACCCCTACGATTCACGGTATAGATCACCAGCTATTACATATTTGTGTAATAAGTAGTTCCCTCAATTCCATGATTCGCCATATTTCGCCCCTTTCTACATATCCACAGCCACATATCGCCATTCTTTGTGGACATTTTCATATTGCACCAAATCCCAGACGCCCTTTAACCGTAGTTCAAATAATTGATTCATCATGCAATCGCACTGCTACAATATTCCCAGTGCATTGTGAGGGTGTATGTCGAGCCCTGGGGCAGTTATTAGTCACCACAAAGCACAGAGGGGTATTGGTTCAATCGACGACAATGTTGGTAATGAAATTCATGTGCAAATTATAGTCGAGTGACTGCTCTAGCAAGAATATTTGAAATATTAGATATAGCTGAGAAAATTCGTTAGATGAAGTAAGTATGAAAGATTTATGAAGTACTAACCTTTAAATAACAAATAAAATGATGTGGTTCCTATTCATACCACCCTTTTGGTATTAATGAATAATCTAAAACAGACCCAAATGAAGTACGATGTAAAACAGTGAAAATGCTTTGTTAATATCATAAGCACCACTCAAAGTCAGCAATTCAGATAGTGACGTTACTTAGACATCTTGGGGATCGTGGAGCAACTGATTTAAACAATTAAAATGATATGATTAAACTGATATTGTGATTTTGTTAGTACTTCAGACTATAATTTTACGCCTCTGAATTTGTCAATGCAACTTATCGATTTTGATATATTGGATAATAAATGTGGAAAAGAAAGTTGGATGCTGAAAGAATTACACGGAAAGTAAAGTAAAACGAAATTAGTCACTTTTCCACAATTTATTCAATAATCACTACCCGTTTCGACCCTACGGTCAATTTTAAGTGAATAATAATATAATACATGAGTAGGCAAGTACTCTCTTGGATCCTTGAATTTTGGTGAGGGTCGAATCCTTTTTCCTCTTCATCTCGCTTCTTTTACATCTCCTTGGCTTGTCCTGGGGTTCTACTGGTTGGTTATCCTTCTTCTTTTATGCTGTGCAGCATCTATGCTGACCTGTTGTTTTCTCTTCCAAAGTAGGCAAGTACAAGTACAGAATGAAATTTATCCTAAATATTGAGTAGTGCGGATCCATTATGCTCTAGTTGGCTGTTGAGCGTAATAAATTGTGGGTTTTTACATAGTTTGTTAATCTCCAAACTTTCCACCAAATTCATCTATCTCCCTTTGTTACATTTATGAAGGATTTTAAGATTGTTCAATGATATCGAGTGGTTAGTTGATTTTATGTGTTCAAATATTGGAGACTTTATATCTGAAGAAATGTGTTCTTTGAATCTAGCTTCAAAACTTCTCCCTGTTTGTCCGACATAGCCTACCTGACATTAATTGCATTTGATTTGATAAATTCCTGATTGCTTGAATTTATCGTTCTTTTGTTTGGCATTGAATAATTATCTGCTTAAGTTGGGGCCGCTTGAGAATGAAGTAGTTATGTTCAATTTGGTAAAGTAGTTACTGATTTTGATTTCCGGGGTTTCGACGATGCTATATAGTAACTGAGAGGTAATACGTTGTTCTTTGCGTTCAATGATTGCATTTAGAAAATGTTGTAGTATGTTCTTATTTGAGACAATTTTTCTGATGTTATCAGTTTGAAAAAAAAGGAACACAGTAAGCTCTATGAATCATGGAGTTATATGCAGCTAGTTTGTGTCTTAAATGACTGAACGAGTCCATTAGAATAGATGCGTCTGTGAATGTTTCCTTTCTGTAAATTTTATAAGTGAAGTTGGTTATTTGAATTTGTAATGGTTAAGTCGAGGAAACTGATTAAGTTATTTTTTTCTAATTCAGGAGTGAAGCTGTTGCGGCAATGTATTTTATTCAGGAAATTTAAAAATTGCAGAATATGTCTGTTTGAACCACGAAAACCAACTAAAATGTCATCTACACACCTGTACCAGAAATGAATGTGTTTTTTAGCGAAATCTGTGTTAAATATTGAGTTTTTCTCTAAATTATTCATAAAAATATCAGCTAGTAGAGGGCTAAGAGGTGGACCCATTGGAAAATCTGATTTTTGTTTAAAGAATTTAGATTGAAATTGAAAGTAACTTTGAGATGAGCATATTTGAAGAAGATTGCTGAATTCATTAGTGATATATGGCGGTTTGTTAGACTCGGATAAGATATCTGCAACAAGGGGAAGACACTCATTCGTTGGAATGTTCGGGTACATATTCTTGACATCGAAACATCGAAAGAGACTCACTTAATATCTTGGGAGATTGTGAGATTTCAAAGTGATATCGATAGAGACTAACTTAATATCTTAGGAGATCGTGAGATTTGAAAGTTTATGTACGAGATCTACAGAATTAGAGATAGTGTATTGGGCTTGAAAATTAGAGATGTCTAGAAAATTTCGATTCAAGAATTTTGCTAGTTCGCTAGCAAAAAAGCACAATACACTATCTCTAATTCTGTAGATCTCATACATGAACTTTCAAATCCCCCAATCTCCAAGATATTAAGTTAGTGTCCTTCGATGTCACTTTCAAATCTCACAATCTCCCAAGATATTAAGTTAGTCTCTTTCGATGTCAAAAATATGTACCCGAACATTCCAACGAATTAGTGTCTTCCCCTTGTTACAGATTACTTACCCGAGTCTAACACACCGCCATATATCACTTATGAATTTAGCAATCTTCTTCAAATATGCCTATGTCAAAGTTACTTTCAATTTCAATCTAAATTTATTAAACAAAATTCAGGTCTTCCAATGGGTTTACCTCTTAACCCCCTACTAGCTGATATTTTCGTGAATAATTTAGGGAAAAACTCAATATTTAACACAGATTTCACTAAGAAACACATTACGTTCTGGTACAGATATGTAGATGACATTTTAGTTGGTTTTCGTGGTTCAAACAGCCAAATTCTGCAATTTTTAAATTTCCTGAATAAAATACATTGCAGCATCAGATTCACTTTGGAACTAGAAAATAATAACTCAATTAGTTTACCCGACTTAACCTTTACAAATTCAAATAACAACTGCACGATCTTATACTTGATACTGTCATCCACCAATGACCCAAACTGATATAAAGACCTTCAAATACAACTGGCTTAGTTTTTTAGTGACATGCCGCTCGAAGTTAACTGACTGGCAAAAATGACACCAAGATTTTTGGCTGACTCTCTCTCCTCTAGTTCAACAGAGTTGAAAATTGTTGTGAAATTATTGAGCATTGCACTATGTCTTGCTGCTTTTTTTGATATCACATGAAAAATATTTAACATTTTTCACTTCCACACGTATCATCTAAGATAAATTTCAACGGGACAGTATCGAATTTCAACTTCATCTGTTCGGATATTTCAAGTACATTGTATCGAATAAAAAATGTTATCTCTTCTGCGTGAATGCAACCCCAATTTATTTTGAAACAGACTCCACTAGACTCAAATTCGAACCATAAAGAAAAGTAGCCTGCCAGCATCCGTGATAAAACCAAGTAACGTTATCCTACCAGTTTTTATTCAGGAATTCGAGCCGAGCTCGTCTCCTCTCACCTATTAAAATTACTTTAATTGCTCGAAACTTTATCGGTGTTTTCTTTCGTCCCATTCCATTAAATTGGATCGTCCCGACAAAAGACATATTTCTGTGCGTTGTCAACCGACCGCTTAAAATAATCGTTCTGAAATAGTGGCGCTCGTTGAAATATCGTTCGATAGGAGGAATTCCTGTTCGTTAACTTGGGGGTGTTGATTTCTTCGGAAGTAAAAAAACGCATGTTAAATTAGACTCTGAAAACAACGCGGTTGAGGGAAGGCGTTTGATAAAGGTACACACACATGACTGGAAATATTGTAAAATATCTCTTGGACTCTTTGGAAGTATTGTAAAATATCTCTTGAACATTACCCCAGAATATACGCTCGACGGGCTGGACAGAAACCTTCTCGAAAATGTTCAACGCCGTGCATATGTTGTTGAGATGGCACCGGGTACGGTCACGGATGTATCGCATGTGTCAAACGTTTGTAAATATTGCAGTAAAAACGCAATTACAAATATAATTAAGTTCACTTTCTCATCATAAACGCTGTACAGGGAAAAATGATGCTGAATTCAGTGATTGTAGCACAAAATATTTTGCTGCATTGCATTGAACTATTCGCAGACAGTATACCTTTCACAGCGGAAGCTTTTGCTGATTTGAAAACGAACGTAATTTTTCTGAATAAAAAAATCAAAGAAAAAGATGTATTCAATTGGCGAGGCTTTTACTCGATAGAAATCCATTTTCACAAATACAAGTAAACGATGATTTCTACTTAAATATATTATTAAATGCTCGACGCATTTCGATACACATTATCTTTATCAAGAGCGAATGAATACTAAAAATATATCTTACTAACAAATTTTTATATATACTAGAGAGGCAATCCACTCAGAGCTAATCATATTTGAACTAATGTTTCGGAAATAAATTTAATAAGGCTGAGTTATTTATGTCTATCTGATCATTAAGAATTTCCGGTGAATACCTAAATCTGTTAATTTCAAGTACTCCCAGAAGGTTGAGTTTTATACCTCTATTTTCAGAATGTAGGACTTTGAATTTTGAATTGAAAGAGTGACCATTTTCCCTAAGATGATTTGAATAATTTGAATCGGTTTTCCCATTGATGAAACTGCGTTTATGTTCAGAGATTCTAACATTAAAATTTCTTCCTGTTCTACCTATATAAAAACAATTGCAATCTGCACGAACCAATCTATAAACACCTGATTTATTTTCTTTATTAATTGATTTATAATTCCTGATAAATGAACCTAAATTTGTTGATGTTTTGAACGCTATATTTAAATTTGAATTTTAACAAGTGATTTCACATTATTGTTAATATTGCTTATATATGTTAAACTATTGAATTTCTTGTCTTGGTGATCACCGATTGGATATATATGTTGTAAAGCTAATTTTTGTTTTTTCTTATGTAATATGCTGCCAACTAAATTTGCATCATAAGCATTATTTATTGTGATCTGTTTTATCAAATCCAATTCTTTGAAAAAATTATCATTAGACATCGGTGTGTTCAAGAGTCTATGTATATAGCTATTGAATGCTGCAACGTTATGTTGGTAAGGATATGCCGATGTATAATGAATTGTGATATCTGTATGTGAAGGCTTATGGTAAATCGAAAACTGGTGTTTATTACTTGATCTTGTTATTGTTAGGTCTAGGAGATTGATTGAATTGTTCTGTTCTATTTCAGAAGTGAATTTTATTTTTGGGTGCCGGTAGTTGATGAAATTTTCGAATACAGTGAACTGTCTGTTTGTTCCTGTGAAACACACAATAATGTCATCGACATATCGATACCAATCAATATAGGAAATGTTGACTGAGCTGGTGTTTATGAATAGTTTTCTCTATGTAATCCATGAAGATTTCTGCTAAAAGAGGGCTTAAGGGGTTTCCCGTTATAAGTCCCACATCACTTTTATAAAAACAACCGTTTAACAAAAATAATTGTGAGATATACAAAAAAATCTAATAAAGCCATAATGTCGTATTTAATTCGTGGATTCGTCATATTTTGTGTTAACAAATTATAGATTATATTATACGGATCTTTCGGTGGAATACTTGGAAACAAATTCTTGACATCAAAAGAGAATAACTTTGCATTACTTGGAATGACAATATTTTTTATTTTCTTTTTTCTTTTCGAATCATTTGAATTACGAATAGAAAAAGACGGTTTAAGATTACAAATTTTTTTCGGGAACTTTGTGTTTCCAAAAAAAACACAAGGTTTCCACAATGATTACAAATAAAAATAAAACAATCATCCAAAGATTAGTGGATTAAATACTGAAGAAGGAAGAAAAAATCCCGAAACGTCTATTTTAGATAGTGTTTAAATATACTTATAAACCTTAAACCCCAAAAAATGAATTCAATATCGAAATGAAATATAAAAGGTTAAAAATTTAAAAAAAAATACTAAAACGCCATATATATATATATATATATATATATATATATATATATATATATATATATATATATATATATATATATATATATATATATATATATATATATTTGTGTTGATAATTGCCAATGAGATATGTATTTCTTTTGGATTTTAAGGGTTGTGTGGCAAGGAAGGCCCTATCTAATAATGTTATGTTTCATCTTTTATAGCAAGTCCAATATTTCGACACAATTTGCATCATCTTCAGGGAACTGAATAGGTAAGTACATTTTCTGTTACTTGCTGTGACAATTTTAAGTATTTACAAAAATTTGAATAATTGTATTTACAATAAGTGCTATATCTATAATTTTGGTGTGTGTCAGAAAAAACACAAGTGTGAGCTCAGGAAATGTAATAGGGTAACCATACTATCTTGTATATGATTCAATAAACGAGTGAAAAACCTGAGGAAAAAACTCCTTTCCCTGTCGCTATTGCACTAGCAATAGCTTGTTTGTTTATGATGTGTTAGTGTGTCGTGTGTACATAAAGAGTACCAAAGATTTTCTGCTTAGCCGCTTCATTCTCTCATGCATTCCATGATTTCCAAAAACAAGGATGAAAGGAAGGGGGTTTGGGACAGGAATCTGTAACAATGGAAAAAGAAAACCAGCAGAAAAATATTTAAACAATCAAACTTTTTATATGTCTAAACAAATCTAAGAAAAGATTTTACATAGCAAGCAAGGTCATGAAAGGGACTAAGGAGATAATAAAAAATACATAACCTGCGATATTTCCTCAAATTCCATCTCTGTTTGACCGAGAGAGCCCCGATGGCCAGGTTCAGTCTTCCAAGTGATGCCGATTATGATCTATAGATGTTTAAGAATCATTATGGACCCAATAATCTGGGTTGACATCGCCCATATATTATTTCTTCGTGGAACTTGTTTAATATAAAGAAAAATTTGCGAACAAATTTTCACAGTCGTTCGAAAATATGAGAAATGTCATATTCATCTATTGATTTGGTGATATGGATAGGAACGATCCCATCCCATCAGAATGAAAATATTGATGCTGGCAGTTAATTTAATGGAATGAATCATTCTACACAGCGAACACACGGAAGGGTTGTCATTGTGAGCAAAGCTAGATTGCTTCATAATAGACTTCCGATAGGGTTGTCATTAAAACCTATCATGCGTGAGTACCCTTAAATCAGCTTCAAACATCGTAAGTGAATACGACACCTTGGCTAAAATAAACAATGTTTGTTTTTAAACACGCGCTCTCTCACTAGTTACATTATATTCTGCCGTCATTATCGCTGTTTACCGAGGGCAAACAGCTGCGTTTGGGGCACGGGGTGAGCAGGGGGTGAGTTGTGACACTCGCATATCGAGGAAAGTGTATTTTATTCCAGCGGACGTTTTTATAGCTCTGAAGAAGTGTTTTGTTCATAAATTATCCTGGGCGGGTAGGTTTCCTTTTCGGGGATATTCCACGGAGTGAATCTGCGTAAATTAGGGTCATTTCCTGAATTTTCTTGCGGATTCCGTTCCGAGTGCGAGTTGAAACTAGGCCAAGACGAACACTTTGAAATGGACCTATGACGTAGGAATGAAGAGGGGTTTTCGAAAATAAACTTGTCAAGAAAGAAAAGTAAGGATTTTATAGTAAGCCAAGTTGAATTGAGTATTTGCGGAAATGTGGGAAGTGCTGATTCTTCAGTCATATTTGAAAACGTGTGTGTTCGAATTTCGCTTTAGCGATTAATCAGATGCAAAAACAATGTGTTACCATTGCTCACAAGTACAATGGATGTGCTTGGCCAGTAGTGAAAAATAGATTGATCCATTATTGGACGGATAAAATGTTAACAGATCGCATCACCGTCACGTATCTTAAGCTATACTACGCCAAGAAATTAACGCACCAAAGCGAAAATTAAAATTTATTCAGTAGCACTAAGGAATGCTTGAGAACTATTGAAACGAAATGGTACTCATAGAAATTGAAATGAAACTAATTATGACAATGTGAAATTTCTGGAAAACATTAGAGTCTTCAAAAACCTACTGATACCAGATATTTTCCACCCACATTTAAACTCAAAATCAATAAGTTTGTAGCATTCTGATACAATTCCTTCCAAATTTCAATTAGGCTGTTTCGAATCTCCTTCACGGTAGCTTCCTAATCTCCCATTCAGAATTTTCCAGGCATGTTCGAAGGGATTGAGATATGGAATTCGTGCAGACCACTGCATTGAAGTGATTTCGTGATCCTGAAGGTAGTTCCTAACGACATGAGCTTGGAGTGGTCTGGCGTTATCACATATAAAGAAAAAGTTTTCACCCCTGTTTACCTCTGAACATTCAGGGTTCCACTACTTACGATGACTAGATCAGTGCTGGCGTTCAACGAAATTCCTCCGCACATCATTATTGAACCTCCACTAAAAGCATAGAAAGGTGAGAAGTTGTACTGGAAATAGCTCCCATTTTTCGACCTCTCTTCACTAGAGAACGTTGATCGCAATGAAATAGACAAAATCTCGACTCCCATGCGAACAAAACTCTTTCTCGGTTGGCTTCAAAATTCAATCGGGCTTTTCGATGGGTCGCGGTTAGAGCTGGGCCTCGCGCTACGACACGAGGCCTCAAACCAAATTCCCTGAGACGTTATTGTATCATTTCAACGCTAATTTTCGCTCCACTGTCCTGTCAAGGTTGCATTTAAATGTGCCTTGCAGTGGGGAACTGTTGTTTCAACGATGAAATTCTTAAAAAACGGTCATGAATCGCCGTTGTTGCTAAAGATCTTCCTTAACCAGCTTTCTTTTCATCACAAGTCTTCCTGTACCTGAAGATCATTCTGGAAACACTCTCTGTCACTTTTTTTCACTACCTAGCATCTTTCAGGAAACTTCAAGTTGCGGGTTTTTTACAAGCAGCTTTATAACATTGGATACAGAAAGAAATTAGCTTCAGTGTGGCTCGAACGAAATTCATATACATCATGAACATAGAGTTGAAATTAAATTACTGTGTTTACACCTGGTTCCGAAGAGGTTAGGTTAGATGCAACTACGACATGTTCTCTGAATACAAGTTGAAAAGTGGTTGTAGGTTCTATTTCAATAAGATACAAGATATTTGCAGAAAGTCGATTAATAATGTTTTAATAAATGGTACTAGCAGAAAATATTCAATTTGAACCTAATGAAAATGATTTACCCAATATGTGAAAATACATAAAAATCAGCTCACGATTATCTACATGATTAATGTACTAATTTAGCAGCAGAATCTCATACTATTAGATTTTGGGTACGCTAAATCTATTGCTCAGGATTTCCGTTTTTGTAGACAGTTGTAATTAAGTTATAACATTTTGATAGTGCTGTGTTTCTTCGATATCAAAACGATACTTAAATCTAGTTACATAGTTATATTCTAGCAACAGTTGTTTCCGATTGCAATTATTCAATTCTACATTTTACGAAATTGTATTCATATTCCAGTTCCTGTTCAATATATCTTTTCCATAATAACAGTATATATGTTTACTCCTATTCGATACAATAGATAGTAACCAATACTAAGAGCTGTTTAGTAATACCAATTTTTGTCGAAATGATGTATAGTACCACCAATATGTAGAGGTTTTTTGCAGAATCTCTATTCATTTCTTTTAATTTATTTCAGGGGAATAAGGCGATAAGAAAAAACATCAAATGTCCAGTCATATACAAAAAAAATGTGTTAATATGGTATTGCCAGTTTTTTCTATGAGGTTTAGAAACTATTCATCCCCAGTACTTTTTTGACAGACTGTATTCACGTTTTCAACTGTACCCTTCGACTTTTTTCATATTCAAATCCATATTGTTAAAGGTGCGTTATCATGAAGCAATGGCTATACACTATGGTTCTGAAACTACAGATCATGTATGGCTCTGTAGTGTGATAGAGGAAGAATTAAGAGGATATTAATAATACTTTACAAATACGGTCTTTTTCGACAAATTTGCTCTCTCCAACGCCGCATAATACTCAGGTAATACTCTTTATTTGCCGTCTGACCTTCTGACAAGAATACCGAGTGCACAACACCACGATAATCAAAGTCAGTCAACATTTCCTTGACTTTGACGTGGTTTTTTCGGTTTTGGTTCAGTTAAAAGGCACCATTCCGAAGCTTGTTACCATGCGTTTTATGAATATAGGATCGAAATTCGCTCATTCTAGTATGTCAGCGTCCTTTACTCGATTCAATATTCGGAAAAAATTAGAGTTTTTCGAAACTAGTCGAGCAGCAATGCGTTTCATGTACAAACAATCGTTTAAAATGGTATTAATTGATTTGTGAGACACAGAAAGTTCACTGCCTATTCATCTCAAATGCAAACTATGATTTTACATAAAATTCCCTTCACTTTGTCGATGTAAACTACAGTTGAAGATGTTGATGGCCGACCAGAGCGGGGTAAATCACAACAATTTGAATTCATATACCTAATTCCAGTCAACCCTCCATCTGTGTCACGCCACTGGCTAACAGTCTGATGCGTATAATCCGGCTATCAGATGGTATGTCTTACCGGCTTCCGAATCTTCCTCAGCACTTTCTTTCTGCCTCAGACGTTCGAGCTAATTAGTTTTTGAAAATCCTCTTTAATTGTATTTGAAATAATTAAATTATATCAAAATTCTGTAGTGGAAATTAGAGATATATCTTCATCTTAAATACTGTGTAGTGACCTTCATCAAAAATATAGGGTAGGTTGAAAGTTCATCTAGCAAAATGCCGCACTTAACCTTGAAAATCTGATTTTTAATTTTTCCTACAGCATTAGAAATTCAAATTCTGCTCTACAGAATTTGTCTTTTCTCTTCTTTTTTTATAATGACCTTGATAGATTTCTCATTAATGAACTCGATCAAAATATATTTTCCGAGTGGAAAACGACAAAAGTAACTCAACTTCCGATATTTAATCATTATTTCCTTAATTTTCAAGTAATTGTCGTGAAATTATCATGTAAATCATGAAATTCTTTCGAAATTTCAAAATGGTTGCCAAACATCTGTAATTTTGTTTTGTAAATAGTTTTTTTCGTTAATGCTTCCTTGCTTTTTATGTAGCTTCTCTTTTAATTGTTAATTGTTTTTGTAGATGCTTTCTTGATTTTTATGTAGCTTAACTTTTAATTCTATACCCTACTTGAGCAGCTAGCATGAGTTTTCTAGAATCTCTGTAACTTTTCCTATTGATTCTTGTCTTTAAATAATGTTAGACCCACGTTATTTTGTTACTTTAAATACCCTGGTGAAGCTGGCTGTTACGTTAGAACATTTTTGGAATTTGAACTGATTGGGGACCATAACATAGAAGACCTCTACCTCATCTATTTCACCAAGATAAAAGTTATTGACTGTATATATGTGGGAAGAAGCATTTGTTGACATTGTTTACCATAATTATAATATGTAATTAAATATCTGAGCAAAACTTCCTTGACTTTTTCTTCCAAGGCCTCAGTGACAAATATTGAATTAGAGTTTCATTGCTCATATTTCCGTGGGCTCAACCGGTAAAGCTATTTTTGTTACACTGTTACATTTTCAGCGATTCCGCACACGAAATTTCATTTGCAATACAAAATTTGGGCAAATTCTCTGTTCGATATTCTTATCCATTGTAAAAACCGCAAAACAAACTTGTGAGAACTGACAAAATCGAGCACTGTAAACAAACTGAAACAGATCGCGTTCAAACTCAATTCCTCGTACTTTTATAACAGAATGTTATTTTTCTTGTGAGCCCAATTTCTTTAATTGAAAGAGATTGGATCAATTTCACGTCTTAAATATGGTACGAAAGAAAATTGTTCAGATATTAAATGACCTGGAAGACTTTATCTAATATCACGTTTTGGGTAGGCTCATTGTCTCAAATATGGATGAAACCAAATTGTATGCCTGAACTAAATTGCATTCTCAACCGGATATAAAACATACCAAAATCGAAATTTAGTATTTTAAATATGCGATTAAAGTAATGGAGCATGTAGTCGGAACTTGGGTACTAAAACAAAAGGGCTTTTTGAAGAAAATTAACTTTTCTTCAGATTGTTTCAGGTTAACTTATACAACAAGTGTGATATGGAATTATATGTCAATGATTGTCACTTGGATTTTCCTCCCTCTAATAAACGCAGAAGGTTTGAAAATCACCATCCTTGTGAAAATATCAAGTTTCCCTATTTGCGATTATTAGTTCTCTGTTATAGTCGTTTACGAAGCTCAAACAGAAGAAGGCAAAGGGCGGTTAGTAAGATGACACCCATATATCGAGCAAGAATCTTCGGAAATAAATATTTCACTGATGGGACGACGGTTTTATAAGCTTCATCGCGTATAAACACGCTATTTTCACGCATTGTTTCGGCGTTCTCTTTTAACGTTTATAGGCGATAAAATCGGCTGCTCTTTATATTCTTGTTGATTGAATGTTTTTTCATGAAAAGTCAACACGGAAATGAATTTTAAATATGTTAGAAAAGCGGAGTGCCCTTTGTTAGAGTGGTTTCTATTTCGAGAAATTGTTAATCTATATAATGGAATTTTATGAGTTGGTTAACAGAGTGATTGTTCTGTAGGTGAATCTTGGTTACTTTCACTCCTCCTCTTCTTCAATTTCAATGCATTGATTACTACATTCCATGAAAGAATTCATTTGTGAGGGAAATGGCACCATGAAATATAAAATGCGTTATTTTTTTAGATAGTAACAATCTTTGAAAGAAACCTGCGAAAATTTTATGACATTTTGTTGAGTAGTTTTCGAGATTTTGAGGAAGAAGTGATGCTACTTTTGTGCATCTGTGAACGATGAATCAAAACAAATTTCGTGTCTTGATAAAACATTGTTATTCGACGGGATCAAGTACCGTCAAAACTCAGCAATGGCTTGGGAAGTGTTACCTGGAAAATTCTTCGTTGAAAACAATAATTTGCGAAAGGTTTGTTGATTTTGAACGACCATCGAAGACGCAGAATGTTCTGGAAGACCACAAGAGATGATTACGCCAGAACATATCAAAAAAGTGTTGAAAATTGTATTGGGTGATGGCAAAGTGAAATTGCAGGAGCTAGCTGACATTCTGAAGATATTAAAAGCACCATATTCAACATTTTATTGCATCGCATTGTGACCAAGGATCGAACATTTATCCAACATTACACACCAGAGGCGAAAGGAGGATTTGCTGAGTTGAGAGCCGTTCAAAGTATACAAAAATCCAACAATCTGCTAGAAAAGTTATGACTCTTCTTGCTCCACTTTTGTTCAATTTATATGGGTGATATAACATAGAACTTCGCCGTCGATATTGCTCTCATCGTCACGACAACTACGAAACCATTGAATAACTTTTGACTGCGAATCTGGTGATTCTGAACAATTTTTTTTCCAAGGTGAATCGTCTCTGTCCCTATTCTTCTAAAACTGAGGTTCATTATTCCTTACGAGTAATCATTCGCAGGATAGAGAAACGGTGATAATTTCCTATAAATCATAATTTTCCATCTCCAATATTCTGGTATCACACTAGACTCTTCAATGACTTGCTAATTCCACATCAATAACCTAAGTCGAAATATGAGGTCGAAGAACAATATGTGGAATTTTGATTTTTCTTAATTTTCGTAATTCATTCAAAATAAATCAATGAAAACAAAATGTTCTCAAAACAATAACGATATATAGTTCAGAGCTATCCTGACATCATCAATAATTAGTTTCAGTTTCTTCAACTGATATTATAATTATTAAATATGTTAACCCAAATTTGTAGTCAACTAAACAAAAATAAAAATGATCATGCACTACATTTCTCGGACGACATTGTACAGTAGCACTTCAATTCTTAAATTTGATTGAGGATTTTTTCAGATCTAATAAAGAAAATTCAACATAGGGTACTATCTCATATAATGCTAAACTTATCCATCCTGAGACGAAGTAAATCTCTACCCTAGTTTTCAACCTCATAATTCGTTGAAATTGATCAACCAAGCTCTGCAGAATAATAATGTGAATCCCATCAGACAATCAGAACTTATGTATATTCTAGAGGTATATTTAGAACTAAAATTTACATGAGCAACAGCTGTTTAGTAATGGGAAATCCTTTCAGTTCCTTACTAGCAGAGATTTTCATGGATAACATTGAGAAATAATTCATAATCATTCTCTGTCGAAACACTGCTTCTGATTTGTTCAGATATGTGGATGACATAGTCCATTTTATAGGTACAGATGGGCAATTAGATTCCTTTAGTTCCATCATAAATTCATTTGACCTCAATATAAAGTTCACTTTGGTTAATTCCATTAACTTTTTAAATTTAACTTTAACCAAAATGGACCACAGACATAATTTTTCTGTTTTCCATAAACAATCGCATACAGACATTATCACAATTCTTCCGTACATCCATTTCAACATATAATAGCTGAACAGATACATAGACTCATCATGCTACCAATGTCAGAAAATAATTTTTTGAAAGAGCTTAATATTATGAAACGAACAGCAGCCAATAATGGTTATAATTTTAGTATAATCGACAGTATTATATTTCGTGAACGAATTTACCATAAAATAACGAGAATTTCCTAATTGTTAAACAGAATAATCGAAAATATTATATTGGTAAATCCAGTCTGAATTTAAAGTCAGTTTTCTTATGTCAATTTGAACATAGCTTTCAGAACGGTTAATTCTCTAGGCAGATATAATAAAGTTGAAGTCGTGATAAAATTTATACCGGTAGAATTTTTAGGAATTTCAATATCAGGATATCCGAGCATAAACGCAAGATTGACAGAAGAAGTGTCGTGAAATGCTTCATATGCCAATATAGTTGAAATTCGAATATCACTGTTTTATTCAATTGAAAAAATCCTCAATTCAATTCAATGAAATAACACAAGGCTTAAGTTTTCACTCATAAAATAAATTTCATGTTTTATCTTCAGGGCTTGACTAACGATACAATCTGTCACGTTATTATCATTTATGTATCTCACGATTTAATTACCTTCACTACCGTTATCTTCATTAGCGTTATTTAACAGAACAGCTGCGTATGATGAAGGAAAATAGGGGTGAGTTATTATATTTCACACAAACATCAATAACGTGGCTCCATAAATCGCCGAGAATGATATAAATTCTACAACACAGTTGGGATGATTTTTATTATTTTTTTCCTGCGTCATTAATCTTTTCAATGGTTTTCAATACATTCAGGGGCTATCAAATTCAGATTTGAAAATTGGTATAATTTTTGCGAATATTTTATTTAGTGACTCTTCGTTTTTGACAGAAAGTAATTATTTATTTTATAGAATATTTTATTCACGAAGAAAATCAAAATGTTCGAAAAGACAACGTTATTTGGAAATATTAGTTCAATCACAAAAGTCATGCCAATGCGTGTCATCTTGTTAATAGATGTTTTATTTTGGTGAAATGCAAGACTAGTTCACAAGTTCAAGTTGGCCTCATAAAGCTCGTTTAAATATGCACTATAACTTTGCATTCAAAATTACGCCTAGAAAAATATATTTCAATGTTTTCTCACCACCCAAAAAATGGTTAAAGTAACTGCAAATTGAGATAAAAAATAAAGGTATTCAGTTTTTCTCAAATAATACAGAAACTGGTAATAATTTGGAAAATATCTGAGAGATTTTGGGAGAAGACGAAGTTTTCTGCCAAAAAGTAATTATGAGTGTTCAAAAATACCAAGAAAGTGGGAAAGCCTAATTATATGGTAAGAATTTCTGATTCACAAGAAAATCAACTCATTTTTAGCATGTAATCTTGTTCCATCTCAACTAAGCCACCTTGTATATTTCTTATCCCATTGTGATAGGAAACAAATTACGACACACGAATGATTTTATCTGGAGGACATCGTTTGAAGTGTATTTGAGGTTTTAACGAGCAACCTTCTGAAAAAATCAATTGAATTAGATAGAAATGTTTTTGTCTAGAAGGCAACTTTATGTTCGAATCGGAAACTCTCGATCTTCTCAGCGATCTGTCACCAGCGGTGTTCCACAGGGGTCTGCTCTAGGCCCCCTTCTCTTTCTTCAAAATACTGACCATCAGTCTAATTGCTCTATATTTGCCGATGGCACTAAGCTTTACACTACTGGGTTATTTGATCTGAATCAAAATAGACAACTTCGCTCTCATAGGCTAAAACTATACGGAGAGAACTACCAGACAAATATAGTATTTCTTATCAAATAAGATTTTTGAGTTGTGGAACAAAATGGAGATTTGATTTATGGTCTTCAACACAGTTACTGTAAAAGTGAAATAATTCATTTTTACTAATATATTACTATATAAATCTATTTTTGCTTCTTCTAAGATTCCATACTAAAAGTGCATTCATTGTTTAAGCTTTATCACTAATGCCTAATTAATTGAAAATATTGTTAGACTTGTATTTTCAGTTGATTTTATTCTTCCTTCTCGCTGTTGATTGTGCGTTTTGTCTTGTAAATTTCTAATTTGAGGCGTCCATAGGTCTCCTATACCAAATATTATGATGATATTAATAATTTTCGTGAAGGGTGAAGAAACACCTATCGATAGTACTAAAAAATATTTTATTGTTTAATTTGAATTGAAATTTTTCTCATTCTACCAAACTGTCAGACGGATAGGTCGCAGTCTGGCTTAGTGTTATATATGGGTGTGCAACAGTGATGTGGTTAAAAGAGACGGAAACTGCAGTCTGTTGCTCCAATTCGTGACATCCAACCAGATTTTATCACTATGTGGCCCTTATTGTCGATGATTATTAAGAGTCAATCGGAAATCCAGCTCGTTCAGGAAAGGATATTCAACATTTTATGGAAATTTGAATATTGTTCCCTCGATGTTTTTATACATATAGCGATTAATTCGGCATGTTATCGTTATTGACATTATAAGAAGCATTTCGCGCCCTGCCTATTTATTCAGTATCTTTTTGAACTTGTTAGTGATTCCGACTGTAGGTCTTTATTAAGGAACGAAAGTTTATTGCCTTTAAATTTTGACCAGTTCACTCTACGATGCATCACTTTCATATGTTCCGACTTGTTCCATTTTCTTGTTCATACTTTCATATATTATCCTGTGTATCCGCACAATGGTTATGTCCAAAAGGTTTTCTCTAAACCTTCATTTACTAGTTGTTTAACTACGTTTTCGTTTTCAAAAACAAGTAAAAAAACATGAAGAATTCGGTCTCATATTTTGTTAGCAAAATGTCAAAAATTGAATTTATGTCGGAAATGTCACACTAAACGTTCTCTGTATAATTTTCAGTGTCATAGATTTCACTTAATTAGGAAAATTCCTTAAGGCTATCATGCAAACTTTTGGGTATTAACCAAGTCGAAGAAATGATGAGAGGAACGATATCTATTTTATCGAGGTGCCACATCTGCTTGATCTCAATAGCAAGGTCTGTGTATTTGGACTGTTTCTCCTGGAACTTGTTCAGCAGGTTGTTATTTTTCGGTGTGGAGACATTCACCAGCATTGCTGTTCTGGCTCTCTTACCATACACGACTATGACCGGCCTATTATTCGTCACCATTCTTTCAGTGATAACAGGCCTATCGTTCATCATTTTCCACTACGGGTGTTGATTGATACTTGTAATATGGCTGAAAGTTATTCAGAAGTCCATACTTGTGTGATAGTTTCTGATGGATAATGTTGCACACTTGATTATGTCTGTGAATATAGTCCGTATTTGCCAGTTGTTCGTAGCCGGACGTAATATGCTGTATACTTTCCGATCTTGTAAGGCATTTCCTGCACTTATTCGTTTGTGATGTGCCGACCTTAATTATAAATTTTCTGAAGTTGTCTGTAGCGATGACTTGGTCTTGAATGGCCATAAGGAATCCTTCTGTTTCTGCGAATAGTTCCCTTTTCATCAACCATTTGTTGGGAGATTCTTTGTCGATGTATGGTTGATTAGTGTTATGGTGATGTCATCCATGCAATTCCTTTCTTGACCATTGCTCTTGTTTTTCAGTATCTGATAGGAACGGTAGATTCAGCAGGTCATCTCCAGTAGCAAGATTTAGAGGTGTATATCCCTTATCAGCCAACGATACCACTATATGGAGGTCAGAAGTGAGATCTGTTGCAGAGGAGAGTTGTGCTTTGTCAGCATCGTTCGGGTCTGCCTTTGAATATCATCCAGTTCTCTCTTAGTCCATTTGATTATTCTGGAGTGGCGTGGGTGGTAATTGCGCTGACTAGATTTCAACATTGACTTCAGCACAGTCTTCAGACGCTGACTGTACTCTGAACGAATCTTCTCCTTTGACTGTTTTTGGTCTAGTAATCTGGCTTGTTGGTATCCCAGATATTTATACGTGCCGCCATCCCTGATACACTTTATAATATCGCCATTTGAAAGTTGTGTTTCACCATCAATGACTGTTCCTCTTTGAATGTTCAGAGTCTTACAGTTTTCAATCCCGAAGTTCATATGAACATCTGCAGAGAACTTACTGACAGTTTTTTAGCAGATCATCCAATGGCTCCTTGTTCGTCCATATACAGCAGGTGGGAGATGGTGTGATAACTATCCTATCTGCTTTTATCTTAAATCCGTATCCTGTTCTATTGAGCATTGAAGACAATGGACTCATAGCCTGATAGAACCATAGTGGACTCAAAGAGTCTCCTTCCACGACGTATGGGTATTTGACTTATTGTTCATGTTGATCTGCATAGACGTGCGCCAGTGTGGACTGTGACTCACTTTCCGAGCAAGACCGCCTTCCTAAATCTTGAAATCATTATTATTATTGTTGTGCTGAATTAAAATTGAGCGGTGAAGCCGATGAAACTGCTTTCAAACATAATATATACAATTGAAAACATAAATTGAGTATATTCGCAACACTAGTAGGATATTCAGATCCCAAAACGTACCAGAGAGTTCTTCCACATCTCCATGTCTTGATCTAGTCTGTTTTCGAATGAATTCACGGTAACAACTAGAACACTCTCCTCCTTCAGTCTATTCCATGAGTAGACTACTATGTTGCTCAAAAAGTTTCTTCGGAGCAGTTTGTAGCACTTCTCTTTCTCAAGTTTCAAGTGCTAACCTCTTAGTGTTTCGAGTCTGATAATTTCTAATTTCCATTTGTAGTCTTTGAAAGATAATAAGTTTCAATTGAAAAAATCATACAAAATTGTAGTATTTGTACCTGATTTTTTAATATACTTACAGTATTCGCTCATCAACAACATTGAATTTATTGCTGCCATGAAACTGTCAAAATGAAGAGAAAAACCATTGAGAAACTATTATTTCCAAAAATAACTTCGAATCGAATAGACTCATTTCTTAATTTAAATGGAACCGTTTCATCTTTTCAATTCAGATATATCAATTTTCATCAAATACAAATGTCCTGCGCTCGTTTTCAATGCTCATCGGCATCCAAAACTCATTGGGATGACACTCGAATAGATCTCCTAATTCATACAAATACCGTTTCTTGAATTCTAAAAGCATGACGCAGCGTTTACTGCAGGAGACATCGACAACAATCAAAGAAATCTGCAGTGTTCGAATAGAACAAATGATTATCCTTCGTATCTCTCTACGAATAATCAAGTATTCCGTTGTCGTTTTCGTTTATAGAAAAATGTATTTCCCTAACATCGATCGTATTTTGTTTGAAGTCTTTGTGATAAAAATGGGAAAACATGCAAATCCTTCTACAATTTCACGTCTTTCATTTCGTCGACAATTTTTCCTCAGAACAAAAACGAATACATTTTTCGATGTAGGAATTGAATTTCGCATGATTTATTGTTAAAGTTGCAGGTTATCCGAAAAACCCTCAACACTCCTGCTATTCGAATTCGTCTCACGTCATCTTGGGGCAAAGAGCCAACCCTATATAAAACACACATGGTGGGCCATCGTGGCGAACAACTTTCAAAGACAGAAATAGCTTCCCTGGGGGTCCCAAGGAGACTCGCGGCCAGTAAAGCCGTCAGCAATTTGTCAAGACAATGGCGCGCCGAATATCCCACTTCTGAAACGTTGAAATGGGAATGTGTTGCTAGATTTTGGAGTCGTTATTGAGACGTAAAATTGTTCGAGTATTCAGATCCATAGATAAGAACTTGTTCAATCGGGTAGTGGAACAATAACAAACAGTTACAATTACAAATATGCACTTTTTATTAGAGCAATATTACTTATAAAACCATTTCGTGCTTACAAATCATCACTGAACTCTGTAGAACCGACTTCTATCTTATCTAAATTCATACAAGAAATTAAGAGACTCATTATAAACTAATCATTATACTCGTTCAGAGAATTCAATCTATAAAGATGATTATTATTTTCTCTGGTATCAAATATAAATTTATTTCATGGTAGCATGTAGAAACACCAGCTACACACCATTTATCTAAGGATATAATGTTCATTAGAGGGCACGGTAGCGCCCTCGTCAATGCGAGCGCGAAGCAAACACTACCGTACCATTCATTTCTAAAACCATTTCGCCGCATTTTCAGGAGATTTTCTAATCTATGGATAAGACCAGAACGCAGAAATCCAGTCATCCAGTAAGTTTTAATCACATACTTGAAATCCAAAATTTCAAGCCTGTAGGTCATTTAGTTCCGAAGTTAAGCGAAAGCAAAGTTTCGCATTTATGACACTTACTCACTTATCAGAATAGAACTAGTACTTCCCATGAACTCAGAGAGCTGAAAATCGGTACGGAGTTAGGGTTCAATGACCACATGAAGGAAAACCTATAAAAACCAGGATAATCGAAGATCTGGAGTACCTGGTGACCCTGATTAGGCAACACAAGAGCCCAACCAAACTATTAGTGATCAACATACCGCCTTAACAAAAAATATTCAACTTGGTGCGCCGTTTCATTTGATGTCAAAAATCGAAGGTCTGAAGTATCTGATGAAGAACCCTCAGTTGGCCCAAGCTGAAAAAATCGACTGTCAGTGCAAGAAAACAGCGTCATATCTTCTAACTTAATCTAGCCTATAGCGTCCCATAGTTACTGCTGGGCGAATGCCCCCTCTTTTGCTTTTAATACGCATATGAATAAAATTCAAGGAAAACTCTGGATAAGACTAGACAGGCTTTCATACTTATACTTACAAGTTTACAAAATGAAATAGCGAATGGGCACTACGAAAAACTGTTGCTAATATACAAGAATCAGAATCGGAAAGAAGAAAATAAAGATTTGTAATAATAAAAAACTACTCCTAAAAGGAGAAAAAATGGTCAAATAAAAAAAATCTAATGAAATAAATCAATATGCTCACGTTTCTACAAAAAGAAGTGAAATCCCATCAAAAACATTCTGTAAAAAAACTATCCAAGTCTCGATGGAGCTGCTTGTTTATCTCTAAAAAGTAATGAAGTAATCTAACCAATCTGTCCCCAGAACCGCCACCTATTGAGGATGGAAAATTGCAACTTGGAAAACGCTGATTTATTTCAATAATACTTAAGTATAAGCAAAAAGCTATAATATGCATGGACAACCACACATCAGAAGAAATTGAAATACAACGAGGGGAAAGACAGGGATGCGTTCTATCGCCGACACTCTTCAATGCATATGCTGAAGAAATACTTAAGAAAGCTCTGGAAAACGAAGAATGTGGGATAACAGTTGGTGGAACACGGGTAAACAACATAAGATATGCGGACGACACAGTAATCTTAGCGGAGAGTATCGAAGCTCTGCAGAGACTAATGACCAGAGTATCTACTTACAGTGAGGAATATGGGCTATCACTAAACATAAAAAAGACAAAATTCATGGTAATCTCAAAGAACAATCCAGTAAATGTTAGTCTAACTATAAACGGCAGAAATGTAGGAAGAGTGGAGCAATATACTTACCTTGGAGCAATGGTGAACAGCACAAATGAATACACCCAAGAAATAAGAATAAGAATAGAAAAAGCCCGAGCCAACTTCATAAAAATGGATTTCGTAGTAAAGATCTAAGTATGGCATTAAAACATCGTTTAGCTAAATGTTATGTTTTCTCTACTCTCCTTTATGGAGCGGAAGCATGGACAGTGAATGCCGCAATTCTTAAAAGATTGTAGCATTTGAAATGTGGGTGTATAGGAGGATTCTTAGAATATCTTGGATGGATCGAGTAACAAATGCAGAAGTTCAGAGACGCATAGGCAGGGAAAGAGAGGTTGCTGACATCCTCAAGAAACGTAAATTGGAATATCTGGGCCATATTATGAGAGGTGAAAAATATAAATTCCTACAGCTGATTATCCAAGGCAAAATACAGGGAAAACGAAGTATAGGAAGGAGAAGAATCTCATGGCTGAGGAACCTGAGAGAGTGGTTTGGATGCACTTCGAACCAACTTTTTAAATCGGCCGCTTCTAAAGTAAAAATAGCGATGATGATTACCAACCTTCGACTCGGAGATGGCACTTGAAGAAGAAGAAGATAAGCGAACCTGAAACAAACAGTATAAAAAAATATCTCCGGTACAGAAGGACTTCTAATCATTAATAGAAGTCCATCTGTACGTCTATTTTATGTTAGATCGGTTGCCGATTCGACGCTCCAAAAAGAAGAGTGCAGAAGGCAGCATTGTCAATGCTGAATGCATGTGTGACACAATCAACAACAGCCTGTAATAAGACACTTGCGTGTAATTACCAATACCAGTATGCGATATTTGTAAGATATGAATACTATTGTAAAAAATTTAGAATATAGATATATAATGAGAGCCGGCAACATTGTACATAAACTACTTGAATAAGGTATCGCGGCTGCTCTCGCGCTCTTCTAAGCTTGACCACGGTGACGTACAATTCGATAATTTTAATTTACTTAAGTAAATATAACATTAAAATATAGTCCCTAAAGAACTTTTCATGGTGTCTGGTGTTAAATCGAACCAATTAATTCTTGAAAAGTTGACGGATTGATCAAATACTTGTGGAAAAATGGATGGACTCCGAATTCCTCCGCTGATGGGTTTCAGCGGAGATGTTGCCAAGAATTGGAGCACATGGCTACAGAGATTCAGAAACTTCATGACGGCTTCAGAGAAAAAGGAACTGAAAGAAGAGGTACAAATTTCGATATTTTTGAAATCTCATTGGTGACGAAGGCGTGGAAATATATAACACGTTCAAGCTGGCAACTGAAAAAGTGAAGCTGGACGACGTCATAGTGAAATTCCAAGAATATTGTGAACCTAAGAAAAATGTGGTATATCAAAGATACAAATTCTTAACCTGCAATCAGAAAGAGGGACAATGCTTGAGCCAATATATTTTGGAATTGAAACCACTAGCAGCAACATGTGAATATGCCACTACAGATAAATTTGTGAGGGACAAGTTAATAATGGGACTCTTGGATAACCAAAAACGTGAAAAACTATTGCAAATGGTTGACCTTACTCTAAAAAAAGCAGAAGAAATGTGCCACATTCATGAAGAGAGCAGAAAACAGACAGTCGAAATGGGTGGAAGCAAGGAAGCAGAGGTTTCCCTGGACAGCATACGCCAAACTAAGCTGAGAATATTTAATATTAAAAATAGAAATCAGAGTTTCAATGACTATAATGAAAAATTCTCTAGTTATAAGGGTAGAGATTGCCTGATTGTGTTGAAGTGTTGAACGAGACATAGCAAGGGAAAGTGCCCAGCTTTTGGTGGAATTTGTAATTTTTGTAAAAAACCTAACCATTTTGAAAGAAGTTGTTTCAAGAAGAAGGCTTCCAGAAAAATTTTTGAATAATAATAATTCTAAAAGTAAGAAATTTCTTTATATTTTGCAGGAAGAGCAGCAGGATTCGAATGATGATTTTGAGGAGTTTCTTTAAAATAGCATAAGCTCAGAAATAATGAATGCTGAATTAACTAATAATAACAAAAATAAAAATGAATTGGTTGAGCACATTTTGATTAATAATGTTTCTATAGGTTGCAAGATCGACACTGGTGCCCAATGTAATGTGTTACCTGCCAAATTGTTTGAGGATCTATCAGAAATAAATGATGGACGAAAACATAAGATGCAGACTGCTAACGTGAACCTCATTGCTTATGGAGGAACTAAGATTGAAGTAGTCGGATCCACACAGTTGAACTGAATTATAAGGAGTAAGGAAGTTCTAATTACATTTTTAATTGTGAATACTGGAGGTAGACCAAAATCAGGATTGAAAAATGTTTGGAACAAAAGTTAATTAAGATAATTGAGCAAATTAATAATGATTACCTACATAGTAATGATAAATAACAAAATAATGTTGAATTTGATAAATTGGTCAATGAATATAAAGATCTTATCAGTGGGCTAGGTAAATCTACCGATGAACCACATAAAATCGTATTAAAAGATTCAATACCAGCACAAATGTTATTCAATAGAAAATTGAAGGATACCATACCAACTGTGGATTTTTTGCTTCAATCTGAAGTTCAATCTAGTGAAAATGGACGTAACATTAAAAATAAAGACAAATCAAACAGAAATTCTATGATCATAGAACTGCAAAGAATTTGGCACAGGGTAAAAGAGGTGACAATATTTATTCGAAATAAAAATCTACCTAGAAAGGCGGGAAAATTATTGATGAATGTTCCGAACCAAGATCATATATTGTTGTTGACGAGAATAATAAACGCTGTCGAAGAACTCGTCAACACATAAATGCAAATCCTCAGTTTAATGTAAATAGTAATTCCAATAATGAAAATAGACATGAGAATGGTATGAATATTCCTAATAATGTAAATAATAATTCGTTTGAAGATGATAGGTATATAGTTAGTAGAAATAGGGTAAATAGAAAAATTGAAGGCAGTCGTTATGAATTACGAGATAGAAATAGAATTAAAAACCAGATAGATTTTAAGTTGTATATTGTAAATTGATTTCTCTTTAGCATAATAAGTATAGTTAGATATTGTAAATAGAAATAGGAGTTAGTATGTATTGAATATAAGAATTAGTGATTTTGAAATATTTATATCATTTTTGAGTTTATGTAAATAATTACTTCAGTTTAAGAGGAAGATGTAAGATATGAACATTATACATAAACTACTTGAATAAGGTATCGCGGCTGCTCTCGCGCTCTTCTCAGCTTGACCACGGTGATGTACAGTTCGATAAGAAATATACGTTTAGTTGGGGAGATTGAATTTTCCTGTACTTAAGTAAATTTAATATTAAAAATATAGTCCCTAAAGAACGTTACAATATTCTTTCGCTTAACAAACATATGTAGTAACAACAGATATAACATTACGTGTAAACAAAATTGACTTGTACCTACCCATTAACGTATAAAGAATGTTCAACGGCCAAGTCACACAACATTAATTATAATAATAAAGAAATCGCAGTAAGGAACCTTATACTTGGCACAACTTTGTCTAGATTTCATTACTTTCTAGAGATAAACAAGCAGCTCCATCGAGGCTTGGCTAGTTTTTTACAGAATGTTTTTGGTGGGTGTCAAATCTTCTCGAAATTACTGTGTGTCCAATGTATCCCAAATCAGTTCAATCGTATACTGGTTAGGCAGGCTAAGGGAATTATTGATTCCACGATGATTCAAGTAATGAAACGTAGCAGCTGAAGTGTGAGTAGAAGCATTATCATGCATCAATAGAAAGTTGTCCGCAATTGCTAAACCATTTGGTAGCATAGAAAGCTGACAAACATAAAAGTTTGGTTGTTAACCAAAACGATATCTGTTCTTTGAATGAGATTCGTGCCAGAATCATCACAATTCTTCCTTTGTAGTTGTGTTCTTCCAGGAGTTCTCTAACCCTTTGAACGGTATCAGGTTGTCTCGACTGTCACTTTTGCCCCAAATAAATCATTTGACCAGTATTCAGGTTCCCACTTTAATTGCTGCGCGATTTCTTTTTGCAAGTGACATCTGATATCTTTGAGGCCTTTTGGAATTAAAATTGACGTTATGCACCTATCGCCAGCAATTGTTCTTGAGGTGTTCATGTTTTGCGTTTGATTCAGCTTATTAAGCAATTCATTTCGCGTAATAGTAGGATATTAAATTGGACAAAGCGATCTGAAAGATTAGAAAAAATTGAAAAAAATTAAAGATAATCAAAACTAGAAAGCTGCAACAATTTGGAAATGTAATGCGTGGAGAAAAGTACGGATTCTTATAACTGCTACTGGAGGAGAAGGAGAAGCAAAGTAAAGAGAAGGACAAGTTGGATGTAGTATTTGGGGAAGCGGTTTGACTATAACACTAGTGAACCATTCAGAGCAATCAGAAACAAAGATCACTTAGCCATAATGATTTTCAACTGTCGAATGAAGAGCATCGAAAAGAAGAAGAAGGAGGATCAAGGTAGGCTTTCTCAGGAAAGCAATCTTTTGTAATTCTTGTAAAACGAAGTTTAACTCTATGTCGTTTGTTAGACTTCCCATTTTTGTACATCGAGTAATCAATCGCTTCAACTGATACCCATCGTTTGTGCATGTTGCCCCACTACTCAATTCGTTTCATCAATACTTAATTCATGCATCTCTATAGTTTTATTAGGGTACCTCACTATTCTTATGATTACACGCTTTTCCAATTCTTTAATGTTAACGGCTTCTTCTATAATAGTTGATTCAATTAACAATATAATAAGGGACAGTATACTGTGGAATATAAATAATAGTTAAAACAGTTCTCTACATTTTAATGACAAATAGCAGTCTCTCTGAACCAATCTCGTTCGGGAAGATCGTTTATACCTAATTTATTTAAGTGCACGTATATCATTTCAAAATCAACCTATCAATTTGCGAGAATATCAAACCGAATAACATGTTTTATTGAATGATTATTAACCTCGAATTGAAAATTGTACATACTCAAAGATATAGTCAATTAGCAGAAGGAACATTCGTTTCGTCTAATAATAGTACAACTGAACGCGATTAATTTGATGCAACAAATTGATGACGGGAACACGATCTACGCCATAGCTCACTTGACTGCTGATTTACTTACTTTATGCGGCGTGGACTCGTGCCGACCACAATTCAGACCACCATTACCTTAATGCCTCTATTAATCGTCACGATTCCGAACAGAACCAGATTTAATCTTGTCCGGACGGACTTCGGGACGTTACCTAATCATGTTATAATGTCGTTATCCTGCGGTTCGGGCAAAGACGTGTACATGCCATTTTGAACGAAAGTAGGTGATTGGATTTCATCAGGAGGTGATTGACGGATCCATATATAGACAAAAGATTTTGCTTGTTAGAATGTATAGCTTATTTGAAATATCAAGAAACAAACATTCAGACTTTCATACGAGAATTTTGCTCATGTGAAAGTGAAACTGAGAACGGGTGAATCTTCTTCAAGGATAATATATCTTTATCATCAGGGCTGCTTTCAGTATGTCATTTATAAAGTTTTCCAGTCTTCGAGTGGGGCTACCATTGGATGAAACAATAGGTCTGATTGACAAAGGTCCTTTATGGATCTTTGGTAGACCATAAAAACGTGGGCAGATTCCGTCGTAAGTCATTAGTTTTTTTGCTTCTGTCTGGGTAATATACTCATCCTTCCTTAGTTCAGTTATATGCTTATTGGCATAACAAAATGCCTAGCATATAATGCTAGAAACTGCATTGGACAGCATAGAACACAACTGGTCAAGAATAGAGCAACACTGTGATATTCCGTTAATTAATTTCAGAAAAATCGTATCATTTATTTTCCGGTCAACATATTTCTCTTTCATCAAAAAATTTTACAATCAGAAAACAGGAACACCTATGGGATCAGTACTCTCCCCTATAATTGCGCAATATGTGATGGATAGGTTGTTGGACGTGTGTCTACCAAAATTATCATTCCATGTGCCTTTTTTTTATTTGTAGATAATTTGATACTTGCTATTCCAATGGGGGGTGACGACACCATATTGAAGATTTTCAACGATTTTTCCACAACAATAAAGTTCACGAAAGAAAATGAAAAGAATGAGACTATTCCATTTTCAGATACGAAACTAGTGAGAGAAGGAACTATTCTCGAAACATACTGATACAGGAAACCACTAGCGTCGGGAAGATTACATTACATTCGTGGGGTCGATTGGCTTTGCAAGCCTTTCCGAACTGCGACCAAATTGGTCTTTTGTTCGTAACCCTTCTTATTCATTTCCCTGTAGGTCTAAATCCCTTACAAAATCAAGAATCTCCCTGGGAGCTTTCGCTTTTACTTCGTGCGGCTCTAGTTTGTCGCTACAGAAGTGTATATGTCTTTAACGGACAGTTGCGATGCAACTGCAAAGAATATGTTCGGCAGTTTTATCGCCCTCTTTACACATTCTGCATGTTGCCGTTTCCGATTTGCCATTTTATGGAGATGGTATTTCAGTGGGCAGTGTCCAGTAACGAGGCCTGTTATGATCCTCAGCTCGTCCCTAGAGAGATCGAGAAGCTGTTTTGTCTTCTTTGGCGAATAGTCAATGAACTTTTTCGCTAGCCTTTGGCCTGGATTTTTCCACCAGTATTTTTTTTTTTGCTAGATTCTTCCCACCGTCCCAGTTCCTGTCGTCTGTGCGGCTTACTTAGACCGCAGAACGGTTCAGGTCCGATGGGTGGGATTCCAGCAGCTGATTTGGCCAGTTCATCAGCGGCTCCATTTCCTTGTTTGCCTTCGTGGCCAGGCACCCACCACAGGAAAAGTGTGTTCCCCTCAGCAAATTGCTTCAAGGATTGACAGCATTCCCAGACAGAGATGCTCTGATAACTGTGAGAGTTTGGAGCTTTTATCACTGCATGACTGTCCGTTAAAAAGTCAAGGTTTACAGCAATTGTTTCTGCTTGCATGATTGTGGGAGTGGAGCCCAGAGGTACTGATGACGAGTACTTGGGCCATATATGCCTGCTCCTGTGCCATCAATCGTTTTTGATCCGTCCGTGTACCAAATTGAGGATTTTTGGTCTAATTGATTTATTTTTCCCTTTACGATGGTGCGGTCTTCTATGACCACTTCGAAGGGTGTGTGAAAATCAAACTTAAGCGTCATTATATCCGATGGTTTTGATAAGATTTCTGGCGCTATGTAACCCAGAATCCCCAGGTGTCCCTTCAGATCACCAGGTAATAGTTTTTTTGTGTCTTGGAGCCGTAATGCCGCCATCAACGCCTCCTTTTTCAATTTTATATGAAGAGGAGGGAGATTTAGGATTACCTCCAGGGCAGTAGTCGGGGTGCTTCTCATAGCACCTGTTATGCCGCTGCAGTTTTTGCAGCTTGTTTTGCGTAGTTATTCTGGTGTTTTCGTCCACTATACTAACGATGCATACGTGACAATGGGTTTTATAACCGCTGTGTATAACCAGTAGGTTATTTTTGGCTGTAGCCCCCAGGTCTTTCCGAAGAGTCTACGGCATGCACATAGGCACGATGTAGCCTTGGAAAGAGTTTTATCAATGTGTAAATTCCAGTTGAGACTCTGATGATCTAGAGTTAAACCTAGATACTTAGCCTGTTCCGAAAATTTCAGAGTATGTCCATTCAGAAAGGGAAGCGTCGGGAAGATACATCTCTGAAAAATCATACCATCCGTTCAAGATGAAATTCAATTAAATACTCAATATGAAAACACGAGTAACAAGAACCTCTGATCGATCATTCCTGGAATCTAACCTGAGGTTTCTGGAGGACAGTCTAATACAGATTGGCTATAACAGGAAATTCATAAACAAAATCTTACATGAAACACCAAATTGCACAAATCCAAGACCAGAAGATGCTTCACAGCTGCAGGACCAGGGAGACAATCCAGAGGCTTCAGAAAATACAAACAGATACATTGTAGTCCTACCATATGTGAACGGTTTAACACAAAAATTAAAAAAAACTCCTAAAGAATGAAAGAACCTTTTTCGCTAATAGCCTTGTAAAGACTACTCAGAAAACTTACACTAAGCTGAAAGACAAACCGCCCATAATGAGACAATGTGATGTAGTTTACAGAATTCCCTGTTCTGAATGCAATTTGAGTTACATTAGAGAAACCGGCAGAACTTTGAGCAAAAGAAACACGTCACACCAAAGTGATTGTAGGAGAGCAGTAAACACACGCGCACTAGCTAAACATAAAACACATACAGCGCCTCAACCAAACTATGGAAAAATTTCTGTTTTGGATCAGGAAAAAAACTCGTTATGAGAAAATTTTTGTGGATGGTTCGAACAATACAAGAAGGTAAGAGAAGTATGAATGCAAGAAGAGACATTGAAAGTTTAAGTGTAGTTTATGCAGACCTGGTAGAAATAGACACGAAATTGAGAAACAGAAAGAAATAAAATGCGAGGAGATGATCAAGACCATGGTGATGAAATTTGACACTCAAGAATAAGGGTCCTGGTAACGGAGAATGAGACAGAAGCAGACGAGCACACAAGTGAAGAAGAAGATTGGACCACTGAACAGAAGAATGGATCTTACTCTAACCTTATTCAATTTGTTGACATCTGAAGAAAGAAGCACGTTTTAGAGGAATGTGATCAAATTTTAGCTGTTTTCCGGAAGGAAATTTTAATGTGTAATGTGATGTTATGTAATTTGTCCAACTTTTTATTTAAACAATCTCAACTTCTGAAAGTTTGAGTAAATTCCTTCATGTAGAACTGAAAAATTATCAACTTTTTCTTGTATTACAGTGCTCCTGATAAAGACATGAATGAATAATGAAAGCTTGAGTTCATAGAAAAAGAGTACCACTTTTTATAACATGCTGCAGTCCCAAATAAGTTATCTTACAATCAAACTATTTATATTTCATATATATATATATATATATATATATATATATATATATATATATATATATATATATATGGCAATAGTGTATGCAATCAAAATCAAAACAAATCCTGGAATAATTATATATTAGGATAACGTTAAATGTTATGAGAATATATCAATCTACCAGAATATATACAAACTATAGCATCATCGGACAATGACATCAATGTACCAACGAGTAGTATCAGAGGCTTTCTCCCCGGAAAAATCCAGTGTACGGACCTTAGTCAAGTAACACTGAATGTTACTCATTCATAGTTTTCTTGGTGTGAAGTGATAAACGATCGAATAGAATACTGATCTGAATATAAATATGACAAAATTGTCAGCTAATTATATTACATTTACATATACAAATAAATAAAATATGAAATGAGATTCTGAGCAGTATAAACTGAAGAGAAAACCTATGACTCCACCTCATTATTTTTTCGGAAAGAAACCTACGAAGAATATTACAAGATTTGATGACTGTTATCTTCTGTAACTGTTCAAAAAATTTTCTTCAGACCCAAAATCTCACTATTTTGTGAAGATTCCTAGGAATAACACCTGTTGTAGAAATAATAATCGGTAGAATAAAATTTTTTTCATTTTCCACATTATTTTAATCTCGTCGCCAAGCATAATATATATATTTTAGAAATTTTTTCATTGTATTTATTTTGTATATTATGTGTGTCGGGTATAGTAATATCAATAATATATGTTATTCGATTCTGTTTATCAGTAAGAATATCTGGCCTATTGTGTTTCTCAGCTCTGTTGCATAGAATTGTTTTATCAAAATAAAGTTTATATTTCTCATTTTCACAAATAATCTCAGGTTCATATTTGTAAAAAATTTTTCTTTTGGGAATTAGGTCATGTTTAATTCCTAGATTAAAATGAATAATATTAGCGACGGCATTATGTCTTTTCAAATAATCTGTTGAAGCAAGGACTGAGCAAGATGATAATATATGAAAAACTGTTTCTGAAGAACAAAAACATCTACGGCAAAAATCATACATATTTTTCTTGATGATGTGTTTTCTATAATTCCTCGTGAAAACTACCTGATCCTGTATCGCAATTGTTTCCAAGCCTTCTGTATATATATATATATATATATATATATATATATATATATATATATATATATATATATATATATATATATATATATATATATATATATATATATATATATATATATATATATATAACTTTCTTTCGGTTTCCCGTCCGTTGAACCTGGAAATGACCATTCGTTGATTGTTTCTGACGACGTTTCGGCTGGATCGCACCAGTCACTCTCAAGTCGAAGTATAATTTTACTGAAATGAAAGAACAATGAAGATGTTGAAGATTTACCTCTTGCTAGGCTTCACGAAGATTATGTGACGAAAACGATACTCTCGAATTATAACATGTTCTCTCTTCTAAGTACACAATGAGAGAAGTTGAAAATTGGAATGAAGACATTTTGAATAATGATACTGACCTGGAAACAGATGAGAGAAAATTTTTCAAGTTCAGTTGAATCTGTTTGCGGCATTGAATTCCTCAAGCAAAAAACTCAAAGAAGTGGGAGTCATTTTCCTTTATTCACAATAACTCTCATAGCTGCAGTAAAATCTGTCTAACCTGAATAGTATGGAATGGATAGAAATTGAAAACACCCATTCTTTTATCAATTTTCATCAAGTAACAACCTACTCAACGAAATTGCTACCTTTCTCAGCCTCACTCAAAGCGGCAAAGATCTACAAAGCATTATTTACTTGTCAGCAATCGATAGAACCAAATTTTAAATGAATAAAAAGTTCCGAAGCGTTGTATCTATGGAAATTTTGCAAATTCTAATATTCCGCATGGAAATTGATGTTGGAATATGTAATAGTGCCCTTTACTATATCATATACAATTTGCGAAACTAACTTTCAATCCGCCGAAATGACCCTCGCATCAATTTATCTAGGAAAGTGTAAAACAGTCATCTAAATGTAAATGATATTACCCCACATGTCTTCGTCATAGGCCTGGCGTGGAAAGCGCGCTCGTAAAAAATTGCCCCCGGACCGAAACCGCCTGTTCGCAGGATTTTCCTCGGGAAATCGAGTCGGGGCATCTTTCACGAGGTATTTTGCTTGGCGCTCGAGGCAATTGCTTACGTTGTTTCATGTTGAAGTTGTAAAGAAATAGTGACATGTTTTATTTTGCCGGAACAGGGGAAATGCTATCAAACGAGTGCAGCATTATCTCTCGCGTGAATATTATGGATAAATCTGCGAAAATCCTGCTTGAAACCTTCAAATTTGACATTCTTACTAGAAATTCTAAGATTGGCATTTTCGTTTTTTTATAATTAACAGTAAAAATGTTTCGGCTATAAGGCCATTTACATCCGCTCGTACATTTAACTTTTTGATTACAGTATTCAGAAAATTTCAATCCTAATAGATATTTAAATGAGTGAGTTATAGTTTATTGCCTTCAGGAACCGGAGTAGAATGTCGATGTTACTATCATTGATTTCGAGTATTTCTGGCATGTTCTCTGCCAGTTTCACTCTCCTTCTTTCGTTTCTGAACTTCTGGCAGACAACTAGGAGGTGTTTCACTGTATAGTTACATGTGTCGCATATGGGTGGATTTTAGTTAGTCAGACGGTGTGAGTGGGTGAATGATGTGTGACCAATTCGAAGTCTATGGACTATGACCTGATGTTGTCGGCTTATGTTCGGGAGAGGGTAATGTTTTGTAGTTCCCTCAAGCGCTCGTAGTTTTCCAACGCTTTATGACCATTCTGTTTGCCAACTATTGAACATATAGTCGTTATGGTAGGTTCGAAGATCTTTACTGATTTGAATACAATTCTTTAGCAGATTCATCTATTTTTTCATTTTCTTCTTGACCGACATGCGATGGTATCCACAGGAGTGTTGTGAATGTTTTTTTAGCTATAAAGTATTGTGTTATATTTAGGATTTCAACGACTAGTGTATTTTTCAGGTTCATATTTTGTATGGAATTTTCGGTTTTCTCTCGCAGATTAAATGATTACATTCCAACAGATTAAACAATTTCACTTCTCAACATCTTTCCAAAAAGGGTGGAACATAAAATTCAGAATTTTTGACATCATCCATTCCACAACAAAATCTTCATAGTGAGCAGAATTATGAAATGAATAATTATTCATTTATTGGATTGAATGGAAAAGGAGAAACAAAATATTTGATGACTACCAGTATGCCATAATTCCCAATTTTGATGTGAGTCAAAACACGATCGAAGGATAGCGCAGTACGCAGGATGGAGATTGGGAAGATCAGTATTACCAGGACCGATCTTCAAGATGGTCGTAATTATAGTCAACTGCAGAACCAGTAACGCCACATGGCTTTAAAATGAAGGTTTGGATGTACCATATTCAAGTAACACATATTAAATCTAAAAAGTACAAAAACTTCGAGAGAAAATATTCGACGAAGAAATAATATATGGGCGTTGTCAACCCAGATTATTGGGTCCATAATGATTCTAAAACATCTATTGATTATAATCGGCATCACTTGGAAGACTGAACCCCTGACCATCGGGGCTCTCTCGCTCAGACAGAGAAGGAATTTGAGGAAATATCGCAGGTTATGTATTTTTTTAATATCTCTTTAGTCCTTTTATGACCTTGCTTGCTATGTAAAATTTTTTTCTAGATTTGTTCAGACATATAAGAAGTATGATTGTTGAAATATTTTTCTGCTGGTTTTCTTTTTCCATTGTTACAGATTCCTTTCCCAAACCCTCTTCCTTTCACCCTTGACTTCGTTTGGCAATCATGGAATGCAAGAGAGAGTGAAGCGGCTAAGCAGAAAAATCTTTATGTACACACGACACTAGCACAACATAAACAAACAAGCTATTGCTATTGCTTCTGACACACACCAAAATTATAGATATAAGCATTTATTGTAGATATAATTATTCAAATTTTGTAAATCCTCTCTTTTCGAATATATATATATATATATATATATATATATATATATATATATATATATATATATATATATATATGACATATCATTGAAAAGTTGCACAGGCCAAAGATGGAAAATGGAATAATTTCTTTTGATTTCAACACTTCGGAGGGGGCGATGCCTGTTATGCCACAGCTGTGCCGGTCAAGATGATTTATGGTGTGTGTGTTCACTGTCTTCTTGAAGAGGGTCAAATTGTAAGTTATCGAATAGATGTTCGATAAAAGTTCCACAGCACACTAACCGTTGCATTCTCAGATTGAACAGTACTTTTCTGATAACGAACTTTTCACCTCCCCATTCAGAAAGGGCTTGAGTACCATATCAGCTTTACTAAATGTTACGGACGATTTAGTTAAATGTTTGAATGCTGGAAGGAGTAGTATGTTGGTGCTGCTCGATTTCTCCAAAGCCTTTGATTGCGTCAGTCATGAACTTCTCTGCGCTGAGCTGAAATTTTATGGTCTTAGTGATCTAGTTGTCAAATTCTTTGTTTCGTATTCATCTAATAGAAAACAGAGAGTCTTTTTTGGCATTTCTTTTCCTTGTGAAGTTTTATCAGGTGTACCTCAAGGGTCCATTTTAGGACCGCTTCTATTTCTAGTTTACACAACTGATATTTATGATTACGTTAAGCATGGTACAATGTATTCTAACGCAGACGACACTCAGTATCGATACACATACACTATTTGTACACTTTGCAGGTACAGTAAATAAAGACGATTTATTATTATAAACAAAAGAATTTTTAGAGAGAGGTGTAACTGATGTTGCTAGTTGGACCGTCTACTGATGAGATTTTACCGCGGGCCTATTTTTCTTTAGATCTGGATTATTTTCCGAACTAAGCCTATCAGTTCTTCAAAGTATTTATCTTGGATGTATCTGTATGAAAGGGAAAATTAGCAGCCTGCCGCATTTGAGCGAGAGACTGGAGATCACGCCTGATCTCCAGGTGGTCGATGAGGCGCACTGCTCTCTTCTGGACACTATCCACACACATAGCCATCAGTTGTGATGGCGTAAAGCACTGCTTAGCCCTGAAAACAAAACTGCAGCAAAACTATATGTGGCATTGGTAGACACATGGTCATGCCAACAAACTCCGGTGTTGACTGTGACGCCCAGTAGATCCATGTTCTTTTCTTAGGAAACCCACGTCCTTGCACGATTATAGTGAACTATTTTCGGAGCCAATTTTATAACTGAGTGTAGGCCATGATGTATACATGAAATATTAACTTGTCCAAACAACCAGAATACTGAAAGAAGTGACTTCTATTCATAGTTTTTTATTCCTAACTCTTAGGAGGAAGCGATGTCTGCGATCCCACAGATATCATTGTCCAAGATGATTTAATGTAATTGTTCACTTGCATCTTGAAGAGTGCCAAATTGTGAGTTATCGAAAAGAAGTCATTATGAAGGAAAGGATTTTCATAGACAGAAGTACATGGCGTAGCTGATTGGACCGTTCGCGAGCCTGATTTTCTTTGGAATTAGATTCTTTGTGGAACTAAACCTTTTAGTTCTTCAGAGCATTTGCCATGGAAGTTCCTGTAGAGAAGAGAAAGATCAGCAACCTATCGCCTTTTAGTGAGAGGATGGAGATCTAGGTGGTCAATGGGATGCACTGCTTTCTTCTGGATACTATCCAAAAGATGTAATGAATGTCTGTGTGCGGAACTACACACATGGGAACAGTATTCCTGACCAGGTCGTTCCTGTGCCTTGTATAAAAACATAAGTTGTGGTGGTACGAAGTACTACTTAGCCCTGAAAATCAGAGTAAGTTTGGCACAAACAGATTTGGCAATGGCTGATATATGGTCATACCAGCAAATTCCGGTATTCACTGTGATGCCGAGTAGGTGCATGTTCGTTTCTGAGGAAATTTGATGTCCTTGCATGGAGGAGGTTATCCAGCAGTGACTTCTGAACGACAACCGGGTACACTCATCCGCAAAACCAAATAATGTGTTTTCGATAGAGTAGAGTAGACAATAGTCTACAACAAAGAACGGAGTTGGCGAGAGTATGGAGCCCTGGGGTACTCCTGCATGCACCTAAAAAGATTCACTCGTTATACCATCAAACACCAACTGAATCGATCTTCTGACCTACACTGGTAATTTTTCCGCGAGCCTGAGTTTTCTTTTCAAGTTGATTCTCTCCAAAATCAAGGTTCAACAACCTGCCGTCTTTGCGCGAGAGGCTGGAGATCACGCATGAGTACGGTTAGGATATAAGGCGTACTGCTCTTTTCTGGACACTATTCAAAAAATGCAATGAATGTTTGGGCGTGGAGATAACACATGGGCATGCAGCCTTGAAGAATAAACTATCCGCATATGGACCTCCCAATAAGATACGTGGATGGATTATTAGCTTTCTCTTCAGTAGATGCATTCGGGTGATGATGGTTGATGGTGTAACGAGTTATCTATTTATCTATTACAGAATAATGATTTGCCCTATTTCATCGAAAACAGAATATTTGGGTTTACGGACAACTCTTCCCTGGTGTCCTCATATTTCAGAGAGAATGCCCTATAACTGTTGAGGAGTCATACCGACAAAGTTACCAAAAGAAAATGTCACTGAGTTCAGACTTGAAGAAGATATCAGCGTGAAGCCGGTTGAACTTGGTCAATTTTAAAACGAGAAAGATACAATCAAAAAAACTTTCTTTATTTAAACAAGTACATCGAGCATAGTCACCAACGGAGTTTGCTGGAATTGTTATGTATCAACCATTGTCACAATTGCTTCTGCTAAACACCGTTTACTTTTTTGATCATTTCACAAACTTTTATCGAAAAAAAAATTAAGAAGATTTCAACTAGGTGAAATTTCGAGACAATGTACCGAAAACCGTGAATAAAGATACTCTTAACTTATTACATGCTCTTGCACCTTCTGATTACAGAATGCAATAGGTTGAAAAAATTAATAAAAACATTTCAAATAATGGAACAGACCCGGGAGCAGATGAGAAGAGTGATATTTCAGATCGCGACTGTGAATATTTAATTATATCTCGACATAATATTTCTCACTCCGGATCTATTACAGCTATCAAAATTGCTTAACAATGGGCAGAAAAACCATTCGGATGAATAAAAATTGTAGGAACTAAGCGGAAACCAATCATCGAAGATAATTACATTAATACGAATAAATGATAGCAAACATCATAGGAGAAAACTAATTTACGATCTGAATAAATGTTCAATATGGGCCCCATTTTGCTCGATACATTTGACAGTTCGTTTACGAACATGATGAGTTGCCCTCCTAGTTTCCTCAGGATCGATATTACGAAAAGCATTATGAATGCGCTCTAGTAACTCTTCTTTACTTCTTACAGGAATAAGATACACTTCACTCTTGATTTTGCCCCATAAATAAAATTCAAGGGGCATCAGGTCCGGAGAACGCGGGGGCCATAAATTTGGTCCTTGATTACCCCACCATCTATCCTCGAACATTTCTGTTAGCTGCCGATCTACAGCTCGTGTGGATGGTGCACCATCCATTTGGTAATAGAAATCCCTCAGAAAAAAAAAAAAAAATCTAAAAAATTTGCTAATATTCCTCTCAAAATTTCCAGGTATCTTTGTCCATTAAGATTTTTCTCATAAATGTGATAAGCCAATAAATCATTCATTAAAATTGCAAAAACGTTCACGCTAAATTTATTTTGGAAATCAATAACCTCAATGAAATGTGGATTTTCTGTGGCCCAAAAATGTCGATTTCTCCTGTTGGTTATTCCACTTTCATTGAACTTGGCTTCATCAGACCATATAATTTTTTGCAGAATTGTCTCATCTTCTTGAAGCCGAATTAATAAATTTTCACAGAAATTTAGTCGCTTGGGAAGGTCAGTTGGTTTCAATTTTTGTAGTCTAATAAAAGAATACAGGTGCATGTTATGCTTCTTAAGGATCCTTTGAATGGAAGTATAACTCAATTCAATATCAATTGATGCTGACGCATGGATGGACGCATGTGGATGGGCACGAAAATACGCTAGCGTATTCATTTGATTGTCGTCGTCCTCGAGAATTGGTTTTCTTCTAGTTTCTATCTATTTTGTTCCTCCAAATTGCAGAAAATTGCTTCTAATCCTACGAGTTTTGTTTTACTCATAGGCGCCAAATTTGGAAATTGGTTATTGAATTGCCTGAAAGTTCTATCCACCACTTTTTGACATTCGCCATGAATTAAAAAGAGATTAAACATATCCTCGTTCGAATAACCAGCCATTTTATTATCAAACTGGTGTTTTTCAAAAATTTTCACTTCAAATTACCAACAATTCTCATTGAAATATCAAATTCGACTGAACGAAGTGACAAGTAAATTAATTTTAGGCACCTGTCAGGTGAGCGTAGCCAGTTCAGCTACTTGATTCAAATATTTCAAAGCATTCTCTGTTAGTTCTTGCAAAATCATCAAAATTCAATATATTCCCAAAATATTTCTGAACTATAAGATATGGGTATAGTACATGCTGATACAATTTCATCTGAAATTTGAGGCTTCATATGATGGCGATATAAAATTTGGCACGTGCCATTTGAAAAAATTGAGTTATTTCTGTTTGAAAAAGGCCAAATATTAAAAATCATACAAAACAACGCAATAAACATTTGACATGTAGAGACTGCTTAAAAAATTCCTTGATCCTTCTTCTATCCACCCAAGTAAAAATTGTGTCTTTAGTGCAAAAGATCTACGAGCTACAATTTTTTTAAATGTTCCTCAAAAATCGAGTTTATAACAAAAATAATTAAATCTGCCACAAGTTTTGACAGATAAATGCCAACAACTTGGGTATTTTATGCCTTGCTCAAATGTCGGTTCTAGATGTATAATAAAAAAGGTAGATTGCCTTTTGAAATAACAAAGTGATGACCCACTTCCAGTATAACCGGAAATGGTATCACTTCGAAAATATTTCACTTCAATTGGAAATCGCTAGTTATGGCCGCGTATAAAATTTCAGCTTGATATTGTAATTGGAACTCAAAAAGTTTTTAACGGACGGTCCCGGTAGATACCCCTGTATGTATGTCCATCCCTAATAAAATTGAAGAATATGAAAATATGTTTTTTATTTGAATCATTCTTTCATTGGTGTGAACATGTCGAACGTGCGAAAATCTCAGAAGTTTTCGAGTTGACATTATCGAGAGTCTACTATGTGTTTAAAGTTGACAATATTCCAAAATAAGAATTTTTATCAACTTCAAAGTGGATATCCCTACATGCAAACTGCATTTTCGTCCGAATATGAACCAATCGATTTTGAATCCCAGCTTCTTCGTTTTGCCGTCCTATTCTCATACTCTATTTTTATTGTCTTAAATTCAGTAACGATCGTCCGTATTTCTGCAATTTTATCAGAGCTTCCGAATCCTCCAGGAGCCGGACAATAAAAGATGACATACTTACCAAATGAATCTTTCATTCGACTGTAATGAAAAATCGATGGTAGAAAAAGAAACTGCGTGTAGGACCAGTGTTTCTCCGATTTTATCTTTTATCTTTCCGTCCCAAGGGATTCTCGACATCAGCTCTCCGTTACCGGAAAACTTTCTGAATATTTAGTCAGTTGCTTCACTACATCCGAGGATTGTAAATTATTTATTCAAATGATTTCAGCTCAAATAATTTCGAAACAATCCAGAATCATCTCGTGGGAATGCACTATGGACCCAGCGGAATCTAGAAGCCTGATGGCTTTTAAATTACCCATATTAATGTATTCGGAAACGTTTATTTAGCTGAGTATTCAAAATTTTCGATATTTCAATTATGGTTGTTAGTGAAAACTTTTCCGGGAGAATTTCATTTAGAACCTTTTCTACACCAACAGAAAGTTTCACCAAATGCGATTTCGCATACAACATTTTTCAACTCATTAGATAGATAGATAGGTGTTAATTGATGCAAAATACAATTATAAATCACATTATTAAGATTGTCAGAGAAAATGGTGTACACTACAAATACAAATATGTACACTAGAAATTATCAATTTCTAAATTCGAAAAACTCGTTAAGCGAATAAAAAGCATGTAAAACAAGAAACTCGAAGACGACACGTTTGAAAACAGACAAACTAACATTGACATCCAAAATATGTTTTTTCATATAACAAAGTAATTGAAATATACAGGGTGCTTCAACGAAAACTAAACAGAGGCTATATCTACCAAGATATTCATTTCTGATCAAAACTCAAAAACAGGTCAATTTTTGTTTCAAGAGGGACATCTTTTGGGGTACAAAACTTGCCTGAAATATCAACGCCCTAAGCGGGGGTTGCAATCCTTGAACATTTTGAATAAGGAAGATGGGTCGAATGATGACTCAAAAGAAAGATGGTTTCTTTGTTTACATTGCCTTGAACGAATTTCCATTTTTAATTGAAAACTGTAAGAGATACAGGGTGAGCAACTGAAAGATAGGGAAGACTATTTCCCTGAGACTATTCAAGTTTCAGTGAAGTATAATGGAACAGATCCATGCTGATCAATGGCAGTCATCATCAAGTACCATCCTCGTCTCGAATTTCAACCCCTAGAGCAGGGTGACCACCCTTGAAAATTTGGAAGAGGGGAGATGGGTCGAGTGATACCTCAAAAGGAAGGTACTATCTTTGTCTGCATCCCCGTGAACGAATTTTCATTTTTGATTGAAAACTGTGGACGATACAGAGTGAGCTACTGAAAAATAGAGGAAACTATCTATCGCCCTGAGATATTCAAGTATTAGTGCAAAAAAATTGCACAGATTCATTCAAGATCAAAGGTTTTCATCTTTGATCTAAATGAATCTATTCCAGTTTTTCGCACTAATAGTCCAATAGTCTTGGGGCCATAGTTTCCTCTATTTTTCAGTGGCTCACTCTGTATCTTCTACAGTTTTCAATCAAAAATGAAAATTCTTTCAAGGAAATGCAGACAAAGATAATACCTCTCTTTCGAGTTATCACTCGACCCATCTACCCTCTTCCAAATTTTCAAGGGTTGTCACCCCTGCTCCAGGGGTTGAAATTCAAGATAAGGATGGTATTTGATGGTGACTGCCATTGATCAGCATGGATCTGTTCCATTTCATCTCACTGAAACTTGAATAATCTCAGGGAAGTAGTCTTCCCTATCTTTTAGCTCACCATGTATCTTTTACAGTTTTCAATTAAAAACGGAAATTCGTTCGCAATGTAGACAAAGATATCACCTTTCTTTTGAGTCATCACTCGACTCATCTTCCCTACTCAAAATGTTCAAGGATTGCAACACCCGCTTAGGGGGTTGATATTTCAGGCAAGTATTGTACCCCAAAAGATGTCCCCCTTGAAACGAAAATTGACCTGTTTTTGCGTTTCGATCAGAAATGAATATCTTGGTAGATATAGCCTCTGTTTAGTTTTCGTTGAAGCACCCTGTATAAAGAGTTAGAAGTGTTAAAATTCTTATTTTTTTGAATAAGGGTCTACAGGATATTATTGGACCAGAAGCTGTCATACATCTCAAAACTTTCCTTTGTGCACGAAATGCATCGCTGGTGCACTCATCCACGCCCCACAATGTGATACCATATGAAAGAACCGATTGCACCAAACCGAAGTACATGAGATGCAGTACATCGAAAGTCACCGTATCCCGAAGTGTTCTCACGAGAAAGCAGGTCGAACTGATTTTTGAACACACCATATCAACATGACAATTCCAGGTAAGTTTATGATCACTTTTCACTCCCAAGAAATTGATATCAGTCACTTGTTGAACAGATTTATCAAGAACCTTGAGAAGCAAGCTGTGGTCATGAGGTACATTCTTCGGCAAAAATCTCATTGCAAATGTTTTATTCGTATTAATGATGAGACTGTTTCTGTTACACCAATCAACAAAACCATTAGAGGAATCATTTGCTTTTGAACAAGTCCTTCTTCCGTTCAGATACCACAACATTTGAATCATCAGCATAAGTAATTACCAATCAACTAGCATCTAATGGTTACTAATCATTTTCAAAATCGAGTGTTTCCTCCCTGGGCCCTAATTACTACCAGTATACGTCTCGGAAGCCCCTCAAGCAAATTCTTGAGTCACTGAGTTCCAAATTTCAGGATGCAGATTTTCTAGTTGTGGGAGTGTTCTACAAGGCATCCTACGTTGCTGAATTTGCCACCCCATGTTGTCCCAAACATGTTCTATGGGATTCAAGTCGGGACTTCTGGCTGGCCATCTTGAAATACTACTCTAGCTGCATGAGGCCGAGCATTATCATGCATATAAATGAAGTTTTCGCCAATAAATGGCCCAAAGGGTACAACATGGGGTTCAAGGATATCTGCGATGTATCTGGCCGCTGTCATTCTTCCATTATTCACTAGGACTAACTCAGTTCGACCATGGAAAGAAATGCCTCCCCACACCATTACTGAGCCCCTTCCGAAGTTTTCGGTTTGCCAGATATTGCATTGATGATACCGTTCCCCAGGTCGTCTGTATACAGGCATGCGTCTATCATTTGATACTAGACAGAACTTGGACTCATCGGAAAAGAGAACGTTCGATCATACTGGAATTTGCAATTGCAATTTGCATGTTCCCTCGCAAACTGAAGTCTTGCAACTCGATGCTTTCTGGTGAGACGCGGGCCGGTAGAAGCCACCCTCGGTGTGATATCGTCTTCTCTGAGCCTGTTCCTAACAGTTTGCAATGAAATATGCACATTTCTGGAAAGTGCATGTTCATTTTGTAGCATTCTACCCGTACAGTGTCGAACTCTTAGTGCAGTTCTTCAACTGGTATTGTTATCCGATTTCTTCCCTGTCCGGCCCTTATTCCATATTTCCCTGTTTCGTGGTACCGATTCATTGCTCTTGAAATAGTGCTTTGGTTAACATTCAACAAATTAGCCACGTAACGTTGTCTTCGCCTCTCCTCTAGAAGTGTTACAATTCTTACCACTTAGTGATCACTCAAATAGCGTCCAGGACAATCAGCAGCCATAACAATAAATTCAAAGATTCGAAAATCAACAAGAAACACAGAAAACTTGCATTAATTTAGCGTGAAAACTGAAGAGAAATTGAATGAATACTGATAGTCAAATAAACTCATTCTTGTTTCAGACGTGTTTGTGATCATATGGAAACAAATGTTACCTCACAGATAAGATTTTTTCCCTAATATGTCCAAAAACATATGTTGACAAAGAAACTTCGATCGAGCTGCTTAATCGATTGTGGAGTTCAGAATACCTGGTGATGCGACAATTTTTGTGGTGTGTGTATTTCTATGATAGTATGGAAGTTTTTTGCGTTAAAAATAAATTCATTTCATAGAAATTCAGAAAGTAAAAATCCCCCTAAAACACTGAGAATATCTGTCTATGAACTCCAACAACAACAACAAAATGAATACATGTATATTTGATAGAGTGATAGGTCTTCTTTGAACCCCGTAATACTGCAGGTTTGAACAAGTTAATTCCTGTTCACATAAAGGTGCCGATTGAATTATAGGTGTGAAAGCTGCACAGCGCTAATGCAAAAGATTCTGTGTTCACGTTTTCGAGTCGTTCACAGTTACGCAAGTTCACATTAACGCGAGTATACTATAGTTATCATTCCTTAAAAATGTAAAACACTTCATCGATAATATCAAAATGCGCTCAATAATTAAAACCAGAGAACTACACATTAATTGCATGTGAAATTGGCACACGATGAAATGAATTAAGGTTTTGACGTGCTGATCAAAATCTATTCAATGCTCAATTCCATAAATATGCAATTAAATGAATGAGCACTGTATCTGAAATATATATAAATTGCCGAATAAAAAATAGTTTCTGGAAAAGAACACCACAACGTTCCGCCTCGAGAATTCCACGGCGTGTAATGTGCTCAGAAACAACCTGACAGTTCCTTAATGGTCTATTTTGGGGTATGTCAAATTCACCACTTGCTTCCATTCGTCGTACACACATCGTTTATATGAACCGAAACAAATTGGAGAGGATCGAGATAAATAAAAAACTTGTTGAACAACATTCGTCACGAAGTATTTCATTAGTAATTTTATTGCTTTATTGCTGGAAATATCCTGCGATGAATGACAAGATATTTGGTGATGTCTTTTTCGGGGAAGAGATCCATAAATTTGAAGATGTTAACGTTGAACACTATTTTAATTTATTTGAGTGCTAATGAACTTAACCATACGTAAAATGCATAGGAATTCAAATTGTTTTAAGTGCGACTTTTATCATTAATACCATTCATTTGGATGCATTTTCCTCACAGATTGGACGAGCTCGGTGAATGAATATAGTAATATCCAGTTTGAAGCGAATTTCAAATTTGGCGTTAAAATGCCTCGAATTATGCGAATATGAATGTTACAATATATTAATTGACTTACTTTTGTCGAGAAAATACCCGCTTTCTCTGATTGAATAATTCTATGGGGATTCTCTCTATTGTTTCTTATGTTTATCTCGGCTGATGGTCGTGTTTTAACGTTTGGTGGAGAGACATAATTCAACACGACGTTTAAAATGTCGCTTATGGAGAAAGAAGAGCTTCAAGGCGTGATTTTGGAACTCAAGATCAAGGTGTTCAGAAGAATGGAGAATGGAGGCAGACCAACCATTCTTGGTATACTTGGTATAGATTTTGGACCCCCAGATTCTAATGTAGGATCCATTTTTAAGAATCGAGAAAAAATTAAACTTAACAGTGAAAGTTTAACACCTATTGCCTTATTCACCTGACTTAGCTCCGAGTGAGTTTTTTCTTTTCTTCAGACTAAAATGGCCGCTCCGGGGAACCAGATCTGATTCCATAGGGGTCATACAAGGCCATCCCTGAAAGCGCCTATAAAAATGTTTCGATGATTGGTAAAACATTGCCACATGTGAATCGCTTCAAATGGAGCATGCTTTGAGGGAGATTCCATAAATATTGAAGTAGATTAAGATTTCTGCGTTTATTTCAGATTATGTCACTGTGTATGTCGAAAAGTGATGTGTGAATCGATAATGTAAAACCGTTTTGATAACTACTTCATAAAGTAATATTTTTCTTCACTCACTATTTTTTTAATCTCTTTCTATCTGCGAAAAAAATGACGTTTTAAATTTTACGAATTCTTAAGGCTATGGAGGACTTAATAGAGACACTAAAACGATATTTGGTAATTTTTTCATTTTATATTTCCACCGTTTTCACTTTTAGTAAAGCCTTTTGGATGGTAAATGGCAAAATGGCTCCTTTTCATGCAGAATATCTGATGATTCAGAAGCGAGAGTAGTGTGGTATATAACAAATTCGTTCTCAATCAAATGCAAGTGCCACTGAAAAAGATTTCATCGACAATTCATTACGTAATTTCTTTTTGGAATAAATATATACTCACGAAACGAAAGAGAGAAGAAGAGAACCAATCTTAGTAGAGAATCATACCTGAAAAGAAAAACCATTATTAAAATTCTATGAACACTTGAAAAGCATTGGAATATATGATGATATAGATTCAATCGATGTCAACAATGTTTGTCAAAATACAAATCACATTTCCACTATGCAAATCATTTACTGTAAAAATTCATACTTTTAATGATCACTTTGATATTTTACATAATGAAAATAATAGATTGCAACTAAACCTATGCAGTAGCACTGGAAAACAATAAACTTAAAAATAACGAAAACTTAATAGTCAGTTACTGAATCTTTTCAGTTCTTAAAGAAACCCTGTTCAGATTTTCCTCATAGTGAGCTATTAACTATAATAATAATATAATATAATAAAGTTCATTACAATTGATTTCATATACAGAGTAATAAACAATGAAAAAGCAGAGGCTTAATCATTCCGAAGAATGTCTCGCCTGTTCGCCTTTGAGATAGGTATATTTTGTTAAATTTAAATTTATAATAACTTCATTTGCGTGGAATGTTTTTTTTTCTATTTGAAAGTAAAGTTAGTTTCACAGCGCGTAATTATGAAACAAAAAGTCACTATGTTTCTTGAATTCTTCGTCACGATAGGTTTATTTTTTTTCACAATCGGGCGTTAGTCAAATCCGGTATTTAAGTCACAATTTAGGTTTTTTTTCTCACATTTTAGATATTTTTTCCTTCTCTTTTTTTTAAGTCACTCCGCGAAATTTCTGAACTCAGTATTTAAACTAGGCACTTTCGTTTATCCGCTGATTAATTAAGTTGTCTATTTCTGTTCTTCCGGCACAAAGAATCCAAAGTTCCACTTTCTTTTTGAAACAATTGTAGTTTTTCAAGATTCGCAAGTCTACTGGTATACGCGAATATACTCGTGGTGCCAGATATTTGCTGGATCTTTGTCCTATTCTTTTATTCGAGCGTAGTGTTTTGTAGTCTGTGTCTTTTCCCCTTGTATCATATTCATGATCAATGGGGTTTACATTCATCTTACTCGTAAATACTTGAGTTACTAGTTTCAGAGCATACAACTGTCTAATGTCAAGCATTCCTGACAAAGCAAAAATCTCTTCACTCGAAAATATGCGCCCTTTACCATACATGATTTTCAGGATCCATTTCTGCAAAATATTCAGTTGTTCAACATGGCAGTCATACACTCCTCCCCACCCAACATTCCCATATGTAAGATGTACTTGCACGAATGCGTGATATAATATTTTCAGATGGTTTATATTCATTTCACTTTTGTAGTATTTGAAAATGCCCAGTAACCTCCGAAGTTTTTTTGCCGCATAACTACAGTGGTGATCCCACCTCATATGTTGGTCAAGCCCAAAAATTTTACTGTGCCTGAAGTGGCCTCACTAATGATAGTGTCCTAGTCGATATTCAGTGCGCCTTGCTTTGGAAGATTAGATTCGTAAGAGGTGAAAGGTAAGTATACTGATTTTTCTGCATTTAGTGTTAGTTTATGATGTTTCAACCACCTCCCTATTTCCGTGAAATCTTCTTCCGCTATTTTTTGTAGATTTTCCCATGTGCTGGCCTCATAAAGTACTGTGGTATCGTCAGCGAAACTCAAAACACTTCCACGAAGTTCCATTTGAAGAAGGTCGTTCACGTATAATATGAATAATAACGGGCCCAATACCGTTCCCTGGGGAAAGCCGTAAGTAATCTGCCTTTCATCGCTCAAAACAGTTCCAATTTTAACCACTTGTTTTCTACCATTGAAATAACTTGTTAATAACTTCAATGCCACACCTCTGAATCCATATTTCTGCAAATTAGCAAGTAGTTTATCATAGGGAATGGTATCGAAGGCTTTAGATAAGTCTATAAATATGCAAAGCAGCGGTACGTTTCTATCTATGCGATCGTAAATATACGTAGTTAACTTCCTTATTGCGTCCTCAGTCGATCTGTGTTTCCTGAAACCATATTGGCTCTTCGACAATAGATTGTGTTTGTCCAGAAAGCTTACCATTCGCTGTTAATGGTTTTCTCAAAAAGTTTTGCAATATTGGAAATGAGGGTAACTGGTCTATAATTCGACATTTTAGTTCTTTCTCCATTTTTATGTAGTGGCTTGATGATGCCGTTTTTCAAACACTCTGGAAAACATCCTATACTAAAACATTCATTTATGAGATCAGAAAGTGGAGTGGATATCTCCTTTCTTATCTCTTTCAGCGTCTCAGAGTGTAACCCATCAAATCCCGGAGCTTTATTTGATTTAAGCTCAGATATAACTTTTTTTGGGAGGCTTTTAACCTCCATTGGATCAGTGGGAGATAAAAAAAAAAGCCCTCAAACAAAATTTATACTCTTTAATATCAGTTGGCTCTTCTACAAAATTTATTAGCATATTCTGCGCCTATTTCAGCATATTCTGCGCCTATTTCATTGAAGCTATTTGCTATCGAGATTTTATCTCCTACTTTCACTAATGTAGTATATAGGGCGCATCTTCCTTCTTAATTGACGCACTTTGTTTCGATCACTTAGGAATCAAGATCTCTATAGATCTTCAACGACTACCAATACCACAAGAAAATTGCTCGGAACCAGATATGGGGAGATGCAATATTGAAGAATTTAACAACGATATGTTGGAACCACACAATAAGTAACTTCTAGACGAGGCTTTCCGAAAGTGTGTACATCAGTTCTCCAGAGAAAAAAGAAAATTTCACCTCTAAGAACTTCCTCCAAATATTACTTATCTTCTGAAAAAGAAACGACAGCTCCTCAGAGAATACGACAAAATCGTTCGTGAATTCAAAGCCATTGAACGAAGTCTGCACCCAAATTATTGAATTGAAAGGTAAGAACGGTTGGAGCCAAATAAAAAGCTCTCGAAATACAAAAAAACACCATCATTCCAACAATCACCGTAAACAATGTAGAATACAAACTAGATGAAGAAAAGGTACAGGCTTTTGCAGGTTAGATTTTCGGGAGGATCAAAGCCCGGAATACGATCAAAATTTCTACAATATGGTCGAAAACTGGCATAACAATTATTTCACTACAGAACCAGGTTATCAAGATGACGAACCAATCCCCATAAACGAACATGAATACTATGATACTCAAAAGTAGGAAAATACAACCTCAGGGTACGATTACATCCCGAGGGAAGTACTGAGGAAGCTAGACCCAAAAATTCATAATTACATTTTGAAAATTTACAACTTTTGCCTCCTTAATGGGCGAAAGTTAGTCATTTCATATTCAAGACATCACTGGCTATATTTTCTATTTAGGTTACGTGATTCATTAAATTTCATTCATTTCTGGTTATTCGATTGGAAAGTTTGAATTATATAGAACATTGCAGAATAACAAACGATCAATATGTTCGTTTTTTCAATATTGCAGGTTGTAAAAGTTGAATTCATTTATCTTCATTAAGCATAATCTAATCAGAGTCTGCTTTATTGAAAGCAATATAATTTTATATGTGCGATTTATATGGAATTACATAAATTGATTGCCATAAACATTGGAACTCTTCTCCGAAAATATTATCTGATTGAATAATTTACTATAATATTAGAACCATCAGAGAATAACATATTTTATTCTTCGCATCGCACATGCGCCAGATGAGTATGGTGCTTGAGGCTACGTTCGAGTATAAGAGTATATGATATGACGCCATTCTATCTGCTACTCTGGTTTCTAAATGTCACCACGTTCAATCGTCGTTCACAATATTAAGAAGGTTTTAGATCTTGTTGACCCCTCTTTATATTACCTTCGTTTGTTTAAGTACTGCATATTACCTTATATTAATTCAAACAAAATAAATTCAAGCACAGATTTTAAATATTGAAAAAGGGAAAATTTTGATATAAAACAATTCAGTTCGCACTCCCATATCAGCTAGCATTATCTCCATAGATGCTCAAAATCATTAACCTAACGCTCATAAATTTTCCAAAACAATCACTTACCCTAATCTTCATCCAGAAAATTTTTCTAAAAACTTTATCCAAATACCAATATATGCACCGATCCTTTCGAGACGCGAAACAGAGCTACAGGGGCTGTAATATCCGAAGTAACAAGAAAAGATCTTCCATCTTCTAAAAAACTTCAGTATCTGTAGTGGTGAAATTTCAACGATATTACTACAGCCCATGAAAATACATTCATCATTACTTGGTATGAAAATATTGATCATCACGTACTCCATCAGAGCATTGAAAAGTTTGAAGCAAATATCCATACAACACTCTATCATCCAGCTCATTGAAGAGAACTGCTTAATCTCCAGAGTCAGAAGAATTTCTAAGGGTCGCCTTAATGGGAATAATAGGCGATGAAGAGCCCGTCCGGCTTGTAGTAAGGTCGAATCAAATCCGTTTTTACACACTGATAGCGATAAATTGCTTCGAATAGACATTTGATCAAATAACATATACAGGAAAAGTGGCAATTGATCTGAAACGTCACAAATACCCAACTCAAGTTTGTACACTTTGTCAACCAAATTTCGTCAACCGACCAACAGTAATGGAAGTATATCGGATAGGCTACACAGCATTGGCACATAGCCATCTTATGAAGCGTGAACTACCTGATATTTGCGAAACAAATAACTATATCTTGTATCTTATGCGAGATTCCTAAATACACCATTGAGCGCAGTAGATAAGGAATAACTAACTTAAATAAACAATAAGTTTCTTTAGCAAAATAAACCTGTACCAAAAATTATAAAACAACTACATTTCACCACTGATTCTGTGTTTTGTATTTTATATGTACTGTATTTTCCCCATATAACTCTCAGTGGTTGATGCGGCTAGTTTGAAATAAAAAAATTAATAAATGCAGGCCAGATAATGCTTCATCTTCCACACATCTTCATTATTAATAAAAATTCTGCACATTCATCATCCGAACATACCGACAGAATAATCTACCTGTCAACACGTAACTCGAAAAATTCGTGATAGATCTTTTCAATTACTTAATTGTTCCCTTTCTAATGCGTATTTCCTTTCGTGAAATTCACCTCTGGTGACTCTCTTATTACGGAGGTTTCAGCTTTGTTCATCTTTCCTCTCACACTAATCCCCGGCAGACTCGAACCGTCTCATTCGCTGGTCCACCCTTATTTTCTTTTTCATTATAAGAAGCAAAACTCGCGTGTCCAAATCACGCAATATTCTCATTTGGAAGAACCGACGCATAATACAACGGCGAGGGAGTTGCATGGGGAAAAGGGGATAATGGTAAGCTGCATGCTGTGTTTGTATGATTGAATTGAAGGAGTGGAGGTTCGTTTACTATTCGAATTATTGGTGCCACGCGATAAATATTAGAAGGTGAGATGATATCGAAAAATCTTTCAATTTCAGGAAAATTTCATCAAATATATTTCGTTTGTCATTATGGATAAATTGACATCCATGTTAGAGGTATAGCTGTCGATATAATTGATGAATTTATCCAAATTTTTTTATTTCAGATTACTTTTGCAGAACAATGTAACAATGTACAGTTAACCTTTTATCCTTAACTTTTACCTTTTAATATTTACCTTTTAGCTTTTACCTCCTATCTTTAAAAGGTAAGAAAGTGAAAACGAAATGTATTTCAACAATATTTTGGAGAAAAACGCATCAAATAGCCATGTTTTGTGGAAAAAGTTGAGAAATTGAATAAACTATGTTAAAGTAGATATAAACAAATTGTCCAAGATGTTTACTTAATACACACCACAAAAATTGTCGCTTCACCTGGTATTCTGAATTCCACAATCGATTAAGTACCTCGATCGCAGTTTCTTTGTCAACATATGTTTTGGACACATGAGGGGGAAAAAATCTTATGTAATAACATGAGTGATCATGAAGTGGTAATAATCGTAACACTGCTAGTTGATGGGCGAAGCAAACGTTACGTGTCTAACTTGCTGAATGTTAACCAAAACACTATTTCAAGAGCAATTAATCGGTACCACGAAACAGGGGAATATGGAAGAAGGGCCGGACAGGGAAGAAATCGGATAACAACACTACGAGTTCGGCACTGTACGGCTAGAATGCTACAACATGAACTTGCACTTTCCAGAAATGTGCATATTTCATACCAAACTGTTAGGAATAGGCTCAGAGAAGACGATATCAGACCAAGGGTGGCTTCTACCGGCCCGCGTCTCACCAGAGAGCATCGAGTTGCAAGATTTCAGTTTGCGAGGGAACATGCAAATTGCAATTGCAAATTCCAGTATGATCGAACGTTCTCTTTTCCGATGAGTTCAAGTTCTGTCTAGTATCAAATGATAGACGCATGCCCGTATACAGACGACCTGGGGAACGGTATCATCAATGCAATATACGGCAAACCGTAAACTTCGGAAGGGGCTCAGTAATGGTGTGTGGTGGCATTTCTTTCCATGGTCGAACTGAGTTAGTCCTAGTGAATAATGGAAAAATGACAGCGGCTAGACACATCGCAGATATCCTTGAACCCCACGTTGTACCCTTTGGCCCATTGATTGGCGAAAACTTCATTTATATGCATGATAATGCTCGGCCTCATGCAGCTAGAGTAGTTACAGAATTTCTGCAAAATGCCGAAATTGGTATTTTAAGATGGCCAGCCAGAAGTCCCGACTGGAATCCCGTAGAACATGTTTGGGACAACATGGGGTGGCAAATTCAGCAACGTAGGATGCCTTGTAGAACACTCCAACAACTAGAAAATCTGCTTCCTGAAATTTGGAACTAAGTGACTCAAGAGTACATCCAAGATTTGTTTGAGGGGTAAACTAATAGTTATTAGGGCTCTGGGAGGAAACACTCGATGTTGAAAATGATTAGCAACCATTCGATGCTAGTTGATTGGTCTCTTCGCCAAAGTTTGAAGATAGTAGAATGTTTTAATTTTTCATTAACTCGAAAATTGTTGATATTTTCCATCATAAACTCATCTCTTTTGAATGATATCTTCTCATTTTACACTTCTGAAAGTTGAATGACCAACCTAAAAGTTTATTTATTATTGTCGTAAAGGTAATGTGATGCGACAATTTTTGTGGGAAGTGTATTCTGTTAATGAAATAGAAAGTATTGCAACCAACATCACTAGTTTTCATGACCATAAATTTGTATTAGAGACTATTGAACATAAAAATAATATGTTCACTTTCAAAAGAGTAGAAACGAAAGAACTGAAGATATGGTGAACGGTTTGAAGAATATCAGGGGATGTGAAGATGGATTGTCTGCAGAAGTTATTAAGGATGCACTCGATGTAATTAGAAAGAGGTTTTCGATACAGTGAATATATCATCAGCCTGTGGTATGTTTTCTGAGAGGTAGACGTTTTCTACAAGTGTTCTTGTAGGTAAGGTACCAAATACTAGAGTCCTTAAGAACTTTCAGTCAATAAATACAGTTTCAGTCTATAGAGAATTGCTCGAATTATTTGTGAAGAACTGAATAATGGATTTCTGTGATGTAAGTAAGGTTATAAGCGATAATCAGCCATGTTTCAGGTGAAATCTCTGCTATGAATATATGATATGGGACGTTTGAGACAGATAGTTAAAAGCTATTGATAAGGACAAATTGCTGTTTTCTCTTTTTTGTATCTCAAGCGTGCGTTTGAAAAAATAAATCGAATGCTAATATTGAAAAAATATGAAACATCGGATTTGAGGTAGGAGTTCTCAAATGGTTTGAACCGTATGTGACGGGAACTTCGCAGAAAGTAATACAAGATGGAATTGCTTTCGACGAAACCGAACTTGATGATGGGGTTCTACAAGGGACAGCTTTGGGACCAATTATATTTATTATATATACTAAAGATAGTTTTTGAAGTTATAAACAATTGTAAAATGAAAATATTTGCGGACGACTATGGTTCATATTGTTGGAAATGATTTTGAAAGGATGTGATCACTAAAGTCCGGATTTATTACAAAGTGCATATTTGTCTTTTTTATGCATTTTTCGTATTCCTGCACAAAAGTCTGATAATTGGCATATCTTGCCTATTATTGTTATTTTGCCCATACTTAGACATTGACAGTTGCTTTTCCGACTAGTCCTCGAGTTATTAGCAACTATAGATCAAAAACCGTTCCCTTTTCTATCTATCTACACAAGCATAATGGCACCACTAGAGGGCAAAGTAATCTAATCAAGGAGTTTTGTATTTTTTATTCTTAATCATATCAATACCTTAAAATCTTTCTTATTATTTATTACAGTGTTCTACAATTCAAATATGGCAAAATATTACAAAATATTTCACTTCTGCTTCGCAGATCTCGTGCACAAGAAAATTTCAAGTAGATCAACATGTTAAGATGGCTCTGAAGGCCAGCAATGAAGCAAATACAGGTTGGAGTACTTAAAAGCTGTCTCTAAGAAATCAGACCAGCTCGAATTTTGAGAGGTGAACTCGTAGAAGAAAATTCGTAGAATATAGAGTTAATTACAAATTCAAAAAAAACCTCAATAATATCAGTCGGTGTAAAAAAGCTGTATTCAGAAAGAAGAACTAATTTTCTTGTTAGAAATTTTGAATAATATTCAATAAGTAGATGCTTTTTCCTTGAGTCAGAACGAGATATTAAGTATGAGTAGAAGTAAGATATAAATTTTAGGATAATATATAATTAGATTTGTAGTATACGTATTATTTTTCAAATTGATGTTAACTCATCCTGTTTTTCTATCATTTCATTTGTAGAACGTTCAGGAAAGTCTATTTTATTTATTCGATGTCCAATTAATAGTGTGAATACAATTGAAAAAACTTATATCTTCAAATTTTTGTCTGCATAAAATCCGGCCTCTAGTTATCACTATTGAATGAAGATCTTGTGTCTATATGAATAGCTCTGTGATAATAGTTTACCTCTGAATGTCAGTGAAACTAAATTCATTGTTTTTAGTAGAGTATAAAAAGAGAATTGACTGAAAAAATAAATTATGTTCCTTTGGAAAAGAAATCAGTTATCAAATATATGGGTTGTTTCTTGGAGAGTTAATCAAGATTTTCTAGAGATTTTCCATCTGATACCAAGATCAATGTGCCGACGACTAAACTCTTTTGAAATGACTGAAGGTGTCACATTTTACCTACTTTGGTTTGGAAACAGTTTTTATTACAGAACGATTATAATGTTCTAGCGTAAACTTTATATTATTTTTTACACAAAAACGATGGCAGATACTACGAAAATGGAAGAAACGAAAAAGATTCCACATTGATGAAAGATTCATGTTAATTTTATTAAATTATCAGGGGACTACTGAAAAAAGGTTGGTGGGAAGAAACACATGACCGTTATGAAGATAGAGAAAAAGCAGTTCTTTCCTAAGACCAGGCTTTCTATTTCCTGTAGAGAACTTTGGGAAATTATATACTGCGACGTTAAATATTGACTGTACGTTAAATATTGACTGTACAAGCTTCTAAAAGTAAGATTGAATGGTAATTAATTAATTGATGTAAGTGAGTTTCGAAAAGTTTCACCGATAATGGTGAAATACGCAAAATAATCATATCACTCAACTGATAGGAATATGTTTTTAATCGTCAGTTACATCAAAACAAAGGCAAGATCCTTATGGTATTGATTAGATGCCATCCACATCTTACGAAAAACTTTTTCGAAATAATTTTCGAAGAAATTTCACAGTATCCAAAAGTTGGGAAGTTGAGGTTTCCTAATTATTCCCAGTATGTTCGCCACACTTTTGTATCAGTACGGTCGAGATGTCAGTACTAATGAGTAGGAGATGAGAGTTTCGTCGAGATGATGCTTTTCTCCCCTCGTTCATTGGCGGATACGATGAAGTTTTGGATGGATGGATATTAGTCAAGTTCTATATTCTTCTGGGAATAATTATTCGAATCTGAATTAATTAAAACATCTTCATCAGCCGTGTTTTCAATTAATTAATTCTAAGCGTGTACGTCAGGAGACCAGAAAACCTTGCAGAAAATTCGTCATACTAAAATTCGGGAGCTAGCGCAGAAATGTGCCATTTACACCATATACAAATACAGTACAACTTCACTAGTCTGGGCAGATATCGTTCAAGCGTATACCCGGACTATCAAAATGCCCGAATTTCTGAAGTGACTTGAATTTGTTTCATTTTCAAAATAGAAACAACAATAATAAAAAGAAGTGATGAAGATTTTCACTAATGTTTGAAAGGTAAGTGAAGGTAATTTGAGGTTTTTGATATATTTTAATGTATATTTTTTAAAGAATTCTCAAGAAATGTACTCAGAATTTACATTTTCATTTTTATTTCATGGTTATTCTAACCTCTATGCGTTGAAATATTTCCTGGAATCACTAGGATTTTTAACGAATCAATTGGAACTATCTTACAAAATGATGGGATATCCTTTGGGATGCTATTAATAGGTATTGACCTCTTTTGTAGATATAATAATATTTTTCTGAAAGGAACTCGATAACATTTTCGTTAGGTCATTTAGAGTATGTATCATATGAATATTGAAAGCTATCCACTAAAGGCTATATCTGTATTAAAATATTTCAAACTGGATTTCAATAAGACTGTGCCATTTCAAATTGAATTTTCATTTCAGTTTATTGAAGAGGAAGTACGTTTCTATTCTACAATTATCCAAATGTAAAAATAAATGAGATTCAATGTGTTTGACAATGTTCAAGTTTGAACCAAAGGAAATAAGATCTCCTCAAATTTGCACAAAAGGTAATTATTGTGAGTTCCTTCTATTCATAACTTATAGTTACTGTTTCTCAGGAAATATTATCAAGGTTGTTAAATGAATGACAGGTAATCCTCATTGATTTGAAAATTGTTGAAGTTGAAAATTTCTCTGTATCTGATAGTGTTAAACATGATGTTCAAATATGTAGAAGTTGCACACGAAGTTTCATTTTGTACAACCACAACTTTCAATCCAAGATTTATTAAGGTCACAGGAAACACGATGCTGCTTATATGCGATATATATATATATATATATATATATATATATATATATATATATATATATATATATATATATATATATATATATATATATATGTATTGAAGAGAAGTAAAATTGAAGAATAGAAATTTCAATTATGAGAAAAAGTTTACATGAAGCTGACATTCTCGAAACCAACTGGCAAATCGACAGTTAAGGATCTAGGAAATTAACAGTAACAAGAAACAGTTTCACTGAAACTGATATATAGTTTACATCATTATATTGTATAAGAAGATCCATGATGTAATTCACAAATTTGTTGATGTTTCAATCTCATTCTGCTTTTCACAAGAACACTTCAATTCAGAAGATGTTTGTTCTTTCTGGTAAGCAAATTGTGTGAATTTTGATCGATTTGAATTTATGCAAAATAGTTATGAATAGGGCAATGACAAGGTGAAATTTCTATGTATTCAGTAGTGTTCCTTTATTTGGTTACTAATTCGTAGCCTTTGTTTTTGGATACTCTCAAGAAATTTTAATTTGAGAAGAACTTTCATTTTCTATTTCATTAATATACTTAAGAAGTAATTCTTCCATCTTGCTGTTTCAAGCTTATATTTGTTGTTCATTATAATTCATGAATCTAATTCGGTTCTTATCTGTTCTAATTTGAATCAGAACTGTTAAGTAAGAATTACAAAGTTGAAACTATAAATCTGCATATATCGATCTGAAGTATATGTTTAATACTTTTGGAACTAATTATTTGGGATATTGTGAATTAATATTTGAGTTGTGGATGTTTGAATGTTCTATGCCTAAAGGGTGATTGAGCAATTTGTTTTTTTGAATCAATGTTGGAATTTTTTAAATTTCATCTTCTGCTAGCTCAATTGGAGAAAGTTGAGATTTTCAAATTGAATGTATCTTTTTGAATTGGGATAGTAGTGAATAGTGTTGAAATTTGTATGGTCGATGAGTCAGTATCCATAAAACAATACTGGAACTTGCGCTACCCTAAGGATGTGTGAGGCAATATATGAAGAAGTTCAGTTTAGCTAAGAACATAAGAACTGATGAGTATGAAGATGAGTGAATATAATGAGACATTCAATATAGACAGAGTTGAATATGAAAAGGCGTTCAGTATATTTGGGGTTAAGTATATTACGCGTATAGTATATAAGGCGTTCAGTATATTAGGAGTTTAGTATATTAGCTGTTTGGATATAATGGGCTCACTAGGTTCAAATAAAGTTATAAGCTTTCACATAAAATTATGGACACCAGGTGTAGTATGTATTGTTCTTCTCATATCGACTTATGCAACTTCAGGAAGACACCATGTATATGTACTAAAAGAAAAATTAATAAGAGCAGACTCATTCGGAATCGTCAAATTTTCATTCAAATCTGTTCGCATAAAAACCACAGATAAACAAACATTGAATGAGAATAAACAACACTGGACAATAACGTGTTATTTTGTCATACAATTTGGCGTTTCTTGAATACAATCTGCGAATCTGTTGCTCAATAAAACGGCATAATTTCGTATAAATTCCGCGCACAATGAAACTCTGGCGTACCAGCTCTGCGTTCAAGTCGGGTTGTGATAATATTAGATAAGGGTAAAATGAATGCATGTGTTTATGGGTGAGCTGGGTATAACGTGAATTACAGTCGTAAAACTAAGTCGTTCTGTCTTTGTCTTCTGTCATCTCCGCATAAACGTTACGCTAACTACAGAATATTCGAAATTTGAGGAAAGTACATCCGAAGATATTTTATGATGTAACTTGAGTTTGACTATAAAATTATACCTCGAAGAATTCAGTTTTTTGATATTAACTGGTATAAATGTGGTAATGCTATTATAGTGCCATATGGAGTTAGTAGAGTATATGTGATTGTTTGAAATACGAAACATATTCATTAGATATCTATCTATGACATATGGTATAATTTGAATTATCTGGTTTAATTCAGAGCTCGTCTGATGCTGGGGCTGTACACAACCAAACTTATATGGAATCACTCGGTATTTCACATTATAGATTGTTTTTAACCATGGATCTTTGACTACTTGTGAAAAATGAAGTTTTTTGTTGTAAAAAAACTGGATAGTATGATCAGAAATGTTGAATTATCTCCACATGTTCGGGATATTGTAGTCAGTCGTCACTGAGATTTGAAACTGTGAGTTTCAAAATTTAAAAAAAAAGCCTATGATCTTAATTGAAAATGCCTTACGTTGGATTGTCCTATGTGCAGAGGGGTCAAATAATTCTTCGAAGAAGAGGTGACACAGGAGGATATGGCGGCCACAACGGGGGTATCGCTGGGGTGATTTCAAAAACCTACGTCCGATACGTGGAGCTAAAATCTCTGCAAAATAGGCCTAGAAGAAGCTATAAGAAGATCACTTCTGAAGAACAAGACCCCTTTTTGTGCCAAATTGCAAGAAGAGACCCTAGTGCGTCCCATACTCTAAAGGCAATTTCTGGAAGCAACAGGCATCAGTGTATCAGTCGAAACGATACGTCAAAAACTTCGTTCAAGGAGTTTATACAGCAGAAGGCCCTTAAGAGTTCCAGAGCTACCCTGACAACAAAAAATTAACAGACTTAAATGGTGTATCGAGCACCAAAATTGGAATATTGAGAATTTGCGAAATGTTCTTTTTTCGGATGAGTCCAACATTGGTGTTCGATCAGATGACCACCGGATTCGGGTTTGAAGGGGTCGTGGAAGACAAGCTAGACTCCTAACAGCAAGACAAATTCCGAAATATCAAGGAGGCAATGTGATGTTTTGGGGTGGCATCATGCTGGGAGGCAAAATAGATTTGATTTCGTTTCCTGCGAGAAAATTGGATCGCGCCAGGATAATACAAGAACAGCTCATCCAAGCTGCCACAGAAGAGTCGATGAATATCAACCACGAGGAGGTCGAAAATCTAATCCATAGCATGCTTAGACGGATTCAGGCTTGTATCAGGACAAGGGGAAATAATACAAGCTACTGGTGGAGAAAAAAAACCACTCCGCGAGAAAACAATTTTAAATTTTTTACTATATGCGGAAAGGGTCTCTTATTTTGTTTCATTTGTTTCTTTCTTAAAATAAACCTCAATTTATTTAATAATTTGATTGAGTCAATGAGATATTGAAATAAAACTAAAGTATTTAGATTTTCACTATATTATATAGTGAAAATCTAAATACTTTAGTTTTATTTCATTCAAAATATGTATATCGATTTTCATCAAGTAACGACCTCCTCAATCAAATTATTGAAAGAAGCTGAGACAAGCTTTTTGGTCATTTGGTATTTCAAGCTAATTCTAAGATGTGCGACCAACACACAGAATATCTGGTTCCTATCCAGTTGTTTGAAGAACGAAGTATTTCCAGAATATATAAAAAATATAGTGAAAATCTAAATACTTTAGCACAATTTATTTCTTTTTGATAGAAATATCTCAAAAGGATCAATTCTCAAAATTTCCAAAATCTCTGTATAACCAAAAGATGGTCGCAACGTTCATTTCCAGAACAGGTCATGTAGCAATAATTCATCTACAATATAAAAGAACAGTTACTGTCGATTCGTACATAACCTTTCGTTCACCCGAAGTCGTTAGTTAGCTTCGAGAAACATCCCGAACAGCGATTTAGTCTTATCTAAAATAATATGAGCACACGGCTCGGAAAACAATTTAATATTTAACGAAAGGAAACATCGCATTACTACATCACCCTGCGTACGTTCCAGACTTAAGTCCCAACGATATTTTCACTTTTTGCATGCAGAAGTGTATAATCCTTGCGGAGAATACTTCGAAAAATAATCAAGTCTTTGAATGCTGTAAATTGTTTCATTCTAGCTCTGTATGCAAAACTTGAAAGGCATCCCCCGTAGCAGGAATCTTTCTATATAAATGTTTGAACTAACGCAAAATAGATTCGATATGGCCTGGGCGGTGCCAATTATGTGATATAGCTGGGACTTAATGAACGATGTGATGAATGCTTATTGTCGAAACAGTTCTGCAACATGTTTGAGTTTCTATAACATAATATTTTCATGAAATAATGTTCAACAAAAAGTTAATGCAAATTACATTCTCCGTTCGCACATAATCGAAATTATGATATCAAAATTGGAAATGAATGATTTTCCAAGCTAAAATGATGAGTTATAGTGCCACGTGATGGTCATTCAAGGCACATCATGATCAAAGAGTATGTAATAAGAAGGAACATTTTCACATAAGGTTTTCCTGCAAAGTCATTCATAACTTCACCATACACCAGATTTTCATGGATTCAACGAGCTTTATATTCGAGTATTTAGGGGTAGAAATCGAAAGGGATTGTAGATTTCTCTTTCCAATTTTCACGTATTTGAGGGATAATTTATCGCATTTTCCTTGAGATCATTAATTATTTTCAGACGTAGTACCCCCGATATCTTCACAGACAAGTCGATATGGTTAGTTCCCTACCTTCGCCGGTTAACAGCCCTAACTCTCCCCCATACCACTCAGAAAAAACTTGGACGATAAATCATCCCTTAAATCGCATTTCTTAACGTCGGTTTTCAGATATTTTCAGGACGTTTTAGACAATTGTTGCGGGAAATTTGGGTCATCTGCCACCCCCAATACTCCCCATACGACTTGACTCAATCATTCGCACTTCGGACCAGATAAGTTTTTGCTGCTCTCCTTTCAGAATTTCGGGAGAATAGTCCTTTGGGGCATTCTTTTATGATGCGTAGCACGTTCAGGAACTGACAACAATGTTCGTGGCCAGTGTAGTTTCAGATTTGTAACCAATAATACTCCCTATTTTCAATGAAATAAAACTAAAGTATTTAGATTTTCACTATATTAACAAAACTATGACCGGTTTCACCACACTGTGGCTTCATCAGATAGATACAAACTAATGAACAGAGTTATTCCTTATATATTAGTCTTATTTCCTACTTAATATTAAAATAGGTACAAGAGGTATGTTGGAAAACCCATCGGAGTTGCTTACTTTATGAATTGAACAGATTGAGTAAAGGAGAAGGATTTAGATCTAATTGACTATTAAGTAACCTACCTGAATTCTTTTCTTTGTTGATCTCTAAAATTTCCAATAGATTGAGTTTTTGTCTGTTATTTTCATTGTGTAAAATTTTGAAATTATCATTAAAGTTATGGTTTTCTTCGAGTAAGTGATTAGAATAATGGGAATCTGATTTATGATAATTAAAACTACGTTTGTGCTCGGATAATCTAACTTTGAAATTTCTGAAAGTTCTACCAATATAAATTTTATTACATTCCCCGCAAGACAGTTTATAAACATCGGATTTATTTTTTTATGAATTTTAGATAGTTTTTGATATGTCGTCCTAAAGAATTATCAGTTCGGAATGCTATATTGAAATTATAATGCGAGAGGAATGATTTTAATTTCAAACTAGGATTACCAATATAAGTTAAGCTGTTGTATTTTGTGTTTGAACTTTTTATATTTGGAAATACTTCTTGAATTGCTTTTTGAAATTTTTTCGTGAAATCATGTTCTCAATCATAGTTGGACTGTAATCGTTATTGACTGCTATTTGTTTAATTATATTTAGCTTTTTATGAAATTATTTTGTGACATTGGGATATTAATGAGTCTATGTACCATACTATTGTAAGCTGCTAATTTATGTGGATAAGGATGTGTAGATGAGCTGTGAATAGTAATATCTGTATGCGAAATCTATTGGAAATTTTAGAGATCAACAAAGAAAAGAATTCAGGTAGGTTACTTAATAGATTAATTAGATCTAAATCCTTCTCCTTTACTCAATCTTTTCAATTCATAAAGTAACAACTCCGATGGGTTTTCCAACATACCTCTTGTACCTATTGTAATATTAAGTAGGAAATAAGACTAATATATAAGGAATAACTCTGTTTATTAGTTTGTATATATATGATGAAGCCACAGTGTAGTGAAACCGGTCATAGTTTTGTTAATATAGTGAAAATCTAAATACTTTAGTTTTATTTCATTGAAAATATGTATATCGATTTTCATCAAGTAACGACCTCCTCAATCAAATTAATAATACTTCCAATGATATTTATATTTCGGATAGTGGATTAAAAATAAATTCCATGAATTTTATTTCGGAATATAGAAAATCAATTTGAAAAAACAATCAGGAAAAATGAATATAAATGTTATTTTGCTAGTTTCGAATTTACTTTAAATGGACTAACGTTCATTGCGATACAATACCCTGCCTGTATACAGAGTTTACAAATCTTAGGAATAACCATTACCAATTCTTTATATTATTTATTAAATATTTATTACACTTTAACGGAGATAATTAGAATATAAGATCTGAAATCTTTTGTTGTTTTGGTCTCAATTTCAAATTGTGAAGGCCGCGATAAAAATCAAGGATAGGACATCTTTTGCCGGATACGATTGGATTCAATATGGCATATAAATATACAGTAAAAAGTCGTGCTATTTTGACATAGAGAGTTTCATCCTCTAAACCAGTGATTCCCAATCATGTCTATAAAGACCCCCAGGTGTCTGACAACTTGCAAGGGGTCTAAGTCAGCGAAAAAAAAATTCAAGCTAATATAAAATTCACAATTTCTCATCATTATAACAGTATTATCATTCAATAATCTTTCAATTTTGTATATTTTATCTCAGTAAGTCGAGATATTGATTATTATCAGTGCAATAAAGTTTATTATATTTGGGGGAAGTTTGACTCTTCGGATTGATCTGATTGTTCGTAGAAGATCTTAAATAGTACTCCGAACAACATATAAAAAAACTTTTGCTATAATGCTTTAGAGCAGTGATTCCCAAAGTGGTCTACATCGACCCTCAGGGGTCTATGACAACTTGCAAGTGGTCTACGTCAGCGAAAAAAATTTTGGGGGTCTATGAAATAAGAAATGGGGGTCCACGATAGTGGGCACATACACTGTAATTATTTATTTACATAATACTATCTTATAATATACAGACATATACATTATTTATAAAAGTACCTATGAAGTGAAAAATTTATTATATATGTTCATAGAATTGTGTAGGTTCTAGGATTTAGGTATTCGCTTTGTGGTCGCAATACATTTTGAACTTGAAAAACCTGCACATAATGAAATACCAGTATCATCTTGTACGAGTAGTCTTAGAGCTTCGCTAACTATCACTGACTTGTTCAATTCGTCACTCTATAAATACGAATGTGGGTTAGATTGTGCTAAGAAAATATTCAAAAAAATATAAACAGGTAGTTTATCGCACAAATTACAGTGAATCAGTGTTATTTTGTTCGAGAGTGCCGGAGAGAAGTAAGTACATTAATTTTTATTAAATTTTAGTTTTGTACTGGTAGTTAGAAAAGATTGATAAATTACGCCAATCATGACTTGAGTTATTAGTAATTTATTATTCAATCATGCAGAAATACACGAGTACTTCTCAATAATTTCGTTTTGAAAGTTTTAACAGTCGGATATTATAATTACAGTGTAATCCGAACTAATTGCTGCAAGGAGATGTTCGTATTATGGAATGTTTTCGGAAAAATCTAAAAATTCCTTTAATATACAGCTGCTGGTGTTTATGTCTTATTTAAAGAATGTAATTTTATCCACAGATGACTGATGCCATATCCGAATCTAAAAAGAAATGTAGACAGTACAGTGTTGATCATTTGAAATTCGGCTTCATTCTATCATTGCCGGACAAACAATTGCCTATGTGCCTTTTATGCGACAGAGTTTTGGGCAATGACGCTATGAAACCGTCTAAGCTGTAAGATCATCTGAGAAGATGTCACCCTGATAGAACAGATAAAGATTCGAAATACTTTCAAACACTCAAAGATACACTTCAGAAGAGACCCTCACTGGACAGAATCTTCGCTTCGACGTCACAAAGAAACGATGATGGTTTGCGGTCGTCTTACAATATCTCGCTAATTATAGCAAAATCCGGAAAACCGCATTATATCGGAGAGAAGTTAAATTTTGCCAGCCGTTGAAGAGATTTTAAAAACTGTTTTACACAAACCTGCATCTGATATAATTCAAAGAATTCCCTTGAGCAATAATACTGTTGAAAGACATATTGATGAAATGAGTTCTGATTTTGAAAGCTTCTTGTGTAATTATTTACCAACGACCCATTTCTCTATACAACTGGAAGAGTCAACTTTACCTGGTAATGCAGCATTATTATTGGCATATGTTCGTTTCGAATCAAGAAATCTACGAGGAAGTGCTCTTCGCAAGAACTTTGATAACCGACACTAAAGGTGAATCAATATTTCATGTTTTGAAGGATTACTTCATTGAAAAGGCAACCCCTTTATCAAATATAATTTCAGTAGCTACAGATGAAACTCCTGCCATGGTTGGACGTTATCGAGGATTTATAAGCTATTTGAACGAAATGTGTCAGGGGTGTTAGCAATACATTGCGTTATCCATCGACAACATTTAGTTGCGAAAAATTTCAGTGTTAGATTGCATGAATCTCTTCAATTATGTTCGACAAGATTTTTTGCACTTTTTGGGACTATTTTAGAATTTCTGGATACTGAAGATGAAATTAGAAAAGAAAATTTAATGAAGTGGAAAACAGACATAGCCTATTTAACAGATTTGTTTGCGAAATTTAAGATGGTTAATTTGCAGTTACAAGGCGACAGTTTAAATTTGATTAAAACAAAGTCAATCTTTTCGCGTTTCTTTCAAGAGTTAAACTAATGAAGCAAAATATTGGATGGGGCGAAATTTCTTAATTCCCCAGTTTGTCACAGACAAACTGCCAGGAAGACGACGTTTCTACCTATCTTCAACATTTAAATACTCTCTATCAGATTTTGAAACTAGGATTGAGGATGTTTTGACCATGGTAATACCACCGTCGATAATTAATCCATATGGTGACATAGAAGAAACGTTATAATACAAGAGGAACTGACAACTAAGTACAAACGAAGATCTCAAGATTAAAAACGGATATCAGCAATTCTGGTTGCAAAACAACATATCCGTTACTTATTCCGTATTATGGAATATAGCGAGGAAATTTTTAATTTCCTTTCCATCGTCATACCTAGTGGAAAGAGGGTTCAGCGCTGTTACCAATCTCCTAACGAAAAAAGAAACAGACTGGACATCCTTAGCCGAGAAGATTTAAGATCGATCCTTACAAAATTGACGCCAAATGCTGATAATTTATTATTGAAGCATCATGTTTATCCTTTTCACTAAAACTATTTACTTATTGCTCAGTTAATTTTATGTTACGTAAATTTTATATAACAGATACAAAATTTTATTTTGACCCGTTTTAATTTGAATTCAATTAATAAATGTAAAAATCAACATGTGTTTTTACTTTGAGTTTTTGATACTAACTTCACTGGAGTTAGAAAATTACAAAAAATCAATATCAGATAAGTAGGGGTCTACCCAAACCCGAAAAACAAGGCAAGGGTATACGACACAAAAAAATTTGGGAACCTATGCTCTAAACTTTTCTGTTATTTATCCAAGTCAATATACTGAACGATTACAAATAGGCCGTACCAGAATAATACAATCACGGGAATAATCCAATCATCAAAACATTTTTCAAACTCTTATTTCGAAATCGACTTCACTTCTCGCGGCGAATCCCCTTTTATATCTTCTATCGATTCAAAACGGGTACCTCGAAGTAATAATTTAAATTTTGGAAGAAAAAGAAAAAAGTCGGGCGGAGCCATATCACGTGAATACGGTGGTTGTTCGATGGTATTTGTTGAGATTTTGATCAGAAATTCATTGACAAGGATAGCCTTGTGACATGGTGCATTATCGTGGTGTAAAATCCAAGAGTTTTCTTTTCACAAATCTGGCCTGTTTTGAAGAAATTGCTCTCTCAAGCGTCACATAACGCGCAGGTAATATTCTGACTTTCTGGAAAGAATTCCGAGTGTACAACACCGCGGTAATCGAAGAAAACAGTCAACATTACTTTGACTTTCGATCGACTTTGACGTGGTTTTTGCGGTTTTGGTTCAGTTGGTAGGACCCATTCCTAAGATTTTTAACTGGTTTGCACGTCAAACTCATGAATCTATGTCTCATCACCAGTTACAATGCGTTTCATGAATGTGGGGTCGGAATTACTTGTTCTAATATGTTTTCAGAGATCTTAACGCGATTCAACTCTTGAAGAAAATTAAGGAATTTTAGAACTAGTCAAGCGGAAACGTGTTTCATGCCCGAACAATCATTTAAAATGGTACGAAATGATTCACAGTAAGTTAGACACAGAAAATTGATTGTCTACCTCCCACAAACATAAATGATTTGTAAACATCGCAGAACACATTTCTTAGAACTAACAAAATCGAGCACTCCAATAGAGAAATAACAACATTTTAAATTCTGACTTCCATCACACACCATGGTCATCATTACCGTCTTTCGAGAATTTCGCAAGGTGAACTCTGTGAGATATATTGGTATCTACAGGCAACAGCTCAGCTTTTAGATCCACGTGTCCAGGTTGGAGACAGTTCAACGTAATTTCGCGAAGAACGAAAGCTTGCGTAAGTATAATCCCATACCTTCACCACATGAGCTTAGTTGATGACACATATAGTTCTAGTAATTTTTGTTAACTTTGTATATATCGAATAAGGCGCCCGTTATAAAGTGAGACTTGCCTCAGATTTCATCGGGAAGTTCCATAAATGAAACATTCGAATTCCAGAAGAACTTGTTGTATTAAATAGATCATAGAGTAAAATATTTAAGTACGGCGTGCAAAAGGTGAAAACTCGAATTTAACATTGAGCCATCTAAATTTAATCAATTTTCTTTCCCCATCCCGATCCTAATAGGAGCAAATTGACTATTCATCCAGTCGTTTAAGTTCGACTCTCTTCCATTTCAATCATAATATTTCTGTCTGCCGTGGCGGCGTTCCAATGCTTCGCTAAACGTCATCATTCCGCCAAACGGAGCCAATTCAACAACGCTCGAAAACCACTATTGAATTATATTACTCCCAGTTCCTGCTCTGGCAAAGGTAATGCATATAAAATAGGTGATATGGAATTCTATGTGTGTGGTTTATCTGAATATGGCTCTCGGTTTTTATGCTCTGATAACTGTTCTGAGCCGTTTGAATTTTGTGACAGACACATGAACGGTGGATAGGCCGAATGGAACTACGGATAAAAATATTTTTACCTGGTTTGGAAATGGTCAAGTGTAATAAGGGTTTATTAAGTATGAAAATCCCTAGAGAATATGATATGGGAGAAATCTAAAAAGTTGAGGATATTTGTGGTTCCGAATATATATAGGCACAATTTAATTGTCCGTTAAATAGAGAACACAGTTCACAAAACAAAGCATATCATTCCCTTTTACGTTTTCATCAACCCAAACGGTTTGACCAAAAGAGGCGACGAAAAGTAAACGTCAATTTAACGAAGATGCCATTATTATTTTCTGTCATTTCAATGCGATTTTGTTCGTTCAATGTTCACCATTTATTGCTAGGAAGTCCTATTCAATCCAAGACTACATTAAAGTAATTAAAGAGTAACACGCAAAGGGTGAATAATTTCTTAAAATCGAGGCTACGACTGTGGAAGATGCACCAAAATCTGACAGAGCGAAAACCACATGTTATACCACATGAGTGGGCGCCTAGAACGAATTGAGGTGTTTGTTTACTCGCCTCTTGAAGAGGGCCAAATTGTAGAATGTTGGGAAGATGTTGGTCGGAAGCGAGTTCCACAGCTCGCCAGCCTTGTAAACAAAGGAATAAAGTTTAAGCAGCTTTAGGATCATGACATTCATGGCTGATTTTCACCAACAATCCTCGTCAATCAAGTGCAATCGAAGCATTCCCAAAAATTGATTGAATGTGCTTTCGAAAATGAGTACGGAAACCATCATTCCCACCAGATTTTATTCAATAATAACGGATACAAAAGTTCCCCGAAATTCGCTCAGTTCCACGTCACGTATATGTGAATTGGCCTGCAAGATCATGCTACTCCACAGGATTATGCATTCTTATGGGGAGTTTTGAAAATCATAGCTCACAACAATAGTTTCTCACTCTTCAAGACCTAAATACAATTTGTACTTAAGAGGCATTTACATGACGAAAATCCATAATCTCGATCGATTAAAAGATTTAATACGTCCCACCGGACTGTACCACTACTTTGTGACGCTGGGTGACGTTGATGATGAAGAGTTCATCGGAAACCCAGCTTCTTCTAGGGAAGGTTGAGTATTGTTCCATGAATAAAGGTCTTCAAGTAAGAATTTTTGTTTGTTGAGTGATTCTAATATTGAAATTTCTATGGGTCCTATCAAAGTGAAATTTATTGCAGTTCAACTTGTAAGTACCTGATATTTGTCGGAGTTACTTTTATCGTTTCGGATGTGTTTCCTTAAATTATTATTGATTTGGAAAGATAGATCTCACCAAAACCTTTCTGTAAAAAACTAGCCAAGTCTCGATGGAGCTACTTGTTTATCTCTGAAATGTAATGAAACCTAGACAAAGTCATGCCAAGTCTGAGTTTCCTTCCTAATTTATTAAATGCTGGAATTTTCTGTTGGTAAATATGAAATGACGAGTTATGTCTTGTGGTATTATCATGGGTAATGGTAAATCGAGAAGACATGTTTTCCAGTTTTCTTTGAAATTGTTACACGGAAAAAATTGAATGAATTATTATTTCCCATTTGGGTGTATTGAATTGAAGAATTTTCTCGAAGGTTTACTTGTTTATCCGTTTCACTGAAAAACACTGAAATATCGTCTACATACCGACACCAGTAAATATAGTATATATTAAGTGAATGATTATGTGTTCGATGTTTTAAGTTGTTCATCAATATTTCGGTTAGTAGCGGACTGAAAGAATTACCCATAATCGGACATATTTAACTCGGAGAACACTTCTGAATGAAAATAAATTTGGTTGAAGCAAACTTGCATTAGTTGGATAATATCTAATTTATTGAGAGAATTGATATGGTTGAAATCTAATAACTTTTGTAGTCAAATGGGAGTACACGAATGTCAGTTTTCAATATCAAAAGAAGCAAATTTCACATCAATCGGTATTCTTTAGATTTGTCTATTGAATCAATTGTGTTTTTGATTGAAAATTTTGGTTGGAAATGGCTTTGTTTTATCAATAAGTCATTGAAAAATTGAACGTTCGTGCAGATACATACGAAACTGCAGGTCTAATTGGGTAATCAAAAAAGTCATATATTTGTAGTTGGATCTTCAGTTAATATTTCATAGTTTACGTATTTTAAATTAATCAATTTTCGAAAATGTATATCCTATTCATACACAAGGTGCTTCAACGAAAACTAAACAGAGGCTATATCTACCAAGATATTCATTTCTGATCATGACGCAAAAACAGGTCAATTTTTGTTTCAAGGGGGACATCTTTTGGGGTACAAAACTTGCCTGAAATATCAACTCCCTAAGCGGGGTTGCAATTCTTGAACATTTTGTATAGGAAAGATGAGTCGAGTGATGACTCAAAAGAAAGGTGGTATCTTTGTTTCCATCGCCTTGAACAAATTTTCATTTAATTGAAAACTGTAAAAGATACAGGGTGAGCAACTGAAAGATAGGAAGAAGACTATTTCCTGAGAGATCAATTCAAGTTTCAGTGAAGAATTTTGATCTACTAGAATGAGTTATTTAGACCATTAGTGCAAACAGATCAGATTCATTCCAGATCAAACGCTGTCATCTTTGATCTGAATGAATCTATTCTAGTTTTTCGCACTAATACTCCAATAGTCTTGGGGCGATAGTCTTCTCTATTTTTCAGTGGCTCATTCTGTATCTTCTACAGTTTTCAATCTAAAATGAAAATTCTTTCACGGGAATACAGACAAAGATAATACCTTTCTTTCGAGTTATCACTCGACCCATCTACCCTCTTCCAAATTTTCAAGAGTTGTCACCCCTGCTCCAGGGGTTGAAATTCGAGATGAGGATGGTACTTGATGATGACTGCCATTGATCAGCATGGATCTGTTCATTTATACCTCACTGAAACTTGAATATTCTCAGGGAAAAAGTCTTTCCTATCTTTCAGTTGCTCAGCCTGAATCTTTCACAGTTTTCAATCAAAAATGGAAACTCGTTCAAGGCAATGTAGACAAAAAAACCACCTTTCTTTTGAGTCATCACTCGACCCATCTCCCCTATTCAAAACGTTCAAGGATTGCAACCCCCGCTTAGGGGGTTGATATTTCAGGCAAGTATTGTACTTCAAAAGATGTCCCCCTTGAAATAAAAATTTTCCTGTTTTTGCGTTTTGATCAGAAACTGGGTTTTATAATTTCTGGTAGATTTATTTTTGATTGAAATTATTTCAAGATACGAAACTGTTGAGGAGAAATTTTTCCTCAAAATTATAGCTTGAACTTCTTTCGTAATTAGGGGCCAGAAATTGGCGTAATATTTGCCTAGCAGTATAGCCACGCACGAATAAACATTCAATGAAACGCTTATCATCATTTGTTAAAACCATTGTTAACAGAAATAAAACGTCAAAAACAAGCAACACCAAGATAAAATTCGAGTTCAAACCAGATGTCGCCTATAACTCAATGCCATTTCATTATTTTTGTTTATCATAGAGTTAATGCATCCAGTCTTGGTTCAGAGGTTTCACAACAGGAGGTTCATATGATGGTGGAAAGGAGAACATTATTGACGACAATTGGCACAATTCTGAATCAATATTCGAGTTCGACCCCTCAAAATGATGGGAAAGGATCAAACTAGTGATTGAATTACGCAGTTGATTCATTACAACAGCCAAAAATTTTTTAATGCGCGGGGAATATTGTTAATATTTGAGGAAATCGTCCATTTCGAATTAGAACGGAAATCAAATTTCAGGTTGGTTTTAGAAAAAATTGGTTCTTTGGCTTCCTTGAACATCCATGAAAAACACAACAGAAAAAATATTTCGATTTCAGCTGAAAATCAGGATGAAAAGAATTCTTCACTCTACTTTTTTACCAGTTCTTGGAATACTTTCAAGATCAATATGTCAAATTGTTCAGAAAAAACTGAATTGTCGACTGAATGCCCCATTCGAACTCTTCAGTGAAGAAAACGTTCCACCGATCTTGAAATATTGCTCTTTTTCGAATGAGTCAGCCATATTGGATTTCACCGGAAGTGAAATTTCGATACAATTTCTGAAAAACCTGATTCTTTGGTTTTCCAATGAGGAAAAAGTTATAGTAATGTTTCGCATCCACTGAAGATGGAAGATTTGATAACAGATAACATTTCCATTCTTTGTAACTCTTTGATAGTAGCATTTTTCAATGTTTCTGATGGAGTTTCCGAATATTTCCGATTTCTCATGGCGTATTCAATATTTGAAAGCCATTCTTTTATACCCAACTTATATTCAAATTCAAAATAACATATTTGGTAGAGCAATCGAATGTAAATTTCGTGCCACTTCTGAATTCCCTTTCATCCTTTCAATAAAACTCAAGAGTCAAGTAAATTTATGTTTTACATAAGAACACCCAATTACCTGCTCCGCGGGGCCCTGCTTCGTCCCGGATGGGGGAGAACTGCCAGGAGAATTCTTCGGCTTCCGATCAAAGTTTTACGAATCCTGTGGGATGATCATATAAATTCCACGACTCGAGTATAATCTTGGAGGGTCAGCGTTTAGCGACCATAAACCGATGCTATCTGACCAATGGGGTCTCGTTTGGAAACGAGTTTTGTGTCTACCTTAGCTATCCTCCACCTAAGCAGCAGGAGAGACGTGGAACAAATGGAGGGTGCATGTATGTTTCCCAATTTTATTAGTCCAATTTTCTGGCGAAGATCGAAACTTTACGTGGCGATTACTTACGCCGTTTGGAATCTAAGGGATGAAATGTTTTTAAATGGGTAATAAGTGATTTTTACGGTATTCTAGAAGGCCTATAGTTTGCCGAAAATATGGAAATTATTATATTTAATATTAATACAGAGAAGTGAAAATATTTCTTAGAAAAAATTCGAAATGAGATAGTTTTTGGTAAACATCATTATTAGCTTGATTTGAATCAATACAATGTTTTTCCACCTAAGAGATTCTTGACACTCTCAAGAATTGTTTTGAACTTCTCTCATCTGTATTTGAGTACACGAGAAATTGCATCAGAATTTTCAGCAACATGAATACAATCACATTTGAAATTCCAATTTTATTTGGCAACATAAAACAAATCTTCGTTTGAATGCCATAATATTTCCTGCATGCTGGAAAGTGTCATTGATGAAACCTCTGCTAAAGGTGAAGGATTTCTCAAAATACGGTGATCTTCATCTCATTAGAATTCTTCACTCAATGTTGAGAGTTCTGGAAGAATGCACTGTGCTCCAGATAAAAGTGTGTGAGTGGGTAGGCAAAAACTTAATTTGTTTCATAAATATCTTTGACGTAGAAGCAGTCACAAAAACATACATAGAATATACTGTGAAATCAACTGAACAAAGAAGTAAAAATAAAATAGAAAACATTACATCAGTTGATGTTAAAAATTGAAGATATTAACAAATAAATGGATATAGTAATCTACAAACAATCAATAAAAAATTCTGTAGTGAGCTTTCCCTATTAATAATCGAAGGTTTTCATAGGTATTATTGATTTGTGGTGGATGTAACGAGATATTTTATTGTTCGTTTTTTTGAAAGTAGCTGCAATGATATACACAACCAAATTTATAAGGAATCATTCGTTATTTCGTATTTGATTGTTGCCGGCTCGGTGACGTAGGGGATCTGATGCTCGTCTCCTGCGCAGAGTTACCTGGGTTCAATCCCCACAAAGTCGGTGTGATTTTTCGGATTCTGGAAATCGCTTGAGTGTCCATCTTTCGGAGGAGATGTAAAGCTGTCGGTCCTGTCTAACAGAGATGTGTTGGACATTAAAGATCCCTTCCCTCGACACGAGAGGGGTTCGGCAAAATAACCGGGTTAATGAGGTGACAGAATTCCCCGGCGTGTCATTAGCCGTAAGGCAGAAATAGAGCACGTTAAAGGAAAAACAAACAAATATTTGATTGTTTTTAATCATGGATTTTTGACTGCTTGTGAATAATGAAGTTTTTCGTTGTAAAAAACTCGATAGTATAATAAGAAATATTGAATTATCACCACATGTTCGGGGTATTGTACCCAGTCGTTACTGAAATTTGAAACTGTGAATTTCAAAATTTAAAATAGCTTATAATTATAATTGAAAATACTTTCGTTGGATATTCCGATGTAAAGAGTGATCGAATGATTGTTCTCGTTAAAGAAGGGGAGACACAGAGGGTTGTAGCGGCCACAATCGGGGTATCACAGGGGTGATTTCAAAAAGCTATGCCCGATACGTGGAGCTACAATCTCTGCTAAATATTCCTAAAGAAGTCGTAGAAATATCACTTCTGAAGAACAAGACCGCTTTTTGTGCTAAATTTCAAGAGACCCTAGTGCGTCGCACCCCATACACTAAAGGGAATTTCTGGAAGCTACAGGCATCAGAGTTTCAGTCGAAACGATACGTCAAAGACGTTTAAAGAGCAGAATGCCCTAAGCTTTCAGAGCTAACCAGACAAAAAAAATTAACAGACTTAATTGGTGTATCCAGCACCAAAATTGGAATATTGAGAATTGGCGAAATGTTCTTTTTTCGGGTGAGACCAGAATTGGTGTTCGATCAAATAACGTTCGGATTCGGATTCTAAGGAGTCGTAGAAGACAAGTTAGACACCAAGTAGCAAGACGAATTCCGAAATACCAAGGGGGCAGTGTGATTTTTTGTGGTGGCATTATGCTGGGAGGCAAAACATATTTGATTTCGTTTTCTGCGAGTGTAACGGTTAGAAATTACGTGGACCTAGTGCTGGAGGCCATAGTGTGACTCTGGCGAGGTGCCCACGGTAAGAATTTCACCCGTTCTATTGAATATTTAAGGGATGATCTCAAAAGGTAAATTAGATCGCGCCAGGATAATCCAAGAATGCCACAACAGCTCATCCAAGCCGCCACAGAAGAGTGGCAGAGTATCACTCCAGAGCAGGTCTAAAACCTAATCCAAAGCATGCCTAGACGGATTCAGGATTATATCAGGGCAAGAAGAGGTAATACAAGCTACTGACGTCGAGAAAAAAACGTCTACTCCGTGAAAAAACAATTTTCAATTTTTTTACTACATGCGGAAAGTCTCTTATTTTCTTTTATTTGTTTCTTTCTTAAAACAAACCTTAATTTATTTCCTTTTTTTCAACTGAAATATCTGAAAAAGGATCAATTCTAACAATCCTTCGAAATTTTCGAATTCCCTGAGGTAATATTCAAAATATCGGGCGATTCCTTATAAATTTGGTTGAGTGTATATTTAATAGGTCTTAGAATTCCATTGCTTCTAGTCTCATGAAGATGTATGTTTAAAGAGGTTTTGAATTTTCTTAACAAAGATGACCGTCTGGCTCACGGAAACACAACAAAAGCTAGGCGATTATATCAGCGCTTTCCAAAATCGAGTAATAGCAGACAGGCGAAAATTTTAAAATATCCACAGAAGGTTAAGTTAAACTGGTACTTTTACTTCAAATGATTATTTAAAAGGTGCAACTCAAACTATGAGAACTCCAGATATTGAGGAAGCAGTTTTGAATTGTATTGATTGAATCCTCATGTGAGTACAAGAAAAATTGGAAATCAATTGAATATTTCACATGTTCTAGTTTGCAGGATTCTCTACGACGTTTCATTGCACCCGTTTCATATTCAACGCGTCCAAACTGTACTTCCTCGAGATTTTGCTTCAAGACTGAGTTTTTGCCGATGGTTCTTAGATGAAATACTAATTTCAATAGTGAATGTTCATAGACAAAGCTAACTTTTCTAGAACTGCTATCATATTTCTTCACAATAATCATTATTGGGCTGAGGAAAACCCCCATTTGATTGAAGAAACTCATCATCAAGAACAATTCTCACTAAATGTCTGGGTCGGAATAATTGGGGCTTATTTGATTGGGCCATTATTTTTTGCCTAACAAACTAAACGGTCTCGCTTATCGGCAATTTCTTGAGGAGGAGTTACTTTTATTGCTCGAGGATGTGCCACATTAGGTGAGAAACATAATGTAGATCATGCACGATGGGGCACCAGCACATTTTAGTGGAGAAGCTAGGGAATTCTTGAATAATACATTCAACAACCGATGGATAGGTCGAGATGGGCCAGAATCATGGCCTCCTAGGTCTTGAGTGTTAAATAGTTTAGACTTTTTCTTGAAGGGATATCTCAAAAATTTAGACTATAGAAGAATTGAGAAATCGAATAATAACCTCTTGTGACACGGTAAGAAATACCCCAGGAATATTTCAAAGAATGCGTGATAATATGCGAAGAAGGACAGAGGCCTGTATGCAGGTGGAGGACAATTCTATTTAGTTTTTAATTGTTCCTTTTTTTAGTTTGATATTGATTAAGTATGAGTTGAATCTCAGAAGATGAGCTATCAAAATAAAACCAAATTTTGGGCATACCTATCGAGTATTTCTATTATTTTTTTTTAATTTAGTGAATAACATACAATTCAAGTAATTCAAATTCAATAATTTTTCACTCGAAAACGGTTGGAGATACGAGAAAATTACGGGTGTTAAAAAAGTTTCTAAATTGAACGACGATGGCGAAAATCGATTGTAGGCTGATCAGTGGCGTACTGCAGAAAAGTTTGAAAGAGCAAAAGGAGACATGGCCTCGGAAAAGAAAACACCTTGTGCATTTCAGTTGAAATTTAGGCCGTGTAATGATGGAGGCTGTAAAAAATAGCTTGCATTCCAAATTTGGGTTGAATATCTCAAAAACTGCAGGAGTTTTGCGGACCTATGTTTATATAAACTTATTTTCTTAAAATTGCACATAGATTTACCTCCTCAAGTTGTGACATACTATTATGTAACACCCTGTATATCTCAGAATTTGGATGCGCTTTTCTGTATTCAACTTTGTATACTGAATCTGTTGGTTCCATGATAATTCACTATCCAACATGACTCCTAAGAATTTAACTTAACTTAAGTTTTATGTTCAAAGTTACAGTCGGCCATGATTATTTGTTCAGGAAATTATATTCGCTTTATAGTGAATGAACAAATTACTGTATTGGTACTTGACAGGGTATGACCATGGTCACTAAGAAAAGAAATGAGCTCGAGTAGAGCTTCTTGTGCCCAAAGTATGAATTCGATAGTTAAAACCGAAAGGACTTTTTCAAACAAGTTTATCTATCAATTTCTTATTACTTTACAAACCAGTAGGTTAAAACAGTGAACTCAGGATCCAAACCATAATAGTATGTAGCAATGTCTTAACTATCACATGCAAATATTTTCGCGTGTATTATTTCAACACAAAAGTGAATTATAAAGTTATCTCACGTAGATTAACTAAATTCTTTGTTTCGTTCTCTGGAAAAATGCCTGCTCATTTCTTATAAGTATCTCATCAACATAATGCGCTACCTCTTACTCGGGATTTTTTATGGCATTCCCGAAGCAAGGTAATCTCTGAATATTAAAAAGTGAAAAATAAGGAAGTTGTCAGCTAAAGGGGACCGAATGGTATATATTATCCACCTTGTCAAGTAGGAACTTTCGAAAACAGAATTATTCTCCATGTGATGAGAATATTTAAGCGTCTACTAAATATGCGGCGGAGATTCTACTGATCCATACGTTGTTGGCAGATTACCGGCTGATTTTGGTTCAGTGAGGGTTGTTCTATCTAGTATGGAAAACTGAATGTTGATGCACATGCAGTTGTTTCATAGATGTTATCAAATCATGTTAAAATGATTTTTTGTTTTGAGTTTGTGATGTACCAGGATGGTATGAAAGTTTTCGGCCTGAAAAGAAATAGCACCAGCACATCTGATTGTCATTCTCTATGGTACAATGATGGAATAAACGTTAGGTGTTCTTTAAATTTGAATGAGTTTAAACGAAACGATGTTTATTATACACTGCTTCTTTCCCCTCACTTTTCCTCTTTCGTTTTTCACGTTACTGCCTTCTATAACAATCGAAGATGTTGTGTAGCAATCCGATTTCTCCAATTAATCATTTATATCTCTTAAACTCAGTTTTCATAATTTTATTAATAATTCAATCTCATTTCATCTAGGTTAATATAACAAAAGAAATTTCGAAATCTCTCCACTCTCTAATTGAATTGGTTGTCGAGGAAATCCGGAAAAATTACCGACTAATTATAACGCCTCAGACGATTGGAATTTATCCAGAAAATCAAAGAATACTTAATTTCTATTACTGAAAATTATTCACTCCAATCGCTACAACACAGCTCCAATAAAATTACAAACGATTCCGAAGATTTCTGAATGGAAAGGGCGAATCTAATGAATTCCGAACTTATATAGACTCGGTTCTATGAAAAACTATTGATTTTCAAAGAAACTAACAGAGAGCGAAATTATTCTCTTCACAACAATAAAGTGGAAACGAAACATAGAATGAGTACTGCTTTCCGTTCTCCCACAGAAACGAGAAAACGATCTTCTTTCAAGTACTGACTTCAAAATTAACCGATGAACAACCTAGATCAATACCAGCGACGCCTTACGGATATAACTATAATTTTCATTGGGTATCATTACCTCTAGATTTTTGATTTTTTGATTGGAATTTCAAACTGTTTGAATATTTAACTTGATGAAATGAGATTGAATTATTAATAAAATTATGAAAACTGTGTTTGAAAGATATAAATGATTAATTCGAGAAATCGGACTGATACAGTTGATGAAATTTAGAATCATAATCATAACATATGATTCAAGAGAGATAGCGAAAGATAAAAGGCAGACCAAGGGCCAAAGTCATGGTAAATCAACAGAAATTTGAACTAAAACTGAAACCAACTAATATAGGGTAAGTTAAAGCATAATTGAAAATTTGAAGAATAAAAGCAGTAGTGGTTCTGATGGTATAACCTCGAAGGTTTTTAGGGTTGGGATAAATTACTTGGCTCAGCCATTAACACATTCAGTAAATAAAATCATGAACAAGGGTACATTTCCAATCCAACTTAAAACTGCGGTTGTAGTGCCTTTGCATAAGGGCGGTGATAAAAATCAACAGGCCGATCTCCATATTATCTGTGCTATCCCAGATTGTTGGAAAAGTTCTTAAATTTCGGTTAACTGCATTCATGAACCAAAACAATATTTTGTTGGAGTCTCAATTGGTTTCAGAGAAAACAGATCCACGCAGGATGCCATTGCGGCACTAGTCAAAAAGATCTATCAAGCTTTCAGTGACGATTAAGTAGCTTTATGCATTCTAATTGATTCAGCAAAGGCTTTGGACACAGTAAAATATGGCATTCTGTTGGAATTGTTGGAGGAGTTGGGTTTCAGGAGGGTGGGTCTGGAGTTGATGCGAAGGTATCTTAGCGACAGGAGGCAGATGGTGAGGCTGAATGGAGAAACTCACATCGAATTAGAACTACTTCGTTATGGGGTACCTCAGGGAACAGTTTTAGGTCCGACACTGTTCATTATTCACATAAATAATTATACCCATTATCTTTAGACGATCTTCAAAACTCGGCCTGTTTCTGCCATATAGAATGCGGGTTGATGTGCGTTGAATCCCCACAAGAAGTTCCGTGTGAGCTCTCACAATGGGGCACCATATTGGTCCTTCAAATTCGAGCATGTAATCAAGATAGGTCATGTAAATGTTTTCTGCCACAAGTGGATCACATTGGTAAAATGATCTGGAAATAAGATAAATAATTTTTTGGCTTTAGAGGTGACTTCCTAATTGCATCTGCTCCAACTTGGGTCACCAGATAGGATAACATATAGATCTTTGGTACGAGTTTTCTGGGTGATCTTGTGCCCATCGATTGAGTTTAGCTGGTTGAGGTTAGTTTTTCTCAAGTTTTTTCTCCCTGTCCTCTTGAATCATATAAAATATTAGGTATGTTTCATCTGTTTTTTTTTTCTTCGCCCGAGCTCACATTTTTGCAGTGTTTTGGGGATACTATGTGTTTTTTGAGTGCTTATCTATTTCACATACTATGCTTCCCTCGGATCCTGTTTAGAATAATCCAAGTTTTACGTTATTACATAATTAATGTGAACCTACCTTTTTCCATAATCCTTTCTCTCCTGAATACTGATTTTAGCCATTATTTGTGTGACACAGACATTCACGTTTAAGTCGATTTTCCATTGATTTTTGCTAATAGACTGACTTTGATGAGATCTGGGGTAGTATTGGGAATTTATAGGCCAAGATTTCAGGTTTTAAGTGCGACGTGATAATAATTACCAGTAAAAGGTTAGGTTAGATTTTTGAATTCAAACGTTGTCCTTTCCGAATCTGACTCCAAAGAGTTAGCTGCTTATGTAATGCATCATGGTTTCAACAGTATCCGAACCCAGGAATATATAGAAAGATTTTAATCGAGAGGAAATCTCAATTCTGAATTTTAGGATTTATTCTAAAATGGATTGCGAAATTCTTCATTTGGATTTTTTGAAGTTGAAGATTATGTCTCTATACGGGTTTTGTGACCATTTTGAACTTTGAGAAAATATATTTTCTCCTTAGCATCTTAATGTGCTGGCGCACACAGAAATACTTCTAATGTGGTCTGGGAGTGCGTTCAGGAACTGGAAGAACTGGCAGTAAACAACCATATCCGTCTAATCTGGGTTCCGGATCACAACAGATGAAATAAGATTGTGGATAGCCTGGATGGTCTAGGGACTAAGTATATTCTGGTCAAACTGCATTTCGTTGTGCTATCGTGATTTTCTGTTGTTCTTTAGGACTAGGGTATTTCAAGTAAGTAGGGTATACCATACAACAGGATCGTGATATGAAATAGGGTAGATTTGGAACTATCTCAGATCCAAGAGCAAGAAAACAAACAGAGTTGTAGGTAACAAGGATTTCGTATAACAAACTATCAAAACATCTACCGTCCATCAGGATTGATGTGACCGAACTACCAGCTTAAAAAAGATAAAGTAATATCTCCTGATCAAACACAAAACTATGAAAACCAAACTATAAGTAGAATAAGGCGTTAGAGCAGGTCTTAAGATCAAATATAACCTTAGAGTTAATGCTTCTCTCGCTGTTTCTTTTATCCAATATATCTTTGACATCATCAAAAAGGCACAAGTAGAAATCAGGTAACTTGACAGACTAACTGAAAAGCAACTTAACATTTATGAACCCACAAGGACTTTATCTTAGTTTAACGAGAGGGCAACCTACTTTCTGATGCTATTTTATATACAATAAGGTCAAAAATCATTTGTTTGAATTGTCAACAAAAGTTTTTCTCCACTGTAAGTATCAATTTCTTGTTAATTTATTAGAACTGTACATCAAGTTAGTATTGATTGGTATTAGGTTTTCCTGTACCTAAAATAGCTCGTCTTCATTTTAATCGTTATTTTATCGAAAGCCTCCAGTTCCTACGGAAAATTAAATCATTAAGCCGTGGTACTAAGAACAGACAGAGTGGATTTTATTTCTATGTCAGTTCCCATGTTCCACTATGTGGCGGTCTGAGTTTGACGTTTGGAAGTTATTTAAAAATAGTAATAAGACTAATTTTGTTGGTTTATAGTTTACATCGTTTTTCTGTTAGATAAAATAGGGAATAAATGCTCAATCGGGGATATTATTAATTTATCTACATCATTCATGGTCGGTGTCAACAAATTTACATTTAACGGAAATACTAGAATTCATGACCAATTTGCAGAAATCAATTGAGAAATTACAATCTAATTTTGTCTATTACTGTATGATACCAGAGAGAATATAATAAAATGATAACTTCAAGCGATCAGAATGAATTTGTAGCTTTTGCAATTCTAAACCAATAACAATTTAACTGGACGTTTCTTTCTTTATGCCAATTAATATCTCGAAATCATCACGGCGAAATATTTCAGTAGAATAATACGTATTCGAATTGAACATATATTGAGTCAGTTTGTACATTGTTTTTATATTAGTCATTCACTTCTTCAAACTAATTTTCATTCTTTCGATTCGTGTTCAGTCAGGTAAAACAAGCAAGGTCGTTCAAGGAAATAGAGGTAGTCACAAAAGATTCAGACATTAATATCTATTTTCATGTCATAATGAAATACGATAATTCTATAAGATCGTGAATAGAAAAACAATATGAATAATTTTAACGAATTTTGAGGAGTTTGAAAATTTCCGAAAATAGTAGGTACAAAATAAATATTTTGCACCTACTACAACGGATTTCATTAGAGTATTGCATAATTGGACATAGAGAACGTTGCCTAATGTCAGTACTGAAAATTAACCTTTATCGTTTATCACTTGGCAAAGGTTTCACAAATATTTATTGAAAATACTCGACATACGTTTCGGGTTGTTAGCCCATTATCAAGATACAATACTAAATTCAAAATGATTTCACTTATGTATAACGGCATTCACAACAGGATGTAAATTGAAGTCTAGTTGGTCGTTGCACGTAATTTCAATAATCTCCAAGATGTCCATCCTTTCTCCTTTATTACCTGGATGCATGAGTTCGATTTGCTCGAAATCTATGAAATGATTTTTATTGATGTAGTGGTCCGAAAAACCCGTAGAATTTTTATTTTGGAGAATAGATCTTTTAACTCTCTTTTCAATGCATCTTCCGGTTTGGCGTACATAGAATGTCTCACATTCACTGGAGTGTATTTTATATATTTCGCTTTTATCCCATAATTTTGTTTTATCTTTATTATCACCCAATAATGAACCCAAATTATTTTTATTAGTGCTGATGGTGTTAATATTATTTCTGTGTAATCTGTTACATATTTTGTTGCTAATATTAGGAATATAGTTACTTGGAAATTTTCTGTTAGATTTCTCAGTATATAAGGGATAAATGCTCTGTAATAAAAGTTTATGTCGTTTTTGTCTTATTAAGGTATTCATTTTGGTTCATTGCCGTTGTTCATAGCGATTAATTTTAAAACTTGAACTTCATTCTCAAAATAGACAGCTGACAAAGGAATAGAAAGCAATCTGTGCACAAATGAATGAAAAGCAGTCAATTTGATACTCTGTGATTGGGAATTACTGTTATGAATCAGGGTATCCGAATAGGTTGATTTTCTGTATAATTTAAAGGCTCCAAGCGTTAAGCGAGAATTCCATACATATTAACCTTTATCTTTTAGTAATAACCTTCTCCACTTAATTTCTGTACCCTCTTAAATATCGAAGAAAGAATTTTCAAGCGTGAAGGATGCTCCAGTAATGAAATTCGACTATGATGTCAGTAAAGATTGTGCCACCATATCATACATTTGAGATAAGCATTGAAGTTTTGGTACTTAATGATCATAGTGCTTCACAGGTAATTATTATATTCCAAACGTTATATGATACAGCGAAAACAGCAGCAATGAAGGTGGAAATGCATATTTCACTCCTAATTCTCTCCTTTTTAGCTTTCAGCGCACGCCGTGCTACAAGAAATTTCAACACAAAGACCACCTACGGAGGGAAGTAGTAGTTGCTAATTCATTATATGTTAATTCTGGCTCTTCACTCCAGCACCGCACCCGACGAGCATTCTCCCATTGTTTCTCGAATAAAATGCAACAAAAGGTGTAAAACACGATTCGGAAGTCGTTTGGTATATTAGAACTCATGCGATATATGTATAATGAACGAAACACGTTGAATATTGAAATGGAAAATGATAAAACACGCATATACTCATAAAATGTAATCATTGAATTTAGATATAAGAAATCGTAATACCGGTTGAAAGGTACTTTAATATCCTATTCTAATCACAGAAAAAGGGTGTTCTATTTGAAATTGAAAAGGTTATTGCTATTTGTAAATTTGAAAATTACTACAATATTCTGCACACTCTGTTTGAAATTGGTTGATATAAATGTAGCCATAAGCAGTCCAAGACATTTTGATTTTATCATTGAAGAATTAATTTAGAAATTTTAATCATTCAGGTAACATTCAACTAATAGTTAATTGATTCCGCCCTTCCTACCTGATAGTTAATCATGCAGATGATAAGAAATTGAACTATGTATTTTATTAGCACAAGACCCACATGAAACTCTCCCAGGAATGTTTTAATAGTGAAGATAAAACTGATAAATTTGACAATACTGGAGTCTAAAAGTTGTATTGTGAAGGCGTCTATATAGTTCAAACTGGTCGTTTATTCAAAACGAGATATAAAGAGCAACAATCAGATTACAATAACCAGAAAACAGATGAATCTACTTTTGCTACACATTGTGTGGAATATGTCCATTTTTCACCAATAGATCAACTTCAAATTATTCGCAGAATGCCTAAAGGACGAAAGTTACATTTTTTAGAGTCTATCAAAATTTTGAAACTCCAACAAACTCCCCATAAGGATAATCTTCTGAAACATCATGGTCCGGCTCATTCGTTCATATTCGTTTGTTACCTATTGTTTTCACCCTTATTTATTTTGAATATACCTTTTCATGTATGTATGTATTTTCATATATGATGATAGGATAATACATAGTTTCATTTCTTATTGTCATAATATTCAACTATTTTAGCAGCCTTGAATATTAAAAAAATCAAAATAACTGTATGGGTTCGTGACGGAAAATTATAATGTGTTTTAGGAATTTTACTTAATAATTGTGATTCGTAACGCGTTTCACTACACCGTAGCTTCTTTAGGCGAATGAATGTACAGAAATTATGATAACTATTATATATAAATAAAAAATAAAATAAAACGCGTTACGTATCGCAATTATAATTTGGAGTATTTGATATTTTTGTAAGTCCTTCGATGTATTGGAGTAACACAAATATATCTATTATTATTATTATTATCGTGGACTTATGCACTATCTCAGCTGTTAGCTGGATATAATTTACCTTTCCCAGATTCAGCAATCAAAGGAATAGGCTCGATTACAATATACTTGACATAAATTTCCTAACTATTCTTCATGTATTAAGAATAACAGCTTTTGCATTTCTATATAGGTATTCTTATGCAATTCTAATTTCTTAAGGCTATCATGCAAAGTTTTGGGTATTAAACCAGTCGAGGATACGATGACAGGAACAATATCTATTTTCTCGAGGTGCCACATCTGCTTGATCTCAATAGCAAGGTCTGTGTATTTGGACTTTTTCTCCTGGAACTTATTCAGCACGTTGTTATTATTCGGTATGGCGACATCCACCAGCATTGCTGTTTTGGCTCTCTTATCATACACCACTATGTCCGGCCTATTATTCGTCACCATTCTGTCAGTGATAATAGGCCTATCGTAGTATAATCTGATAGAGTCATTTTCCAATACGGGCGCCGGTTGATACTTGTAATATGGCTGGAATGTATTCAGAAGTCCGTACTTGTGTGCAAGTTTCTGATGGATAATGTTGCACACTTGATTATGCCTGTGAAGATAGTCTGTATTGGCCAGTTGTTCACATCCGGACGTAATATGCTGTATAGTCTCCGATCTTATATGGCATTTTCTGCACCTATCTGTTTGTAATGTTCCGTCCTTCATAATAAATTTTTGTAGTTGTTTGTAGCGATCACTTGGTCTTGGATGGCCATAAGGAATCCTCTGTTTCCGCGAATAATTCTCCTTTCATCAACCATTTGTTGGAGGCTTCTTTGTCGATGTGTGGTTGATTAATCTCATGGTGATGTCGTCCATGCAATTCCTTTCTTGACCATTGCTCTTGTTTTCAGTATCGGATAGGAATGGTAGATTCAGCAGGTCATCTCTGGTAGCAAGATTTAGAGGTGTATATCCCTTATCAGCCAACGATACCGCTCTATGTAGGTCAGAAGTGAGAGCTTTTTCTGAGAAGAATTCTCTGAGATTTTTATCTGTTCGGTGTGTAAATTGACTACATCTATCAATCCGCGTCCTCCTTCTTTCCGCTTCAAAGTTGTTCGTATCACAGACGATTTTGGATGATGGTTGTTGTACTTTGTTAGCATCGTTCGAGTCTGCCTTTGAATATCATCCAGTTCTGTCTTAGTCCATCTGATTATTCCATATGAGTAAAGTAACACTGGAATGGCGTAGGTGTTAATTGCCTTGACTAAATTCCCCGAGTTCAACATCGATTTCAGCACAGACTTCAGACGCTGACTGTATTCTGAACGAATCTTCTCCTTTGATTGTTTTTGGTCTAGCAATCTGGCTTGTTGGTATCCCAGATATTTGTATGTTTCGCCATCTCTCATGCACTGTATAATATCACCGTTTGAAAGTTGTGTTTCACCATCTATGACTTTCCCTCTTTGAATGTTCAGGGTCTTACATTTTTCAATCCCGAATTTCATATGAACATCTGCCGAGAACTCACTGACAGTTTTCAGCAAATCATCCAATTGCTTCTTCTTCGAAGCATATAATTTGATGTCATCCATATACAGCAGGTGGGAGATTGTATGATAATTCCTTTCTGCTTTTATCCTAAATCCGTATCCTGTTCTATTGAGCATTGAGGACAATGGGTTCATTGCCAAACAGAACCATAGTGGACTCAAAGAGTCTCCTTGAAAAATTCCACGACGTATGGGTATCTCGTCGGTTTTAATTGATTTATTGTTCATGTTGACCTGCAGAGACGTGCGCCAGTGTGTCATTGTTGTCTTCAAGAACTCTACCAGGGATGGATGAATTTTGTATATCTGCAATACTTCAACAAGCCAAGAATGGGCGGTACTATCGAATGCCTTCAGATAATCGAGAAAAGCTGAATGAACATTGCGATGCCCTACGTGTACCTGTTTCATTATCACAGAATCGATGATGAGGTGTTCCTTGCACCCGTGGTGTTTCTTTCTGCATCCTTTCTGCTCCTCTGCTAATATATTGTTGTCGTCAAGGTGTTGGTATATTCGATTGGATATGCATGAGGTGAGTATTTTGTAAAGTGTTGGCAGGCACGTGATTGGCCTATATTGAGACGGATCCTGTGTTCTATCGCTCTTAGGTAGCATATATGTTAAGCCTTGCGTTAGGAAAGTGGGTGTTTTCTTGGGATGTTGAAGAACATATGTGAGCTATTATTATTATTATTATTATTTATCGATTGAGACATTACGAAGTCTGCCGGGTCTGCTAATTTTATTATAAAAGTTAAAAATAGAGAAGCAGTATAAGTACGAACGAACATATTATGCATTCATCCATAATTTCATGATCAGTGTCAACAAACAATATGAAAAATTTGTGAAGTATTTAACCATATCCAACTCTACAATCATTCAGCAGACAAAAGTTCAAGTCAATATAGTTTAGTTGTGTATTCAATAGCTATAAAGGAAAGGCAATTCCTTTACTTATTCAAATGTATTTGTTAACTGAATGGACACCCTATGTATCATTATTCTAATTTTCAACTTCACTGATAAATCTATTCCTTTATTATTAGTACTTCTTTAATGGCTTCACATTGTACTTCCCCGCTTTTTCTGAGAACACGTGCCTCATGTATTACTCTGATTCATTCAGAAACTCCTCATTGGAATAACTGATGTTCATTAGAATCTATTCGTAGTACGGGCGATTTCTGAATCATTCGTACCAACCGCAAAGTTGCCGCCAAGTTCACACAGTTCCGGACGGTCTGATCAAATCGGCTCGTTCCTAATTTGCATATTGTTTTATGGATGAGCAACCAATTCCAAACTAATTCGGCCTATATCAAAACAATTGGAATTGATAATGGTGTAATTGAGCGAAATAAAATTAGTTACCCATCACCTGATGAATTTCCTACTGTTATACATACCAAATTTAATAATGTTGTTCAATTCTTGTTTCCATTTTACGTAGAATCTAAGGTGAATGAGGATCAATGATATTGTACAATGTAAAATTATTTTGGACTTTGCAGGAATCCCAAAAGTGTGAGGCATATCATTCCTTTATATTTTCAAAGACTCTTATTCTAAAATTCAATTGAAGTTATAATTTTTGAATTTGGGAGGTTTTACTTGGTAGAATTTCATTATCAATAATAAAAACGAGTAATGTGTTTTAGGAATTTTACTTATAATTCTTTCATTGGAAATTGTTACGTCTAAGAAATTTATTGAATTATTGCTTTCTATTTCGGTTGTGAATCCAATTTTTGGATGTAATGAATTTATATGATTTTCGAAAATTTTAACTGTCTATCTGTTCCTGTGAAGCTAATAATGATACCGTCTACATGGCGATACCAGTATAAACAATATTTACAAAGTGGATGATTATGAATTAATTCCTCTAAATTATTCATGAATATTTCTGCTAACAAAGGACTTATCGGATTGCCCATAATCAAGCCGTCTTCAGTAGTGTAATATTTGTTATTGAAATGGAAATAATTTTGATCTAAGCAAATTTGTAATAATGAAAGAATATCTGATTTAATGATCGTATTGACATGATTCTTTTCTAATAATTCTTCAACTAAGTAGTACGTATCTTTCGGAGGAATGTTTCTTAACATCGAAAGAAATGAGTTTGGAATTAGGTGGTATAGTGGTATCTTTGATATTGGCAATCAGTTCGTATGAATTTTTGACCTAAAATTCAGATTTAAAATCGCAATCTTTTATTAGCAAGTCGTTTAGGAATTTTGAAAGTTTGAAAGAAGGTGCCGTTACATACGAAACAACAAGTCTAATAGGGTAATTAGGTTTATGAAGTTTTATCAAAGAATATAATTCAGGGGATTGTGGATTGGAGTTAATGAAGTTATATTTTTCATGGTCTGTAATTAATGATTTGGCTGTCGAAATAACGCTTTTAACCTCTTTCTGAAATTTAACGGTAGGATCTGAAGTTGATATTATATAGTTTCCGGCTGTTAAGAATTCTTCAGTTTTTGAAACATAATCGGTTTTACTAATCGCGATGACGGTGTTACCTTTATCTGCTTTAGTGAATACTAAATCGTTCTTGGTACTATTTTCACGAATTGTTTTTATTATTTTATAATCGGAATTGCAATGAACAAATTTGTTTAGATCAAAATTATTTCCATTTCAATAACAAATATTATACTAATGAAGACGGCTTGATTATGCGCAATCCGTTGAGTCCTTTGTTAGCAGAAATATTCATGAATAATTTAGAGAAATTAATTCATAATCAGCCACTTAGTAAATATTGTTTATACTGGTATCGCTATGTAGACCATATCATTATTTGCTTCACAGGAACAGATAGACAGTTAAAATTTTCGAAAATCATATAAATTCATTACATCCAAAAATTTTATTCACAACAGAAATAGAAAGCAATAATTCAATAAATTTCTTGGACAATTTTGAATGAAAATGGAAAACATGTTTTCGCAATTTACCCTAAGCCGTCACATACAGATATTATAATACATAACTTGTGTCATCCGTATCAACATAAAATATCAGCATTCAACAGTTTCATTCATAGATTGATTAACATCCCGTTATCACCAGAAAATTTCAACAAAGAATTAAATTTGATTAAATAAATTGCCAAAAATAATTGTTACAATCCCAAACTAATAAATAATATTTTAAATAAAAACAAAGTAGAATCACTTCGAATGCAGTTCACCTGTCTATAAATTGAAACAAAAATTCAACACCTTAACCTACGTTGGCATTACAAGTGAGAAACTGAAATCATTCTTGAGTAGCAATAATTTCAACATAGCTTTCCAAACTAATAATAGTTTAGACAAATATATAAAAATAATAAAACCAAATCAGATAAAAACAATAAATCAGGTGTTTATGGATTGAATTGCAATGATTGTGATAATTTCTACATTGGTAGAACACATAGAAATAAGCTTTTAATTACTTAGGAACATTTGTATTTTATTCTTATTCTTATTTTCTGTGCATTTATTCGTCTGAAGAAGCTACGGTGTAATGAAACGCGTTACATATCGCAATTATTGAGTAAAATTCCTTAAAACACAGTACTTGTTTTTATTATTGAATTTAGACGTTATTATACAGGTTGTATGCATAATATGAGACATCAGAAGTACGAGGAATGTTCGTAAAGTTTTGCAAATGTATGATTAAACAATTGAGAGCTCTTAAAGGTTCTAATGTTTTTCTAAGCATCAATATACTTCTGCATTCGTTGGAATCAATTCTGGAATCACGTATTCCATGCTACATTCGAAATGGCCTTATGAAAGGCTTCGGCTTCTTCTGACGAATGAATGCAGAATGATTTGATAATTCGATGTTTTCTTGCGTTAAATATTCAATTGTTTTTTCGGCTGTGCGCGAACTCTTTTCTTTGATCTTGTAAAAGAATTGATGTTTCATGACCTGTTTTTTTAACTACCATCTTTTTGGTGATACTTCGGCCATGGTTAACTTTTTTCAGTTTTCTTCTCCTTAGAACAACCAACAGAAGATTAGAGCTTATTTTCTGGCACGTATAAATAAATCCAAGACAATGTTGCAAACACTTTCCGAAGTTAAAACGGCCCAGGATATTATATGACATCAATTCACCCTCGTAGTTTTCTGCTCTTCGGTCAACAGATGGGATATCCAACTAAAAACGATTTTTTTCACAAGCTAATCTTCGGGCAAAATTTTTTGTATATAGATCTTTAAAATTCACAACGATGCCTCAATCTCTCGATAGGATGGTAGCATCCACATTTTCTTGAGCGATCACTGTTATTGTTGCACCTGCTCTTTGATCGTCGCTAAGCGTAACCCTTTTTCGTATAAATTCTCCATACCATACTCTTAACTAATATGGTATTCAATACCGAAAACATAAAATAACTCACGGAGACATTCTTGCAGAGATAATTGTCATTGACAAGTTTAGGAAATTATTGCGGGAAAATGCTGACGGTGTAGTTCCCTTTCTCAGCTAAAAGTTTGACAGTTTGTTGGGGCTAAAACACAGCACGCATACAACTGAAATTTTAGATTTATATATATATATATATATATATATATATATATATATATATATATATATATATATATATATATATATATATATATGATACTATATATATATATGGATTAATGGAAATTTATCGCTATAAGTATGAACTCATTGAAGACTTTCATTCGTAGATTGTTAAATATCCTTCCGTGAAGGAGCTTTTAAAATGCTTCATATAAAATTGTCCATCAAGTAAAGACATTACAATATTGAACTGTATGAAATTTTGCATACAGATAATATATATTGGAAGGTAGATCTTAGGTAAACTTTAGAAATCAACAAACACAAACACTCTGGTAGACTCATCAATGAACAAGTCGATTTAAGCCCTTCACCTTTATTGAATCTCTTCAGGGAGCAATCCATTCCTCAATTTTATTGGATATCCTTTCATCAATAACCACTTAAGAAGGAGCAACCCAATAAGCTTTCAATTACTTAGGAACATTTGTATTTATATTCTCATTCTTATTTTCTGTGCATTTATTCGTCTGAAGAAGCTACGGTGTAGTAAAACGCGTTACGAATCGCAATTATTGAGTAAAATTCCTCAAAACACAGTACTTGTTTTTTATTATTGATAATGGAATTTTACCAAGTAAAAGCCTCAAAATTCAAACGTCTAAATTGTTACGAAAAACAGTGAAATTGAATAATCGAGCAATCTTTCTAGATCTATGTACCCGAAACTTTAGAAACTATATTCGTGTCGAGCCTTATCCTCATTCTGATCGAAACGTAATGTACATGTCGGATTATCCCAGTTCTTCTCTGCTCACCGGCGATGGACGTTGCAACTTCGCCAACCAAAAAGGTCGAAGCCGAGTAAAACGGCGGATGTGCCTTGCATATCTGACAAATAGTTGCTGGTCTACAAAATAGACTACCTAGCCCCTTTGACCCGTCCGACTGATAGAGAAGTCGGACGGGTATGAGATGCATTTAGTTGGAATAGTTGGCTGAATGAGAATTAGTCCGGGGATTGTGAGGTGCATCTCGACTGTCGGGAATTATGGATCTAGCGATCGTAGTTTCTACGCCGGAGAAGATTTTCGACTGTTTCAAGGTTTCAGTGTAAATCCTCCATGTTCAAATTTGGTCGAGACTTAGATTTAATGCAAGGAATATAACTATTAACGGTTTCATAATTACAAATGTAGGGTTTTTCAACAAATCGTGGTCGTTTTGGCTATCAGTTTTTCATTATAATTGGTGGAGTCTTTGACAATTGTTTCAAACAAGTCAATTTTGCTCCAAAATCGCACTAAAATGAAGAAAATTCTTTTTGAAAATGGTGGATTCTTAAAAGTTGTATTCAGTTATGTTTTCGGTGAACCTAATCGACCTTCGAGGCAAAACGAATATGCCTTAACAATCGGGGTTATCCATAAGGGTGAACTGGTGCCAAAATTGAAGCCGACCGACCGTCTACATCGCCGTAGATTCGCTAAATTCACTGTTTTTCTGAAACAATCTGTGACATTGTCGCATTTGAGAATCTGAAACTCTAAGAGCGATAGTCAGGTGCGCAATGAGGTCTAGAAGCATCAATTCGGCTGTGAATGAACAGACGCTATTCAAAGATGTTAACAACGTAACGTTAGCCCATCGATGCAGTTCTAGCAGGACGGTGCTGAAAAATGAGTTTATTGTAATCTAAATGTCCGGATCACATAATTTCATACAAGTTAGCTTTTAGGTGGCCATCCTGATCATGCTATTTAACACCACTAGATTATTTTTTTGGCACTTTGTTGAAGACCCAGTCTGAAGGGAATCAATCAAAACGATTGCAGCATCAATCAGAATCCGTAACGTGATTACTAATATATAGGGTGTTTAAAGAAGACTGCAATATTTAACGAGGTGATTGCTGAAATAATTTCATGAAAAAATTCATACAAAGATAAATTTACAGGGTGTTGACGACAAAAGCAGTTAAATTAGAAATTTTCGTAAACCGCTTGAGATATTGACGTAAAATTTTGGTGGTGTCGAAAACATGCAAAGACGTATAATTTTTAATACAAAATAATATTTGGGACGACCAGTAGCGTGCGTAAGGGCACAACGCAGGTTATTCTAAAAAACAACTAGGACGGTATTGATTTTTCCAATAGTAAATAGTATTTTTGAATTTTCCGATCATTTTTCGAGAAAAAATTTTTTGACACTGTTGGTATGACGCCAAGTTTCTGACTGAAAAAATGTTTAAAAAAATAGGAAAAGAAAGTCCATACATTTCATGTAGTTGTAGTTTCTCGCAAAATTTCAATTTATTTCTTTCATTTTATTCTTCATGAGAGAAATATATGCCAAGAAGAAACATCAAATTCTGTTGTCATATGTCCAGACATATGCCAGCAGAATTCGATGAAGGTTACTGGCAGTGAGACTCGAAAATGCTATATTCATTTATGATCAGGAGAGGCAAAATTCCAACGTGCTAAGGGAGGATCTGTTCTGATAAGAAAAGATCTACAGAATCTTCTTTCATATTAAAAGTGCATCTTCGAGCAAATTATTCAAGTTAACATGAATCTGTACGGATTTAGTTCTGTAATAATTGGAGTTCATGCTCCAATTGACGATGCTGACCAACTCGAACCAATTCAGGTAGCCTCTGTTTCGGTTCGTTGGGGGGCGCAGTGATATTTACATTATTGAGTTCACTCCAACGAATTGAGATGAGTAGGTAACGACATAGCCTTGTGTTACGAATGGGTAGACAATGCTGACGAGGTCAAATCAGACCGAAACTGCAGTCCATTGTTTCTATTCGTGACATCTGACCGTGCTATACCACTTCCCTGTGGCCCCGGTTAACGGTGATTATGAAGAGTAGATCGGAAAACTAGCTCCTTCAAGGAAGGATATTTAACATTCTACGGAAGCTTGAATATCGTCCCTTGGAAAATAATAACATTCGAAATTAACTTTTGGAAGGCATCTATTGCTTCTTCTGAAGAGGGAAACTTGCGACCACGCAGTCGTTCTTGATTTTGGGAAAAGTAAAAAGCTTAATAGGATTTAGGTTACGACTGTACCTGTACTTGTAACTGTGATGTAAGAATTCACTGTTTTCTTGCGTTAAATATATAAACACCTCAAAAAAGTCTAGGGAACAAAATAATAATTGACTACTCCAAAGCCCCTATTATAAAAAAAAATTGAAATTTGAAAATGACGAAATTTGGTAAAACACAAAAAAAAATCCTGAACTAATATTTTCGAAACGATATGGAAGCACTTATATTTTTCAGTACCCAGAAGGTCCACCTCTGATATTAATGACACTTTGGCATCGTCGCGGCATGCTCAATATTAAATTGTCTATTACATTTTGGCCTAAGTCATTCCAAGCCCCCTGAACTGCTAATCGAAGCTCTTGTTCATGATGGAAGACGTTTTGACGCAGGAGATTTCTTTTTAGGGTGTCCCACACTAGCTCGATGGGATTCAGATCTAGTGAGCAGGATGGCTACGGTAGAACATCAATATCATTCTCTTCAAGAACGTTCAAGACAACTCTTGCACCATGAGGAGGGGCATTATCTTGTTGAAAGAGTGGATTTTGACCCATTGTTTGGAGATACGGTACCACTACAGGTAAAACTATCTCATTTGCGTAAGAATTTCCTGAGAGGTTGTTCTGTATGAAAACGAGGTTAGTTCTTCCTCCAAGGCGTATACCTCCCCAAAACATCACTGATCCGCCCCCCTGTCTAACAACTTCTCGAGCATGCTGGAGACGGTTTTGCTTTCCAGGTTCCCTCCATATTCGAATTCTTCCCGAATCTGGATAATAACTAAATCTAGATTCATCACTGAAGAGAACTGTGGCCCACCTCTCTTGATCCCAGTTTACGTGTTCTTGGCACCAAGCTAAACGAGCAGCGCGATTTCCATGGGTCAGTTGTGGAACTCTTAAAGGACGTCTGGAGTGGAGTTGACTTTCGTGCAGTCGATTTCTCACAGTTTGGTCGGAAATTTGTACATTATGAACTCGTGATAGCTCTTGAGCTAATTGAGATGCTGTGGTAGTACGATCTCTTCTGGCTTGTGAAACCAAAAATCGGTCTTGGGCGACTGTAGTAATCCTGAAACGACCTGTATGGCGTTCTTTTACGCTACCTGTTTCATTGAAACGCGACCATAAACGGTTTATGACACTTGGGCTACTTCCCAGAACCCTGGATACTTCCCGTTGTGAGCTACCAGCTTGGAGCATGCCAACGGCTCGTAACATCTCTTCTCTAGTCAAATGTCGTCTTTCCATGGTCGAATCACAAAACTTGAATCTTTTATTTGTGCTTACAACAGAAACAAAGTGCCAACTAACTGATTTCAAACACTGAATACATGAAATGATTATAAAGCAGCGTCGCATCTGCTGCATTTTTAGTTTTCTATAAAAAAAATTGAAATCTGTTGCGGCACTCTACATAATTTGGTGAGAAATTGATGCAGGTGTTCATTTCTTTAAAAAAATCATCCATATTGATCGTTCTGGATACGATATATTCAGAAGTGTTCCCTAGACTTTTTAGAGGTGTTTAATTGTTTTTCGGTGGCTATGTGTGAACTTGTATTGTTTTGGTGAAGGATGATTCACCGTTTGGGATTGGTATTTCGAAGCTTACTAACTGTTCTTCAATCTTGTAAAGGAATTGTTGCGACATGGTCAGTTTTTGAAACAAACACTGCGACCTTTTGTTTTTGGAGGCACAGATGGCTCTCATCGGTTTTTCTTCCCCTTGAAACTACCAAACAGAAGATTGCTTATTTTCTTGTAGATCCAAGATTCATCACCACTAAAATATTGTAAACGCTTTCAGACTTTCAAAAGCTGAGATGGTCCAGAGTTTTTCAACACTAATCCACCATAAAAGACTTCTTTCGTATTTGGTGTATATTTATTGTGAAGATATTAGAAATTTAGTGACGCAATATACCTTTTGTTTGCAAAACTTATAAAGAATTTGAGTTTCTCTCTTCTACTCATTTTTCTTGTACGAAAAGTACTGTTGAAGCGGATTAATGGTGACAACAACTGTTGTTGCATGCAAAGCATAAAAGACCTCCTCTGTAGCCATCACAACATTCGATTTCCTTGTATGTAAACTCATTATTGAGATCTTCAAGTTCAATTTAATACAAATTATTATCAGCAACTGTGGAATTTCACCAATACATTTCAGAGTAATTGATATGGCCCACTTCACATCAAAGAGTGACATATTTCAAATATGACGACTTTAATAGTAACCTGTATGCCGAATATAGTAATAATACTACCTAATACTAATCAATAGTCTTACTAACTTTGTGCATCGTTGTGTGAAGAGACGTAATGGGAATTCTGATGGATGTCATCCAGGTTTATAGTTCTGACAGGACCTGTTATTAACGAAAGGCTTCGAGTGATCTTCTTGGAATATAAATCGAGTCTGATAGAGTGTGAATACAAAGCACTATACACGAACAGCAAAAGTGGAGATTCTTGGTGACTACGCATCGCAAGAAGATTACGAAGGCAAGTTTCATCGAGTAGAATTGTTGAATTTCTAAATTAACAACGAATCGTCTATGAATATTTGCATTGAAGTTATCTCGGTCTGTTTTTGATTCGTCCGATTTTTACTTGATGGATGCCTTGATCTGATGATGTCTAGAAGGAGCACCCATAGAGATTGGTCTTGAAGCAATCGATGTACAAGCTGGACAGATTTCGACGTAATACAAAATAGAAAAAACACTTCTGTCAGTTCTCCACGTTTATTTGTTAATACACGACCGGTTTCGATTGTTTGGTCATACTCAAGTGTTGAATACTGAGGTTCAAAGATGATTACGACATATATTTTTTCCTTGAGTGCTAAGTAGAGGGAATTATTGATTTCATGCCGGCTATTGAGATTAGTATAATATTAGTAATGAGTTCATTGAGTTCCAAACTTTCCAACAGATTTCATTCTACTTCATTGCATTTGTGGAGGACTTTGAGATTGTCTAAAACTATTGTGTGTTTTATTGATTGAATGTGCTCAAATATTGGGGATTTCTTGTCTGATGATATATGTTCTTTGGACCTGCATTCAGAATTTCTAGCTGTTTGACCTTTATAAGCTGAAGGACATTCGTTACATTCGATTTTGTAAACACCAGATTGTTTGAGTTTCTCTGTTCTCTGTTTTGCACTGAAAAGTATTTTGCTAAGATTTGTACAGCTTGAGGATGAAATCTTCCTTAGGGTTTTTCTCGAATGCAATAAAATAATTGCAATGTTCGATTTTGTTCTTCGCGTCTAATGATTTTACTTATGAAAAACGCTGGTATATGGTTGTTGGTTATTCTTTTCATGGTATTTTTTTCAGAAATCTTAAATTGAGAGGGGGATAGTATTAAATTGTAGGCGGCGAGTTTATGATTTAAATTATTGAATGAGTCTGCAACCGATTCTTTTCTATGGTTATTATAAGTTAGAATATTGCTTGTGTTGGTTATGGTTAAGTATATAGTTAAAATATCTGAAAATGGGGGCCAAGTGGCGATGTCATGGGAAGTCTGATTATATAGGGTGTCATAGCTTCGATGTTACAGTACATTAGCTATGTGAAATACTGCACAGAAAAAGATGATCGCTGCTATCTCAATCTCAGCCCTTGATTTTTAGGAAAGTTAAATGTTGAAAACAGATAGCAGTTATCAGTATTTTCCGAGATTTAGGTATACACCAATATCTCGGGTGCTCCCAAACTGCGAGCGATGTAAATTGTTTTTATATTCTAGTTGCACATTTTTCAGTAAAATGCAGGTGCGTATGCTAAATTTTTTGTCTGTTGAATAGTTTTCGAGTTTCGAAATGAAATATATATATATATATACAGTGTGTTCCAACGAAAATTTGACCCCCCCTATAACTCCGAAATGAGTAACATTAGCGAAAAACACCAAGACACGTCGATTTTTGTTTCGAGGGGAGCATGAAATAATTTTCTCAGATCAACCCCTACCCCCAGCAACCCTTTTGAAATTCATCATAGAATAAGGGTCGAGTTTACTGAAAAGGTATGTCCTGTCAGAAATGAGGCAACGGAAGTTTTGAAATGAAGAAAACTATCTCGTCTGACTGGTGTATCAGCTACAACTGTCCATAGAATCGTGAAACATCACAAATTTCACCCTACAAGGTAAAATTAGTGCATGAAATAAACGAAGATGATCCAGATCGTCGTTTACAGTTTTGTGAAAATCTAAGTGAAAACCTAAACGCTAATCCAAATTTTCTTAATAACATCTGTTTTCTGATGAAAGCACCTTTATGCTCAGTGGTGAAGTGAATAGACATAATTGTCGATATTGGGACACACAGAATCCTCATTGGTTTAGAGAGGCCGACACGCAAAGGCCTCAGAAGTTGAACGTTTGGGCAGGAATTTTGGCAATCATCTAGTTGGGCCTTTCTTTATTGAGGGTAATCTGAATGGAAATGGCTACCTACAGTTGTTAGAGGAACACATACATCCTAGATTGACAGAAATTTTACAGAACGATCCAACTCTTTCTGAGGACGAAATTGCTCCTCCGCATTATGATGCTCAGGTGAGCCAATATTTAGACGAAAATTTCCCAGGAAGGTGGATTGGTAGAAGAGGACCTGTTTTAAATTTCACACAAGACCAGAAAACCTATATACCATAAGAGTATTTGGATTTTATTTTATATTGGAAGAGTTCGAAAATTTTATATCGAATAGGTCATTTTGAACAATAATAATCAAGTTAGTTTTTGTTTTCAATTGAATACAAGTTCAATAAATCTCGTTTTCCTGTTTAGATGAGCATATATATATATATATATATATATATATATATATATATATATATATATATATATATATATATATATATATATATACCGAAATGAACCAGTAAAAAGTTATAGTGTTCCTGCTCCGGGACACCTATGCTGATTCTGAATTTCAAAAATACCAAATTCGAAGAGAAAATTGAAATACCTTTCCAACGAGGTGCCACTTGACCTATTTTCGATCGAATAAGTTGGGGATGCTGGAAATAGGGGTTGATTGCCCAACTCCAAATTCACAAGTGTAGAGACCGAGCATAAACAATGCCAATTTCATAGTATTTGGGATTTGCAGGAATTCAACTTCCTCGGTTGGGACACCCTGTATGTTAATTTAAAATTCTAGTTCCCAAATCCGCCCTTATTCCCTATGCCATTCACGCAGCCCCTAGTTCCCAAATCCGCCCGTCATTCACGCAGCCCCCACGAGCCACAATAGCAACTAAGCAGGATGTCGAGAAACGAAGCGGCAGACTGCAGTTTCGTCCTTATTAGGAGCTCATCAGTGTTGCATATCGCTTCTCAGCATCTTAAACATTTACATCGGGGTACCCTAACGATTTCAGAAAGGACGTATCTCGTACATACGTACGAGAGTCACCCTCTATGGACCGAAACGGTGAACTCGCTACCGGACCTCGAGAAAGATATGAACATAACAAACAGATGTGAGAACGTTAAGAATTCTAACATTTGAGGAACATCTTTCGCCGGTCCGTGAATCATATCAACGGTAAAAAACGAGCGAAATAATCCCGTTGGAAATGGTGCTCTGGGCCTCTGTTTCCAGGATAAAACCTCTTGTCGGTAAATATTCAAAGAGACAAATATTTTCCACGATAAACTTCGCGTGGAGTCTACATATGTAAACGGGAGACAAAAAGAATTATTCGAAAATCTGTAGATCAATGAATAATCCTTCCTGACGAGAGCTAGTTCTCAAATCTGCCCCCAAGAGCCACAATAGTGCAACTAAACAGGATGCCGAGAAACGAAGCGGCAGACTGCAGTTTCGTCCTTATTAGGAGCTCATCCGTGTCGCATATCGCTTCTTCTTCTCAGCATCCTGCTTATTTGCATTATTGTGGCTATTGGGGGCTGCGTGTATGGCGAGCAAATTTGGGAACTAGCTCTTGTCAGCAGGGATTATTCATTGATCTACGTATTTTTGAATAATTTTTCTTGTCTTAACTGTACATATATGTAATGATTATAATCAAAACATATTCTGGAATGATTATATATTAGGATAACGTTAAATGTTATGAGAATGTATCAATCTACAAGAATATATACAAACTATGGATAATTTCAGCCAATGACATCAATGTACCAACGAGTGGTGTCAGAGGCTTCCTCCCCGAAGAAGAGAAATATATATGAATATATATATAAAAACAATACAATTTTGGAAAGTTTCGATAAAATTTAACCTAACCTCCTTCATATCAATATGGTTTGTCCTTGCCATAGTCCCAGAGGAATTTTTTTTTCCCAGATTGATGTCGAACTGGATGTTCACTATTGTGAATGAATAATCCGTCACTGGTCACCCTCACTTTATTAATTCATAAGCGATACTGTAGAATTCGGGATTTTCTCTTGACTAATACCGTTGCCGTCGACCATAATCCCCTGGTGGTAGAAACTAAGATTTCTTCATCTTGTAGAGTAGAAACTTTTTTCTGAGGATTCGCAATACCCTAGAATTTGATCCTTGCACTTTCTGCGTCATGTTGTCTACATGAAGATAAGGGATTTGCATTGATAACTCCCAAAACATCTCTTGCAACTTTGAGTACTTTAGAGTTATGAGGTTGCCTCCTGTCAGGAACATGAACAGAAATATTTGCATTAGGATCATAACTATTCTGAACATGCCGAATTTTTCAAAGCTTACAAACTTTTTTCGATCAAAATGCTTCGAGTTAATAATTTGTGAATCAACAATAAGAATTGAATAACGTATTAATCTGGCATATTTTATACTCTTTTCATATATATATATATATATATATATATATATATATATATATATATATATATATATATATATATATATATATATATATATATATATATATATATATATATATATATATATATATATATAGGGGTTTCACCCCGACGAGTTGCCCATATATCTGTTCATGCAATCAAACTGATTTCATGAAAAATATAAATCCACCACCCGGTAATTAATACCATTGCCAGGCAATGATTATAATCAAAACATATCCTGGAATAATTATATATTAGGATTACGTTAAATGTTATGAGAATATATCAATCTACCAGAATATATACATACTATAGCATCATCAGACAATGATATCAATGTACCAACGAGTAGTGTCAGAGGCTTTCTCCCCGGAAAAATCCAGTGTACGGACCTTAGTCAAGTAACACTGAATGTTACTCATTAATAGTTTCCTTTGTGTGAAGTGGTGAACGATCGAATAGAATACTGCTCTGAATATAAATATGACAAAATTGTCAGTTAATTATATTACATTTATATAAACAAATAAATAAAATATTAAATGAGATTCTGAGCAGTATAAACTAAAGAGAAAACCTATGACTCTACCTAATTATTATTTTCGGAAAGAAACCTACGAAGAATATTACAAGATTTGATGACTGTTATCTTTTGTAACTGTTCAAACAAATTTTCTTCAGACCCAAAATCTCAATACTTTTGTGAAGATTTCTAGGAATAACACCTGTTGTGGAAATAATAATCGGTAGAATAAATATTTTCTTCATTTTCCACATTTTTTAATCTCGTCGCCAAGCATCATATATTTAGAAATTTTTTCATTGTATTTATTTTGTATATTATGTGTGTCGGGTATAGCAATATCAATTATATATGTTATTTGATTCTGTTTATCATTAAGAATGATATCTGGTCTATTGTGTTTTACAGCTCTGTTGCAAAGAATTGTTTTATCAAAATAAAGTTTATATTTGTCATTTTCACAAATAATCTCAGGTTCATATTTGTGAAATTTTTTTCTTTTGAGAATTAGGTCATGTTTAATTCATAGATTAAAATGAATAATATTAGCGACGGCATTATGTCTTTCTAAATAATCTGTTGAAGCAAGGACTGAGCAAGATGATAATATATGAAAACTGTTTTTGAAGAACAGAAACATCTCGGCAAGAATCATCTATATTTTGTTTGATGATGTGTTTCCTATAATTCCTCGTGAAAACAACCTGATCCTGGATCGCAATTGCCAAGCCTTCTGTTTCAGCAAACAATTCTCCAGATACTAACCATTTATTCGATGCGATTTCATCAATATAATCATTTTTCAATTTTTAGGGTGCTTTCCGTGTAATTCCTTCTGCATCCAACTTTCTCTTTTAGAATTATCATCAAATATATCAAAATTTACCTTTTGCATTGTCAAGTTCAGAGGTGTAAGATTATAATCTGAAGCAACAACAATATCATGTAATTTAGACGTTCTCTGTTTATCATGAAAATGGGAACGTAGATGAAAAATCTGTTTACTATGAAGATTATTCAAATCAGTTAATCCACGACCTCCAAGATGTCTAGGTAGTGTAACTCTCTTATATATATATATATATATATATATATATATATATATATATATATATATATATATATATATATATATATATATATATAGGATTGAAAGTATTTGAGATGTTCTTTGTAAATTTGTACCAGCATACTAGATAAAATGAAAACAGAAGTTCAAAGAATTTTAATTGGAAATAACCTCATTTTCCAAGATATTTGGTAGGCATGTTACCTGTATTTGGATAGAGCGAAAAATACTTTTTCATATTCAAATTCAACAAACGAAATTTCATAAGCAATTCGAATACTATTCAACAAAAAAAGTTGAATAGGTTCCTGCATTCAACTCAAAAAAGTGGCCGTAAAATGTCAAAATCATTTTCACCTAATTTTGAGAGCAACAGAAATATTGGCATATGATGAAATCCCGGAAAACGAGAAATTCGGAATAACACAAAAACAAAAGAATATAGATAGCTGGGATCTAATTTCATAAATTAATTTTCCTCGAATATCGCAGACAAAGATGGGCCGGTCTTTTTCCTCTATTTGCAGTATTTCACTAAACTGCCATACTAAAATATCGAAAATTGAACACCCTGTACATTTTAAAACAAAACAACGTTTTATTTTGTGAAAGAAACTTGTAGTGGATGTTCAAGTGCACAATCAATCCGGTTATCGAAATCGCCTTTAGCGTCACTGGCAACTCCCCCTAATTCTATGGGAATATTGATGACAGGTCTGAATCTCTTACTGTAATTTCTCAACTGTAATAGTCGACGGATTTGAACACTTTCTATCCAGATAATCCCTCGAACAGCCCGAAATTGAGGCTGATAAATTTGAGACTCCAACTAAACGGCTAACATATATTTATCGCTGGAATTAACTAAATCTTGGAATTCGAAAATTAGTGTTCCATACGGTGACATTCAGACAGAGTTCACCGGGAAAAATAATTGGAGAGATCGAGTAATTTGAATGGATGACATAACTTTCAAACAAACGCTCTATTCACTGGTTCAACGAATAATGAACTTCTGATTCAGCGGTATCAGGATTTCGTTTGAATAACATATGGCATCGTATCTGGATGAACACAACGGAGTTATTGAACGAATCGATTCCTGGTCAATGGAGCCTATCGCATACGTACTATTGAAAGTGAAAAAGAAAACGGTTTCTATGGATTTTTATGGGAAATCCCTTCCTGGTTTATTTTAAAAGAGTGATTCAGTTGTTGCGTGAACATTTCATATATCCATTGAGGACAGTAACTGTTGTCGATGTATCACGCTAAAAACACTATTCGCAGGGAGCACGACGAAAGCGACATCTGATGGTAGCGTAAAATCATGCTCGGCAATGGTATGACATGTGAAAGATCCGTATAAATAACAGTGAATTGTTTCAAAAAATGAATTTAAAAATAAATATGTGTTATAAAAATCTGTGATCGTGTTTTTTAAATTGAAAAAACTCATTACGATGGAAAAAGTGTGTATAGAAAAATTAAGGAAAAAAAATTCTTTGAAAACAAGCTTTTATTTAAATGCGCTAAAAAGAAAAAAATAAACTTTTGCACTAAAACTTTTACCGTTAATTCATAACGTCATTTCAAATTTAACACATTTGACACAATTTATATGTTATAATATAAAAGCTTGTCGCGAGATATAAGTACTCGTATTTACTTTATCAGTTTTAAATATTAACAGGTATGCATAACATATAAATTGTGTCAAATGTGTTAAATTTTAAATGACGTTATAAGTTAACAGTAAAAGATTTAGTGTGAAAGTTAATTTTTTTCTATTTAGCGCATTTAAATAAAAGGTTGTTTTAAAGAATTTTTTAAACTTAATTTCATTTTTAGTTATTCTTGGCAATCTTTCATTTGGTACCCATATTGTAGGAACGAATAAAAGAAAATTATCCGCCATTTCGTTTTGCATTAAGAATAATTGGTCCATCGCCTTGTTGGATTTAGAATGACGTCACATAGTTAATCATGCATTGTCATCCAAACTCAACGTGTATACAAAATTTCAGCTCAGTTGGTTGAGATCAAGTGCCTTAAAATTGAGTTGTAAGATTTCACCCGAACATACAAACATACATACATTGCAAGTTAAATAAAAGCTTGTAAATATGTTTATAAATAACTAAAAGGAGTTTTAGAATCCCATGGGGTTAACCTGTGAAATGTAAATAAATTTAATACATGACAACTGCAACAATGAAAATTACAAAAGTGTTGATTGTTAATATGATTTTCAGAAATAAAATGAAAAATTAATGGCAATGTAATTGCGAATCGTAATTTGAACATACATTACCCTAGTTGCATTGTTACTGAATAATGTTACACACTACTTTGTTTTTCTTTTAACATCATTTATCCATTTATTTATTCCATCCATTTATTTCCACTTGGCCACTGGAAATGTGTAAAATTTACATTTAACTGTTTCTAGCTGTATTTTTGCAATCAACAACACAACAACTATTATGGATCATTTTTTATTTAATGTTAACGTGTTTATTTATGATAAAAGCATGATTTAACGATGATTTGACCACATCGAGCGCTGTGATCGATTCAGCTGTCCCCACTATATACTCCGCTCCCTGCCAATAGAGCAGGAGTGCTCAAACTATCGATCGTCAGTGCTTTTTGACAAGATCTCGACAAGAAAAAACTTTTTAATAAGTAGGTAACTAAACTACAACATTTTATTATGTAATAAAATAACACTCTGCTAGAGGCAAAAGGCGGCTTTATCAAAGGAACCCGCGGTACTAGTCAAAGAAAAGCCGCGTTTTTTTATTCTTGCCGCTTTTCTAGAAATTTCGGTAGGCGAGACTTTCGTTCACGCCGATATAAATGTTGCGCCTGAAGGAATTTGAGTAATTCTGAATTGTAATTGAAAGCAAAATTACGTCGATACAAAGTTCATTATTATATGGTACAAAATGAGTGCAGCAAAAAAATTTAAAACGTATCATTTTAATAACGATGTGAAGTCTTATTTGTCGTGCGTCAGTTGCAATACCTATGCGTGGTACCTTAAAAAAGCTTTATAAAATGATTCATAAAAACTATGAAAAGGATTTTCCGCCACAGAGTGAATCAAGAAAACGAATACGTGATTTGATATCTTGTTTAAAAGAACAACAAACCATGTTCGCAAGACCAGCCAAACAATCAAAAGCTGCAACGATCGCCTCATTTAAAATATCTCATATATTGGCGAAACACAAGAAACCATTCGAAGATGGATCGGTTGTGAAGGAAGCATTTATTGAAGCGGGTGAAACTTCATTTGGAGATCTTAAAAATAAAACAGAAATCATGTCTGCTATTAGAGAACTTCAGTTATCTTGTCCGATAGTCACAAGGCGTATTGAAGCCATGAGTAAGGATATGACAGATAAACTAAAACATGATATCATGAAATGTACATATTTTTCTTTACAGTTCCACGAATCCACCGATATAACAGACACTAGGTAATGATTAATTGGCTATTTTTCTTATAAGTTATTTCGAATTGGTGGAATTCAGCCAGTTTTTTTCAAAGATCTTTATTTATACATTCAGTCGACGTTTCGGCACAATAGTTTTGCCTTCTTCAGGACTCAAAATCAATGATGCACATACAAAAACATACAAACAGTGTCGACAGAAAACAGGATACAGAAGGTTTTAGTAATTCATATTTCAATCTTATAAGGAGAATCAATTCTTGAAGTTGAAACCACCATTATGCCATGTGTATCAATCGTTTCCTTAGGAGATTATGACAACGTAAAAATAATAATAATATCAGACCGCACATATTCGATGTTTTGCCAACTGCTCCCGAATATCAGTTCGATTTCGGGAATGGAGAAAGCCTCTTCTCCGTGTTCATTGTTATTGTTCAGTAAGACTAAGCAGCCCTTGAATTATCTAGATATGTATCTTTCCTTTTATTATTATGTAGGAGATCTGTCTATACCTTGTGAGTACCTAGTTTTTTTTATTTCTAAAAGAAAATTTTATCCTATTTATTTATTTATTGTATTTTATGGCAGTTTTTATATATATTTCATAGTGTTTTCAATTTGTTCGAGATTGTGAGTGTTTCGTCTAACAATTCGGTTTTCGATAGAGGAGAGTGTTTAATTTATACACATATATGTTCTCTTGCTTCACGTTTCTTACAGAAGAAAATTTTATTTTCTGATAGTAAAATTCATTTAGAGTCCTGAAGAAGGCAAAATATAGGCTGAATTCCACCAATTTGAAATAAATGACAGACACCGCCCAGCTGTGTATTTTTATTCGGATGGTATTCCATGGCATGTTGGCTAACAAAGAATTTTTGACATAATTTCTCTGACGAGGAAGACCCGTGGCGAATATATATGACGTTTTCTTCAATTTTGTTAAAAACTACAAGCTACCAATATGTAAATTAGTGTGCATTACAACCGATGGAGCACCAATGACTACAAACAAAAACGGTTTTGTGGCATTGTGTCGAGCTAATGAAGATTTCTCTATTTTTTTTCATTCCACTGCATTATACATCAACAAGTTTTGTGTTCAAAAATTTTAAACACGGAGGAAATTATGGGCATTGCAACAAAAATTGTGAATTCCATCCGTGCTTGCAACGACGGTTCTCCAAGTTGCAGTTGGAAGATAGGGAGTCAGCTGAGCACATTGATTTAGTTCTTCACATGGACGTCAGGTGGTTGAGTCACAGAAAATTCCTCGAAATGTTTCAAGAATTATTGCCCGAAATAACAGCTTTTCTAGACGGAAGAGGTGATGACACTGAAATGTTGAAAAGCGAAAAATGACTGCCTAATTTGGCATTTTTGACTGACATCACAATGCACTTAAACACCATTCACTTGGAGCTTCAAGCTAAAGGAAAAACCTATGATGGAGATGATTAGCGCAGTAAACGCATTCAAAAGTAAATTGCAACCTATGATAGATCAACTGAAAACAAAGGATCTGAAACATTTTATGTCTTTGAAAGCTATGAATTCTCAGTTGAATTATGATACGTATGAGGCACAACCAAATCTATATAGAATTCTGATAGTTTGAATATTACCTCAGAGATTTTGGAAATTTCGAAGGATTGTTAGAATTGATATTTTTTGAGATATTTCAATTCACAAAAGAAATAAATTGACGTTTATCTTAGGAAGTAAACAGATAAAAGAAAATGAGAGACACTTTCCGCATGTAGTAAAAAAATTGAATATTGTTTTCTCACGGAGTAGATGTTTTTTTTCCCGACCTCAGTAGCTTGTATTACCTCCTCTTGCCCTGAATCTGTCTAGGCATGATTTGGATTAGGTTTTCGTCCTCCTCTAGGTCGATATTCTGCCACTCTACTGTGGCGATTTAGACGAGCTGTTGTGGGGTTCTTGGATTATCCTGGCGTGATCCAATTTCATTTTTGAGATTATCCCATAAATGTTCAATAGGATTAAGGTCTCGAGAACAAGCTAGCCAGTCCGAAACAGCGATTCCCTCTGTTTCAAGATAATGTCGCGCGAAGTTGCTGGTATAAGGAAGGGCATTATCTTACATAAAAGTGAAATTCTCACTGTGGGTACCTCGCCAGAATCTCACTATTGGCTCTAGCACTAGGCCCAAGTAATTTCTAGCCGTTACACTCGCAGGAAACGAAATCAAATTTGTTTTGCCTCCCAGCATAATGCGACCCCAAAACATCACACTGTCCCCTTGGTATTTCGGAATTTATCTTTCTGCTCGGAGTCCAGCTTGTCTGCCATGTCCCCTTAAAACCCGAATCCGGAGGTCATCTGATCGAACACCAATTCTGGTTTTACCCGAAAAAAGAACATTTCGCCAATTCTCAATATTCCAATTTTGGTGCTCGATACACCAATTAAGTCTGTTTATTATTTGTTATCTGGTTAGCTCTGGAACTCTTAAGGGTCGTTTGCTATATAAAATCCTTAAAAGAAGTCTCTGACGTATCGTTTCGACTGATAGACTGATGCCTGTTGCTTCCAGAAATTGCCTTTGGAGTATGGGGTGCGACGCACTAGGGTCTCTTCTTGCAATTTGGCACAAAAGCGGTATTGTTCTTCAGAAGTGATCTTCCATGACTTCTTCTAGGCCTATTTTGCACAGATTGTAGCTCCACGTATCGGGCGTAGGTTTTTGAAATCACCCACTGTGATAACCCAATTGTGGCCGCTTTATCCCTCTGTGTCACCCCTATTCCAACGAGAGCAATTATTCGACCCCTTTGCATATCGGACATACCAACGTAAGGCATTTTCAATTATAATAACAGGCTTTTTTAAATTTTGGAATTCACAGTTTCAAATCTCAGTAACGACTGAGTACATTATCTCGAACATGTGGTGATAATTCAACATTTCGTATCATACTATCCAGTTTTTCTAGAACAAAAAACTTCATTCTTCACAAGTAGTCAAAGATCCATGGTTAAAAACAATCAATAATGCGAAAAACCGAGTGATTCCATATAAATTTGAGTGGGTGTATTTTAGGTATAGAGAAACCTAATACCAATCGATACTAATTAAAAATACGATTCTGATGAAGTGAAAAAGAATAGGTAGTCATTTTTCAAACAAAAACGTGTGTTCTGACAATTTAGTTTCATTGAATTGATAAGTGATTTTGGAACACCCTGTATATAAAATAGAATCAGGAAATAAATTTCCTTAAAAATACGACTTTTCCCGTTAAACTAAAAACACTTATGTTCTTTCTCAAATTTGAGTAAATTTTTTTGGGCAGATAAGATGACAATTGAGATAAAAACGCACAAGGTTTAACTTTAATCTACACTTTATTTGAAAAAATTCGACAACGTTTCGCTTACACAGCAGCTTTATCAAGAATGACAAACAGAATGAAGAGTATGGTATTATAAACAAATCGTAGAACAAGTTGGATGAATAACAGGAAAATCCACACCGAGCCATTGTACAGTTAGTATGAAAGGTAATAAAAACTAATTAAACAAGTTAAGTAGGGGTGAATAATTCACATCTACCTGCTCATTCAAAAGCTTGTCCGAATATTTGTATCTATTTATTTCTAATGCTTCTAGGAGATCTAATTTTGAACTTTTGATTTTATATGTAATATGTCAAAGTTTTTATTGAATGAATGGTTTTCTTTTATTAGGTGGTTTGAATAATTTGAATCAGATTTATTTTTATCGAAGCTACGTTTATGTTCAGATGTTCTTATGCCAAAACTCCTATAGGTCCTACCGATATAAATTTTATCACAAGAACCGCAATTGAGTTTATAGATTCCTGATTTACTTGATTTTTCAACACGAGATTTATTATTTTTAATATGTTTACCTAAGTTATTAGAAGTTTTGAAAGATATATTAAGATTTTGTTTGACGAGAAAGGATTTAATATTTGTACTTGCAGAACCGCAGAATGTTAAACTGTTGAATATTTTATAGTCGTTATGAATAGGATATACTTCATATAAATGAAGTAAAAATGAAGAAATAAATAGATACAAACATTCGGACAAGCTTTTGAATGAGCAGGTAGATGTGAATTATTCACCCCTACTTAACTTGTTTAATTAGTTTTTATTACCTTTCATACTAACTGTACAATGGCTTGGTGTGGATTTTCCTGTTATTCATCCAACTTGTTCTACGATTTGTTTATAATACCATACTCTTCATTCTGTTTGTCATTCTTGATAAAGCTGCTGTGTCAGCGAAACGTCGTCGAATTTCTTCAAATAAAGTGTAGATTAAACTTAAACCTTGTGTTTTTTATCTCATTTATATCATGGATCTACATCAAGTAACGGCCTCCACAATTCAAAAAGATGACAATTCCGAAAATTTTGATAAAAGGAATCATAGCTCAATGATGGTTAATTATAGAGGGGACAAATCTTATCAAACAATACTTGAAAAGGCATACCCTTCAACAAGAAAATTATAACGTGCACCATGGCATGAAATGTCAAAGTTATATTATCCGGTGTAACCTTGAGTTGTACAATTGCTGATAGTACATCGATATCCATAAATTTGATGCCAAAATTAGAAATTGGTGAGAAACCCGTTCCCCAGATACTTTCAATGGACTCTTAAATGTGGACACCCTGTTTAACAGTAATTTCGCCACTTAGTGATTGGAAATTTTGAAGGAACAATCGACATTAGATATCTTTTCTTATTTGTAATCACCAAATTTTATTCTTTCTGATGCTACAAAAATTCGAATCATATTTACCAGTTATTCTGAAAAACGTCCCTTAATTCTGGCAGAAATCCAAAACCCTATACAAATAAAAAACTTCATTGTTGTGAAATTTCTTCAGTTTACGTAAAATTAAAAGGCAGTCAAACTCACTCCATATTCAAAGTCGACGAGGAACTATGCAAGCCACCAAATTAAAATACCGCGAGCACAAACATTCTCATGAAATATGAGCAAATTCATTCTGGCAGGCATTTCGTATTTTTATCAACATCAAGTATTCATAATAGTTTCCTAACTATCGCAAGACTTTCATTTCAGAAAGTTAACAACATCTAAATCCCTTTGCCATCCTAAAGCGCCACAAAGCCTTCAGAAATAATCCGGAAACACTCAACTTGCCTACGTTGTGGTTCAAACCTTCATTTCATCCATAATACACGACGCTGCCTGATTCTGTGTCCCTATTTGCGCCGAACAAGGAAAGGTATAACTCATAAAACGTTGCGGCCTCAAAGGGAGACTGGAAGATCGCAATGATGCCGATGTAATAGAATTTGGTTGATGTATGGAGTGAATCGCTTCGTTAGCTTTTAGAAAGTAAGGCTTGGCAACACAAATTTCTCTTCGATGAGTCGCTTTTTGTGGCCATGAATTTATGTATTGTCTGGTAAAAGTCCGGGGATATGCGGAATGAGTTATTACGTCTGAGTTCAAAAACGTGGACGCAGAAAATACATTTCTGATCATTTATCATAAATATTAAGTAAGAACGAGAGAGAATATAAAATATGTACAAGCGTCTCCCTAGCATGAATTAGTAGGGAGATAGCCTAGACCTTCAGTGAGCGGGATTTTTTCAGGACAGGCGCCATTTGTGCCAGCTTCACAGTTTCAGCGCGATAAATAACACATTACTCGATAGAATCGTAAATTTACTGCTAAGTGCTATTGAAAAATTCATATTATTGGTACTCTTATAATCACCTCAATATGATGCATGTCATGATGTCGTAAATTATCTGAAGATGAGCTCATAGAGTAAAAGCTGAAAGCCACCAGATCTACGTCATTTAGCTAAGCTAATATATATATATATATATATATATATATATATATATATATATATATATATATATATATATATATATATATATATATATAGGTTTTACCATATATCTGTTCATGCAATCAAACTGATTTCATGAAAAATATAAATCCACCACCCGGTAATTAATACCATTGCCAGGCAATGATTATAATAAAACATATCCTGGAATAATTATATATTAGGATAACGTTATATGTTATGAAAATATATCAATCTACCAGAATATATACATACTATAGCATCATATATATATATATATATATATATATATATATATATATATATATATATATATATATATATATATATATATATATATAAAATACAATAGACCAGATATCATTCTTAATGATAAACAGAATCAAATAACATATATAATTGATATTGCTATACCCGACACACATAATATACAAAATAAATACAATGAAAAAATTTCTAAATATATGATACTTGGCGACGAGATTAAAAAATGTGGAAAATGAAGAAAATATTTATTCTACCGATTATTATTTCCACAACAGGCGTTATTCCTAGAAATCTTCACAAAAGTATTGAGATATAACAGTCATCAAATCTTGTAATATTCTTCGTAGGTTTCTTTCCGAAAATAATAATGAGGTAGAGTCATAGGTTTTCTCTTTAGTTTATACTGTTCAGAATCTCATTTCATATTTTATTTATTTGTTTATATAAATGTAATATAATTAACTGTCAATTTTGTCATATTTATATTCAGAGCAGTATTATATTCGATCGTTCACCACTTCTCACAAAGGAAACTATTAATGAGTAACATTCAGTGTTACTTGACTAAGGTTCGTACACTGGATTTTTCCGGGGAGAAAGCCTCTGACACTACTCGTTGGTTCATTGATATCATTGTCTGATGATGCTATAGTATGTATATATTCTGGTAGATTGATATATTCTCATAACATTTAACGTTATGCTAATATATAATTACTCCAGGATATGTTTTGATTATAATCAATGCCTGGCAATGGTATTAATTACCGGATGGTGGATTTATATTTTTCATGAAATCAGTTTGATTGCATGAACAGATATATGGGCAACTCGTCGGGGTAAAACCCTTTTCTATATATATATATATATATATATATATATATATATATATATATATATATATATATATATATATATATATTTCGAAAAAAATAGGATTTACAAAAATTTGAATAATTTTATTTACAATAAATGCTTCTAATTATAATTTTGGTGTGTGTTAGAAAAACACAAGTGAAAGCTCAGGAAATGTAACAGGGGAACAATACTATCTTGTATGATTCGTTAAACGAGTGAAAAAACCTGAGAAAAAAACTCGTTTGCCTGTCGCTATTGCACTAGCAATAGCTTGTCTGTTTATGTTGTGTTAGTGTCATGGGTACATAAAGAGAACGAAAGATTTTTCTGCTTAGCCGCTTCATTCTCTCTTGCATTCCATGATTTCCAAACGAAGACAAGGGTGAAAGGAAGGGGGTTTGGGACAGGAATCTGTAACAATGAAAAAAGAAAACCAACAGAAAAATATTTCAATAATCATAATTCTTATATGTCTAAACAAATCGAAGAAAATATTTTACATAGCACTTCAGAAAACAATCGTACACGGATAATGTCATACACATAGATTCATTTCACCCGTATTCTAAAAAAATAGCAGCCTTCAAATACATGATTCACAGAGCGATTTCTTTGCCTCTATCGGACATGGACCGAAAATCAGAATTTAACACCATTATGTTAATAGCAGACAACAACGGCTTCGATATAAAAACAATAGAGAGTTTAATTAATCGAAAAATACGCAACAACACATTCAACATGATATATCCTCAATCCAAGAGAGAAAAGCCCGAAAAATTTATGTCTCTAACATATTTTGGGAAGACGTCAGAACAGGTTGCTAGAGTTTTGTCTGATAGTAAAAAAGTTCATATTGCATTCAAACTAGTTAGCAAATTGTCAGGCCTACTTTTCAACACAAAAGATAAAACCCATAAATTCGAAGAATCAGGAGTATACCAATTAACATGTTCTGAGTGCAATTCCTTTTATATAGGTCAAACAGGACGCTCTTTCAAGGCTAGATACAAAGAACATTTCCGGTCATTCCTACATCAGAAATATGATTCAGCTTTAGCTGCACATTGTTTGAATGAATGGCATCCTTTTCCAGAACTTCAACAGCTAAAAATTCTTCATTTCTGTGATAAATCTTATAAACTCAATTTCTTTGAATCGATGGAAATTTTCAAGGCATCTAGGGTTAAGCTCCTTAACGACCAGGTAGACTTAATTACCTACCAATCACCATTATTCAAGTTACTGTGACCTCTACTAGCATTTTATTGATGGTAATTCCTGTATTGTACATGAGTATTCAGTTTTCATTAGCTTGTTGTTGATAATGGACGTATGTCCGAAACCGGTCCCACCAATGTAAAAATGTTGTCATACTTTACATCAATAAATTAGTGATAGTTAAAACATAGTAACTTAATTTATTTTATTATTCATTAATAAAATAATAAATAATAAAATACATAACCAGCGATATTTCCTCAAATTCCCTCTCTGTTTGACCGAGAGAGCACCGATGGCTAGGTTCAGTCTTCCAAGTGATGTCGATTATGATCTATAGATGTTTTAGAATCATTATGGACCCAATAATTTGGGTTTAAATCCCCATATATTATTTCTTCCTGGAATTTGTTTAATTCAAAGAGAAATTTGCGAAAAAATTTTGACAGTCTTTCGAAAAAAATGACAAATGTCAAAATAAAAGAAAAAAGATTCATGAAAATTTTACTTGTCGACGTATGACAGATTTTATATATATGTGACAGAATGTTGTTACAAATTCATATTGATCATTGCACTTTCCCTAATTTCTGCCAAACGCTTTGAAGCTCCTACACAAATTTCTGAACCCACATCATAGAAGTAAATCTATATTTTATGTATGTTATTTGTGATTCTATAGAAATACCCTTTGTTAACAGGCAGACCAATCTCAAGGGCCAAACATCTATCCGACACAATAAAATACATTATAGTGATGACTCAATTATATTTCATTTTAAAAAGATAAGAAAGTTAAGAAAAATTTTATATATGTGCAGTTCTTTCTAAAATATATAACGACAGACTTATTAAATTGTGGTTCGCAATAAATCTAGAAGAAATCCATTAATGTTTTTAGAAGAAACGTTAAAAAGTGTCAAACAATAATCAAACTCAGAAAAGAGCATGCCTTGAATTTTAAACTTTCGATTTGTCAGTCTTTGGTCCAACGTTATATGTAATTCGAGCTGATATGAAATTCATTCACAATTTTCATCATCATAGCACTATTATCATTCAATAATTTTTCACTTTAATATATTTTATCTCAGTAAGTCGAGATATTGATATTTATCACTGCAATAAAGTTTTTATGTTTGGGAAGTTTGGCTCTTCGGATTGATCTGATTGTTCATAGATGGTCTTAAATAGTACTCCAAACAATATATACCTGATAACCTCTTGTTGACACAATGACACAAATAAATGAGAATAACTCATATCTTCTTAGGTACATACTGATCTATAAATGCCGAAAATTTTAGCCTTGCTGAAATGTTGTACATCTGAACTTCTCAGCTCTTGATCTCAAAGCAACAAGTCTGATATACAAATTTTTCTATTCAACCTGAATATTGCTCAAGAAAATATCAAAACTGGAGCAACAAACTGAATATCTCTTTGTTGTTTTTCCTCCCGTAAGGGTTTCAGAGAATGATTTTCCCAGCATTGTCCCCATCCTTCATTAAAGCGCACAATGGGCGAATTCAATCGTTTGGAATTGGCTTCCACCTGAAAAAGACCGTAATTCTGCATAATCCTATATACGATCCACTAGATCCCCTTCCACTACAACCAATATCATTCGAATTTTCCGAAGTAGAATCACGTCCTTGAGGAAAGCAATACACACAACCACTTCTCCAGATAACGTGGATAGTCCTTCTTCCTTTGTGAGGCCGATAACCGACGGGAATAAGAGGTGAGCTGATCGCAATCGGGGAGACGCTCCTTTTGGGCGTTTCAGGAGTTCTTTCAGCATCCCTTCGTGATTTGTCTGAAAGCGTGCGTAGCTCGCGTCGTTCTGGCTCTCCCGGGTTCAATGAATCGGGGACGTATATAGCCGATGCATTTCCTGAATTAAAATGCATCTTTTGTCCTGTAAGTTTCACGATGAGGAAGTGCTTACAGTGCGTTGATATATACGATTCGATACTTTGAAATTGTAGATAACTGAAGGCCATTTTCTATGGATAAATTCATTCGAATGAAATTATAAAAAGGATGTAATGATTCCTGTCAAATTTCGATGTGGGTCAAAACACGATCAGCGGAAAGCACACAATGTAGATTGAATAAATATTCAGAACACGCTCAAGATCTTCTTCAAGAAAATTGGAAGAAGGAAAACCTTGTCTGACTTGTCGGTAATACATCAGCTTGTCTGTTCAATTCTAGATCGGTAGTACGATATCAGTTATCTGAAAGATAGGAAAACATGGGGTCAGTAACTCTAAAAGGATTTTAAAGTTTCAATCTAAACGAGAAAAGAGGCTCATATCATAGTTCTTCTGTTTCTTTTCAGCGCTTGACCTGTTCGGTCTAAGAGCGGTTTGTTGTGTGATATCCTCAAAGCTCTGTCGACGTTCATTCTACTGATATGAGTATTTTTTTCCTTCTTTTTCCGTAGCTCCTAATCACTAATATTTTGGTCTAGCATACTTCCTTTATATATTTACTCCTGTCTCTGTTCAGCAGAGTTCTTCCAGCTATTCTTCGAAGCATTTCTCCTTTTTCATATAAACGCTTAGTTTCGGCAGTTTCAAATCGTTCCATGTCGTAGTATGTCATCAAAGGCCAACATATATCCCGCTATTAGTTTTTGTTTTAATTTTTCTATTACATAAAATTACGACTTTAAACCTGCTACTTTTCCAACATTAGTTTAGTTATTATTGGAATGAGCAGTTATTGAAAATGCAATAACTATATACAATTTTTTCACTCTGGGTTGATTCTATATGGGACGATGCCTGAGGAATTATGGAAGATTCAGCATTCGCAGAAGTTTTTCGAAGATTTGAAACAAGATTCAAGTGATGCTCATTGTTCAGTTGCAGGTAGGGCTTAAGAGAGCTTGCCGTAGAGTGTCCGGTTAGTTTGATCAATTCTTGTTCACAGACACCTGCCTCAGATAGGTTCGAAACAGCACTGGATCTATGGGAATGATTTGTGATCTTTTTATTTTTCGTATCCAGTCCAACTTTCTCTGCTGAAATTTTTGTCCATTTGGATATTTCATTTATTCCCAAAGGCATATTTTCGTACCAACCCTTAGAAGTACTGTTTTTCCAAAATTGATTGGGAGCCAGAAACAATCTATCCCTTGTAATATGTAACTGTAACATGATCGGGCCTTTTCGACAATATCTTATGAAACAAGCTCTTAGGACATAAATCTGGGTTTTCCTTATTTTTTACTAGCCATTTACTATCACAGCATTTAATGAGCCGCCTGGGCAAGTTTTCGAGAATACTGGGTTATATTCAATACGACCAGTCACTTCTCTGTTATTAAGTTTTTCCTCTTTGAAAAAGTGTACCTCGCAAATTGCTGCTTCACCGCCACGCCAAGCTAATTCATAAGCAACAATATGAAAAAATTTTTTCAACAAACCTATAGGGGCATTTTCGTCTCAGTACGGATCCATGCTATCAATTTCAGTTATTGTTAATGCAAAGGAACTTTCTTTGCGCTTTTCTACATCCCCTTGTAACATCTTCCTTTAAGAATTGCGAGCTTCACGAGCCTTTCTAAATGCTGAATCGGTAAAGGGGTTGAAACTCTGCGTTCGGAATCATTTTCGCAGTTCTGTTCCACATTGTTTTGACAACGTATTCTTTGTAATCTTGTCCATTCATTTGTTTCATACTTAAACCGCAATCCATAAGAATGTCTACAATATCTTCAATAGAATGCTGTATATCCAAATCGAACGTTCGTTCCTTGCAGAATATACTGAATTGATTCCAAATCGAGATGTGCGTTTTTCTTGTATTTTTGGGGATAGAATTCTGTATAGAACTATTTATTTCTGCTTTACTGGTGCTTTCAAAGCAAGACATTTTAATTTATATCGGCAGAAACTTTACAACAGGTACTAAAATGGCTATTCTTGACAGTTTTGAAACCGTGCTATTTGTTATGAATATTGCGTTGCTATGGAAACGCAAGGATTCTCTATGGGCAAATTTATCCACAAATATCCTACCTTCCTTCCTATTTCTATGCAATTTATCAGATATCAAACTCGAATTTCTGTGTTCTTAAACTTGCATTTTGACACATGAGTGGAATTGTCAATGTAATCTAACCCGACCTAAAGATCAATACTTTCAAATGGGCAATAAAGTAATGGGTCATAACGAGAGAAGGAAAACCCTACTTTCTCTGAAACGATATCAGCTTGGAAAAGAGGTTAACACCAGAAAATTAGTCATTACGAGTCGAGTCCCTCAACAATACAGTTGTAACAAAATATAAACCGAACTTGTAGATAGTAGTGAGTATAGATATTGTGAAGTTATTTATAAACGGATTTGTTTTAACTCTACTACAACATTTGAGACCTACGAAAACAATTGAAATTTCAAGATGAAACTATTGTATAATCCTGGCAAATGACCGTCATCTTACTGTAATTTTGAATTGATATTAAATATATGAAATGGTTTGCAGGTAAATCAACACAATAGAATATTTGCAAATGATATCAAAATTTAATCAGATTAAAAATTGAGAAATATATGGATATTTTTAGCAAATAGATCCCGGTTAAGGGTCGTCTCACTGTATATTATAAGATGATAATGAAACAATACATAAGCCTATACATTTGCCTTCTCGAAGAACTGATTTGCATTCACAGTATGTGTTTCCTGTAAGATAATTGATTCTGCTTCATGAAGAAATATGCGGATGCTGAACAATATATTTTATACATACTCACAGAACCATCATCTCAAAATAGGAAAAACGTGTTTCAGTAGATGCTTAAATCCTCCGAGCATATGATAGGTGTACGAATTTGTATTGGACAACAACTAACCTAACGATACAAACTAATAATTAACTAGAGGGTTTTGGATGTTAAACAATAAAGTTTCCAACACTAATGCTTGAGACTATCGAAATGAAAATGATACTGATAGAATTCGAAATGAAAGAATACTGGATATTTCCATTCCTGGCAAGAAATACTGATTCTGATCCATTTCGTTTCCAATTTAGATCAGTCTGTTTCGAACTTTACTCACGGTAACTGGCTGGTTTTGTGATGATTTTCAAGGTAGTTCCTAACGTAAACAAATTGGCGGATGCGCCGAGCTCAAAATTGCAAAAAGTATAATTACTATTTAAAAAGTTTTCATGTATGTAGGGATCACCAGAATCACTCTGCGAATTCGAAAAGTCTTTCACTAGGTGAAAGTTAATTATTTCACATGGATAAAGGCTATTTTTTATATATGGGCAAATCAGCCAAAGTTACTACAATATTGGTAAGCATAAGTAACCTTAATTTGTTTTTCAGATCATATAAATTCTAGAAAACATAAAAACTGTTAGTTTTAGATATGTACAGTTTCGAATGAATACGTACTGGCAACGTCTGCCAAATTTTTAATTAAAGCAAATAAGGTACATGAGGTAATAAGGCCCATCGGTAAATAAAGCCCATCTCTAAATTTTCGGCTTGGGATAAGTGGGGTTGGTATCATTCTACCCAACCACGAATTCTGTTGAGAGTCGCTTGTTCACAGGTGCTCACAGGTCTGTAAGTTTGTTGGCTTATTGCATAGTGTAAAGCATTGACAGTGTTTTTGTAAGTTATATTAAGGGGTTATTCTTTTATGTTACACTTTTCGTGCATAATTTATTGGTTTCACCCATTTCATTATGTAATGTCTTTGTCTGGATGAATATTTGTCCCTTCCAAATGTGAGGTTATGATTTTATTTTCTGGTGGTTATGATTTGACTTGGATATGAATACTGCTGAAAATAATGTCCGCAAATTTTGTCGGTCCTCATTTTCTGAACACTTTTATATCATCATAAAAGACTGAATTAATTCTTGTTCTATTTCAGATGGCTAAATATAAATGCTGGTTATTGAGAGCCAATTGGAATAGCGAGATGATGACAGGTAGAACAACAAACAGGTATCCCTCGACGCACATTAAGAAAACATTTAAAAAATAACAAAATCTCATGAAGCCTAGGTCGGAAAACAATTTTAACGGCAGATAAAGAGTTAGATCTAGAAAATAGAATAATTCGGTTAGCAAATGTTGGTCTACCTCTTACTCCAAAAGTTTTGAGGAGAAGTGTTTAAAATTACATAAAAGTTAATCGCATCGACTTGAATCAAGGAAGAGGGGATAAAAAAATTAACGGAAAATATTGGTACTCTGCATTTTTGAAAATGTATCGACGAATCAGTGAAAGAAAAGCTTAATCTTTTAATCCAGCGAGATCTCGGAAACTAAACCCATATCTTGTAACAGATTATTTTGAGAAACTGAACTCAATACTTGAGGAATTTGATTTCGAATATTCACCCAATGAGATTTTAAATATGGACGAGAAAGGCTGCAGTTTGACCTTGTACCATCAGCAATCAGTTCTGGCGTTGAAAGGATCAAAGAGAGTTCATCTGGTATCACATGAACACGCTGAAAACGTGACCATTGTTGTCTGTGTAAATGCTCTAGGTAACACAATACCGCCAATGATTCCATGAGCCCGAAAGGTAGCATGACGTCGGAATTATCTTGCAAATGACTCGGTCCCTTTTCAATTCTCAAACCGCCAGAAAAAATTCACTAATATTTGACGCAGCGGCAAGCCACCTCGATCTTGCAATTGCAACTAAGGCGGAGGAATTTGAAGTCGTACTATAGCCTCTAGATAAAGCAGTGTTTAGATCCTTTGAACACTTTTGCGGTGATGAACTTTTTAGATATTAGGATAAAAATCCAGATCGACGTTTGACAAAGGGAATATTTGCTGATGATTTTACATCAGTTCGGGAAAAATGTATGTCGGTTGCAAATTTAACCAGTGGATTCAGGATATATCCATTCAATGTCAGTGCAATACCTGAAGGAGCCTTCGCACAATCGACTCTATCTAGAAGGATATTCGAACCAGATTCGTCTACTGATGATGACATACTTCTTTCGGAGGTGCGCCGCCATATAATAGAAAATAGAACAAAAAGTACCCATTACATCAAACCCACACCAGATCCATCAGGTGTGCAACAAAAATTTCCACTTGTCACCGTTGCAGGAAAGTTCTTTTAAAGAAATTTTGAAAAGTCCAGATCTCCCCCAGAGGAAACATCAAACACATAGGAAGGCTATCAATTACTCGCAACATACAGGGATATCCACCGGGACCGTCCGTTAGAAACTTTTCGAGTTCCAATTACAATATCAAGCTGAAAATTTATACGCGGCCATAACTAGCGATTTCCAATTGAAGTGAAATATTTTCGAAGTGATATCATTTCCGGTTATACCGAAAGTGGGTCATCACTTTGTTATTTCAAATGGCAATCTACCATTTTTATTATACATCTAGAACCGACAGTTGAGCAAAGAATAAAATACCCAAGTTGTAGGCACTTAACTATCAAAACTTTTGACAGATTTAATTATTTTTGTTATAAACTCGATTTTTGAGGAACATTTAAAAGAATTGTAGCTCGTAGATCTTTTGCACTTTGGACACAATTTTTGCTTGGGTGGATAGAAGAAGGATCAAGGAAAAAATAGCACGTGCCAATTCTTTTATCGCCATCAGATGAAGCGTCAAATTTCAGATGGAAGTGTATCAGCATGTACTATACCCATCTCTTATAGTTCCGAAATAATTTGGGAATATATTGAATTTTGATGATTTTGCAAGAACTAACAGAGAATGCTTTGAGATATTTGAATCAAGTAATTGAACTGGCTACGCTCACCTGACAAGTACCGAAAATTAATGTACTTGTCACTTCGTTCAATCGAATTTGATATTTCGAAAGGAATTGTTGGTAATTTGAAGTGAAAATTTTCGAAAAACACCAGATTGGAAATAAAATGGCGGACTATTCAAACGAGGATACGTTTAATCTCTTTTTAATTCATGGCGAATGTCAAAAAGTGGTGGATAGAACTTGCAGGCAATTCATTAACCAATTTCCAAATTTGGCGCCTATGAGTAAAACAAAATTTCGAAGGATTAGAAGCAATTTTCTGCACTTTGGAGGAACCAAATACATAGAACGAGTCTTGGTATTATTTACTCTATGACTTGAACGAGCAGACATACGTTCTTGTGTAGGATGTCGGTTATGGATACATGAAGAATGTGCTGGTTTAATTTCAGATGATGAAGGTGATTTTATTTGTCCAAGTTGCGATAATTAGGACATTTTTTATATGGGCCTTATTTTCAGTGCAATCTGTAAATAAAGCCGTTTTTTCCATCTAGTTTTTCTTATGTCTGTTTTCTTCTGAAAGTAAGTTTTGATAACAAATTATTTAGAGTATATTTTCAAGACTTTCAAGAGATCAAAATATTTTAGAAAAATATGAAATGTTGTCAATAAATAAAAACAATATTAAGTAAGCTTTATTACCCTCCTGTGCCTTAATTCAATTTATGACATCTGTGAAGGAATGGATCTCTGGTAAAAATCATTTCAAATTATAAGATAATGATGATAAAGATTAAGAGTAATTTTTGATGAATGTGTTCATATTTCTAATAATTAAATATGTTAGAACATATTTGATTATTAGAAATATAACGTCAATTTTCAAGAAAGACAAACGTTACTCGCTTAAATTGCAACAACTGCTGTTATCAATATGTGATGGTTTCTTGCAAAAGCACAATTTATTTCATTCATTTTGTTGGCATATATCCGAAAAAAAAATATGTTAATAAATGGTTGCCTACCAAAAAATGAGATGTGAAATATTTCTTGTGGCACTATGGATATAGTTCTGCTACGAATATTGAATAACCTTTCGTCGATTTATAATAACTATCATTTAGTATTTTGAATCGTTCAAATTTCTCGTTTGTACAATAATAAAAAGACTTGAAAAGGTTCAATTCAATACGTCATAAAGTAAATTTCAAATGCATCCGAACTCCTGAAGGATAAACTTTTTCATCGCGCCAACCAAATAGTTAGTTTGCTTTGCAAGATAGCGGTACAAGTTTTATATACCAATAAGGCAATAAGAACTTTAGCGCGAGTTATGTAAATTTCAGCAATATGCGCCAATTCAACTTATAGCGAAGAATATTCGGGAAAAGCAACGAGGATAAGCATATTATTTGCCGTGATTCCTGAGAGTCGGGCTGCAGTCGAATATACTTGGATTTGCTTCCCAGGAAACACGGTTATTATATTCTACAAATATGTATTTCGTGAGCTACGTGATTCCGTAGCAGTGGAAAGGTAGACACTGGAAAAATAACCGAGAAAGGGTAAGTTCTCAACAATATAACTACTTCGAAATTTTTATCCCCTTTCAGAAATATATAGCTGTTTTACTCACCTATTTCGGTTTGGAGGCTTTAGATTTGAAGCCAAAGTTTGATTGAGGCTTGCTTACAGAAGAGCTCTGAAAGTTTTTGTTAGTTTGTTCGAATCGACTTGATATCGAAATGTCGTTAATTGATGATTAATTCAGTTACTAATCTATTATAGAAAGTAACGTGTCTGTTTATTATTTAATAGAATAAACTTGTAAAACGTTCGCCAAATTCCAACAGGATGAATCTTTTCACAAACAAAAACGTAATAATTATCATAATTTGATTGTGGAGGTCGATACTTGATGAAAATCGATATACATATTTTCAATGAAATAAAACTAAAGTATTTGGATTTTCACTATATTAACAAAACTATGACCGGTTTCACCACACTGTGGCTTCATCAGATAGATACAAACTAATGAACAGAGTTATTCCTTATATATTAGTCTTATTTCCTACTTAATATTACAATAGGTACAAGAGGTATGTTGGAAAACCCATCGGGTTGCTTACTTTATGAATTGAAAAGATTGAGTAAAGGGAAAGATTTAGATCTAATTGACTATTAAGTAACCTACCTGAATTCTTTTCTTTGTTGCTCTCTAAAATTTCCAATAGATTAAGATTTTGTCTATTATTTTCATTGTATAAAATTTTGAAATTATCATTTAAGTTATGGTTTTCTTCGAGTAAGTGATTAGAATAATGGGAATCAGATTTATGATAATTAAAACTACATGTGTGCTCGGATATTCTAACTTTGAAATTTCTGAAGGTTCTACCAATATAAATTTTATTACAATCCCCAAGACAGTTTATACCGGATTTATTACTTTCATCAATTTTAGATTTATATTGGTAAAACTTTCAGAAATTTCAAAGTTAGATTATCCGAGCACAAACGTAGTTTTAATTATCATAAATCAGATTCCCATTATTCTAATCACTTACTCGAAGAAAAGCATAACTTTATTGATAATTTCAAAATTTTACACAATGTAAATAACAGACAAAAACTCAATCTATTGGAAATTTTAGAGATCAACAAAGAAAAGAATTCAGGTAGGTTACTTAATAGTCAATTAGATCTTAATCCTTCTCCTTTACTCAATCTTTTCAATTCATAAAATAAGCAACTCCGATGGGTTTTCCAACATACCCCTTGTACTTGTACCTATTATAATATTAAGTAGCAAATAAGACTAATATATAAGGAATAACTCTGTTGAATAGTTTGCATCTATCTGATGAAGCCACAGTGTGCGAAACCGGTCATAGTTTTGTTAATATAGTGAAAATCTAAATACTTTAGTTTCATTTCATTGAAAATAATAATTATCACATCCAATAGCATGAAAGCTTTATAAGAACTAAGTATCATTTTAATTTAAATCTATGAATCATTTGATTGAAAATAGACATAACTGGATGATTTTTTTACTGAAAAATAGAAATACAAATAGGCAGGTATCCCAAACACAGTTTTCACAGATTTGAGTATGATTTATCGTGCGAAAAGAGAAAAACAGTATTGAATCATTATTATGATTTCAGTACACATGAAAGTTACTAATTGAGTAAAAAGCAATCTTAAGATAACTTCTTTCGAGTGTATTCGTGAAATTGTGTAACGACATGCAAAATATGTCAACTACAGAAATTTTCCATTATAGTAGCTCAACATCCTGCAAATGGATGAATTTTGAGAACTTTTCGTTCGTCTAAATGCGACATAAAATAGCTCGTTCGTCCTCAGTCTGAAATCTGATACTCTCAGTGCAAACTCTGAATAATGCTAGGTACTAACTGATAGTTGTTCAATATTTCTGTGTAAAAACACAACATAACTAATTTTCCAACGTTCCCGTAGGGTGATCCTCAATAATTACATTCTTTTTTAAGCTAAATATCTTATGAATTTATTCTGGAAACCTACGGATATAAATGTTGTATTGTGGATTCCATATTATAGAAGCAAAGTTTAATCTACTGAAGACAAACGCATAATATAAAAAGGAAAACGATGCGTCATCTTTAAAAAGCCTACAATGTCGAAGAATAAAACCGAGCATCTTATTACTGCTGTTCTCAATAAGGTGATCAAATAATATCTTCGAATTGACTGTAGCTCCCAGATCTACAATGGTATCCACATTCTGAGCTGCTGACCGCTGATCAACTTATTATTTTCAATGAGGTTGATATTTTTCCAGAAATTATTTCATAGCGTTTCTGATAATTTAAAATTAAACTCTTCTCAGAGCTGTATTTGAAGAGCCTTTGAAGATCTTCCTCTGCATATATCAATATATATATATATATATATATATATATATATATATATATATATATATATATATATATATATATATATATATATATATATAAAATAGGAAGAACATTAAGGAAATACTAGAACGGCATACAAACCAAACTTAACCATTGGAAAAATTCTCTGAAACCCGAAAGACAACGTGCCTTTAGAAAATCAACCAGTTAACTTTATACCATGCGGAGATTGTGATGAGGTTTACATCGAACAAACTAATCGAAGAATAAAAGAAAGAATAGAGGAACATAAAAGAACACTCATCCTCCATTTATTTACATAAACTACATACAGGTCATACAATAGATTTCGAAAACAAATCAGCACCACACAACAACTTAAGAAACGTCTCATCAGAGAAGCAGTGGAAAATGAACAAAAGAGACGAAACCCTCGAACTAGCAAATGCTTGGAAAGTTATTTTACTACCTAGGAAACCGGCATCATCAACAGAGAACAGTGAAAGCCTCCACACCAAGTCTACCAGCGCCGACAACGAAATCACAAAAAGAAAGCCACCAGCAAACCGCTATCAGTTACGCTCCTGAAGATGACAAGGGACAACTTGTCGAAACATCACCAAAATTGACCACGGAATAAAACCCGTAACACATCAAATCATATATATATATATATATATATATATATATATATATATATATATATATATATATATATATATATATATATATATATATATTTTGCTTGCAAAATCCATTATATAGCAAGAGCCATACAATGGATTTTAGATACAAGCAACAAAGAGAAATAGGAAGTTCCTTGAGATGTGCTATATCATTACCTCCAAATATACAACAATCAACGAGAAGAGTGACAGCAAGGGCCTAAATAACATTAATTCATACATATTGAAATTTGATGATCACAGCAACACCAACTATGCAAAGTAGAAGAAGAGGAAGAGAGTCTGTGGTTCTATGACTGAGTTCGAAATGTCAGATATCATGTTCAATTCATGTTCAATGTTCCTCTGTACCCTTACCTTTAGTATTTTTCTGATGCTTTCCAAGAAAAAACCAAAAGTCGCAAAATTCCGATTGGAAATTTCATATCTTCTTTTCGATTAATTTTAGGTGGCATTGATATGAGAAAAATGCCACAGCATTGTAAATATTTTCGGTATTTATTTCGGATAATATTCAAACGTAAACGTAAATGTAAACAACAACAAAAATTGGTCATTCCTTTCTCCATATACTTTTAATCTCCCATCTCGCGTGGGCATATATATATATATATATATATATATATATATATATATATATATATATATATATATATATATATATATATATATATATATATATATATATATATATATATATATATCTAAATCTGTGTAGCAAATTTGAATATTGCAGTTATCTCCCTATTTTCCATAATTTGTTCAAGAAACAGTCAATTTGCAAAACTATTGAAAATATTTTATTAACATCAACATTCGATACTATGTGCACAATTTGAAGAAAATAATTGATTCCTATCAATCTTGGAGGACAGTATTTCACGAATTACTGAATAATTTTCCATCAAAACTGTGCAACATAAAGTTGATAAAACTTTCTCTTTCTCAATATCTCTTAAGTCTGGAAGGTTTTGTAAAAATAATTTCCCAAATGTAGGAGTACCTTTTCTCAGTCTTGATTTCTCATTTTCACGAGTATCTGTGAGGAACCAAGGAAATAACATTGAATTTCAGGGAATTACAACAGTATAAAGGATAGAAATCATCGACTGACATCTCGTTTTTCATGTCCGACAACAAAGGGATGAACCGTTATCAATACAATACAATACGTCGCGAGGCTTTAGATTCAACAAAAGTCAGTTTTGTTTGCTACTGTCAATATCTATAGATAGTTTAAACTGAGACATCGGCTCAAAGAGTGAGGGGATTTTGTCTATTCTATCTTCTATATCGATTTATATATCTCAAGATCCGCTTTATTCGCAAACAATCACTGATGGATATGTTGATACTCGAAGCGATATAGACAAATTGAAAACGAAAGCAATAAATATGAGAAGCTCTACTTTCTTGTTTTATCAGAAACAATATTTCGGGGAAGAAAATGTCCAAGATTTAGATTGTTTCTGAAGGATATAGCCGAAATATGAAAATAATATATTGGGTTTTCCAATAGAAACGATATGTTTCAGAAATTAAATAAAACATGCGTAGGGCGAAAATGTAGGGTATTCCTCGGCACTTTATTCAACTACTGGTATCAAATGATGCAGAAATTGCTGTGGACGATAGATCAAAGAAAAATATGTCGCGATAGTCAATTAAAACCTGGCCAATCCGAATCGAACTTTAAATGCTATTCTAGAGTTCCAATAAATACGTACACATATTCGCTATGAGTAGAAAAGCTCCAAATCAAATGTACCTACATTTATTATTTATAGCCAGAAAATAACTACACATAGGATAATGCACAAAAGGTGCTTTCTAAACATAATTGACATAATCTCGCTAATTACTTGGTGCAACGTTTCAAATAAATAACTAAATAATTGTAGAAAATACGCTAGGCTTAAATCTCACAAAATATAATGAATAATTCTTTCATTTTGGATTGTATTTTCGCAATAGAATCTGGAAGAAAAGTGCTAATATTAGAGTGGGTATATTTTTCTTATAATCTCGAAATTTCATCAAAATTTTTGCAATTAATGATGATCAAGTATATTGTCCTCTGTAGAAGAATAATATAATATATAATGAACAATTGGAGAGTAAACAATTTGCTTAAGTTTCACAAAATGTAATGAATACAAATATGTTCAACATATGTTTCAGGTTTCGTCTCATTTTCAAAAACTAAAAAGAAATTTAATTATTACAATGTCATTTATCCTTGAGAAACAGATGAAAGCGATGGGAACAACTGGAAATTCGGTCGTTAGTTATTACGTTTGTGAACTGATGAAATTTTTACTAATTTTAATGAATCTAATCTTTCAATATACTTTCAATATTTTCATTCCAAATTCTCACAGAACTGACAATTTTCACTGCATCTTCGTCGGAGTCCAAACTATCATCAACATTAATTAAATGCTCTTTATCAAGTACTGTACCAGCAACATCAATCCAATTACTAACTTCTGCAACATCTATTTCAACATTCCCTGAAATATGGCAGACATTTCCCATGCATTGTGAAGCAAGCATACTGTTACCGTGTCCACTACGGTATCTAACCATAGATCGCTCTAGGCCCCTCCGAATAAGCGTGTTACCGTGTTAACCACGCTTCTTCAATCACAGATCGCCTAGTAGGTCGTTCGACCAGGCAAGACCGATGGTTTGAATATCCGTGCATTTCGGAGACTCCCACTCTTTCTCTTCAACGACCTCTTCGAATTCACACTGTCTTAGAAAACCGGCTGCAGCACGCGTTGCCACGAGCCGGCTTTCCGTACCCATGCCACCGACCATATTGCCAAACCACCGTTGTTTACTAACGAACCACGTGTTTATTTCATTTTGAATTTACGTTTACAAAGAGTGTTTGTGTTAACCATCAGTGTTTCATCGTGTGTGTGACCCCATCCCGGTAGTAATACAGATATTTTAGGTTCAAACCTCTAAGGTATTTTACAACATGATTGAGCACTGTTTGAAGAATTGCATTTGGGTTTAGGGGCTGAATCGAAGCCGTCGTGATTGGGGGTCAATACCGCGCAGTAATTTGGCAATCATCAATGATCAAATCCTCTTCTTTACAATGACTAGAAGTGTCTATGACGAGTGCCCCTTCAGGCATGTCTTGGTTCCGGAAAAGTTTCCGAATCGTTCGTATTTTAATTCGACCATTTTCAATTTCACCATATCGCTGCTACAAGCAGGAGCATTGTAATGGTGATAGAGGATATTTTTCTTTTGTAAATCATCCAGTTGGTCCAGTAGCCCTTTTTAATATTCATCAATTTTTTTGCCAGTTTGAAGGTAATTAATCAACAAAATTCCCGTTGTATTCTAAACAACTAATGTCACAACCTCCTTCGACGACTTTGACTCCTTCACTTGCTCTGGAGGTACATAATCAAATTCAGTTTACTCTGGAGTTTGTTTTGATAATTCATGATTGTAGTGGTAGGCCAAGTCTTATCCATAGTTACGAATTGACGCCCACAAACTGATTTCATTCTTTTAAATAAGCCAAATGTTTGTTGTGTTTTTGATACGAAGTTGAAAAATGCGTCACCCATCTCGCGGAAAGCTTTCTCAAAGCTGATTCATTCTTTAAGATATATAACATCCGTTCTGTAGACATGCCCATAGCCTCAGTGATTTTACACTTGGTCAATCCTATCATCAATAAGCATATCATATACAGAATTACTTAATTAAGCAATAGCAACAAATTCTCAGCAAGGATCATTTCGTTTGTGCGCCAAAGTTGAAATTCCAAAAGTCCACTTGCACAACCTTTGATGATTTAGATCCCTTCACTTGCCTTGAGTTCAGTCAACTCTAGAGTTTGTTGTCGTAGTCCATGATCGTAGTGGTAAGCCCAATTCTTATCCATATTTACGAATCAACGCGCAGAACTGATTTCATTCTCTTGAAAACGAGCCAAATATTCTTGATAGAACCTCACTTGAATATGTTCTCGATTTAAAGTGTCAGCCATCTCGCAAATACCTAACTCGAAAAGAAACACTTTTTCAACGTACTCAGCGAGGATGATTTCATTTATGCGGCCACGTTGAAAGTCAAAAAGTCCACTTGCACACCATTTTTTTTAAAGAGCATTATCGCCCAATGCATTTCCCTTCCTTTATAAATTTCCATAGCGTCAAATTTCAACAATCTATGAACTGGTGTGAGTGAAATGACATATCGACTTGTATTTCTATCTTTTTGTTCACAAATCGAAAAGACGTCTCAGAGAACCTCGGTTTTTCTTCAAATGAAGAAGTCATTGCCTACACACCTGTCTATTTGAAGGACCTTCTAGAATCTTTCTTTTCAGAAGTCTTAATGAAGTTGAAGAATTTCTTGAGCGAGCCCCGTACCTTTATAAAGTGTTTATCTGCAAGCTATCAAGGATATCAAGTAACAAAATAAACTCAACACAGGAGGAATTGAGTTATTTTGTGTCATTATGGAATACAGAATAAAATTAAATATTTAATGAATCTCCCAAGAGTACCAACGAATAATTGTACACATTAAAAAACATTTTCAATTATCTAGGGTTTTTGAGAGATTTAATCGATAATTCGTCATGAACCGAAAAATGAATAAATGGAAAATAATTGCAGTTTTTGGTGCAGGGATTACAATCCAGGTCATTTGTTTGCCGGGACATCATTTCGGCCGAATCGATCGCAATAAAATGACAAAATTTGAATATAAAGTTTTAATTTCATGTACGCATCATATTCAGTACTTTATCGCCCATAGGCTATCATCCTCAAGCGTATATTGTAATCATTATTAATTATTTTTAATTTTAAACTAATGCGTGTATGAAAGGAATATCAAAAAATGAAAACAGTTGCATTTCCATGTGGTTGTTTCGATCAAGTCTTTAAATATAAGATACTTATATTCAATAAGTTGAAAATTATTATGCGAGATTTGTTAGTTGAACGAAATTGCGTGGATTAATGAGAAGAACGCACGTCAAAACGGAAGTTTTTCTTACCAGATTTGATCAACTAGAAATAATACGGGACCTCGAAGCGGCATCTTACCTGTAACAAAATAATGAGATTGAAAAGAAACAATGGAAATATATGAAAATCATGAAATTGTTTAACGATTGATCATAGAAACTTCTTCAGAAAGTACAGTAAGTTCATAAAATATTCGGTTAAACCAAGAATGTTTAAGGAAAAAAGTGATTCCAACTACGTGCAAATCATCATCAAAGCCAGTATCCGAAGGGGAACAGAGTTTAACAATATCTTCAGGTTTTGCACTCTGAATCAATAAACTCCACCCAATTGAACACGAGGGTGGTCAGAAAAATTAAAGATCTATCAGAGAAAAAATAAATTTTTCATGAATATTTTTCTTTTTTCAAACATCTATAACCCGTTCAGATCTACAAATTTCCTCGGGGAGCTTTTTGTACCTACTTGTTGCCCTGCGAAAAGAATTGCCTAGATCGAACTTACTCAATTTTTTAAATCCCAGTATATCGCAGCCAATAAAAAATTCTGTAGGACTAGAGATACTAGCTACTACTATTGCTGGCTCAAACGATTAGCAACTGAACTTTACTAAATGCTCTTGCAAGTATCAATCTTTCAAGCGATTAAAAAAGCTTTAGGTAAAGTCAAGCTTTTGGGTTGCAAAATCAAGGCAAGTCAAACCCTTGGTTTGAATTTCAAGTCATGTCAACTATTTGGAGAAATTTTGAAGCTGCTTGACTTGATGAAATACTAATCACCACTCAGCCCCTTTCTAGCGGATATATTCATGTCTACCATAGAAAACAAAGTACTAAATTCTAGCTTGCTTATTTGAATTAATTTTTGACACATATTCGTCGATGAAATAGTCATTTATATAACCGGTTTCCCTACAAAATTTGATCCATTTCTCGAATTTATAAACAGCATTCATCCGAAAATAATATTCAAATGCGAAAGGAGGAAAACTATCAAATAGCATCTTCCGATTCTCCACTCAAATATCGATACTAACTTCAACATATTTAGAAAAAACCTATCACAATAGATCCATGTATTACAAACTATTCTAACCTCACACAGTCACATGGAATTTTGGAACGTAATTCAATGATTCACAATGAAAAGAAATTGAAACCATTAACTTCAGCTCACAACACAGGTTTAGTCCGTGACTTAATTGACGAAAAAGTAAAACGAAAACAATTATATACCAGGTGTAACTTTTCTTCTTTTGAAATATTTTGACGAATAAAATGTTTGATATTTCGTTTCAACCTCTATTTTGGTATCTTCGTCGATAACAAAATCGTCCTCTTCAGCAGGTTGCAGCTCGAGAAATTTTCATTCAACTTTAGAGAAATAGGTTCTATTCGGATGAAGTCTTTCCGGATAGCGCTCTCTGTATAAGTATGATCAAAAATTTTGCATTTTTTTTGTTATTAGCGGATGGGAAAACTCTGCAAAAATTGTTTAGGTATCTTCCACTAGAACTCCGAAATCGTTACGAATAGAGTGACGTGAGTGGTAGACAAAAAAAGATAAAATAATGCTGCTTCTTTAATACCGGGTGCCCCGATATGGTTGTATCAGAAGAAAACCTGCTTTTCGAGGAAAAACAGAAATTTAAAACTTTAACACCCCGTAAAAAGTAAATTTTTAGATATAAACTTGAATTTCGTGATAGGAGATGTTGAGCTAAGCCAATTGTCACTGTTCATGGCCTTCTAGAAAGAAATATGAAAATTGCGGAAAAAATTCTTTCAAAAATGAGTCAAAAGGTCGATGGATGAGATGAACAATTAAAATAAGAAAAAATACCGATTCCCAAATTTCATTAAAATATTCTGAATAGAAAAAATGCTACAGGGGTGGCTCTAGTTTCAGTTACACTCGGTATAGCTATTACCGAATATATCCAAGTATAAGTACCAACAAATCCGGAAAATTCATCCATTCAAACCCAACATATTTTGGTTAGATAAGGGAAAATGTCACGAAATAACCTTTTAAAACTGAAATTTAAAATTGAATTGATACCTTAAAATAAATTGTCATCACTCTTACTTGATACTACGAATCCTATAGCGAATTTATAAGTTATCTTGTCCAGACAGCTATAATTCCTACATTGGGCAGACTGGGCGTTTCTTTATTTATTATAAAGATATTAGATATAAGAACATCAGACTTCATTCATCAAATAAGAACAAGATCCAACACTCTCGAAAATGACAACTCTTCTCCTAATATTAATAAATTGCCCCAAAGGGTAGAAAACTCAATTATCTAAAATCAAAAATTTACAAATCACTTTTTATTAACAACTTTCAGACAATGAACGTCCAGACTGATCTATGTAAATAACAAATTTTCGATGTATTCGAATAATAACACCCTTTCAATAGTTTTCGAACTGAATACCTAATATGTGGTTTTTCTAAATCCAAATAACGACCTTTTCATATATTCATGTCATCTGTTCATGGTTTTCATATTGACCGATGATGAACGAGAGTTTGAAACCGCGGTAACAGTGTTTATTAAATTAATTTGATTATTGGTAATGAAAACATAGTAAAAAATTCAATTCGTGTTTCAATCATGCGTAATTACCGAATAGTAATAAATACAGCAGGGATGCTCAAACTTGAACTGTTGGCGATCTACCTCAATATTTTTAGACTAGTTACGATCGACTCTGAGAGGCTGCAAATAAGTGTGATGTAGGGTTGTCGTACATACACGATACACCCTACGTACCTACCTAGGTAGGGTGTATAATGTATATATAGGTATTAGCTTTCCGCACAATATATATATATATATATATATATATATATATATATATATATATATATATATATATATATACTCATAGTTTTTCAAAATTGCGAGTTTATTGTTTTGTTACAAAACAAAAGAGTTACTTATGGTTAAACTTAACTAAGGAGTGACTTTGGATGTTGGATGCATGCACTGCATGTCCTCAGACTATTTTTCAGACTCGCACAAGTAAGTTGACCCAAACATTGCCGTCAGTTGAAGGGCGCATTGCCTTAGATTCGGATATTTATCTTCAGATATAAAACACCAGAAATTTGTATCAGATGCTGTAGCTTTGAGATGTATATCTGATATAATCTGCACCAACTCATTTTCAACACAACTTGTAAAACTGACTTACTATTTCAGTAGCTAATTCCTCAACGTTGTTACATGAAAAATGATAACTCATAAATGATGGTATATTTGCCAATTTACTGCAATCATAAAAACGCATTTCGAATTGTCCCAAAATATTTGATAATTCAGCCTCAAACGTATCATAATTCAACTGTGGAATCCTTGATTTCAAAGGCGGGAAATGTTTCAGATCCTTTCTTTTCAGTTGATCATAAGTTTGAACACAAAACTAGTTGATTTATAATGGAATGAAAAACAATGAAGACTGCTACCTTAAATCTATTTACACTTAGACCCTGTATATGCCGTGGAAGATGATTGAACAATCTGATACCCTGGTACAGGGCGACATTTCAAATCTAGAAGTTCTGTGTTTAGGGATACATAATGTTTCCTTATTTCTGGTATTGTGGGAATGAAAGTTAGAAAGTTTAGTCATGTTACTTTCATTCTCTTTAATATAAACGAGGCATCTCAAAATGAAAATAGACGCCAATGTGCGGATACCATTCTTCAGGAACAACGGTCTACATGAAGATTGTGGAGCTGTATCGAACAACATCGAATTCGCAGAATTCTTTTCTGATGATGAAAACTCTACCTACGTCTGAGGAATTTCCCCACAGTAAGATATTATAGACAATCAAATCGCATCGATTGAAGTGAATGCATTCCGTCTTGTTGACATTAATTTGGTGGCAGATCGTTGATGAATAACCTCGACACAATGCTACAATGCCATGTCTTGACTCATGACTTCAATACGCCTTGTGATAGTCGGACGAGGTAACTGAAGTTCTCTAATAGCAGACATGATTTCTGTTTCATTTTTAAAATCCCAAATAAAGTCTCACCCGCTTCAATAAATTCTTCCTTCACAACCGATCTATCTTCGAATGGTTTCTTGTGTTTCGCCAATATATGAGATATTTCAAAAGACGCGATCGTAGCAACTTTTGATTGTTTGGCTGGTCTTGTGAACGTGGTTTGATCTTTTTTCAAACAACATATCAAATCATGTACTTTTCGTTTTCTTTATTCACTCGGTGGCGGAAAATCCTTTTCATAGTTTTTATGAACCCTTTTATGATGAGTCTCTAAGTTACCCCGCTTAGGTATTGCAACTGACGCACGACAAATGCATTTATCCTCCACCATACAGAAGGAAAATTCTTCATTCCAATCGTTATTAGATATTTCTTCGCTGTACTTATTTTGTACTATTTAATAATGAACTTTGTATCGATGTAGTATTGAACCCCTAACATACAGTATCTTAAATAGCTTTAATTTATGGAAACAAAATCACTCGCTTCAAACAAAAATTCAATTCAATCACGGACTTGTTCTGATAGCTCTGGTCTTGCGAACAAACATAATAGAAACGTACGTTGACTTTATCCCCAAATGAAGTAATTTCTTATTTCATCCCCAAGTTGAATGTAACATGAGGTATGCATGCACGTGACTAGAGTGTTCAAATAGAATTATTCTCCATACTGTAACCTGTACGTTTTCATCATAAATTGGTAATTTTCGGAAAACACCGTAAACAGAATCCCCCCTACGTCCTACCTAATAAAACGTGACATGTGTATAAACAAAAACAATCTTTTGTGATACGCTAACTTGGCACGTTCACAAATCCATGTGATCATCAATTCACCTGAGTTATATATTACAAGCTTAAATAAGATCATGCTGATTGAGATGGGGAATATGCGATAGGTCGATCTAAAAATAGCACCCTCTGTTATTCATTCGACTAATTATGCAGTTTTATATCATGCATCTGCTCACCTGTCTCGTTATCTAATTCGTTTTGAAGTGCCAGTTATTCGGTGCTAAAAATATCGAAGGTCAAGAGATGCCGGTATATATGGAGAGGTTTTTGATATGTTCACTGTGGCATTTTATCTCATAACATTGGATTCTGGTAAGAGAAACAAATTGAATGAGCTTGTAAAAAAATACAGATTAAGACTTCTTGGCAATAATTCGTGGCTTCTTTTGAACAACTTTTACCATTCCATAGAGAAAACTCCACTAATGTTTTCTGCAATATTTTACACAATAAAATTTGTTCAAAATACTAACCATCTGATTATTTATTTCATGGAAATTCATTCTCAACGAAGACGAAGTAAAATATATTTTATACATTTCACAATTTTAGTTTAACGAACTAATTCTGATCGCGATTAACGATTATACAACCAGTAAACCTGTCAGAAGAAGGATATGTAAAACTATTGTAGAATCAGTGGCTACATATGGGTCAGAGGTGTGGGAGATGACAAAGAAAAATGAAAAAAGACTACAAACTAGGAGATGGACTATTGGCGCAGAAGCTGCGACCTCACAAGACTTGATCGTGTAAGAAATACAGAAATTAGGGAGAGAGCAGAAGTGGACTTAGACATAATTGATACAATAGAGGCAAAAAGACTTAAGTGGTATGGACACCTGAGACGCATGACATAAGAAATATGGGCCTCTTAGAATATGGAAATGACAGCCAGCACAGAGAAGAAGAAGAGGTAGACCAAGAACAAGTTGGACCGAAGCCGTCGATGAAGCCATGACAGGAAGAAACCTTCAAGAAAATGACTGGCAAGATAGAAAGATATGGAAGCTAGGTTGCGAGAAACGCCGTATGGTGTAATCCTGCTTGCAAAAAAAACGAACTAATTCTATATTAAGTAGTGGATAGGTATTGATGTCTAGCTGGCTAATGAGGGTGATTTCCATTGGGTCATTAACATTTTTGAGGATAAAGACTTGGCCTTTGGTATAGTTTAGAACCAAAAAAACTCATTATAATTAAGGAGATGTGGAATGAGGGGACCAGCTCTGGATTGGGCTAAGTCATATTTCAGGCAGAGGAAACAAATGGTAGAGATCATGGAATCAGGCAGGAAATACCAATCAAAGTTACAGACATTAAGGCTTTGAATCCCTCAAGGTAGTATAGATGGCTCACTATTTTTCATTATCTACCTCAACGACTTTGACAATGGAGGAACACTAAGTTACAACAACGCAACAACAGTAAATTATGCTGGTGGTAGGAGAAGATTGGTCTGAAGTGAAAAAGAGAGCAATAACTGTATTAGAGTATACGGAAATATGGTTTTCCAACAACAACATGATGCTTAATAAGAAAAAACCAAAATAGTTCTATTCAACCCAACAAACTCAAGAACAGTGGTACCAAGGGAAGTAGTTTTGAACACTACGAATAACGCTGAAGAATCCACGAAATTCCTGGGCATATATGTGGATGAACAACTTAATTCTAGTGAACACATACAGGCACTTAATGGAAAACTACAATCTTCTGTATATGCGATGCGAGTAATTCTCAAATATGTGAAAGATAAATCACTGAAAACTCTATATCATGCTACTATAGACTCCAAAATTAGATTTGGTATTGTTTTTTATGAATCAGGAGATATGTCATCTCTGTTTGTTACGAAAAAAAAGGTATTAGGATTCTCTGTAATAAAACACATAGAGATTCTTGCCGAACTTTATTTAAAAGGAATGGAATTTCGACAATACATATTCAACAGTGTCTGATGTTCGTCTTTAAGAGAAAAGAAGCATTTTCTCAATATGAAAATAAAAAAATCTATAGTACAAGAAATCTCGATTATGTATATCCAAAATTTAATTCAACAACGCCACAAAAACAAGTAGTGTACAGATGTATGAAATTTTTAATGCATTGCCTATACATGTTCAAAAATTGAAGACATTAAAAGTTTAAAAATATATATTTTCGATACTTCTACAGTATTCAGGACTTTTGTAAGAATATTTCAAGTCCTGATGAACTGTTTTGACACTATTTCATTTTACTTTTGAGAACAAAATGTAATTTTATTTGACTATTATTATTATTATTATAAGTCCCTTCAGAGAAATAAAATAGACTTGCACGATTTCTCTTCAAAATAACGAAACCGCAACGGAATTAATGAACTCAGTGCTTTGACACACTTCATTACAATTCTTAATGCTACCTACTACAGCAATTTATTGTTCCATCACGCACATAAAATAACAATAAAATACGAAAAACATAGTTGTTTGCTTGAGGAATAACAACGAGTATAATTGTTGTTAATTCCATCAAAGTGCTTTAAATGATTGCCGATAATGAGAATTGATGTTAATTTAAAAATATCACGTAGATCGGTGGCAAATGGACGATTAATCGAGGCATAAATGGGGTAATTGAATGTCGCTTTTGCCGATGAGAATACGTCGTGGAAAAGTAATAGAGAAATTAATTTCATTCCAATCATCATCTGATGGGAAATTTCTATTCAGTAGTTGGTATCAATAGAAATAATTGTTATTCCAAACATTTCTATGACTTTCATCCGAGTTCCCTTATCTATTCTTCTATAAAAAATGAATGAAAAAATGTTATACTATAACTGGTATTGAAATTGGGTACTAAACGATAAATAGAAGAATTATTTTATTGCAAATTAATTATGTCAAGGGGGTGAAAAAAGTAAAAGAGAAGCAGAACGCAAAACTGAAGCTGGTAAAAGCATTTACGACCGTCCACTATGTAACTTTCTTGTGAATAAAGATACAAATCTGAATTTTCAATAACTGTTCTGTTCTTTATTGTTGATTTAGTCACTGATATACGCACCGATCATCAAGTTTCTGATATACTCATAGCTCACCCACAAATTTCGAAATTTGAATTTAGTTATCCATTAACCTAAAATAAATAAATCAAACATCCTGAAATTTCAGGTTCTATTTTCAAAGTTGCACCACGATCTCTATCACTGCATTGTGTTCACTGAAATACAGAGATGCCAAATTGTATCAACTCATCGTCAGCACAAATGAAAAGCTAATTTGAATTGAACTGTAATAATACTTTTCAAATTTTAATATACTGGGTGATTCACCAGTGGCGCGGTGCTCTGTAGCTCGTACACTCTTGAAGGTTTCATTTTTGTTCGAACGGTATTGTATTTAGAAAGTAAGAATCTACTTCAGCAATTTATTTTGCAGTAAACAGAGTATCCCAATTTTCTATAAAAAAATCTTGGGTGGTTTTTCCAGGTTGGAAGACCACTTTTTTGTTCAAGATTCAGGAGCGGCCTAAACTCTGCTATAATGGTTTCAAGTAATAACTATTTTGGTGAGTAGTTTCGTCACAATATTTTTTTTCCGTAAAAATTCATGAAAATAGGCTCTCACATCATCGCATGCTCCTTCGGACAAAGAGAATGAATACTTTTTTCCTTTCGTTCTTTTATTGCCCAAGGATAGCTTCATTGATGAATTGAAATGAATTATCCTCATTTTATACAGGACTGACTCAAAAAAATTATTGAATATTGTAATTTAAAAAAAATTCATATCTTAATTTTTTCAAATGGAACACTCTGTATTTTATTATTCCTGTCAACGCATGAACTATTGTGCTATATTTTTGCAAAAGTAACCTTATCTTTATCTTCGATCATTTTCGAAATATTCGATTATTTGTGAAAATTTTTGATGAAAATTTTACAAAACGTATCAAACTCTTCAGCATACATCATTATTCGCACATAAGTTTTTTTCTGTAATGATTCAAGTAGTAAAGAATAAAACCTAAACCAGATCATTCTTTTAACGACTGATAAAATCAAGATGATTAAAACGTAAATCGTTGTATGTGTTGACATTTTTTTTATTTTTGCCTTCTGTAAGGTGTCCGGAAATATCATATTCTGCATTTTACATGGTGAGCTTATCAGTGTTTCGTTATTAAACATTGTTAAAGTGAGGTTTGAACCCAATTTTCGCAATTAACTGCCATGAAGTTTTCCAAAGAAGAAATGGTTGATATGATTTTTATTCTGGGTGAGTGTGATAGAAATTCTTTGTTGGCAAGTAGAGTTTATGCGCGAAGGTTTCCTGATAAGAGGCATCCTGATGCAAGATGCTTTGAAAAACTTCTAATTAGATTTATCGAAACGGGTAATATCGCTTACAAAAAACATGAAAACCAAAAACTGCTACAGCTGAAGACAACCAGTTATCAGTTTTGTTGACAGTGACAGAGAACCCATATAAAAGCCAAAGAGATTTTTCTCAGTTAACAGATATAAGTCAAACTTCCATCCAGAAAATCTTGAAAGTGAATAAATTTCATGCATATCATGTACAGCTGCACCAGGAACTGAACAATCGAGACTATGAAAATCGAATCAATTTTTGAAATTGGGCAAGTATCGAAGTAGTGGAGAATCCAAATATGTTTAGCAGAGTTCCTTTCCCGGACGAGGCAATTTTCCACAAGAATGGGCTTGTTAACAGGCACAACTTTCATTATTACGCCACGGAACATCCACACCTCATGAGACAAATTGATCACCAGCATCGTTGGTCCTCGAATGTATGGGCCGCTATAGTAGAAGGATATCTTATTGGGTCGCACTTTATCGATGGCCACCGCAATAGTGAAATGTATTTAGATTTTCTGCAAAATCATCTACCAATGTTACTTGCCGATGTACCAGAGCATATAAGACAAGATTTGTGATTTCAACGGGATGGAGCACCGGCACATTACTCACATCAGGTTAGGGAGCATTTGAATCATGTATTTCCAAACAAATGGAGAGGACGTGGTGGTCCTGTTAGATGGCCAGCTAGGTCTCCGGACCTTACAAGTTTACATTGTTTCTTGTGAGCTTATAGTAAGGGCATCGTTTACCAGATTCCTTCTACGACACAGTTGGATATGAGGCAGAGAATAGTCGACAAAAGTTGTCGAGAGTTCAAAGGTCTTTCCTCAGAAGGATTGAAATGTGTCTACAAAGAAACGGGCAACATTTCGAACACTTATTCATATAGTTCAACACCTTGTAGATCATCTAACCAAAAACCAATATACATATTTCATACAAGACTACCTTAAAATATCTCCATTTCTCTGATCAAGTAAAATGATATGTACTAATAGACTCTTCTTTCGCAAAGTCTGATTTTATAATTTTAGTTTATTTTTCCTATTTCGAAAATGATAGAAGATAAAGATAAGGTTACTTCTGCAAAAATATGGCACAATATTTTATGCGTTGACATGAATAATAAATTACAGGATGTTCCATTTGAAAAATCCAGATATGATATATTTTAAATCACAATATTCAATAATCTTTTTGAGTCACTCCTGTATAATATGATGATTATCTATTTCAATTTATCAATAAAGCTATCCTTGGGCAATAAGAAAACAAAAGGAAAGAAGTATTCATCCTCTGTGGCGGAAGAAGCATGCGATGATGTGAGAGCCTATTTTCATGAATTTTTACGGAAAAAAAATATTGTAACGAAACTACTCACCAAAAAAACTTATTACTCAAAGACATCAGAGCAGAGTTTAGGACTCTCTTGAAACTTCAACAAAGAGGTGGTCTTCCATTCTGAAAAAACCTCCCAAGATTTTTTTATAGAAAATTTGGACACCCTGTTTACTTCAAAATAAATTGATGAAGTAGATTTTTACTTTCTAAATACAATACCGTTGAAACAAAAAAGAAATCTTCAAGAGTGTACGAGCTATATAGCACCGCGCCACTGTTGAATCACCCAGTATGTGTACATGTCAAGGAGGTTAGCAATATACATCATCCAACTAAGTCGATTTTGTATTCATATACAGAGATCTATGTGTCGACGTCTATATTCCTAAGTAATGGCGAAAAGATGCCATTTTCAGCACTCACTATGATCGCTTGCTTTACACATGAAATTTGTCAATTTTTTACATAAAAACTGAGGCAGATACGGAAGCATTTCAAAATATAAAAAAGATTATAAATTAATTGGAAATTCTTAAAAAAATCTTCTTAATTTCAGGGGGTATACAGAAAAAACGTTGTAGGGACAGAAAGAACACGTAACTGTTGAAAAAGTACCACTCTGTAGATTTTCATTATTGTTTCTGTGATCTCACTATGTAGATTTCAAAAAGGCACCATCGTGCCGAATATGAACTGAAATACCGAAAAACTGTAGTAATCATAAGAGAAAAACTGAAAAAATCTGATCCGAACAACAAAATATTTAATTACATTAGATGATATCAAAATTCTTCATAAATGATTGGTTTATCACTTGGCAAAGGTTTCACCAATATTTATTAAAAATGCTCAATACATGTTTCGGGTTGTTAGCCCATTATCAAGAGTAATACAATACTAAATTCAAAATAAGTGATTTCACTTATGTATAACGGCATTCACAACAGGATGTAAATTGAAATCTAGTTGGTCGTTGCAAATTGGCTGCTTTTTCCTATGAGCGGACGTAATTTCAATAATGTCCAAGATGTCCATTCTTTTTCCTTCATTACTCGGATGCATGATTTCGATATTCTCGTAATCTATGAAATGATTTTTGTTGATGCAGTGGTCCGCAAAACCCGTAGAATTTTTATTTTGGAGAATAGATCTTTTATGTTCTTGAACTCTCTTCTCGATGCAACTTCCGGTTTGGCCTATATCGAATGTCTCATATTCACTGCAGTGTATTTTATATACTCCGCTTTTATCTAATAATTTTCTTTATCTTTATTATTAACTAAAAATGAACCTAAATTCTTTTTATTAGTGCTGATGGTGTTAATATTATTTCTGTGTAATCTGTTACATATCTTGTTGCTAATATTAGGAATATAGTTAATTGGAAATTTTCTGTTAGATTTCTTAGTATGCAACAGATAAATGTTCTACAATAAAAGTTTATGTCGTTTTTGTCTTATTAGGGTATCAATTAATTTTGGTTCATAGCCGTTGTTCTTAGTGATTAATTTCAAAACTTGAACTTCATTCTCCAAATCGACAGCTGACAAAGGAATAGAAAGCAATCTGTGCTCAAATGAATGAAAAGCACCCAATTTGACAGTTTGGGATTGGGAACTACTGTTATGAATCAGGGTATCCGAATAGGTTGGTTTTCTGTTTTAATGACGAGTGAGTCATGAGCCCTACTAATCGACAAGTCCAAGAAGTTCAAAGATTCTTAATTCCTTTCATTTTCCATTGTAAATTGAATCGATCGACGAAAAGAATTCAAAAACTGTAAGAAACTATTGAGTCGTCTGTCTGTGCCACTCCAAATACAGAAGATATCATCGACATATTAGATGTTGGAGGAACTAAAAATACTATTTTCTAAATTTGTCATAAATATTTCACTTAATGATGGAGACAATGGAGAGCCCATAGGTAAACCATCTAATTGATGATATATTTTACTATTGAACTTGAAATAACTTTGTTGGAGACATGGTTTACAGCTGACACTCTTCTATGTGAGTGAGGCTTAATGTACTATTGGATTGAAGTTGTTGATTAATTGTGGCTTTGACATCACGGCAGGGTGTAGACGGATATAGATTAATTTTATCAAAGGATACTAATTTAGCATTTATCGGAATTTTAAGAGATCTCAAGTGATTGGTTAATTCTAAAGAGTTTTGAATTGAGTAAATTGGATTGTGTTGTATCAAATTTGGAAGTATGCTGTTCAAATATTTACAAAATTTAGTAGCTGGTGCACTTACATATGAAACAATAGGTCTCATGGGACAATCTACCTTGTGAATTTTGAGTAATGAATATAAAATTATATCATAATAAATTCGTACACATTTTAATCATAGATATGCCTTGGGTTTGAAATTTTTAGTATGATCAGCATGTAATTCTATAAATTTTTCTGGAATATATAGTCTTTCTGTTTTTCAATATACATATCAGTTTCTAAAATCGTAATAGTGTTACCTTTGTCAACCAAGGGTTAAATTATGGTCTTTAAGTTGTTAGTTAATAATAAAGATAAACAAAATTATTGAATGAAAGCGGAGTATATAAAATACACTGCAGTAAATGTGAGACGTTCAATATAGGCCAAACTGGAAGATGCATCGAGAAAAGAGTTGAAGAACATAAAAGATCTATTCTCCAAAACCAAAATTCTACGGGTTTTTCGGACACTGCATCAACAGAAATCATTTCATAGATTTCGAGAAGGATGGATATCTTGGAGATTATTGAAATAACGTCCGTTCATAGGAAAAACCAGCCAATTTGCAACGACCAACTAGACTTCAATTTACCTCCTGTTGTGAATGCCGTTATACATAATTGAAATCACTCATTTTGAATTTAGTATTATATTACTCTTGATAATGGGCTAACAACCCGAAACATATGTCGAGTATTTTTAATAAATATTTGTGACACCTCTGCCAAATGATAAACCAATAATTTATTCCTTATATTTCACCAAGTGTTAAGCGAGATTTCCATACATAAAATTCTTCATAATTACGATAAAGGAAAGAAAATGAATCTTTTGAATTTGGGAGGCTTTTACTTGGTAAAATTCTATTATCAATAATAAAAAACAGGTACTGTGTTTTAAAGAATTTTACTTAATAATTGCGATTCGTAACGCCTTTCACTACACCGTAGCTTCTTCAGACGAAGACATTTTGTCTGAAGAAGCTACGGTGTAGTGAAACGCGTTACGAATCGCAATTATTAAGTAAAATTCCTTAAAACACAGTACCTGTTTCTTATTATTGAAAATGAATCTGTTAGAATGTTTGGAAATGAATACTTTATGAAAACCCAAGCGAAATCATCCTTAATTGCAAGCTAGACATTAATACCTCTCCAATACTAAATATCAAATTAGGCTGATTTACTACATTTGACCACTTGAAAATAACCGGACCTGACGGTCGAAACCGGTCGGGGTTATGAAAATAAAATTGTGAAAAGTAAAAAATATATTTTACTTAATCTTAGTTGAAAATGAATTTCCATAAAACAAGTAAACGATCAATATTATCTACATTCGGAACTCTGAATAGAACGAATTATAGGATGTTACGAAAATTAAACCAAAAACTTTATCCTACAAGATCATTTTCTTCTTTCACTGAAAAGCATTGCTAAATTATCGAACAAAATCTACGGTTTTATTGTGATAACTGCTGGAAATTCTCTTTTCCTCGATGTATATTGTACTTAAAACAGAAATCAATGGCGATTTCTACCGATTTCAACGTTTCTAATTTCCATAACAATTGCTCGCTAAGCATTATCTAGAATAGAACTTCACATATGAACGGAGCTTTTCCGCTTGCCACCTCTGCAGCCCTTTTAATCCTTTGTCTGAAACTCCAGTTTAATGGATCATCTTTACGGAGCCATTAACAGTTTTCCATTAATTCATCTGAAGTTGGAAAAGCTGCAGAAAGATGTGATATTTTCATTTCTAGAACTTTTCTTCTGTTATTTATAATTTATAGTTGAGACAATGTTAAATTTTTAACAACTCCTGAATAATTTCTATGACATCTTACTGATTTTAATTAATCTTTCATGGAAAACTTTGGTTTTAAACTCCTGAAATGTTCGATAACATTCACTCATCTGGTCTGACAGTATAAGTTTAATTAAAGAACGAAGTTTTAATGCGTGAGGAATTGTTAAAATAAGTTTTGTATTTTATCGCTAGTAAAAACTTCGAACCTTTACAAGTAGCCATTACTTACTTTATTACAATTTAAAAACAGCAAGTAATGAAGAGAGAAATAACAAAAATTTATAATGTTCGAATACATCAATCTCATAATTCACAGAAGGTCATGTGAAATTAATGGAAATTAAATATTATCCATCCGTAATGCTATAGTTAAGTCCTAATAAATATACAAGTCCATAGGATGGACGTGCGTTCAAGGAAAACCTGCATGTTTCTTCAATTGTATAGCCATTCATTACAGACTTCTGACAAATGAATAAATGTATTTACGTAATATGAATGTCCGTCGTCACGACTTGCGATGAAAGGGACCATTTGAAGCGAGTTTCTGGAAACAATGCTTGCCTTGGTCCTTTGATGTCAACAGACTAAGCTCGCCTTTTATTTATGGATTTATTTTGTGTCTTTCATCTTGTCTCTCACTAATTTTCTGAAGGAGTGAAAAATTTTACGGAATGTGAGTTCATGAGAAATGATTCATGACATTCAATTAAGTTGCACAAGGAGTTACAAGGCAATAAAGAATATAATTAATATTATGGATATACCTGTTCCTTTTATTCGCAAATAAGCGAAGATACTGAAAATTTGTATGATTGTATGCTAGATTATTCAAAACGGTCAAACTAAACTTTCCTCAGAGGTATATCAGTAAAAATAAAATGTAATTCAGATTAGTAATTTATAGTTCGTTAAGTGTAAATTGTTAATAAAATAAATCAGTAACAATTCAGAATGTTGAAATGATGAAAATTAGTAGATTGTATTTTAGAAAACGTATCAAGAGAACCTTATTCAGAAATCATTAAATGTGCTTCAGATTAGTATGTTATAGTTCAGAACCAGTGAATTACCATTATAAAAGACTAGTTTAGTAACAATTGTAATTGGAATATAAAATTGTATTTCTAAAAGCATAAACTTCAGAGATTGTTAAATGTCCAGATCAACCAATTTGGTAAGAGTAAAATAAAATCGAATAAGTATATTATAATGCACAAAGTAGAAAAAGTAGTAATTACACGATAGCGAAATTCATCACAGAAAATAAAGTGTGATTCAGATTAGTGAACTTCAGCTAGGATGAGTTCTTTTAGCCTATTCCCTTCAATGATGTATGTTTCTGAGATCCTGACAGTATTGTCTGCATTGAGTTTGTCATTGAAGTGACTCTTGCAGGCATGAACATTTATACAAAAACCTTGATTGACTAAAAAAGTGTCAAACAGCTGCCACAATTAACAACAGAGCTTATAGAAACTGCAACAAGAATACATTAAATGAAACTGAAGCTGAATATTTGCGTTTCAAGATTATTTGTAAGTCAATAATTGATGAAGCGAAAACCAACGTCAATGAAAGATTGGTAATAGACTCTTGGGACAGACTAGTGGAACTCGTCCATTCTGGTCTACGGCGAAAGCAGTCAACAACAACTTTTGTCCTTTCTTCTAATCTTTGATTGGAGATGATGGTTCTTAATGGTCTGTTCCAGATCTGGTAAGAGAGACAGACGTTTTCGGAGTGTTGAAATGTTGCCAGAGTATAATCGATTCTGAATAAAGAGCGATTGCCCTTGATATGTCAAAGGCCTCCGACAAGATTTGGCACGTAACCTTGATGAATAAACTAATCGCATATAGAATTCCTGTAAAATTGCGTGATTGGAATAGTAGATCGATTCAGATGGTGGTTGATAGTGTAACGAGTGAATCTTTTAAGGTTAATCCAGGAGTACCCCAGGGCCCCATACTCTCGCCAACTCTTTTTCTGTTGCAGATTGAAGAGTTGCCATTCTCCACCGAAAACAAAATATTTGGATTTGCTGACGATTGTACTCTGGTGTCCACATTTTCTAGCCAGCTTCCTATAACTGCTATGGAGATACACCGACAATGATATCATCAGAGCATATCACTGAATTTAGACTTAGGAGATATCAGAGTTGGGCTGGTTGAATTTGGTCAATTGTAATGCAAACAAGATGCAATGAACGTTTTCCAGAAAAGTCACTGCTGGAGAACCTACTCTAATGATGCATGGACATCGAATTTCCTTAGACAGCAACATACATCTACTCGGCATCACAGTCAACACTGAAGTTTGTTGGCATGACCATGTATCAGCCATCTGCTGCAGAAATTTGCTTCTGCTAAACTCAGTTTTCGTTTCACGGCTACTTCGTGCCGTCACAGCTGTAACTTTCAAACAAGGCACAAGTGCAACCTGGTCTGCATCACGTCTGATCTCCAACCTCCCGCTCAAAGGCTGCATGTTGCTGATCTTTTTCTTTTTCACAGATACTTCCATGGTAAATACTCTGAAGAATAGAAAGGCTTAGTGCCGGACAAAATCCAGTTCCAAAGAAAAACTAGGCTTGCGGAAAATTCTCATCAGCAGACGGTTCAACTAGCACAGCCAGTTACCTGCTTCCATCGAACATCTTTCCGATAACTCACAATTTTCCCCCTTTCAAGAGGCAAGTGAACACACAGATTAAATCATCTTGGGCGGCCACGGCTGTGGTATGACTGGCATCGCCTCCTTCCAAATGTTGAGAGTAAAAAAGAGAAGAAAAATTATTTCCAATAAATTAACAAATATGAAAATATGTCGTAGTTTGTATGTTGATTGCGTTCAAATCTTGGAATTTTTGTTTAATCTCAGATTAACATATCTGGGATATCTCTGTGCATGTACTAAAACTCTTTTTAAACAAACCAATAACTGTTTTGCGTGAACCTTTTCTCAGTCGAATGATGTCATGTCAAAGCCATTTTGATCAACCTTCAATCATTTCAAATTGTCGAATTCTTTGCTGTTTTATTAATTGCTTTACTACCTATTCAAAGCGATTGATAATTACTTCAGGTTTCAGATATGCAAAATTGATTCATTTAATCTAATTGAAGTGTGTTTTTTTTCAGAATCTTCATGCTTTTTTCTGTGAGAGGGAGAGGAGAGTTTCGCTCACTCAGTACAATGCGTCAATTCTACTAAGATGACCAACTCAAAGACCAACTGACGAAAATTTTACGTAAAAGCATTAAATTTTGCGATTCAAACACGAACAATAAACTATAAAACGAGAATACAAATAAAAGTGAATTGTACTAAAAAGCATTGTGCAAGGATTTATTTCTTCATTCTGTAAATTTTACAGCCTCGTTGACGCAATATCTGATAAAGTTATTAAGCATAGAGATGCATTAGCAGTAAAACCGAGAAACGTAAAAGAAAAGGACTCTACATCTAACGACAACGTGCATATGGATGTAGTTTTATTCGCAATTTATGATGCGAATAGCACGGTAGGACGTGAAACTCATTTAACGACATTGAGTTATTATTTTCGGCACTATTGTCATTCGAATTCGTTAACATAAAAACTTGATGAGTTGAACGAATGTTAAGGTAATCTTTATAAAATGTAGCGTGAGTATATCGGGTGTTCCTTGAAAAACGTCAATGCTACAGCTCCTACTATTCTCGATTAAATTCAATTAAATATAAACCGAATTGTATCTCGACGTCCGCTTGGACTCTTTTCAATTTTTACTTATTCCATTTCAAGTTCAAGCGAATAGAATTATCACTTCAAACGCAGTATTTTACGAGAAAAAAACTATTGAAAATTTTCGGAAGAGAACACTCATTTCCAATAAATTGTCGTAATTCGTAGAATGGGCGGCTATGTGAGTTCGTGATGAAATTTTCTGTTCTATAAAGTGCTAGGGTCATGAAAATCAACAGAATGAAGTTTCAATTTGAACCATTCTGGCTGAATCATCCATATAATACTAAAACAGTAAGCCTTATTTCGAGGAAAGTGGAGGGAACGGTTGGATGTTGAACCGGGCGGGAAGAAAGGGTCGGCGCGGAAAAGCGGGGTCCGTAGGCCCCCGCGAATAATTTTTTCCGGTAGAGAAACGTCTGAGGAAGATCCGAGCGAAATTCGGAGTCCCTAGCTCGAACGACGATTTTTCGAAAAATTTCGCCGAAACGTCGCCCCGGGCGAACGGAACGTCGAAACGACGAGATTTCTTCGGAATCGATAACTCGGATCTTTCGGAGGTCGATCGGGCGAAAATTCCGGGAAAAAGTTCCGAAAAAGCGAAAATAAAATACGTCTCCGAAATCTCAGGGATGGAGGGGATAATTTCTATGGACTTTTGCAGCTATACAAAATATTTCTATCTCCTTCGATCGCTACGAAACCTGGACACGAAAAAGCCTCGAGTTTCGCATTTTGCGCCGCCATAGTTAGATTCTCATAAAACCACGGGAAAACGGAAAAATCTTCCATCGAACGGAGGGCTATCGGCCGACTTTCGCAAATTTTCGCTCTACTTTCCATATTCTGAAAATCTCCGACGGCCAGAAATTCGCGAAATAAACAAACCTCCAGCTGTCAAAATACGGGTTTTTGTTTTAACCATCCTACTTAAACGGGGTCACCGGGAGAAAGGATTCGACTTTTGAACTATTCCTACATATCTCGAGATCGGGTCCTCGACGAAAGAACGTCATTTCACGACTTAATTTTCGAATTTGGGACGGTTTTTGAGACCTACATTTTCGAAGAATAGAACGGAAACACGGGGGTGGAGCCAGTCACCGCTCCTTCTGCCCCTTATCTCTCTCTCTCTTCTGAACGAAAATGGTGAGATGGAAATAGTTAGTAACTTTGATTTTCACCAACATAATTTCGGTACTAACAACATCTAGAATATAGTGCTCTCTCTCTTCTGAGTGACAATCGAATCTAACCTTATTTCAATTAGTCTTATATTCGGTCTGTCAAAACAAGTGATTCCGAATTTTATTTGTATGAAAAGTTTGACGAAACTTGAAATAAACTTTTAGAGGTAAGTGATCGTAGTTTGATGTTTATTTTATCCATGTTAAGGTATAATTTGTTTAAGGAAAGAAACGATAGACTTTCAAAATTCATAAATTTAACATTCTGTGGTTATTCTAACCTAAACAATATGATTCAAACGAAATGTTATATTACAAAGGAATTAAGGAGACTTACAATAATGTTTGAAAGGTAAGTGAATGTAATTTGAGGTCTATTCATGTAATTTAATGTATATTTTTTTAGGCATGCTCAAGAAATGTACTCAGAATTCACATATTTCATTTTTCTTTCATGGTTATTTTAACCTCTATGCATTGAAAAATGTCCTGGAATTACTAGGATTTTTAACGAATCATTTGGAGGATCTTACAAAATGATGGGAGATATTCTTCGAGTTGCTATTAATAGATATTGAGCTATTTTATATAATAATATTTTTCTGGAAGGAATTCAATAAAGTTTTCGTTAGGTCATTTAGAGATGTATCATATGAATATTGACAGCTATCCAATTAAGGCTATATGTGTATTAAAATATTTCAAGCTGGATGTCAATATGACCGTGCCATTTCAAATTGAATTTTCGTTTCAGTTTATTCAAGTGGAAGTAAGTTTCTATTCTACAATTATTCCAATGTAAAAGTTAATGAGATTCAATGTGTTTGACAATGTTCAAGTTTGAACCTAAGAAAATAAGATCTCAAATTCGCACAAAAGGTAATTATTGTGAGTTCCTTCCATTCATAACTCATAGTTACTGTTTCTCAGGAAATTTTATCAAGGTTGTTGAATGAATGACAGGAATCCCTTATTGATTTGAAGTTGAAAGTTTCTCTGTTATAGGGGTCTGATAGCGGGAAACATGATGTTCAAAAATGTAGAAGTAGCATATGAAGTTTCATTTTGTACAACTACAACTTTCAATCCATTTATGAAAGTCACAGGAAACAAGCTGCTACACATGCGGCTCATATTTTGGAAAAAATTCAACTACTACTTGGAGAATGCTAAGCAATTTGACAATTTTTGTAATGGGTAATTGTACTATAGGTATTTCATATAATTGTGTAAAATGAGTATGCTTATCACGTAATATGGAAATATGAAGTTGTTTTAATGCAATTTTTTCATTTCATAGTATATTATAAAGATTCACAAGAAAATGAATTGAAGAGGAGTAATATTGAAGAATAGAAATTTCAATTATTAGAGAGCAAGTTTATAAGAAGCTGACTGCTCGAAACCAACCGCCAATTCGACAGTTAAGGATCTAGGAAATTGACAGTTACGAGAAACAGTGTAACTGATATATAGTTAATATCATTGTATTGTATATGAGGGTCCATAATGTAATTTAAAAATTTGTGGATCTCATTTCTGCTTTCCATAAGATCACTTCAATTCAGAAGATGTTTGTTCTTTCTGGTAAGCAAATTGTGTGAATTTTGGTCAATTTGAATTTATACAAAATAGTTACATATAGGGCAATCACATAAGGTGAAATTTCTATGTGTTCAGTAGTGAACACACAAATTTTAATTTGAGAAGAACTTTCATTTTCTATTTCAGTAATATACTTGAGAAGTCATTCTTCCATCTTGCTGTTTCAAGCTCATATTTGTTGTTTATTATAATTCATGAATCTTATTGGATTCTTATCTGATCTAATACGAATCAGAACTGTTAGGTACAAATTAAAATTTGAAACTATAGATCTGTTTATATTGATCTTTCTGAAGTATATATTCAATACTTTTGGAACTAGAAATTTGGAATATTGTGAATTAATATTAGAGTTGTGGATGATTGAATTTCTATGCCTAAAGTGTGATTGAACAATTCGTTTTTTTGAATCAATGTTGAAATGTTTTTAATTTCATCTTATGCTAGCTCAATTGGCGAAAGTTGAGATTTTCAAATTTAATGTATCCCTTTGAATTGGGATAGTAGTGATAGTGTTGAAATTTGTGTGGTTGATGATATCCATAAAACAATACTGGAAGCTGAGTTACCCTAAGGATGACTGAGGTAATATATGAGAGATTTCCATGTAACATAAAGAACTATTGAGTAAATATATGAATAATGAAGTGAAAATAATGAGGCGTTCAGTATAGATAGAGTTGGATATAAAAAGGCGTTCAGTATATTACGCGTTTAGTATATTGGCTATTTAGATATAAAAGGCAATCTTAATGGGCTCACTAGTAACTATACTAAAACCTTTTATTTAATGAAGAAATAAAATCTACATAAGACCATTTTGTTGAAATATTCGCAAATTTTCTGTAGAAATTGTTTTCATTCTGTTCGCGTTAATTCCAATGTTTTCTGATATATTACTTCGCCTTGGCAATGACAAAACAAACACAGGCGCCAAAGCTATTTAGAAATTGCAATTTAATTCGATTGGGGGCGTCAAAACGCGAACATATTTTCACTTTGGAAGGAACGTCCCAAATAATAAAATTCACTTTAGCGCTTTTACTTCAAATATCGTAAATTTGGTTCACAGAAATTTACATCGAAATATAGTTCAATCTAAGGTTCGTGAAACTTTTTGGGTTTTGATGTGAAGTTAACAGTAATATTTAGATTTATTATTATTAAATGTCGTCAACGCGTTTAGCAAATAAAGGGTGTAACCAAATTCGTGCAAAATATACACAATCAAATTTATATGGAATCACCCGATATTTCGAATATTATCTCAAGGATTTTGGACATTTCGATTGTTAGATTTGATCCTTTTGAGATATTTCAATAGAAAAAGTAAATAAATTTAGGTTTATTTTGAGAATGAAGCAAATAAAAGACTCTTTCCGCGTGTAAAAAAAATTGAAAATTCTTTTCTCAAGGAGTAGGTGTTTTTCTCTACCTCCTCTAGTCCTGATTCAAGCCTGAATCCGTCTAGGTACGCTTTGGATTAGGCTTTCGATCTTCTCTGTGGAGATATTCTGCCACTATTCTGCTTAGATGAGTTTTTGTGAGGTTCTTGGATTATCCTGGCGCGATCTAATTTTTTTATTTTGAGATTATCCCATAAATGTTCAATAGGATTTAGGTCTGAAGAGCAAGATGGCCAGTCCGAAATAGCGATTTCTCTGTTTCTAGATAATGTCGCACGAGGTTGCTGGTGTGCGGAGTATTATCTTGCATAAAAGTGAAATTCTCACCGTGGGCACCTCACCAGAGTCTCACCATGGGCTCCAGCACTAGGTCCACGTAATTTCTAGCAGTAATACTCGTAGAAAACGAAATCAAATCTGTTTTGCCTCCCGCATAATACAACCCCAAAACATCACACTGCCCCTTGGTATTTCGCCATTTGTCTTGCTGCTCGGAGTCTAGCTTGTCTTCCACGACCCCTTAAAACCCGAATTCGGCGGTCATCTGATCGAACACCAATTCTGGTATCATCCGAAAAAAGAAAAGTTCGACAATTCTCAATATTCCAATTTTGGTGCTCGATAAACCAATTAAGTCTGTTAATTTTTTGTTGTCTGGTTAGCTCTGGAACTTTTAAGGGCCTCCTGCGGTACGAGCCTCTTGAACAAAGTCTTCGACTGATACACTGATGCCTGATGCTTCCAGAAATTGCCTTTGGAGTATGGGTTGCGACGCACTAGGGTCTCTTCTTGCAATTTGGCACAAAAGGCGGTCTCGTTCTTCAGAAGTGATCTTTTACGATTTTTTCTAGGCCTAGTTTGCACCCTACTGCAACGAGAGCAATTATTCGACCCCTCTGCACATCGGACAACCCAACGTACGGCATTTTCAATTATGATTATAGGCTTTTTAAATTTTGAAATTCACAGTTTCGAACCTCAGTGACGACTGAGTACAATTCCCGAACATGTGGTGATAATTCAACATTTCTAATCATATAATCCGTTTTTTTACAACAAAAACTTCATTCTTCACAAGTAGTCAAAGATCCATGGTAAAAACAACCAATAATGTGAAATACCGAGTGATTCCATATGAATTTGGTTGTGTGTATTTTGAGGGTGATTCGCAAGAAATTTATTACTATAAATATGTGGTAATCAAAAAATTGAATTATTCTTCAATTTGGAACTTTTATCCTTGCTTGCCACTTTCTAGTACCACCGTTTTTTCCTCAAAACATTAATTACACTGGTCGACAAGATTTTTGTAACACAAAGCAGATTTTTAAGATTCAAATCAAAATACCCTACTAATAATAGGACAAATATTCCTAAAGCCCTAACACGTACCACTTTTGAATAGCTCAATGAGATCGTTTCTCATCTGTAGGTGATAAATGTAATGAGAGGAAGGTTAGCTGAATTGAATTATACTGGGTGATTCACCAGTGGCGCAATGCTCTGTAGCTCGTACACTCTTCAAGATTTCTTTTGTTCGAACGGTATTGTATTTAGAAAGTGAAAATCTACTCCAGCAATTTATTTTGAAGTAAGCACGGTTTCCCAATTTTCTATAAACAAATATTGGTAGGTTTTTTAGATAGAAAGACCACTTTTTTGTTGAAGATTCAAGATCGCCCTAAACTCTGCTATGATGTCTTTAAGTAATAAGTTTTTTTGGTGAGTATTTTCGTCACAATATTTTTTTATCCATAAAAAATCATGAAAATAGGCTCTCACATCATCGCATGCTCCTTTGGCCAGAGAGGATGAATACTTTTTTCCTTTCGTTTTCTTATTGCCCAAGGATAGCTTCATTGATGAATTGAAATAGATTATCCTCATTTTATACAAGAGTGACTCAAAAAATTATTGAATATTGTAATTTTAAAAATATCATATCTATTTTTCTTCACATGGAACACCCTGTATTTTATTAAACATGTCAGCGCATAAAATATTGTGCCATATTTCTGCAGAAAAACATTATGTATGACATTATCCGCGTACGATAGTTTTCTGAAGATATTAATTGATAAACGGTTATTATACCCATAGATTCATTTCACCCGTATTCTCAAAAAATAGCAGCCTTCAAATCCATGATTCACAAAGCGATTTCTTTGCCTTTATCAGACATGAACCGAAAATCAGAATTTAACACCATTATGTTAATAGCAGAGAACAACAGCTTCGATATGAAAGCAATAGATAGTTTAATTAATCGAAAATACGCAACAATACATTCAACATAATATATTCCCAATCCAAGAGAAAACCCCGAAAAATGTATGTCTCTAACATATTTTGGGAAGACGTCAGAACAGGTTGCTAGAGTTTTGTCAGATAGTAAGGAAGTTCATATTGCATTCGAACCAGTTAGCCAATTGTCAGGCCTGCTTTTCCACACAAAAGATAAAACCGATAAATTCGAAAAATCAGGAGTATACCAATTAACATGTTCTGAGTGCAATTCTTTTTATATAGGTCAAACAGGACGCTCTTTCAAGGCTAGATACAAAGAACATTTCCGGTCATTCCTACATCACAAATATGATTCAGCTTTAGCTGCACATTGTCTGAATAAATGTCATCATTTTCCAGAACTTCAACAGCTAAAAATTCTTCATTCCTGTGATAAATCTTATAAACTCAATTTCTTTGAATCGATGGAAATTTTCAAGGCATCTAGGGTAGAAAGGGTTAAGCTCCTTAACGACCAGGTAGACTTAATTACCTACCAATCACCATTATTCAAGTTACTGTGATCTCTACTAGCATTTTATTGATGGTAATTCCTGTATTGTACATGAGTATTCAGTTTTCATTAGTTTGTTGATAATGGACGTATGTCCGAAACCGGTCCAACCAATATAAAATTTTGTCATTCTTTACATCAATAAATTAGTGATAGTTAAAACATAGTAACTTGTTTTATTTTATTATTCATTACTCTTTATAACTGCATGCCTATTAGAAGCGGTATAATTTTTATCTAAAATTTGTTTCTTCATTCTTTATCTTCTTTCATCATGAAATTCTCAACAAAGGTTTGCGTATATGTGTTACAAAAAAACGCATATAGCTAAAGTGATGAGAGGGCAAGTCGCTTTCCCCTATATTTTAACATAAGGGTACAAGGTAGATACTTTGGCAGAGATAATTATATTCAGTTGAGATAAATCCGATTCATTGTTTTGTTGTTGCGTATTAACAAGCACATAGCGATTTAGACAAAAGCATATTCATGTTGCTTTATTCACGGCAATGTTGCAGAAAAGCGGGTATGCATATCCGGAGATCAGTATGATTTATCTCAACGATATGTATATCCGATATTGGTGTCATGCTTTGAACGTATATATGACCATTGACAGCAGTAGTTGATTAATTGCGACTCAAAAAATTCTGTTATAAAATTCAGTGAGGGCTCTCAGATTTGAAGTATGGATAAAAGTGAAAAACGACTGATTTAAGCGGATAAATAAGCAACAGACGTGAAATATCTATTTTAGGATACATTACATTTATTTTATTAATGAACGGTGTGACTGAATGATCATTGAAATGAATAAGGTTTTTGCAGTTGACGAATGGATTTATATAAACACTAACATTCTTTCTAATAATTATTGGCACTCTAGATGGCCAATGTCTTTTGCTAAGATTCGCTTAGTTCAGGAAATATTTGAAATAGATTTCAGAAGAGTGTTGTGCTGTAAGCCAACATTCTGTTCCTTTTAAAATGTTAGTGATACTTTTCTATCTGGAATAAAAACACATTATTGATGATGTTTTATTTCTTTTGCAAGGCGGTTCCAAGAAAACAATTATTCAGATCAAGTTCTGACTCTAAATGACTTAATACATCAGAAACATGCTACGTATGGTTGTTCGTTGTAGTAAAACAATAAATCTGATCAGGATTATTATTTGAATCAGGAATTCGAGTGTATTCTTATTCTTCTTCTATTCTTGTACCACTACTGATCAATTATATGGACTAACAATCATATTCGGAGTCCACCCGATTTGAGATTAAAGTCTTGGAATTCTGCACACTCATTCCGAAGCACGTCTGGTGTTTTAAATAGGTTGCTGATACAAAATCCTACTAAGAATGTTATTGATTTTGATCTCAATGAAATGATTTGGTATATCTCCACTCGAAAACTTTTTGTTGGGCATTGCAGTAGTATGTTATCAAAGTACAATTCGGTAGAAAGTCCAAATTGCATGTGTGGTTAAGGAAACTGTAAGCGATAAATCTTGGACTGCCCTATATCTCGAAATCAAGATGATTTTCAGCATATTTATAGGGAATTTTCTATAATAAACCCATTAAGCACTGTCTGCACAGTTTTTTTTGCAGATTATATTTTTCAACTAAGTGCCATCTCACAGACCACAAATCTGGTAATAATGATCAATAAAACACAATTGATCTGAATACGCTTTTTGTTCAAAACACACTCACAGACTAACTGTTATTGATGTATCACTGATTATTCTCATTATCTACAGCTTAACTTTAGGGGCCATCGTTTATTTATTCAACATGCTAAATTTTTTTTCGATCGTGTCTCACATAAGAATTTGAAATTGGAACGCACTCCTCCGATTCTTGTTGCCCTTTTTTTCATGACAATAAGTAAATAAGGCGAAGTAGTGAATATACTACCTTCTAATATTTTTAAGTTTATTTTCTGAAGGCCAAACCAATTTGCAGTTTTCTGTAATGTTCGTTGCAATTAATGCCGCAATTGCGCGGCTAAAACGTAGAGCTTACTTATGAAATATAAGCTTCTGGTGGTATAATCTAATCGTTTGTCGTGAATAGGAGTGAAAGATTGCAGTTTCGTTCTCCTTGGAACTCGTCAGAGATGCATACCCAATCACATCAAGCCAGACTGCCACTTACTCGTATCAATTCGTTGAAACGTATATAAGTTTATGTAAAACCACCTTCGAAAATGTTTCATGGCAGATATAGCTGAAAAATTGATGTAATTATTATCACTTTTTCCGTTTCTGTTCACCAGCTGTACTTACTTACTCGGGATTTAAAACCATAGAAGAGGCTTGCTTACAGCTATTATAATATTAGTACTCTGACATATTTAGTATTTGGCAGTTTTTCAACAGCATTTTTGATAATTTCATGAAATTAGCATTGAATTGGCTACATTGAAAAGTCACCATTTGGCGATTCTGTTTGAGTATTAAATCATCCTCTTTATTAAATGAAAAAGGTGGAGTTCATTAGAGTCGCGCATAATTTAATTACCTGATTAAAATACCTTTGGTGCTGTTGTAGAAGCAATAATCATTGTGTTATTACAAAATGACCGAGGACAACGGTTAACAGCTAAAATTGTTGGAAAAAGTCTTTCTGTACTAAAAGACGTGAACCAACAGCAACAGGAAACAAGATAGCCAGAAGGCCAGGTTAAGTTTGAAAAAAATCCTTGCCCAAAGAGAAGACCATTTTTTGTTTCCTGCGGTTTCTCTGCAACATCAATTACAAGAAGTCGGAAATATTTATGTTAGTGGAGTGACCGTTAGTAAAACGCTTCGACCAACAGGACAGTTGCAGAAGAATGGCTAAAGCTCCGTCACTTGAGCACAGACATAGAATTGGAGATAGATTGGCTATTGGCCGAAATCACTTGGTATGGAATGGGGAAGACTAGAGCAGGGTTATCTTACCTTTTCTGATGAATCCCGATATTGGCTCAAAGGTTCAGATAGCTGACAAATGGTACGGAGGACACCTGGAAAATGATACGCTTCCACTTGTATTGATAATAGACTTCCCTTTGAAAGTGGATCCGTTATCGTTTGGGGAGGTATTAGTTCAAAACGGGCACACAGCTGGTCTTCATCAGTGGCTCTTTGATTCTGAGGTACATTGCGAGGGTTCTCGAAGACTATGCAATACAATTTATGAAAACTATGGTGTTGGTCTCATTTTTGTACAAGATAATATCAGGTTACATACAGCCAGAAATGATAAGACATATCATAGCATAAAGTACTTTTTAGTGGCCTGCACTCAGTCCGGATTTAAATCCCATTGAGCATGTCAAGGACGAGTTAAGGAAACGTATTCGAACTAATTTTATAGCTCCAAAAAACGCCAAGCACCTTAGTGAACTGTTGCAGTATGAGTGAAAAATTATCTCCAAAATGTTCTCAATTTAATCAACATTAATGCCTCGCTGACTCCAAGCAGTCATTAATGCAAGAGTAGGAAATACTTGTTACTAGAAACTTGTAATTTTCACATATCCTATGTTGTTTTCTAGTCGTTTTCCGCTATATTATACCTGGCCTTCGCTTCGTTTTATAAAATTCCCCATTGCAAAATGCATTGAAGAATATTATTGAATGATTTTTATAAAAATAAGCTTAAGTTCTGATCAAATATTAAAAAAAAGAATATGATAATGATTCCATGTTTTTGCCCTTTGATTAACATGGAATCAACAATGAATGAAGAATGAGACCACATGTATGAGAGATACAATGTACACATTGTGAAGGATTCCTGGTATAGTTTTACTGGTGCATACCTGAAATATTTTGGAGGGGTAGTCGACTACGGAGTGTTGGTGGTAGAAGGAGATTCAGTAGAATACGTATCCTATGGTTGAGAATCTTTGAAATATGATTATTGATAACAACGACAGTGTTAAGTGTCTAGTACTAAACTTTAAATCTTTCAACAATGTTGAAAGATTCAAAACAACCACAAGAAATAATTTGCACAGTTTTTTCCTTATTCATTTTATAACTGATAATATTTCCAGTTCAAGTTATGCTTCTTTTGGATATAGTATTCGTGTTTAGTTAAAATGTAGACGTTTAATATAGTTGTGAAACAAATCTATATCATTATAATTTCGTGAAAACTTATATCGCAGTGGAAAATTTGATAGAAAGAATTTCTCCATGAAAAGGAAATCAGGTAGTGAAGCAATATCGAAAATTCTGGGAGAAAATTGCATTTTAACTACACCACCGTTTATCTCCACCAATTCCACCTGTACTCTTTCGAATAGACGCTTTCGTTCACATAATGACTGTTTTTATTAATGACTTCAATTCGAAATCGTCGGTTGACCCCACTTGTATTTCCATGGCAACGGAAAAGGCGGAACGTTTGAGCGATTACCGACGTAGCCTAAGGCTACAGTTTCGCGATGAGGGTGTACCAGACCACCGTTTTCTCTCTAGAACAGGCCGAGAGGCACTTGAGAGCTTCGCAAAAACTTCGTTCGATGTTAAACTTACAAACTGATGAAGGGAAAGGGAATAGGAAGTTCAAGTTTTGAGGAAACTGCTTAACGCAACTCTAGTTTAGTTTTCCAGAAACGAATATTTTTAGGTCTGTCTGATATAGATATATTTGAGAAATTTTCTGATTTTTGTGTTATGTCCCGCAAATGAAAATGATATATATATATATATATATATATATATATATATATATATATATATATATATATATATATATATATATATATGATGGGACAAATATCTAGAAGTCTACATGTGTAAACTTGAGACAAGAAGAATTCTTCAAAATCCGTAGATCAATGAATAATCCTTCGTGACAAGAGCTAGTTCCCAAATCACAATAGCCTATTGTACCCTATTGTCAGGAAAAATTATTCATTGATCTACGAATTCTTGAATAATTCTTCTTGTCTCAAGTTTACATATGTAGATTCCTTGCGAAGTTTATCGTGGAAGATATTTGTCCCATCACATATTTACCGACGGGAGGTTTTATCTCGAAACAGAAACAGATTATTTCGGCCATTGATGTGATTCACGGAACGGCGAAATATGTCTCCCAAATGTTGGAAATTTCAACGTTCTCACATCTGTTTGTTATTGTTCCCATCTTTCTCGAAGTCCGGTAGCGGGTTCGCCATGTGGGTCCATATAGGGCGACTCTCATACGTATGTACAAGGTGCGTCCTTTCTGGAATCGATAGGGTACCCCGATGTAGCTTGATAGGATGCTGAGAAGCGATATGCGACACTGATGAGCTCCTAATAAGGGCGAAACTGCAGTCTGCCGCTTCGTTTGTCGGCGTCCTGCTTAGTTGTACTATTGTGGCTCTTGGGGGCTGCGTGCATAGCAGGCAGATTTATGTAAACTAGGGACAAGAAGAAGTACATATGTAGACTACTCGCGAAGTTTATCGCGTGAAAGATTTGTCCCATCAAATACCTACCGACAAAAGGTTGTATCCTGGAAAGAAGAGACCTAGAGCACCTAATCCAACGGGATTATTTCGCTCGTTTTCAACCGCCGTTGATATGATTCACAGACCGGCGAAAGATGTTCCTCAAATGTTGAAATTTTTAACACTATTACATCTGTTATTATTGTTCGTTGCTTTCTCGAAGTCTGGTAGAGGGTCACCGTCTCGGCCCATAGGGGGCGACTCTCGTATGTAGGTACGAGATGCGTCCTTTCTGGAATCGTCAGGGTACCCCGATGTAGCTGGTTAGGATGCTGAGAAGCAATATGTGACACTGATGAGTTCCTAATAAGAACTAATTCGTTCTTAATGGGTAGAAGGGGTTAAGGGAACTATAGCTTTTTTTATTAGAGCTATAGAACCCTGAAGTTATTGAGTTCAACTTCAATAAGTACAAAAATAAATTATATTTTATCCTATGGTAATAGTGACTATTTTTGAAATATATGTATTCACAAGTGTATATTACACTTATCTAAGAAATTATAGCTCATACCTACGATATTAGATTCAAACAATAAACACTTTGATGTCCAAAGGTAAAAACAGCCCCCTGTGTAACAATTTTCTGATAACATTGTTCGTTTCATTATCGTGAAGTGAACATTGGAACACTATATGATTCAAAGTTTGAAACTTGTGTCCACAATTACACATGGGACTGTCCATGATATTTTTCGAAAATGAAGATTTATTCAAATTAATGTGTCCCGAACGGCATCGGTTTATCTCGACAATTAAACTCCTTTCTAGGTTCTTCCTAAAAAACCATGGATTTTCTTCAACTTTAAAAAATTTTTTGAAATAAACTTTTTCCTTTATTCCCCGTTCTCAATTTTATTATTGAATTGGATGTTTCTATATATGCAGGATGCCTAAGACTTTCTCTCAGATCTTGATAGGGAATGTGATATTGTATGTCGTTGCTGGACAGTTCAGTAGCTTTTTTTTTGCAAGTTGATCCGCTTTCTCGTTTCCACTTATTCCCCGTGTGATGGAATCCATACGAACTCTATTGTTATTTTGAAAACATTGTTTTCAGAATGCTCAAAGGGCTTTTCTTTAATTTTCAAAATGTAGCAATTAACATCAGAGTTGAATCGAAAATTTTGCAGACCCACTTAGGGAATCAGTGAAAATGAAAAAGCTCTTTGATTTATTCTGTATAGCAATTTCACAAGCATCTAGAATAGCGATACATTCTGCGGTGAAAATTGAGGTATACGAAGGAAGACTTCTTGCGCAAACGTGAATAGGGCACCCGATTACGCATACCAAATATGGTTTCTATAGATCGAGTAGTTTTTGAATTAAACACCTCAAAAAAGTGAAAAAAATAAAAAATAAATAAATAAAAAAATATGAATTTGATGATTCGAATTTATAGAAATCTTTCGGTTTTTGTTAGGATGTATTGTATATAATGTATTCTCAAGAAAACAAAATAATATTTGACTTCTCCAAAGTACCTATTATAAAAAAAAATTTGAAATTTGAAAATGACGAAAATTGGTAAAACATAAAAAAATCCTGAACTAATATTTTCCAAACGATATGGAAGCACTTACATTTTTCAGTACCCAGAAGGTCCACCTCTGTTATTAATGACACTTTGGCATCGTCGCGCCATGCTCAATATTAAATTGTCTATTACATTTTGGCCTGAGTCATTCCAAGCCCCCTGAACTGCTAATCGAAGCTCCTGTTCATGATGGAAGACGTTTTGAAGCAGGAGATTTCTTTTTAGGGTGTCCCACACATGCTCGATGGGATTCAGATCTGGGGAGCAGGATGGCCCCGGTAGAAGATCGATATCATTCTCTTCAAGAACGTTCAAGACAACTCTTGCACGATGAGGAGGGGCATTATCTTTTTGGAAGAGTGGATTTTGACCCACTGTTTGGAGATACGGTACCACTACAAAAAACTATCTCATTTGCGTAAGAATTTCCCGTGAGGTTGTTCTGTATGAAAACGAGGTCAGTTCTTCCACCAAGGCGTATACATCAGTGATCCGCCTCCCTGTCTAACAACTTCTCGAGCATGCTGGAAACGGTTTTGCTTTCCAGGTTCCCTCCATATTCGAATTCTTTCTGAATCGGGATAATAACTGAATCTAGATTCAACACTGAAAAGAACTGTGGCCCACCTATCTTGATCACAGTTTACGTGTTCTTGACACCAAGCTAAACGAGCAACGCGATTTCCATTGGTCAGTTGTGGAACTCTTAAAGGACGCCTGGAGTGGAGTTGACCTACGTGCAGTCGATTTCTCACAGTTTGGTCGGAAATTTGTACATTATGAACGCGTGATAGCTCTTGAGCTAATTGAGATGCTGTGGTAGTACGATCTCTTCTGGCTTGTAAAACCAAAAATCGGTCTTGGGCGACTGTAGTAATCCTGAAACGACCTGTATGGCGTCCTTCTACGCTACCTGTTTCATTGAAACGCGACTATAAACGGTTTATGACACTTGGGCTACTTCCCAGAACCCTGGATACTTCCCGTTGTGGCTCGTAACATCTCTTATCTAGTCAAATGTCGTCTTCTTATGGTCGAATCACAAAACTTGGATCTTTTATTTGTGCTTACAACAGAAACAAAGTGCCAACTAACTGATTTCAAACACTGAATACATGAAATGATTATAAAGCAGCGTCGCATCTGCTGCATTCTTAGTTTTTTATAAAAAAGAAACAGAAATCTGTTGCAGTGAGAAATTGATGCAGGTGTTCATTTCTTGAAAAAAATCATCCATATTGATCGTTCTGGATACGATATATCGATATTCAGAAATGTTCCCTAGACTTCTTTGAGGTGTTTATATGAAAAATAAGAAAAAAATCTTTGTATTTGGCGACCTCTAGCGTCTAAACGAAGAAACTTTTCATATAGGTAAGTTCGCCTAAATCTAAACTTATTTCGAGCTGAAGAATCTGTGGTATAAACTTGTTCACGCAATTCACGTACACCCTGTAGAAATGTACGCAGTCTACCGCAAAAACGGTTGATCGTGTGAAAAAAATATTCCAACACAACAAGTTGTAGAGAATTGTATACTCTAAACCATATATAATAGGTGCAAATCTCATTTAAGCGAAATATTTACGGAAAACCGATTTTTATGACCTTTGACCTTCAATATAAGACGCGGACACAATAGGACTTGTAACTTTCGAGACAACATTTAGAACGACAAAATAAAGGTTTTTACAAATTTTCAGCTTATTATCTTTCATTCCGAAGTGAAACAGCTAATATTAATGGGCTATAAGCGAATTCTCACTATTAGTTTCGCTTCTTTGCTTTGAACAGAAATAATTGAGTTGTGTAGATGTAATTTTGAAAGAACGAAAACTGGTGAAACCCCGGGCAATATCAACCTCAGCAGTAGCACGGGAAGAAGATGCACCAGAGCATTCACATTCTCAAACTGATCAGTACATTACTCATTTTGAGTGGATAACAATAATCCCATTCGAAACTGTATAAATACTAATAAAAATAGGAAGATATAATTCATACCGTAATTGTTACAGTTTTTCCTTTTCGAATGCTACATATAACACTTCAGTTAATCCGAAATACGAAAACACAAATAAAATTGAAAATCCCAGATATTCCTGGAAACATTTATAAATATCAATCTTTCGGCGACATTTCCAATTCATATTCAACGTTCGCTTCGGAACCGCAAAATGAAAAACAATTCGAATATGTTGGCCATGACGTACCGAACAGAATAGCAAATACAAAATCGATATTTGTTAGGAATTCGTGTGTCGCATTCAATTTGATCATCGGCTTAGACGATCACCTGAAGTTATTACCGGGGGTTATTATAAACGGTTAGCGCAGCATCAAGTAATCAATATCTTAAACTTCTGCGGATGCCTGTTTCCGTTTCTCGGGGTTAGATTTCGAATTAGCGGTACTGGGAAAATGCAAGTTCGTATTTCATAACGTACATATATTGGTTTACATTTAGGGGGGAAACACTTGATCTATTAGTTTCGTAGATTATACTTTAATGAATCTTACTTAACGTTGTTTGTCGAAGATTAACAGTGAGACGTTGAGTATTCCACAGAAACTTGTAGTATGCATTATGAGCCATCTATAATATCCATGTTTATTGATAGGAAAAAGAAAGTGATTTGCGTTCCTGTAGTCATAACATCGTTTTCTAATCAACCCAAAGAAAAGCAGTCTCAATTATACATTCTTTTAATCTTAAGGAGGTTACATGTAGATATTGCAGTACGATAGAATGTATAGACATAGACAATTGCGAATCAAAACAAAACTTGTTGAACTTAATAAATATATAGATTTAGTGACATCAGGCGCAAAGTGACCTAATAAAGTCCACCACTTCTCGTGTCGTATTCAATTTACTTGGTAATTTGTAATGACAGGCCGGTGTTTGCCAAGAGTTATTAGTGTTTCCTATTGCAAAATCAGTAGCCTTTGTTGGGACTTTTCAGTCACAGGCACAAATAATTCATTTTTTTCTTTTCGTTCAACTATTTTATTTCTCAAACAGAAGAAGTATGTGGTTACCTTAATTTGCACATGACTACTTGATGGGGTGGAAAGAATCGCTTGGACCCGTCGATTTCTGATTAGAGGAGCAATAACTTTTCTGATTTTTTCATCACCGTAACTTCAATTCCTTAACGGGGGTAAGCACAACATTTTGAATCCGGATGAGGAGTGTTGCGATACCTCATTTTGAAGATCTTATCGAGTACTATCGGACCCTAAATTTTCGCTTCAGAATTTTCATCGTTAACGAAATGGCAGCTAAAAAAAGTGAAAGACTTTTTTTTTTGTGGTTAGTTCATTAAGTGCTGAAAATGCGGATATTTTTATGAAAAAATTCAACCAGTGGAATGTTTTTCATGAAAATATTTCCATAAGTGAATCCATGGTGAAGTATTACAGGCATCATTCGGCAAAACAACTTATTAGAGGCAAACCTGTACGCTTCGGGTATAAAAATTGGGTTGCAGTGTAACGTGCTGAAACCACGTCACAGCTATTTTATAACTTTTTCGTGTAAAACACCTAATTTCTATTCACCCTCTATCAGTCTATCAGCTACGCCACTGGTACCTAACTATAATTCTACAACCCACATTCCTCACGCGCATCACAGGGATTTATTTTCACCGGCTACCTGAAGTAACTAAAACAGGTGTCATTTTCCTTTCGCTTGCGACTTTCACAGCAAATTGAACTAACTGAAGTCTTAAAGTGATCAGTCGATTCAAAGAAAAATTTCTTACTGTAGTACTGCTAATAGAAGCTATATCTCGATTTAAATAATCTCTAGTGATCCACAATATAGGTCGTAGGTTGGGGCTAAAAGCTACCTATTTATCTCTGGTGGAAGCCTAGGAAGTATCTCGTAGGAAGGAGATTCTTCATTTACAAGTCCAACCTTGGATGCGAAAACCGATTGAAGATTTTCTCTCATAAAGGGCCAGGACGAAGAACCCAACTATATGACGACAACGGTTTCTCTTCAGTCCCCTAAGATAAGTGTCACTCAGAACTAAAGCATTCGTTTTTGTTATTATAGACCTTTCTAAATTTGTACCTATAAATCCTTGTAAATTTTGTACGTTGACATTCACTAACTATTTATTAAAACTCTGAGTAGAACTTTAGTGGTTTCTTTCAAGATTTCTCACACAAATATTGAATATAGGAGTCTCATTGCTCTAAATAGTACCTGTTACAATAAAATGAGTTACAGCAGTAAGCTCCTCAGGATATTGTTACAGCTTCGATATTTACGGTGGTGAATCTACTGATGCAAGTACTGAGCCTTTAGGAATTAGTTGTTGCTGAAAAAACTTACAATAGATCCCGCAAACCACAAAGTTTTTTTTGACAAATTTTTTACGAGTTGTGATCTCCTGAACGATTTACGTCGATTAGGTTATCGTGCTACAGGATCCATTCGAGAGAACCGCACAAAGAAATGCTGAGGATATGAAGAAAAAAGCAAGAGGTTAGTTCGATTACAGATTCGATAAACAAAATGAGGTGTTCCTAGTTCGCTGGAAAGACAACAGTATTTGCTCAATGGCAACAAATTATGATACTCATGAGCCGTTGGGAACTGTGAAGAGATGGTCTGCAGAAAAGAAGCAAAGAGCTGACATGACGATCCTGCATTAATTTCAAAATTATAATGAAGGCATGTAGATCAGTCCATTGCACTGTACAGAATCGGCATTCATGGAAAAAAATGGCGGTGAGTATTGTATAACTACATGATTGACATGGCTATATCAAATGCTTGTCGTTTACATGTCCAGTCTAGAGAAGAGTTCATGGATCAACTACTGTTTCGACGAAGCATAGCCAGATTCTACCTAAAACAATCGCGCAAAAGACAGTCTGCAGCTGCACGTCCTTCTTCCTCTAACATAGAGGGACTACAACTTGATGGCGAAGATCACGTACCTAGAAAGCTTCCGAAACGAGTACGCTGTGTTGTTTGTCATAACAGAAGTCGTTGGGGCTACAAGAAATGTAAAAAAACTTTGTGCATTGAAAAACAGTGTTTTAAGAATTATCACTCCTAAGTGGCCGCTGTGCCAATTTGAGCACATCCCTTTAAAAGTTTCAAGAACATTATTTTTATTTCTTTTTCTCTTTTCTTCTGTTCTTTGTATCCTCTTTCATACCTGCTAGTTTTATTTTGACCATTAATGGATGATTCCAGAAAAATAAAGCAATAATTTTATTTGAATTCCTTTCGAAATTTGTATAAGGGGATTCAGATACAAACGAATCCCCCCAACAATATTGCAAAACCAATTTCGATGATATTTTATTCGATCTATATCTATTGGGAAATTAAAAATAAATTCTCATTCAATTATTGGTTTCTTGAATTTTTCATTCGTAACAGCTCCACAGTATGGGCCAGATGAGACAAATTACTCCCTGAATTCATTTTCATACCTTATCGACGTCTCGCAAAATGGTAATCTAATAATGCGGAATTGAGTGGTATTCAGGTGAGTTCACATGGAGTCGATATGCGAGCTAGGAATCGTGATGAATGAATTGGCGAACATTATTTAGATTTGATGGAATAATTTAAGTTTATTTTCGTATCCTAGATCGTTTAAATGGATTTGAGGATTTGACTCGGATAATACCTGAGCGAACGTTTAAATAAACGATTTTATGTACAGTGTGGAAAAAAGTAGTGACACTCTTTAACAATTAAACAGACTAATTGATAGTATTGATGATTTATTTATTTTATGGAAATTCATTTTCAAAGCAAAACGAAATTAGACACTTTTGTCACTTTTCCACAATTTATTCAATAATCACGACCGGTTTCGACCCTATGGTCATTTTCAAGTGAATAACAATATAATACATGAGTAGGCAAGTACAAGTACAGAATGAAATTTATCATAAATATTGAGTTGTGGGGATCCATTATGCTCTAGTTGGCTGGTGAGGGTAATAAATTGTGGGTTTTTACATAGTTTGTTAATCTCCAAACTTTCCAACAAATTCATCTCTCTCCCTTTGTTACAATTATGAAGGATTTCAAGATTGTTCAATGATATCGAGTGATTAGTTGATTTTTGTGTTCAAATATTGGCGAATTTTTATCTGAGGAAGTATCTGGGACTAGTGAATCTCTTTTCCGAGGTTCCTACGATGCTATATAGTAATTGAGAGGTAACATGGTCTTCTTTGTTGTGGTATGTTGTTATTTGAGGCAATTTTTCTGATGATATTGAGTTCAGTTTGAAAAATTTCTGTCGAAAGGGGAACAGAGTAAGCTCTATGAATCATAGAGTTATATGCAGCTAGTTTGTGGCTTAAATGACTGAACGAGTCCATTTGAATAGATACGTCTGTGAATGTTTCCTTTCTGTAAATTTATAAGCGAGTTGGTTATTTGAATTTGTAATGGTTAAGTCAAGGAAATTAATTGAGTTATTATTTTCTAATTCAGAAGTGAAGCTGATGGGGCAATGTATTTTATTCAGGAAATTTAAAAATTGCTGAATTTGTCTGTTTGAACCACGAAAACGAACTAAAATGTCATCTACATATCTGTACCAGAAATTAATGTGTTTTTTAGCGAAATCTGTGTTATGTATGGAGTTTTTCTCTAAATTATTCATAAAAATATCAGCTAGTAGAGAGTTAAGAGGTGAACCCATTGGAAGACCTGAATTTTGTTTAAAGAATTTAGATTGAAATTGAAAGTACCTTTGAGATAGGCATATTTGAAGAAGATTGCTAAATTCATTAGTGATATATGGCAGTGTGTTAGACTCAGATAAGATATCTGTAACAAGGGGAAGACACTCATTCGTTGGAATGTTCGGGTACATATTTTTGTTATCGAAAGAGATAACTTAATAATCTAGGGAGATTGTGAGATTTGAAAGTTTATGTATGAGATCCACAAACTAGAAATTTTTGATTCATGAATTTTGCTAGTTTACTTGAAGGTGCGTTCATATATGACACTATAGGTCTTGAAGATTTTTCTTCCTTAGGTAGTTTAATCAATCGGTACATTTTTGGAGCTCGAACATCTATTGGAATCAGTTTCCTCTTCTCCCATTCTGTGTGTGCTACGTGTTCTGACAAACTTATTTGTTTTGTGAAAAGTTTGGTTGATTTCGTGCATATTTATTTTGGTTTTTAAATCTGTAAGCTTTAACAACTGTAAGGGTTACAGGTTTTGGCCAAAACTACTATCCGAAGTTAAAAATTTGTAACATTACGTAATCACTTATTTACTTAACATTTCTAGTTTTCTGGATAATAAACTAGTGGCGCCCTTAAAATTTCACAAATGTAATATACATGTTAAGTTCGATTATAAAGCTAATGGGGGTTTTCATGTGATTTCTCGTCTGGAATTCTGCTACCTGTTTTGAACGACGCCCTAGCCAGGGAAATAACTCAATCCATATTTTTGTAGTAGCAAAGTATCCCTTGGCTTTGAAAAGAAAACTAAGTTTAGCTGATGCCGACTTAGCTATTGCTGATACATGTTCATGCCAGAAAAACCCGGAGTTGACCGTTATTCCGATAAGGTGCATCGAATTTTTTAATGCAATTTGTTGGCCTTGCATCATTAGAGGAGGTTCTCTTGCGGGGACCTTTCTAGAAAACGTAGTTGCTTATGTCTTGAAGCTCACCAGGTTCAACTGACCCCACTCAGATATCCTCTGTAAGTCAGAGTTGAAGTTCTTAATTTGTTGACATCTCTGACGCTGAGATTACAAATCTGTAATCGGCCGCAGACTACTGAAAGACGAAACCAGTGTACAATCGTCTGCAAAACCGAAGATCTTGTTCTCTGTAGATGACAGAAGATGGTTTATCTGCAATGGAAACAAGGTTGGCGAAAGAATGGATCCTTGTGGTACTCCTGCTTGCAACTAGAAACAATCAGATGTTATACCGTCGACCACAACTTATATCGATCTATTTGAAAGAAAGCTACTTGTCCAACCCCGAAATTTTTCGAAGCCCATATGCAGCAAGTTTATTCAACAAGGCTGCATGCCAAACCCTATCGAAGGCTCTAGAGATGTCCAGGGCTATTGCTTTAGATTCCCCATGCTTTTCCATCGTTGATGTACAAATATGAGTGACGTAGGCGAGCAGATCTCCTGTCGATCTTTGCCTGCAAAAATCATACTGACGGTCGTTAATAATTTCCTGTAACTCAAGATATTTGATGAATTCATCATTTTTGACTCTCTTCATCACTTTGGACATAATAGGAAGAAGTGCTACAGGGCGGTAATTTAGGGTAAGGTCCTTTCTTTGGGATAGGTTGAATTCTCGCTATTTTTAAGGTGCTCGGAAAAGTCCGGCTTTCATAAGAAATCTGAAACAGACGGATAAGAATAGGAGCCAGCTTCCAATGTTTTGCTCTAGAGTTACAGCCAGAACCAGTTGAAAACTTTTTGATCATTTATTTTCAAATATATATTTCTGCCTATTGTCTTATGTCAACCTGTTTTCACATTTTCTTCAACCAACACGTCACTTTTCCATTTCCAAGTAATCTTATTACAAGTTCATTCTAAACGTAATTTATCAACATGAGTTTCCTTGAAACATGTAGTATTGTCACTTTTGCTAATCACTAATATTTCGTCTTTCTTCTCCTACATGTTTGAACGTAGAAGTACAATAATTCTTTATTTTTCTTTGCACCAGTTGACTTGCCACTTTTGAATGCCTCGATTTTTAAAGTTTTAGTAAGTAGTACATGCAAAAATGTCATTCCTCTTCCAAAACAAACAATTCGGAAAATTTCTCATAAAACTCAACAATTTATGTAATTAATCACAATAAAAGAGAATTCATTATCGATTAAACAAACGACAGAAATTCTACTTTCACATCCCTTTGCGAACTTGCGAACGTTCTATTTTATACATACAGAATACTGAATTATGCAAGACCTGCTCAACGGCGTACAAAGCGAATCCCTGCGAATTTTTTTGGCTCGCAGAATGAGCAATCTTGTTGAAATAACCGCATCGGTGCACAGTGATTCGTTAATTCCGAATCGGCAAGAGCTGTAAAAGTTTTCTTTGCGAATTAAAAATTGAACTTAATCAAAACGAGAATTGTACGATCACTGCTCTGTTTTTTCAGGATCACCAGTATTGTTATAAGCCTAACAGATTTCGCTTTTTCCTTGAGTTTTCGGTTAATTTTTAGTACGCTGACATGGTTTATGCAGTATATATACTTACGAGGATGATCTGAAAAGTTTCCGACCTAACAAAGAAACAAGATATTTTCCGAGTATTTTTTTTATTCTTCAACACAGTCTCCTTGTCTACATATTTTACCCAGCTATGTTCTCGTATTTGTAACTCGTCCAAATAGTACTCGGCGTTTTTCTCTGCAAAATAATAGTTCACGTAGGTGATTGCCTCTATTTGACGAAAATCGGTGTCCTCCCATCGAAATTTTTAGATGAGGAAACGAAAATTTTGAGGTTAGATCTGAGACAGATGGTCACGCAGTTCAAATCGTATTTCGTTGATTTTCGGTATTGAAACCGCTGAGGTGTGATACACGGATTCGAACGACCTTGAGTTGAACCTAAGGAAAAACATGCTTTAAGTGACGAAGACTATGAACCAGCGTCTGTGAATACAGGCAGATCAAATATGAATGTTGTTACCAAAGGTATGGATATCGCAGATTCCGCTGTCGAAGTGTCTTCAACCCTTTCACTGTTACTTTCACAAGGTTGCATTTCAACAGCTGGTCCTCTAGCAGAAACAATTTCGCCTTTAGACACACTGGCTACTGCCATAATTAGCGAAAAATCTGGGTATGAACTTCCAGTCTTTGTTGCATCAAGTGTACTTTCTCAAGGTTCCAGCAGAACATCAGAAGGTGTCAATGCAGTCTGACTTTCACGCCAACATTACATTAGAATCAGAAACAGAGCCTTTGGAGTTTCAGCTGCTATGGAGCCAAATGGCATGAGTATTCCAGATGTTCATCCACCAAAAGTTGGTGGATTGTTGAGAGAAAACTCATAAAATAGTCCCAGAAACTAAACCAAACTAATACCAAAACCTAATAAGCTAGTGACATCTACTCAACGGAAATATCATAAGTCGGAAAATTTAACTAGTACACCTATTAAAGGGGACCAGAAGCAAAAATTTGCAAAAAATAAAGTTAAGGCTGTCGTGAGTAATGTTCCGCCATTGAATGCGTTGGAGATTCATTTGTGATATTAGTTGTCCCATGTTTCTTTTAAAATGAGAATAGTTTATTCAGTTCTTTCTATTTCAATTTTGAAATGTTACTTTGAGTTTTGTGTAATTAGTAAAAGTAGTATTCACTATGCCCGAGCACTATACCCAGCAGTCTGGGCGAAGTAAATACTATAACTTATGTTTTAAATTTAATTTTTGTTACTAGTTGTATTGATTTTTATGTAAAATGATTATTATATAAATAAAACTAATTAATAAAGACTGATTTAAGAAAATTTTTTCGTTTTTATTTCTCATACCTTTTCTGAAAAAGTCTTAAGGTATTCTCCACCCGGCTTTCACCAATTGACACTTCGCAAAGTTTTGGATTTATTAGATTTACTATTTTCAATAACAGATGGCGGTACTGAGCTATTTTTGTTAGCCTACAGAGAAATTAGAAACTCTGAAAGAACGAAAAATGGACCACGCCTCTGCCCTGCGGGTTAGAAAAACTGAATTCCTGAGATATATAAAACAACTACCTCTGTGCTCAATAATACAAGCACGTGTGAGGAAAAATGCAAACATATGACTTAATATATAGTTAAATATTGTTAAAGCGTGAAAAAAGTAGGATTGTTGCATATGGTGTTTGGAAATTACAGAGTATTTTCATGAGATCCTTAAACTTTGCCATGGGTGTGTTTTCCAACTCAATTCTCGCTATCATCACTTGTAAATTTATTAATTAAGATGCCAACATTCAAATATTGTGTAGCATTTATCGTAACATTGCCTACATATGTTATTTTAAACTTAGGTATTCTTATAAATTCATTTACAGAATTGCCGTTCAGATAATTGCTATAACAACTGACCCTCTCACCCGTTGAGTCAACTGATGTTATACATTATTCACGTTATAATCATTCAACTCTGCGACGCCGACTATAATCCCTTTGTGTCTTTCCAAATTACTCATACGCGGACGAGGAATAAAAAGGCGAAATGCGAAGGTAGAGGTGAAAAGATGGACCATTAGAGGATATGACAGACAGATACGCCCTCTATATCTGGAATTCCGTATGGAATAGGGCGGTCAGGTCCATGCATAATTCAAAACGCGCCTCGATCGGGTCCCTGTGCGTCTCCGATATAAAAATATTCGTCGGCCGATCGGAAATAACCTCAAATCCAGTTGATGAATCTGCAAGTTATAAATGGAGGAATGTTCGTGTGGCAAAATGGGCCCCGTTCGATACTCGATCGTTTTATTGATGACTCACTGTGATATTTGGGTTGGATCAGTGGATATCTTTTCCAGTGTCGTTAGAAGATTTGTTTTGAAATAATACTGTACCTAATTCATTGAAAATTTCAACTATCTGTTAGTAAATTGTGAAATGATCTCGAAAAGGAAGATAATTTCCGAGTCTGAACCAAAATTCTTGTTGAAAATCGATGCAAGTAGTGGTAAATTTGACTTTCTTAGCATAGGAAGTTTTTTGTTCATTTTTGAGGACTTAACAGTATAATATGTTGTTATTTTCACTTTATTTAAAGGATGTCTCATTTTTGTAGGAGTTTCTCGGTAATGAGTAAAGGTAAAGCGAAGCAGCTTTTGCAACTCGCTGCTGTTTTTTGAAGAGAAAAAGATTAAAATCATATACACCATGGCATAAAAACGTATTGATGGTTCGAAGGTGTTTTAAAGGTTACCTGTGCTACCCCTTAGAAGATACGCCAAAATCGTCGATACATATAAATTTCTCTTTCTGAAAACCCTTATATTCTAAATTACGCTAAAAAGAAGTTGATGCAGTAGGAAGATACTGACGTAAATGTGATTTAATTCTTCTGCTTTGACACCCTGTATTCCGTTTATAATTAACTGCTGATATGACTTGAATACAAATTAATCGCTCCCTTTTTCTGTCAATAATCACTTCAGAATCTGTTTATATAACAAAACCATGTTTCTCTGCTGTCTGTATCGATATCCTAACTATAACAACTGCTCTACATTGTTTCAGTATCTAAACGACAAGGTAGACACGAACAATAGATAACGTTGTCTTTGTGATTTTATAGTTTTTATAATAAATATAACTGGCTGCTTGAGTTCGCAGATATGCCACCCTAGACTGTTATATATCCACCAACGAATACCACACATTCAGCCATATTGGCCTCCAAAAACGCTAACCAGTTTCCTTCCAATTCAAAATACAACCATCGCTGTGAAACAAGCAGAATTTCGATTCATGGGAAAACATGCATCTCCTCCAATGTTCGGTGGTTCAATTGGCATGTTTATCATCCCAGTTTCCCCTTGTCACTCATTGCTTCCTCTTTAGTTGTAGAAACCAACAAATATTCTCTCTTTGATTCTTGCCTCGTTGAGTTTGGAAATTTTCTCTTTCAGAATCCTCTGCCATCTTTAAGCGTAGCTTTTACAAATTTTTTCATCATACCCAGCTTTCTATGCAACGCTCGTAAAAGGTCGTCAGGTTAGGTTAGATTAATTAAAATAAAATAAAATAAATTAATAAATAATATTTTAAATAAAAAACAAAGTAAAATCGCATTGAATAAAGTTTACACTGTCTATCAATTGAAACAAAAATTCAACACCTTAACCTACGTTGGCATTACAAGTGAGAAACTGAAATCATTCTTGAGTAGCAATAATTTCAACATAGCTTTCCAAACTAATAATAATTTAGGCAAATATATAAAAATAATAAAACCAAATCAGGTAAAAAAATAAATCAGGTGTTTATAGATTGAATTGCAATGACTGTGATAATTTCTACATTGGTAGAACACATAGAGATTTTAATATTAGAATATCGGAACATAAACGCAGTTTTTCAAATAAAATATCAGATTCAAATTACGCGAATCATCTCTTAGAAAATAATCACTCTTTCGACCCACAGTTTGAAATTTTGCATACAGATAATAAATATTGGAAGGTAGATCTTTGGGAAACTTTAGAAATCAACAAATACAAACACTCAGGTAGACTCATCAATGAAAAAGTCGATTTAAGCCCTTCACCTCTATTGAATCTCTTCGGGGAGCAATCTATTCCTTAATTTTATTGGATATACCTGTCATCAATAACCACTTAAGAAGAATTAACCCAATAAGCTTTTAATTACTTAAGAACATTTATATTTATATTCTCATTCTTATTTTCTGTACATTCATTCGTCTGCGAAGCTACGGTGTAGTGGAACGCGTTACGAATCATAATTATTAAGTAAAATTCCGAAAACACATTACTTGTTTTTATTATTCACTTTATTTGTGTAGTGACTTTTCTGTCTCTGCTGTTCCATTCGCAAATAAAATCTCCACAAAATTTCCAAACATGTTCACTATATTTAATTTTTTCAAGAAGGAACTTCATGTTTTCGTATGTCTCTCTTATATCAGAACCATGGGCAACCGGCACTCGAGGAAATTTGTTTCCGTTGTATAGCAGCTTTTCTTTCAAGCTAGTTTTCGATGAGTCAATGAACAATCGCCAGTGACTTGGATCATAATCAAAATTTAATAAATTTATCACTACAGGAATGTTATTATAATAGACTAAATCATCTGCTTTAGAGAAGTTGGGTTTCATTTCATCGTCACGATGTCGGAAATAAGAAATTTTCGTACCAGGAGAAAATGAACTCTAGACCTTAAAAGCTCAGCCTGTTTTTGTCAAATTACTTTGTGTCAATAACTTCCATTCAGCTGGGGTGATCACAATGGGAGACTTCAACGATCGCAACATCAACTTGCTCCAAGTGCAGAACTTCGCGATCAGCTGCAACATGAGCCGACAACAATTCGTGACAATATAACTGGTTTTCCCAACACTCTTGATCTCTTTCTTGTTTCAGATTCAAATGATTTCTTTTTACAGGTCTCAGCACGCTTAGGCAACTTCGACCATAACATTGGTTCAGCCAGCTGGGAGAAGCTGCACGAGTTTCTCTTTTTTTTCCCTTTCATGACGTCCATATCTCAGATCCTGACATCGATGTCTGCATGGAATCCGTCACTAAAGTTATTCTTGCAGGCAGACCTCTTCATTCCAAACTCAAAGAGAAAAACATGCGCTAAAAAGCAACTAAAAATTACCAAAAAGATGTCACAGTTAAAAACAGAGCTTGAACAATTGGTAATCTAACCTAACCTATTTCACTGAAAGAATTAGGAACAGACTCTTGGAGCAGACCAGTTTAACTCGTCAGTTCTGGTCTATTAGCAAGGCAATCAGCGACAACTTTTGGAAGTCATCCTTCCCACCTTTGATTGAAAAGGGCGGTTCATTCGCATCTCTCCACAAAAATGTTTTCGCAAAATTCTGTTTTAGATACATCAAAGTATCCCACATGTTCAATGGAATATGTCTGTTTTTACGACAAGGCGCGCTCTTCAACAACTGAATTGTGAGAAAGCTGTGGGTCTGGATGGAATACCACCAACTGTTTTGAAGAAATGAGCTCCAGAATTAGCTCCTGTTCTTTATCCTCAGTTTCTGATTCCATATTAGTGCCATACGTTTCTGGAGCTTTGGAATGTTGCGAGAGTATAATCGATACTAGAGAAAAGATGTCTACCCCAGAATTATTGTCCGATCGTCGAAAGTCAAAGAAACGCCCCTAAGTTATCTGTTGAAAATACAAAGCTACCTAGATCTTTTACGTTTTCATTGTAAATTCTCCGAAATTCGTTTGTATCACGATTTTCGTGAGCGCATTTCCGCACCTACATGAAAATGTTTTTTCGTAATTGCTTTTCATCACTCTTCCGTTTTTATTTCGTCGATTGTGTAATTGGGGCGGAAAATGGTTCTATTCGCCTAGTTTCCGCGTATTGAGGCCAGGTAAATCATGATCCTGAACATTCAACCGCACCAATTAACTAATTGATTGCGAGAATTAAAATTCACTACTAGATGATTGACGAAAATTTATATGTTTAAGTGCGAAAAATAATCGATACTCCATATTATTTATTTCTGATTGCATGGTTCAGGTTAATTAGATGTCTAGAGTGAAAATACGACGAGTGATCCAAGATGAGATGCCTTCTTAAAGCACTATATTTGATGCTAGTTACATAAGAAGAAATTACAGCAACCATTATGCCATTACGAATGAAACCTTTCTGCTGTGGGCAAAATAGACATCCGATCGAGTAGGCGTGAGGAGTTGTCATGCACATTTATTTAAAAGGACGAACTGATAGATTTCTCCTTTAACTCTTATTCTTTATTTTTTGAATTATATGACTCGTTTATACTTGAACGGTACATTTGATTATACTCCTAGTTTGTATTGCGAATCACAATTGTGAGTAAAGTAAATACCGTTTTGAAATTAAAAAGAGCTTAAATTTTCAAGTCAAGTCCAGTTCATTGATCAAATAAGATATATGATGAAAATTCAAAGAATCGAAGAAAAATCCATTTCAGAAATGAATACTAGTTTGATTGAGGAGGTCGTTACTTGATGAAAATCGATATACATATTTTCAATGAAATAAAACTAATGTATTTAGATTTTCACTATATTAACAAAACTATGACCGGTTTCACCAAACTGTGGCTTCATCAGATAGATACAAACTAATGAACAGAGTTATTCCTTATATATTAGTCTTATTTCCTACTTAATATTACAATAGGTACAAGAGGTATGTTGGAAAACCCATCGGAGTTGCTTACTTTATGAATTGAAAAGATTGAGTAAAGGAGAAGGATTTAGATCTAATTGACTATTAAGTAACCTACCTGCATTCTTTTCTTTGTTGATCTCTAAAATTGCCAATAGATTGAGTTTTTGTCTGTTATTTTCATTGTGTAAAATTTTGAAATTATCATTAAAGTTATGGTTTTCTTCGTGTAAGTGATTAGAATAATGGGAATCTGATTAATGATAATTAAAACTACGTTTGTGCTCGGATAATCTAACTTTGAAATTTCTCAAAGTTCTACCAATATAAATTTTATTACAATCCCAGCAAGACAGTTTATAAACACCGGATTTATTACCTTTATCAATTTTAGATTTGCAGTTTTTGATATGTCGGCCTAAAGAATTATCAGTTCGGAATGCTATATTGAAATTATAATGCGAGTGGAATGATTTTAATTTTAGACTAGGCTTACCAATATAAGTTGAGCTGTTGTATTTTGTGTTAGAACTTTTTATACTTGGAAATACTTCCTGGATTGCTTTTTGAAATTTTTGCGTGAAATCATGTTCTCCATCATAGTTGGACTGTAACTGTTATTAACTGCTATTTGTTTAATTATATTTAGCTCTTTTATGAAATTATTTTGTGACATTGGGATATTAATGTGTCTATGTACCATACTATTGTAAGCTGCTAATTTATGTGGATGAGGATGTGTAGATGAGCTGTGAATACTAATATCTGTATGCGATGGCTTCTGAAAAATAGGAAAATCATGTTAGCCGTTAATTTTAGTAATAGTTAAATCCAGAAAGTTAATGGAGTTTTCTGTTTCTATCTCTAACGTGAATTTAATATTATCGTGAATTTTGTTAATGAATTATTTGAATGACTTTTATTTTTGTTTTGTTTAATTATCTGTTTGATATCTGAAGATATCCATATTCACCAAAGCAGACAAAGGTCATACAGTCATAGCCCTAAATAGCAGATTATTTATTGAAAACCCAAAATTTCAGTGAATGAGGTTGTTATGAAGAAATTGATAAAGATCCAACCAATAAATTTCAATCCATAGTAAAAAACGCTTTAGAGTATGCCAAGTCTATAATACCTACCAACCAAAAATATAAACTTTTCATTGACAACCCGCAATCACCAAAACCTTACTCCCTTGGCAAACTCCATAAAACAGAGCATCCCATTAGACCAGTAGTTTCATATTTTCAAGCTCCAGCTGCAAAACTTTCACGCTTTCTCATAGACATCATTCAACAGTACACTAATTTTGAACCTAAATTCTCAATAAAAAACTCTTCAGCCCTAATGAATAAAATTCAACACGCGATACTACCACCGAACGCTAAACTTATGTGTCATGGGATGTAGTAAATCTCTTCCCTAGTATCCCACCTAGTGATACAGTGAAACTCATCAACAACGACCTTCAAATTAATAGAGTCAATCCGATAATTTAATCACAAATCTTACACCTTTTAGAAATTTGTTTAGAACAAAATAGAAACAGAAAACTCCATTAGCTTTCTGGATTTAACTATTACTAAAATTAACGGCAAACATGATTTTTCTATTTTTATAAGCCATCGCATACAGATATTACTATTCACAGCTCATCAACACATCCTTATCCAAATAAATTAGCAGTTTACAATAGTATGATGGTACATAGACTCATAAATATCCCAATGTCACAAAATAATTTCATAAAAGAGCTAAATATAATTAAACAAAAACAGTCAATAACGGTTACATGATTGAGAACATGATTTCACGCAAAAAATCAAAAAGCAATCCAGGAAGTATTTTCAAGTATAAAAAGTTCAAAAAGCAATCCAGGAAATATTTCCAAGTATAAAAGTTCTAACACAAAATACAACAGCTTAACTTATATTGGTAATCCTAGTCTAAAATTAAAATCATTCCTCTCGCATTATAATTTCAATATAGCATTCCGAACTGATAATTTTTTTGGGCCGACATATCAAAATCAAAAACTGCAAATCTAAAATTGATAAAGGTAATAAATCCGGTGTTTAAAAACTGTCTTGCGGGGATTATAATAAAATTTATATTGGTAGAACTTTGAGAAATCTCAAAGTTAGATTATCCGAGTACAAACGTAGTTTTAATTATCACAAATCAGATTCCCATTATTCTAATCACTTACACGAATAAAACCATAACTTTAATGATAATTTCAAAATTTTACACAATGAAAATAATAGACAAAAACTCAATCTATTGGCAATTTTGGAGATCAACAAAGAAAAGAGTTCAGGTAGGCTATTTAATAGTCAATTAGATCTAAGTCCTTCTCCTTTCCTCAATCTTTTCAATTCATAAAGTAAGCAACTCCGATGGGTTTTCCAACATACCTCTTGTACCTATTGTAATATTAAGTAGGAAATAAGACTAATATATAAGGAATAACTCTGTTCATTAGTTTGTATCTATCTGATGAAGCCACAGTGTGGTGAAATCGGTTATAGTTTTGTTAATATAGTGAAAATCTAGATACTTTAGTTTTATTTCATTGAAAATATGAATACTAGTTATAGTTAGAAGTCAAATAGTCGTTTAGATTTAATCAAATAATTATTAGTCATTTCAATATAGTATAACATTTATTTGGTAGCCAATTTTATATTCAACATTATCAATAAATCAGTGAATTATTTCCAATTAAATATTTCGTTCGACAACCAATTCCTTGTGCTTATATCGCGGGATCGAATTTACCTATGAATTTTTGACCCCTTATCCGGGTGGGAATTTGCACGTCTGATTCATTACTATAAAGGAAACTGTAAACCCTACGGGATTCCCCTTTTAATGTAATCAAGTTTTCGTTTTGACCATCGAAATAAGAAACACCAAACTGCATTCTAAGAGCCTCGCGAATTCAAGTTCCAGGCTGAATATTCAAGCGACAAAATTTCTCCAGTGACTACTGAAAGCGCAGAAAGCATGCTCATTGTGAAAACATCCATCCCGAACGGAATAATCTGAAAGATGGCGATAAGGCTTGCATTATCATGATGTTTCATTTAGAATTCGTGAAATTTCCTTAAGGAATCGCTCGCAATCTGGCACTCTGATTAAAAGCACATTTCGGCGCCTCCCAGGGAATGCCAATGAATTCGCAGAGCTGCCAACCTTTATCAAATCTCGGTACGTACAATTTGAACTATGAACAATCGGTGAAAACTTTCGACAAAGTGTTTTTGAACTGGCTAACAAATGTGTCCCGGCTTTTATGTATATTAGAAACTTTCTTAATCATTGCCGACTGTTCATGATGAACTCTAAATATTGTTCGTGGAATACAAATTGAGATGGAATTTTGTTCGGTGCTCCGAAATATTCCCGGTCTAGTAATGTAAAGTTTTCAAGTCGTTAATCGTGAAAATCCTTTGTTGTGGAACGATGATTACTTCGTTCAAATAACTGATTGCCTGTCGGAATTATTACGTTCTGATTAGTTCGGTGTACCAAAAAATATCACAAACGAACGCATCAGAATAATTAGTTTCCGCAGTCGTTAGGATTAATTCATTTATTCGCCTGAGAAAACTATAAAATATAGACGACAACATTCTAACTGACGATGTCATTATGTAAAACTTTGATGTAAGTCAAAATATGATACGACGAAAGCACAGCTTGTGGCGTACAAAGTCATTCCAAATACGGTGTGTCTTCCAAGCTGGCCCACTAACCTTTTTTTTTCATTTTTTGGAACGCACATATCAAAATAGTTTTAAGAAGTGACTTTTGTTATGGTTTAAATGGATTTTATCGATCTAATCAGTTAATTTCCTTTCCACTTCTTTCACAAGCAGAATGCGTAAAAAACTGAAAACTTCGAAAAGTGATACCCATGTCAACTTCCAATCCCTTTTATCGATAAATACTTTTTAATTAGTGCAATTCATCCAGAAATTAGAGAATTGGTGTAGGGACTGGGTGAGTAAAAACATTTCAATAATAGGAAAACTGCATCTTTCCTCTAAGAGTTTTGTGTTGACCCCTGGCTCTACCTACTCCCATAGGGCGAGCCGCCACTGCATTGATGTGATAGTGAAATTTTATTATAGGAATAGTATTTTTTCTTTATGTATTCCCAAAGTTAGTTTTGGAAGATTAATTTTCATTTGAATCATTTCAAACTTGAGTGTCTTCTGAGTAATAGAAAAATCAAACTAAATGAATGAAGGTAGGCCAATCCTTACAACAAGTTAGATCAAGTATGTAATATGCAGTGTGAGAAATAAAAAAAACCTAATTATACAAGTTTTAGTATTGAAAATTTGTACACACAACCAAATTTATATGGAATCACTCGGTATTTCACATTATTGTTGTTTTCAACCATGGATCTTTGACTACTTGCGAAGAATGAAGTTTTTTGTTGTAAAAAAATTGGAAAGTATGATTACAAATGTTGAATTATCACCATATGTTCGCGATATTGTACTTAGTCGTCACTGAAACTTTGGATTTTGAATATTGAAAACAGCCTATAATTATAATTGAAAATGCCTTACGTTGGATTGTCCGATGTGCAGAGGGGTCGAATAATTGCTCTCATTGAAGAAGGGTTGACACAGAGGGATATAGCGGCTACAATGGGGGTATCACGGGGGCGATTTCAAAAACCTACGCCCGATACGTGGAACTACAATCTCTGCAAAATAGGCCTTTAAGAATCGTAGGCAGATCACTTCTGAAGATCAAGACCGCTTTTTGTGCCAAATTGCAAGAAGAGACCTTAGTGCCTCGCACCCCATACTCCTAAGACAATTTCTGGAAGCAACAGGCATTAGTGTATCAGTCGAAACGATACGTCAAAGACTTCGTTCAAGGGGTTTATACAGCAGAAGGCACTTAAGAGTTCTCAAGCTAAAGCGAGAACAAAAAAATAACGACTTAATTGGTGTATCGAGCACCAATATTGGAATATTGATAATTGGCGAAATGTTCATTTTTCGGATGAATCCAGAATTGGTGTTCGATCAGTTGATCGCCAGTTTCTGGTTTTAAGGGGTCGTGGAAGATAAGACTCCGAGAAGCAAGACAAACTCCGAAATACCAAGGGGGTAGTGTGATGTTTTGTGGTGGCATAATGCTGGGAGGAAAAACAGATTTGATTTCATTCTCTTGGCGAGGTGCCCACGGTGAGATCTTCACTTTTATGCAAGATAATGCTACTACGCATACCAGCAACCTCGCGCGACATTATCTTGAAACAGAGGGGATTCGCTATTTTGGACTGGCCAACTCGCTCTACAGACCTAAATCCTACCGAACATTTATGTGATAATCTCAAAGGGAAAATTTGATAGCGCCAGGATAATCCAAGATCCCTACAACAGCTCATCCAAGACGCCACAGAAGAGTGGCAGAATATCACTCCAGAGGAGGTCGAAAACTTAATCCAAAACATGCCTAGACGGATTCGGGCTTGTATCAGGGCAAGAGGAGGTAATACAAGTTACTGAGGTCGAGAAAAAACACCATCTCCGTGAGAAAACAATTTTCTATTTTTTTACTACATGCGGAAAGAGTCTTTCTTTCTTTTATCCGTTTCTTTCTTGAAATAAACCTTAATTTATTTAATTTTCAATTGAACTATATCTGAAAGGATCAATTCTAACAATCATTCGAAATTTCCGAAATCCCTGAGGTAATATTCAAAATATTTGGTGATTCCATATAAATTTGGTTGTGTGTCAAGGAACATATTTTTCGAACGACTGTCGAAATTTTTTCGCAAATTTTTCTTCAAATTAAAGAAGATCCACGAAGAAACAATAAATGGGCGATGTTAACCCAAATTATTGGGTCCATAATGATTCTAAAACATCTATAGATCATAATCGGCATCACTTGGAAGACTGAACCTGGCCATCGGGGCTCTCTCAAACAGAAAGGAATAGAAGGAATAGTATTGTTGAGTTTCAATATTGAATAGTTTTTGCGATTATAATTCAAAATTGGCAAGAAATGTTTCAGGAGACTCATCATCTCCGCGAAAGACATCTCCGCAAAGAGGAATGTAGCAGGTTATCTCCTTAGTCTTTTTATGACCTTGCTTGCTATGTAAAATCTTTCTTAGATTTGTTTAGACATATAGGAGGTATGATTGTTGAAATAATTTACTGCTGGTTTTCTTTTTCCATTGTTACAGATTCATGTCCCAAACCCCCTTCCTTTCACCCTTGTCTTCGTTTGGAAATCATGGAATGCAAGAGAGAATGAAGCGGCTAAGCAGAAAAATCTTTGGTACTCACGACAGGTTTTTCACTCGTTTATTGAATCATATGCAAGATAGTATGGTTTCCTGTTACATTTCCTGAGCTCACACTTGTGCATTTTTTGACACACACCAAATTCTGACACACACCAAAATTATAGATAAAAGCATTGATTGTAAATACAATTATTCGAATTTTCGTAAATCCTCTCTTTTTCAAATATAATATATATATATATATATATATATATATATATATATTCATCTTTTTAGTGACTATAAGGTTAATTTTTGCATCATCTTAAATAAAGCTGTTCTAGCTAATCATACATTTTCTCAGTTCATCTTCTTTAAGAGGTTGTTCTAGTCCTACAATTTGTCATTGCTAAGTCGTGTTTAACATTGAAGCGAAATGTATTAGTAGAATCTTTCTTGATTTTTGATAATTTCCAGATTCAATGAAATTTCAGTTAAAAGTAAATAATTTGCCTTAATCAATGCTAATATTATGACCTTCATCTGCCTTAGTAAATACTAAGTTGCCTGAGTTACAATTTTACAAGTTCAAGACCGTACAAATGAATTCAAGGCACTGTATGAATTTTACATGATTGCATCATGAATGAAAGTTTTTCGAATTCCGTATCTTAAATCCCGAAAATTTGGTGAAAATCTATACATATGCTTTCTGTATATGCCCTGTATTCGATGTCACCCTGTATAATATTAGGCTTTGTTTGTAAGAAACCTCTGCAAATGTATGATCAACTAATCAAAATAACAATGAGGTGCGTTGGACGTTGGATGAAGAAGGAGCTTAAAATTTGGCGATTTATTACTGCATTTTAGTCTCTAACTCTAATTTCTGCATCTTCTTGCGCGGAAAATACATTTCGAACGAGAATTATCTTCCTTGAAACAATTTTATTCAGCTTACGACTTGGCGTGCGCAAATCTCAGGGAACATAAGCAAGATAACGTATACCCTCCAGCTTCAGTCATTCACGAAACGAACCTTCTAATGTCTTCTAGAAATTTGTAGAAACTGCTGAAACCTTTCGTGTTCTTTCCAAGTATGCCAGCGCAATTCTGATCGTTTTACTGCATCATTCGGGATTCAAGAACGGCCAAATAATATTCTCTTGAGCATGGTAGGATCCAGCCTAAAACGTACGTTTCCCACAACTATCTATAGGATTTTGTTTGAGAAATGCATAAGTTGAATAGGTTACCTCAAAAATATTTTTCTGCCGAGTGGATTTTCAAAAAATCGAAAATGATTACATAAACTTGAAGTTTTTCATTTTTCCACCTTCAAATAAAAATTATTTTCTCATTATATCACACCTGTCGATAATTTGGCATGTGAATTTTCCTCTAAATATGATTGCAGAGAAAAAATCGTTCTTCTTGTTCATTCAGAACTGAGGCATGAATATTCATTATCAAGAAATAAAACGAATAATAAAATGAGATTTTTGGAATTCAGTCTTTTGAATGAATCAAGAAATATTGAAGATCTGAAGTTCGCATTAGCACGGAAATACAAACTATCATTCTAGAAATCACTCTTCCTAATCTTGGTCATTATCAATTTAAAATTTTCGTCATTTTGATAAATTACCAAGATCTAATGTGGTACTATCAGATCATTTCATTATCGATTGTTATTTGTAGCATTCTTTTCAGTTGATCTTTTATCATCCACTCTTAATATTTAAACCATATGTTTTTCTTATCTGATAGAGCCAGAACGAGTTACTTCATTACTTTCTTCATTCAGGTTGAATTGCACAATTCAATCTGCAAAGATCTCGGAACTTAGGGACTTTTCAATGATATACTACACGCCATATACACACAACCAAATTTTTATGAAAGGATCCGATGTTTTGAATATTACCTCAGGGATTTTGGAAATTTCGAAGAATTGTTAGAATTGATCCTTTTCGAGATATTTCAACTGAGAAAAAAATTAAGTTTTATTTTAAGAAAGAAACAAATAAAAGAAAAAAAGACTTTGCGCATGTAGTAAAAAATTAGAAAATTGTTTTCTCATGAAGTATGTGTTTTTTCACGACCTTAGTAACTTGTATTACCTCCTCTCACCCTTATACAAGCCAGAATCCGCCTGGCATGCTTTGGATTAGGTTTTCGACCTCCTCTGGAGTGATATTCTGCCACTCTTCTGTGGCGGCTTGGATGAGCTGTTGTGGGGTTCTTGGATTATCCTGGCGCGATCTAATTTTCCTTTTGAGATTATCTCATAAATGTTCAATAGAATATAGGAATGTAGAGCAAGCTGACCAGTCAAAAATAGCGATTCCCTCTGTTTCAAGGTAATGTCGCGCGAGGTTGCTGGTATGCGGAGGAGCATTCTCTTTCATAAAATTGAAATTCTCACCCTGGGCACCTCGCCAGTGTCCCACTGTGGGCTCCATCACTAGGTCCACCTAATTTTTAGCCGTTGCACTCGCAGGAAACGAAATCAAATCTATGCCTCCCAGCATAATGCCACCCCAAAACATCACACTGTCCCTTGGTATTTCGGACTTTGTCTTGTTGCTCGAAGTCTAGCTTGTCTTCCACGAACACCAATTCTGGTCTCATCCGAAAAAAGAACATTCTCCAATTCTCAATATTCCAATTTTGCTGCTCGGTACACCAATTAAGTCTGTTAATTTTTTGTTATCTGGTTAGTTCTGGAACTTTAGAGGGACTTCTGCTGTATGAACCCCTTGAACGAAGTCTTTGACGTATCGTTTCGACTGATACACTAATGCCTGTTGCTTCCAGAAATTGCCTTTGGAGTATGGGGTGCGACGCACTAGGGTCTCTTCTTGAAATTTTTGTTCTTCAGAAGTGATCATCCTACGACTTCTTCTAGGACTATTTTGCAAAGATTTTAGCTCCACGTAAAGGGACGTAGGTTTTCGGAATCACCCCCTGTGATACCCCTATTGTGGACGCTATATCCCTCTGTGTCACTTTTCCTTAACGAGAGCAATTATTCACCCCTCTTCATATGGGACAATCCAACGTAAGGCATTTTCAATTATGATTAGAGGCTTTTTTAAATTTTGAAATTCACAGTTTCAAATCTCAGTGACGACTGAGTACAATATCCCGAACATTTGGTGATAATTAAACATTTCTTATCATGCTATAAAGTTTTTTTACAACAAAAAACTTCAGTCTTCATAAGTAGTCAAAGATCCATGGTTAAAGACAATCAATAATGTGAACTACAGAGTGATGCCATATAAACGTGGTCGTCGGTATGGTATTGCAATTCGAAAACTATCAAACTTTTGGCAGTGGATTCAACTTGATTTTAATAGGCTATGGGCTCAGTTCTACTGCAGTGTACACATTCACAAATCCTGGAGATGATGCTGAGATCCCCACAAATGCAGAATATGAAACGAATATTTCTTTATATGAGGTTCACAGACCCCTATTATGGGTATCGAAGCACTAGAAAAATAATCTCTGTAGAATAATGATGAAAGAATATGGGTTTCAATTTAAAAAAAAAATGTTCGATGACGTCATATCTTGCGAATTACAAAAGAATTTTTTTTTCTTGAACTTAACTCAACGTGAACAGACTATACCTTTCTAGTAACAGACTATATCTTTATTATAACTATTTACAAAAGAATATGAGGTGTTTGAGAGCAATAGAAAAATCCTATAATTCACAAGCGGCGTAGCTTTGCTATACAGGGTTGTACTTAGAACTAGAATATACACTAGCATATACATATAAATAACCTATTCTAATTTATATATTTTTACAATAAAAACAATGTTGTTCAATTATCCACAGTAACTCAAGAACTATAACTTTCTGTAAGAATTCTCCTTTTCTAAATATGTTTCTAATGTCTGTTTTCTATTGAGCTTAGAAATATTATTTTTATTTTGTCAAGTTGGGACCATTTATAATTGTGTGGTAACTGCTATAACTGTCAATCAATCTTCAATTGTTGATTTATTTTATGAAAACGAAAGTTTCGATCAACGGAAGAAAGGTCTAAAGTAAATATTACAATTCTTGTAAAATATTGCGATGGTACAAATTTTCCGCTCAAAAATGGAAACCATGTCGAAACTTCTAATCAAGTCATCGGAATCAGTAGCGCGTTGAGTGGCGATTTGTCCGATCCACTCCTGTTCCAATTTCACGGTTTTCCTATCCGAAATTACTGTAATATCCGAATTCTGCTCGCGAAAATCCGCATTTCCCTCCCGATACGGGATGAATTTGCTATTAAGCCAGTAATGATGAAACAAGGGTTCTCCATTTCCGCCCTTATCGCGTTAAGTAATTTAATGAGCGGCACCTATCTGGGGCCAAAGTCTGACGCACCTAACGAATTGCCGTCTTGGACCCCCTAAACTTACCCTCTACCTCCTCAACTTCTTTTGCTCGGGCAATTGATGGGGCACGAGGACGTTTTCCTGAATTAAAGTCGACAGAAATTGGAAATTAAAAGGAAAACTTTGTTAATAATGAAGAATTCGATTTAATTAATTTTTTCATTAAAAAACGAGAATGTGGTTTGAAGCAAAGGAAGAAACTGGGAGAATTGGAAAGGTTCAAGGTGAAATATTTATTATTTCTTACAATTTTCATAAAAGAGCCCACTTAGATGTGAGCAAACTTTTTCAATAATTCGGAGGTTCTGAATGTTTATTCCTTAAGAGTGCCACACCCCCGCATACATAGAATAGGAGATTTAAATTCAACTATAATCTTAGGGTAGTTTATTTTAAATCTGATGATTTATTCATTTATTTGTACGAATGGAAGTGCGATTAGGAAAATGTTCGAAGACTACAATATATAATATAATATGAAATCTTGATGTGTGTCAGAAAACGATCAGAGGAGAGCACAATATACAGAATGGATACACTTTCAATACAAGCTGAGTGTCCCACGCTCAATCCTGAAGTGGGAAAATGAGAAGAAACTGGTGAACCATATGTTATATTTTATATGATTCAAGACGACTCATTGTAGATTGTTACCTAATTCAATAGCGCTACTGTATGTTCTGCATTTCGATACTTTGGGCGAAGCTAGAGCTCTTCTTTTCTTTCTTTGTTGAAATGTTCTGAACTATAGTGTGGCTCCTATCAGCGTGGACGCTGGATAACGATCCGAAAACCATATCTGCCTATACTATACTTGGCAGAGTTTGCCTATATATTGGTTAATCAGAAACGTCTTAATCATCATGGATAAACAACATTCGCTATGTTAGAATATCGCATAATCATACAGAAATCAATATTTGCATTCGACATCCTGCCTCGGCGCCTTTGAATGCACCGGAAAGGTTATGAACGTGGGTATTCTAGAAACCGTTAATTATACGCTAATTTGTACTGATTATTACGTGGCATATTCAGAAAGTGAATAAAATGGATTTTTATAGGTTTTAAAAATTTTCATTTTAACAAAAAAACTACATGATACCACACATGTGCAGCTTCAGGGAAGTGAAATGATTGTAATTTGAAGGTGCTAGATCAAGAAAATGTGCGGGATAGTTTAGGACATCCCATTTAAACGAGGCATGTAGTTCCTTTGTAGCCGTGTGTGATCTGTCGTGCAGAGGGCATGTTCCTTTTGTCAGCATACCTCTTCTCTTATTTTGAAACGCCCTCTGCAATTATTTTAAGGTCTCACAGTATCTTGCAGTGTTGATGGTCTCCCTCAGAGGCAGTTATTCGATTCAAATTATGCCCTAACAGTCCCAAAATACGAATGCCATGATATTCTTGGTTGAAATTGTGGTTTTGAACTTTTGGAGGAGGTTGAAGAGGTGTGACGTTACTGTTGAGACTGTCTTTTGGTTTCTGGCATGTAGTGTGTAACCCAAGTTACATCTTCAGTGATGATGGAGCAGAGAAATTCATCTTCATGGACTTTGCAGCGACTCGAAAATTCTTACCACTCGATTCCATCTTGTGTTGGTCTGTCAGTTCTTTTGGGACATCCCTGCGGACAGTTTGCGATAGCCAAGGGTTTCTGTGATCTGCAGATTTGTGGAAATATCACAGAAATCTTTCTTCCTGCGATCGTCACGGAGTGAATTTTCGATTTTTCCATAATTTTTCACATAATTGAAGGTTTTCCATTCCTTCGATCGTCATGCATAGACGTGACCGTTTTCAAACTCACGACACCACTGGATTCATAGCTTTTCCCCATATGCAGTTTTCACTTCATTATAAATCACAAACGAAGATTTTCCTCCTAAACAAGATAACGGATGACACCGCGTATTTGTCACTAAGCAGGGGACTCGATTGACATTGCACTTACGAAACGTGTTGTTGTCGCTGGCGGTAGGAAGTAGTCACAGTACACTGCCGTTTAGCCAATTTGATGATAATAAAAGCCCTCCGGCTGTGAGAGCCTCAGTGCCCTTACTTTCTGGATATACCTCGTATAATCCTACTAATATTATAAAAGTGGAACTTTTCGGTTTTTTCTTTTTGAATGTCTGTTGCTGAATCACACAAAACAAATTTGAAAGAAATTTGCCATACAGATAGTTCATAGAGGTTGAAAAATAAGTATATGATTCATCTCAGTTCAAAAGTTTAAGACACGAAGAATTGTGATTTAAGTATCTTGACTTAGAACGAAAATATAAATATGAACTTTTGGAAGAATCACTCTAAATGATGCGAAATAGGGTAGAAATGTTGTAAGGAATGTGATAATTTTCTAAGTTAGACTACGAAAATTTGTATATAAGATTTTGATTTCAAAGTGAAAAAATTATTTCCAGCATTTTCAAATCCGCCACTGAGAGTGTGAAAAAGACAATAATCACTAATATTGTGAAGGAAGATGTGTTTAAAATAGTATTTTCTGCGTAAATATCAGGCGACAGACAGTGTGAACTATACCAAATAAGTACAAAATATAGTGCAAGTTAGAAAAATGGCGCTGTAGATACTTGAAAAAAAAACCGAATTGAAGAAATCAATGAATGTTGTTATTCAGACAATAAGGAGAAACAATCATTTTTTTGAAGATTGGAAATGACTCTTGATATGTGAAACTCCTGAAGCTTAGCATTTATTGATGGCCACCCCGTAAAGAGAGAACTATTGTTTTCCTCGCAAAATAACGAAATTGTCTTGAATACAGTGTGTCCGATCTATGAGAAGCATCTGAGGAACGGGTTCTTCGATCGATTTCAAGTTTTAGCGTAGGGATAAATAGATACTGATCTACAATTCGTAATAATTTTCAGAGCGGTTTTTGCTCAAGAACCTTTTGTTAAAATTTGTCCTATGAAAAATCAACCATCATATAGCTATGTTTTTTTAATAACATTTTCGAAATTATAGTGTCACCTTTAGCTGAAAAAATTAACTAAGATTTGTGTTAGATTACACCGTTTGTTTTAATTTAAGAAGAAAAGTGTCACTTTTCAAGGCAACGTACTTCCCGATGCTATTTTATATATAGGTATATGCTCATAAATCCTCAACTCAATAAGTTTAAACTGTAAAAACGTGATTTTCAAATATGAGTACCTATTTTTGTTTACCTTATTGGAACCTTATTTTAAGTTAGTATTGATTGGGGTTTATTTGCCATTTTATTTAACAAAGAAATTATGCATAAATAAAATGTGTTATTGCTGATTTTGAATAATTTCCAAACGTCAAGCTCAGGCCTAAACTCATAGAACCTTACATATAACAATGTGGAACATAGAAGCTGGCATTGGAATTTAATCCACTCTGGTTTTTCTATGTTCTAGGCCTTATGATTTAATTTTCCCAAGAGATTTTAGGATTTTGATAAAATCGGAAATAGAATGAAAACGAGTTATTCTATGTAGGGGGATTTCAAATACCAATCAATATCAATTCAAAAGAAGGTTTAAATAAGGTAAAAGAAAATAGGTACTTTCGTATTTGAAAGAAACGTTTCATGCCATTTTAGATTTATTGAGGTGAAAAGTGATTTTTTAGAACCCTGTATATAACATAGCATTGGAAAGTACGCAGCCCTCATAAATAGCACATTTTTCGCTTACTTGAATAAATGTTAAAATCTCACACAAATCCGAGTCAATTAATTTTAGATAGGACAAATCTTAAATAGATACTTCTGTATAATGAAAATTAGTAGCGCAATACCGTTCGAATATTTCTCTGTATACTGAATCCTTGTTTTCTAAATTCTTCATTTTCAAAATACCATCTCCCATTCCGGGAATTTAAATAAAACTTCATTAAAAAAATAATAAGTAGAAGGGATAATATATCATTTTCCACAGTACATCAGGAACAAAGAGCTGACTGCTGATATTCAATTGAAATTATTTTTCGATACACATTTTATCCAGGCTAGAACTCCAATTGAAACAGGGTGTTTTATATTAGGTGCAGGTGCTCATATAATTTTTTTTCCAAAAAATATGTTTCTAGAGGAAAAGGAACAAAAAATTCCTCATCGAAAAGAGGCTGAGGAAATTATCACTTGATAATCAAATACTCTCAAAAACTTTTCATATATGTATATAATAATTATATACGTATATATATATATATATATATATATATATATATATATATATATATATATATATATATATATATATATATAGGTTTTACCCGACGAGTTGTCCATATATCTGTTCATGCAATCAAACTGATTTTTGAAAAATATAAATCCACCACCCGGTAATTAATACCATTGCCAGGCAATGATTATAATCAAAACATATCCTGGAATAATTATATATTAGGATAACGTTAAATGTTATGAGAATATATCAATCTACCAGAATATATACATACTATAGCATCATCAGATAATGATATCAATGTACCAACGAGTAGTGTCAGAGGTTTTCTCCCCGGAAAAATCCAGTGTACGGACCTTAGTCAAGTAACACTGAATGTTACTCATTAATAGTTTCGTCTGTGTGAAGTGGTGAACGATCGAATAGAATACTGCTCTGAATATAAATATGACAAAATTGTCAGTTAATTAGATTACATTTATATAAGCAAATAAATAAAATATGAAATGAGATTCTGAGCAGTATCAACTAAAGAGAAAACCTATGACTCTACCTCATTATTATTTTCGGAAAGAAACCTACGAAGAATATTACAAGATTTGATGACTGTTATCTTTTGTAACTGTTCAAACAAATTTTCTTCAGACCCAAAATCTCAATACTTTTGTGAAGATTTCTAGGAATAACACCTGTTGTGGAAATAATAATCGGTAGAATAAATATTTTCTTCATTTTCCACATTTTTTAATCTCGTCGCCAAGCATCATATATTTAGAAGAAATTTTTCATTGTATTTATTTTGTATATTATGTGTGTCGGGTATAGCAATATCAATTATATATGTTATTTGATTCTGTTTATCATTAAGAATGATATCTGGTCTATTGTGTTTTACAGTTCTGTTGCAAAGAATTGTTTCATCAAAATAAAGCTTATATTTGTCATTTTCACAAATAATCTCAGGTTCATATTTGTGAATTTTTTTTCTTTTGGGAATTAGGTCATGTTTAATTCCTAGATTGAAATGAATAATATTAGCGACGGCATTATGTCTTTCTAAATAATCTGTTGAAGCAAGGACTGAGCAAGATGATAATATATGAAAAACTGTTTCTGAAGAACAGAAACATCTACGGCAAGAATCATCTATATTTTGTTTGATGATGTGTTTTCTATAATTCCTCGTGAAAACAACCTGATCCTGGATCGCAATTGCCAAGCCTTCTGTTTCAGCAAACAATTCTCCAGACACTAACCATTTATTCGATGCGATTTCATCAATATAATCATTTTTCAATTCTTAAGGGTGCTTTCCGTGTAATTCCTTCTGCATCCAACTTTTCTCTTAGAATTAAATATATCAAAATCTACCTTTTGCATTGTCAAGTTCAGAGGTGTAAGATTATAATCTGAAGCAACAACAATATCATGTAATTTAGACGTTCTCTGTTTATCATGAAAATGGGAACGTAGATGAAAAATCTGTTTACTATGAAAATTATTCAAATCAGTTAATCCACGACCTCCAAGATGTCTAGGTAGTGTAACTCTCTGAACAGCTGACTTTGGGTGGTGCTTATGATATTTACAGAGCATTTTCCTCGTTTGACATTGTAATTCATTCAGATCAGTTATAGACCATTTAATAATTCCAAAAGAAGATGTAAGAATAGGAACTGCATTGGAGTTGATAGCTCTGAAAAGGTTTTACTAGTTAAATAACTCTTGATGATAATTCTAAGTCTTTTGTAATATGAACTAATATTTTCTTTAGTGCTGCTATGGTTGATTGTCTTCTCTTGACAAAATCCAAGATATTTATATGTATCTCCTTGATGCATTGGTTCGATTTCAATATTGGAAATCTTTATATAATCAGAGGTGATTTTCATAGAAAGATGAATATCATTGGAATAGTTGAAAGTAATCTCAAGTAGACTTTTTAAATGAGATCTGGTTCCGGCATATAATTTAATATCATCTAAATAAATTAAGTGACTCAATTTGAATATATATATATATATATATATATATATATATATATATATATATATATATATATATATATATATATATATATATAATTATATACGTGTTGCAGGTTCCCCCTATTTCCAGAAATCTGGATGAATGAAAAAATGAAAAAATACAAGCCCTTGTTAGACTCAGATATCAGCAGAATTTCAAGCTGCTTACTTCATTCGTTTGCGGAAAAAAATTAGAAATCATATCTGTGTTTCCACTCTTCGCAGGCATTTCCCATCACTGAGGATAAAATTATATATTAAATCTTGCTTATTTTAGCTGAGGAATCATCAACTGAAATAGGTCCGGGTACTTATAACCCTATGTACAGGACATGAGACAAACACAATTTACATTCAATCACATGAGCTAGGATTCCAAACAAAACAATTTCTGAACATGGTGCTCAAACTTGAGTATTATTCAATTACTAATAAAGCCCCCCACTCACGTGAACAGCACTGTAAACTAACCACATTCCGTTAGTGTTCACACAAAATAACAAATTTTGATTTTATTTTATTTCGATAATAGTTACGGTTTGTCGAAGAATATGCCGACATAATTATAACGTTGGCTAACGCCACTGAAACGTTGACCGTGTGAATCAAAAAAGCTAGTTTTTTACAGAGCGTTGATCATGAACAGAACTTCAAAAAGCGGCATCGTTTCCTTCATAACAGCCTCATGACAGTGATGAACAGTTGTTCAATGTCTTTTTTCGGTAAGCAGTGGAAATAATCATACTTCTGGTCAACTGTTTCGCAATACAAAAAGTAGAGAGTAAAGAAAAGCCGTAATATTTGAGGAATTATATTTGGAAATATTGATACATTTTCTCAGCCTTGTAATACAAATTGATAGCGCTAAAATTTAAAGGTGAACACTCATTTTCCAAATATTCTCGGTATTATAGTGTTATGTCTAAGTCATCGATTCTACAACATAGTTAAGGAGCGTTAGAAGACGTCTTCTAAGTTAACATGTCCCCGCACCGCTAAAGAAAGCAGTCGTGTATGCCCCAAGATAGCCTATTAGTGTTTCAACACACCTTTGATCGTATCAAATATAAATTCCTGAAAGGAAATCCAACATGTGCTTCGAAAAATTTCGCCATTACCGAAATACAAATAGTTTAGATTCTTAAGACATCATCTTTATTTTAGTGTTGTATTATTATTGCAATTTGTCGACAATTTCGAACCAAAACAATCTTCCGGAATAAATTGAAAACTGTACAAATTTCCACCTCTTTTCGTTTTGTGGTTCAGATGAAATGCTAGAATACAGCATCTTCAATCTTCATTACCTTTTATTCACTATGGCCTATTTATCTTCAGCGATTTCAAAAAGTTATACCTCTGGACATATGTCTACCATATCTTCATTACGATATCCATTGTTATAAGTTCATGCTTCAATCTTTCATTTCCAAGTTTGTTTACCTCAGAACGTTTCCCATAAGTTATATTTTTTTTGTTTCTGTCCAGCAGCCACGCCATTATTCATAAGTAATTCAGGAAGTCGCAGGCGCCATATAGGGGGCGCAACCTACGCCACGGCTCACTTCTTAACCTCTTAATGGTTTAATTTCACATTGTATTATAATTGATAACACAATCGACGAGACAATGGGGGTACTGCATGCATTAATCTATAATTAATTCATTTACGAAGCTGGAATTAACTGAGCAGGCAGAAGAACGGTCTGTATGGTATATTTAGTTAACATGTTTATATACGCTCTACATGTACATAAGGAAGGTGGGTACCAGCACACTAGAAACCCCATAATTTCATATGCCAGGATTTAAATCATGAATAAGTCTTTGTATATACGTAACGCAATCAAAAAAATGTTGATAGAAGCCCGTAGAATCAGAGACGCCAATAGCTTTAAGTAGAATTTTCTGAAATTTTGATATATTCTAGTTCTCCGTTTCTTGATGATTTAAAAAAATACTGACGTAAAGTCCCGTAGTGAACTGGAGTTTTTGGAAGAGTTAGAAGCTTTTTCGTTTGTGAAGAAAAAACTAAAATTTACATTTTATATCTTCAGATGAAAAGTTAGTTGATAAATTAATAATATTTTTGATGAATTTTTGTTTTGTCTGATTACCACAATGTTTATTTCTAAAACACGCGACCTGTTTTGACAGTTATGTAATTTTCAAGTATCTAGAGCTATACGTATTTTAAACATTGATTCAATTCTTGTAGACCATTGCTAGTGGTGAATTCAGAGTTTTCACGAAGTTTGTTAATTTCCATACTTTTCAACAGATTTACTGTTATCTCTTTATTGTGTATGAGGAAATTTTCAAATTATTTAATATAGTTATGTGATTTGTAGATTTAATGTGTTCAAAAAATGTTCAAAAAAATTGGTGTCTGAGAAGAGATGATTTTGGAATCAAGATTCAAAATTTCGAACTGTTTTTCTATGTAGGCTGTTAGGAAGTCACTGCATTCAATTCTGTATATTCCAATTTGTTCGAACGTATAACTTTCTTCTTGTTTGGCTTTATATATATATATATATATATATATATATATATATATATATATATATATATATATATATATATATATATATATATAGTGTTTTCCAACGAAAATTTGACCCCCTCTAACTCCGAAATGAGTAACATTAGCGAAAAACACCAAGACACGTCGATTTTTGTTTCGAGGGGAGCATTTTCGAAATAATTCGAAACTTCTCAGATCAACCCCTACCCCAGCAACCCTAACTTTGAAATTCATCATAGGAATAAGGGTCGAGTGGCACCTTACTGAAAAGGTCTGTCAATTCTCCACCTTGATTTGTCATTTTTAGAATTTTAAATTAACATACAGGGTGTCCCAACCAAGGGTGAAGTTGAATTCCTGGAAATCCCAAATACTAAATGAAATAGATTTATTTTGGCATAATGCAAGCGCAGGTTTATGCTCGGTCTAGAAAACGACCTACACTTGTGAATTTGGAGTTGGTGCAATCAACCCCCTATTTCCAGCATCCCCAACTCAAAAATCATTCGATCGATAATAGGTCAAGTGGCACCTCGTTGGAAAGGTACTGCAATTTTCTCTTCGAATTTGGTATTTTCGAAATTCAGAATCATCATACAGGGTGTCCCGAAGCAGGAACATTGAAAATCCAAATAACTTTTTGAAACTGGTTCATTTCGGTATACGAGAACATGTTTGATCCGAGAATAGGACTTTCTTGTGTGGTTATAGAATTTTTGCAATCAACCCCTTCCATTCAGCATCCCCAACTTGAAAATCATACAAATAATTCAAGTGGCATATCTTCAGAAAGGTTTTTTGAATTACAGAATGATTCAAGCATTTCATTCAGTTCGGCTCTCCATACAGGATGTCGCTTTCGAAAAATTCAATATCGTCATTTGAAATTATCAACTAAATTTAATTCGAAACTGTTAAAAGTATTGGGGTACGATGTGTTGAGCATCAATTACGAAGAAATAAAGCTGATTTCTGCATTGAAAATGTTCACATTTTTTCATTTCCATCTGGCGTGCAGTCATCTGTTATTTCTCATTTTGCAATGAAATATTATTATTATTCAGATCAGTTCCTCATTATTGTTGTTGTTCGTCAGTTGAAATTAATCTGAAAATGGTTTATTCCACTGAGGAAAGGGTCGAAATTGTATCGACGTATTTTCGAAATAACAGTTGTGCCAAAGAAACGGCAAGGATATTCGATAGGAACCATCCTGAAAGAGAAAGGGAGTCAGTCACCAGTACGTTAAATATTTGGTTGACAAATTCCTAGCTACGGGTTCGGTGGCAAACAAAAACATGAAGTGGCATGTCCTGTCAGAAATGAGGCAACGGAAGTGGCAGTAGTGGGTCATCTACAAATGGAGAATACTACTTCGATCAGAAAACTATCTCGTCTGACTGGTGTATCAGCTACAACTGTCCATAGAATCGTGAAACATCACAAATTTCACCCTACAAGGTAAAATTAGTGCATGAAATAAACGAAGATGATCCAGATCGTCGTTTACAGTTTTGTGAAAATCTAAGTGAAAACCTAAACGCTAATCCAAATTTTCTGAATAACATCTGTTTTTCTGATGAAAGCACCTTTATGCTCAGTGGTGAAGTGAATAGACATAATTGTCGATATTGGGACACACAGAATCCTCATTGGTTTAGAGAGGCCCACACGCAAAGGCCTCAGAAGTTGAACGTTTGGGCAGGAATTTTTGGCAATCATCTAGTTGGGCCTTTCTTTATTGAGGGTAATCTGAATGGAAATGGCTACCTACAGTTGTTAGAGGAACACATACATCCTAGATTGACAGAAATTTTACAGAACGATCCAACTCTTTCTGAGGACGAAATGCGTTTTCAACAAGACGGTGCTCCTCCGCATTATGAAGCTCGGGTGCGCCAATATTTAGACGAAAATTTCCCAGGAAGGTGGATTGGTAGAAGAGGACCTGTTGAGTGGCCAGCCAGGTCACCAGATTTAAATCCCCTAGATTTTTTTTTGTGGGGCCATCTAAAATCTAAAGTTTATGCCAAAAGACCAGCAAACCTGGAGGAGCTGCGGATGAGGATTATCACAGAATGCCGACTTTTGACTCCTGAAGTTTTCGCTAATGTGAGAAGAAAGTTAGAAAATCGTCTGTATAACTGTATGGAGGTGGGCGGAGGTCATTTTGAACAATTGTTGTAATAATCAAGTTAGTTTTTTGTTTTCAATTGAATACAAGTTCAATAAATCTCGTTTTCCTGTTTAGATGAGCATCCAATCAGTTTCCCCATCATCCCCTCATCCTGATCCTCACGCCAGAAAACCTCGATTGCCAAACTGAAACCAATGCCTCAGTGATTCAGAAAATAGAAAAATCTTTCTGGAACTTTGCCACTCAACCTGTAATCACTTGTATGATTTTTTGAGTTGGGGATGCTGCATGGAAGAGATTGATTGCAAAAATTCCATATTCACGCAGGAGAGTCTTATTCTCGAATCAAACATAAACATGTTCTCGTATTATACCGAAATGAACCAGTTTCAAAAAGTTATTTGGGTTTTCAGTGTTCCTGCTCCGGGACACCCTGTATGCTGATTCTGAATTTCGAAAATACCAAATTCGAAGAGAAAATTGAAATACCTTTCCAACGAGGTGCCACTTGACCTATTTTCGATCGAATGATTTTTGAGTTGGGGATGCTGAAAATAGGGGTTGATTGCACCAACTCCAAATTCACAAGTGTAGGTCGTTTTCTAGACCGAGCATAAACCTGCGCTTGCATTATGCCAAAATAAATCGATTTCATTTAGTATTTGGGATTTGCAGGAATTCAACTTTACCCTCGGTTGGGACACCTGTATGTTAATTTAAAATTCTAAAATGACAAATCAGAATGGAGAATTGACAGACCTTTACAGTAAGGTGCCACTCGACCCTTATTCCCTATGATGAATTTCGAAATTAGGGTTGCTGGGGGTAGGGGTTGATCTGACAAGTTTCGAATTATTTCGAAAAATGCTCCCCCTCGAAACAAAAATCGACATGTCTTGGTGTTTTTCGCTAATGTTACTCATTTCGGAGTTATAGGGGGGGGCAAATTTTCGTTGGAACACACTGTATATAAATAAAGGGGGTTTCACCCCGACGAGTTGCCCATATATCTGTTCATGCAATCAAACTGATTTCATGAAAAAATATAAATCCACCACCCGGTAATTAATACCATTGCCAGGCAATGATTATAATCTTATTATTATAATTATAATATAATGTTATGAGAATATATCAATCTACCAGAATATATACATACTATAGCATCATCAGACAATGATATCAATATACCAACGAGTAGTGTCAGAGCCTTTCTCCCCGGAAAAATCCAGTGTACGGACCTTAGTCAAGTAACACTGAATGTTACTCATTAATAGTTTCCTTTGTGTGAAGTGGTGAACGATCGAATGGAATACTGCTCTGAATATAAATATGACAAATTGTCAGTTAATTATATTACATTTATATGAACAAATAAATAAAATATGAAATGAGATTCTGAGCAGTAAAAATGAAGAAAAACCTATGACTCTACCTCATTATTATTTTCGGAAAGAAACCTACGAAGAATATTACAAGAATTGATGACTGTTATCTTTTGTAACTGTTCAAACAAATTTTTCTTCAGACCCAAAATCTCAATACTTTTGTGAAGATTCCTAGGATTAACACCTGTTGTGGAAATAATAATCGGTAGAATAAATTTTTTTCATTTTCCACATTTTTTAATCTCGTCGCTAAGCATCATATATTTAGAAATTTTTCATTCTATTTATTTTGTATATTATATGTGTCGGGTATAGCAATAACAATTATATATGTTATTTGATTCTGTTTATCAGTTAGAATGATATCTGGTCTATTGTGTTTTACAGCTCTGTTGCAAAGAATTGTTTTATCAAAATAAAGTTTATATTTGTCATTTTCACAAATAATCTCAGGTTCATATTTGTAAAATTTTTTTCTTTTGGGAATTACGTCATGTTTAATTCCTAGATTGAAATGAATAATATTAGCGACGGCATTATGTCTTCCTAAATAATCTGTTGAAGCAAGGACTGAGCAAGATGATAATATATGAAAAACTGTTTCTGAAGAACAGAAACATCTACGGCAAGAATCATCTATATTTTGTTTGATGATGTGTTTTCTATAATTCCTCGTGAAAACAACCTGATCCTGGATCGCAATTGCCAAGCCTTCTGTTTCAGCAAACAATTCTACAGAAACTAACCATTTATTCGATGCGATTTCATCAATATAATCATTTTTCAATTCTTTAGGGTGCTTTCCGTGTAATTCCTTCTGCATTCAACTTTCTCTTTTAGAATTATCATCAAATATATCAAAATCTACCTTTTGCATTGTCAAGTTCAGAGGTGTAAGATTATAATCTGAAGCAACAACAATATCATGTAATTTAGACGTTCTCTGTTTATCATGAAGATGGGAACGTAGATGAAAAATCTGTTTACTATGAAGATTATTAGTTCATCAGTTAATCCACGACCTCCAAGATGTCTAGGTAGTGTAACTCTCTGAACAGCTGACTTTGGGGACTTCATGATATTTACAAACCATTTTCCTCGTTTAACATTGTAATTCATTTAAATCAGTTTTAGACCATTTAATAATTCCAAAAGAAGATGTAATATATATATATATATATATATATATATATATATATATATATATATATATATATATATATTTATTTATTATGAGTAGATTGCTTGAAAAATTCCTTGATCCTTCTTCTATCCACCCAAGCAAAAGTTGTGTCTGTAGTGCAAAAGATCTACGAGCTACAATTTTTTTAAATGTTCCTCAAAAATCGAGTTTATAACAAAAATAATCTGTCAAAAGTTTTGACAAATAAGTGCTAACAACTTGGGTATTCTATGCCTTGCTCAAATGTCGGTTCTAGATGTATAATAAAAAAGGTAGATTGCCATTTGAAATAACAAAGTGATGACCCACTTCCGGTATAACCGGAAATGGTATCACTTCGCAAATATTCCACTTCAATTGGAAATCGCTAGTTATGACCGCGTATAAAGTTTCAGCTTGATATTGTAATTGGAACTTAAAAAGTTTTTAACGGACGGTCCCGGTGGATATCCCTGTATAAAAAAAACCATTTAAAGACTTAATAATCTCAATGAATTCTTTCAACCACATTACACATAAATAAATATAATTTAATGATTCAGAGAGCATTCCCATTCCCCTATCGATAACAGGCTTCAAAACGGAAATGAAAATCATTAGGAAAATTGCATGAAATAATATTAATACAGTTTCCCGTGTATTATTAGACGCAAATAACAAACACAAATTTCCCAATTACTGTATTCCATTATAGAAAAACCAGATAATGAATACAAGTGTTTAACCCACATCGGCCCCCCTCTTTAATAACATAAATGATTATATTTCCAAATTTAATTTAACAACCTCCTTTTTTAGTGGTCGCTACATAAGCAAATTTCTATGCAATGCTTAGCAAATCAAATCAAATTCGAACAATTTGGAATATACAGAATTCAATGTAATGAATGTCTATGAGCTTATGTAGGACAAACAGGTGGAAATTTTGAATCTAGATTCAAAAACTCAACAAATCCGCAGGTTTGGAACATATCAGATCTACAAATAACATAATTACATTAGATTAAATTTTTCACAAATGCAAGGAATGACAATGAATCTGTCATAATGCGTAGAAATGGACAAACTTATTGAAAACAATCTTAATAGTCAACTAGAATAGAATTACTCAACGTTAAGAATAAGTACAGTTAGCACATTCTTTCTCATAACTGATACTTAAAAATGACGTAACTGTCAAAACCGGTCTTGTGTATTAATAATGAACATTCTGAAAATCAAACAAAAGTGTTTATATTGATACTATTTGACAAATCTTCTTGATTTTACAAGACGAATGATCGCCTGAAGAAGTTCACAATCTTGAACAACATAATGCATACATACAAGAATCGATTCATATACATAAAGGATTCTAAGCCCACTTCGATTAAGAAGAGATGATCCTATTATATTCCGGTTATTTCTCTCCCGGAAACATCCACTCTCTTGTTATAATTAGAAAGAATGAAAATTTCAGTGGATTTGAAGTCGGAAAAGTGAAAAACTGGAAGGAAGTTAAAAGGCATTAATCTTTCATCGCCGAACGTGTCTCGGGAAACGAAGGAACAGTTTTCTTTTCTCATTAAATCTCCATCGTCTATTATGATGGCAAATAAAAGCTTCTTTTCTTTCCTCATTTTCCGTTTTTAGGAATTCATTGAAAAGGAAGTCGATGAATCAAAATGAAAGTCTGAAAGAAAGCCATAATATTGATAAAGGTTCTAACATCTTATCGAATGCTCGATTAATTCCTAAATCAAATAGCTCTCCGGTCTTTCTCGACCGGAAGCGATGATGAAAGGGTTTTTTTGATTGAATTTGATTGGAGTAGGCATTGTGCGACTGAACTTACGTACTTCAAAAGTTCGCTGGTTTTGTTTGAGCCTACGTACCTGAAACAAAAAAAATTATGTCAGAAAAATTTAAGCTCGTACAGAGATTTAATCTAAAACTATAAGATAATCGCAGAGTATGCTGGCTGAATTGCTGGGTGAAATAAAGTCTTATGGGTTAAAAATATGGGATCATATCGAATCACTTAATAATACATAAGAGTCTCAACTAATTTAGATATTCAGATGGATTGACTATCCCTTTCAAGTACTCCAATGGCTATAGTGAAGCCATAATTATGCTTATATTATGTTTGATACCAAGCAAGATCAAGAATATACTGTGAGAAGACCTGAGTATCCTTTGATGGAAAACAAACTCTACTCATGATTCGTGAAACAAAGAAATTTTCGGAAGAAATGCTCAAAAGCAAAGCTCTCTGTTCTTTGGTTGAAGTTCTGGGCTCAAAATTCAGTACGGAATCTGAATTTTCGGATATAGTCATTTTAGGTTTTATCTGCGGAAAAATTCCTAGTGGGCTGAATTTTTGTATACACCTTTATTACGGCATAGTAATGAAGATGTAAAAATCGACATTGATATCGTGCCGGCTAAAGAAGTTATGAAGGTCAAAAGGTCACGAAAATCAGTTTCTTGCAAATATCTCGCGATCTATTGCTCAGAGGTCATTATAAAAAGTGTTTGTCGTGAAATTGTCTACAAAAAATTTCTGTTGCATTTTTCTGTAAAATTAACAGTTTTTGAAGTAGAGACTGGAATGCACTCACATTCGGTATTGTATACCGTATGGCGTATACCAATACAAGGCGTAAACCCTATTGCTTTTTATTCATATTTGTAAGTGTGTTGTTAGTAAAATCTACTACATACACAGACATATAGCACTAGTAATACTAGTATAGACAGGACAATTCGTGCCCGTGAATGCCTCAAACGACCTCCACATTTCTCGAGTATTAAAGACGTTATTTTAGTAGTATTGCTCTTAAACAGTTTTCATACTGAGTGATACATGTTTTATATGCAAAGAAGTGTTATCGGATGATGATGTAATAGAAGTTAGGCGTGGTTTTCAGACATTCAAAAATGCTAGTATCGCTAGAGGTGATGGTAATATTGAATATTTAAATACTGTGACTTTTAAATGTTCATAACAATTGTCGTAAAAATTATACGGACAATTTGAGTATAGCGGCTTCTAAACGAAGCCAAGAAGAACCGAGTATATCAATATCTCCATGTAAGGAAGGAATCAGCTCCTTTGATTACAAAAAATTATGTTTGTTTTGTGGAGAAGAAGCGAGTGCAGTCATTGAGAAAATAATGAAAAAAATATAGACGCGTTATTAGAGAAGTGAGTACTCTTTCATTCAAAGACACAGTATTAAAAGCTGCAGAGATGCGCGGTGATGAATATGGAAGAAGTGTAAAGGAGCGTGTGAATTTTGAGTATGACTTAGTATCTGTCGAAGCTAAGTATCATGATAAATGTTTCTCAAATTCTGTATTACTCAGGAGAAAGGATGACGCAGGCCGTCCATTAGATGAAAATATTAGAATTGCCATGGAAAATTTTTTTCATTACATTGAAAATCATGACGATTGTCAACTCACATTGGCTGAGTTAAAAGATATAATGAAAGATTACGTTCCAGATGATAAAACAATAATAAAAAAATTTATAGCTCGATATGGGAATAATATTGTAATGACCGCGAAAAGTAGGTCATTAACAATTATTTGCTTTCGAGATACTGCAAGTAATATTTTAACAAATTCGTGGTACGGAGAGAAAAAAAATCATCGTGATGAACCTCTTCGAATTGTAGAATCACCAAGTCGAATGTCAGATAATATTAGTCACGAAATTCCTTACACTTCAACACATTTTTTGCATCAATTAATTGTGAAGAATAAAAAAGGCCAAACAAAAAAAAATGAAGCAAAGTGTACAGCCATAGCCCATGCTTTAATGAGTATATATATATATATATATATATATATATATATATATATATATATATATATATATATATATATATATATATATATATATATATATATATATATATATATATATATATATAGCTGCTTCAACGAAAACTAAACAGAGGCTATATCTACCAAGATATTCATTTCTGATCAAAATGCAAAAACAGGTCAATTTTTGGTTCAAGGGGACATCTTTTGGGGTACAAAACTTGCCTGAAATATCAACCCCCTACGCAGGGGTTGCAATCCTTGAACATTTTGAATAGGGAAGATGGGAAGATGGGAAGATGGGTCGAGTGATGACTCAAAAGAAAGGTGGTATCTTTGTTTACATCGCCTTGAACGAACTTTCATTTGTAATTGAAAACTGTAAAAAATACAGGGTGAGCAACTGAAAGATAGGGAAGACTATTTCCCTGAGACTATTCAAGTTTCAGTGAAGTAAAATGGAACGGATCCATGTTGATCAATGGCAGGCATTATCAAGTTCCATTCTCATCTCGAATTTCAACCCCTAGAGCAGGGGTGACGACCCTTGAAAATTTGGAAGAGGGTTGATGGGTCGAGTGATACCTCGAAAGAAAGAAATTATCTTTGTCTGCATCCGAGTGAACGAATTTTCATTTTTGATTGAAAATTGTAGGAGATACAGAGTGAGCTACTGAAAAATAGAGAAGACTATCTATCGCCCTGAGCTATTCAAGTATTAGTGCAAAAAAATGGAACAGATTCATTCCAGAACAAAGGCTGTCATCTTCCGAAACACCATTCATATCTCAAACTCCCCTCTTTATTTTCAGCCATTGTATTAGTTTTTATATCTATTACATTTGAAACCGGATGTCTCAAACGAGTAACTGTCTTTCAAAGGGTGTTTATTCAGTTAAAAATCAACTCCTGTTTGATATTGGTCGAAGATAGATGGTATACCATGCATTGCATCTTCAGTCACTTTTCCGTTTTGCATCCTCTAACTCCTATGGAACACAATGAGAATAAAATTATTGCGAGCAGTCATGAAGGCAATCGAAATCCTTTAGTTGAAAGGTATCACTGAAACTTGAATAGTCTCAGGGAAAAGGTCGTCCCTATCTTTCAGTTGCTCACCCTGTATCTTTTACAGTTTTCAATTAAAAATGGAAATTCGTTCAAGGCGATGTAGACAAAGATACCACTTTTCTTTTGGGTCATCACTCGACCCATCTTCCCTTTTCAAAATGTTCAAGGATTGCAACCCCCGTTTAGGGGGTTGATATTTCAGGCAAGTATTCTACCCCAAAAGATGTCCCCCTTGAAACAAAAATTGACCTGTTTTTGCGATTTGATCAAAAATGAATATCTTGTTAAATATAGCCTCTGTTTAGTTTTGGTTGAAGCACCCTGTATATATTTTCGGTATATCCTTTATCATGGTTATCAATATCTTCCCGGTTTTAAATAGTTGGTATTAGAAATTGTCTAGTGTGAATTCGCAATTTGATATTCTGCTCGTATTCCCTTATACCCTTGTATTGATAAATCCAGTCAGAATTTATAGCCATTCTTCTCATCTCACAACTTGAATATAGGTTTATCAACGGATAACTCCTTTGACAGATATATGAGAAACCCTAAACCTAAAATTCATGAAGGGAATAAATCAGTTGTTTATCAACTCTCTTGTAAAAGTTGTGATAAAATTTATATCGGTAGAATTTCTGAAAATGATTATTATTAGGATATCGAGGCATAATAGCAGTTTTGACAAACAAAATTCTAATTCTCACTATGCAAATCATCTACTAGAAGAAAAGGATACTCAATAATAATAATAATTTTGATACTTCACAAAATGAAATGATAGATTTAGTTTTCGTTGAAGCCCTACATATAAATGAATATATATATATATATATATATATATATATATATATATATATATATATATCTTTTGAAAAGAGGGTTTTACAAAGATTCAAATACCTATATTTACAATAAATGCTTATATCTATAATTTCGGTGTGTCAGAAAAAAACACAAGTGTGAGCTCAGGAAATGTAACAAGGGAACCATACTATCTTGCATATGATTCAATAAACGAGTGAAAAAACTGAGGAAAAAGCTCGTTTCCCTGTCGCTATTGCACTAGCAACAGCTTGCCTGTTTTGTTGTGTTAGTGTCGTGTAAGAGTAACAAAGATTTTTCTGCTTAGCCGCTTCATTCTCTGTTGCACTCCATGATTTCCAGACGAAGACAAGGGTGAAAGGAAGGGGATTTGGAACAGGAATCTGTAACAATAGAAAAAGAAAACCAGCAAAAAAAATATTTCAACAATCATATCTGCTATATGTCTAAACAAATCTAAGAGAAGATTTCACATAGCAAACAAGGCCATAAAAAGGACTAAGGAGATAATCAAAACGTACATAACCTGCGATACATCCTCTTTCACGGAGATGTTCATCCGTCGCTATAATGAGTGTAATGCGTCCACGATCGTTTTCGTAACAGCTGCTACTTATCCTTTCTGTATTCCTTCATAGAAGATATGCCTCAAAAAGATTACTAGATGTATTGTCAAGTTTTGGATTTTGTGCTCCAGATAGCGATGCTGTGACGTATGAAGTTTCAACTGTTTATCATCCTCAACCTCGTATACTTTCACAGCCTGATGTAATTAAAATCATTTCTCCAAGTAACGCTGTTGTGGCTGATATGCCCATCGTGAAATGTAAGAGTAAACCACACGCTGCGGATTTAGCTGCAGTTTCACACGTACCTCTTTTAACTTACGAAAATAATGAAGTAGCTGGAATGAATAAGATTAAAGTTGAAGAAATCGATGATAATGTTATTTTAAAGGAAGCAATTTGTAGTAAAGTCGGCATACGCAAAGTGGAGAGGAGATGTCATCGAGTGCATCGTTATGATATAGTCGCTTTCTCGGCGCTCTACTCCGAAAACTGTTAATTTTACAGAAAAATGCAGGAAACATTTTTTCGTAGACAATTTCACGACAAACAATTTTTATAATGACCTTTATTGACCTCTGAGCAATAGATCGCGAGATATTTGCAAAAAACTAATTTTCGTGACCTTTTGACCCTTATAACTTTTTTAGCCGGCACGATATCATTGTCAATTTTTCACATCTTCATAACAATGCCGTAATAAAGGTATATACAAAAATTCAGCTCACTAGGAATTTTTCCGCTGATTGGGGTTTACAATAAGAAAGGACTGAACTAATACATTTTCTTCGACTACACACTCTCACTGTGTGGGATAGTATGATGTATAACATTTATCTTAAAGAAAATAACAATCTGTTTTGATTTCAATATTTTTTCGTTAATTTAATCGGAAACATACGTCGGTAATCAAAATTCGCGTAATCGAGTAAGACGATGTTTTATGAAAACTGAGGGTGATTCAACAAAACAATGAATGAGGTTCTGAATTATAAATTACGTATGTTGTCTTTTCAAAGTTGATTTTGTTCGTCTCGTTGAGTATGTAAATAAAAGTTTAAATACTATATGTATTTGTTTCATTCTTATCTGTTTTTATGCAGAAAATATTCTTATTTAGTATGTATTGATTATAATTTACTGCAAGTATATATTTTTATTATGAATCCTCGATAAAACTTCAGGTCAAAATGACCCGATGTCATCATCTTTGCAACTTTTTTCGCGTTATCGGCTCCGGGTTAATTTCACCTCAATCCGTTTACATCTCCAAGAACAAATACAGCCAGAGAGGTCCAGAGGAAAATGAATAGCTTTTTCCATTATTCCGACTATAAACAGGTTCTGGCACGACCATAGGAAATTGATATGGAGTATTACTATCAATTCCACTGAAGGATTCCGCGTATCACCAACACATCCCCGAATAAATCACCAAATGCTCTCTCCCTCGATTACAACACGCTCGAATCTCCGAAAAATCAGTAATTAAAGATCGCCGCACGTTGGGGCGAAACAAGAACGTGGAAAGAATGAGAAATTATATATATCCCCAATAAAAACGATAGTTTCGCGTGATGTATTCAATTATCCACAATCAAAATATGAGCGAGAAACATCAATCATGCTGAACGTGACAGCTGGTAGCCCGAATGAGGCTTCGTTAGTTGTAAACGTGTTTACGGAATAGTTGCGGCGAGACTAACAGACACACAATTAAGACGTGTTATGCTATTTAGATAATTACTCAGACTAGTCGGACAACGGATGAGCGGTTAGGTTCTATCGGAAAAAGAATATAGTCGATCTGCTGCTCCTGTTCAAAATTTCTACATTTTCCTCCAGGTCTTTCAGATTCCTTTTACAGTTCAGTTATTATCATCTCAGAGATATAGCCTGCTCAAAATAGCTTCAAAAATAGGGATAAGGGTTACATTAATTCGCACAAAGCTGAAAATTGTCATGAATCTTGGGAACACTGTTACAAACAATTTCGAAAATACCCATCGATCCGTGTGAGAAATATAAAATGTTGCAAAATTTTGTTTCTTGCATTTTTCAGCTGAACGGCAAGTTTTATCATGAAAATAGTTGAGGTAAAAGTTATTCGTTGAACTGTTTCCACAATTTTTTTCCTAAGAATCACCATTTCGGAGATATAGCAATGCAAAAAGTTGAAAATGTTGTGTTCTTCTTAATATGAATGTCAATTACCAATCTACACATAACAGATTACCGTAATACAAGTAAAAATATTAGTTTTCGTGACGTATATATACGGAGGTTAGATTAGATTTATATCTAGAGGAGAAGGTGGTGTAGCCAAATTCACTTTAATACTCTGGTGAAGGCCAGAGAAAAATGAGCAATAAGACTCTAAGTCAATATAAGTCACTGAAATCTTGGAAGAAAAGTCAATGAAGTTCTACTCAGATATTTAATCAATTACAAAAATTATGGTAATGATACATAGTGTCACAAATACTTCTTTATGTTATATACAGGAAATGAGACTTATCATGGTGGTTCTTGGTCTTACTGCTGCATTTGGGAAAACCTCTATTTCAGATGTTGCACTCCACGTACAAGTCTCTATTAAGGAATTTCTATTCATGGACTTTCTATTCGGAACTTTCTATTCATGGGTCTCCATCTAGGAATGCCGGTCTAGGTACAGGTCTCCACCTAGGACCTACTTTTGATATAAGTCACTACACAGTTTATGAGATACAAGATATGAATAAAATTAAGGAATAGATTGCTCCCCGAAAAGATTCAATAGAGGTGAAGGGCTTAAATCGACTTGTTCATTGATGAGTCTACCTGAGTGTTTGTATTTATTTATTTCTAAAGTTTCCCAAGATCTACCTTCCAATATTTATTATCTGTATGCAAAATTTCAAACTGTGGGTCGAAAGAATGATTATTTTCTAAGAGATGATTCGCGTAATTTGAATCTGATTTTTATTTGAAAAACTGCGTTTATGTTCCGATATTCTAATATTAAAATTTCTATGTGTTCTACCAATGTAGAAATTATCACAGTCATTGCAACTCAATCTATAAACACCTGATTTATTGTTTTTAACTGGTTTGGTTTTATTATTTTTATATATTTGCCTAAATTATTATTAGTTTGGAAAGCTATGTTGAAATTATTGCTACTTAAGAATGATTTCAGTTTCTCACTTGTAATGACAACGTAGGTTAAGGTGTTGAATTTTTGTTTCAATTTATCGACAGGGTAAACTTCATTTAATGCGATTCTACTTTGTTTTTATTTAAAATATTATTTATTAGTTTGGGATTGTAACCATTATTTTTGGCTATTTGTTTAATCAAATTTAGTTCTTTGTTGAAATTTTCTGGTGATAGCGGGATGTTAATCAATCTATGAATAAAACTATTGAATGCTGACATTTTATGTTGATATGGATGACACGACGAGTTATGTATTATAATATCTGTATGTGACGGCTTATGGTAAATTGCGAAAACATGTTTTCCATTTTGATTCGAAATTGTTACGTCTAAGAAATTTATCGAATTATTGCTTTCTATTTCGGTTGTGAATGCAATTTTTGGATGTAATGAATTTATATGATTTTCGAAAATTTTCAACTGTCTATCTGTTCCTGTGAAGCAAATAATGATATCGTCTACATAGCGATACCAGTATAAACAATATTTACTGAGTGGATGATTATGAATTAATTTCTCTAAGTTATTCATGAAAATTTCTGCTAACAAAGGACTCAACGGATTGCCCGTAATCAATCCGTCTTCAATAGTATAATATTTGTAATTGAAATGGAAATAATTTTGATCTAAACAAATTTTAATAATGAAAGAATATCTGATTTAATGATAGTATTGACATGATTCCTTTCTAATAATTCTTCAACTAAGTAATACGTATCTTTTGGAGGAATGTTGGGAAATAGATTCTTAACATCGAAAGAAATAAGTTTGGAATTAGGTGGTATAGTGGTATCTTTGATATTGGCAATAAGTTCGTATGAATTTTTGACCGAAAATTCAGATTTAAAATTGCAATGTTTTATTAGCAAGTCGTTGAGGAATTTTGAAAGTTTGAACGAAGGTGCTGTTACATAAGAAACAACAGGTCTAATAGGGTAATTAGGTTTATGAAGTTTTATCAACGAATATAATTCGGGGGATTGTAGATTGGAGTTAATGAATTTATAATTTTTTTTGGTCTGTAATTAATGATTTTGCTGTCGAAATTATGCGGTAGGATCCTTAGTTGATGTTATATAGTTTCCGGCTGTTAAGAATTCTTCAGTTTTAGAAATATAATCGGTTTTACTAATCACAATGACGGTGTTACCTTTATCTGCTTTAGTGAATACTAAATCGTTCTTGGTACTATTTTCACGAATTGTTTTTATTATCTTATAATCGGAATTGCAATGAGGTGATAAATTTTCTGCATAATCATTCGTCTGAAGAAGCTACGGTGTAGTGAAACGCGTTACGAATCGCAATTATTAAGTAAAATTCCTTAAAACACAGTACTTGTTTTTTATTATTGATAATGGAATTTTACCAAGTAAAAGCCTCCCAAATTCAAAAGATACAAGATATGAATTTCAATTTAATTAACTGCAATTTAGGAGGATTTTCAAGTTCAACTCATTCGCTTGAAGGTCTGCAAAAAAAGGAACGCCTAGACTGAAGAATGCTCGTAGCACATGTACTTATCATATGTGTATTACGCGCATCAGATTGTTAACCAGTGTCGTGACACATATAGAGGGTTGACTGGAAGCAGGTGTTTCCACTCAAATTGTTGTGACGTGATTTTAGCACGTTACAGTGGTAATATGGCCCCTACAGGTATATTGGCCCCCTTCGATATTTATAATTTAGAAGCATGCCATCTGTTCAATTTTTGTACAAACGCGCAGCTCTTGTGTATGTGTCAATTAGTCTCCAAAAATTTCAGACAAGGGCGTTACGTACTTTTTTTCATTCGATCAAGTCGAAACGCGCAACTGCCAAACTTCCAAATATACTGTACATTTCATTAATTTTTTCCAGAAATTTTGAACCTTAGCTCTCGTAATTTGTACATTGTGTTCGGTGAACGTTTCCCTGTCGGATTTTGAAGGTAATTATAAAAACTTCTTATTAATATATATATTTTTGATACATGCAATTTTGCCCCTTACATTGTTTGTATTATGAACCTGGGGCGCCATATATGATGTATGACATAAATATATCATATCATTTTTTTTTAAACTTTTGCTACAGATGCCCCTGCCAACTTTGATATCTCCATCTGTAAAGAAAAGAAAAACTAGGGATCCTGACTAAATGCAGAAGACAATTGAAGCTGTTAGGACAAAGACGATGGGGTATAAAGGCTGAAAAATATTTTGTATACCAAGATCTAGACAGAAAAGGTTAGTGAAGGTGTTACTTAGATTTGATGGTGGCGAGTAAACACACACATTGAATGATTTTTGGCATGCCACGGGTCCACATGACAGGTATCACCTTCTCCCAAGAATTGAGGATACAAAAACCATGTCTGTATGGAAGGCGATACGTCTAACTTTCAACCCATATAAACAGGCGTTGCATCTCTATCTTGGTTGCATGGAAAAGAAGATACATTTTTCTGATCTTAAAAAAGAACACCTAAACTCAGAAAATTCATCATATTATATTTGTGATCTATTTTGTTAAAGCAGAAGAAACTGTCAAGAAGCGATTCGATGAAAAATACACAATGCCATTTGAATTAACAAAGTTGTAATCGATTTCCAGTACAATGAAAAATTTTACATTTTTCGAAATATTTTCTATAGATTCTTCACCTTAATTCATGACTGCATGTCTACGATGATCTAACATGCTAGGCGGGAGACATACCTAGTAAACCTATATCAGGTACGCTGAATCCAGTGGTAACCTCCGTTTTTGAAAGTTAGCTCTTGTTTAGGAGATATTCGCCTTTGAAGTTAGCTGATTTTAGTAGGGTTCGTCGCTTATGACTTCAGTATATTTTATGCTTGTAATTCCCAAACCGTTCGGAATATCGCTTTACTGTCTTCGGCAAAGTTTTAGCTATTGTCATGGCCAACAACTTTTCTGAATATACCAACATAGAAAAACCTCATTCAAACACTGTTTCTTAACGAATGTCCAAAGAACTCCATTTCTTTGCCATTTTTTCGTTAATTTTCGTCTAAATAATAGAGAAATCGAGGGAACTTCGCTTTAAAATCTCAAAATAAGAAAAGAAAACACATTACCTATGGTTTAATCAGAAAATTTAAACGCACAATCATGATTTTAACTCAAATTTTTATTCCAATTCCAACAATTTTCAACAAATAACCATATTAATTCATGTTCATTCTTCTTCTTCTCCATTTTCATCTTGCTGTGAATTCCAGCAAATGTCTCCTACTAGAGAATCAAGTTTTTTCCACTATATCAGTGCTCAAGCCTAGCCGTCACCTGATGAAACCGTTCACCATGATCATCGGATTCACATGGTGATTGTTCGGCAAACTTGTCTGCATGGTGATGTAAAAAATGAATTTTCAGAGACATTTTTACAACGATGTTACGGAAAGCAACGAGCATATTTTCAACGTGTATGCGTCAGTTTTCGTCACGATGAATTCCAAGTACTTTTTCGATTACTCATTTGACGCAATCCCAAGCAACGAGCTGCAAATTCGACAAACTGTTTTTAAATTGTTGGTCTCTCTCATCAAGCGTCGAATATCAGGTCTATTGAGTATGCCTGTAATAAAACAATTCGAAAAAATATGTGTTGAATATTGAATAAGTTAGGTTGATTGGTACGTATATAGTTTCACACAAACCTCCTTTTATTGTCATTCCACTCAATCTTGGGAAAATTCGCTTCAACTCATTGAATGCATTGCCTTCAGGATCTAGGGCCTTGATGAAATTTTTAACAATCCCAAGCTTGATATGCAGAGGTGGAAGCACCACTTTTTCGATTGGCACAAGTGGAATTTCAACGACGTTTTCTCGACGCAATCTGAACCCTTGTCTCATAGGCCAGCTTTTATTGGCATATTGGTCGCCGGCATATCGAGTATCCCATAAACGTGTTTTTCGTATATCCCGTCTGCATTCCTCTCGAAGGAGTTATCACCTTCAAATCTGCACAAATATTCCAACGATGGTCTGCATATTTCACCAAATCAAGGATTTTTTTCAATGATTCGTAATTTTCTTTCGTTTTTGTGCTGATAGCAATCAGGACACTGTTTTTTGTGTTTGTGACATGAAGCAAGATCGCCTTGAGACTACTTTTGGACGAATCGATGAAAAGACGCCAGTCTTCTGGTTTATACTCATGATGCATTTTGAATACCAATTCCTTGATATCAGTGCAGTACGCGAATAAATTGTCTTCGATGGATTTGAATAAAGCAGTGAACTGTCTATGACGGCCGATTGCTCCATATACTTTCACATCAGGTACTAAGATATTCTTTTTTTTCAATTCCTGAGTCAAAATAATGGACTGACGCTGCGATAATTTTAATCGACGAATAATTTTATCCAGATCTTTTTGAGAAAATTTGGCATGATTACATTGTGGAGATACATTTGATGGTACATAAACCGATGCAGACGTTTCGCCAATAGTATCAACAGTAGATGGAATGTCCTCTTCTGTCGGACTGGGTCTTTTCGGTATTGGAATGGATTCCGAATGTGGTAACGGCAACTGAACAAACCGAGTTCCTCTGATTTCAACTTTACGTTTTTTAGCTCTGTTCAATCCGACAATTTCATTAACACATGCAAAACAGTCATCTGGATTATGTTCTTGAGGATTTGCCCAAATTACTGGAATGCCAAAAGGCATAGATTGAAATTCACCTGTAATAAAAATAGCTTCAATTGATATAATTCTGAAATAAATGATAAATCATTTCATTTTACCTCTTTTCCATTCACTCAATCTTATGACACAACCAGTACAAACGATTTTTGGAGCCCAGTTCACATCTTTGATTACAGTTTGGTTGAAATATTGTGTGTACGATTCAGAAATTTCTTCAGAAACTGAACGCTTGCTTGTCATTATATTAAACTTTCCACAAATCTAGCAAGATTTATTAAATTTACTGCACGAATTCATTTTTGATATTTTTACCTAATATATAACAAAAAGAAACTTCAACAAGAAATGTCAAATTAAGAAAGATCAGAACTAAGACTATGAAAATGGCACACAAATACATAGCAAAATACGTAGTAACATCAGTGATAATACTAATAAATACGTATCAACAGTGACATCTGTGAGAAATTCGAGTTTAAATCATGATTGTGCGTTTAAATTTTTTGATTTAACTATAGGAAATGTGTTTTCCCTTCTTATTTTAAGATTTTAAAGCGAAATTCCCTTGATTTTTCTATTATTTAGACGAAAATTAACGGAAAATGGCAAAGAAATGGAGTTTTTTGGACATTTTGTTAAGAAACGGTGTTTGAATGAGGTTTTTTATGTTGGTATATTCAAAAAAGTAATTGGCCATGACAATAGCTAAAACTTTGCCGGTGACAGTAAAGCGATATTCCGAATGGTTTGGGAATTACAAGCATATAATGTACTGAAGTCATAAGCGACGAACCCTATTAAAATCAGCTAACTTCAAAGGCGAATATCTCCTAAACAAGAGCTAACTTTCAAAAACGGTGGTTACCACTGGATTCAGCGTACCCGATATAGGTTTACTAGGTATGTCTTCCACGTGTTAGAATTTTGAAGTGTCATTTTCACGCACTGTGTAATCACCCTGAATATGTCGCAAAGTAATCCACCAGATAACAAAACGAAAGGATAGATTTTCATAATGTAATTACCACTATTCAGGTAATGAATGAATCATTCATAACCTAAAAATTCAGAATGACATTAGATACTCACTGAAAAAAGATATTCTTCTTAGAATTTTTTCATTCTCTGCAATCACAGTTTCAGACTTTCGGGGATCCCTCGCTTCTATTGATTCGACTATTCATTTATACTCAAAATACCCGCTCAACCCCCTGCCATCAAAATCTTTCAGTAGAAGCAGTACAAAAGAAAAACAAATTATGCCTACCACTCCCATCATTATCAGCAATCCATCGTTCGTTACCCGTCTTAAGTGTTCAACTTTTTACCCTTTTGAATCTCGTTATCATTCAATTAACATTGTGACACACAAACAAGAGATTTAACGAACCATGTCTCTTTTCAATCCCTGAATTTGGTCTACGCTGAAAAAGAATGGAAAATAACGATGTGGGCACGATGAGAAAAACTTGTAGCATCGTTAGAGAACTTCTTGCAGCCACTCATACTTACACGATATTAATTTCGTTTTCTTTCACAAGACGTTAAAGTTACTTTGGAAGTTCTGAATTTCAGCACACTATTTTGTACTTTCTATCTGTCTCGACATAAACAAGTCAAAGACGATATTTTTATTGGCGACGTAGGAATTTCATTACAGTATAATGTTAATATTATCTTTCATTTACATTAATCAACAAGGTAAAAATAATGTTAAATATACAAACAAATACTCAGTAGATAATTAGGACTCTCACAGGTCTTAGTATAATTAGGCAGCTTATTGAAAACGTTTATGCTTACATATCCTTGATCACGCTGCGTTTGAGACAGTGTAATAAACGGCAAATTTAGATTTGCAATTCATCTTGTATAATAAGAGTTTACCTCACTACATGATGCAATAAATGAAATCCCAAGATTGACCCTCAAACAGCAACATTTAGAGCGAAGCCAACGTTAAAAAGGAATCCTCAAAAATTGAAAACCATGCATGGACATTATTATGCTTTTTATGTCTTTGAAATTCTGATAAAATCAGCTGCAGAAGGGCGGATGCTAACCATGAATGCGCGAACCAGTGGCGTAGATGTAAAGGATACTTCTACAAGTTAAAATACCACCAAGTCAGTCTTACTCCCATTCAAAGTCAAGCCTTTATCCCAACATCATACAGACACACGAAAAAAGCTCCTATTTGCTTCATCTGAAAGTTCATCTGGGAATTCAGCGGATATAAGAGCCGATCATCTGCTTAAAGTAAACTTTCTGAGCTACATTCATCCAAGAAAACAACAAATAACATCGGTTCCAAGGTACTTCCATTCTCAAGTTTAATTTCCTCAGATTTAAATACCCACAAACTAGATATAAGTCTGACTATCTGAGAGCTACCCAGAAGGTAGGATCTAAGCCATTCCAGAACAGCACCTCTCCTACTCCATAGTATCATCGTTCGCTCGTGTTTCCGAGGCAATCAGAATTTATTATAGACGACTTCTCTCGCCTGGGTAGCTTTCCTGAGTATTTGCAATTCAAGATTGCATTCATTGCTATCATTACCGCAGCACAGTCTCAAGCTTCGTTCAATGGGTACCTTCTCACAGGTTTCCAGACTGTTTGCTTTTTTGACGCCATAGATTTGGTCTTCAGTAGTCGCAACCTGCGATTCGAGCGACCTCTGTGGAGTTTACGAAAGACCTGCGATTGTTTATAGTTTCTGGGCACCAAAGTATGGACAAAACAAAAGTAGGATAAAAACATTAATAGTAAAAATTGGCCGCACATCTTGCAACCCAAGCTCTGTCAAGTCAACGTTTCTGATTATTATGATAATCACATGTTGACTTTAATGCTCTTCTGCACCATTACTATGTTGAAGATCAACAAGCAATATGATGTTGATGTATTGAAGAGATTTCATGGTACAATAAGAAGAAATCGGCTACAGCATCACGGAAGCAAAAATTGGTTGTTTCATTAAGATAAGCACCAGCAAATACATTGAAATAGTTGAAGAACCACAATGTCTCACAGTTACGTCTCCGAACAGTTCTAACATATCTTCTCTCTTGGACGGATGCAATGTCTCTCGTGTCACAGTTATGGGCGCCCAATATGATTGAATCTGTGTTCACTCGCTTCCTGAAAAGGGCCAAATTGTAAGTTATCGGAAAGATGTTAGATTGTTCGATATAAGTGAGTTTTCATAGCACAGTAGTCCTGTAAACAAAATAACTTTTAAATGAGATAAAAAAACACAAGGTTTAACTTTAATCTACACATTATTTGAAAAAATTCGACGACGTTTCGCTGACACAGCAGCTTTATCAAGAATGACAAACAGAATGAAGAGTATGGTATTATAAACAAATCGTAGAACAAGTTGGATTAATAACAGGAAAAACCCACACATATCATTTACGAATGATTAGATCTATCATATCCGGATTATATGAATTATTAATGGCTATCTGTTTGATGATGTTTAACTCTTTATTATAATCTTCTACTGATAAAGGTGATATGATAGATCTAATCATTCGTAAAAACTGTATCAGAAAGCAATAAATGAAGTATATCCTATTCATAAAGACTATAAAATATTCAACAGTTTAACATTCTGCGGTTCTGCAAGTACAAATATTAAATCCTTTCTCGTCAAACAAAATCTTAATATAACTTTCAAAACTTCTAATAACTTAGGTACACATATTAAAAATAATAAATCTCGTGTTGAAAAATCAAGTAAATCAGGAATCTATAAACTCAATTGCGGTTCTTGTGATAAAATTTATATCGGTAGGACCTATAGGAGTTTTGGCATAAGAACATCTAAACATAAACGTAACTTCGATAAAAATAAATCTGATTCAAATTATTCAAACCACTTAATAAAAGAAAACCATTCATTCAATAAAAACTTTGACATATTACATATAAAATCAAAAAGTTTAAAATTAGATCTCCTAGAAGCATTAGAAATAAATAGATACAAACATTCGGACAAGCTTTTGAATGAGCAGGTAGATGTGAATTATTCACCCCTACTTAACTTGTTTAATCAGTTTTTAATTACCTTTCATACTAACTGTACAATGGCTCGGTGTGGGTTTTTCCAGTTATTCATCCAACTTGTTCTACGATTTGTTTATATTACCATACTCTTCATTCTGTTTGTCATTCTTGATAAAGCTGCTGTGTCAGCGAAACGTCGTCGAATATTTTCAAATGAAGTGTAGATTAAAGTTAAACCTTGTGTTTTTTATCTCATTTATATCATGGATCTACATCAAGTAACGGCCTCCACAATTCAAAAAAAAAAATAACTTTTATAGAGAGAGGTACTTGGCGTTGCCAGTTGGATCGTCCGTTGCTGAGAGTTTTCCGCGAGGTTGGTTCTTCTTAGGAACTGGATTATTTCCGAAAACAAGCTTTTCAGTTTTCCAGAGAATTTGCCATAGAAGTATCCGTAAGAAAGATAATGCAGCGACATGTTGGAGGTCATGCGTGATTTTCGGATGATCGATGAGACGTACTGCTTTCTTCTGGACACTCTCTAATATATGAATGAATGTTTGGGTGTGGAGCTCCACGCAGAAGCATATTTGGCTGTGGCTGACACATGGTTATGCCAGAAACCCTAGATGTTGACAGAGATGCCGAGTGGATGCAAGTTCTTTCAGAGGAAATTCGATGTCTTTGGCATGATTGGGGAGGTTCTTCAGCAATGACTTTTCTGGAGAACGTTGATGGTTGCATTCCTTTCGCGTTAAAATTAATTAAGTTCAGCAGCCTCACCCTGATATCTTCTCCAAGTCCCAGTAGTTGCAGGGGTCTGTCTGGAATATGGGGACACCAAGGTACAGTCGTCCGCAAACCCAAATATTCTGCATTTGGTGAAGTGGAGCAAATCATTAATCTGCAACACAAATGGAATTGGCGAGAGCTCTGGAGTACTCCTGCATTAAGCTGTGAACATTCACTCGTTATACAATCAACTACCTGAATCGATCTAGTTAATAACGCTACTAATACAATTATTTTTTCGGGACCGTCATATCCAAAATTGGGGAATATTTTATGATCCTTTCTGTTTTTTTGTGTGGCGGTTTTTCATTCGATCAGATTGAATAGTTATCATAGAATCTACACTCCCCACAAAAATTGTCGCATCACCCTACTTTTACGACAATACTATATAAAATTTTAGGTTGGTCATTCAAGAGTCGCTTGGTAACTTTCAGTAGTGTAAAATGAGAAGATATCATTCAAAAGAGATGAGTTTATGACTACTAATCATTTTCAAAATCGAGTGTTTCATCTCCGGGCCCTAATTACTGCCAGTATACGTGGCATCAAACAAATTTTGGATGTTCTCTTGAGTCACTTAGTTCCAAATTTCCGGAAGCAGATTTTCTAACTGTTGGAGTGTTCTCAAGGCATCCTACGTTGCTGAATTTGCCACCCCATGTTATCCCGAACATGTTCTGTGGGATTCAAGTCGGGACTTCTGGCTGGCCATCTTAAAATATCAATTTTGGCATTTAGCAGAAATTCTGTAACTACTCTAGCTGAATGAGGCCGAGCATTATCATGCATATAAATGAAGTTTTCGCCAATCAATGGGCCAAAGGGTACAACATGTGATTCAAGGATATCTGTGATGTATCTAGCCGCTGTCATTCTTCCATTATTCACTAGGAGTAACTCAGTTCGACCATGGAAAGAAATAGCTCCCCACACCATTACTGAGCCCCCTCCGAAGTTTTCAGTGATACTAGACAGAACCTGGACTCGTCGGAAAAGAGAACATTTGATCATTCTGAAATACCCCAATTTGCATGTTCCCTCGCAAACAGAACCCATTCTTGTTTCAGACGTATTTGAGATCATATGGAAACAAATGTTACTACATACATAACATTTTTTTCCCCTCATATGTCCAAAAACATATGTTGACAAGGAAACTGCGATCGAGCTGCTTAATCGATTGTGGAATTCAGAATACCAGGTGATGCGACAATTTTTGTGTTGTGTGTATTTTCTTTGATTTAAATTAAATATCAACTTTTATGAACAATAAGCAATGAAAGAAGTAGTCTTTGTTACTTCTCACAGGTACAATATCAGAGATATATAGATCATTTGATGAGTCGAGGTGAAAAATGGAACCCCATATGTAATTTTGAATATGGCCCTTTGGCATCTATTACATGTTGAACACGCAAGTGACGACAATTCCATCCACCCAGGGTGGATTTTTTTCTATAAATTAAAATTTCAGCTAGCAAAATACATCATGACCTAATTCATGAGTTCTTCCGCTCGGAATCATTATATTACATCATTTAAAAAAAGAATTTGCATCTGAATATAATTATGTTTTGTCGAAAAAGCGCAGGTAATTTTAATTCTTATAATTGTCGGCGTACGAACCAGTTTCTTATTCTGTTTTTTCTCCTGCAAATGGCGTAGGTCTGTAATTGAAAACATTTTAATATTCAACACACCCCGCGTTAAGTCTTTTTTCATGGCATCATTTCGAACAATTTTCAGTAATTAGGTTGGGGATGGAAATTTAATTCATAACAAAGTTGTTTTCGCCGAAACTTCATGAAATAATATTATTTTTCGAGTCCCTTTGGCAATCTGTGTAGCTAATTATTATTCAAATTTGTTTGTGATTCTGCAGATGGGTTTCACTTCTGTCCGAATATTTTTGGCGAATGATTGTGGAAAGAATCAACATCGAATACATGAAAGGGCGATATTTGTATTTCATTCTGATTCTCATGTTTTGTGAGCGTTTTCATTCTTCTGTACAGACAGAATCAAAGGAATCATAATCGCATCTCACGATAAATTGGATTTTTAATTGGGTTATCATTTACTTTGGAATGTTATTCAGCTGTGTAATGAGCCTGCTTTTTAAATGTTTAAGATATACAGATTGTGCCCATTACGTAGTGACACTAATTTGTTCAAATTTTTTGTTCGAAGAGAATTCTTTAGCATTGTCTCCTCCAACTAAACTTCCTAGGAGAGCAACACAGAACCGTAGACAGTGCTCCCATTTCTCATAGATCAAACGGTTTTTCTGGAGTGTCAAGCTGTCAAGGAAACTACAAATCAATAAAGTTCAAACGATTATGCAATCGCGAATGTTACGGTCAGAATCAGTGAATAGTTTTCCTAACTCTTATAATAGACAGAACCTGATTTAGAGTTGCAGCCTCAGTAGTACGTACATGTAATACGATTAGGAAAGGTGATGGGCCAGACTTGTTTTTCGGGTAGGTGAAAAGTCAACAGCGTTAAGTTGTATAGAGTGAAGCAAAATACTGCATAATCCGTGGTTTCCATTTCAATAAAATGTGACAAACTTAACTGTCACTATCGATATTTTGTAATGCTTGAGTCAACAAGTGTAACTCTTTCAAATTATTTCGAGAGCTCCACCGAATGAATTGTTCATTTCGGTATTTTTTGAAGTTGTTGCTTAGATGTTTGACGACACTTTCGTTATCAGAAATCAAATTAACATGTATTTTATCCTCAAGTGATTGATTTGTATCTGAGAATGGGTTCAACCATCAAAAAAACTGTGCTCCAAAAAAACACTGTTTTCGTAGTCATGATGAACTTTTGCAAAAGTTCTAATCGCATTGTGTACAAATTTGAAGTGAAATCTAATAACGAACCCTTGCTCGAAATGAGAATCAGTAAAGAACATGAATTTGGGAACTTTTACTTGGTAAAATTCTATCAATAATAAAAACAATGTGTTTTAAGGTTCAAGTAAAATTCCATAAAACACAGTACTTGCAGTTAACAAATGAAGCTGCAGAAGAGCATATTTTAAACCCACAGTGTTCAGGTGTTTCAAGTAGAAGCGAAATTTGAAGAAATTCGAAAAAGCCCCATTCCTACAAAAAAAAAACTATTACCTGAACTAAATGAAAATGATGAAGATCGCTGAATGTAATTTTGCGAGCTAGATAAATAGATAGATATAGATTATGAGTGCGGGCTGCCTAACAGCCCTACCACTACAACCCAGTGGTCTATTGTGGCACATTCTGTCCTGAATTTCAACCTCAAGCTCCATCCTTCTTGTGAAGGATATAAGTTTCGTAGGTGAGAACTTAATAAGTCAGCTTCAATTTGTTAGATCCAAGCTCCTTCAGCCTGACTCTGTCTTCTTGAATTCTTGTTTGAATGGTTTCTGAGGCAACAGTGCCCCATTAATATAGCAGTTGGAACTCCCAAGTCCTGCCAGGAAAGTTTGAGCCAAGCCTTTGCTCCCGCATTGATGACAAGTCGTGAGTGCCTGAGACCTGAGAGGCTCAATAGTGCACTGTGTAACTTCAGGTCCAACCACCGGTTATTTTCCATCCTTGCAGTCTCTAGGGAAATTCTGAGCCTAAGCTCCGGTATGGTGAATCACCAGCCTGTTCCTCGAGCGGCGAATTGGATCACCTTCTCATTGCCTTCAATGCCCGAGTGTCCGGATACCCACATCAAACGGAGCCTGTTTCGTTTCCCAGTATGGAAAGGGTGGAGGGACATTACTGCACCATAAGTGACGTGCAGGTGTTAAATGCGAATGATAACAGTGCAGCTTGGGAATCACTGAAGATTTTTATCGGCCTAACCGTTAAGCACCCGTGAGCAATAAATTAGCACAGTGACTAATGTCACAAGCTTGTCAAGACAGATCGAGAGTACCTTGGCAGCACCTCGACAATACACACCAGCCCCAACACCTTCTACAGTTTTGGAGCCGTCTGTATACCATCAGGGGCCCTCACGTAGACGATCCTTGGAGCTGGTCTATTCCTGTTTGCTAGGAATGATGATCAGTGATGGCAGCTCCATGTTGATTTTGGGTATTGCTAGGTCAGACCTTATATTCAGTATCTCGTTATCCTCGATTTCAGACTGTGGAGCGCCGAGTATCAAGCAGCACATACTTGTTCCATTTCCCGAAAGGTGATGAAATCTGCAAGAGAAGGGGCAAGGCCCAGTATCAGGTCGTTCCTGTAATTTAGAAAACTTGCGTTGGGATTGGTTTTTGAGGCTGCAATCCCCTCAAGCAATGTAGCCATATGTGATACGTGGTCTCACCACCATCACATATAGCCAATGAGGTTGCTTTGCGGCAAGACCCCATTTCATGTCATTTGACATGTCCGTGAGGAATGTATAGCCTTGTGTATTGTGTTTTCTATGTAAGAATTCTATGTGAGCTCACTTTTCAAGGTAACCCCCAAATATTTTAATTATTTCGGCACTGGAATAAATACTCCATCCAGGATCAGGGGGGATACAAATATGCAAATATTCATTCCTGGATAGCTGGCATAGCCTCCTGAAATCTATCAGAGACATCGTCGTTATCTCCGACAGCCAGAATGACTATGTCGTCAGCCTACGCTCGTACATAAACATCAAGTGCGTCGATTATTGTCAGAAGGTCAACGACCAGCTGAGACTTCAACAGAGGGGACAATACTGCTCCTGAGGGCAGCCCCTGGTAGCCCCAAAACTGACTTCTTCTGGTTTCAGGGAAGTGCTTATCACTCTGGCATTCAGCATGTTGCGAGCTTATGAGAGAAAATAATTCGCAATCCGCAACGCCATTAATACATGTTTTAATATTAGTTGCTCATCGAAAAAAAAAATTTGAAATATCGAAATTTTGCGTTAATTTCTTCGCACAGTGTATATTAGAAAATCAATGAGTTACGTATTGGATAAAATTTCGAAATTCGAACTAACTTGGTCAGGGTTCGCTCATCTTTCAATACAAAGTTAACCAGCTGTGACTGAGCTATAGCGCCACTTTGTCGTCGTGATTAAACTAATTGGCTGAATAAACCAGCGCATCTTTCTCTTCTGCCGCGGCGCTTCCGTTCAGAGCCCGTTGGATTTAATAATTTATGGAAATGTGTACGGAACAGGAAAGAGGCCTGTGCCGTCCCGCCATCAGAATATTATTAATATGCGCAAGGCATTTCGCCCATTTAGCGGATTATCTCATTAAGGGGCTATGATGATGATGGCGCTCTGGTTCTACTGCGATTTTGCGGCGAATCGCAAAAAACTGGGGCACATACTTTAAACGGATTATGTAGTTTCAATTTCGAATATTCCGCGGTCGAGGGAAAACTTAAGGAGAACTAATCAATGAAACGTAATGCACATTCACAGTAAAACTTCGTATTTCGCAAAGCAAAGGTCATTGGCCGGTATTCTCTGCAACATTCCAAAATGCTCTATCATATAGGATGTCCCGTCGAGAGTTTCCAGCAAAAATAGCTCAGGAATGGTTCATAAGAATTTCATGAATCGGAGGGATTAGAAAATGTTCCCGTCAACTAGAATATTAAAAAGAATCTATCAATTCCCTCTTTTCTATAGTGCATTTCACTCTATATATTTATATATATATATATATATATATATATATATATATATATATATATATATATATATATATATATATATATATATATATATATATATATATATATATATATATATATATATATATATATGACACTTTCTAGTAGGGCGAAGCTGCAGCCTGACCCTTCGTTTTCAGCATCTTGTTCAAATGCACTTTATATATATATATATATATATATATATATATATATATATATATATATATATATATATATATATATATATATATATATATGTTCCAACGAAAATTTGACCCCCTATAACTCCGAAATGAGTAACATTAGCGAAAAACACCAAGACACGTCGATTTTTGTTTCGAGGGGGAGCATTTTTCGAAATAATTCGAAACTTCTCAGATCAACCCCCAGCAACCCTAACTTTGAAATTCATCATAGGGAATAAGGGTCGAGTGGCACCTTACTGAAAAGGTCTGTCAATTCTCCACCTTGATTTGTCATTTTTAGAATTTTAAATTAACATACAGGGTGTCCCAACCAAGGGTGAAGTTGAATTCCTGGAAATCCCAAATACTAAATGAAATAGATTTATTTTGGCATAATGCAAGCGCAGGTTTATGCTCGGTCTAGAAAAACGACCTACACTTGTGAATTTGGAGTTGGTGCAATCAACCCCCTATTTCCAGCATCCCCAACTCAAAAATCATTCGATCGATAATAGATCAAGTGGCACCTCGTTGGAAAGGTACTGCAATTTTCTCTTCGAATTTGGTATTTTCGAAATTCAGAATCATCATACAGGGTGTCCCGAAGCAGGAACATTGAAAATCCAAATAACTTTTTGAAACTGGTTCATTTCGGTATACGAGAACATGTTTGATTCGAGAATAGGACTTTCTTGTGTTGTTATAGAATTTTTGCAATCAACCCCTTCTATTCAGCATCCCCAACTTGAAAATCATACAAATAATTCAAGTGGCATATCTTCAGAAAGGTTTTTGAATTCCAGAATGATTAAAGCATTTCATTCAGTTCGGCTCTCCATACAGGATGTCGGTTTCGAAAAATTCAATATCGTCATTTGAAATTATCAACTGAAATTAATTCGAAACTGTTAAAAGTATCGGGGTACGATGTGTTGAGCATCAATTACGAAGAAATAAAGCTGATTTCTGCATTGAAAATGTTCACATTTTTTCATTTCCATCTGGCGTGCAGTCATCTGTTATTTCTCATTTTTGCAATGAAATATTATTATTATTCAGATCAGTTCCTCATTATTGTTGTTGTTCGTCAGTTGAAATTAATCTGAAAATGGTTTATTCCACTGAGGAAAGGGTCGAAATTGTATCGACGTATTTTCGAAATAACAGTTGTGCCAAAGAAACGGCAAGGATATTCGATAGGAACCATCCTGAAAGAGAAAGGAGTCAGTCACCAGTACGTTAAATATTTGGTTGACAAATTCCTAGCTACGAGTTCGGTGGCAAACAAAAACATGAAGTGGCATGTCCTGTCAGAAATGAGGCAACGGAAGTGGCAGTAGTGGGTCATCTACAAATGGAGAATACTACTTCGATCAGAAAACTATCTCGTCTGACTGGTGTATCAGCTACAACTGTCCATAGAATCGTGAAACATCACAAATTTCACCCCTACAAGGTAGAATTAGTGCATGAAATAAACGAAGATGATCCAGATCGTCGTTTACAGTTTCGTGAAAATCTAGGTGAAAACCTAAACGCTAATCCAAATTTTCTGAATAACATCTGTTTTTCTGATGAAAGCACCTTTATGCTCAGTGGTGAAGTGAATAGACATAATTGTCGATATTGGGACACACAGAATCCTCATTGGTTTAGAGAGGCCCACACGCAAAGGCCTCAGAAGTTGAACGTTTGGGCAGGAATTTTTGGCAATCATCTAGTTGGGCCTTTCTTTATTGAGGGTAATCTGAATGGAAATGGCTACCTACAGTTGTTAGAGGAACACATACATCCTAGATTGACAGAAATTTTACAGAACGATCCAACTCTTTCTGAGGACGAAATGCGTTTTCAACAAGACGGTGCTCCTCCGCATTATGATGCTCGGGTGCGCCAATATTTAGACGAAAATTTCCCAGGAAGGTGGATTGGTAGAAGAGGACCTGTTGAGTGGCCAGCCAGGTCACCAGATTTAATTCTCTAGATTTTTTTTTGTGGGGCCATCTAAAATCTAAAGTTTATGCCACAAGACCAGAAAACCTGGAGGAGCTGCGGATGAGGATTATCACAGAATGCCGACTTTTGACTCCTGAAGTTTTCGCTAATGTGAGAAGAGAGTTCGAAAATCGTCTGTATAACTGTATGGAGGTGGGCGGAGGTCATTTTGAACAATTGTTGTAATATTCAAGTTAGTTTTTGTTTTCAATTGAATACAAGTTCAATAAATCTCGTTTTCCTGTTTAGATGAGCATCCAATCAGTTTCTCCATCATCCCTCATTCTGATCCTCACGCCAGAAAACCTCGATTGCCAAACTGAAACCAATGCCTCAGTGATTCAGAAAATAGAAAAATCTTTCTGGAACTTTGCCACTCAACCTGTAATCACTTGTATGATTTTTTGAGTTGGGGATGCTGAATGGAAGAGATTGATTGCAAAAATTCCATATTCACGCAAAAGAGTCTTATTCTCGAATCAAACATAAACATGTTCTCGTATTATACCGAAATGAACCAGTTTCAAAAAGTTATTTGGGTTTTCAGTGTTCCTGCTCCGGGACACCCTGTATGCTGATTCTGAATTTCGAAAATACCAAATTCGAAGAGAAAATTGAAATACCTTTCCAACGAGGTGCCACTTGACCTATTTTCGATCGAATGATTTTTGAGTTGGGGATGCTGGAAGTAGGGGTTGATTGCACCAACTCCAAATTCACAAGTGTAGGTCGTTTTTCTAGACCGAGCATAAACCTGCGCTTGCATTATGCCAAAATAAATCGATTTCATTTAGTATTTGGGATTTGCAGGAATTCAACTTACCCTCGGTTGGGACACCCTGTATGTTAATTTAAAATTCTAAAATGACAAATCAGAATGGAGAATTGACAGACCTTTACAGTAAGGTGCCACTCGACCCTTATTCCCTATGATGAATTTCGAAATTAGGGTTGCTGGGGGTAGGGGGTTGATCTGACAAGTTTCGAATTATTTCGAAAAATGCTCCCCCTCGAAACAAAAATCGACGTGTCTTGGTGTTTTTCGCTAATGTTACTCATTTCGGAGTTATAGGGGGTCAAATTTTCGTTGAACACACTATATATATATATATATATATATATATATATATATATATATATATATATATATATATATATATATATATATATATAGTGCATTTGAACAAGATGCTGAAAACGAAGGGTCAGGCTGCAGCTTCCTACAGCTAGGAAGTGTCGCATATCGTTTCTCAGCATCCGATTCTAGAAAATACGCATCTCGTACATACATTCAAGAGTCGCCCTCTATGGACCGAGACGGTGAACCCGCTACCAGACTTCGAGAAAAGCACCAAACAACAGTATTCCTTGATTATTCATTGATATACGCTTTTTCGAATAATTCTTCTTCTCTCAAGCTTACATATGTAGACTACTCGCAAAGGATATCGCGGAAGATACTGTTTAATCAAATATTAACCTTTAGGTTTTTCCTGGAAATAATCAATTTTGTATCTAATAATCTGGCCGCCGTCAAACTTTACAGTGTTACCCAAGATTCCAAGTTCTTGGCGGGGATTGATTTTGGATACCATTAGCCCAAGGGAGTAGAAATAGGAGGGGTTGAATATCTTCAAATCACCATATCTCCACTATTGACAAGCATAAGCCTATGTGGTTTTTATATTATTCTTAGACATGTTATTATCAAGAACGAATGACCTATGTTTGTGAAATTTTTTTGATTCAACCCTTAATTTAAAAATCGCAAAGGAGGGGTTGAAAATTTTCAAATCGCTATATCTCATAATAATCAACATATACCAATGTTGATTTCATATCATCTTTGGGATTATTCTCATGAGAGTTCATTGATTGGAAATTTTTCTCTTCTCCTCTTCTAGACCACAAAAGATTGATAATTTTTCACACAAGTCAACGAAGTTTTGATAAACTTAACGAAATCAACCTCTGGTATAGGTTCTGCTGGAATGGATTATTTTTTAATATAGAAATGTAAGATTGGAGATTGTCAATGCACATTCTTCAATGGTAACTATTTTTCGAAATTATCAAAATGATTAACTGTTCGAAAATGGTGAAATTTAAATTACAGAAAATACCTAGAAATTGGAAGGGAAAGCATTTTCTGAAATGAAAAATGGGAGTTTCCTATTGGGAAATGTAAGACCGAAGCTACTCGATGGTCTTTCTTCGATGATTTCTACTCCTCATTTGTGAAAAAGATGGGGAATCATAATCTGGAATGACAAATGAGGGTTAACATACCCAAGACGCAACGTATACAAATTTTCACGATGTTTATTCAATCTAATGCTAAAATTTCTACTGAAAAGTTACGCCGGTATATCCTGTATTATCCTCACATTCATAACACGTCTTGAAAATATTTGCATATCCTTTCAAATCGAATGAAATGAACTAACTCATTCCGAAAAAAAATTGCTAACTTTTGATTCTGGGACTGAGGGTGTAGCTCTAGAAGCTAATTTTTCGAACCCTACTTCATTCCTGTTTTTTTTCCATGAGTTTAGGCTCTGGTGCCTATTTAACGAAGGGGCAACCAACTTTTTGATTTATGTTCAATTTTGAGATATGAGTTCTTCATGCCTGATTTATAGGATAGAAATGGAAAGACCGGCATTTCAGTGAATTATATTCAGTTAGTTTTCTGTTATTTGAGATTTGTCGCGAATATTATCATAAGTTTTTGAAGAGGCCGGCTTTTTGTCAGCAATTACTTGAATAAAATAATTCAATTTAAAATACTCCTTCTATAACTCCCGTTGCAAAAAGTTATTTCATAAGTTTATCTGTACATCTGCATAACTGTGTGACTATCCGTGGCGTTTAAACGAATGCATGAATTTTGAGAAGGATTTTAGTTTGAAGCTGATATGATCATAGTTACAATTGTTGTTAAAAAAGTGTTACTTTGAGAAGTTAGAAATATCAAAAATTTGAACTGTCCAGATATGGTGAGCCTTTAAAAAACGAAGAAAAATATGTCCGTTGTTCCTCTGACTTTAAAAAATTACTTAATAATACTTTCCTTTTTTGTTGTTGTATTGACCCAAAACTTTGATTCTTCACAAATCAAATGAATTTCAGACTTGAATACTTTGTATCAATCACAAATTGATACCTTCACATGTCTCTTAGAAAAGGCGAAGAAATTCATGTTGTCAAATAAGATTTGTTTTTTTTTTGTTTTTTCTTGGTTTTCCTTTCAGGAACTGCTCCTTGCCAAATTTCATATTTCAAGGTCAACGGAAAGTCTGCTAAAGATTTCAAGTTCTTTATAACTTTGAAATGACAGAAATTACAATATGCTGATATATTGAAAAACATAGCCTTTGAAGGATTTTATTTATACTTTGACAATTACTTCACCACACTTTCGTTTCTCGAAGAATTGAAATTGAGGAGCATAAAAGCTACTAGAACGCTGAGGTAAAACCGAATCTCCTTATCAACCCTATCCACCAATTAGAATTCAGAAGATCTATAGCAGCTGAACATTTAGAATCTAACGAAAGAATGAAAAAAAGAGAACCTTCCAAAGCTCCTAGAAATTTACAAGAGTTTTCCTTTTATGACAGACTGGATCATCTCATTGTTTATAATAACAATCAGCGACGATGTGCAATATGCCATAAAAAAGCAAATTTTCTCAGCCAAAAATGTGATGTCGGCTTGCATCCAAAAGATTGTTTTGTTTCTTATTATACTATTTAATGTTTCGATGTTCTTTTGATGAAAATATAAACTTTGTTTGAAATCAATCGATAATTTCATATGAGTATGCTATAGTACTACTATCCTTCAAAAAGTACGCATAGTTTCGACCAATAGCAACACTTGAAATTTGAAAAAATGGTGGATTATATTTTATAGCACCCCTTTCAACCTCAATCCACGAAATATTTATAAAAAGCGATATTTGGGGGTTATATGGGTTAAGAGAATTGATGGCACTCCAAAAACAAGAATTGAGAATGAATTTGATTTATCATTTCGAATCGCCTGAACGACAGTTGAAAAGATAAAGTAAACTTATTAAAACAGATCACGTTCGGTATGTTAAACGCCACCTATTACCGAAAACCTAACGCGGGCAGACGTAAGACGCTTGTATTACTGTTAAAGTGCAGTACCTGTACACGAGATGATTGATTTCGTATTCCCACACGAGAATACACTGTTCATGAAACCGGGTTGCACTAATCCGAAAAGACGCGAGAGAACGGACCACCTGTACGTATCGAATATCACGGCATGCTCGATTACCATATATTATAGATGTTATCGTCTCGGAGTGAGGAGGTAAAGCAACCAATTTCGTAATATGGATAGTTATGAGAATGTTCGACTCGAAGATTCCAGGATCGCATCGATAGGATCGTTTAGTCTTTACCAGAAAGATTTTCACGAATATTTTGTGAAAAATATTAGTCGATATGTCCTAACACTTTCCCTCTATAGCTTGATTCGTTTGAAAAAATATTCTGATAATGGTAGTTTGAACCGGGCGGAGAAGAAGCGACGTGGAGAAAATCATAGGCCGAAGGCTCCTAATCATGCGATTATTTTTTCCGGAGGAGAAGAGTCTGAGGAAGGTCTATGCCAAATTTAGAGCCCCTAGCTCGAACGACGGAGCTCTGAGGATTTTCCGAAAATTTTCACCGAAACGTCGCCGAGAGCGAACGGAAAGTCGAAACGGCGAGATTTCTTCGGAATCGGAAACTTCGGCCTTTCGGAAGGCGATCGGAACGATCGATCGAGCGAAAATTCAGAAAGAAAGCCCAGGAAAAGCAAAAATAAAAATGGTCTCCGATTTTTCGCGAGTGGAGGGGATAATTTCGTCGGACTTTTATGTCTATACAAATTTTTCCACCGCGTTCGATCGTTTCAAAACCTGGACAAAGCGCAAGCCTCGAGTTTCGTATGTTGCGCCGCAATAGTTTCATTCCCGTTAAACGAGGGGAAAATTGGAAAATCTTCGATTCAACGAAGGGCTGTCTGAGGACTTTTGCAAAATTTCGCTCCATTTTCCTCATTCCGAATATCTCTGACGGTCAGAAATTAACTAACGTGGAGCTTTCAAAATAAGTGGTTTTCTTTCATCCTTCCTAATTATACGGGGTTACCGGGAGAATGGATTTGGGTGTCGAACGATTCCTACATATCTCGAGATTGGATCCGCGAAGAGAAATCGTTACTCTACGGCTTAATTTTTCAAGTTGGGACAATTTTTGAGACCTAGAATTTCGAGAAAAAGAACGTCACTCTCCTACCGCCCTTTAGATCGCTATTCAATGTCGGAAGTGAGCTTTACCAACGTGTAAAATTTAATGCTCTCTCTCTTTTGAATGAAAATATTGAGATGGAAATAGTTAGCAACTTTTATTTTCACCAACATAATTTCGGTACTACCAACAACTAGAATAAAGTGCTCTCTCTTCTGAGTTACAATATGAGACAGAATGAAATATCCATTTCTTCTAATCGAATCTAATTTCTTCCTTTCGTTCATTTCATGGTATATTATAAAGTTTTACAAGAAAATGAATTGAGGAAAACTAGAATTGAAGAATAGAAATTTCAATTATTAGAGAGCAAGTTCATAAGAAGCTGACTGCTCGAAACCAACTGCCAACTCGACAGTTAAGGATCTAGGAAATTAACAGTTACAAGAAACAGTTTCACTGAAACTGATATATAGTTAACATCACTGTAATGTATATGTATTTTGGATCTCATTTCTGCTTTCCACAATTACACTTCAATTCAGAAGATGTTTCTTCTTTCTGGTAAGCAAATTGTGTGTGAATTTTAGTCAATTTGAATTTATACAAAATAGTTACGTATAAGGCAATCACATAGGGTGAAATTTCTATGTATTCAGTAGTGTTCCTTTATTTGATTACTAATTTCTCATTTTTGTCTTTTGGATACTCCCAAGAAATTTTAATTCGTGAAGAACTTTTATTTTTCTATTTCATTAATATTCCTCAGAAGTAATTCTTCCATCTTTCTGTTTTAAGCTCATATTTGTTGTTTATTCATGAATCTGATTAGATTCTTATCTTATCTAATTCGAATCAGAACTGTTGATTAAAAATCAAAAATTTGAGACTCTAAATCTCCAAATATCGAACTTCCTGAAGTATATATTTAATACTTTTGGAACTAAAAATTTGGAATATTGTGAATTAATATTAGAGTTGTTGATGATTGAATGTCTATGCCTAAAGGGTTATTGAACAATTTGTTTTTTCGAAACAATGTTGAAATGTTTTTATTTCATCTTATGCTAGCTCAATTGAAGAAAGTTGAGATTTTCAAATTAAATATATCTCTCTTTGAATAGTGTTGAAATTTGTGTGGTTGATGAGCAGTATCCATGAAACAATACTGGGAGCTGCGTTACCCTAAGGATGACTGAGGCAATATATGAGAAAGTTCCATGTAACATACAGAACTATTAAGTATAAATTTTAGTGAATATAATAAGGCGTTCAGTATAGATAGAGTTGGATATGAAAGGGCGTTCAGTATATTAGGCGTTTATTATATTGGCTATTCTATTATTTTCTGTTTTAACGAACGAAGATGAGAATTGGCAGCTTCCGCTCTCAATTTATTCAATAATAATATTTGGTACTGAGGAATATCATTTTCTGTGCACCATTCCAAACATTTGTTGAAACACAAGAGAGCTTCTTTATGTTTCACTGAATTCTTGCTGACATCGCCTTCTTCAAGTTCTTCTGCATCCTCGTCACTCTCTATGAAGTTGATTATTTCAGCTTCAGAGAGATAATTCTCATAATCTCTTACAACCTATTCTTCAATGTCTTCAGTTGTTAATTCTTAACCAGATACATTTGTAAGCACATCTGCGTAGATAGCGTTTTTTCTCTTCTTTCTCTAGCAAAATTTTTTCTCTCGAGTGTGAAAGAGGCAACAGGTCACTTGCGTCATAATCATCATCTTTTGTTGGCCATAAATTCTACCATGATTTCTGAATTAATTCTTGGGACACAGATGACCAGGCCTTTTCAAGAGAAAACACCACATGTTTGTGGTCCATTTGCTTCAGTAACTGCGAAACGTTATTGTCTTCTTGTCCCACAATATTTAGTAGCAAAGATTTTCTATAATGCAATTTCACAATCTGTATTAAGGTACTGGAGGTAAATATGGGCCGGAGGGCAATATGGACCAACGCTCACAATACTAAAATGACACTTTTTCTTACACATTGTGGCAACGGTGTACAATTGCTTTCAAGTCGGTGAGTTAAGATTTGGTTGAATCGCGCCCTCTAACTAAAATATGTTTATAGTAAATTAGGTTATGTTCAACCGACCGTGAGGCTAGACATATTTATAAGTTTTCTTCTTTGTTTACGAATTAAATTCAGTGTTGAAAATAAAAGGTTTTGATTTTTAATAACGCAAAGGTAAGTTGTGTAGTATAGACCATTTTTTGATGAACTTTATAACGTTTTTTGTAAAAAGTTATTTTTTTTCTTATATAAATTCGGTACATAGTCAATTCGGGCAATATGGGCCATGTTTATGGCGGGTTATATGCACCGCGGCGCATATAGCCCGACTTCAGTTTCTTTGGAGATTATTCGATAAAATCAAAATTATTTTTTTAATTGTTATTACAGATGGGGCCGCGAAAGCAATGGAGTCAAATTCAACTCGAAAATGCCCTTAAGGCAATAAATGAGGGGCAAAGCCAAAGAGCTGCTAATAAAGAATTTAAAGTGCCTAGACGAACTCTACAAAGATATTTGGACAATGGTTTGTCAGAAGAACGACTTGGTCGCCCAAGCATTCTCAGTGTACAGCAAGAAAGGGATTTTGTTCAGCGAATAAAACGGTATTGCGAAGTTGGTTTACCTCTTACACCAAAGTTAGTCCGTCGTCAAATGTTCAAATATTGTAAAGTCAACAACATTCCCAACCAATTTAATGCAGAAAAAGAGATTGCGGGTAAAGACTGGATAAAGCTATTTATTAAACGAAATCCAGACTTGTCAACAAGAAGAGCGCAGGCTATGAACCCTGCTCGTGCTCAAAAACTTAACAAGACAATTGTATCGGATTATTTTATGAAGATCTCAGAGCTTATGAGGACTTTGCATCTTACAAACAAACCTCAAAACATATACAATATGGATGAGAAGGGTTGCCGACTTACTATTCACCACCAACAACGTGTTCTCGCTGCAAAAGGAGAGAAAAGAGTTCATTTGGTAGCGCCAGAGCATGCAGAGAATGTTACAGTAGTGGCTTGCTGTAATGCAATTGGTAACTCAATCCCACCGATGGTTCTATTCAAAGGTAAGCGACTTAAAAGTGAGTTTCTTGACAATCTACCACATGGAGCATTGGTAAAAATGGCTCCCAAAGTAAGTATGACCACAGAGCTATTTATTGCCTTCTTAGAGCATTTTTCCAAATATAAATGTAACAATGGTCCAACGCTGCTTGTATCTGATGGGGCCTCAAGCCACTTGGATTTTACCATTGCGGAAAAGGCGGATAATCTTGGCATTACTCTATTTTGCCAACCATCAAATACAACCTATGAGCTTCAACCACTGGACAAAGCTGTTTTTCGGTCGTTTGAAGCTCATTGGGACAATGAACTTTTGCGTTACTGGGACGCTAATCCACAAAGATCACTAAATAAGGCTAGATTTAATATTATTTTGTCCCGAGTTTGGCCTAAATGTATGACTCCAGATAATATTATAAATGGATTTAAAGCGACAGGATTATTTCCTTTAAATTCAGAAGCAATTCATGAGTCAGCCTTTGCGCCTTCATTGCCATCGCAAAGGGATATGAAAAGAAGCATATTAAACAACAGTCCTACACCTAATACTTACTCAGGATCAGGTGTTACCAGATTATGATACTCATTTATCGTCGAATGAAGATGATATGACATTGGCTGTTATAGCACACAGGACTAAAAAAATTCTAATCATCTGTCTCCTGACAAAGACAAAAATGTATTAAATACGTCATTTAAAGAAATGTTGCCGACTCCTCTTAACCCAACTAAAACAGTTGCAATTCGCAAAAAGCATTAAATTACAAAGCTCAGCAGGTGACAAAGGACCTATTTTACTCTGTAAAAGTCACTCATCTCCGAGGTCTCCATACCCTCAACTTCTAAACAAAGTGCCAAAAAACAGGCGGCTACTGAATCTTGGTTTTGTGTTGCTTGTCAATCTGATGACCAAAAGGATATGAGGATGTGTGTTAACTGCAATACTTGGTACCATGAGGAGTGCGTTGGTTTAGAAGAGGATGATACAGAAAATTTTGAGTGTTGTTGAACTTTTTCTATGCGCAATATTTAGGATTTTTTTTTCGTTGAATGTTATAAAATTAATTATTTTACTAATAGATTTTATTTAAATATAATTTTTTTTAGTTTTGTATTAATATGTTGTGTTTAATAAAGTTCTTTATCAATTCTGGGTAATGTTTTTAGGTGGCCCATAAAAACACTGTGAGGATAATATGGGCCGAAAGAAGACTTTACTAATGTAATAATTTTTCTAAATTAAGTTACCCTTACGAAATAATTAATAAAGGAATAACATAATGTATTATATGAGTTTTCACTACCGTATTAAAATATTATATTCAACGCAAAAATATTTATGTAAACTGAGTGTAAAATAAGGAGGCCCATATTTACCTCCAGTACCTTACATGTTGATCCAGTGGTTGTAATAATGGAGTACAATTAGGAGGTAGAAACGTAACCTGAATATTTCGATCCTCACTGATTAATTCCTCTTCTCTTGGATGTCCAAGAGCATTATCTTATAAGAGCAGAGCTTTTTGTGGCAATTTCAGCTCGTTCATTTTATTTTTACCATCAGGAATAAATTGTTTGTGAAACCATTCATAAAAAAGTTCTCTAGCTACCCACCCTTTTCTTTGACCTTTATAATAAACAGGCAAATTGGAGCAGTTCTTGAATGCTCGGGGTTTGTTGGCTTTTCCGATGACCAACAATTTCATTTTATGAGATACTGAAGCATTAGAGCATGTCATGAATGTAGTACGCTCCTTACTTATCTGAAGCTGAATTTTCAGTAGCATGGAATAGAGTTTTTTTTGGAAGAATTCGCCAAAATAACCCACTTTCATCTGCGTTGTAAACTTGATCTGGCACTAGATCCATCTCCCGCATTTTTTGAAGAAAGTTATTTTTGAATGGTTCTACCGCACTAACTCCTGAGGACAATTTCTCTCCTTATATGGTTGTCGAATTCCATATCTTGTTTTGAATTTTTCCAACCATCCTTGATTTGCCTTGAAATCATCTCTACCTGTTATACTTGTGTAAAAAATCTTGCTTCTCACATATGAGATCACCAGATAAAGGTGTATGTCGAGATCGTTCTTGTAAGAATCAAGTGTATAGAGCATTTTCAACATTCGGATTTTCACTAGTTCTGAGCGTATGCCGTTTCCCAGGACCAGAATCAGAAGAAGATATAAAATTCTGAATTGATTTTCTATTTTTCTTTATATCGCATACTGTAGATTTTCCAATTGAGTGTATTCTGGCCAATTCAGAAACACTTTTTCTATTATCTAATTCTTTCAAAATTTCGCATTTTTGCTGCAATGCTAATGTTTTATGTCGACGCGACATGATATTTACGGATATCAGACGCTGAATGTGAGAAGAGAATCTAATCTGCACAAGTGAAGCGAGTATTCAGACAAGATATTGCAAGTTCGGACACTTTCAAACGATGAAATTATTGACGGCGTTCGGATTATAGAGGTAAAAAATAAATTGTACGGATTATAGAGGTGGGTGATTTCAAAGTTTCGTTGTTCGGATTACTGCATGTGCAGGTTAGGTTAGAGTGTGTTCGGATTAGAGAGGTTGTACTGTATAAGTGTTTCAGCGGTTCTGATGATGTTCAGGATTCAAAAGCATTGTACAAATACTCGTTCGAAAGAAGTGCTCGAGAACTATGCTCGCTCAGTATGAATGGGTCTTTACACCTGTCCAAGAATCAACCATTGATCACTGTACGAAACTGAAGCAATCAATTCGAGATCGTTTTAATGCCCTTATTGTGCCGGATGTGAGCCATTAAAATCTACGCGTACAACACAGATGTAATCGCTTACGAGTTGTGAGCTTATAAATCGGACGCAGTCGAGATAAAAAAACATTAATCACGAAACAACTAACTGTTTAATCAGTACAACGACTTCATTCAACAGCTGATTCCAAAGCAAATAAGGAAATGATAATAATCTCAGATTCTCGGTCCTATGTCACATTGTAATCCGCCTTACGTTTCCAGAGTACAATAACAAACACGAACCGACACATCCTTATTTGTTACGGAAACCAAGAAGTTCGGTCCTCAAACAAAAACCACAATATCCCTTATTGTTCTCGACAATCTTAGAAATCGTTTCGAGCAACATCTCTTCATATTCAAAGTGACTCTCAATGAGATCTATTTAAGCCATCTTATGTTCTTCTTTGGATATAAATAGACGGTCACGGTGGTCGTTCCCGTACCCGTTATACTTCGATCCACTTAGGCGTCACTATCTGACATAGAGATTTATTGTGTACTACTTTATTTCTCCTATTATTTATTAATCTTAGAATCTTCTTTTTCGTGCTTACTTCTCGACATTTTATCCGGTGAATCCGTTTACTTCCCTCTCAGGTATTTCTAGCCAACATATGTAATACTCTTTGAATCTACTCGATCCTTTCAGATTTCATACGGATTCCAGTGTAATCGCCTTTAGTTTGGTTCCACTGTTCTCATACAAGCACTGTACAGATATGGATAGTTTGCGTTATGCTACCTTACTCTTGTGATAAGATGCTTATGTTAGTCATATATATGAGAATAATCTCTATGTACTTTCGCAAAGTTAGATTTTTGTTTATTTCAACTGACATCTCACATAAATAAATAATATTCGAGTAAGAGAGCTTCTTATCAAATGGGTTTATTTTATGGAAATTCATTTTAATATACATAAAATTAAACACTTGTTTGATGTCCACTATATCTATTTTTCAAAACGAACAATTTCGACAATTATGTCATTTTCGAGTGTCTAAGACTGACAGTTATGAAACATAACGTGCTAACTATACCTATTTCAAATGTTAAGTAGTGGGGAGTGATTCAATTCCAGTTGATTGTTGCGAGTGGTGAATTTTGGATTTTTACAAAGTTTGTGAAACTCCAAACATTCCAACAGATTCATTATCACTTTTTTATTGCATGTGTGAGAAATTTCAAACTTGCATAGGCTTCCTTCTTGATAACATCAGCAATTATCCTTCCAAATTTAATTTAACAACCATCTCTTCCAGTGATCCTAATACAGGCAAATTATTATTCTATGCCACATAAAAAACTAATACATTCAAACAGGAATATACAGAATTGCATGGAAGAAATTCCTAGCAGTTTAAGCAGGTTACGGTCGAAATTTTGAATCTAGATTGAAAGAACATATCTCCTTACATAACAAATCTTAGTTTTCGAACATATTGAATCTACAAATCGTTAATTACATTAGATGATTCAAAACTTCCTCAAACGTAAGAAAGGGATGCTAATGTTGGTAAGTTAGTGGCAACCCAAAATGCACCACTCTCAATAGTCAACTAGAATCAAATCACTCTCCTTTATTCAACATTTTGAATAGGTATGGTTTGCACATTCTTCCTCATAAATGTCAGCTCATGAAACTCATCTAACTGTTGAAACTGGTCGTATATTAAAATGTATTAAAAATAAACATTGTGGAAATCAGACAATTATATTTATATTAAAATGAATTTTCATGAAATAAATCCATCAGCAATATCATTCAGTAAAGAGTTGATATGGATATAAATCAACAGTAGCTTCATGGATACAGGAGGTTGAAATTTGAAAAAAAAAGGAACGAATAGGAAGATGGAAAGAGAGGATGGAAGGTCAGAAGGAAGGTAGTTAGAAAGGAAGGCAAGTAGGTAGGGAAGAAGGGGGGTAGTAAGGTAGTAAGTTAGGAAGTAAGAAGGGAAGGTAGGGAAGAAAACGTTATCAAAGGAAGATAGAAAAGTATAAGGAGCAAAAGGAAGTAAGAAGCAACGTAGAAAAGCGACAAGGTAGGAGGGTAGGTTAGGTTCGAAGGAGTAGGAAGGTAGGAATGAATAGGAAAAGAAGGAAGAAGCAGTTAGGAAGGAAGTAGGAAGGTAGGAAGGAAGAGGTAGTTAGGAAGGGAGATAGGAAGGTAGAAATGTAGGAAGGAAGAACGTAATCAAGGAGAGAAGGAGGAAAGAAAGGAAGGAAGTAAGGAGGAAAGGAATGAAGGTAGGAAGTTAGGAAGGGAAACAGGAAGGAAATAAGCGAGGAAGAATTAAAGAAAAGATGAAGGGAAGTAAGTATGGAAGACAGGAAGGTAAGAAAGAATGTAGGACGGAAGGAAGGATGTTACGAAAGAAGAAAGAAAATTAGAATGGAAGGAAGAAATTTATGAAATAAGATTTTATAGATCACTTGTCACCATTGGAAATAGGTATCCGGTAAGGAAGAATTTTTAAGAAATAAACCCCAAATAGTTTAGAATCATTGGATTTTTATAAGGTTGAAACTTGAATTGAATCAATCAGTTGCCACTCATGATTGAGAAATAGGAACAACTGTCCAAAGGGATCATCGTTGATGAAAATCACATATCAAATCCAAATAAATTTCTTTTGAATTCTGCTGATTGTTTTGTAGAACTCATTCGTTATAGTTGTGTGGTTGCGATAAAAGAGATTTTTCGGTAATTTATACATACGACAATTTCCCGCGAGATCTAACGATTTAAAGTAACGAATGATAAAGTGAGACGCTCTGGACAATGCTATGATAGTCGAAGATAACTTCATTCGACTGCAAGCAGAACTACGATTAGAAGTTAACTTACTCAACTCTCAATCAAGTATAACGCTCTTGTTAGTGCTGAAACGATTGGAGAACATCTAGCAGAACAAACTACTCTACTTCAGGACCTGTCATAGTCCTTAAGCTCACTGTAGAGCACCATGTAGCTCGACTCCAGTTTGCAGTAAGATTGGAAACGCGTTCTACTGGGTAATGGGACCAGATTTTGAATAATCAGTAACGATTAGTATACAAGAAATATTAGATATTGAAACGAACGATTTCCTCAGTGCGATATTAGCTCTCAGTATTGCATTGGATGCATTTGGGTTTCAACGAAAAAAGACAACTAGGCATGAAGCCATCAGCAGCAGATCTTCCAATTCGTCGTGTTCATTTTCTTCTTCATCTACACCGTTAGGTCCCAATTCAGTAACATACTCTGTTGGTACCTTTGTCAGTGTGACTCCTCAGCAGTTATGAGACGATAACTAGAAAATGAGGACATCAAGGTACAGTTGTCCACAAACCCAAATATTCTTTTTACGGTGGAGTGAAGCAGATGATTAATCTGCAACAGAAAAAGAGTTGGCGAAAGTATGGAGTTCTGGACTATATACATGTTCGTTTCTGAGTAAATTCGATGTCCTTACATGGCTAAAGAAGGTTCTTTAGTAGTGAATTGACCGGCCACAGTCCAAGTTTGAATTCAGTGACATGCTGACTAGAAAAATAAAGCCGAATATTCTGTTTTCAGTAGAGTTGAGCAGATCATTAGTTTGCAAGAAAAAGAGAGTTGTGAGAGTATACAGCCTTGGAGTACTCCTGCATCAACCAGAAAAGTTTCACTCTTTACACCATCAACTATCTCCTCAATCAGTCTACTGAAGAGAAAGCTACTAATCCATCCACACAATTTTTCGTCTATATGCGATTAATTTCTCCATCAAGGCGTGCTAAATCATGTCGAAGACCTTTGAAATATCAAGAGCAATGGCTGTTGATATCTGTGGCTGCACTTTGGACTTCAACTGACCAGACCTCAAAATGATTGACCATAATGTGTGAATCGAAGATGAGAACTTGGAGCGGAAATACCTATAATCGATAAATTGAAATGCTGTTATTTTGATTGCTCGAACAACGGTCATTTTTTATCATATAAGTTTTGGATAACATTTGCTCCGCTATTGTCACAATTCTCTGTGGCAGCAATATTAAATCAGTGGAATAGATCGATTTTGATTACTTCCTCGATTCAACATTCATAGCAGGATTAGCCACTATGACTAACAATAATAGATCCTTTCACTATTCAATCAGAGTAAGCAAATTTCGAATTAATTGGCGTATGATGTGATTCATTTCGTTTCTGCGTGCATCTGTGTTTGTTCCCATCGGATTCTGATTGGAGTCCACATATCCGTGCGTGATGGGAACCCTTCCATGGCAATCGTACATGCTCACACGTTGAAATGAACAGCGTTCTCGATTGTGAAAATCATGTGGGAGAATGTTCTAGAAGCAATTAAAAAAAATTAAATTAAATTAAGGTCGCTAGTCATATAATAATAAATTATTTGCTCCTTTAATTATGAAATAAAGCTTTTCGGCATATAAAAAAATTTTTTCAGATGATACGATTAAATTGATGACATTTCGTTGTATGCCGTATAACAAAACAAAAATTTCATGTAGAAAAAAATTTCTGAAAAGGATAGCGTTGTTTCCATTGGGTCTATAATGTTCTTCATAACCTAACAATTTTGTAATTATACCATTCAGAAAATTTTTCGATATCTCCTTCTGAAAAAAAAATATTCCCGAAAATCAGCTACTATATAATATACAGGATGTTCGTCAATTGCGTGTAGAACGTTATACCACAGATCCTTCAGCTCGAAATAATTCGATTTAGGCCAACTTACCTATATGATTTGAATTTGGGAGGCTTTTACTTGGTAAAATTCCATTATCAATAATAAAAAACAAGTACTGTGTTTTGAGGAATTTTACCTAATAATTGCGATTCGTAACGCGTTTCACTACACCGTAGCTTCTTCAGACGAATGAATATACAGAAAAATATAAATGAGAATATAACTATAAATGTTCTTGAGTAATTAAAAGCTTATTGGGTTGCTTCTTCTTAAGGTGTTATTTATGACAGGTATATCCAATAAAATTAAGGAATAGATTGCTCCCCGAAAAGATTCAATAGAGGTGAAGGGCTTAAATCGACTTGTTCATTGATGAGTCTACCTGAGTGTTTGTATTTATTGATTTCTAAAGTTTCCCAAAGATCTACCTTCCAATATTTATTACCTGTATGCAAAATTTCAAACTGTGGGTCAAAAGAATGATTATTTTCTAAGAGATGATTCGCGTAATTTGAATCTGATTTTTATTTGAAAAACTGCGTTTATGTTCCGATATTCTAATAAAAAAATTTCTATGTGTTCTACCAATGTAGAAATTATCACAGTCATTGCAATTCAATCGATAAACACCTGATTTATTGTTTTATCTGGTTTGGTTTTATTATTTCTTATATATTTGCCTAAATTATTATTAGTTTGAAAGCTATGTTGAAATTATTGCTACTTAAGAATGATTTCAGTTTCTCACTTGTAATGCCAACGTAGGTTAAGGTGTTGAATTTTGTTTCAATTTATCGACAGGGTAAACTTCATTCAATGCGATTTTACTTTGTTTTTATTTAAAATATTATTTATTAGTTTCGGATTGTAACCATTATTTTGGCTATTTGTTTAATCAAATTTAGTTCTTTGTTGAAATTTTCTGGTGATAACGGGATGTTAATCAATCTATGAATAAAACTATTGAATGCTGATATTTTATGTTGATATGGATGACACGACGAGTTATGTATTATAATATCTGTATGTGACGGCTTATGGTAAATTGCGAAAACATGTTTTCCATTCTCATTCGAAATTGTTACGTCTAAGAAATTTATTGAATTATTGCTTTCTATTTCGGTTGTGAATACAATTTTGGATGTAATGAATTTATATGATTTTCGAAAATCTTCAACTGTCTATCTGTTCCTGTGAAGCAAATAATGATATCGTCTATAGCGATACCAGTATAAAAATAAAAAAATTCATAATCATCCACTCAGTAAATATTTTTATACTGGTATCGCTATGTAGACGATATCATTATTTGCTTCACAGGAACAGATAGACAGTTGAAGATTTTCGAAAATCATATAAATTCATTACATCCAAAATTGTATTCACAACCGAAATAGAAAGCAATAATTCAATCAATTTCTTAGACGTAATAATTTCGAATGAGAATGGAAAACATGTTTTCGCAATTTACCATAAGCCGTCACATACAGATATTATAATACATAACTCGTCGTGTCATCCATATCAACATAAAATATCAGCATTCAATAGTTTTATTCATAGATTGATTAACATCCCGTTATCACCAGAAAATTTCAACAAAGAACTAAATTTGATTAAACAAATAGCCAAAATAATAGTTACAATCCGAAACTAATAAATAATATTTTAAATAAAAACAAAGTAAAATCGCATTGAATGAAGTTTACCCTGTCGATAAATTGAAACAAAAATTCAACACCTTAACCTACGTTGGCATTACAAGTGAGAAACTGAAATCATTCTTAAGTCGCAATAATTTCAACATAGCTTTCCAAACTAATAATAATTTAGGCAAATATATAAAAATAATAAAACCAAACCAGATAAAAACAATAAATCAAGTGTTTATCGATTGAATTGCAATGACTGTGATAATTTCTACATTGGTAGAGCACATAGAAATTTTAATATTAGAATATCGGAACATAAACGCAGTTTTTCAAATAAAAATCAGATTCAAATTACGCGAATCATCTCTTAGAAAATAATCATTCTTTGGACCCACAGTTTGAAATTTTGTATACAGATAATAAATATTGGAAGGTAGATCTTTGGGAAACCTTAGAAATCGATAAATACAAACACTCAGGTAGACTCATCAATGAACAAGTCGATTTAAGCCCTTCACCTCTATTGAATCTCTTCGGGGAGCAATCTATTCCGTAATTTTATTGGATATACCTGTCATAAATAACACCTTAAGAAGAAGCAACCCAATAAGCTTTTAATTACTCAAGAACATTTATAGTTTATAGAATCGCAATTATTGAGTAAAATTCCTTAAAACACAGTACTTGTTTTTTATTATTACCTATATGAAAAGTTTATTCGTTTGGCCGCTGGGGGTCGCCAAATCCAAAGATTTTTTCTTATTTTTCAAATAATTCGAGAACGACTCGATCGATTGAAACCATATTCGGTATGCGTAATCGGGTCGGTTATTCACGTTTTTAGTGATCCACTCAATGACCTTCACGTTTTACAAGTGTCCCTAAAAACTCGAAAGTGTTTTCTAACCTAACCTGCCTGCGTTTGAGCAAAACTGTTTCAGACATTGAGTAGCTAGACTTATTATCAAACTTCTTTGTCTCTTGAAAAATTTCGATATGATGAACGGTTCAATCACAAAAAACAGTTTTTCAATTTCATGATTTCATTTCTTCAACCACCTAGCAAGTCGAAAATATCACATATTGACCATGTTGGCTTTGGATTTGTTTCTGTATTCTGGCAGATTGTCATTTTATTAGGCTTGACAACCTCTTGTTGACAAAATGATGTTTTCTAGGTTGCTAAATCGGATCAAGCAAATAGGAAATTCAATGTTCAGTAATACAAAAATCGAAAAATTTGAAGAAAAATTTTAATAAGTTTTTCACAATGACTATTTAAAAATATGAAAGCAGGTTGGCCAGTTGGAAACTAAATAAGAAAACACAAATCACTTCAGAATAACGATTAATTAGATTACACCCAAAATTTCATTCAACTATAGTAAATGTTCAAAAATTCCACCATTTTGTTGAATACATTAGTTGATCCTCTTTAAGGGTCATTTTTGAAGGAGTTGGCCGCATTTAAAAATCTCATAAGTACCTCTTCTCGGGCGTGAATTGGAGAAGAGTAAATTCAAGATTTTAAAGCACCCCAAAGAAATAAGCGGCACGGTGTCAAGTCCGGAGATCGTGCTGGCCCACTTGCAGGAGCATCAGCTCCCCTTCCGATACAACGATTCGCATACCGTGCATGTAAGAACTCGCGAACCGCTAAAATGAAGCGAAGAGGTGCACTGTCTTACATAAACCACATTTCTGCATGCAGTAATACTGGAATATCGTCCAACAAATCCGGCAAAATTTCCTGCAAAAAATATAAATATGCCTCCCCGTTTAATCGATCTGGAATCACTACAATAATGAAATTATCAAGTACTGAAATCTATAAGCTAATTTTGAATTGATTGTGATGATGTGTACTGGTAAAAGCATGTAGATTTTCGACACTGTACACGTGTTCATTGTGAATGTTAGTGATGCCAGACCTAGTAAATGTGCATTCGTCAGTAAATAGAATTTTCCCTTTGAAGTGGAGATCATGAGTTCTTTTCTCTTGGATAAATCTGCAGATTCCTGAACTTTCTGAATGTGTTAAGGATGAAATAATTTTTCCTTGAAGACATCATAAATCATTGTTTTAGGAACGACCAACTGCAAACCTAAACGCCACGTACTTAATTGTGGGTTTTCCTCAACCATGACCAAAATTTGTTCTTTGCGTTCTAACGTCCTTACTGTTCGTTGTCGTCCTCAATCCAAATTCCTGGGCTTGAAGCAACCATTCTCGCGATGACGTCTCTCCAGGTTTCGAAACCTTTGATGGTTCGGCACTATGCGACTCGGAAATCTTTCAGAACATACTCTAGCGCTTGCACGTCCATTGCCTTGACAAAATCCGTACACCATAACCATATTCATCATTCAAAACTGTACATCTCCGTGCCTAATAGTGATAAAAAAATCATCAAAATACCTAGCTAAGAACTTGAGAAACACTGTTGCGTCAATAATTGGTTGTCAAGCCTAATAAAATGCCAAGCTGCCAAACCAAAGAAATAAATCCAAAACCAACCATAGGAGGTTGAAAAAATGAAATCATGAAATTAAAAAACTGTGTTTTGTGAGTGAACCGCTCGTCATATCAAAATTTCTAAGGAGACCAAAAATTTTGATAATTACCCTAGCTACTCAATGTCCGAAACAGTTTTGCTCAAACATAGACAGTTGAAAAATTATGGTTGTTTAAAAACACATTCGAGTTTCTAGGGACAGTTGTAAAACGTCAAGGTCATCGAGTGATCACTAAATAACGTGAATAACGCACCCGATTACGCATACCAAATATGGTTTCTATCGATAGAGTCGTTCGCGAATTATTTGAAAAATAAGAAAAAATCTTAGGATTTGGCGACCTCTAGTGGCCAAACGAAAAAACATTTCATATAGGTAAGTTGGCCTAAATCGACTTATTTCGAGCTGAAGGATCTGTGGTACAACATTGTACACGCAATTCACGGACATCCTGTATATTGGGTCGTTACGTATCGATACGTCCGAATTAGGTCAAAAACCAAATCTATACATTTCAATTTCAGTACCGACTGCAACATTTTTTTTCCATCGTATCGTTCAAGGCTCTACCCATTAATAATATCGAAAATAAATGTTGATACATTTTGTGTTTGTTCAGAGTGACATCGCTTATAATTTATTCAATTATTTGTATTTATCATTTATGAGTTAGGTGTTCATGGTTCAAGTTACAAAACAATGATTTATAATTATTATACAGTATTGTTTTGTAAACCAAAACTTCAAGGTTCAACTGAAAGTAAATGCTATATTGATGTAGGCAATTTAATTTATATATAATTCTTCTATAAAGTGTGGACCTTAGTACAGCTCGAAACTTCAGGGTTTGATTCATTGATCTATTTTGAGAAGATCGGGTGAGAACATTATGTATTTAACAGTGTTCATCCAGAATGACACAGTTGAAATATTTTCAATTTAACTATTTATTCATTCAGAGATAGAGTGAAGAACGCCTCAAGATATAACATTGTTCTGTCTCCCAACATTTTCATTTTTGTCTCGATTATTCATTCAATTTTGAGTTCCTTCTGCTGAAAAGATATCACTCAAAATTTTCCGAAATAAAAGAAATAATAGAAAAATTTACACTTCCAACTCATCCCGTAATTCGAAGAATTTAATTTATGATAGAATTTTTCTGTGCTAAAAAGTGTTCTGGTCATCTAATCAGTTCAAAGCGAACACAAGATTCTAATGAATAAAAATAGAAACCCTGTCAAATAGCAGTCTTCATAGAATTGTAATGGATATCATTGTCAATTATTAACGATAAACTACTATAGATTCGGTACCTACGCGCTAATTCTTGATGGTGTTTCGAGTCTTTTCCGCGAAAAATCGATGAAAAAGTACAACAGACATGATGCAAGTTCATTTTCAATCTAACAGAAACAGTGCTCGAGCATTTCGACTCTATCGAGATCGATTTCCAGATAATGATGTTCCAGAGCGCCACAAATTTACCATATTCGAAAAAAAAAACCTGAAGAAAGTGTGTTTCAATGAACCGAAAACATCGCAATGAATAAACTCAACTTATATCGAAAATTTTTTATAAGGTGTTTGCACACTTTTTTCCAAGATGGTGGCCGGGGGACAAGGGCGGCAACCCCACAAACTTGAGGTTGAGCTCCCACATGTCCCAAGAATAAAATTGTGTCCTCTAATAAATGCAATATTCGGCCTTCAAATTGTAACGTTTCAATGGATTTATAACCTCCCAAGCATTTAGCGTTCTGCCTTTGCACTATTAAAGTCACATAATGACATAGTCAGGTAGTATTTAGTCGATAACTATAGAGTAGTTTCACGGAAAAAAAATTATCACTGGAGTTCACACTAGTAATCTAATACATTTGTTTTGAGGAGAACTTTCCAACGAAATGTGACATGACATATCATGCTATGTTAGAAGAAAAACTGCTGGCGATTGTTCTCATGTTCTCTATGACTAAAGAAAAACGAAATTACATGCTGAACATAACTGGTTGAAAATAAAAATTGACTTGTCGTGTGAAATGTCATAAAAAACTATTGATTAACATTTCACCTAATGTACTCACTTTAAAGACTAATTTGAAAGCGTGTATCGTTCTAACAAGGTTCACTATTTCTTGTGAGAAGGTAATTAGGTTAATAAAAACTGAAAACATCTCCTGTTCACTGTTTATTTATTTGATTTCTTAGAGTGAATGCATCCTAATCTCATAACGCACCAAGATTTCACATAGTAGGCTAATAAAAAGACAAGTGCTTCCGCCAGTCAACTGCAAACGCAAACAAAAAAAAAGTATTTCACAGAACACAGGAAACACGTAAACTGCTGCGTGTAACATGAGAACCTCGGCTGCATAACGGCAGCGCCGAGTGACATTTTCTATTTCTGCGCGTTTATTCGCAATGATTTAATTTGGAGGAGCTTCAGTTTTCAATTTGTTCCGCAAACCTGGCACCCTTTGATCGGGGATGCGTGCATGTGTGCTGGGGAATTGGGGCCTGTAGAATGAAATTGTAGTATGGGGTCCCTATAATGATAGCACCACAAGCCGGACTGCAACAGTTGACCGAGAATTATTCAGTTGAACTTTTTCAATTACAGTTTATCGGGAATTTCGGACTTTTTGTTTGGCGAGAGGTTTTTGTAATTATTTGTTTGTCTCTTTTATACGGTACTCAATGCCTGCCTTCTGTTCGACGTTGCTCGTTTTCAACCAGCACCGGGCGATTTCAATGAAATATTGGTTTTTCGGAGTTGAATGGAAAAGCTTGACTTTTTCAACGTGAATAGGTTCGACGAATCAACAACATACATAAACAAATAGCTCGACAAGTTCGTATGATAAATGCCAGATAGCGCTTGTGTTGACTTTCACGTGCTAATATTAAAAAAATGAATATTATACACACATTTTTTTTTATTCTAAACTCTTGCGACGAGGCGATGCGTGTCATGTCATAGCTGTGGCCGCTCAAGATGATTTAATGTGTGTGTTATCTCACTTCTTGAAGAGGTCCAAATATAATTCTTCGAAAAGATGTACGATGGAAGTTCTACAGAACGTTAGTCTTGTCAAAAAAGAATTTTCATAGAGAGAGGTGCGTTGGTGAAAGTTTTCTGCGAACTTGGTTCTTTTTGGAACAGGATTCTTTCCGGAACTGAGCCTTTCAGTTCTTCAGAGCATTAACAATGGAAGTACTTGTAAACAAGATGAACATCAACAACCTGCCACCGTTGGCGAGAGACTCGAGGTCACGGGTGATCTCCTTGTGGTCACTGCGAGTACAGCTAATAGACATTGTAAACATGTGAAGATATCATTCAAATTCTCCCTAATTTTCAAATACTATTCAGCATGAAGCAAATTGAATATTAATGAACCACATGTTAATATGTTGCCATTTTTCTACACATATGTGTTTGTATTATCGATTTAGCGCAGTCAGTTGTTTGATATCTTTATATACTTGTCAGATCTCATGTAAAACGAAGATAATTATTGTAGTTAATATAACCTATTCAACAGCTTTGTTATAAATTCTTAGCAAATTTGTTACCTATGAACTTTTATAGTGGCCGTATCAAAATTACAACTAAAGGAGAACGTACAGAAATATGACTAAGCTACATGCTCTCTCCAAAGAATCGTTCAGCGGTAGCCATCTAAAGAACAATGACGCTTTTTGTAGTTCTACTCATGATGAACGCCTTTCGGGAAACCAAAAATACTGTTATGAATATACACGATATCATTCTGCGATATAATTACCAGGGATGTCTTTTAAATTCTGCATATAGAGCTAGAATGAAACAAGTGAGAGCTATTGTTACTTTATTTTTCAAAGAAATCTCCGCGACGATTAATACATTTCTGCATGCGTTCAAACCAATGCTGAAAACAGGTATTCCAATAGTCAGCTGCTACCTTCAAAATAGCCTTTTGAAAGGCATCAACAGCTTTTTCTGTGAGAGTGTTCTTTTTCATATGTTTGTATTCGTTAGGTAGCTTATTGAATATTTTGAGGACAGTATAAATTACGCTTAGATGAGATGCGTTCACTCTGTGCTGGGAAATTTGGTATTGTTCTGCATCTCTAGTTAGGTATGATTTGCATTATTTCTCTGTAATCTCGCTTCAGAATCTTTGATGAGAAGTATGCTGGCAAGTATAAATAAGGATGTTAGAGTGAGTATGTCTTCTCTCTTCAATAGCTCTCTACAGCTATCAGTTTTACTGGCACCTTTGAGAATGCGCACTGCATATTTCTGCTTGATAAAAATTCTTCCTTTTTCATGATGGTTTTCCCAAAATATAATGCCATATGATATGAGGCTGTGGGAATATGCTAAGTAGGCTGTTCTATTCTTCTCACTGTGAAAATAACCCCTGACCGCCTACATGCTAGGTCCTCTATGTGGCGTCCAAAACCTAAATCTGATTCCAGCAATATTCCTAAGAAGAATTTAAGATGCTCATTACTTTGCGGTTTTGTTTGAAATATGAGTTTCTGTGTCTTCCCAGCATTCATCTTCAACTTGTTTCTGTCAAACCACAACAATGTCCAATACGTCTCCAGATGAACAACATTGAACATGTTTCCCTTCAACAGTTCGAAGCTGCTTTCTATTCATATGAACAAATGGTCCTCTAAATTGCATAGACAAATTAACTCGTGGAATGTGCAAGGTTTTGTAGATATATTACGCTAATATGTATACCGATGCTACGAGGGCTATACTCTTTATTTTGAAATGCAACGAAACTACAGAGTAGACCCTCATCCTTGAGATCTGATTTCAGTTGAGTCGCTGCTCTCATAGGCTCAACCTGATAACGACTATTTCATCTTGCGAAAAACTCCGAAGAACGAAAAAACTATGCCACAGTGAAGAAATGAACTAACAACATCTCCATTGTGAGTTGGGGTTCTCAACCTTCCACAATAAAGATGATACAGTAGTAGAAAACAGGAAGAATAATTGTCTTCACCAAGATGAATATACTCGTTCATGTTTATCCATCCATGTGGTGCATAGTTCATGAGATATGAAGCTGTACTATCGTCTCTATTGAAATTCAGTTGCACAATAGATTTCACTCATTCAAATGTCCCTCTTGAACGATTTTATGGAACATTACGCGGTTTGTTGTCGTAAAATAACAATAACGATTTTCATAAATTATTCCATTTCATTTATGATTTTTCTATGAATTTGTCGAGCGCTAGCAATTTCTGCATCGTATATTGGATTTGATATTTATTCTCGTCGATGAATAACGTGATTTAAGATAGCGATGACTACCTCGTTGGTGATCAAAGAAGCTGAGTTGAATAACGAATTCTTCTTTGCTTTATTGAACGTAATGATTCGATTGATTTATCCATTCATTTGAATGGGAAACATTCTCATTAATTATCGTTTAATGTCAAGTTATGGCTAAAGTACAAATATGAAAGAAAATATGGTATCTGAAATCAATCAATCATCTAAAACATACTCGCCCTTAAACTAAACGACATTGAGAAGAATTGGATGAATTATAACCTATTTTTTATGATTGATATGGGAGCAGGAAGAAACAACGGGAGGAAATAGATTATTTCGTCCGTTATTGATGGTACAACTATAACAACTATTCAGTGAGTGTGTTTGTTGTAAACGAACAACAAAAATAATTTCATTCTCCCTTATTCTAACAGGAATTGCTGAATATCGAGATTGAGATTCAGTTTTCCTAGTCAACTACTCACTCGCAATGTGAACTCACAGAATTCCAATTGGTAAGAAGAAGATAGCAAAGCAAGAGCAGTATGGAGTTCAGCATAATGTTTGCAGAATTGTGTTTCTTGCTTTCATTTCTCGAGTCAGTTTTGATGTGGGATTTAAGAGTCAATGAAGCGTCCGGTGTGACCAAGATCTTTCTAATTGAAATAATCAGTAATGAATACTCAAAAACATCCGGAGTTGTCTATTTTTTTAATGATTGATTAAAATATTCGACATATGTTTCGGATTATTAGACCAGTACCAAGAGTAATACGATACTTTGTTTGAATATAACGGCATTTACTAAGGGTAAGACCGAAGTCTATTTATACGTTACACATTGGCTGCACTTTACTACGAGCGGACCTAAATTCCATCATCTTTGAGATATCCACCTTCTGCCCTTTGTTAACTGGATGTATAAGCACAATTCTTTCGAAATATAGTGGATTATTTTCATATATACAATGGCCAGAAAAACCAGTAGAATGTTCATGTTCTTCAATTCTCTTCTCGATACATCTTCCGATTTGGCGTAAACGAGTCTAGCATCACTGCAGTGTATTTTGTATACTCCGCTATTATCCAATAATTTCATTATATCTTTATTATTAAACAACAATAAACCAAATTGTGTGCATTTTGAACAAATGAATGAAACATACACAAGTTGGTATTCTGGAATTGAAAACTTCTGTTATGAATCAATAATATCAAATTGAGTGCTTTCCATTCTTTTGTTTACAGATTACTCTCTATTTCTTTGTCAGCTGTTGAATTCAGAATGAAGTTCAAATATTGAAATTCATCGCTAAGAATAACAGCTACGAACCGAAAGCACACGTTAATAAAACAAAAACAACATAAACTTTCATTGCAGAGCATCTATCCTTTTCATACTGAGAAATCGAATCCAATTAAATATATTTCTAATATCAACAACAATATACAGGGTGTCCACGCGAGAAGTGACATTGAAAGTATATGGAGAAAGGAATGACCGATTGGAGAAATCTTTTCTTGTTGTCTTGAATATTATTCGAATTGAGTTCCGAAAATATTTTCAATTCCGTGGCACTTCCGGTTATACCAGACACCATCTTTGTTATTTCAAATGAATCCTGAAATCAACCGAAATGAAGATGAATAACATACAAGACAACAAAAAAATTCTCCAATCGGTCATTCCTTTCTCCATATACTTTTAATGGTTGTACAAAAATAATATTAACACTATCAGTACTAATGAAGAAAATTTCAGTCCATTGTTAGTTAATAGTAAAGATAAATTGAAATTACTGGATAAAAGCGGAGTATACATTGCAATAAATGTGAGACCTTCTATTTAGGCCAAACCAAAAGATAAATCGAGAAGAGAATTGAGGAACATTAAAGATCCGTTATTCAAAACAAAAATTCTAAAAGCTTTTCTGACCATTATATAGATGAAATCATTTAATAAATTTCGAGAAAAGTAAACTTATACATCTAGATAAAAAGGAAAAAGTTGGATATTTTAGAGATGATGGAAATCACGCCCGTTCGTAAGAAAACCTTTCAATTTAGTCTGATTAAACAGGTCTTGGTTATCTTATGTTGTTAATACCGTTATATTTACTTCTGTTGTCTTTCATGTATTACTCTTGATAATAGACTGATAACCCCAAACATATGTCGATTATTTTAATATATTTCTGTGAAACTAATCACTCACATTATATGTGTTAAATGTTTAGCGATAATTCGATATATAAGCTGTTTTTGATTGAATTAACCTTTAATTATTTTTAAATCAAACCATGGCAAGGAAGTACAGTTTTATTATTTATAGGGACAAATTGTGATACTTTATACTATCTTGAGGACGCACAGCATTTTTCCTCTTCAACAATCCCCATTTTTCATAATGAAAGATGAAAATTATTGTTTTAAGTTGAAACTACATTAAGCAGCAGGCAAGATCTTGTCTTGTTACAAAATGTTATATACATTCCTTTTTGATATCTTTAAGATGTCAGCTCTCAATTTTTCACTACCAGAGCGATCACGATTGATTCAAGTGTAAGATCGTCAAATCATTTACTGTCATTCAAATAAGTTCAAATAATAATTTTCAATAAAGTATTTTATTGTTTTATTTAAATGCTTTATATTCCTAGCATAACATACTACGGTTGTAGGTGGGGTAACAGAGTAACTATCACATGGATACCGGGCCACTCGAATTATGCAGGTACTGGGAAAACTGGTCTGAAATGGGTATGAGTCACCATCGACTTGCCAATGAATGGTAGGAAACAGAAATTTTGAAGAACTAGAAATAAGGCCATCAGAAAAGCTCATTTAAGAAGAGAAGTTGGACATTTGCCAACGTCAGCTTTCACATAGAATCAGAATCCATCACGATAGTCGACTATGCTGAAGGTGTGGAATTGAGGATGAGACAACGAAACTTATCCAACTTGACTATTGAGTTTTAAGTGAGCAGGTTCTCCAAATTCCAAGAAGGGAAACATGAAAAAAGTTTCCATAAGAGGTAAGAAATTGTTTTTTAATTGAAAAATACTTTCGATAATTAGTCAATCATAAAAATCTTGATTCTGGAAGTTTTATGTTATGTTAGGTTACTGATTCAACATAATATACATATAATCGTATGTATATACGTTCATCAAATAAATAAGTATAAATCTCCATGGATGATTCAACTATTTTTCTTTCACATGCAATCACTGAATCGAGAAAACTTTCCATCTTGTTAACAAAATACGAATAAGTTGGGGAAATAATTCCCATTGACGTTGTGTATTTATTTTATTATCTTTTCTGTGAATGTGACCATAAGATTAGCACAATAAGTAATTATTTATTTTCCCATCCATTGGTTTTCCTGGAACATATCGATTCCTAGAATAAAGTAAACTGAGGTGTGTTTTAGTTTCCGTTCGACTAAATTCATGAGCCCTCGAGATTCCGAAATGAGACAAAAAAATAACTTATATTATCCAGCATCAATACGACCTGTTCATCAATAATCAAATAATCTTTTCGAGATATATAAAACAAACATTTTCCGTTAATCTATTTGTTTAATTCAAATAAATATACACATTTTACAGATGACCAATTGATGGTTTCTATTAAGTTCATAATTTATTATCTGTGATATATGAGTTATACAGAGTGACTTACTTCTTTGTATCAGAACTTTATTATTTGATAAACTAACTTTATTTCAAAACGATTTCTTTCTAAAATCTACGTTAGTGAACGCTTCATTTTTTCAGTTTAATATAAAGCAGATATCAGTCATTTAGTCCTGTACGATTTCGTATCCACCATTGTCGTGAAAATATACAGGAAGGAAGTTTTTCTTCGGTCATCTGCCTTTTCAACCTTAAAGAATAACAGTGATTGATTTCCAAATCACTCTAAAAACCTTTATGTCTCTTGCATTTTCGCTGAGAACTATTTCAATGAAAAATAACAAGAAACTCTATATCCAATCAACGAAATTATTACTTAAACTTCAATGAACACAAACTTACACAAAAAAAATCGGAAACAAATACTATAAAATTAAATGTACATCAAAATATTCGAAAAATACCCAGCCACTACTGTCGAGCAGAAAGCAAGCGAATATACGTTGAGGATTCTTTCATATCCAAAACGCATATGCATAAAGTTTATGTTCAGTGGAGCCAAAGTTATAATCTTTAGGCTTTAAAGAGAAAAAACTTCCTCGAAGTATTGAAGGCACAAAAATTTTCAATTTTTAAACCAAGAAAGGACCAGTGCGACGTGTCTGTAGCATACAAGGAAGGAAATGTTACCGAGGACCAATTTCAACATATAACAAAAAAAAAATGAAGCTAGAGACTCGAAGAAATTGGCTATCTATTAAATGTCATCTGATGTCCTTGTCATCACAATGTACATGCAAAGTGTTCTACTTTTTCCGAAATTACTCGCGTCAGAACAATATTACAAAATGATGTTAGCTGTTCAGAACTTCATAATTTACGTGAAAAATACAAAGGATGTACACATGTATGTGTGGTACGAAGGTGAGGGTGTAGTTGCCGCTAATAATATAACTAGTTGTATATTATTCTCATATCACTGGTATACTTCCCAGAATAAGAATAAAATACTCTGTAGCGCTCTATCGAATATTTCGTCAGACAAGGGAATTGGAATTCAGCAAATCATTTTGGAGAATGGATATACGATGATGAAGGTAGAGAGCGTGCACTCCGCTTTGGAAAAACAATTCAATCCTCCAATATTTTCTTCATATGAGTATTTTTTTCCAAGACTTCGGAAATGTTCCAGGTAATTTTGTAACTATTAGTCCTGGTAAACGTGCTGGTGATCCTACAGTTAATGATATTCGAGCACTATGTTACAAAAATGGAGAAGTTAAATATAAACTACGCCACACAGAAGATTTCAAGATTTTGCCATAAAGAAGAGTGGGTGTGACAGAAAAGTGGAGCCACTACACACTTCTCCAATCAAAATTGATACATCTAAATAAAATAGCCTTCAGTCGTTAAAAAATATATGCATAGAGATTATCACGCATTTTATGAAAATTTAAATCATTGAAACTATGCAAGTAGCATAATTTGAGATAAGAAATTTATGTTCCTTTTATCAAATCAGGCAGTGAATATGTGATCTCCTTTTATGCCTTTTAAAGAAGTTACTCTCAAATAATAAGAATGTAAATTCAGTGGTGTAGTAAATTCATTAAAAAAGGCTATGTCATCAAAATTATAGTAGAATAGAGTCACCATACCCTAGAAAAATTTATCCATGTGCTTATTCTGCACATAATTTCAATTTCAGCTATGTATAGTAAATATCTTGTTGATTTTTATAAACTCAATGCTTTGATATTCATAACAAAGTGATACAAATACAGTAATTAAAACTCCCAATTTGCTAAATTAAAAATTACCAGTACTATACGGTGTGACTTTTGAAAGAACTGGTTTTTCGTGTCTACTGTGAAGTTGTACCAAAACACTTGGCGATTTCTGAAAGCGCAACGACGATATGTAAAACTACACTGAAGCACTTACAACACGAACTGGAGTTACCATACATATCAAACTAGAAATGCAGACTTATTTGTGATTGAAAGGCATTCAATCTCTACACTGGAACAAACACCCTTCATTGGATAGAAACTGTAAAATGAGCTACCTCAGCGAAAAAAAAACAACAACCAATTATAAAAGTCAGTAAAAATTTTCATGGTTCAGAAAGGACATTATTCGGTCAATGAATTCATGGATGACATTCTCATATAAGGCAATATGTGATAACGCTGTGATAAATAAATAGATAGATTAAGGCACTAATTTAAGCTATTCCCCCATTTCTTTTCAATGTTTTCCATTTTCTTTTTTTTTGTTAGCTGATTTTGTATGTTTGTATTATCAATTTTCAAGATTGACGAGTGTACCTATGTTATTTGGCCACGTAACTTCGATTTTTATTTTTGAATTTGGTAGGCTTTACTTGATTCCATTATCAATAATAAAAACAAGTAATGTGTTTTTGGGAATTTTACTTAATAATTATGATTCGTTACGCGTTTCACTACACCGTAGCTTCTTCAGACGAATGAATGTACAGAAAATAAGAATGAGAATATAAATATAAATGTTCCTAAGTAATTAAAAACTTATTGGGTTGATTCTTCTTAAGTGGTTATTTATGACAGGTATGCAATGAGGTGATAATTTCGAAAAGTCTTCTTGGATGATTTTTGCTGTTTGATGTTTGGCTAAAATATTATCTTTGGAGTTTTCGAGAATGATTTCGGAGCAAAATCATCAAAGAAGACTTTTCGAAATTATCACCTCATTGCAATTCCGATTATAAAATAATAAAAACAATTCGTGAAAATAGTACCAAGAACGATTTAGTATTCACTAAAGCAGATAAAGGTAACATCGTCATCGCGATTAGTAAAACCGATTATATTTCAAAAACTGAAGAATTCTTAACAGCCGGAAACTATATAACATCAACTAAGGATCCTACCGCAAAATTTCAGAAAGAGGTTAAAAACATAATTTCGATAGCAAAATCATCAATTACAGACCACGAAAAATATAAATTCATTAACTCCAATCCACAATCTCCCGAATTATATTCATTGATAAAACTTGATAAACCTATTAGTTAGTCCTGTTGTCTCTTAGGTAACGGCACCTTCTTTCAAACTTTCAAAATTCCTTAACGACTTGCTAATAAAACATTGCAATTTTAAATCTAAATTTTCGGTCGAAAATTCATACGAACTGATTGCCAATATCAAAGATACCATTATAACCACCTATTTCCCAACTCATTTCTTTCGATGTTAAGAATCTATTTCCCAACATTCCTCCAAAGATACGTACTACTTATTTGAAGAATTATCAGAAAAGAATCATGTCAATACTATCATTAAATCAGATATTCTTCATTATTACAAATTTGTTCAGATCAAAATTATTTCCATTTCAATAACAAATATTAAACTATTGAAGACGGCTTGATTATGGGCAATCCGTTAAGTCCTTTGTTAGCAGAAATATTCATGAATATTTCAGAGAAATTAATTCATAATAATCCACTCAGTAAATATTGTTTATACTGGTATCGCTATGTAGACGATATCATTATTAGCTTCACAGGAATAGATAGACAGTTAAAATTTTCGAAAATCATATAAATTCATTACATCCAAAATTGAATTCACAACCGAAATAGAAAGCAATAATTTGATAAATTTCTTAGACGTAACAATTTCCAATGAAAATGGAAAACATGTTTTCGCAATTCACCATAAGCCGTCACATACAGATATTATAATACATAACTCGTCGTGTCATCCGTATCAACATAAGATGTCAGCATTCAATAGTTATATTCATAGCTTGATTAACATCCCGTTATCACCATAAAATTTCAACAAAGAATTAAATTTGATTAAACAAATAGCTAAAAATAATGGTTACAATCCCAAACTAATAAATAATATTTTAAATAAAAAACAAAGTAATTGAATGAAGTTTACCCTGTCGATAAATTGAAACAAAAATTCAACACCTTATCCTACGTTGGCATTACAAGTGAGAAACTGAAATCATTCTTGAGTAGCAATAATTTCAACATAGCTTTCCAAACTAATAATAATTAAGGCAAATATATAAGAAAAATAAAACCAAATCAGGTAAAAACAATAAATCAGATTGAATTGCAATGACTGTGATAATTTCTACATTGGTAGAACACATAGAAATTTTAACATTAGAATATCGGAACATAAACGCAGTTTTGAAATAAAAAATCAGATTCGAATCACGCGAATCATCTCTTAGAAAATAATCACTCTGTCGACCAACAGTTTGAAATTTTGCATACAGATAATAAATATTGGAAAGTAGATCTTTGGGAAACTTTAGAAATCAACAACTACAAACACTCAGGTAGACTCATCAATGAACAAGTCGATTTAAGCCCTTCACCTGTATTGAATCTCTTCGGGGAGCAGTCTATTCTTTAATTTTATCGGATATACCTGTCATAAATAACCACTTAAGAAGAATCAAACCAATAATTTTTTAATTACTTAAGAACATTCATATTTATATTCTCATTCTTATTTTCTGTACATTCATTGGTCTGAAGAAGCTACGGTGTAGTGAAACGCGTTACGAATCATAATTATTAAGTAAAATTCCAAAAAACACATTATTTGTTTTTATTATAGATTTTTATTATTATTATTATTAAGAACTAATCAGTGGATTTTAAAACCTTCAGCTTTAACCAGAAGTTTGCTCTAGAAATCCCAAATACTGGAAAGAGGTGCTACTTCTAACGAACATGATGATGGGTATGGTCATAGAAGCAATACGAATGAAGTGATAAAAACAACTATTCCATTCGATAGATTAATACAGAATCAGTGAAGTGTCAAGGAAGTATACCATTAAGCCAGAATACGCATCCGTCAAACAGACCATTACGTATGATCTATTGATATCAATATACATGCATAATTTTAACGGTTATTGTTTTCGTACTCACAGTCGTACAGCAATCGGTCATAAATCAGAAGTCGCGATTGCACGTGGACCTACTATTGCACAGTTATAAAGTTTTTATGTCGCACATCGAACAAAAGAATAGGGCCTGCTGGCGAAACGAAATTAATCGGAAGGCTATCGAACATAAATCAAACGAATGTAATAACTTTTCCCTCTACGATGCGGAACTTAAAAATCGCTCTGTTTATACCTAGGAGGTGTAGCAAAGGTTGCTCCGGTGAATTATAGAGATGGTTTTACGGAAGGGGGCAGAATTGAGTACATAGAACCGATATTTCTTATTGTTTGCAGTTCCGAGAACGATTCGATGGCCACTATATCGGTATTTCGGACGGCATTGATGTATTCTTCGGCATAATAGTGATTTGTTCCAACCTACATATTTTTAAAATGACTGTCAAAATTTTTCGCAAATTTTTCTTTAAATTTAACATGGTCCACGAAGAAATAATATTTGGGAGATGTCAACCCAAATTATTGGTTTCATAATGATTCTAGAACATCTATAGATCATAATCGGCTTCACTTGGAAGACCGAACCAAGCCATCGGAGCTCTCTCGGTCAAACAGAGAGGGAATTGTTTTGTTGAGTTTGAATATTGAATGGATTTTGCGATTTTACTTCAAAATTGGCAAACAAGAAGAAGAAAGTGATTATGTTTCAGGAGACACACACTGCGACGGAAGAACATCTCCGCGAAAGAGGAAATATCGCAGATTATGTACTTTTGGATTATCTCTTCAGTCCTTTTTATGGCCTTGCTTGCTATGTAAAATCTTCTCTTAGATTTGAGTGAGTTTAGACATATGAGAGTCAGATATGATTGTTGAAATATTTTCTGCTGGTTTTCTTTTTTCATTGTTACAGATTCCTGTCCCAAAACCCCTTCCTTTCACCCTTGTCCTTGTCTGGAAATCATGGAGTGCAAGATGAGAATGAGCGAATGAAGCTGCTAAGCAGAAAAATCTTTGGTACTTTTTATATACACATGACACTAACACAACATAAACAGACAAGCTATTGCTAGTGATACTATGGTTCCCCTGTTACATTTCCTGAGCTCACACTTGTGTTTTTCTGACACACACCAAAATTATATACATAAGCATTTATTGTAAATACAAGTTTTCAAATTTTTTCAAAAGAATATACCATATATTTATATAGAGCAATACCGATAAAAATTTCGAATATGAAAAGTGAAGATAATTCTACTTTCCATTCTGTAGGAGCAGATAGATGCCACGACAGACCAGTCTTTCACAGATCGGTCTTCTCATTGAAAAGAATTCTTCAGGCGAGCAGTGATGCTGTAGTGGTCATCATCTCGAGAAAAAGATCTGTCATGGATATTCTGAACTTGATTGGTAGTCACAGAATAAAGACTTGTATAAAAAAATTAAGACCTGCAGACTTTGAAGAAGTTTTGCACATGACAGCATTAGTTGAATTAAGCAGCGGCATCCATTGGTGAAGAATATGATGCAACATATCTATGAGAAAGTGCTAGGGCTGAGGTACTGTACAAATGCCAATTACTTCTCTAAACGAAGCAGGCTTATATCTGATAAATCTTCAAAATTCTGATTGAAACGTGGCGTTCAGAAGGGAGGATTTCTGGCCTGCCCACGACCTGCAATTTGTGGTATGTTTGCTCGAACATATGTTGTTTGGTTCTTAGTGAAGTGTATGACAAACACACCAGAAATGAAAGGGACCTCTTCTACGTGAAATCTCGTCTAGATGCCACTACGTCCTCGTTGCCGAATGGCCTAGGTTCCACCTGGTTTAGCAATCTCAGAGAGTTTACACGTGCTTCGTCTGGAGAGATCATTGATTTTTGGATAGTTCCCAAAGTTGCTACAGATTTGATTCGCTTTGGAAACATTGGTCTTTTATATTCACTGCAAAATACTATAGAAAAACCACTCGTATTAAAAGAAGTTTTAGCCCATTGAAAGATTTAACAACGATTTTAAAATGGTTCATCTGAAAGGAAGTTTCAAATTATTCGATAGCCAAAGTATATTGCTTTCGTCAGTTAAACTACCTTCAGTGTCACCATCTGATAGACACAGCTTTTTCTTCGTAAGCGCTTTTGGTATATAAAGGGACTTCAAGGGAAATTGCTGAACACGCTTCATCGCCTCAGGTATTTTTCGCAAGATCTAGATGAATTCAAGGGCGGAATATCCGGAAATGAAGATCTAAAGCGACGATCTCTTTACGGTTTTATCAGAGACCATTTCAAATTAACAATTAAACCTTGACAATAATTCCGGATAACTAAAAAGTTTAAAATTACTCAAGTGAAAAAAGATTAGCTGTAGAATACGTTTTTGATCTACTCGAAATGGGTGATATGTAGGGTGAAAACTGACAATGTCATACCACTGTTTCTTCGTTGAATTATTCCTTCGTTTTGGGCGTTTTTCGGCGTTTGTTTGGAGCAGATTTCTCCGGAAGGGAACAATATATAACGAACGATATGTGGTTCTCAGTTATGAAATATCGTTTTCTTCCATTAATTTCTTGGAGTTTATGCGGTTGTCATGCAAAATTCCATTATAGTTATAGGATAGTTAAAATCGCGAAGAGAAATATTTGCAGAAAGAATAGAGTTTCATCTCTTGAATCATTAGAGTAATTAGTAAATTCCTTTTGTTTTTCGTCTGAACTTTATCCAATTTCGAAAGGAGTTGATGATTTGTCGTTCTAGGAACAAAATGAAATTTGAATTTAAATAGTGAGTAATTGCTGTTTTCACATTTACAAAAATTTATTATGTAAATTCTGCAAAACGCGATGAATAATTCATGGATTGGTGCCAATGAACCTCTGGAGTATGAGAGCAAGTTTCATCGTAATAATGACTTACCTTTTCTCTCGACATTGTTTTTGGCGGTTTGGTAAACAATTTTATGACTTTGGACTCTCGCACATATTTACCTGAAAAGAAAAAGATTTATGAGTTCATTATATATATGGATAATAAAGAATTGAAAGTAGTAATCAAATATACATAAATATGTAATGTTGCTGCTTCATTAAAGCATCACTTCAGCTTATTTTGAAATATTCGAAATAGTCCAAACTGGGAAATACATGTTTCCTCAAAAAATGTTCACTTTTATGGAGAACTGAAGATCCTATTCATTGTGGGATTTTTCTATGATCTCATGATTAGAGATCACGATTCAAACAGTAGAAATGGAATAATTCTATTGTTTTTCATAATGTTTTCAGGTGAAGAAAAAGGAAAAAGACAAAAAAATCTTACAAGATCTTACGCATTGCAGAATAGAATGAACACACAGGAATTTGGAAAATACGTCGAAACAATAGAAATTCATGAATTTTCGATCATTTATCGCTACTGAAGTGATACATAAGCGATAAAAGCTTAAAAAAGACAGAAAAGTGTTGCTCAAATATTCTCTAAACTATTTCTCATAGTGAAAATTATTATCTCAGCGAAAGCAACTTAAGAGATGTTTCTGAAAAATATTTCACTTCAAACATTTCAATTCAATTTATTCCGAATATACCGGGTGTCCATTTAGTGCCTTAACCGTCAATAATTTTGTTTCAGTTGAATATATTTTAAAAATATACCGTGTGTCCAGGGATAACAATTAAGTTGATGGAGAAGTGATGTTGATTCATAATTTGGACTTCTGAATTAACTGAACCTATATTTTGAAAATTTTATCAATAAACTAACTTGTTCCTCAGTTTTAAAGTGAATTATCACAAAGATGTATTCATTTGCAGAATATTATTTCGTAAGAATTCGTTCTAAAAGTGATAATTCTAATTAAATTGAATGAAACATCAAAAACTTCTTTCTTGGACTTCTGAATTAACTGAACTTATTTTTGAAGATTTTATTATCAACCAACTAAGTGATCTAACCTAATCTAACCTAATTTTGAATGTAAATTATCACAAATATGTATTCCATTGAAAAGGTTATTTTGTGAAAAAGTGATAATTCTAATTAGTTTGAATGAAACAACAAAAACTTCTCTTTTTTCCGTTACAAAACTTGCCTGAAATATCAAACCCCTAAGAGGGGGTTGCAATCCTTGAACATTTTGAATAGGGAAGATGGATCGAGTGATGACTCAAAAGAAAGGTGGTTTCCTTGTCTACATCGCCTTGAACGAATTGCCATTTTTAATTGAAAACTGTAAAAGATACAGGGTGAGCAACTGAAAGATAATAGGGAAGACTATTTCCCTGAGACTATTCAAGTTTCAGTGTAGTAAAATGGAACAGATCCATGCTGATCAATGGCAGTCATCATCAAGTACCATCCTCATCTCGAATTTCAACCCCTAGAGCAGAAGTGACCACCCTTGAAAATTTGGAAGAGGGTAGATGGGTCGAGTGATACCTCGAAAGAAAGGTATTATTTTTGTCTGCATCTCCGTGAACGAATTTTCATTTTTGATTGAAAACTGTAGAAGATACAGAGTGAGCTACTGAAAATGGAGGAGTCTGTGTATCGCCCTGAGCTATTCAAGTATTAGTGCAAAAAAATGGAACAGATTCATTCCAGATCGAAGGCTGTCATCTTTGATCTAAATGAATCTATTCCAGTTTTTCGCACTAATACTCCAATAGTCTTGGGGTGATAGTCTTCTCTATTTTTCAGTGGCTCACTCTGTATCTTTTACAGTTTTCAATCAAAAATGAAAATTCTTCAACGGAAATGCAGACAAAGATAATACCTTTCTGTCGAGTAATCAAGTGTTGTACCCCAAAATATGTCTCCCTTAAAACAAAAATTGACCTGTTTTTGCGTTTTGATCAGAAATGAATATCTTGGTAGATATAGCCTCTGTTTAGTTTTCTTTGAAGCACCCTGTATATACTCTCTTAATATATTCAATAAGAGAATAATTATGGACCTATTAAGCTATGAATGAACACACGGTATCCCATAAATATGCATGAATATAATTTCGATACAACATAGTGCCTTCCCAAACTAACAACTAATTTCAAATACCACTCGTACCGACCCAACTCGTAGAAAAGATGTTTCGACCCGTATTTCGTAGGCTTTTGTTAGAACAAAATCTGGGCCACATAGTTCTGCAACTCTCAAACTCGACTGTTCGAAGATGAGTACAGGCACTCAAAATCGCAGAATTCCGTGGCAATTATTTGCTTTCATGCCAGCATCTTGAGGTTTATTAGCCCTTTGAAGAACAGAACTTTAGAGTCTAATGACTAGCCTTTGTGTGCCCTTCTAGAGATCAACAATTAGTTTGTTAGTCTTCGCCTGCTTTCGTTAATTACGAGGCCTCCAAATATTGAGTAGAAATATGCGATCCAAATCTCGACAGGGGATGGCGAATATCTTTTATTCGAATCCAAAAAAATTAATGAATGGTGATAAACATTTTGAATACAATGTTAATAGAATTATGTAGAATTAAATATTAAATCAAATCATCTCTGTTTCGACCTTTCAATAGTTAGAGGGAAGAATGAACACATTTCCCTCGCTCGGGTACGACGACTTAGTTTATAATTAATATATTGGAACCACCCAGAACAGTGATTTGTTTTTTCGTCTATTTGATCTAATTAAATTCTATTGTCAATTCAGAATAATGTATTGTGTAGATTTATCTGTAAAACACTTCCTATAATAAAACAAGAAAACCAACTTTTACTCCAGAGTACTTATCCTTTGCATACTGAGAAATCGAATAGTAAATTTCCAATTAATAATATTTCTAATATTAGTAACAAGATATGTAATAGATTGCACAAAATTAATTTCACCATCAGTACTAATCAAAAGAATTTGGGATCATTGTTAGCTAATAATAAAGATAAAATAAAATGATTGGAAAAATGTGTATATAAAATACACTTGCATTTGGCTGAACCTGAAAGTCTATCGACAAGACAATTGAAGAACATAAAAGATACATACATCATTCTTCCTAATGATATTGTTGATTTATTTTTATGGATATTCGTTTCAATATAAATAAAATGGTTCACCTTTGTCTCATTTCCACAATGTTTATTTTTAATACATAAGCCGGTTTCGACAGTGACGTCATTACGCCAGTGAAACAATGAAAACAAAGGGTAGAAAGAAACTGAAAACTTAAAGAAGTCAAACTATAGTCTGTTCACGTTAAGTTTAAAGTGACGTCATAGCTAGGGATGTCTGGTTGGAGAAGATTGCAATGGACAAGAACAAAATAACTAGTCTCGCGCAAAGGAACTACTAGTGACATATGGTGACATTTGGTTACGACAATTGGAATTGAAATACGGCGTTGACGTTCATTTTAGTTCGCTATCTTCTGGTGATTGAGATTAGATTGAAGTGTTTTCCTCGAAGTTTCGATTTATTCTATATAAATAATGAAAATGCCAAGAACTTTCTCGAGCCAAGCCCAAAATACAATGGGGGGGTCTCTTCTCCCCCTTACAGCTGTAAGAGATGTAGTTACACTAAAAATAATAACAGAAGGGGCTTTCCACCCATAAAAAGAAATATTATGATACAATTCAACTTGGTCATCTGTTGGTTTCTAAATTGTCTACACATCTACCTACTATAAACTTTTTTGCTTACAGAGAGTAGCGAGTGCTTTACAAGTAAACATTTCATCCATTAACAATATTATGGCAAAGACAAAGCGTGGTGATCCACTGAGAAGTCCAACAAAAAAAGGAATCTTGAGAAACCTGTAGTACATATTGACGATTTTGATCAAACTGCCATAAGAAATACTATCTATGACAAGTTCCAGAACATTAACTAGTCATTAAAACCTTTGTCTAAATATAATATTCTTTGTAGAGGAATATATTACGTTGTCTGCATTAAAAGATTAGCTCCACTAAAGAGATATTTTCAATGGGTGTAAGACATCTCTGTGGAAAATTGTACAAAACATTGGATTTAAGTATTCCAAAGATAATCCACGAAGCGGTTTGATGGGACTACCTCATATTGCATTGAAGCGTATCCATTTTCTGCAATCATATATTCGTATAAAGAATGAAGGATTACGTGAATTTGTCGACGAAACATAGATTTTCAAGGATGGTACTATCGGTCGTTCGAGGCAAGATGACAATATCAAAAGTGTGAGTAAAACAAAAGTTTGTGGAACCAGGTGAGGTTATCAACTATTGTTTGTACTATTTCAAGATATTCTAAACTTGATACTCGTTTCAGATTCATTGTACTCCATGCAGGCAACAGGCTTGGTTTAATTCCTGGTGCAGGACCTGTTTTTCCTCTAAAACTTTGGACAGTGATTACCACGGGAAATGAATCAAGAAAACTTCTAGCATTGGTTTGTACACCAACTATTGTTGAATTTGGAAAAGCCTTCAACAATTATACAAGATAATGCAAGTTATCATACAACTATTTTGAACAAAGCCCCCACAACAGCAACAAAAACGGTTGAGATTCAAGAATGGTTAAGAAGCAATAATATTGCTCATGAAGAAAGTGATTTGAAACCACAATTATTGAGTCTAGTAAGTAGAAGTACTGAATTCAAATAGGATTGTATTTCAAAGAGTAGGAGTGTTTTCAATTGGAATATGTTTCAAAGGAAGAAGCCAAAACCAATATATGAGGTTGAAGATCTAGCTGAAGAATATGGACACGAAGCATTAGGCTTCCTCCCTACCACTGCATTTTCAACCCAATTGAAAATATTTGGGCTATAACCAAAAACTATTATCGGGACCATGTTCAGCTGAAAAATCTCTTTCTGTATGGAAAGAAGCTCTTCACAAAATTTCTCCGGAAGTGTGGAGTAAAACTATTGAGGATACAAAAAAAGAAATTCAATATTGGGAACGCGAACTTCATTTTGATCTTAAAGATGTTCCCCCTTTGATAATAAATATGGACGAGAATGACAGTGACAGTGAAACATTTTTAGATGAAGTTTCAGAATAAAATGGATTATTTATTTTTCAATTAATTTTAACTTTTCAAATTTTCCTTTGTAAAATTATTATTGCATAAATGATTTTGTTGATTTCTGTTATAAGATAGTTTCACCTGTGCTCCTTATTTGAATCTGCAAGTGCCAAGTAGACTAAATTTCAATTTCTGTTGATAGATTGAAATATTTAGAGAATGATTATTATTTCATGGTCTAGTAAAATGATTTTTATCAGTCAAAAGTAGGGTTTTGATTTAAATTGTGGACTTATTCAAAAACCTGATTTTCTCTAAAACCTTATTAATTTCCATTGTATTTCAAATTCAATGAGATGACACGTGCTCAAAACCTTTATTGAACAAAGTGCATAATGAAATTTCTTCTTTTTCCTGTTTTTATATTAAAGAAAGGTGAACACAATTCAATTGAATTATGCCTCACGTGTTGCATTTACAGGTAAGTACTAGTATTCTCAAGATCCATCATGATCATCAGGTCGATTTTTATTTTCAACTCGAAATTTTTTGGCCGAAAACAATTTTTTTCCTTACGTTCTTTGAAAGATACAGAGATTATTTTTCTGAATGTTTTGATACCCCACACTAGGGGTTTGAGATGCGTAGTTTTCCATATACAGAATGCTCCATTCAAAAGATATTGATATGAATGATTATTGAAAAATTTTATTTTCGGAAAGAAAAGTCTCGAATTAATTTCATAGGCCTCAAATTGACATCAGACAAATTTTCTCAAGGAAAAAGTCGAAGTGACAATCGAATTTATTCTGAGAAAAATTCATAACACTACCTCTTGAATGAAACAGCCTGTATTTAAGAAAATACGCATCTCAGACCCCTGATATGGGTATCAAAATACTCAGAAAAATATTTTCTGTAGAATAATGATGAAGAAATATGGGTTGTTATTCTAAAAAAATGGTGGATGACGTTATATCTTGCGAATTACAAAAGAAAAAAAAATTTTTCTTCCCAATAATTTCGAGTTGAATATAAAAATCGTGCGTTCTGCAAAAATTTTGAATTTTATTCCATACTTTTCAGTCGCACTAAATAGGAATTTTGGGAAACATTGGCAACATCCGAGAAAACTGGTTGATGACGTCACTTTAAACTTAACGTGAACAGACTATAGTACGACTATCTATCACAGCGCTACACACTGGGTCTGAAAAAGTGATCTTTCGAAAAGCAACGCTACTTATACCTGTCAGGCTGTCAACCAGTTGTTCATAATATCTCGACAATGATAAGATGAGAAATTTATCGCATTATATGTAAACACATTCGAGAAACAATATTCAGCGTTAAGTAGAACATGGAATATGCTTTCCTAAAGGAGCTGGTTTTCCAATCCACCATTCACTGATATGGCTTCTTGAAGTTTTCTGTTCGATCTACCTTTTGTTTTCATGGTTTTTTGGGGTCTGATAGGTAGCCTATATGTCTGTTCGTTGAAGGGTGACAATACATATACAAGTCTTAATGGGTTCCAACGAATTGAGATACTAGTCTCTCTACTTGGGTGGCAGCCTGGCTGGGTGTTGTGCGTGGGTGTGCAATACTGACGAGGTCAAAGGAGACAGAAACTGCAGTCTTTTGCTCCTATTTATTTAACATTCTATTGGAAATTGAATACTATTCATTGATTAAAAAAATGTATCTACGAATATTTTTATATTCCAACTCCAATTATATTCAAATTTGATGGACGGTTCCACCAACCCCTTCTGCATTGTGCATAATAAGCACCCTAGGGGGATCTAATTATTTCGTCATTAACTGTACAGCTAAAATAAGCAACATCATATTACTTGACGTACGTTTGCGAACCTCTACACGTTAGATATTAGAAATGACGTCACCTTAGGGGAGTATTGTATCACCCTTGAAAGCGAACTTCACTCTTTACCTAGCCCCCGGCTAATTCGTAGCAAGTAACAACTGTCAGATAATGAGTATATGCATAGAGCAGGGTGAGTTGTATGTTTCCACCCTAAATATGTCGAGCGTCTGAAACTAGCTTGCAGGGGGTTGTTTTGAAATAGTGTCACAGAAAAAAAAATATATTAAAGCATTGTATACAGCTTCGTTGGGAGCAAAGTGAGAGTCAATAACAGGAATGAAAATAATTGTATCAAATGTAAAATGTAGAATGTTTTACTGTGGTTTGAACCAGACTAAATGGAAGAAGTTGATACGTCAATTTTCAAAAGGGTAATTCAAGGGAACTGAGTCAAATAAATGAAGTGACAGAATTCCCCGGCGTGTCATTGGCCGAAAGGCGGAAATAGAGCACGTTAAAGGAATAACAAACAACACTAATCTTCTTGCTACAATTCGATAAAATAATATTGGCCTCATGTTTTCTGTGGTGCAATAATTGGACTTTCTGCTCAAATTCTTCGATATGTTCCAACTAAAATTTCAAATTCCTTTCACTCTTTCCTCCTGAGCCAGGAATCAGGAAGATATCACCCCTCAACCGGGATTTCTAAGTTTTCACCCCTAATCTCAGTGAAAGCATGTTGAGCTCAATCTTCCCATCTAACGCCAATCCTTCCTATATGGAGGCTATAGCCTGAAGTCTGGAACTCTGTAGTTAGGTTGCATCTGTTCGAAGATTTTTCTACTACTAATCATGAAACAAAAATCCTTGATATCTCACTGGAATACGCTTACGAGGGTGAAGTACCAATCCGAGGGTGTTTATGAGACTCATCTGCAACATGAGCAGTATCTGTGAAGGATTAGATATAGATGTGGGTTATGGAAGGATAGTTTTCATGAAAAGGCCTTAAGAATCCGTCGGTTGGCACCGGTTGTTTCTTCTTAGCTGCAATGCATTATATACTATGCTTATTGCTACAAGTAGATGAAAAATTATAAGCCAGATGTTTTCTGAGGCGAAATATCTGAAAATTGTCTCTCCGATTATTCGTAATATCTCAAATTCCACCCAATCTTTCTTTTCTAATCATCAGGAAGTTCACATCAAGACAAAACACTTTAAGATTCATATCTGTTCCAGGACAAATGCTCTGAAGAACTGACAGGCTTGGTTCCGGAAACAACCCAGTTCCAAAGAGAATTTATAGAAATTCTTTTGTTTACAGGGCAAGTGTGCTGTAGAAATCTTCCATCGAACATCTCTTCGGTAACTTACAATTGGGTGCTCTTCAAAAAGCGAGTGAACACACAAATTGAATCACCTTGGTCAGTAACAGCTATGGTATGACATACATCGCAGCCTCCTGAGAGTTGAGAATGAAAAAAAAGTTGAAAATACACTCTGAACTGAAGTCCAGCATCTAACTCAAAAAACCTAATTTTTTCAGGAATTTCTTCCTTTCTTAAACTTGTATGAAACTGAAATAACTGATCATCAATGAAAGAACTAGGCACATATGTGAATTAATTATAGTAATTGTATCAGGTATTGCAATATCTATAATGTTTTTTGAGGAGATAATGTCTCTCCAAATAAGCTAGGGTAATTTTATAAACAGAAAAGTTACCTGGTTAAGTTACATTCGAATTTATTATACAGAGTTTATTTTATCCATGATTTGAAGAACTGAGTTTCATGAGCTTCTACCATTATACCTAAACTATATTCCAAGTGAAACCGATATACTCAACATCTATATTTCATCACTAAAACCTTAAGCGTATATTACGCAAATGGGAAAAGTTCTACAATTTCCAAACAATTTCAACTTCAGTGAAAAACCAGTTCAACAGATACTACTCACAATTTTCTTTTGAGCTCATTACGAAAGTTTGATAACTTGGTATGGCCGTGTCTAGCCTTTCCGTATCCGAGTATTATCCATATTTATGAGACGAGTCTCTTTCTGAACGGGATATTAATGACAGAGGAGTTTTTCTGCCAAAATATCCATAAATTGGCTATTACAATGGCGAAATTCATTTGACGGTTTTCAGGTTCTGTAATTGAAATTTTTCCTCATGAAGCTTACGTTAATCTTCTGGAATCTTTTATTAATTATCTGCATAATTACTAATCCTTTGATATTCATTTCCGGCCAGAGATAATTTTTCTGCGTCGAAACGAAACTTCAAGAGTTGGATATTCTGGTTGATTAATGAATTATATAGAATTATATTGGAGCAGTTTTGTAGCTCTGTATCTTTGAAAGAAAGTATGGAATCATTATACAGGGTGTACGCGCTAAAGGAACTATTAAAAGTATCTGGGGAATTGGTTTCTCGATCAGTTTCAAATTTCGAGTTTAGAGTAAATGAAAACTGACAATTTGCAACTCTTTTCAGAGCGGTTCCACTTCTGGTTATAACACACATCAACTACAACTCTGCTCTTTCAATTAACCACTATCAAGACGTGTTGAATAATATGGCAAATAAATACTCAAGTGACGATATTATGGATTTGTTCGGAGTTCATGGTCAATGTCAATGAATAATAAGTCGAACTTGCAACCTGAATAAAATAATACAGAACATTACAATCAAATTTTGTCATTTACGGAAAACAAACAGCGGAAAGGGATAGCGTTAGTTTCAGAGACTTTGGAGTAACCTTCTTGGGATAGTTTTATGCCAATCCGTATGTGTTTGTACGAGCTGCTGTTGCAGATTTGGAGATAGCACCTACATCGATGAAATTTTGGACGAAAATAATTTTCACCTCTACAAATCTTACAAATAACATCTATGAATCCAGAATTCACCGCGGTTCGGTTAGGTGTGAACCATCAACATTTCGCAGAAATTAATCTGCGAAATGTGACTGATGGTTCAACTTCAAGAAAATCCAGACTTCTACAACACAAATTATGGATCGATGGGTCTAAATTTTCGCGAAAAAGTGTTTCTAGTCGCCATTATTCTCATATTTCTGCAGTCGAAAATCCACATCAAACACTGGAGCGGAATTTACGACACCGTTTTAGTTTCAATTTATTCAAGTTCCTGGAGAATCTCCTGTTAAATGCACATGTTTCATGTTGTTACCAACTATATGGGTCTTCGGCCATTGTCCATCTCAGGTATAGATAGAATTAACCATCTTGTTTGAGGACATATGGATAAGAAGACAGGATTCATTTAATTAGCCTGCACGATCGTAATCCTTTTGTTTACCTATGGGGGTACCTAAAGAATAAAGTTCGGCGATAAATTCGCAGGGGGAACTCGAATTAAAAGTGAGACATCCCTTTGACGGCATCGATACTAATCAAGTTCAAAAATCAACAATTAATGAAGTGCAATCTTGGATTAAAAAATATTTAGAAAACAATTGTGGACGATTTGAACATTTACTTTAATTTCATTTTTACTACGTTGTTTATGTTCACGCTTTTTATTTATTTTCATATATGTTGAAAATTTTGTTTCACGATTCATGTCGCCTAAACTTCATCTTTATCGTTCTAAATAACAAAATTTTATTGTAATTTTCTGAAAGATTTTCTGCAAATTGGTCGTAAATTCTTATTATTTGTTGACATTGACCATGAATGATGAATGAATTCATGATATCCTCGTTTGTGTGATTGTTCGCCATTTTATCTAACAAAAAACTTTGAACAAACAAAATTCAAAATTCAAAATGTGAGACTGAGGCTGAATTTCATAGAACCTCATGGAATATAGAAACTGGCATCGAAATTAAATCTACTCTCTTTTCTATGTTCCACGTTCTAATGATTTAACTTTGCGAAGGAGCTGCAGATTTTCGATAAAATCACGAATTAAATAAAAAACGAGTCCCGATCAGGTATAGGGAAGCATAATATCAATCAATCTTCTTCTTCTTCTTCTTCTTATCAGCCTTCTCACGCCCAAATTTGATCATAGGTCTCCCTCCTCTCTTTCTAATCTTTCCTATTCTGTGCTGTCGCTTTCAGTTCAGTCCTGTCACCTTTTTTATATCATCATACCATCGCATAATTGGTCTTCCTCTTCCTCTCTTTGCTATCCATGGTCTCCATTCAATGATCTTACTGTTCCATCTTTAACCTCTGATTCTTGCAACATGGCCGGCGTAGTCCAATTAAAGATGTGAAATGGTGTACTATATATTTTACTTTTGTTCTGTGTCTTATCCTCTCGTTTGGCTTTTTATCTCTCAAAGAGATGCCCAGCATTGATCTCTCCATTGATCTTTGCGTTACTTCCAGCTTGTTTATTGACTATCTCGTGAGTGTTCACGTTTGTGCACTGTATGTTAGAACCGGGAGCACACACTGGTCAAATGTTTTGGTTCTCAGATATTGGGGAATTTTTTTTGTTTTTCAATACCCATCCTTATCGCCTTCTCCTATTGATTTCGTTGTCCTTATTTTGTTTTCCAATCTCTATCTGTTGTCCGAGGTATATATATTCTGTGACATTATTTATGTGTTCACCGTTTATCGTAATATTTTGTTCAAGCTGTGGAGTCATCATTTTCGTTTTTTGTAAATTGAATTTCAGACCGATTTTCTTTAACTCCTGTTTTAATTCTGTGAGGATCTTCCGTAGGTCTTCATTTTCAGCGTATAGAACGATGTCGTCCGCAAATCTCAGATGTGACAATCTTTCACCTATGCTCAAATCCTCCCACTTCAACCCTTTGAAGATTCCTTCCAAGGCTAGAGTGAAAAGTTTGGGAAATATTGTATCCCCCTGTCTTATGCCTCGTTTGATCATTATTTTTCGGAATCTTCATGTAGTCTGATTACTGCTGTAACCCGACGGTATATGTTTCTCATTAAATTTTTGTAGCGATGGTCTATACGTGCTTTGTATATTTCCCCCATGATTGCCCAGTGTTCGATAGAGTCAAAGGCTTTTTCAAAGTCTACGAATGCCATGTGTAATGGGAAATTATATTCTGTTATTTTTTCAATCAGTATCTTCACAGTAAGTAAGTGATCGCACATACTGAAATTCTTCCTGTATGCTGCCTATTCAACTGGTTGGTAGTATTCTAATTTTTTCTCTATTCTATTTGCTATGACCCGTGTAAAAAGTCTGTAAATCTGAGACAATAAACTGATCGGTCTATAATTTTTCAGTAGTTGTTTATCTTCTTTCTTGAATAGGATAATCATGATGGTGTTATTCCAGTTGTCCGCTATAGTTTGTTGTTCTAGACATTCGTTGAATAGATTCTTCAGTTCTAGTACGATTATATCATGAGCTTCCTTAATCATTTCAGCCAAAATATTATCATCTCCTGGCGATTTATTGTTTTTTAGTGTTTTTAAGACGAATAGGATCTCTTCTTCATTTCTTTTCGGCACAAGTGCTCCGAAGTGGCCGAGGAAGGCTCAATGGGTCGGAAAGGTTATGGCGTCGATTTTCTGGGATTGTCATGGCATGCTCTTCGTGGATTACCTCAAAAAAGGAAAAACCATCAACAGCGAATTCTACTGTGCACTATTGGAGCGATTGAAGAACCAAATTGCTGCAAAATGGCCTCACATGAAGTGAAAAAATTAGGTATTTGCTAGACAAGGAGCCAGCGCACAAGAGCATCGCAACTAAGGCTAAAATCAATGATTTACGGCTTCAATTGCTTCCTCATCCACTGTATTAGCCCGATTTGGCTCCTTCGAACTATTATCTCTTCTCAAACCTTGCCGATCTTACGGAAAATTCTTTTTCGGACGGGATCGAGAAGTTGGATAATCGCTGGAAAAGTGTATCGAGCTTAAAGGGGACTACATACAATGAAAAAATTTTTTCATTCCCAAGTAGGTTACTTTTCACCCCACCTAGTAGAGGCACGTTTCTGAGTAAAACTCATTGGTGTGGAAAGAAAAAATTTCATCTCAGGAGGTTTTGGAGTCATAGTGCAAATAAATTTTGTTTTTAATATGAACCATAGGCGATGTTACTTTTATTGCATGCAATATTTTCTCATTTTCAACGATATTGTAACAGTTAGTCAACTATCGCATTCGTATCCCTTCTCCAGGAGAAACTAGACATTATCTCTGTTCCATTCATTCCATGGATGTCCATTAACTCCGTATTTTGTATAATTGGAAATCACAACTTAGTATGGTCCAGTCCAAGATCATAACGACTCTTACAATTTCATTATAGAACGTTGTTAACGTTCATGCAAAGTTTTAGCTTGTTGGGAATTTATACAAGGCTGAATGTCAAAATTGATCGGACTGATGTTGACAATCAACCAAGTTGAACGTATATACGTCTCTTTAAAATCAAGAACATTCAGGCAAGAAAAGCTAAAAGAAATAGAATAAATACACGCGATGAAAATAACTTTTTTCTGCTTGCTGCTCAAAAATGTCAAGTACCAGGATAATGATTTAAGTTCATTTCGTTTTCATATCAGAGTTGACGCAAATATCATTGAAATCAACTCCGGTCGAAAAATAGTAACGTGGCGTTTTTTCCAATTTCATGGGCACCAAACAAATTTTTCATTTTCGGACTAGAAATGAATATCCTTTGAAGGGAAATAGCGGTCCGCGCCAAATTGAATAGTACAGTGTGTTTACATAAATTTAAAATGGCCATGCTATATCGCTTGAACCGTAACGAAATACGCGAAAATTATTGGTTCGACCCGGCAAATTCTGGAATATTTCCCATGATATTTTCCATACACAGCGGTTTGGTCCCGAGGCTATAGATTGAATTAGTGCAGGACCGTTGACGAAACGTTTTCATCAAAGCATGCAATTCATCATTGGGCAGTAGGAAAAAAACAGCATCATAAAATGTTAAATTAGCTGAAATCACTAATGAACAGATATCTGCACATCGGCATTTCATGCATTACTTCAAGTCTAACCATTAAAAAATATATGTTTATATTTCCAGTTATATATACAGACTGTTCTAACAGAACGTTGTGCAACAGCTGACCCTATTGTCATTCCTCAGGATTTTTTAAATCGTCAGAGACTTTGAGAATATTTTCGAAGCTGTTTTACCTAAAATTCTCATTGCCTTTCATGCGTTTTGTGCTGATACTTCGGCTATCTAACATAGTTTCTTCATCTCCATTATTTTCTAGGATTCCTCTCTTAATCCTTTCTTCAGTACGTGGTTTGTTAACCTCCAAGTTAGATGTCACCTTTCAATTATTCTATATTGGTTTTACCGACTGCACCAGGTGAATATATGTACACTGCATTTATTTATTCAACTGATAATTGACAACTATTTAAAACTCAACATACCGAATTCTTTCTATCTTCTGTTTGGCATTTTACCAAGGTGAAATGCCAAACTTAAAAGATAGTTAGTTGAAAGATATTCATCTTTGGTTGCATACCTGACAGTCGTCAACACAATAAGTGTTGCGTAATACAAGACCAAGTCTAAGCTAGTCTTGATTATGTTATTTTTACATGAGATCTTGGTCGTGGTAAGAGAGATGTCTTAAAAATTGTATACGGAGCTGCAATGGAACAGAAATATAACTTGAAGATTTTACTGTTGCTCGAAGTGTTTTCTATGCATTTCTGCTTATTATCGAATCCACTTTAAGAGCGGAGACTAAAATATTCTGAATGGGAAATAAACTACTTTTTCTGATAATTGAAACCTTCGATTGCGCAATGCATTCCTTATTTTCAGAAAGCTGAGCAATTCGTTGGATCTAAGGATTCAGAGATGGTTCACCGTTGCGTTGAAATTTTAATGGTCATATGTGTTATGTGCAACTTGCATTGTTTTGCTAATGGATAGTTTCGTAATTTGATGCCACTTCTTCGTAACTTAGCGGTGACAGAATTCATTAAAGGCGTACGAAATCGTAATTCGAGGGCAGCAAGTCTAAGAATTTTTTAATGAAATATATTCATTTCGCTAAAAAAGCGTATTATTTCTCGACATCATTCTCTTTCAATTCAACACATTCAGACTAGAATCTTTCCCATTTCTTTATTCTTTTCAACTCTCAGGCTTTCTCAAGGTTCTCAATATAGACGTTTCTTCTTGTGTGAAAACTGTAAATAGAGGAAAAAGGCCAAATATGGATGATATGCTGGATGGCGAACAATTTCTGGATCATTAGAAGATTTTTACTGTGGTCAATACACACTTGTGCGCCCTGTAACGGTTGGAAATCTTATTTTCGTAGATCTCTCAAAAGCCTGCGAATGCTCGCAAAATGAGGACTGATGTTTTGCGTAGAATATTATTTAGACTCATGTCTTTCTTCTTCATTCTAGACAGAGGAATTTCATTACTTCCTAGATGAGAATGATGGCCAGTTCTATAGATACATTAATTTACATACTCGAATATCAGAGGTGAACTATGGCAATATCGACTATGCTTTATATGCAAATACTTTTTTAATCTTCGCGGTTTCTTCTTGCTTTCTTTTCTCCTCTCCTTTTATTTTTTTTTTTGATTTCTCTGCCTTTCCTGTGATAATGACCTGTTCCATTTTAAGTGATAAATAAAAAAAAGGCAAGTTAGTTACTTAACTTGCAAAAACCAACGTCCGTTACGTGGAGCTACAATTTCTGCAAAATGAGCCTAGAAGCAGTCGTAGAAAGATCACTTCTGAAGAACAAGACCGCTTTTTGTGCCAAATTGCAAGAAGAGAATCTAGTGCGTCGCACCCTATGCTCCAAAAGCAATTTCTGGAAGCAACAGGCATCAGTGTATCAGTCGAAACGATACGTCAAAGATTTCGTTCAATCGTTTATACAGCAGAAGGCCCTTAAGAGTTCCAGAGCTACCCAGACAACAAAAAATTAACAGACTTTAATGGTGTATCGAGCACCAAAATTGGAATATTGAGAATTGGCGAAATATTCTTTTCTCGGATGAGACTAGAATTGGTTTTCGATCAGATGACCGCCGGATTCTGGTTTTAGGGGGTCGTGGAAGACAAGCTAGACTCCGAGCAGCAATACAAATTCCGAAATACCAAGGGGGCAGTGTGATGTTTTGGGGTGGCATTATGCTGGGAGGCAAAACAGATTCTATTTCGTTTCTTGCGGGTGTAACGGCTAGAAATTACGTGGACCTAGTGCTGGAGCTGATAGTGATGCTCTGGTGAGGTGCCACGGTGAGAATTTTACTTTTATACAAGATAATGCTCCTTCAAATACCAGCAACCTCGCGCGACACTATCTTGAAACAGAGGAAATCGCCTATTTTAGACTGGTCAGCTTACTCTCCAGACCTAAGTCCTATTGAACATTTATGGGATAATTTGAAAAGGAAAATTAGATCACGTCAGGATAATCCAAGAACCGCACAACAACTCATTCAAGCCGCCAGAGAAGATTGGCAGAATATCAGCACAGAAGGGGTCGAAAACCTAATCCAAAGCATGTCTAGACAGATTCAGGCTTGTATCAGGGCAAGAGGAGGTAATACAAGCTACTGAGGTCGAGAAAAAAACACTACTCCTTGAAAAAACAATTTTCAATGTTGTTACTACATGCGGAAAGAGTCTCTCATTTTCTTTTATATGTTTTTCTTAAAATAAACCTTAATTTATCTATTTTTTCACCTGAAATATCTCAAAAAGGATCAATTCTAACAATCCTTCGAAATTTCCAAAACCCCTGAGGTAATATTCAAAATATCGGGCGATTCCATATAAATGAGTTTTGTTTTTATGATTTGCACGATACTAAAGTTTGAATGATGTTTTTTCGCGTTGAAAATAATGCTTTATCGCAACACGAAAATCACTTTTCTCAATTTTTGTTAAAATAGATTTCGGATGTTACATGCTATTAACGGCTTTCTCAAAATTTTACACAAATAGATGGTAGTTGAGGGCAACAGTTCCTCCGCTGAAATTCAGAGCTCACTGACTTATGAACAACCCACGTACGAATAAAGAAAACAAAGCTAACAAAACTGAAGTCCAATTTCACACATAAACATAAGTGAAGGCTATTACCTTTATTCCAACATCATTGTTTATTAGCTACAAACCTAACGAACTTGAGTGCTAAATTATAACAAACATTTCAATCGTAAAATGTACATAATCACCATCCATTACAAGTAATTCACATCATAATCACAAAATCTATTGTAAATGTGTAATTTCGAACCGGTCTGAAACCACCCTGGTTCCCAAACTAAGCCGGCCCTGCATAATTCAATCTCAACGTTGCAACGTTGCCTTTGTGTGGTCGAAATGGAGAACTAATTGTAAAACGGGCAATTCTCTCTGATGAAGTTGAATTATGATTATAACGGACTACAATATTGTTTCGTTATGTCAATATCCAATGCGGATCTATTGTTATTGTCATTCGATTGTAACATTAGGGCAATTTGACCTTGGGTCATACATACGTTGGATTCGAAACTGATAGGCTATTAATTGTATTTTTTTACTGTGACGTAATAATATTGCAGTGACGCTTTAAAACCAGCTTTTTTAAATTTGTTAACACATCGTTTCGGTATTATCACAATATATTATTCGCTATTTTGCAATTCGATTATGAGGAATGGTACGAGGGTTAAAGGAGAAGTATGATGGCTTTCTGTTTTTATTCAACTTGATTTGGATATTTCATATGCTTAGGAACGAATTATATTCTGGCTAATTCATTGTGGTTGGCACCTAGACATAGAAAACATTAAGATCCGTCCAAAATTCTAGTAAAGATGATTGTTGAATAAGTCTGTAAGTATTGGTTGTGTAGAAGTTAAACTCTCGCCCCATGTAGTCAGATGACATTCGTATGCAATTCTCCACTACAACACAGTTGATATTCGAGTGACCCTTCTGTAGATGCTTCCAGTGTCCTGCTTCTTCCAGTCTCTATGCATATTTTCAGGCTTGCCCTACAATAAATATGTTAAAAAGCTGGCAAATCGAGGGGATCTGCCGGTGTGCTAGACATGGCTTCCGTACTATACAAAGGACAAAAAACCTAGTTACAAATGAAGCCAATAGTGAGAGTGTGAGAATTCGTTCTGGCTTTACGTTCGCCTTAAATACAAAGAAGACTAGCAAAATATACCATAACAAGTTCTTATTGAAATATTTCACTAAAAATATTCCATCGTGCTAATTGAAATCAGGCTTGAATTCTTCTCACTCTGACTCAATTATTCCCCTCTTTAGTCATTACGTTTCTCATCTTTTGTCCCGGACATAAGCCGTAAACCATGCTTCGAAATATGCAGGATCGTAAAACTATATGACATTTCATTTCGTCGCATCGTTAACCAGTGCCAGTAGCAATATTTTAATTTCTTTTACGATATACGTCCGACAAGTGCTTGTCGTTTTATTATCCTGGAGATGGTATCAGTCAGATTGAAATTGCAGTTCTTGTCGTTTATTAATGACGAAAGAAAAAAAAATGTATTTCGGAAGCGAGAACAGAGGTTCATTCGGAGTTGTTGATTATTTTTAACGTTGCATTCATCAGCAGTAACTCTCTTACGATTTATTCGATCGTATTTTACTCCCCCTTTCTTTTTCGATAGAAATCCATGTTTTCGTAGGTTTCATCTTTATTCCGCTTGTGTAATATTATTGGTGCATCCTTCTTAAGTGAAATGAGAAAGACGATAGAATAGAATAGATACCTGAAATAAGAATTTGTAGTTCAAGTAGGTACAACGTATATAAATACGAATAATTGTCTGAGCCCTGAAATTAAACAAACATACAAATTGATAGATCAGAGAACACCAGTACCCAGTTTGGCAATTGGGTGATTATGAATCTCTCCCTCTCTCTCTTTGAGACTATGGTCATCCATTTCAGGATAAAGGCCCCTTCTAATACTTTCCACGTTTTGAGGTACAAGATGGTTGGCATCCAATTCGTACGATACTTTAAATGTCGTCAGGTCATATTTTCGTGAATCTTTCAACACTTCTTTCAGTTAGTCTCGGACGCCAGGTTATCATCTTATGAGTCCATCGTTCTCGATGTCGACGTGCTACATGTCCAGTCCATTGCCATTTGAGTTGGGCTTTTCTTCCGAGGATTTCCGATGTCCTCGTTTCTTATTTTGTCCATCAGGCTAACTCCAGCATAAATCTCGCCATAGCTCGTTGAATGACCTGGAGTTTGCTTTTTGATATGCGAGTGAATGTCATTATGTCAAGGCCATATACAAGAACTGGAAGAATATACGTCTCAAATACTTCCCATTCCAGATTAATTGTAATTTCGTTTGGTTCGAATATAAATTTCAATTTGCCAAATAAAGCCCAATCAAGTACTATTCTCATACTATTTCAGAGCTTTACAGAGCAGAGATTTCCTCTAATTAGCTGTACGAGTATTTCTTGACCTAAATAATTATACTTTTTCACATTCTCTTTAGGTTAATTCTTGATGATTACTTGAAAATTGCGGGCTCTATTATTTTGTTTTTATTCAGGTTCATTTCAAGTCTGATGTTGAGGGAGACTCGGTGAAGCTCTATGATCATACTAGGTAGTTCGTCGATGTTATCACTTATCAGAACTATGTGATCTGTAAAACGAAGGAGGTTGTAACTTAAACTTTTCAAAACTCCTTATAAATTAAGTGTAAAGAGTTTTGGGAAGATTGTATCTACCTGACATATTTTTCTTTTGACTCGTATTTCGTCCGATCTCGTGTATTCCTCTATAGTTCTTCGGCAAACCGAAGAACGCCTCAATAGGCGTGTTCATATATGTGTCTGACAAGATTCGAGTATCTTATATCCACTCTTGCTTTGTTTAGGGACCTTAGTGTGGGCCCAGTCTCCTTAGTGTCAAATGCCTTCTCGATGTCTACAATTGCGAAATATAATGGAATGTTGTACTTCGTGGCATTCTCTATCAGTGTACGTATTATCTGTAAATGATCTAAGGTAGAGTCAGTCTGGTTGATATGAATCTGGTAAAAAGTTTATATAAGTAAGCTAATTGGACGATAATTCTCTATGTTGATTCCGTCTTTTTTCTGTATAGCAAGATGACGTTATCCATTCGTCAAGCCTTTTTTCTCCTTTGATACATTTATTAAACAGCGTTCTGACACTTTCCAATTGATTTTCTCCTCCTATCTTGAGCATTCAGCCGTGATTCGATCCTCTCCTAGACATTTATTAGATCCGCAACAAAGTTCTCGCTGTTTTTTCGATAAAAATACAACTTTGTTGTGAAAAATGATTACCAATGAATCATTCAAAATATTGCTCATCGCTAGCTACAACTTTTTTCCATCTTTATGGCAGAGCTCGAATACCGTAACGGCAGAAGTGTTCATCTTTTGAGACTATCCACGAATCACGTCATTTGTTGAGCTCTTCATATAAGGGGAACTGCTGATCAGCTAGACCATGTGCCATCGAACGGAACAAGTAGGATGGTGAGCGTTTACAAGTAGGTTTTAACGGGTTTGGCAACGTGAGGCCAAGCGTTGTCATGCTGTAGAATTACTTTTTCGTGTCTTTGCTCGTATTGTGGCCGTTTTTCGCACAGTGCTTTACTCAATGGCATCAATTGAGTTCGATACCGTTACCCAGTGATGGTTTCGTTCGGTTTCAATAGCTCATAATAAATAACACCGACTAGGTCCCACCAAATACACAGCATAACTTTCGCAGCGTGAATACTCGGCCGAGGTGATGACGTAGAAGTATGAACCCAAGATTTTTTTCTTTTTTGATTGCTGTAATGAATTTATTTTTCATCACCCTTTTGAGGCGATGAAGAAAACGCTTTTTTTGCCGCTGTTGCATTTGTTCACAGGCGAAAAAACGACGCTCAACGTCTCTTGGCTTCAAATCGTAAGGAACCCAAGTTCCTTGCTTTTGAATCATTACCAACGCATGCATCCGCTTGGAAATGGCCTGACGGGTAACTCCTGAAGCAAATTCTTCTTGAGTTTGGCACGGATTCTCATCGAGCAAAGCCTCCAATTCAGCGTCTTCGAAGATTTTTGGCCTCCCTTCGCGGGGAGCGTAAATACTCGGCCGAGGTGATGACGTAGAAGTATGAACCCAAGATTTTTTTCTTTTTTGATTGCTGTAATGAATTAATTTTTCATCACCCTTCATGAGGCGATGAAGAAAACCCTTTTTTTGCCGCTGTTGCAGTTGTTCACAGGCGAAAAAACGACGCTCAACGTCTCTTGGCTTCAAATCATAAGGAACCCAAGTTCCTTGCTTTTGAATCATTACCAACGCATGCATCCGCTTGGAAATGGCCTGACGGGTAACTTCTGAAGCAAATTCTCCTTGAGTTTGGCACGGATTCTCATCGAGCAAAGCCTCCAATTCAGCGTCTTCGAAGATTTTTGGCCTCCCTTCACGGGGTAGGCGTCCACATCGAAATCACCGTTTTTGAAGCGGCCGAACCAATCCCGGCACGTTGTTCCACTTAGAGCAGCATCTTCGTAAACTTTTAGGAGCTCCCTATGTGCTTCAGCCGCCGTTTTCTTCGAATGAAAGAAGAAAATCCACACTTCCCGCAAAGGACGATTATTTCGCACAAAATCAGACAATTTCTCACAACTAAAAGTATATGACGACGCAAAAACAAAATCACAGTGTCACAGTGGTTTGTTTACAATATGTCTAAGCTTTGATCAAGACGTCTTTGATATGTAAAAATCGATCAGCACTTACTTCTGGAGCCATCTATTAACAAAAAGCGATAACTTAGTTGCGCACCCAATATTATTTTTTCATTAGGTTGAGCGCTATTTTCAATCGGTTGGTATGTCAGGATTTTCTCCAGAACATTTAGAATTTTCTTCGCTGATTATAAATACATAAAACGATAATGTCAAACAACTTGTTCTTTTGAGACAAATCAAACATCTGCCTTGATTATTGATGATGATATTTAGATATCATAATTTCCATAACTGTACTGTTAAGTAAAGAGGCGATTCTTCTCACCATCCCCTTCATCTTCCGGTTCGTCAGCGATAATTTGGAAGCAGACTAACAACGTTGCATTAACGTAAACATTGTTTATTATTACTATTTTGTGGAAAATATATAATTCAAATACTCGTTTCCATGCAGAAAATGGGGTGTATTGTATCGTTACAAAATATATAATTGAAATAATATATATATATATATATATATATATATATATATATATATATATATATATATATATATATATATATATATATATATATAAAGATGGACTGAAAATAGTAAGGACTGAACCTATATAAAATATAGACTTAATTATTATATATATTATATATCAGTTTTTTTTCGAAGTTTATGTCTAATAAAAGTACCTCAGAACTCTGATGATCAGTGTCAGTTACCGAGTGATAAAGTATAATAAAATGTAATTTGGGAATATGGCAAATTTAATTAAGTTCTATTTGTTCCTGAAAATTCAGATTTGTAGACTTATCCTCAACGAGGTTACATGGGGGCCGAAAAAGCCGCGAATTGCTCCGAGAAAAGGATATCATGCATGTCACTGACTTCCGAATTGGAGAAGATATCAGAACGGGGCAATCAACGAAGTTCTCTATAAGAATCACTGCTAGAAAACCTCCTTCAATCATGCGAAGACATCGAATTATTTCAGAAAAGAAAATGCATCAACTCAGTTTTACAGTCAACACCGAGGTTTGCTGGCATGATCATGTGTCAATCTGCTTTGGCTTAAGTCAGTTTTCACTGCTTTCATGTGTGGGGGCTCCTTACCCACACATCTCTTTGATAGTGTCCAGTACACCTCATCGACAAGGACATAACGTGTAATTTTCAGCCTCTCGCTCAAAGCGTCCCTTTTTTTTTCGACAGGTACTCCAATGGTAAATGCCTTGAAAAACTGATAGGTTTGGTTAAGGAAAGAATTGAGTTTCTAAGAAAACCATGGTCGCAGGCGATTCAACTAGCAACGCCACATACGCATCTCTATGAAAATTCTTTTGTTCACACAGCTAGTGTGCTCTGGAACTCGCTCTTCAACAGGTGAGTGAACACACATATCAAATCATCTTGGCTACATCTGTGGCATAGCAGACATCGCTTCCTCCCAAATAAATGTGAATAAAAAAAGATGTTTTCAAGAGTCAATTTTAGTGATGATGTTAAAATATTGTTGTTCGCTATATTAAATATATCACCCCCGACAGTCTTTGATGATATGTGAAGGAAATTTTTGTGTGTATTTCTTGTGTTTGGTCTTCGATACATTTGAAAATATTCGAAGCCTTCTTTCCATTTTCTTGACAAAAATTAAAAACAAACATAATTTCTTTCCCTTAAACAAACGGGATTAAGTCATTCCCTCCTAGTGCCCCTGACTTTCTCTTTGTTCCACATCAAAAACCAATTAGAATAACTCATGTTCATCACGGCCCAGTTTATTAATTGGGTTCAGATTGCTCCCATATTAATTATCGCGGAAACTTGTAATTAAATTGTACAAATTGAAACCGAATAAGGCGCGCGGGGCGGAAACTCGGTACAAAGAAAATATGCCCTCTCTCCTCTCCAGTCGGCTGTTTTCATGACGAGTTTCTCCGGAACAAATTATTTGACCTTATATCGCTCAGTTAATTTCAGATTATTAAATGGAGAAAATCGAAGTCCATTTATTCGCGAAGTGTCCCAAGAGGTGTTTGTTTAGGATTTAATGTTTGCTGCGTTGTGAGTCCTTTGTATTGGGAAAAAGTGGGGGCATGATAATGATGTCTGATACTTGGGTCTAAGTTCTCTTGTTTTTCTAGTTGCTTCAGATAAACAACTATTTAATAGCTTTGCCGTTTGTAATTCTGCAGAAATTCTATTGCGGCTATTTACTTCTCGACCAATTTGGCGTCTAATAACTTTTATAAATTCATTTTTTGAATTGTGGAGGCCGTTACTTGATGTAGATCCATGATATAAATGAGATAAAAACACAAGGTTTAACTTTGATCTACACTTTATTTGAAAAAATTCGACGACGTTTCGCTGACACAGCAGCTTTATCAAGAATGAAAAATAGAATGAAGAGTATGGTATTATAAACAAATCGTAGAACAAGTTGGATGAATAACAGGAAAATCCACACCGAGCCATTGTACAGTTAGTATGAAAGGTAATAAAACTAATTGAACAAGTTAAGTAGGGGTGAGTAATTCAAATCTACCTGTTCATTCAAAAGCTTGTCCGAATGTTTGTATCTATTTATTTCTAATGCTTCTAGGAGATCTAATTTTGAACTTTTTGATTTTATATGTAATATGTCAAAGTTTTTATTGAATGAATGGTTTTCTTTTATTAGGTGGTTTGAATAATTTGAATCAGATTTATTTTTGTCGAAGCTACGTTTATGTTCAGATGTTCTTATGCCAAAACTCCTATAGGTCCTACCGATATAAATTTTATCACAAGAACCGCAATTGAGTTTATAGATTCCTGATTTACTTGATTTTTCAACACGAGATTTATTATTTTTAATATGTTTACCTAAGTTATTAGAAGTTTTGAAAGCTATATTAAGATTTTGTTTGACGAGAAAGGATTTAATATTTGTACTTGCAGAACCGCAGAATGTTAAACTGTTGAATATTTTATAGTCTTTATGAATAGGATATACTTCATTTATTGCTTTTTGATAGAGTTTTTACGAATGATTAGGTCTATCATATCCGGATTATATGAATTATTAATGGCTATCTGTTTGATGATGTTTAACTCTTTATTATAATCTTCTACTGAAAAAGGTAAATTGAGTAACCGATGTACCATGCTGTTCAAAGCTGCAACTTTGTGTTGAATGCGATGTAATGAGTATTTATGTATAATTGTATCAGTATGTGTTGGTTTACGAAAGACCGAAAAACATGATTATTATTTTGTTTTGTGATTTTTAAGTCCAAAAATTTATGGAATCGTTCTGTTCAATTTCTATCGTGAATTTAATGTTCAAATGGATGGAATTAATGAAATTAACAAATAAGTCTAATTGACGAGTAGTTCCAATGAAACATACTAAGATGTCGTCAACATATCTATACCAATAAAGAAATTTGGAAATGAGTGGATGTGTATGAATTTTCTGTTCAATATTATTCATAAAAATCTCTGCTAAAAGTGGACTCAAAGGATTTCCCATGATCAAACCATTTTCACTACTGTAATAGATGTTGTTGAAAGAAAAATAATTTTGTTCAATGCAAACGTCCAACAGATTCAATATTTCTGATTTGATTATGTGGTTAACATGATTCGAATTCAACATGTTTTCGATTAATATTCTGACATTACCTGGAGGAACACTTGGGTATAAATTCTCAACATCAAACGAAATAACTTTTGCGTTAGGTGGTAGGTTAACGTTTTTATGTTATTTATCAATTCGAATGAATTTTTATAGAAAATTTTGATTTGAATGAACAATAATTTTAATAATATCTATAAGGTAGTGCGACAATTTCACGGCTGGGGCTGTAACGTAAGATACGACTGGTCTAACGGGGTTATTTACTTTATGCAATTTAATGAGTGAATACAGTTGAGGTGGTTGAGGTTTGGTAAAATTAATTTGTATTTATCTATTGCTTTAATTAAAGATTTTGCGTCATTTATTGCAATTTTAATATTTTCTGGAATTTAATAGTTGGATCTTTGTTTAAAATTGTATAGTTTCGGACGAAATGAAATTTAGAGTTTTAAATAGGTAGTCATTTTTATTTAACGCAATAACAGTATTACCTTTATCTGCTTTTGTAAAAATAACTTCATTTAGTTGAGATTTTTGTTTGATGGCCTTTAAAATATTTTGTTCTTTACTCGGTTTAAAGTCAGCTAATGATTCATTTTTATAATGTCAGATGCTAAATATTTAAGGTGAGTGTTATTAGGAATATTTTTCAGAGAAATTTCAGTATCTATGCCAAGTTCCTCTAAATCAGATTTTATCTTGTTTGATTTAATATTGTGTTTGAAACCTTTCTCCAAGAGATTAGTTTCATCAGTTGTGAAATTAGTATCAGAAAGGTTAACGAATCTATCAAAAATCAAAATCAAATTATTCAAACCACCTAATAAAAGAAAACCATTCATTCAATAAAACTTTGACATATTACATATAAAATCAAAAAGTTCAAAATTAGATCTCCTAGAAGCATTAGAAATAAATAGATACAAACATTCGGACAAGCTTTTGAATGAACAGGTTGATTTGAATTACTCACCCCTACTTAACTTGTTCAATTAGTTTTTATTACCTTTCATACTAACTGTACAATGGCTCGGTGTGGATTTTCCTGTTATTCATCCAACTTGTTCTACGATTTGTTTATAATACCATACTCTTCATTCTATTTTTCATTCTTGATAAAGCTGCTGTGTCAGCGAAACGTCGTCGAATTTTTTCAAATAAAGTGTAGATCAAAGTTAAACCTTGTGTTTTTATCTCATTTTTATAAATTCGTTTATTTTAACTTAAGAGATAGGGTACAATAATGAATCTATTTTCATTCACTTGATTATAGGGTGCGATACAAATAGTGACATTATACGGAATACCACCATCAAACAGAATAAATAATAGTACTCAATGAACATAATGGCTATTAGAGAGGAGTTCTTCTCTCCCTTCTGTGGTCTCTTAACCCTTTCAAGCAAGATGTTTAATTAATCAGTTTTTGAAATTTTTGATTATTTTCTATTGGAGGTTTACTTATGGCTAAAAATAATAGGGTTGCAACAATTTCGAGAACTGTAGAAGGCCGTTTAGTCCAGGACATACTTGTCCCGTTCAGACATTTATGGTGGGACGTATATACTGGGTGATTCACCAGTGGCGCGGTGCTCTGTAGCTCGTACACTCTTGAAGATTTCAGTTTGGTTCGAACGGTATTGTATCTTGAAAGTAAAAATCTACTTCAGCAATTTATTTTGAAGTAAACAGGGTATCCCAATTTTCTATAAAAATGTCAGATTGGAAGACAACTTTTTTGTTCAAGTTTCAAGAGCGTCCTAAACTCTGCTATAATGTGTTTAAATAATAAGTTTTTTAGGTGAGTAGTTTCGTCACAATATTTTATCTTCCGAAAAAATTAATGAAAATAGGCTCTCACATCATCGCATGCTCCTTCGGCCAGAGAGGATGAATACTTTTCTCCATTCGTTTTCTTATTGCTCAATTTAGTGATGAATTGAAATAGATTATCCTCATTCTATAACCTTATCTTTATCTTCGACTATTTTCGAAATAAAAAAAATAAAATAAAGTAATAAAATCAGAGGTTGCGAAAGAAGAGTTTATTAGTACATATCACTATACTTGATCAGAGAAATGAAGATATTTTAAGGTAGTCGTGCATGAAATACGGAATATATTGGTTTCTGGTGAGATGATGCACAAGGTGTTGAACTATTTCAATAAGTGTTCGAAATGTTGCCCATTTCTTTGCGGACATAACTCAATCCATCTGAGGAAAGACCGTTGAACTCTCGACAACATTTGTGGATTAAATGACTGAAAGCCGTCGACTATTCTCTGTCTCATATCCAACTGTGTTGAAGAAGAAATCTGGTAAACGACGCCCTTAATATAACCCCACAAGAAAAATCTAGACTTGTAAGGTCCGGAGAGCTAACTGGCTATCTAACAGGACCACCACGTCCTATCTATTTGTTTGGAAATACATAATTCAAATGCTCCCTAACCTGATGAGAGTAATGTGCCGGTGCTCCATCCTGTTGAAACCACAAATCTTGACTGATATGCTCTGAAACATTGGCAAGTAACATTGGTAGATGATTTCGCAGAAAATCTAAATACATTTTACTATCGAGGTGCCCGTCGAAAAAGTGCGGCCCAATTAGATAACCATCTACTATAGCGGCCAATACATTCAAGGAACAACGATGCTGGTGATCTATTTGTCTCATGAGGTGTGGATTTTCCGTGGCGTAATAATGAAAGTTGTGCCTGTTCACAAGCCTATTCTTGTGGAAAGTTGCCTCGCCCAAGAAAAGAACTCTGTTGAACATATTTGAATTTTCCGCTACTTTGTCACTTGCCCAATTGCAAAAATTAATTCGATTTTCATAGTCTTGATTGTTCAATTCCTGGTGCCGCTGTACATGATATGCATGAAATTTATTCACTTTCAAGATTCTCTGGACGGAAGTTTGACTTATATCTGTTAACTGAGAAATCTCCCTTTGGCTTTTATATGATTCTTCTGTCAGTGTCAACAAAACTGATAACTGATTGTCTTCAGCTGTAACAGTTTTTGATTTTTCATATTTTTTGTAGGCGAAATTACCCGTTTCGATAAATCTAATTAGAAGTTTTTCAAAGCATCTTGCATCAGGATGCCTCTTATCAGGAAACCTTTGTACATAAACTTTACTTGCCAACAAAGAATTTCTATCACACTCACCTAGAATAAAAATCATATCAACCATTTCTTCTTTGGAGAACTTCATGGTAATCAATTGAGAAAATTGGGTTCAAACCTCACTTTAACAATGTTTAGTAACGAAACATGATAAGTTCACCATGTAAAATGCAGAATATGATATGTCCGGACACCTGACAGAAGGTACAAATAAAAAAAGATGTCAACACATACCTCGATTTACGTTTTAATCATCTTGATTTTATCATTCGTTAAAGGAATTATCTTGTTTAGGTTTCATTTTTCACTACTTGAATCATTACAGAAAAAAAAACTTCTGTGCGAATAATGATGCATGTTGATGAGTTTGATACGGTTTGTAAAATTTTCATCAAAAACATTTACAAATAATCGAATATTTCGAAAATGACTTTAAAATTACAATAAATAATTGAATATAATCAAACAAAATAACTTTCAATAAATCTTAGAACCTTGCATTAATAAATAATATAGTGAAAAAAAAGCACGGCAGTTCTGAATATGATTTATCCTCTAGTAAAATCAAAAGGAAAAATATTTTAACCTATTATGGAAGTACGAGTGAGAAACAAGTTTTATATGTGGAAAAATGAATCCAATGAGGCTTTTCGAACAGATAATAATGTGAACAAATACGAAAAAAACTAATACAATAAGTCCGATGAAAATAATAGGTCTAGTTCTTACAAGTCGAACTGCAACGACTGAAATTAATTTTACATTAGTAGGACCCATAGAAATTTTAATATTAGAATAACAGACCACGACGAAGTTTTTTAAATCAAAAGTCAGATTAAAATTAGACAAACCATCATTTGGAATGTAAAGACACTTTAAACCCGAAATTTGAGTTCATACGCACGTATATTGGCAATTGGAGAATACACTCATGGGAATGTTAAGAAATTAACAATTGCAAGCACACATAAAATATTATTAAAGAACAAAAAGTTTAGAAAACGGGGTTTCACCTTGGCACCAGATTTGCAACAGAAAATTTATAAAAAACAGAGTCCTGATTTGTGTTTCAATGTGCTTTTCTAGTAAATAACATGGTCGTGTGGAGAAGGCGTGGGCTAACCAACTCAGCCTGAAGTTCTTCGGCGCCACCACTTTTGATAAACGACTCGAACGTGGAAAAAGCGTCACGATGTCTGTGAAGCTACAATTGAAACACAAAAGTCTGTCAACTAAATAGGAATTTATTTATTTACAACAACACAACCAAAGCACGTTGGTCAAATATCAAATAAAATATTTAAAGAAGAAAATCTACTCAAATTGTGATGGAGATGCGTGCAGTTTAAATTACAGTTAATCAATATATTTGTAGTAAACTCTGTTAAAGTTGAACAAGATGAAATTCGATAATAAGTTAAATTCAGTTGAATTAGTGTCAGGAAATTTTCTTTGAGAACATTATCTTCATTGTTTTCATTGTTTCTCCTAACAATTCGAGGTTATCTCCACAAGCCTAGTTTCTCCATCCAATCCTAAGTTATTTCGCCAAGCCTAAAGTCTCTATCCAATCCTAAGTTCCTCGAGATATGGATATGGATAATTATCCAATCCAGAGCAAATCCTGATTTACAGAATAGAGATTTCCTCATAATCAAAACTCTCTCTATATCCCAGGGCTCGGAAAATTTACATAAGCAAAAAATTTTCGAAATCACTTGATTGTTCGAGTTCTGAATTCAGAAAGAAATCGTTAGTCTTCAGAAAATGATGAAACGAAATCGTCGCTACCATCTACGATAGATCGTATAAGGTTAAAAATTAGAAACCAAGAGTAGTTTTCTCATCGCCGGCAACGTCGCAGTGATACGAGATATATCTGTCTTTGACAATTTAACCTAACCTATAAAATTATCAAAACAAAATATTGACAAGGACTCCTAATCCTGCATTAACCATAGAAGTTTGTTCCTAAGACGAACAGTAACAGGATATTCAGATGATTATAATTTATTCACTAGTGCAATAAGATGTTTTCTTAACCCAGGTGTTCAAAAATAATATCAGATCTGTATTTAGTTTTTTGAAACCTTACGAGTTTTGAGTTCGTCACCTCTATTGAATATCTCCAAGGAGCTATCATTACAATAGACTTTATGGAATTTCCTAAAGATTAAATCATTAGTTTATTTGTTTTTTCTTTTTTGTTCACTTCTATGTAAATAACTTACCATCATTGTTGCACCTCAATCGTCTGAGAACAATATAGTGAAACGCGCCACGACTACTTATATTTCAGTAAAAATCCTGAAAATCTTAAATTCTTTTATTCAATCATGGATTTTTATCAAATAAGAGCTTCCCAGTACAAATATTGAAAATATTAGTGACACAAATTACTTGTTTTGTTGTTTGGAAATGATTGTCTGGATACTGTATATTAATAGAGTATTCGTTTCAAGATATAAAATATATTTCATGTTTTTGTGTCCAGAGTAATTTGTCAAAAGTAAAGATATTAATTTTAGGCCATAAACCTTGGTAACATCCAAGTAAGTAATAATGGACGAACCGATTAATTTCCCTGAAAAATCGTCGTAATTCTCTAGAAAGAATTACTTTAATCAAATGCAGGAGAACTGATTAAATTAATCTGGCGACACTAGCGCCTTTTAGGCAGTTATTTTAGTTCTCGTCGCTCACTAATGAGTACGACGTCCTGCTCTGTGCCAATATTTCACACCGTTACTTCTGCGGTCGCCGCTGTCATGGAAGTCTGTTTTAAATTACCAAAAGATTTACTGAACTAGTTCTATGGTCTTTCGTGCCCATTCCGACTATTTACCCAGTAGTGAGCAAAAAGAGGGGGCGGTTTACCACCACTACGTAGCGGCTGTTGAAAATTAAGCCCTCGTTTTCCCTGACTGATGATTGTGTTTCCGCAAACCGCTAGGTTCAGTTCGTTGCCTCCGTGTTGTTTTTTTCGCTCCGGCACTATTGTCTAAAACGTTAAGACTAAAGGTGTTCGTTGATTTATTTCCGGGAAATGGAGGGAAAGAGTTTTTTGAATTCTGATTGTTAGTCGATTGTAAATCGCGATGAAAGCAGAATTAAAAATAGCCATTTTGTTTTACCAAGAATGTTTCATCGTTTTATACGTACACTTAGAAAAAAAAGAAAGAAAAAAAAAAGAAGCTTATGGTATTATTTAATTTGTAATTTTGTTCGATGCTTTTGAATTACTTTCGGAGCGCGAATTTGTTTTGTGCGAGAAATGTAGTCCTGATAGAGCTAACCTTTAGTTAATCCCTGTCTTACATTTTGAGTGCAATCATTTGACTACGATTGAACTGGCCTCAATTTCTGCGATTTATTGGTCGCGAGATCTAGATTCTTTTCTTTTTGAATTTCGTATCTTTATATTTAATAGCTGCAACCATTTCACACCTAAAATTTCCTCTTTTTACGTTGCTCTCCTATCGAGCGTTGGAATCCATCATCTTCATTTCTGACGGCTTCGAAATAGCATCCAACTTATGCTTCTTCTTCCTCTAGTTATCACAAATTTCTACGATCAGTTATAATCATCGAGCATCACATGTCTAAAATATTGCAACTTTGTAGTCTTTCGACGTTAAAAATCTATTTCTCGACATTCCTCCGAAAGATACGAACTACTTAGTTGAAGAATTATTAGAAAGGAATCATGTCAATACGATCATTATATCAGATATTTTTCATTATTACAAATTTGTTCAGATCAAAATTATTTCCATTTCAATAACAAATATTATACTAGTTAAGACGGCTTAATTATGGTCAATCCGTTAAGTCCTTTGATAGCAGAAATATTCATGAATAATTTAGGAAATTAATTCATAATTATCCACTAAGTAAATATTTTTAATACTGGTATCGCTATGTAGACGATATCATTATTTGCTTCACAGAAACAGGTTGACACTTAAAAATTTTCGAAAATCATATGAATTCATTACATTCAGAAATTGAATTCACAACCGAAATAAAGCAATAATTCAATAAATTTCTTAGACGTATCAATTTCGAATGAAAATGGAATACATGTTTTCGCAATTTACCATAAGCCGTCACATACAGATATTATAATACATAACTCGTCGTGTCATCCGTATCAACATAAAATATTGCATTAAACAGTTTTATTCATAGATTGATTAACATCTCGTTATCACCAGAAAATGTCAACAAAGAATTAAATTTGATTAAACGAATAGCTAAAATAATGGTTACAAAATCCCAAAATAATAAATAATATTTTAAATAAAAACAAAGTAGAATCGCATTGAATGAAGTTTACCCTGTCGATAAATTGAAACAAAATCTCAACACCTTAATTCCTTACATTTATTGGATGTACCTGCCATCAATAACCACTTAAGAAGAAACAACCCAATAAGCTTTTAATTACTTGAGAACATTTGTATTTATATTCTCATTCTTATTTATATATAGTCGTCATAATTTCTGTACATTCATTCGTCTGAGAAGCTACGGTGTATTGAAACGCGTTACGAATCACAATTATTAAGTAAAATTCCGAAAAACACATTACTTTCTTCTATTATTTGTAGTCTTGAATGTCTTCCTGTCTCCTTTATACTTGCCAATTTGTATTTATTACATCTCTGTGCAGGGTTGCCAGGTTTCGACGTTTTAGAACTGAAGATATGAAGATTCTTTTTGCGTGAGGAATTCATTGTTGCAAACAGTTCAAGGTAGCTTTTGCCAATTCCCAGTTAATTGAAAATTTTGGAAATCAGTCAATTGCCAATATATCGATTGTTTTTGAAGTTATGTAAAAATGGTTTTGACAATCAACTGGCACTATTCTACGTAAAACGAAATACTTTCGGAATTTTTTTTTGTCCAACGGTTTTGAGATACAATGCAAATCTGCCATAGGCAGATTTGATTTCGCTGAATAGAACTTTTTGTTTGCAAAAATATATCACATTTGCATTCAATTCTCCCATCCAGGACATGTTTTCAAGAAAAACAGAGAATTGTATAACTTTTCCCTGATTTTACTGGACAGTCCGAAAATTAATTCTGGCAATGGCAATTCACATAAGTTATTCAATGTTTTCTCATCAATTTATAACTATTATATGAATATGATATCGTTTGTAATAACGAAGCGACCATACCGTACATAAATTTTGAACCCATATATGCCTTGGCGTTAAATATTAATATGACGATGGGGGAAACATTTCTCGGAAAAACTGCGGATTTTCTTCAAGTTTTGCAGAAACCGATTTCAAAATCGAGTTGATGTTGGAAAAAAACTAGGTCATTCTCATTTTCCAAGGTTAGATTTCACAAAACTGGACTCGTGTATGACGGTTTCAAGTACTGGTTTTTCAATTTGTTAAACATCATCATTAAATAAATACGTAGCTGTGAAGCAATTTCCTCTATACTGATGTTGGGTTCTTCGTTGATTAAATTGAGTACTGATTCTTAGTATGCTGGTAATCTAACATCACGATAGCGCCTACAATCACGTTTCCTATTTTTGAAATTTTCGAATTCTCGTAGTCATGATGATGCCGTGAAAACAAAGTATGATAAAGACCACACGATGAGGATACATTCTCGACATTATCGTTAGTCCTTAGACGAAATGTATATTTTCACCGTACACTAGATATTTATTAATATGTTAACACGAAAACATTGGTAAATACGAAAAAAATGCATTAGTCCAAAAAGGTTCCAAATTGATGAAATATTCAAATTTAAGTAACCCATGACGTTATGAAAAAATGTTCTCGTGTGCAGAAAAAACACGTGAGTCAAGAAAAAAATAGCGCTCAAGATTTTCTAATTCCTTTGAAGGTGGAATAATGTGGACTTTGTAATGGACTTCCTAATTTGGAATCAAATATCTCATAAACTCTAGCAGTCAAAAGAAACATTCCAAATTACCGATTTACAGGATGTTAACGCCTCGCAGAAAGGAAGAGTTTGCAAATATATATGTATAAAATGACTTTGGGAATTACCCTTTGAAACATTCAATTATTTACACCCTGTACACAGTGTGCCGCAACGAAAGTTGCTGATGTATAACATCAACTTACTCTTCAAATTTTTGAATAGAGAGAAAAGGTGAACGATACCTCCTCAGAACTGCTACATAACTGTGGAAGAATTTTCAAACTCCTATAAAATCTTGTGAATATACAGGGTATACCAAGTTGAGTGGCCTATTAGACGTTTATGGAGAATTAATAATGCTATCGTTCTAAAATTTTGGTATTTGATTCAACTAGTCCGAAACTCTTTTTCTAAAATATTTTCACCTCAATGCCACTTCCCGTTATACCGGATTATCTGGACGGACGAGGTCAAATTTTCTAGTGGGCGTGTTTTCAACCGGAATAAATCACACTTTTGGGCCAACACAAATCCTCATATTACGAGGGAAAGAAATCCTCAAAATAAATTTAGTTTTAATGTGTTTGTACTTTTGAAGGACAACAGATTTTAGTATTTTATGTATGATAAAAACTTAAATGGTGAACTTTATATGGAGATTTTGACGACGGCTAACTGACTTCGTTGACACTTTATCTGTAGCTGAATCACGGCGTTATTTGTACCAACTCGATGGGGCGCTAGCTCATCGCACAAATGAAAATTATCGAATTTTAACTGACATGTTTGAAGATAGATAGATTGGAACCAACGGTCTTTGTGGCCTTTAAGGTCACCTGACATAACGCCTATGGATTTCTTTCTTTGGGGAACGCTGAAACATAAAATTTCTCCTAAAACTGTGACTTCAAGATATGATTTGCATAACAGACTGCAAAATGTTTTCATGCAATTCGATGTGGGGAACGGAGGCAAGCCACATCACAGGGTGTTATGTAGCGTGTTTAGTGGCCGCTACTACTTTAACTGAATAACCTTTGGATGAACACGGTGCAAGTTTAACACAGTGCAAGTCACTTTGATTATATGACCAATGATTCCGCAAAGAATCCCCTCTACCATGGGCGACTATCGAAGAATGGCAACTGCGAGAACACTGGAGTTCATTCATTTTCTTTGAAGACTTCGTTGAAACCACTCGAAATTAGTTAATCATAATCATGTGTGAATTGTTTAATAACCTTTTAAAATTAAAGGGGTGAGTAATAATCTATTGTCATCCGCTTTATTTCTTTATTTTCTGTTGATATTGAGCAAACATTGAATTAATACCTAGTTCCCTCCCACAACTAAGTATTTATTTTCAATTTCCATCTTAAAATTAATATTCTAAACATGTGCATAGATTTCTGAATATCTATCCTCGATAATCTCATATTCTCTTTAGGTCACATTTACTTTCAGAGTGGCTCTATGGTTTCTACGTTCTTAATTCTTAATTAACCTCTCTCCGGCTTTATTTGAATGGCCTGGAAAATAAGTGATATTTATTTTTATCATGATATCTAGATTTTCTTTTGCTAATTGATTTGCAAGTCTGATGTGTTCAATCACCATTCTATTTTGTTATTATATGTATATCTGTATATTTATCTGGGCTATTTTTAATTTTTAATTTTTTAAAATTGTTCTTGTACTTATCACGAGCACATGGTGATATATGAAAACTTTTACAGTTTTTTGGAGAGGACAGAACAGGAGTTATATTTTTTTGGAGAGGACAAAATACCAGCTATATTTTTTCTGGAGAGGACGAAACACGAGCCATATTTTTTTGGAGAGGACAAAATACCAGCTTTATTTTTTCTGGAGAGCACGAAACAAGAGTCATATTTTTTTTGAAGAGGACAAAATACCAGCTACAGTTTTTTTGGAGAGGACAGGGCACCGGCCATATTTTTTTTGGAGAGGACAAACAAAAATTTTCGGGTGGACAAAGGAGTTCAATCATTTTCTTGTATAGCCACTAACCTCCATTACTTTTAGAAGAGATCAATTTTTTTCTCGGATAGCCACCATCCTCCATGATTTTTAGAGGAGATTTTATGTGCTAGAAAATCACTATAAAGATGGGTCCATTTCTTAAATTTTGTGAATCCTACATATTCATGAAATAGATAATTTTAAATAAATTGTGTACATTTTATTGGGGAGGAACTGTCAACGTAGGATGCTTGAAGGGAACTTAAATCCACAACCCATCTAAACGACTGAGCAGGGTAAACCACAAAGTGTAAACCTTTTCTAATTAAAGTCATTATTATTAGTTTACATCCTATTAGTAATTGGGTAGGTTACAGTTATTCGTCGAGTAGAACTATGTCTAGTGAATGGTCATCGCTTCTTACAATTATAATGAGATTTAGGAAAATAGAGTTCAATTCGATTTGATATTTTTTAATTCGACTTGAAAATTCGGACAACAACTGCAGTTTCAATTTTTTTTTCTCTTAATTTATCAATTATCCAATGACGAAAGGACAGTTGTTTGTTAATGTTCTGGGAACTGTGTATGCACGAGCAGGAATCTAAGCCGCATTTACCATTTAAAAAATCGTAGTGTTTCATGTTTCTTCGTTCCGAAATATGAGGCGTAAAAAAGAGCACTCTGTATACTGAGTGAGATTTAGTCGGATATGAGTTATATCGCGCATGGTTTCCTGTTTGCAAAACACCTTTCATTATTTTGGTAGCCCACGCCGTTCTCGAAATATATCATTGTTTTCAAAAGGCAAAAAATTGATAATTTTCAAGTAAAACGAAACAAGCAAGACTTATGTGTTAGGTGTTTTTGTAATTAGAATAACAAGTGTTATCGAACCAGTAATCAATATACAGGGTATTTGAATTTGGGAGGCTTTTACTTGGTAAAATTCCATTATCAATAATAAAAAACAAGTACTGTGTTTTAAGGATTTTTACTTAATAATTGCGATTCGTAACGCGTTTCACTACACCGTAGCTTCTTCAGACGAATGAATATACAGAAAAATATAAATGAGAATATAACTATAAATGTTCTTGAGTAATTAAAAGCTTATTGGGTTGCTTCTTCTTAAGTGGTTATTTATGACAGGTATATCCAATAAAATTAAGGAATAGATTGTTCCCCGAAAAGATTCAATAGAGGTGAAGGGCTTAAATCAACTTGTTCATTGATGAGTCTACCTGAGTGTTTGTATTTATAGATTTCTAATGTTTCCCAAAGATCTACCTTCCAATATTTATTATCTGTATGCAAAATTTCAAACTGTGGGTCGAAAGAATGATTATTTTCTAAGAGATGATTCGCGTAATTTGAATCTGATTTTTTATTTGAAAAACTGCGTTTATGTTCCGATATTCTAATATTAAAATTTCTATGTGTTCTACCAATGTAGAAATTATCACAGTCATTGCAATTCAATCGATAAACACCTGATTTATTGTTTTTACCTGGTTTGGTAAATTACGCGAATCATCTCTTAGAAAATAATCATTCTTTCGACCCACAGTTTGAAATTTTGCATACAGATAATAAATATTGGAAGGTTGATCTTTGGGAAACTTTAGAAATCAATAAATACAAACGCTCAGGTAGACTCATCAATGAACAAGTCGATTCAAGCCTTTCACCTCTATTGAATCTTTTCGGGGAGCAATCTATTCCTCAATTTTATTGGATATACCTGTCATAAATAACCACTTAAGAAGAAGCAACCCAATAAGCTTTTAAATACTCAAGAACATTTATAGTTATATTCTCTTTTATATTTTTCTGTATATTCATTCGTCTGAAGAAGCTGCGGTGTAGTGAAACGCGTTACGAATCGCAATTATTAAGTAAAATTCCTTAAAACACAGTACTTGTTTTTTATTACAGGGTATTCTATATTAAGTAACAAAGTTGGTATGCACCCCCTGTATAACCAAAAGTGCCATTGAGGTAAAGATAATTTAGAAATATAGTTTCGGACCAGTTGAATCAACTGCAAAACTTTGCAAACGATAGCATTATTAGTTCTCCATAAACGTTTAAAAGGCCATTCAACTTGGGATACCTTGTGTAGAGTGAATGAATGAAAAGTTTGAAAGGCCCAATAAGTGTAAGGTTTAACGACACAAACGAGCAGATTTCAATATAAAGAAAACATTTATCTACAATCACTGGTTACTTGATTAATATCCTAAATACGGGATGTGACTCCTCAATTTTTTTTCTGGGTATAATTCTATCGAAATGACTCTGTTTTCTCAACAATCTACTTTACTATGCATACATCTTTGAATTCTTTTTTTACAATAACAATATTTAAGTTAATTCGAATTTTTTTCTGAAAACAATGAACTTTCAACCCTCTCTTGTAAATCCGTCAAGGTAGTAATCGTTCAAATACAATTTATCGAAGGGCAGAGTCTACATGAAATGCGGGCATTAACTCATTTTAATTTTCAACCTGTTCCAAGAGTTTGAATGCTAATCGTGTTCGATAATTCAAACTAAATATGCAAATTATTCAAATTATTTGGCATCCCGATTAGTGGGTCCCTAAGCGTTGAAAGTAATGTAAAAATCTATTAAAAGGTTGAAAGCCTTTTCAAGGCCTTATCAATGGCAGTGAGCAATGTCATATGTAGATATGATGTCTTTTAAATATTAGAGCAGCCATAATCAAAATTCTAGAAATGTTAGTTAATTCAATTTATGCTTAGTAAAATTAGATAATTTGCTGTAGCAATTCAAAAAATTGTTGACTCTTCGAAACTCAACGAGACTTATTCATTCAAATTAACGTGTCTCGATAACTATGGTCATTGACACGAGTACAAGTAGATCAAAACAGATTATAAAGCGATGTATATTTCAGGAACTGTAGTTGATGATATTTTTTTCATGAAAAAGTATGTGACTTAGATTCTTCATCAGTTGGAATTTCAATATATCCTCCTGGTATTTCGTGCAATCTATGAGATAGCTCCCATCGCAGCTGTCGCATAGTGCAGCGTCCTTCGATGACTTGAGGTATCTGTGTTTAAGTCGAGTATGTCCTATTTTCAATCTGTAAATTACAATTGCATCCATTCATGCTTCACTTAGTGGTAGTCTGTTCGAGATGGAAGATGTAAGTCTTATAATCTAGAGGGAGTTCTGTTCTATTACTATTACGTTTTCATCTGTAAGTTTTGATTCAGATTCCCTATCAATTCCTCCATCGAAAAGAGGTGAACATACAGGTTGATCTAACTTCGACGGTTCCTTAACTGCAAAATCGGCAGCTTCTATCCCTGGAATACTAACGTGGAATGGGACGAAAATTATTAATATAGAAATGATCATCAGCCTTGAGATGACTGGCACAATTCTTGGATGTTTTGGATCATGTGATGAAACGAATAGTGGATTTTGGCAACAATAAATGACAAGGTGTCAGAACATATACCAATTCTTTGAAAGTCGCGATTACAAAAACTTAATTAATGTAGGGCAGGGTGGCTCAAACGGTCGATCGCGAGTTTTCAATAAGTAGGTAACTAAGTACAAAAATTTATTACATAGTAAAATAACACTCTGCTAGCGGCAAAAAGCGGCTTTATCAAAGGAACGCGCGGTACTTGTCCAAGAAAAGCCGCGTTTTGTATTCTTGCCGCTTTTCGTTTGACGGGAGTATTCGAGACTTTCGTTCACGCCGATATGAATGTTGCGCCTGTAGGAATTGGAGTCATTCTGAATTGTAAATTGAAGGCAATACTACGTCGATACAATGTATATTATTGAGTAGAACAAAATGAGTGCAACCAAGAAATCTAAAACGTATCATTTTAATAACGATTGGGAGGACGAATCTTTCTTTTGTATGGTGAAGGATAAGTGCATTCGTCTTATTTGTCGTGCGTCAATTGCAATATCTAAAACGGTTCCCAAAAATTATGAAAAGGATTTTGCGCCACAGAGTGAATTAAGAAAACGAAAAGTTCGTGATTTGGTATCTTGTTTGAAAAAAGAACAAACCATGTTCACAAGACCAACCAAACAGTCAAATGCTGCTACAATCGCATCATTCAAGATATCTCATATTCTGGCGAAACACAAAAAACCATTCGAAGATGGATCGGTTGTGAAGGAAGTATTTATTGAAGCGGGTGAGACGTTATTTGGAGATTTTAAAAATAAAACAGAAATCATGTCTGCTATTAGAGAACTTCAGTTATCTCGCCCGACTGTCACAAGGCGTATTGAAGTCATGAGTCAGGACATGACAGATAAACTAAAACATGAATTCATGAAATATACTTTTCTTTACAGTTCGACGAATCCACCGATATGACAGACACTGCCCAGCTGTGTATTTATATTCGGATGATATTCAATGACTTGTTGGCTAAGGAAGAATTTTAAACAATCATTCCTCTGAAGGGGAAGACCCGTGGCGAAGATATATATGACGAGTTACCAATATATAAATAAGTGTGCATTACAACCGATGGAGCACCAGCAATGACTGGAAACAAAAACGGTTTTGTGGCATTGTGTCGAACTAAAGAAGATTTCCCTTCATTTTTTTCATTCCACTGCATTAAACATCAACAAGCTTTGTGTTCAAAAGTTTTAAACACTGAGGAAATTATGGGCATTGCACCAAAAATTCCATCCGTGCACGAAGCTTGCAACGGCGGCTCTCTAAATTGCAGTTGGAAGATAGGGAGTCAGCTGAACACACTGATTAATTATTCACACGGACGTTAGGTCAGGTGGTTGAGTCGCAAAAAAGAGAAAGGTTTCAAGAATTATTGCCCGAAACAACAGCTTTTCTAGACGAAAGAGGTGATGTCACTCAGATGTTGAAAAACGAAAAATGGCTGACTGATTTGGCATTTTTGAAAGATATTACAATTCACTTACACACCATTAACTTGGAGCTTCAAGGTAGGTAACGGGAAAACTATGATTGAGATGATCAGCGCAGTAAACGCATTCAAAAGTAAATTACAACTTATGATAGATCAACTCAAAAGAAAGAATCTGAATCATTTCCGTCTTTGAAAGCTAGAACTCTTCAGTTGAATTATGATTTTAGGATTAAAGTAAATTGGCAAATATAGCATCATTTATGAGTTATCCTTTTCCATGTAAAAACATTGAGGAATTAGCTACTGAAATAGCAAATCAGTTTAATATGAACTCATGTTCTGTTGAAAATGAGTTGGTGCAGATTATAGCATCTGGTACAGATTTCTGGTGTTTTATATCTGAAGATAAATAACCGAATCTAAGGCAAATCGCCCTTCAACTGACAGCAATTTTTGGGTTAAATTACTTGTTCGAGTCTGCATTTTCTCAAATGAAGATAATTAAGTCAAAATATCGCAATCGAATATTGAGCTGAGGACATGCAGTGCCACGATTCAACATCCAAAGTCACTCCTCAGTTGAGTTTAACACTATATGTAACTCTTTAGTTTAATAACAACCAATAAAGTCGCAATTTTGAATAGCTATGAGTTTTTCATTGATATTATAGAGAAGAATCTAACTAAACCTAACCCAAACCTTGACTAGAATAATGTATATTGTGCGGAAAGCTAATATCTATATATGCTACGGTGCACCCTACCTAGGTGGGTAGGTAGGTAGGGTGTATCGTGTATGTACGACAACCCTGCATCACACATACTTGCAGCCTCTCAGAGTTGATCGTAAGTAGTCTAAAAATATTGGGGAAGATCGCCAGCAGTTCAAGTCTGAGCATCCCTTCCGTAGGGCCCTGCGGATTGCATATAATTCTCCTGTGAATGCGCTACAACGTGGGAACAGTCGGTCAGACACTCTGACGTATTGTATGATACTACAGAGCAACCTACAATGTCTCATCCGTGAATGAACTAAAATTATATGAACCTTAGGTCATCAGCCTCAAAGACTTGTACCTAATAAGAGGTATGTCCCTTCTTCACAATATACACTAAGAGATATATTATTATATTCCCTACCACGGTGAAATTTTTGGAGTATGCAATCGGTTTTGGTGCTAACATATCACTATATTAGGTAGCTTTTTCCATAATGAAAGTATGGATTGAAGGTTTACGGGCTTGCTTAAAGGTTGTGGTGGTCGACTATTCAGACTAAACAGTAGCTGCAGCAAATTGTAGCACACAAGGTCGCAGAACCTGATCAACGCAGTTATCTTACCCAGATTTCAGCTCAAATCATCGCAGTAGTTCCTCTGCTGCTGTGTACTTCCCGGACTTTGAGTCTTCAAACATTGCGAAGTTACCTCCACTCGAATATAATCGAGTCCAGTCGAAACTTAGATTCAACATTGAACAAGTCATTAAGTCCCTACTGTTTATGATTTTGAGCTCATTCTTATCGAGCTATGAGATTTTTTGTTAGCAGCTGAAAGCTCCAAGGTATTGTGGAGAGAAGATTGGTTCCATGTAAGCTACCGCTAACAATTCTTTTTGAAATATTTAGGTTATGAATTTGATTCAGTGGATTTCTCAATTCATTGAACGTCATAGTGGTTTGTTGAGTGTGGTGTTGTGCAACTATTGTAACACGATCTATACATTAATATTAGTCTTTAATACTCTCTGTATCATAACGCTTTGACTAAAGCCCATTCGGTTGTGAAACTTTTGTTTTTATTGACCCACCATATCACGTATTTCAACTACTATGACCCTGATTTTGTCATCATTTTGGATGAAATCTATTTTAGGCTGAACTATTTTGTTATTAAAGTATCCTTATTGAGCACAATGCTCAATTAGGATACGGAAGCAACCCACAAAATATTTAAGAAATAGCACTGTGATCTGGCTACTAATAACTGTTGATTTATCGCCGTTAAACTACTTTTTATGGAACATTCAATGGAGAAAATTCAATATGGCTCGTCGATGTACTGCAGTTAGAGCTGGTCCTCGAGCCAAATTCCCTGAAACGTTATCGAATCATTTCAGTGCTAATTTGCACTCCACTATTCAGTCGAGGTGCTTATAGAGGTCCACTAAGCATCATGAGTATGTAATGTAATGGCTGTCAATTATTTTAACACTAATCAATACTTGCTTATGCATCTTTCGAAAACTTTCCATCTCTGAGATATCTTGAATGAGGGGTATCTAGTTTATTTAAATACTAAGATCAGCGAAAACCACTTTGTTAATATAAATAAAATTTAGCCTTTACCTGCAACAGGAGACAATTTTCTCATAACACACCATCTTGATTTCCACTGAAAAGGAAATAGAAACATTAATAACACATATATAGATAAATTTGTTGGCACCACTGATATACTTCGACGAAAATTGCTTCACTTAATTTAAATTATTTTTAAATTGAATCTCTCAAACTTAATGACGATTTTGAATTACCATTTCCTTCACTTTATCGATAATAACTTGAGTTGAAGATGTTGATGGTCGTCCAGTGTAAGGAAAATCTTCCATCGCATCTAGGCCGCTGTTGAATGCACTGTACCACTCATATGCTTGTTTTTTCCATTTAGTCAATTCACCATGAGCCTTCTGTAACATATTCAGCGATTCGGCACACAAAATTTCATTTGCAATATAAAATTTGAGACAAATTCTTTGTTCGATATTTTTATCCATTGTGAAAACAGCAGAAACCACTCGTGAGAAGTGACAAAATCGAGCACTGTAAACAAACTAAACCACAGATCGTGTTCAAACGTCAATAGAGAAAGCAATTGTGCCAACTCAGCAACAATCATAACTTTGACAATCGTTTTAACCAGATTTTTTGAATAATCAATTCTCGGTGCTTTTTTAACAAATTCTATTGTTAACGATTCTAAGACGGCTATTAACGGGGATAAAAACATGTAAATAAAGTTATTTTGCATGCCAAGAGTTCGAATAAACGATTCCAATGAAAAATGTATACTATCAAATGATAATTAGTAAGCCCACCTCTTTCAGAGCGAAAAATCATCATTTAACTGTAACTACGTTATTAAATGTAAAAATAACTGCAGCCGTAACAACAAAAACCATTCAAAACGAACTGAAAACCTATCGCAAAAAACCTGGTAATGATGGCCCAACAATGATTTCGAACGGCAGTACAAATTGCTGCATAACATTTTCATAAAACATTGCTTTTTCCGATAGCGCTCGTTTCCACTATCCGAGTTGCACGAAATTGATACCGCCATTGAAATAATTGGACAAAATAAAACCGTTAACCGCCATTTTGTTTTTTTCTCCTTTTTTCCAATCTCTTTATTTCGATCACAGCGACGATTATTTCCGGTAAGATGTTGGCTTGCAGGGTTTGAAATTAATAGCTTGAGACTTGTAGAACGTAACAAAAAAAGGTCCCGGTTATCAGTGAGGCTATTAGTCGAGAAATAATGATTGAGACGGTGATGAAAGATTTAGTGGATGTAATATCCATCGCGATCGTCCTATTGGAAAGGAGAATGGTGAGAAATCTGTTCTACACTTTAGAATTATCTCCTGGGTAGATGAAATATGAGGAAATCAAGCGTTTGTCGTCGCTCCGTATCCCTATGAAATTTCTGAACATGAACATTGTTACAATTGAATATTTCAGTCTAGTAACATTGCGTTGATTTGTAATTCTTGAGTAAGCTCGCAAGAAAAAAAAGATTCCATAATAAACTTCCTAAACGCGTTCTTCATAACCTGAATTCATACTTATGTTTATGGAAAAGCGTGGACTTTACGACGAGCGCATAACCTCTATCTGACGCAATTTTTATGATATTGACTCTGATTTAAGAAAATTTCAATGAATTGTGAAGTTAATGAGAAAAAAAGAAAAGATCTGATGGAAAAATTTATTAAATTAATTTTTCAAAAATATCTTTCCTCCTCTGTTTCCATGCGACACCATGAAAAAGCTATTGAAATGGTGAAAATGAAAGATCACATGTCTAATATCCATAGATCGTCATAAATGAATTTCAATGTTGCTTATCTTGATATTAATTTTTGAAATGAAGTCCTCATGTGAACGAATATTTTTTAAGGCTTTAAGACGTGTGGGGGGGAGTCATTAGTAGCTTAACTCCAAGTTTGTGGGGTTGCCGCACTTGTCCCCCGGTCACCATCTTGGAAAAAGGGGTTCAAACACCTTTTTCGCGATATCTCGGAAACTACATGCCCTACGAAAACTCTAGGCCGACATAATTTGTAGCAAATCGCTTTGACTACAAACATGCATATACAACTTTTTGCCCTAAATTCAAAATTGAAGAAGTTATAAGCAAAAAAATGAGAACATTTCTATAAAAATTTTCTTTTTACACATTTCACAAAAAAATTACCTCTGACTAATCTCGTGAATGATCTCTTGACGAAAATTTTTCTCTCTAACTTTTTTCAATTTCATTCATTTAAAACGATATTACAGCGCTCAAAGGTTGACCGGGTTCCCCAATGATCATGAGAATCCAGTCGAAACAAAATGTTCAACTTAGTTTTATGACCTTTTTTTATATGGTGAATACATTCTCGAAAATATTTGTCTAATCCCTGCTTAGAACTTTACTTATTCATCGCCAACTCTTTTTCCCGCCGCCTATGTGGTAGAGTCTGTAGGCGCGTTTTTTTTACGTGGTATACCCAGTAGGCCTACTCCACAGGCTGTGGAGGTTGATGACATAATCTTATTTTCAACCAATCATTAGCTAGCTATTCTATTCTACTTTTTCTCGATAGTCCAGGCTGTGGCTCAGAATGTAATTCAACGTCGAATGTGAAGGTTTGGGGAGTGACAGGAGTTAACATTGGAGTCATAGTTGGAAGTTCATCTTCGAGTTCATTAACTTTGATATGCTTCACAATTCCCTTCGCATCTGCAGAAAATTAATTTCATGAGATCGGGAGGTGCTGGAGGCTTGGAGGCTTGTATTGGCATCCAAATGTTTGCATGCTCTTTCTAGCCCCAATCCTCAGGATTTTGATATCTTCCGAGCCACGATTGGACCTGGTGATATACTCGGAGACTGTGAAAACCAACTGCATCTGTTTGGGAGGCAGCGATGATGAACTAATAGAATTTTTAGTCACTGTCTTGGCAAATCGTTTATTTCTCATGCTGTCTAATAAGTCGTCTTTATTACCGCCTTATAAAGCTACGAAAAAAGTTGGCCAACAAGAGTGAGCAAAGATGTATCTACTTTCCCATTCAGGAATATCGTGGTACCATCTGATAAATCAGGTTTCTTCCTAATTTTTATAAATTTTAGTTTTCCCATATTATAGGCTGCTGATGTTGTATCACATCCTTAGAAAGCATGAAGAAACTACAAATTCTGTGCTATAAGATCTCCATACATACAACTTAAAGGGCTATATAACTGAACAGGTTTTGAAAAGTAAATGTTTGGCTGTATTCTACCTAATGCCGTGAGCAATACAAGAATGCCAATGTCCTCTGCCACAATAATCATGAGATTGGGACGCATTAAGCGCAGCAGAGACGGTGATTGAATCTGAATCTGATTGAACATTCTCGAAAATGTACACTTCTCTTAGAAAATACTAAAAGAAGCAATAATTTGGTAATTTCCATGGCAAGGAAAACAGTTAGCAATGAATAAGTAAAGTTATCGTTAGGAATTCAACGAAAATTTTTGAGAATGTATTTACAATAGAAAAAAGATCATAAAACTATGCATTTTGTTTTGACCGGATTCTCATGAGCATTGACGAACCGGGTCAACGTTGGAGCACTGTAACAGCATTTTAAATGAATGAAATTGAGAAAAATTGAAGGCAAAATGTTCCTTAAAAGAGCATCTACATTTTTGTAAAATGTATAAAAAAAAGTTATAGAGCAAAACATCAAATTTTTATAGAAAATTTTTTTACTTTTCTGCTTCTAACTTCTTTAATTTCAGATTTAGGGCGAGAAGTTAGATGACCATATTTGTAGATAAAGCGATTTGCTACAAAATAAGTTGTCGTAAATTTTTCGTAGGACGTATAGTTTCCAAGATATCGCGAAAAACGGGTATGCATAGCTTTTTCCAACCCTACAAACTTGGGGTTAAGCTTCTATGTATTTATCTTATTCACTCGAAAACGGTTGGAGATACGAAAAAACTAGAAGTGTCAAAAAAGTTTCTAAATTGAACGAAGATGACGAATATTGATTTTACGCAGATCGGTGGCGTACAGCAAAAGTTTGAAAGAGCAAAAGAAGACATGGCTCCGGAAAAGAAAACCCCTTGTATATTCTAGTTAAAATTTAGGACGTGTAATGATGGAGACTGTACAAAATACCTTGCATTCCAAATTTGGGCAGAATATCTCAAAAACTGAAGGAGTTTTGAAAAAAAAAAACAATTTTTTCCGGAAAATTTCAACACACTGTAGCTCCGTAACGAAGCTTTTGCGGACCTATATTTATATAAACTTTTTAATTTTTTCTCAAAATTGCACGTAGATTAAATATATATATATATATATATATATATATATATATATATATATATATATATATATATATATATATATATATATAAACTAGTAAAAACCTTTTCAGAGCTATCAACTCCTATGCAGTTCCTATTCTTACATCTTCTTTTGGAATTATTAAATGGTCTAAAACGAGGAAAATGCTTAGTAAATATCATAAGCACCACCCAAAGTCAGATGTTCAGAGAGTTACACTACCTAGACATCTTGGAGGTCGTGGATTAACTGATGAACTAATAATCTTCATAGTAAACAGATTTTTCATCTACGTTCCCATTTTCATGATAAACAGAGAAGTCTAAATTACATGATATTGTTGTTGCTTCAGATTATAATCTTACACCTCTGAACTTGACAATGCAAAAGGTAGATTTTGATATATTTGATGATAATTCTAAAAGAGAAAGTTGGATGCAGAAGCAATTACACGGAAAGCACCCTAAATAATTGAAAAATGTTTATATTGATGAAATCGCATCGAATAAATGGTTAGTTTCTGGAGAATTGTTTGCTTAAACGGAAGGCTTGGCAATTGCGATGCAGGATCAGGTTGTTTTCACGAGGAATTATAGAAATCATATCATCAAACAAAATATAGATGATTCTTGTCGTAGATGTTCCTGTTCTTCAGAAACAGTTTTTCATATATTATCATCTTGCTCAGTCCTTGCTTCAACAGATCATTTAGAAAGACATAATGCCGTCGCTAATATTATTCATTTTAATCTAGGAATTGAACATGACCTAATTCCCAAAAGAAAAAAATTCTACAAATTTGAACCTGAGATTATTTGTGAAAATGACAGATATAAACTATATTTTGATAAAAAAATTTTTGCAACAGAGCTGTAAAACACAATAGACCAGATATCATTCTTACTGATGAACAGAATCGAATAACATATATAATTGATATTGCTATACCCGACACACATAATATACAAAATAAATACAATGAAAAAATTTCTAAATATATGATGCTTGGCGACGAGATTAAAAAATGTGGAAAATGAAAAAATTTTTATTCTACCGATTATTATTTCCACAACAGGTGTTATTCCTAGGAATCTTCACAAAAGTATTGAGATTTTGGGTCTGAAGAAAATTTTTTTGAACAGTTACAAAAGATAACAGTCATCAAATCTTGTAATATTCTTCATAGGTTTCTTTCCGAAAAAATAATGAGGTAGAATCATAGGTTTTCTCTTTAGTTTATACTGCTCAGAATCTCATTTCATATTTTATTTATTTGTTTATATAAATGTAATATAATTAACTGACAATTTTGTCATATTTATATTCAGAGCAGTATTCTATTCGATCGTTCACCACTTCACACAAAGGAAACTATTAATGAGTAACATTCAGTGTTACTTGACTAAGGTCCGTACACTGGATTTTTCCGGGGAGAAAGCCTCTGACACTACTCGTTGGTACATTGTCATTGTCATTGTCTGATGATGCCATAGTGTGTATATATTCTGGTAGATTGATATATTCTCATAACATTTAACGTTATCCTAAAATATAATTATTTGAGGATATGTTTTGATTATAATCATTGCCTGGCAATGGTATTAATTACCGGGTGGTGCATCTATATTTTTCATGAAATCAGTTTGATTTGAATGATATATATATATATATATATATATATATATATATATGTGAATATGGAAAATTTCAATGAAATAATGAATAACGATGTTGTCATAGTCTTTTTTGAAACAAGTGCTAAGCCTTCGACTAACATTCTATGCAAAGATATTTTCCGTACACACAATTCCTTGTTTCATTGAATACGCAGAAGTACTCAAGTATGAAATCAAAAACAAGTATCCTTGAATAATACTTTCGTTTTTTTCGCAATATTAGAACTATTTCATCACGATCTGTATATTCTTGGAAGTGGAACATTTCACTACATTTACACTTCCTCTCGGCATACCAAAGAATGTCCATTTTTGTTATTTTTCTCCAAAAGTATAATTTTTCCTTAAAATTTACGACCGCAGAAAAAAAGAAACGAACTTTCTTTGCAGAAGTTCCAGGTGAATTATAGTCTTGTGAATATTTTACGGTTAAAAATTCAAGGGTGTGTAAGTGACAGCTGGTTATATGAAACCTTAACTGGCCAAATTTCTACTTGAATATCAGAATGCTGTAACTCGATACGGTTTGAGTTGAACTATATTATGGATGATGTTTTTCAAAGAACGTTCTCTTGTTATTTTAGGTGTACCTAGAGAGGCCTTACGACTAAGGAAACTACAGGGTCGTACTAGGAATTATAGCTCCTCGATTTCTTGACACAAATAACATATTACACATATTACATATTTTCAAGTTTCAATTTTTCTTTTATTCATACCAAGTTTTTCACAGAAAAACAGTCAAGTTTAACTTAGAAAACTAATTCATCTTCTTTTGTATTGAAAAAATTTGGTTTTATTATCCAAATCGCAGAATCCCCAAATGAATTCTAAGGTAATCATAATGATCGAAATCATACATTTCCATACTTTTTCTATTGGTCATCATTGTTAAAGTACACTCGGAGGCAAAATTAGCGCAACACTCGAAAATTTAACCAAATTCGAAGTTCGATATTTTTCCTAATTCTCAACCGATTTAGATGATTTGTTCGGCAAGTTATAGATCAACTCTTCTGCTTTGTAGAAATTATATGAGAAAACAAAAAAAATTTGAAAAAAATTTTATACCAGGGGCAAAACTAAAAGTGTTTTTTTTATCAAAAATTCGTAACACCCTGTGGAATTTCGTGCTCCGAGTTGAAACGTACAATATCATGGTCTGTCAAGATACATCTTCCTACAGTAACGCCCTTCTTGTTTCATGCGTTTATCTCTATTTTTGCAAAATATATTTAATTTCAAGTGGAAAATCACCATTTTGGAGAAATTCCATTGAATCAAAAAATTGTCATTAAAATTCGTCTATCAATTTGGAATTTTCTTATTATCACTCAGGCATGTCGAAATTACGTTTGCGATTTTTATGTTCGAATTGCATTAGTTATTGATGACAATTTGGTTAATTTGGTGAAAATTAGGAATTCATAGGAGATAACAGTCGGTAGGTATTAAAATACACAACCGAATTCTGGGACCATTGATAAAACTTTTCATTTACACATGTGCACACCTTTTTTTATCAAATATGAAATACAACACACGTTTTTTTGTATATGACCACATTTGCACTTGTTTAAAGAATGAGAGTTTTCCATTCTTTGATTTGATACAAATTCGATCGGTTGCGGTGTTTTGTGATACTTTTACTGTTTACGATTCGAAACGGTAGTTTTCATTCAGAATGAGAGATTTACCACCAACCTCAGTAGCAAGGGCAGTTACATTGATGGAGGAAGGGCGCACCTACCACTCAGTCGGTACCATGTTTGGTGTCTCGACGTCGGTTATCCATCGAATCTACCGACGTTACAGGGAAACTGGATTGTACGTTAGGAGGCGAGGACAAGGGAGAAATCGGGCAACCCGCGCTATACATGACCGTTTCATCGTCAATCAAACCATAAGAAATCCACGTCTTACTGCTGTTCAGGCACGTAACCTTTTACAAGCAGTGGATAACATTAACGTCAGTGTGAGGACAGTTAGAAGACGATTAAATGAAGTTGGTCTGAGATCATACGCGCAAGCAAGAGCACCAAGACTCGATAGAGCCCATCGGGTAGCAAGATTGGCGTTTGCTAGGGAGCATGTAGCATGGACAATCAATCAGTGGAGACGAGTTTTATTAAGTGATGAGAGCCGATATTGTGTGAATTTCGTGGATGGTAGAGATAGAATATGGAGGCATCGAGGGGAACGGTACAATCAAGCGAACTTCGCAGGAACTGAGCAATACGGTGGAGGGGTCAGTTAGGATATGGGGTAGCATATGCTTGGGAGTACGAACAGAACTGGAGATTATTGGCAATGGATCACTTAATGCCCATCGGTACATAACAGAAATCTTGGAGCCCCATGTTGTGCCTTTTGCTCCCTACATAGGGGAAAATTTCCTTTTTATGCACGATAACGCGTGCCCTCATACTGCGCTCATAGTGATAGAATATCTCAATGAAGTTGGGATCACACGAATGGACTGGCCGTCGCGGTCACCGGATTTAAACCCGATCGAACACGTTTGGGACATTCTTGGAAGAAGGGTTCGACAACGGAATCCAGGCAACGTTGAGAGCTGACATTCGCTTTGGTGGACGAGTGGGACAACATACCTCAACAGATGATAGACAACATTATTGGGAGTATGCGAAATCGTATGCGCGCTGTAATAAGAGCTCGGGGGGGTCATACTCGCTACTAAAAGCAAATGTTTTTTTTTTGTGGGTCATCATGAACATTTTTCTCAACATGTTCATTTCATATCACGAGTGTATCGCTAGGATACACACCTGCTCTTAATTTTGGACAGGAATGATAATTATTATAGAGTGTCACACAAAAAAATTCAAAAATGAATGTGCACAATCAACGATTTTTCCAGTGTACTTCGAGTTCTCCCGGAGCGTTAAATTGGCCAGTAAATTTCAAAAATTTTCATTTCGTTAGATTTCCGCTTCTCTAATTTTGATTTTATTTTTTGGCTAACCTCCGATGTTATGCACCTACGCAAGATAAAAATGAATTCTTGAAATTTGTGACTTTTCGCTTCAAATTGGATATCTCTTGTAAAAATAGAGATAAATGCATAAAACAAGAAGGGCGTTACTATAGGAAGATGTGTCTTGACAGACCATGATATTGTACGTTTCAACTCGGACCACGAAATTCCACAGGGTGTTACGAATTTTTGACAAAAAAAACACTTTTAATTTTGCCCCCGTATAAAATTTTTTTCAAATTTTTTTTTGTTTTTTCTTATAATTTCTACAAAGCAGAAGAGTTGATCTATAACTTGCCGAAAAAATCATCTAAATCGGTTGAGAATTAGGAAAAATATCGGACTTCGAATTTGGTTAAATTTTCGAGTGTTCCGCTAATTTTGCCTCCGAGTGTAGTTAATTTAATTTAATCTTGAATGAACTTTGTTTCGAGAATCCTAAAATATTACTCAATTGAATTCTTATAGTTCGTCCCTGTAGGGAACCCCGGTAGTTGTCCATAACAATAAATTATAAGGGTGGTCCGTCGTAACGGGGCGTTTCTTTGCTGTCAGTGGCATGGCCTTACCCCAAGGAGTTCGACGCGGTTGCCCCAGATGTGCGTAGGCCCCCCGCCTGTGGTGAACCGTCAAAAGAACAAGACAATAAGGATTCGATAAATTGTAATGAGACGGGCATTCAAACCGTGAATGAGAAGTCAGGATGTAGCCTGTAAGACATAATGGAACGCTAAGATACATAATATAGACATAGCACCGAGTCGTTATGTTTTGTTCCCGAGCGGTATGACCCATCTTCTAGAAGCGTTACGATAGGTAGAGTCAGGACGTACGGAGTAATATGAGGACAAAACACGAACATAAAAGCTTTAATGATAAAAACTGAGGCTGGTGGAACAGATTTTTCGACAGTTATTACGTTAGTTCGCTTTATATTTTTATTCGGTATTTTCGTCTATACAGAAGTAATTTTTCTTAATAAGAAGGGTCATTTCGAAATGATATATGGAAGATATTTCCTTGAATTATGATTTTCCGCTGGAATAGGAAGCTAGTTCAAAAGGTATATGAAATTTTCGAGTTTCCCGCGTTTTATGTTCATTGAATTGTTACTGAAACATTATCTGCATGAGAAAAGTTGAAAGTGGCCTATGTGCAAAGAATTTGGTATATGGAAAGTTATTATGAGGGATGTAGTCGTTTTAAAGAGGTTTGTGAAGATTGAAACGATGATGACTAGTCACCTTAGCACCCTTACACATCAACATTGATAATAATAAAGACGAATAGTTTGCTTGTTTGAGGAAAAATTGATCGTTTCTATGTACTCGAAGCAAAAATATGTGGTCGTACTCTAGAGATTAACGCATCTTTTGCTAATTGCATTATATATATATATATATATATATATATATATATATATATATATATATATATATATATATATATATATATATATAGGGGTTTCAGCCCGACGAGTTGCCCATATGTTCATGCAATCAAACTGATTTCATGAAAAATATAAATCCACCACCCGGTAATTAATACCATTGCCAGGCAATGATTATAATCAAAACATATCCTGGAATAATTATATATTAGGATAACGTTAAATGTTATGAGAATATATCAATCTACCAGAATATATACATACTATAACATCATCAGACAATGATATCAATGTACCAACGAGTAGTGTCAGAGGCTTTCTCCCGGAAAAATCCAGTGCACGGACCTTAGTCAAGTAACACTGAATGTTACTCATTAATAGTTTCCTTTGTGTGAAGTGGTGAACGATCGAATAGAATACTGCTCTGAATATAAATATGACAAAATTGTCAGTTAATTATATTACATTTATATAAACAAATAAATAAAATATGAAATGAGATTCTGAGCAGTATAAACTAAAGAGAAACCTATGACTCTACCTCATTATTATTTTCGGAAAGAAACCTACGAAGAATATTACAATATTTGATGACTGTTATCTTTTGTAACTGTTCAAACAAATTTTCTTCAGACCCAAAATCTCAATACTTTTGTGAAGATTTAAGATTTCTAGGAATAACGCCTGTTGTAGAAATAATAATCGGTAGAATAAATATTTTCATTTTCCACATTTTTTAATCTCGTCGCCAAGCATCGTATATTTATATATATATATATATATATATATATATATATATATATATATATATATATATATATATATATATATATATATATATATATGACAAATTTTCACGGAAGTATCTACGATGTGATATGTTACGGATTTTATTCCGTCGTCCATGTTGAATTTGGCGACAACGTTTCGACAAGTTTTCCCTTGCCATCTTCAGGCGTTCGGTATCGGATCAGGTCGCAAAGGAAGCAACGGAGTTAATCTTGTGGGCTCAAGACCACATTGGAGATACAAAGAGCACACAATGACTCAAAGGTGGATATGAATTAAAAGTACTGGTAATGAATCAAAGGACTGTGACAGGTCAAAGATCTGCAAGATTTCAACCCAAGAATTCAAAGAAAGTCCCCAACTGGAAGAAGAAGAATTTCAGGAACAGTGTTAATTGACCACATGCCCGGCTTATATCATATAAAAATAAATGGACTGTCCAACGGAGACACATGTTGATTCTACAAGGAGGAGCTTATATCCCTCCGCTTGCTGACTATATGTCCTGGCTGTCTCAGAACAGAGCGAGAGCTTTTGGATCCTATCAAGCACAACAAGAAGAATCATGGTCAAGAATATACTCTAAGCCAACGAGTGCAATGTCTTAGGCAACATTTGTCACTGCCGTAGTGTAGAAGACCTTAGACGAATATATGTGTTGTTGTTCCAGGCAATAAAAATATCATATCCTCTTTGAGAGACGACACTGACCAACGCCAACGTCTGATATAACTTCCTGCCTTTATTTTCATTGGTGTATCTAAAACATTACAATGATTTTGTGAGGTTTTTTCTGCTCCCGTACCTTTAAATCCAACCACCGGTTATTTTACATTGCGATCTCCAGGGTAATTATAAGTCTAGGCTGCGATCAAGCCAATCCCTATGCTATTCCTCCAGCGGCTGATAAATTCGCCTTCCTATTTCCCCTCAATGTCCGAGTGACCCACGTTAGATGGAGTTTATTTCTTTCTCCCAGTTTTGCGTGGGTTGAACGATATTCACACAATAAGTTACGTGCAATTAACGGATGACAATGTCTTCAGTGCAGCTTGGCTATTCGTGACGATTTTTGCTGACCTACAGATTAATCCCTCTGCAAACTGGAGAGTGGCGGAGCACTGACCAAAATGTACTCTCGAAGGCATCACGACTAAGCCATTTAAATCTATTAGTTAGGTGGTTGAAAATTTGTATACACTGATATGCAGGTGATCGTTCAAATGAAGCCTAAGCATACTTGATGAAAGTGGGTCTAGAGATGACGTCGGGTTTAAACTTGAAAATCAGTCTTACAATGCGCTTCTGAGACATGAGTGGTTTTCGTCTATCAGATGAATCATCCAATAAAATGATATTGAAGTTCAAGTGGATGAAAACAAAGCTTTAATGAACATAAATTAAGAATTTCTTTGGCAAGATCTCCTCAATTTCTTTGATAACATACAAAATTGAATTGAGTTTCTTGATTATTGCAGCCCTTTGTAAAGTCCCGTTCAATGCAGGATCAGGATACACCTCAAGAACTTTCTCGAAAATAATTGAAGTGCCGAGATCATCAGTATCATTTCGGATGAGAGATGTTCAGTTCACCTTGCACCATTTGTTCAATTGGTTCATCAGGAATGTGTACCTCTCCATGAGTCCTCCTGGACTTGAAAGTAACGTAACCAACAAAGATGTACCAAAAGCAAAAATAACCATTAAATTAATGAGGACTGAGAACTGAGCCATGTGGAACTCCAAGATCCATACAGAACTTTTGTGATAGGTTATTTTGTAGTTTTGTCAATAAATTTTCATAGATCTGTCAGATAGAAAACTCTGAATCGTTATCAAGAAAGGTTATATAATTTGTATGAGATATATTTACAACCAGATAGTCAAATGCAGGTTTCAGTTTCAAAAAGATACCTGCTACAAGTAAACCGTGATCTAATAATTCGTACACATTTTTGACGGAAGTTACAACGTCAAATTCTCTAGACTTTCCAACCCGAAAACCATACTAACAATTAACAATTAACGCAATTTATTCAGAAGAAGTTTAGATATGTTGAGGAACTATCTTTCCAATAATTGCGCTAAGGAATGTTTGAGAACAATCGAAAAGAAAATGCTACTCATGAAAATTGAAGTAAAACTAAAGTGCCTAAACAGCTGTTGATACCGGAAATTTCCGTCACTGGCGAGAATTACTGCATGACTTCTACGATTCGTACTCAAAATCAATGACCTTGAAGCTTCTGATCCAAAATTCGATCATTCTGTTCCGAACTTCATTCACTTTGGCTTGCTGGTTTCGCTGGCTTTTTAATCTCTTATTGAAAATGCCTCAAACATTTTCGATGGGATTGAGGTCCTGACTTCGTGGAGGGTACTTCATTGAAGTGATTTCGTGATCTTGAAGGTACTTCCAAACGGTATGAGCTTGGCGTTATGATGAATGAACAGAAGATTCTCACCATGTTTGGCGCAAATGGTGCAACATGTTCTTCTGAATTGTCTGAGCATTCAGAGTTCCATTATATACGAAGACCAGATCAGTGCGGCGTTCGAAGAAATTCCTTTCCACACCATTTTTGAATCTCAACCAAAATCATTGATAAGTAAAAAAATTACACTGGATATGCCATTAAATCCATAAGTATGGCAAAAGTTTCACTGGCCATATCTCTCATTTTGACGTCTATACAACTAGAGAACGCCGATCGCAATGAAAAAGACAAAATCTCCACTTTTTTGTAAACAAAACTTTCTCCCATTCAGCTTCCAAATAATTTACCTATTTCTTGGCAAAATTCAATCGGGCAATTCGATGTGCTGTGGTCAGAGCTGGGCCTCGAGCTGCGGTACGAGGCCCCGAACCAAATCCATGAGACGTTGTCGTAGCCTCTCAGTGCTAGTTTGCACCCCACTGTTCTGTCTAAAATGCACTTGAAGGTGCCCAGCACAAGCGAACTGTTGCCTCAACCAGGAATTTCTTTCATGACTACCAGTCTCCCTGCGCCTGATGATCATTCTGAAAACAATTAAATGCGACACCCTTTGGTCTATTCTTGTATAACTCCAATCGAGGTCATCTAACAACACTGCTTCAGCACATTCCGTCCTGGTCAAAGTTCATGATTTGTGGGGGTGTGGTGGTTTCTTGCAGCATCTCAATCTATCTCTTTCATTCTATTCCTCATGTGCTCTGAGGGAATCGAATTTTGTTGAGATATATCCGGACATATCCGAAAAAAAAATGTGTTGATAAATAATTGCCTAAACTGAAATATGGAAATTGTGCGTAACTTTCTAGGCGCAGTGTATATCAACCGATTCAAGTCAATTATTTCAAAAATATTTGAGAGAAGACTTGAAATTGAGATAGAGTGGTAGTGTGCTATACCCTGGGGATCATTTTTTTTTGTATACGGATATGACAATTGCGGTTTTTAGTAAAAATTTGCCAGAATTTATTGATAGATTGAACAAGAGCGTTAGTAGTTGTGAGATTTCTTCCCACACGAATAGTAACAATTTGGCAGATATGAAATTAGTTTCAGGGTTTTTTACTCTTCAAACGTTTAATAGCACTTGAGACTTCCTCCTGTACTATGGCAAATAGAAAAAGAATTTCCTATGTCAGGTGATGTACAGTTTGAGGAGTACCAAAGTAATTATATAGGTACAAGCACTTTCTAGTTGAAAAGTAATTCCTATAAGTCATGACCCCACCTGTATGAATTTATATTCATAATTTCTCCAACAATTCAAGTATACCTCCACCAGTTCTTTCCGTTATCTATGATTCGGTAATTATTTCATAAAATGCCAAAGAAACGGCAAGGATATTCGATAGGAACCATTCTGAAAGAGAAAGGGGAGTCAGTCACCAGTACGTTAAATATTTGGTTGACAAATTCCTAGCTACGGGTTCGGTGGCAAACAAAAAACATGAAGTGGCATGTCCTGTCAGAAATGAGGCAACGGAAGTGGCAGTAGTGGGTCATCTACAAATGGAGAATACTACTTCGATCAGAAAACTATCTCGTCTGACTGGTGTATCAGCTACAACTGTCCATAGAATCGTGAAACATCACAAATTTCACCCCTACAAGGTAAAATTAGTGCATGAAATAAACGAAGATGATCCAGATCGTCGTTTACAGTTTTGTGAAAATCTAAGTGAAAACCTAAACGCTAATCCAAATTTTCTGAATAACATCTGTTTTTCTGATGAAAGCACCTTTATGCTCAGTGGTGAAGTGAATAGACATAATTGTCGATATTGGGACACAGAATCCTCATTGGTTTAGAGAGGCCCACACGCACGTAGCTACACTAAATTTAAACCGTGGTCCAACTGCTACGAACAACGAAAGTACTAATTTCAGCCATTCTGTAGAACACGTTTTACAAATTATTAACACAACTCGCTCTCTGAACTAGGCGATACTTAGTAGGAAAAATGGCCTAGATAAATATCCTACAAACTAGCTCATATTTCCATTTTATCGTCGACAATTCATTATTCCACGCGGCCCGACATAAATATCGGGTGCTAAAAAATGAGAAATATGGAAACTGATACAAATTTTATATTTGCCGTAGTTTTTCCAGGCCTGCCTATTATTCTTTCGTCGTAAAAACTGGCATAAGTCCACCATTATTTTCTTCTCAGTTATCGGAAATGGAGAAAATGACATATCTGCTCACCCTTCCTTCACATAAAAACTTATATGGAAGGGAGCGACTGGCGATAGCTCATTCAGATGTGAAGATAGGATAAAAGTGTTTCAGTTGGGCTGTTATATCTTTTATGCTTCATTTAATAATACCTTTGGATCTTGGCCGACCGGTTATTTAACTGGGTCATTTTTTATTCCGAACTTTTTTTGCCAAAATAGAATAGTTATCAACGCTTATGTTTGATAAACAGATTCCTTCTAAAGTATAAGCAATAGTCGTTCGAAAACATGATGCAATAACCACCCTTGCGGAAAGAATAAAATTCAGCATAGTATATAGTATACGTGGTGTCCACGGTTTTAGTTGACAACTGATAACTTATTTCTTACAATTTTAGTTAGCCTAGACCTGGAATGAAAAATCAATGTTTGTGTTTCAATAAAGTTTTGGTAATTTGTTGGTGAAGCTATTCAACTTATTTCCCAAAACATATCTTAGATTGATTAGTTTTTCCACCCATGGTATATTTAGTATCCAGCGATAACACCACATCTCAAATGCGCTAACTTTGAAGATATCTTCTTCGATCATGCTTGAGATCTCCATTCCATACAATGGGATATCGAAGATAATTGTAATATTTTAGCCTACTGGATTGGTTCTTAACTCCTGATAGCAAAGATTATTACCTTACAAAAGTCTGATCTTGTAACATCAACATGAGATTTGATTTCTTTGGGAGTATCTCTGTTGGTATTGAGTTATTTTACCAGGCATTCGTATTATTGAAAACTCTATCTCTATATTCTTAATCCATTAATGTATGTCGAAAAAAATATTTTGATTTGATTATAATTTTTTCTTGAAATTGATATAATTTTACTGTTGAAAAGTGATTCTGTCGCTATTTTTAAATTTTCTCTCTCAATTAGAAAAAAAAGGTTATCGGTTTAAAAGGACTATATGCATAAGAGCTTATTTGGTTCAAAAATTCATTTAGTTTTTTCTACGAATGAAACATTGGAGATAGTAACACATTTGAATAAGCTGAATACGATAACATTAACATCATATTTTTTGACATTATTTCTTATGAAAATTGAAAAAAAAAAGTTTTTAGGGTGTATCCATGGTCGTCAATGAATTCAACACTATCGTATTTCACGTCGTGCCAAAGACATAAATGCTTCTGAGAAAGGTCTAATGAGAAGATGCACGTGTTGCCGGCTTCCCACCACTCTCTGAACATTTACGACATGTATTTATATTGTGATCCTTTAAAAGGACTGTATGCACTAATGAGTTAATGTAAAGCTACTTGTTCTGCTATTTGTCGGAGTAATCTTCAGTGATTATCATGAACTAGATCTTCATGATAGTAATTGCCATAATTGATAGCAGATAATGTACGGTGAAGGACAAGATGACAACATCGTCTGCACATCTCAAATTGTTATTAAAATGTCCATTGATTTTTATGCCCAAATCGTCTCCTAAGATCCTCAAAAATGGCTTCACTGTAGATATTAAACAGTGAATGAAATAGCAGAAATCCTTGTCTAAAGCCTACCTTATTTTTGACTTCTTTAGAGAGTTCATTATCAGTTTTAGATTGTACGAATGTCATGAACAGCAAAGTTTTAATTTTCAAGTTCTTTATATTGCACGTTATATATTCATGCAACGTTATAGCAACATTATACTTATTTACTACTTTGATTCGATTTCGAATTATTTGAAGAATAGGAACTGAACTATAGTTAAAACCTAATTTCTTGATTTTTGTGAATCATCTCAACATTTTCTTGAATATTTGAGACTTGGGAAGTTTGTATACTTATTTTTGTTCTACAAAATGTTAGGTTAGGTTAGAAAATAAAAATACCTAAAGCTACTGAAATTAACTGAAGGTACAAGATATGAAATAATATACAGGGTATGACTATCTGAAGAAGAAAGCTTCAAGAATATTGAAGTACCTTATAGCAAAGCAATAGTATCAAAAACTGACTAATTTGATCGTTAAAATTTTTTTCCAGAGAGAGCATATAGATGATTACAACCAAAAAATCCAAGATGTTAATGAAGTAACAAATTAATCAATCAATCCAAGAATCTTCACATGAAGAATATGAAATATCAAGATAATTTACATCAAAACATTCAATCCTTTTAGATCAAATTGAAAATGAATCTGTATTTGAAGTTTTAAGTTGCCCAAACAATTGGTATTTCGGGAGCTTGTATAGGAACATAGCAAGATGTAAGCACGTCTTAATACATTCCTTCCACATTGTTCCACATTTTGTTTGATTCAAATAAAGGCTTTTCTTCTAAAAGTTGAAATTATCCAACTCAAGTTGCAGAGTTCCGAGGGTGATTAATTTTCATAAAAATCTTGATGTCATCGGCTATTAATAATATTTTACTATCATTAAAATATCTAGATATATTATTTTATAAAAATAATAAACAGTAGAGGTCCCTAATTGGAACCCTGAGGCACACCAGAGGACAAAAAGAGGTTTCGAATCATACCCATTGGGACAAATTGTTTCCAGCTCGTCAGGTAGGACTCAAACCAGATCGTCCTGTTATATTTTTATGATCGGAAAAATAAATTTCCTCATTTTTTATTCATATACAGTTACACAAACCGACCTCGATACTGTTCTCACTAATCTCAGAAAAGTTGCTTGCCCTTCCATTCACCGGAAATCTTGAAATATTCCTTCCGGTGATATTACTGGTTCAAATCTTTCACGCATCAAGAAATTATTTCCAATATAAAATCCAAGAGGCTGTTGAAACTTTCCGAAAGTTGAAAGATTACCATGAGACCCTACAATATTCCGCCACTCATACAAATGAAATTACTTAGCGTCTCATTCTTTTTCAGTAGGATTCGCTTTCCGAACTTCTGCATAATTCAATATTTGAAGATTGGTACACTAGGCCCCTCAGAATGAGGGCAGCGAGGACGACGCTGAAAATTAATACCCGAATTTGAAAGTTTGTTAACTCTGAAATTCGATACAGTGTCACTGATATTATGTATTCGCGTGGAAGTTTGAAAGGCTTCCTTGCAAAAGTTAAAACATGTCCTGTTATATCCAGATTATTAGAAAGCTGGCTAATCTAATTTATTTGGAATCTTCAGGTGAAACAGAGTAATTCCCTTCGGCTCAACTTGAAGCAAAACCAATTTACTGATAAACTAGAATATACAGTGTGAAATCAAGTGACTTCATAGTTTCATGAAAAGATGTTCGAATAGGTCGATTTTCACCAAACTGTGGCTTTATCAGAAGAAGAATGATGTATCTTATATGTTATATTGTTTGAAGCAGATGCTTTGCATAATGGGAGGAAAATCCAAACAGGGTTACTTCAAGAACTAAAAAGATTAGTAATGCTGAGGAGTTTAAGTCTAACTGACTATTCAGTAAGTTTCCGAAATGTTTCTGTTAATTCTTGTCCGATTGTATCCATACGCTCAGTTTCAATCTATAATTTTCATTATGTTGAATATTATTGTTGAAAGTATAGATTTCGTTCAGTGAATGATTAGCATAGTGAGAATCTGGTTAGGAGATAACTATCCTGTGTTACGCCGATGGCGCTGTGTTGATTGCAGAAAATGAAGACGATTCACAGCGCCTCCTACACCAGTTCAACCGTACAGCCAAATCGTTTAATATGATAATTTCTGCCTCTAAAACAAAATGCATGACTACATCGAAAACACCATTGAGATGCAAGCTTGAGGTTGATGGTAAATCTATCCAGCAGGAAATGAAATTTAAATATCTCGGCATAGAGATTTCGGGCTACGGAGATGTCGAGCCGGAGGTAAGGGAGCAAGCAACAAAAGCAACAAGAGTAGCAGGATGTCTGAATGACACAATATGGCGCAATAAGCATATCGGAATTGAAGCCAAGGCACGAATCTACAAAGCAACTGTAAGGCCCATTATGACATACACTGCAGAAACTAGACCAGAAACAACGAAAACCAGGCGACTACTGGAGACAACCGAAATGAAGGTACTTCGTAGGATAGCCGGGAAAACACTGCTCAACAGAGAGAGGAGTGAGAATATTAGAAACATGTGCAAGGTGGACAACATTAACAACTGGGTATTGAACAGAAAACAGGAGTGGAATGACCATATAAACAGAATGGATGACAGAAGAATAGTGAAAATCGCCCGTGATAGATCTCCACTGGGGCGCAGAAGCGTGGAACGACCACGAAAAAGGTGGAATGACAAGTTGAACGTTCCGTAACAGACAAACGACCGAAGAATAAACAGGCGGTTTCGCCTAAAATAAAGTTGGAAGAAGAAGAATCTGGTTAGGGTTTGTCAAAATTGCGTTTGTGTTCTGATAATCTAATATTTAAATTCACAAAAGTTCTACCGATATAAATTTCATTACATTTTCCACAAAAGAGTTATACAGACCTGATTTGTTTTCTTCATAAATTTTGGATTGACAGTTTTTAATATACCTGACTAGGGAGTTATCTGTTTTAAAGCTATATTCAAATTATGAGATGAGAGCATAGACTTTATATTCAGACTGAGTTTACCAATACAAGTTATTATATTATATGTTTGATTAGTCCCTTTAATATTAGGAAAAATATCATTGATGGAATGTTGAAATTATTTACAAGCAAGCTTTAATCATACCTATTAATCATACTAGAATTACAACCATTGACCGCTATTTGATTTATAATAATCAAGAAATCATTTTCTGATATTGGTATCCTGGTCAGTGCTGGGAGGAGTATAAAGAAAAGGATTCGAGTATGAGTACAATTACTTTTCTCGAAATAGTATTCAAATACTGTACTCGATTACTTTCGTGAATAAGTTATTGAGTACTGATTACAATTGTACTTGAGTACTTGTTCGAATACTTATATGAATACTTTTCTGAGCACAGAGTTCTCTCTCTTACCCTTTTTGTGTTGTTGAAGCACAGTTATTACTATTTTGTAACATTGTGATGGGTCAACAGTGGCTAATGAATATCAGTGAAACAAAATATCAAGTTTTATTGTTACAATATGAAAGGTACTCAACTAACAAATGAGAGACATAATGGAAATACCAGTTTTATTGAAATTTGAAATGAAAAATAAATGGTCACAATAGCATAGGCATGCTCATTAAACTGATTCGAAAATACTTGCAAATTTGCTTTCAGTAAAACTAGTTTCTCGAAATTATCGTCAATTACGGCATGTAGCGTTTACTATGGATGCGAATGAAAGCATTGATTCCACAGGTGCTGACGAAGGTAGCACTGTGTTGAACTTCAGAAAAAGTTTTTTTGAATTCGAATAATCGTTCATCATTTGAAAATTCTTCCGGTTGTCATTTAAATATTTGACAAGCTCTAGTTCAGTTTCGTACACTGTGTTGTATTTTGAACAGGAGATCTGACGGAACTCAAATATCCTCTGGAATAGTTTTAATTGAAGTCGAAAAAATCATCATTGGTGGGGGGGAGAACTGCGGTCGAGCAATATTTTTAGCAGTCGTGATAATAATTTTTTTTATATCTTCAATTGATATGTTCGACTTCGTTATGCAACTTAACCGTCTCAGTTTGAATTGAAGACATAAAACAGATACTATAATTGCATCTGTGGAATTCAAAGTTGAGATATCTATAAATCGCTTGTTTATACCGGCCAAAATTGCAGAGAGCAGAGTTTTCCCACCAAATTTAAAATTTTTTAGTTTTATTTCTTCTAATTTATTCATCAACGAAATAATGCTCGGCGGTAAATATCCATAATAGTTATTTTTTTTCTCCTTGAAGAAAATCTAGAGTAGACGCTAATGGTGCCATAACTTTGGCATATTCTTTCAGATATTGGATTTCAGTTTTTCTGACATAAGTTATGCCCAATCTGCTGCAAAGAGTAGGCAGTATATGCCTACTAGATCGAGCAGTGGAAGTAAAAGAGGAACTCGTGAAAAACGAAGCAACGCCAACCAGTTGCGATGAATTCTTGAGGCGACTAGTGAATACTCGACAAATCACGTCGGTGCATTCGATGAACTTTTTCAAATTTTGGTTTCAAACTATACTCATGAGTACATTTTGTAATCATTGTACTGAATTGTAATCAAGATTACTGAATATAGTTACTTCCTGAAAAAATATTCGAGTATAGAATACAGTTACTTTCCCAAAAAAGAATTCATTCCCTAATACTGAGTACACTAAAAGTATTCAGTTACTGTACCCGAGTACAAAAGTACTCGAGTACTAGCCAGCACTGATCCTGGTGAGTCTATGTATAACTGCAGCTATTTCATAAAAATGCGGATGTGTGGAAGAATTATGAATGGAAATATGTCGTATGGCTTTTGGAAAATGAAAAACTCATGCCTGTGGTCCATTTTACTTAAAGTTAAATCTGAAAAGTTGACGGAATCCTCAGTTTCTATTTCCAAAGTAAACCTTATATTAGGTTGAATTGAATTTATGAAGATGTCAAAGGAATCTAAGTGCCTATACATACTTGTCGAACAATAGATTAGGTCATTCTCATATTTGAACAAATACATACGCTGTTTCGACGGCGGATGATTATGGACTATTTTCTCAATGTTATCCTGGAAAATTTCGGTTAGTAAGGCACATAGAGGATTTCCTATTATCAAACCGATTCTGTTCATGTAAATTTCACCATTTAAGTCGAAAGAATTGTATTTTGAACGTATTTCTAAAGGATGCATAAGTTATCATATAATAAGATTTGAAGGTCCACATAAAAACAAAAATAGAAAATACGGAAAAACTTTTTTTCTCAACTTGGTTGTTAACGGTTTTCATTTCGAGCATTCAATAAGATCAGATGCTGATATTCATCTACTTTATTTTCAACACATTCCAATTCTTATTTCGTTTTGATTTATCTCTGTTGTATTCTCTTTTGATCTTCTCATATTATCTATCTACATGTTACAACCATATCAACGTTTTCGTAATAGAACGATCATTATTATGAAAACGCACTACATACTCGAACAAAAATATAGAAAGGACAGAAAGAAAACAGAAGCTTTCTACCGATGAATTACGCGCCATATATTTCTATTAAAATGATGATGACAGGTGTCATCTAGAGAGCAAGTAAATATTATGAGAAAGTGAGAAACTGAAAAAACAAAGTATATCTGTGCAAAAATCTTCCATAAAGAAGAATACATAATTATTATGTTAGGTCAATAGTTTTTTGGACACTGTATATCCTAATTTACATTCGAGCGAATTTTTTTCCGTCAGCTTAATTAAGTTAATTGCAGATATTATCGGTTATCGCGAAGCAACTTCCCAGGAAGATAAAATTGTTTTTAATTAGACGTTAATCCTAACCTTGAATAGTTGTTGAACTGTTCGTACCGACGACCTTGTTACATTTAGAATTATTATTATTGAGCAAACCGTCAATAATTGTATTTCATAATAAAAAAATCATATATTCATATGAGTGCTTCAAACGAACAAAATTGAATTTTACGATATAAATATTGCTTAAAACGAACTTCTTTATTAAGTTTTCCTAATCGGGATATAATTTTCTATTTTCTATTTTCATTTTCATTAATCAGCCAATAGAAAAAGTACTTTTATCATTCTCCCAATTCTCCTGTCAACGTTCCCAGATTTTCCTTACCTCAAATTTGTGTTAGACAAAGTATTGAACAAATCTATAGTTTTTGCTCGGAAGGTAGTAGACTGTGGTAACGCAAGTAAGAAACTGCACAATTTCAAATTTCAACAATTACAATCGAAATATAATCTGATTAAACTTAATGTGAAAAGTCAAACGAATGAGATCCGTCTTTGAAAGCGGGACCGCAATTTGACGATATGAATTGATCGTGAGCAGGATGTTCTCGACGAAATTTTGACTTCATTATCATGTGTAATGTTGAACATGTGAAGTGAAAATAAAAAGAAATATTGATTGATTTCACTTCAGCAAGTGGACTATTCTGACACACAATTTGTTTAATTGTTGAATGTTTACCAAAGCACTATTTCAAGAGCAATTAATCGGTACTATGAAACAAGGGAATATGGAAGAAGGACCGGGCAGGGAAGAAATCGGATAACAACACCAACTGATGATCCTTGGCTTCGTTAAACTGCACTAAGAGTTGGTCACTGTACGCCTAGAATGCTACAAAATGAACTTCCACTTTTCCGAAATGTGCATTTTTCATTGCAAATTGTTAGGAACAGGCTCAGAGAAGACGATACCAGGCCAAGGGTGGCTTCTACCAGCCCGCGTCTCACTAGAGAGCATCGAGTTGCAAGGCTTCAGTTGGCGAGGAAACATGCAAATTGGGGTATTCCAGAATGGTATTCCGACGAGTCCAGGTTATGTCTAGTATCAAATGATAGACTCATGCTTATATACAGACGACCTGGGGAACTGTATCAGCAATGCAATATCCGGCAAACCGAAAACTTCGGAGGGGGGTAAGTAACTGTGTGGGGAGGCATTTCTTTCCATGGTCGAACTGAGTTAGTCCTCGTGAATATTGGAAGAATGACAGCGGCCAGATACATCGCAGATATCCTTGAACCCCATGTTGTACCCTTTGGCCCATTGGTTGCCGAAAACTTCATTTATATGCATGATAATACCCGAACTGAATCCGAATAGAACTTGTTTGGGACAACATGGGGTTGCAAATTCAGCAACGTAGGATGCCTTGTAGAACACTCCAACAACTAGAAAATCTGCTTCCTGAAATTTGGAACACAGTGACTCAAGAGTACATACAAAATTTGTTTGAGGAGCTGCCGAGATGTATACTGGCAGTAATTAGGGGCCTGCAAGGAAACACTTGATTTCGAATATGATTAGTAACCATTCGATGCTAGTTGATTGGTCTCTTCGCGAATGTTTGAAGATGGTAGAATTTTTTCAATTATTCATTAACTCTTTTGAATGATATCTGCTTATTTCACACTTTTGAATGTTACCAAGCGACTCTTGAATGACCAACCTAAAAGTTTATATAGTATTGTCGTAAAAGTAGGGTGATGCGACAATTTTTTTGGGGAGCGTATTAACATACCTGGAATATAATTCACACTAAATGCACTTTGCTTTCACGACTTTATTCAGTATTAACATAACCTTTGTACCAAAGAAATATCATAGTATTGTAATCTTTTGATGAAAATTATTCCCATTTTTATCTCTAGATTCTATAAAACTTACGTTTCATATGATATCATCTTTAAAACAACATATAACTTGACATAATCCCATTCCAACGTGTGCGTCAGTGTTTAAATAAGCGATTCACATCCAAAACAATAACGATCCCCTCGAGGAATCAGAACGTTCGATATCTCCCTAGTCGAAATTTCAATCATTAGTGCCTGATCAGGCGGGATATTTTGCCTCACCCTGTTGCATAAAATATAACGTTTTCATTGTCTAACTCTAAAGTACGTACATGATAAATATTGAATCGATTTTAAATCTACCCTGACGGTCCCCGTGGGACGTCTATGAGATACTATGGATTCTTTTTGATCCCTATTGTATTTGTGCACGATTACTGGAGCGTAATCCGGCGCAATAATGTTGCAGGGTGTATGTGTTACTGAATAAAAAATGAAGTAGCTTCAGTGACTTTTATTGCCGAAAGGGACTCTGGAGAATATCGGAGAAATCCTTTCTGAGCCAACACTTAGTCTCTCTGAGGCCCTTAGATACGGAAAAAACTGTCTTAAATGTCAATTGATAAAATGAATGCAAATCGTGATTTTGATCAACTGATAACTGATGCATCTGGAGGTTTGCAGTTTAGTCTGGACGAGGTCCTTCAGTGTCTCTCTAATATCGATTCAAAAAAAGGCTCAGGTCCTGATGATATTCCTTCTGTATTCGTGAAGAGTGCTGCTCAGGGCTTGTGCAAACCACTGCAAATGATATATAACAGGTCGCTCGCGATCGGAGTGTTTCCCAGTTGCTGGAAAATTGCTTCAGTTGTTCCAATTCATAAAGGTGGTGAAAAAAATCTGGTCAAAAATTACAGGCCGATCAGCAAATTGAACATTATGGCTAAATGTTTCGAATCCCTTGTCCACAAGTACTTACTTCAATCAGTAAAAAATATTTTAATCTCCGAACAGCATGGATGGGCAGGTCTATAGAAACAAACCTAATGTGCTATGCGAATTTTTTACATAGTTCACTCGACAGTCAGAGACAGGTAGACTCAGTGTATACTGACTTCGGAAAGGCTTTCGATCGGATTGACCACTTTATACTAATAGAGAAGCTTATACTGGCCGGTGTTGGTGGGGTTCTTCTGAGATGGGTTACTTCATATTTGAGTGGTAGGAGGCAGTTTGTCTCTATCATGGGTGAAAGCTCTGATGCTTTTAACGTTACCTTTGGGGTGCCCCAGGGTTCTCACTTGGGGCCCTCTTATTCAATATATATATATATATATATATATATATATATATATATATATATATATATATATATATATATATATATATCAATGATATAGGGGCTGTTTTCTGTACTGTAAATATTTATTGTTCGCTGATGACTTGAAAATGTTTATGAAAGTCGAGAGCCTGTCTGACTGTTTGCTTCTTCAGGAAGATCTTGAGAGACTTGTCGCTTATTGCATTAGAAATAGAATTACTTTGAACACTGACAAATGTCAGGTCATATCCTTCACCCGAGTCCAGCACTTTCCCTATCGGATTGAGAACAGTAATCTCAATAGGGTCAAAACCATCAGAGATTTGGGTATTATTTTCGATTCCAAATTGATATTTGATTCGCATGTTGAAGGTATTGTTGGGGCCTGTTTGAGGATGCTAGGGTTTATTTATAGGCAGTCTAAACCATTTAGCGACGCAACATCTCTGGTGTCGTTGTTTTATTCCCATGTGTTCAGCAAGCTTAACTTCGGTTCGATTGTTTGGAATCCTCAATACGTAGTTTATATCAAACGATTAGAAAGTGTCCAAAATAGGTTCCTGCGTATGTATGCATACAAGTCTCATATTCATCTTAATCATCACTATCCTGATTTAAAACGACAATGCGGATTGAATTCCCTTCAACATTGTAAAATAGTTTTTAATTTGACCCTCTTGTACAAAATATTGAACAATATTATAGACTGTTCCGAACTATTGGAGCAAATATCAATCAGTGTTCCTCAGCGCCAGTTAAGATCGCATTTGCTCTTTCGTCCATCCTTTTATCGTACAAATGCTGCTCAGAACTCCCCGTTAAATAGAATGATTACACTCCATAATGACCACTGCCAGGGAATCGATTTTTTCCATTTATCACTCTTCCAAGTAAAGAAGCTTTTGAAATTCAAATTCTTGAATTCAGACATATAAGATCTAGTGTTTTGTAAGTTTTTCTTGTTTTTATCTAGTTTTTCTGTAATATTTTTCTCATATTGTTGTTTTTACATGAGAAGATATAGTCTCTCTAGTGTTTTATATATTTTTCTTGTTTTATCTAGTTTTTCTGTAATATTTTTCAATTCTTCTCATACTGTTGTTTTAAATGAGAGGATATAGTCTCTCTCCATTTTCATTTGTTATACTATATGTGTTCACACTGCTGTTGATAACTATAATTTGGAACTAACCGTTACATTTTTAATATCATATTATTTAGACTTTTATATACTTTTAGGTACTTTTAAATTTTTAGCGTTAAGATAATTTAAGTTCACTTTTTTATATCTATTAAGTGGGTACTTTTTGGGCCTTGGCCTGTTGTACCCCAAAGAGCCAAAATAAATAAATAAATAAATAAATAAATAAATAAATACTGTTGATTTTACTAAAATTTTGAGAAAAATCGACGTATAATTGTTCCAGAATTAATTTAGGAATCATCTGTATTTTTTAACTGGTAATTCTACATTTGAGCATAATTTTCGTTAAATCTCGTGCCCTGAAACAGATTTCGCAATTCAAGGAATAATAAGAATTGTTTGTAAATTTCAAAATGTGTAGAAATGAAAAAATGCATTCAATTAAAACGGTATTTAATGTTTTAAATATTATGAGGGCTTGCATATTTAGAGGTAGAAGAAATACATAAGGCCAGGGGTGCTCAAACTTGAACTGCTGGCGATTGAAGTAGAAATACTCAGTATTGATAGCTTGGTTTATCCTTTATACTGGTTGTTCAGAATTTATTTCCTAATCAAATTGCTTGGCATTTTATTTTTCCTACTCTTACTTCGTTTATTTTTGCATCATGTAATACAAGAAAAACACGAAACAAAATTAGCGTACTCGAATAATTCAGTAAAATGAATGGTCTTATAATTTATTGGGCTAGTTTAGTTTGGCGAATGATTTCGTGGTTTAAAACGTACAAAATCTGTGCGCAACTCATGTTACTGTTTCATTGTTTCTGATATTTCTATTGGTATTAAACCATGTGTATCAAGGTATTTATTTATACTATGTGTATATAGCAGGGGTGCTCAAACTTGAACTGTTCTATCTCAATATTTTCAATAATAAAAAACAAGTACTGTGTTTTAAGGAATTTTACTTAATAATTGCGATTCGTAACGTGTTTCACTACACCGTAGCTTCTTCAGACGAATGAATATACAGAAAAATATAAATGAGAATATAACTATAAATGTTCTTGAGTAATTAAAAGCTTATTGGGTTCCTTCTTCTTATGTGGTTATTTATGACAGGTATATCCAATAAAATTAAGGAATAGATTGCTCCCCGAAAAGATCCAATAGAGGTGAAGGGCTCAAATCGACTTGTTCATTGATGAGTCTACCTGAGTGTTTGTATTTATTGATTTCTAAAGTTTCCCAAAGATCTACCTTCCAATATTCATTATCTGTATGCAAAATTTCAAACTGTGGGTCGAAGGAATGATTATTTTCTAAGAGATGATTCGCGTAATTTGAATCTGATTTTTTATTTGAAAAACTGCGTTTGTGTTCCGATATTCTAATATTAAAATTTCTATGTGTTCTACCAATGTAGAAATTATCACAGTCATTGCAATTTAATCGATAAACACCTGATTTATTGTTTTTACCTGGTTTGGTTTTATTATTTTTATATATTTGCCTAAATTATTATTAGTTTGGAAAGCTATGTTGAAATTATTGCTACTTAAGAATGATTTTAGTTTCTCACTTGTAATGCCAACGTAGGTTAAGGTGTTGAATTTTTGTTTCAATTCATCGACAGGGTAAACTTCATTCAATGCGATTCTGCTTTGTTTTTTATTTAAAATATTATTTATTAGTTTGGGATTGTAACCATTATTTTTGCTATTTGTTTAATCAAATTTAGTTCTTTGTTTAAATTTTCTGGTGATAACGGGATGTTAATCAATCTATGAATAAAACTATTGAATGCTGACATTTTATGTTGATATGGATGACACGACGAGTTATGTATTATAATATCTGTATGTGACGGCTTATGATAAATTGCGAAAACATGTTTTCCATTTTCACTCAAAATTGTTACGTCTAAGAAATTTATCGAATTATTGCTTTCTATTTCGGTTGTGAATGCAATTTTTGAATGTAAAGAATTTATATGATTTTCGAAAATTTTCAACTGTCTATCTGTTCCTGTGAAGCAAATAATGATATCGTCTACATAGCGACACCAGTATAAACAATATTTACTGAGTGGATGATTATGAATTATTTTCTCTAAGTTATTCATGAATATTTCTGCTAACAAAGGACTTAACGGATTGCCCATAATCAAGCCGTCTTCAATAGTATAATATTTGTTATTAAAATGGAAATAATTTTGATCTAAACAAATTTGTAATAATGAAAGGATATCTGATTTAGTGATAGTATTGACATGATTCTTTTCTAATAATTCTTCAACTAAGTAATACGTATCTTTCGGAGGAATTTTGGGAAATAGATTCTTAATATCGAAAGAAATGAGTTTGGAATAAGGTGGTATAGTGGTATCTTTGATTTTGGCAATAAGTTCGTATGAATGTTTCATTAGCAAGTCGTTGAGGAATTTTGAAAGTTTGAACGAAGGTGCCGTTACATAAGAAACAACAGGTCTAATAGGGTAATTAGGTTTATGAAGTTTTATCAACGAATATAATTTGGGGGATTGTGGATTGGAGTTAATGAATTTATATTTTTCGTGGTCTGTAATTAATGATTTTGCTGTCGAAATTATGTTTTTAACCACTTTCTGAAATTTTGCCTCCCAAATTCAAATGTCAATATTTTCAGGCTACTTACGATGGACTCTGAGAGGCTGCAAGTATGTGTGATGCAGGGTTGTAATCTCACCTACCTAGGTAAGTCTAAAACTTTTGAACACAAAACTTGTTGATGTATAATGCTATGGATCAAAGATCATGTAATAAAAGTGAAAACGATGTGGAATATGAACAATAATAAGAGAAATATCAAAGTCAAAATAGAAAATACTCAATTTGAACCACACTAATTCAACAAATACTTCACCTCGATTCCTCATGATATTGCAAATTCGATTCCCAACATAATAATACCTTCAACGACCTTTTTCTGGAAGATGTTCCCAAAAATATCAATTTCTCTTCTTCTGAAGTCTCCTACAACGAGATAAGAGAAATAGTTCGTAATTTGAAAAATAGAAAATAGAGAGACACAGTCCTTATTGAGAGAAATATAAACACCATTGTATATCCACTAACTAAATTAATAAACAAATGTATATCAGAAACTTTTTTCCCGATTGCTTAAAACTTTCTAAAACAATTCCCCTCTACAAGAAATGCGATCATATAGATATTTCCAACTACCGCCCAATATCCTTGGTTCCAGTTTTCTCCAAAGTTTTTGAGAAAGTTTTGAAAATAATAGACTATTTCGAAACTAGTTTGCTTCTATTTGTGCAACATCCTACACTGTCTTGAATTAGGCTTTTATTCGCTTTTTTTAGACTTGTCGAAGGCTTTCGACTGTGTCTCACTCGGCTCTTCTGCTGAGACTGGAACGTTATAAGTTCGGCGGTGACAGTAGAGCTCTCATTAAGTCTTTTTTAACTGATAGATATCAAGTGGTTTTTACGAACGGTCAGTGGTCGAATGAGGGCAAAATAACAATTGGTGTGCCTCAGGGCTCGATTATGGGCCCCATTCTATTTTTAGTATTCATAAATGATCTACCTGAGTATCTATCAGTCTAACTGTTTTGTTCGCTGATGACTCTGCTGTCTCTGTGGCTTGTGATGTTCTGGAAGAGGCGGAGTCGGCTAGTGAGAGAACGGAGTCGAGGGCCGTGGAGTGGTTCTTGGGTAACGGATTGAATGTAAATCGTGAAAAAACTGAACGAATATTTTTTAGCACACGTCAAGTTGAGTCTTCCAATGTAAAATTTCTCGGTATTCATTTAAACACCAAACTCACCTGGGTAGAGCATATTTGGCACCTCTCGTCTAGAATGTCTAAAAATACTTTTGTACTCAGAAATCTCGCATCATCTGTTTCTTATATGGTTCTGAGAACTGCTTACTTTGCCCTGTGCGAGTCCCATTCGAAATGTCGATAGCTGACATGGGGTAATTGCTCTGACTTCGACAAGATCTTCAGATTACAGACAAGGGCAGTATGAATAATCGATGAAATTGACTATAGAGCCGATTGTAGGACATCTTTCAGAAAGTTAAAAATCATGACACTTTCTGGCCTGTATATTTTTGAATGTTTATTATATGCACATAAAAATGTGATGTCTTGGATTTTGCATGGTGACACGTATAATACTCGACATAAGAATGACATACGCTCGGATTTTCTGAGGCTGGGAGATCGCAGAAGGGTCCAGTTTATACATCTATCAAATATTTTAATAAGTTAACTCTTCATTTTCGCACCTTGCCTTTCAAAACATCTAAACAAAAACTCAAGAATTTTTTAACTGAAAACATATTTTATACCAGAGATGAGTTCCTCAATTTTAACTTCTTATCGTGATGTTCTGTGTATCTTTTATTAATTTTAGAATTTTACATAGATGAGATCCACGATGAAAATTCCCTATTCCCCTAATATTTTGCTACTTTCTCATTACCCCGTTTTCCATCTGGCTCATTTTTTCTGTGTATTTTTGATAACTCTAAGCATATGAATGTATAGTAGGCAATAAAGAATTTGAATTAGGAATGGAAAAAATTAGGATAAACCTTCATTAGCTCGACATAATGTCCCAAAACCGTTTTTGTTTCCAGTCATTGCTGGTGCTCCATCTGTTATAATGCACACTAATTTATATATAGGTAGATTGCAGTTTTTTACAAAATTGAAGAAAACGTCATTTATATTTTCGCCACGGGTCTTCCCCTTCAGAGGAATGATTGTTAAAAATTCTTCCTTAGCCAACATGTCATTGAATACAATCCGAATAAGAATACACAGCTGGGCATTGTATGTCATATTGGGGATTCGTCGAGCTGTAAAGAAAAGTGCGCACATTTCATGATATCATGTTTTAGTTTCTCTCCCATGTCCTGACTCATGACTTCAATACGCCTCGTGACAGTCGAACGAGATAACTGAAGTTCTCTAATAGCAGACATGATTTCTGTTTCATTTTCAAAATCTCCAAATGAAGTCTCACCCGTTGCAAAAAATGCTTCCTTTACAACCGCTCCTTCTTCGAATGGATTCTTGTGTTTCACCAATATATGACATATTTCAAATGATGCGATCGTAGCAACTTTTGATTGTTTGGCTGGTCTTGTGAACATGGTTTGTTCTTTTTTCAAACAATATATCAAATCACGTACTTTTTACTTGTCGCGTGAATGAAAGTATCGAATGTTCCCGTCAAACGCGACGCCCGAAATTTCTAGAAAAGCGGCAAGAATAAAGAACGCCGCTTTTCTTTGACGAGTACTGCGCGTTCCTTTGATAAAGCCGCCTTTTCCGCTAGCAGAGTGTTATTTTATTACGTCATGAATTTTTGTAGTTTAGTTACCTACTTATTAAAATTTTTTTTCTTCTCGAGATCTACTTTGAAAGCACTCGCGATCGACTGGTCGTTCGAGCACCCCTGCACTAGGAGTATGATGCAAATAATCGCAAGTGGGAATAGTAATCCCCACATATACTTATATAAAAGTAACTACATTTCCTGTAGTTGACCACTTGAAAATGGCTTGACAGTCGAAACCGGACGTATTTGAAAATATAAAATTGTGGAAATTATGAGGATGGGTAATGACTTTGAACTTATGTTTACATAAAAAGGCAAGTGTTTGATGTGCCTTGTTCACAATGCACTGTTTTGATGCAACATTATCCCTCGAATCCTGGCCTATCTAACCACTGGTGGTCAACATTTTCTGGTGAACCAGTTGACCATTAAATGAACTTGAACTTGAAGTTCGAATAAAAATTTTTTCATTTATCCTTCATATCTTCATGCCATTACAACGCCCTCAGTAATTTTCTGAAATGTAACAATGAAACCATATATTTCCTTAGTATGACAGCTCAGTTTCTAGATTATTCAACCATTAAAAAACGCTTGAAAAGATGATTTGTAAGTCAAAATTCCATTGTTTCCGCCACATAACTTTACCACGTAATAGTTGTTTAATCTCTGAGGTTCAGTATAGTTCGCTCGGAAACTAGCATTATAGCATCTTCAAAGCATAACTCAAACAATTAAATCGAGTGTAAATGAACTCCTTCAACTCCCCTAATTAACCGGACCATTCTTTTCATCTCGGCGGAACCTTATAAAACAAACGCGAGGAAACGGACGTAAAAACCCCGTTAGAAGTCGATATTCACAGCTTAAATTTATCAGCAAGCATAAATACTTCCGAATATCAGTCGGAAATGGCGGTTGCGGATTAAATAAGATGAAATTCTTCGAGTTTTATTCAACTTCTTTTGTGCGGCGTTTCGCTGAAAAGACCGGCTACCACTTGGAATTATTTTCATTTCGTATGCCTCGGTTGGTAGATAAGGGACGATTATCCCTCAGGAAGAAAACGTGGGATTTGCGGATTTTCCGATGCTTTGGTATTGTTGTTGAATGTTTTGGTTATTTGGATATTTGAGTTTAGAAAAAATTTGATATTACAAATTTCAAAAGAGTTAAATTTTCGGAGATGAACTTTGGGTTTAGAAAATTTACAGGGTGGTGCAGTGCTGTTATAAATAATAATAATAATAATCTTTAACCGCATATATCAAAAATTAATACAAGGAGTTTTTGAATCAATAATTTAAAATTTGTGATTCCGAAAATTCACTTACATTATACCTATATTCTGTTCATATGACTAAAGATCAAAATGAAAAGAACAAGAAATCATTTAGTTTTCAGTCACAATAATATTCAAAAGATCGATGTTCACACAATAATAGAAAAGTAACTCTATAGTGATTTTCTTCATGCTTGCAAGTGAGCAAGATCTAACAATATTACTGATTCTCTATGAATTGCACATACATTGAATTTTTAGTCGATAATTTTGTTGAATAAATTCATTAATTCATTATTTATATATACGAATTATTTTTGAGATCAGTAAGATTGTTAATATATTCTCTTTCAGTATTAAATAACCAGTATTTCAATATGTTTTGAATTTCCTTATACACTCCCCACAAAAATTGTTCCCTACTTTTACGACAATATCATTCAAAAGAATTAATGAAACATTGAAAAAATTCTACCATCTTCAAACATTGGCGAAGAGACCAATCAACTAGCATCGAATGGTTACTAATCATTTTCGAAATCGAGTGTTTCCTCCCAGGCCCTTAACTACTGCCAGTATAAGTCTCGAAAGCCCCTCAATCAAATTTTGGATGTACTCTTGAGTCACTGAGTTCCAAATTTCAGGAAGCAGATTTTCTAGTTGTTGGAGTGTTCTACAAGGCATCCTACGTTGCTGAATTTGCCACCCCATGTTGTCCCAAACAAGTTCTATTGGATTCGAGTCGGGACTTCTGGCTGGTCATCTTGACATTCTGCATTTTGCAGAAATTTTACTCTAGCTGCATTAGGCCGAGCATTAGCATGCATATAAATGAAGTTTTCGCCAATAAATGGGCCAAAGGATACAACATGGTGTCCAAGGATATCTGCGATGTATCGGGCCGCTGTCATTCTTCCATTATTCACGAGGACTAACTCAGTTCAACCATGGAAAAAAATGCCTCCCCACACCGTTAATTAGCCCCTCCAAAGTTTTCGGTTTGCCGGATACTGCATTGCTGATACCGTTCCCCATGTCGTCTGTATACAAGCATGAGTCTATCATTTGATACTAGACATAACCAGGACTCGTCGGAATACCATTTTGGAACACCCCAATTTGCATGTTCCCTCGCAACCTAAAGCCTTGCAACTCGATGCTCTCTAGTGAGACGCGGGCCGGTAGAAGCCACCTTTGGCCTGATATCGTCTTCTTTGAGGCTGTTCCTATCAGTTTGCAATGAAAAATGCATATTTCTGGAAAGTGCAAGTTTATTTTGTAGCATTCTAAGCGTACAGTGCCGAACTCTTAGTGCAGTTAAACGAAGTCAATGATCATCATTTGGTGTTGTTGTCCGATTTCTTCCCTGTCTGGCCCTTCTTCCATATTCCTTTGTTTCGTAGTACCGATTAATTTCCCTTGAAAAAGTGCTTTGGTGAACATTCAACAAGTTAGCCAAGTAACATTGGCTCCGCCCCTCCTCTAGAAGTGTAACAATTCAAACCCCTTCATGATCACTCAAATAGCGTCCAGGACGTTCAACAGCCATTACAATAAATTCAAAGATTCGAAAATCAAGAAAAAAACCCACGCCCGATACGTGGAGCTACAATCTCTGCAAAATAGTACTAGAAGGAGTCGTAGGAAGATGACTTCCTGAAGAACAAAACCGCTTTTTGTGCCAAATTGCAAGAAGAGACCCTAGTGTGTCGCACCCCATACTCCAAAAGTAATTTCTGGAAGCAACAGGCATCAATGTATCAGTCGAAACGATACATCAAAGACTTCGTTCAAGGGGTTTATACAGCAGACAACAAAAAATTAACAGACTTTAATTGGTAAATCCAGCACCAAAATTGGAATAATGAGAATTGACGAAATGTTCTTTTTTCGGACGAGACCAGACTTGGTGTTCGATCAGATGACTGCCGGATTCAGATTTTAAGGAGTCGTGGAAGACAAGCTAGACTCCGAGCAGCAAGACTGATTCCGAAATACCAAGGGGGCCGTGTGATGTTTTAGTATGGCATTAAGGTGGAAGACAAAACAGATTTGATTTCGTTCCCTGCGAGTGTAATGACTAGAAATCACGTTGACCTAGTGCTCGAGCCCATAGTGAGACTCTGGCGAGGTGCTCACTGTGAGTTTTCACTTTTATGCAAGATAATGCTCCTCCGCATACGAGCAACCTTATGCGACATTATCTGGAAACAGAGGAATTCGCTATTTTGGACTGGCCAGCTTGCTCTCCAGACCTAAATCCTATTGAGCATTCATGGGATAATCCTAAAAAGAAAATTAGATCGCGCCAGGATAATTCAAGAACCCCACAACAGCTCATCCAAGCCAGAAGAGTGGCAGAATATCACCCCAGAGACGAATTCAGGCTTGTAATAGGGCAACAGGAGGTAATACAAGCTACAGAGGCCGAGAGAAAAACACTGACTCAGTGAATAATCGATTCTCAATTTTTTTACTACATGCAGAAAGTCTCTCATTTTCTTTTATTTGTTTCTTTCTTAAAATAAACCTTAATTCATTTCTTTTTTCAATTGAAATATTTCAAAAAGGATCAATTTTACAATCGTTCGAAATTTCCAAAATCCCTGAGGTAATATTCAAAATATTGGGTGATTCCATATAAATTTGGTTGTGTGTATACCAGATGGTGCAGAGAATGGAAAGATGTATCGCAGCAAATACAATTCTTTAGAACTATTGAAGTAATCAAAGTTTTCAATCAACTTGAACAAAAAATACATGTATGTCGAGTTCTCTTGCATATTACCTACAGAGTGAAACCCGTTGACTAAGAAACATGAATTTTAGTGATATGCAAGGTCTGTTTCTTTTCTGAAGTAGTTGATGTATGAGGAACAAAAATAACACTGAATTTGCACAACATTTTCAAGACCTAACACTGAAACGTACATCATTATTGCAATTCAGTGATCAAAGGAGACGGATCTGCTATCATCGATTTGTAATATCACGTTTCATGTAATACAGCCTTGCATACAAGCAACTCATCTAATTATGCTCGAATGATGTATAAGGTTATCGCTCATTTTTGAGATTACTGGCGTCCTGTCATTCATTTTGTTTTGCGAATATATTTTAGATAACAATATATCGGTACTGATGATAACATTGAATGTGAATTTAAAGATATATCTAATATTGCATGTGTTTAATTACACGTTGACGCTTCTGGATTGTTGAAAATTAAACATACAAAAATAAATGAGATTCCATCTACGATATGGAATATTATGGAAGTTTCGTAACGAGATCCGTTTACCACTTCTTGCAGAGAATATTTCAAGGAAAAAAATGACCCACTTAAGGAAATTGTAGCTGTCAAAAGCAAAGTTTTTGTTTGGTTCGTCTTAATTACGCGGAATTCGCTTCGATCGAAAATGTTTTGATGTCACACTAGTTGAAAGAATTTTATTTTTTTGCCTATTTACATTAATGATTCCCTTCATAAATAACACTAAATGAGAAATGTGATCATGCTTCGATCGCCAATTTAAGTAAACGGTTTAAGACTAATTGACTTTACGCAAATTACAGACTTATTTCTCGAATCGAGCTATCAGAAACATTATCAATTATCAATTCGAAATTACTTCTCATTATATCCATGCAATATGCATCTACATTGGCAGGTACAACGTTGTTTGTATTTGGACATCTATCAAGAAAACTGTTATACGCTGTATGTGAAATCCATTACTAGATTTTTATAACTTGTTCAAATTACCGGCTAAGTTTCCTTGGCCAGGATTTTAAACTTTATTGCGTTATTTTATGACCTATCGGTTGTAAATCGGTACTGTTATACTTTGTGGCACTATGTAAGGACGTCTTTCCTTCCCCTACTGTAGCTATTGATTCTATGAGACAACTTCCAGAACGTATTGGTGAATGATTTCATCTTTAATGCCTTCCATTTTATAGTGGAATGATTCTTCTCAAGTATCATTGAATAACTGACAAACGAGGGATTCCATGCCGTTTAATAAGTTTTTATGGGGGTGGCGCCACAATCGACTTCATTTTATGATACCTCAAAAGATCTTTCTTTTAAATATATCAAGAATCAAATACAAGCCAAACTTGTAGTTGGACCAAGACGAACACTTCTTCTTCTTCCTGCACGGCGCCCATATGGGCAGCACTCAGGCCGTTTGGTCCATCGTGCTTGCCGTATTATGTTGAGTTGTTGCAAAAACTTCCTCATGAAGCTTGCAAGACTGTTGTAGGGTTAGGTTGAGAGAGCAAAGGAATTTGAATTCCACAAAATGACTTGGAAACTCTTGGAATTGGTGATGAAATCTAAACAGAATCATACCATAGACTGCTATGTCGAATTGGTTAGATCGGTTACAGCTGTACACGCAGTATAAACAAATTTAACAGTATAAAATAAACACAAAACTGCATTCCTAGTAATGTTAAATATTTTAAATCAAAAATAAAGTCGGCATGTTGTACCCTTTAGCCCATCGATTGGCGAAAACTTCATTTGTATGCATGATAATGCTCGGCCTCATGCAGCTAGAGTAGTTACAGAATTTCTGCAAAATGCGGAAATTGATATTTGAAGATGGCCAGCCAGAAGTCCGGGCATGAATCCCATAGAACATGGGGTGGCAAATTCAGCAACGTAGGATGCCTTGTAGAACACTCCAGCAACTAGAAAATCTGCTTCCTGAAATTTGGAACTCAGTGACTGAAGAGTACATCCAAAATTTGTTTGAGGGGCTTCCGAAGCATATACTGGCAGCACTTAGGGTCCGGGGTGAAAACACTCGATTTTGAAAATGATTAGTAACCATTCGATGCTAGTTGATTGGTCTCTTCACGAATTATTTACTCGAAAATCGTTGATATTTTCCATCATAAACTCATTTCTTTTGAATGATTTCTTCTTATTTTACACTTCTGAAAATTACCTCTTGCATGACCAAACTAAAAGTTTATATAGTATTTTCGTAAAAGTAGGGTGATGCGACAATTTTTGTGGGGGGTAATAAGTTTGACGATAAAAAATGAAAATACTCAAGTACAAGAAAATATTGGAAGCTTGGCAGAAAAATTTGACAAATTGAGCTTTACACGAGATGAAGTTAAGAAAATAAGATGATATTTCAGATATTGAGCAAATATCTACTACATGAAATCATTTCTCTTCTGGATAATTGAAAATTTCTGAATAAACCTCAAGTTTTGAGAACCATAATTGTTATAGTTTTTCTCATTTTCCCAAGGAAGTGAAAAATGTAATGAGGCTCTTCGTCCACATATATTTTTATCAGAAGCTTGGTTATGTTGAAAATTCGGAAAATATTGCCGATCCCTATCAAGTTTTCATTCATCAGCAATTGCAATTGCCATTTATATATTTAAAGGCGTGCTGAAACGTTCGACGCCTAATGCAAACATAATTTCCGCAAAACACGGCGCAGGTTAAGATCCCCTGAGGCTTATAAACTTTAAAAAATATGTTTCCCCGGCGAACATCCACCGTGCACGATGGAATTCCCATGCTTCCATTTCCGAAATGAAATCTTCTCATAGTCACACTGTAATTAATAACAAACCACTCCGCCTTGAACGCAACCCATCAAATTCTATATGAATAATCCAAGCAAGAAGGAATTAGTTTTCTTGGCGAGGGAATTAGTCAGCATTCAAAGCGGAATAAGTTTGTACCAGGAGTTTCTTAATTAGTCTAATAAATGGCTGCCGAAACGATGTGTTTGCCATCATTCGCGAAATTATATCACTGCCATTAGAGCGAAATCTGAATTGAAAATATGAGTTCAAAACGGTTTGCCTCAATGAGAATCGTCGGGCCTCCGTACGATGTCGCACGCTACGATGTGTATGCTGTTTTAATTGTAATTAGGGCTTATTATTCTCCATTTATGAGTTATAAATTACTGAAATGGTTCTGCTGGATGTTGAACCCCAGTGTATGTTCTGTTCACGTTAATACGCCTCGAATTCAAAAGCGGATTACCATTTCCATGGCACTCTACGACGTGAATAAAAACTGCAAAAATTTCAATGAAAACATCTTCCATTTCTTCAGCAGAAAATCTCTAATGTATAAAGTTCCGCCGTCTTCGTTGTCCTAACTCTTTATTCTTTCATATAAGCTAATTGACATTGAAGAGAATCTACAAATTGTGATCATATCATCACATGGTAACAAAAAAGATCATATCCTATACTATCTGTACATCAATCACAACACGAAGATACGGGGGCTACACTGTATTATTTGAAACGCCCCAAATAACAGGAGTGCTGTTTCAAAGGACAGAAAAACCGATGATCCGTCGGCAAAGTGTCCCCAAAAAGATGGGAACAACGTTCATTTAAGAAACATAATGTAGCAACAATCCCTTTGCAAAATAGAACACAAATTTTCGTTTAACGCAAGTCATTAGTAAGCTTCGAATAACCAACCCTGAACGACGAATCATCCTTCACCAAGACAATGCAAGTTAGGACATATCCCGGAAAATAATTGATATATGTAAGTAATACCACAAGAGATCAGATTTGGCCGGATATTTTTCTATGATCGATTCTATATGGGTCGACGCCTGAGGAATTATGGAAGATTCAGCATTCCCAGAAGTTTTTCGAAGATTTGAAACAAGATTCAAATGATGGTCATTGTTCAGTTGCAGGTAGGGCTTAATAGAGCTTGCCGTAGAGTTTCCGGTTAGTTTGATCAATTCTTGTTCACTGACACCTGTCTCAAATAGGTTCGAAACAGCACTGGATCTATGAGAATGATTTGTGATCTTTTTATTTTTCGTATCCGGTCCAATTTGGCAAGTTTTCGAGAATACTGGGTTATTTTTCCTCTTACAAGCCTATCGGGGCATTTTCGTCCCAGTACAGAGCCATGCTATCAATTTCAGTTCTTGTTAATGCAACGGAACTTTCTTTGCGGTTTTCCACATCCCCTTGCAACATCTTCCTTTCAGAATTGTGAGCTTCACGAGCCTTTCTAAATGCTGAATCGGTAAAGGGGTTGAAACTCATGTTGAATTTTTCGAAATACATATTCTGCGTTATTTTCGCAGTTGTGTTCCACATCGTTTCGACCACGTATTCTTTGTGACCTTGTCCATTCATTTATTTCATATTGAAACCCCAATCTATAAGAATTTCTGCAATATCTTCAATAGAATGCTTTTCAAGTGGTTCCAACATAAGCAAATTACAATTCAAAGCCAAACGAAACACTAGTAAATTCAAATATGTGATCTGTAATATACAGAATTAAATGCAATGAATAACCGACAGCTTAGGTAGGAAAACCAGGTCGAAGCTTTGAATCTAGATTCAAAGATGGCCTCTTTTCTGACAATAGATGTTGTTTGTCTAGGCGATGTCTAGTTAGCACCTTTGTGACATCCAGAGCTTCATGAATAATAATTTGAATCCCTCAAAATTTGGCACATTGATATGTGTCCATACTAAATGAAAACACAGAAATAAGAGATTTATTTTTGTATAATATCAGCGATGGATAAAATTCAATAATTCAGAACTTTGCTCAGGGTGTCGAAGCATTTTCCTAACATTAGCTCAGCTTACTTGCACCAATCAGGCTATTAATAGACATCCAGATTAGTTTGTGATAAAAAATCTTTTAGTCTACCACTTTGATATTTAATTGATGCATCATTTAGGAATTCAATGCAAAACGATATAAATAAATACGATTATAACAACTGAATTTCTGATATACCATTTCAATTATTTCGTCAATCTCGCCAAACGTTAATAATTTTGAATAACATACGAGCGAGTAAACGATTGATACATTCGTGGCCGAAATTTCTCAACCTTGGAACAGTGGAATTAGTAAAGTTCTTGAGAATGAGAAATTGATTACTATCTTTCACAATCTCTAACATACAAAATAAAAGGTAATTTATTGTACGGGCGTGTACTGCTAGACACTCAACGTTATATGTATAATTACTTCTTGACTTCGCTTCTTTCTCAATCTACTTCTGATTAATAGATTCGTTCTGTTTGTCACGTTCCACTTCTGACTATAAAAATTATATAAAACAATATATCCCAATCAACATAACTCCGGATCCTTGGGGCGATTATGCATTTTGCTGTTCCAAATTGGTAATGTCAGCGCATGATTTATATAAAGTTTAAACGAAGGTTATTACTACTTCACTGAAAGTATTAGCGGATGATAGTAAAACAGAAATCCAACTCCTCTCTAACTGATGTGAAGTGATTCAAGCGAGAAATGCTAAGACTGGTCAATTTTGACGTAGATAGTTCTTTAGATTTATTCGATGCATATTAAATCATTCTCCAAATCAAAATTCATTATGGAGAAAGTGGATAGAGTGGCACCTCGTCAAAAGAGTCATTAGGTTCTTCATACGAATACGTTATTCCAAATTCTTCACCACAATTTATTTCGAACTTGGCGGAAGGTGTTCTGGATGGAAGGGAAACGAGATGGAGGAAACGTTTTGTCTGTATTTTTTGAAACTCTATACTAAAACAAGCTTTCTCGAGCTTTCTTTTTGATATAAGAAAACGACACCTTAAAATTTCAAATACCAAATAATGATAATAAATGCTCAGAAATAGCATGCAGCTAAAGAATTGGTTTTCAACTAATACCAGCCTCAACACTAATGAGCATGCTTGGGATGCATTGCAAGAGTAGTTATCTGATATCAACATGATATCTAAATCGTCAACAATGGTTGGATGCTCTCCAATGGTCTTATCATATTATACCCCTAAAACCTCTCAATCACCCAATTTTGAGCATGCCTAGAAAGTGTTAGTCTGAAATTAATTCTCGAGGAGGTCATCTTCTTTACCAAGAGCTTAGAAATTCATGGGATTTTTTGTTTAAATGTAATTTCAATGTTCGGTAAATCTATAACTTTAGATTGTTGAGTATTGGGTAAAATAATGAAATAAAACGTTGACATGCTTAATCTTTTGTCTAGGACTGGTTGAGAATCTCATTCATCCATTTGTATCTTTTGTTATGACACAATTTAGTCAGTTTTTCCTTATATCTTCATAACCTAACATAAATCTAAATGTGAGGAGAACATATCGTTATACAGTAGACTCGTGTTTATGTCACTTGCGTAACTATGAACGGACCAACAACGTGAAAACAAAATCTTTTGCGTTAGCGCTCTGTAGTGTAAACAATCGGCACTTTTATGTTAATAAAAATTAACTCGTTCAGACTTGCAGTATCATGAGGAGGAAAGGAAATCTATCTCTCAATCAAATACACATGTATCAATTTTGTGTTTATTCGAGTTCATAGACAGATATACTTAGTGTTAGGGAATTGATTTCGATAAATAAAATAAAGGCTTGAACAACAACAACATCTTTGATTCTTCCTAAGAAATCTTTTATTATAGAAGAGCTCAGAAAAGGAGCCAGTGTCACTTATTTTTCAAAAATGTTAGGGGTTGCCGAATCCACTATATGTTCTTTCAAAAATAAATAAAGAAAAATTCCGGAAGTAGAATTAGATCAAGAAGTGAGAGGAGTTGAAATATCTTTTGATGGAAAACAAACTCTACAAATGGTTCGTGGGGCAAAGAGAACGAAATTTTCCCGTGCCGGGAAAAAGGTCAAAACAAAGCTCTCCATTTGCTTGAGAAGTTGATGTCGCCTAACAAAAACATTCAATGCAAGCAATGGATGGTTGCAACATTTCAAAAAACTAAAGAACTAGAAATGCATGGATGACTAAAGACATTTTAAAAACTGATTCTTTCAGAAATTTGTTCCTGAAGTTAGTTTTTCACATATCTTTTCGACTCTATAATTTAAGGAACAAAAATATTTATAGGGTTGAAACTTTCGTGAAACATGAAAATATTCCTATCAGAGAAAGTCCATCCTTCTGTTATATATACTCCATGAGATCCATCAGTAGAGATAGGGTTGAAAACACCTGATGGTGATATTCTTGTTGAATTTATACCACCAAATGTCACTTCCGTTATTTAACCTATGCCTCACAATGCGTTGAGATTTACTGAATTGTATTACAGAAAAATCATGCTTAGCTCTGTTATATGCAAACGGATTAGAGTAGCAAAAAGTCTTACAATACAAAGAAATACAAACTATACAATAACATTGAAAACCCTACATTTACATAAGGCTTGTGAACGACTGGAAAGGGCAACGATAGTAAATTGTTGGCATAGGTTTTTATGAAAAAATGATGAAGATAATTGAAATTTACTTCAGCTAGGCTTCGAGAAATTTTGAAACAAAATGTACCGGAAACAACGATTGAGAGTGACCTGAGAACAGATTAGGAGAGTGATTTTGGAAGATAGCGACTGTGAAGATTTGATTAAAACACAACAAAAAATTTCCCACTCTAAAGCTATTGGAGCTATCAAAATTATTTCACAATAGGCAGAATAAGCAATTGTTGATTTCAGTGACTTCAAAACGAATTCAGAAAAAGGGAAGTCATTGCAAATTTGCACAAGAAAAGAAATTCAAACCAAAATAACTTAATTTTTCAATTAACTACATAAGTTTGCATACTCAATGTATGCAATGAAAAATGAAGAATAGATAAATGTGTCCACTATGATTTTTTTCGAAAAATAATTTTTTTCTGGTTTTGAGGCTTTTGAACTTTTCAACAGTCTCGTCTCTATGATTAATTTCGGAAAGCATAAAAATTTACCAATTAAAATTTAAACTAAATATTCGATAGTTCACTGAAATTACTTCCTTCGAAAATGTAGAAAAACACAAAGAAACATAGGGGAGTCACTATGCGGAAGATAACCGGAGTGCAAAGTTCTTTTTCTCGCGTATGATATGAATTCTATATTTTTTATGTGTATCTTCAACTCCTCAGAAACCGATTTGTTATCTGAGCATGTCAAACGAGAACGCTTGAAATAAACAAACATTCAATATGAAAGAATGGTAAACACTTTTAAATCTGATAAGAGAAGAGCAAACAAGTCAAGTATTTCGTTAGGTTGTAAATCATTTATATGTATCTGTGTTGGTTTCGCCAGGCATGTCACCATTACGTTATGGATGTTTATGGGGACGAAATTCAGGAATAAAGTGGAAATAAAATTGTTACTGAGACGGTACAATGTAACCAATTCGTCTTTGCCTTACAGATTCTTCTTATAACTTTTCAGGTTAAGTGACGGCTACTAAGACGAAAAACAAAAATAGGAGTGTAGTTGCAGTCCTGGGTTCTACATGAACATATGTATGGATATTATGGAATGAAAAAAACACTTTTGTGAGTTTTCCACGTTTATTTGTTAATACACTACGGGTTTCAACCCTTCGGTCATTTTCAAGTGTTGAATACTAAGGTACAAAGACGATTACAAGATATATTTTTCTCTGAAATGTTAAGTAGGAGGAAGTTATTGATTTCAAGTTGCCTATTGAGAGCTGTATAATGTGGGGTTTTCCTGAGTATATTAATTTCCAAACTTTCTAACACATTAATTATTCTTCCCTGATAGCATATGTGAAGGACTTTCAGATTGTCTAAAACTATTTGGTAGTTTGTTGATGGACTGTGCTCAGATATTGGGGATTTCTTGTCTGATAATGTATGTTCTTTGAGTCTGCTTTCACAATTTCTACCTTTTCAACTAATATAAGGTGAAGGCGATTCTTTACATTCGACTTTATAAATGTAATATTATTTGAGTTTATCTGTTATCTATCTTGCAATAGAAAGTAATTAGCTCTTCCATAACATTTTTGTGTATTTGGATATTCAGTTATGCCAGTACGCATCAGTTGTAGTTGCAGTTCTCTTGGATATTGCTATAGTTTCGGGTGAATTTAGGACTTTTGTTCAAGAGATTAGTTTGTATGCCAATGATTGGAACATTTGGTGGGGTTACAAATCTTGGATACAAAGTTATGACATGTGTCTCTAAATCAATAGATGAATTTGCAGGTTGCTGAGATAACTGGAGTTGGGGTTTCTTACTTTCAAGTGTAGAGGCGTTCGATATAAAAACAAACTGCAATACAAAAGTAGGATTATTTTCTTCCTATCAATGCCTTGGATACAACTTGGGTTACGACATTCAAGGACATTGCAAAATCAATATGACTTATTTGAACACAACCTCTATAAAGTACTATGGAAATGAAAAGAATGGAAAATATTAAGTATGAATATGATCTTCAGTACTTGAAAAATAACACACCCAGGGGTTATCTGAAGGTCAAGGTAATGCTAATATTCAGAAACAACCAGCTTTGTTTGAATCAACAAAGGGCTCGTAATATTTCTCCGGAGCTATCACACTATGATTTCGGATTTGACCATAACTATAACCTTCCAGGTTATTTGAAGGTCAAAGAATTTTTTTTCAATGAAACTACAATTTCAAGTCCCGGAAACAGTTTCAGGAAATAAAAATATGAGAAACACAGTAAGCATTGAATTTCTTTCAATATCAGATCAGTTTTGTTCGGTCATCTTGTATCAGACGTTATTTTACGTCATCAGTCACTTTGAATTTCAATTCTGAATTTATTATCTCAGATTCATTATTTGTTGTAAGAAGCGAAATTTTCTGCTTTACATGTTCGACAAATATTATTGTCACTTATTAAGCGCCATTTTTCAAGTGCCAAAAAGTATAGCCGAACGATGATTTTTCGACTCTTTTTATTTCCAATAACAAATATGAGTGTTATTCAAGAAAATGACTTCGACAATGAAATATCCTCAACGGTTATAGTCAATGTCAAATTCAATGTCATCAGCTGATAATCAGAGAAGAATACTACAATTTTTATATAGGACATTTCCTTCCACGTATCGTTTCAAAAGATATTCAACCGTTCCAGAAATTTAAGAATACTCTGAAGCTTATCAAGCATTATCGTTCAAACGAAACTTGTGTGCAAAACTTCAGCTAAATTGGTTAGGGATAACTGATTTAAAATTCAGTTGCAAGATTCGACTGGTACCAAAAGGGTAAATTAAATTGAAGTTGTAGAAAATTTTGACTACCTCAAACCTAAATGACGTCGACCATAGAAAGGTATTTTGTCACCGTGTGTATATGTTATGATGATTTGGCGGTACCCACCAGTTTGATGAATCTTCTGATGATACCCATGTGATCTTCTTTGACATTTTCCTCGTCTGTTCCTGATGCGTCTGAAGCTTATTGAAACTCAAATAAAACGTACTCCGTTGTGTTACACCATGTAAATACCATATTCGGCTATCCAAATTGATTCAATTTCTATGTAGATGGTGAAGAAGATCACAGTGTTCTGTGAGAAGACCTACAGTTTTCATTTATTTCCAAAGAAGTGGGTTCCTTCGAAGGTCTTATTCCAAGTTTCTCCAATATTATATTTCCTGGCATTGATTTCCAAGCTTCCTTTTCATTTATATTCTACCAAGTAAGGGCAGATCCAAAGCTACCTTCTTCGAAGACCTCAATCTTAGTCTTTTCATGCTTCTGTTTCGTGGTATTGATTCCAAACTTATTTTTTCGACATCCATCTACTCACATCTATATGTACGCTTCCATAAGAAATGCCGCAGACTAGCTACAGTTCCACAAGGGATGCCTCCAACCCCTTTCCGGTCATGTCTACAGCTTCTTTACTGCCCGCATGATCCGAGTAATATCGAGCCCATATAACAGTTACATTGTTAATCAGTGCCAATTTTTGCAGGCGGTGTTTACAATCCCGGACTATTTCAGAAGTTAGTCGGTATGATACCACTGCTGTAACTGAAGCTGTTTTCTGAACTCTCTGCGCCATGGCACATAACTTATCCTGCTAGACAATGCAGAGTCTATCTAGATTTATGCTTATAAACCTTTTGAGAGTTTTAAATCCCAGCATCTGCACCATGCTTGTTTTGGAGCTATTTATGTACCACACATTCTTCACTTTAATAGCGCTGATATTGGAGAATTCATTCAGTAGATGTTTTCTGTATCATGTCTGTTCCAGTGTCTATGCACATATTCTGCCTCGTCTTGCAATGGATATGTTTGAAGCTCTCAAGAGGGGTAATATGTTAAGAGCTTCGTTCGGGGTGATAGACATACCCCTGTATTACTGAGGCATGCAAATCTTTGCATATTCTCCAGTCGACATTTTGCCGAGTTTTAATTCACCTTAGGCCACTGAACCATTGCTGCTCATGATACCATAACAACTCTCAAAATAGAGCTGGATTTTCTTGGTGTTAGTCCCCATGTATTCCTTACTGCCCTTCTGCATGCAAACAGCAATTTTCTGGCATGGGAAATTTGCCCCTCTCTTACAAGTGAACGGTATAATGCTTTTTTTGTCATGGTAACAGGTCAAAAGGTCAAGGAAACAGAAGATATCTAAAATATTCCATAGAAACAACACATTCATACATCATTTCAGGACAATATCCATATAACAGTCACGTACATTAAAGCACATATTGATCGAACGTGTGGATTGTTCTGTCAGCTCAAAATTTCCCTTGAGCGACCAACACTATGTCGTTGACATAACCATGGGTGGGCGAATCTATTCAACATGATAAGCAGTTTATTAACACCCCATTATGTGGACAACTCCTAATTGTCCTTATCTCCATCGTCTCCTCAAAAGAGCGGTCTGCCAAGGAGCATAGTTGCTATCCATCTACAAACTCTTGATTTAACGCCTGCTTCTTGCGCGGATCGAATCAGACTATCGGAGTACAAAGAGCACGAAATTCAAAAAATGCTTTTATTTCATGAACAAATCTCGTTAAAGTCTGGCTATGAAACGCCCATAATTTGCATTTTCTCCAAATGAATTCAGGCGAATAGAAGAACCGCAAGTCATTGGAATCACTCTTTTGCATCATTTCGTTAATAATCCGTAACGAGTATTGTGTTATATCAGTAATACGAGGAAGCCGCACCAGTACCGCGAAAAAAGTAGCATTGGAAACGATGGCATAGAATTACATATCTATCGGATTTAATTTCTTTTTCTCGCTGTAATTCTACACCGTATTATACTTCGAACGTAATATTTCTTTTTTGCCAGCTCTAACCATTGATAATTACACGTCATACCATCTAGTTTCCATTACACAATGTCCGTGCGTCGAACCTTGGATTCTTCAGTTTTTCGATTTATTTCGTGGAAACTTTTCATGGGCGCAAAACGTAACGGACGCGATAAAGAATACCACCTTTGTTTGCTATTAATTGTGAGTATATCATCCTGTAATATCTTGTTCAAATATTTGCTGCGTAACCTTATCGGATGATTATAGCCGATGGATCGATGAAACAGTAATTTTGCGAGTATTTTTCTCAGAATAGAAAACATTGTTTGAATAAACCATGAGGTACACTTTGAGTTTACGTCGTTATTGTGAAACATAATGATATTGTTGATATTGAAGAGGATATGTGTGTCATACAGAATTCAATTTTAGCAGGGATATGAGAAATAATGGAACTGTAATCTTCTCTTGAATACGAGCTTATGTAACGATATTGTAACAGAGATTTTATCATATCATAAATCTCTTTTCAAGTGTAAACCACCACATATAACATTCTAAGAAAATACAAAATGTTAGGAATTCACTTGATGTCACCAAAGAATTTGAAAATATTCTAACTATTGCCATGCTAATGTACAGGGTGGCACCACTAAACTAGTCCCTGAAAATAAGATCGAGAGAGGAGGGTTCTTTTTTCTCTATCTGCAATATCTCACATAGCTGCCGTACAAATACATCGAAATTTGTCCACCTTGTACAGGTTGCAGACGAAAAGGAAATTTTGAAAGAAAATTTTTGATTTCGATTTATGGAGGACATGGGAAATTCTTCATCTGCTTGTTCTATCAAGTCAAGAATCATTGAATTTTTTGCTTTCTAATGGTTCTTTTATTGGAATATTCTTCAAATCTGCCATCTTAATTCTCAAGTTCTTCACTTGCTACGAAATTTTTCAATTAGTACTATTATAGTTCAGATGGAGATGTAAAAAATCCTTCGGTTAGAGTTCCATCAATTAAGATGAAGAGTTTCATGAATGTTAAGTTAGGCAAGAAAGAAAGCAAGATGTACTGGACCATAATTTCAGCTCTCGGTTTTTTGTTCGACCTGTTACACTACAACGTCCAACTAAAATCTAATACTTGTTTCTCTTGTATAATCAATAATTATTCGTAAATGCAACAGATTTTTCTATTTATTATATACAAAACGTGAAATTAAAAATTAAAATGTTCGATGGGAGGCAATTCTGGAGAAGAAGGTATTATTGAAGCATTTTCTTTTTATTGGTTTTGATGCAATATTCGGTTTTGAGAAGGATTTATTATATATAATATTAAAGTCGTGAGGCCTCTTTCGGGAATAACGGTAGTTTGAACCGGGCGAAGAAGAAGTGGTGCGGCTGTATTTTTTCCAAAGGAAAAGAGCCTGACGCTGGTTTTTGCCAAAATTGGAGTCCCTAGCGCCAACGGCGGAGCCCTGAGGATTTTTCGAAAATCTTCTCCGAAACGTCGCTTCGGAATCGGAAACTACGCTCTTTCGGAAGGCGATCGGAACAATCAATCGAGCGAAAATTCCCAAAGAAAGCTCCGAAAAAGCGGAAATAAAAAAGGTCTCCGATTTTTCGCGAGTGGAGGGGATACTTTCGTTGGACTTTTATGTCTATACAAAATTTTCCATCGCGTTCGATCGTTTCAAAATCTGGACAAAGAGCACAAGCCTCTAGTTTCGCATGTGTACCCGCAATTGTTTCATTCCCGTTAAACAACGAGAAAACTGTAAAATTTGCTATCGGTGGACTTTTGCAAAATTTCGGTCAGTTTTCCTCATTCCGAATGACGGCCAGAAATTAAATACTTTTGATGAACGTCGACCTGTCAAAATAAGGGGTTTTCTTTCATCTATCCTATTTATATGGGGTTACCGGCAGAACGATTCCTACATATCTCGAGATCGGGTCCGCGAAGAGAAATCGTTACTGTAGCACTTATTTTTCGAATTTGGGACGATTTTTGAGAACTATATTTTAGAGAAAAAGACCGTAAACACGGGGGCGGAGCCAGTCACAGCTCCTTCTGCCCCTTATATCGCTATTCAATGTCGGAAGTGGGCACTACCAACGTGTAAAATTTAATGCTCTCTCTTTTCTGAACGAAAATAGTGAGATGGAAATAGTTAGTAACTTCAATTTTCACCAACATATATTCGATACTAACAACATCTAGAATATAGTGCTCTATCTCTCTTCTGAGTGACAATCGAATCTAACCTTATTTCAACTACTCTTATATTCGATCTGTCAAAATAAGTGATTCCAAATTTTATTTGAATAAAAGTTTGACGAAACTTGAAATAAACTTTTAGAGGTAAGTGATCGTAGTTTGATGTTTATTTTATCCATGTTAATGTATATTTTGTTTAAGGAAAGAAACAAAATTTCATAAATTCGACATTTATGGTTATTCTAACCTAAACAATATGATTCAAACGGAATGTTATAAAAAAAGCAGTTATTAAGACTACAATAATGTTTGAAAGATAAGTACTTGTAATTTGAGGTTTATTCTTGTATTTAAATGTATATTTTTCAGGCTTGCTCAAGAAATGTACTCAGAATTCACATATTTCATTTTTGTTTCATGGTTATTTCAACCTCTGTGCGTTGAAAAATGTCTTGGAATTACTAGGGTTTCTTAACGAATGAATTGGAGAATCTCACAAAATGATGGAATATCTTTGAGTTGCTATTAATAGGTATTGAGCTCTTTTGTATAATAATACAATACAAGATTTCTGAAGGACTCGATAAAGTTTTCGTTAGGTCATTTATATATGTATCATATGAATATTGAAAGCTATCCACTAAAGGCTATATCTGTATTAAAATATTTCAAGTGGCATGTCAATATAACCGTGCCTTTTCAAATTGAATTTTCATTTCAGTTTATTCAAGAGGAAGTACGTTTCTATTCTACAATTATCCAAATGTAAAAGTTAATGAGATTCAATGTGTTTGACAACGTTCAAGTTTGAACCGAAGAAAATAAGATCTCAAATTTGCACAAAAAGAAATTATTGTGAGTTCCTTCTATTCTTAACTCATAGTTACTGTTTCCCAGGAAATTTTATCAAGGTTGTTGAATGAATGACAATGATTTAAAATTGGAAGTTTCTCTGTTATACGCGTCTGATAGTGGGACACATGATGTTCAAATTTGTAGAAGTGGCATATGAAGTTTTATTTTGTACAACCACAACTTTCAATCCAAGATTTATGAAAATCGCAGGAACCATACTGCTGCTTATGTGAATCATATTTTGGAAAAAATTCAACTACTACTTGGAGAATGCTATGCAATTTGACAATTTTTGTAATAGGTAGTTCTACTATAGGTATTTTATATAATTGTGTGAAATTAGTATGTTCATCACGTAATATGGAAATATGAAGTTGTTTTAATGCAACTTCATTCTTTCATTTTCATTTCATAGTATATTATAAAGTTCCACAAGAAAATGAATTGAAGAGAAGTAAAATTGAAGAATAGAAATTTCAATTATTAGAGAGCAAATTTATAACAACCTGACTGCTCGAAACCAATTTCCAACTCAACAGTTAAGCACCTAGGAAATTAACAGTTACAAGAAACGGTTTCACTGAAACTGATATATAGTTAACATCATTGTATTGTATTTGAATGTCCATAATGTAATTTACAAATTTGTGGATCTCATTTCTGCTTTCCACAAGAACACTTCAATTCAGAAGAGGTTTGTTCTTTATGGTGAGCAAATTGTGTGAATTTTGGTCAATTTGAATTTATACAAAATAGTTACGTATAGGGCAATCACATAAGGTGAAATTTCTATGTAATCAGTAGTGTTCCTTTATTTGATCACTAATTTCTCGCTTTTGTCTTTTGGATACTCCCAAGAAATTTTAGTTTGAGAAGAGCTTTTATTTTCTATTTCATTAATATACTTGAGAAGTAATTATTTCATCTTGCTGTTTCAATCTCACATTTGTTGTTTATTATAATTCATGAATCTTATTGGATTCTGATCTGATCTAATACGAATCAAAACTATTGAGTAAAAATTGAAAATTTGAAACTATAGATCTGCATATATTAATCTTTCTGAAGTATATATTCAATACTTTTGAAACTAAAAATTTGGAATATTGTGAATTAATACTAGAGTTGTTGATGATTGAATATCTATGCCTAAAGGGTGATTGAACAATTTGATTTTTGAATCAATGTTGAAATGTTTTAATTTCATCTTATGCTAGCTCAATTGGAGAAAGTTGAGATTTTCAACTTGAATGTATCCCTATGAATTATAAATTTACATTTAATTATAAAGAACTATTAAGTAAACATATGAATAATTGATATGAACCAAAAATTCCTTAATTCCCATGCACAACCTTTCGGTAGTATTTTGTGTCATCAACCTAGTATTGATTCAGCTTGCAGAAGATATGCCACCCATATAATAAGATAAAGCAACTCTTTTCTCACAGTGTTATCTCGTTGCTATCTCCGAATCAATATTCCAGGATTGTCCCTATCCACGGAGTTCCCGTTTTTCATCGCATGATGCCAAACTAACTTCCTGAAGCGCCTTCATCCACATAACACCTCGTTAGGCAATGTCAACTTGAATTATTCGGACTATAAGTTATGGCTGACCTGTCCGAAGTAAAACGGCGTTTCGAAAATCTTTCTGTTTACCAAACGGCTTATTTCGTACGGTTGTCCCATTCGAATTTAGCGAAATGTCGTTAACATAGGATTCGCTCTTGATTTACATTTTTCTCTCATTTTATTTGCAATTGTGGAAGAAAAAAGTGCTTGTTAAGTAAGTTTGAATTTCATCATTCAAGTTCTAATATGCTTAATAGGTATACTAGTTGTGGGCAAAAACTAAGGTGAACTTTGTTATACAGGGTGTTCCTGATAAGAGTGGAAATAAATTATTGGTAGATTGCCGATATGGAGAGCATCTCGGAACACTTTATATGAATGTTCTCTGCAGACTCGTAATAGAGTTACAGGCTGAATTTCGTCGAAATTTCGATCTGCCATATCTTCGTTACCAATCCATCAAATTCTATAAAACTTAGCAGTTTTTTCATTCTGCTTAGTATCAATTGGAACCACTATCAAATTTAGATAGAATCCAGGTCCGAATTGTATTGAATTGATACGAAGTGCTTGAGGATATAAAACACCCTGTATGAATCATACTGAGAAATTTATCTCATAGTAAAAAACAACAAGAACTGTTGATTCATTAAAAGAAATAAAATAACTTGGCATACTGAAAACCACCCAGAAAAAAATTTATCACGAATAAAATTGAAACAGGAAACCAAACGATGAATACAATAAACAAGGGTATCGTTCATAATTTGTTTTCGAAATAAGACCCTCCTTCATCAATGCAAGCTCTGCACCTCTTGTAAATGTTCGCTGTTGCCTTTCTAATGATGTCAGGAGATTTTCGCAATAAGTCATAGTTGAGTCTTATTCTCTCGATCAACTCATTTCTCTTTCTAATTTCTCCTTGGTACACCTTCTTCTTCAAATAGCCCCATAGGAAGTAGTCTAGAGGATAAAGATGTGGCGATCTAGTAGGTCAGGCTATAGCCCCTCCTCGACCTATCCATCTTTTAGGGTATTGCTGATCTAGGAGGGCCCTTACATCCAAAGCAAAATATGCCATCCTGCTGGAATATCGTACCTCTTCTTCCATTCATTGCCGGGCCCATCAGTTCAGGCAGATCATTCCTAAGGCAGTCAAAATAACGCTGTCTATCCAAACACTCCTCAAATATGTGGGGTCCTATCAATTGGTTATCAAATACCGCACACCATACATTGACTGAAAATTTGTACTGGGATAGCCGTTTGTAAACAGCTCTAGGATTTTCGCGAGCTCACAAATGCCTATTACGTATATATACCTATATTTTTTTTTTGGAACGACTGTCAAAATTTTTTCGTAAATTTTTCCTTAAATTAAACAAGAACCGCGAAGAAATAATATATGGGAGATGTCAACCCAAATTGTTGGGCTCATGATGATTCTAGAACATCTATAGATCATAATCGGCATCACTTAGAAGACCGAACCTGGCCATCGGGGCTCTCTCGGTCAAACAGAGAGGGAATTGTTTTGTAGAGTTTGAATATTGAAGGGTGTTTGCGATTATACTTCAAAATTGGCAAGCAGGAACAAGGAAGTGATTATGTTTCAGGAGACTCACACTGCAACGGAAGAACATCTCCGCGAAAGAGGAAATATCGCAGGTTATGTGCTTTTCGATTATCTCCTTAGTCCTTTTTATGGCCTTGCTTGCTATGTAAAATCTTTTCTTAAATTAAAGTGTGTTTAGACATATAAGTGTCAGGTTAAGTTAGGTATGATTGTTGAAATATTTTTCTGCCGTTTCTCTTTTTCCATTATTACAGATTCCTGTCTCAAACCTCCATGTCTTCGTCTGGAAATCATGGAGTGCAAGATGAGAATTGAAGCTGCTAAGCAGAAAAACCTTTGGTACTCTTTATGTACACACGACACTAACACAACATAAACAGACAAGCTATTGCTAGTGCAATAGCGACAGGGAAACGAGTTTTTTCCTCAGGTTTTTCACTCGTTAATTGAATCATACGCAAGATAGTATGGTTTCCCATGTTACATTTTCCTGAGCTCAAAGAATATATATATATATATATATATATATATATATATATATATATATATATATATATATATATATATATATATATATAGGGTTTACACTTGTGTTTTCAAACTGATTTCTGACACACAATTAATACCAAAATTATAGATATAAGCATCTATTGTAAATACAATTATTCGAATTTTTGTAAATCCTCTCTTTTGCTCAAAAGAATATATATATAATGTAATGGCAAAAATTCAGTCGAGGAACTTCATCTCCAGGTTCCAACCGTTGTACTGGCTGTAGATGATAAGGGTGCAACTTGTCCTTTCTAAGAACCTTCCATACTTTCTTGTGGGAAATGCTCAACTCATATCCCATTTTTCTGGTACTAGTAGAGGTATTATTAAGAGACATATTAATAATTATTTCTTCTCGATGTCGGTTATTTTCCCCATATTCTCGTTTCTTTTTAGCGAATGGAAAGTGCGTGGTCCTTCGAGAAAATTGATAAAACTCACTAATTGTCTGGCTTGAATGCGATATTCTGTATTGGAAGTGACGGCGTTACATCCACAAGCACCATAAACAATTAGCATGTCTGCATATACTTCATGGGATAATAACGGCATTCTGAATGAAAAAGGTATTTTTAACTCGTGAAAATTGAATTATTGTTGACTGAACACCAATAATATGATAACCCCGTTTTATGTCAGTAGATTCACAGTCACCATAGAAAAAATTTAATGCGTTTATGGCCTGTAAACCCAGTGAATTTTGTCTATGAATTTCACATTGGAGTACGGATATCAGATAGTACTTACATAAAATGGAAAATACATGATAAGCTTAGTTCATTTGGAAAGGTAATCGAGATGAAATGAAGAACGAATAGATTTATAAATCGAACTTTCTGTCACTAATAAATTAAATGTCCGTTGAATGCAAAAAAATCTCATTATAATCGTCTGTTTACCCTAGAAAAAATCGTTCTTTTCAGCTGTTCATTTCATTGTAAAAACTTCTTAGATTCTGAAAGAGCGGGTTTGACGAAAACATTTAATGATCAATGATCAATTTATTATCTTCTTTCAAGATATCTGGAGAAAAAATACTCAAATCTTACGATTCCTTGAACAATGACATATTTCATTGGAGTCCCACCCTGCACTATGAAAAAAGTCTCATTTTTGTTGCGAGAAAACGAAAAAATACTTCGAATTGATTTTTTTGAGAAATTCAATTTGTTTGCTTCCTAATTGCATTGATGTCACCTTAATTAGGGATTCAATAATGAATTGACTAGAGGAGATTCCCAATTTTTTTTTGGTTGGCTTTCAGTGTGCCAAGTTATTTTATTGGTTTTTCTGAATCAACAGTTCTTGTTGTTTTTTACTATGAGATAAATGTTTCAATATGATTCACACAGGGTGTTTTATCTCCTGAAGTATCATATCGGCAATCTGCGATTAAATCATTTCCACTCTTATCAGGAACACCTGTATAATGAAAACCTTTATTTATTCATTCCAATCCATATTTTATGTGTAGATGGTAGGGTTGAGACTCATATAATGGCCAATAATATCAGACAACGCTATTGTATAACTAAATGATATGAAAAGTAAATCATCAACAATTAGTACAAAACTTAACAATGCTTCATTGTTTTATTTCGTCTAGAAGATATTTATATATTTTTCTACTAAACCCATAAAATATCTATCGACCATAACTTTATATCATAACAGCCAACTTTTGCTGTTATATTCTGAGTTGAAAAATTAAGCTTCAATATAACGAGGCTATAAAAATTAAAAAATTGATTATAAAATCATATCCCACGGATATTAGAAACAATTCAGGTCATTTTATAACGTCTTTTTATAAGACGTGAATTTAAAATTCAGAAGATTACGTTATAAGAGATGCCCTGATAAAGATCTCTAAAACCGACTAGGCCAACAATATAACCGTTTCCACTCCGTCTATTCTAAATTGATTTCGAAGAAATTAAAATTGTATCAACCGGTTATTTATCGTCATCTACATCTGTTCCTAAATTGTTCGTTATTCATGCTACAGTTCCGCTATAACTACTGTCTTTGAATATCTCGTAATGAATCGTGGACGGATTAAATATTTCACTGTTTCTATCTCGTGTTTGGCAAATTGATTAACTTTTCTGAAAGAAAAATGGGTTTAAAGAGTTATGATTTTCCAAGTGAAATTTTTCGATCAACTCGGCGTAAGTATAAATGAATAATTAGGATTAACCAGGTCTATTTATGTAAATAGAGCTATAAAGGAAATGATTTTTCGTTTTCAGCAAACATCCGAGGTTTGTAAACAAAGTAAGGTGACTGGCCCATTTGGTATGAGACGAGACGCTTAGAGCAGCGTTAGGTGCATATGTGATAAGCCTTTAGTATGAGTTTGAACACGATACAGCCATTTGTTTGTCCATAGCGTTAGTTTTCGTGAATAGTTTTTTCATATGCATTCTAAAACGAGTGGCATCAACCAGGAACGACGGTGTGCTATCAAGTTTTGCTTCTAACTTGGATACAATGCAGCAGAATCGTTTAAAAAACTTCCACAGGCCTATGAGGAAAGTTTTTGGTCAAGGACGCCGGTTTTTCGGTCGATTGAAGATGAACCACGAAGCGGAGGACCTTCAAGTATAAACACAGATGAAAATGTCAACAGAGTTCCGGATCTTGTACGTTAAGATCGACAGTTGACGATCAGAATAATCGCGGAACAGTTAAATTCGAAAAAGATTCTTTCATTTGCGACCAAACGTCAAAAATACCTAGCGTTGCATCACGTCACACTGCAATCTCAATAATGGAATTCTTAGCCAGTAAAAACACTCTTGTGGCACCTCAGCCTCCTAATTTAATAGACTTGAGTCATTGTGACTCAAGGGAACTCATTTTGGGACATTCGAAAACATACAAATGCTTGTGACTGACTAGTTGAAGGCTATGCTAGTATACGAGCTCCAGCAATGCTATAATTATTGATCGTATTCAACACTTTGTGGCTTTCAAAGCGGAACTGTTTTGAAGGAGACAATATTGCAATACAATTATACTTGAATGAATTGAAAAAATATCAGTCTCATTACTCTATCTAGATACCTCGTAAGATCAAACTTCATGAACAGAATAGTTGAAACAAGAAGTCGAATTTTGTATGAACAGCATTGTCGTGACAAGCATGGTGCTGGAGTAGGATGAAACATTGAAGAATAGCCATTTCGAGGTCAAAATTGAAGAAAGTGGACGACGATATAACAAGGTTAAAAACTGTGAATTATGATGATGGACCTTCCATCGCAACAACAGCTTCCACTTCAATTAAGTGAGAGGGGCGTTCTCAATTTTTTGGGAGAGATAGAAATATGGTAAAGGACAATAAATGCGATTCCACATGAACTATCAAACGGAGTGTCTAAATATTGATGTAGAATCAAATATTAAAATACTAATAGAGTTTTAATTATGTTTTTCTATCAACAAATAAATCAATAGATTACAGTTACCGTGGTTACCAACTCTCGTTCTTCAGCGGACAGTATGAAACTAAGTATATAGAGTAGGTGGTATTTATAGATGGATATTCATTGAATTTGAAAAAATCAGAAAGTACGTATACAATTCATAAATTATTAAAAGGTAGTTACTATTTGAATACATCATAGATTTGGGATTAATATAAAGCAGTCAGGCGTTCATTCTCTGTGAGTTGTCATCAAAAACTGATTCTAGGTGATTGTGTTTTCTATTTTTGGGAGATGAGTAATATTTTCAGATTATCAATATATAGAAAAGACCATTTTGGATGAAGTGGTTTATATTGAATCTTGTTTTTCTAATGAATAAAGCTCCATAATTTTTGTATTTTATTTTGAAGAAACGACCAGGTTGATCGATATAGAAATTATTTCGGTCAGAACAAGATAACTTATACACTCCTGATCTATTTAAATTCTCGATGGGAATGTTCGAGTTAAATGATTTATTTTAGTTCTGATTGCCGTTCCGGATTTCAATTTGGAAATATTATTTTGTACAGTATCACTAATTCGGCTTGATTATTTTAAAGAGTTTAATTTTTGAATTTATTGATACAGTAATAGAAAAAATGGGAGTGGCGTAGTCATTATAGATCGAACATCACAACCAGAAAAGAGTGACCTGAGTAGTCCAATTATCCAGGAGAAGGCAAAGCGTCTATAGGCACATTTTGAAGAACTTGGTGGTAGTGGAGGATTTCAAGCATCAGAAGGTTGGTTCTATAAATTTAAGGTGCGACAATCATTGTATGGCATTAAAACCCTTGGAGAAGTTGCATCTGCAACCACAGCTGCGGAAACAGAAATCATGTTTGCTATTAGAGAACTTCAGTTATCTCGTCCGACTGTCACAAGGCGTTTTGGAGTCATGTGTCAGGACGTGGCAGATAAACTAAAACATGATATCATGAAATGTACATACTTTTCTTTACAGCGCGACGAATCCACCGATATGACAGACACTGCCCAGCTGTGTATTTTTATTCGGATGGTATTCAATGACATGTTGGCTAAGGAAGATTTTGACAATCATTCATCTGAAGGGGAAGACCCGTGGCGAAGATGTATATGACGTTTTCTTCAATTTTGTGAAAAACTACAAGCTACCAATATATAAAATAGTGTGCAGTCCAACCGATAGAACACCAGCAATGACTAGAAACAAAAACGGTTTTGTGGTATTGTGTCGAGCTGCTGAAGATTTCCCTTCTTTTTTTTCATTTCATTGCATTAAAGATCGACAAGTTTTGTGCTCGAAAGTTTTAAACGCAGAGGGCATTGCAACAAAAATTGTGTCAGCTGAACACACTGATTTAGTTCTTCACGTGGACTTCAGGTGGTTGAGTCGCGGAAAATTCCTAGAAAGGTTTCAAGATTATTGCCCGAAATAACAGCTTTTCTAGACGAAAGAGGTGATGACACTCAGATGTTGAAAAACGAAAAATGGCTGACTGATTTGGCATTTTTGACTGACATCACAATGCGCTTAAACACCATTAACTTGGAGGTTCAAGCTAAAGGAAGAACTATTATTGAGACGGTTAGCGCAGTGAACGCATTCAAAAGTGAATTGCAACATTTGATACATCAACTGAAAAGGAAGGATCTGAAACATTTTCCGTCTGAAAGCAAGGATTCCTCAGTTGAATTATGATACGTATGAGGCTGGATTTTCAAATATTTTGGGACAATTCGAAATGCCTTTTTATGATTGCAGTAGATTGAAAAATATAGCATCATTTATGAGTTGTCCTTTTTCATGTAAAAACATTGAGGAATTAGCTACTGAAATAGCAAGTCAGTTTAATATGAACTCATGCTCTGTTGAAAATGAGTTGGTGCAGATTATATCAGATATACATCTCAAAGCTACAGCATCAGAGACAAATTTCAGGTGTTTTATATCTGAAGATAATTATCCGAATTTAAGGCAAAATGCCCTTCAACTGACGGCAACGCTGTGGGCCTCTCAGAGTCGATCGTAAGTAGTCTAAAAATATTGAGATAGATAGCCAGCAGTTCAAGTTTGAGCACCCCTGCTGTATCGTATAACTCCTGATACTGGGCTGATAACAGGCAACATATGTCAAGTTCTGATATATTTTTGTGAAACTTTTGTCAAGTGTTTTAATCAATAATTTATGTAAAAATGTTAAGAATGAAAATTTCATTACTTTTGCTCGAAGAAGATTCCACGAGAGACGTGAGATGACACAATACCTTTCGAGAAACAAAAAGTTGGGGGTTGTCTTCTTCAAGAGCTTCGAGTTACTTTCATATTTAAGTTTTTCTGATTGTTTCCAGAAATGGAAGGACAAATCAATCTTATTCTCCAATTAGAAATTGAATAGGTAAGAATGAACTTTTTTATAGGAAATTGATCCAGGAAAACGTGATCCACGAATTTCTCAACAAACTTTTCATGGCAACCACAATATTTTCATTCAGTGATATTTGATGAAAGAGAAAAATCGAAAGTAACAAAAGAATTTCAAAGAGAAAAGTGAGAATAATTTACCAGCATTAACATTATAACTGATGAATTAGAAAGAGTCGAGATTCCCAGTAAACATTTTTAACTTAATAAACTTCAACGTAACAAAATTCATCAAACGAAAATGTCGAGCAATTTAAATTTTAAACACAAGTAACGAAATAACATTGTGCACGTAAGGAAGCGGAAAACGACTTTGATGACCTTCTGCAAATTTTGCACATTTATGCCTGTACCATATATAATAAGGAATAATACACTTAGAATACTGAACGAAATTCAAATAATTACTTTCGAAAAGTAATTCGCGAGTATATCAGTAATGCCTTAATTTAAAGAAATGTTGGAGTGTAAAAAATTCAAAAAACTTACCTTTTTCCCATCCCTGAATTTTACAGATCCCTCGATAACGCAACTGTTGTCCACCATTGTTAGAAATATCCTTTTAAAAACAACACTGAAATATTCCAAATAGCTTGCAACACAATATTTACTTCACATGTCAATGAATGGATAAACCCTCGACAATGTATCATCCATTCGAACACAAAACACTGGACGGCGTAAAATTATCTACATCCACTTCGATCACAAATACACGGGAAAATTCCAAAAGGTAAACTAACACTTTTCGAATTCAAATAGCGAGTCGCTCAAGTGCTTCGTATTTTCGCGCGCCTTGCGGGAAAGCAGCACAATAGCCACCTCCCCAGTGTCTGCCCGGAACGCGACTAGTCTGGTAATGGAATGGATATTCTATATTCTTCTCTATGCGCTCCGCTCGATGCTCGAGCGCTGCACTTCGGTGCGAATAGTCGTCAGTTGTCTAAAGGAAGATTGTTACTGACGCTCTGTGAACTTCACAACGAATTCAAAAACTTTAGAGCGAGTGGTACACCTGCATTCCTCAGACCATTCGCAAAAAACAGGAAGAAATATGTGACTATGATTCATCAAATGATAAGTGAAAATTGTGATGCTGTAAGAAGATAGTCTTGAGGAAAACTAATTATTATTTCTTAATAATATGTTGATTTATTTTTCATATTGTTGACATCTGATCTGCCTAAAAACTTTCACTTTACAAGAGTTTAAAAGAAGTAATGAGACTGTTTTTTTTAATTTTTGTTCAAATACAGGGTGTTACATAATAGTAAGTCACAACTTGACGGGGTAAATCTACGTGCAATTTTGAGCAAAAAAGTTCGTGTAAACATAGGTCCGCAAAAGCTTCGATACGGAGCTACAGGGTGTTAAAATTTCCGAAAAAAATTGTTTTTTTCTTCAAAACTCCGGCAGTTTTTGAGATATTCAGCCCAAACTTGGAATGCAAGCTATTTTTACAGCCTATATCATTACATTTTAACTGAAATTCACAAGGTGTTTCTTTTCCGAGGCCATGTCTCTTTTTGCCCTTTCAAACTTTTTTGCTGTACGCCACTGATCAGCTTATAATCAATTTTCGTCATTAATTCATTGGGTTTAAGCAGTCAAGGGGCTAATGTGTACTCTTCATTTCATATCTACTAGCTTTCGGACAATATCTTGTCCTTCTTCAGGTACCTTATAATATAACAAATAAATAATATAATGATCACAAGAACAGTTAAAAACCGACAACTCGTGGTTGCGATGTTCAGTAAATTTGATTATAAAAAAATCCTTAAAATATATTATGTGCTTACAACTACCATTGCATTGATATATGTAATTTGTAGATTGCTAAAGTATATGTATTTTACATGTTACCTGACAATTACATGAACTCAACTTCTTTAACCTCAACATTTATGTGAGTTGTCGGTTTTTAACTGTTCATGTGATCATTATATTAATTATTTGTTATATTATAGAATACCTGAAGAGGGACAAGATATTATCCGAAAGCTAGTAGATACGAAATAAAGGGTACACAATAGCCCCTTGACTGCTTACACCTGATAAATCCAATGAATTAATCCTAACGCAGTCAATATCACTCATCAAAGAATTTTCGTTATCTTCGTTCAATTTAGAAACTTTTTTAACACTTGTAATTTTTTCGTATCGCCAACCGTTTTCGAGTGAAAAATTATTGAATTTGAATTATTTGAATTGTATTTTATTCACTTTATAAAAAAAAATAGAAATACTCGATAGGTATGCCCAAAATTTGCTTTTATTTTGATAGTTCGTCTTCTGAGACTCAACTTATACTTATTCGATATCAAACTAGAAAAAAGAACAATTAAAATCTAACTAAATTTCTGGAGGTGTCCTCCACCTGCAAGAATAAAGGCCTCAGTCCTTCTTCGCATATTATCAGGCACTCTTTGAAATATTCCTGCGGTATTTCTTATCGTGTCACAAGAGGTTATTATTCGATTTCTTAATTCTTCTACAGATTTCACTGGAGTGGTATAAACTAAACTTTTGAGATATCCCCATAGGAAAAGTCTAAACTATTTAAGTCTGGGGACCTAGGAGGCCATTGTTCAGGCCCACCCCGACCTATTCTTCGGTTCTTGAATGTATTATTTAAGAATTCTCTAACTTCTCCACTTAAATGTGCTGGTGTTTCGTCATGCATGAATCACATTATGTTTCTCACCAAAAGTGGCACATCCTCGAACAATAAAGGCAACTCATCCTCAAGAAATTGCCGATAAGTGGGACTGGGCAAAAAAATGGCCCAGTCATATAATTTCCAATTATTCTTCAATCAAATGGGGGTTTTCATCAGCCCATTAAAGATTATTGTGAAAATTTGTGATATCAGTTCTCAAAAGCTTCGTTTGTGAATATTATTTCACTATCAAAATGAGCATTTTCTCTACTTATATCTAAGAACCTTCGGCAGAAATTCAGTCTTGAAGGAAAATCTCGAGGAAGTAGAGTACAATAAAAAGTCGTGGAGAATCCTCCAAACTAGAACATGTGAAATATTCAACTGATTTCCAATTTTTCTTGTACTCACATGAGGATTCAAATCAAATGTGGATATTTGAAACATTTCGCCTGTCTGGTATTACTCGGTTTGGAAAGTGCACCTGATATAATCGCCTAGCTTCTGTTGTGTTTCCGTCAGCTACACCGTACATGTAATGGATATCAGCCAATTCGGCGTTAGTAAAATTAGCCATTTTTTCTTACAGCAATAAATTCAAAAGTCTTAAAACTAATCGTTAATTTAAAGAATAATTCGAGCAGAACCTGGTTCAACTTTAGTTACTGTCAAAATAAATAAATAAATGAAAAAAATCAAAGCCTTCTATTCATATTCTTAATTAGAAGTGCTTTCAATTTAGCGAATGCATACAATCGTTTAATAATTTTTTGCTCGACAACGGTCGGAGATACGAAGAAATTATAACTGTAAAAAAGTTTCTAAACTGAACGAAGAAGACGAAAACTGATTGTACGCTGATCAGTGGCGTTCTGCAAAAAATTTTGAAAGGCAAAAGGAGACATTGCTCTGGAGAAGAAAATACTTTGTAGATTCTTGTTAAAATTTAGGACATTTATTGATGGAGGCTGTAAACAATAGCTGGCATTCCAAATTTAGGCGGGATATCTTGAAAACTGCAGGAGTTTTGAAGAAAAAACCAATTTTTCTTGAAATTTCAACACTCTGTAGTTCCGTAACGAAGCTTTCGCGGACCTATGTCTATATGAACTTTTTTCCTTACAGTTGCACGTAGATTTACCTCCTCAAGTTGTGACATACTATTATGTAACACCCTGTATAATTACAATGCATTATTGTCTCAATCAAAATTGTTTTGTAGGGAAGCCACATAGCAATTTTTTTCATTCTCAACTTTAGGGATGTCACAGCCATGGTTGCCCAAAAGGATTTAAAATGTCTGTTAAATCGCTCTTGAAGAGAACCATAGTGTAAGAAATCGGAAAGATGTTCGATGGAAGCGAATTCCACAGCACACTAGCCCTGTGAAGAAATAAAATTTTATAGAGAGAGCGGTACGTCGTTAGATTCTCTTTGGAACTAGATTCTTTCCGGGATCAAGGCTCTCGAATATTCAGAGCATTTACCATGGAAGTATCTGTAAGAAAGATAAAGATCAGCAACCTGCTCAGTACTCTCTTCTGGACACTATCCAATAGACCAAATGAATGATTGAGTGCACAGCACCACACATGGTAACAGTATTCCAGACCAGGTCACACATGTGCCTTATATAAATGCATTGGCTACGATGACGGAAAGTACTTCTCAGCCCTGAAAAGAAAACTGGGTTTAGCAGAAGCAGATTTGGCAATGGCTGATACATGGTCATGCCAGCAAACTTCGGTATTGACTGTGATGCCGAGAAGATGCATGTTCGTTTCTAGCGAAATTCGATGTCCTTGACCGATTAGAGGAGGTTCTCCAGCAGTGACTTTTCTGGAGGATTTTGTCGATTGCGTCTTGTTCGCGTTGAAATTGACCAAATTTAACCGGCCTTACTCTGATATCATCTTCAAGTCTGAATTCGGTGACGTGCTGCGTTGGTATCTTTGTCGGTGTGACACCTTATCTGCCATAGTATCCTTTCCTTGAAGCAATTGGCGGCTATTTCGACTCTCTTGTAACTTCAATGAGGATAAGACTAGAAATCTTAATTTTCAGTAACAAATAGAACTTATTAAAGTTTGTCATATTCCCAAATGACATATCATGATACTTTATAGTTAAGGAACTATCGATAGTTGGAACTCTTTGATTTTGTCTCCTCAGCAGTTATAAGAACCCTGACAAGAAGATGAAGGCATCAGAGTACAATGGTCCGCAAACCCAAATATTCTGTTTTCGGTGAGAAAACGAGCTGGCGAGTTATGGAGTCCTGAGTATTCCTGCAGTAACCTGAACTGAAATCTAACCTAGCCTGAAAATATTCACTCGCTATATCATCAAACACCACCTGAATCAATCTACTGAAGGGAAAGCTAAATATCCAGTCAGGCAAGTTTTCGGAAAGTCCTTATACGATAAGATATCAAGAGTAATGGCCTTTTTTTAATGGATGGTGTCCACAAATGCGTAATTTAAGCAAAGAGGTCATTCTTACAGAACATACACGAAATGATTGAAATAGCTTAAGAATGTATTAAGCTCTCATTATGATATTGATAGGTGGCAGGCACTCATCAAATATTTTGAGTTGCTGATAATTATTAACGAAAATCACTATGGTTTTCGCAGGCAAAGATAGACAGGAGATCTGCTCGCCTACGTCACTCATGTTTGTACATCAACGATGGAAAAGCATGGGGAATCTAGAGCAATAACCCTCGATATCTCTAAAGCCTTCGATAGAATTTGGCATGCAGCCTTGTTGAATAAACTTGCTGCATATAGGCTTCCCGAAGAATTGAGGAGTTGGATAAGTAGCTTTCTTTCAAATAGATCAATATAAGTTGTGGTCGACGGTATGACATCTGATTGTTTCCAGTTGCAAGCAGGAGTACCTCAGGGATCCATTCTTTCGCCAACCTTACTTCTGTTACAGATAAACGATCTTCTGTCATCCACAGAGAACAAGATCTTCAGTTTTGCAGACGATTGTATCCTGGTTTCAACTCTAGTACTCAGCGGTCGATTACAGCTGCGAAATCTCATTGTCAGAGATGTCAATAAATTAATAACTTAAACTCTGAATTACAGAGGATATCAAACATTCGTTGCGGATGTTGGATAGTGTGCAAAAACGGACTGTGCTCCTCATAGACCACCCGAAGATCACCCGCGATATCCAACCGCTGGTTTCAGAAGGCAAATCTAACCTGACCTTTCTCTGTTTTACAGATACTTCCACGGAAGATGCTCCATGGAGCTTAAAGACCTTGTTCCGGGAAAAGTCATGTTTTGCCGCAACACTAGGCTGGCAAAGAGTTCTCATCATATGGCGGTACATTTAACAACCCCTCGAACCTTTCTCTATGAGAATTTCTTCGTTTTTAGGGCCGGTGAGCTGTAAAACACGCTTCCGTCCAGCATCTTCCCAACATCCTACAATTTGGCCCTCTTCAAGAAGCGAGTAAACAGACACCTCAATTCTTCCTAGGCGCCCAATCATGTGGTGTAACAGGTTCGTCTATTGCTGGCATAAAAAAAATAAATGACACATTAGTTATTTGATGTTCTTTCATCAAGTTACTGTCTGAATATAGCATCGCTCGTGATAACGGGTGATGAAGAACATTTAACGTTCCGAGGATGTAGGAAATCAACCCATCTATTTCGAGCAAGACAGTTGGAATAGAAACAAGGGTATCTAAGAGTCCAGCGCTCAGTATTCTCAAGTAAATAGATATAATTTTATGAAATGAGAATATCCCAGTTTGTGCAGCCAGAAGATTTCCAATAATAACTCGATTTTCGCAATTCGTTTCTGCAAGAACCTGAAGAAAAACTTCCGGACTGATAAAGTTCACATCTTGTGATGGAATATTCGATCACAAAAATGATTGGTGGCCGGATTTAAAGCCACATCGCCATATTAATATTGAACGCAAGGCGGATATCGTTTCAAAATTTTCGGACGGCATGGTCACTTCGTTGTTACAAACGATATGATTCACACAAACAGTCGTAACTTGTTGAAAAAATACTAAATAATTTATCTGAATTTTAGTTATTTGTTTGCTTGTTTGTTTTGTTCCATGAACCTACAGTTCAGAGTGGATTCCGAACCAATTACCTATAACGTGCCATGATAACTGCCACCACTCTGGATTACAAGTTATCTGGTATATGGGCTTAGCCAGTAGCCATGTGCCCAACTCAATATATGTCTTTGTCAAATTTACTTTTTTGTTCAAGGACAACATCCATAACTTGAACCCGGATTCGAACCTCGTTTGAGCACTTCCAATACGCTTGCGCACTAACCGTGCAGCCACCGAGGCTGTTAAAAAGATCATAGGAGGAATCGAACCTACGCATAACAGGAACGTGTATCGATGGCTACATGTCCGAGTCATAAAGCTACCGATTAGTTATAGTTAATGGTATAATATTTAATTTTTGAACTGTCATAATAAGAGCACAGAACATACTAAAGCTATATCAATCATGTGAATTCTGTGAATGGAGTTACTAATTAAAGTTTGAAAAAGCTTTACATTATCGAATTTTCATGAGAATAGGTAAAAAAGGGAATTTCCACATTTAGTTCGATTCTACGACAAGAGATAGCCTCTAGAATGTCAAAACCAATTTTACTCTAAAGACAACCGAGATATTGGTATCTGACCGATTTCGAAAACTTTCTAAACTTCCGATCAATTCGAAAACGAAAGAAGCTTGCTCGAATCTGTTTGCGGCAATAAACTCCTCACGCAAAAAGAATTCGGGGTAAGTATTCACAATACTTCACGTAACTGCAATACTAAAACGTCGAAATCTGCCCACCCTGTAAAAAATCATAACCTTATTATAACAACCAAGATATTTCCCAAGGCTTCAAATTCTCAAATGACTAAAAATAATTCTAGACTCCAGAATAGTTTCAACATGTGCAACAAAGACAACCCTGAAATTGTATTCAACCAAATCATAGATTAAAAAACTACCAGACTTCGGTTAGTCGCGAAAAAGACTTCACCGAAACGTCGTCCCGTATTTCGTCTTCTATCGTAACTCGTGCTTCGATAATTCGCAGAACTGAAGATTTTACCTGCTCTTTCTAAAGAACACGACAGGCTATTGTTAGTTATTTGCCAATGGCGATGTAGAGGGTCCCGCATGAGAGGTTGAATGTCGCAACTCTGAGAATTAATCTTTTCGGGTGGCGTTTAACACTTTCATATCTCTAAAAGGAGGGAATAATTTAAATATAGCGGGAATGCTTGTAACTTCCGGAATTCTACGAGAAAAATAGAACTACTTTATGTGGAATTATGCAGCAACCCTTGATAAACCGTGCCTACATTCACTGAGCTTGTTGTTCAGGAACTCATTATTTTTGCATTTATGTTACGAGCTTCTTCGAGAAATTACTCGGTAGAAGGAAGTCTTACTGTCAAGGAAGAATTGTTCAATACTTAATGAACTTTCGTACGAAACATACATTTTACGATGCGTAAAAGTGTTTACCGTCCGTGTCAATTAGTGACTATTTCAAATCTGAAGAATAGTTATGGTGCATTTTATTGTGAATCCCATGGTCATATGCTCCACTGATGAATAGATAACTATGCCAGTCATTTTATATGCATAGAATTCTGTAAGTAAGACAGTTTTTCGGCTTGTTGTCATCATCATCATCATCTGTCAACCATCCTAGTCCACTGCTGAACATAGGTCTTCCTCAACGATCTCCATTCCTCGCGATTTTGGGCCGGATTTATCCAGTTCGTACACACTCGCTTGATATCGTCTTTCCAACGAGCTGGTGGACGTCCTCTACTTCTGTGGGCTTCATCTCTGGGACGCCACTCCAAAAGACGCTTTGTCCATCTACCGTCCGTGGTTCTTGCTAGATGACCGGCCCAGTTCCACTTTAAATTAGCAACTCTCTCGAGAGCATCCTGGACTCTAGTTCGTTGGCGTATGATATGGTTGGGAATTCTGTCCCGTAGTGTTATGCCTAACATAGCTCTCTCCATCTTATGCTGAGCAACACATATTTCATTAGCTGATTTCTTTGTTAGGGTCAGGGTTTCTGCACCGTACGTCAAAACTGGTAAAACGCATTGATTGTATACTTTACGTTTCAAACAAATCGGTATCTCTGATTTGAACAGATCTCTCAGTTTTCCAAATGCAGCCCATGTCAGCCTTATTCGCCTTCCTATTTCTGTTGTTTGGTTGTCCCTGCCTATAGTTATCTCATGCCCCAGATATTTGTATGACGTTACTTGTTCAACAATTTCACCATCGATGAAAACTGGTTGGCTTGGTACTAAGTTGGTCATCATCTTAGTTTTCGACATATTTATCTTCAATCCGATTTTACTGGATTCCTTAGACAACTGCAAGAGCATCTCATTTGTATCATCTAATCTGTTTGCTATAATGACGATGTCGTCGGCGAAACGAAGATGTCTTAATTGTTCACCATCCACATTCACTCCCCTCTGATCCCATTCCAATTGCTTGAACATATATTGCAATAGGTTTGTGAACAACTTCGGGGAAATAGTATCACCCTGTCACCCTGTCTCACTCCACGTCCGATCCTGAATTTTTCTGTAGAATTGTGAAGGCACACTTGTGAAGTGGCATGCTCATATATATATATATATATATATATATATATATATATATATATAAAAAAAAAGGAAAGATCACCTCTGATTATATAAAGATTTCCAATATCGAAATCGAGCCAATGCATCAAGGAGATACATATAAATATCTTGGATTTTGTCAAGAGAAGACAATTAACCATAGCAGCACTAAAGAAATTATTTGAAGTTCATATTACAAAAGACTAAGAATTATCATCAAGAGTTATTTAACTAGTAAAACCTTTTCAGAGCTATCAACTCCTATGCTGTTCCTATTCTTACATCTTCTTTTGGAATTATTAAATGGTCTAAAACTGATCTAAATGAATTACAATGTCAAACGAGGAAAATGCTCTGTAAATATCATAAGCACCACCCAAAGTCAGCTGTTCAGAGAGTTACACTACCTAGACATCTTGGAGGTCGTGGATTAATTGATTTGAATAATCTTCACAGTAAACAGATTTTTCATCTACGTTCCCATTTTCATGATAAACAGAGAACGTCTAAATTACATGATATTGTTGTTGCTTCAGATTATAATCTTACACCTCTGAACTTGACAATGCAAAAGGTAGATTTTGATATATTTGATGATAATTCTAAAAGAGAAAGTTGGATGCAGAAGGAATTACACGGAAAGCACCTAAAGAATTGAAAAATGATTATATTGATGAAATTGCATCGAATAAATGGTTAGTATCTGGAGAATTGTTTGCTGAAACAGAAGGCTTGGCAATTGCGATCCAGGATCAAGTTGTTTTCACAGGAATTATAGAAAACACATCATCAAACAAAATATAGATGATTCTTGCCGTAGATGTTTCTGTTCTTCAGAAACAGTTTTCATATATTATCATCTTGCTCAGTCCTTGCTTCAACAGATTATTTAGAAAGACATAATGCCGTCGCTAATATTATTCACTTCAATCTAGGAATTAAACATGACCTAATTCCCAAAAGAAAAAAATTTCAAAAATATGAACCTGAGATTATTTGTGAAAATGACAAATATAAACTTTATTTTGATAAAACAATTCTGTGCAACAGAGCTGTAAAACACAATAGACCAGATATCGTTCTTATTGATAAACAGAATCAAATAACATATATAATTGATATTGCTATACCCGACACACATAATATACAAAATAAATACAATGAAAAAATTTCTAAATATATGATGCTTGGCGACGAGATTAAAAAAATGTGGAAAATGAAGAAAATATTTATTCTACCGATTATTATTTCTACAACAGGCGTTATTCCTAGAAATCTTCACAAAAGTATTGAGATTTTGGGTCTGAAGAAAAATTTGTTTGAACAGTTACAAAAGATAACAGTCATCAAATCTTGTAATATTTTTCGTAGGTTTCTTTCCGAAAATAATAATGAGGTAGAGTCATAGGTTTTCTCTTTAGTTTATACTGCTCAGAATCTCATTTCATATTTTATTTATTTGTTTATATAAATGTAATATAATTAACTGACAATTTTGTCATATTTATATTCAGAGCAGTATTCCATTCGATCGTTCACCACTTCACACAAAGGAAACTATTAATGAGTAACATTCAGTGTTACTTGATTAAGGTCCGTACACTGGATTTTTCCGGGGAGAAAGCCTCTGACACTACTCGTTGGTACATTGATATCATTGTCTGATGATGCTATAGTATGTATATATTCTGGTAGATTGATATATTCTCATAACATTTAACGTTATCCTAATATATAATTACTCCAGGATATGTTTTGATTATAATCATTGCCTGGCAATGGTATTAATTACCGGGTGGTGGATTTATATTTTTCATGAAATCAGTTTGATTGCATGAACAGATATATGGGCAACTCGTCGGGGTAAAACCCTATATATATATATATATATATATATATATATATATATATATATATATATATATATATATATATATATATATATATATATATATATTTAATGATGGTAGTGTATCTATGATCTATTCTACAGTCAGCCAACGCTTTAAGCATAATCGCCTGTATCACGGTATCGAAGGCTTTTTCGTAATCCACGAATATGAGAAACAGAGGCAAGTTGTATTCTATGCTCTTTTCAATCAAAGTCATGAGAGTTTGGAGATGATCATTAACACCAAATGTTGCCCGAAATCCGGCCTGATCTCGAGGTTGGTAGGTGTCCAGTTTGTTTGTGAGGCGCTTTGTTATTATTTTGGTGAAGAGTTTGTACAAGTGCGATAGAAGGCTTATAGGTCTATCTATATCGGCTTGTTGTAATACGGAGTAATTGATATAGAACTCTGTATCCGCAACTTCCCGTTTGCTCACAATAAGGATCTGAGTTTTTTAGCAGTTCAATTCCATCCGAAATCGCGCACTCACCTCTACTACACGATTAGATACATACGTTCTTTAGATTGTTGATTATTTCGCCGTTGATAAGTACACCGTCCTCTACCTCATATAAAGCTTCCTGAAACACCATTTTGGAGTATAAGTGAAAGGCATTGGTGACAGCATAAAACCTTGCTTTACTTCCCCTTTCACACATAAGTCAATAGATTCTTCCTGTTCTACGCGAACTCTTGCTCTTTGGTTGACGTAATGATTTCTGATGAAGCGTAGATTCTTATCATCAATATCAGATGTTTTGAGTGTTCCAAGAAGTTCCTGATGGAGTATTATATCAAACGCTGTCAATGAAGCATATAAATACATCGCAGTTAATGTTTCGTTCTCTATGAATGAGAACCTGGATAGCGAAGAGTCCTCAAGTACCAAGGCCGTTCCTAAACCCAAAGTGCGTTTCTGATATGTTCGCATCTAGCTTTCTATAGATTCGCGACTGAATGATATTTAGAAATACTTTCAGGGCGTGACTCATCATGCTAATAATCAGGTGTTCCTCCCATTTCGTTGTGTTCTTCTTCTTGGGCATTGGTATAAATGTGGATAGAAGCCATTCATTTGGAATATTTCCAGATTTATATACAGGGTGGGCCGTAATGGAAGGGTCTTTCTGGAACGGGTAGTACACGTAACGGTGAGTGATTAGAGGGGGGCGGCTGAGGTCATTCGACTCAGTAGGAATTAGCATTTACTTCACAATGACTATCTGGATAAGAGACCACCGTACGATCGCAGTTGAATAGTATTTAAAATCGGGAGAGTATGTCATTGTCGTGCAGTGGCGCTTTCGCCAGCGCTTCAACATTGGTCGTAACGCTTTAGTTCCGAAACATCATCCGAGGATTACAGAATTCCAGAACGACTGCATCAGCAATGAATCCGAAACCTCCAGGTCGTTCCCTAAGTGTAAGAACAGCTTCCGTGGAAGGAGTAAGACAAGCTGTAATTCAGGGCGGTCCGTCGCAAAACGAATTACAGCACTCCAAATGAATGCTCCACCTGTTTGCAGAATTTTACACCAAAATCTTCGCTTTCATCCCTATAAGCTCATGGCTGTCTAGCACCTGAATGAAGGAGATTTTGAACAACGCCAGCAGTTTGCCGAGAGAATGCAAATGATTATCGCTGATGAAAATGAATCAGTGATAATGATGAGTTATGAGACTCATTTTCCTTTGAGCGGTTCGGTTAATAAACAGAACAGCCGATATTAGGCAGCAGAAAACTTCTGCGAACTGTATCAAACCCCACTATCCAGTGAGAAATTCACCGTTTAGTGTGCTATTAGCCGTCTTGGGGTGATTTGACTGTATTTTTTTAGGAGGGGAGAAAGGCAATCGTAACTGTAAACTCTGAGCGATTTGTTTTCATGCTGGAGAACTTTTCTATCCCAGAATTGCGACGACGAAGAATGAACAGAAGAAATGTTTGGTTCCAACAAGATTGTGCCACTGCACATACAGCCATTCTTCCTGGTCATATAATCTCTCGTTTTGGTGATGTGCTGTGGCCCTCTAGTTCCCCGGATCTCACTGCTTGTGATTATTTTTTGTGGGGAAACCTCAAAGTCAGCAATTGTCACGGTTAGAAATAGACCTTAAATACCGCAAGCGCTCCGCCACTGGTGGTCGAAATAATTCATAGATTGATGTAGATGTTTCAACGAATGAAATATTGAATTATATTTTCCAATATTATTATGCAGTTGGCATGACTATGTCTCTTTCAGCAATTATTTCCCTAAGCCTACAAATCATCAGAAATGCGTAATAATCAAACGGGGCCCGTATTGGAAAATGACTCTATGAGATTATACTATGATAAGCCTGATATCACTGATGGACATAGTGGTGTATGATAAAAGAGCCAGAACATCAATGCTGGAGGATGTCGCCATACCAAAGAATAACAACGTGTTGAACAAGTTCCAGGAGAAAAAGTCCAAATACACAGACCTTGCTATTGAGATCAAGCAGATGTGGCACCTCGATAAAATAGATATTCTTCCTGTCATCGTATTCTCCAGTGGGTTAATACCCATAACTTTGCATGATAGCCTTACGAAATTAGAATTGGATAAGAATACCTATACAGAAAAGCAAAAAGCTGTAATACTTAATACACGTAGCATAGTTCGGAAATTTATGTCAAGTATATTGTAATCGAGCCTATTCCCTTTAATTGCTGAATCTGGAAAAGGTAAATTATATCCAGCTAACAGCTTATTTGTTTAGATAAATACCTCAATTCATTCAGTTTTCATAATTCTTCAATAAATTCAGCACTTATTCATTATTCAACTGGAAGAAATTCATCTGGCCGGCTCGGTGGCGTAGGGGATACGATGCTCGTCTTCTGCGCAGAGTTACCTGGGTTTAATCCACACAAAGTCGGTGCGATTTTTCGGATTCTAGGAATCGCTTGAGTGTCCATCTGTCGGTGGAGATGTAAAGCTGTCGGTCCTGTCTAACAGAGATGTGTTGGACATTAAAGATCTAACCTTCCCTCGACACGAGAGGGGTTCGGCAAAATTCCCGGGTTAGTGAGGGGACAGAATTCCCCGGCGTGTCGTTAGCCGAAAGGCAGAAATAGAACACGTTAAAGGAAAAGCAAACAAACAAATTTATAATCTCACTATCCCATGCTGTAACTTGCGATCTCAACATTTATAGTAACAATCCTCCTACTAATAATTGAGCTCCGTAGTTGAAGATCGCTTTTAACAAGTAACTAGTTGCCACTTAACTTTCCTTGTTAGCCTTCTATAACGTTATATGAGGTCACTTTTACTTGTTGGCTGAATAATATCGTTATAGTGCGCTTCAACAAATTTCTGATTGTGGATAAATATTCCGTTATATATTTTCTTTTCGTTGTACCTGTTTGCAGAAAATAATTTTCGTGATTTCATTTGTTAACTTAGTGCTAGGAAGTAAACCAAATCACGTGGCTTCTCCATTTAACCCTACTCTACCGAATTTCGAGCTAACGGCCTTCCTGATATCTAAATTTCGTGCGATTTGGTACTCATTTTCACCAATATCTTTCATAAGAAGAAAATATTGTGACACAATGCATTGCATAACATGGACGTCATCTGCCTGACATCATTTTCAGAACAAGATTAGTTTGACTTTTTCTACACTGAATGGTAATATTTAAGCTTTTATTTTACGTAATTGAAAATGTTTTACGTTGATAAACAGCTGAGTTATCTCATTTCAAAAAACCCTTTCCATTCACCCCACCCTTTATTCGATTTAATAAACGGGTTGAGAGTGTTATTTCTTCAGGGTCCAAGAGTTTTTAGCACTCGCCATTTACACCATCAGGACCGGGAGATTTGTCATTCTTCAATCTCTTTATAGCCGTCTGAACTTCATCCTGTGTTATCTCCGGTCCACTTGTTCCCTGTGATACCTCTTTCATCGCTTATCCGCTACCAACAAAAAATTGTTCTCTTTACCTTTGAGTATGGTCATATTGCCCGACGTCCATTTTCGAGTTGTTTCTTTGATCTTTTTATGTAGGTTGAAGCTATCGTGCATGTTTTGTAGCTCCTCTATTTCATGACACTCTTCCTCCAGCCACGTTCCTTTTGCCTTTTTGATCTTCCGAAATATCTGTTTGTGAATCTCCTTGTATTTTTCGGGCTCAACATTTATGTTCGTTTTTCTTCCATGAGATCCAAAATTTCGTTGGTCCTCAATTATTTTCTCTTCTCTTTGTCCATTTTAAGCTCTCTCCTTGTAGCATCAGTTAATACATGTTTAATTTGGGTTCATTATGTCACTCTGTGCATATTATATACGAAATCCGTATATGCGGTACTCCGGAGGAATAGTAGGTCGACATTTACTACACTTCATCTTTGAACTTTGGCGTATTGAACAATCGCCTCATTAATGCAAACCCGGGTGAATAGGTCGAGGTAAGCGATGCATTTAAAATTGAAATTATAGACAGTTTGGGCCTGGAAAATGATAATAGTCGTCGGTTGGTTTTTCGAACTACGCGACCTATTTGAAAAGCGACAATACGTTGAATTGGAATTTTTTTCTCGGAGCAGATTCGACAATTTAGAAGCGCTTTCGCGATTGATATGTTATTTCAATTATGCTAATTGTTGTTTGATTTTCCTGTTACACACAGTTTAATATTTCGATATAACAGTATCGTATTATGCCAGTTATAATGGAATGTTATTATTCCAAAATTTGGATTGATAGAAATTCGTATCAAGCAAACAATAAATTATTTATGTATTTATTACAAATATGTTGAATTTATGAATCAACGGATATGACGACTAAAATTCATAAGCAAATACAGGGTGTCAGCGCTAAATGGTCAATTATAAATATTTGGGTAACTGGTTTATCGATCAATTTCAAAATTGGGATCAGAGTAATTGGATTTTGATCTACAATATGCAACTGTTTTCAGAGCGGTACCGCTTCCCATTATACCCGATATCGACTACAACTATTTCAAGTGGCATGGTGAACCTTCTGAAATTTTTTGATAGCGCTATGATTTTTTTTATCAGACTTTTCGGAATAATAGTATTTCTTTCTTTGTCTAAAATATTTACTCAGATTTAAGTAAGTTTAACGAAAAAAGTGTTATTTTGACGACAATTTACTTTTCGATGATATTTTATATCCAGGGTGCTCAAATATCAATTTAATTTCGATGCCAGTTGTTATGTTCCGCAATGTTTCATGTAAGGTCCTATGAATTTCTGAATTAGTTTGAAAATAGCATTAAGACTAATGTTGTTTTGTATAGTTTTTTTTGGTTAAATAAAATGGCAATTTAATACTCAAATGCGAATATTATAAATTTATTCCTCATTTATGGTCAATGTCAACAAATAAGTCGAACTTGCAAAACATTCAACGGCAAGTACCTAGACAAATCAAATTACTGGCCATTTTTTTACTATCCTTCTTTTTCGATTGCAAAGATGTTAGTGGAGGGAAGGATGATCAGAAACATGTTCGAGTGAACTATGAAAAGTTGCAATCGCTTTTTGTTGGGATAGAGTGGGAGTCGTTTTACACAGTAACTGATGCAGAAGTTTTGACTGCTATGATCACAAAAAAATGCAAAACTTAGGAAAAAAATGCAAATATGCAGTTGAAAACACTAAAAGAAAATTTCGGATAACAAATGCAATTTTGAAATCTATACATGATCGTAACAGACTTTATAAAATTTGGGAAATTAGCAAATGTGTCAATGATTGGAAGGACTTTAGAATTCATAGAAATAAGTTACAAAATTTGATCAGAACAGCAATTTTACGTGGATAAGATTCGGTCGGGTGGAAACAACTCAACAGATATGTGGAAAGTAGTGAACGAACTGTGTTCCGAGGACAGGTCAAACAGAGCTATATATATTTATATATATATATATATATATATATATATATATATATATATATATATATATATATATATATATATATATATATATATATATATATATATATATATATATATATATATATATATATATTATATAAAACGCCGGCGACGCGGGCATATATATATATATATATGATATATATTCAACCGAGCCCCGCGTCGCCGGCGTTTTATAATACGCAGCAACGGCAGATGTTTTTTTTTATCCCTTCTATTGTTCCATTTTCTTGCTGGGACTTGCATTTCGACAGAAATATATTCATTACTACGGTTTTGAGTTTTTTACATGTCAGAAGTATAAAATTTTTTCGAAAATGCCACCGAAACAGGACAAAATTTATCATCCAACTAAAAAAGGATCTAGAACGGTACTCGTACGTAAAAGTTCTCATAAAAGAAGTAAATTTAAAGGTTCTCAGCATTCTGGAAATTCAAAATTTGAAAAAAAAATTCTAGAAGTGCATCAGCTTAAAAAAACGGAGATTTAAATGTCGGGTTATCACTTGGAAAATATTTTAAAATGTAAAAAATGTGATGGTAATATTAAGTTTTTGGGAAAATGTGCTACTGGCTTCGGTTTCAAACTTGAAATTCAGTGTTCTTGTCAGTATCTAAGTTCGGCCAATTCTTGCACTAGTACCTATAAAACTTATGAGATCAACAGGTGACTGGTTTTGATTTTCCGCTTATTAGGGGTTGGACTCAATGGCATAAATTTGTTCTGTTCCATGATGGATCTAGGTTAGATTAGGTTAGGCTAGAATTTGTACTACACCGCGTGCACAAATATCGCTTTTTCTGTGAATGTTTGGCTAAAGTTATATTTCAAAAAGCTGGAAGTGTAGAAAACGAAAAGAACGTTGAGCACGGATTCCCAAAAGGCGAATTGACTGTGTCCGGCGATGGTACCTTGGCCAAGAGAGGTTTTCTTCTCTCATCGGAATTTTACTCTAATTGGAAAATACACAGGCAAAATTTTGGATTGTTTCGTCTCGTCAAAAACGTGTAAGAAATGTGAAGTAAACAAAAAACTGATGGACCCAACCGCATTCTTAATTTGGAAAGACACGGAGCACGTCGATGAATGTACCAAAGTTCGGAAAATTTACATGGCTCAAAATACGCTTGCTACGTTGGAGATGGAGATTCAAAACCGTTTCCCAACTTATTCGAAAGTAAGCAGTACGGGGAATTCAATATTGAAAAATTAGAATGCGCCCTTCACGTGGGTGGGAAAAAGAATGTTTCGAAGGCTCAAAGATGTCAAAAAAACTCTTACGAAAATAAAAAAAAGGAGAAACAAAAAACGAAAAGGAAGAACCCACAGTTGAAAGGAAACGCCGAAGCAAAGCTACCCCACCTGAGGAAAAGAGAACCGAATTTGCTGGCTAACTTATGAAAGAAATTTCTTTTTTTAAAGTCTTGCCATTCAAAACAACCCCGATGACAAGCAAGCCATGAAAAATGCCATTTGTGCGAGATTTCATCATAGAATTTCAACCCATGAAAAGCCACAGCATCAGTATTGCGACAAGAGCTGGTGTAAGTATCTACAAAGCGTCAAAGAGGGCAAAAACTTCAACCATAAAACACCGCCCCTTAGTGACCTTGTGCAAGAATACGTGAAGCCTGTTTTCGAAGACTTGACAAAAGATGAACTTTTGGATCGCTGTTTGGGAAAAAAAACACGCACAACAATTACGAATCTCTTAATAGTACCACCTGGGGACTTGTGCCAAAACATATATTCACGATAGAAATGAGTTGCGTATCAAAATTGCAGAAAAGCGATGTCGATGTTGATCAGTCGAAGGAAGCGAGACTTGAAAGGAAAAAGGACGCTGCTGAGCAGGAGGCATCATTTGATCAGGCTTATGGCCTTCTTTACGGTGCAGGGATAGCTGATTGATCAAATGCCAGGTATTTATTTAATTTATTTTAATGTTATCATAAAAAAATTATCAGTCGAAACTTTGAATGCGTTTTTCTCAAAACATGTTTTTTCAAATCGGTATCAGCGATAGCGCCACGACGAAGTGTCAAAACTTGACATAACTAGGCTTATTTTATTGATAATTTATACCTCTTTATAAACTACCTCGGAAATTAATCAATTCGAAGATTCAACCCCTTTTTAAGGGGTTGAAACTAGTAAAAAACTGCCCTTTTTCAACTTTTTTTCGAAAGCTTGTAATTTTCTCAAAAATGAAATTTTCCGAAAGAGGTTATATAGCTGCATACATATTTTTCAAAAATTTATTTGATTTTTTGATTTCAGATATCGCGTTCGATCTGTATCACTGCAACCGCAAAACCAATCATGGGGCGCCAAAAAAAAATTTTTTTGTATACCTTTCTTCTTGTATTACAACAAGTAAAAAAAAAATTTCGATACATAATAAAGATTTCTTTAAGAAAAATTCTAAACAAACCTTCCATTTTGTCATTTGCAAGTGATAATACCCCTTGATTAACAAATGTTAAATCAAAAACTCACGAAACATTCGAGATGAAATATTTGGCTTTCTAAATGATTTCATTTATATATCTCCGGTAAAAGAAAAAAGTTCCAACACTTAGTTTTGCTCAAGAAAAACTCGTTGAAATTCAATGTTGTGTACTTATTCAACTGAAATTCTAGGAATTAAATGTGATACCAACTGAACGGAAACTCAATGAACGAACTATTATACGTCCTTCATTTTTCAAGAAATATTCATATTACATCATCTTTGCAAGCGTAGTTTTATTATACACTCAAAAACGAGGTAAAACTGTTTGTTGACAACGTCGTAAAAAGTTCATCATCTGCCAACCGGGTTCAATAAAATAGCAGCTGTATCAGTCTAGCCACTTCCTCTTTATCAGCGAATAAATTTGCAAGTCAAACAGGAATTTAGATACCATATACTATTCATAATTAGGAACGTTCTATCCTTTCATGATTTGCCGAAATAAATATAACGTAATCAAGAAATGAAGGAGTGGGTTGTGTCACTTGTTTATAATGTGTCATATGTGAAGTTTGAACAAATTAGGTTAGAGATGGGTCATCGATTGTGAGAAGGCGTATTGATCAAGGCATACAGATTATGCGTGTCAGAAGTATTGCGTTTGTTCAGAAAATTTTTGTTTGCTTCATTTAGCGGTCCAGAAATGGTCAAAAGTATATTTTGACAGAGGTGGAATTAGCAGCTTATTCTTCTTCAGTAGATCCATTCAAATCGTAGTTGATGGTGTGACGAGTGGATCTTTTGAGGTTAACACAGGCGTACCTTTTTTTTCTGTTGCAGATTAATGATTTGTTCCACTCCACAGTGAATATAATATTTGGGTTTGCTGACTACTGTACCTTAATGGTAACAAAGGTGCCAACCGAGCATATCCGTGAACTCAAACTTGAGAAGAAAATCACAGTGGGGTCGATTGAACTTGGACAAGTTTAACGCGAACAAGAAGCAATCAACAACTTTCTCCGGAAAAATCATTTCCGATGAACTTCCTTCGATCATGCAAGGCAATCGAAATACCTTAGAAACGAACATGCATTGCACCGGAGTTTGCTGGTATGACCATGTGTTAGTCATTGACACATATGCTTCTTCTAAATTCAGTTTTCTCCTCAATGTTAGCAGTACTTCACGCCTCCCAGTTAATGATTTTATACAACACACAGGTGCGACCTGGTATAGAATACTGTTCCTATGTGTTCGCTCCGCACTCTAACATTCATTACATCTATTGCATAGTAACCAGAAGAGAGCAGTACGCCAAATCGACCACCCGGAGATTACTGGTGATCTCCAGCCTCTTCTCCTTCATGGTAAATGCTCTGAAAAACTGAAAGGCGTGGTTACGCGAAGAATCTAGCTCTGAAAAAAAAACAGGATTACAGAACCATATCATCAGCAGACGGTCCAACTGGCAACTGGATTTGCATGGTATACTGAGGTGTTTATTTCTCCAAATTGGTTGTTTAAGATGTCCCGATACTGCAGCTGCTTTGTTCACTTGTCTCCTCACTTCATCTTCAAGGTATCCTGTGCTTGTTATTTTGCACCCTAAGTATTAGAATGACATGACTTGGTCTATAGTGGCGTTGTCTATTGTTAACTTGCAGCGCAGAGGTTCCTTAGCTATGATCATGCATTTTGTCTTACTTGTTGAGATTTCCATATTGAAATTTTTTGCGCGTTTGCTAAAGGCATATAACATTCTTTGTAGGTCGTCTTCTGATTCTGCAATGAGTACGGCGTCATTGGCATAGCATAAGATGTTAATTTTGTAGGTTCCCATGCGGTATCCTAGTCCCAAGTTTTAACGGTCTCTGCAAGTTGGTCCATAACAGTATTAAATAGTAGAGGGCTAAGACTATCACCTTGGCGGATGCCCGACGTTGTTCGAAATGCTGCGTTAGGGTGTGGTTTGTTCGTATTTGCGTTGTTGTGTTAGTGTTCAGATCTTTTATGAGTCTTATATATTTTTGGGTACCTCTTTGTTTTTAGTATCTTGATTACATCCTTCAGTTGGACTCTGTCGAAGGCCTTCGTTAAGTCTATGAAACAAAGATATGCTGGAGTGTTATATTCAAGAGACTTTTCTACTAATTGCCTTGTTATAAATAGTGCATCGACCGTGGACCGGTTTTTTTGAAAGCCTTGTTGCTCTTCGCTGATTGGCATTGTTGACTTTATGTCATCGGCAAGAATCTTTGTAAGCAGTTTCAAAGAGGTGCTTAATAAGGTTATTCCGCGATAGTTGGCAGGATTTGTTTTGTCTCCTTTTTTAAAGATAGGCACTGTTACACTTCTTTTCCATTCTTCTGGTATTTTTCCGTGTTGAATTATGATGTTAAACAGTTTTGTGTACTCTTCTCTCATGGCTTCTCCGCCATATTTGATCATCTCATGTGTTATCTTATCTTCATTTGGAGCTTTCCTATTTTTAAGTTTACTTATTGCCATAGCTACTTGCTTTTTCGTGATTGTTACCGGTTCATTTATAATGTCGTTTTCTAAGTCTTCTTCTGGGGGTTCTTCTTCATATTCTGATTCGGTGTAAAGATTTTTGAAGTATTTTTCCCATGTTTCGTTTGTGATTGTTTTCAGTTGTATAGTTTCAATGGTGTCCTTTTCATACCCTTAATAATTTCCAAATTCGTTTTTGCGCTCCGTATATATCCGCTTCCATTTCAGCACTAAATCTCTGCCAGTATTCTTCTTTAATTTCCCGAACTCTGTTATTCACCCTATTTCTTATTTCTATGTATCTATTTCGGTTCTCTGGTGTCGGATGGTTCTTATATTCTAGATATATTTGTTTTTTTCCTTTGTAATGTTTTTGACTTCAGTGGTGAACCAGGGTTTATTATTAGGTTTGCCGTTCTGTGATACCGTGCGGGTTCCCAAGGCCTCTGTGGCACCCTTGTATATGTTTTCTTTTAGTTTGAGCCATGCTATGTTGGGGTTATCTTGCTGCACTATTGGATTACGAGTTATATACTGTTTGCAACGGTTTGAATAAAGTTGTTTTGTGCTCTCATTCTTGAGCGATTCTACGTTAAATTTTTCAGTTTTTACAGATGGTGTTTTCTTTTTTAATTGAGTTGTCATCTTCAGTTTCCCTAGAACGAGCTTGTGGTCTGTTCCAATGTTAGCTAATGACAAAACTCTTACATCTAAGATTTGTTGGGGTAGAAACATTCGGTTAGTGATAATGTAATCAATTATGGATTTGTTGTTTCGGTTATCGTAGAAAGTATATTTGTGCTGTTCTTTGTGAGGGAAAAAAGTGTTATTAATTCGCAACTCGTTCTGTCCACAAAATTCCGTCAACATTTCGCCGTTTCTGTTAATTACGTCTTCGTTATATTTTTGTTTTACCCCGTTTACTACTTCGTTACCTACTCTAGCGTTAAGGTCTACTAATATGATTATATTTTCTTTAGTTGGTATTTTATCTAGTTGTGATTGAAGACTTTCATAAAAATCTACAGCCGCTTCCTCTGGTTTGCTTATGTCAGGTGCGTATACTGATAGGATATGTAGCTATAGTTCTCGCTCAGCTAATTCAATCTATATTGATTGGAACGTTCGATGGCTTATGCCGTTGAGGGAAGCCTAGAGCGTGAGTCGCTATCTATAGATGTGAGGCCAGCCTTGAAATGCGTTTTCATCAATTAGATATAATTCTTTTTAGAGTTTAAAGAAACTACGACATTGGTTGTGCCTATTTTTCGCCAAAAATATATATAAGGAATCTCACATTGTTCGTACAAGCTCGTGAAGGTCTACAGGTCTCTGTTCCATTGAGGAGACTCCAATGTTCTGGCATTGAAATGTGAAAGAAGATTGGATATTTTTCAGGCAATCCTCGTATAGTGAAAACTATTACCAAATCAATATCTCCCAGAATATTTAGTTAAAAATTAATAACTGTGGATGTAGATACGAAACAGAGAAACATAACGCCAAATGTTAGGAAATGAGCTGAAAACGATTTTATTGACAGGGTGCACCCACAAAATTTTCTACTATCTTGATAACTTTTATAATGAAGTTACTCATTTGGGTTGAATAAATAGTTTGGCATCTTCTTAACAGTATCAAATATGACAATCTGATGATTTTTGAAAATTATTGAATGCAAATAAATGTTGAATAATAATGATAATAATATTCATTATTAGTAATTTTATAATTGGCCATTGACCATAATCTTTCAGCTTCTATCCAGAAGTATTTCCCAAAGAGTTCGGGTAGTTTTGTAGGTAGTACTAAACTTGTGCCGCAGAAGTCTGGTAGTGGTTGTAAGTAATCTAGCAGCAGCATAACTTTCAAAATCAAACTGAAAAACCTTGTAGATGTTTCAAGCATTCGGTTATTGACCGTGTATCTTCTGATTGTAGTGCATTTTAGAATTTCTTAAAAACCATGTAGCGAAGAAACCTTCAATATTTTAGATAGATAGAAACGGCAGTATGAACTAAGTGGTACCACAGAACTTAGTAACACACTACTTTAAACTTTATCGTAAAGCTCTATCTTTCTTGAAAATTATTTTAGTGGATAAGAGTTTAATGAACTACTTCAGTTCCAGTTTGTAATATCCTTTATTCTTCATTTTCCTCTCGCAGTCTACATAAGGGGCTGTCGATCGATCTTAACATATTCAAATGACTTGTGAGGTGATAACGCCCTGTTGAAGTGTCAATTGAAAGTTTCATATCTAGCCTAGATACCCTAGGTCAAACCTTGGCTCTTGCAGTAGATGCTTCATATATGGCAATGGAAAGAGAGTCTGAGTTTTGGCTCAGTCACTTCTCCGGTACCTTCGGTCTTGGTTCGCCTTCTTAATGAACGAGTGGCCCTAAATCCCCCATCAGACAAAGCTTGTTACACTCTCCAAATCTGGCAGAGGTTGAGTATCATTCTTGCACCATAATTGAAGGGGAGTTGCCGAACGCCAATGCCTTCAGTGCAACATGCCTGTTCATAATACCTCCCTGTCAATCCTTTGCAAATAATACATTAGCACAATAGAGATTATTTCTGCTTAGGAACTCAGTTGCACGCTTGTCAAGGCAGTTGGAATGTTCGTCAGTAAACCTTCGATCGTATCCTACCCCGTGAATAATTTCGGAGATGTCAGTATTCCTCTATATGCTTCTCAAGTAGTTGGTCCTTGGAACAAGCATATTCCTATTTGCTAGAAATGACAAGGTGAAATAACAGCTCCGCGTTGATTTTGGGTATTGGAATATCAGACCTCATTCTCAGCATCTTGTTGGCCCATTTTGGGAAAAATAGTGGAATTTGTATGTATCTAATCGTGGCATTTTTCTAATCACGATGTAAGGAGAGCGAGTATCAGTTCTTTGACTGCAGCAGGTTCACAACGAAAGCATCCTGTGTTCATCATGTAGGAAATTCTTTTTAATTTGAGCTTGCGTTGGGATTGTATTCACCGAGCAATATAGCTATATGGTACGTGTTCTCACGAGCATCACGTAAAGTTAGCGAATTTGTTTTGTAGTGAATCCTCATTTTCTGTCATACATCATTTGACATGACTGAAATGTCTGGCTTTGCATATTATATTTTCAAGGTACGAGTTCCATGTTAGTTAATGTTTGGGTAAACCCCAGATGTTTCGCCTCCTCTGTAAGGTTTTCGGAGGGTTTACATCTACCTTAGATAAATGATATTAAATAAAATAATATTAACTATTCGTTTTCTGAAATATTTTCTGTCCTTATCCAGACCAGTTGATTCAATTTTTCGAAGTTTCCATGATTCTACCTTCTATATTTCACTACAATAGTCATGAACAAACTACCAAATATATATATATATATATATATATATATATATATATATATATATATATATATATATATATATATATATATATATATATATATACATATCATTTTACCATCTGAAATGGTGTAGGGTCTACAATATATTAACATTTCATGAAAATTCGATATATCAACAATATTGTTCATAAATGAAATTTCTCCATTCAATATCCTGTCTCTTGCGATTGTTTTAGCCTGTGTCCAATTTTTGCCCTGTTGTCCCAATATTTCCGCTATTACTCCATCCCATGTTTGTCGTGGTCTACCTCTTTTCATCTTTCCGTTAGTCTTTGTCTCCCATATACGTTTGACTTGCCGTGTATTATCCATTCTCTGAAGATGTCCCCACCAAAGCCTTTTCTCTATAAATTTCAAAGTTGATTCAATTCCTAATTCCTTTCGTATGTCAATGTTCTTCAGATTATCTCTCTTCGTGACTTCTCTTGTCCTCCTAAGACATTTCATTTCGACAGCTTGAATTCTAATTTTTTGGTTTTTATCTAGAACCCATGACTCACATCCAAATGTCAGTACAGATAAATGTGAATACTTTCATTTTTGTGGCTCTTGACACTTCTTTCTGATTTTTGAAATTGTTGCTGATAACATAATATGCCTTCATGGTCTTCTCGATCCTATCATTGATTTCAGCATCTTGCTTTCCTGATTCTTCGAGTTCAACTCCTTAGAACTTCTTGAGCTTCAATCTGGCCCATTATGGGAAAAAAAGTGGGGTTTGTATGTATCTAATCGTGGCATTTTTTCTAATCACGATGTTAGAAGAGCAAGTATCAGTTCTTTGACTGCAGCAGGTTCGCAACGAAAGCATCCTGTGTTCATCATGTAGGCAATTCTTTTTAATTTGAGCTTGCGTTGGGATTGTATTCACCGAGCAATATAGCTATATGGTACGTGTTCTCACGAGCATCACGTAAAGTTAGCGAATTTGTTTTGTAGTGAATCCTCATTTTCTGTCATACATCATTTGACATTACTGAAATGTCTGGCTTTGCATATTATATTTTCAAGGTACGAGTTCCATGTTAGTTAATGTTTGGGTAACCCCCAGATGTTTCGCCTCCTCTGCAAGGTTTTCTGAGGGTTTACACCTCCCTTAGATAAATGATATTAAATAAAATAATATTAACTATTCGTTAATATTATATATATATATATATATATATATATATATATATATATATATATATATATATATATATATATATATATATATATATATATATATATATATATATATATATATATATATATATATATATATATATATATATATATGGATGCAGAAGAAATTACAGGAAAGCACCCTAAGGAATTAAAACATGATTATATTGATGTAATCGCATCGAATAAATGGTTAGTTTCTGGAGAATTGAACAGAAGGCTTGGCAATTGCGATCCAGGATCAGGTTGTTTTCACGAGGAATTATAGAAAACACATCATCAAAAAAAATATAGATGATTCTTGCCGTAGATGTTTCTGTTCTTCAGAAACAATTTTTCATATATTATCATCTTGCTCAGTCCTTGCTTCAACAGATTATTTAGAAAGACATAATGCCGTCGCTAATATTATTCATTTTAATCTAGGAATTAAACATGACCTAATTCCAAAAAGAAAAAATTTTACAAATATGAACCTGAGATTATTTGTGAAAATGACAAATATAAACTTTATTTTGATAAAACAATTCTTTGCAACAGAGCTGTAAAACACAATAGACCAGATATCATTCTTACTGATAAAAGAATCAAATAACATATATAATTGATATTGCTATACCCGACACACATAATATACAAAATAAATACAATGAAAAAGTTTCAAAATATAGGATGCTTGGCGACGGGATTGAAAAATGTGGAAAATGAAAAAATTTTTATTCTACCGATTATTATTTCCACAACAGGTGTTATTCCTAGGAATCTTCACAAAAGTATTGAGATTTTGGGTCTGAAGAAAAATTTGTTTGAACAGTTACAAAAGATAACAGTCATCAAATCTTGTAATATTCTTCGTAGGTTTCTTTCCGAAAAAAATAATGAGATAGAGTCATAGGTTTTCTCTTTAGTTTATACTGCTCAGAATCTCATTTCATATTTTATTTATTTGTTTATATAAATGTAATATAATTAACTAACAATTTTGTCATATTTATATACAGAGCAGTATTCTATTTGATCGTTCACCACTTCACACAAAGGAAACTATTAATGAGTAACATTGAGTGTTACTTGACTAAGGTCCGTACACTGGATTTTTCCGGGGAGAAAGCCTCTGACACTACTCGTTGGTACATTGATATCATTGTCTGATGATGCTATAGTATGTATATATTCTGGTAGATTGATATATTCTCATAACATTTAACGTTATCCTAATATATAATTATTCCAGGATATGCTTTGATTATAATCATTGCCTGGCAATGGTATTAACTACCGGGTGGTGGATTTAAATTTTTTCATGAAATCAGTTTGATTACATGAACAGATATATGGGCAACTCGTCGGGGTGAAACCCCCTATAAATATATATACAAAATCCTTTTTACGATCTGAAATGGTGTAGGGTCTACAATATATTAACATTTCATGAAAATTCGATATATCAACAATATTGTTCATAAATGAAATTTCTCCATTCAATCTCCTGTCTTGCGATTGTTTTAGCCTCTGTCCAATTTTTGCCCTGTTATCCCAATATTTCCGCTATTACTCCATCCCATGTTTGTCGTGGTCTACCTCTTTTCATCTTTCCGTTAGTCTTTGTTTTCCATATACGTTAAACTTGCCGTGTATTATCCATTCTCTGAAAATGTCCCCACCAACTGAGTAGCCTTTTCTCTATAAATTTCAAAGTTGATTCAATTCCTGATTCCTTTCGTATGTCAATGTTCTTTAGCTCATCTCTCTTTGTGACTTCCCTTACCCTCCTAAGATATTTCATTTCGACAGCTTGAATTGTACTTTTTTGGTTTTCATCTAAAACCCATGACTCACATCCAAATGTTAGTATAGATAAATGTGAATACTTTCATTTTTGTGGCTCTTGACACTTCTTTCCTATTTTTTAAATTGTTGCTGATAGCATAATATGCATTCATGGTCTTTTTGATCCTATAATTTATTTCAGCATCTTGCTTTCCTGATTCTTCGAGTTCAACTACTAAGTACTCATATTTTTCCACTTGTTCTATTTTTGTCCCCTCTATCTGTATATTTATGTTTTCCTCTTATGTTCCAATCACCATTACCTTAGTTTTTTCTTTGTTCATTTTCATACCACTCTTCTCTAATTATCTGTTCCATATATTCAAGTATATACTAAATCTCATTCATATTCTGAACCTTCTTATTGCTGTTTTCCATTATCCAGAACCATTTTTCTATTCCCAAAATCTTAATAGCGGATGCTGAACTCACATCCCACTTCTTGGCAGAGTACGTTCCAACAATTATTCGAGAATCTTTCCTACTCTTCTGAAGATTTATTTATCTTCACAAATAACGCCATTTTTACTGAAGACCTGCATCATTAAACGTAGGAGCACATTTATGTTACTATTCATGAAAAATAAAAATTAAAGAAATTCGGTCGCATTTATTCGTTCAACCAAGTTTCATTCGTATTCACTGAGTCAATAACTACTTTTATCAAAGCAAGAATTGGGTCAAAGAAGTCATCAATCAGCGAATCATCCTAGTAAAACTGACATTCACCGAAATAAAGCAGATATCATATAAATGAAGCACCTTTTGCCCAAATCTTTCTTACATAAAATAGATCCTACGTAATCGTGTCAATACAATCTCAGAACAAATAGAAATTGAAATATTTCGTTCATAGACAAACTCACCAACTACTCAACTTAACTACACTTACTTTTGAAGATACGAGGAGTCAACTGTATCTCATATTCATCAAATACGAAATTCCAAGGATAGACATTAATTGAGTTATACTAGTTCGTAAACTTGTTGAAACGACACTGATCTCAAGTTGAAGGAACTATATCTCTGTTTTGCGAGTTCTGACATAGACACCTAACAATAATAATTGTTGGTTTACTGGCTGTTCAGGAATTTGTAGGTATGATATCCAGCAGTTTCTGGCAGTTTAGTGGTTCTCATTATGAGTAATATTCAATAATAAAAGTATTCTAAGTAGTTTGCTTAGAGGTAGTTGCCATGAATCTTTCAGAAGTATCTTTAGACCAAAATTATTTTAAGTTCAGTGATGAAATTTACATGAGTATATATGTAACAACGCCTATCAGCCCTTTACTAACATAATTTTTCATGGATAATATTTAGAAAATAATTCATAATCATCCAATGCCAAAACAGTTCATTTATTGGTTAAGATATGTGGATGACGTAATCTGTTGTTTCACAGGTACAAATAGTCAATTAGATTCCTTTACTCTATCTTTAAGTGAACATTGTTTCAATTGCCGTTGAACAACTATTGATACAGAAGGCATTCTATTCCATCCATGGTTCTTTAGTTAAACTGACAATATGTCACACTGTATGTTTGTTTGTTCTCCTTTCAGTGTATTTTGTTTTACTAATTACCGAATTTAGTTTCATCTTCTTGTGTGGAAAACCTAAACTGACTTTCCTTGAAATTTTTTGAGGAAAAGTATATATTATTATTATCTTATGTCGAAGTATTGTTGATAAGTTTCATTTATTTTATATTTTTAAGTATTACTGTGATTTTCTCATAAATTTTATCATTTTTTCAATGTCTATTTTAAATACTATATTTTGAGAATCCTTGTTGCTTTACTGAAAATGAAAAGAAAGTTTACAACGATTAAAGTGTTTGTTATAGTTTTCTTAGATTTCGTTACGCTTAAATATGAATATTTATCTCTATAATAAAAAGTTTGATATGTTGAATTGTTATATTTCGTGTTTTAAAAGCACACGTGCTGCATCTGAGTTATATTTCAAGAGGTTTGATCATTTTGGTTTCAACTTTCTGATAGTTTCATTCCATTTATATACTTTTGATAGGTACCCTGAAAGAAGACATCCTTATTCTTATATTGTGAACTTTCTGAACAAGTATCAATTACTATCGAAGAGACAGTATGGGATCCAACAGAACAGGTCTACTTAGGATGCAATAGCGCACTTATTAGGAAAAATATTTGAAGCTTTAGCGCTGGGGTTCCGTGCCTTTGTATCTTCGTAGGCTTGTCTAAGGCGTTTGATACGGTTTCTCATTCTAATTTAGTATAGTCGTTATAGCGTATGGGTTTAAGGCGTACTTAATTGAAGTTAATGAAGAACTATTTGGGTGGAAGAGAACAAATTGTTGTTGTTGATGGTGTTAAGAGTTTGAAAGAGTGTTGATTTCGGTATGCCACAAGGAACGGTTTTGGGGTCGATTCTTTTTTGTATGTATAGTTCCATTCGCCGACGATACGGCTGTTCTCTACACGGAAAATTCATATATCAGAACTCTAAAAGTTCGTTTGGGAAACGAACTAATCTCAATCAAAATGGCGAAAAAGCTCAAATATTTGGGGATTATTATCGATTGATATCCAAGGTAGGATCATTACATTAATACGGCAATAAAGAAATTAAGGGGCTTACTACCACTGTTTCGGGTTTGTAAGGGTTTCTGCGATATTGTCCAGTTCGCATATTGTATTTCTCCCTAGTCCAATCGGTGCTCTGTTATGGCATAGTTGCGTGGGGGTTGGGGGGTTGTTGAAAATTCTCATTTGGATAGGCTTGCAATCATGCAGAAGCAATTTATTAAGGTTATATTCGGAAGAATTAATACTTACCCATCGAACGAGTTATTTAAAGAATCCGGATTTAGCGATTTGAGGCAGCTCTACTGCGTTCAGATACCGACTTACCAGTATAAGCACGGCTTCATAAGGAACCCTCTCCCAAGTACCTACGAAATCAGAAGGGCGAGTAATTGCCCTGTACCTAGGATGAAAAAGACTGTTGGGCAGAGATGCTTTTTATTTCTTGGGCCAAGAACATTTAATATGCTACCCGAGTTGAGGATAGTGGGTTCTCTTGTCATTTTCAGGAGGAGAGTTCATCAGTGAGTACTATCCTTACCTCGTGCGCTCGTCAATAGTTTCATTAATTTAAAATTTTTTGAGGTTCACGAACCGCGATGCACAGTTCTCTTGGTTTCATTATATTTGATGTTTTTCGTTTAAGGTCTGTGATTTCATGAGTTTTTGGGACTCATTTTGTTTGTATTGTGAATTTTTCTTCATATTTTGTTGTTAGGGGTTTTATTTGCCTGTATGATTTGATTTTTCTTTTTTGGTTTTTAATCGCAGCTGGTTTAATGTTTTGGGACACTGTTTGAGCTTAAAACTTAGATATATAGATACAGCTATGTTATACTTATACGGCTTGTTAGGTCTTATGTAATTTGTTACCAATGAATCTTGTACAAGGCTATTATCCTTCAAAGATTCTCTGGGAATTCTGCTTTTCTCGTACATATTGAAAAAAATATCCTGGAATCATTAAATATTAGGATAACGTTAAATGTTATGACAATATATCAATCTACCAGAATATATACAAACTATAGCATCATCAGACAATCACATCAATGTACCAACGAGTAGTGTCAGAGGCTTTCTCCCCGGTATAATCCAGTGTACGGATCTTAGTGAAGTAACACTAAATGTTACTCATTCATTTCTTTGTGTGAAGCGATGAACGATCGAGAAGAATACTGCTTTGTTTATAAATATGATAAATTGTCAGCTAATTATATCACATTTATATATACAAATGAATAAAAAAATAAATAAATAACCGTATATTTATTCCAGAGTATTAAAAAAAATATAGAAAATTATGGTTCATTTAACAAGCCTCGTTTAAAATCTTTCAGGAAAGAAAATGAAGAATATAATGAAATAAATGAATTAGCCTTCTGCGATGCTACACTTTCGAGTTCATGCAGAAAAATCAAAGAGGATAATCGCTGAAAACCTTCATTCAGGCGATGCCGAAGGGCGATTGCAATTCTGCAATTGGTACGTGGAAAAAATTGGCACTGATTTGAATATCAGCAGGCAAGTGATATTGTCCGATGAACTTCTCATTTTGGTAGCAGAAAACCTTGTATGATTTTTGTGAGGGAGAATCAAATAAGATTCGGATTTAGCGTGGCATCTTCATTTTGGGTTGTAAAATAGTTTATCGAACATACGAAATAAGTCTCACGGCAAACGAATACGTTCGTATATTAGAAAGCGTAAACCAGAATTGATGGATGATGTTCCTTTGGCACAAAGTAACAATATATATTTTCTGCAGGATGGCTCACCTGCTCACAAGTCACAACTCGTGAGCCCCATTTCAGAAAACAATTTTCCTAGAAGATGGATCGGTACAAATGGGTTTATAAGGTGGCCCGTCAGATCAACAGATTTATTTCTACTGTATTTTGTCTTGTGGGGATATCTTGAAGATCAAGTATACGGCTCAAGATATTCAACTAGAGAAGAACGACAAAACTACATGAATTTTGCTTTTCTCAACTTACGGATATATCCGGTAATAATCTTTAAGGCACTTTCGACAGTTCATATAGGAAATATTTTATGAAATTTCTGTTCGTTTTTTTTACTCAGAATTTCAGTATAATTCCACTTTATTTTATTTGAATTCTCTGAACTGGTTTTGAAAACGGTTCAGCATAGATAAAATACTCAAATCTTGTAAATTTTTGTATTCCTGAGAAAAAGTTATGAAATGTTAAAAATATACACGGTTTACCATAAGAAAAACCGCATTTACTCTTTATAGTTCCAAAATTACAACGTGAATACAGAATTGAGATAGGCTGCTGAATTGCGCTTAAAATTTTCTATGAAACGCGTTTTTTTCTATGCGATATCTTCAAAGATAGCAGAGATAGAAAAGGTTTTTTAAAACTGGATATTTTCAAAATAACCCTGTAACTCGAAAACTTAATATAATATTCCAATTCTGTTGACGGATTCTTAATTGTCATAAAAAAGTAGGACAGGATATTGGAAACCAGAATCATCTATCTTCAAAAATAAAGGAGATTTCATTGAAATACGAATTACATCAAATTTGGGACTCCCTTTAGAGAGCTAGATGATTGAAATTTGAAGACCAAACTACCTTTATCGTTAATCCTGAATCGCAAACGGTGTTATTTTCTAAAACTCGAAAAACGATCAACTCCGTGAAATCTCAGATGAACTCGACTCTAAACCGCATTATACAATGATTCAATAAACTTCGACAGATGTGTATGTGGATTCAGCAAGATTCGGGCCTACTTCGTCTCCTTCTTGACACCATAAATTTAATAAAGCGCCTCGGGGGGGCTTAACTGGGAGATTCACTTCGGTCAAGGCAGCTGATCCTCTTCTCTAGTTCTTCGGGGCTCAAAACCGAACTGAATAGACGACGATATTGATACATGTGTTCGAGTGTGTACCGGCAATCTCCAGAGTATCGTGTTTACAATGTAGTCTCCATTGTTGTGGGGGCTTTTCTTTTTCCATTGAGATTGACATAGATAAAAATGTATTTCGTGTGTTTTTGTGATTTAGAAAGTATTTCGGAATGATACGAGAAATATTTTGCACAATTGAAAACTACCTCGAAGAACTAATTTATATCCAATTTTACCGAATATAATTAAAAATTGAACACTAAAGCCTATTACTTGATTAAATTCCATTTCAAATGATAGATGAAGAAAATTGATTAGCGCTTACATACTTTATTTGTAACGCGATTCGACGACACTCCGCCTTCGTCAGACAAATATAATATAAAAACTAAACTAAGACGCAACACTTTACTATCTATACTATTAAATTGCCATATTTGAAGCCCCTAGCTTGAACGACGGAGCCATGAGGATTCTTACAAAATTTTCGCCGAAACGTCGCCGAGAGCGAACGGAAAGTCGAAATACCGAGATTTCTTCGGAATCGGAAACTTCGGTCTTTCGGAAGGCGATCGGAACGATCGATCGAGCGAAAATTTAGAAAGAAAGACCCAAAAAAGCGGAGGGGATAATTTCGTCGGACTTTTATGTCTATACAAATTTTTCCATCACGTTCGATCGTTTCAAAACCTGGACAAAGAGCGAGCCTCGAGTTTCGCATGCTGCGCCGCAATAGTTTCATTCCCGTTGAACGACGGGGAAACTGGAAAATCTTCGATTTAACGAAGGGCTATCGGCGGAGTTTTGCCTAATTTCGCTCCATTTTCCTTCATTCCGAATATCTCTGACGGCCAGAAATTGACTAACGGCGAGCTGTCAAAATAATCACGTAAGTGATTTTCTTTCATGCGTCCTACTTATACGGGGTTACCGAGAGAATGGATTCGGGTGTCGAACGATTCCTACATATCTCGAGATCGGATCCGCGAAAAGAAATCGTTACTCTACGACTTAATTCTCGAATTTAGGTCAATTTTTGAGACCTAGAATTTCGAAAAAAAGGACGGAAACATGGGGGCGGAGCCAGTAACTCCTACCGCCCCTTAGATCGCTATTCAATGTCGGAAGTGAGCTTCACAAACGTGTGAAATTTAATGCTCTTTCTCTTTTGAATGAAAATAGTGAGATGGAAATAGATAGTAACTTTTACTTTCACCAACATAATTTCGGTACTACCAACATCTAGAATGTAGTGATCTCTCTCTTCTGAGTGACAATATGAGACGGAATGAAATTTCCATTACATCTAATCGAATCTAACCTTATTTTAATTAGTCTTATATTCGATCTGTCAAAATAAGTAATTCCGAATTTTATTTGAATGAAAGTTTGACAAAACTTGAAATAAACTTTTAGAGGTAAGTGAACGTAGCTTGATGTTTATTTCACCCATTTTTATGTATATTTTCTTTGAGGAAAGAAACGACAAACTTTCAAAATTCATTCATTCAATCACAAATATTTTGTGATTATTCTAACCTAAATAATGTGATTCCAACGAAATGTTTTGATAAGAGGGAGTTAAGGCGACTTACTATAATGTAAATTCACGAATTTCATTTTTCTTTCATGGTTATTTTAACTTCTATGCGTTGAAAAATGTCCTGAAATCACTAGATTTTTTAACGAATCAATTAGGATGGGATATCCTTTGAATTGCTATTAATAGGTATTGAGCTCTTTTGTATAATATTATTTTTCTGAAAGGAACTCGATAAAGTTTTCGTTAGGTCATTTATATATGTATCATATGAATATTGAAAGCTATCCACTAAAGGCTATATCTGTATTAAAATATTTCAAACTGGATGTCAATAAGACTGTGCCATTTCAAATTGAATCTTCGTTTCAGTTTATTCAAGAGGAAGTATGTTTCTATTCTACACTTATCCAAATGTAAAAGTGAGTGAGTTTCAATGTGTTTGACAATGTTCAAGTTTGAACCAAAGAAAATAAAATCTCAAATTCACACGAAAAGTAATTATTGGGAGTTCCTTCTATTCATAACTCATAGTTACTGTTTCTCAGGAAATTTTATCAAGGTTGTTGAATGAATAACAGTAATTCCTCATTGATTTGCAGTTAAAAGTTTCTCTGTTAGAGGTGTTTGCTAGTGGGAAACATGATGTTCAAATATGTAGAAGTTGCATACCAAGTTTCAGTTTGTACAACCACATTTTTCAATCAAGATTTATGAAAGTCACAGGAAACATGCTGCTGCCTATGTGAATCATATTTTGGAAAGAAATCAACTACTTCTTGGAGAATGCTATGCAATTTGACAATTTTTGTTATCGGTAGTTGTACTATAGGTATTTTATATAATTGTGTAAAATGAGTACGTTCATCACGTAATATAAAAATATGAAGTTGTTTTAATGCAATTTCTTCCTTTCATTTTCATTTCATAGTATATTATAAAGTTTCACAAGAAAATGAATTGAAGAGAAGTAAAATTAAAGAATAGAAATTTCAATTATAAGAGCAAATTTATAAGAAGCTGACTGCTCGAAACCAAATGCCAACTCAGCAGTTAAGGATCTACGAAATTAACAGTTACAAGAAACAGTTTCACTCAAACTCATATATAGTTAATATCATTGTATTGTATGAGGGTCCATAATGTAATTTACAAATTTGTGAATCTCATTTCTGCTCTCCATAAGAACACTTCATTTCAGAAGATGTTTGTTCTTTCTGGTAAGCAAATTGTGTAAATTTTTATCAGTTTGAATTTATACACACACATAAGTTGAAATTTCTATGCAATCAGCAGTGTTCTTTTATTTGATTATTAATTTCTCGCTTTTGTCTTTTAGATACTCCCAGGTAATTTTAACTTGAGAAGAACTTTTATTTTCTATTTCATTAATATACTTGAGAAGTAATTCTTCCATCTTGCTATTTTAAGCAAATATTTGTTGTTTATTATAATTCATGAATCTTATTCGATTCTTATCTAATCTAATTCGAATCAGAACTGTTGAGTAAAATTTAAAATTGGAATTTATAGATCTGCATGTATCAATCTTTCTGAAGTATATATTCAATACTTTTGAAACTAAAAATTTGGAATATTGTGAATTAATATTAGAGTTGTTGATGATGAATTTCTATGCCTAGAGGCTGATTGAACAATTTGATTTTTTGAATCAATGTTGGATGTTTTAATTTCATCTCATGCTAGCTCAATTGGAGAAAGTTGAGATTTTCAAATTGAATGTATCTCTTTCATTTGGGATAGTAGTGAATAGTGTTGAAATTTGTGTGTTAGATAAGTGAGTATCCATAAAACAATACTGGAAGCTGCGTTACCCTAAGGATGACTGAGGCAATATATGAAGAGAGTTCCATGTAACATAAAGAACTATTTAGTATAAATCTCAGTGAATATAATAAGGCGTTCAATACAGATAGAGTTGGATATAAAAAGGCGTTCAGTGTATTTGGGCTTAAGTATATTGGACATTTAGTATATAAGGCGTTTGGTATATTAGCTATTTAGATATAAAAGGCGATCTTATTTCATTAATTCTTTGAAATGAAAAAAACTTTCTTTTGTGCAATTTTCTAGCAAATTTTAAATGCTACAACAATAGTGATAGCGTTTCTTCATAGTCCGAAGGTTCTGGTGGAATCATTTGCCTTATTCATCACCGAAATCCTCAATATTAGAACGAAAATAGTAATAGTGTAACTTGATATCTCATGTAACATCCACGTATTTAAAATTGACTCATTAGTTGTTCAACGTGTTAAGAATACTCAGAAGTTTTATATTTCTCAAGAAATTCTTCTTCACTGGCTCGGCGACTTGAAGGTTAGGTCACCCGACCTCTGCGCAGAAGTATCTGGGTTCAACCCCAGGTTGCGAATTGAGAGTTGATTCTAAGGACTTGTCGCGTTACCTGATAGAGAAGGAAGTGTGACTTATACAAAAAGAGATATACGATGACGCCACGGAAGTTTAACGAAATGGTTCCCCTACTATATTACCATAACTCATTCGTAAAGGCAAGTTTGAATATATTATAGCTTCTAATGATGATTTATATAAGAACCAAAAATTAGATAAATAACTAAATAACCTCAAATACCATTTATCGTGTAAATTTTATGGAGTTAAGAATACTATGATAGCATCGCATGCACTGCATTGAACAATTTTCTCCACAAACGAAATAATTAACATGAAAACCATCACGCTATCGAACAACATGTGATCAGCACATGAGACCAGCCTTAATGCCCAAACGACCCTTACAATGTAATGAATATTTTGTTCGTAATATGAAATTAATGAGTATCGATTACGTTTTATTGGACCAATTCGAGGCCATAAACCAATTTTCGTTATCCGCTGTTTGGCAAATAAAACATAGGAGAAGAATGCCAAGGATTTAGGTTCTGTAGATTTTTTTTCGGAAATGTATCATATACATTTGTTGTTGAAGCGGTTGGTAATGGTAAAAATTGGTAAAAAAAAATTGATAAAAATCACTCAATGCAATGAATTCCTAGTCTCATATAAGCTTTTTCATTTAGTAATTTTTACGTTCTCATTTTCATAATAAACAATAGACTTATGAATTATATCGCATCGTTGTTGCTGAAGATAATAACACACAATTGAAATTGGTAGAATATTTGAAGAGAATTGCCGTCGCAAATATTATTAACTGGGTCTTATACTTTTTATGAATTAATGAATTAACTTTTAATCCAAGTATGTATATAAGTTTATGAATATAATGAATAGTTTGAACTGCTCATCAAGTAACGATTCCTCCAATCAAATTAAATTCCTACGTTATTACTTTACATTAAAAAATGTTAATCATTTATCAATTAACTCCATTAAATTTTCTAACGAAGCACTAAATTTAATCTTTCGACCAAGGCAAAGCATATTCAACCAGTCACGGAATCGTTTTCACGAGTGAAATGTCCCTAAATGGAATTACACGGTTTTACATGAAATTCACTGCATAAATCCTTCAATCATAATCATGAAAATACGGAAAAAGCTCATTTTGCAACAAAGCGATAACGCGCCATATCTAAGGGCTCTAGATTTATTCGGCGGACGCGGAAAAACAAACGAGCCTCGCTTGTGCAAGCTGATTTATATAGTAACACGTTGGTAAACACGTCATGATTCCATTTTTTGCGATAATACTGATTGGGGTAAGTATACGCGACTTCGTCACGCCATTGTTCGCAAAAAGCTGCCCCTCAGAGTTCGCCCCTCGTTATAATTTCCGAAAAGCGTAAAAAGTGCGTCTATACATGCATTCGCCACCGTTGCAGATTTATATTATGGCATAGTGTGCATTTCCAGGTAGTAAATAATTTTAATTTCAATAAAGAGAAGGTGAAAGTATATTCTAGAACATTAGCATAGTTGAGAAAATACAAATGTTCCTTTTATAAAACAAAATGTACAAAAAAAGGAAAATATTTAAATGTAATACTTTATCATTAGACATCAACGATGAACAACAAGGATTTAGGAGGAAGAGAACAACAACAGATGCAATCTTCATAGTACGAAAAGTAGTAGAAAAATCTCTGGAATACAACAAACCCTTATACATCTGCTTCACTGACCTTACAAAAGCCTTCGATCGTGTAAGAGATAGGCTGCAGATACTGAGAGAGGAAGAGATCCCGGAATCAATCATTGAAATTATCGAAGACCTGAACACCAATTACACCACGAAAATAAAATCTCAAGGTAGCGTTACATCAGAAATATCTGTCACTGCAGGCATAAGACAAGGAGATAGTCTCATCCCTCTTCTTTTCAATTCATTAATGGACAGAATCATCAACAAAGTTAAATCAGTAGGAAACGGATACAGGACGAGGACGAGAGAGATAAAAATAGTATGCTACGCGTACGATGCGGCAATAATGCCGGAAAATTGAGATGAGCTTCAAAGACTCCTGATCGCTTTCAAATCCGATGCTGAAAATTACAACATGAAGATAGCTACCAAAAAAACCAAGACCATGGTGATATCAAAGGAGCCAAGAAGATGCAAGCCCACAATTGATGATAAAACTGTAGAGCAAGTAATGTCCTTCAAATACCTTGGGGTGTAAATAACTAGTAACGGGGATTTAGCGAAGGAGGTCCGAGAGCAGGTATATAAAGCAGCATCGAATTCCTGAGGATGCCTGAGAGATGTTGTATGGAAGAACGAGAATATGAGCATTGAGTGCAAAATGAGGATTTACAAAGCGTGCGTACGACCTATGCAATAGAAACTAGGGCCGATACCTTCAAAACTAAAAAAATTCTAAGAACGTCAGAAATGAAGACGCTAAGGAAAATATCGGGAAAATCGCTCAGAGATACGATTAGGAACGAGGTTATACGAGAAACATGTTACATTGGAGATATCGTACGATGGGCAAGAAAACGCAGACGAGGATGGAATGAACAAAGACTACCACGTATTGTACGAGACGGAAACCAATAGCAGCACGTCGGCCACCGGGAAGGCCCCCAAAACGCTGGAAAGATAGTTGACAGTCCATCTCACAAGACCAATAGTAGAGAGATCTCCTGTAAAAAACAGACCCTTGAGATCTAAATTAAGAAGAAGTCAGATGCTTAACAGCTCTATAAAATAGATAAATATCTCCATTGTGGCGAAACAAACTTTTACAAAAATGACTTTTTTATATGTAACCTCATTCAACTTTGAAGTTGGTAAGGCATTTGCAGATTGTGGTAATTTGAACTTGAAATTAATAATATATGCTTCATGTGATTCGATTCTGACAAACGATAACATGAATAATTAAATCGTCAATATGAGCCTAAATAATTCAAGCGATACAGCTTGTATAAACCATTGCATCATTTTCTCAATGATTGAAATCGCAGAACAACTCCCAAACAATAAGAGAAAGTAAGATTTTCTGATTCCATTAGCATTGGAATAACCCGCTTCAGGCCCTTTTACAAGGGTACCTGAAACGTGGGATATTTTCAAATCATAACTTCAAAACTAACGAACAGTGCAACATCTTGAATATCCAATTTGTAACTCATTCAATGCAATCGTACAACATTAAACGATATATCACAAACAGCTCCTACAGGAAAGCAAATGGGAATCTGGCCCAAAGCAACTTCAGTGGCTATATGTGATGGTGGAGAGACCACGTATCCCATATGGCTGCATAGATTGGTGGGAGTGCAGCCTTAGGAAGCAATCCTGTATACTCTCTAAGTCGCTGAGAACGACCTGCATCATTAGAGCATTCGCCCCACATCATCAGAAGCTATGAAACTGAGACTGGGCCTTGAATCTCTTCACCTGATGCATAGAAAAGCAGCTAAAATGGCTATAGATGCCATCACCTTTCCCGAAATGGGACAAATATGCTCAGATTCATGTCGAGGTCTTAACAGTGTGAAATTGAGGACAACGAAGTTCTGAGTATAATGTTTGACATGGAAATACGCAAAACCAACATGGGGCTCGAAGGGCCGTGAACTTGAGGGTCCCTGATGGTTCATAGATGGCTCTAAAACAGCTCATGGAGCTGATGTATATGGTCGATGTGCTGCAAAGGAACAGTCTCTCTGTCTTGCGTTTTTTTCAAGCAGAAATATTTACGATTGACTACTATGCTAACCTCCTGCTCGCGGGAGAATTAACTTGCTCAATTTTACGGACAGCCAATCCGCACTGAAGGCATTGGCATTCGGCAACTGCATGTCATTGTGCAGGAATGTAATTCAACCTTCGGCAAACTAGGAGAAATAAATTGGCTACGTCTCGTGTGGGTCCCGGGCCACTAACAAATTGGGGACAATGAGGAGGCGGAGCTATTGGCCGCTCAAGGAACAGCCTAGGGATTCATCAAAGCGGAGACTAAGCTCGTAATTCGACTAATGATGTGGAGCAATCGCTCCAGGTCATTTGAAGCTATAAAACTGAGACTCGGCTTTGCACCTCTTCAGCTGATGCATAGAGGAGTAGCTAAAATGGCTATAGATACCATCACCTTTCCCGAAATGGGACAAATATGTTCAGATTCATGTCGAGGTCTTTACAGTGTGAAATTGAGGACAACGAAGTTCTGAGTATTATGTTTGACATGGAAATACGCAAAACCAACATTGGGCTCGAAGGGCCTTGAACTTGAGGGTCCCTGATGGTTCATAGATGGCTCTAAAACTGCTCATGTAGCTGATGTATATGGTCAAGGTGCTGCCAAAGAACAGTCTTTCTGCCTTGCGTTTTTTTTTCAAGCAGAAATATATGCGATTGACCACTATGCTAACCTCCTGCTCGCGGGAGAATTAACTTGCTCAATTTCACGGACAGCCAATCCGCACTGAAGACATTGGCATTCGACAACTGCACGTCATTGTGCAGGAATGTAATTCAACCTTCGGCAAACTAGGAGAAATAAATTGGCTACGTCTCGTGTGGGTCCTGGGCCACTCACAAATTGGGGACAATGAGGAGGTGGAGCTATTGGCCGCTCAAGAAACAGCCTCGGGATTCATCAAAGCGAAGACTAAGCTCGTAATTTCCCTGGAGACTGTAAGGATGGAAGATAACCGGTGGTTGGACCTCAAGCTACGAGAGTACTGGCTGAGCACCACAGGTCTCAGACACTCTCGGCTTGCCATTAAGTGGCCTTTCTATTGCGTGAGCCAAGACTTAGACTGATTATTCTAATTATCATCTTAACGGGGCCTCAGAAATCATATAAATACGTTAGGATTGATCGAGGACATTTTATGCAGACTATGTAAGGCGGAGACAGAACTAATAGAACATATCATCATGTGGAAATGCTCAGCTAGGCTCAGAATCAGGCTTGTATCTAAACAACTAGAGCTGACCGAGCTAATTAAGCTCTCACTCATAAAGCTTATGGCCTTCAAAAGAAGGATAGAGCTTATAGAAGAACTTTAGGACAGAGGATGCCACAATAGACCACTGAATTGCAGTGCCAGGACTATCGAACAGCCCATATTCAATTTGAGTAATTATCTATCCTACAGGAAATATGATAAAGACGAATATTTGAGAAAAATTCTTTGTTCAATATCTTTATCAATTGTAAATATCGCAAAACCCACTTGTGAGAACTGACCAAATCGAGCGCTGTAAACTAACTTAATAACTGATCTCGTTCAAACTCCGCCTCAGGAAAATTTTGACAATCGTTTGGAGCTGATTTTTTTGATTAATCAATACTTTTTTGACATAATGTATATATCGAAAAGAAAAAAAACCAAAAAACATAGTCGATAGATCTTTTGAATACATGAAATTTTGTAATTCAATTTTTTCTTCTACGAGCTCTTGATTTTTTCATTTGTTGGAATTTTTGACAAATTACATGTTAAGCAGTTATTTATTGACTGGACTGAAGGTGGAATAAAGTAATAATTTTGTTGGAACGATTGAAAATATAAAATATGTTTAGAAAGTATACAAGATAATATACACTAGAATGCTTCGGACTAAGTAATATTTTCTATCGATATCGAACTCAGTTAATCCCCTCTGGGGAGTCTTTATGACTGTATACACCCTAGGCACCACTTAGTCGCGTATAATCTCCCCATTTCACAAACGTCAGTTAGCAGAAAATATTGCCATGCAGACTCCAAAAATCGGAGGGTAGATTCCTAAATTCTCTGTTTAATTAAATATTCTGGCGTTAATACCTATATTCAGAACGCATCAAGAATATGAATTCGACCCTTGTCCAATATCTAATGGCCTACGTACTTAATGATTACGACCATGTGTTTGTAACTGTTTCTGCTAGTTAAATGGGAGTAGGGCCTGGGCCAATTACGTAATGTATATGTTATTGCAATAGAGATAATTGGAGCATCTTGAACTCTGTTATCCTATGTTGCTTACAACTTAATTCCTAGAGAATATTCGCAAATCAGCATGTTGTTTCCTATTTTTTTTTTCCTGCATTTTATCTGGAGTCTATTATTACAAGTTGAATTCAATGATTGAAGCCTACTTTCAGTTGAGCCATTAGAGCTTGTTATATAAATTGTACACTAGCTTTATCATGAAGGTATACAGGGGTTACATAATTGTATTTCACAAAGCAAAAGCAGTTTTTGAGATATTCAGCCCAAATTTGTAATGCAAGCTATTTTTTACAGCCTCCATCATTACACGTCCAAAATTTTAACTAGAATCTACAAGGTGTTTCTTTTCCGGAGCCATGTCTTCTTTTGCCCTTTCAAACTTTTTTGCAGTACGTCACTGAGCTGCATACAATCAATTTTCGTAATCTTCGTTCAATCCAGAAACTTTTTTGACACTTGTAATTTGTTCGTATCCCCAACCGTTCTCGAGCAAAAAATTATTAAACCATTGTATGCATTCGCTGAATTGAAAACACTTCTGAATAAAAAAGTAACTATTAAGCTTTGATTTTCTTCATTCATTTATTTATCTTGACAGTTGCTAAAGTTGAACCAGTCTCTGCTCGAATCGTTAATTAAATTAACGATTAGTTTCAAGACTTTTGAAGTTATTGCTGTAAGAAAAAATGGCTAATTTTACTGACGCCGAATTGGCTGATATTCATTACTTGTACGGTCTGGCTGACGGAAACACAACAGAAGAAGGGAGATTATATCAGGTGCGCTTTCCAAATCGAGTTACACTAGACAGGCGAACGAACATTTTCAAATACCCACAGAAGGTTGAGGGAAACTCGTACTGTTGCTGCAAATAATCATTTAAAAGGTGCAACGCAAACTATGACAACTCAAGGTATTAAGGAAGCAGTTTTGAATTGTATTGATTTGAATCCTTTTCATGTGATTAGATTTTCCCTCAAGACTGAATTTCTTCTGATGGTTCTTAGATAAAATTAGAGAAAGTACTCATTTTGATAGTGAAATAATGTTCACAGACGAAGCTAACTTTTCGAGAACTGCTTTCACAAATTTTCACAATAATCATTATTGGGCTGAGGAAAACTCCCATTTGATTGAAGAATCTCATCATCGAGAACAATTCATACTAAATGCCTGGGTCGGAATAATTGGAAATTATTTGATCGGGCCATTTTTTTTGCCAAACAGACTAAACGGTCCCACTTATCGGCAATTTCCTGAGGAGGAGTAACCTTTATTGCTTGACGATGTGCCACTTGGTGAGAAACATAAAGTGGTTCATCCTTGACGAGGCACTAGCACATTTTGGTGGAGAAGCTAGGGAAGCTATCGCCTCTGGACTTCTTTTTATGGGCCCACTTAGAATGCCGAGTTTATAGAGAACGACCTGCCAATCTAGATGAGTTAAGGCGTCGCATAACAGAAGAAATCAATATGATACCCCCACAATTTCTGCAAAATTCTCTTAGAAATGTCAGTGATCGATTAGGTTATTGTCAGGAGGTGAATGAAACTCATTTTCAACACTTGCTACAGTTTCAATGAAAAAATTTCTCTCGTTCGTGCAAAAATCAAAACTTCAACAAATACTTGACAATATTTGTCAACCTGTCACGTTGATTATGAATTCGATAGTAATTTGATTTAGGTGATAATAATTATTCTCATTTTGATCTTTTTATGAACACGACATTGGAGGAAAAACATTTTCCTTGATTTCTTCTAAGAAAGTTTTTTCGTCTGAATCTAAAAAAATAAACATATAGGGTGTTATATTTGAAATTCTCATGTTGTTGTCATTTCCGGCTACACCGGAAACACTATTGAGCACAAAATATTAACACTGAATTCTTCATGCTTCACAATGTAGGAATAACAATTTTCAAAATAATCGCTCGGTAAATAACTGAGATAATTTGCCGTTCCGGTACTTTTGCCTAACCCTGTATATACTTATACCTATCTTTATAAATATCCAACTATATATTTACAAACAATTTTCAGGTATAATTAGTGTTGACAATTATTTGTTTTTTGCCAGTATGCTTTTGGAAGTTGCATTGAGCAGTAAATTGTGTTATAAGAAATTATTTTTCAAGTAATTTTCAATGGGGCGTGATTCTAAATAAGTTTCTAGACAACTTCGGAGTTCTCAAAATATTCGTGAATCGCGTTCAGTGAAAAGAAAAAATGTATTCAATCCGAAAACGTGATGAAAGTGTATAGAGTACATGTTCTAAAAATTAAAAAAACACTGAAGAAGATGTATCCGAAAATATCAGTACTGAATTTCGAATGATAAATTTCATTACGGTATTCACTGCAATTTCTACTCCTGTTAAGTGTAAAAAATGTGATGGAAATGTAGAGCATGTAGGCGTGGTTTGGAATTAAAAATTGTTGTTATATGTGAAAATTGTGGAAATGTTCCCTTCTGTTTTTACGTAGGTCATTATTATGAAATAAATAGACGCTTCATTTTTGTGAAGAGAATACTAGGAATAGGATACGACGGGTAGTGCAAGTTTTATGGCCTGATTGACATGCCGGCTTTTATAGATAAAAGTAGGTATAAAATATTACTGAATTACGTGTTAGATTGTAGTAAAGTCGTTACAGAAGTCTTGATGAAAAAAGCTGTAAATAAAGAAAAACAAGCAATGACAACAATTGAAATTGAAATGACTTAACTATATCAGGAGACGAAACCCGGCTAAAACGTGGGTATACAATGTCATTTGGAGTTTCTTCTATAATTGGCTATTTCATTTGGGAAGATGCTTAATGTAAACATTAAAAGTACATATTGTAAGCAATGTGAGTATCGGAAAAATAAAATAAATATAACAGAGTTCGAGGAATGCTATGAATCACATGAAGATGAGTGTAGTACTAATCACAAAGGGTCTTTTGGTAAAATGGAGTTGGATGCGATGGTCGAATTGCTTTAGCAATTTGAAACAAAATATGGAGTTAAATATGCAAACCACATCAGCGATGGTGATTCGAAAACCTATTCAGGAACTATAAAAGCAGATCCCTACAAAAATACAACTATAAATAAGAAAGAATGTATAGGGCATGTTCAGAAGCGGATGGGGACTCGATTACGTACACTGAACACTAAACAAAAAGGTCTTGGTGGTAGAGGTAAGCTTACAGAAAAAGTAATAGACAAATTAACTGTGTACTATGGTTTCTCAATACTTTGGCATTGTGATTCTACAGAGGATATGAAATCTCCTATAACGGCGATTTTTTATCACTACAGCTCAAGTGATAAAAATCCGAATCATAGTATGTGACCAAAAGGCAAAGATTCTTGGTGCTCTTATCAGCGCGCTGGAGCAAGTGGAGAGCTTGTTGCTTATACTCAAGACTATTCTCCCTCTCCTGATGTTTTAGAAACTATCCAGCCAATTCATGAAGATCTCAGTAATGACAATTTACTTTCAAGATGTGTAGGTGGATTCAATCAGAATAATAATGAGAGCTTCAACCAACTTGTGTGGAAAATATGCCAAAAACGATACAGTACAACTTCACTAGTCCAGGCAGATATCGTTCCGGCGCATGCCCGTACTATCGAAATGCCCGAATTTCTGAAGTGACTTGAATTTGTTTCATTTTCAAAATAGAAACAACCCAAAATCTGTTAAAGCCGAGTTTATTAAAAAATATCGAAAAGTTAAACAAAAATAGTTTCTATTATAAAACAGAATGAAATTGTAGAATTTCCATTCATTATAATCTTTCCTCCTAGAAAATATAGAATTTATATATAAGCTAGTGCACATAAACAACATGATATTCCTTATGACGTTTAAGATATCCATCAACTTTACTCTGAACCTTTCTCGATGCTGCCATCTGAACTGATTTTTCCTTGAGCCTTTTCAGGAGCAATACGTCTTCTATAGGAAGATTATTCTGTTCGGTCCAACTGATAATCAGGGAGAACGCATTGACAGTATCTGCATGTTTCACTTTTACCATACTATTTAAACCATCCTCTGAGTCAGAAGATTCTTCTACGTTTTCAATATTCCTTCCTAAAGCGTCCTGTATAAGATCTTCTTCAGTCAAATCGATAACAAATTCTTTGTCACCACTGCCCAGCTGGTAATGTTCTCAATGGTTAAGTCATTTTCTGGATCGATGACCCTTAATGATTCGGAAATATTTTTCAAATCATTTTCACTGATTGGACTAAGTTTCTTCTGAAGCTCTGAGAGTGGAATATTTTCATCATCTGATTCTTATACTTCTGTAGTGTCATGCCACAATGCTGTCCAACTTTCTAATATTTTTTTGAAGTAATGGCTTTCCAAGATTGGGCAAGATTGTTCATGGCATCTTTCAAATTATACTGCTTCAAATTGGAAGTTATCTCTTCACCTTCATGCGAAATGATATGATTAAGAAGGCATTATCTATACGACACTTTAATGTTTTGAAATAAATTCTGATCCATAAATTGGAGAACGGCAGTACAGTTGGGTGGCATGAACATAAATCTGAAGTTTGGATCAGTATTAACCTTTTCCTCAGGTAGGTGCGATGGTGCATTGTCTATCAACAACAGAGCTTTAGGGAGCTTGTTAATCTTAGTTAAAAAAATCTTCACCTCGGGGATAAAAGATGTTTTAAATCATTCATTAAAGAATGGTCTGGTCATCAACCCTTTGGTAGATGCTTTGTAGACAAGTTGTAGTGAACTTTCGTTTTTGAATGCTCGTGGATTTGCCGAATAGTAAAGGTGAGTTCCAGCCGCGTTGCAGCATGGCGGGAATGTTAAGCGGTGTTTTGACACTTTTCGACCTGGTGCTGATTGTGTCTGGTAAACATCTCCAAAAAATGGCCGATTCATCAGCATCATACACCTGTTCTTTGCTTAATTCCACCTGTTCAAAAACCGATAAAAATTTTTCCTTCAATGGTATCACAGCGGAAACATCACTTGAAAGTTTTTCACCACAAATCTACAAGAAATGAATTTCATGTACTAAGCTTGAATTCATCTAACCATCCCGAACTTGCCAGAAAACCTTTTTTTCCTGTGATTTGTTCATAAAACTGTTTGGCTTTTGCTCTCAATATGTCTGACGAAATCAGTACGTGTGCGTTGTTGAAGAAATCAGTTATACAAAACGATTTCAACATCAGGATTCTCAAATTCCCTATAATTTTTCTTTTTCCTACAAAAATACCTTGGATAGAATAAATTCGACAAAAGTTTAAAATAATATTCCTACTAGAGATGCACCGAGGGCCCAGTTGGGCCAGCCAAGCTCTCGGCCGTGATACTCGGCATGCAGTAATTTTGTGTGGCCGAGAGCTCGGTACTCGGATTTTTGTGAAAACCCTTGCTCGGTGCATCCCTAATTCCTACCTGTTCCTTGATACGATTTGGATATAAATCTCCTTATTTTGTCCTTATTCTTTTTTATGTCAAACACTATTGATTTTGGAATAGTGAACTTTGGTGCTATTCGACGAGTGCTCATTCTATAATCAATAAAATCTATTATTTTTTATTTATCTGCCAGTGTGAGCGTTTTATGATTTCTCTCGGCTGGAGCCATTACGCACACCACCGGCGGAATGGAAAATGCAAAGATAGAACGATACTCGCCACTCTTCGATAGTACAAGTACATACATACATGTATAGACAGGATAATTATTGTTGTTTGTATATCAGCCGGCGTCAACGTGTACGGATTATAGAGGTAAAATTCTCAAAGTACCCGAAAGAGTCACGTGATCGAGTTACTGGAGAGCCCAATATAGCGAGTGTCTGGACTTGTAAAGTTGTACTGTACTTCGAATAAAAATATTTTGAGATTCCTCTGAAAATTGCGAGTTTTATTTATCGAAAAAACCGGCAAATTTCAACCAACACCCCTTCTACATATAAATTTTTAATTACACATATATACACAATTCTCAACTACATATACCCCGCAAATAAAAAGCTTATACTGTATATAGTGTGGCTCGTTTGAGATCAAACACCCGGTATAATTAATTATATTTCTTGAATAACATAGAATAGACTCGTATGTATCAACGCTCTAGTTTGTAAAGAAGCTTTTTTCAACCGTTGAAACCTATTTCATCTGTATACTCTCTCACCATGTTTGCCTCTTATTGAATCCAGAAATTAATCATTATTCGCAAAACCCCAATATCGTGAATTTCCCAAATCGACGCCCCTAAATAATGGATGTTCTATCAGACACCCCGGGGCACTTATTATCAGAAATGTGAATCTACGATCAACATCTGTTTATCAAGGCCGAATCGAATAAAACATATTCGCCCCCTAGTGGTTGTTTATTGCCCGGCAGTTGTGGGCATTCTCGATCATGCATCTCGCGAAGCATCCCTGTTAATTATTGCGTGAATTTTCTTCAGTGAAGACTTTCGGAAATTACTCAGCGGAAGCTCTAATTTGATTGGCGAGAATGGGGGCGATGGACGCCAAACTGATTGAGTTGTTTTCCGAGAAAGAGAAAGAGATCAATTTCCAATTTATTGGAGATTGCGGCAACAAAGAAATAAGTGAAAGTTTTTCAAAGAATTTCAATGATAAAGTCATAAAATTTATTTTTGTTGGAATGAAATATAGGCGAAATCATTCCAAATTTTATATTCGCATTCCAAATTTTCGAATTAGGGAATTTGCGCATTGTTAACCCAGGTTTTCCAATAATTGATTTCAAATAAGCTTTTCTTCTCGAAAAAAGTTTTACATTTCTTCATAAAATGATTTCAGTAATATGTATAACGGGTGTCCACGCGAGATAGAACATTAAAAGTGTTTGGATAAAGGAATGACCGACTTCACAGTATTTCACAATAATACATGGAAAATGGGAAACCCTGTACATTATAAATGCGTTAATTCATCTTCCTCATATTGATAGGGAACTAGATGTCATTGAAAATTGAATAGGAGTTTGTCTAAAAATTCATTTTGTAGTAATAAAAAACAAGTACTGTGTTTTAAGGAATTTTACTTAATAATTGCGATTCGTAACGCGTTTCACTACACCGTAGCTTCTTCAGACGAATGAATGTACAGATAATATAAATGAGAATATAACTATAAATGTTCTTGAGTAATTAAAAGCTTATTGGGTTACTTCTTCTTAAGTGGTTATTTATGACAGGTATATCCAATAAAATTAAGGAATAGATTGCTCCCCGAAGAGATTCAATAGAGGTGAAGGGCTTAAATCGACTTGTTCATTGATGAGTCTACCTGAGTGTTTGTATTTATTGATTTCTAAAGTTTCCCAAAGATGTACCTTCCAATATTTATTATCTGTATGCAAAATTTCAAACTGTGGGCCGAAAGAGTGATTATTTTCTAAGAGATGATTCGCGTAATTTGAATCTGATTTTTATTTGAAAATCTGCGTTTATGTTCCGATATTCTAATATTGAAATTTCTATGTGTTCTACCAATGTAGAAATTATCACAGTCATTGCAATTCAATCTATAAACACCTGATTTATTGTTTTTACCTGGTTTGGTTTTATTATTTTTATATATTTGCCTAAATTATTATTAGTTTGGAAAGCTATGTTGAAATTATTGCTACTTAAGAATGATTTCAGTTTCTCACTTGTAATGCCAACGTAGGTTAAGGTGTTGAATTTTTGTTTCAATTTATCGACAGGGTAAACTTCATTCAATGCGATTCTACTTTGTTTTTTATTTAAAATATTATTTATTAGTTTGGGATTGTAACCATTATTATTGGCTATTTGTTTAATCAAATTTAGTTCTTTGTTGAAATTTTCTGGTGATAACGGGATGTTAATCATTCTATGAATAAAACTATTGAATGCTGACATTTTATGTTGATATGGATGACACGACGAGTTATGTATTATATTATCTGTATGTGACGGCTTATGGTAAATTGCGAAAACAAGTTTTCCATTTTCATTCGAAATTGTTACGTCTAAGAAATTTATCGAATTATTGCTTTCTATTTCGGTTGTGAATCCTATTTTTGGATGTAATGAATTTATATGATTTTCGAAAATTTTAACTGTCTATCTGTTCCTGTGAAGCAAATAATGATATCGTCTACATAGCGATACCAGTATAAACAATATTTACTGAGTGGATGATTATGAATTAATTTCTCTAAGTTATTCATGAATATTTCTGCTAACAAAGGACTTAACGGATTGCCCATAATCAAGCCGTCTTCAATAGTATAATATTTGTTATTGAAATGGAAATAATTTTGATCTAAACAAATTTGTAATAATGAAAGAATACCTGATTTAATGATAGTATTATCAAATTACGCGAATCATCTCTTAGAAAATAATCACTCTTTCGACCCACAGTTTGAAATTTTGCATACAGATAATAAATATTGGAAGGTAGATCTTTGGGAAACTTTAGAAATCAATAAATACAAACACTCAGGTAGACTCATCAATGATCAAGTCGATTTAAGCCCTTCACCTCTATTGAATCTTTTCGGGGAGCAATCTATTCCTTAATTTTATTGGATATACCTGTCATAAATAACCACTTAAGAAGAAAAAACCCAATAAGCTTTTAATTACTCAAGAACATTTATAGTTATATTCTCATTTATATTATCTATACATTCATTCGTCTGAAGAAGCTACGGTGTAGTGAAACGCGTTACGAATCGCAATTATTGAGTAAAATTCCTTAAAACACAGTACTTGTTTTCTATTATTGATAATGGAATTTCACCAAGTAAAAGCCTCCCAAATTCAAATCATTCTGTAGTTTTTTTCCTCTTAGAAGTAGTTTTTCACTTACCTTGAATGACATATTTCGCAACAATCACTCACCTGAAATGAAGAAAAAGGCAATTTAGTTTCTTTCAAAACACTTTTATTATATTATCTAACGATTCAGACTTGGTCATCAGCAGACATTATGTTTATGATTTTTTTCATTCCTGGTACTTGACGAACAAAACTGAAGAAAATTAAAAACAAATGAAATAATAAATAAGTTCAAGGATCTTCAAGATAAATATTGAATTGTGACGAGTTTCTTGTGCCAGATTTTCATCAAGTCATGCCGCTTGAAAGTTTTTCGGAAACCTTGACCTGACTTGAAATGCAAGCTTCTGAATTTAGGGTCTGACTTGTCTTGATTTAGCAACCCGAAAGTTTAACTTGACATCAAGCACTTTCAAGCTGCTTGAAAGCTTGATACTTGTAAGAGCATAAAGTTAAGTTTACCTGCTAATCGTTTGTTGCCGTACCAATACAGGTGCAGTAGCAGTAGGTACTATCTGCAGTCATACAGAATTTTTCAATTACCTGGACACACAGGAATGTGAAAACTTAGTACGTTCGATCTAGTTATTAAGTTTCGCAGTACAACAATTAGGTAAACTAATTTTCACCCCTAAATTATGTAAAAGAAACCCAGCCAAACAACAAAGCGGAATTTTTACAATAATGTGATCAAGGGTATACTATCGAAGTCCTTTTATAATCTATACTGTTGGATTCTGAAAAAAGTCATCAAAGAGGCCAAAAGAATGGCAGGTGAGCATTTCATCAGAACTTCATCTAATAAAGATAGGGCGACATGGCAAGTCATTCACAAATACACAAATCAATCAACACAAAATCAAACCACGCTGGAAAAACTGAAAAACAACAATGACACTTCTTCTGCTGCAATAAACAAAATACATCAACATTTCATAGACATTTGTCCGCAAATAACCGATGGAAAACACTATCGTCCCAAAGTTGAGAACATGATTGATCAATATTTTTGAATCCTACAACACCCTTAGAGATTTTTAACATCATAAAATCGTTGAAAAACACTTCCTCGGTAGGCTGTGATGAAATTCAGGTGAAATTGATCAAACATATTGCTCTCCTAATAGCTGATCCTCTATGTCATATTGCTAATCTCATCTTGATGAGTGGTACTTTTCCAAAGAAACTAGAATCAGCTAAAATACTCCCGATTTACAAAAATGGAGACTGTACAGCTATAAATAACTATAGGCCTATTGAGATATTGAACAATTTCAGCAAAATTATCGAAAAAATCATTTATTTTAGATTTCTCAATTATTTCGAACGAAAAATGATTCTCTCAGAGACGTAAAATGGGATTAGATGAGCTAAGAGCACAAGCAGAACAATATATACAAGATATGTGCTGTTTTGGAATCCTTGAACGATAATAAGCCTGTAGTAGCTATGGCAATGGATTTGAGTAAACCTTCGATAGCGTTGAAAAACCTATTCTGTTGAAAAAACTTGAGTGCTATGGCATTAGAGAAGTTGCACTGATATTAGTAGAAAGTTATTTATCAGATAGAAATTACTATGTAGCCATGAGAGACCGTGATGGAAATCTCCAAACATCTTCAATGCAAACTACCAAGCGGGGAGTTCCGCAAGGATCGATTCTTGGGCCCCTACTCTATATAATTTACACTTACGCTCAGGCCTCATTGTTGATTTTCTAGTCCAATTTGCAGATGCTACAACTGTTATCATGAAAGGTGCTGTTGAAAATTAGCTCAAACAGAAAGTCTCCATCAATCTTACAGTCTTAGAAGAATACTTCAATATGAATAATTTGAAACGTAATACCAAAAAAACTCAGATTCTAAAACTCGTCGTATTCAGGAGGCGGGGGATAAAATCGTTAAACATAATAGAAAAGCAACTGGATGCACTTTTGGACCCTCGCCTTAAATGGGAATTCTAGTTGGGAAAAGGAATTGCAGGTTGAAGCAATTTTCCACTTTGAGTTTTGAAAAAACATCTTTCATCAAGAACGTCTGCATGGAAGCAGGGTAAATGTAGTGACTTGGAGTCGAATCAACTCGAAATTGACCTACTAGGTCAATACGAAGAGTCTTTTGTGTCCGTAAGATGATTTATGGCGATATGAGATAGATAAATACCTGAGTCACTCTAATACAGAAAGCTTAGAAGACATTTTAGAGTGGTGGACAAGGCGCGAAGCTATATTTCCAAATTTGACGAATATGGCAAGAGAGTTTTTGGCCACTGAGAAGAGACTGTTCAAGACCAGCGTTAACTATTACCAAGACTCAAAACAGATTAAGTCACAAATCAGATGATATTTTTCAACTCTTGGATCAAAAACAGCGAACTGTCAACTATCTGATGAAGTGGAAATGTAGTTTCGCTTATTCTTATTATTTTCGACTCAAGTTTCAATGTAGGTCTTTGTATTATTCTCACACAAGCTTAATTCAGTTGTTCTTATTTTTACAGAAGTTCATTTCACTTGTTTCATAGAAAATTATATATGACATTTGTCATATTTTTAGAACGACTGTCAAAATTTTTTCGCGAATTTTTCTTTAAATTAAACAGTACCCACGAAGAAATAATATATGGGTGATGTCGACCCAAATTGTTGGGTCCATAATGATTCTAAAACATCTATAGATCATAATCGGCATCACTTGGAAGACTGAACTTGGCCATCCGGGCTCTCTCGGTCAAACAGAGAGGAATTGTTTTAGTTGAGTTTGAATATTGAAGGTTTTTTTTTTGCGATTATACTTCAAGATTGGTAAAAGAACAAAGAAGTGATTATGTTTCAGCAGACTCACACTGTGACGGAAGAACATCTCCGCGAAAGAGGAAATATCGCAGTTTATGTACTTTTTGATTATCTCCTTAGTCCTTTTTATGGCCTTTCTTGCTATGTAAAATCTCTTCTTAGATTTGTTAAGACATATAAGAGGTATGATTGTTGAAATATTTTTCTGCTGGTTTTCTTTTTACATTGTTACAGATTCCTGTCCCAAACCCCCTTCCTTTCACCCTTGTCTTCGTCTGGAAATCATGGAGTGCAAGAGAGAATGAAGCGGCTAAGCAGAAAAATCTTTGGTACCCTTCATGTACACACGACACTTTTACAACATAAACAGGCAAGCTATTGCTAGTGCAATAGCGACAGGGAAACGAGTTTTTTCCTCAGGTTTTTTCACTCGTTTGTTGAATCATATGTAAAATAGTATGGTTCCCCTATTACTTTTCCTGAGCTCACACTTGTGTTTTTTCTAACACACACCAAAATTATAGATATAATCATTTATCGTAAATACAATTATTCGAATTTTGTAAATCCTCTCTTTTAAATTCATTTTTATTTCTTCTTTTGTGAATATTTATGATTTTTTTCAGATTATAATGAGATAAAACACAAGGTAATACCTTGTGTTTTTCTCATTTATATCATGGATCTACATCAAGTAACGGCCTACAATTCAAAAAATTTTTCAGATTCTTACGTTGACTTTGATTTAAATATTTCCCAATGAAATATTCAGTAAAATGCAAACCTTTATTGTCGTTTTATTGTTCTGTTCTGATTAAAGCTTTCAAGTTTTGGGATTCAAGAAGCTTGAATTTTGGGAAAGACAGGTTGACTTCACTTGAACTCTGAAAACAGAAGTTTGAGTTGATTTCAAGTCAAATCAAGTCAAGCTGTGAATCCCTTGCAAGAGTGATTGTATCTTATTTATAAATGCATATAACTATAATTCCTTACGTGAAACTACAGAATTGACTATACTTCAAAAACTGATGAATTCTTAACAATTAAAGTCCCATCATAACCCTCGGACGCTTCAACTGGGTGGACAACTTGAGGCTACGCATACCACAACTCAAAGGCACCCTAACCATCAGATCAACCGTTTACAAAAACCGCTAATCTTCTATCGGACTTGCAACAATTATTTCAACATAAGAAGTTGGCAACATGATTGATAACCTAGTTACTTGTCTATATGCCGCTCTAATGCAAGGGTGGTTCACCTTCCCGAAAGACCAACTAACAACCATATTGACCATATTGGAGAACAGCATATAACGTAATTTTGAAGGCTGAATGTTGAGAGAATATAATTATTATATTCATCGTTGATTAATTTTAGTCCTAATACACATAAAATATGATTCTTCAGCTGAATTGACAATATTATAAACGTTTTTCGCTTTCCCGATAATGAAAAATTCATTTTATCTTTAAATTCCATGAAATGTTTATAATCAATCACATGAAATATTCATGGCATTCGAAACGAACCTATTCCCTTTAATATCGGAGAATGTGATTCGATGTAAGCTCAGTGTCAAATTACCGAGAAAAATACTAATCCTCATTTCATCCGGATCAATAGCCACGGCCGATAAATCAGCCCTGGAATATTTTCGGGCGACACTTCAGAATTCCAGAGAATATTTCACCGAACCATTAATCCCAGATATATGCGGCATAATGTTTCTAATTAGTGTGCAGATGACGCCCGATGCCCGACTGTCTGCCCAAATAAAAATAAAACCACAAAGAGGAGCGTTCGTTCTTAGCACTTGGGCAAAAATATCGTTTTCGAGGGCATAATAATTATTTGGATCATATTTCATATTTCCTACGGAATAGTGTTTTCGTTGGAGAATGTGGACTTTATGTGAACATTGTGATTCAATAAAGTTCAGAAAACATTGCGAATTGATAATTTATGTGACAATTCTATGTAACAAAACAATGCGGTTTAAGTTTTCATTATATCCACAAAGTTATGACACGTTTCACAATGATGTGGCATCATCAGATAAATAGTACGTTCAAAGGGAAGATGCGCCTTATATATTCATGTTATTGATCATACATATTTTCAAAAGAGTACCGAATGCTCGAAATATTCTCAGAAATCAGAAAAAGCTTGTTCAAAATTCAAACACCGCAAAATTCTCTTTAGTTAATTATCAGACGCTATATATATAAGTTTCTTACCGATATATATATATATATATATATATATATATATATATATATATATATATATATATATATATATATATATATGTGAGCGGCGTTCCAAAATTGTTCCATTTCGAGGATAAATATTCAGATCATCAAACAAAATTTTTCAACTGGCTATTTCTATATACTAATCTGGATTCACTCAAATCAAAATTTAACGAATTATTATGTAACATTGAACAACTGAAACCCCAAATTTTATTCATCACTGAAACATGGCTAAGACCGCAAGAGCCTGATTTTTTGGTTGGCATCGATGGTTATAAATGTGATAAATCCTATAAACTCAACTTCTTTGAATCGATGGAAATTTTCAAAGCATCTAGGGTGGAAAAAGATAAGCTCCTTAACGACCAGGTTGACTTAATCACCTACTAATAACCATTATTCAAGTAGCTGTGACCCATACTAATCATTATCTTGATGTTAGTTCCTGTATTGTACATGAGTATTCAGTTTTCATTAGCTAGTATGGACGTATGTCCGAAACCGGTCTAACCAATGTAATTTTTTATTCGTTATATCAATAAATTAGTGATAGTTGAAACATAGTAACTTGTTTCATTTCTTTATTCATTACTTTTGTTCAGACAACATTCATACATTAGCTGTTACTGATGGATCAACGACGGAGGCGATATAGTTTTTCCTCAGATTTTTTCTTCCCATGCTCTCTTTAATAATACCAAAATTCAAGTATGGTTCTTGCGTTTCTTCGCGTTTTCCTGAGCTTATAATTTAGGGGTAATCATAGAAGGCTTGGTGTGTTTTGAATATTTGTCCTTGCTTTATACTGTGCTTTCCTCTGATAGTGTTTAGACTAACATAAAAGTTTGACATAATAGAATAATCTGCGTAATATTTTCCTATTTCTTACTTTCTCTTTCATTCGAATAAATTAATGAGAAAACTAACTTACCCAAAAATACTGCACAAGCAATATATACCATTAAATGTAGGAATTAATTTTCATTAGCTAAATGTGATTATGTTGTACTTCGGCTGCCAAGTCATTATATTCGTTATACACATTCCATTCCAAGAGTAAACGAACTGTTTTCAGAAAACAGTACTACTAGTACCCAGGCCCGCCGCTAGCGGTTTGAACGCCGGTGTGCAATTCCTATCGTGCCGCCCCTATCTAACTACAAAACCTAGGTGTTTATAAAAATGTGAAAAAAAAATGCTGTACAGTGAAAAACTATGTTATATTAGGTTATTTTATACAAGATAGATACACTAATACGACATTAAATGAAAAAATGAAGGCAAGAAAGGTGCAGTTTATACATATTATGTAGGTAGGTATAGGTATTAAGTTATTTTACAGAAACTGCACCTTTCTTGCCTTCATGTTGGCAAAATCAGCTATAATTTTTTTGGTGTCTAGTCTATTTATAATCTCATGTTCAATTGGAATTATTGCTAAATTACTTAGTCTTTGCTGGTGCATAGTTGATCTCAAATAGTTTTTTATTATGTTTAACTTTGAAAATGACCTTTCACCAGATGCAACTGAAACCGGCAATGTAAGTAGTATCCTTAGCGCTATTGCTGTATTCGGAAATGTTGACATTAATTCATTAGCAAAAATGTATTGCAATAGGGTTTGTGGATCATTAGACTGGTTTTCAGTTAAATGCAACTTTAAAGCATTGATTTCATTAAACATATCTATACCGTCAATATCTGCGTCACTACTTGAACTATCTTTTAGCTTCATATTCAAATCTTTACAATGTTTCATTAAATCATCTTTGGAGTAACTAAACAAGTTATTATTGGTGAAAAAGCCAAAAACGTCGGTAAAAGTTTCCAACTCATCGAATCTACGTTTTAAAGAAGTTAAGGTTTGGTCCAGGATCCTAAAACAAACATCTACCTTGTATTTTGTTTTAGGGTCTAGTAAGACTTCATCACTCTGTTCATACTGAATTTAGTTGGTTTTCTTCGTGAACGAACAGTATCTATAGGCGGAAAATCTGCATCTACATTAAGTTCCCGAGCCACAGTGGTAGCTTCTTCTAACACCCTTTCGAAATGCTCATCTGTGCGATATTCGGTGAATTTATGAATCAATTTATTTAACAAATTTATGCAGATTTGAGTATTTATTGTGGGGTTTTGCATAATTTTGCTAATAGCATTAATTTCGTATAAAATATCAAACCAAATTACAACTAAGCAAATAAATCTATAATTTTGAATATTCAAAGCAAGCGAATGTGCTTTGTGAGTTGTTGTACAATCCCGCTAGTTTTTTTTCTCTGTATCTTTTTCTCGTTTTTGCCGTCGAAATTGAGCTCCTGAAATTTTTTTCCTTTTTTGCGGTTCCTGGAATTTTTTTGAAAAAGTTTAGTATACGGTTGTACAAAAGTAACTTAAGTCCCAAAAGGGGGTCGATCATTCCACCCATTATTGCGAACAACCTTTACTAGGGGGTCAACACTGAAATCGCGAAAAAAAATCAGCTTTTCTATACATTTTGTATGGAATAGTTATTTTTTTTCGCGATTTCACCGTTGACCCTATAGTAAAAGTTGTTCGTATTTATGTGTAGAATGACTCCCTTTCGGGATTTAAGTTACTTTTGTTACACCCTGTATAGGTATAATTTTAATATTTTTTTTATAAATCTTCACTCTTAAGTTGTATAACAGAAAAAAATACCCTTTAAATCACAATAATAATCACAATACTACTGCGAAAAAAAATGTTCATACCTACTGCACACAAATGTAATGGAATAACTAATTTTTTTTCGCGACTTCAGAGTTGACCCCATAGTAAAAGTTGTTCGTATTGATTAGATGGAATGTCCCCCTTTCGTTACTTAAGTTACTTTTGTTACACTCTGTATTAATTTTAATACATTTTTTAAATAAATCTTTACTTTAAGTTTTTTCAGTAAAATAACCTTTAAATTTTACATGAATACCTGCTGTTTATATGAATGCGCCCATATGCTGATTAATTAAACAAAGACACTTACCATTATTATGATTTTTGCGCCGACGGATAATATAAATAATTTTCTAAATTATTTTTATAGTCACACTTCGCACAAAAATATACAGAATATTATTAATTTTAAGTACTCTGGACCGTTTCCGGATATCACATTAGGGCTATAACCAAATAATTGAAGTTTGTTGTTCACTCACGTCACTTTCGCATTTGTGTTAAATAAATAGAAACAAAGAAATGAGTATATAGTTTTAATGGGATTTCCCCTGATATCTGTGGGATTTCCCTATTTTGCATAGAGCACGATACGGATTAACTTTGTTCTCATGAATTTCAATAGATGGCGCTATATAATGCTACGATATAAAAGAAATATTTGGGCGCTGTTCATCATATTATTTTTATAAGGATAATCTTTTTAGTATTGTGAGGTGACAATATCTGAATTTTAGTCGATGATTGTCTGATTTGCCGCCCCCCTGAATGCGCCGCCCGCGTGCATTGCACGCCTTGCACGCCCGCTTACGGCGGGCCTGCTAGTACCATCTGTTGTAATATTGTACTTGGTACAACGCTAACTTGGTACTTCATCAACAGTTGTTAAAAACTTCATGACATTTGTATGTAAACAACTTGAGTTATTGCGTAATATTTGTTAGTGTGTTTAGTAGTTGGAAAATGAGTTTTAAATAAAGGGTTGTAAATGAGGTTTGTGTTAAACTTGGCTAATGTTTTATCGAAACGCACCAATTGCTACAAACTGCATATGGGAATGATTGTCGATCCTGTACGCAAGTGTACGACTGGTTCAAGCGATTCCAATCGAGAAGAAAGACCGTCAATGATGACGAAAAATGAAGCCGTCCCGAAATTGGATTACCGGAAGAAAACATCCAAAATCATCGATAAAATTTATTGAAATAGTTAGGTTTTTGATGTAGGTTATGCTGATTTGTTTTTACGATTATAGAGGAATTATCCACGTGGCCAGACAATCACAAGAGACTTTCATTTGGGCGTCATGAAGTGATTTTTGGCAAGAATTCGTTGTATTCGGTCTGAATATGGAAAAAACGGAATTTTTTGCACGAATATGCTCCATCACATCGTTCAAGAGTTATAACTGTTTTGATCAGTAATCACATTATTATCCTGCAACGTTCTCCCTATTCACCTGGTTTTGCAACGTGCGATTACTATCTGTTCCTTAAGCCGCTTTTGACGATGAAAAGAAAGCGGCACCATTCGACTGAGGCTATTGACCGACTTGCTAAAGACTATTCCAAAAAAAGAGGTACAGAAATCGTTTGACAACCTATTGGCGTGTGCAAATTTGTGTTTCAAAGCAGAAGGCGAATACACTGATTAATAAAGAAGATTTGTTCAAAATTAATACTTCTTCTTCTTCACCGTGTAGAAGGCGTAGCGCCTGTTCAGTTCCGGTTTCCCTGCAGCAGTTCTTGTGAAGTTGATTGCCAACTGTCCCGCCATCGTTTTGGTGGTCGTCCAACGGGTCTTCTTCCGTGTGGTATGTTGTTATATACGATTTTGGCTATTCTATCTGTGGTCATTCTGTTTACATGGTGGTTCCATTCTCTTCTTCTTTTTCTTACCCATCTTACAATATCGTCTGTTTCACATTTTTCCCTTATGTCGGTATTTCTTTGTCTGTCATTCAATGTGTAACCGGTTATAGTTCTTAGCGTTTTCATTTCTGTTGTTCTTAGTATCCTCTTTGTTACCGACGTTTCCGCTCTTGTTTCTGCCCCGTATGTCATAATTGGTCGCACACATGCTTTGTAGATTTTGGATTTGCATGGTATACTGAGGTGTTCATTTCTCCAAATTGGTTGTTTAAGATGTCCCGATACTGCAGCTGCTTTGTTCACTTGTCTCCTCACTTCATCTTCAAGGTATCCTGTGCTTGTTATTTTGCACCCTAAGTATTCGAATGACATGACTTGGTCTATAGTGGAGTTGTCTATTGTTAACTTGCAGCGCAGAGGTTCCTTAGCTATGGTCACGCATTTTGTCTTACTTGTTGAGATTTCCATATTGAAATTTTTGCGCGTTTGCTAAAGGCGTATAACATTCTTTGTAGGTCGTCTTCTGATTCTGCAATGAGTACGGCGTCATCGGCATAGCATAAGATGTTAATTTTGTAGGTTCCCATGCGGTATCCTAGTCCCAAGTTTTAACGGTCTCTACAAGTTGGTCCATAACAGTATTAAATAGTAGAGGGCTAAGACTATCACCTTGGCGGATGCCCGACGTTGTTCCGAAATGCTGCGTTAGGGTGTGGTTTGTTCGTATTTGCGTTGTTGTATTAGTGTTCAGATCTTTTATGAGTCTTATATATTTTTTGGGTACCTCTTTGTTTTCCAGTATCTTGATTACATCCTTCAGTTGGACTCTGTCGAAGGCCTTCGTTAAGTCTATGAAACAAAAATATGCTGGAGTGTTATATTCAAGAGACTTTTCTACTAATTGCCTTGTTATAAATAGTGCATGGACCGTGGACCGGTTTTTTCGAAAGCCTCTTCGCTGATTGGCATTGTTGACGTTATGTCATCGTCAAGAATCTTTGTAAGCAGTTTCAAAGAGGTGCTTAATAAGGTTATTCCGCGATAGTTGGCAGGATTTTTTTTGTCTCCTTTTTTAAAGATAGGCATGTTACACTTCTTTTCCTTTCTTCTGGTATTTTTCCGTGTTGAATTATGATGTTAAACAGTTTTGTGTACTCTTCTCTCATGGCTTCTCCGCCATATTTGATCATCTCATTTGTTATCTTATCTTCATTTGGAGCTTTCCTATTTTTAAGTTTACTTATTGCCATAGCTACTTGCTCTTTCGTGATTGTTACCGGTTCATTTATAATGTCGTTTTCTAAGTCTTCTTCTGGGGGTTCTTCTTCATTGGTGTAAAGATTTTTGAAGTATTTTTCCCATGTTTCGTTTGTGATTGTTTTCAGTTGTATAGTTTCATTGGTGTCCTTTTTCATACCCCTTAATAATTTCCAAATTCGTTTTCGCGCTCCGTATATATCCGCTTCCATTTCAGCACTAAATCTCTGCCAGTATTCTTCTTTAATTTCCCGAACTCTGTTATTCACCCTATTTCTTATTTCTATGTATCTATTTCGGTTCTCTGGTGTCGGATGGTTCTTATATTCTAGATATATTTGTTTTTTTCCTTTGTAATGTTTTTGACTTCAGTGGTGAACCAGGGTTTATTATTAGGTTTGCCGTTCTGTGATACCGTGCGGGTTCCCAAGGCCTCTGTGGCACCCTTGTATATGTTTCAGTTAAGACTGGTTTTTTTCTATTCTCACAAAGTTTGATTACTTTTGGAATGAAGGGGGTAGAAATGAAGATGTCTCATTTTAATACGATCTATACAGGCTGCTTCAACGAAAACATTCTACATCTTCTTTTCAATCAAAAATGAAAATTCGTTCACGGGGATGCAGACAAAGATAATACCTTTCTTTCGAGGTATCACTCGACCCATCTACCCTCTTCCAAATCTTCAAGGATGGTCACCCCTGCTCTAGGGGTTGAAATTCGAGATGAGGATGGTACTTGATAATGACTGCCATTGATCAACATGGATCTGTTCCATTTTACTTCACTGAAACTTGAATAGTCTCAGGGAAATAGTCTTCCCTATCTTTCAGTTGCTCACCCTTTATCTTTTACAGTTTTCAATTAAAAATAGAAATTCGTTCAAGGCGATGTAGACAAAGATATCACCTTTCTTTTGAGTCATCACTCGACCCATCTTCAATATTCAAAATGATCAAATATTGCAACCCCCGCATAGGGGGTTAATATTTCAGGCAAGTTTTGTACCGCAAAAGATGTCCCCCTTGAAACAAAGATTGACCTGTTCTTGCGTTTTGATCAAAAATGAATATCTTGGTAGATATAGCCTCTGTTTAGTTTTCGTTGAAGCACCCTGTATAGGTTGGTAAGTATCAGATCAGATACAAATCTATCACAAAGTTGTCGAATAGGTGCTTTCATGGAATAACTGAAATAAATAAGTTCGTTTTTAATGACGATTGTACCCTGGTTTCGTCTTTTAGTAGTCTGCGGCCGATTACAGCTGCGGAATCTCAGCGTCAGAGATGTCAACAAATCAATAACTTAAACTCTGACCTACACAGGTTATCGGAGTGGGTTCAGTTGAACCTGGTGAGCTTCAACGCGAGCAAGACGCAAGCAACTACGTTTTCTAGAAAGTTCCTCACTGGAGTACCTTCTCTAACGATGCAAGGCCAACAAATAGCATCCAAAGATTCGATGCACCTTCTCAGAATAACGGTCAAATCCGGGTTCTGCTGGCATGAACATGTAGCTAAGTCTGCATCAGCTAAAATTAGTTTTCTTTTCAGACCCAAGAGATACTATATCTCAGCTGTTGCTTCTATATAAGACGCAGATTCGACCTGTTTTGGAATATTGTTCCCAGGTACGGGGATCTGCGACCAAATATTCGTTGAGGATATTGGATAGTGTGCAAAAACGGTCACCCACGATCTCCAACCGCTGGCTCTCAGAAGACAAGTTGCTGATCTTTCTGTGTTTTACAGATACTTCCACGGAAGATGCTCCAAGGAGCTGAAAGACCTTGTTCCAGGAAAACTCATGTTCTGCCGCTACACTAGGCTGGCAAGGAGTTCTCATCATACGGCTGTACATTTAACGACCCCTCGAACCTCTCTCTATAAGAATTCCTTCGTTTACAGGGAAGGTGAGCTGTGGAACTCGCTTCCGTCCAACATCTTCCCAACATCCTACAATTTGGCCCTCTTTAAGAAGCGAGTAAAGAGACACCTCAATTCTTCCCAGGCGCCCAGTCATGTGGTGTAACAGGTTTGCCTATTCCTGGGAAGCGCGCATAAAAAAACTATAGAGAAAGCTTCTGTTTGTTTATGTCGAAGCCGACTTACATTTTAATCCATTTCAATTTGGGTTCAGCTAGAATACTTTTTTATGTTTATCAAATTCAAGTTTATTTATGATGTAAATCTGTTTGTTTAGGTTTGACATAATAAAATACGATTTCCTGATATTAAATCGTATAGAAATGAAATTTTTTCATTGATATAGCATAATTACTCACTTGTAGGCTTCTCCTTGTCAAACTTCAGCAGCACCATATTTTCTCTTAATAATTCAAAAACTATGCCTGTTGGATCTTCCACGATCTACAAATTGTCACTGAATGATCACACAAATATTTCGAAATATTTAAATGATTTCAAATTCAATACATCCGAGAAAAGATTCAAAACTCTCCCGAGAGTGAACACAATATGACAGTTCTCGCTGGTGACACAGAATATAATTTTCAAAACACATAGAGTGTGTCTGTCAGAGAAATTATGACGTAATGAATAGCCACATTTTATCAATTAATTGCAATTCATTCAATTATATGAAGCAAATCAATTCGGTAAAATATATAAACTCTATACCGAACAATTAAAACTTCCAAATAAAATGTCCAGTGAATAATAGCGTTCTGCAAGGAAGTAAGATAAAGAGCGACTTGCAATCGTTTAAAAGCTCGACGGTTTTAACGAGATTCTTTTTTGTAACCCTCAGAATCATTTATTTTCAGCGTTAGTATCAATTAACACCAACCCCTTTCATTAGTCGGTACGTTTTTGAAACTTTTCGATCTTTTTTAAGGTCGCTTGCAGACGGTCATAAATCAATTAGGCTTGTCAAATATAATGAACTGTCGACCAGATGAGAAACTTGTATAGATAGGCAACCAAGAACACTTTTGCTGACGCGGACGCTCAGCTCTGCCAAATCCAGGCAAGTGACAACTTGCCGTTTCCGATCTGGATGGCTGTGCTGCAATTAGGACGAGGCCACCTGCGTCTTATTCGTTCCCGTTATCACGAAATGTGACAGCTAGTTGTCTGGAATTCTGCAATTGCAATATTATGTTAGAAAATAATTGCTGGTGCTGTTATTTTATGTTGAACCGTCAGATTCATTAACAACTTAAAGGTAAAAGTGCTAATGTGACAGAGGTATGCGAAATTAATTCTACAACGTTAGGTGAATATTATTAAAGTATAGCGCCAGTATTAACTTAGTTTTACTCAGTCTACGAAGCATTACGAGGATGTATTCAATAGTTTCTAACATACACTGTGTCCAAAAAGTGAAGTTAAACTGCGCCCGCGAAAAGATTTGCTTCGTTTTTTTTTGTAAGCTCCTAGAAGTGAATTTTTTCGATATTTATAATGTCTCCATTTGTTGAGTAAAGAGTTTTCATTAAATTGAGTTTACGGAATGAATTTTATGCTAGTGATTCTTTGAGGATCATGCACAAATCCTTTGGTGACGAAAAAAATCCTTACAAGTAGTATAAAGAGTTACAAAATGGTCGAGAACGTGTAAAAGACGAGAAGCGTCCCGGTCGACCATCAACCTCGACCGACGAAGCTCACGTCCAAAACATCAGATTGATGCTTTTAAATTGTTGATTAACAATAAGAGATCTTGCTGATCATGTTGGCATTTCAAAAGGATCAGTCGATACCATTTTTAAGGATGTTATGGGTCTCAGACGCGTCAAATCTCGATTGTTACCGAAAACACTGTTTTCTTGGAGAACATCGTCTCGTTGATCTGTGTGAAACAATGATTTCTGACTATCAGGACAAAATGAAAAGCATTTTTACAGGAAATGAGATGTGTATACTTACAACCCAGAAAAAACCGACCAATCAAGTGTAAAAGCTGAAGCAAGAGCAAACAAAACCTAAAGTCGCTCAAAAATCAAGGTCCTGTTGAATGCTTTCTTAGCCTAAAGAGACCGGTATTGTGACAAGACAATTCTTGTTTTTTTCACCACGATAATGCACCGTCCCACATTGTATCGCTTCTTTGAGACCATTTTGCTCTAAGACTCGTCCCCATATTATTCCACAACTACCATATTCACCTGATTTGGCACGGTGTGACTTCTGGTTTTTCGGCAAACTCAACTAGGGACACCGTATTGAGTCAATAGAAGAGATACAAGCCGCAACCAAAGACAGAGCTGAAGTCTATTCCGGAAATCGACTTCAACAACTATTTTGAAGATTGGAAAATAAAATCCATTGGCATAAGTGAATTGTATCTGGAGAAATTTATTTCGTGAGCGATGAAATTGATTCGGGAGAAAAATAAAGATTTTTTGAAATAAATGCTAAGTAACCTTACATTTTGCACACAGTAGTACTTCAGAAGCAAATAGGATTTGAAGGTTAAAATATCATTATTGTTTGTTTGTTTCATCTTTTACAGCTTATAGTGGATTCCGAACCACTCTCCTAGACTGTGCAATGATAACTGCCACCACACGAATTACATGTTATCTGGTCTTCGGAAATTTATGCCTCCTTTAGGCGACTCTTTCCAAGTATCACTCTTTTGTTCAAGGACAACTCCATAACTCGAACACGCATTCGAACCAGGTACCTCGGCTAAAAATATTCCTACATAGTTGTTCACTAAACGTGCAGCTACCGAGGCTGTTTAAAATATCATATTACTCAACATAATTTTTTTTACTCTCAACACTTGGGAGGATGTGATACCTTTCATGTCACAGCTGTGGACGCCCAAGATGATTTAGTGTGTGTTCACTCGCTTCTGGAAAAGGGCCAATTTATAAGTTCTCGGATAGATGTTCGATGGAAGCGAGTTCCACAGCACACTAGATCTGTAAACAGAAGAATTTTTATGGAGAGAGTACGTAGCGTTTCTACTTGGACTGTTCGCTACCTGGTTTTTCTTTGGAACTGGATTCTTTCCGGAACCAAGCCATTTAGTTCTTCAGAGCATTTACCATGGAAGTATCTATAGAGAAGAGAAAGATCAGCAACCTGCCGCCTTTGAGACAGAGGTTGGAAATCACTCGATGAAAATTTGGGTGCAGAGCCCGACATATGGAGCAGTATTCCAGACCAGGTCGCTCCTGTGCTTTGTATAAAAGCATCAATTATGATGGCGTGGAGTACTGCTTGTCCTTGAAAAGACAACTGAATTTAGCAGAAGTAGATGTGGTGAACACATAATTATACCTGAAAACTCCGGTGTTGATTGCGATGCGGACTATATGCATATTCGTTTCTGAGAAAAATCTATGTCCTGGTATGATTGAAGGAGGTCAACACCTATCAGCGATTTAAAAATGGAAAACTTATTTTTGCAACCCAAGTCTGCATATCAGCTCTGAGTTAAAATTTTAAGAACTGTAACACTTTGTTTCACTCGAAAAAAGCAATGATAGTTGACTGGAGCCAGATCACGTGCATAAGCAGTTATAGTTACTTTATACAGGTTTTTTTTATTCAAGGTTTTCCTTCTATTAACTTCTTTTCACTTGTCAAACTTTAATATTTTAGACATCAATAGAACAACCTATCCTTTGGTTACGCTCAATTCAAGAACTTTCATTTCACCCTATTTCAAATACTTTTTCCAAACAATGTGAAAGTAACCTCGACTCTAGGTTTCATCGACAAGGCTTTAAAATGTAAGCAATGGTAAGATTTCAAGCGTACGGGTTACCATGACACCGTTTCCACACAAAAATGATGTTAATGATGTTTATGCATTATATAAGGACTTGAATAAAAGAAAACATTGTATTATATAACTTTATTGTTATCTTTATTAAAGAAACACTTAAATACCTAGAATTTTTGGAACAAAGCTAACATTAGTTGTACAAGGGATGATTTTAAGTTTTGCGTATGGAATTAGAATGAAACCATTTAGAGCTTTTAAAGACTTCATTGTTTTTCGAAGAAGGTACTGTAATACTGCCCTGGGGATAACCACAGGACGTGTATCTTTATCAATAACAGAATCGATAATCTTTTTCTTAGCGAATTCTGTAATAGAGAAACTACCTGTGTCTTTGGAGAGCATGGTAGACTTGATTTAGTGTTCTGCGCAGCATATTTCCCGGGAGGTTTTCTGAATACCCTACTGAGATGATTCGTAACCTGGGGAGTCATTGCAGGAGGAAAAATCGACAACTTGTCGTGGCGTGTGACGCCAATGCACACCACTCGGTGTGGGGTAGCTCGAACATCAACGCAAGAAGTGAAAGTCTTCTCGACTTTCTCATGAAAGAAACCTTCATTCTATTGAATAGAGGAGATGAATCAACCTTTGTGACGCGAAATCACGCTAAGGAGTTGGACATTCCGTTCTGCTCGAGTTCCCTGAACAATAAAATCTCGAGGTGGGGTATGATGAATGAATCCTAGGAATCTGGCCACAGACACAACCAATTCACTATTGAGTCTGGAATCAGACCAGTGGTCGAATAGGGCAGAACGGGAGTACTGGCGCAGTTTCTGCAGGGAGCTGGAAAGCACCTCCACTAGTGCAAGGTTGCATAGGATTCTCGCCCGGTGCTGCCGATTGGATCTGTAAAGGGCCCGGATGGATGGTACACGGACTCTGGAAGGGAAACTATGGAGATTCTTGCGAGAACACATTTCCCAGATTGTACGTTTCTTGATAACAGTGCCAAAAATGGACGATTGGAAAAATGCAAGAACGATCATCAAGCCTGGAGCAGTTAGGTGGGCGATTCGCTCATTTGAGCCATTAAAAGCTCCTGGGGAGGATCGCATCATGCCTGCCTTGTTACAACAAGGGGTGGTGTCCTCCTCCCATACCTTATTAGGCTCTTCCGATCAAATCTTGTCTGGGATGTTGTACCGGCCAGCTGGCGGAAGGGTTGTATACATCCCTTAGTTGGGTAAATCGAACTCACAACCTAAATCGTTTAGACCGATAAGTCTTATGTCTTTCTTTCTGAAAACCCTGTAGAAGGTGTCAGATGGAAACATCAGGACCGAGGTGTTATCGCTAAGGCCTCGGAGTGAACATCAATACGTCTTTCAAAAAGGTAAATCAACCGATCTGGCACTTAGCAACTTAGTCGAGAGGACCACGAGAATGCAGCTGCAGTTATCTTGAACATCGAAGGTGAGTTTAATGCGGCCCCCACTAGCTCACTATGTGGGGCTGTGAGAGCTAGAGCAGTACCAAAAATTTGTGCAGAATCGATTAGTAACATGCTCAATGCCAGAGTGATCAACACTTTCCTGAAAGAGAAATTAGTCAGTTTTATGGCTGGCAGGGGCTGCCCTCAGGAAGTATTATCCCCTCTGTCGGGATCCCTGCTGGTTGATGAGCTTCTGGCAATAATTGGTGCACTGGATATTTATGTACAGACATACGCTGATGATATTGTCGTTCTATGACTATGAGCGATGACTCCGTCAGACTTCAGGAGGCTATGTCAGCTATTCAAGGGTGTTGTGAGGCAGAAACTTAGCAGAAACCTCCGCAAAATCCATATGGTACCATTCACCAGAAAAAGGAGGATATTTATTTCTCCCCCGACCCCGTGTGGAGTGTTAATTCCAGTTGGGGAGGAAGCAAAATATCTGGGGGTTTCCTTGGATAGTAAACTCACGTAGAATTCGCAACTGGAAAAAACATTACACAAGGATAGACATTCATTATGGGCATGTCAAATGACCTGTTTAAAGGAATGGGGTCTTGCTCCAGCTTTAGTGGCTATATGTGATTATGGAGAGACCACGTACCACATACGGCTGCATTGCTTGGTGGGAGTGCACTCTTATGAGCTCTCTAAATTACAGAGAATGTCTTGCATGATGATTACTGGAGCTTTTCTATCTACACCCACTGCGGTCATGGAACTCACTTTCGGCCTTGCTCCTCTTCGTCTAGTGATAAGAGGAGTGGCTAAAATGGCTTTCTACAGATTCCATCATTTTTTCCGAAAGGGAACGGTTATGTTCGATTTCGTGCTAGGCACCTTACAGTCTGAAATCGAGGACAACGACTTGCTGGTTATGAGGTCTGACATAGCAATACCTAAAACCAACATGGAGCGACCATTTCAGATCATCATTCCTAATAGACAGGAATGGACCAGCTCCAAAGACCGTCTAGTCGAGGGTCGCTGTTGGTACATGAACGGCTCATATACTGCAAAAAGTGTTGAAACTGATGTTTACGGTAGAGGTGATGCCAAGGAACAGTCCATGTGTCTTGGCGGGCTTGCGACTGTTTTTCCAGTGGAAATATTCGCCATTGACCACTGTGGTGGCAAGAGGTTAGCTCTTGTGTACGGGGGATTAACAAATAGTTCAATTGAAATTATCACCGATAACCAAACTGCACTGAAGGCATTGGCATCCGATACCTGTACGTCACTTATGGTGAATGAATGTCACTCCACCCTTGCAAACCTAGGAGATCGGAGCAGGCTCCGTCTGTTATAGGTACCCGGACACTCTGGCATTGGGGGGGAATGAGAAGGCGGACATAAAAGCCGCTCGAGGAACACGCTTGGGATTCATCGGACTAGAGCCAAGGCTCAGAAATCGCCTGGAGATTTCAAGGATGGAAAATAACTGATGATTGGACCTGAGGGTACGGGAGCACTGGATGAAGTCTCAGATACGTGCTACTTGCCATCAGTGGATCTTCCACTGCGAGAGCCAAAGCTTGGTTTAAACTCTCTAGGTTGGACTTGAGAGTTCTAACCGCCATACTAATGGGGAACTATCGCCTCAAAAATCACCTAAACAAGTTAGGATTGATTGATGATCTTTTACGTAGGCTATGTGAAGAAGATATTGAATCAGTGGAACTTGTTATGTGCGAGTGTCCAGCTAGGGACAGAGTCAGGATGGCGGAACTTGGATCTAACAAAGTGCCACAATAGACCACTGGATCGCTGTGGCTGGGCTGCTAGGCAGCCCTCACTCATAAACTATATCTATTAATCTAAATATACTCCGCGGAGATTAATACACTTCTGTATTCGTTCGAATCCAATTCGTTCCAATAACAAGTAGTTATTTCAATCAGTTGCTGCTACATTCAAAATGGCCTATTAGAAGGCATCAACATCTTCTGAAGACCGAAACCATTGACTACGCAGTCCCAAAACGTTGGGACTTAAGTCCGGCACGGTACACCGGATGATAATTCGCCGTTCAGGGTTGGTTTCTCGAAGCTCACTAACTACTTGCGGTAAACACATGGTTATGTACCAATCCTCAGTAACTGTTCTCTGATCTTGTAAAGGGATTATTGTTGCATGACTTGTTTTCGAAAAAACGTTGCAACCATCTTTTTGGAAACACTTCTCGCTTTTCCTTTCACTTGAAACAGCCAAATTAAAGATTGGCGCTTATTCTCTGGCCCGTATGAATGAATCCAAGATACATTTCGGAATATTTTCTCATGGTAGTAGTTCAGGGAATTGCGATACAGTTAAAATGTTAGCGATAGTTCATCATGTAATTATATTCATCCTGAAGTAGATATATGCATTATTGTATATTCATGATAACAAGCATAAAAGATCATCCTCGGACATCAAATTTATTACTCTAAGGAATTTCCCGTTGAGATTATCTATATTAAAGATTTCACAGCTTTCACCTTAAGGATGTAGCAAAATAATTTTAATTGAAACTCTCGTTACTTTGGTATATTATCAACTGTCGTAAGTCAACTCAATGTCAACCGATTATAGATATTTGAAACTTGTTCGTTTTCTCGATTCTCTAATTATAAGACTGTCAAGAAATGCAAATTGATAATGATGGGGAGACAAGAATTTCTCATTGCCAACTAACGAGGATTATTTATAATCTCAAACCACTATGAAATAGTCGCCATCGTCGCCAAGTTCATGCAAAGACGGGCTCAAACAGCCACGTGGTTACAACTGAAACAAATCGAAGGAGGCCTGGAAAACAATAGACAAATGACGTTGACAACCGAGAAACATTAATTCGACGAGGCACTTCATTCTTGCGTGATTCCCAACAAATGCGAGTGTTGTTTCAGATAGTTGAATAATGATCCCAGTCACCGTTGGAACGGGATGTCTCTTCTTCTTTGGCCGAGTTTTTGGACAGTTTCGTTTATTTTGATTTGTTTTTGCGTTTCGTGTAATCGATTTAGGAAATGCGGAATTGTTATTTGTGACGTCGTACTTTTGGTGACTGTAATTTTGTTTCGTATTGAGGATGATTAATTTCGATTAGAGGGAAAACGCCGAAAGTTTATTCGAGTCTGATGACTCTTCCATTATAATATAGTTAATTGTAAAAGTTTCAGGACAAATAATTTTGTTGATGCGATTTTGTTTTGACGCAGGCATTACGCTACTGCTATGTTCTGTCGATTATTCATATAAGTCAATAGTAACTTTCTCTTTATTGTATAATTTAGGATTTGACAAATTTAACCATGAACTATATTATAATTGAATAGCGAATTAAAATTATTGAAAACTGCACTACGCGAATGAATTCACGCACAAAATCGAAAATTCGAATTTATTGAGATTCCAGTAATCTATCATTACTAAGGAATTCTTGAGAACAATAGAAATTCAAATATAACAAACAATGAAGAATATGAAACTTGTGGAAAATATCAAGATTCTCAAAACCTGTTAATAGTACATGAAACTACGATTCATATTCAAAATCAATAACATCATAGCATTCTGATCTATTTCGTTCCAAATTTCGATCAGACTGGTCCGAACATCATTTACGGTAGCTGACTGGTTTTGCTGGTTCTCAATTTCCTATTGAGAATGTCCCAGACATGTTCGATGGTGTTATTGAGTTAGCAATTTTCTTATATAAAGGCACAGAGAGATGGCTCAACAGAACAGGGAAAATACATATTAGAGATTAACATTGGGTACCAATTTATAATTCCAACCTACTTAAATATTTCGAATATTGGAGAATAACATGAATCGGGTGTACTTTAGCTTTGAATATTGCTAAGGATTCAAGATAATTGAGTTTCATAACTTTTTGTGCTTGTTATAGGACAGGGGTGCTCAAACTTGAACTGCTGGCGATCTACTTCAATATTTTTAGACTACTTACGATCGAATATGAGAGGCTGCAAGTATGTGTGATGCAGGATTGTAGTACATACACGATACACCCTACCTACCTACCTACCTCGATTGGGTGTACCGTTGCATATATAGATATTAGCTTTCCGTACAATATACATTAATTAAGTCAAGGTTTGGGTTAAGTTTAGTTAGGCTCTTATCTACAATATCAATGAAAAAGCTCATAGCTATTCAAAATTGCGAGTTTATTGGTTGTTACAAAACAAAAGAGCTACATATGGTGTTAAACTTAACTAAGAAGTGACTTCGGATGTTGAAGCGTGGCACTGCATGTCCTCAGCATACATACATAAGATGGTACGTAACCACTGAGTGCTAATCGAAAGCATGATGACATATGATCGTCAGTTAATTGATTGCGGTATTTTGATTTAATTATCTTTATTTCAGAAAATGCAGACTCGCACAAGTAAGTTGACCCAAACATTGCCGTCAGTTGAAGGGCCATTTTCTTAGATTCGGATATTCATCTTCAGATATAACACACCAGAAATTTGTATCAGATGCTGTAGCTTTGAGATGTTTATCTGATATAATCTGTACGAACTCATTTTCAACAGAGCATGAGTTCATTTTAAACTGACTTGCTATTTCAGTTGCTAATTCCTCAATGTATTTACATGAAAAAGTATAACTCATAAATGATGCTATATTTGCTAATTTACTGCAATCATAAAAACGCATTTCGAATTGTCTCAAAATATTTGATAATTCAGCCGTATCATAATTCAACTGAGGAATCCTTGCTTTCAAAGACGGAAAATGTTTCAGATTCTTTCTTTTCAGTTCATTTATCATGAATTTACTTTTGAATGCGTTTACTGCACTAATCATCTCAATAATAGTTTTTCCTTTACCTTTGAACTCCAAGTTAATGGTGTTTAAGTGCATTGTAATGTCAGTCAAAAATGCCAAATCAGTCAGTCATTCTTCGTTTTTCAACATCTGAGTGTCATCACCTCTTTCGTCTAGAAAATCTGTTGACTCAATAATTCTTTCAAATGCAACTCAACCACGTGCCGTGCATGTGAAAACTAAATTAGTGCACAGATGAATTCACTATTTTTTGCAATACCCATAATTTCGTGAGTGTTAAAAACTTTTGTGTAAAACTTTTGAACTGTTGATGTATAAGGCAATGGAATGAAAAAATTAAAACTTCCTTCCAGAGAATCTTGAAAGTGAATAAATTTCATGCATATCATGTACAGCTGCACCAGGAACTGAACAATCAAGACTATGAAAATCGAATCAATTTTTGCAATTAGGCAAGTGACAAAGTAGCGGTGAATCCAAATATGTTTAGCAGAGTTCTTTTCTCGCACGAGGCAACTTTCCACAAGAATGGACTTGTTAACAGGCACAACTTTCATTATAACGCCACGGAAAATTCACACCTCATGAGACAAATAGATCACCAGCATCGTTGGTCCTTGAATATATGGGCCGCTATAGTAGATGGATATCTAATTGGGCCGCACTTTTTCGACGGGCACCTCAATAGTGAAATGTATTTAGATTTTCTGCAAAATCATCTACCAATGTTACTTGCCGATGTACCAGAGCATATAAGACAAGATTTGTGGTTTCAACAGGATTGAGCACCGGCACATGACTCACATCAGGTTAGGGAGCATTTGAATCATGTATTTCCAAACAAATGGATAGAACGTGGTGGTCCTGTTAGATGGCCAGCTAGGTTTCGGACCTTACAATTGTAGATTTTTTTTGTGGGGTTATATTAAAGGCATCGTTTACCAGATTATTTCTACAACACAGTTGGATATGAAACAGAGAATAGTCGACGCCTTTCAGTCAGTTCATCCGCAAATGTTATCGAGAGTTCAACGGTTTTTCCTCAGAAGGATTGAGTTGTGTCGACAAAGAATCGGGCAACATTTCGAACACTTATTGAAATAGTTCAATACCTTGTAGATCATCCCACCAAAACCTAATCTATTACGTATTTCATACACGATTACCTTAAAATATCTCCATTTCTATGATCAAGTGTAATTATATGTACTAATAAACTCTTCGCAACCTTTTTTATTTCGAAAATGGTCGAAGATAAAGATGAGGTTACTTCTGCAAAAATATGGCACAATATTTAATACGTTGACATGAATAATAAAATACAGGATGTTCAATTTGAATAAAATTAAGATATGATATTTTCAAAATTACAATATTCAATAATTCTTTTGAGTCACTCCTGTATAAGATGAAAATAATTTATTTCAATCCATCAATGAAGCTATCCCTGGGCAATAAGAAAACGAAAGGAAAAAAGTATTCATCCTCGCTGGCCGAAGAAGCATGCGATAATGTGAGAACCTATTTTCATGAATTTTTACGGAAAAAAAATATTGTGACGAAACTACTAACCAAAAAACTTATTACTTAAAGATATTATAGCGGAATTTCGGACGCTCTTGAATCTTTAACAAAAAAGTGGTCTTCCAATCTGAAAAAACCTCCCCAGATTTATGCATAAAAAATTGGTACACCCTGTTCACTTCGAAATAAATTGCTGAAATAGATTTCCACTCTCTAAATACAATACCGTTCGAACAAAAATGAAATCTTCAAGAGTGTACGAGCTACAAAGCACCGCGCCACTGGTGAATCACCTAGTATACATTCCATGTCATTTTGTACTTGTCTTTCATATTGTCCGACGATGAACGATAGTTCTAAACCGCAGTAATAGAGGACTATTGATGTGATTTATTTGTTGGTAGTGAAAATATAATAAAAATTCCATATGTATTTCAATCTAACTTAGGTGAGTTGAAATTGTAAATTTTTTAGGAATATATACCTAATGTAATCATTATTTATGGTTATTTTCCTTGTGGTTTCAATTCAATTCAAGCCGTTATGACAATCTCTTAAGTGCGAAGTAGATGCGAAGATTGCTTCATATTCAATCTTAACTAATCCTAGTATTTCGTCAAACCAACTGAAAACTTCGTGCTGCAAGAAGGAAATGGATATGATACATCAAATTTGCAGAATATAATCTTTATTCGCGGGCAGTATAAAAAGATGATCATAACAGCGAAACACTCGGCTACGATATATCACTGCCATCCGAGCCGGAAGTTAGTCCGGCTAACTCAAGACCACCCGGAAATTAACCTGTGGACATTTAATTAAAACCTGATGCCAACTTCATCACTTAGAACAGCATGTATGCATTCAACTTATCATTAGTCAGTTATTGTCTCTGTTAAGTAATAATTTATATCGTCGTCATAAATATACACAGGCGAGCAAAAAATTGAGATTATTTCAAAATGTTATCTTTTCTTCGCAGGAATGAGCATTATTTTTTGCAACATTACCTTAGTATATTGCCTTAGAATGCAGAAGGTGGAGTTTCTTCAGTCGCAAAGAGTCTAATTAATTGGCTAACATGCCTTTGAATGCTATCGTAGTAGCAAGAATTGTTGCGTTGTTATAAGATGGCCGTGAACAATGTGAACCTGCTACAATAGTTGGAAAGAATCTCTATGCAGGTCAGAAAGGGAATTAACGGTATCAGGAAACAGGAATCGTAACCAGAAGGTCAGGTTTGATTACGAGGAAGCTTCGAGCAGCAGGAGTCAGTTGTGGAAGAATGGCTACAGGTCGACCACCTCAGCGCAAACATATTGCAAACATATAACAGATTGGCTTTTGCTCGAAATCACTTGGCGTGGAATAATGAAACTGGAGCAAGATTATGTTTTCTGATGAATCCTGTTTTTTCTTCGATGATTCGCATAGACGTCGAAGAGTATAGAGGAGATCTAGAGAACAATACGCTTCTGTTCGTATTGATAAGGGTCGGTTATGGTTTTAATGGGTATTACTTCGGAACTACGTATACAATTGATTTTCATCGATGGCTCTTTGACAGCCTAGAACGGAGATTATCGTAGACCATGCAATACCATTTACGATAACAGTGGCAATGGTGGCAATTTCATTCAGGATAATGCTTTGTCACATACAACCAGAAACGTTATGGAATATCTGGATCAAAGGACGATAAGAAGTGGTCTGCTCTTAGTCCGAATTTAAATCCAATTGAGCATATCTGGGATGAGTCATGGAAATGTATTCGAACCCACATTTCTGCTCCAATAAATCCTGAGCAGCTCAGAGAACTCTTGAAGTATGAGTGGATCAATATCTCCAAAATATGATTTTCAATTCAATTAATAGCATGCCTCACAGACAAGCATTCATTAATACAAGAGGAGGAAAGACTCGTTACTAGAGACTGGTAATTTTCATTGTTTTGTTCATCGTTTTTTCTCTCTTGTACCTGACTTTCACATTGTATATTTAATCCATTCTTTTTGTAAATAACTTGTTCAAATATCAATAGAAGATATTATTTCTTCAAATTTCCCATTGCAAAAATGCATTGAAGAAAAGTATTGAATGATTCATAACAAACAAAGCTGAGGTTCTGATCAAATATTAGAAGAAACATTAAATTTCAACAATGACCACAATTTTCTGCTTGCCAGTATATATATATATATATATATATATATATATATATTATACATATATATATATATATATATATATATATATATATATATATATATATATATATATATATATATATATATATATTTAAGCTTCAACGAAAACTGAACAGATATCTACCAAGACATGCATTTCTGATCAAAACGCAGAAACAAGTTAATTTTTGTTTCAAGAGGAGCATCTTTTGGGGTACAAAACTTGCCTGAGGTATTTACCCCTAAGCGGGGGTTGCAATCCTTGAACATTTTGAATAGGGATGATGAATCGAGTGATGACTCAAAAGAAAGGAGGTATTTTTGTCTATATCGCCTTGAACGAATTTCCATATTCAATTGAAAACTGTAAAAGATACAGGGTGAGCAACTGAAAGATAGGAAGACTATTTCCCTAAGACTACTCAAGTTTCAGTGAGGTAAAATGGAACAGATTCATGCTGATCAATGGCAGTCATCATCAAGTACCATCCTCATCTCGAATTTCAACCTCTAGAGCAGGGGTGACCATCCTTGAAAATTTGGAAGATGGGTCGAGTGATACCTCGAAAGAAAGGTATTATCTTTGTCTGCATCCCCGTGAACGAATTTTCATTTTTGATTGAAAACTGTAGAAGATACAGAGTGAGATATTGAAAAATAGAGGAGACTATCTATCGCCCTGAGCTATTCAAGTATAAGTGCAAAAAAAATGGAACAGTTTCATTCCAGATCAAAGGCTTCATCTTTGATCTAAATGAATCTATTCCAGTTTTTCATACTAATACTCCAATAGTCTTGGGGCTATAGTCTTCTCTATTTTTCAGTGGCTCACTGTGTATTTTCTACAGTTTTCAATCAAAAATGAAAATTCTTTCACGGGAATGCAGACAAAGATAATACCTTTCTTTCGAGTTATCACTCGACCCATCTACCCTCTTCCAAATTTTCAAGGGTTGTCACCCCTGCTCTAGGGGTTGAAACTCGAGATGAGGATGGTACTTGATGATGACTGCCATTGATCAGCATGGATCTGTTCCATTTAACTTCACTGAAACTTGAATAGACCCAGGGAAATAGTCTTTCCTATCTTTCAGTTGCTCACCCTGTATATTTTACAGTTTTCAATTAAAAATGGAAATTCATTCAAGGCGATGTAGACAAAGATACCACCTTTCTTTTGAGTCATCACTCGACCCATCTTCCCTATTCAAAATGTTCAAGGATTGCAGCGTAAAGCAAAACAGACAAAAGTTGTACAAACGATGGGTACTTGTGAAAGCGTAAGTTAGCAATTGATGACCTGGCATAGAGAAACAGGGAGTGCAAAGTAACGACATATTGGTAGACATCGTGTTACAACAGTTGCACAAGACCGTTTTAACAAACTTAATATAACGTGCAATTAACTGCATAATAACCTTAATCAAATGCAAAACCTCAATATTTCAAGAAAAACTGATGCTAATAGTGATGTTCAAAGGCTCAGAGTGGTCCAAGAAGAAAACATCTACAGAGAAGGTGCTGTCATGGTTTGAGCGGAGGTCTCATTAAACCATAAAACTGGTTCTGTTTTTGGTTGATAGCTTTCTGTTTTCAAACTTTTACTTTGATCAGATCCTTTGTAGAAACTACTATTCAAGCAAAATAATGTGCACACTGCAGATATTACGACAAATTTCTCAAACCTGCTTGAGATATTTTACTGTGGCCTACTCAAAAGATTGACCTGATTCCGATAGAGCTTACTCGGGATAAATTAGAAACGAGAAATTTTACATGATTTGCAAAATCGACAATAACTGTTTGATGGTCTGCTATCTTCCAAGATTCCCTCAATTACTTGATTTTGAGTATGCGTAAGACGTATAGAGTTGAAATTGACAAAATTTGGATGGAAACTTTTGCCGATTTATACACATCATAAATTAGTTTATCTTTTTGAGAAAATGTTTCATCATTCAACCAATACAACTAGATAAATAACGAACCAAATAATACTATATTCATATTATCTTATTTTTTGAGTTCTTTTATGTTGAGTCGAATAAAATAGTCCGAGGTACAGTTCAATGATTCGAATCCTCAAAAAAATTCCAATAAAGATAAATTCTGGCAATCGACTCCTTGTTATATAATATACTTATATCAGCTTCGTATATTTCCCTCTTTTCTGAGTGTCTTGAGTCTAACAACTCGTATTCTTCAACCACTTTATATCCAAATCTCTTTTTGACATTCTAAACCCCCTCGTCGATAGATCAAGACTATGGGGTGACTGTCTTCGATGCATATAATTTTATTATGTCGAAAAGTCATAGCACCCTCGCGATAAATCCGCGTCCATATCAATTTCGCATAGGAATCAGGCCTACTATGATTCAGTGCTGGGGTTTCGTAACGACGTGTTTCCTTTTAGGAATAATAAAGAAGATAATGTTGCAATCAAATCGATATCTTTTTCATGTGAGGGGTGTGGAGAGTGGCCTACTGAGATTGTATTGGAAAGTAATAAAATCTATAGTGAAGCAGAATTCTTAAATATGCTGAGTTGTTACCAACGTATGCGCTAAGAACAGAAGCATTTTAGATGCTGATGCTGGTCAACTCTTGATTGAAGGAGCATTTTCGAGATTGATTTGGAGCCTTTGCACACGTATCAAGTACCGATGAAAATAATAAATTATTTCTAGCTTCACCATATCTGTTTTAGTATGCAAGACAAATTCTATAAAAGAGACAATCCATATACAGGATATCCGCACTAAAGGGCTCATAAGAAGTATCAAAGGAACGGGTTTAATGATCAATTTTGGAACTAGAGTTGATAGATACTGATCTATAACTTGAAATTGTTCTGAGCACTACCGCTGCTGGTATAACCGGAAGTACTTTTTGATTTTTTTATTGAAGGGCGTACTTTTTCGAACATCTGTTAAGATTTGTCCTAACTAAAATTAACAACCATTGAGCTATGATTTTTTCATGAAACTTTTCGGAATTGTGTCATGTTTGCGCAAAAATATTGAATCAAATATATAACTTTTCTTTCAGTTTGGAGAAAAGTGTTATATTTAAAGGTAAAGTACTTTCCGATGCTATTTTATATACAGGGTACTCAAAGATCACTTGTCAAATCAATAGAACTAATCGTCGAAAAAATCATTCTTTTTCAAACGAGTATATTCATCTTTTACTTTATTAGAACCGTATTTCAAAAATGTATTGATCAGTATTCGGTATTTCTAACTTCTTCGTAAAACAGCTTGTGGCTTACCTCAGAAATTTGTTTTGCCAAGAGTTATTAAATTGTATCCCGTATTTTAATGTCAATATATTCCCTTAAAGCGACTGAATAGTCTTATATAATGATTTTGGTTGTAACAAACCATATACCGTTTTGTACTATTTTCATTTTACTTCACCGATATTCCAACAGACCGGATGTCAGAAATACATTGTAGCTTCACCGAGAGACGCTAACCAGACAGAAGCAGACGATAAAAAACGCGGAAAAACCACATCGAGTTAGTTGACATGATCAAAACTGATCGAGTTAAAAGTGGCAGATTATCGAGTTCAAATAGATCTGCGCATTGTTTCATTCTTGGCGAATCACGAAATAATATAAAAAGGTGCATTCATGTAGTTTCAAGACAGTGCGTACTCTGCTACAGACCTGAACTGAGTTCCAGAGCTAACCAGATCTTTAAAGTCAGAACTAGTTTTCAGTGAAATTCCAGAGACAACCATTCTGCTTAACTGCAGTGTGTTATACCGAGCGGAGTGTTCCTGGCGTGGTCCGCCCGTTGTGCTCTAGATAAGCAGCGCCCGAGTAGTTGCTGATCCTAATTGAAAATAAGTGGACGCCATGTGCAGTTGCTGTGCCCTAAGCATGAAGCTGAGCCTATTTTTGAGTAGTCGTTTTCCTAATCGGGGTATGAAGACGCTCCTTTAGAAAACGTTTCATACTTGTGGTATACACACATACTTATGCTAGCAGTTTGTAGTTCTCCAACTCTAGACTCTTGCACATTTAATATCTCGGAAAGAGTGGACGGCTTATGCAGTTGTTGTATCCTGACTAATGCACGTCTCAACTCCAGAATGTTCATGGCACCAGAAAAACCTATCGTGAAACATGTTTTAGTGTAATTCCGCACTTCATGGTTTACGGGATACTACCGAGCCCATAAAGATCGCCTTTTATATCTAAATAGCCAATATACTAAACGCCTAATATACTGAACGCCTTATATACTAAACGCCTAATATACTCAACCCCAAATATACTGAAAGCCTCTTCATATCCAACTCTATCTATACTATACTATATTAACTTCATTATTCATATTTATACTTAATAGTACTTTATGTTACATGGAACTCTCCCATATATTGCCTCAGTCATCCTTAGGGAAACGCATCTTCCAGTATTGTTTTATGGATACTGACTCATCAACCAAACAAATTTCAACACTATTCTCTATTATCCAAATTCAAAGTGATACATTCAATTAGAGAATCCCAACTTTTTCCAATTGAGCTAGCATAAGATGAAATTAAAAACATCCAACATTGATTCAAAAAAGCAAATTGTTCAATCACCCTTTGGCATAGAAATTCAATCATCAACAATTCTATTATTAAGTCACAATATTCGAAATTTTAGTTCCACAAGTATTAAATATATACTCAAGAAAGATCGATATATGCAGATTTGTAGTTTTAGATTTTTAATTTTCACTCAACAGTTCTGATTCGTATTAGATCGGATAAGAATCGAATAAGACTCATGAATTATAATAAACAACAAATATGAGCTTAAGACAGCAAGATGGAAGAATTACTTCTCAAGTATATTATTGAAATAAAAATAAAAGTTCTTCTCAAATCAAAATTTCTTGGAACAACCCAAAAGACAAAAGCGAGAAATTAGTAATCAAATAAAGGAACACTACTGAATACATAGAACTTTCACCTTATGTGATTGCCATATACGTAACTATTTTGTATAAATTCGAATTGACCAAAATTCACACAATTTGCTTACCAGAAAGAACAAACATCTTCTGAATTGAAGTGTTCTTGTGGAAAGCAGAAATGAGATCCACAAATTTGTAAATTACATTATGGCTCCTCATATACAATACAATGATATTAACTATGTATCAGTTTCAGTAAAATTGTTTCTTGTAACTGTTAATTTCCTAGATCCTTAACTGCTGAGTTGGCATTTGGTTTCGAGCAGTCAGATTCTTATAAACTTGCTCTCCTATAATTGAAATTTCTATTCATCAATTTTACTTCTCTTCAATTCTTTTCTTGTGAAACTTTATAATATACTATGAAAATGAAAGGAAGAAATTGCATTAAAACAACTTCATATTTCCATATTACGTGATGAACGTACTCATTTTACACAATTATATAAAATACCTATAGTACAACTACCTATAACAAAATTGTCAAATTGCATAGCATTCTCCAAGAAGTAGTTGAATATTTTCCAAAATATGATTCACATAAGCAGCAGAATGTTTCCTGTGACTTTCATAAATCTTGATTGAAAGTTGTGGTTGTACAATATGAAACTTCTCAAAAATTGTCCCAAATTCGAAAATTACGGTGTAGAGAAACGGTTTCTCTTCGCGGATCCGATCTCGAGGTATGTAGGAATAGTTCGTCACCCGAATTCATTCTCCCGGTAACCCCATATGAGTAAGACGGATGAAAGAAAACCGCTTATTTTTACAGGTCGACGTTCGTTAATTTCTGGCCGTCCGAATAAAGAAAATTATTCGGAATGAGGAAAATTTAGCGAAATTAGGCAAAAGTCCGCCGATAGCCGATAGGAATGAAACTATTGCGGCGTAACATGCGAAACTCAAGGCTTGCTCTCTGTCCAGGTTTTGAAACGATCCAACGCGATGGAAAAATTTGTATAGACCTAAAAGTTCGACGAAATTATCCCCTCCTCTCGCGAAAAATCGAAAACCTTTTTTATTTTCGCTTTTTCGGGGCTTTCTTTCTAAATTTTCGCTGAATCGATCGTTCGGATCGCCTTCCGAAAGACCGGAGTTTCCGATTCCGAAGAAATTTCGCCGTTTTGACCTTCTGTTCGCTCTCGGCGACGTTTAAGCGAAAATTTTCGAAAAATTCTTAGGGCTCTGTCGTTCGAGCTAGGGGCCCCAAATGGGTCAAAATCCACTCTTCTAACAAGATAATGTCCCTCCCCATCGTGCAAGAGTTGTCTTGAACGTTCTGGAAGAAAATGATATCGAGCTTCTACAGTGGCCATCCTGCTCCCCAGATCTGAATCCCATCGAGAATGTGTGGGACACTCTAAAAAGAAATCTCCTGCGTCAAATTGTTTTCCATCATGAACAGAAGCTTCGATTAGCAGTTCAGGGCTTGGAATGACTAAGGCCAAAATGTAATAGACAATTTAATATTGAGCATTCCGCGACGATGCCAAAGTGTCATTAATAACAGAGGTGGACCTTCTGGGTACAAAAAAATATAAGTGCTTCCATATCGTTTCGAAAATATTAGTTCAGGTTTTTTTTTTGTGTTTTACCGAATTTCGTCATTTTCAAATTTCAGATTTTTTTTATAATAGGTGCTTTGGAGAAGTCAAATATTATTATGGTTTCTTGAGAATACATAATATACAATACATCCAAAGAAAAACCGAAAGATTTCTATAAATTCGAATCATCAAATTCATATTTTAAAAATATTGGTAAGTGTTCCCTAGACTTTTTTTCCTAAGACCCTTCGTGATAGAGAACGTTGTTGAGATCAAATTTCGTATTTTGATGACGCTTTCCGAACTACAGTACACATTCCAGATAGAGCGAACATACACCCTATTCATTCAGATCATGCTTTTTGTAGGTCGACGAAAAGAAGAAAGGTAAGCAAGTCTCTCGCCTTGCATTTTTCTATGATTTGTTGCAGAACAAAGATGCAGGATCTACCTGAACGAAATTCTGCTTGTTCTTCAATATCTTGAATCTCTTTTCCTATTCTTCTCTCTAGAATTTTGCCGTTAAATCCCCAACCGAACTAGTTACACTTATTCCTCGATAATTTCAACAAGCTTTTTTATTTCCCTTCTTAAATATCGGAGTAATATAAGCCAAATTCCATTCTAGTGGAATATCATCTCCCCGTATCATACACTTATTGAAAATAATTGCAAGGACCTCAAGTAGGGTTTCAGGTCCATTCTTAACTAGTTCGACCGAAATGTTTCCAGGCTCTGTCGCACTTCTGTTCTTCATTTCAACTAAAATCCCTCTTCTTATTTCTGCTACTGTTACATACTCCACATATCTTTCACTAGCTTCAAAAGCAGAAAGAAAGATTTAATTTGCTGCAGTGAATGTGAATTTTCCCATCATGAAATTCACTTCACCGCGTTGATAAATAATCTAAACTTCTAAGGTCCCCTTTCGACCAACCACCTAGTTCCAACTTGCGCTCCTAGAGATAACAGCTTTGGGGGCGACTAGTTCTGATGATCTTCCCTCACTAAGCACCCCTTGCCCTATAGATAAATTGAATTTGTTCACGATATCAGTTAACAGAGAATAGATTCACTCCTAATCTGCCCGATGATTCGCTCGGGGGATTGGTTTCACCCGGCACAAAGGGGTTGGTAAATTGATAAAATAATCGCGTTATTTTTCCGAAATTATATCACAAGAAACGATGGAGTCTCTTAATTTGACAGCAAAATTATTTCGGTCGCCGGCCTTTGACTGTTCTTCTGTGAAATTCTTTCCATCTCTCAATTTGGTTGATGGAAAACATGTTTGAATAGATATTTGATCCACAAAGAGATATTACGTTTGTTGAAACTGATTGCTGGATGTTGTCCGTAACGAAGTTTAATTATTTTGGGGTTTCGACGTTTTGGAATACCCATGAGCAGGATAAGCTAATCTGATATAAATGCTGAATATTTTGTGGAGACCTAAGGGTATCTTATTAAATACGCATCACTCAATGAGATTGTAGCATGACTCTTACAGGGTTAATTTTATTTTTACGAAATAGTAATCTTCAAATGTATCAAAATTTCACGACAAATTAACTTGCAATTCACAAATCACCGTGTGATAAAGAAAGGTAGTCATTTTCCCACTTTCTGACAAAGATAATTTGCTTTTCGAATATACGTATCAAAAATAAAACGTCAGCTAAAATTTTATTTTGAATGGCACATATCGGCGTGTATTACATCTCCAAAAAGCTCTTATCCTACTTTCCTAGATTTTGTTAAATTCTCAAAATGGCGACTTTTCAATTGTAAAATGTGATTCTTAAATCTTTATATTAATTTGTTTCGTGTGATATCAGAAGGTAAAATATTAATATTTTTCTTTTGTTTCATTAATTTTATTTTCAAAAAATTAAATGTAAGAAAAACATGACTGAAAAGTTGTGTCCAAAGTCGAATGCGAAAAACTTTAAGGGATGCCTTTTCGGTTCTTTCATTATACAGGATGTTACATAATAGTATGTCACAACTTAAGGGGATTAATCTACTTCAAATTTTAAGAAAAAAGTTCATATAAACATAGGTCAGCAAAAGCTTCGTTACGGAGCTACAGGGTGTTGAAATTTCCAGAAAAAAATTGTTTTTTCTTCAACTCCTGCAATTTTTGAGATTTCCAGTCCAAATTTGGAATGCAAACTATTTGTTTCAGCCTCCATCATTACACGTCCTAGTTTCCAACTGAAATTAACAAGGTGTTTTCTTTTCCGAGGCCATGTCTCCTTTTGCCCTCTGAAACTTTTTTGCAGTATGCCACTGATCCAATTCAGAAACTTTTTCGACACTTGTAATTTTTTCGTATCTTCAACCGTTCTCGAGCAAAAATTATCAAACGATTGTATGCATTAGCTGAATTGAAAGCATTTCTAATTAAAAAAATGACTAGTAGGATTTGATTTTTTCCATTTATTCATTCATTTTGACAGCTGCTAAAGTTGAACCAGTGTCTGATCGAATTGTTTATCAAATTTACGATTAGTTCTAAGACTTTTGAAGTTATTGCTGTAAGAAAAAATGGCTAATTTTACTAACGCCGAATTTGCTAATATCCACTACATGTACGGTGTGGCTGACGAAACACAAAAGAAGCTAGGCGATTATATCAGGTGCGCTTTCCAAACCGAGTAACACCAGACAGGTGAACATTTTCAAATATCCACAGAAGGTTGAGGGAAACTGGTACTTTCACTGCAAATAATCATCTAAGAGGTGCAACTGAAACAATGAGAACTCCTCAATATCAGGATATTGAGGAAGCAGTTTCGAATTGTATTGGTTTGAATCCTCATGTGAGTACAAGAAAAATTGGAAATCAGTTGAATATTTCTCATGTTCAAGTTTGGAGTTTCTGCCGATGGTTCTTAGATGAAATAAGGAGAAAATGCTCATTTTGATAGTGAAATAATGTTCACAGACGAAGATAACTTTTCGAAAACTGCTATCACAAGTTTTCACAATAATCATTATTGGGCTGAGGAAAACCCCCATTTGATTGAAGAATCTCATCATCGAGAACAATTCTCACTAAATGTCTGGGTCGGAATAATTGGAATTTATTTGATTGGGCCATTTTTTTGCCTAACAGACTAAACGGTCCCGCTTATCGGCAAGTTTTTGAGAAGGAGTTACCTCTATTGCTCGACGATGTGCCACTTTTGGTGAGAAACATAATAAGATTCATGCTTGACGGGGCACCAGAACATTTTGATGGAGACGCTAGGAAATTCTTGAATAATACATTCAACAACCGATGGATAGGTCGGGGTGGGCCAGAACCATGGCCTCCTAGGTCCCCAGACTTAATTGTTTAGACTTTTTCTTATGGGGATATCTCAAAAGTTCAGTTTATACCACTCCAGTGAACATTGTAGAAGAACTGAGAAATCGAATAATAACCTCTTGTGATACGACAAGAAATACCCCAGGAATATTTCAAATAGTGCGTGATAATATGCGAAGAAGGACAGAGGCCTTTATTCTTGCAGGTGGAGGATACTTCCAGCAAGTTATTTAGTTTTTAATTGTTCTTTTTTCAGTTTGATATAGAATAAGTGAAAGTTGAGTCTCAGAAGACGAGCTATCAAAATAAAAGCAAATTTTGGGCATACCAATCGAGTATTTCTATTTTTTTTCATTTAGCGAATAAAATACAATTCAAATAATTCAATTTCAATAATTTTTCACTCGAAAACTGTTGGAGATACGAAAAATTTACAAGTGTCGAAAAAGTTTCTAAATTGAACGGGGATGATGTCTGATCAGTGGCGTACTGCAAAAAAGTTTTAAAGGGCAAAAGGAGACATGGTTTTGGAAAAAAAACACCTTGTGAAATTCAGTTAAAATCTAGGACGTGTAATGATGGAGGCTGTAGCAAATAGATTGCAATCCAAATTTGGGCCGAATATCTCAAACACTGCAGGAGTATAGGAAAAAAAACATTGTTTTCCGGAAATTTCAACACCCTGTAGCTCCGTAACGAAGCTTTTGCTTAGCTATGTTTATGTGAACTTTCCACGTAGATTTACCCCCCTCAAGTTATGACACACTATTATGTAACACCCTGTATATTTCAGGGATTTCAGAGGGTTACAAGGAGATTCCAGAGCCTGTCAAATTCAAAATAATTGTTGACATAAAGTATTAGCCATAAACACATGATACGGCAACATCCATACATATGTTCAATCCTCCAATTCATCAAGTGTCACAACCACCCCATCCCACAAATCCAGCAGTTACACCCCTGCTCTTCCAAAGTTGCCCTCCCAATCTCACCACTATCGCTTATTAGCCAGCGCCCTGACGTCATCCGGGACGGCGTTCGGCGTCGATCAACAGTCATTTGTTCGAGATTTTCATTTATGATTTGAGCACAATGGGACATCTAGTCGTCCGTGAAACTTCAGTGCTTTGTGCGCGAGGACCGGGACACCACCCAGGGCCCATTGTCTGGGCCGACGTTTTCACAAAACCTGTCGTCTCTATTTTGTCGTGTTGCCCCTACGGTACCAGTGAATTGCATGCACGATTTCTTCATTAGTCAAATGAGCGGGACGCCCGTGCGTTTTGTACACTCGATGCGGTGACATTGAAAGCTATTATTTCGATTTGCGCCATTTTGCGCGTGACCCTAAGAACCCGATGAAAAACTCTTTCATATAAACGTGGATAGTTAATGTATAGGGAATATTTTCGCTTTTTGTTCGTGAATAAAAATTCCATTAAATGACAAGACCAAAATGTCGAATGAAAAATTTTTCTGCTATTAAAACTTCAAGAACGAAAAAAACCAAAGTCAACTCAAAATTTTATAACTTTAAAGGTACATTTCCAATTAGTGAAATAATTTTGTGTTCTAAATTGTCGGACTCCAAGAACAATACGATTCCATCAGTTTGGGATTAATTCCACAAAAAAAAATATAGTATTTATTATAATATATGCGTATTTTTGCAAGTGAATTGAACTTAAGGCCAATATTCCCGTTGTTTTTTGTTCTCGATTAGTTCTATCTCTTTATTATCGAATTTCATTCAAAATTTTATCAATTTTTCTTGAAATAATATCGAAATAGGAAAAGTACATTAAATCAATTCTAAGGTGACTTAAATAGGAAAAAAATATTACTTGCTTGTTAATTGAACACTTTCTTGCCATGCTCAAGATTGAGTTATCGAGGGAACAGTGCGCCAATTCAATTGAAGAGCATCAAGCAATTGGTACCGATTTCAAAAATCATTTTGACCTTGTATTACGCCTATTAGCAATCTCAATCTGATTCAGGTTAGTTGATGGAGAGAGCAAGATAAGACATTGATTTCATGCAGATTTAGGAAAATCATCATAGATAGCATTTGCAGTGGGAGAAGTAGCACCATTAAGAATAAAAGGATAAATTTCCATAATTAATGCAGCACATGAAGTACAGAGTTTTTCTAGAAACTGAGTAACGTAGTTTGTATTATTTTTGCTACATCGTAAAGTCACAATTCTGATTGAGTTTCAAACCATTTTCAATAATAAAGGCAGAAATTGGAGTAAGTTGAAGTCGCTCAGAGTCCAATTAATTGAAATACCTTCGGATTGTATCGTATCAGCAAAAATTGTTGCGTCATTACAAGGTGGCCGAGGACAACGTAAAACATCTAGAATAATCTCTTTTTGCTCTCTCGTTCTCAAAGAATTCTATGCTAGATTCATCTATCTCAATACCACAGAACATTCCACCTACAAATTCTTCCATGGCGGAAATCAAGTTCAAAGTCCGCACTGTGAGACGAGCTCTCGAGCAGCTGAACTGTAAGAAGGAAGTTGGTCTAGACGCAATACCGCCAATCGTCCTGAGAAAGTGTGCTCCCGAACTGGCACCCATTCTTAACCGTCTGTTTCACACTTCTTATGAAGCCAGACTTTTCTGAGCAGCTGGAAAATAGCGAGAATTCAACCGATTCCAAAGAAACGAAAAAAGTTTTTACCCCAAAACTACCGCCCTGTTGCACTTCTTCCCATTATGTCCAAAGTGATGCAGAGTCATAAATGCTGAACTCAACAAGTATGGTTTTTGCAGGTAAAAATCGACAGGAGATCTGCTCGCTACGTCACTCATGTTTTTACATCAACGATGGATGCAAGCAGGAGTACCTCAGGGATCCATTTTTCGCCAACCTTGCAGATAAACGATCTTCTGTAATCTACAGAGAACAAGATCTTCGGTTTTGCAGACGATTGTACCCTAGTTTCGTCGTTCAGTCATCTGCGGCCGATTACAGCTGCGGAATCTCAGCGTCAGAGATGCCAACAAATTAATAACTTAAACTCTGACTTACAGAGGATATTTGAGTGGGGTCAGTCGAACCTGGTGAGCTTCATCACGAGCAAGACGCAAGCAACTACAATTTCCAGAAAGATCTCCGCTGGAGAACCTCCTTTAACGATGCAAGGCCAACAAACTGCATCCAAATATTCGATTCACCTTCTCGGAATAACGGTCAACCCCTGGTTTTGCTGGCATGAACATGTATAAGCAGTAGCTAAGTTTTCTTTTCAGAGCCAAGTGATAGTTCACGTCATCTCAGCTGTAACTTCTATGTACTGCGTAGATTCGACCTGACCTTTCTCTATTTTACAGATACTTCCACGGAAGATGCTCCAAGCAGCTAAAAGACCTTGTTTCGGGAAAACTAATATTTTTTAGCAACACTATGCTGGCCTATTCCTAAGAAACAGTTTAGATCATTAGGAGGTTAGGTTCCAGATGAAAAAAAACTTCAGCGCTGACATACAATAGAGAAATTGGCTCTTGCCAAATAATGGAATAATGAAAATGGCAGCTGGGTTATTTTTGCTGATGAATCCCTTCTTGTGGTTCGGATGTGCGTCGAAAGGTTTAGAGGAGATCTGCAGAACGATATGCTTCAGATTGTATCCATAAGAGTCTTGCCTTTGGTAGTGAGTCGCTTATGGTTTGTGCAGAACAGAGTACATCGATGTCTCTTTGATAGCTCAAAGATATATTGCACAGGATCTCGAAGACCATGCAATACCATTTATGACAACTGTGGGTGATGGTGGCATTTTTATGCAAGATAATGCCAGGCCACATACAACTAGTATTGTTATGGAATATATTGATGAACGAGCAATGAGGCGTTTTGAATGGCCTACCCTTAGTGGGTTCAGTACGCTGGATCATATTCATGCAATTAAACACCTAATAGAAAAGAGCAATGAGTATAATTTAGATCTTTATATAGCCTTTATAGACTACCAAAAGGCCTTTGACAGTATAGAAATTTGGGCAGTCCTTAATTCTCTTAATGCATGTAGAGTGGACAGCAGATACACGAACCTGATAAAAGACATCTATTCTTCCGCCATAATGCATGTCCAGTTATGGAATAAAACCAACGACATTCCAATAAAACGAGGTGTTCGACAAGGAGAAACAGTGTCACCGGGGCTATTTATTGCAGCTTTGAACGAAATCTTTAGAGAAATGGATTGGCATAAGAAAGGAATCAACATTGATGGCGAACTTCTACATCATCTACGCTTTGCCGACGATATTGTACTAATAAGTAGTAACGTCCAAGAATTACAAGATATGATCCTAGACTTGAACAACCATTCAAAAAATGTTGGCCTAGAAATGAACATCAGCAAGACCAAGACAATGACTAACACAAACAATAACCCCGTAATCCACGTAGAAGGTCAACAACTAGAGAATGTCGAAAACTACACATACCTGGGACAAAAACTAACTACTAAAAAAGACAACATGACTGACGAGATTACACGAAGAGTGTCCCTTTCGTGGGCGGCATTTGGCAAATTAAAACATGTCCTGACATCAGACATACCCCACAACCTCAAGAAAAACCTCTACAACCAATGCATTCTTCCTGTGCTTACATATGGAGCCGAAACATGGTGTCTTACTAAGAAGTTGGCCCAAAAATTGACGAAAACCCAAAGAGCCCACGAGAGAATAATATTAAATATTAAACTATCAGATCGCATAAGAAATACTTGGATAAGAGAACAAACCAAGCTGACAGATGTCATGGAGAGGGCAGCTCAACTAAAGTGGTCATGGGCAGGTCACGTAGCTCGAAGAAATGACAATCGGTGGACCAAGAGGCTCATGGAATGGAGGCCAAGAGTGTGGCATAGGAGTATCGGCAGGCCAAACACAAGGTGGAGAGACGATATTAAAAAATCAGCGGGTCTTCTTTGGATGAGAGAAGCTATTAGCAGAAAGAAATGGTTCAATATGGGAAAAGCCTACATCCAGCAGTGGATTGAAATAGGCAGATCGTGATCGTGACCCTTAGTCCTGATTTAAATCACATTGAGCATATCTAAGATGAGTTATGAAAACGCATCCGAACTCACCTTCCAGCTCCAACAAATGCCCAGCAGATCAGAGAACTATTGCAGAATGAGTGAAATGATATCCCCCAGAATGTTATTCTCAATTCAATCAACAGCATCCCTAGCAGACTTCAAGCAGTCATTAATGCAAGAGAAGGAAATACTCGTTACTAGAGACTAGTAATTTTCACACTTCCAATGTCATTTTACATCGTTTTTAGCTATCCTGACTTTCATTTCGTTCATTCAGGACATTCAAAAGTTCAAAATTCAATAGAATATATCTTTGTTCTGATTCTTCATTGCAAATATACATTGAAGAAAAGTAACAAATGATTCATATCAAAAATCTGAGCTGCTCAATCAAAACGTCCTCAATTTGTGGTCACAAGTGTATAAAACTTTTATCAATATGTAACTATGCAATATTGAAGTCGCAATATTGTATCTGTTTCCCTCTAGAAGAGAGAAGTAAACTATTGGCTGAAACAGACCCCATTAGTTCGAAACATAACATAAATTTGTAGGTGGATTTGTGTATTTGTCATGTAGGGCAGTGACCCCGTGGCCCTTAAAAGTAAGCCGCCACTGGTTGTTGCAACCTTTGACGTAACAATTCCATGTAATTCCGCATCTCATCCTCCTCAGTCAGCCTTCCTATTATCAGATATAACAGACTATCTGTACGTTTACGTAAATTTCCAGTTTCTCTATTAGGAGATTGGTCCCTGATCTTATTTGCATATTTCTGACGGTTCCAGTCCCATCCATTATAGAGATCTGGATAGAAACGCACCGCCTACCTAACGAACGTTGCCGCTAAAGGCTTGAACGCTGGTCATCGTTATCCATCGTCGTTAACTTTGGACATCACCACTTCAAACGAACCACTTTACAATTTGACGGCTCGATTGTGTTATTGTAATTGCGTGCCTGTGGCCGGTTGAACTGATCGATCTGTTTTACGGTCGGGATAATGATTAACAACTACCAATTATGACAGCATAGTTAGAGGGATGGCGTAAGACTTTTGATGTTTATCTCGAGAGCTTCAATTGAATTTTCTGTACCGTGTTTTATTTCACCTGCATTCTAATTAACCCAGTCTCAATATTGTAAATATTTATTACAAATTAGATGATCCGTCAAACGTCCTGATGATGATCCTTTTTTATTTTATTCACAAGAAATAGAAATAAATCAAAAATCCATAAAATATGTCTTAGAGTAAAGAGATAGTAGTTGGCGCAATGGTAATCTTTGGCATCTAGTTATATTTCGTTGTATAATCTGTCATGGTGCTCAAGTGCGCCGTACGTTTTTCAATTACGACGAATTGATTGTCTCCGATGACCCAGGTAAAAAAATGTGCGTCTGCCGAAGGCATACCAAATACTCCAAAAACTGTGTAATTTTTCAAAGTCTTCAACGTCGATCATGATTTGCAGATCTGTTTCAGAAACACCTCTACCACCTCAAGTCGAGGTTTGTGAATAAAGTGATGAGACTGGCAACGTCACTTCCGATCTGGCAACACGTGAGACAAGAAGCTTCAAGCAGTGTTAGCTACACATGTGATACGCCTCTGGTATGAGTTTGAACTCGTTACAGTCATTTGGTTGTGTGCAGGTTAGTTTGAGTCAGTGGGCTATGAAGTTTTGCTTCAAACTTGGACATAATGCAATAGAAACATTTGAGAAATTTCAGCCGGTCAATAGAGAAACGGCCAAGGTTTTTCGGTGGTTAAGGCATTTTCAGAAGTAAGAGAGTCAAATCACGCTTCGTGGTTCATACGAAGCGAAAGGCCTTCAACTGCAAACACTGATAAAAATCTCAACAGAGTCCAGGATCTGGTGAACATTTTCCAAGACCAAAATGATCTCAGAAGGGAAAAGAGTATTGACTTTTTGAGATCGATTGAAAATGATCTCCTTTTTCTTGGACGTATCATTACTGGTGACGAGTCTTGGGATTTTTAATAGGACCCATAAAGCGAACACCATGGCATGGAGCATGGAGTGGCATACTGCACACTCTCCTACGCCCCAAAAAACATGTATGAGCAAGTCAACGTTCATGCTGATTTGTTTTCTTGATAGTCACGGAATCATCCACAAAGAGTTTGTGCCTCAAGGCGAAACGGATAACACAGCTCTAAAAAAATTTTTTTTTTATTGTTGCCTTGGATATCATCGCAAATTTTTATGTTTTCAAGTGCCCAGATTACGAATATATTCATGAAAGTTCTCAATGTGCTCGTATTTTCATGATTTTTGCATTTCTTATATTTTGAACAATTATAAGCTTGTTAGAAATAAAATTTAATTTTCCAGTCATGATTAGGCATCTGCGCAACTTTCTCGCGCATACAAACATCACCTGATCCCCACTCTCAGACCCCTTGCTCCACAGAACAGCTGAGATCTCAGGTATTTGACAATATTGAAGTACATATACACGTAAATCTGGATAAAGTGTCATGGATTAATATTTTGTTTCAATTACTGAATGTCCATTCTTATATATTTGTCTTCTAGTCTAAAATATGAGTTCGTCACGAAGAAAGTGTAAATATTGTAGTGATTTATTTTGTTATATTTGTGGTGTTTATATACCAAAAACAAAAAGAAATATCACAGACTTTGTCACGGAGACTTATGTTGAATATTTTGGTTTCAAAATGGACAAATTAGGTAAACCATGGGTTCCTAATAAAGTTTGTAAGTCCTGTGTTGAGTCTTTACGGTTGTGGAAAAAGGTGAACGTTCTGGATTAGACTTTGGTATTCCTATGATCTGGATGGAGCCTACGAATCATTTAGATGATTGTTACTTTTGCGTAGTAGATGTTAAAGGTTTTAATCGAAATCAAACGTGGAGATACCCAGACTTACAGTCTACGAAATGTCCGGTTCTACACAGTGAAAATCTCCCTCGGCCCATATACATTTCCAAAGTAATTCGCATGCCCTCAGAAACAATGATGTTACCAAATTCACAGAAATCGGGACCACCTACTAGTGGAAGTGAATGGGAAGGTGAAACATCTACGCCAAAGTTATTTTCTCAAAATGAACTCAGTGATTTAATACGTGATCTCAATTTATCAAAACAAGGATCAGAACTGTTAGCCTCAAGATTGAAAGAAAAAATTTATTGGCACCAACAGTAACAATTACAACATACAGAACGCGAGAAAAGAGTTATTACAATTTTTAGTGAAAATGAAGGATTAGTGTATTGTAATGATATCGCGAAGCTGCTTATAGACATGGGTTTAAAAGAGTACAAATCTACTGAATGGCGCCTTTTTATTGATAGTTGCAAAAGAAGTTTAAAATGCGTCTTATTGCACAATGGAAATAAATTTGCATCAATTCCAATTGCCCATTTAACGAAACTCATAGAAGAATATGAAAATGTAAAATTAGTTTTAGAGAAAATTAAATACTCTGAGCATCAATGGCCGATCTGTGTGGATTCAAAAATGGTTAATTTTTTACTTGGCCAACAAAGTGGATATACAAAATACCCTTGCTTTATTTGTATGTGGGATAGTAGAGCAAAGCAACTTCATTGGGAACAAGATGTTTGGCCTGTAAGAAATTCTTTAACTGTCGGTAAAGCCAACGTAATAAGGGAGCCGCTGGTGAGCAGAGACAAAATCATACTTCCACCATTACATATTAAGTTAGGTATGATTAAGAAATTTGTAAAAGCGTTGAACAAAGACGGAAATTGTTTTAATTACATTTGCAGAAAATTTCCGAAGCTTATTATGGAAAAATTGAAAGGTGGAATATTTGATGGTCCTCAAATACGGCAATTGATGAAAGACTCAGATTTTATCAAAGTTATGACTGTTCCGGAAAGTAAAGCTTGGAAAAGTTTTGTGTTGGTTGTCGAAAATTTCCTAGGTAACCATAAAGCAGCAAATTATGAAGAAATTGTGCAAAATATGCTGACAAACTTTCAGACTTTAGGAGCAAATATGAGTATCAAGTTACACTATCTCCGCAATCATCTAGATAAATTTCCGGATAATTCAGGAAATTATAGTGAGGAACAGGGAGAGCGGTTTCATCAAGATCTAAAAGTGATGGAAGAATGGTATCAAGGTCGATGGGATTGTCACATGATGGCAGATTACTGCTGGTCTTTGAAAAGAGATTGTCCCCTGAAAAATTATAGAAGAAAAGCTCATAAAAGGCGTTTTATGGAAATATGAAATATATTTTCGACATTTTCCTCTTTATTTACTTCGATGTATCCGAATTTCTCAAAACATAACTGAAATTATAAATATATCTGTTATTTTGTTTCTTGTTTTACGATTTTTGTTATGTTAAATGAAAATAAAGATTTAAAAAGAAATCAGAGCAAATCCTACAAAATCATTGATAGTTTCACGAATTGTGTGCATAAATAGACCCAAAATCATTTTCATATCTAGGGCAACAAAACCATTGTAGACCAGTGTAACCAACCCCTTTACCAAGATGTTTTCGGAAGACTTCGAAACTAAATGGTTGTTGCATCACAACAATGTGCTATCTCACACTGCAATCTCAATAATGGAGTTTTCAACCAGTAGAAATATTTTTAATGCCCCTCAACCACTTTTTTCACCAGACTTGAGTTCTTATGATTTTTTCCTCGTCCCGAGAATTAAAACTCACATTCAGAAACTAATTATGAGACACTTAAAATCTCCAAGCAGCTGTAACCGACCAGCTGAAAGCTATTCCAGTGATCTAATATGCGCTGTCCCAAGTGATCTATTATGAAGGGGACAATATTGCATTGTGATTATTAAAGAGCTTGTTATATGTAAATTATATATGGAAATTTTGTGTCCTGCGAATTTTATGAAAGAGCTTCAAGTAGTCAAAGATTTCTTGAAACAATTGGTAATTGGGTTTGTAAAACTGATGAAGAATAAGAGCGTCAAGTAGGAGCCCTGGGGTACACCAGAACTATTTGTACTAGTCTTAGTATTTGTGCATATCAAGTTCTATAACATAATAGTAGTACTTTTGATGAGATGGCTCCACGATATAAAAAATCACTTCGTGAGCTAAATACATTTCTCTTTTATCGTCAGCTTCCAATTATACGGATATGGATTTTGGAAATCGGCGAGGACTGCAATATTAAATGAATGAAATATAAATCGTTTGACGTTTGACATTAAAGCGTTGTTTTTATGTTTTTCAATTCAAACACTAGATATTTACTATGTAAGCTCCAAAAAAATCAATTTTCCATACAACTCTTTCGTCATCGCAATTTAGTCTTTCCTTTTGGTTTCATATAATTCATCATCGAAAAGGCAACTCACGTATCTGAATAATATATGCACAGAGAAATGGAATGTCATTTGTATCTGCTGCTTTGATGTTTCGATGCGCTGCGTCTTGGATATTAATGTATGCTTTGCATGAATTTCTATGGATACCTCTGGATGATGCTTACAAATCTTCAACGTTTTCTCGTAATTCAGGGCGTGGAAAATAGGGGTTACGCCAGTAATTTTGTTTTACTCAGTTGGATTTGCAGGTTTAATCAAGTAATGCATGAGAATTCTCAATGCTGCAATTCCATGTGTGGCGAAATTTTTTCATTGAATCTATACGAGCGGAAAATATCTAGAGGACCTTTCATCATATGTCTAATTAACTGAATATGTAAACGTTCCACAAATGTAATATGCATATGCATGACGAGTTTATTCACCATCAAAATAATTGTTTTGCTGCACATCTTATATATAAATGTATACCTCTGCATTGCATACTAGCATGTTATCTGAAACACGGCTCAAAACGTCGGGAAATGAGTAGAGGGTGAACGTATACTTTAGGTATATGAAATATTATGAATAGAGGAAAATGATCCCTTTCCCCGTGTTCTTTTTGCGTGAGAAAATCATTGACGCAAACAGATTCAAGCTAGCTTTGTTCGTTTTCGAAATTTCTGGAAATTTTGAAAATTTTTGGAATCAAGTGCAAATATTAAAACGTGCTAACTCCAATTTACATGCTGCTTCTATCAACCTTCAATTCCTAACTTTCATTATCTTTGTTCCGATAAAACAATACCGTGATCGCATATTCGAGTTCGTTGTCTTTTCCCTCTCTATGTATTCCTGAATCCCTTCCTTATCTCGATAATTCTGTCAATTTAATTAATTATTAATTTTGACTCCGATATTATCTCAAGGCCGTAGTTGAGGATTTTTAATAAAAGTCAAGGAATTGAAGGAGTTTTTAAAAAATATCTCCAATAAACGAAAACAATGCCCTTTTATCAACTAAATCTCAAGTGTGAAAAGTGGATCGTTAGTTTACTCGTTAATAATTGGAAGTAAGTAATTTTATCTTTTAAGTCAACATTGTTGATCTTTATTCAATTTTTGTTGTTCTCGTTCTTTTATTTCTTTTCGCTGCTTACTTCAATGAGCCACGTTCTGTTTAAATATTTGAAAGTTTAAATATTGTGAATTTTTTCTTTGATACATTGTACTGAGACAGAACAGGTGCATTGAGGGGGTGAGAATTTGTTTTACCTATTGAATTGGTAGTCCTAGATTAGACCTTGAAGTCAAGGCCTACGCAGACGTCAGTCAAGAAGTAGCTGCAACTCTAACAACCAGAGAAGTTTAACCGAGGTTTAGAGAATTCGAAGAATGAGACGTCGGCTTTGTTTCACCACCGTCATTTCTTTTTTAGATAAGTTTTTTTTCTTTCGTTTTGTGTACGTTAATTGAAAAAAACACCTTGTGAATATATATTAGATAAATATAGTGCAATTAAAATTAAAGTGTTTGAATTTTGACTGAAGATTCGGAGGTAGGTGCTCCGAAATATTTCATGGTAATAGTGACTCTATCGAGCATCCAGGGCATTCTCTAGATCAGGGGTGCTCAAATGGTCGATAGCGATCGACCAGTCGGTCGCGAGTGCTTTTTGAGTAGATCTCTAGTAGAAAAGAAACACACAAGAAACCATTCGAAGATGGATCGGTTGTGAAGGGAGCATTTATTGAAGCGGGTGAGATTTCATTTGGAGATTTTGAAAATAAAACAGAAATCATGTCTGCTATTAGAGAACCTCAGTTATCTCGTCCGACTGTCACAAGACATATTGAAGTCATGAGTCAGAACATGGCAGATAAACTGAAACATGATATCATGAAATATACATACTCTTTTTTACAGTTCGACGAATGCACCGATATGTGTATTTTTTTTCGGATGGTATTCAATGATATGTTGGCTAAGGAAGAATTTTTGACAATCATTCCTCTGAAGGGAGGAGCCGTAGCCAAAATATATATATGGCATTTCCTTAAATTTTGTAAAAAACTAGGAGCTACCAATATATAAATTAGTGTGCATTACAACCTATGGAGCACAAGCAATGACCGGAAAAAAAAAACGGGTTTGTAGCATTGTGTCGAGCTAATGAAGATTTCCCTTCATCTTCTTCATTCCATTGCATTATACATCAACAAGTTTCGTGTTCAGAAGTTTTAAATCCCTATGAAATTACGGGCATTGCAACAAAAATTGTGAATTCCATCCGTGCACGTAGCTTGCAACGGCGGCTCTTTGAGATGCAGTTGGAAGATAGGGGGTCAGCTGAACGCACTGATTTAGTTCTGTATAAACTTAAATTTTCCAACAAAAACTTCAATTACTGATTGTAATTTATCTTTTATTACGATAAAAATAGAAAGAACAGAAAAGAGTATTTGAGGTACAGACAGTTTATTATTTAACATTAGTTTACTACAATCAACGCTTGAGAATCATTGATACTCATCTGCCGTCAGCCTAAGTGGTATAGCAGTTCGGTTGAGCAATCGTTCGGTTAACCGACGTTCGGATAATTAGCGCTCTACTGTAGTTGATGGAGAAGATGCAACAATTAATGTAATAGGTAATGTAGCATTTAACCCATCAATTTCGAGCAGGCAAATTCAAATGGAAACACGTGTATCGAAGAATCGAGTGGTCGGTATTTTCAAGAAAAATAGATATGTGATGAGAATATCCCAGTTTTGCAACCTGGAGATTTCCCAACGTCGATTCAACTTTTGCATCTGGTTTCTGCAGAAATATGAAGAATCACATCAGTGGTGATTCAATATTCAATCGTTAAAGTAAGAATTGGTAGTCGCAGAAAATACCCATAACACCATATTCGTATTCAACGTCAAGTCCGATATGGGTTCAATGTATGTGTGTGTGCATTGAAAGATAATCTCTAATTAGCTTTTCATTTGATATACTTTTGGGAATTGGCTCAACCCATTGGGAAGCAAGGACTGAGCAAGATGATAATATATTTATTCAAATCAATTAATCCACGACCTCCAAGATATATATATATATATATATATATATATATATATATATATATATATATATATATATATATATATATATATATATATATATATATATTATGGTTTTTAAATAGGACACACTATAATTTGTTTCATCTTTGAGTTTGTAAGGAAGAATGAGGGTGAGTTTGTTCGAAATTTCCTTCACTTATCTTGAAAGATTTGACATTTTCAGAAATTTGAGGAATTCGAGAAAGTTTTTTCGTGTTCCCAATATCGATTTCAAACTATTGTGATAGTATTTGTTGTTGCCTATACAAATAACATACTTTGTTCTATGTTACACAGAGTGTTCGGTTTTAGTGAAAACTGGTTCTTTGTCTTCCTAGAACATCCATGAAAAACACAAAAACTTCAGGAGTGCCAACGCCATGAGGTGAAAAAAATATTTTAATTTCACTGAAAATCAAAATGAAAAAAATTCTTCACACTACTTTTTTACCAATTCTTGGAATATTTCTAAGATCAGTATGTCAAATTATTCACAAAAGACTGAATTATTGACTGAAGCCCCATTCGAATTTTTTAGTGAAAAAAACTTCCAGAGATCTTGAAATATTGCTCATTTTCGAATGAGTCAACCATATTGGATTTCGCCAGAAGTGAAATTTCGATATAATTTATGAAAAACCTAGTCATTTGGCTTTCCAATGAAGCAAGATCGAATGATCTAGCTCTGAAATTGAGAAAGTTATAACGGAATTTTTTTTTCTAGCGCACCCTATATATTCTCTAGTGGCAGAATGCAGTGAAGTCTAAAGACACCGAATGAAGACGAAAACATTAATTCAGTGAAACTAAAAAAAAACTAATATTTACGTTTATATACACTGTTGCATAACAAAAATTCGACCTCTCTCTGGAAAGAATAATACTAGCAAAAAACCTGAACCCCGGGGCAAAGCAACTTTGAGATTAATTTGAAGCATGGTTATTTTGAATAATCAAATCGAAAGAGAAGAGAATTTGCACAATTCTAAAAATGTTAAAAAACTGCCGAAAATTGCATGAACTATCCATCATTGCTGACATAAGAAACGACAATTTCTGTTGATTCTCATTATGTTGTTGATAAGCTTCATTAAGAAAAAAACAATAATGCGTGATGTTTTGTTTGATTGTTTGTGTGGCCAGCTAGTATTTCATGAAATTATAAGAATTTCTCAATATTTTTGCCATCTACTAGTCATCTCACGAACTTGAGGGATGTGTTATATCTTCTAGCTGACGTGATGTTATGGATGACAGATAATATTTCTCAAAATTCGGGAACTTCCGAACGATCTATCAAATGGTGCTCGTTCTGCATCTGAAACCGATTCTCTTGACACTCCTTCCTCTTCGTAAACACGGCCTTACCTACATTCAATTCAAATTGTTTGAAAACTACTTTATTGAACTCTATTTTCCCAGCTGCCGGCTGATAGTTCGTTTGAGTACCGAAACGCAAAGCCAAAACGTATTCAACCTCGCAGATAATTAATAGAACACAATTAACCGAAGGTTTGTTCCAAACTATTGAAACAAAGTTGATTGGTTAAATTTCCAGACGGTCTGTATTTGCATTTCCCTATCAATTAATAGTTCTGATTTAATGGTCAAGGGAGGCGGAAAACCGGCGACTTCGATTTGTTTATGTTACGCACTGCGAAACATGGGAAATGTAAAAAGAAACAAAAAATGTGTTAATCATGGCGATATATTTAAAAAAGAATGAGAACCTCTGAAAACTGATCACTTTTTGATAAATTTGTGTGAAAACTTTTCACTAGTTATGAAATTTATTCCATGAAATTTTTATTGATATTAAAAATAGCTCAAGTACGAGGGGGGTTTAGAAAGTTTCCAGACTTTATTTTTCCACATATCTGATCTCCATTGAAACTAATTCCTTCTTTAAACCATGTTTGAAATCCAGATTCCTCGTTAATGACTCATCAGTTGCTACTAGTTTCTTCTTCAAATTTTTTTTTAAGTAAGGTAACTTATAGTACTGGGGATTAACCTGGTTCATGCTCCATCTGCGAAAATCCAATCACTACACCTTTGTGGATTGTGGAATACCAGCAGAGTACTAATCTAATAATTCCAGTACATCTGTAGGAAAGGTTTGTGGAATATCAGCAGAGTACTTATCTAATAATTCTAACTGATAATGAAACTTGCAGTGGAATCAACCAAAAAAATATGGATAACCATGACTGCTGAATGAAGATATAGAGTCTCGAATAAGATGGTATAGGAAACCTTGAAGAGATTGCTTGAACAGAAACAAACAAAATTTAATATTCCGAATTTGGTGCAAATTGAGAACGATTTCGTTATTGAAAAATTCATTTCCAGAAACTCTAATGCATATCAGTGAATCAAGTATTTTAAAGAAGAATATGAAGGTTTTCAAGGCAAATCGAAATTCGGAAAATTTAATGAAATGCTCCAATATAGACTGATGTAGTTTCCTGATAATGAAACTTGCAGTGGAATCAACATGGAAAAAATTATGATAATTCACTGATTCTTCATATTAATCTACAAGGAAAACTAGAAACCTGAGTAACAAAACGTGTCGAAGAAAATTATTATTCAAGGAACGATATTCAACCTTCCGTAAAATGTTGAATATCCTCCCTTGAAGGAGCTAGTTTTCCGATCTACTCTTCATAATCATCGTCAACCGGGGCCACAGAACAGTGGTACAGCACGGTCAGATGTCACGAATAGGAACAATGGACTGCAGTTTCGGTCTCGTTTGACCTCGTCAGCATTGTCTACCCATTCGTAACACCAGGCTATGCCGTTACCTACTCACCTCAATTCGTTGGAGAGAACGTAAGCATGTAAATGTCACTGCGCCCCCCAACGAACCGAAACAGAGGCTATTTATTAACCGTAATCCGGTCATTAAGTATTTTCATTTTAAAAGCTATAACTCGTAAACAACAGCTGTAAGGAAACAAATGAGGTTAGGTTAGGTTAGATTTAGAACGACTGTCAGAATTTTTTCACAAATTTTCCTTTAAATTAAACAAGATCCACGAATAAATAATATATGGGCGATGTCAACCCAAATTGGGTCCATAATAATTCTAGAACATCTATACATCATAATCGGCACCACTTAGAAGACTGAAACTGGTCATCGGGGCTCTCTCGGTCAAACAGAGAGGGTATTGTTTTGTTGAGTTTGAATATTGAAGGTTTTTTTTGCGATTAAACTTCAAAATTGGCAAGCAAGAACAAGGAAGTGATTATGTTTCAGGAGACTAACACTGCGACGGAAGAACATCTCCATGAAAGAGGAAATATCGCAGGTTATGTATTTTTTGATTATCTCCTAAGTCCTTTTTATGGCTTTGCTTGCTATGTAGAATTATTTCTTAGATTTGTTTAGGCATATAAAACGTATGATTGTTGAAATATTTTTCTGCTGGTTTTCTTTTTCCATTGTTACAGATTCCTGTCCCAAACCCCCTTCCTTTCACCCTTGTCTTCTTCTGGAAATCATGGAGTGCAAGAGAGAATGAAGCGGCTAAGCAGAAAAATCTTTGGTACTCTTTATGTACACACGACACTAACATAACATAAACAGAAAAGCTATTGCTAGTGCAATAGCGACAGGGAAACGAGTTTTTTCCTCAGGTTTTCTTTCACTCGTTTATTGAATCATATGCAGGATAGTATGGTTCCCCTGTTACATTTCCTGAGCTCACACTTGTCTTTTTTCTGACACATACCAAAATTATAGATAGAAGCATTTATTGTAAATACAATTATTCGAATTTTGTAAAACCTCTCTTTTCAAAAGAATATATATATATATATATATATATATATATATATATATATATATATATATATATATATATATATATATATATATATATATATATATATATATATATATAGTAAACATCGACCGACATAAGTCCTTCATCAGACGAAATGTGCAATTCTGTTGTTCAGTGGAATTATTTTCAAAGATTCTAGAATAGTTGATCTGGAAGTTTCGAACTTTTGATCGCCCCTCGTATATTCATGTCGCCATTCGAACTAACTTCAACGTCAATATCTGATAGACATCAGATGTTTCTCGGCGCGTGTATTTGAAATTGAGGGAAATAACACGATACGCCTCCACGATTCTGGTATTTTCCGCAACATTGAAGTGAATTTAGGTACAGGATATTTGGAAATTAAGACGTACAGCGACGATTGCTCAATTTTTCTCGAAGTGAAACGTAATTTCGAATTGGAAATCATACCAAGAGTGTACTCGCCTTGTTTCTGTGGTGTATCTTGCTATAAATAGCAAGCTCAAAGAGTATGGCTTCAATTGTGGTCGTTTCCAGTTTTCTTAGGCACATCAAAATCTGCCAGAGTGGCAATATCGACAGAATCAGCGGTTTGCGTTCAATAATAATAATAATATACTAATAAATCTTTATTTAGCAATTTGCTATTGAAAACAACATTATATTGCTGGGTTATAGGTATGTAATGTCTTTCACAATATATCCCCAGCATTTCGAATATTACACCAAAATTTAATATAATTCTTCAATACAAAATCACTTAATAGAATTTTGAATTCCGTATAATTTTAGATTCCTTAGTATTAATTGGCAGACTATCAAATGTTATAACTCCTCTTATTAACGCTGTGTTGTAAGTTTTATTAATTTTACATCTCTCAATAGAAAAGTCATTTTATTTCTTGTATTATAATTATAAATATAAGTTTATATATATATATATATATATATATATATATATATATATATATATATATATATATATATATATATATATATATATATATATATATATATATATATATATATTCAGGAACGAATTTATTCTTTATCTTGTAAATAAAATCCAATGTTCTGAAATAAATCCTCTGTTTGACACTCATAAGTTTTAATACTGTCAACAAACTCCTTACTAGAAACCTTTTTTACACTTTAAAATAACTCCCAAGCCTCTATTCTGAATTGTCTGTAAAGTATCCAAATTATTCTTTTGTAAACCAAACATCAATGTCGAACAAAAGTCAATATGAGGAGACACAATTGCTTTAAACAGCATAAGTCTAGTACAAAAATTCATCTTATCGCCTATTCTTGATATGCAATGTATTTTTGTCGACATCTTTCTTGAGACATAATCACACAAATTCTGATCAAGAACTACTCCTAAGTACTTCATTTGGGTTACTCTATTAAGAATCTTAATATTAATTTGAACACTTGAGTTTACCAAATTCAGATTATTTAATTTGTATTACTTCAGAGTATCATAGATTTAGACATTTTAACGTTATTACTACATAGCCATTCATTCATAGCAGCAAGGTCTTTATTTATTAATTCAATAATCATTTTTATATTATCACCTGTTATGTACAGCATTGTGTCGTCCGCAAACATAGACGCAACACTGAATTTTACAAATTTCACTAGGTTATTTATATATAACAAAAATAAAGAGGGCCCTAAACTGTCCCTTGAGGTATGCCATTCACAGTATTCTCTATGTCTGTTAAATGATCATTAAATTTTACCCTTTGGGTCCTATCACTTAAATATGAAGAAACCCAATTCAAAACATTCCCCTTCATTCATATTTTCTTGAGTTTCAATAATAATAAACCCCTTGCAATGCTTTCAAACGCTCTTTGAAAGTCCAAAAATGACATATTTACGCTTATCTATATCTCTCATCCATTTATCACATATGTTTAAGACTACTTTGGCATGAATGACCCGGACGAAAACCAGATTGCTTTTCAACTATTATATTGTTTTCATCACAGTATTCTAATAGTTGTTGTTTTACTACAATTTCTATTACTTTCTCATAAACCGGTACTATATTCATCCCCTTAATTCCTGACATAAGTATTAGTAACTTTATCAACTGGAATAATATTTATTGTTTTCCAATCATTTGGTAACTTTCCATATTGTAATGAAGTATTAATAACATACAACAATCTATTACAAAGAACGTTAAAAGCGTCTATCAAAATACTTGTTATTCCGTCTTCTGTCCCACCTGTATTTTTCAGTGATTTAACTATTTTCTCGAGTTCCTGTAAAGTAATTATTTTGAAATCAGAAAACTCATGTGTATCTATCTTATCAGTAAAATATTACCAGTCCTTGAATGTATTTATTCTCGATACAATTTCTTTGACAATATTCATGAAAAAATGATTGAAGTTTTCAGCTATTTCATCGTCTTTAATAATCAACTTATCACCAAACTTAACTCTGCTCGTGGAATGTTTAGACTTACCTGGTAAGATACTTTTGATATTTTTCCAAATATCCTGACTTGAATTGTTCTGAATGAAATTAAAATAAAATGATTTTTCACTTGATCTTAACCTAGATATCACTTGATTTCTTAATGTCCTATATTCCATCCACTTTGTGAATACTGCTATCTGGTAACTCCTGTCTTTATCACATAAATTCGACAAGATAGGTCAATATGGCTTTGGCGTTACTGTGAACGATGAAACTTTGTGACAATGAATGAATAGAGATATTTTTGGATAAATAATCAAACTTCAAATATACTCCCGACAAAAATTGTCGCATCACCCTACTTTTGCGACAATACTATATAAACTTTTAGGTTGGTCATTCAAGAGTCGCTTGGTAACTCTCAGAAGTGTAAAATAAGAAGATATCATTCAAAAGAGATGAGTTTAAGATGGAAAATATCAACAATTTTCGAGTTAATGAAAAATTAAGAAATTCTACCATCTTCAAACATTCGCGAAGAGACCAATCAACTAGCATCGAATGGTTAGTAATCATTTTCAAAATCGAGTGTTTCCTACCCGGGCTCTAATTACTGCCAGTATACGTCTCGGAAGCCCCTCGAACAAATTTTGGATGTACTCTTGAGTCACGGAGTTCCAAATTTCAGGAAGCAGATTTTCTAGTTGTTGGAGTGTTCTACAAGGCATCCTACGTTGCTGAATTTGCCACCCCATGTTGTCCCAAATATGTTCTATGGGATTCAAGTCGAGACTTCTGGCTGGCCATCTTAAAATATGCATTTTGCAGAAATTCTGTTACTACTCTAGCTGCAAGAGGCCGAGCATTATCATGCATATAAATGAAGTTTTCGCCAATCAATGGGCCAAAGGGTACAACATGGGGTTCAAGGATATCTGCGATGTGTCTAGCCGCTGTCGTTTTTCCATTATTCACTAGGACTAACTCAGTTCGACCATGGAAAGAAATGCCACCACACACCATTACTGAGTCCCCTCCGAAGTTTACGGTTTGCCGTATATTGCATTGCTGATACCGTTCCCCAGGTCGTCTGTATATAGGCATGCGTCTAGCATTTGATACTAGACAGAACTTGGACTCGTCGGAAAAGAGAACATTCGACCATTCTGGAATATCCCAATTTGCATGTTCCTTACAAACTGAAGTCTTGCAACTCGATGCTCTCTGGTAGAAGCCAACCTTGGTCTGATATCGTCTTCTCTGAGCCTGTTCCTAACAGTTTGCAAAGAAATTTGCACATTTCTGGAAAGTGCAAGTTTATCTTGTAGCATTCTAGCCGTACAGTGCCGAACACTTAGTGCAGTTAAACGAAGCCAACGATCAACAACTGGTGTTGTTATCCGAGTTCTTCCCTGTCCGGCCCTTCTTCCATATTCCCCTGTTTCGTGGTACCAATTAATTGATCTTGAAATAGTGCTTTGGTTAACATTCAACGAGTTAGCTGCGTAACGTTGGCTTCGCCCCTCCTCTAGAAGTGTTACAATTCTTACCACTTCATGATCACTCAAATAGCGTCCAGGACGTTCATCTGCCATTGCAATAAATTCAAAGATTCGAAAATCAACAAGAAACATTTAAAACTGGCATTAATTTAGCGTGAAAACTGAAGAGGAATTGAATGAATACTGATAGTCAAATAAACTCATTCTTGTTTCAGACGTGTTTGAGATCATATGGAAACAAATGTTACTACATAGATAAGATTTTTTCCCCTCATATGTCAAAAACATATGTTGACACAGAAACTGCGATCGAGCTGCTTAATCGATTATGGAATTCAGAATACCAGGTGATGCGACAATTTTTGTGGTGTGTGTATTAACAAATTTCGTAAGACATCAACTGCGTAATTTAATCACTAGATAAAACTTTGGGTTATTATTGAATGAAAAAAGGAGATTAATGGAAAAATAGTTCCAGTTTTAAAGGAGATGCTCGAATTGCCTTCCCAAATTCTTTATACAAAATGCATCTTCTTCTGACCGAATTCACAGTTTTCAATAGTTGAATTCCACAAATTCAGTCAATGGCATCCTGGAATCGGCTAACCAAATCCTCCCTATTTCTTGGCCGCGTGAGGTGAATTCTGTTATCTAACCCCATACAAAAAGTCCGATGAGCTGAAATCGGGGGATATCGCGGGCCATAAAACGATTCCCCTTGTATCTACCTAGTGATCTCCTCTCCATCTAGAAATCAACAAGAAACACAGAAAACTTGCATTAATTCAGCATGAAAACTGAAGAGAAATGGAATGAATACTGATTGTCAAATAAACTCATTCAGACGTGTTTGAGATCATATGGAAATAAATGTTACTACATAGATAAGATATGTTTCCCCCTTATATGTCCAAAAACGTATGTTGACAAAGAAACTGCCATCAAGTTGCTTATTCGATTGTGGAATTCAGAATACCAAGTGATGCGACAACTTTTAAGGCGTGTGTATTTCAAATGCGCGATGGACTTATCTCATCTAGCTTCGAACGACACTCTAAAACTCTGCTAACTCTCAATTTGAGAATGACAATATCATAATTGAGAAAATGAATTAGGCAGAAACAACAGAAACAGAAATTTCGTTAATAATTAAATGTTGAATCTCGAAATTGAATCGAAATAACATGAATATAACATCCTTAACTGTAATATTAATTATATCCCCATTCCTCGGTCCGTAGTTTTCCGAAATGTCTATATAATCGAGAACAGGGTGCAATAGCGGAAAAGTTCTTCGTGGCCGCTTAATTAAAAGTTTGGTGTTCTGAAAATTAGTAACAACATTCTTCAATTAAATACTCTTCGCTTTTCGTCGCTCACAGGCATATTCGTTGAAAAGAGGAAAATAAAATCCCTACTCGATTAATTTTTTTATAGATGAGAATGGCGTGATAGTGGGGAATCAGAGAGAGAAGTTTCCAATGGCGGAAACGTTTTATCCACTGTGTTTGATGAAGTATGTGATAATTGATTGAAAAATTGCATCAAATGGAAAATAAGGCTACATTGAAAAATCCGTTATGATTTTTTACTGGAAAATCATTATCAGGTATTCATTAAATATCGATAACAAAATCATTTAAAATATTTGTATACATTTACTAGCTATTAGTTGACCTGACAGTCATTGTCAATTTGAACCAAAACATATTTATTTATTGGAATACTGAAAATAATAGCAACTACCAATCCTAATCATGGAAAAACATTAATTTCAAGGGGCTTTTAGTTCAGTTTGCAATTTCAAATCGATGTTAATTATTATTCTTAAAAATATGAATCCAACCTCATCACATTCTCAATAACTGCTAATGAATCAAAATGTTTCATCATCATAAACAATTGTAAAAATTAAAATCAAATTAAAATAAGGAAACCGAGCAATCAGTTTTTCGCAAATAATTTAGGAACTATATCCAATTTGGAATTATCAAAGGAACCAGTTGAATAGGAGGAAATTTCCTTACAGCTTCTTTACTTGTTTTTTGTTGATCTTTGAAATTATGTTGTAAGTTATCTAAAATTAAGTTAAAGGAACTGAACTTTTCTGTTGTTTCAGAGTAATAGTTCATGTCGCTCAGGTAATTCTTATTATGTTTGCCTCCAAACGCTACTTATGCTCATAAATCACATTGACTCCCACAATCATAAACACCTCAAAAAAGTCTAGGGAACACTTACCCATATCTTTAAAATATGAATTTGATGATTCGAATTTATAGAAATCTTTCGGTTTTTGTTAGGTTAGGTTAGATTTCATGATGGAAGACATCTTGACGCAGGAGATTTCTTTTTAGAGTGTCCCACACATGCTCGATGGGATTCAGATCTGGGGAGCAGGATGGCCACGGTAGAAGATCGATATAATTCTCTTCAAGAACGTTCAAGACAACTCTTGCACGATGAGGAGGGGCATTATCTTGTTGGAAGAGTGGATTTTGACCTATTGTTTGCAGATACGGTACCACTACAGGTAAAACTTTCTCATCTGCGTAAGAATTTCCCGTGAGGTTGTTCTGTATGAAAACGAGGTCAGTTCTTCCACCAAGGCGTATACCTCCCCAAAACATCACTGATCCGCCTCCCTGTCTAACAACTTCTCGAGCATGCTGGAGACGGTTTTGCTTTCCAGGTTCCCTCCATATTCGAATTCTTCCCGAATCGGGATAATAACTAAATCTAGATTCATCACTGAAGAGAACTGTGGCCCACCTCTCTTGATCCCAGTTTACGTGTTCTTGGCAACAAGCTAAACGAGCAGCGCGATTTCCATGGGTCAGTTGTGGAACTCTTAAAGGACGTCTCAAGTGGAGTTGACCTTTGTGCAGTCGATTTCTCACAGTTTGGTCGGAAATTTGTACATTATGAACTCGTGATAGCTCTTGAGCTAATTGAGATGCTGTGGTAGTACGATCTCTTCTGGCTTGTAAAACCAAAAATCGGTCTTGGGCGACTGTAGTAATCCTGAAACGACCTGTGTGGCGTTATTCTATGCTACCTGTTTCATTGAAACGCGACCATAAACGGTTTATGACACTTGGGCTACTTCCCAGAACCCTGGATACTTCCCGTTGTGAGCCCCCAGCTTGGAGCATGCCAACGGCTCGTAAAATCTCTTCTCTAGTCAAATGTCGTCTTTCCATGGTCGAATCACAAAACTTGAATCTTTTATTTGTGCTTACAACAGAAACAAAGTGCCAACTAACTGATTTCAAACACTGAATACATGAAATGATTATGAAGCAGCGTCGCATCTGCTGCATTTTTAGTTTTTTATAAAAAAACTGAAATCTGTTGCGGCACTCTACATAATTTGGTGAGAAATTGATGCAGGTGTTGATTTCTTAAAAAAAATCATCCATATTGATCGTTCTGGATACGATATATCGATATTCAGAAGTGTTCCCTAGACTTTTTTGAGGTGTTTATATCTGTTTTGCATTATATTCTGTCGAAAAAGTTCCAGGAATTGATTGTAAAAGATACTGTTTGAAAGGATTGTCAACATTTTTGTTGTTGCTGAGTTGGCACAACTCTGGTCTATACTGACGCAGATTTTGAACGTGCTCTGCCATTATGTTTGTTAACAGTGCTCGATTTTGTTAATCCTCACAAGTGTGTTTTGCTAGTTTTAAAATGGATGAAATATCGAACAAAGAATTTGTCTCAAATTTTGTATTGCAATTGGAAATTTGTCTGCCGAATCGCTGAAAATGCTACAGACAGCTTACGAATTGGTGGAGTAGACAACTCTTGCAGTACCATTTGAATTACCAAACGTGATACATGTTTCTATCCTCTTGCATCGATAAAAATCTGATGTTTTGTTTCCTAGTTGTAACAGACTGAATCCAGTTCTTGTAATTTTTGTTAATTCAATGTCTTATATAATATCATTGCTGAAACAGTGTACTCTTTTGTAGTTTCTCCTGATGAAGTCAAAAGATAAATGACGAAATATTGAGAAATTTAGAAAAGGATTTCTTTTTTCAAAGTCACACCTGATAACGTATTTCATTCATATATATATATATATATATATATATATATATATATATATATATATATATATATATATATATATATATATATATATATATATGTCCCAAAACTTTGGAAACAGGCAATGTCTGGTGTTATGAGAGATTGAGTTGTGAAATAAAATGCACTGCGATGTACTTTTAAAATTTCTCCATCTCACACATTCTACGCTCGAAATTTTCTTTCGACTTTCAGGAAACAACCCTAACTTTACTTTTTCAAATTGCACCCTTTAAAATTTTATAGTGACAATAATTTCCAAATGAATTCAGAGTATTGTAGTATATCGTTTTCAACGTTTTAATGTTGTCTGTTGGCGATAAAGAAAGAATCATGTCATTGATATTCTGAAAACTCTAAAAATAAACTTACTCAAAACAATAGACTGCAGAATGCAAGGCGCTTCCTTTGCTTCAGGGAAACATAGGTAGATATGAAAAAACATGGAACGCAAAGCCATAGAGAACTTAATAAAAGTTTATGCGCAAAACCATATCATGAAGAGTTCCTATGCAACCGTACCCTCCGTCAATTTTGAAAGAGTATTTATGAACTGCGAAGTAAAAGCAAGTAAAAATATATTTTTCAATACAATTTCGAAGAATCATATGATACTTACTAGTGCAATAAGCTGCAAATATGCCACTTACATTTAGAGCTAATGAGTATGTGGATATGTTGCTCATTTATGGGGAGTGTCGAAAAAATAGTCGCGACGCTGTTCATCTGTATAATGAACGATTTCCAGCTCGTCGTCAACCATGGCACTCAATATTTCTAAAGTTGGAACGAAAACTGCGTACTGGATCATTTCCGAATTTCAAACATAGGTACCATCGAACTCCAGTAAAAATTGACGAAAATGTTATAAATATTTTAGCGTATACTGGTGTGAATCCACATATTTCATAGCGTACTCTAGCAAGAGAACTGGGAACAAGTAAGAGTACTATTCAGAGAATACTCAAAGAGCATAAGTACCACTCATTTAAAATTAATTTAGTACAAGGATTGCGACCAATGGATTTGGAACGTCTAATGGATTTCATCGCATTCTACAAGGACATGCAGACTTGCTCAATCATATATGCTGGAGTGATGAGAGTAGATTCCATAATAATGGGGTAGTTAATAAGCATAACGCCTATTACTGGTCTACAGAAAATCCACACTGTATAGAAGAGAGTCGCTTTCAAACAGTGTGGGATATAAATGTATGGTGCGCGTTATTTCATGGACATTTGATTGGGCTCCATTTTATGAAGGAACATTAACAGGGCAACGATATTCTGATTTTTTGGTGAATACGTTACCAGATTTATTAGAAGAGGTTCCCCTGGCAGAAGTACGCGTATTGGTGTGGGAACAAGATGTCGCTCTTCCCCATAATGCACATATTGTGACAAATTATTTAAATGACTCATTTGCCCGTAGATGGATTGGTAATAGAGGTCCAATTCAGTGGCCTGCATGTTCTCCAGATTTGACTCCCTTAGATTTTTCTTGTGGGGATACATGAAAGATCTTGTTTATCAAGTACGTTCAGCTAATGTGGAAGACCTAAAAATCGGATCCGTGCGGTAAGTCGCACGACCATACCCGCTATGATTATAGCTTCCTGCACGAGAGGAGTAGAACGTAGGTTTGAAACTTGCGTGCAGAACATCTCTTATGAAAAGAAACAAAATTTTACCACTTCATTTATTATTGATTCGTTGTTGTTCCAATTTGAAATAAATAACAATTTTTGCTTTTTGCTGTAGGTATCCAACATAAGCATAAATACCCAATAAAACATTTGAATTGAATGAATAAAAGGGATTCAATTCTGAAGAATGAAGATTGTTTTTCGATGGTTCAAAAAATGAATCCGATCACTTTAATATTCAACTCCAAATAGCCTCTTTATAATCATCAGAACTGACAAATAAGTAACGAATAAAATAGTTTGCTTCTACCACAGATTCTATGGTTTATTGGGTTTCAGCACCTACGTATACCTAGCAAATGAATATATGGAGCCTCAATCGACGGATCTCTGAATGACATGTGTAGTTGTGAACTCGAGATTTAATTAACAATGCTCTCAATGAACACAAAAATAATAATTGTAATTATAATAAATAATAACTGTAATTTGAGTTGAAAGAAGTGAATTATGCGTCGAGTCCATATAGAAAGTGGAAAACTAGCATATACTCATTAATTAATATGTGAAGACTAACTAGTCTATAAAAATTAAATTTTGACTTGGCTAGACTGGCGACTATACGAATGTGCTATATCCATAGATGTGCTATCTGTGATTAATGGTCAGTACGGATTTTGAGTACGTTTGTTAGAAATGCTCTCAGATTTTCTAATGAATATCTCTTTTTTTATTGCGAGTAAAAATTGACAAGCCACAATACTTGTAATTCATCAACAGAATCAATGACACTATGAATGTTTATGGGTTGCAATTTGAAAAAATTAAATTAGGGGTAGTTTCTGAAGAGTTGAAAGAGAACAACCAGTATAGAAGAGATATTGCCTGTTTCCAAAATTTTGGGACACCTTGTATATATCGATGATATTAACAAAATGGAAATTAGAAACCTTCATTTATGTTTGAGAGCTATAAGCAATGAAATTACTGTATCTTGAACGAGCGTTTGGGTATGAAATACTTTGCTACTCGAATAGTTCCAAAAGACCTGAATTTTCTTCAAAAATTGAATCACGTAAAGGTTGCTGACAAGCTTGAACGAGTCGATTCCGACTCTACATTCATAAAACATTGTATTGTAACCAGTGATGAGTTTGACATGCAAACCAGTCCACAAGTTTCGGATTGGCGCCTTCCAACTGAACTGAAATCGAAAGAACCACGTCAAACTCGATCAAAAGCCAAGGTAATGTTGAGTGTTTCCTTTGATTATCGCAGTGTAGTGCACTCAAAATTCTTGCCAGAAGGACAGAAGGTAAATAAAGAATATTACCTGAGCGTTATTCATGGAAGAAAACTCATGGATCTTGCACCACGATAATAATCTTTCAAGGCTATCATTGTTAATGAATTTCTGACCACAAACTCAACATATACCATCGAACAACCACTGTATTCACCTGATATGGCTCCGGCCGACTTTTGCCTTCTACCAAAATTCAAATTACTACTTCCGTGTACCCGTTTTGAATCGTTAGAAGATATATTAGAGAATTCACGCCGAGAACTGAGGTCGATTTCGGAAGAAGCGTTTGAAAAAATACGCTGACAGATATTTCTACGCCTTGTTATTGAAATTTCTTCAAAGACATCAAAATTTTCAACGCATCATACAATACAATATTATTTTGCATTAAACCAGGAAAATATGATGAAATCACTTCGTAAAATGTCACAAGTTGACAAGGGTCATTTGTCATTGGTATAAATAAGAGTTTGTGAGACTATTCATAATTGTTTCGAATCAGACAATTTCTACGCCTCTAGCCCGTCACTGTGCTATTAACCATCCCATTGTAGTTCAAACTACCCTAGTTCAGGAAATATGCGTCATATAATGTGATCGTGGCAGTCACCCCCTTTCAAAATACATTCGTATGACGGTTGCTGCATCATTCTTAACTATTACTGTCAAAGATTTTGAAATGTTGCTTTTTTGATTTGTAGAATTGGCCCGAACTTGAAGCCATTAGGTTAACGAGAAGTGATTCCTCAGATTAAGTTGTAGCCGTTGAGCATTTATCTCGATAGTTGACAACTTGACATCCGATAACGTATACACAGTGACTTGGTAGAAAATGAGATTATTGAATAGATGAGGAAGACGCAAGATAGAAATACCTACATATTAATTATTAAAACTAAAACGAATAAGTCTTAAGTGTTAGGTAATTCTACTGCATCGTCGATTTTATTTGAAGCAAATTATAAAACTAAAAATTTTTGTGAATGACAAATTATTTGTGTTGTTTTGGGCATTATTGATTTTAATTATTAAATCAAATACTAAAAATATTATATACATATACAATGTATTTCATCACAGATAAAAAATGATTAAGCGAAAGTATGCAACATGGGAGGCTTTTACTTGGTAAAATTTCATTATCAATAATAAAAAACAAGTACTGTGTTTTAAGGAATTTTACTTAATAATTGCGATTCGTAACGCGTTTCACTACACTGTAGCTTCTTCAGACGAATGTATATACAGAAAAATATAAATGAGAATATAACTATAAATGTTCTTGAGTAATTAAAAGCCTATTGGGTTGCTTCTTCTTAAGTGGTTATTTATGACAGGTATATCCAATAAAATTAAGGAAAAGATTGCTCCCCGAAAAGATTCAATAGAGGTGAAGGGCTTAAATCGACTTGTTCATTGATGAGTCTACCTGAGTGTTTGTATTTATTGATTTCTAAAGTTTCCCAAAGATCTAATATTTATTATCTGTATGCAAAATTTCAAACTGTGGGTCGAAGGAATGATTATTTTCTAAGAGATGATTCGCGTAATTTGAATCTGATTTTTATTTGAAAAACTGCGTTTATGTTCCGATATTCTAATATTAAAATTTCTAATGTGTTCTACCAATGTAGAAATTATCACAGTCATTGCAATTCAATCTATAAACACCTGATTTACTGTTTTTACCTGGTTTGGTTTTATTAGTTTTTATATATTTGCCTAAATTATTATTAGTTTGGAAAGCTATGTTGAAATTATTGCTACTTAAGAATGATTTCAGTTTCTCACTTGTAATGCAAACGTAGGTTAAGGTGTTGAATTTTGTTTCAATTTATCGACAGGGTAAACTTCATTCAATGCGATTCTACTTTGTTTTTATTTAAAATATCATTTATTAGTTTGGGATTGTAACCATTATTTTGGCTATTTGCTCAATCAAATTTAGTTCCTTGTTGAAATTTTCTGGTGATAACGATGTTAATCAATCTATGAATAAAATTATTGAATGCTGACATTTCATGTTGATATGGATGACACGACGAGTTATGTATTATATTATCTGTATGTGACGGCTTATGGTAAATTGCGAAAACATGTTTTCCATTTTCATTCGAAATTGTTACGTCTAAGAAATTTATCGAATTATTGCTTTCTATTTCGGTTGTGAATGCAATTTTTGGATGTATTGAATTTATATGATATTCAAAAATTTCCAACTGTCTATCTGTTCCTGTGAAGCAAATAATGATATCGTCTACATAGCGATACCAGTATAAACAATATTAATTGACTGGATGATTATGAATAAATTTCTCTAAGTTATTCATGAATATTTCTGCTAACAAAGGACAAAGGATTGCCCATAATCAAGTTGTCTTCAATAGTATAATATTTGTTATCGAAATTTCAATAACAAATATTATACTATGGTCACATACAGATATTATAATACATAACTCGTCGTGTCATCCATATCAACATAAAATGTCAGCATTCAATAGTTTTATTCATAGATTGATTAACATCCCGTTATCACCAGAAAATTTCAACAAGGAACTAAATTTGATTAAACAAATAGCCAAAAATAATGGTTACAATCCCAAACTAATAAATAATATTTTAAATAAAAAAATAAAAATCAGATTCAAATTAAGCGAATCAATGTAGAATCGCATTTAATGAAATTTATACCTGTGATAAATAACCACTTAAGAAGATAAATTGAAACAAAAATTCAACACCTTTATAATTATCAAACTCAGTGCCACAGAAGTGTGTACCTAATATGATATGCGACAAAAAAGATGAAAAGGCAACGAATTGATACTAACGAGAACGTCTTTCCATTTAGCTTTTTGGGTTAGTTGATATAAGCAACTGCTACGGATACTGTATTTGAAAATAGCACAAATAAAAATGAAATTTTATGATGCGAAATATATCGTTATATATATATATATATATATATATATATATATATATATATATATATATATATATATATATATATATATATATATATATATATATATTCGGACAAATGCTAGTACATATTGAAATAAGTATTCTTTTTAGAGCTACAGAACCCTTCAAGGGTTATTAAGCTTAACTTTAATGAGTACAGCAATAAATTACATTATATCCTATGGTAAGAGTGACAATTTTAAAAATACATGTATTCACAAGTGTATATTACACTTATCTAAGAAATTAAAGACAATTCTCAAACCTACGATATTAGGTTCAAACAATAAACACTTGATGTCCAAAGGTAAAAACAGCCCTATGTCTAAATCAGTATTGAAGAGAGTATTTGAGCATGTTAATTTAGAAACATAGAGATCATTTTCTTACCTTCAGCATCCCCAAACTTGGGAATTCTAATCGCAATGAGTATCAAGTGACAACTCATTGCAATGGTCTCTTGATGCTCTGAACGCATTTGATTAACACTTTGTGTTAGGGGTCTATACAGGATGTTTATATCGAGGGTTATATTACGTTAGCCAGCTAGGTACGTATGGTAGATTGATTCAAGCTAATTCGACGATTTTATTTGTTTTTTGTTACTGGAACATAATCTGTTATTATTTCGTTGGGTTTTCAATTTACATTTGCAGATTCATTAGAAAAACCAAGATGGAATTACAAAAAAGCTCGTTCGAATGATTTCACTAAACAGGTAGATAGTGATTTGAGATGGGTTCTTCCCTGGGGTAGAAATTATTTCCGGTTTATAGGAGTTGTCAAAAATGCTGCTAAAAAACATATTCCCAGAGTCTTTCGAAAGGATTATATACCTGGGTGGTCAGAGGAATTAAATGTTTTTTATAAGGATTATCAGAAAAATCCTTCCAGAGAGAAAGCCGATGCACTGCTTAGTTCTTTGAATGATAGCAGAAAGAATAAATGGAATGAGTTGAAGAATGGTATGAATTTTCGTCATTCTAGTAGAAGTTCCTGGGATTTGTTGAGGAAATTAGGCAATGCTGATCCCGTTTCAAAAACTCCGTCTAATATAAATCCGAATTCTGTAGCATCTAGGCTTATTAATCTCTCTAAAAAGGTTGAGATCAGTAAATATGACAGGAATAGAATGAAACGAATCACTATCACCTTTGAGGATTTATCGAATCCTTTCGAAATCTGCAATAAAATCTATTAAAGTTCGTAAAGCTCCAAGATTTGATGGCATTTTCCCTGAATTTTTTAAACATCTAGGAAATAATGCTAAAAAGTGGTTACTATCCTTTTACAATAACATACTCAGCTCGGGTAGTATTCCCGTTGAATTTAGAAAGGCTAAAGTTATTGCCATTCTCAAACTTGGGAAAAATCCAGAACTTCCTAGTAGTTATCGACCGATCAGCTTACTTTCTGTTTCTTTCAAAATTTTAGAAAGACTTCTTTATCAGAGGTTAGAAACAATCATTGACAGAGCTCTGTCTGCTTTTCAGGGAGGATTTCGAAAAAACTGGAATTGTTCTGATCAGGTTTTAGGTTCATCCACTTTTATTGAGACGGTTTTTCAGGGTAAACTTAAAGTAGGCGCTGTAATTGTATATCTCTCTTCGTCATATGACTCAGTTTGGAAGGATGGTTTAGTTTATAAACTCTTTGAAGTAAGTTCAATGTGGAAAAATTGTGAAGTTGATTGAAAATATGTTAACTGATAGAAGACTTCGAGTTTATATCGGTGAGAAAAGCAGTAGATTTTACACTCTAAATGATGGCCTACCTCAGGGATCTGTTCTTGCACCTCTTTTCTTCAATTTATATATGTCGGACATCCCTGAAACTTCCTCTACAAAGTTTATGCTGATGATAATGCTTTGATTTCTCGACACTATGACTTCGAAACAATTGAGCTAACACTGACTTCTGATTTAGAAATTCTGAACATTTTCTTCAAGAAATGGCGTTTATATCCAATTCCTTCGAAAAATGAGGTTTCTTGTTTTCATCTGAATAATCATGAGAAGGATAGGCAACTAAGAGTATTCTTCAATCAATCACTATTAACTCATAATTTCACTCCAACATATCTTGGTGTAAAGCTTGATCGTTCTTTGACTTTAAAATTTCATAATGATAAATTATGTCAGAAGTTGAAAACAAGAAATGATATACTGCATAAACTAGCCGGATCTAATTGGGGCGCCGGAGTCTGTACTTTGCGAACTACTGCTCTAGCTTTAGTATATTCAGCAGCAGAATATTGCTGTCAGGTGTGGTTGAATAGTGCTCATCCCATAGAGATTCATTCTCAGTTGAACTGTTCTATGATAGTTATAAGTGGATGTATCAGTTCAACTGCTACCCCATGGCTTCCGGTTGTTTGTAATATAGTTCCTTCCCATATTCGCAGAAAATTAGCTCTTAAATCGTCTTGGGATAAGTATCACTCATTTCCAGAAGTTTTTCCGATAATACTCGATCTTCAAAATCCACCTAACCTGATTTTGAAATCTAGGAAACCTATTTGGTCGATTGATTCTGGATTCTGCGTACATGGGTGAAGGCTGTTGATCTTTGGAAAACTGAATGGCAGGAAGTTGATGTTTTCAATAAAGTTCTCATAGAGGATCCTTCCAAAAGGGTTGTAGGTTTCGATATAAGAAGAAAAAATTGGTGTATAGTAAATCGTCTCAGGACAGGACATAGTCGTAATAATAGTATGTTGTTCAAATGGAATACGGTCGACAGTCCGGCATGTGAATGTGGCGCAGCTGAAGAAACAATAAGACATTTAGTCCTCGATTATCCTATTTACCATTTTACATGTGGTTTTTAAGAAATTCATTCCGTTTCAGATAATTTCATTGACTGGGTAGTGAACTTTAAGTCTATTTAGGAGATTTGTTTTTGAATCTTGAGGTGATTATGGGCTACATCCCCGAATGGTGTATGAGATGTTGAAAACAGCGGAGAATTAGTTAAGTTCCTAGATAAGGCTAGGAGTGCTCCCCCTTAGTGCTTTTTTTCCATGGTGCATGTGGATAAGACAAGGGCTACACCCACGTAGGACTTCATTTTAAAAGGTGTATGAGATGTTCCCTGTTGAAGAACAGACGAGCATAAGTTAAGTTCTTAGATTCAAGTGAGTTTAGACATATAAGAGTTAGTATGTTTTGATGAAATATTTTTCTGCTGATTCTCTTTTTCCATTGTTACAGATTTTTCCTGTCCCAATCCCCCTTCCTCTTCACCCTTGTCTTCGTGAAAAGGTCCTGGAAAACATGGAGTGCAATATAACAATGAGAGAATGCAGCTGCTAAGTAGAAACATTTTTGGTACTCTTTTTGTACACACGATACTAACACAACACAAACAAACCAGCTTTTGCTAGTGCAATAGCGACAGGGAAACGAGTTTTTTTCCACCGGTTTTTTCACTCGTTTATAGAATCATACGCAAGATAGTATGGTTCCCCCTTACATTTCCTGTGCTCACAATTTAGGGGCAATCGTAGGAGGCATGATGCGAGTTTAGATGCTTGATTAAGGAACGTGCATTTTACGATTGTGTTTTTCTGAAACACACTAAAATTATAGCTATTAGCCTTTATTGTGAATACAATTAAAATTATAAAAATTATTGCATTCAGCATATGAATTCCTTACATATGCTCTACATTTATTTTAAAAGCAATACTTCTCATCATTCTCACCATATATAATGATCAATTTATTGTTCCAATCAGAACACTATCACTGTTATTCGATATTTCTTATAGAAACTCGGGAAGGGTGTACTCAATTGAGGAAGGAGAAATTATGTCACTTTGTCACTATTCAAAACAGAGTCACGAAAGGAACATCAAGACTATTTAATACAAATCATCCAGAGAAAGAAGTGAGTCAACAACATGTCAAATCTCTGATTACAATTTTCCAAGGAACTGAATCGGCAGGACGGAACCAACGGATTGGCATAGAAACCTCTCGATTTTATTTGATGTGACCATTTAAAATCGAAAATATAGACTAGGGAAGTAGAGGCTTTGGACGAATTGTGAAGGAGAATTGGACAAAACGCAAATTGTTAACTACTAATCGTTTGTAAATGAAGTAATGAAACGGGCAACATAGCTTCCGCTGGCATTGATTGAGGCGAGCAGCGTCAGGTGCACATATGGTACATATTCAGTATGAGTTCGAACTCGATTTAGTAATCAGTTCGTCTGTAGCTTTAGTTTTCGTGAAACAGTTCTTCATGTGTGTTCTTTAATAATATTGAACTTTAACTAACTTTAAGCAATGGTGTGCTTTCAAGTTTTGCTTCAAAGTTGGACACAATGCAACAGAAACTTTTGAAATTGAAAGTTCAGCAAGTCTATGGGGAAAGTGTTTCCTTGAAAGCCTAGATTTTTCGATGATTTTCAGAAGAAAGAGAGTCGATTGAAGATAAACCATCAAACGGAAGGCAAACACCTATGAGGATCTCAAGAAGAGGCCTAGATCTTCAGAGTTTAGATCGATGGTTGACAGTCAGAATGCTATCGGAACAACTGCATTTGAATCATGAAATTTTGACCACTGAATAGGAGATCAGAAGAACTGGCGCAAAAATGGAGACCAAAAGGATCTCAGAAAGGAAAGAAGCCTTGACTTTTTGGGGTAGATTCAATAAATTTTCTGGAATGCGGCATTACAACTAACAAGACCAATCGACAGAGCATGAAATGTCACACTGCAATCCAAAAAAGGCCCAAAAACGCACGAATGAGCAAGTCAAACATCAAATGCATACTGATTTGTCGTTGATAGCCAAGAAATTATCCACAAAGAGTTTCTGTCCCGAGATCAAACGGTTAATCAACTCTTTCACCGAGAGGTCCTTGAGAGACTTCGAAAATGAGCCTTTCATGTGCGACTGAATATCCAATACATCAGGGTGTTGCACCACGATAATATGCCCTCTCACACTGCAATCTCAATAATGGAGTTTTCAGCCAGTAAAAACATTCCTGTGGCTCTTCAACCTCCTTATTCACCAGACCTGAGTCCTTGTGAGTTTTTTCCTCTTCTCGAAATTAAAAACCACCTCAAGGAAACTCATTTTGAGACACTTAAAAACATCCAAAAGCTGTAACCGACCAGGCTGTTCCAGTATCCGAGTTTCAGCAATGCTATGATGTTTGGAAGGATCGTTTCCAGCGCTGTGTGGCTTCCCAAAGAAATTTTTTTGAGGGAGACAATATTGCAATTTAATATTATTTGAATAAGAATTGAAAAAAGTCACCTCGTAGTATCTTCGAGAATGGGAGAAGGAAATATGAGAACCATTTGTAAAATTGTATGGAGGTGGGAGGAGGATATTTCTAACAGTTTCTTTTTCAATATTCACCTCAATTGCTTCACTCGATTTACACACAGAAGTTCAACATATTGAAGACATTTGTTTCTCTAAATGATTTGTGTTAAATATTCTTGACGTTCTTTTGTCACAACTGTTATTTAGAAAGTAGTAACAATTTCTACATTGTCTTCTGTTGTTTACAGCATTTGCGTCGAATCCAATATTTGAATTTAAATAAACCGGTTCGATGCACCCAGTTAGCTAACGGAATGAATTAATCGATTTGAACAACCTTTACAGACTTTGAACATGTTGACCAAATTCTTTCATAGCTGAAGGGAAGGGAAGGGGTTTACAGTTTCAGATTAAAATGCTGTAACACCTTCTTCGATATGAATATCAATTTGTTCTCCATTTATTGAATATAGATCGGTTTCAGAGGGTTGTTCAATTATTATATGAAAATATATTTTTATTCACATAGGTAATCGAAAGAATCTTCTAACGATGTGCCATAATTTCTAAGATGATTTGGTGGAGGTTGATCTGATATTCTCAAAGTTGGCATACAATGAAACCTATCGAAACAGAAATCGACCTCTTTCTGCATTTTCGACATTGCCTTCTTTTGGATTAGATGAGGGATCAAATTTTCGTTGAAACACCCTGTATTAATAGGTGTAATGCTTTACCTAGAAATAATCTGATTTCAAAGAAATCTAACCGTTAAAAATCAATGCGCAGGATGAAATTGAGTTATGCAAAAGTTTACTTAAAGTGCCACAAGATAAAAGTATAAGGACTTTTAGGTAATAAATAAATGTAGGTACACGAGCCCTTAAGTGATATGCAAAGTGTCATACCATAATTGCGGCCATAAACAACACAAAGTAACACATTCCTTCGAACTTTTCCCGAGCTTTTATGGCGTCCCTAGAAAGTAGAAACACTCGGCGCAACCAATTTATTTAAGTTGCGATTTTATTATTTCAGACATACGTTGATAGATGGAAAAGTAAAATGTAGTCAAAATGTATCGCGTGGTAGAGCGAATAACAACAGGAAATATAAATTAAAATGTATGTCTCCAGATTCTTCGTCGCCGCCATACTTCAGTGCCGTTCTTCTTCCGCTTTCGTTCTGCCCATTGTGCGGATGGCCATTTCTTCTTTATTGGCCATTTTATTTGTTAGATCATAATGGATTTACGGCTGTTGGGTGTTGATGGAATCGACCATAGTATTTTAGTATCTATTGTTATGAGTTTGGAAGGACTCCAACTCATATGAGAGATATATGCTTGATAGTTCGTCTCTGAGAATTGTAACGTATCCATCATTGGATTTTCCTGAATTTCTAGATCGCGTAGGTATAACTGATTTAGGTACGATGAGTTCACAAAGTGTAGGAACACTTATATGCGATTAAACTTCAATTGAAACAAGACCTTAATGATTCGAAATGTGAAGACTTCGACATTTCTATCATCATTCTATTGAGACGACCCATAACTCGGTATATAACAAACGATGCAAAATTTACGCTTTTATGTAAATTGCAATACCTGAATTATCTAATTTTCTTCCCCGCATTAATTAACCTGAGACCGAATGAAATCGGTCAAATGAAAAGCCATGTAATCGTTTAGAACTTCAACTTGCCTTGAGTTCGTTTTATAAAATATGACTCCTTATGTTGTAGTGTTGTGTATTTGAAGTAACCTATTCAAGTTTTTTTTTATGTGGGGTTTGATGTGATACGACCAATAAGTAAGGAAAATGGAAAATCAAAAACAGATTCGGTAACAATGTCGATCTAACTTTTGCAACATTCATATTAAATTCTTTTCTTTTCAACCATTGGCATCTTTAAATAAACCTAATGCAATATTAGATCATTCAGTTACAAATTTAATTGGCTCTCAGCAGTGGAAGTAGAGATAGTAGGTTTTTATAACAGGCCTAATCTACCCTAAGCGGGGGTTGCAATCCTTGAACATTTTGAATAGGAAAGATGTGTCAGTGATGACTCAAAAGAAAGGTGGTATCTTTGTCTACATCGCCTTGAACGAATTTCCATTTTTACTTAAAAACTGTAAAAGATACAGGGTGAGCAACTAAAGGATAGGGAAGACTATTTCCCTGAGACTATTCAAGTTTTAGTGAAGTGAAATGGAACAGATCCATGCTGATCAATGGCAGTCTTCATCAAGTACCATCCTCATCTCGAATTTCAACCCCTAGAGCAGGAGTGACCACCCTTGAAAATTTGGAAGAGGGTAGACGGGTTTTATCGTTTTCTTTCAAGACTCATAATCCTTCATAATCATTCCAATGTTTCAGGTGCTCACCCAGTAATTTTGATGGAGATCGAAAACTTGCACTCTATTGTGGAGAAAAACAAAAATCCTTTCTCAAAAGGTTATAACTGGACCTATCTTCTGCTTTAAAAATAATACAGGGTGGTCACTCCTGCTCTAGTGGTTGAAATTTGAGATGTGAATGGTGTTTCGGAATATGACAGCCTTTGATCTGGAATGAATCTGTTCCATTTTTTTGCACTAATTCTTGAATAGCTCAGGGCGATAGATAGTCTCCTCTATTTTTCAGTAGCTCACTCTGTATCTTCTACAGTTTTCAATCAAAAATGAAAATTCGTTCAAGGGGATGCAGACGAAAATAATACCTTTCTTTCGAGGTATCACTCGACCCGTCTACCCTCTTCTACCCTTGTTGAAATTCGAGATGAGGATGGTACTTGATGATGACTGCCATTGATCAGCATGGATCTGTTCCATTTTACTTCACTGAAACTTGAATGGTCTCAAGGAAATAGTCTTCCCTATCTTTCAGTTGCTCACCCTGTAGCTTTTACAGTTTTCAATTAAAATTGGAAATTCATTCAAGGCGATGTAGACAAAGATACCACCTTTCTTTTGAGTAATCACTCGACCCATCTTCCCTATTCAAAATGTTCAAGGATTGCAACCCCCGCTTAGGAGGTTGATATTTCAGGCAAGTATTGTACCCCAAAAGATGTCCCCTTTGAAACAAAAATTGACCTGTTTTTGCGCTTTGATCAGAAATGAATATCTTGGTAGATAAAGCCTCTGTTTAGTTTTCGTTGAAGCACCCTGCAATGTTTTATGTCTGGATCATTGCCCTGATACTCCGAGCTGAGAGATTTTTTTTTATTTATTGATCATACAAAAAAAAGTAACTGTAAGTTACAACAAAAAAAATTTGGATAAACAGGAAATCCCCTTTAAACAAAGCAAAACAAATGAAATGAAAACAATCAATTGAGTGAGCACTGTGATATCGAACAAAATTCAAAGTGACCGGATCACATTAATTGCTTTCCTTCTGAAGGTTCTAAGAGACACAGAAAAAAAATCGAGGCAATGAACACTGTTCACCAGAGTGAGAGTACGGTAGAGAAAAAAATTCGAAAAATAATTGCACCTATGCATTCGAACATTGAGCAATCATGTGTGCCGCGTACGTCTTAATGGCAAACTAAAATCAATTATATTTAACAGATCAGCGCAATCTACAGTACGATTCAAAATTCCAAACATGAAGCACAGATCTTACACCTTCTGCCGGTTATCAAAAGTATCCAAGCTGAACACGTCCCTCACAATATCAAGATTTATTTCTCTCGTTCTAAGTGTGAACGGTGAACTAAATATCTTGAAAAAATCTTCTTTGGATCCTTTCCAGAGCACGGATATCACATATGTAGAAAGGGGACCATATAATAAAACCATATTCCAAATAAGACCTGACGAGAGAACAGTACAGCATTTTGATAGTGTGAGGAGAGAATTCTTTCGAAGTTCGCTGCACAAAACCAAGCATTTTGAATGATATCGAACATATATGAGAGACATGCTCTTTAAAGTTCAATTGAGTGTCAAGCGTGACTCCAAGGTCTCGAATACTTGAGACCTGAACAATACTTCTAACACCGAAACTGTAGTTGAACTGACACGACTTAACAGATCTGTGAAATGAGATAAATCTGCATTTATCGAAATTTAATTGGACGAAATTAATGTCTACCCGACAGAGGAAAGCATCAATCTAAGATTGCAAAAACAATGAGTCATGTATATTTTTTATGACTGAATACAACTTCAAATCGTCGCAAACATAAGAAATTTGACCAAAATATAATTTTTAACATCATTGACAAAGAGGTTGAAAAGAAGTGGCCCAAGGTGAGAACCCTGGGGCACAACAGATGTTACAAGAATCTCTCTAGAGTAAAAGTTTTTAGTTAATGTAATTCGAATTGATCTCATCTGTGACTCATTTTATCGTTAGTGGTTAATCTTTTTTAGTTAAGTTATTTTTTTTTGTATTATTTACTTTGATTAGAGTTACTAAATTATTAATCAGATACTGTGATTTTGGATATTTATCTTGTAATAAAGCTAGTTGATTTAAGTGATGAGTATTATTCCTAAGTCTATATCTAGGACCTAGGTTCTAGACGAAGATCTCACACACTGAGATTAAGGGACTCTGATCTAGCTAGAGATAGGTATTAGTAGGTAGTGTCAATTGTAATTTTCTTCAGCTAGCCTTTTTATACTTTAATCTCATTACACGTCATTAGTTAAGTTTCGTAGTTCCAGTAGAATTTAAATATTTTTCCAATTTTAGAGAAAATAAGAAACAAAACCACTACAGTTTTCACTCCAAAAATCCTTCAGTTTCTTTTGCGTATTTTTATTACGTATGTTCGTCCTCTCCTGGAATATACCAGCCCAGTGTGGAATGCAGATCTTGTACGAGATGGAATAGCTCTAGTATCAGTTCAGAGAAGACCGTCTCGTATCACTTTTAGAAGATTTCGAACGTCTTATGAACACAGACTTGCAATGGCTAAAATGTCGCCGTTTGAAGTGCTAAAGTTACGTGAAGACATGATTATTGCATACCGGGAATGGACTTATAGGCGGGAATTTAGCAGTCTTATTTAAAATAAACAGTGAGACGACCCAGAACCGGGGTCAATTTTTTTTGTTAATTTGCTAAAACTATCCATATATTTCTTGGGTTTTATCTAAGTAAATTTCATTATCAACTGTGATAACTATATTTTGTAGATCTACCTGCATAACATTTCATATTGTTCCTCTGTATTCAAATTTACAGTGAAAAGACGGTCATTTGCCAGAATGATTCAATAATTATATTTTAAATTCGCAATATAGTAGAATATTATGTATTTTTAAGGCAGCTTGAAATCACCCAATAGTGTAAACATAGACACGAAGGAATTTATCTAACCCAAATAAGAAATCCAGCGAAACCAATAGTCGACTTTAATACCTAAGCTCTTAAGCACTCATTCGTATATCCACGGTTCCAAAGCTGGTGTTTTCTAAATCAGCAATTCCCACGTCGGGACGAAGGAACGCGTCTGGAAAAGACTATGTAACAAGTACTTGAGTACCAAGGGCTGAGGGAAGTGAGGGGTAAGGACTGCTGGGTCACGCATATATAAGTAACCACGATCGCGACGTTAAGGGATCATTCAATCATTCATTCATTATTATGATTTTGATGATTATTGAGTTATTTTTCGTCAGATGTGCTGTTACTCTTATAATTCAGTTATTTAGTTTTCGATGCTCAGTGAATTTACTGATTCGTGTGAATCGGAATTAAATTTGAGTTAATTAATCGTGCACAACATGAGTCCAGAATAATGGAAGACGCAGATTGTTCCTCTCGAGAAGCTGGACAGGGAAGAAGAAGCATCGTTCCCGCTGTGTCTCACAGGTGATTACTTTCTGAATTTCTTTTATATTTCTGTTCACTATTTAATTTTCACGAATTTCTTGAAGTACATGCTACGTAATTTCTGAACGCACTGAGGACGAGTTGAAATAATCATTTCTCAAATTCCAAATTATTTTCAGGCAAATGATCTATTTGAACTGCTCATTTTCTAATATTTATTTTGAAATTTTCATGCACTTATTTAAAACGTTGCTTTCGTAACTTGGTAGAATTTTAAATGTACATTTTTTTATATTGATTTCCAATTATTTTGAAGTACCAATTGATTTCAACAATTGTTTATTAAACTTGTTTTGAAACGTAATTGATGATGATTCCACCAACTTTGATATTTGAATTTGAAATGTTATGAAGTTTAATATTGATGTGAAACTTTACTTTATAACTCAGAAAATTGATCTCCTTGAAATGTTACTTAACCATTTTGCCAATCCAAATCTTTTGTTTATAATATGATGAACGATACGTTAATGTGAGAACATTGATTCTTATCTTTGCTTCTATAATGGGCCAATTATCTATTTGAAATACCATAATCCTTTTATTCGGTATTTCTATTTATCTCATTTTATAACTTAGCAGAACATACTTAACTGTAACGAAGATGTTTACATTTCATTGTATCCAACTATGAAGATCTTACTTCCAAATTATTGATTTGATGTCCGATACTCTTAAACTCAATCAGGAACTTTCCTGCCTTCAGGTGTAATGATCACCTACGAGTAATATCATTTCTCATTAGTATAAATAAAATAAATGGCTTTAGGGACGATACGCATGTATGAACCCACAGACATTGAGGCTTGTATGTTGTCGGTATGAAAGTTCTGAAGAATGTCTGAGTTAGGGAATGTCTGTGACGTTTGTGGTACATACAGGTGTATGATCAGAGGGCATGTTTCCCTGGTTGGCAAATCCGCGATATGGGAATAGAATATGATCCGCAGTCAGTGACAATAACTGCCCGTTGGCGCTTAGTTGAGCAAAAGAATCACGTACGGCTTTACGGGCTTACCTCTAGTCCCATATATAACGTTTTAATACTATACGAATTACTGAATTCGATTAAAAATACGCGAGCGAATTAACGCTTGCAAGTTGTCAGCTGTGGACGTGTTCCTTAGAATTTTAAAAGTAAATCTTTCAGTTTGGAGTATCAGGGCAACGACCTCGTCAGAAAACATGATATCATATTACCAAAACCCTTCGATTGGGTCAGTTACCACTCATAAAATGGGTGAGGGTCGGTTAGACCTGTCTACAATAATCTTATATCCGAATTCCATCCAGAATATGGATGAGGGCTGATTAAGCCTGTTATAATAATTAAATATTAAGACTTCCATCCAAAATATGGGTGAGGGCCAAGTAGGTCTGTTTATAATAATTAAATATTCCAACTTCCACTCGTAATATGGGTGAGGACCAATTAGGTCTGGTTATAATAATTAAATATTGCACATTCCACTCGTAATCTGGGTGAGGACCAATTAGGTCTGTATAAAATAATCTAATGTATAAACTTCCACTCAAAATATGGGTGAGGGCAAATTGGGCCTCTATCTAAATGATCAGATTTATTAAATTCATTAAAAGATGCCAAAGAATGCAAGGATAAGAATTTAATACAAATGCTACAAAGATCAAATAGACATTGTTACGGAATCTGTTTTGTTTTCTCATTTCCTTACCTATAGTTTAAGCGACGAAGAATTGGTCGTATCATATCAAACCTCACATAAAAGAACTTGAGTAGGTTACTACAAATACACAACACAACAAAGAAAAGGGTCCTTTTTATAAAAGAGAACTTCAAGGCAAGTTCAAGTACTAGACGATCACCTGGCTTTTCATTTGACCGATTTCAGTCGGTCTCGGGTGTAATTAATATGGGGAAGAAAATAAGATAATTCAGGTATTGCAATTTACGTAAAAGCGATGCATTTTGCTTCGTCTTTCGTAGACCGGGGTTGGGGGTGTTTCAACAGAGACAGTAAACTGAGAGATCATCGATTGAAGTTGAAGAAGGAAAATTTTAACAACAGATCAAGATAATCATTCCTTCCTAATAGACTTGAAAGCAATGAAGGCATAAAAATGAAACTGTTTGGAAATTAACAAACTCCGTAAAAATTTAAAAATGAACATTGTGGAAATCAGACAAAAGTGGTTCATTCTCTATAATAATGAAAAATAATTCCTCTTAAATTTCTCAACGCGAAATAATATGGTGAACAATAAATCATACTAATACGAATGAAGTTGAAGAATACAAACACATCCAGAAAAGAAAAATATTAGAATACATTTCTTTCAACTACATATGCAAGGATGAGATGACAGCGACAACGAAGTATCGATTATCCTCAAAGGATTACGACGACAATTCATGAGAGCCCTAGATTCAGAGTAAGCAAGGCAGAAACATTTAACGGGGCAACTTCTGGAAATCCACTAATGGTACAATGGAAATAAATCATTCGGCACCAAAAAATGGAGATAAATACGCTCTGCAAAGAATCTCGTCTCGGGAACTCGGAGACAGGGATTGAGCAAGGAATAACTTAAACCTCGACCTCAAGCAGGAAAAACTGGCCGAAGCAGTCTAATCCCTGGGCTCGCAGAAAATTATACCATAATGTTTGATGACATCAAACATACTTTCATATTTATATATTCAGACATAACATTTGAAAACAAACTATTTAAATATAATGAATAATATTTAATAACTTGTTTTACGTTCAAATATAAGAGTCTCTGGAAACTGGGCTTTAAAAATATCATTAAACTAATTATTGCTTCAATCTTGGCATATCCAAGGCAGTTTATGCATCTTCTGAGTAGAAATCTGCAAATGTCAGTTTTTTTTCTACATTTGTATATACAGGATGCTTCAACGAAAACTAAACAGAGGCTATATCTATCAAGATATTCATTTCTGATCAAAACGCAAAAACAGGTCAATTTTTGTTTTAAGGGGGACGTTTTTTGGGGTACAAAAGTTGCCAGAAATATCAACCCCCTAAGTGGGGGTTGCAATCCTTTAACATATTGAATAGGAAAGATGGGTCGAGGGATGACTTAAAAGAAAGGTGGTATCTTTGTCTACATCGCCTTGAACGAATTTCTATTTTTGATTGAAAAATGTAAAAGATACAGGGTGAGCAACTGAAAGATAAGGAAGACTATTTCCCTGAGACTATTCAAGTATCAGTGAGGTAAAAGGGAACAGATCCATGCTGATCAATGGCAGTCATCATCAAGTACCATCGTCATCTCGAATTTGAAACCCTGGAGCAGGGGTGACAACCCTTGAAAATTTGGAATAGGGTAGATGGGTCGATTGATAACTCGAAAGAAAGGTATTATCTTTGTCTGCATTATCGTGAAAGAATTTTCATTTTTGATTGAAAACTGTAGAAGATACAGAGTGTGCCACTAAAAAATAGAGAAGACTATCGCCCCAAGACTATTGGAGTATTATTGCGAAAAACTGGAATTTTAGATCAAAAGCTGTCATCTTCCGAAATCACCCTCATCTCGAATTTCAACCCCTAGAGCAGGGGTAATATTTCGATCCAGTGATACCTTTCAAGTAAAGGATTTCGATTGCCTTCATAACTGCTCGCAATAATTCTATTCTCATTGAGTTCCATAGGAGTTAGAGGATGCAAAACGGAAAAGTGACTGAAGATGCTATGCATGGTATACCATCTATCTTCGACCAGTATCAAACAGGGGTTGATTTTTCACTGAATAAACACTTTTTGAAAGACAGTTACTCGTTTGAGACATCCGGTTTCAAATGTAATAGATAAAAAAACTAATACAACGGCTGAAAATAAAGGGGGGAATAAACGAAAGGAGAAAATTAACGAGTATAAGTTGTACTTTATTACCCGATAAAATGAACGAAACTGAAGTCACTAAAACTCAACGTAAACGTTCGAATTGTTAGCCACCAACCTCCATGCACATAAACAAATTTTGGGTGAAACGTTCACGGACATTCTGTAAAATTGCAGGTGTGATTTGGTTACACTCATTGACGATGCGCTGTCTCAGGTCGTTCAAATCAGTAGGTTTAGTTTTATAGATTATACGTTTGAAGTGGCCCCATAGGAAAAAGTCTGATGGACTGAGATCTGGAGATCGTAGGGGGCATTCCGTTGGGCCTCTCCTTCTATCCAACGACCAGGAAAATGATCATCCAAAAATACTCGAACTTGTTGTGCAAACTGCGGGGGGGTCCATCCTGCTGAAATACAACCTCGTTCTCCGAATAGCGGGGGTCATTCTCAATGATCTCCGTTATTGCTAGGTCGATAAATTGAGATTGAATTATTAGTAAAATTATGAAAACTGAGTTTAAAAGATATAAATGATTAATTCGAGAAATCGGACTGTTACATCTTCAATTCCTCCTTAATTTGTTCTGCGTAATCATCTCTCACATTTTGTCTTCCCAATCTCTCTATGCACCATTTAGGTTTACTTCGTTTCCTCTTGTCTGTTTTCTTTTTTTTTTGTCTTATTGTAAGAAATGGTCTGAGTCTGCGCACGCTCCTCTAAAAGTTCTTACATCTATTACTGAGGTTTGTTTTCTCTGGTTTATAAGTATATGGTCAATTTATGTATTGTATCTATTGTCAGGTGGTACCTACGTCATTTTGTGTTCTTCCAAGTCAAAGATATATCTATGTATGTATGTATGTATCTTTGTCCAGCATACTAAAAGATCTGAAAAACTAAAGGTTTATCGCAACTTTAACACAAAAATTGGAATTGAAGCAATGGTAGGTAGGTACGTGAACCAGTACTTGATCTGCCAGCACCACCAGCAAAACGAGGGCCAGACGGAAGGCTAAAAATTCAAGGTACTTGCCGATTTTTTCCACTTAAACGAAAACGGAAAACCAGAAAGCTCTGCGATTTTTGCCGTAAACCTAATTGCGACCAGCATAATTTAACTATAAACAAATGTCATTTATGCACAAATAACTTGTAATTAATACTAAAACTAAAAATATACGATTTTCCAATTGTATTCATTTCTATACCTTCCTACCATTATTTTGTTATATATTTGAACATAAGTCAAGTATAATACTGAAAAAAATATATGGGATACCTCGGTACCTCTCGCATTGACTAACCATGCAATTTTTTGGTATTGACAAGAAGGTTAAAGATGTTTTCAGCGTTATTATATTCAGTGAAGGTCGTGGAGAAAATATCATCTACATATATTTCCATAAAAATACATTCTAAATTGAGCTACTGATGAAACTAAGGATGCTATTTTCAAAATTTGTTATAAATATTTTTTTAATAATGGAGATAATGAAGAGCCCATAGGTAAACCATTTAGTTGTTGATATGTTTTATAATTGAACTAGGAATAACTGTGTTGGGGACATGGGTTTGAAGCTGTTATTATCTTGAACTGAAGAATATAAAAGATGCATTATTCAAAATTTCTACAGATTTTATGATTATTGTAAAGTTAAAATCATTTCATAGAATTCGAGAGGATTGAACGTATACAGCCAGGTAATAAAGGGAAGAATAAGGACAATTTAGGGATGATGGAAATTCCGTCCGTTCTTAGGAAAAACCAGCCAATTTGAGAGAAAACAGACTTCGTTCTATCTCCTGTTGTAAATGCCGTTATGTTTAAGAGAATCACTCATTTCGTTTTTCAGTATTTTATTACTCTTGATAGTGGGCTGATAATCCGAAATATATGTCAAGTATTTTGATATACAGAGTGTTATATAATAGTATGTCACAACTTGAGGGGGTAAATAAACGTGCAATTCTAAGAAAAAAGTTCAAATAACCATATGTCTGCAAAAGCTTCGTTAGGGAGCTACAGGGTGTTGAAATTTCCGGAAAAAATTGGTCTTTTCTTCAAAAGTCCTGCAGTTTTCGAGATATTCAGCCCAAATTTGGAACGCAAGCTATTTTTTACAGCCTCCATCATTACGCATCCTAGATTTGAACTGAAATGCACAGGGTGTTTCTTTTCCGAGGCCATGTCTCCTTTTGCCCTTTCAAACTTTTCTGCCGTACGCCACTGATCAGCGTAAAATCAATTTTCGTCATCTCCGTTCAATTTAAACTTTAACCGTTTTAAAGTGAAAAATTATTGAATTTGAATTATTTGAATTGTATGTTATTCGCTAAATAGAAAAAAATAATAGAAATACTCGATAGGTATTTGTTTTCATTTTGATAGCTCGTTTTCTGAGACTCAACTTATACTTATTCAATATCAAACTAAAAAAAAGAACAATTAAAAACTAAATAAATTGCTCCAAGTGTCCTCCACCTGCAAGAATACAGGCCTCTGTCCTTCTTCGCATATTATCACGTACTTTTTGAAATATTCCTGGGGTATTTCTTATCGTGTCACAAGAGGTTATCAATCGATTTCTCAATTCTTCTACAGTGTTCACTGGAGTGGTATAAACTAAACTTTTGAGATATCCCCTAAGTAAAAGTCTAAAGTATTTAAGTCTAGGGAGCTAGGAGGCCAGGGTTCTGGCCCACCCAGACTTCTCCATCGGTTGTTGAATGTATTATTGAAGAAGAAGATAAGCGGGACCGTTTAGTCTGTTAGGCAAAAAAAATGGCCAAATCAAATAATTTTCAATTATTCGGACCCCGACATTTAGTGAGAATTGTTCTTGATGATGAGATTCTTCAATTATAGTAGTTCTCGAAAAGTTAGCTTCGTCTACGAACACTATTTCACTATCAAAATGAGTATTTTCTCTAATTTTATCTAAGAACCATCGGCAGAAATTCAGTCTTGAAGGAAAATCTCAAGGAAGTCGAGTTTGGACGCGATGAATATGAAACGGGTACAACAAAAAGTCGTGAAGAATCCTCCAAACTAGAACATGTGAACTATTCAATTGATTTCCAATTTTTCTTGTATTCACATGAGGATTCGAATCAATACAATTGAAAACTGCTTCCTCAATATCTGGAGTTCTCATAGTTTGAGTTGCACCTTTTAAATGATTATTTGCAGTAAAAGTAGCAGTTTCCCTCAACCTTCTGTGGATATTTGGAAATGTTGGTCTGTCTGGTGTTACTCGCTTTGGAAATAATTGGAAAATCTGATATAATCGCCTAGCTTCTGTTGTGTTTCCGTCAGCCAGACCGTACATGTAATGGATATCAGCAAATTCGGCGCTAGTAAAATTAGCCATTTTTTCTTACAGCAATAACTTCAAAAGTCTTAAAATTAATCGTTAATTTAATAAACAATTCGAGCAGACACCGGTTTAATTTGAGCAACTGTTAAAATAATTAAATAGATGAAAAAAATCAAAGCCTACTTGTCATTTTTTCAATTAGAAATTCTTTCAATTTAGAGGATGCATACAATCATTTAATAATTTTTTGCTCAAGAACGGTTGGAGCTACGAAAAAAAAGTGTCAAAAAAGTTTCTGAATAGAACGAAGATGACGAAAATCGATTTTACGATGATCAGAGGCGTCCTGCAAAAGAGTTGAAAAGGGAAAAAGAAGACATGGCTCCGGAAAAGAAAACACCTTGTAGATTCTAGTTAAAATTTAGAACGTGTAATGATGAAGGCTGTAAAAAGTAGCTTACATTCCAATTTTCCGGAAATTTCAACACCCTGTAGCTCCGTAACGTAGCTTTTGCGGAACTATGTTTATAGGAACTTTTTTGCTTAAAATTGCACGTAGATTTACCATCTCAAGTTGTAACATACTATTATGTAACACCCTGTATTTTTGTGAAACCTTTGTGTCTTAATCAATCATTTATTCTTTATGTTCTACCAAGTGTTAAGCAAAAGTTTCATGTATAAAGTTTTTATTTGAAGTTCTGAATTCTGAACATGTCTTCTACAGAATAAAGATAGGAAAGAACGATACTGGCTCGCACTGCATATGCCATCTTGTATCTAGTCAAAAGGAATTATTTTGCATTAGAGCTTTTACCTCTTCTACTTCAGCTTTCCATAAATCTACTTTCAAATTAATTATTCACGAAATATTTTAATGAAACGCTACGGTCCTGCTTCCGCACTTCTTTTTCGTTTTACTTTCTTGAAGTTATCTGTAAGTGGTAAATGCGACAGGCCGATAAAAAGGGAAACTTCTTTCTTACTTCCTGCTCACTTTGCAAGAAGGATTCGTTTTTTTTTTCAACCTAATCTATCTTGTTCCGGATCACAACGGATTTTCTTCCTCTTTAATTGTTATTTAATGGGAGGTTGGCGTGTGTTTCCGACGGGCCTATACATTATTTGGCTTGGAGAAACGTGACGGATAGCAATAAAATTTTTCGTTATGGATGTTTCTTAATATTGATACTATCAATCGGGAAATCGAATGAAGTTTTATGAGAGGAAAACTGTTATCTGATACAATGAAAACACTCTTAATAAAGAAGAGAATGGATTAAAGTCTAATATACAAGGCACCTCTTAAGTACACCGACCTACTTCAGTTGGTGATTCCTTTTATCATCATACCGGGTGGGACAACTAAAACGAAAAAGACTCAATAACTGCTAAACTATTTGTTGCTGAACGAAAAGCAGAAAAAGGTCAATTTTTGCTTGAATGGGAACATCTTTTACACGCGGTGATTTTATTTTACATCAACCCCTTAAGAAGGGGTGCACAAAACTCAATTTTTTGAATAGAGAAGATAGATTGAGTGATACCTCATTAAATAGCTGCTTTGAGTCTCGACACAATTGTGTAATAATTTTTTTAGTTTTGACATATTTGGAAGAAGATACGGGTTGGTTCGTCAAAAAACGAGTTATTTTCAGTGATTGCAAAATCTGTCGATTTCGAATGTGTTTAATTGACGATTTAGCGGAATGTTTTTTTTTTATTAGGAGATGCTGTTACAATTTTCCTATTTCATGCGGAAACCCTGCTTGTTTCTTTCGCAAAGATACTCGTAACAATATGATCGAAAACATATGATACGATGAGATAAGTAAGAGAAAAGACTTACCAATTGGGTGTACAGGAAATGAGAGAGCAACAAAAAAAAGGAAAGCAATGACAGTTTTTCGTTGTCTTGTAGAAGAATTTTCCACGATTTGGCACTTTCACTCACACACCGGATAAGTTTTAAATTGTGAAATAATAATTTTATTTCGTAATGTGAAGAAAATTTTGAGAAAATGTGGTTCGTCTTCTTGCGTGCGTATTCTTTGTTCTTGTGTCTGTTGTATGCAGTTTCTCTGCTCACTTGATGTTGAGCAGTGTTGCCAAGGTGTAAGGAATGAAGGTAGAAAGGAAGTAGGTAAGTCAAAATTTTGAAAAAAAGATATTTTTAAACAAATATATGAAATTAAGCCAAATGTTTGATTTGAGAACCGGCCGCGATATGTGCAAGTGGTTGAAAAATAAAAGAAAAATATACTGAATAATAAAATTTCGAATTATTAATAAGCAAATGAAAACTATAAAATTGAAGAAAAATGAAATAAAAAAATTGATGGAAGTGGTAACCAAACAGAATGATTATTCACTGAAATACTATTGTATTTTGGGGCAAAGTTCAATAAGCAGTGGTGCTTCTACTACACCCCCTCAGATGAGGTCAACTTCCAAACACAAATATAGATGTTCCCGGACATTACGTAGCATCTCAGGGGTTATATTGTTACACTCGACTACAATCCGTAAATCCACCAAATCAGTTTTATAAATTTGACTCTTTGAGTTTATTTTAATTTTTAACCATGGTGTATTGGAGCGTCTTTCATTGGCCAGTATGTTGGTAAATCCATTTCAAGTTATCTAAGATATTCATTGAGCCTCGCGTTTAGTGTTTTAGGCAACTTCTTTGTTCATGATGTCACTGTTGTGTCGGTTTTATTTGTGCCTATTATTCGTTTGGTTGGGCTTGTAGGACAACTGTCGATTCTAGTTGAGTATGCGTTTTCTTTTTCTTTGTAAACTAAGTGGTACTGCCTCTGCCTCTGCGAAGATACTGGTGGTCGGGCTGGTTCGGATGGCACCTATTGCAAGTCTTGTTCCTTGGGTGTGTATTGGGTTCAGTTTTTTCTTGAGACTTTATTTTGCAGATTCGTAAATAAATAAATACCTCATTAAATAGCTGCTTTGAGTCTCGACACAATTGTGTAATAATTTTTTTAGTTTTGACATATTTGGAAGAAGATACGGGTTGGTTCGTCAAAAAACGAGTTATTTTCAGTGATTGCAAAATCTGTCGATTTCGAATGTGTTTAATTGACGATTTAGCGGAATGTTTTTTTTTATTAGGAGATGCTGTTACAATTTTCCTATTTCATGCGCAAACCCTGCTTGTTTCTTTCGCAAAGATACTCGTAACAATATGATCGAAAACATATGATACGATGAGATAAGTAAGAGAAAAGACTTACCAATTGGGTGTACAGGAAATGAGAGAGCAACAAAAAAAGGAAAGCAATGACAGTTTTTCGTTGTCTTGTAGAAGAATTTTCCACGATTCGGCACTTTCACTCACACACCGGATACGTTTCAAATTGTGAAATATTAATTTTATTTCGTAATGTGGAGAAAATTTTGAGAAAATGTTGTTCGTCTTCTTGCGTGCGTATTCTTTGTTCTTGTATCTTGTTGTATGCAGTTTCTCTGCTCACTTCATGTTGAGCAGTGTTGCCAAGGTGTAAGTAAGGAAGGTAGAAAGGAAGTAGGTAAGAAAAGAAGATATTTTCAAACAAATGTATGAAATTAAGCCAAAAGTTTGATTTGAGAACCGGCCGCGACATGTGCAAGTGGTTGAAAAATATACTGAATAATAAAATTTCGGATTATTAATAAGCAAATGAAAACTATAAAATTGAAGAAAAATGAAATAAAAAAATTGATGGAAGTGGTAACCAAACAGAATGATTATTTACTGAAATACTATTGTATTTTGGGGCAAAATTCAATAAGCAGTGGTGCTTCTACTACACCCCCTCAGATGAGGTCAACTTCCAAACACAAATATAGATGTTCCCGGACATTACGTAGCATCTCAGGGGTTATATTGTTACACTCGACTACAATCCGTAAATCCACCAAATCAGTTTTATAAATTTGACTCTTTGAGTGGCCAAAAAAAAACTTAAGTCGGGAGAACGTGGGGGCCATTCTGAAGGGCCTCTTCTTCCGATCCATCGATCAGGAAATTCTCGATCTAGATATTGTCCAACAGAAAACGCAAAATGCGGTGGTGCTAGGTTAGATTACATCATTTTTCATTGCCGAAATTTCAGTTATCACCGGATTGATTAGTTCTTCAAGTAGTTGGAGATACATTTCTTCTGTCTTGCCTGGTAAGAAAAATGGCCCAATCAAACGATTCCCATAGATGCAAACCCAAACATTCAATTTTTCAAGGTATTAGGTATGTACTGCACAAAAGATTCTGGGATTAGAGTGCGACCAAACCAGCAGTTATGACGATTTATAGAGCCTTTCAAAAAAAATTACATTCATCTGAGACGCAAATATTGTAGAGTGGGGATTGTTTGCGATTCGCCCACTTATCATTTCACAGAATTGAACTATACGGTCGAAGTCATCCTCATTCAATTCCTGGACCATCTTCATTTTATACGGATGGAATTTTTATTGTTTGAAAACTCGTCCAATACTTATTCGACTCACACCAATTTCACTTTTTAATTTTCTTTTGCTCAGAGTGGGATCAATCACTTCTTTCCCAAGCAAAACAGCTTCCATTTCGTAATTTCGTATGGGTCTTTGTCATGCTCTCTTTTCCTATTCTGAACAGAGCCAGTTTCTCTAAATTTTTCCAGCAACTCCAAAATGTACTTGGAACTTACATGTTTGTCGTCATGGCGTTCATTGAAAATAACAGCTGCCCTATTTGCACAAGTATTATTGCCGAAAAAATTTCAATAAATTCTACTCTTTCAGCCATTGAATAAACCATTATACTGGTATGGATGCTACCCGTGAGTGTGAAAAGCATTTAGACAAACAAACAAACTAATTCGAATTTCATTCATCAGATACTAGCAATCTGGAAAAAAAACAAAAATTTCACATTTGTTGTTGAGAAATCTGCATTACACCTGTGTGATTTCGGATGAATATAACTTTAACTTGAGTTCGTTTCATTTCAACCTTGTGTACCATGCTGTTAGAGACTTCTTACATACGACGATCAGTTGCCTATGAGGTCGTGAGGCGGACCATTACTGTAGTGGTTGTCTTCACATGTCTGCGTTCCGTCAGTCTACCGATGGGAAGAATTTTTTGCAATTCCACGGATGACACGGAGCGATCATCGCTTTTTTGTGAAGAGGTTCTTATACTGTGTATGAATTTCTCCATGATCCACCCTGTATCCTCATTGAAATGTAATCGGATTTGAAAATTCGTTCACAGTAATCAGATTATTCTAAATACCTATTCAATGAGCCATAACTCGGACTATCTGATAGATTCGAAGATTTGAGGGGTAGACACTCTCATCTGAGGGGGTGTAGTGGAAGCACCACTGCTTAAAGATGTTCATTTGAAATCGACAGATTTTGCAATTACTGAAAATATCTCGTCTTTCGAATATATCAAAATTCAAAAATTATTACACATTTGTGTCGAGACTCAAAAGAGCTTTCTAATGAGGTATCACTCGACCTATCTTCCCTATTCAGAAAATTGAGTTTTGTACACCCCTGCTTAGGAGGTTGTGAAATAAAATCACCGTGTGTTGAATGACGTCCCCCTTCAGACAAAAAATGTATTGTTTCTGCTTCTTGTCCAAAAATGAATAGTTTAGCAGTTATTGAGTCTTTTTCGTTTTAGTTGCCCCACCCGGTATATTATTCTATATTTGTAAGATATTATTCGACGGAACAAAATTTTGTAATATAATAAGAATTCTTAACAACCATCAAAACAAGTGAAGAATAGTAATAATAAATTATTTTGACATTTTCGAGGAAATGTTCCACAAAAAAAAGCATAACAAGAGGAACAATTGTTTTTCCTTAAAAAAAAAGAAGGCTCAGTTAATATAACTAAACAAAATCACGAAACATTGGTCTTGGTTTAACTATAACAGATCTTCTATCTCATAAAAATTTCTTTCTCACAGAACTATTTCTGTTGTATGATGTTTTATTCATTTGATTCAAAAATGATAGTACACAAATGCCATTTTGATAATCCTTCTCTCGTCATTTTTGATAAATTTATCATGGCATTGTGCAGGGGAATATTGCGTCAATTTATGACTAGAGGAGACATAAAAATTATCTTAGAAACTTTTAATCGCAAACCATTTTTTTAATGCCTGACTTAGATTTCGGTTTGGGGTATCTGTACGGCGGTTTTATCCCGAAGCTTTGACGAACTATGATCCGTACGAAACACAAGTCATTCAATAATCTTGAAAATTATTTCTCAATGAGATAAAACATTGATTTTCAATTTTTCACTGTATTCACAAATTTAGGACGCGATTTACCACACCGTGGTCATCAGATATGTAGTACATTTCAGGGATGCTGAATGAAGAGCGGATTATACAGAAGTTGAGTGGTCTATTAAACGTTTATGGAGAACTAATAACTAATAATGCTATTGTTCTGAAATTTTTGTAGTTGATTGAGCTGGTCTGAAACTCTATTTCTGAAATATTTTCACCTGAGTGGCACTTCCGGTTATACTGGAAGTGCAGACCAACTTTCTTATTTAATACAAAACACCCTATAATATATTATTATTCCTTCAATAAGGTCATAAAGTTTTGTCTGCTCAAGATACTTCAAAGTATTATGTACTTCATTGGGATTATTCAAGGATTCAATTGTGCTGTCGCTTAGTCCTAGTTGCCTTATGTCTCTCAATGTTCTGCTACACTTGATATCAGGTAGTCGACATTAAGAGGTACATTGAAGGTTTGGCATATTGGCGTTTCTTCTTTCGTAAATAAACGCTTATGTGTGAGATTTGTGTGTCCTATTCGCAATCTTGTTATTATTGTCTGGTTTCTTCTCGTGGTGGTAATAATCGAGGGTTTTAAATTGAGGTCTTGTCTTATTCGGTGTAGTTTGGTAGGAGTTGCCTTCTTCCAAAGATCGTTCCATGAATCGAAGATTTTTGTTCTTATAAGATTTTTCTTTTAGATTGTCTGAGTTTTATATTCTTGTCGATGCGGTTTGTATAGCAACTTGTTTCGCCTTTTCATCCGCCTTTCTGTTTCCTTGTATGCCTACATGAGATGGAATCCATAAGAATACAACTTCCTTTTTAGCATTTTTCAAGTCATTCAGCAGCTCCCGTATTAAGTTAACTAGTGTTTCATTGTTTCTGTTAGATTCTATAGCTTCTAGGTTGGACATAGAGTCGGAGCACACCAGAAATGTAGTATTTTTCGATTTAAAGATCATTTTCAGGGCTATGGATTCACAAGAGAAAATTTCTGACTGATCCGGAAGCTGCACCTGCTCCATCTTTGCTTTTCGAACCGTCGGTATATATTTTACTGTTTGCGTGGTATTTTTCTATAATTATCGAAAACAGGGCACGATATGTTTGTGGGCTTTTATTATCCTTTTTTCAGCTGAATTTCTAATATTCCAGTTTATTTTAATTCCATTTTTAACCATGGTGTATTGGAGCGTCTTTCATTGGCCAGTATGTTGGTAGATCCATTTCAAGTTATCTAAGATATTCATTGAGCCTCGCGTTTAGTGTTTTAGGCAACTTCTTTGTTCATGATGTCACTGTTGTGTCGGTTTTATTTGTGTCCATTATTCGTTTGGTTGGGCTTGTAGGACAACTGTCGATTCTAGTTGAGTATGCGTTTTCCTTTTCTTTGTAAACTAAGTGGTACTTCTTCTGCCTCTGCGAAGATACTGGTGGTCGGGCTTGTTCGGATGGCACCTATTGCAAGTCTTGTTCCTTGGGTGTGTATTGGGTTCAGTTTTTTCTTGAGACTTTATTTTGCAGATTCGTAAAAAATGGCCTCGTTATCTAGATTTGATCTTATCATAGCTATATAAGTTTTCAGAAGACATTCTGTATCAGCATCCCATTTACTGAAGCTAAGTGACTTCAAAACATTCATTCTTAAGATGCAATGAGCTTTGAGTTTCTCAATATGATTTTTCCATGTTAATTTGTGGTAGAAGGTTAAGGCCAGAATTTTAAGATTGTAAACTTTAGTCAATGGTATGTTTCCCAGAGTGATATTGCAATGTGGTTCTTGTTTAAATTTTCTTGTGAAGATTCAGATTTATATGAGAAAAAAGAAAATCGGGTTGGGTCTGATCAGGTCGGTAGACTTTTGAGAATTTTTTGTATAATTTGTAGCGTTGTTGCTATCGTTCTGCCACTGCACCTGATGGTTAAGTCATCTGCAAAAAGGGCATACTTCGTTGAGGACTTTGGAATCGTTTGTATTTATTCAAATTGTAACCCATAATTTCAATTCATTAGATTCGACGTAAAAAACTAAATGAAGCTTCCCATAAAAACGAATTTTACGTACCTACCTGAAGATAACAAAGGAGGCTTAGATTTCTGCACGTGCGTAGACATGTACCAGAGCATAGACAGACTCCTCAGAGATAGATAACAAACTATTAATGTTTTAATTCTCAGTACACAAATGAGCAAATTCATTCATAGAGATGAATATGAGATTTAACTTATTCAAATATTCTCTCTTAAAAACTTCAGGAGATAGGCTACAAATTTCTTTTCAACAGGAACGTTCCTGAATGAGAAATCATTTTCATCGCCTCTAGTCAACAATGAAGACAATGAAATTACAGTTCTATCTTATTTTGATGTTATTCCACGTGCAATATTGGCAATAACAGAACATGATCTGAATTCACCCCATTGTAGTATTCACAGAATTCTAAAAAAAACATAAACTGAGCCTAATAAATTTTCATTGGTACAAACTCTACAAGCTGGCGATCCACAGCTTCGAATCGAAATGTGTGAGATCCTTCTTCTCAGAACACAAGAGGATCCCGATTTTCTCAGAAGGATTATCTGGACGGGTGAGGCCAAAATTTTTTAATGAAAGGTTTTTAAACGGAAAAACTCATACTTTTGGGCCAACCAAAATCCTCATATTACGAGGGAAAGAAATTCTCAAAATTTGGTTTTAATATGTTTGCAGTTCTGAAGGATGACAGATTTTCGTATTTTGTGTATGATGAAAACTTAAATGGTGAACTTTATATGAAGATTTTGGGAACAGTAGTAAGTGACTTCGTTGACACTTTATCAGTAGTTCAATCAAGGCGTTGTTGGTACCAACTCGATGGATCGCCAGCTCGTCGCACAGATGAAAACTATCTAAAAACTAACTGATATGTTAAAAGATAGATAGATTGGCCTCCTAGGTCGCCCGGCCTATCACAGGGTGTTATGCGTCGAGAGGAACTATGTCTAGAAGTGAATGGTCATAATTTTGAACAATTATTATGAAATTTAGGAAAACATAGTTTAATTCGTTTTGATATTTGAAATTCGACAACTACAGTTTCGCATTTTTTTTCTCTTAATTTATCGTTAATGAGAAAAGGACAGTTATATGTTAATGCTCTGGGAACTGTCTATAATCGAGAAAGAAATAGAAATTGCTTCGGCCAAGATTCCGCAACTTAAGATGATTCTGCTATCAGTCTATCGCCCCCCGGGCGGGGATATCGAAGTCTTCTTATTACAAATGGAATTAGCGTTGATTTCAGCTAGCAACACACTCGGCTCAACACCTTTCAACATCTTGGTGGCTGGTGATTTCAACATAAATTTACTGATTCCATCACCTGCAAAAACGAAACTAATCGATTTGTTCGAGTCGTTCGGTCTTTACAATATATTAGATGCACCTTCCAGAGTCACATCACATTCATCATCTTGCATTGATAATATCTTTACAGACCTCCAGCTTGGTACTTACTACAAAAAAACGATAAACCTCCATATATCGGATCACTTTTCACAAAGGCTGATGGTTTGGAGACCAACTGCCAAAAAAGAAGAATTCGAAATCAAGCGAAATTTAAGCGAACAAAATATAAAACGCTTCATTGACAGTCTGGAAACGGTAAAGTGATAAGCTGACACTATCACTGGTGGTGCAGAAAAATCTTTCGAATGCTTTCATGATACGTTAATGGAATACCTTATTATGATCATTCCCGAAAAAAGGGTTGAAGTAACTCAGAAGACAAGAAAAGCTCAGAATACAACCGAAATGAGATCATTGAAATTGAAAGTTGATGCGGAACATACCATATGGATGGTCCGTAAGGACGACCTATCTTTCAGATTGCATAAAGAGCTCCAAAAAAGATATGAAAATGAAATCGACAAATCGATGAGACAAGAAAATCTCTCGTTCATTACGAACTGCACAAATAGGGGATAGGCAATCTGGAAAGTAATAAAAGAAATCATAAACAAAAAAAACACTCAAAATAAACAACACTTGAACTCAGCTGAGATGAATAAATACTTTACGAACGTTGGTTCAGCAGCCATTGCAGCAAGTTTAGACCACGCTAAGGAAATCATGAAGAAAATTTCAACATCGAGTCCCGCCCCAATGTTCCTTCGAGGAACAACTCCAAGAAAGATCGTGGATGTAGTCTCACGCAAAATAAAACAACATGCGACAGGTATGAGATGAGTATGGCACTACTGAAGAAAATCGTCCATACAATATCAGAGCCTCTGAGCCATCTCATAAACCTCTGTTCTGAACGAGGAGTATTTCCAGAATGTCAGAAGGTAGTCAAGGTTGTCCCGATCCACAAAAAAGGTAACATGGCAGACTTTAGAAATTATCGCCCTATCTCCATCCTATCTACTTTATCGAAGATACTCGAAGCCTTGTTGAAAACACGAATTATGGAATATAGTCACAAAAAATCTACCTTAATTGACTCACAATATGGGTTTCGAGAAATAAGATCAACCACAACAGCTCTTATTCAAATAATAAATTTTCTTTTGGAGGCCCTTGAAAATAGGGAAGAAGCTTCTGTCAAATGTTGCGACCTTGAAAAGGCGTTGGATTTAATAGGGGCGGCAATTTCAACTCTTAAAGATGGAAAAATATCGTTCAAGAGGCAAAATAAATGAAATCTTGAAGTCAGACAGGTTTCAGTCGGTCGAGTGGAATAACTGCTAAAGTTCTCTGGAAGAAGTTAAAACAGGCGTGCCCCAAGGGTCCATGTTTGGACCAGTACTTTTCATACTTTATATTAACGATCAACCACTTAATGTCAACTCGGATTGCATAACTATATTTGCAGATGATACAACAATTCTGAATAAGGACTCCAACAGACAATAATTAGAAATGAAATCAGATCGTTCCTTGGGGAATGCTCAGGATTGGTTTGAGGCAAATGCGCTCCAACTAAATCTTCAGAAGACACAAACACTCATAGTTACAACGAAAAAGATATACAGTACAATACGAGCATAAAACTTCTTGATTTCAACGTTGATAGCTCTCTGTCATGGTCAACGCATATTGAGGAGACAGGAAAATGGTTATCCCCAGCTATCTATGCAATACGTAGGATGAGGATGTCAGCAACAGACGCACCAGATAAATTTTAGAAACGAAACAGAGCCGTGAGAGTATTAGCTGGAGTTGGACTACTCGAAAGCTGCAGAAATCTTTTCTCAGAGTATCAAATACTCACCATACCTTCTTGCTTCATCATATCATGTCTATGCTACATTTACGAGCATCCTTTTTCAGTTCTTAGGCCAACAACCATATTCATGATACCCGATCAAGAAATAATTTAGTGACACCTCAACATAGATTGACCATCGCGCAAAAAAGTTTCAACAACATAGGGATAAAGTTTTATAATTCACTTCCAATGGCAGTCCAAGAAGTGAATGTGAAAGTTTTCAAAAAAATGTGAAACGATTTCTTTTAGACAATGTGTGCTATTCAATCAATGAATTCCTCGACATCTGCGATAAAATGAATGTGATCAACCAGACAGTTCTATGAAGATTGGTGAATGATGTTAAATTCTATTGTTTCGTTTACTTTGGAGTGCTATTCGCGTGGCATATGTCCATTCACTTTTTTAATGTATGTTTCTTATCAATGTTCGCGAATAATGTTTCTCGTGTGTGTGCAAATTTGTTTTTGACCGCTCATATAATTGTGATGAGAAAAATAAATTATTATTATTATGCACGTGCAGGAACCTAAGCCGCCTTTGACGACTTTAGGTACGTACGTAAAATTCGTTTTTTCGCCTTAACTTGAAAACTTGAGATCTCAGGTTCAGAACTAACAGAACTCGGTGCATCAGTACCACTACTTTTCGGCATTGAGCCATCATGTATTACTTTTCTCCACAATTATTCATTAACGAACAATCAACCGGAGTGGAAAGTTATCGATGCTCCACCCTGTATGAACTCGCTGCTCAAAAGAAGTACACAAAGCAGATATATAATAAAGTTTTTTCGAACTTACGATCTTGTGATTACATTCCAACACCACTTCATGGAATTGAAACATTTTCAACAGTATCGTATACGTTCGTTATCATCGAATTGACGCAGAGAAAACTCTCGCGAATTTCCTTTGGGAGAATCAACAGACAATATTGAATCGAATGTTCCTTGCAGACTCTTACTGACCACTATTTGTTCCTATGATGGAAAATAATTGCTTCATTCCGGAAAAAAGCCTGCAAAACTTCCGAGTTGCAAAGAAATCGATCTGATATATTTTGAACTAGTTTTTACACGTTGTGAGTTCACAACAACTCCATCTTCGTCTCTGCGATGTAGACATGCACTTTTCAATATTAGATTCTTAGGAGATGTAGAGAAAATAATAAAAGTAACGAAACGTGCCGGCAAAGTTTATTTCTGTCTAGGAACACACATTTATATTGAAATATCTCATGGAGAATTAATCAACAATTTTCATGAGTATCTTTATTGCTCAGCTGAATAATAGTACAATGGTAAAGTGTGAACAAAATACATTATGTTTTTTGCGTATTTTTTCTTTTTATTATTCAGATAACAACGATCCCATAACAAATCGAAGACCATTTAATAATTAAAGAATAATAACACTGTGCTAGTTCAAAATTCTAACACGCGGGAGACATACCTAGTAAACCTATATCGGGTACGCTGAATCCAGTGGTAATCACCGTTTTTGCTCTTGTTGAGGAGATATTCGCCTTTGAAGTTAGCTGATTTTAGTAGGGTTCGTCGCTTATGACTTCACTACATTTTATGCTTGTAATTCCCAAACCGTTCGGAATATCGCCTTACTGTCTTCAGCAAAGTTTTAGCTATTGTCACGGCCAACAACTTTTCAGAATATACCAACATAGAAAAACCTCACTCAAACACCGTTTCTTAACAAAATGTCCAAAAAACTCCATTTCTTTGCCATTTTTTCGTTAATTTTCGTCTAAATAATAAAGAAATCAAGGGAATTTCGCTTTGAAATCTCAAAACAAGAAAAGAAAACACATTTCCTATAGTTAATTCAAAAAATTCAAACGCACAATCATTATTTTAACTCAAAGTTTTATTACAATTCCAACAATTTTCAATCAATAAACATATAAATTCATGTTCATTTTTCTTCTTCTCCATCGTCATCCAGCAAATGTCTCCTAATAGAGTATCATGTTTTTTTCCACTATACCAGTGCTCAAGCCTAGCCGTCACCTGATGAAACCGTTCAACATGCTCATCTGATTCACATGGTGATTGTTCGGCAAACTTGTCTGCATGGTAATGTAAAAAATGAATTTTCAGAGAACTTTTACACCGATGTTACGGAAAGCAACGAGCATATTTTCAACGTGTACGCGCCAGTGTTCGTCACGATGAATTCCAAGTACATTTTCGATAACTCCTTTGACGCAATCCCAAGCAACGAGCTGCAAATTCGACAAACTGTTTTCAAATTGTTGGTCTCTCATCAAGCGTCGAATATCAGGTCCATTGAGTATGCCTGTAATAAAATAATTCGAAAAAATATGTGTTAAATATTGAATAAGTTAGGTTGATTGGTACGTATATAGTTTCACACAAACCTTCCTTTATTTTCATTCCACTCAGTCTTGGGAAAATTTGCTTCAAATCATTGAATGCATTGCCTTCAGGATCTAGGGCCTTGATGAAATTTTTAACAATCCCAAGCTTGATATGCAGAGGTGGAAGCAACACTTTTTCGATTGGCACAAGTGGAATTTCAACGACGTTTTCTCGACGCAATCTGAATCCTTGTCTCATAGGCAAGCTTTTACTGGCATATTGGTCGCCGGCATATCGAGTATCCCATAAACATATAAAACACATGTTTTTCATATATCCCGTCTGCATTCCTCTCAAAGGAGTTATCACCTTCAAATCTGCATAAATCTTCCAACGATGGTCTTCATATTTCACCAGATCAAGGATTTTTTCAATGATTCGTAATTTTATTTCGTTTTTGTGCTGATGGCAATCGGGACACTGTTTTTTGAGTTTGTGACATGAAGCAAAACCGCCTTGAGACTACTTTTGGACGAATCGATGAAAAGACGCCAGTCTTCTGGTTTATACTCATGATGCATTTTTAATACCAATTCCTTGATATCAGTGCAGTACGCGAATGAATTGTCTTCGATGGATTTGAATAAAGCAGTGAACTGTCTAGGACGGCCGATTGCTCCATATACTTTCACATCAGGTGCTAAGAAATTCTTTTTTTTCAATTCCTGAGTCAAAATAATGGACTGACGCTGCGATAATTTCAATCGACGAATAATTTTATCCAGATCTTCTTGAGAAAATTCGGCATGATTACATTGTGGGAGATACATTTGATGGTACATAAACCGATGCAGACGTTTCGCCAATAGTATCAAAAGTAGATGGAATGTACTCTTCTGTCGGACTGGGTCATTTCGGTATTGGAATGGATTCCGAATGTGGTAACGGCAACTGAACAAACCGAGTTCCTCTGAGTTCAACTTTACGTTTTTTAGCTCTGTTCAATCCGACAATTTCATGAACACAAGCAAAACAGTCATCTGGAATGCCAAAAGGCATAGATTGGAATTCACCTGTAATAAAAATAGCTTCAATTGATATAATTTTGAAATAAATGATAAATCATTTCATTTTACCTCTTTTCCATCCACTCAGTCCTATGACACAACCAGTACAAACGATTTTTGGAGCCCAGTTCATATCTTTGATTACCGTTTGGTTGAAATATTGTGTGTACGATTCAGCAATTTCTTCAGAAATTGAACGCTTGCTTGTCATTATAGTGAACTTTCCACAAATGTAGCAAAATTTAATGAATTTACTGTACGAATTCATTTTTGATATTTTACCAAATATATAACTTGTGTAAACTAAGAAACTTCAACAAGAAATGTCAATTTAAGAAATATCAGAACTAAGACTATGAAAAATGTCACACAAATACATAGCAAAATACGTAGTAATATCAGTGACAATACTAATAAATACGTATTAACAGTGACATCTGTGAGAAGTTTGAATTAAAATCATGATTGTGCATTTAAATTTTCTGATTTAACTATAGGAAATGTGTTTTCTTTTCTTATTTTGAGATTTTAAAGCGAAATTCCCTTGATTTTTCTATTATTTAGACGAAAATTAACGAAAAAATGGCAAAGAAATGGAGTGTTTTGGACATTTTGTTGAGAAACGGTGTTTGAATTAGGTTTTTTACGTTGGTATATTCAGAAAAAATGTTGGACATGACAATAGCTGAAACTTTGACGAAGACAGTAAAGCGATATTTCGAACGGTTTGCGAATTACAAGCATATAATGTACTGAAGTCATAAGCGACGAACCCTACTGAAATCAGCTAACTTTAAAGGCGAATATCTCCCAAATAAGAGTTAACTTTCAAAAACGGTGATTACCACTGGATTCAGCGTACCCGATATAGGTTTACTAGGTATGTCTCCCGCTTGTTAGAATTTTGAAGTGTCATTTTCATGCACTGTGTTACCGTTACAAGCGAAATAATTAACCTCAAAACAATGTGATCATGGAATAGGGTACTGATGACATATGATCGCTGTCGTTAACCAAGACAAGGTCGAACAACGATGGCCGTATTATCCAACCGATATCGACTAGGTTATCAACAAGTTGGGGAAGGTTAGAATGCAATACCGTCCTTATCAGGAGGTAAAGTTACCAACAAATGGAAAGTGGTGTAAAAAGCACACACTCTTCTATCGAAGGATGATAGAAAAGTGTTAGAAAACTGTAGCTTCAATGGGAGAAGGCCTGGAGAGTGAATACATCCCACATACATGTTGAAATACTGATTATGAAAATCCAGAAAAGTGTTGCCAATGCCTAGAGTATCCAATGATTTCGAAGGAAATTCGTTCAATATACTTCCCATTTCATTAAAAACTTTAACGATGCAGCTACTTCACCGTGATCATTCAAGTGCAAGACACGAATCCCTCATTTCGTTATATCCACCAGCATGAAATGAACGTGATACGAAGTTAAAGATGGAACTCGAAATAATTGATGTAATAGTGAGATTAGGAGTGTCGTTAATTGAAAAACTACTTACTCCGTACCTGCAAGAGAATGAAAAGTTCATGAAGTGAATAGTCCGGGGATTAGGAAAGTTTGTAATTGATGGGAGCTGGCAGGGTTTCTCTCTTACGCGACTCTGCAGACTCGAATAATGAACGCCTCTATGGATGCAGGGCTTCCAGTGTTTCAAAACAAAAAGATATTTTCTGTCCTCATTTTATTGAATTGATGGTTTTCAGATTCTCCGAGCAATTTAAGATCTATGACAGAAGAGTCTTCAGCTATAAATATTAGTCATGCAATTTTGCTTGAAAATGTTAGAAGAATACTTGACATTCGTTGGCATAGTCGAAGAAAATAGTGAAATCTGTACTCGAAAAAGTTTCTTCTATTTTCAAAACTGAATATTTTCCATTTTCGCTCGAAACAGAAACCAAAATATAAAAAGAAATTCAATCGCGTTTTTCGGAAATTTCGTGGTTATATCGAAAAGAAATACAAAATTTATAGACTCTAATCTACCCTTTTTTTGTTTTTGAATTTAGGAGACGTTTACTTGGCAGAATTCCATTATCAGTAATTAAAACAAGTAATGTTTTTGAGGAATTTTACTGAATAATTATGTTTCGTAACGCGTTTCACTACACCGTAGTTTCTGCAGACGAATGAATGTATAGAAATTATGACAAATATACCTGGTGTAACTGGAAAGAAGCTCGCCCCTAAAACTTTTTTCCTATCCAATATTTTTCAATGAAATTTTTTGAAATTGAATTGAAAATCAAGTTGAATGGCACTGACAGTTTATCTGAAACGCTTCCGGTTTCACCGGAAATGAGCCAAAGTTTCAATCTTTAAATGGCTCACCCTGTATATTTTTTGGGAAATCGAATGAAACTCTCTTTGTCTATACATTCAGTATATTTAAAGATGTATTTGCCGAATTTTTAAATCATTCTTGATAAATTTGTTCTCAAGTCTAGGTGGCTATGGCGACTCAGCTGGTTCTAAAATTGTAATGCACACAAAGCATAAACACAAAACCTTAGCTTTATTTTGGCATGGCGCATATACTAATCATCGTACATTCCAGTTGAATAAAAATTTAACAAAACACATAAATAACGCAAAATACACAAATGGACCATAGATGGAATGTCATCAAATCAATTGAGCATAACTTCACAATAGGTTTTCGAAGAGACTCCCATTCTGTTCCTGACACAGCCTATTGCGGCGAATGGTAGCCCGTACTACATTATCCATTTGATCTGGAAAAATTTCATTTATTGCTCCCCGAACTCTATTCTCTAAATCCTCTCGATTTTCTGAAGCAGTTCTATAAACACTATTTTTCACATGGGCCCACAAAAAATCTAATGGGGACAAGTCGGGCGATCGAGCTGGCCATCTGGTCGGGCCGTTGGTGCCTATCCACCTTTCATTTAAATTATTATTTAGGTATTGAACAATTTCCCTGCAGTTATGCGCTGGTGCTCCATCTTGTTGGAAAATTGAGTTATTAGCAACAGCCAGTGGTGAACCATCAATCAGATCGCTTATTTCGTTTTGTAAAAATCTTGAATATCTTTTCCCTGTTAATGGTCCATCAAAAATGGATGGACCTATGAGATGTCGCCCAGCATTGCCATCCATACATTAAACCCAAATCGCTCCTGGAAATTACCCTCACGTACTAAATGCTCGTTTTCGTGGGCCCAATAGCGCGTATTGTTTCTATTGAAGTTTCCGTTGTTAGTAAATCAGGATTCATCTGAATATAAAATTTCATTACCTTGGAAGAATGGTTGCAATATTCTAATCTTCGGCCATTATCATTTTCATAAAGGTGTTGATGAAGATTGTATTTGAACGAGCGAAATTTATGCTTCTTAAGAATTATCCAAACACTCTGATGACTTATCCCTATTTCGTGTGCGATTTCTCTGGTAGATGCCGTACAATTCAAATTAATGTACGCTAATACATCAATTTCAGAATTTTCGCTCACTATGAAATTTTGATTATCTGCAACAACCGGTTGCTGACGAAACTTCACTTCCAGTTTTGGAAAATAGTGCCTTGAAGGATGTTGCCGTTCTGGATAGCGTTTAGCGTATAAAATTGCTGATGCTGTAGAGTTTTTTCGGCATTCGCCATAAATGAGTACCATATCTACTTTTTCATTCTGTGTGTACAGCATTTCGTTTGTTTTTCTGCCGTGAAAATTCAAAAACTCTGAACAATTTATACCAACTCACAGATTCAGATGCAACACAATCTTATCTTATGACATTTAAAATTGAATACAAAAAATTCTATGATCTGTGATCTATCTGTGATAGGATTTCAATGCATTCCCAAAGCACTTCAGATAATGAGTTGAAAAACGAGTATTATACTATGTCCAGGATTACGAATGGAAATTTTCAACGAAAAATTATCAATTTGGTATCAAAATATTCGTAAAAATATTCTGCGTATTATAGTGCTAATGAGCCTCTATTATACCTTGCGGAAATAAGATTTTTTCAAAGAAACAATGTTTGGAATGTTACGAAGCCAATAACAGAAGGAATTCTACAGTTTAAGTGATGAATCCAAATGTACTCGATTTCGAAAGATGAATCACGCAGTTTTTTGTCGTCATAGCCACCTTGACTTGAAAACAAATTTATCAAAAATTTAAATTCGGCAAATTCGTCTTAAAATATGCTGAATGTACAGACAAAGAGAGTTTGATTCGATTTCTCAAAAATATACAGGGTGAGCCATTTGAAAATCGAAACTTGGGGTAATTTCCTTTGAAACCGAAAATGTTTCAGATAAACTGTCAATGCCATTCAAGTTGAAATAAATTTTCAATTAAGTTCAGAAAATTTTATTGAAAAATATAGGACAGGAGAAAAGTTATAGGGCGAGCCTGTTTCCAGTTACACCCCATATATAGATAAAAATTAGAATATAAATAGAAAAGTTCCTAAGTAATTAAAAGCTTATTGAGCTGCTTCTTTTAAGTGGTTATTGATGACAGGTATATCCAATGAAATTAAGGAATAGTTTGCTCCTTCAAAAATCGCGAGTAATGGAGATCGTTGAGTTGGTTGAAGACCTATATTCAGCAGTGGACTAGGATGGTTGACAGATGATGATGATGATGATGATGAAACTTCATTCAATGCGATTTCTATGTTTGTTTTTACAGTAATTGCAAAATCTCATTTATTATTTTGGGATTATAACTATGATTTTGCCTAAGCTATATGTCTAACTAAATTTGATTATTTCAAAATTTCAACGTAGGATGGTGCAATCCAAGTAAACTTCAAGTCCTGTGTCAGCAGGATAGTAATAGATTTGTCTAACTTACGAAAAGAAATTGAACAAAAATTGAACAAAATTACGGGACAAATGTGAGTTCAATAGATAGAAATGTAGATCTTTATTTATGGTTTACACATAAGGAATTATAAGTGTATGCACAGGTCAGTAGTATCACATTAAAATATACCTAATAATAAGAGACATAAATGGACTAGGTAAACTACGAAATACATTATTCTTGCAGTAAATAAGACTAATTTAAAGTTAGAAAATCCTCAGTATCACACAGAACATTATCAACTAAAAAGGTTTTCACTTTATTTTTAATTTTGCTAACTAACATTTACAGGAAATTCATTATAAAGTTTGAAGGACAGAAAGTTGGGACCATTCTGTAATTTGTGTAATCTAGAGAAAGGTATTCGCAAGTCTTGTTTATTGCGTATATTGTTGGAGTTTATATCACTGTGCAACTCTAATTCGCTAATATTTTAGTTAGCAAACACAAGGCACTGGAGAATGAACAGATTTGGTAATGTTAAAATCTTCAATTCACGAAAAACTTCCTTACAGCAGTCTCTATACTTGAGACCGCTATCAATTCGTATGGCTTTTCTCTGGAGTCTAAAAATTCTGTCGACTTCACCTCCATTGCCCCATGCCAATAAACCGTATTCGGATGTGACTCACAAAGAGCAGAATAAGCTGATTTCAAAACATTTTGTGAAACTGAGGACCTTAATTTTCTCAATACAAATATAATTTTACCCAATATCATAGCATGATTATCAATGTGGATTCTCCAAGTCAGCTTTGTATTCAAGTCAACACCCAAAAACCGAACACTAGAGATCTCTGTATGTCTCAGACTGAAGATCACCTTTTCAGTCTTCTCACCATTCATAGCCAATCAATTTCCCGAAAACCACTCCCGAGGTCTCGACTGTGCACTCTCAAACAGATCACTAGCCTCGACAAGATCACCACATGCCACAGAAACTGTAGTATCGTCTGCAAATAATATGCTCTCACAGTCAGTCATGTAGTTTGGAAAGTCATTAATGATTATCAAAAATAATAATGGGCCCATGACTGAGCCCTGGGGAACCCCTACATTGACTAGTGTTCTCTCCGACCAACTGTTCTGAGCATATATACATTGACACCTATTGAAAAGATTCAATAAATTTGACACTACCCCCAACGAAACCTTATCGATCAAGCTTGGCCAGAAGAGCTCAGTGAGACACATAGTCGAAAGCCTTCGTAAGGTCCAAAAACAAACTCAGTGAGGACCAACCCTGCTCAAAACATTCGGTAACGTTAGATATAAATTCAATTATTGCGTCAGTTGTCATTTTGTTCCGCCTAAAACCGAACTCATTTGGCATGAACCAGTGATTGCGCTCAAAATACGATAGAACCTGGTCAGAAAGAACCTTTCAAGAACTTTAGAGAAAACTGGGACCAGAGAAATCGGCCGATAATTTGCAACATTATTTAAATCACCCCACTTCGAAAGAGACACAACCTTCGAAATCTTCAGACAGTCTGGAAAAATTCCACTTCTTATACGTTTATTTATCAGGCGAGTATAGGGAATGAAGAAGTTATTGATATTCCGTTTCAATAATTCTGTTGTTAGACCATAGTATTCTTCCGATTTACTGTCTTAGTGAAAGTGTTGCATCTTCCACAATAACAGGGTCAACTACCTCGAATGAGAAACTCATACCTGCAGGTATTTCACGAAGAAGAAGATCATCTGGCTCAACGTTAATATCCGGAATAGCATCAGCAACCTGTCGTACAATCGATAAGAAGTAAAAACTATATTCTTTTGCCGCTATAATGGATTCATTACGTTTCTTAGCAATGTTACGCTTAGCGTTTTTAATCCTCCACATTGTCCTAGGCCGATTCGACGACAACCTAATAAGTTGATCGTTGGATTTGATTTTCGCTTTATATTTTTCATATCGGTAACTTAACCACAACCTATTCCTTGACAGCTTGAGATTGTCAGTTCTGTATCTATTATATAATTCTGTGACCAATTCCAGCCGATTCCTCATATCGCTCAGCTCTTCCGTATACCATTGCGTAGTGGACAATTTTTCCTCACAGTTTTCTCAAGGAAAGCAATCAGGTGGGAATTTTGAAAATTCCGGCAAAAAATATCAAAAGCATCATTGAAATTGAGACTCTCGTTATCAAAAAAATCCCAGCTCAACCCCTCCAGTAAATAATGAAGAGAATTGACCCCTCCTCTGTTAAAGGCCTATACCTACAATATGATACATTGGACGGCTTAACCCGAAAATCCACACTGAACTGCTGCGCCCTGTGGTCTGAAAACACAACACACCAGGACTACTCCCCGATTGAAAATTCACAGAAATATTGTCTAAGCAATTTCTATCCTTTTTGTCTCGAAAATGGACTGTTGGAGACCGTAAGTGATCAACATATCATACAATAAACCCCGACCCTCTTTCCTTTGTGTTGAAACGGACATTGAAGTCGCCACATAAAACAACTTAACTAAAGTCAAATTTATCTTACATAAAATATCATTAATGACATCCATAAAACGATCAAAATTACCCGAAGGTGAGCGATAAATAGAAATAACTACCGTATTAAATTTGTTTAAACGCATAGCTGCAACTTCGCAGTGGATCTCAACAGAAAGCGAGTTTATATCTTCTAAAACTTTAAAATCAGTATCACGACACAATATAGACACTTCCCAAGCTGCAGAACTGACCAACCAAAAATTGCAGCTGCATTTCAACACTCAAGAACAAGTTCATTCGCAAACATTAAAAAATGTTCAGACAGACGAAGTACGTCAGGTTCAGTCTTCTTTATGAATAAATCTTCTAGAAGGTTCAATTTATTGTTTAAACCCTGGACATTCAAATGCATAACACAGAATTTACAGATCTCTTTACTATTGTATACTTTACTTGTTTTCTTCTTCTTAATACATGAAATTGTGCTTTCAGAACTTCCTTCTTCTTTTTTTTTCAACCCCTTTCTGCTGTCCTCGTCCTCCTATGAAAAAAACTTACAACACAGATCCCGTAAGGCCAAAAAAAACGGACGCCAAGACCTTTTCAATGCCCTCTTTTAGGATTGTAAGTTTGAAAGAGGTAGTAAAGTGCGGCAGCCATGATCTAAGGAAGAGAGTGGAATAATAGTTCGAGGAAAAGTGCGGGCGTTAAATGTTTGGGACAGCTCGGAAGGAAAGAGACGGAATAATTTAGAACTGTTTTATAGCAAAGTTCTGTCGAAACACTTGAGACTTTGAAAAATTATTTTCATTACTCAATAAGACTAGTTAAATAACGAACGCAGAAATGTCGAATATCCTCACATTTTTCCCATGTTCGTTAACATTACCTGGAACTGGACAATTAGAATTACTGCATTCCGATAGTGTAAAATGGCGAATGCGCCAGTTACAATCTGATATTACTTCGCCACGATTCTATCATTTACACATCGTCAACGCTGACGACCTAATTCCCAACTAGTGTAAGGTGTTGTTTGTGCTATTTTCAATCGATTTTGAACTTTACCAGTATAAATCAAAGTCCCAACTACAACAGATCACTTAACTCCGCGAAGCGCACAAAAGCATCGAAGCCCCATATATATTACAGGGTAAACAATCCCACGGCCCTATTGACATCTATTAAGCAAGTTTCGGTCTCGGCTTGAAGGTGGCGACATCAAAACCAGAGACGATAAATTAAATTAAAGGCGTCGCTGTGATTCTCGCTTTCCAGGTATTTGTTGACAATAATTCCCGTTTCCGGAGTTAAATGGCCAGTGGAATAATGAACGCGAGACTGGATTTCGAAGATTTAAGAGATCCAATTAATGTCATTAAATAGATGTGTGAAAATAAAAATCGATATAATGACTAATATTCCCAATATCTTAAACTCTTTGAGAGAAACTGTCGCGTTGAAAACTAAAGTAATCTATAATATTTGTCTCTCTGCAGCATAATAAACAATCGTGTACTGCCAGTAACTGTCAGGATTACAACCTAATTATTTGAATATTTCGATGGATTTTGAGAGTAAAATAAGCAAACCTTTTTGCATTTCCAAAACTGTCATCTGAAATCTATTAGACTCACATTGAGTAAAAATCAGAAATAAATCCGCACATTGACGACTCTTATTCATCAACCAAAGTCGAATAAATTTGAGAATCCCTGATAAACGGAAAATATTTCTTACAATACATCGATAGATTTGGGCTAATGAAAAAAGAACCCGTACTTCGACAGCTCCAATTTCATTAGTTTTTAAATAATTGCTAATCTTCCACCGTCAATGATTCAGAGTAAAAAAGCATCGGAAGTAATTATGAATGAAATTAGTTTTCACGAGGAAAATATTTCTATGGCTAATCTACCGTCAGATAATCCGTTTTCCGAAGGAATATACAGGGATATCCACCGGGACCGTCCGTTAAAAACTTCTTAAGTTCCAATTCCAATATCAAGCTGAAATTTTAAACGCGGCCATAACTACCGATTTCCAATTGGAGTGAAATATTTTCGAAGTGATACTATTTCCGGTTATACCAGAATTGGGTCATCACTTTGTTATTTCAACTGGCAATCTACCTTTTTTATTATGCATCTAGAACCGACATTTGAGCAAGGCATAAAATACCCAAGTTGTTGGCCCCTATTTAATTATATTTGTTATGAACTCGATTTTTGAGGAACATTTAAAAAAATTGTAGCTCGTAGATCTTTTGCACTACAGACACAATTTTTGCTTGGGTGAATCAAGGAATCTTTTGAGCAATCTACACATGTCAAATGTTTATTGCGTTGTTTTGTATGATTTTTTCAATTTGGCCTTTTTCAAACAGCAATAACTCAATTTTTTCAAATTGCACGTGCCAATTTTCATATCGCCACCAGATGAAGCGTCAAATTTCAGATGGAATTGTATGAGCAATGACTATACCCATCTCTTATAGTTCCGAAATAATTTGGGAATATATTGAATTTTTATGATTTTGCAAGAACTAACAGAGAATGCTTTGAAATATTTGAATCAAGTAGCTGAGTTTGATATTTCAACAGGAATTGTCGTTATTTCAGATTGAAAATATCCAAAAAATACAACACATTTGGAATAAAACCACTGGTTATTCAAACGAAAATATATTTAATCTTTCTTCAATTCATTTTAGAATGTCAAAAAGTAGTGGGTAGAAATTGCAGGCAATTCAATGACCAATTTTCAAATTTACCGTCTATGAGTAAAATAAAATTTCGAAGCATTAGAAGAAATTTTCTACAATTCGGATGAATAAAAGTTGTAGGAACTAAGCGAAAACCAATCATCGAAGATATATACATTAATACGAATAAATGATCATAGGAGAAAACTAATTTAAGGTCTGAATAAATGTTCAATATGGGCTCCATTTTCAATGAATACCCAAATTATTTCAGAACAATAAGAGATGGGTATAGTACATGCTCATACAATTCCATCTGAAATTTAACGCTTCATCTGATGGAGATATAAAAATTGGCACGTGAAATTTGACAAAAATTGAGTTATTGCTGTTTGAAAAAAGCCAAATGGAAAAAATTATACAAAACAACGCAATAAACATTTGACATGTGTAGACTGCTTAAAAAATTCCTTGATCCTTCTTCTATCCACTCAAGCAAAAATTGTGTCTGTAGTGCAAAAGATCTACGAGCTACAATTTTTTAAATGTTCCTCAAAAATCGAGTTTATAACCAAAATAATTAAATCTGTCAAAGTTTTGACAGATAAGTGCCAACAACTTGGGTATTTTATGCCTTGCTCAAATGTCGGTTCTAGATGTATAATAAAAAAGGTAGATTGCCATTTGAAATAACAAAGTGATGACCCACTTCCGGTATAACCGGAAATGGTATGATATTGTAATTGGAACTCAAAATGTTTTTAACGGACGGTCCCGGTGGATATCCCTGTATAATATTCGATAGCATAAAATGTTCAAAATTACTTCAGCAACAAGATTTACAGCTATGAAGTAAATCTTTTTGTTGATTATTATCAGCATGAGGACTACTGAATGCATGTTCCAAAGTTTCGGGTGTACTTATCAAATTGAGTTTTTTTTCGTATCGTTCGTACCGTTATAGCCGTTTCTAAGATGAATAAATTGCTATACATACAGGGTGTATCACATAAGGCTTTACATGGCTAGAGGGAAGATAGACGTGACTGAGGTGATTTAGGAACTCCCCCCTATTTACCCCCTGAGGAGCTTCGTCTCAGATATACAGGCTGTTTTCTGAATTTCGCTTAATATTTAAAAATTCACAACTCTGCAACTGTTGCACCGAATACCAAGAAATTCGGCAAACAAGATCACCTTTGCAGCATCTATCCAACGCAGGACATAAATTTCAAAAATTTCAGGACCGGACTGAATAAATGTACCAAATTTGTTTGGAGGGTTACAATACTCTGTATAATGTTTTTTCAATGATTTGTTCACTGGTGCTCAGAGCGCACAAACAGTGTGTACGAACTATGTAATGAAGTCTGTTGGTACCATTGAAATGGCCTTGAAATAAATTTTTGATTTTGCTGAATGGCGAAAAATTCACCTGAAAAAAAAATTGCTATTGCTTTCTAAAAGAAATAAACGAGTTTGAAATCTGCTTGTTTTGGTTTTTTTTTCAATCATCATTTGAAACCTCAGTTTTTCCTGTTTTATCTATACGTATGGTCTTTGACTCACAATACAGATCTGGACTATCAATGAAATATTTTATGGCTTAAATGAAGACTGTTGCTTTCAAAACGATGAGAATATTGATGAATAAATAATATTGTTTATTCTGAACTCAACTAGCAATCTTACTTCTGATGTGTTGATTCGGTATTTAGCTCTGGTAAAGGTACTGCAGTTTGATTGTTTGTTCTTAAATTCAGACTATGAATAAGTAAGCGAGTGAAAATTATTTTTGATTATTACTGCTCACGGAGATTAATGAATAGTAACACATTATAAGGAATATAAAAATACATGTCGTTTCAACTGATTGCAATACTAGCGTGTGAATATTTCAGATTAATAACACAATAACAAAAGAAAAGTACTGACCGCTAAAACTAATAACTTTCGACACCCAATTTCAGAGTTTATTCTCAAAATAGCTTCCACCTTCATCAATACATATTTCCAAACGTCTGAAAGTATGCCTGGTTGCCTGCTGAATAATTTCAGGGTTTCCTCTGACGAAATCACAACTCTCTGTGATTCTTTCTAAGAGTTCTTCCCTTGTGTGAATTTTCCCCTGATAGACTCTTTCTTTTAGAGAGCCCCACAGGAAATAGTCAACTGGATTCAGATGCGGTGACCTAGGTGGCCAAGCGATGGGACCTCCTCTGCTAATCCATCGATCCGTATACTGTTGATTTAAATGATTCCTCACTGAAAGTGCGTAATGAGGACCTGCCCCATCATGGTGGAATATAAGATTCCTTATATCAACTTCCGCCATTAGTCGTTTGTGCAAGTGTTTCTCAAAAATTCGAGATACCGTTCCCCATTAAGAGTTCCATTGAAAACATGAGGTCCTATTAGTCGATTATTGTGAAGTGCACACCAAACATTGACTGAAAATTTATACTGTGATCTTTTCTTCAAGATAGCTCTCGGATTTACGTAGGACCATAAATGCCTTTTACGAGAATTGTATACTAAATCTCTAGTAAATATTGACTCGTCTGTAAAAAATATCCTACCGATGGATTTTCTATGTTAGATAATATAATTGCAGAAGTCCAATCGCGGATTTTCATCCCCAGGTTCCAAACGTTGATGATAGGGTGTAGTTTTTCTTTATGTAGAATTCTCCATACTTTCATGTGCGACATGCCCATTTAATTTGCGATCCTTCGAGTTCTGATGGAAGGATTCTCTATTGCTCTGTTAATGACCTGGTCATCGTTAACAATATTTCTATGGCGATCACGTTTTTTTTCCGCAGATGGAAATTTCCCATGAGTTCTCGAAAACTGGTAAGTTTGACTGAAAGTCTTCTGTTCGGAAATCTTGTTTGGTATTCTCTAACCGAATCTCGGGCATTGCCGTCGCAATATCCATAGACGAACAGAATATCAGCATATTCTTCATTAGAGAATTTGGACATTTCGGTTAATTAAGAAATATAAAATTTGGTTTTTCTGAGAAAGAACGACAAACTACTATTTTCGAATTTAAAATTATTCATACTGACATAAGTCTTCTGCCAGAAGACAAGCATAGAACGCTCTCATAGAAATGAGTACCTATGATTGCTTCAGTGGTTTGAAACTAAAAATAGATTGAGATGCTTCTTATAAAGAATGGAAGGTTATGCATGTTTCAAAAATTCACAAAGTATTGAAACGACTGAAACTGTTTTGATGCTCATACACTTGGTAGCAGTTTGCTCACAAGTTCCATTATTTCAAATAATTATTAAATTATTCAACATGCACGGAATTTGGTTTAAATTAAACAGTATACCTATTCTTTGGTGACTAATAGATATCTAACTGCCATAGCCAAATACAATATCTCTTCTTGAAAATTCAGATTTAAGACAGAACACCGAGAAATTATCATTCATTCATTAATGCTTCCAGTATTTTGATAGCGACAGTCTTCATAATATAAGCAATAAAATATTCCACTAATAGTCCGGACCTGTATTGTGAGTCGAAGACCGTACACAGATAAAACAGGAAAAACTGAGGTCTCAAATGATGCTACATTGAAATAGTATTAACATATATTCATATACAGACTTCAAGCACGTTTATTTTTTGTAAAAAACGAAAAGAATTTTTTTTAGGTGGATTTTTCGTCATTCACCAAATTCAAAAATGATGCTCATACACTTAGTAGCAGTTTGCTCACAAGTTCCATTATTCTAAATAATTAATAAATTATTCAACACGCACGGATCACTTGGTTTAAATTAAACAGTATACCTGTATACCTATTCTTTGGTGACTAATAGATATCTAACTGCTATAGCCAAATACAATATCTCTTCTTGAAAAGTCAGATTTTAGACAGAACGCCGAGAAATTATCATTCATTTATTAATGGTTCCAGTATTTTGATAGCGACAGTCTTCATAATATGAGAAATAAAATATTCCACTAATAGTCCGGACCTGTATTGTGAGTCGAAGACCATACACAGATAAAACAGGAAAAACTGAGGTCTCAAATGATGCTACATTGAAATAGTATTAACATATATTCATATACAGGCTTCAAACACGTTTATTTTTTGTAAAAAACGAAAAGAATTTTTTTTAGGTGGATTTTTCGTCATTCACCAAATTCAAAAATGATGCTCATACACTTAGTAGCAGTTTGTTCACAAGTTCCATTATTTTAAATAATTATTAATTTATTCAACATGCACGGATCACTTGGTTTAAATTAAACAGTATACCCATTCTTTGATGACTAATAGATATCTAACTGCCATAGCCAAATACAATATCTCTTCTTGAAAAGTCAGATTTTAGACAGAACGCCGAGAAATTATCATTCATTCATTAATGCTTCCAGTATTTTGATAGCGACAGTCTTCATAATATAAGCAATAAAATATTCCACTAATAGTCCGGACCTGTATTGTAAGTCGAAGACCGTACACAGATAAAACAGGAAAAACTGAGGTCTCAAATGATGCTACATTGAAATAGTATTAAAATATATTCATATACAGGCTTCAAGCACGTTTATTTTTTGTAAAAAACAAAAACAATTTTTTTTTAGATGGATTTTTCGTCATTCACCAAATTCAAAAATTTATTTCAAGGCCATTTCAATGACGCTAAAAGATTTTTTTACATAGTTTGTACACACTGTTTGTGCGGTTCGAGCACCAGTGAACAAATCATTAAAAAAATAATATACAGGGTGTTGTATCGCTCCAAACACAGGTTTGTACATTTATTCAGTCCTGAAATTTTGGAAATTTATTTCCTGCTTTGGATAGATCCTGCAAAAATGATCCTGTGTGTCGAATTTCTTGGTGTTCGGTGTAACAGTTGCAGAGTTCTTAATTTTTGAATACTAAGCGGAATTCAGAAAACAGCGTGTATATCTGAAACGAAGCTCTTCAGGGGGTTAATAGAGGGCGTTTCGAAATCACCTCAGTCACGTCTATCTTCCCTCAAGCCATGTGAAGCCATATGTGATACACCCTGTATATAAAAGAATTGCTCATTAAAATATAGAAAATACACGATAACAATAAATTCATAGCTATAGTTCTAGAAAATGTCCTCCCGCTCATTGTCTCCGAATAAAACAGAACACGTTTTGGGTCATTTCCCGAAGAGCACTCACCGTCAACACGACATCGAAAATGTCGTTGTCGACCCTTGATAAAATACGAAACGTGAGTCATCCAACGACGATTTAGTTGTTTTTCCGGCGGATTTTGTGGATGTCGGCTTTGTCTCTGTCTCCTTGGAAAAACTCCAAGCGCCAATTATTGCAAAGGTTGAGAAATTCTGGATGAGTGAGCGTCTAGATCGTTATATAGCGACTATGAACCGCAACAAATGAAATCTTGCAGAATATTGAACGACTGCTGACCCATTTTCGACAATTTCGATGAGAAAATGATCAATTTATTGAACTGGCAACAATAGAACTTCGAATTAAATTCATTAGTCTCAGAAGATTGTACAAAATATTTGGCAGGTTTAAAGGAATCATTCATTGAAGTGATTAGTCAAGCTCTGCAGGATAATCCCAATATACAATCGTAACTTGAATCTTTGTGAACTGTGTTTGGAACAAAATCATTTCAACTTCTATGATGAAATTTACATGAGCAATAACGGTATAATAATGGGTCATCATCTCAGTGCCTTACTAGCTGAAGTTTTGTTGGATAATATTGAGAAAATAATTCCTTAACATCCACTATAAAAAAATTGCACTTGTAATTGTTGTTGTTTTCATTAAAGATAATAGTCAAATATATAATACAGTGTGTTCCAACGAAAATTTGACCCCCTATAACTCCGAAATGAGTAATATTAGCGAAAAACACCAAGACACGTCGATTTTGTTTCGAGGGGAGCATTTTCGAAATAATTCGAAACTTCTCAGATCAACCCCTACCCCAGCAACCCTAACTTTGAACTTCATCATAGGGAATAAGGGTCGAGTGGCACCTTACTGAAAAGGTCTGTCAATTCTCCACCTTGATTTGTCATTTTAGAATTTTAAATTAACATACAGGGTGCCCCAACCAAGGGTGAAGTTGAATTCCTGGAAATCCCAAATACTAAATGAAATAGATTTATTTTGGCATAATGCAAGCGCAGGTTTATGCTCGGTCTAGAAAACGACCTACACTTGTGAATTTGGAGTTGGTGCAATCAACCCCTATTTCCAGCATCCCCAACTCAAAAATCATTCGATCGATAATAGGTCAAGTGGCACCTCGTTGAAAGGTACTGCAATTTTCTCTTCGAATTTGGTATTTTCGAAATTCAGAATCATCATACAGGGTGTCCCGAAGCAGGAACATTGAAAATCCAAATAACTTTTTGAAACTGGTTCATTTCGGTATACGAGAACATGTTTGATCCGAGAATAGGACTTTCTTGTGTGGTTATAGAATTTTTGCAATCAACCCCTTCCATTCAGCATCCCCAACTTGAAAATCATACAAATAATTCAAGTGGCATATCTTCAGAAAGGTTTTTTGAATTCCAGAATGATTAAAGCATTTCATTCAGTTCGGCTCTCCATACAGGATGTCGCTTTCGAAAAATTCAATATCGTCATTTGAAATTATCAACTAAAATTAATTCGAAACTGTTAAAAGTATTGGGGTACGATGTGTTGAGCATCAATTACGAAGAAATAAAGCTGATTTCTGCATTGAAAATGTTCAAATTTTTTTCATTTCCATCTGGCGTGCAGTCATCTGTTATTTCTCATTTTTGCAATGAAATATTATTATTATTCAGATCAGTTCCTCATTATTGTTGTTGTTCGTCAGTTGAAATTAATCTGAAAATGGTTTATTCCACTGAGGAAAGGGTCGAAATTGTATCGACGTATTTTCGAAATAACAGTTGTGCCAAAGAAACGGCAAGGATATTCGATAGGAACCATCCTGAAAGAGAAAGGGGAGTCAGTCACCAGTACGTTAAATATTTGGTTGACAAATTCCTAGCTACGGGTTCGGTGGCAAACAAAAAACATGAAGTGGCATGTCCTGTCAGAAATGAGGCAACGGAAGTGGCAGTAGTGGGTCATCTACAAATGGAGAATACTACTTCGATCAGAAAACTATCTCGTCTGACTGGTGTATCAGCTACAACTGTCCATAGAATCGTGAAACATCACAAATTTCACCCTACAAGGTAAAATTAGTGCATGAAATAAACGAAGATGATCCAGATCGTCGTTTACAGTTTTGTGAAAATCTAAGTGAAAACCTAAACGCTAATCCAAATTTTCTGAATAACATCTGTTTTTCTGATGAAAGCACCTTTATGCTCAGTGGTGAAGTGAATAGACATAATTGTCGATATTGGGACACACAGAATCCTCATTGGTTTAGAGAGGCCCACACGCAAAGGCCTCAGAAGTTGAACGTTTGGGCAGGAATTTTTGGCAATCATTTAGTTGGGCCTTTCTTTATTGAGGGTAATCTGAATGGAAATGGCTACCTACAGTTGTTAGAGGAACACATACATCCTAGATTGACAGAAATTTTACAGAACGATTCAACTCTTTCTGAGGATGAAATGCGTTTTCAACAAGACGGTGCTCCTCCGCATTATGATGCTCGGGTGCGCCAATATTTAGACGAAAATTTCCCAGGAAGGTGGATTGGTAGAAGAGGACCTGTTGAGTGGCTAGCCAGGTCACCAGATTTAAATCCCTAAATTTTTTTTGTGGGGCCATCTAAAATCTAAAGTTTATGCCACAAGACCAGAAAACCTGGAGGAGCTGCGGATGAGGATTATCACAGAATGCCGACTTTGACTCCTGAAGTTTTCGCTAATGTGAGAAGAGAGTTCGAAAATCGTCTGTATAACTGTATGGAGGTGGGCGGAGGTCATTTTGAACAATTGTTGTAATAATCAAGTTAGTTTTTTGTTTTCAATTGAATACAAGTTCAATAAATCTCGTTTTCCTGTTTAGATGAGCATCCAATCAGTTTCTCCATCATCCCTCATCCTGATCCTCACGCCAGAAAACCTCGATTGCCAAACTGAAACCAATGCCTCAGTGATTCAGAAAATAGAAAAATCTTTCTGGAACTTTGCCACTCAACCTGTAATCACTTGTATGATTTTTGAGTTGGGGATGCTGAATGGAAGAGATTGATTGCAAAATTCCATATTCATGCAAGAGAGTCTTATTCTCGAATCAAACATAAACATGTTCTCGTATTATACCGAAATGAACCAGTTTCAAAAGTTATTTGGGTTTTCAGTGTTCCTGCTCCGGGACACCCTGTATGCTGATTCTGAATTTCGAAAATACCAAATTCGAAGAGAAAATTGAAATACCTTTCCAACGAGGTGCCACTTGACCTATTTTCGATCGAATGATTTTGAGTTGGGGATGCTGGAAATAGGGGTTGATTGCACCAACTCCAAATTCACAAGTGTAGGTCGTTTTCTAGACCGAGCATAAACCTGCGCTTGCATTATGCCAAAATAAATCGATTTCATTTAGTATTTGGGATTTGCAGGAATTCAACTTTACCCTCGGTTGGGTCACCCTGTATGTTAATTTAAAATTCTAAAAATGACAAATCAGAATGGAGAATTGACAGACCTTTACAGTAAGGTGCCACTCGACCCTTATTCCCAATGATGAATTTCGAAATTAGGGTTGCTGGGGGTAGGGGGTTGATCTGACAAGTTTCGAATTATTTCGAAAAATGCTCCCCCTCGAAACAAAAATCGACGTGTCTTGGTGTTTTTCGCTAATGTTACTCATTTCGGAGTTATAGGGGGGGTCAAATTTTCGTTGGAACACACTGTATATTAACTTATATTGGTCAGGTTGGATTTGAACTTGGTAAAAAACTTATAATATACAGAGTGTTTTTACGCGTTTTGGCACAGGGCCATCATCAGAAAACATTACACTGGTCTACAATGGTTTTGTTGCTCTAGATATGAAAATGATTTTGGGTCTATTTATGCACACAATTCGTGAAACTATCAATGATTTTGTAGGATTTGCTCTGATTTCTTTTTAAATCTTTATTTTCATTTTACATAACGGAAAACGTAAAACAAGAAACAAAATAACAGATATATTTATAATGTCAGTTATGTTTTGAGAAATTCGGATACATCGAAGTAAATAAAGAGGAAAATGTCGAAAATATATTTCATATTTCCATAAAACGCCTTTTATGAGCTTTTCTTCTATAATTTTTCAGGGGACAATCTCTTTTCAAAGACCAGCAGTAATCTGCCATCATGTGACAATCCCATCGACCTTGATACATTTCTTCCATCACTTTTAGATCTTGATGAAACCGCTCTCCCTGTTCCTCACTATAATTTCCTAAATTATCCGGAAGTTTATCTAGATGATTGCGGAGATAGTGTAACTTAATACTCATATTTGCTCCTAAAGCCTGAAAGTTTATCAGCATATTTTGCACAATTTCTTCATAATTTGCTGCTTTATGGTTACCTAGGAAATTTTCGACAACCAAGTTGCTTTGCTCTACTATCTCACATACAAATAAAGCGAGGGTATTTTGTATATCCACTTTGTTGGCCAAGTAAAAAATTAACCATCTTTAAATCCACACAGATCGGCCATTGATACTCAGAGTATTCAATTTTCTCTAAAACTAATTTTACATTTTCATATTCTTCTTTGAGTTTCGTTGAATGGGCAATTGGAATTGATGCAAATTTATTTCCATTGTGCAATAAGACGCATTTTAAATTTCTTTTGCAACTATCAATAAAAAGGCGCCATTCAGTAAATTTGTAGTCTTTTAAACCCATGTCTATAAGCAGCTTCGCGATATCATTACAATACACTAATCCTTCATTTTCACTAAAAAATTGTAATAACTCTTTTTCTCGCGTTCTGTATGTTGTAATTGTTACTGTTGGTGCCAATAAATTTTTTTTTTTCTTTCAATCTTGAGGCTAACAGTTCTGATCCTTGTTTTGATAAATTGAGATCACGTATTAAATCACTGAGTTCAATTTGAGAAAATAACTTTGGCGTAGATGTTTCACCTTCCCATTCACTTCCACTAGTAGATGGTCCCGATTTCTGTGAATTTGGTAACATCATTGTTTCTGAGGGCATGCGAATTTCTTTTGAAATGTATATGGGCCGAGGGAGATTTACTGTGTAGAACCGGACATTTCGTAGACTGTAAGTCTGGTCCACGTTTGATTTCGATTAAAACCTTTAACATCTACTACGCAAAAGTAACAATCATCTAAATGATTCGTAGGCTCCATCCAGATCATAGGAATACCAAAGTCTAATCCAGAACGTTCACCTTTTTTACACAACCGTAAGGACTCAACTCAGGACTTACAAACTTTATTAGGAACCCATGGTTTACCTAATTTGTCCATTTTGAAACCAAAATAATCAACATAAGTCTTCTTGACAAAGTCTGTGATATTTTTTTTTGTTTTTTTGGTTTATAAATACCGCAAATATAACAAAATAAATCACTACACTATTTACACTTTCTTCGTGACGAACTCATATTTTAGACCAGAAGACAAATATATAAGAATAGACGTTCAGTAATTGAAACAAAATATTAATCCATGACACTTTATCCAGATTTACGTGTATATGTACTTCAATATTGTCAAATAACTAAGATCTCAGCTGTTCTGTGGAGCAAGGGGTCTGAGAGTGGGGATCAGGTGATGTTTGTATGCGCGAAAAAGTTGCGCAGAAGCCTAATTATGACTGGAAAATTAAATTTTATTTCTAACAAGCTTATAATTTTTCAAAAAATATAAGAAATGCAAAAATCATGAAAATACGAGCACATTGAGAACTTTCATGAATATATTCGTAATCTGGGCACTTGAAAACATAAAAATTTGCGATGATATCCAGGGCAACAATAAAAAAATTTTTTTGTAGAGCTGTGTTATCTAAAACAAAAATCATAATTTCAGTAAAACACATAATACAATTCTTACGTTAAAAGCTATTCACCTTACACATTCTCTCGTTACATCATTATCGTCACTGGTTAAACAATTACAAAAAGCTAGACAAACAATAACAGGCAATAACAATTAATATTTGAATATAACTGGTTGCAGCAATCCATTGAAAGGTATATTCAAATTATCAGATTATTATAGACATTCATAAATCCGTCAACGTCAGCTCTTGAATTCACTGTGTATTTAAAATCTATTTTTCTTTTTTGTTCTGTATTGTATATTTCATGTATTCTTTTCTTTATGAGTGGTTCAAAAAACTAGGTGGAAACGTTTCTTTTTAGTATGTTCTTCAATTCCTTCATATTTTTTTGTTCTAAATTAAGGGTGTGATAGTTTGATGGCTCTATCAAAATATATACAAATTGGTATCAGAAACCGACATGGAGTGTTAGAACCTAAATTTTGAATCAATTGTACCAAACCGATACAAAAAAGCGTTATCAATAGCCTGGTTGATAGAGCCATCAAACTATCACACCTTTAATTTAGAACAAAAATATGAAGAAATTGAAGAACATACTAAAAAGAAACGTTTCCATAGTTTTTTGAACTATAATATATATATATATATATATATATATATATATATATATATATATATATATATATATATATATATATATATATATATATATATATATATATATATATATATATATAGTATGCCTGAAACCTTTTATATTTCATTTATAGTGAGCTACTGAGTCCACTCCAATCCACGCTTATGCGCTCAATGAGCCAAAAGATACTTCAATCAAAACTTCATATTATATCTTCGTTCATAAGCTATTATCAACCTAAAACTGACTGAAGTTGCAAATCAAATACATACTTTTGCATCAATGTTCTTAACTTTTGTCTGGATGTCTGTGAAAGAACACAAATCTCAGGAAATATAATTCTGAACTAATTATGTTTAATTTGGGGCTAACAATGTAAATAGTTATGCCTCAAGAGGATTCATTGTTAAATTAAGTCATGTTCCATTATGTAATATTGATGAGCCTATAAAACGAGGAAACTGCAGTTGTCGTTCCCCTTAAGGTCGACAATTTGGTAACTTACGATCTGTTGAAAAGTTTTCTTGATAACCTTCACAATAATGAAATTATACCCTACGAGTAGTCTCTTGATACAAATCTTACATGATGTCGAACACGATCCTTCATCATTTGAACATGATAAAACGTTTAAGTGGTTCACGAGGGGATGATAAAAGTATTCCATGTGTTTCCTCGTTCCGCGTATCGTTCATAATTCAACAAGGTAAGTTCGCCAACCCGCTTAACAATTTACAAACATAGAATTTTACTCGAACGCACACGTATTCCTCCAGGTAGTTGGAAAGCCATTATATCCTACTTATGTTGGGAAATACATCGGCTCTTTCCAAACGTATGAATATTATTCCGGTTGTGATACTCGCGACTCAATGTTTGCTCATCATCTCTATGGGCTTGATAATGTGGGAATAAGTAGCTTAATTCCATTCGTCTATTAAGAACGAGCTGAGAATTTCGTATTCACAGGTTAGGCCATGAGGTTTGAGAAAAAAATAAGTTGGACATTTATTTACGAAAGAAGCTTTGGATCGGGTTGGCATTTGAAATGTGACACGACAATTTGTAATAAAATTATTATTATTATCGTGGACTTATGCACTATCTCAGCTGTTAGCTGGATATAATTTACCTTTCCCAGATTTAGCAATCAAAGGGAATAGGCTCGATTACAATATACTTGACATAAATTTCCTAACTATTCTACATGTATTAAGAATTACAGCTTTTTGCATTTCTATATAGGTATTCTTATGCAATTCTAATTTCTTAAGGCTATCATGCAAAGTTTTGGGTATTAACCCAGTCGAAGATACGATGATAGGAAGAATATCTATTTAATCGAGGTGCCACATCTGCTTGATCTCAATAGCAAGGTCTGTGTATTTGGACTTTTTCTCCTGGAACTTGTTCAGCACGTTGTTATTATTCGGTATGGCGACATCCACCAGAATTGCTGTTCTGGCTCTCTTATCATACACCTCTATGTCCGGCCTATTATTCGTCACCATTCTGTCAGTGATAACAGGCCTATCGTAGTATAATCTGAAAGAGCCATTTTCCAATACGGGCGCCGGCTGATACTTGTAATATGGCTGGAAGGTGTTCAGAAGTCCGTACTTGTGTGCAAGTTTCTGGTGGATAATGTTGCATACTTGATTATGCCTGTGAAGATACTCCGTATTGGCCAGTTGTTCGCATCCGGACGTAATATGCTGTATAGTCTCCGATCTTATATGGCATTTTCTGCACTTATCTGTTTGTAATGTTCCGTCCTTCATTATAAATTTTTTGTAATTGTTTGTAGCGATCACTTGGTCTTGGATGGCCATAAGGAATCCCTCTGTTTCTGCGAATAATTCTCCTTCCATTAACCATTTGTTGGAAGCTTCTTTGTCGATGTGTGGTTGATTAATCTCATGGCGATGTCATCCATGCAATTCTTTTCTTGACCATTGCTCTTGTTTTTCAGTATCTGATAGGAACGGTAGATTCAGCAGGTCATCTCTGGTAGCAAGGTTTAGTGGTGTATATCCCTATCTGCCAACGATACCACTCTATGGAGGTCAGAAGTGAGTGAAAGCTTTTGCAGAGAAGAATTCTCTGAAATTTTTTATCTGTTCGGTGTGTAAATCGACAACATCTATCAATCCGCGTCCTCCTTCTTTCCGCTTCAAAGTTGTTCGTAGCACAGACGATTTTGGATGATGATTGTTGTACTTTGTCCGCATCGTTCGGGTCTGCCTTTGAATATCATCCCGTTCTGTCTTAGTCCATCTGATTATTCCAAATGAGTAAAGAAACACTGTAATGGCGTAGGTGTTAATTGACTAAATTCCCCGAGTTCAACATTGATTTCAGCACAGTCTTCAGACGCTGACTGTATTCTGAACGAATCTTCTCCTTTGATTGTTTTTGGTCTAGCAATCTGGCTTGTTGGTATCCCAGATATTTGTATGTTTCGCCATCTCTCATGCACTGTATAATATCACCGTTTGGAACTTGTGTTTCACCATTTATGACTTTCCTCTTTGAATATTCAGGGTCTTACATTTTCAATCCCGAATTTCATATGAACATCTGCCGAGAACTCACTGACAGTTTTCAGCAAATCATCCAATTGCTTCTTGTTCGAAGCATATAATTTGATGTCATCCATATACAGCAGGTGGGAGGTTGTATGATAATTCCTTTCTGCTTTTATCCTAAATCCATATCCTGTTCTATTGAGCATTGAGGACAATGGGTTCATTGCTAAACAGAACCATAGTGGACTCAAAGAGTCTCCTTGAAAAAGTCCACGACGTATGGGTATCTCGTCGGTTTTAATTGATTTATTGTTCATGTTGACCTGCAGAGACGTGCGCCAGTGTGTCATTGTTGTCTTCAAGAACTCTACCAGGGCTGGGTGAATATTGTATATCTGCAATACTTCAACAAGCCAAGAATGAGCGGTACTATCGAATGCCTTCAGATAATCGAGAAAAGCTGAATGAACATTCCGATGCCCTACGTGTGCCTGTTTCATTATCACAGCATCGATGATTTGTTCCTTGCACCCGTGGTGTTTCTTTCTGCATCCTTTCTGCTCCTCAGCTAATATATTGTTGTCGTCGAGGTGTTGGTATATTCGATTGGATATGCATGAGGTAAGTATTTTGTAGAGTGTTGGCAGGCAAGGGATCGGCCTATATTGAGACGGATCCTGTGTTCTATCGCTCTTAGGTAGCATATATGTTAAGCCTTGCGTTAGGAAAGTGGGTGTTTTCTTGGGATGTTGAAGAACATACGTGAGCTGTGTCGCTAGGGCTCCATGGTGTTTATCAAACTTCTTGTACCAGGAGTTGTGGCCTATATCTATACCTGTGGCCTTCCAATTGTTCGTCGCTCGAACTACTGTTGTGATTTCTTCCTCCGTTATTCCATCGAAGTCCATAAGTTTGATATCGAGGCGTTCTTTTTCATTTGTGATCCATTCCGCATCTCTATTGTGTTCTTTGGGGTTCAACCATAGTGATGACCAATAGTCGGTCAAGCACTGTGCGTCAGGTACTTCTCTGTTATTGATGGTCGCAGTTTTGTTATTTCCCTTATGAAAATTGGCTGCGTTTTGGAGGAACCTTATTATTATTATTATTATGTTTTTCCTTGGAAGTATTTTCGTGTTTATTGAGTAATTACCAAAGCACGAAATGGTAATACTATATGGGACTTTTCTGCAAAAGATAACTAGGCTGAGAGAATATATTTGAACTCAGCAAAACATAGAATATCGACAAAAAGGGACTCATCTGATATAAGTTGATAGATTGTGAGTGAGGGTGGTTCACAGCACTACATTTTTCTTGGCAATTTAGGCTCGTCATGATAACTGTATCACAGTTCCTCAAATAGTTCCATCTTTTGTAGGCAGTCAACTGTTTTGTTCAGAAGGATCCTTGTTTTATAGGATAATATTACTAAAATCTTGAAATGTGATTCTGATCACTGCTGGGTATTCTGAGACGTATGTTTCGCCCTCTCATTTTCTAGGAAGTACAGCTTGAAATCGTCTCCAAAAGCAGAGTAAATTCTAAACAAGCGCCTCTTCAGCATATATTGGCATTTAAGGATACTGACAAATGTAATTGCCTTATCTAGTTCTAGTAGTACTATGACATTATGCTGAAATATATAGATAGATAGATAGATAGATTTATTACTAACAAAAAATAAAAACTACATGCCATGTCAAAATATTAAAAGATAAAAGCAACAACAAAACATTTGAAAACACATAAAGGCATGAACTCTCACAATCTAAAAACAAGTTCAAGAAATTTATCTTGGTTGGAACATCACAAAATCATTGCTCATCTCAAAATTCGATTGAATAAGCAGCTAGCTCCAGCCAAAGCTCATAAATTCTCCTCCTGAACTGTTCATCAGGCAAGTCTTTCAGCTCTCCAGGTAGCTTATTATATAGCTATATATTATTATATACGCCTTGGATAAAAGGTTACAAATAAGATCCGGCCAGAATGAGGTTAATTTAACTTTCATTCAGTCTACTATTGCCAATTAGAAATTTACAGTGAGATGCCTAGATGTTCTGCGTCTACCAGAATGTAAATGTATTACAATTTATTAATAATATGAATATTGAATTTAATCGTTTTAAGAGATCTTGGGTGGTAAGCTAAAACAGTAAAATGTTGAGGAATTTTTAAATGAAGTTTTACTGATTTGTGACATTTCATATTACGTAAGCTTTTTATGTTTATCCTCCTATATTTTTTACTGTTTTACTGTTTTCATTTTTGGCTCATACAGGGTGTTACATAATAGTATGTCACAACTTCAGGGGGTAAATCTACGAGCAATTTTAAGAAAAAAAGTTCATATAGACATGGGTCAGCGAGAGCTTTGTTACAGAGCTACAAAGTGTTGAAATTTCCGGAAAAAATTGGGTTTTTCTTCGAAACCCCTGCAGTTTTTGAGATATTCAGCCCAAATTGGGAATGCAAGCTATTTTCAAAGCCTCCATCATTACACGTCCTATATTTTAACTGAAATTCACAAAGTGTTTTCTAATCCGAGGCCATGTCTCCTTTTGCCCTTTCAAACTTTTTTGCAGTACGCCACTGATCAACGTCCAATCAATTTTCGTCATCTTCGTTCAATTCATAAACTTTTTGACACGAGTAGTTTTTCGTATCTTCAACCGTTTTCGAGTGAGAAATCGATGAATTTGAATTATTTGAATTGTATGTTATTCGCTAAATAATAAAAATAATAGAAATACTCGATAGGTATGTACAGAATTTGCTTTTATTTCGATAGCTCGTCTTCTGCGACTCAAATTATACTTATTCAATATCAAATTAAAGAAAGGAACAATTAAAAACTAAATAAATTGCTGGAAGTGTCCTTCACCTGCAAGAATACAGGCCTCTGTCCTCTTCGCATATTATTACGCACTCTTTGAAATATTCCTAGGGTAGTTATTATTCGATTTCTCAATTTTTCTACAGTGTTCACTGGAGTGAAATGAACTAAACTGTTGAGATATCCCCATAAGAAAAAGTCTAAACTATTTGAGCCTGGGGACCTAGGAGGCCATGGTTCTAGCCCACCCAGACTTATTCATCGGTTGTTGAATGTATTATTTAAGAATTCTCTAGCTTCTCCAATAAACTGTGCTGGTGCCCCGTGATGCATGAACCACATTATGTTTCCCACCAAAAGTGGCACATCCTCGAGCAATAAAGGTAACTCCTCCTCAAGAAATTGCCGATAAGCGGGACCGTTTAGTCTGTTAGGCAATTAAAATGGCCTAATCAAATAATTTCCAATTATTTCGACCCAGACATTTAGTGAGAATTGTTCTTGATTATGAGACTCTTCGATCAAGTGAGGTTTTACCTCAGACCATTAAAGATTATCGTGAAAATTTGTGATAACAGTTCTCAAAAAGTTAGCTTCGTCTGTGAACATTATTTCAGTATCAAAATGCGAATTTTTCCTAATTCTATCTAAGAACCATCGGCAGTAGAGTTTGGACGCGTTGAATATGAAACGGGTACAATAAAAAGTCGTGGAGAATCCTCCAAACTAGAACATGTGAACTATTCAACTGATTTCCAATTTTTCTTGTACTCACATGAGAATTCAAATCAATACAATTCAAAACTGCTTCCACAATATCTGGAGTTCTCATAGTTTGAGTTGCACCTTTTAAATGATTATTTGCAGTAAAAGTAGCAGTCTCCTTACTCTTCTGTGGATAATTGGAAATGTTGGCCTGTCTGGTGTTACTCGCTTTGGAAATATTTGGAAAATCTGATATAATCGCCTAGCTTCTGTTGTGTTTCCGTCAGCCAGACCGTACATGTAATGGATATCAGCCAATTCGGCTTTAGTAAAATTAGCCATTTTTTCTTACAGCAATAACTTCAAAAGCCTTAAAGCTAATCGTTAATATAATGAACAATTCGAGCAGATACTGGTTCAACTTTAGCAACTGTCAAAATAAATCAATAAATGAAAAAAATCAAATCCTACTAGTCATTTTTTTAATTAGAAGCGATTTCAATTCAGCGAATGCATACAATTGTTTAATAATTTTTTGCTCGAGAACGGTTGGAGGTACGAAAAAATTACAAGGGTCAAAATGTTTTTAAATTGAACGAAAATGACGAAAATCAACTGTACGCTGATCAGTGGTGTACTGCAGAAAAATTCCAAAGGGTAAAAGAAGACATGGCTCCGGAAAAGTGAACACCTTGTAGATTTTAGTTAAAATTTAGGACGTGTAATGATGGAGGCTGTAAAAAATAGCTTGCATTCCAAATTTGAGCTGAATATCTCAGAAAATGCAGGAGTTTTGAAGAAAACACCAATTTTTTCCGGAATTTTCAACACCCTGTAGCTTTTGCGGACCTATGTTTATATGAACTTTTTTACTTGAAATTGCACGTAGATTTACTTCCTCAAGCTGTGACATACTATTATGTAACACACTGTATATTGAAGAGCGTGAAACTGTAACTACAAACAAAAATGAAATAAACAATAAACAATTATTTCGGAAGGGGCCTACTTTGAAGGCGATAGAATATTCCTGGGGTACTTCTCATTGTGTCACAAGAGGTTATTATTCCATTTCTCAATTCTTTCACAGTGTTCAATGAAGTGGTATAAACTAAACTATTTAAGTCTGGGGACCTAGGAGGCCATGGTTCTGGCCCACCTCTACCTTTTCATCGGTTGTTGAATGTATTATTCAAGAATTCCCTAGCTTCTCCATTAAAATGTGCTGTTGTCCCGTTTTGCATGAACCACATTATGTTTCTCACCAAAAGTGGCACATCCTCGAGCAATAAAGGTAACTCCTCCTCAAGAAACTGCCGATAAGTTAGACCGTTTAGTCTCTTAGGCAGAAAAATGGCATAACCAAATAATTTCCAAATATTCAGACCCAGACATTTAGTGAGAATGGGGGTTTTCCTCAGAAAAATAATGATTATTGTGAAAATATATGATAGCAGTTCCCAAAAAGTTAGCTTCGTCTGTGAACATTATTTCTCTATTAGAATGTGCATTTTCTCTAATTTTATCTAGAAACCATCGGCAGAAATTCAGTCTTGAAGGAAAATCTCGAGGAAGTAGAGTTTGGACGCGTTAAATATGAAACGGGTACAATAAAAGTCGTGGAGAATCCTCATGAGTCTAGAGACTGAGAGATCCCCCAAGAGGGGTTTTCAGGATTTAGACCATGTTTCTTATAGGACAATAGGACGTCCTGTGGAAGTAGTAATTAACGAAATTGCGATTTAATTTTTCAACTTTGTCTGCCTCTATCTCGATTATTTATAACTTTTGGCATGATATAAATTTAGCTGAATCGCTTTACATGTTGTGTGTTGTATTACGTTCTAAGCCCATTATTCGTGACTACTATTCATTAAATAAGAGATATAAAAGACATGTATATCAATTTGCTAATATTTAGTCTACCGTTATTCTTGACAAGTACAGCAGACTATGCAGAATATATAACATGGCGTATACCTAACAATTTGCTTGGCGCAGCATTCGTACATTCAATTCATTTTCCCCCATTACTCTCTTCATTAAGCCTGTTTCATATATTCCGTTCGAATTAACGTTTCGTATCGTGCCAATCATCAGGTATACAAAGACGAAGTAGGAACTGAATATCGCAGTCACCCAACTCCCATTTATGGAGAATGTAGGGTGGCTCGTTCGAGTCCTTGATCAAATAGAGCATAAGACTATGTCGCGTAATATTTTCCCAAGTAATAAATAAGTTTTCATTGATATTTTATTTATAGAATTGCCACTGAGTTTTGTCTGGCGATATACACACCGGGTGTCCACCCAAGTTGGCCCATTAAAAGTATATGGAGAAAAGAATGACCGATTTAAAATTTTTATTTGTTGTCTTTAATGATATTCAAACTAAGTTGCGAAAATATTTTAATGATTTGGCACTTCGGCTTATAACGAAGTTAACACTATTTTTTTTATTTTAAATAGCGTAATATATGTTTCTATTTTTTATTGCAGAAAATTGAATTCTGAACAATTTTTCTCATATTATTGCCACCTGAAATCAACCAAAGAGAAAATATGAATTTTTGGATCGAAATTTTACGATTTTTGGTTCTGTCTTAGAAAGCATCATAAAAATACTTAAGGTATTATTCAATATCCATTATTTATAGCTCGTTGTAAGTAAAGAGGTTAATTCAGCAGAATTCAATGCATTTAGAGGCTTGACGTTATACAGGGTGTTTCCAAAGCATGTGACAAACCGTAGTACATTCGAAGGTACAAAAGTCCGTTTTTTCAAATTAGACTCCTATTTTTGCACACATCATTTAACTCGTAATATTAAAGGCCATCGATCTGCTTTAGGTTTTTCTATACTTAAATTGCATCGTTTCCCAGTTATTCGCGAGTTTATTCCAAAAATTATGATTTTTCGCGCGAGGACCCTGAAATTCGCAGATTGTATGACCGGAAATCTAACATTTTTCTAGAAGAAACAGTATTCAATGTGATAATAACAGTAATAAATTTAAATTATATGTTTACCACAATTATACAGGGTGTTACATAGTACTATGTCACAACTTGAGGGTGTAAATCAACATGCAGTTTTAAGAAAAAATGTTCATATATTCATAGGTCCGCAAAAGCTTCGTTACGGAGCTACAGAGTGTTGAAATTTCCGGAAAAAATTGTTTTTTTCTTCAAACCTCCTGCAGTTTTTGAGATATTCAGCTCTAATTCGAAATGCAAGCTGTTTTTTACAACCTTCATCATTACACGTCCTAAATTTCAACTAAAATCTGCAAGGTGTTTTATTTTCTGGAGCCATGTCTTCTTTTGCACTTTCAAACATTTTTGCAGTACGCCACTGATCTGCGTACAATCAATTTTCGTTATCTGCGTTCAACTTAGAAACTTTTTTTGAAATATGTCATTTTTTCGTATCTTCAACCGTTGTCGAGCAAAAAATTATTAAACGATTTTATGCATACGCGGAATTGAAAACACTTCTAATTAAAAAAATTACGAGTAGGCCTTGATGTTTTTCATTTATTTATTAATTTTGAAAGTTGCTAAAGTGGAACCAGTGTCTGCTCGAATTGTTTATTAAATTAACGATTAGTTTTAAGACTTTTGAAGTTCATGCTGTAAGAAAAAATGGCTAATTTTACTAACGCCGAATTGGCTGATATCCATTACATATACGGTCTGGCTGACGGAAACACAACAGAAGCTAGGCGATTATATCGGGTGCTCTTTCCGAATCGAGTAACACCAGATAGGCAAACATTTTCAAATATCCACAGAAGGTTGAGGGAAACAGGTACTTTCACTGCAAATAATCTTTTAATGTGCAACTCAAACTATGACAACTCCAGATATTGAGGAAGCAGATTTGAATCCTCAAATGAGTAGAAGTAAAATTGGAAATCAGTTGAATGTTTCACATGTTATAGTTTGGAGGATTCTCCACGAATCTTATTGCACCCGTTTCGTATTCAACGGGTCCAAACTCTACTTTCTCGAGATTTTCCAAGACTGAATTTCTGCCGATAAAATTAGGGAAAATTCTCATTTTGATAGTGAAATAATGTTCACAGACGAAGCTTACTTTTTGCTATCACAAATTTTCACGATATTCTTTAATGGTCTGAGGAAAAACCTCATTTGATCGAAGAGTCTCATCATCAAGAACAACTCTCACCAAATGTCTCTGTCCGAATAATTGAAAATTATTTGATTAGGACATTTTTCTTGCCTAACAGACTAAACGCTCCTGCTTATCGGCAATTTCTTGAGGAGGAGTTACCTTTATTGCTCGAGGATGTGCCACTTTTGGTAGGAAACAATGTGGTTCATGCATGACGGGCCACCAGCACATTTTAGTGGGGAAGCTAGGCAATTCTAGAATAATACATTCAACAACTGATGAATAGATCGGGGTGGGCCAGAACCATGACCTCCTAGGTCCCCAGAATTAAATAATTTAGACTTTTTCTTATGGGGATAAGTCAAAAGTTTAGTTTATACCACTCCAGTGAACACTGTAGAAGAATTGAGAAATCGAATAATAACCTCTTATGACACGATGAGAAATACCCCAGGAATATTCAAAAAGTGCGTGATAATATGCGAAGAGAAGGACAGAGGCCTGTATTCTTGCAGCTGGAGAACACTTCCAGCAATTTATTTAGTTTTTAATTGTTCTTCTTTTTTAGTTGGTTATTGAATAAGTATAATTTGAGTCTCAGAAGACGAGGTATCAAAATAAGAGCAAATTTTAGACATACCTATCGAGTATTTCTATAATTTTTTTTTATTTATCGAATAACATACAATTCAAATATTTCGAATGCAATAATTTTTCTCTCAAAACGGTTGGAGATACGAAAAAGTTAAAGTGTCAAAAAACTTTGTTATATTATATCTCAAAGACTGCAGGAGTTTTGAAGAAAACACAAATTTTTTCCGGAAATTTCAATACCCTGCAGCTCCAGATTTTGCGGACCTATGTTTATATGAACTTTTTTTCTCAAAATTGCACGAAGATTCACCCTCTCAAGTTGTGACATACTATTTATGTAACACCCTGTATGTAAATCCCTCAGTACGTCTCTGCGTAACTTAAAAATGAATATTCAAGAATACTAATTTTCATTTTGTTGGTAATTTTACCATTTTCTTCAACTCAAAAACCGAAAATATCTACTTTTCTTCAACAAATTCTTCACGAAAGAGAATACTGCTTTCATCGACCCCATTTCATATAACCTATGGCATTTGCATTCGATTCTCATCATTGCTGTTTCATGAGAACTTGATGAGTTCTAAGAGGGTCGGCAGCAGGTAAGCAAATCTCTTCCAGAACAGGAAATGAGAAACTTAATCCTCCTGAACAACAGAATAAATATTGGTAAATTCACTTTCATGAAAAGCGCCGTCTTTCAAAAATGCCAGCGGAACGGTTAAAATAACAACGGAATGGAATATGAAATATTTTGTTATTGGAAAGTAGTTGATGGAATTATTTATTGTTATTCATTTATAATAACACTGTGCTAGTTCAAAATTCTAACACGCGGGAGACATACCTAGTAAACCTATATCGGGTACGCTGAATCCAGTGGTAATCACCGTTTTTGAAAGTTAGCTCTTGTTGAGGAGATATTCGCCTTTGAAGTTAGCTGATTTTAGTAGGGTTCGTCGCTTATGACTTCAGTACATTATATGCTTGTAATTCCCAAACCGTTCGGAATATCACTTTACTGTCTTCGGCAAAGTTTCAGCTATTGTCATGGCCACCAACTTTTCTGAATATACCAACATAGAAAAACCTCATTCTTAACAAAATCTCCAAAAAACTCCATTTCTTTGCCATTTTTCGTTAATTTTCGTCTAAATAATAGAGAATTCAAGGAATTTCGCTTTAAAATCTCAAAATAAGAAAAGAAAACACATTTCTATAGTGAAATCAAAAATCAAAACGCACAATCATGATTTAAACTCACATTTCTCACAGATGTCACTGTTGATAAGTATTTATTAGTATTGTCACTGATGTTACTACGTATTTTGCTATGTAATTGTGTGCCATTTTTCATATTCTTAGTTCTGATATTTCAATTTGACATTTCTTGTTGAAGTTTCTTTGTTTACAAAAGTTATATATTTGGTAAATATATCAAAATGAATTCAAGCAGTAAATTTAATAAATTTTGCTACATTTGTGGAAAATTTACTATAATAACAAGCATGCGTTCAATCTCTGAAGAAATTGCTGAATCGTACACACAATATTTCAACCAAACTGTAATCAAAGATGTGAACTGGGCTCCAAAAATCATTTGTACTGGTTGTGTCATAAGATTGAGTGGATGGAAAAGAGAAAAAGAGGTAAAATGAAATGATTTATCATTTATTTCAAAATTATATCAATTGAAGCTTTTTTTATTACAGGTGAATTCCAATCTATGCCTTTTGCATTCCAGTAATTTGGAGAAATCCTCAAGAACATAATCCAGATGACTGTTTAGCTTGTGCAATTGTCGGATGAACAGAGCTAAAAACGTAAAGTTGAACTCAGAGGAACTCGGTTTGTTCAGTTGCCTTTTACCACATTTGGAATCTATTCCAATACCGAAAGGACCCAGTCCGACAGAAGAGTACATTCCATCTACTTTTGATACTATTGGCGAAACGTCTGCATCGGTTTATGTACCATCAAAGGTATCTTCACAATGTAACCATGCAGAATTCTCTCAAAAAGATCCGGATAAAATTATTCATCGATTGAAATTATCGCAGCGTTAGTCCATTATTTTGACTCAGGAATTAAAAAAAAAAGGATGTCTTAGCACCTGATGTGAAAGTATATGGAGCAATCGGCCGTCATAGACAGTTCACTGCTTTATTCAAATCCATCGAAGACAATTCACTCGCGAACTGCACTGATATCAAGGAATTGGTATTAAAAATGCATCATGAGTATAAATCAGAAGACTGGCGTCTTTTCATCGATTCGTCCAAAAGTAGTCTCAAGGCGGTTTTGCTTCATGTCACAAACTCAAAAAACAGTGTCCCTATTGCCATCAGCACAATAACGAAAGAAAATCATTGAAAACAATCCTTGATTTGGTGAAATATGAAAACCATCATTGGAAGATTTGTGCAGATTTGAAGGTGATAACTTTTTAAGAGGAATGCAGACGGGATATACGAAAAACATGTGTTTTATATATACTCGATATGCCGGCGACCCATATGCTAATAAAAGCTGGCTTATGAGACAAGGGTTCAGACTGCGTCGAGAAAACGTCGTTGAAATTCCACTTGTGCCAATCGAAAAAATGTTGCTTCCACCTCTTCATTCAAGCTTGGGATTGTTAAAAATTTCATCAAGGCCCTAGATCCAGAAGGCAATGCATTCAATGAGTTGAAGCAATATTTCCCAATATTGAGTGGAATGAAAATAAAAGGAGGTTTGTGTGAAACTATATACGTACCAATCAACCTAGCTTATTCAAGATTCTACGCATATTTTTTCGAATTATTTTATTACAGGCATACTCAATGGACCTGATATTCGACGCTTGATGAGAGACCAACAATTTAAAAACAGTTTGTCGAATTTGCAGCTCGTTGCTTGGGATTGCGTCAAAGAAGTCATCGAAAATGTACATCGTGACAAAACTGGCGCATACACGTTGAAAATATGCTCGTTGCTTTCCGTAACATCGGTGTAAAAATCTCTCTGAAAATTCATTTTTACATTACCATGCAGACAAGTATGCCGAACAATCACCATTTGAATCAGATGAGCATGGTGAACAGTTTCATCAGGTGACGGCTAGGCTTGAGCACTGGTATAGTGGAAAAAAAACTTGATTCTCTATTAGGAGACATTTGCTGAAATTCACAGCAAGATGAAGATGGAGAAGAAGAAGAATGAACATGAATTTATATGTTTATTTGTTAAAATTGTTGGAATTGGAATGAAATTTGAGTTAAAATCATGATTGTGCGTTTAAATTTTTGATTTAACTATAGGAAATGTGTTTTCTTCTTATTTTGAGATTTTAAAGCGAAATTCCTTGATTTTCTATTATTTAGAAGAAAATTAACGAAAAATGGCAAAGAAATGGAGTTTTTGGACATTGTGTTAAGAAACGGTGTTTGAATGAGGTATATTCAGAAAAGTTGTTGGCCATGACAATAGCTAAAACTTTGCCGAAGACAGTAAAGAGATATTCCGAACGGTTTGGGAATTACAAGCATATAATGTACTGAAGTCATAAGCGACGAACCCTACTAAAATCAGCTAACTTCAAAGGCGAATATCTCCTAAACAAGAGCTAACTTTCAAAAACGGTGGTTACCACTGGATTCAGCGTACCTGATATAGGTTTACTAGGTATGTCTCCCACGTGTTAGAATTTGGAACTAGCACAGTGTTATTATAAATGAATAAGAATAAATTTCCACGCACTATGTAATTATTATAGAGGAAATCAATATTTTCTGTTAAAAAAACCATAAAAAATATACATAACGTAAGTTTAGGCACAAAATTCGGGGGCGTTGATGGATTCGATCCCGACACGTCGAAAGGAAAAGTAGTTGATAATTGTCAGCAACTATGAATATTCTTTGCAGAAAAACTTGAAAACAAGCGGCGAACAACGATGGAACTGTGTGGATATAAATGTTTAATATATCGCAAGCAAAGATTACTTGACTTTGAAGAATTCTTATCGTTAGAACGTTAACAAAACAGAAAACTTCTTCAATTCCTTAGCATAATCTATTTTCACTTTTCCCTCAGTAGCACGAATCAGAGTGGCAGTGCTAATTTCAATCGATATAAAAAGTAATAAGTAATTTACCGGTGCCGGATGCTAAATTCTATGCGGAATCGATGGTGAATAGCGATATGTTTCGTTGGGTTCACGGTGTTTCCGCTCAATGTAAATGAGCAGCTGTTGTTGGCAAATTGACCACAGGTCATTACAATCAAGAATGCTCGTACACTAAATAGCTCATTAAACCGCCAATGAGAAATGGGATCGATCTAATACCGGAATTGATTTCAAGTATATTTATATCTTCATTGGCAAAGAAAATAGTAAATATTAAATAAACATGTGTATAAAAAATGAAGGACACTCTTTTATCTGCTTATAGATATCCGAAACACGGTCATCTAGATTTAACAGGGTTGAACTAGATTGAAACCCAGTAACGTTACGTCACGAAGAATAAAGTCTGATGAGTGCACAATACTTCGTGCGCTTGAGATTGCGTAAGTTTGTCTACGAGGTGTGTAAATGAAGTAATGAGTTTGACGTTTTTTTCGTTAAAACTTTCGCAATTTTAAAGCTAGATCATTCGTTCTTGCTTCATTGGAAAGCCAAAGAACTAGGTTTTTCAGAAATTGTATCGAAATTTCACTTCCGGTGAAATCGAATATGGCTGACTCATTTGAGAATGAGCAATATTTCAATATCGCAGGAACGTTTTTTTTCACTAAAAAATTCGAATGGGGCATTCAGTCGATAATTCAGTCTTTTCTGAACAATTTGACATATTGATCTCGAAAATATTCCAAGAATTGGTAAAAGAGTAGCGTGAAGAATTTTTTTCATTCTGATTTTCAGCTGAAATCGAAATATTTTTTCACCTTGAAACGTTGGCACTCCTGAAGCTGTTGTGTTATTCATGGATATTCTAAGAATACAAAGAACCATATTTTACTAAAACCAACCTAAACTTTGATTTTCGCTCGAATTCAAAATGGCCGACTTCCCCAAATATTAACAATTTTCCCCGCGGATTGAAAAATTTTTCGCTGTCGCAATGTATCAACTTCGTAATTCAATCACTAGATTGAACCTTTTTCTAAGATTTGGCATCTCTGAGACATTTGGGAAACAGTCAAGCTGGTTCCTGAAGTTCTGATACGGTTGATTGTTAGTGCAGAAATTCGCTGAATGTTATTATTATTGCAATACAAAAAATGTAGAGTTGATGCTTGAAACAGATTATGGAAAAGGCGAGTACTTGTATTCTAATAGTTCTAGCTGCACCAGTATCTTCTTCCTAATGACCCTGTTGTCCGAAATTCGTCCTCAAGGTCATAGATTGAACTTGTTCTGTAATTAGGGGCTGGAAATTGGCGTAATATTTGCCTAGAAGTATAGCCACGCACAAAAAAACATTCAATGAAACGCTTATCCTCATTTCTTAAAACCATTGTTAACAATTTCAAATGTCAAAATAAGCAACACCAAGATAAAATTCGAGCTCGAAGCAGATGTCGTCTAAAACTCGATGACATTTCATTATTTTTTGTTTATCATAGAATTAATGCATGCAGTCTATGTTCAGAGGTTTCACAACGGAGGTGCATATAATGGTGAAGAGAAACATTACTGACGACAATTGGCACGATTCTGAATTAATATTCGAGTTCGACCCATCAAAATGATGGGAAAAGTTCAATCTATTGATTGAATTAAGCAGTTGATTCATTGCGACAGCGAAAACTTTTCAAATGTGCTGGAAAAATTGTTAATATTTGGGCAAGTTGGCCATTTTGAATTCGAACGGAAATTAAATTATAGGTTGGTTTCAGTAAAAAATGGTTCTCTGACTTCCTAGAACACCTATGAAAAACACAACAACTTTAGGAGTTCCTACGCCATGAGGTTAAAGAAATATTTCGATTTCAGCTGAAAATCAGAATAAAAAGCAATTCATCACGCTACTTTTTTACCAATTCTTGGAATATTTTTAAGATCAATATGTCGAATTGTTCACAAAAGACTGAATGCCTCATTCGAATTTTTTAGTGAAAATAACGTTCCAGCGATTTCGAAATATTGCTCATTTCCGAATGAGTCAGCCATATTGGATTTCACAGGAAGTGAAATTTCGAAACAATTTCCGAAAAGCTTAGTTCTTTGGCTTTTCATTGAAGCATAAACGAATGATCTAGCTCTAAAATTGCGAAAATTATAGCGGAAAAAAAAGTTGTCCGGTTTCTCTGGTGCACCCTATATACACTGAAATGAAGGTATTGATTGTTTATATGAATATATAAAATAGTTTGTTCGGTCTCTAAAAGGTAGGATGTGGACTGTTGAGAGTCGTTAAGAATTAGTAAAACTACAATTTTTAATCTGTAAAAATAAGACAGAACCTACCGTTATACCCACTTGCTTGAAAGTAATCACATTTTTTCATCTTGAGGAGACTTTTAAATGATTCGTTAATGTTCAAGAGGACAAAAATTAAATTATCTAGAATCATATCTGAGATATTTTGGCCTTTTCAGTTTCGAACGCTATATCAAAGCCATACTTATACGTTAAAAAGTCTTTTACTCTTCAGAAGCTAAGTAAATCCGTCTTTAAGAAATTTTTAATTAAAATTTGGATTAGGAAAAGTTCATTACCATCATCGTGTTGATGTTCCTCTTTAGGTCGTTAATATAAGCAAGGAGGCGTAATAAAATTACGTTAATGGGGTTCCTTGATAGTAGGCCAAAGATTGTGAGGAATGAGTGAAAAGTTTCCTAGTTTTATAGAAGAAACTGGGTGGAAGTTAGTTATATAAAGTTAATATTATAAGAACATTTTTCGTACTATATATCGAATAAGGTCACTATATATGATACGTATAGTTTAGAGAAAAATATGTAAAGACTTTAATATCTGTGGGTGTGTTGAAAATTAAAAATAACAATGGTCATACTTTGGGAAACTTTCAATCAGAAGACACTCTATCGATTGGAACAACTATTTGGTAGTTAAGCATGATTAAAACACAAACGGAGTTTTTACTTTGTTTTTAGTTTCAACAGAAACTATATTAATAGATCATTATTACCGCAGTTTCCAATCCTCATTCATCGTGGGACGGTATGAAAACCAAGAGATAGGAAATATACAGGATGGCCCACGAGTCACTGGAAGTAGCATAATGCCAAGAAGACGATAGATTTTTGTAAATGAGATAAAAACACAAGGTTTAACTTTAATCTACACTTTATTTGAAAAAATTCGACGACGTTTCGCTGACGCAGCAGCTTTATCAAGAATGAAAAACAGAATGAAGAGTATGGTATTATAAACAAATCGTAGAACAAGTTGGATGAATAACAGGAAATCCACTGATTGATATGAAAGTCAATTATTAATGTTATTTTTATAATTTAACAATGTCATTTTAACTTTTGATAGTTAAACTTGTGTTGAATTGATGTAATGAGTAGTTATGTATAACATAATCCATACATACATACATCCAATTCAACACAAAGTTGCAGCTTTAAACAGCAGGGTACATCGGTTACTCAATTTACCTTTATCAGTAGAAGATTATAATAAAGAGTTAAACATCATCAAACAGATAGCCATTAATAATTCATATAATCCGGATATGATAGGTCTAATCATTCGTAAAAACTGTATCAGAAAGCAATAAATGAAGTATATCCTATTCATAAAGACTATAAAATATTCAACAGTTTAACATTCTGCGGTTCTGCAAGTACAAATATTAAATCCTTTTCGTCAAACAAAATCTTAATATAAATTTCAAAACTTCTAATAACTTAGGTAAACATATTAAAAATAATAAATCTCGTGTTGAAAAATCAAGTAAATCAGAATCTATAAACTCAATTGCGGTTCTTGTGATAAAATTTATATCGGTAGGACCTATAGGAGTTTTGACATAAGAACATCTGAACATAAACGTAGCTTCGATAAAAATAAATCTGATTCAAATTATTCAAACCACCTAATAAAAGAAAACCATTCATTCAATAAAACTTTGACATATTACATATAAAATCAAAAGTTCAAAATTAGATCTCCTAGAAGCATTAGAAATAAATAGATACAAACATTCGGACAAGCTTTTGAATGAACAGGTAGATGTGAATTACTCACCCCTACTTAACTTGTTTAATTAGTTTTATTACCTTTCATACTAACTGTACGATGGCTCGGTGTGGATTTTCCTGTTATTCATCCAACTTGTTCTACGATTTGTTTATAATACCATGCTCTTCATTCTGTTTTTCATTCTTGATAAAGCTGCTGTGTCAGCGAAACGTCGTCGAATTTTTTCAAATAAAGTGTAGATTAAAGTTAAACCTTGTGTTTTTATCTCATTTATATCATGGATCTACATCAAGTAACGGCCTCCACAATGCAAATAGATTTTTGTATTTTTTTACTGCGATATGATGAACTTCTGTTACGGTCACAATTTAAAAATAATTTTTTATATTCCGTTTTTGAAGAACAAATCAAAATTATATTTTTTAAAATAGGATACCCTATATATTTTGAAGATTTCAGCTTTGTGAGATCAAATGGAGATGACTTTGTTCGATATTCCCCATACCTAAGTTCAATGGTTTTCGAAATAGCCGGCATGGATCCGCATTATGCGTAAACCACTGGATGCGAAAAAACTAGAAGTAAGTGATCTGTTTTATTAGAGACTTGTTTGTGAGGAAGTGGGGGTACAATGAAGGGTGAAATAAAGGGCTCATATGTCGATATCCATAAGGGAACCCTTGATAATAACTATAAATTAACCGTTTGGTTCTTGTTGTCGAAAATTCCAATTATTATTAACTTAAATGAGATAAAAAACACAAGGTTTAACTTTAATCTACACTTTATTTGAAAAAATTCGACGACGTTTCGCTGACACAGCAACTTTATCAAGAATGAAAAATAGAATGAAGAGTATGGAATTATAAACAAATCGTAGAACAAGTTGGATGAATAACAGGAAAATCCACACCGAGCCTTTATTTGTTTATTTATTGCTTTCTGATAGATCTATCAGAAAGCAATAAATGAAGTATATCCTATTCATAAAGACTATAAAATATTCAACAGTTTAACATTCTGCGGTTCTGCAAGTACAAATATTAAATCCTTTCTCGTCAAACAAAATCTTAATATAGCTTTCAAAACTTCTAATAACTTAGGTAAACATATTAAAAATAATAAATCTCGTGTTGAAAAATCAAGTAAATCAGGAATCTATAAACTCAATTGCGGTTCTTGTGATAAAATTTATATCGGTAGGACCTATAGGAGTTTTGGCATAAGAACATCTGAACATAAACGTAGCTTCGATAAAAATAAATCTGATTCAAATTATTCAAACCACCTAATAAAAGAAAACCATTCATTCAATAAAAACTTTGACATATTACATATAAAATCAAAAAGTTCAAAATTAGATCTCCTAGAAGCATTAGAAATAAATAGATACAAACATTCGGACAAGCTTTTGAATGAACAGGTAGATTTGAATTACTCACCCTACTTAACTTGTTTAATTAGTTTTTATACCTTTCATACTAACTGTACAATGGCTCGGTGTGGATTTTCCTGTTATTCATCCAACTTGTTCTACATTTGTTTATAATACCATATCTTTCTGTTTTCATTCTTGATAAAGCTGCTGTGTCAGCGAAACGTCGTCGAATTTTTTCAAATGAAGTGTAGATTAAAGTTAAACCTTGTGTTTTTTATCTCATTTATATCATGGATCTACATCAAGTAACGGCCTCCACAATTCAAATATTATTAACTTTTTCAATCACTCGATTTTCGGAAATGAATTGGCAGCATATCATCTGAATAGATTCACTTCAAAATCAGGAGAACGTTTGGAAATTCCTTTTAATTCTTATGAGACTGCAGGGTAACGTACTCAAACCACCACTTCATCTTTAGAAGTCACGTTAACACATTTCTGAACGTAAAATTTTTCCATTTCCTCTTGATTTCGGCAAGAATTGAAAAAAGTATAACTTTTATAATTGTTTTTTCTAATAAATGTAAGAGATTCTTAGTTTATTTCATAAATTTTCACAACAGAGTTACACCTTGCGGCCAAAAAATTAAAACGGATATTCGCACCCTTATTTTCAATGATATGGCCACACAATAAATCTTTGCAGGATTTATTTCATTAATTTGTCAAAAAAGGATAATGGCTAGCAAAAGTGTGCCGATGCAAGAGTTAACTGCTTGGCCCGTTGTAACGACGATGGCCATTGCTTTTCGAGATTTTCAAAAAAGTATTCTGATCCATTGGAAACATTCAAAAGGTAAAAACATAATAATATTGAAATATTATTCAATATTAGTGAACCGTTTGACGGAATAAATGTCAGATAATAGTCAAAACCAGTACAAAAAAATATTATTTTACTCAGACATCCACCATCTTACAAATTAATGAATTAATTCCACATCAGCCCTGTTACTCAGGTTTGTCTTCATGTATATTTTCAGATAACTGAATTTAACTGATTATAAAATATTCCTGTTGATTCAAGGAGTCGTAATGTTTGTGAATAAGTATTTTGTACGTCAAAGAAATTAATTTTTCGATGGTATTAAAATATCGTAAATTCTCAAATTCAATTGTATTTAGTTTTACTATTTTCTTTGCGAGAATCGACCATCAATATGAGAGATAATAGTACTTACAACATATCTTTTTCATAGTTGAGCAGCGTTTTCAAGAACTTACCTGAAAAGAAAAATTCAATTTTAAAAATATTCAGATGGGTATTTCTTTGGAAATAATTTGCTAGGCAATGAATTATGGTACTAATATATATCATGTCTTCCTTTAAAAACACCTTCGATTGTAGAGGTAGAAAATAGATCGCAGCTATCTTCTCTTGTTTTCTAATTACCGGATTTCTCGATTCTCCGGGATTTGAGCTCATGCCTATGTTTACTATCAAAGTTAGGAGAAAACACGCATTTTTTGAGTAGAATACAAGGAACTTTATCATAATATAATAAAATGGGAACCGTCCAGGGTTCTTTGAAAAAAGTTAGTACCTATGTATATAAATTTCTAAGAAGTCTCTGCTAGCTGGCCACTTCGTTTACCTCGCCTTATCCCCTTAGATTTTTGTCACTGAGGCTAGATTCATTCTATAAAAAAATCCATAATGATATAGAAGAGTTGTAAAAAACTTGTATAGCTTCAGTGATCTATATTCAAATTCAAAATGCAAGCAGAATTATATCGGCTTGATTAAAATACTTTTAAGTAGTTATATATATATATATATATATATATATATATATATATATATATATATATATATATATATATATATATATATATATATATACGAAAACTAAACAGAGTCTATATCTACCAAGATATTCCTTGCTGATCAAAACGCAAAAACAGGTCAATTTTTGTTTCAAGTGGGACATCTTTTGGGGTAGAATACTTGCCTGAAATATCAACCCCCTAAGCGGGGGTTGAAAGACTATTTCCCTGAGACTTTTCAAGTTTCAGTGTAAAATGGAATAGATCCATGCTGATCAATAGCAGTCATCATCAAGTACCATCCTCATCTCGAATATCAACCCCTGCAGCAGGGGTAACAACCCTGGAAGAGGGTAGATGGGTCGAAACAAAGGTATTATCATTTTTTATTGAAAACTGTGGAAGATACAGAGTGAGCCACTGAAAAATAGAGAAGACTATCGCCCCAAGACTATAGGAGCATCAGTGCGAAAAACTGGAATAGATTCATTTAGGTCAAAGATGACAGCCTTTGATCTGAAATGAATCTGTTGCATTTTTCTGCACTAATACTTGAATAGCTCAGGGCGATAGATAGTCTCCTCTAATTTTCAGTAGATCACTCTGTATCTTCTACAGTTTTCAATCAAAAATGAGAATTCGTTCACGGGTATGCAGACAAAGATAATACCTTTCTTTCGAGGTATCACTCGACCCATCTACCCTCTTCCAAATTTTCAAGGGTGGTCACCCCTGCTCTAGGGTTTGCAATTCGAGAAGAGAATGGTACTTGATGATGACTGCCATTGATCAGCATGGATCTGTTCTATTTTACTTCACTGAAACTTGAATAGTCTCAAGGAAATAGTCTTCCTATCTTTCAATTGCTCGCCCTGTATCTTTTACAGTTTTTCATTAAAAACAGAAATTCGTTCAAGGCGATGTAGACAAAGATACCGCCTTTCTTTTGAGTCATCACTCGACCCATCTAACCGAACCTAACCTATTCAAAATGTTCAAGGATTGCAACCCCCGCTTAGGGGGTTGATATTTCGGGCAAGTTCAATACTCCAAAAGATGTCCCCCTTGAAAGAAAAATTGACCCGTTTTTGCGTTTTGATCAGAAATGAATATCTTGGTAGATATAGCCATATGTTTAGTTTTCGTTGAAGCATATATATATATATATATATATATATATATATATATATATATATATATATATATATATATATATATATATATATATATATATATATATATTACCATAGAATTGATAACACTTGGGATGTTTTGTGTGAATTCCCACCAACATACTAGATGAAACAATGACGATGAAAACATTTCTGGCAAAATTCTCAGTTTACAGAAAATTCGCCAAGCTTGTTATATATATCAGAAAGAGAAGAAAACATCGTATATTTAGAAAATCATCAAAAAGAAGTTTTAATTGCACCCATGCATTCTACTCAAAAAATTGCCTGTAGAATATCAAAATGAAATTGTACCAAACCAGATAATGGCTTATGCCGAAATCCTGAAAAATCGACAAATCCAGAATAACTCGTAAATAAATGAAAATAAGTGCGATCTGTTTTCCAACGAATTTTCTTCGAGAAGGACGGAGATGGAAAAGTCATTCTCCTTTATTTATTTCACTTAGATTCCGTACTAAAACATATAAAATGGGACACTCTGTACGTATTGCCCCTGTATTTACACAAATTAAATGTTATGAGCCTACAACTTCCCTTCCACCGGAAACGAATTCCTTAGAGACACGAGCCTCCTCTTCCACACCTTCATGGTCCAATTACGGCCATTTTGGTCTGGCACATGTTTCGCACACGTTGAAGACGTCTTCGGCGGTGTCGATTAATTTGCTTTCTCTATTCGGCTAATGATTTCAGTCATTCCAAACTGCCAGAATGGCAGTTAAGTATTTTTCTTCTGGTTTATTAATGATGCCTGAAATGCTATGTTTATATTTGGAACCGCCAAAAATGCAGTTTTGTGGTAGGAAATTATGCAGATATAAGGGGAATGTTAGAAATACGGTTGCCATTGTTTACCTATTTTAGATATCAAGGAGGCTGATGAAAGTGATCTTTTGAGAAAGATTCACTGACAACAATGTGTAGCGTGGACAAATTTCGATGCTGTTACGGTAGGTAGGTGTTGACAAATGCCGTATTGCTAACATGTATATATTGTATCTATTTGTACATTTATATCTCAATACGGTTTAAATCATTGAAGAGAATGGAACAATTAGGATATCAAAGAACATTATATATAATATTAAAGTCGTAAGGCCTTTTTCGGGAATAATCCGAGGGGATGAGGGTAGTTTGAACCGGGAGGAGAAGAAGCGACGCGGCGAAAAATACCCTCGCGAGTATTTTTCTTCCAAAGGAGAAGGGTCTGGGAAGGTCTTTGCCCCTAGCTCCAACGACGGAGCCCTGAGGATTTTTCGAAAATTTTCGCCGAAACGTCGCCGTCGGCGAACTGAAAGTCGAAACGGTGAGATTTCTTCGGAATCGGAAACTACGGTCTTTCAGAAGGCAATCGGAACGATCGATCGACCAAAAATTCTCATAGAATGCCCCGAAAAAGCGAAAATAAAAACGGTCTCCGATTTTTCGCGAGTGGAGGGGATAATTTCGTCGGACTTTCATGTCAATACAAATTTTTCTATCGCATTCGATCGTTTCAAAATCTGGACAAAGAGCAAGCCTCGGGTTTCGCATGTGTAGCCGCAATAGTTTCATTCTCGTTAAACAACGGGAAAACTGTAAAATTTGCGATTGAACAAAGGGCTATCGGCAGAATTTTGCATAAAATCGCTCCATTTTCCCCATTCCGAATATCTCTGATGGCCAGAAACTAAATAAATTAATGAACGTCGAGCTGTCAAAATAAGGGGTTTTCTTTCATCTATCCTACTTATAGAGGGTTACCGGGAGGTAGTATTCGAGTGTCGAAAGATTCCTACATATCTTGAGATCGGGTCCGCGAAGAGAAATCGTTATCCTTCGACTTAATTTTCGAATTTGGGATGATTTTTGAGACCTGGATTTTCGGGAAAAAGACCGGAAACACAGAGGCGGATCCATTCACCTCTTCTACTGACCCTTAAATCGCTATTCAAGCTTGGTCGGCAGTCAATCTCATAAACGGGCCAAAGTCGATGTCTCCGGCACAGCTGCTTATTTCCTCGGACTTTGTATTCCGGAAGTCAGCCTTACCAACGTGTGAAATTTAATGTTCTCTCTCTTTTGATTCAAAATAGTGAGATGGAAATAGTTAGTAATTTTAGCGCTACCAACATAATTTCGGCACTACCAACATCCATAATAGAATGTTCTCTCTTCCGAATGAAATATCCCTGTGTTACAGACATCATTTCATTTAGTCTTATAGTCGATCTGTCAGATTGAAGAAATGCGAATTTTATTTCAATGAAAAGTTCAACGAAACTTGAAATAAACTTTTAGAGGTAAGTTAAAGTAGTTTTATATTTATTCTGTCAATTTTTGTATATATTTTGTTCAAGGAAAGAAGAGACAAACTTTCAAAATTCATAAACAGGTTGTGGTTATTCTAACCTGAATAATGTGATTCAAACGGAATGTATATAATAAATAAGTAATAATAATAAATAATATTTGAAATATATATATATATATATATATATATATATATATATATATATATATATATATATATATATACGTACTAAAATTTAATAAAAGGAGACTAACAACAATGTTTGAAAGGTAAGTGAATGTAATTTGAGGTTTATTTATGTATTTTAATGTAATGATATAAAATGATGGTATATCCTTTGAGTTGCTATTAATTAATATTTAGCTGTTTTGTATAATAATATTTTTTCTGAAAGGAATTCGATAAAATTTTCATTAGGTCATTTAGAGTATGTAACATATGAATGTTGGAAGCTATCCACTATATTAAAATATTTCAAACCTGATGTCAATAAGACCGTGTCATTTCAAATTGAATTTTCGTTTCAGTTTATTCAAGAGGAAGTACGTTTCTATTCTACAATTATCCAAATTTAGAAGTGAATGAGATTCACTGTGTTCAAGTTTGAACCAAAGAAAATAAGATCTCTTAACTCTGTGGTTATGTATCTTTGAAATCTAACCTACAAATGTATTTAGAAAATATGAAAGAATAACATGAGAAGTACGAATTATTTATCTTTCAATTGAATGATCATTTTGTCAGTGGTTTGAAGTTGAGCTATTATTTTCAATACAAATTTAGTGGTTATTATTTTTGTAATACTAATTTTTAGGTTACAATCTATCTTTGAATTGACTTTTCATTCATATAAAATTCGAATTACTTACTTTGACAGATCGAATATAAGACTGATTGAAATTAGGTTAGATTCGATTGTCACTCAGAAGAGAGAGAGCAGTATATTCTAGATGTTGGTAGTACCGAAATAAAGTTGGTGAAAATAAAAGTTACTAACTATTTCCATCTCAATATTTTAATTTAAAAGAGAGAGAGAGCATTAAATTTTACACGTTGGTAAAGTTCACTTACGACATTGAATAGCGATCTAAGGGGCGGTAGGAGAGTGACTGGCTCCCCCCCGTGTTTTCGTTCTTTTTCTCGCAATTCTAGGTCCAAAAAATTGTCCCAAATTCGAAAATTAAGTCGTAGAGTAACGATTTCTCTTCGCGGATCCAAACTCGAGATATGTAGGAATCGTTCGACACCCGAATTCATTCTCCCGGTAACCCCGTATAAATAGGACGGAAGCAAGAAAACCACTTATTCTGACAGCTCGACGTTAGTTAATTTCAGGCCGTCATAGATATTCGGAATGAGGAAAATGGAGCGAAATTTTGCAAAAGTCCGCCGATAGTCCATCGTTGAATCGAAGATTTTCCAGTTTTCCCGTCATTTAACGGGAATGAAACTATTGCGGCGCAACATGCGAAACTCGAGGCTTGCTCTTTGTCCAGGTTTTGGAACGATCGAACGCGATGGAAAAATTTGTATAGACATAAAAGTCCAACGAAATTATCCCTTCCACTCGCGAAAAATCGGAAACCTTTTTTATTTTCGCTTTTCCGAGGCTTTCTTTCTGAATTTTCGCTCTATCGATCGTTCCGATCGCCTTCCGAAAGACCGAAGTTTCCGATTCCGAAGAAATCTCGCCGTTTCGACTTTCAGTTGAATTTGGCACGAACCTTCCTCAGACCCTCATTCTCCAGAAAAATTTTTTTTTTCGCAGCTTCACTTCTCCGCCCGGTTCAAATTACCGTTATCCCCTCGGATTATTCCCGAAAAAGGACTTACGACTTTAATAGTATAGATAATTTTAAGCCTAGTTGAATAGTTCAGGAAAGTAAAAGGGCTTCAAAATATTTAACCAAGTCGTGTAAACAAGGTTCATTTCACCAGATACGCAGTTGTCACGTTCTCTAAACGTATAAACTATTCCAATAACGAAAACGAAAGCGTAAACGGCTCGTTCCGAAGTAGATAAGCGAAAATAGAAAAGCTAATTACTGCTGGATCGAAATTGTTATTTGAGGTACCATTGATCCTAGCTGGCTTACGCGCGACTAATTCACCCGTGGGACATTGGATGCAAAAAGCTCCCTCTATCATCGACATGCGTCATGTATGTAAATGCGACCAATAACATTATTGCAGAAGCGAATGCAAATTGACGACAATCCTTTGCGTCTGGCGGAGAAACGGGGGAGGCCCGGCGGCCGTAGATGTTCCGCCACGTCCGAATTACGAAATGAAGTATAACTGATCCTACGTCGCCGTGCGATAAGCCGACCCAGAGCGACCGCACATCTGTCGCTGGGAGTAATGCGATTGCGTCCGCTGGCCTGCAGATTAAATTATTGGGGGTGCAGATCAGTACCGTAACGAATGTTTAGTTAGGATCTTTACCAAGAAAAACACAAGGATTAAACTTTCATTGACTCCACAGAATATGTATGTTCGTTTCATATCACTCAATAACTCTTCTGGTGAGTATTGATGTAAACTTCATGTGAATTCTTCTTAATTAGAATATTAACTTGCTTTTCTGGTAATTGGTTAACAAGTGAATGGAATGACGTAAAATTACGATGATTTTCGTTATAGTTTGTAAATATATAGGCTGTTCTATTAAGGCGAACAAATAAGAACTTTGTTTTGTTACAAAATTTCTGATTTCTTTTATTCGATCAATGTCATTAGTTTCATAAAAGTAGACAGCAATTTTGATAAATAAAGAATCTAAAGAGTCTGAGTACTAAAGTATGCAAAACGAAATAAACAATTAAAACAAAATTAATAAAGAATCAACCATTTTTATTGTGGTTGAATATTTATTATTGACAACACATATAGAAGTTTATGAGGAGGACAAAACTAAAAATATAAATCTAAACTCTGAAAAAATAATAATTTACTGAACAGTGCCATTAAATGTAATATTCAAAAGGATATCACTACATGCCATTTTTAATTTCTGTTATAATTTCCGAATTAAATTTTTAATGATTTCTTATTGCTAGAGTGGTATTTATTCAAGCATATCTTTCAAATTTTTGATTTTTGCTTGAGTTATTCGATTTTGGCACTGGAGGTGCGGAATATAAGTTTAGATGTCATCTATTTTTTTGCCTTTCTTTGAAAAACTAGTAGTCTGCCATCTTCTAACTCGCAAAAGTTTTCTTCACCTTTACCAAACCCAAGTTGTCTCTTGAAATCTGAATCCAGGAGGCTTGTGATATCTCAAGTTTTGTTGTTGTGATAAATTCATCGGCAAACTTCTGAAGATCCTAGAAATCGTCCTTAATCAAGTGCAAGACTTCAAATGGATTATTATGGCGGACATCTTTGATCATATTCTTTATATCTTCTGCTACAAAATTGTATTTGCAGTCGTTTACGTTTCTCGAAAACGAAATCCCTGTTGCATGAAAGATAGTGTCCATTGACGAGAAATTTCTGGTCAAGTTGATGAAATTCACCAATAGCCACCACATATATAAAATCCATAAGTAACATATGATTCTTATTTCTTCCCAAGCAGTTATTATATCATTTTGATAAAAAATGCCTTCATCCTATTCCGCTTATTGTTTCCCACCACAAACACATAATCGCAGTGTTAGTATCTACGATATGTAGTCCAAGATTATTTACAATTTGTCAGCTGCTAGCTATAAAATACATAGCTATATGTAAGAGTAGCTTGTTCCAAATCAATTGACATCACCAAGATCTCTGTACCTGGTTATTGTGAATTCACTGTGTCAAACTTCAGCTGTTGCCTTAATTACTAAGATTTCCTTTGATGGATTTCTATTTTCTGTTAGTGAGGTCTATGTACTACACATGCACATGCTTTAATTTTGCAGTTAAGTAACGTTCTCACATCTGTTATTGTTCGTATCTTTCTCGAAGTTCGGTAGCGGGCTCGCCATCTAGGTCCATGGAGGGCTACTCTCGTACGTATGTACGAGATACGTCCTTTCTGAAATCGTTAGGTTATCCCGATGTAGCTTGTTAGGATGCTGAGAAGTGACATGCGACACTGATGAGCTCCTACTAAGGACGAAACTGCAGTATGTCGCTTCGTTTCTCGACATACTGCTCAGTTGCACTATTGTCGCTTTTGGGGTCTGCGTTCATGGCGGGCAGATTTGGGAACTAGCTCTTGTCAGGAAGGATTATTCATTGATCTACGGAGTTTTGAAATATTCTTCTTGTCTCAAGTTAATATATGTAGTTAATAGCGAATTTATCGAAGTTTATCGCGGAATATATTTATATATATATATATATATATATATATATATATATATATATATATATATATATATATATATATATATATATATATATATATATATATATATATATATATATATATATATATATATATATATATATATACAAATAAGGGGTGGACATTTAAGTCAGGGCTAAGAAATTCTCTTTGGGATTTGCTCCTGCTGTAATGATTCTCCTCTCTTCGAAAGCTGTTTGTATGTTCGATCACCTGTCCTATGATATAACTAGTGCATTTCCTAGGTTTGTTTGCTTGGCTCCGTTTGTCTTGGTAGATACTGTTGCCTGCCGTTTATTTTCAACCTTGAATGTTCTTGTTACTTAATCCAAAGATATTTGGTGACATACTTGAAGATACTCTCCCTTACCATCTGAGGCAATAAAATAAACACTAATTTGGCGACGACTATGTGCAGGAATCTCTTATCGACCATGATGTCATCGATTTATGTTACGAATTTGTATCAAACCAAATAAGAAGGTTTTCTGCTTTAGTAGGCCTGTTATTTTGTAAATATCATCAAAGATCTTTTCTGTCCTAACTGTATATTGCTACAGTTTGTGTCGACAAACAGACTGCAATAAGAAAGAACAACAAGCAATACACTAATAATAATCTAAAAACTGCATTCTGTTCTTTTGTAAAAACGACTGTTCCCGAAAACGTTCTGTAATGCAAACCATTAATTCTTAAACTTTTTCTTTCAGTAATAATACTTTCTGATCCTCTTTTCCTTCTGTTACTACCATTAGCAATAAATGAATTCATAATTAAACATCAGAACGTAATAAAACATCTTTTAGATTTGAAAATATCTTGGTACATACAACTAGGGTGATATGAAGCAATATCTAATACACTAGAAGTAAAGCACTTAGCCCCTTAAATATGTTATTAAGCACACAGATCCTTTTGAGTTGAAAATCGAAACATTTCAAGAATTGGCACTTAGATCCTTTAGAATTTATACTCTGCAAATAATATTCTTGATCACCGACTTACATACATTGAATTAATATTTCAAAAAAATCCACTGAAATATCAAAATGAATCGATATAGAATTTTCAGTTAAAGGCTGAACAAAATTGTAATTTTAATGATTACGCTGAGCATATTATATGTGTAGCGTCGCACACGTGTGAACCAGTTGATCAAATAAAATAGTTGAATAATTTAAATGAATTCAATGACAGCAATTCACTTGTATTTAACATTCAATACAGAGCTTTCTAGTTTTGATTTTGTTTCTGACGCGTTAATGAAATAAGATGGAGGCTTTCTGATGCGCAAACGACTGGCCTTGTGATTTGTTGATGGCCATTGCGAATGCCGGAGAGACTTTCTAAATTACATTTCGACAAATCCATTATCCTTTTGTTGAATTTCAGATGATGACTCATTATCTAACTCCTATCGATATGTCTAATTATCTTTTTCTTTAGTTATGGCATTGTCCTCTCTTTTTCTCAGCCACTATGGCAGATGGTGAAGCTATTCTTGTTGTCTACCACGTCCGGTTTTGGGTTTCATCTCATCCAAATGTCTAAATTCACATATCGATCATAATTTTTCTTGTATTAACCCTAATCATAATTAATATCTTTTCTTGAAACAACGTATTTGAGTAGAGGAACGAAATTGTAATGTGTAGTAAACGTTCACATTTCTGTGATATTATTTTCAGAAAGCAAAATCAGAATCTGTCTACTACAAAATATGAATTCGCTTCTATAATCATTGAACTTTCGTTTCTATTCATTCGAATCTTATCAAATTTAAGGACCAATACGTACAAGAATATGTCATAATAAAATTTTCGTCGAATTTGCTTTCATAAAAGTGGAAATTTTCAAAAATAGGTGATAACAAAACTGGTAGATACAGTTTTGTATTGAAAACTCCAAAACCTTCAACTTCGTGTAAAATTAAATTACAACATTCAATAGCTAAAGAATTGAAGAATTCGCTTAGTTTATTGAGAACTATGTTACATACCGCGTAGCAAACAATGAATCGCCGCCATATTGAGGTCATTTATCAGCATAGTGTGATTGAAAAAACTTTGATCGGATAAGGCCATTTGAGTTTTAATCAGCAGCTCACATCAAGATCAATGGATTATGTATATGAAATATTTGTATGAAAGAGAAGTTATAAAAGTATCGAGCTATATTCATCAAAAATCAAATCAAATTACAAATAGCGTATACGGTTGAGAAGGTCTTCTCAAGAGCAATGAAATTATACGATAGAGGCAGCGAAGCGCCGAAAATGTTAAATAATGAATATTTTCGGGCGAACCAATGACGGCGCCAGTACAACAGAATACGGCTGACCGAGATTCACAAATGGATCGCTTCTATTACAAAGCTAGACTGTACAGACATCAACTTAACCCTTCACAGATAAGTATTCAATGTGGGTCATGACCACGACTCAATCACTAAAGTACCTTAATTCATTGAATTTAGAATATATTTTCTAAAAACGAGCTGGAGGTGAATAAAATGTATGAATCCAGTAACACTGGTCGAGATCCGGCTCTGTTTTGAACTTAACTCGCCATTCTGACTTCTCTGTGTAACGATAACATAATCGTGTCAACCTGTACTAATCTTGTCCCTTCGTATGAGATGGGATTATTCATAGGCTTACGTGGGATTACATACGTTACTTTGTTCATATAAGGCGCAAAAACAAATCGAATTACAGGCTACAACATGTTGGTGTGACGAAAAGCTCCTGAAAATAAAAGAAAAATGCGGAAAATTATGTATATTGAGGTCTCATTCTTCATAATACTATTTTTTTATCCATTATCTAATGGAAATAGAGTGTGTTTTGACTTTGGGACGGCAACATCATGATGTTGTAGTATGGCAGTTATTTAATATGATAATAAAAGGACTCTTCCTTCTATATGTCCTTTTGTCGACAAAAATTTCCACTGACTATAAGATATCAATGAAAGACAATTTGGAAAAATGCTTATAAACGATGTTCTCAAATATTAAATCGATCGAAATTTTTTCAATTAGATTTTCTAGATATTATACTCCAATTTTGGAGTAACAAAAAGCAATATTTTTTACATGAAGCATATGTCAGAATGCCAAACGAATGTACAGGGTGATTTCTTCAGGAAACAAGTCCCATTTTGTCCTCTTGAACTGTTTTGTGGTGCGCCGCAGGTAAGTTCGAAATAGCCAACTCGTTTTTCCATTTCATTTAGGAATATTTGGCCCTCTTATAATTTCAACGAAAGAAAAAGACTACAAGAAAACAGAAAGTTGCCAAATATAACGAGAAACGATTTTGGTTTCACAACATACTAACGGTGCTCTGAAAAATGGTTCAAGGGGAAAATGGTGGCATGACCAATCGATTCAAAACAAAAAAGATTCAAAACGAAAAAGAACCCTAGCAAAGGTTGTAAAACCTGTGGCGAGATAGTTTAAAACAAGAAATTATTTAGTTTTCACTCACAATAATATTCAAAACGATTGATGTTCACACAATAAAAGAAAAGTAACTATATAGTGATTTTCTTCATGCTTGCAAGTCAGCAAGATCTAACAATATTACCAATTCTCTATGAATTGCAGATACATCGAATTTTTTCCCGAAAATTTTGTTGAATAAGTTCATTAATTCATAATTTATATATATGAAAAAATTTTATTTTGTAGATTCTGTCAACACCTTGATAAATGTACCTCCTGTTATCTTATTCTCCTTATTCCAACAATTGAGGTAACTATCTATTTTTCATTTTGTTATGCAATTTCTTCATTGAAGATCGTTAGACTGAATGTTTTTTGCATGATACAGAAAATGTGGAGATGAAATAATATTTTTTTTCATTTGTTCATTTGTTGTTTCAAAGTTTACCCAGCAAAAACGAAACAGAGTGGAAAATTGGGTTATTTAAATTTTTTTCATCGAAGTTCAAAAACAATAGGAAAAACTTAAAACCGCCAGATTAGTAACCGGAGAGCCTGTTCTGCATTATCTTGAGAGTCATGAGAAGACTTGAAAGCCTTGTTTTTCGCTGTAAACCAGCATTATCGTCAATAAATAAGAAGTGATCTTTGATTTTTCACTAATGGATGAAAACTAGGTGGTACAGTATTTTGGACTATGGTTCTTCTTTTCTTTGTAAGAATCTGCCCTCTATGATTATGTGAATTAATATCTTCGTTAATTAATTTACTCTATGTAGACATATAAACATCGATTGATGGTTGAACAACTCATCTATGGTTCGTAGACAAAAACAGTTGTCAAATACCTAAAGCTAATTATCCTAACTTGTTTCTATATCAACAGAATCAGTAGACTTTAGTTTCATTAGAAAAAAAAAACTGATTGGAACTGTGAGTTACAGTCAGGAAATACTGTCTGCAAATTTAATAGAGCGAAAATAGTGTCTCTCCATGACAGTGTATTATCCCGACATCAAATGGCGCAGCTTCTTGATATAGCGATAACTTGTATGAAAAGGGATAGTCGATCTGTACGTTCGGAAGGGAAACATTGATGTCAGGCGACGAACGGGAAGACCGCTTCATCGGTCTTTTCGTTACCCGGAACAGGAGAACTTCGGTTCCGGTACTTCGAAGTTATTTCTTAAGAACCTACCGGTGGATCATCTCTCGGAAATCTAGCAGAAGGAGAATCTATGTTCCTAATCTAAGGTCAAGAAGGCTTCTAAGAGTCTCGAGGCTACTTCCGTTGCATATCGCCGCGTGTGCAATGGGTTCGGAAGCATAGGAATTAGCACTCAACACAATGGCAAAATGTGCTCTTTCAGACGAGTACAGAATTGTATTGGTAAGTGATAATCGTCAAGAAAGCGTGTGAAGGGGAAGAGATGCAAGAACTCCAGGGATTTTTGGGGGGGTTCTTCTATGTTTTGGGCTGGAATAATGTAGCGTCATTGAAAATTTCTCATTTACGTACCACATACAATGATGAGTAACATCTGTATAGAAAGTGGTTCTTCCACTTCGAAACTGAACTAGACACCAATTCACAATTATGGGCGATAATGCCACATTCCACAGAAGAATAATGGTCGCAGACGGGCTCCAAGGGGGAAACGTATCAAGGATACATTGGCTTGCAACTTTGCCAGACATGAATCTCATTGTGCATATGGGATAAAGTCGTGAGAGCAATTACCAATAGAAAAAACCCACTCCTGAAAACGAAGGATTTGATAGATGCTGTACGAGAGAATTGCTTTATTGCTGAACGAATTGAGCAATGAAACCTTCTCAAAGATATTTCCATCTAAGCTTCCTTTCCAAAAATATCTGAGGTAAAGTGGTTCTTATCTTTCAAAGTGAAAAATATCAACGAGGCACCCTCTAGTTATGTTCTCTGCGGTTTAATACGAACACAGATTTCTTGAAGAATTTTCGGGAAGAAATTTACAATAGGGTATGAGTTTTGTTTGTTTATATGACACATTAACGAGCACCCCTGAATTGGACTACCCCCCATACCTGACATTCTCAAGATCACGCCCCGTAATTTGCTCAAGTTAGTTCCGTTTCGGTCTTAAGCGAGATTACACGTCGTCAGTTTTGTTTTCGTCACTTACTGTGTTATTATGTCGTCAAAATTGGGGAAAGAGGATCTGTTTTCACAAGAAATGAAACAAACATTTTGTTAGTTGGTCAAATGACGTCTGACTTGAGTGCAACAAAGTTGACATCAATCAAAGAAGTGTTGCAATTGTCTTTTTCTACAAAAATGAAAACAGTGAATGTACTCGTGATTCTTCTACTTAGACTGTTTGCGACGTCTTGGTAATAATGGAAAAAGCTGAGGTAGCGACCAGGTTCTAGAAATATGTGACTGCTAAAGTGAAATAATACTTCAAAGAATGGTAAACTCTTAAAAATAGTAAGACAAACGTTCGCAGGCAATAAAACGCTATCTTTGCTGCCAAAGATACTTTGGCAGCAAAAAACCGGATTTTTGATATTGCTCATGCCGTTGCGTTAAATAGGCATCAACGAGATGAATAGTTTTTGTTTGCACAACGTGAGAAGGGCCGTAGGGGTCTGATGGGTGCAATGGACAAGCGAGTTTAATAAAAGAGATAAAAGAAACAAGAACGGCTTAAGAGAATTCGTGAGCATTTAGCAAGTCGCATTAACAAATCAAAAACACAAATTTCATCGTCCGCATTCACTAGCACAGACTCAGACATAAGCATTTCATCTAAAATTGTGGTTGCCACTCCTTCTACGGCTAAGCCACCAGCGCGTGAACGAGGTCGAGTAGAGTTAGTGGATAGTCATTTAGCTTCAAGTCTTAAAGCCACCAAATTAGGTGACAGAAAAGCTGCAATTGTAATCACATCTACAGTGAAAAGTGTATGCTCTGGCTATATGTAATATACTGGCAACAGGTCTTTCATTCGTCGTCAGCTTCAAAAGCAACAAGCAAGATATGGCGGAGTCGTTAAAACGTGTATTCAAAAGTTATTTTCCTTTGAAACCGTGGATTATCTACGTATTCTGATTTCAGGGCAAGAAATTGATCAGCTATTATCGTACCCAAAACTGGACCGTGGAACAGGAGAGGCTAGTGCGTCAGCTTTCTATGGTACATTAATACAATGGGGATTGAGCGATAAAATGCATGATCATTGATACGATGGCAGTCAACTTGGGACTTGGGAAATTGAGCATTCATAATACTGAAGAGAGCTTACATGCCATAAGAGATAATGTTAGCAGGTCCTTCAAGTTTGCCTAATATTTTAATTAATAAAAAAAAATTTAGTTAATAAAGAGGTCCAAGCAAAAGCAAAAAGGACCAAACCGGCTACAAACTTTAACATCTGATCTTCATTCGCTGGAATTAGTTCAAAACGTAAGTCAGGATATGATTTCCTTCGCTCAGAAACAACTTGAACAGTATCTGCCCCGAGATGATTATAAAGAGCTAATCAACGTCACCATTATTTACCTAGGAGAAATTTCTGAGAAACGAACATTATTTAGAATGCCAACAGGACTGCACAGGGTTCACTGCATGGCAAAAGTTGTGTATTGCTCCAAAATATTCTCATTTAGACACCAATACAGAGTGACTGAATGAAAAAAAGGAATTAGAAATGTTTGCATTATTTCTGTCATGATTTTTAAAAAGTGGTATCAAGCTTTGCTTCGTCAGCGCCCAGAAATGACTTGCAGCTGTTAAGAGACCTGATTATATTCGAATATATAAATCCAGCACTATCCAAAGTTGCACAATTGTGGAACATATTTTGATGACAAAATTGCTACAGATACCAAGCAAAATATGGTACATAGATAACGAAGGTCTCGATTTCTCTCCGAAGCAAATAAGTACCAAAGTTATTGCAAGAAAAATTATCGAAGACTTCGTGTTTTGTAATTCATTTCGTTTCTCGAGATACTTGAAATATAATTCCATTTTTTTAAAAGAAGATATTACTGATTATCCAGCTGATGAGGAGTATAAAGCTGAAACAGACATACTGCGGTCAATGAGTGTAGTCAATGATATTACAGATCGTGGTGTTGCATTAATGCAAGAATTCTATAAGTCGATCAACATTAATAAAGAGCAAAAGCAATATCTATTTCTGATTGTCAAAGAATTCAGAAAAGAAACTGACTCTAAAAGATCAACCCTCGTCAAGTAGTTTTTTGATTGGCTTGTGTATATTAAGTTCAAACTTGATTATTTAATAATAAATGTGGTAATTTATATGAAACAAGTCTTCATGTTTTAATTTCCCGTTTGAAAAGTGATGTCGTGACCATTAAACATTAATGATAAATTCTGAAAAAAAAATTATGTGTACTTGAAACATAGAATTATTCAATTTATATTCCTATTAAGCCAGATCTTTTATTTCGCACCAAAATAGCGATATTTTTCTGTGCGATATGTTTTGAGTAGCCATATATCCTAACCTAAATTTTCTCCCTTCTGCTTTCAACTGCTATGCAGATAAAATTCTGAAATAACAAATATCAGATACAAAGCATATCAAAACTTCTGCCATTCGTTATGGCTCATCAAAAAACATCCCTTCGTTCGATATTTCATATTCGTGGCGTAGATAACTGATTCCTTCGGAACATACAAAAAAAAACGAACAAAGAACAGATAACAATCAATCCTGCCGAATTTGTCTGTTCCGGACGTGAAAAGATGACTTATTTTCGCCCGATCTCCTAATGAGGAGAAATGTTCGCCGTGCCTGAAAAGGAATTTTCAATCCTGGAGATATTCGAGTCGTCGATAAAAATGACCTTGTTCGTTCAGATAGAGCTTCTCTTTCGGAAACAGGTCGCTTGTTATCGCTTTTTCTGGGCCTCTATGCTTAGTTTGTTCGTTGATGAGATATCTGGAAGCTGCTACAAATGATTGATGTAATCGATTATATTATGGAATCAGTTTCAAATATTTATGCGTTTATAATATTGAACTGATATTCTCATATTGGTGATGTTACGCAAATATTGATTTTTATCTGATAAAATTTAATAGAAAAATATCAACTAGTGAGAAACTGAAAAAAGGAACCGGTATTCTTTCCTGAAGTCCAAGGTTTCTCTATACCTAATTTCATCAAAATACGTTAAACCGCTTAGCTGATTAGGGTCATATAAATCCCTAAGGTGTGTGAATCGAACTCAAAACATAAATCTATTAGACCGATAAGTGTCATATCTTTTGTTCTGAAAACCCTGGAGAAGGTGTTAGATAGATTCGTCAGGACCAAGGTGGTAACGCTGAAGCCTCTGAGTGAAAGTCAATATGGCTTTCAAAAAGGTAATCAACTGGTCAGGCACTTCACAACCTAGTTGGGAGGATCACTCAGTCTCTGAACCGTGAGGAGACTGCAGCTGCAGCCTTCATTGGGGATACATTTTATGCGGCCCGAGGAGTTCCAAATATTATTGCGGCATGGATTAGCAACATGTTCAATGCCGGAGTGATCAGCACTTAACTGAAAGTGGAAGTAGTCAGTTTTGTGGCTGGCAGTGGATGGCTTTGTTGTTGTCCCTGCTAGAAGATGACCTTCTTGCAATAATTGCGCAATAGATGTTTATGCACAAGCGTACGCTGATGATATAGTCATTCTGGCTGTAAGAGACGACGACTATGTCTCCGTCAGACTTCCGGAGGTTTTGTCAGCTATCCAGAGGCAGTGTGAGGGTGATAAACTCAGCATAAGCCCCCACTAAACCCTCATGGTACCAATCATGGGTTTATTCCAGTTGCGGAGGAAGCAAAATCTCTGGGGTATAAATTGGATAGTGAGCTCAAGTGGAATTCGCACCTGAAAAACACAATACCCAAGGCTAGACATTCTTTATGGCATGTCAAATGACTTGTGGAAAGAAATGGAGTCTTGCCCCAAAGCAACTTCAGCGGCTATATGTGTGAGACCACGTATCACATATGACTGTATTACTTGATTGGCATGCGGCCTTGAAAAGCTATTCCAACTCAATCTCTCTAAATTGCAGAGGACGGCCTGCATGAAACCTGGTGCTTTCCGTTCCACACCTACTGCGGCCATGGAACTGATACTGGGTCTTGCCCTTCTCTACGTGGTAATTAGAGGAGCAGCTAGAAGGGCTATCTACAGATTTCATCACCTTTCCCGAAATGTATGTATGGACATGTTCAGCTTCGTGTCCAGAGCTTTAAGATCTGAAATCAAGAACGAGATGCTAAGTATGAAGTCTGACATTGCAATAGTCAAAACCAATAAGAAGCTGCCATTCCAGATAATCATTACTAGCAGACAGGAATGGACCAGCTCCAGGGACCGTCTATTTTAGAGCCACCGTTGATACACAGATAGCTCCAAAACGGCAAAAGGTGTTGGAGCTGGGGTATATGGTCAAGGTGCTGCCAAGGAACAGTCGATCTGTTTTGGCGAGTTTGCGACTGTTTTAAAGCAGACATATTCGCCATTGACCATTGTGCTAACCTGCAGCTTGCGGGGGAATTAACAGGTAAGTCAATAAAAATTATCGCAGATAGCCAAGCTGCACAGAAGGCATTGGCATCCGACACCTGTACGTCACTTATGGTGCGGGAATGTCGCTTCACCTTCGCCAAATTAGGAGAACGGAACGGATCCGTCTGATGTGGGCATTGAGAACAATTGTTGAAATATTTTTCTGCTAGATTTCTTTTTCCATTGTTACAGATTTCCTGTCCCAAACCCCCTTCCTTTCACCCTTGTCTTCGTTTAGAAATCATGGAATGCAAGAGAGAATGAAACGGCTAAGCAGAAAAATCTTTTGTACTCTTTATGTACACACGACACTAACACAACATAAACAGACAAGATATGGCTAGTGCAACAGCGACAGGGAAACGAGTTTTTTTCTCAGGTTTTTTCACTCGTTTATTGAATCATATGCAAGATAGTATGGCTCCCCTGTAACATTTCCTGAGCTCACACTTGTGTTTTTCTCTGACACACACCAAAATTATAGATATGAGCACTTATTGTAAATACAATTATTCAAATTTCTGTAAATTCTCTCTTTTCAAAAGAATATATATATATATATATTGAGAACAATAAAAAGGCGGACTCATTGGCCGCTCGAGGAACTAGCTTAGGATTCATCAGAGCAGACCCTAGGCTCGAAATTCCTCCAGAGATTGCAATGACGGAAAATAACCAGTGGTTGCACCTGCAGGTACGTGAGCACTGGATGAGTCTCTCAAGTCTCATACACTGTCGACTTGCCATGACTGCTCCATCGACTGCGGGAGCCAAAAATTGACTTGAGTTCTCTAGGCTGGACCTGAGAGTTCTAACTGCCATATTAAAGAACTACTATCGCCTACGGATTGATTGGGAATCCTGAATTTATTTAAGCAGATATAGAATCAATGGATGTTATGTGCGTGTGCCCAGATTATGACAGAGTCAACTGGAAGATCTAGTAAACTGAAAGTGACAGCTTATTATTTTTCAACCGATAAAGCTCATCCTTTACAAGCAGGATTGACTTTGTGGGTTAAATTTGGGCCAGAGTATGCCACAATAAACATTGTCCATATCACCTAACTATCCAGCTGTGAAAACGTATCACACAGATAGTAACTTTGTTTGTTGTTGTTGCTCTTATTCAGTATAGAATAAAATTCATGGTTGTTTCCACTCCTGTTTCCAGTAAAAATTCCCATATTAAGCTGAAAACTCTTTAGTCAAGTAAATTTCTTTTTACGATATGATGTCATCGTTCATTTTCTCAATTTTGAACCTCGATTATTTTATTTTTATCGTGAAGAGCCTACTTTTCTGTAGTTTTCTTGTGTGTCATACTGGGCGTTTGCGATGAATAGTTCTTGATATACAGAGTGTTTCATCATAGAAAAAGTCGATTTAAGAAAAACACTTTTCTGCTATCGGTTGTGACGTTCTGAAAAGACCAATTACAGACATTATATCATTTTTGATCATGTGAATATCGAGTTGGTGTTCATCTTAGGAACAAACTTCGAATGTTAACAGAAAATTAAGTAGACCTTGCCATTGTTTTGATTAGATAATTTTATAGGTTAGCTTGAATAATCAGACAAAGATATATCTATTTTTCTATAGGAGGATTATGCATCATCTTTCGTGACAGATCGGCCACTGTTGCAAGCTGCGTTGTCTCAAGCTGAATCAAATGAGGGACCCCTCCAGCCTTCTAGTAGCTCAGACTAATTTGCAGCCGAAATAGAAACCAAAAAACACTTTAACATCGACGGCTGACACTCCTGAAAAAAATGCAATAGCTGAATAAAAGGTAAAGAAGAAAGCAAGGAGAGACGAAGCCATTAGAAACAAGGGAAGGGAAAACAACAATAATAAAGGAAAAGGTAAAGGCAAGGAGAAGGAAAGGGAAAAGTCCAAGTAAAAGTTAAACGAAGAGTATTACAACAAAGCGAGAGTGATAGTGATGATGAGGATCTGGAATGTGAATAAAATGTAGCATGTGTAAAAATTGGCCACTTGTTAAATATATAAATGACACTGATAATATTACTTATTTGTGTACCAACTGTGAGTCAGATGAAGAATTTAACGATGAATAAGAATAATATTTACCGAAGTTGATTACGACTGATTACAACAAGACTGATGATTTGTCTTCATTGTAATTTTATTTCATTTAATAAAAATAATTTATAACTTCAAGATGATAAATAATATTGATGTTAGCACTTTCGTTATTTGATTAAAATTGTAAGTTTTGATCTCACTTTCCATTAAATTTATTAATGAAACGTTTGCATAAAGGTTACCTGTTGTGTTATGTAGTTGAAATAAGTGCCGTTATGTGATAAGGTTTTCAACTTGATGAATCTCTATTATAGTTGAATTGATAAAAGAAACATTCATCTGAAGATTTTCAGTTATAATTTGTTGTCTTCTTTAGATTCTGTTATGGAAGTGCCAATATTTCTTAGTCATAAATAGTGTTTATCTCGAGTATTCTCTCCAGTAGGTACCTAAATTTTTTTGTATCCTTAAGTATGTAGGTAGTAAGATTTATAAGCTAATTGATCTCAATTTTTTAACCGATACAAAATATTAATCTAGATGTAGCTAGTAATGTGTTTCGTTCGTTTTACTGTTTATAGCATTAGATAACAACTAAACAAATGTATCTATAGAAATTATTGTTTTATTCAAAAGAAACCAGACATTATCCTCATATTTTATTTATATTATCCAAGTGGCACAATTTGCTCCACATGGAACAACTCGTCCCAAAGTGGGGTTGAAATTTTGCAAAAATATGTCTGTACAAAAAAATATATTGAGAAACTAGCAAAAATGACTTCACTTTTACAGAGACCGATTAATAGTTTTTATAAAATCAAATATCAAAATTGAAATCTCATCAATTTCATTATAAAATTTCGTTTTATTTGAAAATCGGAACTTTCAGGCCCGGTCTCCCCTACTTGGTGTAACAATTTTATTGGCCTAAAAGAAAGCTGACCATTTATAAATCAACATATATGAGCCAATTGTTTTTTTTATCCAAAACCAAAGTATTAGATGTATATTTTTCTTTCACTATAGCCGAATGGGCAATCGGCACCCTAATTTATTCCCGTTGTGTATGAATCTATGAACACACGCCATTCATTCCAAACGTAATTACGTAATTCCATTGGAGCTATTGAACCAGGTAAATCTTTAAATAATACAAAATCATGAGTACAGGGGTCATACTTTGTCTATGTGCTGATTATATGGGAGGATATTCTCATATTTTTCTCTTTATGTCAGTGATGTTCATCAAACAAACATAGCAGTCATCATGGTTAACGGGTTATTTCCAGAACATAGAAATTTCGTACCGGAAAGTTTTCTTCTCTTCTTTGTCCATAAACGTAGAAACTTAACGCACGTTGTACAAACCTTTTGAGGAACCCAAGGGTTACCAAGCATTTCCAGCGGATGCCCAAAGTAATTTTATAAGCTTCATTTAGAAACTCACATTTAAATGTGCCATATGAAATTATAGCAAGTTAAGTGAATATTCTTTCAATTAACAGCACAAATTATTACTGTAATTAATTGCTATAACAAGTGAACAAGAGCTGTTAAAAACAAATGAGGGTATATTTAGAATCATTGACGTCAAAGTGACATAAGCCATTCAGCAGACGAAAAGTGCAATTTTGTTGTCCAGTGTTATCACTCAAATCGAAAAGTTCATCATCCCCCTTGTAGCTTTACACTTTGTTGTTGAAAGAGACCTGTGAAACATCTGTCAATAAATTGGCCACGCGTCAGTTATGCTACTCCATCACAAAATTAAAAAGTACCCCAATATATTTCGTAATAAAATCGGAAATACAGCCACGCAACGTTGCACTTTCACTGCATGTGTGCCTATTTTTGCTTTTGTTTCGGTGCGTTCATAATTCATACGGGGTTAACGGCGGAAGCTGGTTTTTTCCGTCTATTTTTACTCATTTTATGACGGGCGGCTATGAAAATAAGTGAAGTGTGGGCGTCGTCAACCCTCTGTCATAATAAGGATGGGGTGAAGAGGAAATTTGAATATTTTGGTTTCATAATTTTTTTGGGACAACAGGAAATAATCGCACTCTACAATACGCTTGCGGAATTAAATTAAATGTGTATAAATTATTTGAGGTGCAGAGGGGAATTAGCCCGAAATTATAGAACGGAAGTTTGACAGGCTTTTCTTAGGAAATACTAATCCGGATTTAGATAGCGTATTTTCGAATAAAGAAAAGGTGGTTTCTGAAAAACTCCGTTTATTCTGATCAAACATAAACATAGAGTCTAACAAAGTTCATTAAGTCGTGATTTCAGAGTTAATAAGAGAAAGGAGTTGAATTCATGGCTCTTGCTACAGCATATGATTCAGTTTAGAAAGATAGTTAGATATATATATATATATATATATATATATATATATATATATATATATATATATATATATATATATATATATATATATATATATATATATATATTCTTTTGAAAAGAGAGGATATACAAAATTTGAATAATTGTATTTACAGAAAATGCTTATATCTATAATTTTGGTGTGTTAGAAAAAGCACAAGTGTGAGCTCAGGAAATGTAACAGGGGAACCATACTATCTTGTATATGATTCAATAAACGAGTGAAAAAACCTGAGGAAAAAACTCGTTTCCCTGTCGCTATTGCACTAGCAATAGCTTGTCTGTTTATGATGTGTTAGTGTCGTGGGTACATAAAGAGTACCAAAGATTTTTCTGCTTAGCCGCTTCATTCTCTCTTGCATTCCATGATTTCCAAAAAGAGGGTGAAAGGAAGGGGGTTTGGGACAGGAATCTGTAACAATGGAAAAAGAAAACAAATCTAAGAAAACATTTCACATAGCAAGCAAGGTCATGAAAGGGACTAAGGAGATAATAAAAAAATACATAACCTGCGATATTTCCACAAATTCCTTCTCTGTTTGACCGAGAGGGCCCCGATGGCCAGGTTCAGTCTTCCAAGTGATGCCGATTATGATCTATAGATGTTTTAGAATCATTATGGACCCAATAATCTACGTTGACATCGCCCATTTATAATTTCTTCGTGGAACTTGTTTAATATAAAGAAAAATTTGCGAAAAAATTTTGACAGTCGTTCGAAAAACATGACAAATGTCATAAAAAAAACTGTATAAGATTGCTCACTGCAGTACAGTGATACTCAATAAAGCCTGAAAACTTCATGGTTTTGGTAGTAGGATAAGTAGTCGTTTTCGCACTTTTAATAATGTTTTTCCACAGGGATCTGTTCTTGCACCTTAATATTTTAATTTATATAGGGTAGAGGCGTACAAAATGACATATTAGTTAATCAATCAGTCATTAAATCTTTATTTATTAATAATTTTGAATGCTTAATATACCTACATATTATTTGGTTCATTAACTAGTAAGAATGAATGGAATCAAATAAATTAAAACAAAAAAGTTAGTGCCGAATCGATATTTTCATTAATGAGTGGCAGAACATTTGCCAAAAACTTTGAGTGGTAACATAGCATCCAAGTTCAAACTCTGCCTAGTTACCTCCGTGGATGTGTAGCGAACATTTTTCACTCACATAAATATTTTAAATGATCGAAGTTAAAATCTTACCACTGAACATTTACGTTAAAAAATATTAATAAATCTTGATATTATGCATGTAATGTTACTTTACCCATTATCGCTTATTAAAGGATAATTTACTGGTTGTTAGCTGATTTTGAACTATAAAATTGAAAAATTATTTTCTGAAAGTTATCATTTAATTTCGCATACTCGACCTATTTATGTTGGATATAACCCGGTCTCTAATCATTAGCCATAGCTGAGGACTATTTCTCTATCGATACTGAAACATTGAAATTTATAAAACTGGATTTGTACATAGTATTCCCTGAATAAATTCTATATATTCGCCTTCTCCCAACATCCACAGGACAACTCCTTTATTTTTATTCCCCAGGCCAACCTGACGAGGTGACAAAACAAAAATTCTCGACATGTGTGAAATTCTCGTTTTCTTGAATGTTTTCAATTTAAAATTTCTGTTTATTCAATATTGAAAACCTGAAAACGAGTGGAGAAAGAAAAGGATAAATAGAATGCTTGCCCGCTTTTGTTTTCTTTCCATATAAAACAAAACTGAAGTATGAGCTGAAGGATATATGGACAAATGAATACCAAAAATAACAATGGGAATAGGAAACATGATAGGTTCTTAGAATTAAAGCTATATCTCGTTCGGTCCATTTCAAAATAAATAAAATATCGGATATCAAAGAAGCAGGCTGATATAATGGATTTATGAATTCTTTATGTAAGAGATATTCAAGTACTTCTTTCAATGTAGAGATGATTTTTTATTACATTATTTAAAATATTTTCAAATTCAACTAGAGATGAAATTACGTCCATACTTCTAACGAATGGTAAAATTTGATATTTTCCAAACCTATGGATCCAAATATTAAGAACAAAATGTTCGAAAAATAGCTCAATAAAACATTAATTTCCTCCATTAAACAATTGTTCAAAAGTATGAAACTAAATTCCTGAAACTTTACTCAATTATCTATATTATTAAATTCGTAGGGCCTTTTTCGGGAATAATCCGAGGGTATAAAGGTAGTTTGAACCGGGCAGAGAAGAACTGAGGCGGCAATAATTTTTATTCCGGAGATGGAGGTCCGTGCAAATTTTTGAGCCCCTAGCTCAAACGACGGACCCCTGAGGATTTTTCGAAAATTTTCGCCGAATCGTCGCCGAGAGCGAACGGAAAGTCGAAACGGCGAGATTTCTTCGAAATCGGAAACTTCGGTCTTTCGGAAGGCGATCGGAACGACCGATCGAGCGAAAATTCATGAAGAAAGCCTCGAAAAAGCTCAAATAAAAAGGGTCTCCGATATTTCGCGAGCAGAGGGGATAATTTCGTCGGACTTTTATGTCTATACAAATTTTTCCATCGCGTTCGATCGTTTCAAAACCTGGACAAAGATCAAGCCTCTAGTTTCGCATGTTGCGCCGCAATAGCTTTATTCCCGTTCAAGGATGGGAAAATCTTCGATTCAACGAAGGACCATCTGCGGACTTTTGCAAAATTTCGCTCCATTTTCTTCATTCCGAACATCTCTGACGGCCAGAAATTTTTTCGTATCATTTGTTGAAAACTCGATATTCCTTGTGAAAGGAACTGAAAGAAAGTTATGAAGTGTCGTCACCTAGCGGCCACAAGTGTAAGTATGTGTGAGTACAATTGATATCGATATCAATGATAGTTTTTCCTTTACCTTGAAGCTCCAAGTTAATGGTGTTTAATTGCATTGTGATGTCATCCAAAAATGCAAAATCAGTCAGCCATTCTTCATTTTTCAACATCTGAGTGTCATCACCTCCTTCGTCTAGAAAAGCTGTTATTTCGGGCAATAATTCTCGAAACCTTTCTAGGAATTTTCTGGGACCAACCACCTAACGTCCGTGTGAAGAGCTAAATTAGTTTGTTCAGCTGCAACTTTAAGAGCCGCCGTTGCAAACTACGTGCACGGATGGAATTCACAATTTTTGTTGCAAAGGCCATAATTTTCTTCGTGATTGAAACTTTTGAACACAAAACTTGTTGATGTATAATACAATGGAATGAAAAAATGAAGGGAAATCTTCATTAGCTCGACACAATGCCACAATTTATATATTGGTAGCTTGTAGTTTTTTACAAAATTGACGAAAACGTCATATATATCTTCACCATGGGTCTTTCCCTTCAGAGGAATGATTGTGAAAAATCTTCCTTAGCCAACAAGTCATCGAATACCATCCGAATGAAATTACACAGCTGGGTAGTGTCTGTTATAAATAATGAATAAAAAACGCGCTTTTCTGTGACCAGTACCTCGAGATCCCTTGATAAAGCCGCCTTTTGCCGCTAGCAGAGTATTATTTTATCACTTATTTGTAGTTTAGTTACCTACTTATTAAAAATTTTCTTCTTCTCGAGATCTACTCAAAAAGCACTCGCGATCGACCGTTTGTGCATTATGAGTCCCATCTTTAAGCCGTTAGTTTACTTATAGGTATATCCAATGGTTCGGTTTTAAACAATTTTAGACTCACAAAGTGTATTTTTGGGGTTCTCATATTGACCAATTTCTAGTATGAGTATAACAGAATACAAATATTATGTTAATATAGCACAAGATCAGACCTACTAAGTTGCAAATTCTGTAGACATTACTGAGAAGGATCTCTTCCAACGTTAGGTAATAATTTCACCCTTTCCATTTCGAACCGAGGAAGTTTATTTGAATTATGCATATGAGTCAGCCACTTGATGAACCCATCCCCACATACATTATCGCAACGAAGATTGCATTTGACACACGACCTGTCACAGAGAAACATAACGAGTGTAGCTGCGCTATGGGGTCCCGAACACAGAACGCAGAAACACTGAGCGAGCACAGTTTCAATAATCGTCCCGCATAATCGGCTGCATAAACTACACTCCTGATTACCATAATCCCCGCTATTAATTACTGTGGCGCAGCTATCACCGTCGTTATCTCTACTACGACCATGGCCTACCTCGATCATCGATGGTGGTGTTTCGGGGTCGGTCAGATACTTTCCTTCCTCTTCCGTATATATTTTATCGCGTATTTTATCGTGGTAGGCATTAGTGTTTTCGTATCTCCAGTTGTTTTCCCGAGGCCGCCTTTCAATTTGTCAGGGTGAAAGATGGAAATATATTAAAATGGAAGCGGGATAGAAGTTCGGGGAAAGCGGTGATTGATGGTTCACTCTGCGTTCCCTATATTTGATATTTATTTAACGGCTTTGATATGTGAGAAAAGGCAAGTGTGATAATAACAACTGATAGAGAATAGAAGATAAGCTGTGCAACTGTACAATTCTATTGTTCTCGTGCTTTTCATTTCAGTTTATCGAATCGACTTGATTGTGTACAGGGTATACCAAATACTATGCATTTGAATGAAATCTCCGTTGTTTGTAGAGGTGTTAGGAGTAAAATTCAACTTTGAACGAAAATCCAACATTGAAAAGAGTCAGTGATGAAACGGGTCATTCGTTTGCACTACACAAAGAAAAGGATATATTCGATTTTTTGAGGAAGGGTGTAATATTGGTGTAGTGATCATTATTTCATTTGAAAAACCAGCAAATATCTCCTCGATAATGTAGGGATAGATTGATGAGAGTAGGTATGGTATTGTCGTTGGTATCTAGAAATAATTGTGACTAATAAACTTACTCTACCTCGTCTAAATGTATAGTAGATTAAATTAACAAATGCACGTCCAGAACATAGAATGTTAGCACTATTCTGTGGGCATGTTTAGTTGAAATGATGTTGGATATTCTGATTGGCTAGGATTATGTTGTTCACCACGAGGAGACTGAATGAATGGTTATTGGTCGGTTGCTTTTTTTCGGTTACGAAAAACTGAAGATGAGGAAATTGTGCGACCTCTTTTTTTTTGATATTAGATTTAAAGTAGTAAGCACGCAAGTGAAATTCAAAAAGGCGAAAGAATTATTTATCCATCCATTCATTGGGATTTACACTTGCTGGGTTTCAATGCTCGTTTTACGAAGTTAATATTGGAGTTTTGAGTCACGAACTTTAGAGTCGGAGAAACGTAAAAGTTGGTATTCTTTGGAGAAACTTATCTAGTTGAGGCGCTATTTCGTCTTTGTGCCCTTCAAATGTCTGAAGATGACTGCTGTCTTGAGATTTTGATCGATTGCTTGCCTGTTGGAATATGTAAATGCATTGAAAAAATCATTTCTCCATTTATATTGGGTCCTAGTTGTTTATTAGAAATCCTAGTTTTACATTGGAAATCGAAGTTTATGTTGGAAGCGCATGAATTGTAATACTTGAAAAGACTTTTGAACATTTTAGTTTATACTTCATTCGATAATTGAAATACTAAATACACAAAACTAGCCCAATGGTTTTATATAAAACACCATGACTGCTCAAAGAGTGGGAAGATATTGTTAGATACAAAATCATTGGGCTCTTATCCAAGAATTTGGAGTAGAGAAGAATTGTAGAAACGAATTGAACATTTGATTTGATTTCATATTTACTAAGTTGTTTATGTTTTGTTTCTTTTAATTTGTATTTCCCTTAAGTATTGAACAATTTTTTCCATGTATCATGTCGCTAAAACGACATCTATATCGTTCGAAGTGACCTAAAGCTACTCATTTCAGTTTTCTGTATTCCAAGTGATAAATTGTGTTCTGCAAATTGGACGTTAATTCGAGTACTTTTCGTTGAATATTTATCGACATTGATCATAAATGGTGAACAAATTCTATTTTATTAATAATCATAATAATAAAGAACTTTAATGGTATCATACAAATGCACAGGTGAAAATGTAATGAAAAAAATTACATAATACAATAGATCTTAGTGCTTTTGTACACACATAATACCATAAGGTGGGACGCGGCATAGCCCATTAATCCTACCCACAACATCATAGCATTCAACAATCGAAAATTCTAAAAGGATACGCATAGATCAACAATAGAACCAACTGTGGAAGATCGAGAAAGATTTAAAAAAAAAAACAAATTAAATGTTGAAGCTGAGACACTCAATCTATTCGCCCTGTAATGCAAACAAACATTTCTTACACTAATTCTCAAACGATATAGAAGACAAATGATGTATTCACTTGGAATCATATTAATATGTTGAACAATATTGTATGAGAACGAGCGTTTATAAACAGAACTATTATACTTTGACAATGCTAATTTATGCCTATGCCTGATGTTGATGTTATGGACATCCGACCTAAACCTCACTTTTCGATGGAGATATGAGGGCTTTTGATCTTGCAATACCTTATACAACAGGCAGAGCATACGCAAGCCTCTTCTATTCTTCATATTGAGCCAGCCTAACTCCTTAAGTTTATGAGATACTCTATCAAAGCGTCTCAATCCAAGTACAACCCTTACACAATAATTTTGAATTCTTTGCACCCTTAACTCGGTAAGTTTCGTCAAACACGGTCCATAAACAGCATCATTATAATTGAGATGCGACAACACCATAGCCTCACACAGCAATTTACGCTGTCTGAAATCAAGGAATTCTTTGCAACCATAAATAAGTTTTATATTTGGGAAAGTTCTGTCACGAAGCAAGTTGACGTGAGAAATGAATCTCAGGTCGGTATCGATGATTAACCCCAGGTTTCTTGACTCATCAGAGAACGGAATCTCAGTGTCCCCCAAAAGTATATGTACAGATTGTTTACACGGTTCTCTCATTTGCTTTCTTCCAAATAACATTGCGACTGTCTTATTTGGATTCAATTTGAGAAACATATTTTCAGAGACACTTGACAGTCATTTGACATCCAGATTTACCCTGGTCAGAGCTTCATCAAAGGATTCCCTGAGAAAAGAGTAATCCAATTGGGTATCGTCAGCATATAAATGACCATGGCAATAAGATAAGCATTTGAGCCTCTGAAAGGTGTAAAATGTAAAGAAAATTGGCCCAAGGATTGAGCCCTATGGCACTCCACAGGAAACCTGAATAGCACTCGATTTTTGTCCATCATATACAACGATCTGCTTCCGATCAACCAAGTATCCACTGAAGAAAGAACTGTATCCTTGGAAAATCCAATGAAATGAAGTATTCCTAAAAGCAGGTCGCGATTAAGGTTATCAAAAGTTTTAGAATAATCAAGCAAGATTAAAATGATCAATTCTTTATTGTCTATAGACTGAATTATATCATCGAGGACTTTAGCCAACGCAGTAGTACAACTATAACCCTTTCTAAAACCTGATTGTATATCAGGCAGTATATTATGTGTCTCAAGATAGTTCTTTATTTGAGCAGCAACAAGTTTTCGAAAATTTTGGACAACACATTCAGTATGCTTATCGGCCGCAAATCTTTGAGTTCCTTTGGGGATTGTACTTTTGGTATTGGAATTATATGTGCCATCTTCCATGAAGTAGGAAACACGAATTTTTCTTTGCACTAGTTGACTATATGACAAATATACTTCAAAATGACAGGGATATATAGAAGCAGAATTTTTACACTGATCCCATCAGATCCCACTGCGTTTGACTTGATCGAATTCAAAGCTTCACGCACCTGTTCCTCAGACACCATCGAAATTCTAAAAGATAGCGACTCATCAAAAACTGTCATCGGAATTAAATCAACTCTGTCTGTTTCTATGGTCCACGGAGTTATGATTTAATCTTCTGAAAAGAGCTGCAGGTTACTGATAACATCACGAATAAAGTGAAAAATAGTCTTTCAAGGTATGGGGGCACCAAATATTAATTAATACTAATTTAGATTACGGTTCTAATAAAGAAAAAAAATGGTACTCACATTTGAAGAACACGTTTTTTCTACCATTTAGGTTTGAGTTGACAAGTTATTTTTGCGCATCCTGTATATAAAATGGAATCGGAAGGTACGTGGCCTTCGAAAACAAACCATTTTTTGTTCGACTAAAATGTAGTTACGATAATACTCGAATCTGAGTCAATATTTTTGGGCAAAGAAGATGACACCATAATTTCGAAATTCTTATAAAAATTCATAGCTCACTGGTAGTTAATTTCAGATAGGACAAATCGTTACAACAGAGCTTGAAAAAAAGGTCTTCAGTAAAAGAATTGAAAAGTAGACAATCCCTCTTGAAAATGCAAAGTTAAAGTCGGGAAAAGGTCTGAAAACAATTACAAATTGTAGATCAGTATCCATTCACTCTTATCTCAAAATTTTAAATCGATGGATAAACTCGTTCGACTGATATCCCTGAAGGGCTCTTTAACGCGGACACTATATAAGTTATGCTTTATACATGTGACTCTGATTCTGACAGTAGTTTTGATTAGCGTACGGCGGATATATTTTTTCAATAAAAGTTCCCAATTCCATAAACGAATGTGGGTTCACTTATATCAAACAATCAATTCAACCATTTAAAAATGCCGATCGGATCCCTAAAAAGAATTATAAAAAATGTCCCCATTCATTCAATTAGTAGACGTACATGTGTTTTATTCCTGGGAACATTTTCATTATTATCAGTTTGATTGATACAAATCGACTGACAATGGACTTGATGAAACCACAAATAAAAATTGAATCAACATACATAATGCGTAAAGGGTAATGTTTCAATCCGTTGTGAGTGCGGGTGGTATGTGGGAAGAAATAATGAAATTATGACATGAACACGATGGGTTTCGTTATTCGACTGAGTTATTTCATTGTATTTTATACGGAAATTAAAACAGCATTCAGTCGTCAAATTATTTTCGTTCATTTTCAATGGAATTTTGAAAAAATTTATTCATGGCAATGAAAGCCGAATTTATTCGTTCCTGAATAGTATATTCGAATGGTATCACTAAAGACCGGAAATTATGCAAAGTGTTTACTTATGTATATTTGCATGTTTAATGTATTTTTACTATTTCTGCATAAAATTACTGTTATTAGTATATTCTGCTTATTATTGCTATTTTGCTCACACTTAGAGATCTTACCAGGCCTTGAGTGATTAGCAGGTATAGACCAAGAATCGTTCCACATTGCCCCTACCTAGACAAGCAAAATGGCAACTCTAGAGGGTAAAATAATGAGAAAAAAATTCAATACCTTGAAATCTTTGTTACCATTCTTTCTTGATTATAATGGTTTGAAAAAATTCCGGAGTCTGAGTGAGCGAGCCTATCAGACGCCAAAGATATTCCCATTTTTATTTACGGAGATGTCACTTTACATATCTCCGAAATTTCGAATACAGTACAAATGACCAAAAGATTCCAATTACCACTCAGTTTCAGTGTTAGTCTCAGAACCCGAGTTCTTAGTTCGTATGAACAAATCTCGTGTGTGTTTCTATGGAATTTGTTTATAACTTTGGCGTTATGTGGATTACATCTTTCTAATTATGTCGAAAGTAACGTTTACTACTGCTAGTAACCTTTTCTGGATGAGATCGTATCCAGAACTACGTTTTGACAATGAAGCGATTACATTACATTTACATTTACATTCACATTCGTGAGGGTCGATTGGCTTTGCAAGCCTTTCCGAACTGCGACCAAATTGATCTTTTGTTCGTAACCCTTCTTATTCATTTCGCTGTAGGTGTAGATCCCTCACAAAATTAAGAATCTCCCTGGGAGCTTTCGCTTTTACTTAGTGCGGCTCTAGTTTGTCGCTACCGAAGTGTATACGTCTTTGACGGACAGTTGCGATGCAACTGCAAAGAATATGTTCGGCAGTTTCACCTTTTTACACATTCTGCATGTTGCCGTTTCCGATTTGCCCATTTTATTGAGATGGTATCTCAGTGGGCAGTGTCCAGTAAGGAGGCCTGTTATGCCTTTGGCCTGTAATTTTCCTCCAGTATTCGTTTTTGCTAGATTCTTCCCATCGTTCTAGTTCCTGTCATCTGTGCGGCTTACTTAGACCGCAGAACGGTTCAGGTCCGGTGGGTGGGATTCCAGCAGCTGATTTGGCCAGTTCGTCAGCGGCTTCATTTCCTTGTATGCCTTCGTGGCCAGGCACCCACCACAGGAAAAGTTTGTTTCCCTCAGCAAGTTGCTTCAAAGATTGACGGCATTCCCAGACAGAGATGCTCCGATAACTGTAAGAGTTTAGAGCTTTTATTACTGCCTGACTGTCCGTTAAAATGTAAATCTTTGGCCCTTTGAGTTTCTTACGTAGTCCCTCCTGGCAGCAAAGGTTTACAGCAAGTGTTTCTGCTTGCATGATTGTGGGAGTGGGGCCCAGAGGCACTGATGAAGAGTACTTGGATCCATTTATATCTGCTCCTGTTCCATCAATCGCTTTTGATCCGTCCGTGTACCAAATGGAGGATTTTGGGCCTAATTGATTTATTTTTCCCTTTACGATGGTGCGGTCTTCTATGACAACTTCGAAGGGTGTGTGAAAATCAAACTTAAGCGGCATTATATCCGATGGTTGTGATAAGATTTCTGGCGCTATGTAACCCAGAATCCCCAGGTGTCCCTTCAGATCACCAGGTAATAGTTTTTTTGTGTCTTGGAGCCGTAATGCCACCATCAACGCCTCCAATTTTATATGAAGAGGATGGAGATTTAGGATTACTTCCAGGGCAATAGTCGGGGTGCATCTCATAGCAACTGTTATGCCCAAGCACGCAAGCCACTGCAGTTTTTGCAGCTTGTTTTGAGTAGTTATTTCTGATGTTTTCGTCCTCCATACTAACGATGCATATGTGACAATGGGTCTTATAACCGCTGTGTATAACCAGTAGGTTATTTTTGGCTGTAGTCCCCAGGTCCTTCCGAAGAGTCTACGGCATGCCCATAGGCACGATGTAGCCCTGGAAAGAGTTTTGTCAATGTGTAAATTCCAGTTGAGTCTCTGATCTAGGGTTAACCCTAGATGCTTAGCCTGTTCCGAAAATTTCAGAGTAAGTCCATTCAGAAAGGGGGGCTTTAAGTTCAACTTTCTACGTCTTGTGAATGGAATTAGAATGGTTTTGTCTGGATGGATGCTGAGTCCCTCTTCAGCACACCATTCATTTACGAAGTTAAGGGCTTTTTGCATCAGGTTGGATAAGATTCCATCACGCTTTCCCCTAATTATGATAACTAGATCATCAGCATAGCCTTGTGCGTTGAAGCCAGCGTTGTTCAGTCTTTCACTGCTGATACCGATATTTCGGTGTCTTCAAAAGTGGCCGTTATGATCCGGCCTTTGAGCATTTCGCAGTGAAGCGATAGTTTCTCAATTGATTTTCAATATATTTCAGAGCCGGTCTCAAAAAAAATGGGTTTCCATCCATTTCGGACTTTTCTTATTTCAAACTTTCTTTTTGTGGTTTCGAATTATTTATGCCAATGTTGAACGGTGCAAATATGGCTAATTATTTGATATCATTTGATAAAATTTTACTTCTGCTTGCAGATCTCGTGCAGAGAAAATTTCCAAGTTTACACACATTAGGATGGCTCTGTATATCAGCAAGATGAAGCAAATAGAGGATGTAGGTATGAAGCGACAATTGTTCGGACAATACTTGTTAGATAACTCAAATACATCAGAGTAGCAAGTTTTCGATGGAGATTTATACCTTATTAGCTGCGGATATTCCCTTTGATATATTGGCCAATTAACACTTCTAATCTTTTCTGCAGAACCATTGTAAGTTTAATACTCCGGACGAAATAAGTTCGAGAAAAGGAGACGTTGACGGTACCTATAATGTAATTGAGAAGAAAATTAGGCAAATAATTGGAAATGATCATTTTTACATTCGTGCAAACGAAACCACCGATTATTTAGGTCGTAGCGTACCTAATTATGGAAAATTTTAGCTTCGTTACGGAGCATCAGTGTGTTAAATTTCCGGAAAAAATTGTTTTTTTCTTCAAAACTCCTGCAGTTTTTGAGATATTCAGTCCAAACTTGGAACGCAAACTTTTTTTTACAGCCTCCATCATTACACGTCCTAAATTTGAACTAGAATCGACAAGGTGTTTTCTTGTTCATAGCCATGTCTTCTTATGCCCTTTCAAACATTTTTGCAATACGCCACTGATCAGCGTACAATCAATTTTCGTCATTTTCGTTCAATTTAAAAACTTTTTCGATACTTGTAATTTTTTCGTAACTCCAACCGTTCTCGAGCAAAAAATTATTAAACGTTTGTATGCATACACTGAATTGAAAGCACTTCTGAATAAAAAAGTGACTAGTAGGATTTGATTTTCTTCATTCATTTATTTATCTTGACAGTTGCTAAAGTTGAACCAGTCTCTGCTCGAATCGTTCATTAAATTAACGATTAGTTTTAAGACTTTTGCTATAAGAAAAAATGGCTAATTTTACTAACGCCGAATAGGCTGGTATCCATTACATGTACGGTCTGGCTGACGGAATCACAACACAAGCTGGGCGATTATATCAGGTGTGCTTTCCAAATCGAGTAACACCAGAGAGGTGAACATTTTCAATTATCCACAGAAGGTTGAGGGAAACTGGTACTTTTACTGCAAATAATCATTTCAAAGGTGCAATTCAAACTATGAGAACTTCAGATATTGAGGAAGCAGTTTTGAATTGTATTGATTTGAATCCTCAAGTGAGAACAACAAAAATTGGAAATCAGTTGAATATTTCACATATTCTAGTTTGGAGGATTTTATACGACTTTATATTGAACCCGCCTCATATTCAACGAGTTCAAACTCTACTTTCTCGAGAGAATTTCTGCCGATGGTTCCTAGATAAAATTAGAGACAATGCTCATTTTGATGGTGAAATTATGTTCACAGACGAAGCTAACTTTTCGAGAGCTGCTATCACAAATTTTCACAATAATAATATAATAATAATAATAATCATCAAGAACAATTCTCACTAAATGACGGGGTCGGAATAATTGGAAATTATTTGATTGTGCCATTTTTTTTTGCCTAACAGACTAAAAATGGTCCTACTTATCGGCAATTTCTTGAGGAGGAGTTACCTTTATTGCTCGAGGATGTGCCACTTCTGGTGAGAAACATAATGTGGTTCATGCATGACGGGGCACCAGCACATTTTAGTGGAGAGGCTAGGGACTTCTTGAATAATACATTCAACAACCGATGAACAGGTCGTGGTGAACCAGAACTATGGCCTCCTAGGTCCCCAGACTTAAATAGTTTAGACTTTTTCTTATGGAAATATCTCAAAAGTTTAATTTATACTACTCCAGTATATATATATATATATATATATATATATATATATATATATATATATATATATATATATATATATTCTTTTGAAAGAGAGGATTTACAAAATTTGAATAATTGTATTTACAATAAATACTTATATCTATAATTTTGGTGTGTGTCATCCACAAGTGTGTGCTCAGGAAATGTAACAGGGAACCATACTATCTTGTATATGATTCAATAAACGAAAAAACCTGAGAAAAAAACTCGTTTCCTTGTGGCTATTGCACTAGCAATAGCTTGTCTATTTATGTTGTGTTAGTGTCGTGTGTACAAAAAGAGTACCAAAGATTTTTCTGCTTAGCAGCTTCATTCTCTCTTGCATTCCAAGATTTCCAAACGAAGACAAGGGTGAAAGAAAGGGGATTTGGGACAGGAATCTGCAACAATGGAAAAAGAAAACCAGCAGAAAAATATTTCAACAATCATACTTCTTATATGTCTAAACAAATCTGGGAAAAGATTTTACATAGCAATCAAGGTCATGAAAAGGACTAAGCAGATGATAAAAAAAAAACATAACCTGCGATATTTCCTCAAATTCCATCTCTGTTTGACCGAGAGGGCCCCGATGGCCAGGTTCAGTCTTTCCAAGTGATGCCGATTATGATTTATAGATGTTTTATAATCATTATGGACCCAATAATCTGGGTTGACATCGCCCATATATTATTTCTTCGTGGAACTTGTTTAATTTTAAGAAAAATTTGCTAAAAGATTTTGACAGTTGTTCGAAAAATATGACATTTGTCATATATACTCCAGTGAACACTGTAGAAGAATTGAGGAATCGAATAATGACCTCTGGTGGCACGATAAGAAATACCCCAGGAATATTTCAAAGTGAGTGTGTGATGAAATGCGAAGAATGATAAAGACCTGTATTCTTGCAGGTGGAGGACTCTTTCAGCAATTTATTTAGTTTTCAATTGTTCTTTTTTTTAGTTTGATATTGAATGAGTTATGAGTTGAGTATCAGAAGACGAGCTTTCAAAATAAAAGCTAATTTAGGACATACCTATTTTTATCATTTTTTTAAATTTAGTGAATAACATATAATTCAAATAATTCAAATTCATTAATTTTTCTCTCGAAAACGGTTGGAGATATGCAAAAATTAAAACTTTCAAAAAAGATTTTAAATTGAACGAAGATGACGAAAATTGATTGTACACTGATAACTGGCTACTGCAAAAGAGTTTGATAGGGCAAAAGGAGACATGGCCTCGGAACAGAAAACACCTTGTGAATATCAGTTAATATCTAGGACGTGTAATGATGGAGGCTGCAAAAAAATAGTTCGCATTCCAAATTTGGGTTGAATATCTCAAAAAATGCAGGAGTTATGAAGAAAAAAACCAATTTTTTCAGAAAATTTCAACACCCTGTAGCTGCATTTAATTGAAGAAACTTGGATATTATGAAACCTTGCATACTTATATACGCATATGTTGAAACTTTAGCCTGCATATAATCAGTTCTCCAGACATTATAATTAAAACATTATTAAATCGAAACATAAACCACGAGGATTGTCTCAAATGTATCCAACCTACCTTCATATTTCTTTCCTGGCATTTCGAGGGTCGTGGAGCCTATGTGAGGATTTTCTACAACTGCAGCAATCACGTCAAATTCCTTTTCGTTATTCGTAATAATTTTTTGTCCATGCTTTTTGAATATTTCACATTTCAGTTGCATTAAATCTCCGAAATAATTTAAGAAAGGCCTCCTTTCGCAATTGTTTTTGTTCGGGAAAAACCTTATTGTATACTTTACAAGCTACTAAACAAATTTCACCACACTCGCCAAGAATGAAAACCGTATAGTTTAGTTCATTTTGTGAAAAGCAATTCAGAATGCTCGCTGTAAATAATGAGAAAATCTTATGAAAGTAACAATCGAATCAAATATTGACGTTTATAGAAATAACATCTGTAAATGTCATGTGACAATCTATGCTTTCCCCATAGAATTTCAGTGAACAATGATGAGAACAATTATACGTATTCATTCTGAATTTTCGGAATACTTTCAAAATTAACTTCAAATTTTTGGATTTATGTATTTCGCATTGCCTAAAATGAGAAAAAAATATAAACTGAAACTGGGTGAATTGAATTCACGTTTACGGTCTTCATCAATTCATTACGATCGATTCTGAGAAATTTCAATTTCCTGTCTCATGTTATGCCCAATATTTCGATTGTTTTCGTAAAATCCAAATTTTGGGGAATAATGTGTGAACCATTCGTTTTAAATAGAATTTCACCCTACAATTTGCATAGAATAAAATATGTGAAAATATATAGGGTGTACTAACAAAACTTTGAATTTGAATCACCCTGTAACTGATTTGTTAAGGTTGATGTCATTCACAGACAACCGAAATTGCGAAAAACATTTGGAAATACCACACTGCAGATGTACTCCTTTTTCAACACAATTCATCTTAGTTATTTACATCGTTATTTTCATATATAACAAATCAATGAATAATTTCAGTTGATTATTAATGTTAAAATGAAATTTGAATTTGTTGTCGTTCCCTTGAAAAGGCACTGTTAAAGAAACTCCTTCAATAAACTCCAGTCAACACTGGAGTTTGCTGGAATAAACATGTGCCGAATATCCTTCTGCTAAACTCGAGTGTGATCTCTAGCCCCTTTCTCAGAGCCAGCAGGTTGCTAATATTTCTCTTTCCAACAGTTACTTCCATGGTAAATGCTCTGAAGAACTGAAAATTTTGCTTCCGGAAAGAATTCAGTTTCAGAGGAAAAACAGGCTAGTGAAAAACTCTCATCAATCGAACTAGCATTGCAAAGTATCTCTATCTATACAAATTCTTTTGATTAGAAGGCTAGTGTGTTGTAGAACTTGCTTCCATAAAACATTTTCCATAACTTACAATTTAGTACACTTCAAGAAGCAAGTGAATAGACATATTAAATTATCTTGAGCGGACAGCTGTGGCATAACAGGCTTGACCTCCTACCAAGTGTTGATAATATAAAAAGAATAAAAAATCATTTCCATGAAATACCTATATCCATATTCACCTCATTTGTAAAAATTCTCTTGGATGTATCAATTTTTCGCTGCTAAAATTGGTAGTTACGAATGAAACGTCGATTATAGATTCTTCATAGCTTGAATTATTTTCAGCACACTTGAATGTTCAAAAAATTTCATGAAGCTTATTTCACTTTCCCGCGCCATCTCTGAGTGAGTGTCACAGCTTCGATCTGCAGAGGGTAGATTTGCGAAGGAGAAAACTTCGCCGTTGGAACCGTGAGGGATATTGATTGTTATTCTTCTCGTAGATTTCTACGAACGCTCGACTCGTATTACAGTGCAGAACAGAGATGGAGCCCTGAGCGGAAATGCAAACAGCTTTTCCGGTATTCCCGGAACTACAACCGGATGAGGAACTCAACTTCCAAATATATAGCATTAATATAATAATAATATAATGCGACATTCTTGCACGATATAGATAAGAAATATAAGGTTTTTTGGAAAACAGTATATCGGTCAAATTAGACCAAAAATAGTAGTGTACGTTCAAAAATTCGGATTCAGCTCAAAGTTGGTAGTATTGTTCAAAACCCCAACCTGAATGAAATCTAAAGTCACCATCGATCCGATACGTGGAAAAACTTTACTCGGCGTCAAATGTAAGTTTCAACATGAAACTCGTTCAGAAGAAAATTGTATATCAGATAATTATATGTAAACAAAAATGTCTTAGTACTTTCTTTCCTGAGAGGCACCGTTTCTGAGATGTAAAGAGTACAGTACATGAGAAAGTAATCAGGGGTGAAAAAGGATGTGAGAGAGAACTTCTTTTTCGAATGGCATGATATGTAACCCCTCGTTTCTACAAGACAAATCGTTAAAAGGAACTAATCAGTTTTAACATTATTACATAACTTAATCTAAAAATTCATTAGGTCGTTATATTTTTCTTGTAAAGACGAGGGTTAACATTATTACATAACTTAATCTTATTCATCATTTGCAGAAAATTGTAGATTTTGAAAAAAATTAAAATTAACAATTAATCGCCTTGAGATTATTTCTTGGAAGTATACTTATTGATAAATAGCATGTTATTACGTATGGTAAAAAAATTGAATTTGAAGAATTTTTTCTCCACAATACTTTCATCGATATGTGCGAATTTTTTGTTACAGGTAAATAACTTGATATCGTAGTAACAGAACCTGAACTCAATCTGTGGTTGTTCGATTTTTTCGAGAAACGCGTACCTATTTACCTCCAATTAGCCACTATAAACAACTGAGGCAGAATACCAGCGATTAAGGTATATGAAGACATAGAAGAAGACAATCTGTTGTTCAGATTACACTAAAATCATTCAGGAAAATCCTATAGCTTCTGCCCAAGGAATTGGTCTTGACCAGTATGTTTGTGACAGAACTATATTAAACATAGTTCACCAATCAAAGATACGTAGGGGGAGTATGTCCAAAATGACATATATGAACAAAACGACACATTGGCGATATTTAAAAATTGTCGCGGTTTAGACCGTCAAAAATAAGCCAATTAGGAAGCGCCTACAACGGAAATATTCCATTGGATTTCTGAGAGACGTTTGAAATACACAACGGACGCCATGTTGACACTTGTGTTTCGAGCTTAGAAAGAAATTTGTAGTGGCCGTTAGTTTTTTGTTTTTGGGTCAGTTTTCTTTTATTATTTCAGTGATTTATAGTTTTCTTATTTCAAGCATTTTGTGTCTGAGGTGAACGTGTAAAATCCAGTATATTATTGTCACTGCAACATGATTATTCATCGAATCGTAATAATCGCTAAGTACAAAATGACATACAATCACTATGGACAAAACAACATAATGGGTCGATAGTCAATACTAAAAACATCTGAATCTTCATGAATCTCTAGTAATCTACAAGTAATAGGCAGTCATTAAATCCACAAGCGATGAACAAAGCTATTGAAGCTGTAAAAGAAAAAAATGGGTAGGCTTCTGGCTTCTAAGACCTTCAAAGTGCCACAAGCTACACTAAGGCGTCATCTTTGGAACAAATTGATATAATTTCACATTCAGCAAAAGGTTTGGGCCGATTTCAGCTAACATTTCCTCTTGAAATCTAAGACAATTGGTTGAGCTTATCAAGCTATTTGAAACTCGAATGTTTGGATTAACGCTTACAATGGTCCAAGAACTCGCTTTCGAATTGACTGAAAAGAATGGCTTTGCGCACAGTTTCAATGAAGATAAGGGTAAAGCTGGCCAGGAGTAGCTAGATGGATTTTTAAAGAGCCATAAAGGCATATCTTTACGTAAACCCGAGCCTACTCCCGCAGATAGAGCCTAAGCTTTTGAGTCCCAAGTGAAAAAATTTTAGAAGTTTTGATAACTGTCAAGAATACACTGACAAATAAAATTCAACGTAAACTGGATCTACAATGTTGACGAATCGAGGATGTCTACTGTCCTAAGACCTCAAAAATCTTGGATACCTCTGGCAGAAAGCAAGTAGGTACCATTACAAGTGCTGAGCGGGGATTCAATGTAATAGTAGTGTGCTTCTTGAACGCAGCTGGGTCGACCTCCTTTCATGATTTTCTCGAGAAAGAATATGAAAAACGAGCTCGTGGATGAAGCACCAATTAGCATGGTAGGAGTAGCTCAAGAAAACAAATGGATGTCTACTGCAATATTCGTTAAGTGGCTCCAGCATTTTCAAAGCTTTGTAAAAGCTAGTCATGATGATGAAGTCCAGCTTATTGTCGATGGCCATGCCAACCATAAATCATTCGAAGCTTTGAATTTCGCGAGAGACAATGGAATCGAAATTATTTGTCCTCCCCCTCACTGCACCCATCGTATGCAGCCTCTCGACGTGTGCTTTTATGGACCACTCAAGACTTATTTTAACCAAGAGATTTCAGTATGGCTAAGAAATCATCCAGGAAGAGTAGTGACAACTCTTCAGATTGGATATTTATTCAATCAAGCTTATGGAAGAACTGCTTCTGTTCAAAATGAATGCAGTGGTTTCAAAAGCACTGGACTGTGGCCAGTTAATCCAGACATATTTTCAGATCACTTTTCTGAACCAGCTGAAACAACAAATATGCTAATAACTACAGCTGATAACCCAGACTCAATCCAGGATCAGACGATGGAAGAAGGCTTCCATCGTTGCCAATCGACCCGGTGGTTGGCGGGACACAGAATGAGGCCCCCCATTAAAGCCATCCACTAGTTCTTGTGAACCATCTGATTCATCGGATTCTTCAATCGCAATAGAAGTTACTAAAGAGATTCATACCACACGGAAAAGCTGTTATTTCGGACAATAATTCTTGAAACCTTTCTAGGAATTTTCCGGGATTCAACTACCTGACGTCCGTGTGAAGAACTAAATCAGTGTGTTCAGCTGACTCTCTATCTTCCATCTGCAACAAAGAACCGCCGTTGCAAGCTACGTGCACAGATGGAATTCACAATTTTTGTTGCAATGCCCATAATTTTCTCCGTGTTTAAAACTTTCGAACACAAAACTCGTTGATGGATAATGCAATGGAATGAAAAAAATGAATGGAAATCTTTATTAGCTCGACACAATGCCACAAAACCGTTTTGTTTTTCAGTCATTGCAGGTGCTCCATCGGTTGTAATGCACACTAATGAGTAGCTTGTATTTATTTACAAAAGTGAAGAAAACGTCATATATATCTTCGCCACTGGTCTTCTCTTCAAGAGGAATGATTGTCAAAAATTCTTCCTTTGCCAACATGTCATTGAATACCATCCAAATAAGAATACACAGCTGGCCAGTGTCTGTCATATCGAAGGATTCGTCGAATTGTAAAGAAAAGTATGTACATTTCATAATATCATGTTTTAGTTTATCTGCCATGTCCAGACTCATGACTTTAATACGCCTTGTGACAGTCGGACGAGATAACTGAAGTTCTCGAATAGCAGACATGATTTCTGTTTTATTTTTAAAATCTCCAATGAAGTCTCACCCAATTCAATAAATGCTTCTTTCACAACCGATCCATCTTCGAATGATTTCTTGTGTTTCGCCAATATATGATATATTTTAAATGACGCGATCGTAGCAGCTTTTGATTGTTTGGCTGGTCTTCTGAACATGGTTTGTTCGTTTTTCGAACAAGATATCAAATCACGTACTTTTCGTTCTATTAATTCACTCTGTGGCGGAAAATGACTTTCATAGTTTTTATGAACCCTTTTATGATGCCTCTCTAAGTTACCATCGCAACTGACGTACGACAAATAAGACAAATGCACTTATCCTTCACCATACAAAAGAAAAATTCTTCCTTCCAATCGTTATTGAAATGATACGTTTTAGATTTTTTCGCTGCACTCATTTTGCACTGTTTAATAATAAACTTTGTATCGACGTAGTATTGCCTTCTAGTTACAATTCAGAAATACTCCAACTCCTGCAGGCGCAACATTTATATCGGCGTGAACGAAAGTCTCAAATGTTCCTGTCAAACGCACCGCCCGAAATTTCTAGAAAAGCGGCAAGAATAAAAAAGCGGATTTTCTTTGACAAGTACCACGCTTTCCTTTGACAAAGCCGCCTTTTGCCGCTAACAGAGTGTTATTTTATTACGTAATAAATTTTTGTAGTTTAGTTACCCTACTTGTTAAAAATTTTTTTCTTCTCGAGATCTACTCAAAAAGCACTCGCGATCGATCGTTTGAGCACCCCTGCTCCAGATAATGTTGATCGCAATAAAAACGACAAAATCTTGACTCTTCTGTAACGAAAATCACTTCAAGTCAGCTTCTAACCAATTGACATTTTCTCTGGCAAAATTCAATCGATCTTTTCGATGTGCTAGTTGGGCCTTCAACTACGACAATGCAAATTCCCTCAGAAGATGTCGTATCGCTTCAGTGCTAATTTGTGCTCTAATGTTCTGTCGAAGCTTCATTTGAAGATTCTTGGCAAGAACGAACAGGAAGAGTTTCATAAATATTAGTCATGGAGCACCGTTCTTGCTCGAGGTCTCCTTTCATGACAACCAGTCTGCTTGTACCTGCGGATCATCTTGGAAACAGTTGAATGAGACACTTGAAGCCTTGCATAAGTCTTATCTACGTCATTCAACACTACGGCTTTAGCACATTCTGCCATTGGCAAATTTCGTGATTCGCGTTGTGAACGTTACTCGCAAAAATTGATCAATAACTGCTGTTATCTATATGTGGTGGTTTCTGGCAAAGTCTCGATTTATTTTATTCATTTTATTTCTTATGAGAGTAACATTAGCGACAAGAAAAAATAACGAATTTTGAAGGCTTGAGTCTGAACATATACGAAATAAATATGGGTTATCAATTAGTTGCCTACCAAAAATGAAATTTGGAATATTGAAATTGTGCATTTATTTTTTGGCTTAGTGTATATTGTCTGGCATCTTTCTTCGAGGTTTTTCTACTAACTGATGATACTTTCGGCAGATATGAAGAATATTTACGAAATATTGAATATATACCATTTCTGACAATACTGGGTTTATTCAATAGAAAAGTTTCAACTCACAAATACATGAATCTATCAAATATATTTTGGGATGAATGTTATTTGTAATTAAACTACGATTCTCAAAATATGTTCTTCAATACGTTCTTCATATCCACTTTATGTATATAAAATTAAACAGTTAATTAAGGAATATCAAGATGAACATTTTTAAGTTCATAAATAATAAGACTCAAGTTCATCCTTCACATAACAATTTCAATTTTAAAGCCAATACCGTTCACCCCACGGAATTTACAATTCGTATTGTAACAGTCAGTCATGTGACGTGACGAACGCATTAGACAGACAGACGCAATTGCATTTCAGATGTCATTTTCCCGGAGGAGCTTTGGTTGTGCCCCCTTTCCCGTTAGCGTCAGATTATAGACCTATGTGCATATTGGTGGTTATAAACACGGACTGAAACACCCCCTAGCCATAAGTCAACATTGGTGGAACACCTGTCACAATAAAATTTGAATGAGAAAGATGAGGAAGTCAGCCGTTCAATGTAAGATGTAAGAAGAAATTTTTCGGAAATAATATAAAACATATTCAAACCTCTTTCTTAGTTTTTGGAGCATCTGATTATACTTATTTGCACGGAAAATATCCATCTTGAGGAATAAATTCCAATAAACAGTTCTTTCTAACGAAACTTTGCCACCCCGTCTACCTAAATATGAACGAATATGGCGGAGAACACTGGACGCGTCAATGTTTGATTGGTGGGCGACCGATTTCTGAGTTGGTTCAGAGAATGTAAAATTAGCCCCCTACCGTCAGTAGCACCTAGATCAAAATTTATTATAGGGAAAGTAATTAAAGTGACAGATCATTAGAATTTTAGTCTGGAACCAGCTAAGAAAATATGCAACGACACTATCTTGAAAGTAATGCAAAAAATAAATCTTCTGCTACGTGGAAGCTCATAAACTCATTCAGGCAAAAAAATATTATAAGGCCTTCTTCGTCTTCGTGAATGCTTTCAGGGGTTGGGGAGGGGGTCAAGAAATAGTTGTGATTACTTTTTGGATTCATTTCAAGTAGGTCGTCCAGGTTTGATTTTGCTGAGCTAAGTTGTTGCCAGGTGAGAGAACTCTTCAAAGATCTTGGCAACTCGGGTAGTTTGGATATTTATGAGCTCAATGCCAGAATCTTTAAAACCTTAAAAGAACTCATTATAAGTCCGCTAACGAAATTTTTCAATTTCTGCATTAGGGATGGTATATACCCTGGCTGCTTAAAAAAACCGAAAATCTTACCTTTACATAAAGAAGGTTGCACAGACTCAAGAAATAATTACAGACCTATTGCAATCACCCCGGTGGTTAGTAAACTTTTTGAGAAAGCTCTGAAGCTGCAGATTGTTGGACATTTTGATTCATATAATCTCTTCAACACTTAATAATTCGGATTTCGTAAGGAAGAATCAACAACAATGGCTGTAAATTCTCTGGTAGAGCAGATTTATGATTCATTTGAGAGGGGCGAGTATGCAGGTGCACTTTTCTGTGACATATCAAAAGCCTTCGACTGTGCCACCCTCGATATTCTCAGGAAGAAGTACATTAAATATAATTTCTCTGATTCTGCGTTGTCTCTTTTGTGTTCATACTTGAGTGATCGACAACAGATTGTTTCTTTCGACGGCTCTAATTCGGACCTCATGACAATTAACATGGGTGTCCCCCAAGGATCGGTGTTAGGTCCGTTATTATTCCTTATTTATACAAACGACCTTCCACATTGTTCATCTGAAGTAAATTTCGTGATTTTTACCGAAGACAGCACGGTACTAGAAATTGGTTTTGACCTCAAGACCTTGAATGACTCTGTTGAAGCGACTAAAGAAAATTTAAATGACTGGTTTCTAGCCAACAAACTATTTCTGAACCATGCAAAAACTGTGATCAAGTTCTTTTCTCTTAGATTTCCCGAATATGTCGATTCTAGTGAGATTAAATTTCTCGGTGCAACACTGGATGCTTCACTGATTTGGCAAGCCCCCGCAGATCAGGTGATTTCTTCAGCATCGAGTGGTATATACGCACTCCGTAATTTGCAGAATTCAGTTTCCGAATCGACTCTCTTAGTTACTCTTCATGCTATGGTTCAGTCAAAAATTGCTTACGCCATCTTAGTCTGGGATCATTCAGCTTCGCACCAGCGGGTTTTTCGGCTTGCAGAGGAGGGGTATTAGAGTGGTTGCTCGTTTAGGTTATCCTGACGCTTGCAGGAATTCTTTCAGAAGATTGAGGGTACTCACTGTTCCGTCATTGTATATATTTCCATCGCCTCAGTAAAATGATGAGTGGATTCAGTTACTGGGTCCCTCCTTTTTTCAATAAGCTTCCCCAAGAGATGAGAAGACTTCTTATAAATCATTAAAACCTATTTTGAAAAAATATCTAATAACTAAGTGTTTCTATTCGGTTTGTGATTATATGGAAAATGTTTTCTCGAATCTTGGCAATTGATTGCAATAGTTGTGTAAGCAAATTTTGTTTTGTTTTTTTTCTCTGAGAATTATTACAGTGATTTAAAGTTGTTAAATTTTAATTTGTATGTTGCCTTATCGTCATTGAATTTTGAAATTAATTGTAGCAATGTTCATCATGTTCCTATTGAGTCCTCAAACTGTTTCGTGTAATTAATTAGTTTCATATTGTAATTTCAGACAGTTGTATACAGGGATATCCACCGGGACCGTCCGTTAAAAACTTTTTGAGTTCCAAATACAATATCAAGCTGAAATTTTATACGCGGCCATAACTAGCGATTTCCAATTGGAGTGAAAGTTTCACAGAAATTTAGCCGCTTGGGAAGGTCAGTTGGTTTCAATTTTTGTAGTCTGATAAAAGAATACTGGTGCATGTTATGTTTATTAAGGATCCTTTGAATGGAAGTATAACTCAATCCAATATCCATTGATGCTGACTTAATGAATGCATGTGGATTGGCAAGAAAATACGCTAGCGTATTAATTTGATTGTCGTCAATTGTCGAGAATTGGTTTTTTCAAGTTTCTATGCATTTTGTTCCTCCAAATTGCAGAAAATTGCTTCTAATCTTTCGAAATTTAGTTTTACTCATAGGTGCCAAATTTGGAAATTGGTTATTAAATTACCTGCAAGTTCTATCCACCACCTTTTGACATTCGCCATGAAATTAAAAAGAGATTAAACATATCCTCGTTTGAATAATCAGCCATTTTATTATCAATCTAGTGTTTTTCAAAAACTTTCACTTCAGATTACCAACAATTCTTGTTGGAATATCAAATTCCAATGAACGAAGTGACAAGTACATTAATTTAAGGCGCCTGTCAGGTGAGCGTAGCCAGTTCAGCTACTTGATTCAAATATTTCAAAGCATTCTCTGTTAGTTCTTGCAAAATCATCAAAATTGAATATATTCCCAAATTATTTCGGAACTAAAAGAGATGGGTATAGTACATGCTGATAAAATTTCATCTGAAATTTGACGCTTCATCTGATGAGATATAAAAATTAACACGTGCCATTTGAAAAAATTGAGTTATTGCTGTTTGAAAGAGGCCAAATTGAAAAAATCATACAAAACAACGAATTAATAATTTGACATGTGTAGACTGCTTAAAAAATTCCTTGATCCTTCTTCTATCCACCCAAGCAAAAATTGTGTCTGTAGTGCAAAAAATCTACGAGCTACAATTGTTTTAAACGTTCCTCAAAAAATCAAGTTTATAACAAAAATAATTAAATCTGTCAAAAGTTTTGACAGATAAGTGCCATTAACTTGAGTATTTTATGCCTTGCTCAAATGTCGGTTCTAGATGTATAATAAAAAAGGTAGATTGCCATTTGAAATATCAAAGTGAAGACCCACTTCCGGTATAACCGGAAATGGTATCACTTCGAAAATATTTCACTCCAATTGGAAATCGTTAGTTATGGCCGCGTATAAAGTTTCAGCTTGATATTGTAATTGGAACTTAAAAAGTTTTTAACGGACGGTCCCGGTGGATATCCCTGTATACAAATTTTATTCCTATGTATGAACATCAATAAACGTAAATATAAGATCTATTACACAGGAAGTCCAAACACAATCAAAGTTTGTAATCCAACAAGAATTTGTCGTCCCCTTTATGTTAAGATTGTAGCAGAAAAAGCTGAGACACGTCAACTTTTGTTTAAAGGGGGGAACAATCTCCAACTTTAGTTCGGAGTATGCAGAATCAATCCCGTCAGTAGCTTCTAAGACGAATTTAGCTTTAGGAAAAATGTGTAGAGTGGCATATCTTTAGGAAGGTCTCTATTCAAAAATATAGCATTGTAGCATTTTAAAGAACAAAATTTTGCAATTGATGACGATTCCTTTCCACAGCTCTTCTATGTTTTTAGATTGTTCAGCATAAACTCTCGATTTATGATGTTTCCCTAAGAAAAAATCTAAAGGACTCAAATCAGGTGACCTGGCTGGCCACTCAACTGTTCATTTTCTTCCAATCGACCAACCTGGGAAATTTGCATCCAAATCCTTTCTCACACGAACATTTAAATGTGTAGGAGCTCAATCTTGCTGGGAACGTATCTCATTCTCTATAGTTTCATAAATTCCCTAAATTTCTCTGAGCCTGGGATTTAGTAATTCTTCCAACAACTGCAAATATAGGGATAACCTTCGATGAAGAAAGATCCAGTATAGAGGCTTTTGGCAGAAAAACTGGTAATTCACAGAATATATGGTTAATTGTTAATATTTTCACATAAAATTGTGTCTTCTATTTCATGAACCAGTTTCACTTCATGAGAGTGAAATTTCTGATGTTCCACGATACTGTAGACTGTTCAAGGTAATACAGGAGACAGGCGTGATAATTTTCTGATGGAAGAGAGAGAGAGAGAGAGAGAGAGAGAGAGAGAGTTGATATCACTTCTGATAGCAACTGAGATATTGGTATATGCCGAAAAATTGCACCCGTCAATTTTAACCAATGACCAATTTTTGAGTTGAAATTCATTATTGGAAGAGTGGCTCGAGTGACAAATCTTTTGGACGTTGAATATTATACACAGTCCAAACTCAACATAAGTTTGTTTTCCAACAAAAATTTGACAAATCAGATTGAGTTCTCAATTGACCTAATCCGATATGATGCAATGCAATGATACAATTTTCATTCTCTCCTAACCACTTGCTCTCTCTCTCTCTCCCTCTCTCTCTATCCCCCTCCTCTAAAGTTCCTCCAAGGATAAGTGATGGCCTCTCCGGAGAGCAGGTAGATTAGTTATATTTCTGTACGCTTTTCTTCTATTGTAATTTTGATACGGTTACTATGACTGCCCATAGATAACTAATTTACTGGGAATTTAAAGAAAAGGCTTCCATACAAATTAACTAAAATAATTAACTTTGTTTTACATGTGATCAGAAAAGGTTTGCATGGAAAAGCAGAGTTTGTATTCACGTTTTCATTTATTGTACCGCCTTTACATAAACCACAAAACAGTAAATTTCAATCACTGAAGCTGTGCTGTACAATGTAAACAACTTTGGGAAGGAAATGTATTTGATATCCACCATGTAATTGAAAATCGACAAGTGCTGTTTATCCGTGATATTTTTGGATTTGTGTGTCAACCTTTGTTTACATGAGAGAACAGTGTTAATAATTCTGTGTGCTTTTCAATTACTATACGGATGAAATATTGTGTGCATGATTGAGCACGACAAGCTAATAAAATAAACAACGCCCAGATTCTGTTAGTCCTTATATGGGTATACAGGGTTAGGCGAATGTTATGTTGAAGAAAACGATATCAATGGGAACTGTTGACTAGTATGCTGCTTTAATGCCGAAAACAGCAACCAACTCGCTGAGACATCCTTGTTGAGATAATTGTTTTGAAAATTGTGGAATATTATTGCGTAAAGTGCTCACGGATTAATCCTATTTTCAAATAACTTGTCAACTTCGACAGTTTGCTGTGGCCTAAACACAGCACGTATAGAGCTGAAATACACAAAATCAAAGGGATTTATTCTTAGTACTGACAGCATTGAAAACATAAAAGACATCCCTCGTAAGACTTTAGGGGTTATCGTTAAAAGACTGGTGTGTTTTCGAATGTTTATTCATTTTACATTATTTTGTGCTTTCAGAGATGGTATTTAGCTCCTTTTTGTTCGACTAAATAAATAAATAGCAATAAACATATGCGACACTCTGCGTAATATTTGCGGCGGACTCCGAAGAGAACTACGTTAACGCCCGAGCGTGAATTTGTATGGAAGAAAAGTGGAAGGCGATATATGTTTCGCTGCTTACCTTATACATGTACTGCTATTATGAATATTAAGAATTATAATTCTGAATCAATTGATTCGCTTTGTGGTTGAGAATAATAGCTTTCGGAAAGTCTGATAAAATGCAATATTATTCACATACCGTGTCCGTGAATTGCGTGTACATTGTTATACCACAGATTTGTCAGGTCGAAATAAGGACAACTTACCTTCATGAGAAGTTTCTTCGTTTGGCCGCTAGAGGTCGCCAAATTCAAAGATTTTTTTTCCTATTTTTCAAATAATTCGAGAACAACTCGTTCAATGGAATCCATATTCGGTATGCGTAATCGGGTGCGTTATTTACGTTTTTTAGTGATCCACTCAATGACCTTGACGTTTTACAAGTGTCCCTTAAAACACGAATGTGTTTTTAATCAACCATACTTTTCCACTATCTGCGTTTGAGTAAAACTGTTTTAGACATTGAGTAGCTAGGCTAATTATCAAACTTTTTCATCTCTTGAGAAATTTTGATTTGATGAGGGGTTCAATCACAAAGAACAGTTTTTCAAATTCATGATTTCATTTCTTCAACCACCTAGCAAGTCAAAAATATTAGATTCGACCATTTATTTCTGTGGTCTGGCAGATTGTCGTTTTATTAGGCTTGACAACCAATTGTGGACACAATAGTGTTCCTCAAGTTCTTAACTAGGTATTTTGGTGATTTTTTATCACTATTAGGCACGGAGATATACAGAAATACACTGAAATGGTTGATATGGTTAATGTGTACCATACAATCAAGGCAATCGACGTGGAAGCGCGAGAGTATATGCTGAAAGATTTCCAGATCGCATAGTGCCGAACCACCAAACGTTTTGAAATCTGGAGAGGCGCCTCCGCGAGAATGGTTGCCCAGAAATTTGGATCGAGGACGACAACGTACAGTAAGGACAGGCGAAGAACAAATTTTGGACATTGTTGAGAAAAACCCTCAATTGAGCATGCGGCCTTTAGGTTTGCAGTTAGTCGTTCCTGAAACAATGATTCATGATGTCTTGAAGGAACAAGATGGATAGATAACAACCTAATCGAAAGTATAAGGCGAAAACGCTCCTTATGGAAAAAATATATCAGGAGCAGAGCTAGTGAAGATTATAATATACATCGGAACTTTTCAAATAAATTGAGTCAGGATATTTTGAGAGCTAGGCATAATTACGAAAGTGATCTGACAGATTTCAAAAATAGTAAGAAATTTTATAAGTATATACGATCTCACCTAAGCTCCAAGGTTTTGTTCCTTTACTAAAAGATGGATCGGGAATCAATTGTAATGATCCAAGTGAATCAGCTGAAGTAATGGCACAATGTCTTTTAGACAGTTACACTCAAGAGCCACCGATTTCAGCAAACGTTCATATGCAAGTTAACAGAAACTTGGAAAATATAAGAGAAGTGCACTTCAATCCCGAAAAAATGAAACTCAAAAACTCCTGTTCTTCCGGACCTGATGGAATATCTGCTTTGTGTTTGAAGAAGTGTGTCGACAGCTTGAGCTACCTTTTTCGTGCGTATTGGTGACTCTATATCTAATGAGAAGCCTAATAATCCATTCTATAATTTCTCCCCGTAATTAGGGCGGTGTGCCGCAAGGCTCTGTTTTGGGACCTATTATTTTCCTCGCTTACACGTCAGATCTTTTACAAAATTTGGAATCACCAAATATGATTTCAATCGATCGGGTCGTTCTCTAATTATTTGACAAATAAGAAAACAAATCTTAGGATTTGGTGACCTCTAGCAGCCAAACCAAGAAACTTTTCACATAGGTAAGTTGGCCTAAATACACTCATTCCGAGCTGAGGAATATATGGTAGAATAAAACACAGAAAGAACATTAATAAATATCTTCAACGAAAGTTGAAGAAAAATATTATTTTGTTACGGTATTGTCCTTCTGTTCATTTCTGGTTTAGGAACTCATTTCTCGTACAGAAACATTTCGACTACACATATCTGCAAAACGCGCCGAGTTCCGCTGAAATGAACTCTATTGTACACTTCGCGTTCAGAAAACCAATTTTAATCAACATTTTATGAAAGAGGATTCATACAAAAAGTCTGAGCGATTCAGCGGACTTGTTTAGAGTCAGATTCATTCCCCACTATTTCAATGGCGTAGTCGAAACTCATTTGCAAATGAACTGTCGAAAGATATCGAAAATTAAAATCCGAAATCAGCATATTTCACCAATCCCTGATGATGAAAGTCATTTGGAAAATTGCCAGTTGAAACTCATCGTGGGCCTCTATTCAAATTTACAGTTGTTGTTTCGCGCCTTTAATCGCCAAGCGGAACCGGAAACATTTCTTAATACAGGCGGGCGGCCGCCGTCGTCGTTCTGGAATATTTAGGAAATGAGAATTCTGTCGAACGTTTAAATATAAGACATCTTCTATTTTGGAAAGTCTGAACTATTTTATTCGAGCGGGAATAAATAACGGCGGGACCGAGCGTACGAATGTCGAACTTATAATTATGAAGTGAGAAGCGATAGAGAAAGATAGAGTGATTTGGAAAAGGAGGAAAACGCATAGAAGATAAATTATACAAATAAAACACAAATAACTTTCGTCAAAAATTCACTGAAACATGCAATTTTTATTTGGGATTATTTCAGAACGCTTTCGTTCCGCAAAATAATGCGAATTACGACAAATAGTCACTCTCAATGCATTGCAGACATTATTCAAGTCAAACTTATTAAGATGTGATTTAATAATCGATACGCGGACGAGAATTGAGCGTAATTTTTCATGCACACGTCACGTTCAGGCAAATTTTGTTACATGAGAGAGAAGAAGATAAAGTGGAGAAAGGGATATAATTTAAAACCACAAAAATAGCTTGCTAGAGGTGCAATTCCTCATTGGAAGCTTCGAAAAAAGACACTCCAAAACACGTAAAGGGTCGAAATATTGAAAATTCACTACAAAACCATTGAAAATTTTGCAAATACAGTTCGAAAAGTAGCACCTACGTTAACGGTGCTATCCAAACCAATACAAAAAATGGAGATAGAGCAAGACGATCGATTTATTAAGGTTTATGCTCATCTGCACATCATAGAAAATGACAAATTCGAAGTAATCAAGAGAACTGCAGTTCCCATGAAGAAACAGAATAGCATACAAGTATTAACACCCTCCTTGGATGTCAACTATAATACCCAAAAATACTTCGAAATTTCGAACGACCAAGTTTTTCAAGCCATATCAATTGGTCAAAACACTTATATCTACGACCCGACTATCATAAAAAGTATGGATAAGAATCCCAACTGCATAATTGATCAAATCTACCGAAGAGTAGACGAACCTGTCTGCAGAAACACCCTGTCCACTGCAAAAACTATGGAAGGAAATCCACAAACCAAACACCTGGCTTTTCATTGCAAACGTGCCATCCAGAGCAGCTATAATATGCGAGAGCAGACGGCAAGAAGTCACTCTGAACAATACTGGAATCCTTCTCGTCGCTCCACACTGTATCATAAAAACGAAACTAAATACGCTGCAATCCAAGGCAACCGAAATGTTCTCAGTCATTGGAACCTATAACAGAAAAATCGAAACATCCATACTACAGAAAGATGCACTTCAAACTTCATCGAATCTAGATATCGACGGAGAGCCAGTCCTGAATGCTCCAGACACGCTATCACGTCTCAAAAACGAGGCATCTGATATCGATGAAGAATTCATAACATATCGCTGGAGACGGGTTACTACACATTCGACTATATTCAGCGTAATTATAATTGCAACAATTCTGCTGACGATTTTCATCATATACTGGGCTATCCAACGCTTGCGATGAACGAGATGTGTACGGGAGAAATCTTCGACGACGACGACGACGACCATCCCCTACATCCCTGCGTCCGGGCCAAGATGTTGGTTACCTTAAAAGTTCATCCACTTAAACCAACATAAGGTGAAAATACTCTACGAGTCCCTAATCAACAATTCGACGACCCGTGACGGGAAATATGGAATGAAATTCTGCAAGCTATCGTCTGATAGATTTCCCGTACAAACGAACCAATCGCGGAATTCGGATCAGTGACACCAATCTATTACGTCATTCAATAATCAGTAAGTAAACTTAAATTGTACAATAAACGATCACAGAATATCTATATTTCATTCAAGTCGCCAGTCTGCCCAAATTATTAATGAATCTTAGTCTCTCATTGCAGATTAAGATTTTCTACAATTTTATCCATCTTAGTCTCCTACCAAACGAGGAAAATGCTCTGTAGACCACCCAAAGTATATATATAGGTCGTGGATTAATTGATTTGAATAATCTTCATAGTAACAGATTTTTCATCTACGTTCCCATTTTCATAATAAACAGAGAACGTCTAAATTACATGATATTGTTGTTGCTTCAGATTATAATCTTACACCTCTGAACTTGACAATGCAAAGGTAGATTTTGATATATTTGATGATAATTCTAAAAGAAAGTTGGATGCAGAAGGAATTACACGGAAAGCACCCTAAAGAATTGAAAATGATTATATTGATGAAATTGCATCGAATAAATGGTTAGTATCTGGAGAATTGTTTGCTGAAACAGAAGGCTTGGCAATTGCGATCCAGGATCAGGTTATTTTCACGAGGAATTATAGAAAACATATCATCAAACAAAATATAGATGATTCTTGCCGTAGATGTTTCTGTTCTTCAGAAACAGTTTTTCATATATTATCATCTTGCTCAGTCCTTGCTTCAACAGATTATTTAGAAAGACATAATGCCGTCGCTAATATTATTCACTTTAATCTAGGAATTAAACATGACCTAATTCCCAAAGAAAAAAATTCAAAAATATGAACCTGAGATTATTTGTGAAAATGACAAATATAAACTTTATTTTGATAAAACAATTCTTTGCAACAGAGCTGTAAAACACAATAGACCAGATATCGTTCTTAATGATAAACAGAATCAAATAACATATATAATTGATATTGCTATACTCGACACACATAATATACAAAATAAATACAATGAAAAAATTTCTAAATATATGATGCTTGGCGACGAGATTAAAAATGTGGAAATTAAGAAAATATTTATTCTACCGATTATTATTTCTACAACAGGCGTTATTCCTAGAAATCTTCACAAAAGTATTGAGATTTTGGTCTGAAGAAAATTTGTTTGAACAGTTACAATTGTCTGAATATATATGACATTTGTTATATTTTTCGAACGAGTGTCAAAATTTTTTCGCAAATTTGTCTTTAGATTAAACAAGTTCCACGAAGGAATAATATATGGGCGATGTCAACCCAGATTATTGGGTCCATAATGATTCTAAAACATCTGTAGATCATAATCGGCATCACTTGGAAGACTGAACCTGGCCATCGGGGTTCTCTCGGTCAAACAGAGATGGAATTTGAGGAAATATCGCAGGTTATATATATAAATATAGATATTTTGTGATCGTTTATTGTACAATTTAAATTTACTTATATACTGATCATTGCATGACGTAATAGATTGATGTCGCTGCCCCGAGTTCCGCGCGTGGCTCGTTTGCAAGGAAAATCCATCAGACGCTAGCTTGAAAAATTTCATTCCATATCTCCAGTCACGGGTCGTCGAATTGTTGGTTAGACGACTTGTGGAGCATTTTTACCTTATGTTGGTTTAAGTGGATTAACTTTTAAGAGTGAAACCAACATCGTACTGCTTTTGGTCATTATCACCTACTCGCCTATATATACTGAATTTAATTCACAAATTTGAACGTTACGGACAATTTAGTGATGTGCAGCATCGAACACGTATTCATCCGGTCATGTCAGTTGAAAATATCGCGGCTGTAGGTGATAGTGTGGCTGAAAAGCCAAATCTGTTAACTTCGGGACGATCACAGGAATTGGGCATTTCCTCAACCAGCTTGCACCGTATTTTGCATCTTGATCTGCATCTCCATTTCTATAAAATGAAGTTAGCACAAGAATTGGAGCCAACTGCTGATTGGGCGCTGGAAATGCGTTGTCCAGATCCTGCTGATGAGGCCCATTTTCAACTGTCTGGATATGTCAGTAAATAAAACTGCCGCATTTGGGAATCCGAAAATCCAAAAGAAATATTCCTCTCATCCAAAACGTGTGGCTGTTTGGTGCGGTTTTTGGTCGGGAGGTGTCATCGGTCCACATTTTTTCGATAATGAGGCTGACGTAACTGTGCAGTGAATGGAAACCGTTACAAAGCGATGTTGACTGACTTTTATTGGCTCAAGGTCGATGCTCTTGGCTTGCAGGGTGTTTATTTTCAACAGCATGTCGCTACATGCTGTTTTGCGAAAACAATTGCCTGAACGTGTGATTTCTCGCAATGGAAACGTGAGTTAGCTTCTAGATCTTGCGATTCAACATCATTAGACTTTTTTCTACGTCAAAGATAGGGTCTACACTAATGCACCAGCAACTAATAAGGCACTCATAGACAATACGAGTTATGTCAATTAAGTTCGCGGAAAAGTGCCCCGGCGGGCCGGAAATTCATGAATACTTGAAAGTACCATACATTCCTTCGCAATACTCTCCTTCGAGGTCAATGCACCGGAGCCACCGTTGAACCCACTGTTGGAACCACACTCTGAACCTCCCCGACGATAGCCCCTCAGAACCGCCGTCGTGATGCTTTGGACTTACTAAACTCCGTCGTATCTGTTTCCTTTGAGGTACGACTTCAACTGTGGGAACAAATGAAAGTCACACTGAGCCAGATCTGGACTGTAGAAAGTGTGGAATTGTTGGAATGCTGTTTTTGGTTGCAAAAATCACGAACTGCAAACGACGAGTGGGCTGGAACATTGTCGTTATGAAGTACCCATCTGGGCTGCGTCAATTCGGATGGTACACGAAACACACGGGCCTTCACACGTTTCAAAACTTCAATGCAGAATACTGCGTTGATCGTCTGACCTTCTGGAACGTATTAGTGGTGTACAACTCCATTAATATAGAAAAAGCGAAGAGTAAAGATTTCACTTTCGATTTTGAGATTCTGACTTTCATGGGGCGCTTTCCCTCCTTCTCTACCCACTGAATTTTCTGCCTTTTGGTCTCAGGGTCGTATTCGAACACCCACCACTTGTCAACAGTGATAACATTCGTCAATTCGAGAAATCATCCCTTGATAGATTGACAATCGGAGCTCTTTCTGTTCAACTGTGAGCACTTTAGAAACCATTTTAGCACACAGCTTACGCGTCCCTGAATCTTCCTGCAGCATCTGCCGGATCGTTTCCTTGTTGATGCCCAACTCGTCTTCCAACATTCTGAGGCTTACCCGACGCTCTCCGAGCACTCGCGTTCACAGCCGATCGAGGTTTTGTGCGTTTCGAGAGGTGGAGGGAGCTCCCTCGAGCAGATCATACTCCACTGGCTCTCTGCCGCTTATGAACCGCTGTGCCCAATCGTAGACAGCTGTTTTGTTTCAGACAATCTTCCTTATACACGTCGGTTAACTGATTCATAATTTCCACGGAAGTTTCGCCGCGTTTCACCAAAAATTTAATCACTATTCTTTGCTCAGTTATTTTATCACTCATCTTCACGACGGTGGGTCAAAACAAGTCGATGTTAAAAGGGCAATTTAAAACACGAAGTATACAAGCGATCAACAGGAAACTGGCACAGGCTGACCCAGAAATAAATTCTGTTTCGATTGAAACCAATGCGAAGGATGCAGAGTTACCAACCGCCGCAAAATTGCCAACTTCCCCGAACTTAATTGACATACCTTGTATTCGAGCTGTTATATGCGAAATATCACCGCAACTATGCGAAAATGAAAAATTTCCTACAAAGAATTACCATTTGTCATGCCCGAAGTAGACAATTGTGAGATATCGTATTTCAATATTAATCTCAGAGTTTGTACTTTGTATCATCCCTTGACAGATTGACAATCGGAGCTCTTTCTGCTCAACTGTGAGCACTTTGGAAACCATTTTTGCACACAGCTTACGCGTCCCTGAATCTTCTTGTAGCATCTACCGGATCGTTTCCTTGTTGATGCCCAACTCGTCTTCCAACATTCTAAGGCTTACCCGACGGTCTCCGAGCACTCGCGTTCACAGCCGATCGAGGTTTTGTGCGTTTCGAGAGGTGGAGGGAGCTCCCTCGAGCAGATCATCCTCCACTGGCTCTCTGCCGCTTATGAACCGCTGTGCCCAATCGTAGACAGCTGTTTTGTTTCAGACAATCTTCCTTATACACGTCGGTTAACTGATTCATAATTTCCACGGAAGTTTCGCCGCGTTTCACCAAAAATTTAATCACTATTCTTTGCTCAGTTATTTTATCACTCATCTTCACGACGGTGGGTCAAAACAGGTCGATGTTAAAAGGGCAATTAAAAACACGAAGTATACAAGCGATCAACAGGAAACTGGCACAGGCTGACCCAGAAATAAATTCTGTTCCGATTGAAACAAATGCGAAGGATGCAGAGTTACCAACCGCCGCAAAATTGCCAACTTCCCCGAACTTAATTGACATACCTTGTATTCGAGCTGTTATATGCGAAATATCACCGCAACTATGCGAAAATGAAAAATTTCCCACAAAGAATTACCATTTGTCATGCCCGAAATAGACAATTGCCAGATATCGTATTTCAATACTAATCTCAGACTTTGTACTTTGCATTAAAATAAAAATTTCACCATTTTTCTCAAAAATATGGAGTTTTATTAGAAATTGAAAATAAAACTTCTTCTCTGCTTATGGAAGATTGGATTAATTCCAATAGTGAAGTGAAATTTCTGGTATTTCGTTTGAATAATAACCATATAAACCTCGTCACTTCATGGTAACATCTTGGAATTTGCTTTGAACCGAATAGAGAAAGAGAGTAGAGAGGTGAACAATTTTGATGTGGTGATAGTAAGATATGGTTTTCGGATACTTTCAAAATGTTTTGATATGTACTTACGACAAGAAATTAATGCAAAATCCCATTATTTCAAATTTAATGAATGTGCTGAAGCAATCATGGTGGATGACCTAGGTTGGACTTTACAAGAGAAGATCTAAGGTTTAGGAAATGCCATTTAACTGTTTCCAGAATGATCTGCAGGTACAGGGAGACTGATAGTCATGAAAGGAGACCTGGGAAATGACGACCTCGAGCAACAACGGTGATTCTTGACTGTTATTTAAGAATTTGCTTATTGAAACAATGGTTCTCTACAGCTAGGCACCTTATATTTCAGCTTTAACTGAACAGAGGGGTGCAAATTAACACTGAAACGATACCACAACGTCAGCTCGATTCCCAGTTCGAATCGAAGCACATCGAAGAGCTTGATTGGACATGTCAATTGGTTAGTGGCTGACTGGGAGAGAGTTTTGTTTACAGACGAGTCGTGATTTTGTTTTGCATTGCGATCCAATTTCACTTCTGTACTAGAGAGGTACGCTCAGTACAACTGTTTACTATGGTTTTGGTGGAGAGTCAATAATATTGTAAGGAGGAATTTCTTTGAACGCCCGAACTGATATGGTTATAGATAATGAAAACCCTAATGCTCAGAGGTACGTTATTGATAATTTACAAGAACGTTGCATCAGTTGCGGAAACATGAGTGAAATCTTTTTGGTCATGCATGGTAACGCCAGGCCTCACTGAGCTCATATCGTCAGGAAATACTGTCAAAATCACGAAATCAATTCGAAGAAATGGATTGCATAAATTCCAGATCTCATGCCCCCCGAATATGTATCCGTAGAAGTCATGCAGTAATTCTCGCCAGAGGCAGAAAGGTTCAGTATTAACAGGTTTTTGGGGGCTTTCATTTTTTGCAAAAGTCTTACATTTTTCATTATAAGATTCATCCCAATTTCTATGAGTACCATTTTCATTTCGATCATAGGAAAATGCTGGACTGAATATACACAGCTCATCACAGTTTGGAATACGAAGTAAATATTCAGTCAATATGTAATATTCCAAGGTTTTGAGCATAATCATAGATTATAAAGACATTATTAAAGATTTTAAAAACCACTGGCTCTAAAAAAAACTTGACTGATGTTTTCCATGTTCTCTAGTCTCTTTTGAATGTTTCTTAATCTTTCATTCAACTTATATCGACTAATAACACCACACAACTGCAATTCTAATGATTGGATTACCGCACATGATATTAGCACAATTTTCAATGACAATTTCAAATTCCAGATTAAGACTTCTGTATCAGCTGTAGTTTAGAAAAAAAGTAACATGGTTCATTTTATAATAAACTACAACTTCTTCAAACTTGATCTTATATTATTCAATTCCTAAATTGAAAAAAACTTTTTTGTGGTCAGTGAAGTGTTCTAAATACTCCAACAATAGTCAGCCTTCATGTGTGCGTTCTAGTAGCTTTGATAGCGTTTCTTCATAGTGAGAAGGCCATTGAAATCATCTTCTTCATCAAAATATTTCAAGACATTCTGTTCTTTGGTGCTGTAAAAGAAACTTCATCACTTTTTGTTACTAAGGATTTCTGAAGCAGACTCCGACAATACCAGATTTCTGATATGGTCGTTTAAAGATAATATATTTTTTATAATATAATAAACTTCTGCTATGAAATATTAGCTTGAGGTACAGTTATGTTCACCAAAGAAAAATAGTAGTCATCATGGTAGTAACGTGTTCTTTCCAGAACATAATAGTTTCGTACTGGAAAGTTTTTCCTCATTTATTTGTCCATAAACTAGTTTTACAAACATTTTGAGGAACCCAATGCTTATCATACATATCCAGTGGAAGCCCAAAGTCATTTTTTAAGCTTCACATATGAACTCAGTCAAATTTAAACGGTATTTTTTGGTTATATACTGTCCACAAATGAAACAGAAATTATTCGAACCATTCACACAAACTCTTCTTGACAATGCTATATCAAATTATATGTTAATTATTACGGTAATTAAGTGATTTTTCAATAAAACCTATAACTCGTAAACATTTGTTAGAAAACAAATGAGGGTATATTCAGAATCAAGTGATATAAGTCATTCATCAGATGGGAAGCGCAATTTTGTTGTCCAGCATAATATTTCCGAATTCTTATTTTTGATAGCTCCCCAAAATTTGATGAAGTTTAGTAATTGATGAAATGAAAAAATTAATTTTGATATGACATGAGAGTCACACAAAAACTAGAATTGTCTAGTTCTGACTTGTCATAACCTACAGGCAAAAAGAAATATAAATTTTATTCCATACACTTGGGACGTACTGCACATTTCCAGTGCTACTTTTTCACTTCTTTACGTCCGCTGGCGTCGTCCAGTAAGAAAAAATTGATTTTCCTTAGCTCGCCACATGTCGGCTTCCCATGACGGCTAAGGCCCGGTGCCTCGTCGATCCATTGGATTTGGATTATGACCCCTCTGAGACGGAATAGGATCTGGTCCCACTTTAAAATAAATCCCAGTTGCAATGGAAATAAATGACTCCTTCCTTCGGCTAGGCCGACTTTAATTTCCTGAACGTTTCATCAACACTTGTTAGGGGAAGCAGGATGGAATTCGAATTAAATGATTAGGAGGATGTACATGGTAGTTAGTTTTTGATATTAAAAAAGTTTGATTCCAAGAAATGAGATTGTAATTTTGCAGCGGTTAGAAGGAATAACGGTTACAGGAACGAATAATATAACAAAATCTTGTGAGTAGATACGAATCTTCATAAAAATTACAGGCAGTCGAGTTACCAATGAAAGGAAATATATGATAAGAAATAATGCAAACTCTATTGGGATGCAACAATGGAAACCGATAGAGCAATCATTCATAACAGATCAGTTCTAGTGTTGATGGATAGAGAAGAGAATACGGCGCTGCTTATAGATGTCATTATGTCACTATACAGGGTGTCTACTATAAAGGGTGCCAAACTTCAGTAGGTGATAGTACATGTCATTTGCAATAAAAAATATTCTATAACATTTTTTCGAAAAGTTCATAATACGAAATGTCTTGCTTCTCTCTATAAAAATAAGAATATCTCTGTTACTATTACAGATACATCAAATATGACCATACCATCGGAAAGAGCATTGAATTTGCTATAAGAAAAGTAAGTACTTATGGTAAAAAATTTGTATACCGAGTGTTATAAAAGGCTAAATGAAAAAATTGTGAAATGAACAAAATAAGCGGTATTTTCTTATTAGCTGTACCACTGAAAAATGGCCGATAAGTAGCAAGGTTTTTTTTGGAAAAAACTACTACAATCATCTGGCTTTCAACTTTTAAGCTTATAACTTTTTCACTAGCAAAATCATGGGTAACAGTGAGAGTAAGAACATTGAATTCTCTTATCCTTCGATCACAAATGAGCTAGTTTCACCGGAGCGTTTTAACAATTCCACAAATAACTTTTCAATAATGATGAGCAATAAATAAATAACATATCTGGTTATTGAATGTTTAAGAAACTAGGAATCATTAATTTTTCACGGATTAGAGAAGAAAATTAGAAAAAGAATCGTAAAAGAATAAATCCCAAAAGGCTTGTATTACTTCATTTTAAAACGAATAAAAATATTTACAATTTGACAGCAACTGTCATTCAATGAATTAATCAATTGAATTTTATATTTTCCAACTTTACGGTTCCATTTTCGTTTTCCAAAAAAAGAAAACATGACTAGTTTCTCCAATATTGAAAATCGAGATATGTTATTTGTTTATGGCTTCGCGAATGGAAATTCCGTGAAGCGGTGCGGGAGTATGCATTGCGCCTTCCAAACAGACAGCAACCTTGTAGAAAGACATTTGTTGAAGTGTTTAGGCGCTCCAGTGGAATTGGTTCATTCAGTGGTTTAAGAATTGGAGAAGGTGGTGGAAATGCTCAGCAAAGGAGACAAGCACCTCTAATATTGCAGGCTGTTCGCGAGGACCCTACAACAAGTACTCGGAGAATTGGTGCTACATAGAGACTTTATCATTCCACGGTTCATAGAGTTCTCAAGCGAAATAATTTACATCCTTACCATTAGAGTAAGACCTATTGCCAGTGGATACTGAGGTGAGGTTGCAATTTTGTAGGTGGTACATGAATAAAATACAGGATTGGGGATCAGATAAAATTCTATGGACGGAGGAGGCAACTTTTACCAAAGTTGGTATGATAAATTTGAGAAATTCCTATATATGGGATACAGAAAATCCTCATGGCACACTCTCAGCACGAGATTAGAGTAAATGTGTGGTTAGAGTTAAAGAGGGGTCAGCTTGTCGGGCCAGTTACACTTCCCGATCGTCTCAATTCAAACGAATTTTCAAATTTATTAAATAACGAAATAATGAACGTTCTGGAATAAATACTTATAGCTACTCGGCATCACCTTTGGTTTCAAATGGACGGCTGCCCGGCTAATAATTTTAGAATCGTCCAGAACTAGATGACTGAGAGATTTGGAGTGAAATGGATAGGTCGATTCGGGCCGGTGAGATGGCCACCTAGAAGCCCTGACCTTACATACTGAGAACTTTTTCCTCAAAGAACTTTTGAGGGAAGTACAAGAAAAAAATGAAATTTTGAGAGAAAACAATGCATTATTACTGGAAAAGATGACAGAATATGGAAAAAAATTCAAGGAAATAAAAAATTACTGATTCTGAAAAGAGCGAGCAAACAAACAAAACAAAGCCAAACAAAAGAGCGAGCAAACAAAAAAAAGCCAAACAAGGAGGAAGTAAAGAGACGACAGAGTGGGGTGGAAAGAGAGACGGAAGATGACCAGATCAAACTTAAAAATGACAGAATGACTCACACAACAAATCACATTGACAAAACCGGTGTCAAAAGCCAAAAGCCTACTCCGCAGAAATCATTCGAACTACGGACCACAGAAAATGTTAAAGTCAACATAAAGTCAAAAAGTGAGAATGACATTGGTGGCATTACCGACAGTAATATAGATGTCGAAATGCAGAGAGGAAAACAAAATACTGAGGCAATAGAAAATTCTCACACTTATGCTGCGTGACCTGAAGTGGTGAGAAAAATAAATAGGCCAGAGCCCCTTCAAGGACAAAATGAGGAAATTAAAACACTCAAAACAGCAAAAAGAGTTGCGTCCCTATTTATATCAGGGCTCGCCCCAGAGGTCGAAGAAGAGGACATCATAAGCTTTCTCGAAGCATAAATCTTCACAAGTACTGTTCATGTACGAAGATGAACACAAAAAAGATGAAATTTGGAGGTTCTTTTAAGCTAACTGTTCAACATAGTAGACGTGATGAATATCTTTCTCCGAGTATATGGCCAAAAGGTGTGGTGTTGAACCATTTTCTGAACTTACATAGCCGACAGGGGGAGTATCAACACAGACTAGAAAAATTCTTCCAGGACAAAAAAAAGATCTGTTGTCAAGTATACTTAATCAAGACAAGTATGTTCTAGCAACTATTACGGAACACTGGGTGAAAGGAGACCTAGATATGGGTAGGACAGTAATTACTGGATATGACGTTGCTTTTTGAGAAGAACAATATCAGATATTGATAAGAAAAACAAGGATAGATTTTACAAACAGTCGGGCAACCGTTGAGTTATGTTCCAAGTATTCTTTTCCGTCGAACGATATTACAATTAAACCTAACCCAATGTAAAATAACAGAACCTCTAGCCTTTTTCGATCTGCCTCCGTACCCATGGTCAGGGGATTTGCATATTCAATCAGGTTTTATACCTCTACAGCTACTATGAAGTGGATCTTAAAATAATAAATAATATCAACTATCTTCTCGCCATCTTTGAGAGGATGTTCTACAAATCAAAATTTTTCCGTTCAAAATCAAACTCCTTTGCCAAGGATTCACTAATAGTGGCTTAACCCTGGCTTATTCTGTATACATAGCAATTCGGCTTTCACAATATTCTGAAGGAGTAAAGTTGCGTGAGGGGAATTTAAAACCCCAAATTCCTCCTCTATCATAAATCAGTTTTTCATTGTAAAGTTGAATGTATCCCGTACAAAACAACAATTTTAATGAAATACTCTATGATTTATACCGCGACTTTTATCACGTTTCGGCATGAAAGGTATTCAAAAGAACGTTTTAACGCAATTATATTCAACAATTAATAGTTTTGCGTTTCATAAAAATGGCTAAACTCTTGTTTATTGATTGCAGGCATCGAATAAAGCTTTGTTTGTGTTCGTCAATAATTCCATTTCATTGGAATATCGCCATTTTCATATTCCCGTTTTATTCAATTTTTGAAACGGAAACCTGTAGGCCTATGAATCAATGATTAAAAATAAGCGTTCACGGTAAAATATCCGCAATTATTTTAATATTCATAATTTTTATCGGTTTTCAAAATGAATTGCTTTTATTATAGCCATAAAGAGGTAGATAGAAGTCTGAAATGACTATACATTTTTGTTTTACAAAAACAAAAATATTACGACATGTGATTCGATATGCATGTTGAGCTATTTTTGTAATAGTTTCATGGTTTTAGTAGGCCATATGTTTCATCATACTCAGTAACGTTTTGCATCAAAAGAATTTTATTTTTTTCTCCTCCACAGATCCCTTAGATCCTAGTCACGTGAAGTGACGTAGGCGAGCAGATCTACTGTGCGAAAACCATACTGACGGTCGTTAATAATTATCTGCTACTCAAGATATTTGATGAGTTCATCATTTATGACTCTCTCCATCACTTTGGACATAATGGGAAGAAGTGCAACGGGGCGATAGTTTTGGGGTAAGGACTTCTTTTCTTAATAAAAAGCAAGTACTGTGTTTTAAGGAATTTTACTTAATAATTGCGATTCGTAACGCGTTTCATTACACCGTAGCTTCTTCAGACGAATGAATATACAGAAAATATAAATATAAATGTTCTTGACTAATTAAAAGCTTATTGGGTTGCTTCTTCTTAAGTCGTTATTTATGACATGTATATCCAATAAAATTAAGGAATAGATTGCTCCCTAAAGAGATTCAATAGAGGTGAAGGGCTTAAATCGACTTGTTCATTGATGAGTCTACCTGAGTGTTTGTATTTATTGATTTCTAAAGTTTCCCAAAGATCTACCTTCAATATTTATTATCTGTATGCAAAATTTCAAACTGTGGGTCGAAAGAGTGATTATTTTCTAAGAGATGATTCGCGTAATTTGAATCTGATTTTTATTTGAAAAACTGCGTTTATGTTCCGATATTCTAATATTAAAATTTCTATGTGTTCTACCAATGTAGAAATTATCACAGTCATTACAATTCAATCTATAAACACCTGATTTATTGCTTTCACCTGGTTTGGTTTTATTATTTTTATATATTTGCCTAAATTATTATTAGTTTGGAAAGCTTTGTTGAAATTATTGCTACTCAAGAATGATTCAGTTTCTCACTTGTAATGCCAACGTAGGTTAAGGTGTTGAATTTTTGTTTCAATTTATCGACAGGGTAAGCTTCATTCAATGCGATTCTACTTTCTTTTTATTTAAAATATTATTTATTAGTTTGGGATTGTAACCATTACTTTTGGCTATTTGTTTAATCAAATTTAATTCTTTGTTGAAATTTTCTGGTGATAACAAACTGTTAATCAATCTATGAATAAAACTAATGAATGCTGACATTTTATGTTGATATGGATGACATGACGAGTTATGTATTATAATATCTGTATGTGACGGCTTATAAAATTGCGAAAACATGTTTTCCATTTTCGTTCGCATTATACGTCTTTCTATTTCGAAACTTATCGAATTATGCTTTCTATTTCGAGTTGTGAATCAATTTTGGATGTAACATAATTTCAAACTAATAATTTTCGGCAAATATATAAAAATAATAAAACCAAACCAGGTGAAACAATAAATCAGGTGTTTATAGATTGAATTGCAATGACTGTGATAATTTCTACATTGGAAGAACACATAGAAATTTTAATATTAGAATATCGGAACATAAACGCAGTTTTTCAAATGAAAAATCAGATTCAAATTACGCGAATCATCTCTAGAAAATAATCACTCTTTCGACCCACAGTTTGAAATTTTGCATACAGATAATAAATATTGAAGGTAGATCTTTGGGAAACTTTAGAAATCAATAAATACAAACACTCAGGCAGACTCATCAATGAATAAGTCGATTTAAGCCCTTCACCTCTATTGAATCTCTTCGAGGAGCAATCTATTCCTTAATTTTATTGGATATACCTGTCATAAATAACCACAAGAAAAACCAAGAAGAAGCAACCCAATAAGCTTTCAATTAGTCAAGAACATTTATATTTATATTTTCTGTACATTCATTCGTCTGAAGAATCTACGTTGTAGTGAAACGCGTTACGAATCGCAATTATTAAGTAAAATTCCTTAAAACACAGTACTGGTTTTTTATTACTGATAATGGAATTTTACCAAGTAAAAGCCTCCCAAATTCAAAAAACTTCTTTTCTTTCTTTGGGATCGGTTGAATTCTCGCTATTTTCCAGGTGCTTGGAAAAGTCAGGCTTTCATAAGTAATCTGAAACAGACCGTTTAGAATGGGTGCCAGTTCAAGAGCACACTTTCTCAGGACGATTGGCGGTATTTCGTCTAGACCAACTGTCTTCTTGTCGTTCAGCTGCTCGAGAGCCCGTCTCACAGTGCGGACTCTGAACTTGATATTTGCCACGGAAGAATTTGTTAGAGGAATGTTCGGTGGTATTGCGTTAGATGAATCTAGTATAGAATTCTTTGAGAACAAGAGAGCAAAGAGATCGGCTTTCTCTTTCGGAGATGATGCTATACTTCCGTCTTCTCTAACAAGAGGCGGAAACGCAGATTTGCAGAAACGGACACTGACTGTCTTCGCCATAGATCAGAATTGTCTAGTCCCGCTTGCCTGTTCAAGGAGTTTGTATCGTTGAAATTGGCCTTTGCTCTTGCAGTTGTCATGTTGCATACGTTCCGTATTCGCACGAAGGTTGTTCTTGTTTCCTATGTTGGATTTAACTTCCATGACTTGTAAGCTCTGATCTTGGCTGCAGAGGTTCTTTTGCAGTCTTTGTTGAACCATGGCTTTTATGCTGTTGATCTTTTCATGGAATGGGGATGTAAAGATCCATTCTGGCATGAATGATTTCTGTAACAGAATCAGTGCACACATTGATGTCAGGATCTGAAAGGCAAACATCACTGAATGGGAAGCATGAAAAGAATTCACGCTGCTTATCCCAATTGGCACGGGTTCAGTTGCCTAGCGGTGCTGAGACCTCTACTCCAAAATCATCTGGATCTGGAATCAGAAAGAGATCCAAGGTATTTGGGAAGTCAGTTGGGTGATCAGGTATTCTTGTCGGTTCGTCGACTAGCTGCGTTAGATCATGGCTGATTGCGAAAGTTTCCCGCTTCATCTGTTCTATTGGAGTGGCGGAGCTAGCTGGTGTTGTGAACGTTAAAGTCATCCAGTACAATGACCTCAGCTGCCGGATGATGTTTCTGTATCCAATCCACATTATTACCTAGATACTGAAACAGTCTAGGGAAGTGAATATCGTTTGGCGAGCGATATAGACAGCATAAGAACAGTGTTCTATCCTACAGACAGATTTTAAACCACGCAAGGTCGAAAGCGTGGTCCTCTTTCGTATCTTTGATGAGCTTATTGATGAGCTCCATCAAGCTCTCTCATAAGGCAGTGTCAGGGAAAATTTCAATTGCTCGCAAATTTTCTAAGTTAACATCTCAATGTTTCAAGAATGGTTTTCCACAAGGATCTGTTCTTGACGCTACTATTATTCAATTTTTGAATGAATGATATTTCTATAACTTCGTGCATCCATTCATTCTTGGCGACGTAATATTTTTGTCACGAATGGCAACCATTGAACATGTGTTGATTGCCAGTAATGTTTCTCGTATTGATTTCATTACACTACTTCGAATCATTTGAGAAAGGCTCAAGTGGAATCCTGAAGAGTGTCTAAATTCCAGTATGTACATAGAAGATTCCTGTTATGTTTGATTTGAATTTTGAAACTCAGTTAGTATGAGTATACCAAGTTTTTCTGCTGTCTCGTCGAAAAAATACATTAAAGATACCAGACAATTAACAGAAATATGTTATTTCCTATGTAATTCACCCACTCCCCATGATTAATGATAAGGTTTTTCGATAGTTTATCATTCGAAAGATCGAGTATCCTTAATAGACCACAGAACACAAGATGCGTGGCCATGTCCATGTCCGTTAGCAAGCACTGGGAGATGAATCGACGAGGTCCTTCCGCTGACATCTCGGTCAGTAAATGCGACCCTCAAGCGTAGCGCCCTCTAGACCCCTAATCGCGTAATTAATAGCCCACATAAATCACCATGGTAATATTGCACGCCAATCGCTCTCATCGACCGATGTAAATAACGAGTAATAACGTTGTGGTTGCGACAACAGCATTGGCATTTTTGTTTGATGTCCGTTGCTGAATGTTATATAGCTTTCGCCAAGCGGAATCAAAATTCTGGCTAATGTAAAATGAGAGAGAATTTGATTTACACTTATTTACATAATTGGCAACAGGCTTTGACGACACAGTGCCCTGGTTAGCGTTCACCTTCAATGGAAAATGAATTGAAGCTTAAAGTTTTTACGATCGCATACATTGGACATCGATAGCCATGAATATTCAGCATATCTTCTTGAATATGCCAACTTTTCAATACCTTCAATTTCAGGTACATACTTCAATTTTCACAGTTTCAGTTGACGTTATTTCTTCCAAGCTTCATCATAACAATATATATAAATTTTTATAATTAGAGGATGCCCCGGTTGCTGGGTAGAGTCACGAGTACCCTGAAATATTGCGGAGTACGTTTCTCTGAATCCTCAGTCGAAATTCAAACATTTCAATTTTAATTGCCACTATTTTTGTATAAAATGTATGCACGAGGTGTTTTCTTTAATTTACGCACACAAAAAGGGGAGAAAACTATCTAAATGAAATGAAGGGTGTGAAACAAAAGCGACGTCTCAATCTCCGAATCCTCTAAATCTTGGTTATCCTCCTAGGGCTCTTCGGGCTGTTGGTACTTCTGGATGTCTGGTTAGGTCTTTTCTTCGAGGTCTAACCTAGGACTATCAATTCAATAAGTAAAAAGAATTCTCACCCCTTCAATGCACTTATTCTGTCTAATTACAATATTTCAAAAAAAGAATTTCCAATATTTTAACTCTGAAATAATTGAAAAGAACGTGGGCCATTGAAATAAAAAGCGAAAAGAAAAGAAAAACAAGAGAACGAAAAAAATAAATAAGGATGATGTTGAGATATTTTAGGAGAAATCGAAAAAAATGAGAGAAGCAACGTGAACTCAAAAGATGAAATTACTTACCCCGAATTATTAACGGTGAACTAACAATACACTTTTCAAAATTGAGATTCAATTAATAAAAGGACATCTTCTTCATTTTATGGAGATATTTTTTAAAACCCCACAATTTCTAAACTTTCCCAAAATTCATCAACTACCGAGGTAATGTCGGAGTCAAAATGAATCAATTGAATTGACAGAATCATCGGGAATTGGAAGGTATGCAGGAATATAGAATACAAGGAAAATTATGGAAAAGACAATGAAGTTGAATCTGAGATCACGGCATAGTTTGATCGGAGCAGAGAAAATGAAAGTTAGGAATTCAAGAACAATAAAAGCAACATGTAAAGTGCAGTTAGCACAATATAACATCTAAAATTTGATTATTTGACATCTAACATGACACACTTCTGATAGAGGAACTGAATGATTCTCCTACTGGCAGTTTCAAGCATGTCACAAGTTTTTGCAGGGAAAAAGGTAAGGATGGAGGAAGTGCGGTGTTCTATCGAGCATCTTTAAATTGTATAGAAAGGCACGATCTTAAATTGTTGGGTGTATCAAATGTCTTTGAATGTTTTGCAGTGGAATATCGTCATAATTCTCGAAAAATTTGTATAGTGTGCATTTATAGGCCACCTTAAGTATTTTTCTTGAAAAGTTGGGCATTATCTTAGAGAAAAGTTTTAGGGAGGCCAAGGTTATAATAACTGGGGATTTCAATATTAATACTCTGTTGAACTCTAAGGAACGAAGTGATTTTCTATCTGTCCTTGGTATGTATGATGTAAGTCTGTCTAATCATTGATCAGCCTACTCGTCCAATCTCTGGAACTTGCCTGGACAATAAAATAACGAATCTTGAGGGTAACTCTGAAGTAATCGAGTATCACATATCTGATCATTCCACCTTAAAATTCAAATTACAAGAAGTTGTTGTAAGCAAAAGAGATAACAATAAAATTTGGACTAGGCTGATTAATGATATTACCTTATGTAATCTTGCATCAGAGAAGGGTGAATACCCTGTGGGACTTGTTTTGTATTTCAAGAAGGCTTTTAATTGTGTGGTTCATAAATTGTTGTTGGTTTAACTGGAGAGGTGTGGCATTAGAGACAATCAACAGAAACTGATTAAAAGTAATTTGAGTAATAGGAAACAGAAAGTAACGATAAATGTAGATGGTACTTCCTACACATCTGTGAAAGAGCTATTCACTGTGGGAGTCCTTCAAGGTAGCATTTTAGGGCCGCTTCTTTTTGTGATTTATATAAATGATTTTCCTGCTTTAATTGAGGGAATAACTTAGTGAATGGTAATGTTTACAGACGACACTAACATCTTGGTTACAGTTTCAAATTTAAATTCCTCAATAAACAAATCAGCCTCTACACTATCGAATGCTGACAGATGGTGTACTCAAAATGGTTCAATTTTGAATACAGCCAAGACGGAATGTGTATTTTTTGGAGATAGAGGAAGGTCTTTTGGTAGAGAGTCATTGCTTTTTGGGGATGGGGATGTTCAGAATAAGCAGAGCATCAAATTCTTGGGGATAAACTTGGATCAGTGCCTCAAATCATATTGAACAGCTTAAAAAAAAACTTAACTCAGTCATTTTTTCCTTTAGACTCTTAAAACATCAAGTTTGTTTAGAAGTTCTAAAAATAATTTATTATGCCAATTTCCAGTCTAGCATGACTTACGAAATAATTTTCTGGTGCAGCAGTACTCGCATTGATGACATTTTTGTTGCACAGAAATGTGCGATGAAAATCATTTTCGGATTGAAATTCAGAGAATCTTGTCGAGGCATCTTTGAGGGAAACAATGACAGTATATGGTATGTATATTTACAAAGTACTTCTGTTTATCCATGGGCATCCTCAGTATTTTCAGAGCTGCAGAAACACTAATTCAACTCGAAAAATTGATCCATATTTCTATCGAATTCATTCTACATCATTAACAGAGAAAAGTTTGAGCTATAGGGCTATAAAATGTTCAACAATATTCCAAGAAGATTAAAAAATTGGTAATTCCTGACTTTTCAAGAAGAGTATGTACCATTTTATAAAAGAATGTGAACCATATAATATTGAGGAGTTTCAATCTTTCTGCCATAAAAGAAAGTGATAGCTTACATTCATTTTGTTATGTTCCTTTCATTTTTGATCTGATGATTTTCCTTTCATTGTAACTTGTTCCTGTGATATTGTTGTAACTTTGATTTTGTAGTTGTGATAAGTTGTAACTTGTTCCTGTGATATACACTCGGAGGCAAAATTAGCGGAACACTCTAAAATTTAACCAAATTCGATATTTTTCTTAATTCTCAACCGATTTAGATGATTTGTTCGGCAAGTTATAGATCAACTCTTCTGCTTTGTGGAAATTGTAAGAGGAAACAAAAAAAAATTAAAAAAATTTTATACGGGGGCAAAATTAAAAGTGTTTTTTTGTCAAAAATTCGTAACACCCTGTGGAATTTCGTGGTCCGAGTTGAAACGTACAATATCATGGTCTGTCAAGACACATCTTCCTACAGTAACGCCCTTCTTGTTTCATGCGTTTATCTCTATTTTTGCAAAATATATTTAATTTCAAGTGGAAAATCACCATTTTGGAGAAATTCCATTGAATCAAGAAATTGTCATTAAAATTCGTGTATGCATTTGGAATTTTCTTATTATCACTCAGGCGTGTCGAAATTGTTGTTTGCGATTTTTATGTTCGAATTGCATTAGTTATTGATGACAATTTGGTTAATTTGGTGAAAATTAGGAATTCATAGTAGATAACAGTCGGTAGGTATTAAAATACACAACCGAATTCTGGGACCATTGATAAAACTTTTCATTTACACATGTGCACACCTTTTTTTATCAAATATGAAATACAACACACGTTTTTTTGTATATGACCACATTTGCACTTGCTTAAAGAATGAGAGTTTTCCATTCTTTGATTTGATACAAATTCGATCGGTTGCGGTGTTTTGTGATTCTTTTACTGTTTACGATTCGAAACGGTAATTTTCATTCAGAATGAGAGATTCACCACGAACCTCAGTAGCAAGGGCAGTTACATTGATCGAGGAAGGGCGCACCTACCGCTCAGTCGGTACCATGTTGGGTGTCTCGACGTCGGTTATCCATCGAATCTCCCGACGTTACAGGGAAACTGGATTGTACGTGAGAAGGCGAGGACAAGGAAGAAATCGGGCAACCTGCGCTATACATGACCGTTTCATCGTCAATCAAACCATAAGAAATCCTCGTCTTACTGCTGTTCAGGAACGTAACCTTTTACAAGCAGTGGATAACATTAACGTCAGTGTGAGGACAGTCAGAAGTCGATTAAATGAAGTTGGTCTGAGATCATACGCGCAAGCAAGAGCACCAAGACTCGATAGAGCCCATCGGGTAGCAAGATTGGCGTTTGCTAAGGAGCATGTAGCATGGACAATCAATCAGTGGAGACGAGTTTTATTTAGTGATGAGAGCCGATATTGTGTGAATTTCGTGGATGGTAGAGATAGAATATGGAGGCATCGAGGGGAACGGTACAATCAAGCGAACTTCGCAGGAACTGAGCAATACGGTGGAGGGTCAGTTATGATATGGGGCGGCATATGCTTGGGAGTACGAACAGAACTGGAGATTATTGGTAATGGATCACTTAATGCCCATCGGTATATAACAGAAATCTTGGAGCCCCATGTTGTGCCATTTGCTCCTTACATAGGGGAAACTTTCCTTTTTATGCACGATAACGCGCGCCCTCATACTGCGCGCATAGTGATAGAATATCTCAATGAAGTTGGGATCACACGAATGGACTGGCCAACGCGATCACCGGATTCAAACTCGATCGAACATGTTTGGGACATTCTTGGAAGAAGGGTTCGACAACGGAGTCCAGGCAACGTTGAAGAGCTGACATTGGCTTTGGTGAAAGAGTGGGACAACATACCTCAACAGATGATAGACAACATCATTGGGAGTATGCAAAATCGTATGCGCGCTGTAATAAGAGCTCGAGGGGGTCATACTCGCTACTAAAATCAAATATTTTTTTTTGGTGAGTCATCATGAACATTTTTCTCAACATGTTCATTTCATTTCACGAGTGTATCGCCAGGATACACACCTGCTCTCAATTTTGGACAGGAATGATAATTATTATAGTGTCACACAAAAAAATTCAAAAATAAATGTGCAAAATCAACGATTTTTCCAGTGTACTTCGAGTTCTCCCGGAGCGTGAAATTGGCCAGTGAATTTCAAAAATTTTCATTTCGTTAAATTTCCGCTTCTCTAATTTTGATTTTATTTTTTGGCTAACCTCCGATGTTATGCACCTACGCAAGATTAAAAATAAATTCTTGAAATTTGTGACTTTTCGCTTCAAATTTGATATCTCTTGTAAAAATAGAGATAAATGCATAAAACAAGAAGGGCGTTACTGTAGGAAGATGTGTCTTGACAGACCATGATATTTTACGTTTCAACTCAGACCACGAAATTCCACAGGGTGTTACAAATTTTTGACAAAAAAAAAACAGTTTTAGTTTGTCCCCGTATAAAATTTTTTTCAGATTTTTATTGTTTTCTCTTATAATTTCTACAAAGCAGAAGAGTTGATCTATAACTTGCCGAAAAAATCATCTAAATCGGTTGAGAATTAGGAAAAATATCGGACATCGAATTTGGTTAAATATTCGAGTGTTCCGCTAATTTTGCCTCCGAGTGTAGTTGTAATGATCTCGAAAATAAATTTTATTCTATTCTATTTTTGGTTGCTATGTAATAGCAATATTTTCTCATCCACAAACATATCTGTGCTAACTAGATATCAATAAACCCTTGTACTTTGATATATTTTTTCATTATTCAACTTGACGCATATTTAACCCCCAATTTTTTTAACAATCGTGTGTTCACCATTTGAAAAGTACAACGGCATTTCCACTGCCCCAGACAGGGGTAGCTCTGATCCCCTTCACGCGAAGCCGAGGAATCAAGTGCCATTTTACATTAAACCAACTCTCTCTATCCGATTTCGTCTACACTCTAGCTTCGAATAATCCATTCAACGATTTACGCACTCTGAATAAATATAAACAGGGTCTTTCGCTGCCTTGATTTATGGGCGAAGGCCGTTGGTCACGTCAGATGAAACGAACCCCGCCGGTTTGTTTTCAGTTTTCATAATGGCCCGAACCGAAATGAAGTATGCATTTCATTTTTGATCAAAGGAAGTGCTAACCCTTTTCGTGTATTGTTAATTTCGGCTTTATTTTTAAACTGGATCGATAATGTCCTGTGGAAAAGAATGGTTGAAAACGGAAAGCCAGATTTATACAAAAAAAAATTATTTAAAGCTTCAAGTGATGTCCAGAGTGACTTTGAGTTTGAAAACGTTTCAATTGTCATAAACATATAACGAATGCCAACAAATTTTAGCACTAAGACCAAGACACGCTTATTTTTAGGAAAGGTAATAATGAATTTCATTTCCAATTTTTTTTTAAAGTATTTGAAAGGTTTACTGCGTGTTCGAACGAAAAGGGTTCCCATGCTGAAGATTAAATTTTCATGCATGAATGGACACTGCGCCGACTAAGCTGATGTTTTCCTGACTAACGAAAAGGTTCTGTTTTGCCTTGACCGGAAAATTCACCAGACGTCAATCCCATATAAACACCTAAAAAAAGTCTAGGAACACTTACCAATATCTTTAAAATATGAATTTGATGATTCGAATTTATAGAAATCTTTCGGTTTTTCTTAGGATGTATTGTATGTAATGTATTCTCGAGAATACAAAATAATATTTGACTTCTCCAAAGCACCTATTATAAAAAAAAATTGAAATTTGAAATTGACGAAATTTGATAAAACACAAAAAAAATTCCTGAACTGATATTTTCGGAACGATATGGAAGCACTTATATTTTTCAGTACCCAGAAGGTCCACCTCTGTTATTAATGACACTTTGGCATCGTCGCGGCATGCTCAATATTAAATCATCTATTACATTTTGGCCTAAGTCATTCCAAGCCCCCTGAACTGCTAATCGAAGCTCCTGTTCATGATGGAAGATGTTTTGACGCAGGAGATTTTTTTTAGGGTGTCCGAAACTTGCTCGATGGGATTCAGATCTGGGGAGCAGGATGAACACGGTAGAAGGTCGATATCATTCACTTTAAGAACGTTCAAGACAATTCTTGCACGATGATGAGGGACATTATCTTGTTGGAAGAGTGGATTTTGACCCATTGTTTGGAGATACGGTACCACCACAGGTAGAACTATCTCATTTGCGTAAGAATTTCCCGTGAGATTGTTCTGTATGAAAACGAGGTCAGTTCTTCCACCAAGGCGTATACCTCCACAAATCATCACTGATCCGTCTCCTGTCTAACAACTTCTCGAGCATGCTGGAGACGGATTTGCTTTCCAGGTTCCCTCCATATTCGAATTCTTCCCGAATCGGGATAATAACTTAATCTAGATTCATCACTGAAGAGAACTGTGGCCCACCTCTGTTGATCCCAGTTTACGTGTTTTTGACACCAAGCTAAACAAGCAGCGCGATTTTCATGGGTCAGTTGTGGAACTCTTAAAGGACGTCTGGAGTGGAGTTGACCTTTGTGAAGTCGATTTCTCACAGTTTGGTCGGAAATTTGTACATAATGAACTCGTGATAGCTCTTGAGCTAATTGAGATGCTGTGGTAGTACGATCTCTTCTGACTTGTAAAACCAAAAATCGGTCTTGGGCGACTGTAGTAATCCTGAAACGACCTGTATGGCGAACTTCTACGCTACCTGTTTCATTGAAACGCGACCATAAACGGTTTATGACACTTGGGCTACTTCCCAGAATCCTCGATACTTCCCGTTGTGAGCTCCCAGCTTGGAGAATAGCCAACGGCTCGTTACATCTCTTCTCTAGTCAAATGTCGTCTTTCCATGGTCGAATCACAAAACTTGAATCTTTTATTTGTGCTTACAACAGAAACAAAGTGCAAACTAACTGATTTCAAACACTGAATACATGAAATGATTATAAAGCAGCGTCGCATCTGCTGCATTTTTAGTTTTTTATAAAAAAAACTGAAATCTATTGCGGCACTCTACATAATTTGGTGAGAAATTTATGTCATTTCTTAAAAAAAATCATCCATATTGATCGTTCTGGATGCGATATATCTATATTCAGAAGTGTTCCCTAGACTTTTTTGAGGTGTTTACAACATGTGCGTGCTTCCAAATAGGTGATTGAAGAGATCATAATTACTACTAAGCGTCAGATGTTTGAAACTCTTAATATAGAATGACATCACAACTCGAAACTCTATGAGAATGTATGAGCTTGGATTCGGTGTAATCTTTTTACTACTTTGATTCAAAATAACATTTCTGTTTTTTTATGACCAATATAATGCAGATACACATAGAAAATATACTAGAAAACAACAACTAACCAGTCATTTGAGAATTGAGATTTCAAGAGGTTCCAGGCGAGGTGGGGTTTTTTTTTATGCGCACTTCCAAGGAATAGGCGAACCTGTTACATCACATGAATAGGCGCCTGGGAAGAATTGAGTTGTCTGTTTCCTCGCTTCTTGAAGAGAGCTAAATTGTAGGATGTTGGGAAGATGTTGGACGGAAGCGAATTCCACAGCTCACAGGCCATGTAAACGAAGAAATTCTCATAGAGAGGGGTTTGAGGGTCGTTAAATGTACCGCCATATCATGAGAACTCCTTGCCAGCCTAGTGTTGCGGCAAAACATGAGTTTTCCCGGAAAAGTTCTTTCAGCTCCTTGGAGCATCTTCCGTGGAAGAATCTGTGAAACAGGGAAAAGTCAGCAACTTGTCATTTGAGAGCCTGCGGTTTGAGATCGCGGGTGATCTCTGGGTGGTCAATGAGTTGCAACAGTCCATTTTGCACACTATCCAACAGCCAACAGATCCCCATACATGGGAAAAATATTCCAAAGCAGGTCCAATCTGAGCCTTATATAGAAGCAATAGCTGAGATTACGCGAAGTATCGCTTGGCTCTGAAAAGAAAACCGAGTTTAGCTGATGCCGATTTAGATATTGTTGATACATGCCAGCAGAACTTGGAGTTGACCGTTAATCCGAGAAGGTGAATCGAATCTTTGGGTGCAATTTGTTGGCCTTGTATTATTACAGGAGGTTATCCAGCGGGGACCTTTCAAGAAAACGTAGTTGCTTGCGTCTTGCTCCTGTTGAAGCTCACCAGGTTCAACTGACCCCACTCAGATATCCTCTGTAAGTCAGAGTTTAAGTTATTAATTTGTTGACATCTCTCACGATGAGATTCCACAGTTGTGATCGGCCGCAGACTACTGAACTACGAAACGAGGGTTCAATCGTCTGCAAAACCAGAGATCTTCTTCTCTGTAGATGACAGAAGATCATTCATCGGCAACAGAAACAAGGTTGCCGAAAGAATGGATTCCTGAGGTACTCCTGCTTGCAATCAGAAACAATCAGATGTTATACTTATCCAACCCCGCAATTTTCCACACAATTATTCAACAAGGCTGCATGCCAAACCCAATCGAAGGCTTTAGAGATGTCGAGGGCTATTGCTCTAAATCCCCCATGTTTTTCCATCTTTGATGTACAAATATGAGTGACGTAGGCGAGCAGATCTCCTGTCGATCTTTGCCTGCGAAAACCATACTGACGGTCGTTAATGATTTTCTGCAACTCAAGATATTTGATGAGTTCATCATTTATGACTCTCTTCTCCAACACTTTTGACATAATGAGAAGAAGTGCAACAGGGCGATAGTTTTGGGGTGAGGATTTCTTTCCTTTCTTTGGGATCGGTTAAATTCTCACTATAGCTGCTCGGAAAAGCCCAGCTTTCATAAAAATCTGAAGTAGACTGTTAAGAACGGGTGCCAGTTCGGGAGCACAGTTTCTCAGGACAATTGGCGGTATTTCGTCTAGACCAACTGCTACTTTTCATGGAATGAAAGATGTAGAAAACCATTCCTGTATTAATGATTTCTGTAACAGATTCAGTGCATACATTGTTCAGTTAGAATCTGAAATGCACGCAAACATCACTGTGCCAATGGGAAGCACGAAAACAGTTGCCCTGCGGTGCTGATTGTAAATTCATCTGGATTTGAAATGAAAAAGAGGTCGCGAAGCCGGTTGAGTTATCAGGTATTCTTGTCGGTTTGTCGACTCGCTGCGTCAGATTATGGCTGATTGCGAAAGTTTCAGCCTGTCTTCCCGCTTCATCTGTTCTATTGAAGTGGCAGAGCCACTTAGTGTTGTGAACGTTGAAGTCACCCAGTACAATGATCTCAGCTGCCGGATGATGTGATTGAATTCAATCCACTTATCACCTAGATACTGAAACAGTCAAGGGAAGTGAATATCGTTCGGCGAGCGACATAGACTTATAAACAGTGTCTTATCCTGCAAACAGATTTTAAACCACGCAAGGTCGAAAGCGTCGTCCTCCATCGTGTCCTCTCTCTGGGATGCAACATCCGATCTGGCGAAAACACAGATGCCCCCTTTAAACCTGAATCTCATATGTAACTCATACTCATTAAAACGTTAATAGGTTGTGTCGGTTGTTTGACTTATATGGGTTTCGGTTAGACCAGCATATGGGGTTGTGCGTTTTGCAGATGCTGGTTGAATACATGGACATTCACGTTGTTGTGCCCCAGTCCTCTGATATTGCAGAACTCTATCAAGAGTTTGGTATCTTTTCTAGAACGTGAATGAATTAGGAATTTGCCGGAGGAGTGCTCGACTTACCCGTATCATGAACCCCTCGAGGCAGTCCACCCTAACGATTCGAATGGGTGACTTTTTCAACTCCGGATGATTTTGTCCCAGAAGAGCTAATCATACATCGTTGCCAATCCATCCCACCTTGGAAACCGGACCATCCATCAGATCCCGAAACTTTGTCACACCAATTTACGGGACCCATAACTGGATTTGGTGGTATCACACCGGGCGACGTGGGTGAGGCTGCCTGCCACCTAGTCTCCTAGATCTCGTTTTTAACTATCAACCTCGCCACGTCTTATTTTTTTGTCCATCAACCTCGCCTCACCTCGTCTCTATCTTAAATATTTCATCTTAGTTTTCAACAAGCACTTTGCACGTTTCCTGGAACTCAATACAATTCCTACCTTTCACTTCTTCACTCCGATCAAACTATACTGTGATCTCATACTCGACTCCATTATCTTTTCCCATTCCACAATTTCCCTAATATTCTATTGTCCTGTATCTCTTCCAATTTCCTGTGATTCTGTCAATTGTCAATTGAATTGATTCATTCTATGTTGATGTAACCTCGAGGAGAAATTTTAAGATTTAACTCTGTAATTTCGCCGAAGTAATCTGAAAGAGTTTTGAAGAAATATCTTCAGTGAAAAAGGGAATGAAAAAGTTTAAAATTTGAAAAGTGGATTGTTAGTTTTGTCATAACTAATTTTAGGTAAATTATATTATTTCCACGTTGTTTCTCTCTTTTCCTATTTCTCTTAAATGCCTCAAACTCATCGTTATTTAATATTTTTGTTGTTCTCTCTTTCTTTTTTCTTCATCAATGAGCCCGTTCTGTTCAATTTAATGTAATTCAAAATATTGTAATTTTTTTTAAAGTAAATTATTATTGGACACAAAGGGTGCATTGAGGGGTGATAATATTTTCCATTCATCAAATTGATGGTCCTAGGTCAGGCCTCCAAAGCCTACCCAACGGTTTGGAAGTAGTAACGACGCCTACAACCCAGTTAGCAACCGGAAGGGGATAGTTGCAATTTTGATGGTGGGTTCCCAAGGACAAATACGTCGCCTTGCTACGCCTCCTGGAGCGAGTTAGATAAGTATTTTTCTTTTTGTGTATTTGAATTAAAAGCACCAAGTATTCTAATAATATTTAAATATAGTTGCAGTTTAAATTAAAACTGTTTACATTTTAACTGAGGATTCAGAAATGGGTTCTCCACAATATTTCAGTGTGATTGTGACTCTATGAATTAGCTTGGGCATTCTCTTCAAACGTATTTTATCGTTATGAGTTTGAAGATTAAATAATAATCTGTTATTATGAATATTTATTCATATTAGTATCAAGAAAAATATACATAAGGAATACAAATATCACAAGAGGTATTGGTTTATTACCAAAGAAATAGATAATGAAACAAGTACAAATTGAAATTATTAAAATTATACAATTTTCTTCATGCTTATTCCTATATAATCTAATTTCGGAAAGATTTATGATACCTTAGATTCTTCAAAACCTTGGATATTTGAAACTTCATGAATATTATTGATGATTAGTCTGTATAAAACGAAAAAGCTGAATTGAGGTGATTACAACTGTTTTTCCTCACTAAGGATACCAGATTACAACGGAAGAAATATTTACTCTTGCCGAAGGGTGAGTTGAAAAGAATTGAGAAATAAATATTTCAGAAACTTTTGACTTCAAAGGGTTGGCTGAATGAAAAGAGCGTAAACTTTCCAAGTAAAATTTCCTGTACCAGAATATTTTATACGCAACAATATAAAGTGTGAAATTTCACAACGATTTTCTTAGCGAAAGTAGATCAGGAAAATAGCTGAACAGGTCAGAACCATAACACTGACAGAGGAAAAAATTATGATTTTTTGAGCAAAACCAGCCTAAACGACGAAGCAGACTTCCACCGTATTGGGTTCGTTAATCGTCATAATTTCCGATTTTGGGGATCTGAGAACTCACATGTAATTGTTGAAAAACAAATGCATCCACAACATTTCTCTGTATGTAGATTTTGGGCTGAGGGCATAATTGGATCATACTGGAGACGCCCTCAATGTCCCTGTACGTAGAAATTTTATATTATGAACAATGAAAATATTTATTTCATCTACAAGAAACGATTGGAATAATCCAAGATGTTCTTGGGAGGCCATCTAAATAATCAAACGAGAAGAGAGGCATTTGTTGAGTTCCTTCATTTGATTTTCATCCACTTCCTGGATCAATACATTAAAACTTCAACCGGTTTGACTTTTATGGGATACCACTTGGGAAAGAAATTACGCTCCCGAATTAAGAGTAAATCATCCCCCAAATCAGCGAAATTGAAAGATACCCTCTCTTATATACCTGAAAGATTCCGAAACGGATTAAAGAACCCTCGAAACTTTTCATTTATTGCTTACTTGACAGTATCAAATTGGACTGAACAGAATTTCGTCGGACGGCAGAGCGGAATCTGCTTCATTTGCGAGATCTCGTCTCGGAAAATAGTAAAGAAACAAACGTCAGATTTCTCTCGAAGGGACGGAAAGTAAATCCGCTAAGGGTTGATTCGAGTCCTTCAGCCGGGAAATATTTCGGAAACGAAAAACTTTCCCCATATTAATTCGGTCGGTATAAGTTAATATTCATTTTCTTGAGTGCCCGCTCTACGGTCGCATTTCATTTGTGCTCGCGAAACTGAAAGATATGACGAAGTTTGTGAGTTCGTGCCTGAAAATTTTCTCATTGAATATACGTGCACTATGAAAAAGTTAGGTTAATGTTTCGTTTCCAAAACTTTGAGTTTTTCAGTCGGAGATCCATTAACCGTTTTTGCACTGAAGTTGGTTTGAATGCGGCTACCGTTGACGAACACGGAATGTCCAAGTTGGAAATGAATAAAATCTGTTATCCCATTTTAAGTAGACTTCTTCAGTGAAATTTCTTCTGTTAACTTTTAATGATAGGGGTTGAAATGAGAAATGATGATCTTGCAAACAAACCAAATAATATATTGGTCATAAAATCACAGGACTAACAAATAGATGGCGCCAGAAATATAGAATGCGCTTTAGCTCCAGGTATAACCAACCTGAAAAAAACGTGTTAAAACTTTATGACATTTCGGTTTCGAGATATTGAGGTTGAATTTTAATTCATGAATCAAAACACAAAACATGTTTGGTAAAAATACCATACAAGACCAGGAATGGCTTGAAAAGTGAAATTAAACAACCCTTTGCCAATAGTGGAATGAACGGGAAGAAAGTAAAATGTAATGTAATGAAAGTTCTTGCGAAAAAAGCTGGATGAGAGGGCGGAAGAGAAGTTCGGGAGGAATATTCGGATGGAAAGAAGGGGAGAAAAGTGCGGAAAGGATCGAGCGGAAGAAAATGGTAGACTTAATTCTTATGGAAAAAGGGGAAGAAAGTGCGATAGGAATATGAGCAAAACAAATGCAGGTGGTTAGAGACATAGAACAGAGGAAATAAATTCAGGAGATGAAAGAGTACGGGAGCAAAGTTCTTCAGAGAAGTGCGAAAGTAAGGGCGGAAGTGAAGTGTGGGAGTACATCTCTTGGTAATGGTAAAAGTACGAGAAGAAGTGCGATGAGAAATTGTGCAAAGGAATTAAGAAAAGAAATTGGCGGAGAATAACGGAAAAAAAGTACGGCAGCCAAGATCTAAAGATGAGAGCGGGATAAAATCAGGAGAAGAAAGAACGGGCGTAAAGTGCGCGTACAAAGAGCGGAAAGAAAAACGCGGAAAAGTTTAGATCTTATGATAGCAAAGTATTGTAGAGAGCGCAAGAAAAGAGCAAGAGGAAGGTGCAAAAGGAAAGTGCTGCAGAAAAATCAGAGAAGAAAGCTTAAGAGAAATGGCTGGATGGAAAGTGACCGGAAAGTGCTAAAAGATAGTTCGGGAGGAAACAGTAGGTTGTGAGTACAGGACAAAGTGCTGTAAAAATGCAGATGAAAGTGCAGGGAGAAAGTGAGGTATAGAAGCGAGGGAGGAAAATGTGGTTGTGAAGTGCAAGAGGAAGAATAAGTTCAGAAATCCGTGCGGTGAAAAAAAGTGGGAGCAACGACATAGAGAAGCAAATGGTCGGAAAAGCGGAAATAAATTCTGACGGAAAGAAGCAGGAGAAGAGCGGCAAGTATGGGAAGAAGGACAAGAAAGTGGAATGTACAGGAAAAAGTATGGCTTCTTAAGAAAAGAGCTGGATGACAGGGCAGAAGGTAGGTGCTGGAGGAATGTTCGGTAAAGCAGGAGTAGGTTCTCAGAGAATAGAGGGGAAGAAAGAGAGCGAGATAAGGGTAGATAGTAAGAGACATAGAATAGCTGGAATAATTTCCAGTCAGGAGATGAGCACGGGAGCAAAGTATTTCAGAGTGGTGCGAAAGCAAGAGTGGAAGTGAAGTGTAGAAGCAAATTTTTATTGAAACCTATAAAAACGTGTCGAAACTTTATGACATTTCGGTTTCCAGATATTGAGGTTGAGTTTGTAATTAATGAATCAAAACACCATTTGTTATGTAAAATGATCGTACAAGCCCAGGAATGGCTTGACAAGTGAAATTAAACGACCATTTGCCAATAATAGAATGAACGGGAAAAAAGTGAAATGTAAAGTAATGAAAGTTCTTGCGAAGAAACTGGATGAAAAGGCGGAAGAAAAGTACGGGAGGAATATTAGGATGGAGAGAAGGGGTGGAAAATACGAGAAGAAATTGCAAAAGTATCGAGCGGAAGAAAATGGGAGACTTAGTTCTTATAGAAAAAAGGGAAAGAAAGTGCGAAAAGAATACAAGCAAAATAAAGCAGGTGGTAACAGCCATAGAACAGAGGGAAGAAATTCAAGATATGAATGAATACGGAAGTAAAGTTTTTCAGAGAAGTGCGAAAGTGAGAGCGGAAAAAAAGTGTGGGAGTGAATCTCTTGGTGATAGTAAAAGTACGAGAAAAAGTGCGATGAAAAACTGTGCAGAAGAATTGAGAAATCAAATTGAAGGAGGATTACGGAAAAGATGTACGGCAGTCAAGATCTAAAGATGAGAACGGGATCAAATCTGGAGAAAAAAGAACGGGTGTAAAGTGCGCGTAAGAAGATAGAAAAATTTGCATCTGTATGATTGAAAAGTATAGTAGAGAGTGCAAGAAAAGAGCAAGCGGAAGATGCAAAAGGAAAGTGCTGCAGAAAAATCCGAGAAGAGAGCTCAAGAGAAATAGCTGGATGGAAAGAGTGATCGGAAAGTGCTAAAAGATAGTTCGGGTAGAAGCAGTAGATAGTGAATACGGGACGAAGTGTAGTAGAAATGCAGATGAAACTGCACGAGGAAAGTGAGGTAGAGAGGCGAGGGAGGAAAATGCGGTTCTGAAGTGCAAGAGGAAGGCTTAAGAGTAGTTAGCAAGACATAAGTTCAGAAACTCGTGCGGTGAGAAAAGACGCGAGCGAAGATATAGAGGAGCAAATGGTCAGAAAAGCGGAAATAAATTCTGACAGAAAGAAGCAGGAGAAGGGAGGCAAGTATTGGAAAAAGGACATAAGGTGGAATGTACAGGAAAAAGTATTGCTTGTTGAGAAAAGAACTGGATGAAAGGGTGGAAGGAAAGTGCGGGAGGAATGTTCGGTAAAGCAGAAGTAGGTTCTCAGAGAACAAAAGGGAAGAAAGTGAGCGAGATAAGGGTAGATAGTAAGAGACATAGAATAGCGGGAAGAAATTCAGGAGATGAGTACGGGAGCAAAGTATTTCAGAGTGGTGTAGGGAGAAAGTACGAGAAGAAGATCGATAAGAAGTTGTGCGGTAGAATTAAGAGAAGGAATTGAGAGAGAATTATGAAAAGAAGGTTCAGCATCCAAGATCTAAGGAGGAGAGCGAGATTAAACTTAAGTGAGAATTGCGGTCGGTAAAAGCGAGTGGAAAATGTGAAAGTAAGAAGCGGAAGAATTAAGTACGATGTTGTAGCAAAGTTCTGGCCGAAAGTGCAAAGGAGCTGATTTCAAACGCAGTCGTACGACCACCTAAGATGCAGAATCCTCAAGAAAACCCAAAGATATGATTATGTCAGTTAATATCAGAAAGTGTATTCAACCTTTTACACGAGAATTTAGGAAAGAAAGTACCCTTGTCAAAGTGGGTGCCGCGTTTGCGCGTGAAACATAAATAACAACTAATTACTAATTGAGGAATATGACAGTTGTCTGGATCTTTTAAGGCTCGATAAGAAAAATTTTAACGTAGATATGCGACCATGTATGAAACGTCGATCTACCACCACACGCCAGAAACGAAAAGAAATCTAGGCGGAAAACAAGGACATGAAAAAGATGAAGAATAGATACCAAGGCATGTGAAACGCTTATATGATGGGGAATTATGTGAGATGGCCCAAGTCAGTTTCATTCTGGAAAAAGACTTAAAAGGCAATTTCTCGATGTTTAATATTCATAACATATAATTTTTGTTGGAAGTGTAATTTTTATATTTCGGAAATTTGACTTGATAGAAAGAACCTGTAAAATATTTTATATCGCAATGTGAGATATGCCTAATATGAGGTCTAAAATCCTTGGCAATAAAATGTATGCCTATGTAATATTCATAATTCTATTTATTACGTATTCCTACGCCTTCTTCATTATTTCGGTGTAAATTGAATACAGCAGTAGTGAAATAAACTTCAGATTCCAACTTCTATAGGAATAGCATTGTTGTAGTACTAGCTGTAGTAAATTTCCAGAACAAAAACTGGAACATTAGAGATTCAAATAAACTGCAAGAATTATAAATTTTGAACATACTTCTAACGATAACTGACGTTAAGGATGACAATTGTAAGTTCTGTTTTCTTTTGTGTTCAGGTTTTTCTGATGAAAATTTAAAAAAAACTGCTGATCCTAGAGACAAATTTATTAGATTTATGATGGCTTAACGTCTGTCAGGTCAGCTAGTTTCAAATACATTTTAATACCCTTTCAACCTTTACATTGACACAAAATATAACCTCATGGCACATTTCAACCACAGTTCCGGAGTTTAATAGGATTTAAAACATTACGTTTGTGTTCGGTGAAAACGAAACGAATAAATGCCATTATAAAGTGCTACATTTTGTTCTCCCCGTTAACAAATAGAATGCCGGCCACATTATCGTTTCCACCATCAAAATACTTTTAGTGGTAGATTTCAACATCGTTCAGTGGCAGAAGCAATAAAAACACGTTCATAACGATTTCATTTCGGATGTTCGTTCATTTGCGTGCCTGGTATAATTGGTTTATTTCCACCACATTATTGTGATGAATTCATTAGTTTTGATTTGGATTTAATCAACCTAACCCGTTTCATTAACTTTGGGTCAGAATTTGATTACGATTTTTTCGAAAGTTTTTCTACATTTCTCATATGTATATTTCAAATATAGAAGTTCCGTGAAACATTTGAAGAACCATTTTCACTCAATAATTAAATAATTGAAGAAATATAGGTATTTAACAGTATAGAAACATATATTATACCTATTGTTCTTAGATGAGAGGAGTGATGACAAACGTTCCATCAATATCAGAGTACACGAGCATAAAAAATCAACAATGCATAATAAACTAACAACTGGGATTTCAGAACATTGTATGAATGAAAATGATTCTTGAGATTTCACAAAAACCCAAGTTTTATATTCATCTAACAATGTCAAGAGAGAAGATTCATATCAAAACCAAAAATCACTTGTGTTAGATCGAAAACGACGTGGTTGAGCTATTTCTTATTGCAACACTACCAAAATTAACGTAGGACGAAATTGAGGAAGTTTTAAATGGTTTTAGCCGTTACCACTGTTAATAAGGCCTGAGCCCTCGGACTGCACCGTCTCTCTAGTAGTCGTAACGCGCTAGCTCGATACTCTACCCAGCTGGGCGTTCGTAGGCGCTTCAACTATTATAAACACTGAAAAAATTATTCTTTTCTGGTTGGATTTTTATAATTTTTTTTTATGTTTTAGTTTTTAGTGATTCTTATATTGAAAAAGCATTAGCACAAAAGACCTAGATTGCCTGGGAAAATATAGAAAAGAACATACGAGATACTCATTTATTCGATACTGTATCCAATTTCCTTTCTTTGTTCTTTCCCAGTCTATCATTTATTATCCCGCAATAATTCTTCAAAATGTTTTTGTTGTACCTATCATAATTAGTTTCAAAATATATTCTGGGCTGTGGGTTTCACGAGCAGGTAACCTATAGTATTCAATTTCATTTGTCATCCAATAATTGAAAACAAAACTCACAACAAAATCCTTCTTGAAATTGAGTTTCAAGAATTCATCCTCGAAATTTTCAATTAATTTCTTGAATAAAACGTAGTTAACTAAAACCAAACGGACTACAATATCGTGTGGAAAAATAGACCTCCATGGCTCAAATTTTTTATCAAATTATAACTTTCTTCGACAACCATTTCCTCGTCGAACACTAATTTGGATTCATAAAGGTCACATTTAATCTTCGTATTAACTTGTAGCTGCAATATCCTGCCAAATAAGTAACAACTGGCATATCAAATTGAACTTTTTCGAAATCATTTTCATCAAGATGACAATCGTCAAAATTTTCCGAAAAGCTAGTTATAAAAATATTGCCAAAAGTTTGAGACGTTAATGATAAAAGCGATTGAATTCTCAGTTTTTTTTCAGATTCGTATAACTGCGAAATATGATAGTTACCACCTGATAATTGTCTATATTTTCCGAACCTATGTTCAAAGAGTCTGTCTGAAATTTCCCCAACAAAACATAGCTTATGTTGAGTTATTCATAACAATACTGAATAACTTCTATCATGACATGTAGGATATGCGATAATGCTGTATGGGTTTGAAGAGTAAGTTTATGGGGAAAATAAGAAGATTTTTAACAAACCAGCCAATTGATCATATCGCTCAAAAATGTCAATTTGATAGAAGTTATTGGCATTGGCAGTTCATCTCAGAGTCTCTGTCCTTTCGGAGGATATTTCACGTTTACGATTTTCCACCATGTTACTATAATATTTATAAAATCCGCTGTTTCTGATGAATGTTCTAAATTACTTCCAAATTTCACTAGAGCTTCTATAACAAATGGACTGACAATTTTCAAAGCTAACATTACATTCTGGCGTTCGAAACTACTTGGAAATAATGCCATGAGTGATAAAGAATATCCAAATTTCGAAAGTCTGTCGTGTTCTAATTTATGCAATTATATGAGTGAATTGAAGTTGGCTATTTTATTTCCACCAGTCTTAAAATCTGGAAAAGTTTAAGTCTTATTACTTTTAGGATTTAGCCAATTACTTCTAATACATTTAAGAATGTTAACTGAGTCGAATAAAAAAAGAGTGGTCGTTCATTATCCGATGGATGAGGATGAACTATGCTCAGTTTTTTTCGGGGAAAAGTGATTCATGGCTTTACTATTAATAACATTATTGTCACTATTAACACAAAATACTCTGTAGCCTGTATCTTCAAGTGTAGAAACGATTATTTTCATTTAGTCAAAAAGTGTATCACTTTTAATTGTCGATGTGGGGAATATATGAATAACTTCTTTGAATTTTGATGTCACACATAGTGTGACACAATTTTTCCACCTTTGAAATCTAAGTAGGGTTGAATGTGAATTTCGTCCATAAGCAGCATGGCATTTTTTTTCGTGTTCCACTAAAAGTTCAAAAATATAACGTGCGTAGGAAAGGAAAACATGTCTATCTTTGTTAGTTGGATCTATTAGAAACTTATCACAAATTTCATTTAAAGTGGAATGATGTGGCAGAATCGAACAATCTGAATGTCCTAAAAATTTATGAGCATGCGAACTTATGTAAGCATAATTGAAGACAAAATTAGAGTGCTAGTTGAATAGCGATATCTTTATTTTGGTGTTATTATTAATTTCAGTAGTTCGGAAGTAATTTGAAACAATTACTTTTCCCTAAGTTTTCGCCATCTAAAGAGTCCAAAATAGTTGTCAATGATTAACTATACGTTTCACATTTTCATCGTTATCATTGAGCTTTGGAGAACTCTTCAACGATTCTGTTTCAGAATCTAGTACCTCCAAGCAATTTTTTAACATTTTTATGTTGTAAATGTCGCATGGTGTACTCACTCGTTTAATATTCACAAAAATTTCCTGACCCCAAAAATATATCCATTTTTGAATTAGAATTGATAACAATGCCATAGGTTGTTGTGGGGCCTGGAGTATAATCTAATCGAAAAAAAGTAACTTTCTCTTTTTCAATAACTTTAAGTCACTTAGGATTGTGCGGCTTTTGATCTAGAACTACTAAAAGTTTATCGAAAGTATCAAAATGAATGAGATCTTTGCTGAGTGCATATTCAGCTCAACTTTCATTGATAGCTGATTTTCTATTTCAATAAACTTCTCTTCCCTCCCTTTACGATTTTTATGTGGTTTTGATGAATATGTGGGACCATTCGGAAAAATAGCTGGTATTGCCCCTTTTTTCAAGTGAAGACGTTTTACTGGTATAGTCGAGTACTTACCAGTTTCTTTATCAAATTTTGTAGTATCCCTAATTAAGTCATATGTTTGAAAATGTAATTCGTATACCTTACTGTACTTCGACGGTTCAAAATGATCTCAGGGAATAGATTTCAACCATTTAACTTTCAAACTGATACCTTCCGGAAAGGAAACTACCGCCACTTTCGGTGCATCTGCATAACCGTAGCTTCTTGAACAACCAGGAACACAACACCTGAACGGCATAATATCTCAAAGGCACTAAAACCACAATAAAAATATCAAAAGAATTTAGGTTTATAAAAGAAAAGTTTAACTATACACCAATACGACTTTTCTAAACTCAGTCACAATTCACCTCACTGAAATTCGTTCAAATTTATAATCGACGCGAATTATTCGGTAAACACAAAGCACTATACTGTATCCTGATGTCTTATAAATGCATTTATACATAAATTAAGCACTAGAAACAATTATTTTCGGATGAAATACAGGAAACAAAAGGACATGCACTGGCTTTTCGAATACACTGTGCCACCTGTTGTGCTTTCGTTTCGCATGCTTGTTATGACTACTAGAGATGTGTGACGTCATGATACGTCACAGCGCTCAGGCCTTATTATTACGGCGGTAACGTTTTAGCACGTTGTCATGGAAATGCCTCAAGTAACAGAAGAATCTGCTTTGCTTGGTATCATAAAACAATTCATTATCATTCAATAAACGACATGTCACGAAAGTATCTACATAAAATTATTGAGATAAAATATTCAAAGGTAAGACAGAACTGTCGTGTTTTGAAGCATTCAAAACATTACATACCGTCTTATTTCATAAGCCCACGGTTTCACTACTTTTAACGCCACGACAGTGGATTTGAACTTGTTGAATCACGACAGTTCTACTTTGGAGAAATACTCTTATGAGAACAGAAATAATCAAAAAAAGAACTTTTTATAAATCTGACATTAAGACCATTCTAAAATTCTTTTCGCTCATTCTGATTAAAATTTTAATTTTCTATCCAGTATCTGAAATGAGAGAGACCTGTTCTCTTTTTCTTTCATTCTGCTTCACTCCGACTACAGGTTGTTATGACGAATCGAAGCATTGTCGAACTCGAAATATAAAACCGAGTACTTTAGTTTCATGTACAGACTGAAATAACTCCGAAACTGCGGCTTCTATATGGATTCATCAGAATAAAACTTACGGTTGCTACGTAATTTGATTCTAAAATTTATCACCAGACGCAGTTCAGAATGTTAACTGAGGAATATAGTGTGTAGATATCGGTTGTCGTTTAACATTTATTGTACAATTTTATCGGTTTTACTTTTACGTTATTCACACTTGAATTGGGTGATGAAATTTTAGGTGAAAACGGTACGCCAATTGCATGTTATAAAACCTTTAACTAATAAATTGTGCAGAGAGGAAAGCAATGTAGACAGTTTCGTGAAACACGTAGAAATCAGAGAGATTAAATGTTCAAAATGTAAGGACATTAGTATTGGAGCAGACAGGTTTTGACAGTACAGAAATTTCATTTTAGAGAGTAATTAAGTTGTTAAAAAATACAATCAATAATAAAAAAACAATAGTGTAATATGCAGGCTGTGCAATTGGTTTTAGGAAACAGGTGCAATTGGTTGAATACCTAGAAATGGATGGTTTATTATCCCTAATTTGAACATACGTCGTAGTCACATGCTCCCTTACCTGAGCCATCAAGTTAGGTTTACATAGATACTCATGTTTGCACCTGACTCGTTAACTAGACGTTCAATACTTGGAAGCTTTTTTTAGGGATTATTAGGTAAGCTACCTCACTGAAAAATCCCTTTCTACGTTCTTTTAAGAATGCATATAACCTAAGGACCAAATGGACATTCTGATAAAGCAAACTGGAAAACATCCTCTATGATAATTACAGTGGAAAAGGATCGATGGACAGTATCTACCTTTCAACCATAAAAAGCACCAGAAGCAGACGGTATATACTCTGCACATTTAGAAAAGGTATGGACCAAATAGTTATGCATTTAATACACATCTTCAGATCCTGCCTAGCTTTGGGATACATTCCGAACCCTTGGAAGAGGGTTCGGGTTGTCTTTATACCCAAGCCGGGCAAGATCGTACATAAAATCGCCAAAGATTTTAGACCAATTAATCTCAGCTTCTTCCTACTGAAGACTAAGGAGAGACCAGTAGAAAGATATCTTAGGGAGCAAGGTAGATCAGTCCACTCAGCACTACATTCTGTAGTAGGGTATATCGGGAAATTACTGGAAAAAGACGAAGTCACTCTGGGAATATTTCAAGATACAATATAAATCAATAGATGAAACTAAATTTAATAGAAAAATAGACGAAACCATACCAAGGTAAGTGGAACGTCTGCTGTCGACCAGGCGAATCGAAACCCATCTCGGCGAGTCGACCGTCTGGGGTACCGCCAGCAGGGAATGTCCTCAGGGGGAATACTCTCTCCTCTGCTTTAGAACCTCGTGCTGAATGGGCTCCTGGCAGCCCTTGCCGATGCTGAGCACTTTGAGGTGGATTATGCCGACGATCTCATCCTCCTTGTTAGTGAAAAAAACCTCAGCACCATATGTGAAGTTGCGCAGAACGCTCTGCTAATGACTGAACAATGGTGCAGAGAGAACTGCCTTTCTATTAATCCAAACAAAACAGACATGATTCTTTTAACTCGAAAAAGAAAACTAACGCCTTTCAAAGCAACCTATTTTTTTAACGAGGAACTAACACTAGTAAACCAAGTGAAATACCTAGGTGTGATGCTTGACGCCAAATTGAATTGGGACAATCACATCGAAAGACAAGCGCAAAGAGGGCAAAACACACTCTGGGCCTGCCGGAAATTATTCGGCCCCAGATAAGGACTCAAACCAAACATAATGTATTGGTTATACACGAAAGTGATAAAACCGCTCCTGACATATGCAGCCATCGTGTGGTGGCCTGCACTGGATAAAGAGATGAAACGGAATTAAATCAACAAGATCCAAAGGCTAGCATGTCTAGCAATCACGTAAACCTTGAGATCCACCTCCGCTACACATAGTGGTAGAGGAGGTGGCCATGAAGGGCCTCTTTGAAACTGTGGGAAGGAGAACTCCGACCTGACCTGCTTACAAAATGGGATCGAATGAGAGCCACCTACCACTTCGACGAACCTTTTAAATTCGTAATTCCACCAAAATAAATTTGGACAACCCACGTCTTTTTCAACCCACAGGGCCCCAACTGGTTTACGGATGGGTCCAAAACCGGGACGGGTACAGACATCGGCGTTCACGGCTTGAGGGCTAACATTACGATTGCTCTGGAAGACCACGTGATTGTAACACACGCAGAAATATTTGTTTTTCTCTGGTGTGTATGGGAAAACCTACACAGAAACTAACTACAGAGACGCATTCATCTACATATGCCCTGACAGCCACAATGCCCTTGGATATCTGAAAGATACGAAGTTGACGAATACAAAACCGCATTTATACAACTCAGTGCTACAAATAGAGTTATTCTGATTCGGTGCCCTGTCACCAGGGCATCGAAGAAAACGAGATAGCACACAGCCATGCCAAAAAGGCAACAGCTGTTAGGCCGATGGGACCAGAACCAATTCTGACCATCCCATGGACCCATATGCTTTCTTTCAAAACTGGAACACCAACAAGACCCTGAACTATTGGGTAGGCATCTCGGGACTGAGACAGTCAAAAAAGCTCATGAAGAGGCCGCAATTAAAGAAGAGAGACTATTGACAGGACACCAACTCAACAAACACCTACACGCCATAAGACTATCGGAAACCACACAGTGACGTGGTTGCCTAGAAAATGACGAAACAACGAAACACATACTCTTCGAATGTCCCACTCATATAGAAGTCAGAGTGAACACCTTGGGCACTGAAACACCCAGCGCTCGGATGATCCAGGAGGCCCTCTACAACAGTCTTGCAAGCTTCATCAAAAAGATTTTGCAAGACACTTAACAAAACAACACAACACGGCAAGCACGATGTTCGAAGGGCCTGAGTGCTACCCACAAGGCGCCGTGGAAGAAGAAGAAGAACCTAAGGACCATTGATAGATGTACAATATCTATCTGAAATCATCAATAAGGGAAACTCCGCACTTATTGAAGACGAACCAATCTTTGATTGTTAGTAGCGATGGTTTTCAAGTAAAGGAAGCATGGGGGAAACAATTTATGTAAAGGATGGTAAATATTTAGGGAGATGTATACATCGTTCGGACTATTTTAGTGAATTTGTCAATGCCCATGGATACTTATCGGAAAATTATTGACGACTCAAGACTGAATTGAGAACATGTGAATCTATACGTTTGGTTATCAAGGAGTATTCAAATCTAATCAATCATAGCCCGCGAAATTATCGCTGTATGTGTAGACATAATGGAGAATTTTATTCAAGGAACAATATTCAACCTCCCGTAGAATGTTAAACATCCCTCCACGAAGGACCTGTTTTTCCGATCCACCCCTTAAATTCACCGTCAACCGAGGCCACAGACAGGCGGTTAGATGTCACGAACGATGAATAGGTTAGCACTGCAAACCTATTCAAAACAACCTTTGTTGTTTTGTTTTGAATAGGTGGGTATATGTGGTAAATAGATGGTTCTGAAGAGTTTTACAACGTAATTTTTGCAAATGTGATAATAGCGTGCTCGAGAATGAATAAAACTAGAAACCTACTGTAGTTCTATTCTGGTGATATGCTAGGTAATTTTGAGGATAGTTAAAATAGTCAATTACTTCCAAAACAGTTTGGGATAGTTATCTTGGGACACGAGTGTTAGACTGCTTAGGTCTCAGGTTCACTTGAAGGTTAGGTTAGATTGTTGTTTTGTTTTGAATAGGTGGGTATATGTGGTAAATAGATGGTTCGATGCAGGTATTGAAAATGCAGAAGACTTAAGCACAAACTGGTTAGAATCACTACTTGTAGGATCTCGACTTGGCTAAAAGATTTCCTATGGAAGCGTAGACATAGAGAAGGGTTAAAGGTCTTAATTAAATTCGTGACCTGGCAATTAATTCTGGAAACCAGAAGCATGAAGAGCATCAATAATACCTGCTAAGATGTTCATGTTTGAACTTGCTCCTTTGATTTTCTTACTGAACAAAGAGGATTATAACATTTCGGAATTCGAATTATTCCAGCCTATAGAACCGCCAGAAATGGAAAAACTGCCATATATCTCGCAGGCACTATCTAGAGATTCATCAGACTAGAGGGAACATCCGTCTCGGTCAAGAGAGAAAAATAATTTGATACCCTTGTACTGATTAAGTATTTCACATTGGCCGCAATACTATAATTGAACACAAAGTATATATTGAACATTTAAAATTGAAAATACACCTGCTCGAACTTTTCATCTAAAATACCCTCTCATTACAACCAACAAAACCTGCTTAGTCTAGACGGGAGCACTCTCTCGTGCCCCGAAAAACATGCCTGCAGGAAGAATCGTCTTGTTTACAAACATAAAAAGACGGGGGCAAGGGCGTACATACCATCAATAATGCAAAAAAGGACGGACTTCAACCGAACCGAGCCAAGATCGAACCCGGCCGCAAATATTGGCCCAGCTGATTGGGCTTGATTCATAGCCGACTGCAAATATACTGCATTATTTAGCGAATTACGGACACTAGAAGGGGAATATGGAGCTAACTAGGAATATTTTCGTAGCGGGCAGTGGCGGGAGTTTGAAACTCTTCAAATCGATAGTTGGAAGTTAAATAGATTCCAAATTATTCTTAATCGAAAGGTCCCTCATGTATTGCTTGCTATATTCAACATATTTTGGCTATAAGGAGTATTATGGGCAATCCGTTAAGTCCTTTGTTAGCTGAAATTTTCATGAATAACTCACAACGGAAATAGAAAGCAATAATTCGCTAAATTTCCTAGACGTAACAATTTCGAATGAAAATGGAAAACATGTTTTCGCAATTAACCATAAGCCGTCACATACAGATATTATAATACATAACTCGTCGTGTCATCCATATCAACATAAAATGTCAGCATTCAATAGTTTTATTCATAGATTGATTAACATCCCGTTATCACCAGAAAATTTCAAGAAAGAATTAAATTTGATTAAACAAATAGCCAAAAATAATGGTTACAATCCCAAACTCATAAATAATATTTTAAATAAAAACAGAGTAGAATCGCATTGAATGAAGTTTACCCTGTCGATAAATTGAAACAAAAATTCAACACCTAGACCTACGTTGGCATTACAAGTGAGAAACTAAAATCATTCTTGAGTAGCAATAATTTCAACATAACTTTCCAAACTAATAATAATTTAGGCAAATATACAAAAATAATAAAACCAAACCAGGTAAAACAATAAATCAGGTGATTATAGCTTGAATTGCAATGACTGTGATAATTTCTACATTGGTAGAACACATAGAAATTTTAATATAGAATAATAATAATAATAATATAGAATATCGGAACATAAAAGCGGTTTTCAAATAAAAATCAGATTCAAATTACGCGAATCATCTCTTAGAAAATAATCATTCTTTCGACCCACAGTTTGAAATTTTGCATACAGATAATAAATATTTGAAGGTAGATCTTTGGGAAACTTCAGAAATAAATAAATACAAACACTCAGGTAGACTCATCAATGAGCAAGTCGATTTAAGTCCTTCACCTCTATTGAATCTTTTCGGGGAGCAATCTATTCCTTAATTTTATTGGATATACCTGTCATAAATAACCACTTAAGAAGAAGCAACCAATAAGCTTTTAATTACTCAAAAACATTTATAGTTATATTCTCATTTACATTTTTCTGCATAATCATTCGTCTGAAGAAGCTACGGTGTAGTGAAACTCGTTACGAATCGCAATTATTAAGTAAAATTCCTTAAAACACAGTACTTGTTTTTATTATTGATAAGGAGTATCTGTTACCTTATCCTAATCTTCATGTGTTAAGTGGGAGGGAAAAAAAGAGAAACAGTTTATGAATCGCAAACAACACCTTTGCATAATTATATTAGATTTATTGTTTTCTGTGAATTACTATCAGGAAATAAAATTTGTAGTGGAAAAAGTTGAATTTTTAAATTTTCTTGTGCATGAGAAAGGAGTTGGCAGCTATCGTCAGATAGCTCGAAGATTGAATGAATGAACGGATATTTAGAAAGACTTTTTTTACATTGGATACCAAATCATTTATCTAAGGAAATTCCTGTATGAATTAATCAGCTACCCTATTAATTCCTTGAGCTAAACAAGACAGGTGTTTAACATTTGGAAGAAAGATGTGCACATTTTTCTCGCTGTAATCATATAGAGAGTAACGTCGAACCATACGAGGATGGTCTGAAAAGTTTTCGAACTTTACGTAAAGATGACTCCTGCTAGGCCAATTGAGGAATCGTAGGTGTTTCGGTTTTGTTTACACTAATGATATATTTCATGAAGGAAAATACACAAGAGATCGGTGAAAATTGTGACGTGAGAGCCGTAGGTGTCTAATACCTCCGCATTGTATGCGACTTTCTTTTGCGTACACTAAATTAAATTTGTGATACTTGAACGGACTAATAATAAGAACAAGTAATGTGTTTCTTGGAATTTTACTCAACAATTGTGATTCGTAACGCGTTTCATTACACCGTAGCTTCTTCAGACGAATGAATGAAGAAGCTACGGTGTAGTGAAACGCGTTACCAATTATTAGGTAAAATTCCAAGAAACACATTACTTGTTTTTATTATTGAGAATGGAATCTCATCAAGTAAAAGCCTCCCAAATTCAAATGAACTGACTAAGAATATCATCAACGTATCTTCTCCAAAAAATCATATGTTTGCGTGTTTACTTGTTATTCATTATCGTTTTTAAATATTACTCATAAAAATATCTGCTAATAAGGGCTCAGTTGGGATCTCATAGGGAGGCCCGAGTTTTGTTGGAAAATATTTGATTGGAATTGAAAATAATTTTGTGACAAACTAGAAACTTTGTATAGGTTATAAATCCCTTTTAATAGAGGTGGACATATATATATATATATATATATATATATATATATATATATATATATATATATATATATATATATCTACAGGGTGTCCGTGAATTGCGTGTACAACTTTATACCACTTCTTCGTTTGGGCGCCAGAGGTCGCCATATCCAAAATTTTTTCTTATTCTTCAAATAATTTTGAGAACGACTCGATCGATAGAAAGCATATTTGGTTTGCGGAATCTGGTGCATTAGATACGTATTTTAGTAACCCAATCAATAATCTTGATGTTTTACAAGTGTCCTGAAAACTTTTTAATCAACCATAATTCTTCAATATCTGCGTATGAGCAGAATAATTTCAAACATTGAGTAGCTAGACTAATTATCAAACTTTTTCGTCTCGTTAGAAATTTTGATATGACGAGCGGTTCAATGACAAAACAGTTTTTGAATTTATGATTTCATTTCTTCAACCACCTAGCAAGTCAAAAATATCACATATTGACCATGTTGGCTTTGGATTTGTTTCTGTAGTCTGGTAGATTGTCATTTTGTTATGCTTGACACCTTTTGTTGACAACATTTTCTAGGTTGCTAAATTGGATGAAGCAAATAGAAAATTCAAAGTTCAGTAGTTCAAATATCGAGGAATTCGAAGAAAAAATTCAATAAGTTTTTCACAACGACTATTTAGAAAAATGAAAACAGGTTAGCCAGTTGGAAACTAAATGAGGAAAACCAACTCACTTGAGAATAACGATTAATTAATTTACACCCAAAATTTCATTCAACTATAGTAAATGTTCAAATATTCCACCATTTTGCTGAATACAGGAGTTGATCCTCTTCAAGAAATTAAATGGGACCCTAGGCATTACTTCAGGGTAATTTTTGAAGGAGGTGGCCGCATTCAAAATTCTCATATGTAACTCTTCTCGTGTGTCACTTGGAGAAGAGTAATCTCTAGATTTTAAAGCACCCCAAAGAAAGAAGTCGCACGGTGTCATGTCGGGAGATCGTACTGGCCAACTTGCAGGAGCATTAGCTCCTTAAGATTCAACGATTCGCATACTGTGCATGTAAGAACTCGCGAACCACTAAAGTGAAGTGAGGAGGTGCAACGTCGTGTATAAACCACATTTCTGCACGCATTAATACTGGAATATCATCCAACAAATCCGGTAAAGTTTCTTGCAAAAAATTCAAATATGCCTCTCCGTTTGATCAATATGGAATCACTAGCAGACCAATAATGAAATTGTCAATTACTGAAATACATACGTTAATTTTGAATTGATTCTGATGATGTGTACTTGTAAAAGCATGTGGATTTTGACACTGTTCACGTGTTCATCGTGAAGGTTAGGGATGCCAGACCTAAAAGTGCATTCGCCAATAAATAGAATTTTCTTACTTAACTGGGGATCCTGAGTTCTCTTTTCTTGGATAAATCGGCAGAAATTTAGGCGATTCCCAGGTTCGTTGGGAAGTAATTCCCGAACTTTCTAAATGTGATAAGGATGAAACAATTGTTCCTTCAAGACATCAGGAATCGTTGTTTTAGGAACGTACAACTGCAAACCTAAACGCCGCGTTAGTTTGAAAACTAAAATATTGTAAAGACCCAAAATCACAACTTCCAATAGTCAACTACAATAGAATCACTCCCCACTACTCAACATGTAGAGAAGGTATAGTTACCACATCCTTCCTAACCACTGTTAGCTTTAGACACTTGAAAAATGACGTAAATGTCGATTCCAGTCGTGTGCATTAAAATAAACATTGTGGAAATCAGTCGAAAGTGTTTCATTGAGTTTAAATTAAAATTAATTTCCTTAAAATAAATACATCAACGATATAATTTATCCGGACGCAATCTCTATAATCGTTATACTGAAATCATTCCTCTTACGTCCATATCTTGGACATCATTAGCGGATAATGATATTGGCACCTGTGATTTTGGTTTCACCGAAATTTTTGTTCACTATACTTTCACGATCACGATCACGATCTGCCTATTTCAATCCACTGCTGGATGTAGGCTTTTCCCATATTGAACCATTTCTTTCTGCTAATAGCTTCTCTCATCCAAAGAAGACCCGCTGATTTTTAATATCGTCTCTCCACCTTGTGTTTGGCCTGCCGATACGCCTATGCCCCACTCTTGGCCTCCATTCCATGAGCCTCTTGGTCCACCGATTGTCATTTCTTCGAGCTACGTGACCTGCCCATGACCACTTTAGTTGAGCTGCCCTCTCCATGACATCTGTCAGCTTGGTTTGTTCTCTTATCCAAGTATTTCTTATGCGATCTGATAGTTTAATATTCAATATTATTCTCTCGTGGGCTCTTTGGGTTTTCGTCAATTTTTGGGCCAACTTCTTAGTAAGACACCATGTTTCGGCTCCATATGTAAGCACAGGAAGAATGCATTGGTTGTAGAGGTTTTTCTTGAGGTTGTGGGGTATGTCTGATGTCAGGACATGTTTTAATTTGCCAAATGCCGCCCACGAAAGGGACACTCTTCGTGTAATCTCGTCAGTCATGTTGTCTTTTTTAGTAGTTAGTTTTTGTCCCAGGTATATGTAGTTTTCGACATTCTCTAGTTGTTGACCTTTTACGTGGATTACGGGGTTATTGTTTGTGTTAGTCATTATCTTCGTCTTGCTGATGTTCATTTCTAGGCCAACATTTTTTGAATGGTTGTTCAAGTCTAGGATCATATCTTGTAATTCTTGGACGTTACTACTTATTAGTACAATATCGTCGGCAAAGCGTAGATGATGTAGGAGTTCGCCATCAATGTTGATTCCTTTCTTATGCCAATCCATTTCTCTGAGGATTTCGTTCAAAGCTGCAATAAATAGCCCCGGTGACACTGTATATCCTTGTCGAACACCTCGTTTTATTGGAATGTCGTTGGTTTTATTCCATAACTGGACATGCATTATGGCGGAAGAATAGATGTTTTTATCAGGTTCGTGCATCTGCTGTCCACTCTACATGCATCAAGAGAATTAAGGACTGCCCAAATTTCTATACTGTCAAAGGCCTTTTAGTAGTCTATAAAGGCTATATAAAGATCTAAATTATACTCATTGCACTTTTCTATTAGGTGTTTAATTGCATGAATATGATCCAGCGTACTGAACCCAGATCTAAATCCATCTTGTTCACGGGGTTGCTGGAAATCTATTTTTCCGTTAATCTTTTGGTAATTATTTTGGTGAATAATTTATATAGCTGGGATAAAAGGCTTATTGGTCTATAATTACCAAGGTTTCTTATGTCGCCTTTTTTGTGGAGAAGAATTACTTCAGCCTCAAGCCATGCTTGGGGACTTGACTTTGAGCCAAGCATTTGTTGAACAATATTTCCAGTTCTTGCTTTAGGCGAGGACTTCCACATTTGTGCATTTCTGGAATTATGCCATCTGGTCCAGCCGCCTTGGAATTTTTAAGATTATTCAGGGCTGAGTTTAATTCATTAACAGTAATTTCCGGAATATCTTCAGAACCGACATTACATATTTTTCTCTTTCCATCTTCCTTTTGCTGTGCGTTTGGTTGTAATTTGAAATCATATAATTCTTTATAAACGCTTTCTATTAATTTGAGCATTTGATCTCTATTTGTAATGACCTTCCCAGCTTTGTCTTTAAGCGATGTCATTTCTCTTCTTCCTATACTAACATGTCTATTAAAAATTTTTGGGCCTTTGTTATTCTCAATAGTTTCTTTTATGATCTTGGTATTGAATTTCCTAATGTCTTTTCTAATTTCTCTTCTTATTAATTTGTTCAGTTCAGCCCATTCGATTAAGTTCCTAGCTTTGTCTGGTTTTAGTTTCCTTCTTTCTTTAAATAATTTCGCTGTTTCGTCACTTATTTTTCTTCGACTTCTTTTCGTCACTGTTGTTACCTCACTTGCGCTTTCTTTAATGATGTTGTTCAATTCATTTGCATGTGTATTTAAGTCGGTTTGTCTTAGAGTTGGGGTGCCTTATCAATATTTTCGTCTATTTTAATTGGTACTGTTATTTTCTATTGATAAGGACTTCAGGGTCTACTCTCTTTTGGGGCTTCAACGTTAAATTTCTCTTATGTGTTTTCATTCTGACCTTTGCTCGTATCATTCTGTGGTCACTTCCCACATTTACCCTGCTGACTGTAGCGACGTCTTCTACTATGAGAGGGTTACTCGAAATTATAAAGTCAATTTCGTTTTTATACCTGAAGTATGGACTTCTGCAGGTCCATTTTCAATATTTACGTTTTTGGAAGAAGGTATTCATAGCATACAGCTGGTTCATCTCTAAAAAGTCAACCATCGTGTCTCCACGTTCATTTCTTGTACCGTATCCGTATTGACCTACTGCTCTCTCGGTTTCATTTACTTGATTGCCTATTTTGGCATTAAAATCGCCTATTATAAGAATGTATTTTCCGGTTTTGTTGTTTATGATTTCCTGTAGTTGTTCATAGAAACTCTCTACAACATCGTTGTCGTAATCCGAAGTAGGGGCATACACCTGGACTATTTGCATGGAGTATTCTTCTGAGATCCCTACTGTAACATAAGCGATTCTGTCTGCAATTCCTACATATTCCGTTACCAATTATGCAAGTTTGCTGTGTACAAGAAATCCGACACCATGGCGTTTGACATTATCTTGTCCTTTATAGAATAGTACATGTCCTGACTTTAGTTTGACGATGTCTTCCCCTATTCTCCTTACTTCACTCAGTCCTAATATGTGCCACCTAATATCCTTCAGTTGTTCCTCTATTTCTTCTAGTCTATCATTGGTGGAGAGTGTTCTGACATTGTATGTTTCTATTTGGATTTTCCTAGTCGTTGCCTGTTTCGTTTTATTGTAGCAGCCGGGTCCAACCCAGGGATTCTTAGCTCCCCCTGTCCCTCTCTTTTCCTAACCGCTGCCACTATACTTTACGCAAAATAAAATCAAAAAAACTTAGTGCAATTCATGTGGAACACATTGTAGGGTGCCTACAACACAAAATAATATGGCGCCCTTCTGCTATCTCTTCCAGTAGAGAAGTTATCAGCTGTCACATAAAATCTGAGGTTTCTGGAAAATAACAGTCGTTGTCTGAAAATGGAAAATTTCCAAATACCACAGAATATATCGCTGCTTGAATCAATCTGTTCATGACATTTGAGATTTTTCAATTTCACAAATGGAGAAAACTTAATTATGTTTGTGTCTCATTCATATTGACTGCACAAATGAAATTTTAATCTTTAAATTTGTGTACAATGTAGCGCCACTGCTCTCCCCTGTGCGGAGGAATTCCGCAAGAGAATCGTGGGGATTATCCAATATTATTTGCCTCTCATTGAATTACCATATTTATCTTACTGCAACTGAATGAAAAGGGATTTATATCTGCAATTTCCGCCCTCGCTATACAACATCGTTTTCTGTTATTGTATTCTGGTTGTTGTGTTGCTGTATTTTATTATTACTTTCAAAAGGCGAATGTAATTCATGAATCGTGGAATTTGAGGCGAGAAATAATTAAATAAATCGAAATACGAGTTGTGTTATAAAGTTTGAGATGGGGGAAGACTATCAGTCTTGTAACAGTCGTGTGTCTTGATATTCCGACAAAAGTGGTGGGTTGCTCTAAATTAATAATTCGCTGTTCATAACTTCGAATGGGAAATAGAATGTTCACATCATAAGGGCAAGAAAAATACTTTTTCAAGTAAAATTTGAAAGGAAGAGTATGAATTAGTTCTTTAGTTAAATCACAAAAAAACATATAAAATTAGGACGAATTTGGGTTCAAAGGATCATCATTCGCTCTAACTGATATGTCAAGCGTTCGTGGTCTGAAACTGCTCCTGATAACGTCGAGGTTTTACGTACCGAGATCCTTATCTCGCAAGAAAGAAACATATACAGTGTGTTACATAATAGTGTGACACAGCTTAAGAGAGTAAATTTACGTGAAATTTTAAGGAAAAAAGTTTATATAAACAAAAGTCTGCAAAAGCTTCATAACGGAGCTACAGGGTGTTGAAATTTCCGGGAAAAATTGATTTTTTCTTGAAAACTCCTGCAGAGTTTGAGATGTTCAGCCCGAATTTGGAATGAAGGCTATTTTTTACAGATCCTAGATTTCCACTGAAATTTACAAGGTGTTTCCTTTTCCGAGGACATGTCTCCTTTTGCACTTTCAAACTTTTTTGCAGTACGACGCTGATCAGCGTCATCTTCGTTCAATTTAGAAACTGTTTTGGCACTTATAATTTTTGCGTATCTCCAACCGTTTTCGACTGAAAAATTATTGAATTTGAATTGTATGTTATCCGCTAAATAAAAAAATAATAGAAATACTCGATACGTTTGCCCAAATTTGCTTTTATTTCGATAGCTCGTCTTCTGAGATCCAACTTATACTTATTCAATATCAAACTAAAAAAGAACAATTAAAAACTAAATAAATTGCTGGAAGTGTCCCCCATCTGCAAGAATACAGGCCTCTGTTCTTCTTCGCATATTATCACGCACTCTTTGAAATATTCCTGGAGTATTTCTTATCGTGTCACAATAGGTTATTATTCGATTTCTCAATTCTTCTTCAGTGTTTACTGAAGTGGCATAAACTAAACTTTTAAGATATTCCCATGAGAAAAGTCTAGATTATTTAAGTCTGGACACCTAGGAGGCAATGGTTCTGACCAACTCCGACCAATCCATCGGTTGTTCTATGTATTATTCAAGAATTCCCTAGCTTCTTCACTAAAATGTTCTGGTGCCGCGTCATGCATGAACCCCATTATGTTTCTCACCGAAAGTGGCACATCCAGAAATTGCAGAAAAGCGGGATCGTTTAGTCTGTTAGGCAAAAAATTGGCATAATCAAATAATTTCCAATTATTCCGACCAGACATTCAGTGAGAATTGTTCTTGTCGATGAGATTCTTCAATCACATGGAGGTTTTCCTCAGCCCAATAATGAATATTGTGAAAATTTGTGATAGCAGTTTTCGAAAAGATTAGCTCCGTCTGTAAACATTACTTCTCTCAAAATGAGCATTTTCTCTAACTTTATATAAGAACCATCGGCAGAAATTCAGTCTCGGAGGAAAATCTCGAGGAAGTAGAGTTTGGACGCGTTGAATATTTTGATTAGAAGTGCTTTCAATTCAGCGAATGCATACAATAGATTAATAATTTTTTGCTCGAGAGCGGTTAGAGATACGAAAAAATTACAACTGTTAAAAATTTTCCAAATTGAATGAAGATGACGAATATTGATTGTACGCTGATCAGTGGCGTACTGCAGAAAAGTTTGAAAGGGCAAAAGAAGACATGGCTTCGGCGAAGAAAACACCTTGTACATTCTAGTTAAAATTCAGGAATTGTAATGATGAAGGCTGTAAAAAATAGCTTGAATTCCAAATTTGGGCTGAATATCTCAAAAACTGCAGGAGTTTTGAAGAAAAAGCCAATTTTTTCCGGAAATTTCAACACCTTGTAGCTCCGTAATGAAGCTTTTGCGGACGTATGTTTATATGTACTTTTTTTCTTAAAACTGCACGTATACCAGGTGTACTCTCAGCGTCTCACTTCATTCCTGTTGAATATAAAGAAACGATATGGAAAAACGTTAGATGATAATTTTTTTTCGTTACAGAAACTGATATCAAGGTCAAGTTTTCTTAATAGGACGTCCTATGTTTCTCATAATTTTCGAACATGCTGAACAGAAATAAGAGGAGTAGTTTCACATCCATGTTTGTCCTTACTAATTTCTTTCGAATTAATCGTCATTTTGTGAAAATATTTTCTTCAAACATCTCCTGTATTCACTGAAATCATATTTGAATTTTAATTTTGATATTAAATCATTTTTATGAACCAAAATATATACGGACAGTAAGTAATTGTAGATAGAGCTGTACACGAGTGATTTGTGAATGTTAAATTTTGTTTTGTGTCAGACCTCATTATTTTTCTTTTTTCATATGGAACACCGTGTTATTTAATGACTACAAATTACAGAAAGTTTCAATAGCTTTTGAATTCTGCATTTCACGTAGAATATTCTGTCATTAAAACCAATAAAACATGGTCTTGACAGAAGCACTCTCTCGTTCCTTCAAAAACGTGCCTGCATATTAATATTGAAATAAAATATTGTTCATGGAATGCATCTCGAATATCTTTCATCATATTAGTCCTTATGACAACTCAACCAGGCCTTTCTGTAATTAAAGATTACAAAAGTTTTAAATTTGTTCACCCATTCACATGTTTAAGTGATACATGATTTTGATTAAGATTATAAAATTTACAGGATGGACAAATTTCAATGTTTTAGTACTGCAGCTATGTGAAATATCTTGAATTGAGAAAAATTACTCCCCTTCCATTTCTTTTTTTCTGCGTGAGAAATTTATTGCTGCAAACAAATTCAAGGTGGCGATTTTCATTTCAGATTTATTTGAAAATTTTGAAAATTTTCGTTAATAGGGTGAAGTTCAGTACTCAAAGAAGTGATGTGCTCACTTTGCTAACTATGAGCTCGTCTCGAAGGAACAACGGGAGCTCTATGTTTGATGTTGAATTAAAATTAAGAAAAAGAGAGATGGAGTTTTATTAGTTAGAATTTTGTTATCGCAAATTTTGTCTTCTGTTCAAAATCGTTGTTGATAGTTTACAAATTATTAATTAATTCAGGAACTGAATAATACTTATATTTTATCTCAATTTGTTAATGCCTCTTGAAAACAGGTACGTTCTGGTAAGAAATTTTGTATATTGACTAGACATTCAGACATTCAAAATTTTTGAGCTTCATCAAGATTAAATAGCGATCTAAACTGGTGAACTATAATCGTATTCTTATTAAATGCAATATAATGGAGCTAACTTCTTTAATTTTTCTATCTGAGAAAGGCATACTATATTCGGTAACTAGTTGAGATTTTGAATAAATAATTCTTATAAAAATTAAATCTAACCAAGAAAGCAACTCCATATCAATAGAGTTATCAGTCAAGATATAAAAAGTAACACTAATTCTAAATGGCTATTAAGCCTAAACAAAAGTGCAAGAATTTTTAATATTGTTCAAAATATACGAGTTTATGTACCAACTTACATGTATATGGCCGTATACAAATGTAGCTCATCTTACCTGCAAAAGAAAAAATTATTTCACTTTCAGGAGTCTAACATTTTCACCACAAATACAAGAAATAAATTTGAATAGAACTCAAGTTTCTTTTGTCCCTAATATTATTCTAACAAGGATATAACTCATATGTCAATAATGATATATGCCAATTTTATCTTCAGATGTGTAAACATATTTTTGGTCAGGAACAATATTCAGATGTTTAGTGTCTATTCCTGAAGGTGCTGTTTCTTCGATATACTTTTCATATTCATAGTCAACTAGGGCCACATAGTAGAGGTACCATCTGATCGGATGTCATGAATAAAATTAACACACTGAATTTTTGGCACCGTTTGTCCTCGTCAGAATTGCCCATCCATTCATAACACCAAGCCAGACTGCCACCTACTCATTTCAATCTGTTGTACATGTATATGTATACATATACAGTTGAAGCCCTTCAACAAACTGACAAAGAGGCTTCTACCAGCGCCAACGGGAAACGATGTGACATATAGTAGTTGTACAATCTGCTTGGATGTTATGAATAGGAGCAACAGCCTGCAGTTGCGGTCTCGTTTGACGCCGTTAGTACTCCACACTTATTCACAACACCAAGCCAGACTGCCACGTACTCATTTCAATCTGTTGTAATGTGTGCATATGCAATAGACGCCCTCAAACGAACTGACACAGAAGCTACTACCAGCGCCACCGGGAAACGATGGGATATATAGTAGTTGTACAATCTGATGATCATGAAAGATGAAATGTTTAGGATATTTCTCCCATACGATGATACCGTACGTGGCTACACTGTGGAAGTGGGCATGGTACGTAAGTAGTGCTTCGTTTATCCCTACTAAATTCTTAATTCTTCTTGTCGCGAATATGGCTACTGACAGTTTCTTGCAAGCCACATCTATATGTGGACTCCAAGATAAGGTGTCATCTAGAAGCAACCCCAGTATTGTTAAGTTTTCGGATTGACATTTACTTTTTGTGCTTAGTATGCGGTCTTGGGTCTTATCGATGTTCAAGGGAAGCTGGTTAGCCTCAAACCAATCTTTTGCATTTTCTGAAGAAACCCTGGATTTCATCTTGAGATCCTGAATACTTTTCGGTCTATTTGAGAAACTTGTATCGTCAGCATATATTTCAGTGCCACCAGATGATACATTCCAAACAAGATCGTCTATAAATATAATGGAGAGGACTGGGCCCAGTATGAATCCTTGGGGGACTCCACATGTAACATTAATCTTAGACGATTTTCACTCTTTCCAGTCGACCATCTGATATCGATCCCGAAGGTAAGATTTCATAAGATTCAGGATCGGTCCTCTCATACCATGAAATTCTAGTTTCTGTAATAATTTTTTGTGATTTAGCAATTAAATGCCTTGCTCAAATCCAGATAAGTCAAAATTGCTCTTTCCATTTCAACAAATGCTTAGAATATAAACTCCACTATTTCGATTAATGCAGTAGTGGTCGATTTCTTCTCTCTGAAACCATGTTGACATTCACTGAGCAACGACCTTGTTTCCAAGTAATTCATCAATCTAACCTAAATAAGGGTTTCAAAGATTTTAGAGATTGTTGGCAAGATGGAAACAGGCCTATATGCCACATTCATTCATATCCCTTTTTTTTGTAGTGGTACTACTCTAGCTACTTTAAGCTCATTGGGAGATAAACCTGCTGGAAACAACTGTTTACTAGGAAGGTCAGAGGCTCTACAAGATGTTCTATGCTTGCTTTCAAGAGCTGTACAGAGAAGCCAAAGATATCTTTTGATGTTGTCATTTTCATTCTACTAACCACTTCAAGAAGGTGTTCTTGGGAATAGAAACATTGATGTAGGCTCTTTAATTATTTTTTTTTCAGTAATTCGTAATTGCTAGCATCGGACGTCATTTTCGAATTCGAAAGTTTCTCGCCAATGTTCGCGAAGTATGTGTTGAGCTCATCTGGAGTCAAGAAGCTATCGTCATTTTTATTATTCATCTGCTTGCTTTTTGAATCAACGATTATCCTAATTTCTTCGACTCTGTTATCTGATTCATTAATAGCTCTGGAATCCTCATATCTGATAATTTTTTCAACTTCGTCCTTCAATTTTCTCTTCATGTGTTTGTATAAGTGCAGCCTGTCTTCATCTTTCCCCACTTGGTATATCGTATGGGCTGTATCAACTTGGTTCTCGAGTTTTTCAATTTCAGGTTTCTCTCATACATTTTTACGTCCACGTCCATGAACCTTAATTTGTTTTTTGGGGAAACAGTACTCGAAGAGAGCAGAGAGCAACTCATGGAAACATTCATAGAACCGTTTAGCATCCTTTTCAAAGTAACAATTCTAATCTGTATTCTTCAGTAGTTCCTTAAATAGGTAAGTATTTTCTCTATTCATAATTCTGACCTTTTTATACTCGGTTTTAATTGATGAAGGAGTTCTGCGAATATCTAATTTCTGTGAAAGATGGTCGAACATATGGAGATTTCGTGTTTGCTTGCGGAGGATATCTAGATATTCATATGCGAATACGTTATCTATGCACGTGGACGAGGTTGGTGTCACACGGGATGGTTCTGAAAACAACCTCTTTAGACCATACGAATTAAATAAATTTTCTACAAGTGTTCTTTCGTTGCTTTGTACAAAGAAGTCTACATTAAAATCCTTTGTGATTACTACATTTTCCTGGAAGGAATCATGGATAATGCTCAAAGCGAGATCAATTTGTGAGATGAATTTGTTCATATCTCCTTACGGCAGTCTATAAACTCTCACATAAATTACGTTTCCTTTAGATTCATGCATTGCAGCCATTTCTACATGCATTTCGATTGATAATTCATTTATGTTATACAGCGCAGTACATTTTAGACCTTTTTTCGCGAGAACCAAATCTCCTCCATGAATGAAGTTCTCTCGTGCAAAGAAGCTTACTATTTCGAAGTCGTGTATAGAGAAAGAGTAGAAGGTTGAAGTTGCTTGGGTTGATTTTGAGGTAGCCCATCCTTATAATTTATTGAAATGAAATGTATAAAAATAATATCCATAAAGAAAACAATATAACATAGCGGTTCATATTAATACGCTTGCTTGACGGTTGAAAGAGGCTAATATAAATATAGGTTAGAAAATATGTTGATAGCTTTCTGCCCAAGAACCGAAAATTTCTATAAAGTGAGCATAAATGCAACTCTAGTATTAAATTGAAATTAGGAATTCTATCCCGTCAAAAATCAACTGATTAACTCAAATAAAATGAGCAGTGCTTAGATTTGACAGCCAAACGACATCTGTTCATGTAACCCAAACTTCTAATTACGGTAAACCAGCGTAGCAGATGGTGCGGAAGCTGTTCTACACTAATATAATACTGGACCCTTGGACCATCAAATATCACACCACCTAATAAGGCATCAATGACGATAAACGATGCAGTCCAATCCCCAGTCATCCCGAAAGTAAGAATCCAATCTTATCCCGCTCCTGATATAAAGCGTTAGACGCTTATCAAAGAGGGGTGTCAAACGACAAGCTAATATTGAGGATGAACGCCAGTAGGATCCCCAACCTATTGAGCTTCCCCAGTCGTCACATATGCAGGAAGTAAGGCTGAAAGCATAGCGTTAGACTTTTCCGGCAATATATGGGATTGTTTCGGGGTGCAATGAAGAAAATTTGATATCGAAATTCATCCGTTCAAAATTCGACCTTGTTTGATTCTGACGTCTGTGCTCTGAATGGCGCAGTAGGTGCTTGATATACCAAATTAATATAAAAGGGCTTTGTTTCATTCAGACCACGTAATTTGCTTCAATTATACGATTTCCTGAGAGTAGTTTGCATTTGATATTTGAATTGTGAAGAGCAGAAACTAATTTAAATCAGAATATTGCATTCATTTCAGTTGAATAAAATTGAGAGCACGGATATATAAAGTGACCAACTATGGAATTTCTCTTTTCTCAAGAAATTCATTTTCTGTTAACATTGCCAATGTGCAGATTGAAACATCATTTACAATTTATTAGTAATGAGGAGTTCGTTCTCAAGAATTGAAATCATCGCTGAAATTGATGGCAATACAAGCAAAAGGAAACAACATTGGTCCAGGGAAACGGTTTCATATGCTGGAAAAATAAGCAGATTTGTCCTGGACTTCCATGTCTTTCATGACAATATTGAAAGAACGTAAAATATCCTCGGAGAAATACCAAGGTGAGTCCTAGACTTACTCGGTTCTTAATCCAACAGTTCTCATCAGATGATGCAATATAACGTACCCCTTACGTAGGGTTACTCAACAACATACGATTATCAAGATTAAGTTTAATAAGTCTCATCCAGTTCAGTTAAAGCAAGTATAATATAACTTACCTCGGACTTTGTGTTTCATTGTTTTTCCCGGCAATGAAGGTTTTTGTAGAGGATTGCTCTTTTCGATTTTGGACGTTATATAGGGTGTTACATGAAAGTATATTACAACTTGAGGGTGTAGATCTACGTGCAATTTCAAGAAAAAAAATTCATATAAATATAGACCCGCAAAAGCTTCGTTACGGAGCTACAGGGTGTTGAAATTTCAGGAAAAAATTGTTTTTTTCTTCAAAAATCCTGCAGTATTCAGCCCAAATTTGGAATGCAAGCTATTTTTTACAGCTTCATCATTACACGTCCTGAATTTCATCCAGAATCTACAAGGTGTTTACTTTTCCGGGGCCATGTCTTCTTTTACCCTCTCAAACTTTTTTGCAGTACGCCACTGATCAGCGTACAATCAATTTTCCTCATTTTCATTCAATTTAGAAACTTTTTTTACACTTGAAATTTTTTTTCGTATCTCTAACCGTTCTCGAGCAAAAAATTATTAAACGATTGTATGCATTCGCTGAATTGAAAGCACTAGTAGGCTTTGATTTTTATCAGTTATTTATTTATTTTGACAGTTACTAAAGTTGAACCAGTGTCTGCTCGAATTGTTTATTATATTACCGATTAGTTTTAGGGCTTTTGAAATTATTGCTGTAAGAAAAATGACTAGTTTTACTAACGCCGAATTGGCTGATATCCATTACATGTACGGTCTGGGTGACAGAAACACAACAGAAGCTAGGCGATTATATCAGGTGCGCTTTCCAAATCAGGTAACACCAGACGGGCGAACATTTTCGGATATCCACAGAAGGTTGAGGGAAACTGGTACTTTTACTGCTAATAATCATTTAAAAGATGCAACTCAAACTATGAGAACGCCAGATATCGAGGAGACAGTTTTGAATTGTATTGATTTGAATCCTCATGTGAGTACAAGAAAATAGGAAATCAGTTGAATATTTCACATATTCTAGTTTGGAGGATTCTCCACGACTGTTTATTGTACCCGTTTCATTTCAAAGCGTCCAAACTCTACTTCCTCGAGATTTTCCTTCAAGACTAAATTTCTGCCGATGGTTCTTTGATAAGATTAGAGAAAATGCTCATTTTGATAGTGAAATAATCTTCACAGACGAAGCTAACTTTTCGAGAATCTCACCATCAACAACAATTTTCACCAAATGTGTGGGTCGGAATAATTGGAAATTATTTGATTGGGCCATTTCTTTTGCCTAACAGACTGAACGGTCCCGCTTATCGGCAATTTCTTGAGGAGGAATTACCTTTATTGCTAGAGGATGTGCCACTTTTGGTGAGAAACATATGGTGGTTCATGCATGACGGTGCAATAGCACATTTCAGTGAAGAAGCTAGAGAATTCTTGAATAATCCATTCAACAACCGGTATATAGGTTGGGGTGGGCCAGAACCATGGCCTCCTTGGTCCCCAGAAGAAAATAATTTAGACTTTTTCTTATGGGGATATCTCAAAAGTTTAGTTTATACCACTCCAGTGAACACTGTAGAAGAATTGAGGAAGCGAATAATAACTTCGTGTGACACGATAAGAAATACTCCAGGAATATTTCAAAGAGTGTGTGATATTAAACGAAGAAGGACAGAGCCTTGCATTCTTGCAGTTGAATGACACTTCCAGCAATTTATTCAGTTTTTAACTGTTCTTTCTTTAGTTTGATATTGAATAAATATAAGCTGAGTCTCAGAAGACGAGCTATCAAAAAAAAAAGAAAATTTTGGGCATACCCTTAGAGTATTTCTATTTTTTTTTTTAGCGAAAAACATACAATTCAAATAATTCAAATCCATAATTTTTCACTCGAAAACGGTTGGAGACACGAAAAAATGTCAAAAAAGTTTCTGAATTTAAAGAAGATGAAGAAAATTGATTGTATGCAGATCAGTGGCGTACTGCAAAAAAGTGTGAAAGAGCGAAAGGAGACATGGCCTCGGAAAAGAAAAGACCTTATGAATTTCAGTTGAAATCTAGTACGTGTATAGATGGAGGCTGTGAAAAATAGCTTGTATTCCAAATTTTGGCTGAATATTTCCAACTGCAAGAGTTTTGAAGAAAATTTCCGGAAATTTCAACACCTTGTATCTCCGTAACGAAGATTTCGCGGACCTATGTTTATATAATTTTTTTTTATTTGCACGTAGATTTACCTACTGTTGTGACATACTATTATGTAACACCCAATATAGTACTGCAAGTTCATGATCGGAAACGACGACAGCTCAGCGGAAAATAAAGTGTCACAACCGCATGCCAAGGGCGAAAACGTATTCTAAAACCAAAAGAGTAGAAGAGGAAGGTGAATAAACTTCAAATGGTGAAAAGTTAGTCAAATCTCAATGCATCTGATAAGTCAGTTATAGGTCGGCAATCTGGCAAACCTTCCTCCTGCAAATTTAAATTTTTCCAGAAGATGAGTCCAGAGCAACTAGATATTTGATTTGACTTCTTTGATTTTAACGCAAACAAAGAACAACAAGATGGATTGTTATGTGCTTTGACTGTCAAAAGACATCGGACCAGGAAGAACAAAAAATGCCAAAACCAAGCCACCTAGATAATAGAAACCCAACTTCAAGAGCATGAAGTTTGCATGGCAGACTTTTGCTGTTTATATGGAATATCGAAGTGTAGGGTAGAACGCTTGGCTAACCACCTAATACACAACATCATCAGCCCCAAAGTCTTCAGGGATAACATTCAAATTGCCCAAACAGAATTTTCCCTGAAATAATTCAGCAGATTGACGATCACATTAATAGTTTTCCCGCCCTAATCTCAGACTACATACGAGAGGATAACACTAATCACTGTATCTAGAAGAGTAGTAGATTAGATTAGATTAGAAATCATATGAGTGGGCGCTGCCTAGCAGCCCGGCCACTGCAACTCAGTAGTCTGTTGTGGCACATTCTCGTGAAGGATACAAGTTTCGTGGGTAGGAGTTTAATAAGCTCAATCAATTTCAGTTTGCTAGATCCAAGTTCTTCCATCCTGACTCTGTCCCCAGCTGGACACTCGCAAATAACATGTTCCATTGATTCTATATCTTCTCCACATAGCCTACATAAAGTATCCTCAATCAATCCTAACTTATTCAAGTGTTTTCTGAGGCGACAGTGCCCCGTTAGTAAACTAGTTAAAACTCTTAGTTCCAACCTAGAGAGTTTAAGCCTTCTATTAACTTTATTTTAACAAGTTCTGCTTTGTTTAAATATATTTGATAAAATACTTCATAGATACACTGAACCAGATCACATGCCATGTGACACATCATTTGGTTTGATCCCAAAAGAGAAACGAAAAATAGAACGGCTGCACTCTCCGAGCTGTAATAAGTAAAACTGCTTGCAATTTTGTTGTTTCGCCTGTGAAAACAGAGAATTTCTTCGATTTCAAGCTGTTCTTGGACAACCACTACTTGAAAATTTATTTCGGTCTAATCGCAAAAAGCCACTAGAAGTTTATGTAAGTACAGAATATTGATGTTCAAAATGTCTTTCCTGAATCGACAAATGCATCAGTTCTAGGATCCCTGAAATGAAACATAAAGAAGAAGTCCAGTGCTCGTTCGTCCCTTCCTGCTACCGCGACATATCAGTTTTACCTACATGACTTGATGTTGAAGGATGTCAAACTGAGACACATCTTGAAGATATCTGAAAAATATCTACTCCATTGGAGTTAGAATTTTATAGAAAAATCAACTCATGGAGTAGTGACAATGCTGATTCCTCTATCGACGATGAGGCTTATTTTGGAGAATGAAATACCTTTTCATTTCTAATTGAATTTAATGAAAATCATTTTCTGAACCGTCCTATGTTTGATTTTTTTCAAACCCTGTTAGTGGACTACTCATGACCTAAATTTTGCTCTCCAGTAAAATTTCACTTTCAGGACCAGGTTTTTGCACCACACCCCTCAATTGGACATCTTATCAAAGGAATGCATACTACAGAGTCACCCTAATTATGGACTGATCATTATTGCATACCATGCCGACATCTTAAAGACTCCACATCGAACCTCGTAATATTTCAGCAATAGAACAGAACGTCCCAAATCTCTACTTGGAATTTCGTGAAGCCTTATTAGAAGTGAACACAGGGTGTCCTGAATAGCTTGATTTGACCGATTTTAGCTACTTCTAGAGTAGATATAAAAATCGTCTAAAATTGACGTTCAATAGATTTCAAAATATAGCTTTTTCATTATAAAACATTTGTTCAAATAGTAAAGATATTTATATAAATTCAAAATTCAAATATTTTTAATTCTAGTGTAAAAAAAGAATAAAAATCTGAAAAACTAGAGAATTTCGAAATGAGCAAACCAAAACATTAACGATATTGTTGATGGACAATTTTAAGGAAATTCATTTAATTTATATAGGAAGTAAATTAAACACTGTCTGTTTTCCTATATGTTGTTTTTGATAAATGTTCGCCTGTAATAAAAGAAATCTTCAACCAAAATAACTCTTCACCACACATTATAGATGAATTTTGAAATCTTTCAGAGACCTGTTGGTCACGAAATTATTTCCAATTAGAGTTAAAACTCTCAAACAAAACTCAGGATCCCATGCGATTTACATTCATTCCTTTATTAGCAGATATTTTATGAACAATCTTGAAATGAATGAAGTTAGCTTTTTGGTATAGTTACGTGGATTATTATTTTGTGGGTTTTCAAGACTCGAACAGAAAAATAAACCAGTTTTTATATTTTTGAATAATACTTTATACTTTAACACAGAAATCAATATCGTTAAGAAAATTGCATCAAATAATAATATTTAAGTCTCCTACATAAACAGTATTACTAAACGCAACGAACGAAAACTAATGTCCCAATTACTATATCTCATTTCAGAAAAACGCGAAAATGAATACACATGTTTAAGTTACTCTGGCCACCTTTCCACTAACAATAACAGCAATTTTTCCCAAATTTAATTCATCAACCTTCTTTTTCACTGGTCCCAATTAAAGGAAACTACTATTCAATGTTCAATCCAAACTGATAAATTCGAACAGTCTGGAATATACAGAACTGAATTCGAGGAATTCCGAACAGCTCGAAATTTTGAATCTAAATGCAGAACAGAGAATTCTGTCAAGAAAAAAATTTACATCGGTGTTATGAATTTGGTAGAAATGCTGTTGTAACTTGTTCTTCTCATATTTTGACTTTTGTTTGATTTCTTTTTTCATTCGAAAATGTCCACCTAGCATTCTGCGGATATTGCCTGAAAGAATTATTTCTATGGTTGAATATTTGGTATATTTGGAGTGTCAAAAGGGAAAGAAATCATAATATTTTAAAATACAAATTACTTCAACAAAACATGAAAAGCTGAATGGTTTCCTATATTATCAGAACAGATTTTTATGCAAATTTTTATTTCAAATACGGAAGTTATATATCGAATCTTTGGATTAAAAATTATTGCAATAATTACACATCATTTTGATGGAAAATGCCGAACTTTTCTACAGCTTTGAAATATATTCAAAAACAATAGGATTACCACACTTTTTTTGCTAATATTAATGTATGCCGATACCCCATAAACAGTAAGAGATATTGGAAAACGGTGTTCACAATACTGAATTTTTTAGTGATCGAGCTCTGGAACTCCAATACGGTATTTTGGCATTTCCTCTAAAGAAAATGAACGACTTTGGAACACCCTGTACATAAATTCCTGAGTCATATATTCATTTTGTTGTCCGTTTTGCTTGAAACGCCTCACTTTTGTAGTTCTTGTTGGCGATAATCCCGGTTAATAGATCAGAACTAATCAAAGTGAAGACATTTGGATTATAGTAGATATTGAAAGAATTGAAATTCTGTACAAAACTTAGAAATGAAACTTGAAATGTGGATATTAGTATTTAAACTCTCGCATCCATAACATTAGGGCAGCAAATTCCATTCGACACAGTATCAATTTTTCCGATCTATAAATTTATGTTTTCCGAATATTACCGACATAACTCATTTATAATTCACAGATCATGGTATTGATAACTCCCATTCGGAATTCAAGTTATTTTCCTACATCGGAATAATTGTTGTTTATGTAATTTCATGAAAAATTAATATTCCTTGCATGCTGCACGAATTAACGAATCGAATGGAGTAAAGTGCCTGCATACATTTTGCAAAAGTTCAAATATTCGAAGGAACTTCAAATTCCTCACTGTAGTCAATTCAAAATTGATGAAGTGTTATATATCAAAATGATCAACTCAAAATGTCCTAGAATAACTGTTTTAACTTGACTTTTTTCATGTTTCTAAACTTTTTTTAATGTTCCACAGTAGATTTGAATCTTATACAAAGTTGATATTCTCCCTGAAATTTCATATTTTCACCCTGCTGAAGTGTGCATGTTTTCATGAGAAATTACCATGCAATTGAAGAAAGTCTTTTTAGTGGTTTTGGTGCACCCATTGCACATTCAACATGTTCTCGTTTCCGACTTGCCCATATTTCGGAGACCCGCAGGAGGTCAGTCATAGTCGACAATTCATCATTATATTCATGTATAGCCGTCCTTGGTAAATAGTTCTAGGTCCTAGCTGGTCAGAACCTAGAGATCTTGGAAGCATTTGGGGGAACAATATTTAACCTTCCATAGAATTTTAAATTTCCCCCTGAAAGAGCAACAGACTGCAGTTTTGTTCCCGTTTGATCTCGTTAGTGTTGCATACCTTATTCAAAACACCAGGCCAGATTTCCATCTATTATTATTAAGGAAGGTTGATCCTGAATAAAAGTCCTCAATGGGTTTACACATATAGTGACAATTTTCGCATGTTTTCATTACTGAGAAATGATTTAAACCTGGAGTTTTCCTTCAGTGCTGCTTTTACCCAACGTTTCAGTTGCTATTATGTGTGTGGTTCGCTTCAACAATAAAACGGACATATAGGGGTGGTTTTATTACTTGATCTATCCAATTTATCTTAGTTGCACTCCTTGTTATCCTCTATACCTTCATAGCCAGATTCCTTAGAATTCGTCCGTAGATAGATCGCCAGCTATATAGTGTGGAGTTTTTGTTCAATGCTGTTTTTAGCTAAGTCAGTGTCAGTATGGTTGATTCAAACCGCAGAACGATCAGGACGTATAAGTGAGGCTAAACAGCTAATTCAGCTAGTTCATCAGTAACTTCATAACCTTTTATACCTTCGTAACTAAGAACCACTAAAGGCAAAACTCATTCCTCTCATCAAATCGTTATAGGCTTTGATCACTATTCGGAGATGGTCTGACTGACAACTATGAAAGTTCAGAGCAATAACCAGCGCCTGAATGTCTGCTTGTCTTGAACTCACAAATTCTCTCAAGGGTACTGATTCATAGTAGTAGTATGGACATGAACGTTCTATTATCATATGTTAGAAATTCTGGAGCTGTGAAACTCACATAGATGTTCTTTCAGATCACCTAGTAGTAATTTTCTTATCAAGGACGGTCCATATACCTTTCTTTATAAAAATTCTTCTGTTCCGATAACTTACAATTTGGCCCTTATTAAGAAGCGAGAGATCACACACATTAAATCATCTTGGTTGGCCACAGCAATGGCCTGACAGGCATCCGCTTGTTCCAAGAGTTCAAAATCAGAAAAATCAATAGCATGAGATTTTGAGGTAGATATAGGGACCATTTAAGCGTTATTAATGTTGTAAAGTAATGAAATAAGGATTTTTGTTTACATATTATGTTAACTTATCGTACTGTGGAAAAAAGGCGATATATAAAACACCATCAAATAGAGTATCTTTACAATAGAAACCGTCTTACATTTCACCTACAAACTAATATAAACCGAGAGCAAACGTATAAAAGTTCTCACAGCTGACAATATGACAACGATGCATATAACCCTCACGTACAGAACCTACTTGATCTAATTAACAATCACATCCACGTCCGTCACATGCCACAATTTCAGAGTTTTCCTACGTCTAATTAAAAAAAAAGGGGGAGGCGGCAGTCGTCAAGGGAATCGAAAAAATTTGCATACAGCACGGTGGGGGTGGGAATCCACGTTTGAAATATGGCAATATCTTATTTCACGAGGGAGAGTATAAAGATTTTACGTTGTAATTCGGTTGTGAGTTAAGTCGACTGAAACGTTCTGGAAATGATGGCAAATAAAAATTCCACTAGTCTGAATTTGTCGGAACAGTCTGTTATAACAGCGCCAGATGGGAAGGTTTAACTTCGTTGTGGAAATGAAATGGCTAGTGTTGAATAGAAATGGCATGCTCGGAAATGACATTCAATTGTACTATTATCTTTTTCTTGTGCTGTTCTATGAAATATGAATCATAATGAAAAAATTAATAAACGAAGTGTTTGGTGTAGTAAAAGATGAAAGTAATATTTCCAGGAGTTATTATACTGAAAAAATTATCTGAAATTGAATGGAATACATAATTAATAAAATTAAAAATATATAATTATTTGATAATATGTATGAAATTCTGTCTTAACACCTGGTAAAACATGATGAATAAATGATTCGTTTATCACTTGGCAAAGATTTTACAAATATTTATTAAAAAATACTCAAACATTCAGGTAGACTCATCAATGAACAAGTCGATTTAAGACATATGTTTCGGGTTGTTAGCCCATCATCAAGAGTATTATAATATTAAATTCGAAATGAGTGATTTCACTTATGTATGACGGCATTCACAACACGAAGTAAATTGAAGTCTAGTTGGTCGTTGCAAATTGGCTAGTTTTTCCTATGAGCGGACATAATTTCAATAATTTCCAAGATGTCCATCCATTTTGCCTTTATTACCTGGATGCATGAGTTCAATATTCTCGAAATCTATAAAATGATTTTTATTGATGCAGTGGTCCGAAAAACCAGTAGAATTTTTATTTTGGAGAATAGATCGTTTATGATATTCAACTCTTTTCTCGATGCATCTTCCGGTTTGGCCTATATACAATGTCTCACATTCACTGCAGTGTATTTTATATACTTCACTTCTATCCAATAATTTTGTTTTATCTTTATTATTAACCAATAATGAACCCAAATTCTTTTTATTAGTGCTGATGGTGTTAATATTATTTCTGTGTAATCTGTTACATATTTTGTTGCTAATATTAGGAATATAGTTTATTGGAAAATTTCTGTTAGATTTGCCAGTATGCAAAGGATAAATTCTTTGCAATAAAAGTTTATGTCGTTTTTGTCTTATTAAAGTATCAATTAATTTTAGTTCATAGCCGTTGTTACAGCGATCAATTTTAGAACTTGAATTTCATTCTCAAAATCGGCAGCTGACAAAGGAATAGAAAGCAATCTGCACAAATGAATGAAAAGCACTCAATTTAATACCCTAGGATTGACAACTACTGTTATGAATCCGGGTATCCGAATAGGTTGGTTTAATGTATATTTTAAAGGTGAGTGAGTTATGAGCACTACTTATAGACAAGTCCTAGAAGTTCAAAGATTTTTCATTATTTTCATTTTCCATTGTAAATTGAATGAATTGATGAAAAGAATTTAAAAACTATAAGAAACTATTCAGTTGTCAGTCTGTGCCAATCCAAATTCAGAGGATATCATCTACATATCTTTTCCATGAAAATAAATTATTGATTTGGATGTTGGGGTAACTAAAAATTCTATTTTCTACTAACCTAACCTTAACTGGGAGTTTTTTAGAAATCACATATTTTCATCTATTTTTCGATTAATCATTCAATTTCCAGGACCTTTTGTCCGAAAAAATATTTTCCGAGAAAAAAGAGAATTGTCCATAAATTTTGGAAAAAACTCACGTTTCCAACTCGTAATCGAATATAATTTGTAAGGCGATAGTTTGAGTTTGCGATAGAATTTTTGCATCCTGGCAAGTATTTTGGTCTTACTTTCAGTTTAGATAACAAACATTATTCCGTATTTCTGGTAAAAAAGACTCGAGACGTAACAGAAAATTCTGATGAATCTAAAGAAAAACTTTATGGCGGAATAAAAACCATAAAAAAATGACGGAACAATCTTCAACAAATTCCAATGAATGTCATTCGCAATTATTAACGAAAAATTTTGACAGATTAAATAATCCGCTCATTCTAGTTATTGTTTCGTTTAGAGTTTTTTCACAGAGAATTAGAAAAGAGGAAAATCAAAAGAATATAGACATTATACAATACAAGCCTATTTTCAATTTAACAGAAATAGTGCTCGAGCATATCGCCTTTATCGTGAACGATTTCCAGATCGTGATAAACCATGAACTATCTCTTATATCAATTGAGATTCGAACGTATGAGAAGTAGGACATCCGGTACAGATAATTGCAACATCCATCAGCAGACAGATGGTCCGCAAATGAACCTAGAAAGCAACATAGACTAATAAAAATCAACTTTCTCATAATTCTCATTCAGACGATATATATCAGCCATACATACATACCACCCTCAAAACTAGGTTCGAGATAACATTGTGATAATGTCGGTCTGCTGGGAATCAATTTATGATAACAGGTAGAGACAGCCAGATGTAAATTTTGAGCACATACTGTGACCAAGGGTTAAGTCATTTAGTCATGAAGCCTCAAAAAAATATGTTTAACCTCAGACGGAAAGGTTTTTGAATAAACGTCATGAATGATGTAAAGTTTTACTGAGAACGATTCATGCAATAAACGATAAATAAATAGGTACTAATATTAGAATGAAAAAAATTATGGATTTCAGAGGAAAATATCAGTACACTTCAGAAAATAGTGAATTTCATAACACACCTTGTTCCTTTTTCATGCAGAACATCTCTATACGCTTCCTCACGCAAAAATATTTAATACTACGTGGGATCTACTATAAAGTATGTGCTAAAAATGGCAGTTCACAGCTTCTTTTATTTCGAAAAAAAGGCGCCTATATTATTATTCGAACGAAATGAAGGGAATAACAAATAATTTGAGGATTATGGCATAATTTCAAATTTTGAAGTGAATTCAAATAGTAAATAGATGAACATTTGAAACATACCAAGTCTTATATGATATATCCCAAAGTATGAGCTCAGGACAATGAGAAGAAACGGATGATCCATTACATCATTCAAGAAAACAGAGAGAAAAAGCCTCAATAATAAAAAACAAGTACTGTGGTTTAAGGAATTTTACTTAATAATTGCGATTCGTAACGCGTTTCACTACACCGTAGCTTCTTCAGACGAATGAATATACAGAAAAATATAAATGAGAATATAGCTATACATGTTCTTGAGTAATTAAAAGCTTATTCGGTTGCTTCTTCTTAAGTGGTTATTTATGTCAGGTATATCCAATAAAATTAAGGAATAGATTGCTCCCCGAAAAGATTCAATAGAGGTGAAGGGCTTAAATCGACTTGTTCATTGATGAGTCTACCTGAGTGTTTGTATTTATTGATTTCTAAAGTTTCCCAAAGATCTACCTTCCAAGATTTATTATCTGTATGCAAAATTTCGTTCTTCGTACTATTTTCACGAATTGTTTTTATTATCTTATAATCGGAATTGCAATGAGGTGATAATTTCGAAAAGTCTTCTTTGATGATTTTTGCTGTTTGAAGTTTGGCTAAAATATTATCTTTGGAATTTTTGAGAATGATTTCGGATCCCAACTCATTTCTTTCGATGTTAAGAATCTATTTCCCAACATTCCTCCGAAAGATACGTATTACTTAGTTGAAGAATTATTAGAAAAGAATCATGTCAATACTATCATTAAATCAGATATTCTTTCAGTATTAAAAATTTGTTTAGATCAAAATTATTTCCATTTCAATAACAAATATTATACTATTGAAGACGGCTTATTATGGGCAATCCGTTAAGTTCTTTGTTAGCAAAAATTTTCATGAATAACTTAGAGAAATTAATTCATAATCATCCACTCAGTGAATATTGTTTATACTGGTATCGCTATGTAGACGATATCATTATTTGCTTCCCAGGAACAGATAGACAGTTGAAAATTTTCGAAAATCATATAAATTCATTACATCCAAAATTGCATTCACAACCGAAATAGAAATCAATAATTCTATAAATTTCTTAGACGTAACAATTTCGAATGAAAATGGAAAACATGTTTTCGCAATTTACCATAAGCCGTCACATACAGATATTATAATACATAACTCGTCGTGTCATCCATATCAACATAAAATGTCAGCATTCAATAGTTTTATTCATAGATTGATTAACATCCCGTTATCACCAGAAAATTTCAACAAAGAACTAAATTTGATTTAACAAATAGCCAAAAATAATGGTTACAATCCCAAACTAATAAATAATATTTTAAATAAAAAACAAAGTAGAATCGCATTGAAAGAAGTTTACCCTGTCGATAAATTGAAACAAAAATTCAACACCTTAACCTACGTTGGCATTACAAGTGAGAAACTGAAATCATTCTTAAGTAGCAATAATTTCAACACACATCAGTAAGAGCTAGATAGTGAATTTGATGTGAATATGAAATGTAACGAAATTATTGTGTTTACGATTCGGAAACACAATCAATGTCAACGACGATAATATACTGATCCTTCTCAATTCCCTAGCCTATTATTTTCCCTAACCATACAAAGTTTCACTTAGATCCGATTATTATAGATAAAAGCGGTTATCTTTGTCATATTCTTCAGAAATACTCTCGCCTTTCTCGTCGAAATCACGTAACTGAAAACTGCAAACCTCCTAAATGACCTTCTTATAAGAACCTATTAACAAATATTGACAGTAGTCACCCATTTAGCTTCAACTACAGATTTCTGATTGTTACGAATATAATGTCTGAGCTCCAGTTAAATTTCCATTGGGTCTAATTTAAACTATTCTTCTTTGCTTCTAAAAATATTCCATCAAATAAAAATTATTTTATCCTATTTATAAAGGGTATCCCAAGTTGAGTAGCCTATTAGGCGTTTATGCAGAACTAAAAGTACTATCGTTCTGAAAGTTTGATTTCTGAAATATTTTCACCTCAATGGCACTTCTGGTTATACTGGTGCATACCAACTTTGTTATTCAATATTGAATACCCTGTATATTGATAACTGGTTAGTTTGCACTTGTTCTTCTTATCACAAAAGCACATAAGTTTAGCTTGTTCCGTTCATGAATTATCGTTTTTTGCTTTTTGAAAAAATTGATATATCTCGAGAACGGCGTGAGCTATTAAAATAGTGAAAGGTGTTTAGCAAACAACAAACCATGCGGGACATAACTCATATCCGACTGAATCCCAGTCAGTATACAGAGTGCTCTATTTTGCTCCTCACATTTCGAAACGAAGGAAACATGGAAAATTACGTTTTTTAAATTGTAAGTCATATTTTCTTCAATTCATTAGATTTGCCGTAAAAAAAATGAATGTCCCCTTACATACCCTGTATGTACCTAAAATTTCAAGTTTTCAAGTTACTTATATGTGACGTGTTTTTGTAATTGAATCAACAATTGTTATCGAACCAGTCATCAATATATAGGGTATTCTATATTAAATAACAAAGTTGGTATGCTCCTCCGGTTCTACCGGAAGTTCCATCAAGGGGAAGATATTTTACAAATAGAGCTTCGGACCAGCTTAATCAACTAGCAACATTTCAGAACAATAGCGTTATTAGTTCTCTATAAAGGTTTAACAGGCCACTCAACTAGGGATAGCCTGTATATTTAGTGATGTTATTAACCTCGAAAACATATTCAAATTGTAAGAATTGGTAAATAATCTAATTTATTGTCTTTATACACTTCAATTCTTAGCGAATCAAATTTCTGCTCTTCGAATAGAATTTTCACTAGAAGAGTGCATGTTGAATCTTAACGTTCCACAAATTCAATCTATGACAAGAAAATTCAGAGCTGCAGCGTTTCTACTCTATGAATGATGAGCGACAAATACACTACGCCAAGAAATCAGAGCACAGTTTCAATATTTCAAATTTCTGCTTTGTTAGACAAATAATTATTAACATATTTTCTTCAGATATGTTCGGATATACCAATAAAATTCGATGTTTTTCTTGAAGTACATAATATATTGCTAACAAAAGTGTTTGATCTATTTTGCGAGTAATAATTATTCTTCTTAAAAATTTTAATTTTCTGTATTGGTAAAAAGCGAACCACGAAATTTGACCTTGGCACAATCTGCTGAGGCAGTGGTGCTAGATGACCTAAATTGGACTTATATAAGAATGGGCCAAAGCTTGGACTGTCCCATTGAACTTTTTTCCGAAGGATCTTCAGGTACAGGGAGACTTGCAGTTTTAAAAGGAGATTTGGGCAAGGCAAGTTATTTAAGAATTTTGCTTGGAGGCCTAGTGTTGCAGCTCGAGGCCCAGCTCCGACCGCAGCACATCGAAGAGGCCGACTGAATTTTGCCAGGATTTTGTTCACAGATGAAGAGAGATTTTGTTCTTTTCATTGCGATCAATGTTCGCTAGAGTAAAGAAGTTGAAATGAGAGATATAAGTGCAAATATTCTCCTACCTATGGTTTTGGTCGAGGTACAATAATGCAAATTTCTTTCAACATTTGCTCTTATCTTATATGACATTTGTCATATTGTTCGAACGACTGTCAAAAATTTTCGCAAATTTTTCTTTATATGAAACAAGTTTCACGAGGAAATAATATATGGGCGATGTCAACCCAGATTATTGGGTCCATAATGATTCTAAAACACATATAGATCATAATCGGCATCACTTGGAGGACTGAACCTGGCAATTAGGGTCTCTCTAAATGCTTCGAAGAACCGAAAGGCTTGATTTCAGAAAAAATCCAGTTCCACATATAAATCAGGTTCGCGAAAATCACTCACCAGCCGACAGTTCAACCTGCTAGGCCTTATACCTCTCTCTATAATAATTCTTTTGCTTACATGGCTAGTGTGCTGTGGTACTCGCTTCAATCAAATATCTTTTAGATAACTCACAATTTCGCCCTATTCAAGAAGCGAGTGAACAGACTCATTAAATTATCTTGGTCTGCAGTATGACAGACCCAAACATTAAGAACGAAAAATAACTGTTAGCTGTCAAACTATTTCTTGTCGGTTGATAACAATTCACTTTATCAAATTCAAATCATACATGAATGATCAACATAAAAAAAAGATGTTATAAAGTATTAAACGAACAGGAAATAGACTAGTATTATCAAATTGTAGTTGGTCATCTCGAACAATCCTTGGCTCGTAGCCAGTGCATTACTATCATGTAAGTAAAAGAATGACACATTATATCTGCCATATTCGCTGGATTCCCATGAAAATACTTCCTAAGAACATTTCAACTCCAATACAACCCTTCATAAAAGTAAATTCAAGCGACACTAATACTGGAATTTAAGTCTGACTGTATCCTATTCTGTTGCCTCCAGAAGTCTCTACTTTCTCGTTACCCGCATTGGGATAATCCCGTTCGAAGCCGAAGTTGAACGATAAAGACCATAGAGAGAAAAGAATTAGTCCTGAAGTATCGCAAGATATCGTTGATGTTAGTGAAGATGGGAGCGTGACCAAAATAATGTTCGGACGAACAAGAATTACCGTGTTGACAGGCAGAAGAGCGGAGTTGATACTGCTGTAGAAGTTATTAAGGATTTATTTGGAGTATAACACACTTATACAGTATGGGCCACTGAGATAAGCTGATATGAAGAACAATTGAATGAAAAATGTAATTAGCAGGTTCAGAAGCAGGTTTATATGTGCACTTAAATACACTGCACTAAAAACTTTATGAACTATTTCAATATTTCAAATTTCGTTGTTGGTAGGCAACTAACTAAACTGGCCGACAAAAAAACTGTGGATGTTACATAAAGCCGAATAGAATATCATTGTAGAATCGACGTTTCCAAATACAAAAATGAAAAAAGAATAGTTGTAACATGTAAGGTTTTCTCATTGTATTCATATTGACTTTATTTACTTTTACACTCACTAAACGTACTTAATATTTAAGAAAAACACAAAAATGAGAAATATTGACTCAAAATACTAATTAAATTCTATTTCTGCCTTTTATGAGGGGTCATATCTTCTCTTTTCAAAAACCAGCAGTAAACATCCACCATCTTGGTGGAATTTTTCAGCCTACTTTACACTTCCAGGAAAACATGACGAATGTGAATGGAGAAGATGAATTCTCAACCCTATATTACGCATTGTATCATATGTGCTACATCAAATGTAATATTGCATTCTTAAGATTAAAACTACACATTTCCGGACGCAATCATTTTGTAGTATTTCTGATACGTCTCCACCTACTGTGGACATAAAGTTCATTATTGTACCTCCGCGTCTAATCGGACGGATGAGGTTATAAACGCCAGGTAGTTGGTTATTCAGGGTCTGTCTACTTTCTAGTTGAGTGATAACTTCCATCAGTATTCTGTGCGTTTTTAGAGAAATGATCACGGATATCTCTGGTCGAATGTGTATAAAATATACCAGAGACATTTAGTTTTATTCAATATATGAGAAGTTCAGCCGGCTTGTTGGCGTAAAAGATATTATGCTCGTCTCCTGCGCAGAGTTACCTGGGTTCAATCCCCACAAAGTCGGTGCGATTTTTCGGATTCTGGGAATCGCTTGAGTATCCATCTTTCAGAGGTGATGTAAAGCCGTCGGTCCTGTCTAACAGAGATGTGTTGGACATTGAAGATCCCTGCCCTCGCCACGAGAGGGGTTCGGCAAAATTCTCGGGTTAGTGAGGTGACAGAATTCCTGGCGTGTCATTGTCCGTAAGGCGGAAATAGAGAACGTTAAAGGAATAACAAACATTCAAACATATTTCAATTTTCGACTTTTCGACTCTTTGTTCGGGTGTATAAGATTCGATACATAGTAGCAATCGGTTTCAAAATAATTCACAATTTGACTTCAAAGAAATGGCGCGAAGACCACTCACTGAAACTGAATTAGAATGGTACGCTCAGCATATTTGGGATAATGATCTGGATAGTAATGATGGTTTGGATGACGACAGATTAGATTTAGGCGATGAAGAAGAATTCGGTCCAAACAATCAAGATATTTAAAATGCTGTTAACGAATTTGAGGATGGAGTTTTGGTTGACGGTAAGCAGGCACAAAATGATGGTCAAGATCACTTCAGTGAAGATGAAGCTGATATTCAGGATCCAAGTGAATGAAATAATAGTAAACATACTAATTATTTAATTATTGATGGTTTGAAGGTCCAATTGATGAAAAAACCAGTTTGATTAAAAGGCCAACAGTTTCGATTTATATTTTAAATCTTCTTCAGGCTCTAGAAGAATGGAAAAAAAATATAAACAAACGTATAGATTTTTCGAAATTTGTGAAATTATTTTCAAGAAAAGTTAAGCTAAAATCAATAAGAACCTAGTGCAATAAAGCCACAGACACACAACAAAGGTATAGCTAAAATATTATAAGTTAAAATAAGAAAAATAGTACGGTCTATCTCGATTCTCACGGATTCACTCATTCTCTGAAAAGGTTCTGCTGAATATCTCCAATAATAGTAAACCTTAAGCGATAGATTACTAAACTTACAACTCTGGCCTCTAGGTGACGACACTACATAAATTTCCTTTAGATTTCCATATATTTTCACAAGGAATATTGAGTGTTTAACGGATGATACGAAAAACCTCTGAAAGAATCATTTCATTTAAATCTATTCTTTATTATGTAGACATCTATTGCAGGTTTCAGGCGACATTAATTTTTTTTCAAGTGTTGTTATTAAATGAAGAAATTATTCACGTTTTGGAAATGAGTGCTGGTTGATTTCTTCCCTTTTTACTTCAAATTAACCAAATTCCCTGGGAGAGCTTTTTGTATCTACTTGTAGCGTTGTGGAACGAATTGACGGGATCGAAAGTATCAAGTGCTGAAATGCCAGTGTGGCGCAGCCAATTTAAGAATTCCGTATGACTAGAGATACTACCTACTTCTACTGCACCTGTATGATATGATATGATACTTCATTTTCTTCAAAATTACAAGGATTGTTATGAAATTCCAAAAAATGTATAAAATTATACATAAAAACATTGTGAACATATTTGAACATTTAGACACATACATAAATTTAAAAATTCCTCAGTACCGTAGGAAATGTTTTTCAGCAAGAATTTTTTTGTAGCAATTTTGGATTGTTGTGCATTCAAGCTTTCATAGCTGTCGGAGAACTTATTGTACAATTTGGTACCGATAAATTGAAGGATCTGTGTTTTGCCGAGACAATGTCTTGGCAATATGCCTTTCTCTACCACAAGTGCGGTAGTTGTGGGTGTCACCGTGCCTATCGCTATCATCCTTATTCGCATGAAAGTAACAAAGAGCGGCAAGTATGAAGCACGATGGAACGGTATATATTTGATATGTTTTAAAGATGTTTCTACAGCTCGTGGTTGATGGTACTCCGGCCAGTATTCTCATTGCCTTCTTCTGGAGCAGGAAAACTCTTCCTGCCTCCACCATAGAATAATTCCATACGTACAGTCACTATGAAAGTGAGCATGGTACTTTAATAAGGCAGCGTTTTCATCGACAATATATCTAATCCTTCTTAAAGTGACACGCTTTCGGCATAATGAACCAATGTGAGGCGTCCAACTGAATGAGCTGTCCAGGACAAATCCCAGAAGATTCAGGGAGGTCATCTCCCTGGCATTAGTGGTAAGTATTAATTTTTGTGTTTTGCTCAAATTAAGTGATAATTTATTCGATTAAAACCACTCTCTTGCCTTCACTGTAAAATTTTCATCCTTTTCTTGGAAAATTTCTCTGTTGTTTGCTCTGTTTATAAGAGTTGTGTCGTCGGCAAAAATTTTTGCATGGTCACATGATACATTTTCCAGCAAATCTTTGATGTAGATGATGAAAGGAACTGGTCCTAGGATCGAACCTTGCGGAAACCCTCTAGTGACTTTTTTGCTAACAGACCTTTGCCTTTTCCGTTCTACGATTTGACATCTCTCCTGTAGATATGATCCGAGAAGTTCTAGCACAGGTGCCCTTGCACCACAATATCCCAGTTCTTTCAGCATTATGTCGTGATTCACGCAGTCGAAGACCTTGCTGTGATCTGAACATGCGAGAATGATATCTGCCATATCAGAAGCCTCCAGGATAAACTCTACTATCTCTCTTAATGCAGTTGTGGTTGATTTCTTTTTGCGAAATCCGTGTTGATTGTTGTTGAAGATTTTACAGGAGTTCATGTAGCTAAATAGCCGTGGCTTAATGGCAGCTTCAAACACTTTCGAGATAGCAGGAAGCACAGAGATTGGCCTATAATCTCCACATTCGATGATATTTCCGTTTTTGAATATGGGTACTACTTTTGCCACATTCAATTGTTGAGGAAAGACACTTTGTTAAAAAGAAATGTTCCTCAGTTGTTTTTTAAGGAATCTCAAAAGTCAAAAAGTTGCTTCATCTTTCTTCACAGATGCTATAGTCCTCGTGGCTTCTATTTGATTTCGTAAGGTAAGTATTTATTGTGTCTCTCTTTCAGGCTTACCTTTTGACTGTTCAGATTATCTTATTGTTTTTTCAGAAAAGCAGTCGTTGAAGATGACGAGCAAGTCTTTCTGAAAATATGCAACTTTGGTGTCAGTCCGAAATAGTCATTTCCACCTATTAGCATTAAGTTGATCTATAAAATGATTGGTACTGATTACGTTTATTTTCTCACCTTGATATACTGTGACTTTGTGGGTTCACTTCGTTTCTGAAATGTCATAAATTGTTCTAAATGATGAGAAATGTGTAATTCAACAGTTTTATGAGAATAATATTCTTGTTTAAGATTTGTAAAGACATTGCCAATGCAAGAACCAGAAATCTGCGTTACACGGGAAGGCTGCTGAAAGACTATGTATGAGCCATATGATTCTAAGAGCTATATATATATATATATATATATATATATATATATATATATATATATATATATATATATATATATATATATATATATATATATATATATATATTCTTCATTTATCATAAGCGATTATCAAGTAAACTAAACTTTATGCTCTTACAAGTATCCCAGCTTGAAAAGGCTTTACTTCAAGTGAAACTTTTGAGTTGCAAAATCAAATCTTCGATTTTTCAGAAGTTTGAATTTCACGTCAAGTCAAGATTTTCGAAAAATTTTCAATCTCATGACTTGCTGAAACCCTACTGTGGATCATTCTGAAACAGTGGAATGGCAATCTCCAAGCTCATGACCTATTTTGTTTTATGTCGAACACCAAAACTTTATATCGAATACTCGACGCGCGTTTCGCCAACTAAGTTGGCATCATCAGAAGATGATAGTACACTACTACTTTCTTAATGTACTATCATATCCTGATGATGCCAACTCAGTTGGCGAAACGCGCGTTGAGTATTCGAAATAAAGTTTTGGTATAGTGGTGTACAGTGTTTTTAGTGTTATTCAACGCCAAAGGTTCCAGTCCCCAACTTAGTTAAATTTACTCATACAAATTAGTTTCACTCCCGTCGCGCTCGACCTCTTTTGTTTTATCCAAAAAACTATGTGATTGCGCTGGCAATTGTATAGATAACCGAAAGTACATGACGTATCAAGTATGTTGGAATACACACCGTTTATCTTCTATAAGGATTAAAGATTACTTGAATGAATTGTACCCTATATTAACTATGGCATCACTTTTAGAGTGATGATTTTTTTACGAATATTCGTTTTTAGCTCAAATATATACCTAATTCAAGAAACAAGCGACCGAATGCCAGTAAGCACTGCTTGTTTCGATTTTATCCCTTGACCCGGAACAACGACAGGAAACTATAAGTCGGCCGTAATCCCGCTGCTCTAATCACTAAACACAACTAGCTGCTTTCGAAATTCGAATAAACATTAGTTGCAGTTTTAGTGGGAGCTGACATGCGAATGGGACTTTAAGTTCGAGGCAAAGTACAGATGTGGACAAGAGGTTTATGGGGTGTTTGAATTCGTGTTGGAACTTTGTCTCTACAAAATACAAGCCATTCTCTCAAAAAACAATAGGATATCAACTGTCCTTGCTCTGAAAAAAGCTTTTGATAGTAATTAATTCATGATGGTGATATACAGAGTGAATCTTAAGAACACGGACCTTCTTCAGCAACGATGAAAGAGATTTCTTGTGGGTGCTCTCATAATTTAATTTTTCTCTCAAGAAAATATATTCTATCTAAATAGAGCTTAAAAGAATAATTATTTCACGGTCAAATTATTCTTTACCTAAAATTTGTAATAAAACGACTGGAGGAGATGGCAGAATTAGTATAATTCCAAAAGAGAAGAATATTTGACAAAAATCTTTTCGAGGATTTTGGACAATACTGAGCTGATTGCTTTTTTCGTTTTAGAAGAAATTTGAGAGTCATATTTCATATTTCACTTTCAGCATCCAAATATTTAATACAAGGGCCCTACGAAAAATAAAGTTGTTTAACAAATCTTCCTCATTTCAGCTGAAGCATCGAATTTGATTGACATATGTACGGACATATCTAAAGAAAAACACACGGTATTAGTTAGTTGCAAGAGATAAATTAGAAATATGGAAATTGTGAGTTAAGTTCTTTTGTTGAATTCTACATGAATGAAAATTCAATTGGATTGTGTGGTGAAGAAGCTCTGAGTTCATTCTGAACTATAAAAAACTATCAAGAAGCCAGCGTTTATGGTAATTTTTTAATTTCGCCGGTTATGATTGCTAAGATTTGGAGTATATCTGGTTGACAACCAGACATGAATCAGGTGCTTTGGTTCTTCGACAGAACGTTTTCTTGCAGACACTGTGTGTAGCGTTGCGGTGAATAGTCAAACTAGTGTGACTTATTGAGGTTTTCTGTTTATCTACTCTTCGTTTTCATGGTTTGCCTGTGGCGATAGTGGGTAGCTTCTGTGTTGGTCCGTTGGAGGGCGCAATAATATATACATGTTTTGTAGCACATCAACGGATTGAGATGAAGTAGGTGACAGTCTAGCCTGATGTTGTGAATGGGTAGGCATTACTGACGAGGTCAAATAAGACCGAAACTGCAGTCTATTCATGACATCAGACCGTACCGTATCGCTTCTCTGTGGCCCCGGTTGACGGTGAATATGAAGGGTGGATCAGAAAACCAGCTTCTTCAAGGAAGGATATTTGTCATTCTACGGAAGGTTGAATATTGTTCTTTGAATAAAATTCTTCTTTATGTCTACACATACATCGATAATTTTGCAGTTTATGATAGCTAATATTTGGGGTAATTTTATCACCTGGCATCCAATATTTCAATATTTCGAACAGGAGAAACAGAAAATGTTGTTACTATAAGCGGTAATAGGTTTAGAGGCTGCACGTTGGATGTGAAAGTATTGTTGATGAAGGAATGAAGACATTTCGATTATCAGGTGAATAATGATACTCAAATAGTACTTTATCGTTAGGCTGACATAAAATGTGTGACTTTAGTTAGTTCTTGCGCATCTTATAATCCTATTGATGAAGTAGAACATTACAGTAAACGAGAAAAGAGAAAGGTGAATTTTTCATGCTATCAGATCATAAAACACTTCAATATTAGGCGTGTGTGGGAAGCAGATTTAATCATGTAAATTTCACTGAAAAGAATTCCACTGAAGACTAACAATTGTAATTTTTGATTGTTTGCACAAGTTCTTGACAATGTATTGATGTATTAACAATGCAAGGTTGCTGTCCAGAAGAGAAATGCAGGCTATTCGAAACAAAAAATATGATATTCTGAAACAGAGAGTACCTCTGCCCTAAATGGTGAAGTGAATAGGCATAATTATAGATATTGGGTTACTGATAATCCTTAATGGTTCACAAAGGTATACACATACTACTCAGAAATTGAACGTTTGGGCTAGAATTTATGGGTAGCATATTGTAAGACCTTTCTTCATGAAAGCTTATCTCAATAGAGATATTCATTTGCAATTGTTGAAAGAATTAATAAATTCTAGGCTGACTGAAATTTTGGAACACGATGAAACTCTTTCAAAGAGATACGTTTTCAGCAAAATTATGCTTCTGCAGAATTCGATGTTCGTATTCGACAAAATTTGGACGCAAACGTGTCAGGACGATGCCACACAACCAGAAAACTTGGAAGAGCTGCGGGAGAGAATTGTCGCTGAATGCAGACTTTTGACACTAAAACCTTCAAACTCAAAGAAGAGAATTAGAGAATCTTTTGTATCATTGTATGTCATTTTGAGCCTTTCATTTGAATATTGACATTGTCAACTTTTCATTGAAATACAAACTTTCGTTGTGTTTGAACTGTCTGTTCGAAACTATTTGTGATTACTGAATTGAAAGACCTTTCGAAAGATATGTCATTCGACCCACTTTCATTATCAATTATGACTCGGTGCTGCTGAAGGTAAGGGGTTGACTTTACATGCTTCGAACCAATTCAAAACTTCGCTCCCCTTTAATCGGAAATTTGAAGCGTTTCAACTTATTCTGCAACAATAAGAAGGGGTAGCAAATTTTCATTGGAATACAAACTTTCGTTGCGTTTGGACTTTCTGTGTGATATTTAAGAGTAGGGGGTTGCTTTTGAATGCTCCAAACCTACACAGAAGTTGGTCTCCCACCAATCTAAAATTAAGTTTGTCAGCCTTTTCCGTCAAAATCAGTCCATCTTGAGATAGAAGGGATGACAAATTTTCGTTTGAATACACTGTATGAAGCTGTTCATCGACGTTTGAAAGTTTTTAAACATAGAAAATTCATTTTGATTTGGTGGTTAAGTAGTTATCAAGAAGCTAGCGTTAACTCTGAAAAATTTTTCATCACTCTTCCACATCTCAAACAGGAAAAACATATAGATTGTTTTGGTATTGCAAGCAGTTATTGGCTTAGAAGGCTACCATCTGGATGATAACAAATTATTATTGAGAAAGTAGAGAAAAGTGTTCGATTATCGGGTAGATAATGATGCTGAAATAGTAACTGCTCCGGGTGAGGTTAGGTTAGGTCGGTTTTCAGTCGCGTTTCAAACGAAACTCACCGTGTTCCTTCGCGTCATTTGAACGAACAACTGAAGGTTTAGCCATGTTGAACTCCCGAACGAGATTTATTACTGACTCGCCGGTCTTGCGGCGATAAACACTATAGCAAACAAGATGAAGAAAACGGTCAATGTTTCATGCCATCTGATATAAACCAGTATAATAGATATACGTGAGAAGTGGATTCATCAGATATAGTAATTTTACTAAAGACGAAAAGTTGGTACTTTCGCTAAATTCTTGATAGATATGTCAATAATTCAAGGTTGCTGTAAAGAATGGATATCCTAGATATTGACAACATTATATTTTTAATTTTCAAAAACTTTAGGGCAAAATTGCTTTATATCTTTCGTTAAAAAGCATAATTCAAAAGAAAAGACCTAATCCGGATGATCAAGAAGAAAAACAAAACATCATGCAAATCCTAGTGCTGATTTTGTTTCTGATAACAGTCGTTATTTCTTAGGATTGTAGTAAAGGTAGTAGTTGACCTCTTACCAGATAATAAATTTGAACAATTATAATGTCAGGTTAGATAGTTATAAGTAAAGATGCCTAAAACTGTTTTCTGCCTTATATGCTTAGAGAATACTTCAATTTAGCGTTTTTGTCTCAAAGAATGCAGCTTATAACTATTTTGTATTCAATAATTTCTTTTCCAAGTATAATTCTGTTGATTACTCAGAATTGAAAATGGTTATCTCAAAAAACCTTCAAAAATCATTTTATCGGGGCCGTTTGAGGGTTAATATCTATCACTTGACGAAATGTTGAATTGAACTGACCATAACGAAACTTTAAAGAGCAAATAAACTTAGGGTAAAATGTAGCACGATATTGAGAACATACAGAAAACATTATTTTTCACGATATTTCAGACAATAAGTAATTTGATTTTTCTTGTATAGTAGAGGGAGATGGAACAACCCTCGAAATTTTTCAAACATGTTGTAGCTAGGTACTTCTCCTCCTCTCCTAGGAATAGGAAAACAGTTATAAACTATTTATTTTAAACATTGTTTCTGAATTTCATACTATAATTGAAGAAAACGTGAATTTTGAAATTAAATGGAAATTAACGTATTACTTACCTTGAGATAACTACTTGGTTGTGAACTATTTGAAATTACCATCTTTTCGTCCACGGCAAAAAACTTGAATCTAATGGACCTATTTGAGTATGAATACTTTAATATCTTAGATTCCGTCTTTGGTCAGGCAAGGGTTCCCAGTTACACAGCAATTTGTGTGAAGTAAAGAAACGGTGAGTAAGAATAAAATTAAGGTAAACAAAATTCTTTAAAAACAAGCGATTATTTAAATGCGCTAAAATGAAAAAAATAAACTTTTAACTAAAACTTTTACTGGTAACTTATAACGTCATTTCAAGTTTAACTGATTTGACACAATTTATATGTTATAATATAAAAGTTGTCGCGAGATATGAACACCTCAAAAAAGTCTAGCCAACACTTCTGAATATCGATATATCGTATCCAGAACGGTCAATATGGATGATTTTTTTCAAGAAATGAACACCTGCATCAATTTCTTACCAAATTATGTAGAGTGCCGCAACAGATTTCAGTTTTTTTTTTATAAAAAACTAAAAATGCAGCAGATGCGACGCTACTTTATAATCATTTCATGTATTCAGTGTTTGAAATCAGTTAGTTGGCACTTTGTTTCTGTTGTAAGCACAAATAAAAGATTCAAGTTTTGTGATTCGACCATGGAACGACGACATTTGACTAGAGAAGAGATGTTAAGAGCCGTTGGCATGCTCCAAGCTGGGAGCTCACAACGGGAAGTATCCAGGGTTCTGGGAAGTAGCCCAAGTGTCATAAACCGTTTATGGTCGCGTTTCAATGAAACAGGTAGCGTAGAAGAACGCTATACAGGTCGTTTCAGGATTACTACAGTCGCCCAAGACCGATTTTTGATTTTACAAGCCAGAAGAGATCGTACTACCACAGCATCTCAATTAGCTCAAGAGCTATCACGAGTTCATAATGTACAAATTTCCGACCAAACTGTGAGAAATCGACTGCACGAAGGTCAACTCCACTCTAGACGTCCTTTAAGAGTTCCACATCTGACCCATGGAAATCGCGCTGGTCGTTTAGCTTGGTGCCAAGAACACGTAAACTAGAATCAAGAGAGGGGCCACAGATCTCTTCAGTGATGAATCTAGATTCAGTTATTATCCTGATTCGTGAAGAATTCGAATATGGAGGGAACCTGGAAAGCAAAACCGTCTCAAGCATGCTCGAGAAGTTGTTAGACAGGGAGGCGGATCAGTGATGTTTTGGGAAGGTATACGCCTTGGTGGAAGAACTGACCTCGTTTTCATACAGAACAACCTCACGGGAAATTCTTATGCAAACGAGATAGTTTTACCTGTAGTGGTACCGTATCTCCAAACAATGGGTCAAAATCCACTCTGCCAACAAGATCGTGCAAGAGTTGTCTTGAACGTTCTTGAAGAGAATGATATCGATCTTCTACCGTGGCCATCCTGCTCCCCAGATCTGAATCCCATCGAGCATGTGTGGGACACCCTAAAATGAAATCTCCTGCGTCAAAACGTCTTCCATCATGAACAGGAGCTTCGATTAGCAGTTCAGGGGGCTTGGAATGACTTAGGCCAAAATGTAATAGACAATATAATATTGAGCATGCCGCGACGATGCCAAAGTGTCATTAATAACAGAGGTGGACCTTCTGGGTACTGAAAAATATAAGTGCTTCCATATCGTTTTGAAAATATTAGTTCAGGATTTTTTTTGTGTTTTACCAAATTTCGTAATTTTCAAATTTCAAATTTTTTTTATAATAGGTGCTTTGGAGAAGTCAAATATTATTTTGTTTTCTTGAGAATACATTATATACAATACATCCTAACAAAAACCGAAAGATTTCTGTAAATTCGAATCATCAAATTCATAATTTAAAGACTTATGTTAGTGTTCCCTAGACTTTTTGAAATTTTAAAGTACAGCAAGTAAATACGGATACTTATATCTCGACAAGCTTTTATTATAACATATAAATCGTGTCAAATGTGTTAAATTTGAAATGACGTTATAAGTTAACACTAAAAGTTTTAGTGTGAAGTTTATTTTTTCTCTTCAGCGCATTTAAATGAAAGCTTGTTTTCAAAGATTTTTTACCTCAATTTTATTTTATACTTTTTTGATTTAGAATGACGTCACACAGTTATATATGCATTGTCATCCAAACCGAAGGTGTTCAAAATTGATCTTTTGAAAGTCCGCCATATTGGATTAAGAGTGACGTTATATTATTTTCTCTAGTTATTCTTGACAAGCCCTTTCATTTTATACCCATATTGTAGAAACGAATAAAAGAAACTATTCCGCCATTTTGTATATTTCGCTATATTGGATTAAGAGTGACGTCACAATATTTTTCTAGTTATTCTTGGCAAGCCCTTTTATTTGATACCCATACTGTAGTAGTGCATTGAAAATAATTGGCTTGCCTTCTTGGGTACGCCGCCATGTTGGATTTAGAATGACGTCACATAGGTTAATCATGCATTGTCATCCAGATTAAACGTTAACAAATACAAAGTTTCAGCTCAATTGGTTGAGGTAAAGTGCCTTGAAATTGAGTTATAAGATTTCACCCAAACATACAAACATACATACATTGCAAGTTAAATAAGAGCTTCTGAAAAATGCAATGACCATAGGATTTTGTTATAATTCTGTTGACTAACTTAATCACATGTAATTGATCTTATATATGGAATATTCAGTAATATCCAAGACGCCAATGCATTGATTAGGACAAATCTGTTTTACTGTCACGAATGATGCATTTTCGATATCAGTATATCAATTTTTTATCTATTCTCGTGAAATACAATAGTCTCGTTTCTGTTCCTTCTCGAAAAATGAAACAAGATGAAAAGAAAACACCAGAGTTCAAACTGAGAAAAAATAAAACTACTAAAGACACAGTGGCGTAATTTTTCCTTCAATAATATTGGGTATAGTGCTTCTAGGATTACCAGTGGATCCAATAATTGCAATATAGTTAGAACTAGATGAGCACCTTATCACTATGGATAACTTTTCCAAATTTCAATCAATTCGACTCGACAATCTTCGTGTTCATTCTTTCATTGTACCTTTTTGTCTTGAAACGACCTGAGGAATTACTCGACGAAGCTTTGTACTGTACTTAGCAAACAGCCTGTATAAGCAGTACATTGTCTTCGACTACCAGTTAATGTAACACATAATTCAAAATGAAATCACTTATACATGATTTTTATCATCATATAAACCTCAATGTGAAAGGTTTTATGTAGTATATCCATAAAAAAAAATCGAAGAGAGCTGACATTTAATCCCAAGTCCGAATCTAGAAAAGAACACAATGGGCCAATCCTCAACGGAATAGCCCCACAAACAATCTATAACACTCATTAGTGAAGCTGAAAACGTGAAAAGGCAGTCATTTCTCCGGTGGAAACGGTCATTTGTGTTGGACGCGAAAATCGATATCTTCAGCTTGGAACTAATCCGACGGTGGAATTTTCAATAAGCTTATTTGCGGCTCGATTCTACACCGGAATCGAAAGAAAACAGATTTTTACCAGTTTCTTTGTGGTCCTCGTATTGACGTCTACTCAATTTCAGTTTTTGAGATAAATCTTTTCTTGGAATTTCATTCCCAAAACTTCCATAGTAAGATAGATTGTTAAAATTGCTAAGTTTCGTTCAGATTAATATTATTGCATTCCTTATTCAGCAATTATTTAAAATAATTATTGTTTTTGTTGTCAGAGTTCTGCAAACTTTCCCATTAATAAACATTCATGGAAATTTACAACTATTACAGGATATATATATATATATATATATATATATATATATATATATATATATATATATATATATATATATATATATATATATATATATATTTATATATTTATATATAAAATCAGTAACAATGGAGAAAGAAAATTAGCAGAAAAATATTTCATCAAATATACCTAACTCTTATATGTCTAAACTCACTTGAATCTAAGAAAATTATGATTTTACATAGCAAGCAAGGCCATAAATAGGACTAAGGAGATAATCAAATAGTACATAACCTGCTATATTTCCTCTTTTGCGGAGATGTTCTTCCATCGCAGTATGAGTTTCCTGAAGCATAATCACTTCCACCTTGTTCTTGCTTGCCAATTTTGAAGTATAATCGCATTTATCCTTGGAAAAATATTCAAAACTCAACAGAACAATTCTCTCTCTGTTTGACCGAGAGAGCCTTGATGGCCAGGTTCGGTCTTCGAAATGATGTCGATTATGATCTATAGATGCTCTAGATTTATTATGAACCCAATAATTTGGGTTGACATCGCCCATATGATATAATATTCGTGGATCTTGAGTAATTTATAGAAAAAATTGAGAAAAATGTTGACATTCGTTTAAAAATTATGACAAATCTGAGGTAATGAATCAAAAAAACTAGGGATTTGAGGTGTGGTTATTATTTACAAAATTGAATTGTTGATGTTATCAACCATTTTTAATAACCCTGTGTTTCTAAAAAGAATCAGAATAACTCACGACTTGAGTGTAGTAATATTATGAGAAATTATTGAAAAATGCGCAAAAAGGTGTGGTATTTTATTCAAAAATTATCGGGACGATAAAGATTTTAGGTCTCCAAGATATTCGAAATAAGATGATCCACCAAAATGATTCCGGTGACGTCAGATGAAACATCTGATAGGTATTGAATACCAATCGAAGATTACAGGTTAGAACATATATGGAGCATATACACAAACGATTCTGAAATTGAATCTTTGGGCTGGAATTCATAAAAACCATATTTGTAGGATCTTTCTTCATCGAAGTTAATCCCAATGGAGTCACTCATTTGCAGTTATTGGAATAATTAATAAATCCCACGCTTACAGAAATTTTGGATAATGATAAAACTCTTTCAGGGAATGAGATACATTTTCAGCAAGATGGTGCTCCTACACATTTCAATGTTCGCGTACAACAATATTTGGATGCAAATTTCCCAGGTCAGTGGATTGGCAGAAAAGAAATAGTGAAGTCACCAGCCAGATCACCTGACTTAAGTCCTTTAGGTTTCTCCTTATGGGGTTATCTTGAATCGAGTGCTGTTGCTACATAACATAGAAACTTGGTAGAGCTGCGGAAAAAAATCGCCACCAAATGCAGACTTTTGGCACCAGAAATTCTTCAGAATGTTAGAAGACAATCTGGGAATCGTTTGTAGCATTGTATGGAGGTAGGAAGTGGTCATTTCGAGCACTTAGTTTGACTTTTATCATTGTGAAATTTTTGTTGAAATACAAACTTTCGTTATGTTTAAACTGCCTGTATGATATTAAATGTTCATAAGGATACTGTTTTTAAATAGAGAATCAAAAGACCATTCAGAAGATATGCCACTCGAGTCACTTTCCTTGCAATCACTTTCGACTTCTACTACTTTTTGTGTTATGTCTAATGCTCATTAAGATACTATTTTCAAATAAAGAATTAAATGGTCTTTCCAAAGATGTCACTCGATCCACTTTTTTCCAACCAAAAATTGATGTGTCTGGGCTTTTTAGCCAAAATCAATCCATCTTAAGATGGAGGGCGTGGCAAATTTTCATTGGAACACACTGTATATGTATATTCACACAGGATATCACAACAGTATGGAAACTTTCGTGCAAACCGTAAGAAACGCATTTTTCTGGAAAAGTAAAGCCGATAAAAATTTCACTTATTAAAATTAGACTTTAACCTTCAGGCTCTTTTTAAGGTTGAATTTGATTTTTCTTAAGGTAATCCCTATATTTTTGACGGATTTGAAAAGAATGTGACATTTTAGGTTCAAGTATGACCTTGGCCATGACATTTACCACAAGCTTCAAAGTGGTTCCAAGGTCAAACAGCGAAAGTAATTATTTTGCAATTATCTTACGAAAGACTACTGAGCAACTGCGCCAAAAACGATAAATTTCACAATCCATTTCTGAAAACATCAAATAGCCGAGGAAAGATTCTAAGGCAATCGTGAATTACATTTTTCATCCCTGACCAGTTGCTCAGCGGTTTTCATATTTTGATGCTGAAACCAGTTAATTTGGCCCTGAAACCACCTTAAAGCTTGCAGTAAGGAACATAGTTAAGAGCACATTCGAAGGTAAAATTTCACGTTCTTCTCAAATCCGTAATGAAAAAATAAAGATAACCGTTTGAAGAATCAAATTTAACCTTGATATTAGATTGAAGGTTAAGATCAAGATCAAAAATAACCCTGATGAGTTACATAGAGGTTTCCTTAGTTTTGTGATTCCCGTATGTATTCTTACGGATTTTTTGTGAAAATATCTGCTAATAAGGGGCTGAGACGAGATCCCATAGGGAGTTTATTTTGAATTTTTTCTGACTTTTATCAGTAGATATTTTATGAGCAATCTTGAGCAGTCGCTAATGAATAATAAACTAGGACAAAAACATATTATATTTTGGTACAGATACGTTGATGATATTTTTGTTGGTTTTCAAAGCTCAAACGGATAACTAGACCAGTTTTTACATTTTCTGAGAAATCATAAATAAACTGCACCACTGATATTGAACGCAACAATTCAATAAATTTCCTTGACATAACCATAATAATCTCTCCTACAACATATACAGAAAAGAAATATTTGAAGACTCAACAATTCCAATTGAATGTTTTAGCCCCATAACACATAAATTGGCCGCTCATAAGTCAATGATTCATAGACCCTTTTCTATTCCTCGATCCATAACAGACTTCAATATGGAAATTAAAAAAATTGAATCAAATAATAATATCCCAGTCTCCCAATAAACAGTATTATTAATCGCAAATGAATCGAAACAAACTTCCCAATTACCTTAATCCATTATAGAAGAATCAGATAATAAATACGCATGTCTAGCTTAGATTGACTCTCTCAAAACACGTCAGCAATTGTCTTTCAAAATTCAATTCAAGAACATTTCTTTCCAGTAGTCCAAACATAGCAACGTCAAACGAAAAACTAGTTAATCGAAATTGAATCTAAATTCAAAGAACATTCTCCTCAGATGCTAAAAACGTAGTTTTTGAACATATTAAATCTACAAATCACTTAATTACATAAGATAATGCAAAAACTCTCCATAAATATAATAAAAGGATGATTAAGAATCTGTAGGAAAATTTGGAAATTAATAAACTCAGTAAAAACCCAAAATCCACTATTCTCAATAGCCAACCGTAATTAAATCACTTCTCACTACACAAAATTCAGAACAGGTATACTCACTTAAAATTGACGTAACTATCGAAACCAGTCGCGAGTATGAAAAATAAACATCGTGGTAATCAGACAAAAGTGTTTTATTGTATTGAGATTGAAATGAATTTTCATGAAATAAATCCATCAACAATATCGTTTCGTTTCTTCAACCCTGTACAAAACGGACTTCAATTTAAATGAAGGGAAATGAAACCGCTGTTGTTGCCATAAACAAGTAACAAAATCCATATGCAACAATGTCTCCATGATGCCGAAAGTCCATAGATATATGATTGTTTCCGTCAACTACTCTGGCAGTAAAAGTCGAAAGGAATACCTTTCGAAATTACGACTATGAGAAGCAATAAAATCCCTTCAGTAGCAGACACGGTATTCCATTTTAATTTTCTGTTATTGGGATATAAAAGGACTGAAAAGTAGTAAAAGCTTCAGAAGTAATGAGAATTTTTGGCCGAAATGAAAATTCCATCGATTATTGATGGAGAGAGAAGTAAATGTCTCATTATTTGAAAGCTGATGGGAAAGTAATGTTTCCATTGGGAAAACTGTGTTGTTTCAATATTATTAAACCATTAGCTACATCCAGAATTATAGATGCGACTGACTCTTTCCTGGCATTGTTTTAAAAGTTGTTTGGAAACAGTAGAATTCATAAATTGACTTAAATCAAGACTTATGGTTAACAATTTTGAATTGTCAAAAACTGCTGATATAAAAATAAGTTTTAGGTAAATTTAGATGATTATTTATGTCACTAGGTACAAATTGAGACCTTACTCATCCACAACGCTCTGTTTGTGAGGTTTATAGTGGCCTCAAAAAATGCATTAGTTCCTGCAATAATCTGTTCATTGAAGTAGAAACTACTTTTTTCTATATTTTTCAGGTTACAAACGGATGGTAGAGGTTGGGATTAATTTCAGGAGAATGATGAGGCATGAGTACTAATTTGAAATATGGAAATTGTTCTTAATCATGTGATGCCATTTACTTGACAATGTTCTCCTTGTACCGCACTATTAATATTCAGTATTAATGGTTTTTCTATTGAAGAATGAAATACATTACATACTTATGACACGGAGGTCAGAATCTTACCAGCTAATACTGAACTATTTATTTTAATAGACAAATTCGGGATCTAACCATTAATACTATAAAAATGTGTCTACGATAGAATACGTCTTGTTTTGAGTTCACCCATCTATTCTGGAGGTTTTGCCGTTCAAACCTGAAACACTCCGTGTAATACAGGATGTTACCAAATCAAATGTAATAATACGGAAGTTCATATGAACATGTGTCTTAGAAATTCTCGTTTTTATAATACAGGGTGTCAAAGTTAAAAGAAAGTTAATTATTTATTGATATCCGAAAGATGCTAACTTCTTGAAAATGGCTATGTCGTTCGTTGTATTGAGACGATGAATTGGAGTCAACTAGATCAATAATACAGAGGGACAGTATTTGGAATAATTTGAGTTTGTATTAACTTCAAACTAAGCAAAAACAATTAAATTTTTTGTGTTTGGGGTGAATAGAAAAATATGGCATCGTATTTGAATTGATCAACTTTTTGGGCTTTGAATTTCCCATTTGATCAGTTTTAAGCTTTGCACACCCTGTATAACATGGGCAAGTCGGAGAAATTGAAATTTCAATAACTATCTGTTCTCTCGCGTCGCTGTCAGTTGCGCTGAACTACTTTGGAGACTTTTTGTGTATTTTGAGAAAACATTTTCCTCATATTTTGGGAAAATCGAATTATCTGAAAAACCTTGATGATTAGGTATAGTAATTTTTTTAAGCACTTAATTTTTGACGTGACAACGTCTTATGATTCGATGGAGCTGGCTGCACGCACAAAAAAACATGACTCATGCCGCGTTACCTCGCTTTGAGGAGTTCCATTATGGGCTTGAAGTGCAAGCCTCCGCGTTCGGCTGCGTTCGACATCTATCTCTCTCCAACTGGAGTGAGCGATGCCTCCGCGTGGACAGCTGCTATATAATAATACATTTACTTGTTTTCGTCAGGTATGAAATGTAGTGAAAAGTAAATGTGGCGTCAATTGTTTATAGCGACGATAATTGCGGCGATAAAGGTAATGATTTCTTCTGTATTAAATATTATATCTTCAGTGATATATTGTCGAATATTCCTGCTTTTATCATTAGAATAAATAGCATCGGTCCTCTAGTGTAGCGATTGTGGGTTAAACTATAATTGACAAAACTATAACAATAAGTTAACAGAGCTATTTCACGATGAGTAAAGAATCAAGTGCTTTACTATTCGATCGAAATAACTATCGAGCGTAACAATGATTTCAAAATGAAAACATAAATGTCATCGTCCTATTCTCAACAGAATAACACAAATTGTAAGAAGTTAAATATCACACATGTGATAAGTTGTAAAACAATTACTCAAAGCACATTAATACTTGTGAAAACTATGTATATTGTAAAAAATAAATAAAATTGACATAATTGTATTTATGAGTACAAATAAATGTAACTGGATCGATTCAATTGTGATTTCCATTTACCTCCTTCTCTATATCCATACAAAATATCTATCAAACAAATAAAATTAAAATATTCTTTTGAAAAATGCAACCATTCCTTCAGTATTTTTTTATGACGTTGTCACGTTCAACTGGCGTCAGTAAACCGACTTTACAGACAGCCGATTTCTTTTTCAAACGCTCAATCCAAATATGTAACAATATATAGGGTTTCTATTAAAGAAACATAACTTTGAAAATTTTAAGGCTTTTGAGACCCTTGTATAATGTGAAAATAGACTTAAGAAGTAACTATAATAGCTCTTCATATATCCCGAAAATAATCTTATAGTATATATAACACGTACAGCGTGGACAACTCTGTATATTCGGAAAGAGAAAAAAACACTCTTAATATTTTATTTTATTCACAGTCACTTATAGTTTTTATTCGAAGACAACACAAGATTATATCATAATTCGACAAGCATTCAACAAAAAAAATGCTGATTCCGTCCCTGCATTCTACTCAAACAAGCATACCTAGAATGTTAAAACTTTTATAACAACCGATAAATCCCAGAGAATCGAAAAATCCAAAATAACTCGGAAATAAAAGAAGACAGCTGCCATGTTTTCACCCTTCGAAAATCGAGGACAGAGATGGGTTGTCACTATTTGCAGTATTTTACATAGCTGCCATAGTAAAACGCCAAAAATGGGACACCCTGTAGAATGAGCAACAACCAAGTTAACTTGGTTCTATCTTTTTTTTGTAAAAACGAAAGTACGATACCGAAGAATCTCAATAGACTAAAATGTTACAATTTGATTTGTAGAATCCTAATATAACACAGAACTTACGAAAAACTCAGTGGCGTACATTTTATCGTCCATTTTATTCCGCTAATTCAGTTTTATTACAACGAGCATTACTGCCTACTGTTTAAATTTAAACAGAACTGATGAATTTTTCAGATGTCACCCTGTATTCCAAGAACCACACATATGTTTCTATAAACTCATTGACAAAGGCTACAATTGTTAACTGATTTCAAAGAAACAAAAACTGAATTGCATCTCAAATTATACGAGGGATGCCTTTAAGTTTTGCATAAAGAGCTAGAATGAACCAATTGAGAGCTCTCAAGTCTGTATTATTTTTTAAAGTATTCTCCACGAAGATGAATAAACTTCTGCATTCTTTGGAAGCAATTCAGGAAGCAGTTATTCTGAATGTTTGCTGCTATATTCAAAATGGTCTTTTGGAGAGCATAAATATCTTCTTCTGAAGACAGAAATCTTTGACCACGCAGTCCGTTCATGAATTCGGGCAAAGTAAAAAGTCGTTGGGATTTTGACGAAACTGTAAGCAGTATTTTTTTTTTGCGGCCTGTGTGCGATCTTGCATTGTGATGGTGAGGGGTGATTTGGCGTACGGGGTTGGTTTCTCGAAGCTCACTTACGGTTTGCTGTAAACAAATGGTGGTGTACAAATCAGAAGTAACTGTTCTTTGATCTTATGAAGAAATTCTTGCTAGTTGACCTGTTTTCGAAACAAAAGTTTCGACTATCTTTTTGGAGACGTTTCGGCCACGAATGATTTCTGTCGGTTTTTCTTTCCCTTGGAACACCCAAATAGAAGATTGTTGTTCATTCTCTGACTCATATGAATAAATTCAAGATTCATCCCTATTGACAATATTGTGAACGCTTTTATATTCTCCAATGTTTTAACACCAATACACCTCTGCAGCTTTCTGTCCTTCTGTCAACAAATGCTATACTCAACGGAAAACTAAATTTTCCACACATAAGCCTTCGTGAAATACTTTTTGTAGTGAGGTCTTCGAAATTTCCAATGATGCCGCAATATCTCGATATGCTGCATACCGATCTTACTTTTTGAATGTTATGTCTATATTCTTATTTTTTTGTTCGAATACTGATTTAAATTTGAGTACCTTTTGCGAAAAGAATGTTGTATTTTTCGAAACAAAAAGTGAACTCAAACTTTTAATTTATCAATATAATTCGCAGAATAATAGCGACTGTTTGAGTTTATGATACTTATTTTTCAGTCCTAGAAACCGTTTCGATCATCATTTTAGTTCAATAAACTTAAGTTATAACTGATGAGGTTAGATTTCTTACTTGCTCATTACTGTTATTGTTTTGTATTAAGTCCTTACTACTGAAGAACTATTGAGTATAGAAAACGAAAATCAAATGAATACAGACATCTTACAAGTCTATTTTTTTCTGAAAGGAATATTGCTCGCACATTTCGACTCTATCGAGCACGATTCCGAATTGTAATGAACCGGAGACTAGCACTTGACTGAAAAAAAAGTCACGAAGGTGATATCGATTTTCATGAAGCAAATACATTGGAATGAAAAATCAAGAAGGATCAATAAATATCCTAAAGAAATTGTATAAAACTCACCCGTACTATTGCTCCTTAATACGGTACGTCTTGCATACAGAATGCGATATGGAGGAAACAGTCTGAACACGTCTTAATTTTCTGTTGGAGTGTGGTGAACTCGATCTTGTAGGTAACTTCAGAGTCAAAAATCTTGGGAGCAGGCAGGTCACCCTACAGGATCATTTGTCCCTAAACATTGCTCCTCCAGCTATTTTACATTCAAAGCTACGTTGAGACCAACAGCACCATCATGTTCAGAGTAAATATCATTTATCTTTCTAGACTAAGATCATCGATATAATCTTCCAACGTTCGAACAAAAATTCCAACTGAATTTACGTTGGAAATTATTATTCATTATGGCTTCTGCTAGCTCCAATGTCTGAAATTATTCTTATTGAAATAGCGATTATTGTGAAACAATCATCAAACGAAATGATGGCTCTGAAAAAAGTTCAATCGAAATTCATAACAAAAAAAAGGCGTCTCACACTATCACGTTTTCATGAAACAGATTGGGACTTCATCGCAGACGTCATAGTTTCTACAGAAACGTGTCAAACAGATGTCTCTGGATTCACTTCTACACTCGACAAGATAGTAAAATCTGATTTTTTATCAAACTTCAGTTTGGGAGTTTTGAATGAACCCTATCTCCGTCAGTTATAAATGGATGACTTGCGGCATTCTGCTTCATCACGATCTGGAAATCGTGCTCGATAGAGTCTATACAAAACAGTAAAATAGTTAACAGCAAAGTACTTAATCCGCCTTAATTGAATGAAAAAGGAGATACCATGGAACAAGTCGTAGTTAAGATCAAATTCCGGTGTTTCCGAAAGTAACATTACTAGGTACCAACTCCAGGCTATCAAAAATCATTTGAGATGCAATCAGGTTTTTGTTTCATTCAAATGGATCAAGAACTATAGCTTGTGACGCTTCTTACGTCCTACACCTAATATAACAACAATGCCATTTATACAGCGTATTATTTAATGATAGTCACTTGAAGCAAATTGAAATCGAAAAGTTTCTATCAATGTCCTAGAAAGCCTGCGTTTTCAACTTGATATTCATATCTAATACGAAGATCTGCTGTTGTAAAACTAAATATATGGAAAAACTAATTAATAGTATTTTTTTACAAGGCTTTAAGCTCATTTCTGATCCTGGTGAAATGAAAACGGGGGCGGAAAAATCGAATTGTTAAGTATGGCGTTAGTTTCGAGGCACCTGTCGCATTTCGTATCAAATCAAACGAGCACTACGTTCACTGTAAAGGTGGGAACGAAGTTCAATTGATTTAGTCACTCAGAAACGCCAATGACCTTTCAAAACGTAGAAAAAAGGAACAGTGCATAGAGCAGCATGGGAGTTAGACTGGGAACAGACAGAAATCCGACTGGTGTGTTGTACAAATCGTATTAACCGAACGAAACTGGCAAAGGTTCTCCTATGGGATTGTGATAAGCTGATTTTTAATTGGACTCTCTGCATTGCGCGCTTTTGTCAGAGAGATCGTTTTTTCTGGAAAATAGTTGGAATTGCCGCATTGGGCGAAATATACAGTTTCCCTGATTATTATTATGGATGTTTATTGGTTCCAAAAAACTTTTGATATTTTGATAGAACCTTTGTATAATTTGCTTTAATTTTTAGTACCAACAAAATAATTTAATTAATAGATCACTGTTAACTTGATTTCGAACTCTAATTCATCATCAGACAATACGAAAACCATGTACTAGGTGACGGAAAGAACTTAGATACGGCAATTTTCTATTGAAGCGAAAAAAATTTTTGAGTAGGTTCGGAGCGTGTGAAACCCTTTACCCTCAGCAGCCCCTAAGTTGAAATTCATTATTGAGAAAGTGGATCGAGTGACATATCTTTGGAAATATTCATAAAGATACTTTTCTGGAATAGCGAATTGAAGGATTTTTTCCAAATATATGCCACTCGACCCTTTTTCCCTAAAATGAAGTTTGACTTAGAAGCTGCTGAGGGTAGGGGGTTGATTTAACATGATTTCTGAGTTGTCAGAAATCAGTCCTCCTCCAATCTATAATAGACGCATCTTAAAATTTTCGTTGGAAAACACTTCATTTCATGCCCCAATAAACGAGAGTTCGAAATCAGGGTAGGTCAAGGAGCATCAGTAAAAGGTTAACTACCCTACTACTAACAGCTACACAGTGCCTATATCAAAGTTTTTACACTTCCTTAAATTTATTGTTTTTTCAGTACGTTCCAACTTCATCATAAAATTTCATACTCAGATGTATACTACATAACATAGACGAAGCTCTCACGTGAATTAATACCCAGAAGCCAATGTTCCAGGTTCATTTGAATTTGAAATTGATTAATTGACTAGTTAGCTGGAAATCCGATTCGCGGTGTCGAGTTCCTCACCGCTAAATATGTCACGCTGCGAGAGCAACCGCGTTAGTTCTATAGAACTGGCAATAAAGCCTTAAAATAACTTTCATCGATCCACAACCACCAGAATGCGGAGGTGTGGAATTCGAGGAAGTTTGTAAGTTTCAAGGAAGTAGTCGAGCATCTTTTACATCCGAAACAAAAAACATATTTCCGGTAAATAAACGCGAGTTCAATGAGAATATTAATAGTCCGGTTAAATTAGACCAAATAATCAGGGCGAAGGTACGTAAATTTAAATGAGTGAATTAGTTCAAAATATAATTGAAAACTACATTTCAAAATTCCTAATCGTCCCGTTCCTTTGTCGATGGTCAAAACAATGGATTTTCGCGATTTCAATGAATAGAATTATCGAATATGAGATCGTCAGAAGGTATATTAACAGAATCATCAATATTGGCAAAGACAAGGTCCAAAAATCTATCACGAGAATCAGACACCTTGGAAAACAAAAAAGAAAAACAGAAGCCTGAGCAACCTATGATCCGAAGAGATACTATCGAACGATCAGATATCTTTTTTTATCCTAGTTTCATAAATCTATCGAACAAATTCTTTGATGAAGTTCAAAAGGATCTGCTGAACAAAAGACCAAAATTCACCCCGGAAAACGGCAAATTCAAAACAGACAAGGAAAAAACCGGAGTGCAAACAGAGCTTCTTCTTACGGTGCCTTATCCTTAAGGACGTTGGCGATTACATTTGCCCATCTTATTTTATTTGTTGCAGCTCTGAACAATTCTATAGAGCTCATATTAGTCCATTGACGTAAGTTCTTAAGCCAGGAGTTGCGTCTTCTTCCCGGTCCCCTTTTGCCATTGATTTTTCCTTCGATGATAAGTTGAAGCAGTTCGTACTTTTGGTTTCTCATAATGTGACCGAAATATTGCGTCTTTCTTTCTTTTATTATCTGCACAAGTTCTCGATCCTTTCTCATCCTCTGCATAACTTCTATGTTTGTCGTATGACTCATGTAAGATATTCTGAGCATTCTACGGTAGCACCAAAGTTCGAACGATTCTATTCTTTTTTGTGTTGTTTCCGTCATTGTCCATGCTTCAACGCCATATAGCACGGTGGAGAAAACGTAGCATTTCAGTATTCGAACTCTTAATGAGATATTCAGTTGGCAGTTGCATAGTATTTTTTGCATTTTATAAAATATAGCTCGTGCTTTTTCCAGGCGTGTTTTTATCTCTAGTGAGTGATCCCAAGTTTCATCAAGGCTACTTCCTAGGTATGTTATTTTTGTTACTTGTTCTAAATCTGTTCCGTTGACCATAATTCCGACCTTTTTGTTTTGGTGTTTGCTGATAGCCATCGTTTTTGTTTTCTGTGTATTTAGTTTCATTCCAAATTATTTACATGTTATCATCACTCGGTTCATTAGGCGTTGTAGTGCTTCAGCGCTATCTGTTAGAATAACCGTGTCATCTGCGTATCGCAAGTTGTTAATGCATTGTCCATTTATTATTATGCCATCCGAGGTATCCTGTAGTGCCTTCCTAAATAACTCTTCCGAAAGAACGTTAAACAACAACGGGGAAAGAACACATCCTTGCCTTACTCCTTTCTCGATGTTAATGTTTTCAGATGTCTCTCCATTGATTCTAATTTTAGCCTTTTGGTCTTAGTGAAGGTTTGATATGATTCTCAAGTCTTTGTCGTCTATGTCACAATTTCTATTAGTTTATCGTGTTTCACCAGGTCGAAAGCCGTTTGAAAGTCTATGAAACACAGATATACATCAGAGTCTACATCCCTACATCTTTCAACAAGCATACGTATTGAAAAAAGTGCCTCTCTTGTTCCAAAGCCATTCTTGATGCCAAATTGTGTTCGTCCCGTGTGTTCATCCAATTTGTTATAAATTCTATTATGTATTATTCGGAGGAACAATTTCAGTATATGATTCATTAGACTAATGATCCTATATTCTTCACATTTCCTGAAGTTCTTCTTCTTTGGTAGTGGTGTAAACACCGATGTCAACCAGTCTTTAGGTATTATTCCAGTTTCGTATATTTTATTAAATAAGTTCTCCATAACATCGATGTGTTCGTCTGAAATTATTCTTATAATTTCAATTGGGATATTATCTTCTCCAACAGCTTTTTTGTTTTTAGTTGTTTTGTTGCTTTAATAATTTCCTCCTTTGTGATGTAGGGTCCAGACGCTACTTTCTGTACATCTATGCTTTGTCTCTCCTGGTCTTGAAACATGTCTTCTATGTATTCTTTCCACCTGTTTATTTGATCTTTTATATTCAGTAATGGGTTTCCCATGTTTATCTTCGACGAAAGATGAAGAGGATTGCTTCCACATTCCAGCTACTTCTTTAATTTTTTTGTGTAAGTTGAAAGTATCATGTTTTTGTTCTAGTATCTCAATTTCTTCACATCTTTCGTTTAGCCAGGTAACCTTAGCTTCTTTGATTTTTATTTCGATATTTTTATGTATTTGTTTATATCTTGTTTCGTTTTTATTTCTGAATTTATTTTCTTCTCTCTTCCATCATGTCCAGCAAACAGAGCTGGCCATCCAAAAACATAAAGATATCACACCAACCCAAACATCTATAAACACAAACTCATAGAAATTATCAGAAAATCTGACATAAAAACTAACAATCAGAATCAGTTGCAAATAATAAAGTCCATATCAATCAAAATCCAAGCCGAAGATATCATAATGACAAAGGCAATAATATAGTATGCCTCAATGAAGACCTATACGCAGAAGATATGCAGGATGTACTGAAAACTGGATATCACCGAAATACCAAAAGATCCAGCCAATTTTTTCACAAAAGAAATCAAAGTAGAGCTAAGTTTGTCAGAACAACTAGCACACACAGAATGGGAGAAGAGGAAACTGATTCCAATTAATGTTCACACTCCAAAAATGTACGGATTGATTAAACTACATAAGGAAGAAAAACCAGAAAGACCTGTAGTGTCATAAATAAACACCTCATCAGGTAAACTAACAAAATTCTTGAATCAAAAATTTCTAGACCTCTCGAATTTTCAAGCACAATACACTATCTCTAATTCTGTAGATCTCATACATAAACTTTCAAATCTCACAACCTCCCAAGATATTAAGTTAGTCTGTTTCGATGTCAAAAATATGACTAATGAATTTAGCAATCTTCTTCAAATATGCCTATCTCGAAGTTACTTTCAATTTCAATCTAAATTCTTTAAACAAAATTCAGGTCTTCCAATAGGGTCACCTCTTAGCTCTCTACTAACTGACGTTTTCATGAATAATTTAGAGAAAAACTCAGTATTAAACACAGATTTCGCTAAAAAACACATTACGTTCTGGAACAGATATGTAGATGACATTTTAGTTTTCCTGGTTCAAACAGACAAATTCAGCAATTTTTGAATTTCCTGAATAAAATACATTGCCGCATCAGCTTCACTTCTGAACTGGAAAATGATAACTTAATTAATTTCCTCGACTTAACCATTACAAATTCAAATAACCAACTCATTTATAAGATTTACAGAAAGGAAACATTCACATACGCATCGATTCCAATGGACTAGTTCAGTCATTTAAGCCACAAACCAGCTGCATATAACTCCATGATTCATAGAGCTTACTCTGTTCCCCATTAACAGAAAATTTTCAAACTGAACTTAATATCATCAGAAAGATTACCTCAAATAACAACATACCACAACATTTTCTAAATACAATCATTTAATGCAAAGAACAACGTATTACCTCTCAATTACTATAAAGCATCGTAGAAACCCCGGAAAAAGATACAGTCTCAGATACACTGGCGAACTCTCTAAAGAAATTGGTAACAACTTTTCCAAATTGAACATTGAACAATGCCAACAAAAGAACGATAAATTCAAGCAATCAGGAATTCATCAAATCAAATGCAATGAATTTCACGTAGCCTATGTCGGAGAAACAGGGAGAAGTTTTGAAGCTAGATTCAAGGAACATATTCCCCGCAGATACAAAGTCGCCAATATTTGAACACAACTAACCACTGGACATCATTGAACAATCTTAAAATCCTTCATAAATGTAACAAAGGAAGAGAGATGAATTTTTTGGAAAGTTTGGAGATTAACAAACTATGTAAAAACCCACAATTTATTACCCTCAACAGTCAACTAGAGCATAATGGATCCCCACTACTCAATATTCAGGATAAATTTCATTCTGTACTTGTACTTGTCTACTTATGTATTATATTGTTATTCACTTGAAAATGAACGTAGGGTCGAAACCGGTCGTGATTATTGAATAAATTGTGGAAAAGTGACAAAAGTGTCTCATTTCGTTTTACTTTAGAACTAGGCACTTTATTGATCTGGTTGAAATTCAAGTTTCTTGAAAATAGAAAGAATCTGGAATAATTTTGACACAAATCTTTTCAATTAATCAATGTATTCACCTTCTGCATTGATAACAAATTTGCAGGCGCCAACTGGTTATCAAACGACTGCTCTATCTCCTATTCTACCCGATTCAAATCGATTGAACCACACGTACACTTGCGTACGCGATGGGCAATCATTACATGCAGTTTTTAGTGTTTGGTGCATTTGTGTCTTTTGAGGCAACATTTAGGAAAACAAAACAAAGGTTTATACCCATTTAGAGCATAATATCTTTCATTCTGATGTTGACCCCTTTTTTTACCTAATATGACATGGCAATAAAAATCATGATTCGAGGAAAATGTTGTTGTTGTTGAAATTTACAACGATAAATAGTTCCAGAAACTATCTTTATGTCATTTTTTAAACAAGATTCGCGTCTTTATCAGATTCTCAGATATTTACCCTTGAAAACACTCAAAGTTATAATTATTCTTGAATTTGTCTACAAATTTCTCTTTCAAGCCAGTCCTTCTGCAGTCACATTCCTCAAATGTACCCACCTCTCGCATTCTTTGTTCCTGATTTTTCGCGAAAAATGTGCCGAAGACTACAAAATTCAAGAACATCTCGTAGTTTTCCATCTAATCCCCTTTTTTACAGGACTTTCAATCCTGGCGAAGCTTCTGCTTGCCTCGCAACAATAAAATAGGTTGAGAAGCTGACCGTAACTCCAAATTAATGGAGAAGAGGGAAATTATGAGCCCGACGCAAAAGTGACTTCATTCGCTTATAAACAAGCCGTGGAAAGAGATAAAACTGATTTACAGTTATAAGTTGCATTACAGCGAAGACCGTGTTTCAAGTGGTCACGGTTTAATGTTTCTGAACATTACAATGATGTATTCAACCAGTGTAAAATAGTGTATACGTCGTAATTAGAATTAGTTTTTGTTTGTATTGCATCCATTTATCATTTTGTGACAAGATATTTTCTAGACTGTCATAAATCTGAGAAATTTATTATCGTGATGAAATGTGTTTGCAGGGTTGGGTGCATGTTTGCTTTTATGAAGTATACATAATTTTCGTTATTCAACAGGACTAGTTAAGATAGAGGATTGGTCTCCAACCGGTCTGGCATGAGTTTCGAGCTAAGAAGCCTTCGATTAAGATATCAAAGGCTTTCAGATGTGGTGATCTGTAGTATATAAGTGTAATCTGAACAAGTAAACTTTGATACAGGACATGAGTAGCAATGAAATGTCGATGCTCGAAAGAAAGGATCGACAGGAGATCGGCTTGCCTACGTTACTCATGTTTGTACATCAACGATAGAAAAGCATGGGGAATCTAGAGCAATAGCCCTAGACATCTCTGAAGCCTTCGATAGGGTTTGGAATGCAGACTTGTCGAATAAACTCGCTGGATATGGATTTCGCGAAAACTTGCGGGGTTGGATAAGTAGCTTTCTTTCAAATAGATCAAGTTGTGGTAGACGGTATAACATATGATTGTTTCCAGTTGCCAGCAGAAGTATCTCAGGGATCCATTCTTTCGCCAACCTTGTTTCTGTAGCAGATTAACGATGTTCTGTCATTTACAGAGAATAAGATATTCGGTTTTGCAGACGATTGTACACTGGTTTCGTCTTTCAGTAGTCTGCGGCTGAGAACAGCTGCGGAATCACAGCGTCAGAGATATCAATAAATTGAGAACCGAAACTCTGGCTTACAGATGATATCTGAGTGGGGTCAGTCGAACCTGGTGAGCTTCAGCGCGAGCAAGACGCAAGCAACTACGTTTTCTAGAATGGTTACCGCTGGAAACCTCCTGTAATGATGCAAGGCGAACAAATTACATCGGATGTTTTGCTGGCATGAACATATATCAGCAATAGCTAAGTCGTCATCAGCTAAACTTAGTTTTCTTTCAGAGCCAAGCGATACTTCATGTCATCTCAGCCGTTGGTTCTATATAAGGCGCAGATTCGACCTTCTTTGGAATATTGTTCCCATGTATTGGGATCTGTGCCCTAACATTCTTTGCGGATGTTGGATAGTGTGCAAAAACGGGCTGTACGCCTCATCGACCATCCGGAGATAATCCGCGATCTCCAACCGCTGGTTCTTGAAAGACAAGTGTCTGACCTTTCTCTGTTGTACAGATACTTTCATGGAAGATGCTCCAAGGAGCTGAAATACCTTGTTCCGAGAAAAGTCATGTTTTGTCGCAACACTAGGCTGGTAAGGAGTTCTCATCATATGGCAGTACATTTAACGACCCCTCGAACCTCTCTCTATAAGAATTCCTTTGTTCACAGGGCCCTCTTCAAGAAACGAGTGAACAGACATCTCAATTCTTCCTAGGAGCCCACTCATGTGGTGTAACAGGTTTGCCTATTCCTGTGAAGCACGCATAAAAAAATAGTTATTATATATTTTTCAACATTTTCAACACGAAAGTTAGTTCCTTTCTGAATACATATTTTTCACATTGTAAAAGAGATATGTAAAGGTATCTAAATTTGAGGTAGATAAGATAATTACACTACGAGCTTACGATATTTCCACAACATACTGAGTGTTCATGTGTTAATTTGTCTATTTGTTCATGGTATCACATCGTAATTGTGACAAGTCGAGTTGTGCCATCTTGTACTCATGTGGAGGAGGTTCATTTAACTGGTTAGTATTGATAGAATGGTTTTGCTTCATTCATTTTTTCTCTCGCGAATCATCTTTCTGGAGACTTCTAAGTTGAGTATGTAGTCGCGTTTGTTGAATTAATTTGTTTTTCGCATCTCGAATTATTTGGTGCTGTTAACTCTCAATCTTTGCATCTGTTTTAGTGAAATTCATTTTAAATTTTGTGCTCGCTTCAACTTTTCATTTTGATGTCTGACATTTGGCGATTTTTTTGTCTAATGTCAATTTCGTCGTTGTTGCATCCTTTACTCAGAATGCTATGAACATCTGAACGTTGTAATTAAATAATATTATTTTTTTTAATTAACTGTAAGAATGTTTCGGCTACAAGGCCATTTACATCCGCTAGTACATTTAACTTTTTGATTACAGTATTCAGAATATTTCAATACTAATAGATATTTAAATGAGTGAATTGTAGTTTATAGCCTTCAGGAACTGGTGTAGAATGTCGATGTTGTCATCATTGTTTTTGAGTATTTCTGGCATGTTCTCTGTCAGGTTCACTCTCCTTCTTTCGTTCCTGAACTTCTGGCAGTCGACTACGAGGTGTTTCACTGTATATGGGGTGTTACATGTGTCGCATATGGGTGGATTTTCGCTAGTCAGATGGTGTGAGTGGGTGAATGATGTGTGACCAATTCGAAGTCTACGGGCTATGACCTGATGTTGTCGGCTAATGTTCGGGAGAGAGTTATTTTTTGTAGTTTCCTCAAGCTCTCGTAGTTTTCCAACGCTTTCTGACCATTCTGTTTGCCAACTATTGAACATATAGTCGTTATGGTAGGTTCGAAGATCTTTACTAATTTGAATACAATCTGTGATATGATTTAAAAGCGCTGCTTCTTTAGCAGATTCATCTACTTTTTCATTTTCTTCTTGTCCGACATGCGATGGTATCCACAGGAGTGTTGTGAATATTTTTTTAGCTATAAGGTATTGTATTATATTTAGGATTTCAACGACTATATGATTTTTCAGGTTCATATTTTGTATGGATATTATGGCCCATAAAGATTCAGAGCAGATAAGTATTTTCGACTGTCTTTCGTCAGCATTGGATTTTATAATTTGCATTTGTCGTAAAATGGCAAATAGTTCTGTCGTATGTATTGAGCATACGTCTGGCAGTTTGCATTTAGTCACATCGTTGTTGCATAATATCGCACAACCGACTTTGTTTTTTATTTTTGAACCATCGGTGTAATAAACCGTTTCTATATTATTCTTGGCTATTTGCTCTGTTGAATATAGTTTGAGGAGCAATTTTGGTGTCGTTGTTTTATCATATTTCGTCAGTGCGATGTAAATCACTAACCGAATGTTTGTACCCCAACAAATCTTAGATGTAAGAGTTTTGTCATCAGCTAACATTGGAACAGACCACAAGCTCGTTCTAGGGAAACTGAAGATGACAACTCAATTAAAAAGAACACACCATCTGTAAAAACTGAAAAATTTAACGTAGAATCGCTCAATGAGAGCACAAAACAACTTTATTCAAACCGTTGCAAACAGTATATAACTCGTAATCCAATATTGCAGCAAGATAACCCCGACATAGCATGGCTCAAACTAAAAGCAAACATATACAAGGGTGCCACAGAGGCCTTGGGAACCCGCACGGTATTACAGAACGGCAAACCTAATAATAAACCCTGGTTCACCACTGAAGTCAAAAACATTACAAAGGAAAAAACAGATATATCTAGAATATAAGAACCATCCGACACCAGAGAACCGAAATAGATACATAGAAATAAGAAATAGGGCGAATAACAGAGTTCGGGAAATTAAAGAAGAATACTGGCAGAGATTTAGTGCTGAAATGGAAGCGGATGTATACGGAGCGTAATAACGAATTTGGAAATTATTAAGGGTATGAAAAAGGACACCAATGAAACTATACAACTGAAAACAATCACAAACGAAACATGGGAAAAATACCTCAAAAATCTTTACACCGAATCAGAATATGAAGAAGAACCCCCAGAAGAAGACTTAGAAAACGACATTATAAATGAACCGGTAACAATCACGAAAGAGCAAGTAGCTATGACAATAAGTAAACTTGAAAATATGAAAGCTAAAATGAAGATAAGATAACAAATGAGATGATCAAATATGGCGGAGAAGCCATGAGAGAAGAGTACACAAAACTGTTTAACATCATAATTCAACACGGAAAAATACCAGAAGAATGGAAAAGAAGTGTAACAGTGCCTATCTTTAAAAAAGGAGATAAAACAAATCCTGCCAACAATCGTGGAATAACCTTATTAAGCACCTCTTTGAAACTGCTTACAAAGATTCTTGCCGATGACATAACGTCAACAATGCCAATCAGCGAAGAGCAACAAGGCTTTCGACATAACCGGTCCACGGTCGATGCACTATTTATAACAAGGCAATTAGTAGAAAAGTCTCTTGAATATAACACTCCAGCATATCTTTGTTTCATAGACTTAACGAAGGCCTTCGACAGAGTCCAACTGAAGATGTAATCAAGATACTGGAAAACAAAGAGGTACCCAAAAAATATATAAGACTCATAAAAGATCTGAACACTAATACAACAACGCAAATACGAACAAACCACACCCTAACGCAGCATTTCGGAACAACGTCGGGCATCCGCCAAGGTGATAGTCTTAGCCCTCTACTATTTAATACTGTTATGGACCAATTTGTAGAGACCGTTAAAAACTTGGGACTAGGATACCGTATGGAAACCTACAAAATTAACATCTTATGCTATGCCGATGACGCCGTACTCATTGCAGAATCAGAAGACGACCTACAAAGAATGTTATACGCCTTTAGCAAACGCGCAAAAAATTTCAATATGGAAATCTCAACAAGTAAGACAAAATGCATGACCATAGCTAAGGAACCTCTGCGCTGCAAGTTAACAATATACAACGCCACTATAGACCAAGTCATGTCATTCGAATACTTAGGGTGCAAAATAACAAGCACAGGATACCTTGAAGATGAAGTGAGGAGACAAGTGAACAAAGCAGCTGCAGTGTCGGGACATCTTAAACAACCAATTTGGAGAAATAAACACCTCAGTATACCATGCAAATCCAGAATCTACAAAACATGTGTGCGACCAATTATGACATACGGGGCAGAAACAAGAGCGGAAACGTCGGTAACAACAGAAATGAAAACGCTAAGAACTATAACCAGTTACACAATGAATGACAGACAAAGAAATACCGACATAAGGGAAAAATGTGAAACAGACGATATTGTAAGATGGGTAAGAAAAAGAAGAAGAGAATGGAAGCAGCATGTAAACAGAATGACCACAGATAGAATAGCCAAAATCGTATATAACAACATACCACACGGAAGAAGACCCGTTGGACGACCACCAAAACGATGGCGGGACAGTTGGCAATCAACTTCACAAGAACTGCTGCAGGGAAACCGGAACTGAACAGGCGCTACGCCTTCTACACGGTGAAGAAGAAGAAGAAGATGTAAATCTTGGATGTTGGTAATTTCCATGGGGGTGTTGATGAGTGTTTGAGTTGCGTTGTTTCCAAGTAGTTCATATTTCTGTCTAATTGTAGTCTTTGTGCAAGCGCTTTCGGTGTTCGAGTTTTCTCTTGATCCCTGTTGTTATACGGTTTCATCAATATTGTAGAATTTACGATGTGTTCTTTTCTGGCTGATATATTCGCAGCGTTTCTTTGCTGGAGATTCTCACGCCTGAGAGTCAATGGTGGTTCGTTTGCTTTTCGAAACATAGTTTTCACCGGAGTTGTAGGAAAAGCTTCCAGTCATATTCTAATTCCATCATGGTGTATTGCATTCAATATTCTTAGGTCCGTATTGTTAGCTGCTCCGTAAACTATTGCTCCATAGTCAAGTTGCGACCGAACCAACGCTCGGTATATTCCAAGAAGGGTTTTCTCTTGCGCCCCCACGATTGGTGTGCTATTGATTTAATTAGATTTAGTCTTCTTACACATTTTGTTTTCAGTTGGTTCAAGTGAAGCCTCCAAGTAAGTTTACTATCTAGCGTCATACCCAGGAATTTGAATTGGTTCTGTATGGACAGAATATTATTGTGACGTGTTTTTCCTGCACAGTTTACACTTTCATCCTGTACTTTGTACCGGTCACATTATGGGAAATAGTATGTACCTCTGTAATTCACTTCTTCTTTGTCTGAAGATTGCGCGTTTTCTTTGGAACTGGATTTTTTCTGGAACCAAGACCTTCAGTTTCACAAAAAAATTGTCATGGAAGTATCTGTAAAAAAAGAAAAGATCAACTTGCCGCCTTGACAGAGAGGCTGGAGATCAAGCGTGATCTCGAGGCGGTCGATGAGGCGCACTGCTCTCTTATGGACACTATCCAATAGGTTGGGAACAGTAATCCAGATTAGGTCGTACCGGTACTTTATTTCCATTGCAAAATTTGTGATATTAAAAATGAATCTCATGTGCCATAAAAAACTGGTCTCTCCTTCTTTTCGTAAGGTTCTCCCATTAACAAAGAATTATATTCAAACCTTGAAGTATATTATTTGATGCACAATTTATCAACAAATCACAATCTTCCAAATTAACGCGATGTGTATTTGAATGATCAATGCCATCCGGAACATCGTCAAGAAAATTTCAATCACCTCGAAATATAAGCACTAGGTTGACTCTATGAATTCAATAGAAATAGATTTGTAAAACGTAAAATCAACTCGGTGAAGACATTCAGAATACGAGGTATTGTTTCGTGTAATTATGAACTGGTTCGCGTATTTTATGCGAACTTCAACAGCTTTTAGGTTAATGAATTTTTACAAGAAGTGATTTAAATATCAAAGGGTTTTCGCTGACGTAGAAGCTATAAATATAAAATAATTGAGTTTGCATATTTTCTCCGGTAGAATTAATAGTTCGCAAACATGCCACGTTTACGTTTTACAATTTCAGTAATGAGGGTGAAATATAACACTGATTGAAGTTTATAAAAATGCTCCACTAAAAAGACCAAATACGAATTTTTCTTTATTTTTGTACTCCATCATGATTGTTGCCGAAGATGAAAATTTATGCATGGTATAACTGACCATTCTTTCGTTCTTTTTATAATGTTGAGAGTTTATCATGCTGGAACATTCAACCATACCAGGTGTAGCTGCAACTAGAGCCACCCCTGTAACTTTTTTTCTATTTGGAATATTTTGGTGAAATTTGGGACTATGATAGAAGATATTTTGAATTTGATAGCAATAATATGTTTGACATTTCGTTTTCGGTTGACATATTTTTGAAAGAGAAACAAATCACAATTTTTTTTTTGCAATTTGCATCTTTCGTTCTAGATGGCCATGAACACAATTAGCTCATCTCAACATCTCCTATCACGAAAATACAAGATTGAATATAACAATTTGATTGCTCATTTTTACGGGGTGTCAAAGTTTATAAAAAGGTGCGAACGACGAAAACGAAATAATTATAATAAATGTTCAAAAATACTACCATTCTCATGAACACAACATCGCACACGATTGATGGTTTCCCTCACTACATTATCTAACTGTTGGGCTGTAATTCCTGCAATAGCCTGTCTCAAACGGATCTCCAACTCTTGTTGGGTTTTAACAGGTGTTTGGTAAATCTCATTCTTCAAATGCCCCACAGGAAGAAATCTTTTGGACTCAAATCTGGCGATCTAGCTGGCTATCTTATGGAACCTTTTGTACCTATCCATTTCTCAGGAAAAATTTCGTCGAGATACCGAAAGTGTTGTGAGGAGGTGCACCATGTTGTTGAAAATATATTTCATTTACAACAGCTAATGGTAACTTGTTAAATTTATCTTGTATCTGGGTCCTCAAAAATTCCAAATATCTCTTCAGTGTCTATGAACCTTCAAAAGTTATAGGCCCTATTGAATATCTTCCCATCATCCCCATCCAGACATTAAACCCAAAACGTTCTCGGAAGTTTTCATCACGATATCTCTACTCATTTCGTTGCGACCAATACCTGGTATTCTGCCTATTAAACATCCCATTGTTGGGCAAGTTGAACCTCATGAAATTTTCATTCAACTTCAGAGAAATAGTTTCTATTCGGATGAAGTCTTTCCGGATAGCGCTCTCTGTATAATTGCTTAGCTTGAACGATATTTTGCCTGCACTCTCCATAGATAAGAAGCGTATCGATTTTTTCACTTTGAATTAACTAATTCGCAATGTCAATAATTAACAATAATGAACGGAAATTTTCCATCGCCAACGTAGTTATTGTTATTACCGAATGGGAAAACTGCAAGAATTGCCAAGTTATTTTCCACTAGAACTCCGGAACCGTTAAGAATAGAATGACGTGAGTGGTACAAAAAAAAGACAAAAAATACTGCTTCTGTAATACCGAGTGACCCGATATGGTTGTCTCGAAAGAAAACCTATTTTTGATTTTTTTTTGCATTTGGGAGAATTTTACTTAATAATTGCGATTCGTAACGCGTTTCACTACACCGTAGCTTCTTCAGACGAATGAATATACAGTAAAATATAAATGAGAATATAACTATAAATGTTCTTGAGTAATTAAAAGCTTATTGGGTTGCTTTTTTCAAGTGGTTATTTATGACAGGTATATCCAATAAAATTAAGGAATAGATTGCTCCCGAAAAGATTCAATAGAGGTGAAGGGCTTAAATCGACTTGTTCATTGATGAGTCTACCTGAGTGTTTGTATTTATTGATTTTATAGTTTCCCAAAGATCTACCTTCCAATATTTATTATCTGTATGCAAAATTTCAAACTGTGGGTCGAAAGAATGATTATTTTCTAAGAGATGATTCGCGTAATTTGAATCTGATTTTTTATTTGAAAAACTGCGTTTATGTTCCGATATTCTAATATTAAAATTTCTATGTATTTCTATGTGTTCTACCAATGTAGAAATTATCACAGTCATTGCAATTCAATCGATAAACACCTGATTTATTGTTTTTACCTGGTTTGGTTTTATTAGTTTTATATATTTGCCTAAATTATTATTAGTTTGGAAAGCTATGTTGAAATTATTGCTACTTAAGAATAATTTTAGTTTCTCACTTGTAATGCCAACGTAGGTTAGGTGTTGAATTTTTGTTTCAATTTATCGACAGGGTAAACTTTTTTCAATGCGATACTACTTTGTTTTTTATTTAAAATATTATTTATTAGTTTGGGATCGTAACCATTATTTTTGGCTATTTGTTTAATCAAATTTAGTTCTTTGTTGAAATTTTCTGGTGATAACGGGATGTTAATCATTCTTTCGACCCACAGTTTGAAATTTTGCATACAGATAATAAATATTGGAAGGTAGATCTTTGGGAAACTTTAGAAATCAATAAATACAAACACTCAGATAGACTCATCAATGAACAAGTCGATTTAAGCCCTTCACCTCTATTGAATCTTTTCGGGGAGCAATCTATTCCTTAATTTTATTGGATATACCTGTCATAAATAACCACTTAAGAAGAAGCAACCCAATAAGCTTTTAATTACTCAAGAACATTTATAGTTATATTCTCATTTATATTTTTCTGTATATTCATTCGTCTGAAGAAGCTACGGTGTAGTGAAACGCGTTACGAATCGCAATTATTTAGTAAAATTCCTTAAAACACAGTACTTGTTTTTTATTACCTATTTTTGAGGAAAAACTAAAATTTAAACCTTTGATACCCCGCAAAAATGAGCAATTAAATTTTTAGATACAATCTTGTATTTTCGTGATAGGAGATGTTAGGATGAGCCAATTATGACTGTTCATGACCTTCTAGAACGAAAGATGCAAATTGCAAAAAAGAAAGATTGTGTTTTGTTTTTAAAAATAGGTCAAAAGCAAAAATTTGCAGGGTGTCCCAATTGAAAATGGGAATGAAAGGTGGTATCGTTTTCGGCATAAACAGAAACGAAATGTCAAACATATTATTGTCATCCAATTCAAAATGTTCTATCCGATTCCCAAATTTCATCAAAATATTCCAAATAGAAAAAAAGTTACAGTTACACCTGGTATAGTTCATAACTACATAAGGTACTTATACTATTTCCGGAATAAATAAGCTGAATCCTTCCATGATTTTCAAACAAAAAGTTCCAATAAACTTAGTAATGTGCTTCGTTTCTGCGATACAGAATGTTAAAGTAAACAATTTTTCTTGGGTTTTTATCAATACAGACAATTTCGAAAATGTGTTAGTAACAAACAAGACGAACGTTTTGTAAGTATACAGGAGATTTTCTGGATTATTATTTAATTTTATTCCTTCAATTTTTTTGATGTTCCATTGATGTGCACCATATATGTTGTCTATTTGAAAACTCTTTCATAATTTCTATTTTCTTTGTTGTTACTGTATTCGATATAATAATGAATAATTGGCGAGTCGAAGCCCTCTATTTCATCTTCATGAGCATTCTGTGGTGAGCAAAGAAAAGTTGAAGAGCAGGAAATTTATTTTAGCAGCTTCATCAATTTTGAGCCGAATATTTCTACCAATGTAGGGCCTCTTAAATCAAACGTAGTTTTCAATTTGGATTTCATAATAAAAATATTTTTATAGATTGTTGTCTCAAACTCAATAAGAGATACTGAATAATTTCTTTCAGTTCAAAAAAAAAAAGAAGATCAAAAGTAAGCATAAGAAAAAATATCACCTTATTTACTTTCACAAACGTTTGGCTTGTATAGTGATGTGGATTTTAATAGATGACACTCGTTTTGACTTTAGGTGGACAATTTTCAACTATATGCTATTGAAAAAAGCTAAAATAGTTTCGATAATAAAATACTGTATATATTGAAACCATAGTTTTGAGGCTTCACCTCCTCAGTTTACGACATATCATTATTGAATTAATGTGTAGGTAATCTGAGTCCTCCCTTTTCACTGGTGTATTCGAACATGAAGCTTTTCCAATAATGCAACCTCTTTACTGGAGTCATGACAATGGTTTTTGTTGGTCTTGATATTTCAGTAAAGTTAACTAAATTTATTTGCATGTTTTCAAATGGGAATGTTTAAATCTGTCGGCAAAGGTCGTACCTATTTACTACTAAGTGGTAAGAAAAATGAAGTAAGTAATCACCGACCTGTCTCTTTTTTAAGTTATTTCGGTGAAATTTTTGAAGCAATAGTAACTGATGAATTTTTTCATTCATCCAGTTCCAAGTTGATTCAATCTCAATGATTTTTCAAAGGTAGGTCGGTGTTAACTAATTTAACTCCTTAAGTTCACTTCATAAGTAGTAGTTTCGATGATGGTATTCAAGTTGATGTTGTCTACACAGACATGGCTACGACCTTCGGTAAGGTACATCATGCAACTTTGTTGTGAATTCTAGAGGACTTTGGTGTGGTGGGGTCCTCACTGAAATGGATAGAATCGTATCTGTCGGATAGACTGCAGTATGTAGCACTCAATGGCACTCATTCCGGTTTCGTTCGTGTCACCTGTGGTGTTCCTCAAGGGTCACATCTGGGTCCCCTTTAATTTTCAATTTACATTAATGATATTTCGGAATGTTTTCTTTATACAAAACATGATTTATATGCCGACGATCTTAGAGTGTACAGTGCTATTCGGTCCTATGATGATATTTTGCGATTTCAGAGTGATCTTGACAGACTTTTCTCATTTGGTCAAAGTAGGTATTTTCAATTAAATATTGATAAGTGTAAGCATATAAGGGTTACAAAGAATGTCAATGTCCTCGATGCTATTTTTTCTGTTGATGGGCTTGTAATTGGGAGGGTAAACCAAATTAAGGATCTTGGTATATATCTGGATTCTAAGTTGTCCTTTGAGTATCATATTGGTCATATAGTTTCTGAGGTTTTAAAATGTTGGGTTTCGTTCTAAGAATTACTAAAAGTTTCAGTGATCCAAGGTCTTTAAAAATGCTATATTTCTCGTTGGTGAGGTGTAATTTGGGATATGGTGTACCTGTTTGGTCCCCTCACTATTACAAGTATATTGACAGAATTGAACGAGTCCAGAAAAAGTTTGTCAAAAGTTTCAACTTTAGATTTTTCAGTCCTAACCATGATTATCAAATAAGTTTGCGTCATCACAAAATTTTGAGCCTGGAGCAGAGGAGAGTCCTTTTCGACATTTTCTTTATCGAATTTTAAATCATTCTTGTTAATTATCTCACTTTCAATGTTCCCGTGTATCCTAGTCGTCGAAATGCACTCTTCTATGTTCCGAAGGCCCGTACTAGTTCATTTTTTATTCTGTTTTCTTGCGAAATATGCGTCTGTACAATTGGCATATTGCTAGTATAGATATTTTTCATGAACCTCTTTCTTCTTTCGAAAAAAATGTCTCATTAGATCTGAATCATCCTGATTGTAGTAGTTTTTAGTTTCCATGATATTTTAATTGATTCTGTAGTCTTTAGTGAGTCTTTTTTTCTCTCTTGAATTTTAATGAAAGTTATAATTTTCACTTCACTTTATTTGAAAAAATTCGACGACGTTTCGCTGACACAGCAGCTTTATCAAGAATGAAAAACAGAAAGAAGAGTATAGTATTATAAACAAATCGTAGAACAAGTTGGATGAATAACAGGAAAATCCACACCGAGCCATTTTACAGTTAGTATGAAAGGTAATAAAAACTAATTAAACAAGTTATTAAACAAGTCAATAGCGGTTCTTGTGATAAAATTTATATCGGTAGGACCTATAGGAGTTTTGGAATAAGAACATCTGAACATAAACGTAGCTTCGATAAAAATAAATCTGATTCAAATTATTCAAACCACCTAATAAAAGAAAACCATTCATTCAATAAAAACTTTGACATATTACATATAAAATCAAAAGTTCAAAATTAGATCTCCTAGAAGCATTAGAAATAAATAGATACAAACATTCGGACAAGCTTTTGAATGAACAGGTAGATGTGAATTACTCACCCTACTTAACTTGTTTAATTAGTTTTATTACCTTTCATACTAACTGTACAATGGCTCGGTGTGGATTTTCCTATTATTCATCCAACTTGTTCTACGATTTGTTTATAATACCATACTCTTCATTCTGTTTTTCATTCTTGATAAAGCTGCTGTGTCAGCGAAACGTCGTCGAATTTTTTCAAATAAAGTGTAGATTGAAGTTAAACCTTGTGTTTTTCATCTCAGTTATAATTTTCATTTGGCATGACAGTTTCACCTCTGTTTATTTTTCTGTTATCATTTTTTGTGAACCCTGGTAATTGGGTCTACCCTGTAGGGGTTACTATGTTTTGTAACAATAAATAAATAAATATTTATTACTCAAAGCATAACAAAAAGCACACATATATCAGATAATGACAAAACTGAAATTTAAGGTGAGAACTCTTCAAAATCAAAACGTTTATGCATAACGCATTCAGCACTCTTTTGAAAATTTTAAAACGCAAGTCTCTAATATGGTAAGTTATCCTGTCGAATACTTTAGTCAACATATATATCGGGCCCTGTTGTGACATAATTGTCCTGCAAAAATCGGGCGTCTACTGATTTCAATCCCTCGTAGAATAATAATGACAGTCACCACCCCTGTCTTGACGAGCTTAGACCAGTGACTCAAAAAAATAAAGACAAGAAAAGGTTATGATCTCTTATTTACGAAATGCTGACTCACAGCATTCCCTATAACCTGACCGATCTCCTCTGTATGACCATCATCCGATACCAAGAGGAGTAGGTACCCACGCCAATATTTCCTATCTCAACATCTACTAAACCAGTAAGAAATAGACCACTCCCAGTATTTCAATCAACAACTGATTCCCCATTGACTTGACCAGAAACACAGTCCACAGTCATTCCCAAAAACCTGTAGCAGTTCTGCAATCTTTCTTTCATTAACCACGAGTTCATTTGAAGTGAACAAGTTCACACTCTTCGCTCTGGCGATGGCTCTCTCCTGAGCACAGCATCTAAGTTTGAGAAAGCGACTTATGTTGTAGAAATCATCTGTAGAGAACACTAAGTGTACCTACTGAGAAATTTTGTATAATCGTTCTCTCATATCAAGAATAACAATAGTCCAAGAACGGAACGCTTCGGGATACCCATAGAGATTAATTTCCCATCAGGCTAACCACTATTGAGAACCGTCTGACATCGATTTGAGAGTACCCTGCAACAACCGTACGTCTCTAGCTTACCAACAAAATCGAGGGTTCAACACAGTCAAATGGTTTTTTGATCCATGCACAATGAAAGTGTACAACGTGTCCCTTATGACTCGAAATCCAGATCATTTCTCGTCTGTTTATTTCCGTTCCGTTATTTCCATATACTTGAATGACGTGAGCGAACAATTCTCCAATACAACAATGATCACACTAAGTTGTCCTCTCTGTTGAATCTTCCAGTATCCCATAAATATATATTCTGGTTTTCCTTGCATTAAATACACTTGTGCTGGCATGTCGAGTTGATTATTAAAGGCGGTAATGGTGCTGGACATTGCGTGCTGATAGATAAGTTTTTTTATTTCTGCACACTCCCCAGTGGTTGTTTGCAACAAATCTGACATTTCGAAGTAAATATTACATAACCAGGAAATAAAAATGTTTAACTTGACAGTTTTCGATTTACTTCTAGAATTAATCGTAAATTGTCTCACAAATAAATTCTAAATTGGATACATGTGAAGTATTACCAAGAGCATTTTTGATGATATACATTGTTATAATGTTGATCTGAATGCTGTTCTTTATGGATTATATTATTGAATTTTTAATTTCCAAATTCAAGTTTTTGTCTTCAAAGTTATTAGGGAAGGATGTTTGGAACTATGGTTGTGGACTTCAGGATTGCCAAATCCTAGTCATTTCGACATTACAACATAAAGGTTGTTAATGAAGAATTTGATCGGAAACCTAAGTTTTTATTATAGTTCAGAAACTCAAACAATATCTGATACGTAGAATATGGAATCATGAAATGTCATTTAAATACATACTCCGAAGTTACTTCATTTTAACGTTCTAAAGAGATTCACTAGGGAATCCATTTGGAATGCCACTTTCAACAAATTTCTGTAAAAGAAAGAGATTCAAGAGAAATTCCTGAACGGCATTCGATGGCTAGCAAATACCTACCGACTTTGATCCTTCAATTTAGGTTTAAGCCCTGAAATAATTAAATATTTTATTGAATTCAGGAACACATTCAACATAGAATGTATTGAACACAATGTTTTCATTGAATCGATGAAGAAGATTTGTGATTTCTCATAATGAGTTTTACCTGGCCAGCTCTTCAACAATTCTATTTACAAATATACTGAGTGATTCACCAGTGGCGCGGTGCTCTGTAGCTCGTACACTCTTGAAGATTCCATTTTTCACAGTATTGTATTAAGAAAGTAAGAATCTACTTCTGAAATTTATTTTGCAGTAAACATGGTATCCCAATTTTCTATAAAAAAACTTTTTTGTTCAAGATTCAGGAGCGGTCTAAACTCTGCTCTAATGTCTTTAAGTAATGAGTTTTTTGATGAGTAGTTTCGTCACAATATTTGTTTTTCCGTATAAATTCATGAAAATAGGCTCTTACATCATGGCATGCCCCTTCGGCCAGAGAGGATGAATACTTTTTTCCTGACCTTTTCTTATTGCCCGAGGATAGCTTTATTCATGAATTGAAATAGATTATCCTCATTTTATACAGGAGTGACTCAAAAAAATTATTGAATATTGTAATTTCATTTCTTGATTTTTCCAAATGGAACACCCTGTATTTTATTATTCATGTCAACGCATAAAAGATTGTGCAATATTTCTGTAGAAGTAACCCTATCTTTATCTTAGTTCATTTTCGAAATATTCGCTTATTTGTAGAAATTTTTGTTGGAAATTCTACAAATCGTATCAAACTCATCTACATGCATCATTATTCGAACAGAAGTTTCTTCTTTCTGTAATGATTCGAGTAGTAAAAAATTAAACCTAAACAAGATAATTCTTTAAACGAATGATAAAATCAAGATGATTAAAACATAAATCGAGGTATATGTTGACATTATTTTTCATTTGAGCCTTCTGTCAGGTGTCCGGACATATCATATTCTGCATTTTACATCGTGAACTGATCAGTGTTTCGTTATTAAACATTGTTGAAGTGAGGTTTGAACCCAATTTCCACGATTGACTGCCATGAAGTTATCCAAGAAAGAAATGGTTGATACGATTTTTATTCTGGGTGAGTGTGATAGAAATTCTTTGTTGGCAAGTAGAGTTTATGCGCGAAGGTTTCCTGATGAGAGGCATCCTGATACAAGATGCTTTCAAAAACTTCTAAATAGATTTATCGAAATGGGTAATATCGCTTACAGAAAACATGAAAAACTAAAATCTGCTACAGCTGAAGACAACCAGTTATCAGTTTTGTTGACAGTGACAGAGGACTCATATAAAATCCAAATAGAGATTCATCAGTTAACAGAAAGTCAAAATTCCGTTCAGAGAATCTTGAAAGTGCAAAATTTCATGCATATCATGTACAGCTGCACCAGGAACTGAACAACCAAGACTATGAAAATCGAATCAATTTTTGCAATTGGGCAAGTGACAAAGTAGCGGAAAATCCAAATATGTTTAGCAGAGTTCTTTTCTCGGACAAGTCAACTATATTAAGGGCATCAATTACCAGATTCCTTCTACAACACAGTTGGATTGGGCATTCAAAACTAAATTGCCTTTGCAATTCACCTCTGAATGCATTTACTGCGCCAATCATCTCAATAATAGTTTCTCCTTTATCTTGAAGATCCAAGTTAATGGTGTTTATGTGCATTGTGATGTCAGTCAAAAATGCCGAATCAGTCAGCCATTTTTCGATTTTTAACATCTACAGTGTCATCAAATCTTTCGTCTAGAAAAGCTGTTATTTCGGGCAATAATTCTTGAAACCTTTCTACGAATTTGCCGCGACTGAACCACCTGACGTTTGTGTGAAGAACTAAATCAGTGTGTTCAGCTGACTCCCTATCTTCCAACTGCAACTTAAAGAGCCGCCGTTGCAAGCTATGTGCACGGATGGAGTTCACAATTTTTGTTGCAATCCCTATAATCTCCTCCCTGTTTGAAATTCTTCAACACAAAGCTTGTTGATGTATAATGCAATGGAATGAATAAAAAATGAAGGGAAATCTTCATCAGCTCGACACAATGCAACAAAACGGCTTTTGTTTCTAGTCATTACTGGTGCTCTATCGGTTGTAATGCACACTAATTTATATATTGGTACCGTGTAGTTTTTGACGAAATTGAAGAAAACGTAATATATATATTCGCCACGGGTATTCCCCTTCAGAGGAATGATTGTCAAAAATTCTTTTTTAGCCAGCATGTCATTGAATACCATCCCAATGAAAATACACAGCTGGGCAGTGTCTGTCATATCGGTGGATTAGTCGAGCTGTAAACCCGCTTCAATAAATGCTTCCTTCACAACCGATCCATCTTCGAATGGTTTCTTGTGTTTCGCCAATATATGAGATATTTCAAACGACGCAATCGTAGCAGCTTTTGATTGTTTGGCTGGTCTTGTGAACAGGGTTTGTTCTTATTTCAAACAAGATATCAAATCACGTATTTTTCGTTTTCTTTTTTCACTCTGTGGCGGAAAATCCTTTCCATAGTTTCTATAAACTGTTTCCTGATGCCTGTCTAAGTTACCACGCTTAGGCATTGCAACTGACGCACGACAAATAAGACGAATGCACTTATCCTTCACCATACAAAAGGAAAATTCTTCCTCGCAATAGTTATTAAAATGATACGTTTTAGATTTCTTCGCTGCACTCATTTTGTACTATTTAATAATAAACTTTGTATCGACGTAGTATTGGCTTCAAGTTACAATTGAGAATGACTCCAATTCCTGCAGGCGCAACATTTATATGTTGTTTCGTGAACGAAAGTCTCGAATGTTCCCGTCAAACGCGCCGCCAGAAATTTCTAGAAAAGCGGCAAGAATAAAAAACGCGGCATTTCTTCGACAAGTACCGCACGTTCCTTTTATAAAGCCGCCTTTTGCCGCTAGCAGAGTGTTATTTAATGACCTAATGAATTTTTGTAGTTTAGTTACCCACTTATTGAAAATTTATTTCTTCTCGAGATCTACTCAAAAAGCACTCGCGATCGACCAGTCGACCGTTTGAGCACTCCTGGTGTAGGGTATTCATTTGACATGATCAAACAATCTCCTCTAACGCTTTCTGCTGATACTGGCTTCTTCTGAAAGGAGGATCAAATTTTTATTGAAACATCCAGTATTTATATCGAGAATCATCTGACAGTGAAATATATTTTATTTTCCGATATTTCGATAAAATTGGAATCTAACAGAATTGAAGATAAATATGCGAAATAGAAATGAAGTCGTATAAAATTATTTTATCAAGCAGTTATAGAATATTTTACGACCTCATCCAAAATAATAAAAATTCAACATACTGGTATACTGAAAAACATGACAAGTGTAAAGTTCATTCCTTTTTCTCCAGATAATAAATTTTTAGTTTTCTCGTAACTCTAATCCCGGTCATTCATCTGCAGCGAGAAACTATAAATTGGGCTTATACCCATCCAAAATTTATGACGCAATATAAAATATATAAAAATGAGTAGCGCTGGGTTATTTGCTTGAAAAATTATTTAACGCATTTCTATTTTATCTCCGTATTGCAAATATATGACTGACACTTGGAAAATTACGACTAATCGGTTTTCGCATCATTTGTGTTATTAATTGAAATTAACTTTTGTTTTTATTATTTACAGAAAATAACAGTAAATATTTCACAGTATGTGATTATGTGGAACAATGAAAATAAATTACATATAGTAGTCGACTAGTTTTTTGCAATTTCAAGTTTATTTTGGTATTATTTTTTTTCTCAAAAATATGCATATTCATAAAAAGGCACAAGACAAATGGATTTGAATTCAAATAGTGAAATATTTATTAATATAGAAAAAATTGAACACTTTGGACTGATTTCCACAATCTTTACTTTTGAAACACACGACCGGTTTCGACAGTTACGTCATTTTCACGTGTCTAGAGATGGAGTTTTGAGAAAGATTATGCTAACGATATCTAATATAAATGTTGAATAGAGAAGTCAATTTTGGTTTTTTATAAAATTTACTTTCCAAACTGTCTAATAGATTCATTGTCAACCCTTTGCTTCATTTGTCGAGAATTTTTGAATTAACTGATATAATTCTGTGATTTGAAAATTCGATCTGTTAAAAAACTGCGGATTCGTCATCTGAGGATAGATACTCTTTTGATCTGGATTCTCAATTTCGACCTTTTTATCCTGCGCAAGCTGCTGACCATTAATTGTATTCAATTCAATATATTCTAGGCATTGAATTTGCTCATGTTGAGACCACTGGAAAAGGAGGTTGTTAAATTAGACATGCATATTCTTTTTCTGGTCAATAAGAATTGAGAAATTTGTTTTCGTTCTTTGCGTTTAAAAATACTGGTAATGTGTCATTTATTGAGGTTGTGTTTGTGTTAGTCTTGGTTATCATTCTTATTATCAATTTTAGTTGTTATCTTTGCAGTTTTCAGTTGCCAAATAATATGGAAAATTATATGGAATACTATGTGTTGGGGTCGGTATCGCAATTACGTATGAAACCAGGATGCATGCCCACAAAATTTACTTGCCAACCAGACAGGAAAACAGAAACATCTAACAGAGCGACCCTATATAGTTAAAAAACGAATGATGATTATTCTTGAGTGTGAAAAGCAATTTGAAGAAAGTACTATAGTTAAAGAGCCATCAAGTTCGAAAGAAATTGCATCTTGTAGTTCAGGTATAGTTTACTAACCTATTTATTAGAATGTTAATTCAGTATTATTGCATACATTGTTAGATTACTTAGGCCGGTATTACAGATTATCTTATATTGCGGCATTTTGTACAGATCTCAAGAAATGATCTACGTTTGAGATTCATTCTGTGGTACTGGCTATAAAACAACATAGATTTTTTGTAACCTTGTAATTTTCTATTTGTGTTCATAATTATAACATTGCATTTAAATAACAAAACATTTGTTTTACAGTTCAGCAGATTGTTGAAGAAGTTCCCCAATTACCACCAAGAATGTTGGATAAAGCAATTCACGTAAATATATGTAAAATATGTAGAAGTAAAGCTAACCAAACAAAAGTTAATTTGGTAAATCAGATGACATCACCCTTGAAGCCGTGTCTATATTATGTTTCTACATCATCTTTTAAAATCAAGCATGATGTTAATAGTAACCCATCAAGACTAAGTATAAATGTTTTGAGTATGTATATTAGTTAATAACTCTTAAATAGCAAACATATACCTAAGCTGATAGGAGCTAACCTCAAAATAATGACAAGTTTATTGTAAAAATAACCTATGAAAGTAAAACAAAATAAACTTCTACGAGTTTACCAATAAATACGAATAAAATATACTTAAAAAGAGGTTTTCACGTTTCTAAAATCGGACGAGCCAAATTCTTTGTTTGTTGCGAGGAACTCGCCGAACATCAATAAATCGATCCATGGAAAATTTGAGCTGTTTGCCTTAACAGAACCTGGCTCCATTGTTACAGATAGATTCGTGTTGTAAAGTCGATAAATCACAAAATCAAATATAAAATCAATCGTAACGCGCAATCATGAGGTCATACATAAGTATGACCTCATGGCGTTTAAGTCAAAATGGCCGATTGCAGTATTTTACTCTTTTATTTTATTGAAAATCTTATTAATCTCAATTTTTTAAATAAAACTATTCAGTTTTTCAAATCCTTTGAAGGTGTTTTCCCCTAAAGTCATTAAATCTTTGATTATGTCATACTATCGTCGTGCCTATTCAAAATCAATCACAATACAGACAATATTCAAATATTACTCAACGAACTGACTAATTTATGTTATTCCTCATATTTAAGTAATTTTCAATTATGTATTAGAACCCAATGTTAATTTCTAATATGTATTTTACCTGTTCTATTCATCCATTTCTCTTTACCTTCATAAGAAAATTGCTAAATTTGTATTTTAGTTTCAAACTCATATTTGTCTTAAGATGAGCAAGAGCACGAAATAGATATAACGTTGAATAATATTTTATCATAATAACAACCAAATTTATTTAATTTTTCATCATTTGTTGATTGTGTCTGTGACAATCAGTATTATATCCTTGTCAAGAATGAATTTTCCAATTTCAACGAAGAATTATATGCCATATAACAGTGGTTCCATGTTCTTGAAACTATTTTCCTTTGTCAAGAAATAGAAACAATGCATTGTATACCTAACATCTCCTCATACAATTGAAATATTCATACTTCTTCAAAATTGATCTCACGCGGCCAATATATCCCGAAACTCTTTCCGCTACGCTGTTGTCCATAAAAAAATGATATACTGTGATCATAAAGCTGCACATACTATTGAAATATGTACGTTTTTTTCTCGCGAACAAATGTTCGGGACAAGCACAACTCGATGATTTGAATTATTCATCCGAATCGAAAGATGTGATAAATCCGGGTCAGAGGTCTCTGTGTTCGGTGGAGAAATAAATCTAATTTTCCGCGCTAGGCGCTTCGAAGAAATATCGCCCGAACGGTAGCTTCCTATTAGAGATAATTTCCATATCTGCTGGACGGTCGTCGTTGCGGCCTCTCCGGTTTCGTATGACGAAATTCGAAGATTAGGGGTGGTGAAAATTTTTCCATATGAAAAATTCGAATCGCGAAACAAGGGTTAACCTTAAAATCTCATAAAAAGTAACGTATGTGTGTTTTTCATATTTTGAAGAAAATATAAATAGCATTCAACATTGAAATTTCGTAGAAATAATAATGATAGAAATACAGGTGTCCAATTATGTTTTATTCAAATGGGACGCCTACATTTCTCATCCTAAATCGCAATTTAGATCAATATATTTTTTTTCAATCTCAACTCTTGGGGGGAGACCATTCTTGTCCTGTCTTATTTACGGCCGCCAAAGATGATTTTATCTGTGCGAGGTCACATCGTCTCCGTAGATCGGCTGCAGCACGCGTTGCCACGAGTTGACTCTAGTGACAATCCACGCCGTCCGCCATATTGCCATTACGTTTACAATGTTAGTGGGAACCATCGACATTTTTCTTCGTGTATGTGACTCCATCCCAGTAGGAAAGGGCACCCAACATGTGCATTAGGGCATGATTTTCTCCGTTGGGAAGAAGAACCCATCACCGACTGAGTTAGCCGAGAAATGGTGATAACGAGAAGCTAAGTGAAGGATTCCGCTACTTCCGCATACGAGGTGAAGCCGACGCACGTATTAGGACCGACGCAGGCAATAAAAGCGAAGCACGTGGATACTTTTCGGCTTATTCAACGACCGCAGAATCCACCACCGCAGCAGCCATCGTGAAAGAAGAATCCGGTTCTTGCACCGTAGACAACACCAAATGTCGCCTAACGACGAATGTGTGGGTGTAGTGTCTTAAGACGACCAGTGCGCGAGTGAACCTACTCGCAGTCGCAGCTCTCCAACGCATGATAAGCTCATCATGTGTCTTAGGTAAGTAATTTTTTTTCTTCCAGGATTTTTTCTTTTCAGGCAATCTTAATCTCTAAGTTTTATGTAACTGACAAATGAAGATGCAAAGATGCGTTTCTCTCCCCCCCCTCATTCAGGGTTTTGTACATATCTTAGATTTAAACAGAGCCTTGCAAACACTTTCGCGTTGTAAGTAGCTAGACCCTACGACTCACGTCAGGACAAGGTTTTCTGTGATTTCCCTCGTCATCATCGCATTGATGCTAAATGGAACGTAAGATAAGTAAGACGCCCACAGACATACTACAGACAGGGTTGTATTAGATTGAAATCAGATAAGCAGATAAAACTTTCGTTTTTCTTCTTTTATTTTGATTTTCAATGGTATGATGTACACGTATGCCCATGTCTTAAATAAAGATACAACATAGTTTTATTACCCGGTATTGCAATATATAGGCGGCCAACCGTGATCTTTAGAGGGGGCCATGTTACAGTGTTCACTATGCTTTCTAACCATAGATCGCCTAGTCGGTCCGTGCATTTCTGAGACCCACTGTTTTGCCTCCGATTTGATCGAGATCACATCGTCTCCGTAGATCGGCTGCAGAACGCGTTGATACGAGTTGACTCTAGAGACAACCAGCGCCATCCGCCATATTGGCAAACCGCAGTTGTTTATCAGCGAACCACGTGTTTTATTCAATCTATCATTTACGTTTATAACGAGTATTTGTGTGAACCATAAACATTTTTCTTCGTATGTGTGCCCCATCCCAGTAGCAGTTAGAAGCAAATTCCATAGTACAATAGCCCTGTAGATAAAGAACTAATTTTAGAGAGGGGTATGTGGCGTTGCAAGATGGACCGTCCGCTGGCGAGAGTTTTCTTTGGAACTGCATACTTTCCGGAGCCAAGCCTTTCAGTTCTTCAGAGCATTAACTTTGGATGAGGCGCACGACTCTATCTGGACACTATCCATAGATGTAACGATTATTTGGATTCGAATTTTCACACATGAGAACAATATTCCAGACCACGTAGCATCTGTACTTTTTACGCATCAATTATGATGGTATAAAGAATTGCTTTGCTCTGAAAAAAGAACTGAGTTTACCAGAAGTAAATTTAGCAATTGCTGATACATTGTCATGCTAGCAAACTCCAGTGTCCACTGGAATACTGAGTAGTAGAACATATTCATTCCTGAGGAAATTCGATGTCCTCTCATGATCAAAGGAGTTGCTTGTGCAGTGAATTCTCTAGAGAACGTTTGAAATTGACCAATTTCAACCGTCCTACTCTTTTATACTCTGCTGTTATCTTTGTTGATGTGACTTCTCAACAGTTATATGATGCTAACTAGAAAAAGGATGGCGCCAAGATACAGTTGTGAACAGAAACATTCTGTTGTGGTTGGAATAGGGCAGGTCGTTAATCTGATACAGAAGAAGAGTTGACAAGAATAAAGAGCTTTGGGTACTCCTGCATTAACCAGAATAGATTCTTTGTTACACCATCAACTACTACTTGAGTCGATCTAGTTCAGACAAAGCAATTTCTAGAGTAGTCTCTTCTCAATTCTTTCTTAAAAAAAGATTTTCGCTTCATCAATTGTTATATATTCAGCTACGCTTCATCTATTGGATTTTCCTACCAGTTTTTATAAGCTCTGTTCCCAACTGTGGTAACTTTACGATAATTTTTAGTGGATTCAGTGCAAACATTGATGACAATATCTGAAAAACAGACATCATAAAAGAGAAAAGACTAGAAAAACTTGTGCAGCTCTTCCGAACTGGATCGGTTGTAATACCATATCTTCCTGGAAGGCGTTAAATATTTATTACGTGGCTATACAAAGTTACCAGAACCGAGGTTGTGGAATGCCTTAGCTGAACAATTTCGGAATTGATCAACATTTTACGATAATATTACTTTTTTCCAACACCTTCAGTATTTACCAGAATCGTCTTAAACTCTCAATTGCAACACTGAATTATACCGATATCAAAGTATTTTCAGTGTTATACAACGCCAAAGATTCCAGTTCGCAGCTTAATATTAACATCGAGATTCTAAGGAGATTCCAGTAGTTACAGAAGATGTTCGAAAAAAGGAACATTTTCGAAATGTTTTTGAAAAAATGAATTTTTAAGCCAATTTCACACCAAATGAAAGCTTAGGCAAATGTGGCTTCAAACAATATATATCAAATAAGCCTGCCAAATATAGTATCTTTGACTTACTGAACATTGCAGGCATGAACGCATTATGCGTATTCAAAGCTAATAGCTCAGTACAACGAGTATCCCATAGTGATTTCCTGGAAAAATGTGCTTGGGAAGTCATAAAACCTCAAATCGAGTTTAGGGCAACCATAAAATAATTACCTGCAGAAGTGAGGTGCCGCGCTCGACATCTATTAGATATTAGTGACGTCGTACCCCCTCCTCCTCAGAGGCCAGAAAATTATGTTGGGCGTTGCTGCATATGTCCTAGAAGTGGCAAAAAATCGACACGAAAATATTGTGCGAAATGCTACAGGTATGCTTGTAAAAATCATATGACGGAAATATGTGTGACCAAAATTGACTCTTTTTAGGGGAACATAAAAGGGGTAAAAATAAGTATTTCTTAGCTTGTAAACATTTTTTTATTAGCTTGTGGTCTGTTCTTTTCAATTTTTTTCTGCATAATTTTTTCACGTTCACGTAGTTTTGGGTAAATGGAAAATATATTGCGTTATGGCAAGTAAAAGATTTATTCTGGGACTTTTGGGTTTTTTTTCAATTTCACAGAGAAAAAATCAATATTTTCATCAGAACTGAAACAACTCCAATCATAAATGATCAAAGGAACTATTTCATTTCGAATATGTATTAAAATGAATGATATTGATTTTTTATTTCGAAATGAAAATGGTCTACAATCGTAAACCACGCGAGTAAATACGTTCGAAAATAGGGCGCGAGTAACCGAGGGTGAAAAATAGTCAACTATCTTTAAGGCCAACAAAGAGCTCACACAAAGCTTACCTGTTTCCTCTGATTGTAGAGCAAAAATTCAATATAGGGTTAAAAAGGGCTGTTCTACTCTCCTAACAAAAGTAGAAATTTCTTTGTTGTTCCTAAAACTGAGGGCGGAAAAGATGAAAGCGGGCATCTTTGATGGATCGCAGATTTGCTCATTAATGAAAGACACAATTTTTACGGGATCGATAACATAGATAGATAGATTTTATTGCGTGCTTTACAAGTTTACATGTTTACACTGGTCACAGTAAAAATATATGAAGAAGATATACAAACAGAGACCATATACTTATTCATATTATAAAATGTTACAACCTAGAATAGAACACAAAGAGACAACAAAGCCTAAAATACAAGAAAAAAAAAAAGTAGCTAAAACATATAAAAACCATGAAATTATGATAATATCATCATGAAATCTGTTGTTAAATCATAAGAAATCCAATAGGGATAAGATAAAATGAACACCACAACACGTCGATTGAAATATATATATGAAGGTATATGAAAAGTATTTTCAGACAAAAAAAAAATAAATAAATATACATAATCACACAAAAATATAGACTCAGGTCAGTGGGAGCTCAGAAAAAGCTGGAGGAGACAACAATATTCATTCTGCCAAGACACTACAGTTAAACAGCGACTGATCGACCCCTAAAAGTTCAGAAGTTTCATACAAGATAACACGTTTTTATCACCGTTTTTTCGAATTCAACAAGCGATGAAGTAAGCGTAGCCGAAGGCATACTGTTATAGAGTTTCAACGAAAGAAAACGAGGTCCATCATGCGACCTACTCAGCCTGAAAAATGGATCATGTATATATTTGTGTTACGGGTATTAAAATTATGAATATCACTATTCAGAATCAACGTATTAAAATTTTTATGCGCATAGAGCAGACATTCGAGCACAAACAGACCAGGAAGTGTAAGTATACCATGAGACTTGAAGACACTCCTGCAACAATCTCTGTACCGCAACCCACCAACGATCCTTACAAAACGTCGCTGAAGTCTGAAAAACCCTCTCAAACTCACTGCAGTTACCCCAAAGTAAAGACCATACTATAAATGGGCCTCACAAAGCGCGTTAGCAGAACTGCCGGAGATACTTCTGTAGATAATCCTCTCAACACATAAATATTTCTAATAAGCTTACTTACAGGTGATCAATATGTACACTCCAAGTCAAATGAGTATAGAGATTTAGCCCCAGAAAACCCACAGTAGAACAGTCAGTAGGCCTCAAACTGAACACTACGTCCTTGGTCTTATCAACACTCATTAATAGACCATTTCCTGAAAATTCAGAGGCACGTTCACGCACACGTCCACCAAGCTACAACACGACATCCAAGTTCTGACACTTCACAGACACAACAGCGTCGTTAATGAAAATCAGGAATAGAAGAGGTACCAAAATAGACCCCTGTGGTACACCTCTAATTTTTCCATATCTGACCAACTATCATCAACGAAAAGAGTCTGAACTCTATTAGTCAAGTAAGATCGAACGAGATTACAGCTCTGTTCATTAATGAGGAGAATGCATTAAATCAGTTTGTTTGACTTGTTCAGAATTCTTTTGGAAAAAAAGAAAGGTTGCGACAAATCTCTACACGTTGAACAACTAACTAGTTACTTTCAAGTGCTTGGATGTAACATGAGCATCTAGTTTCACTTTCTTCACAACCACCTTTTTTATTCTCCTGATAATATTCGGGATCTAAGTGAAAACAAAGGCGAGCGATTGCACCAGAACTATCGGCCTATGGAGGAATGCTATCAAGGTGCATAAGATGGCTCACTATTTTTTAGAGATTTCAGGACAGCTCACTGACTATATCATCTGCAATAATATTCTACAAGAGATAGTTTTTTTTAATTTTAGAATATAATGTTTGTTTGTTTTTCCCTTAACGTGCTCTATTTCTGCCTTTTCGGCTAATGACACGCCAGGGAATTCTGTCACCTCACTAACCCGGGAATTTTGCCGAACCCCTCTGGTGTCGAGGGAAGGGATCTTTTATGTCCAACACATCTCTGTTAGACATGACCGACAGCTTTACATCTCCTCCGAAAGATGGACACTCGAGCAATTCACAGAATCCGAAAAATCGCACCGACTTTGTGGGGATTGAACCCAGGTAACTCTACACAGGAGACGAGCATCATATCCGCTACGCCAACGAGCCGGCTTTGAATATAATAAAATTGGATCAATTTTGAAGAAGTTGTGTTTAATTGTAAAATGGGTCATTTTACATATTTTCTAAACTAGAGCATAACTCAATCATCAGAATCGCTGTTGTGCGGTGTAATCATTCACTATAAGAAATTATTAACTCATACTGCTAGATGTTGGTCATTCTTAAAATTTTCAAAGCAATGTAATATTGATATCATCGAATTCGATACTTGGAGAATATTGTTCAACCCTGCAATCGACATGCGTCGCATGAATGAGAACTAACGACTCGGTGGTCGCTCACGTAATAAAGATGAATTATGACTGAGGCCGATCGAGAGCAGCATCTACTGGAGGTGAAACATCGAAATGCACTCAGCACGTCGATCCGCAAACTTGCTCGATTTCGCTTCCGTATATCTGCACAACCAATGCTCCGGACTTAATGATAGATGTTTTCGATTGGTAGTTACTGATTTACCCAGTTGTGGAGACAGAATACAATATTGTGGCATTAAACTACCTTGGAATACGTAGTGCAATTTGCAATGTACTCGAATATTTGGAATTCTATTGTATGAACTTGTTGCAATTCACAGATATCCTCAAATTATAGGAACAATCATTTGGATATTTGCTAGGTGATGAACAGTATGCATTAGTTTGTGGTAGTGAGATTAAAAATACTCAGATATTAATTCTTTTCATAGGAGCATGGATTAGGGATGAACAAGTCAGCTAAATCTAAGGACCGGACAAATATTATTACCAATAACTATCAATTTGTTTCGATTTGAATTGAAGTATCAATAATTTTGAGATTGTATGTGAATCAAAAAGAGCCTATACCGACTTGTATATTGTGTTTGTAGTAATAGCTGGAGAAATAATCAATTTATTTGCACAGCAAATTAGCACGATAACAATGAAGAAAGCTATAGACCAATAGCACTTACATGCTGCATGTGTAAATTATTGGAAAAAATGATCAATAACAGACTCAAATGGTACTTAGAAAGCAACAATATTTTCTCTCCCAACCAACATAGGTTCCGACAATTCCACTCAACGACAGAGAGCTTAGTCTTCATAGATTCAACAATTTGCAACGCGCTAGTCAACATCTTGGAGCTGTAGCCCTTGACATGGAAAAAGCTCACGACATGCTTTGGAGGGAAAGAATTATCCATATATTAGTCGTACATAATATTAAAGGAAATATGCTAGGTTTTGCAATCAACTATCATTCCAAAAACTCTATTAAAGTAAGAATACTGGGACACCTCTTAGACACATACGCCATCCAAAATGGAGTACCCCAAGGAGGATTATTAGGTGTGACTTTTCTTCTACTGGCTATAAATGACCTAGAGAAAGTTATCGAAACCCAGTCAAATGCACCATGTTCGCTGATGATGTCACCTCATTACTTGCAGGAAAAAACTTAGACACAACCAGACAGATCCTTCAAAACACGATAAGTGATCTTCAAAATTACGCCAAAAAAATGGGATTCAAATTTTCCGAAACGAAAACCACAACAACACTATTCCAATAAGATAGAATCAACCAAAGAGAACTCGAACTTCACCTAGACGATCAAAAACTCCATACTAGAGTAGTAGTTACATCTGGATTTCACACGTGAAAAGGCTGAAAGACGGCTGCAACAAAAGATTGAATATTCTCGAATCGATTGCAATGAAAATTTGGGGTGCCGACCGGAACGTAATAATTAGAACATTCATGCACTTATTCAATCGAAATTAGACTATGCTTCATTAGTATACAATTCAGCAACACCCAGCATATTGTTTGAATTTGGGAGGCTTTCACTTGGTTGAATTCCATTATCAATAATAAAAACAAGTAATGTGTTTTTAGGAATTGTACTTAATAATTGTGATTCGCAACGCGTTTCACAACACCGTAGAATGAATGTACAGAAATTATGTTACTTATATATAGATAAAAATGAGAATATAAATACAAATGCTCTTAAGTAATTAAAAGCTTATTGGGTTGCTCCTTCTTAAGTGATTATTGATGACAGGTATATCCAATAAAATTAAGGAATAGATTGCGCCCTGAAGAGATTTAATAGAGGTGAATGGCTTGAATCGACTTGTTGATGAGTCTACCTGAGTGTTTGTGTTTGTTGATTTCTAAAGTTTCCCAAAGATCTACCTTCCAATACTTATTATCTGAATGCGAAATTTCAAACTGTGGGTCCAAAGAGTGACTATTTTCTAGGAGATGATTCGCGTAATTTGAATATGATTTTTTATTTGAAAAACTGCGTTTATGTTCCGATATTCTAATATTAAAATTTCTATGTGTTATTATTACAGTCATTGCAATCCAATCTATAAACACCTGATTTATTATTTTTATCTGATTTGGTTTTATTATTTTGTATATATTTGCCTAAGCTATCATTAGTTTGGAAAGCTATGTTGAAATTATTGCTACTCAAGAATGATTTCAGCTTCTCACTTGTAATGCCAACGTAGGTTAAGGACTTTTATTCAGAGAATTTATTTTGAAACTGGAAACTGAAAATAATTTTGATCTAAACATGATTTTAACGTATTGCAAAATTTAAAACACATATGTAGAAATGTGTTGGTTTTTGTGAAGATTCTGAAACTAACGTTAGACATTCATCTGTTAGTATGTTTGGGTGCATGTTTCAATAGTAAAGCAACCAAGCTTAACTGACTGATTTTAAGTAAGGAGATTTTTTGTATATGGTTGTTGGAATTCAAAATGGTGTGTTGTTATTAAAACTTCGTTTTGTGAGTTATATAAGCGTATGGTTTAAAAATTTGTCTGAACTATAGACTCAAACTCTAACAATCTGTTATCTATTAACAAAATCGAATATAACGTATGCCTTTCAGCTTAAGTGTGTTGAACAAGTAGAAATTTTAATGGAGATTCAAGAACATATATCTTCTGATCTTGAAATCCTCAATATTTGCACACAATCAATCAACATACCACAAAATAGTTTAAGACAATCTCAAAGTCCCCAAAAAGCTATAAAGGAACTAGAATGAATCTGTTGGAATATTTGGAAATTAATAAACTTGGGAAAACTCTACATAATACTACTTTCAATAGCCATCTCTAAATCAGTATTCTGCCTACTCAACATTGAAGAAAAAATATATCTTGTAATCATTTTTTCACCTTCGTTAGTATTCAACACTTGAAAATGACTTGAAGAGTCGAAGTAAATGTGGAAAACTGACAAAGTTCATATTGTGGAATTTTGTATGATGTCTCAAGTTATGTTGAACATTGGTGGAAAATATTTTCACAATCGAGGCACTTCCGGTTGTACTTGAATTTGACAGCAACTTCGTTCTTTCGTGAAGCAATATTTTCTTCTTTTCTAGAAGAAAACCATTTTGCAACGAGTTCATCAACATTTGGTACAACTCAAATTTGCCTGTAGGGAGATTTTAATATTGGGTTAGTAACCTGAATTGAGTTTGAAGTAATTTGTTCTGATAAATAAAAGAAATTTTAATTTACACTTATTAACTATATTTGTAACGCGTTTCAAAAACTCTGCGCCTTCATCAGGCAAACATAAAGAAACTAAGTTAAAACAATTCATATATATTTTACACAATAGGATTAGAAGTGAGTAAAACTATCTTAGGCAAATTGCCTATTAACTACCATCTAATTACTCAACTCACTCAGGAAACAATTCGAGAAAAAGGGAATTATGGTCGAAATGTATCAGTTGATTCGTATGAAAGTTTGAATTCATTGATTTCAAGGAATTCCCAAAATTAATATCAAGTTTTTCATACGATGAATGTAAGATTCTGAGATTTTGGTTGAAACTATAAATTTTTCATTTGAATAGTTTGCACAATTAGAATTGTTTTTTCTTATTGATGAAACGACGATAATGTTCATTGACTTTTATGCTGATTTTCTGTAACTTCTACCATTATACCTCTTACTCCATCTACCGCAGCTAACTTTGTATTCAACAGATTTATTTCTTATAACTATTTCATTTTCATTATTTTGATGTGTTTGATTAGATTTTTATTAGTTCAGAATGAAATATGTGGATCGTACTTTTCTAATGACTGTTTCAAATCATGACTTACTTTTCAGAAGTATATGTGTTTACTACGAGGATGGTCTGAAAGATTTCCGACCCCAGCGTGAAGATGGCGGCACTAGTGAATGAGAGCTTCCGAGTTTATCTGTTGCCAGTTATTCACCAAAGTTTCAGCTATTTTGGACCAAGTCGAGTATAATGCAATCATTAATTATTTATGTTTGAAAGGCAATACATATATGCTAATAAAAGCGAAACTGTATTATTTGTATGTGTACTCTTCACCATCATATACCACAGTGAAAATTAGGTCAGCTGAATCTAAACGTAGGTATAAGACCTTGGGAAATGATGAACGTTCGATACGTCCAAAAACTGCAACTATCGACGATAACATCACCAGAATGTACCAAATGGTGACGACTTAAAATGAGAGTGATAGCAAAGTTTATTAACATGTCGAAAGAACGAGTTTGTCAGATATTTCATCAACATTCACACATGAGAATCCTGTCCGTGCGTTGGTTGCCGCGTATGCTCACGTTAGAACAAAAACATGTTCGAATGAACATATTCAACGCTAAGATAAATTACTGATACTTGGATACACCATCATACGCCAGAAATAAAAATACAGTCCAAACAATGGACAGCGAAAAGGAAACCGGTTCCATGAAAAGCAACACTGTTTTTTTTTCGGCAGGGAAAGTGATGGCGACTCTTTTTGGAATAATTATGGAGTTATTTTGATCTATTATCTCCAGAGTGGAAAAACCATCTGAAGAGAACACTACGCCTAATAATTGATAAGCTAAAATCAGAACTTATAACAATATATATAAATTTTTTGGCTAGAGAATGCCCCGTCTGCTCGGTAGTCACGAATACCCAGAAATATTGCAGTGCACCTTCCTCTGAATCCTTAGTCAAACTTCAAATACTTTAATTTAAATTGACATTTTATTCAAGTAATATATATTTTCAATGAAATAAAATTATGGCATTTAGATTTTCACAATATTGACAAAACTATGACCGGTTTCACCCCACTGTGGCTTCATCAGATATATACAAAATAATGAACAGAATTATTCCTTATATGATATTCTTAATTCCTTCTTATTATTAAATTAGGTACAAGTACAAAGGGTATGGTGGAAAACCCATCGGCGTTGCTTACTTTATGAATTGAAAAGATTGAGTAATGGAGAAGGATTTAGATCTAATTGACTATTAAGTAACCTACTTGAATTCTTTTCCTTGTGAATCTCTAAAATTTCGCATAAATTGAGTTTTTGTTTATTATTTTCATTGTGTAAAATTTCGAAATTATCATTAGAGTTATGGTTTTCTTCGAATAAGTGATTAGAATAATGAAAATTTTATTTATGATAAATAAAACTAAGTTTGTGCTCGGATAATCTGACTTTAAGTTTCTGAAGGTTCTACCAATATAAATTTCATTACAATCCCCACAAGACAGTTTATAAACACTGGATTTATTACCTATATCAATTTTAGATTTACAGTTTTTGATATGTCGGCCTAAAGAACTATCAGTTCGGAATGCTATAAGGTAATTATAATGCGAGAGGAATGATTTTAATTTCAGACTAGGATTACCAATGTAAGCTAAGCTGTTGTATTTTGTGTTAACACTTTTGATACTTGGAAATACTTTCTCGATTGCTTTTTGAAATTTTTGCGTGAAATCATGTTCTCAGTCATACTAGGATTGCAACCGTTATTGACTGCTATTTGTTTAACTATAGTTTGCTCTTTTATAAAATTATTTTGTAACATTGGGATATTAATGAGTCTATGTACCATACTATCGTAAGCAGCTAATTTATGTGGATAAGGATATGTGGATGAGCTTTGAGTAGTTATATCTGTATGCGATGGCTTATGAAAAAAAGAAAAATCATGTTTGCCGTTAATTCTGTTTCTATCTCTAAAGTCAATTTAATATTATCGTGAATTTTGTAAATGAATGTTTTGATAATTCTAATTGTCTGTTTGTGCCAGTGAAACAACAAATGAAATCGTTGACATATCTAAACCAATAATAACAATAATGTTGTTCCACTGGCACAAACGGAAAGTTAAAATCATTCAAAACATTCATTAGCAAAATTCAGGATAATATTAAATTCACGTTAGAGATAGAAACAGAAAACTCCATCAACTTTCTGGAATTAGCTATTTCTAAAATTAACAGCAAACATAATTTTTCAATTTTTCATAAGCCATCGCATACAGATATTACCATTCACAGCTCATCTACACATCCTTATCCACATAAATTAGCTACTCACAATAGTATGGCACATAAACTCATTAATATCCCAATGTCACAAAATAATTTCATAAAAGAGCAAAATATAATTAAACAAATAGCAGTCAATAACGGTTACAGCCCTAGTATGATTGAGAACATGATTTCACGCAAAAAATTTCAAAAAGCAATCCAGAAATTAGTATAAAAAGTTTTAACACAAAATACAACAGTTTAACTTATATTGGTAATCCTAGTCTGAAATTAAAATCATTCCTCTCGCATTATAATTTCAATATAGCATTCCGAACTGATAATTCTTTAGGCCGACATATCAAAAACTGCAAATCTAAAATTGATAAAGGTAAAAATCCGGTGTTCATTAACTGTCTTGAGGAAATTGTAATAAAATTTATATTGGTAGAACTTTCAGAAATTTCAAAGTCAGATTAATGCAGCACAAAAGTAGTTTTAATTATCATGAATCAGATTCCCATTATTCTAATCACTTACTCGAAGAAAACCATAACTTAATGATTATTTCAAAATCTTACACAATGAAGATTATAGACAATAACTCAATCTATGGGAAATTTTAGAGATTAACAAGGAAAAGAATTCAGGTAGGTAGAAGATTAAATTCCTTACTTCGAATTATTAACGGATAAACTAACGATCGTTTTTTCACATTTGAGGTTTTGTTCATAATAGGACATTTTCTTCATTTATTGGAGATATTTTTCTAGAACTCTTTCAATTCCTCAACTTTCTCTAAAAATCCTCAACCAACGCCTCGACAGAATCATCGGATACAGGAACAAAGAATACTAGCGAAATTTTGGAGAGGGAAAAATAACGAACTCGAACATGAGATCATGGTATAGTTTGATCGGAGCAAAGAAAATGGAAGTGAGGAATTGAAGTTCAATATAAGCAGCATATAAAGTGAAGTAAGCACGAAACAAACTTGCGGAAAAGCGGCCACGTTTACAAAACAAGAAATTTCTGTTTCACCAAGACAACGCAGCGTCCCACCCCTTAGAGGTTGGTTTACATGTCGAAAATCCATTTATTACGGTTTAAGCTACTTGACCATCCACCTTACTCACCAGATCTAGCCCCAAGCGATGTCCTTTAGTTCTATCTAAAATTTGTGCTTGAAGGATAGAGATTCTCGTCAAATGAAGAGCTAATCACTTTCGTGAACCACTATTTTGCAGAGAAAAACACCGAAGACTATATATAGACCGGTTACAGAGATCGGAACATCTCTGGAAAAAATATGTAGTGTTAGGAGGAGACTAAGTTGAAAAAGAGAATATTCAGAATATACGTCTTGTATTTTTGTTAGGAGAGCGGAAACTTTTCAGACCACCCTCGTATATTTGTATAAATCTTCAGATTATGGGTACACCAATTCTATTGCCTTGTGGTTTCGATTTTCGTTATGTGATTCAGTTAAATTATTTGGATTGTAGCTATTTATTTAATAGTATAAAGTTCGTTATCGAAATTGTCTAGAATAAAGGAACATTCAAAGATCTGTGATTTATACTGTGGAAAGTTGCAGTATTTCGTAACTTAGATGTTCCTGAATTGAAGCGTATAAACATTACAATAAACATAAACTACGGTCGAGGATTAGCATCATGAGAAAGAAAGTGTATAAGAATATTTATTGTTGAATAATTTTCTTACTTCGGGGTTTGATCTTGTTTATTACATTAAGTACCCTTCTTTTATTTAAGTTAAATTGCTATTGAAGGATAATTATCAGTTATAACATTCTCTTTGCTGTTTGTCTCTGTCATTTTTCACATTGCTGCTGTTCCACTACCAATCGAAAATTTGATTTGTGCGAATTTTATGACAGTCAGTGTATGAGTTTTACGAATCCATTATAAGGAGAACCAATGAATTACTCTTGCAACTTTCAAAGAACACACTATATCCAATAAGTCACACGCAAAACAACTCACGAAGAATCAGAATCCCGATGTTGTAGGGCATGTAAATGCAGCTACAAAAGAGGATATACTTCTTGATCCAGAATCCACAATACCGTGAAGTTATTCATGTTCCCCGCGAATATACAACGATCTGAATGAAACTGCGATCCAACTCCGAAATATTCAATTTCTATGCACTATACAGAAAATATTTCTTCCCCAAACATATGTTGAACTTAGACAAAGTTTATCCAATCTCGCTTGCGCCATCGAGCTCCGTGCGAGCGAGCATCGTGGAAATATTCGGGAAAACTTTCCACATTCTGTGTAATCTAAGTTGGAATCACTTCATCAGGAAAAAATCCAGTCGAAACTCTCCTCGGAGGTGTGATAAGCTAGCAATCGCTTTTTGAGAATCGGTCGCTTATGATGGGGATCGAGAGAATATCCGTAGAGGTGATGCCGTGGAACTGTATGGCTATTGTTTCTAGTTTCTCTCCTGAGTGAGGCGGATTTTTCAGACTGTTCCAATTTCTATCAATTTCTCCATCTGAACTTTCAATGTTTTCTCAATGTGATATCAGAAGATTCTGGGACAATCTCTAACCTTCATCTTGTTCAGTGGAGTCACTTGTGTACCGGGTGTCTGATGAAATTTGTCTGTAGCGTTATCAGTACTAATATTAGGTGCATAAATTTGTTCCCGCCGTTGAAATAGATGCCTATTAAGGTAAGTGGTAATTGAAATAAATAGAACATAAAATAAGTTTAGGTATTTGTAAATACAACGCCAACAAAATATTAGTCGATTTGTGTCTGCATCCTAAAATTATTCTCGATTAAACATGTCTTACGAGCCAAATTCTCGTCAATTGAGGGAGGTTTTAATTTTTCTGCTTCAATATGAACAAATCTGTGGTTGAGTCTCATTGAATGCTCTCAAATACCTGATGGTGAGGCAGCTATTAGTGGATTTTAACGTCGAAGACCAGCATGGCGGTGGAAGAGAGATTTAGAGGTATTAATTGGTCAAGATTCGTGTCAAACCCAACAAGAATTGGCAGGATCATTAGGAGTGACGCAGCAAGTCATTTCGAAATGCCTGAACGTTATGGGAATGATTGTGAAATAAGGAAGTTGGGTGCGGAACTAGTTGAAGCCAAGAGATGTTGAACGGCGTTTGTGCGTTTGTGAACAGCTGCTTGCAAGACAAAGGGAAAGGAAGGCACGAAATGGGTTCAATAAGATGATCAAGCACAGAAAATCATGGGAATATCCAGGCAATGCATCCACGTCGACGGCCAAACCGAATGTTCACGGTTTTAAGGTCATGCTCAGTATTTGGTGGGATCAGCTAGGCATAGGGTATTATGAATTGCTGAAACTGACTGAAACAATCACAAGCAATCATTATTTAACGCAATTAATGTGTTCTAGCCAAGAATTGAAATTGAACGGCCGTAATACAACGAAAGACATGATAAAGTGATTTTACAGCATGAAAATGCTCGACCTTATGTTGCAAAAGTGATCAAGGCATACTAGGAAACTTTTAAATGAGAAGTCCTACCCCACCCCCCATTCGGGTGGGGTAGGTGGGGTAGGTAGGCGGAAAATCCTTCATGGTTATTATGAACCGTTTTATGATGCCTCTCTAAGTTACCACGCTTAGGTATTGCAACTGGCGCACGACAAATGCACTTATTCTTCACCATACAAAACAAAATCTTCCTGCCAATCGTTATTAGAATGATACGTTTTAGATTTCTTCGCCGCACTCATTTTGTAATACTTAATGATAAACTTTGTATAGACGTAGTATTGCCGTCAAATTAAAATTCAGAATGACTCCAATTCCTGCAGGCGCAACATTTATATCGGCGTGAACGAAAGTCTCGAATGTTCCCGTCAAACGCGCCGCCCGAAATTTCTAGAAAAGGGGCAAGAATAAAAAACGCGGCTTTTCTTTGACAGGTACCGCGCGTTCCTTTGATAAAGCCGCCTTTAGCTGCTAGCAGAGTGTTATTTTATTACGTAATAAATTTTTGTAGTTTAGTTACCTACTTATTAAGATTTTCTTCTCGAGATCTACTCAAAAAACACTCACGATCGATTGTTTGAGCACCCCTGTTGTGGCGTATATGTAATACAAAATATCACAAAGGCAAATAGACGGCTTTCTTCAGCACTTGAACTTGCAAAAGTTTAACTAGAAAACAATCCGAATCAAATAATTCAGCAGAAAGTAATTTATTTCATTCTACATTAATACAGAATTTGTACCACCAGTAGACTAGATTATACAGTTGGCATTCATACCATCAATCAGGACACCAATTACGCTCTACCTCAGTCATTGATAATACATAATATACACAACATATGCCTCCAGATAATCCAATTCATATTTTCCATAACCAGCGGAATATGCGTACACATTGCAATTTTCCACTGATAGACGTCCTAACTCGACCTAATTTATTTCAGAGATGGGATAACGAATCGCGATACGGGTACTATTTTGTATAATGTGCTAATTTGTCAGAACCGAATTTGCAATAAATTAACAGGGTAGGTTGCGGCTACGCCCGTATGACTTGAATATTTTGCAAATTCCTGAAGCAATTTGGGATAATTATCTCTTTCTGCTGCCAAATGGATTCTTGTTTTCATATATATCAACTTTTTGGCAGTGTTGGGTCCGAACAGAGTCTGAGACTAGATAATATTTCCAAACGAGAGACTAATTGGGTCATATCATTACAAAAATAGTCGGGACATTGAATTGAATAACTGAATAAAATCAAAGATATAATGCTGAAATCGACTACAAAATGGAAGCCAAAGTTCCATCGATATTGTTGCAAATATTTTCGGAAAATTAAGTATTGACCTCCTTAATTCAAGTTTCATAACTGGGCTAAATCAAGGGAAAGATTAGAGAAAAACCATATAATGATTCAAAGAAAGTAAGGAAAAAGTATCTTCATCATGCTGCTTCAATTATATACGAGTACGAGTATCGAGTTTTGAATAGATAACAAAGAAGCAACAATGAGTCCGAAGCAAGTTATATGCGAGTTTAATTGTCTCATTTTAACAATTAATTTTTCGGAATGTTTGCTTATTTCCATATTTGTGAAAAAAAATTTAAATAAATGTGTCAAATATTAGCGAAACGAATATTACGCATTTATTAGTTGCTGAAATTTGTTCAGCTGTCTGTTAGACTTATCTCTTCTCGACGTGCCATCTCCATCAATGAAGGTTGGATATCACAACGGCAAATCTCTCTCTGTCTTCAGCGGTTCTGATGAGCTCTTCGAAGTTCATGCCAGTCCACTGACGTATGTTCCTCAGCCATGACAGTTTTTTCCGTCCTAGACCCCGTTTCCCTCGATCTTTCCCTTGATGATGAGCTGTGCGTAACGGTATTTGTCGTTTCTCAGGATGTGACCTAGGTATGCAGTTTTACGGACTTTTACAAGTTTGAATAGTTCTCGTTCTGTTCCAATCCTGCGCAAGACTTCTTCGTTCGTGGTATGCGATGTCCATGGTATTTTGAGAATTCTGCGATATGTCCACATCTCGAAAGCTTCTAGTTTGTTGATTGTTTGTGTTTTAGGGTCCATGTTTCAACTCCGTACAAGAGATTAGACCATACATAACATTTTGAGAGTCTTAAACGCAGGTCGAGATTGATTCGTGAGTCGCAGAGGAGCTTTCTGAGTCGTACAAAACAGTTTCTGGCTTGTTCTATCCTCGATCTTATTTCTGTGTCTGGATCTAGTTTGTTGTCTATCCAGCATCCCAAGTATTGAAACCTATCCACTTCTTCTAATATCTTTCCGTTTATTTGGATTGGTTGTGGAACATTCTTTGACTTTTTGATTATCATTACCTTGGTTTTCTTCACGTTTATTTTCATACCGAACTCATTGCAGGTATTGCTAACGCTGTTGAGGAGTCGCTGTAGACCCTCATCCGAGTCAGCGATCAAGACAGTATCGTCAGCGTATCTGATGCTGTTTATGTTTACGCCGTTAATTTTGACTCCCTCTGAGATATCTGCTAAAGATCTGTCAAATATTAGCTCTGAATACAGATTGAACAGCAAAGGGGACAAGACGCAGCCCTGCCTGACTCCCCTGCCGATTCCGATTTGCTCGGATATGGATCCCTCTATTCTGATTCTAGCTCTCTGGTTCCAATATAGGTTCTGTATCAGAGTAATGTCCTTCCTGTCTAGGCCCACGTCGCGAAGCGACTCCATCAGCAGATCGTGTCTCACTCTATCAAATGCTTTTCGAAGTCTATAAAGCAGATGAAGATGTCTCGTTGTTGATCATAGCATTTTGCGCTAGTACCAGTAAGCTGAACAAAGCCTCTCTCGTGCCCATTCCGCTCCTGAAGCCAAACTGGTCATCTCAATGTTCGCTTCGCACTTGCTAGAAATGCGGTTATGAATTATTTCAAGTAGGACCTTTAATGCGTGGCTCATTAAACTTATTAGACGAAAGTCTCCGCAATCTTTTGGATTTGTTTTCTTCGGCAATGGTATGAAGATCGATTCTAACCATTTTGAGGTATTCTGCCAGTTTCGTAAATGCGGTTATAGAGAGCGACAAGCAGGTCGGTGTTTTCTTTGCTTACTAGTTTTAAGATTTCGGGATAAATTTCATCTGGCCCTGGGCTTTTGTTTGCCTTGAGTTGTTTTATCGCATATTCTACTTCGGATATCAGAATACTTGGTTCTTCCACATTAATGTCTGTTTGGTAGGGCTCTGCTCTAGCGCTCTCAAACAGAGTCTTGATGTATTTTTCCCATTCTTGTAGTTTTTTCTTCTGTGGAGTCCAATAATTTTCCGTCCGAGCCCAATATGTTGTGGACTGCAAATTTCCTGTTCGTCGCTGTAAATTCTTTCACCTTCTTATGTAGGTTGAAATGGTCATGGCGTCGTTGTAGTTCCTCTATTTCCGAGCATTTATCCTCTATCCATTTCTCCTTAGCACGTTTTATTTTGTTGCGGATTATTCTGTTAAGATGTGTTAGACTTATAACTATGCTGAAGTACTGATCGAAGCTATTTATGTATCCCCGAATCAAAAGATTCGAGGCAATACAGGATTGTTTCGTTGATCGCGGTAAGAATAAACAGAAAGGGGTTGTGAATTACTTCTACAAAATGTCATGAACTGGCACTCATAGTAGCTGGAGACCTCAGTAACAGGAATAATTTGCGTCCACATCTTTTTTACGAGAAACATTCAATCTCAGTATCAGTATCAATGAAGATCCATTGTTTCTTTTCAAACAAGTTCATGAATATTTTTTCGCTTATCCCAAACTGCAAAACCTCAGGATATTTGACGAAAGCCATTCAATCCATGTTTCGAACTCTTCAAGAACAAACTCTCATTTTCGCAACTACAACATTTGGTGAAATCTTTACATCATTCCAACACCTACTTTGCATCTTCAGGAGAGGTTTTTCCAAAAAATGTTGTAACACTGTTTCACTTCCTCAGCTTGAATACAACTTTAATGTTTCTCGAACAATAAAACTAGGAGAAATTTCAAACAAATCTTGTTCAGCACTCTCTGGGGTTTTTTTTATCCAAAAAGAAGAGTCGTACTCTTATGGAAATACACACACCACAAAAATTGTCGCATCACCTGGTATTCTGAATTCCACAATCGATTAAGCAACTCGATCGCCATTTCTTTGTCAACATTTGTTTTTGGACATATAAGGGGAAAAAATCTTATCTATGTAGTGACATTTGTTTCCATATGATCTCAAACACGTCTGAAATAAGAATGAGTTTATTTGACTATCAGTATTCATTCAATTTCTTTTCAGTTTTCACGCTAAATTGATGCAAGTTTTCTGTTTCTTGTTGATTTTCGAATATTTGAAGTCATAGTAATGGCTGCTGAACGTCCTGGCCGCTATTTGAGTGATCATGAAGTGGTAAGAATTGTGAGACTAGAGGAGGAGCGAAGCCAACGTTATGTGGCTACCTTGTTGAATGTTAATCAAAGCACTATTTCAAGAGCAATTAATCGGTACCACGAAAAAGGGGAATATGGAAGAAGGGCCGGACAGGGAAGAAATCGGATAACAACACCAGTTGATGATCGTTGGCTTCGTTTAACTGCACTAAGAGTTCGGCACTGTACGGCTAGAATGCTACAAAATGAACTTGCGCTTTCCAGAAATGTGCAGAGCTCAGAGAAGACGATATCAGACCAACGGTGGCTTCTACCAGCCCGCGTCTCACCAGAGAGCATCGAGTTGCGAGACTTCAGTTTGCGAGGGAACATGCGAATTGGGGTATTCTAGGTCCAGGTTCTGTCTAGTATCAAATAATAGACGCATGCCTGTATCAAGACGACCTGGGAAACGGTATCAGCAATATCCGGCAAACCAAAAACTCGGAGGGGGCACAGTAATGGTGTGGGAAACATTTCTTTCCATGGTCGAACTGAGTTAGTCCTAGTGAATAATGGAAGAACGACAGCGGCCAGGTACATCGCAGGTATCCTTGAACCCCATGTTGTAGCCTTTGGCCCATTGATTGGCGAAAACTTCATTTATATGCATGATAATGCTCGGCCTCATGCATCTAGAGTAGTTACAGAATTTCTGCAAAATGCCGAAATTGATATTTTAAGATGGCCATCCATAAGTCCCAATTTGAATCCCATAGAACATGTTTTGGACAACATGGGGTGACAAATTCAGCAACGTAGAACCTTGTAGAATACTTCAACAACTAGAAAATCTGCTTCCTGAAATTTGGAACTCAGTGACTCAAAAGTATATACAAGATTTGTTTGAGGGGCTTCCGAGACGTATGCTGGCAGTAATTAGGGCCCGGGGAGGAAACACTCGATTTTGAAAATGATTAGTGACCATTCGATGCTAGTTGGTTGGTCTCTTCGCGAATGTTTGAAGATGGTAGAATTTTTTATTTTTTCATTAACTCGAAAATTGTTGATATTTTCCATCATAAACTCATCTCTTTTGAATGATATCTTGTTATTTCACACTTCTGAGAGTTACCAAGCGACTCTTGAATGACCAACCGAAAAGTTTATATAGTATTGTCGTAAAAGAAGGGTGATGCGACAATTTTTGTGAGGAGTGTATTTTGAACGAGACAATATTGCATTTCAATTATATTTGAATGAAAAATGAAAATAAAATCACTGTCATTACTTCATGTACACATCTCGTAAAGCAAAGGCTGTTTTAACGGCCAGTAACAATTGATAACTTGGAATATCGTGTTTTTCATGGAACGAACAGTGGTTGTTTTAATCAGGTGCTCATTACTTTTCTCCTTTCTCGTCTTATCCTCAAAGTATATTATGCAGAAAAAAAATTAAAGGATTTCAGTCATTCGGCAAAACGTGGTTTGATAATTTTTTGAGCTGTGGTAATCTACAGGGTGGGGCATAATAGAAAAGCGTTTTCGAAATGAGAATAACTCATCCGTTTTTCAACGTAGAACATTTTTGATTGTAGAAAAAGTGGAAAAGATCATGTTCTGAAAATGAAAATTAGGCAGATGGCGTCCTTGTTCGGCAATGTATTGCTGTAGTCGAACCTCAAAGTTCTGCATCACCCGCTCTAACAAATCGGTGTCGATTGCCCTAACTTCTCTTGTGATAGCTTTTTCCAACTCTTGCAAATTTCGAGGTTTATCGACGTAGAGTTTAGCCTTTAGGTTTCCCCATAAAAATAATCACCAGCAGTGAGATCCGAGGAACGAGAGGGGCACGGCACATCGCCAATACGAGAGATAACATGACCAAGAAAAATGCAACGCACAACTTCCATAGAGGCTCTGCCTGTATGTGCCATGGCACTATTATGTTGGAACCACACATTTCTTTCAATCACTCCAAGATGTCTCATAGCGCACCAAACGGTGACTTCCTCACTGTGAAGTGGGGGTTGATGCAGTTCACAGGAGTTTTCTGCTGCCTCATATTGGCAGTTCTGTTTAGTAACCGAACTGCTCAAATTAAAATGAGCCTCATCACTCATAATTATTACTGGTTCAATTTCATCAGCGATAATTATTTGCAGTCTCTCGGACAACTGATGGGGTTATGGAAAATATCCTTCATTCTGGTGCTAGACAACCATGAACTTATAGGGTTAAAGCGGAGGTCTTGGTTTAAAATTTTGAGAACAGTTCGACTACTCATTCGGAGCGCTGCAGATCGTTTTCGGACGGAATTACAGCTTGTCTCACTCTTTCCACTGAAGGTGGTGTCCTTACACTTCGGTGACGACCGTGAGGTTTCGGATTCATTGCTGATGTGGTCGTTCTGAAATTCTGTATCCATCGGATGATTGTGTCACGTTACGGAACTCAAGCGTTACGACCAATGTTGAAACGCTGACGGAAGCGCTGCTGCACGACAATAACAGACTCTCCCGAATTTAAATACTCTTAAACTGCGAACGCACGGTGCTCCCTTGTCCAGATAACCATTGTGAACTGAATAGTAACTCCTTCTGAATCGAATGACCTCAGCCGCTTCTCTATACTCACTCAACGTTATGTGTACAACCCGTTCCAAAAACGCCCTTCCATTACGTCCCACCCTGTATTTGCTGATATGTTGAAAAATTTTTGGTTTGACTCCGTATCTTTCATTTTGCAAACAGCACTTCACGAAAACATTATTTGAAAACTCGACCCGCGTTTCCTCAACAAAGATGGCATCAACAGGAAATAATAGTACACGAAATCTAATTTAGTGTATCAGTCCGTACCTTTTACTAGTTTTTCTTGAAATTTCGTTTAGAGTTGAGAGAATAACATAAGAAATGTAATTTCGTACGGGATACTCCCATAACACACTTTTTGATCCAATAGCTTGTGTAGAACATTCCTAAAAACAAACATATAATATGAGCCTCAAATTCATTGCAGTGTTCTTCGACATTTCTCGAGCACTTGAAATTACTTGGAGATGAAATATCTTGAGAATATTGCGAGACTGCAATGTTCGAGGATACTGCCTAGCATTTATCAAGAATTTTTGGAATGAAAGAATCTTTCGTGTCAGAATTGACGGATTCATTTCGAATGCAAGGATCCAAATTAATGACACTACTCAAGGATCGATCATAAGCTCTATTCTTTCATTAATGCACGGTCCAGATAACCATTGTGAACTGAATGGTTACTCCTTCTGAATCGAATGACCTTAGCCGCTCCTCTATACTCACTCAACGTTATGTGTACTACCTGTTCCGAAAACGCCCTTCCATTACGTCCCACCCTGTATTTGCTGAAACGTTGAAAAATTTTTGGTTTGACTCCGTATCTTTCATTTTGCAAACAGAACTTCACGAAAACAGTATTTGAAAACTCGACCCGTGTTTCCTCAACAAAGATGGCATCAACAGGATGAAATAATAGTACACTAAATCTAATTTACTATATCAGTCCGTGCACTAGTTTTTCTTGAAATTTCGTTTAGAGTTGAGAGAATAACATAAGAAATGTTATTTCGTACGGGATACTCCGATAACACACTTTTTGATTTTATATCAATTTTATTTCCAATAATGAATGATTTAAGTATCTCCTGCATTTTTAACTTTCAACTTCGGTCCTGACTGCGCGAAATAATCGCTACAGTTCCATCATAATTGCGAAATTCACGTTAACGAATCAAAATAATCAAATTTGGACGGACCCTTTTCTGCCTTAATGAATGAGATATCTCCGGAGAGCATTGTGGTCAGCGTAGGGAGCCTCCAGCCGGCTGCCAGTGAATTAATTCCGGTCTGAGAAGATGAAAAAGGGGAGTTGGAAAATATTCGAAAACCGACGCGATTTCCCTCTTTCGACTTAATTGAAATCATAGTTTTTTTTCTGGTGGTCCAAAAGTTGATATTGAAACTGACGAAGATGAAAACCCGCAAATTTGATGTTTACAGATTGTCTGGGCTCCCATCGTGGTCGGAACTTGGAAAATGAGAAAATGTAACAAAAGAAAGTTTGGAATTGAAATGTTGACAATAGGAAGTGCGTCTTTTCGTCCTGACTTCTTAGATAATAGTGCAACTTCTCAGACAGAATGAAGTGTATATTCCTCAATGATTTCTCTACGATCTACCGTGAAAAAATACAACTTGTGACAAATATACAATTGACTAACATTTTTTTCGACTACAGTGAAATGAAAATTTGTTCTTAAAATTTTGAGAATATTGATTAAAAATTTTAGAATTATTTGAACTGAATGTATGAAGTATAATATATATGGAAAAATTGATTGAGTAAGATGGAAAATAACAAAAAATCAAAATTCTGAGCTGAAATTCGAGAAAATTGACCTTTCTTGGCGATGTTCTCGAGAACTTGAAATTACATGGAGATACAATATCTTGAGAATATTGCGAGACTGCAATGTTCGAGGAGACTATATATATATATATATATATATATATATATTATATATAGGGGTTTTACCCCGACGAGTTGCCCATATATCTGTTCATGCAATCAAACTGATTTCATGAAAAAATATAAATCCACCACCCGGTAATTAATACCATTGCCAGGCAATGATTATAATCAAAAGATATCCTGGAGTAATTATATATTAGGATAACGTTAAATGTTATGAGAATATATCAATCTACCAGAATATATACATACTATAGCATCATCAGACAATGATATCAACGTACCAACGAGTAGTATCAGAGGCTTTCTCCCCGGAAAAATCCAGTGTACGGACCTTAGTCAGGTAACACTGAATGTTACTCATTAATAGTTTCCTTTGTGTGAAGTGGTGAACGATCGAATAGAATAATGCTCTGAATATAAATATGACAAAATTGTCAGTTAATTATATTACATTTATATAAACAAATAAATAAAATATGAAATGAGATTCTGAGCAGTATAAACTAAAGAGAAAACCTATGACTCTACCTCATTATTATTTTCGGAAAGAAACCTACGAAGAATATTACAAGATTTGATGACTGTTATCTTTGTAACTGTTCAAACAAATTTTCTTCAGACCCAAAATCTCAATACTTTTGTGAAGATTTCTAGGAATAACGCCCGTTGTAGAAATAATAATCGGTAGAATAAATATTTTCTTCATTTTCCACATTTTTTAATCTCAACGCCAAGCATCGTATATTTAGAAATTTTTCATTGTATTTATTTTGTATATTATGTGTGTCGGGTATAGCAATATCAATTATATATGTTATTTGATTCTGTTTATCATTAAGAACGATATATGGTCTATTGTGTTTTACAGCTCTGTTGCAAAGAATTGTTTTATCGAAATAAAGTTTATATTTGTCATTTTCACAAATAATCTCAGGTTCATATTTGTGAAATTTTTTTCTTTGGGAATTAGGTCATGTTTAATTCCTAGATTAAAGTGAATAATATTAGCGACGGCATTATGTCTTTCTAAATAATCTGTTGAAGCAAGGACTGAGCCAGATGATAATATATGAAAAACTGTTTCTGAAGAACAGAAACATCTACGGCAAGAATCATCTATATTTTGTTTGATGATGTGTTTTCTATAATTCCTCGTGAAAACAACCTGATAGCAATTGCCAAGCCTTCTGTTTCAGCAAACAATTCCCCAGATACTAACCATTTATTCGATGCAATTTCATCAATATAATCATTTTTCAATTCTTTAGGGTGCTTTCCGTGTAATTCCTTCTGCATCCAACTTTATCTTTTAGAATTATCATCAAATATATCAAAATCTACCTTTTGCATTGTCAAGTTCAGAGGTGTAAGATTATAATCTGAAGCAACAACATTCTCATGTAATGTAGACATTCTAAAATTCTAAATCTGTTTACTATGAAGATTTTTCAAATCAATTAATCCACGACCTCCAAGATGTCTAGGTAGTGTAACTCTCTGAACAGCTGACTTTGGGTGGTGCTTATGATATTTACAGAGCATTTTCCTCGTTTGACATTGTAATTCATTCCAAACGAAGATGTAAGAATAGGAACAGCATAGGAGTTGATAGCTCTGAAAAGGTTTTTACTAGTTAAATAACTCTTGATGATAATTCTAAGTCTTTTGTAATATGAACTTCTAATATTTTCTTTAGTGCTGCTATGGTTAATTGTCTTCTCTTGACAAAATCCAAGATATTTATATGTATCTCCTTGATGTATTGGCTCGATTTCGATATTGGAAATCTTTATATAATCAGAGGTGATCTTTCCTTTTCAATAGAAAAAGTTTTACATTTTGGAAGCCCAAATTTCATATGAATATCATTGGAATAGTTGAAAGTAATCTCAAGTAGACTTTTAAATAAGATCTGGTTCCGGCATATAATTTAATATCATCTAAATAAATTAAGTGACTTAATTTGAATTCAGTTAATAGACTCTTTATTTTGAAGCCGAAACCAGTAGCATTTAATTCATAAATAATGGATTGAGACAAAGGCAAAACCAAAGAGCACTTAAAGAATCACCTTGAAAAACGCCTCTTTTGATTGGAATTACTTCGGATTTTAACGATTGTTTTGAAATATTTAAATGAAGATTGGTTCTCCAATTTTTCATTACAAATTCAAGAAAATGACGAAGTGTCTTATCAATTTTATAAATTTCAAAATTTCTTGAAGCCATGAATGGGAGAAGTATCAAAAGCCTTTTGGTAATCAATGAAGGCTGTATGAATATTTCTCTTCTTAGTTTGAGCTTGATTCAAAGCAACAGAATCAATTACAAGTTGCTCTTTAGTACCAAGGTGTTTTTTCTACATCCTTTTGATGTTCGGAAAGAATATTATAATTCTCCAAATGTGCATAAATTTTTGGGTAATACATGCAGTTAGAATTTTATATATTGTTGGAAGGCAAGTAATTGGTCTATATTGAGACGGATCAATAGTATTATCACTTTTCGGTTTTAAATAAGTAATTCCTTGTGTGAAAAATAAAGGAGTAGCTGAGGGTTCTTTATATATATATATATATATATATATATATATATATATATATATATATATATATATATATATATATATATATATATATATATATACCACTCTACAGGCCAAGTAGGCCCATGGCTTCATTACACGTTCTTCTGCATTTCATTTTATTCATAACTGCTCCCTTCCAGTCCTTCACTCCAAGCTCTTCAATATCTTTCTCCACCATCTTGATCCATTCTGTGCGTAGTCTTCCCCTGCCTCTTCTTCCCGTTATTCCCCTTGTCAAAACTTGTCTTGTTGTTCTATCGTCTCCCAGTCGGAAAACATGGCCAAGCCATCTCATTCTTTGTGCTCTAGCCACATTTGTTATTGATGGTTGTCCATACAATTCTTGAAGCTCGGCGTTCGTTCTCCTTTCCTAACGATTTTCTACCTTTTTTCCACCATATATTCTTCTGAGTATTCTTCTCTCGAAAACTTCTAATGTATATTTTTCCCTCTGATTCAACTTCCACAGTTCGCAACCGTATGTTACCACAGGCCTGATGATCTTCTGATAAATTTTCTTCTCCGCGTTTTTCGACATATTTTTGGACCTGAGCACTCTGTATACTCCTCCTAAGCATTTTGTTCCTTTAGCTATCCTTTCCTGTATTTCTACTTTCTCCTCCTCTGTTCTCGTCAATGTTACACCTAAATAGTTGAACTGTTCTACCTTTTCAAAGCAGTATGTCCTATCTTCACTAATTATTTGCAGATTTGAGTGCCTTTCATTTTCTTGTTGTCCTACTATCATATACCTGGTTTTATTTTCATTTATCATTAAATCCTTTCTTCTTGTAGCGGTTTCTAACTTCCTGAATTCATTCACCAAATGTTCTCTTCTTCTGGTCACAATAACTATGTCGTCTGCATACGCTAAAACTTGTGTCTTTTGATATTATACCTTTGCTAGTATGCTCTCTTCTATTTTCATCCATCCGATATTGAAAAGTCCCTGTCTCAGGCCTTTATCAACACAGAATTATTCCGACAAATGTCCGTTCATCTTAACTTTACAGGCGGTATCCGTCAATGTCATTCTGACCAGCCTTATTAGTTTGCCTTTTATTTTGAGTTCATCCATTGCTTCATATATATATTTTCTTATTATTCTATTATAAGCCGATTTATAATCGATGAAAAACATATGGAGTATCTTGTTTTGATCAATAGTATTATCTATAATTTGCTTCAACACAAAAATCTGATCCATGACTCATCTATTTTTTCGGAACCCACACTGATACTGTCCTAGCTTTGGTTCTATTATTTCGTTCAGTCTATTTTTGATAGATATCGCCATAATCTTGTAGATAGTGTCCCTTAAGGCAATCCCTCTATAGTTCTCGCAATTGGTCGTATCCCCTTCTTGTGCAACGGATATATTAGAGCTTGCTTCCACCTACTTGGCATTTTCTCCTCTTCCCAAACTTTCGATATTATAAAATATATATTGTCCTCCATTTCTTGTCCCCCTATCTTCAACATATCCGCCGTGATGCCATTTCCACCTGGCGCTTTGTTGTTTTTAAACAATTTTATGATTGATATTATTTCTTCCTTATTTCGTGATTCCTCATACGCTTCATTTAGGAACGCCCCTTTATCGTTCGCATTTTCACTAGTCTCTTCACTTTCCCCGTCTAACAACTCTCTGAAATACTCACTCCATCTCTTCAAACTTTCTTCTATTCCTCCCACCAACTGCCCATTTTTGTCTTTGCAGAAATATATTTTATTTTGCTGATAGAGCCTCCTCTGATATTGTATATTTTTATAGAATTGTCTCGTCTGTTTTCGCATATAGTTGTTTCCAGATTTTCTATTTCAGTCTCTATATATTCTCTTTTCTTTCTCCTGCATGAGCTTTTTGCTTTTCTTCTCTTTTCTATATACATCTTCTGGTTCTCTTTTGTGTTGTTTTTCATCATATTCATTCTGGATTCGTCTGTTTCAAGTACTACTCTCCTGAACTATTCATCATACCAACCTCCTTGATCTGCTTTGCTATCATCTTTTAGCAGCATATCTGCTCCTTCTTTCATCATCTGTTCCAACTGTCCCCACTGATATTCAACGCTTTCCTCTTTATTACTGGAAATTCTTTTCATAATTTTGGTCTGAAACTCCTTCCTAATATTCCCATCATTCACTTTTTCCACTGCATATCTGATAACTTTATTTCTTTTACTTTCCTGATGTTCTGGTTTCCTATATTTCATCTTGGCTCTCACGAGCATGTGTTCTGTGTCCACGTCTGCTCCGCGTAAACTCCTTACATTCATTACATACTTGGCGTCTTTACTCTCTATAACCATGTGATCTATTTGATCAACTGTTCTGTTATCAGGTGATATCCATGTACCTTTATACATATCCTTATGCTGAGAATAGGTTGTGACTACTCGAAGATTCCGTTCGAGGACAGTGCCTATCATTTATCAAGCATTTTTGGAATGAAAGAATCTTTCGTGTCAGAATTGACGGGTTTATTTCAAATGCAAGGATCCAAATTAATGACACTACTCAAAGATCGATCATAAGCCCTACTCTTTCATTAAAGCACGGTACTCCCTTGTCCAGATAACCATTGTGAACCGAATGGTAACTCCTATTGAATCGAATGACCTTAGCCGCTCCTCTATACTCATTCAACGTTATGTGTACTACCCGTTCCAAAAACGCCCTTCCATTACGTCCCACCCTGTATTTGCTGAAATGTTGAAAAATATTTCGTTTCACTGCGTATCTTTCATTTTGCAAACAGCACTTCACGAAAGCATTATTTGAAAACTCGACCCCCGTTTCCTCAACAAAGATGGCATCAACAGGAAATAATAGTACATGAAATCTAATTTAGTGTACCAGTCCGTACCTTTCACTAGTTTTTCTTGAAATTTCGTTTAGAGTTGAGAGAATAACATACGAAATGTAATTTCGTACGGGATACTCCGATAACACACTTTTTGATCCAAAATCTTGTGTAGAACATTCGTAAAAACAAACATGTAATATGAGCCTCAAATTCATGGCAGTGGTTTTTGACATTTCTCGAGCACTTGAAATTACATGGAGATACAATATCTTGAGAATATTGCGAGACTTCAATGTTCGGGGACATAGCATTTATCAAGAATATTTTGAATGAAAGAATCTTTCGTATCAGAATTGACGGTTTCATTTTGAATGCAAGGATCCAAATTAATGACTCTACCCAAGGATCGGTCATATGCCCTACTCTTTCATTAACGGCCTGAATGGTATACTCCAATATCTCAATGTACCAATAAGAGCACGTTTATATGCGGATGATCTTGTTGTTTATATTAGAGGTACACACACCAGCATCAAGGAGGCATCTCCTCAAATCTTCCGAAATAGCTTGAATAACTGGAACCACAGAACCTGTTTTCAAATCTCCACTTCCAAAACACACTGCCTGCTCTTTTCGAAGAAGCCAACAAATTACCGACCTAGACTTATACTCAATGACCATATTCTCCAAATTGTACTATCAGCGAAATTTCTTGGTATGCATTTCAACACGAGGCTAAACTGGAAAATACACCTCAATCAACTTATATTGAACTGCCAATAACGTCTCAATATAATGAAAATAGTAGCCAAAGAAAATTGGAGAGTTGATGGGCCAAATCTTGAGCGGTTATATAAATATCTCGTCAGTTCATGCCCGGATTATGGAGCAAAAGTGTACAATTCAACAAACAGCTTTACTTTAAATCAACTCGGAGTGATTCAGAATTCCACTTTACAGGATTATTCTTAGAGCATTTACAACAACACTTGTCGATAGCCTCCGTTGGGAACTTGGAGAACTTACTTTTGGATTGAGAAAACAAATCCTGAGTTTCAACTACGCAGCAAATATACGAGCATATCCATACCACTCCTGTCATACACCAAGACTCACTAGAACCTTCACAAATACACCAAGGCTAAACATTTTTATGAACGAATTAGGATCATCTCAGCAAATTTCCAACTCTCTCTTCCCGAACCATTCCTGACGCTTCATTAGAACTATCATCCATGACTAATTGAAAAATTATATTGTATCAGCTACCTCACCAACTATGACAACCATAGACGGCCTCTACCTCCTCTCTTCAAGATCAACAACCTCTGCCTAGTCTGTTTTTTTCAGGAAAATGAACTCATCACCAAGATAAGTGGAATTAATTGTATATAGAAAAGAAGCATTTGTTTGTGAAAAAATTAGAATCTAACTCTATAAGATTTTACTGATAATTATAATGTTTATTCAAACATCTATGTAGAAGTACTTGACTTTTTCTTCCAAGATCTCAGGGACAAATTTAATTGAATTAGAGTATCATTCCTCATTTTTTCACTGTGTTTATCCAGAGGGGTAGTTACGTTTCAACATAAACAAAGCCCAACAATCAAAAACAAAAATTCAACACACTACTAGCCGAATATGATGAATGCCAAAAAATCTACACAGATGCCTCTAAGTAAACAGTAAGTGTAGGTGCTACTACCGTAACCAACAGAGGCCAGTCTCTCTTCAATCTCTTTGTAGCCTCGAGAATTCTTTCGGCTGAGTTGTATGCCATATTACAAGGCCTATTATTCAGCAATCACCAACATGTTCAAATGAATTACATTATGATAACCGACTCAATAAATTCAATGCACTGTCTACGACAAATACATGCATAACATCCTATGGCGCAAGAAATCTACTCTATATTGTTTCTCGTTTCAGAAAGGAAAATTCCTGAATCCCCCATCTGCGCTGCGTTTTTTTATTTCTTTCTCGCAATAAATTATTATTTGAATTTCCCGAACAGCCAGCGCTACCTTGTGTTCTTCATATTGAAAAGATAATGTAAATGAAAAGTATTTTCGATTGCCTTTTTTTTTCTCTCTTCATGGAACAACAGATGGAGCTAAAAGTATGATTCTACCTGATTTATATAAAATTATTCCAAATAATCCCCATTTAACTTTTCGCAGCACATTCAATCAACAAAACACACAACAGTCTCAGACAATCTCAAAGTCTTCCATAAATGCAGAAAGGAATAAGAATGCATGTGTTGGAAACTGATAAACTCAGGAAAACCCCATATTGTACTACTCTTAATAGCCAACTTGAAATCACTATATCCCCCCTACTTAACATTTGAGGAAAATATATCTTGTAATCTTATTTGTACCTTAGTATTCAGCACTTGGAAATGACCAAAGGATCCAAACCAGTCGGGTATAAACAAATAAACGTGGAATTTTGACAGAAGTGTTTTTTCTCTTTCATATTTCGAAATGGATTTCCACAAAATAAATATCATCAATATCATTCATGATGAAAAAACATCATGAAAGCTTCCGCTTTGATGAAAGTACTAGAATTCCAGATCTATAAAATAGTGCGATAATATGTCAGAGTAGTGTACTTATAAAATTGCCAGACCGGTAGAAAAACTCAAGTCCGATCCGGTAATATTGACTCTCGCATATTTCACATTGCGAAAAACGAAATTCCACACGCAAATATTCAAACTCACTCTGATTGAAAAACTCCTGAATATTAGAACGGGGGACATTATTTCCACGGGAAGAAATCGCTCGCTTCGCAAATTAGAAAAAAATGGAGCTATATAATTTCCTTTATGTGGCAAGGAATTCTGTCTTCCGACTGGTCTTATCGTAATCGAAAATGCGATTCTCCTATGTGCAAAATTGAAATACGAGATGGAAATATAGATATGACGACATTCTTCTCTAGAACTGAAAGGGTTGTGTTCTGAAGTTTACGGTCTGCTGATTGAATAAGCAATTTAATATGATGCACATTTTGAGGGAATATTGTCTGGTGAGCAGTTTTCGTAGGTTTATTGAAACGCCCAGACCAAAAATAAAAATAAATCGGATTCTTCCATTATAGGATACAGTGCCGCCCGAAAGAATGGAACGAAATTTACAGTTTCTGCATTAGGATTGGGAAAAATAGGATTGTTGTTTCATATAGCAACTCATAAGTGCAGTAACTCATTAGAGTATATATCAGATGATAAACAAGATCGCCACGTACCGCTGTTTATAAAATTTTTTTTTTTTTACTGTGCTGATCTGTTGTGAAACTCGCTTCCATCAACCATCGTTCCAATAACTTACAATCTGTCCCTCTTCTATAACCGAATGAACACATACATTGATTGAATCATCTTTGGTATGACAAGCGTCGCCTTCCAAGAGTTATGAATGGAAAAAAGGTCCTATTAGTTAACAACACGAAAGTGCGAGCAATCATAAAAGAAAATTAAAATGTCAATAATCATTTTCCAATGAACTCTTGATTACAAACTGGTGATAGGAGCGATATATTATGTTGATTTTCTAGATGAGCTCAAATATTAACTCAATTCAGAAAAATGAGATCTAGATGAAAATTATTGGGGTTTGGTCGGGACAAGGTCTGTCGGTTTATTCAGTCATATATAGAATTTCGTTATTGACCAATTTCCGATGTCGGTCACAGAATTATCTAAAATGTGTATGTTAAGAGCCAATGAAATCTTCGGTTGAATTCAAGAGAAAACCATTTAAACTACCCCAAATCAAATTTTACCTTCCCTCCTTTCATAAAGTAAAACGAGATTAAAAAATCGGAAATATCACTGAATGACTTAATTTCATTCCAAATTAATTAATTATTTCTGACCGGGTCCCAACTCGAGACAAATTTCCCATTGAAACTTCTCTCCCCGTTTTCTCTCGCGGAAAAAGGAAGAACAACAGAGTGGATGGAAAAAGCGATTTTTAAAAGAGCAGCAATCCACTTCCGAACAAAATGAATTCAGCACTTTGCCGCGCGGCCATATTTCAACTTATCTGTCATACACTCGAAAATAAAATTAAAAAGTGCTTTTCGTGATTTGCCGCAAAAACCAATTTTCGCCGGTTGTTTTATGCGAATGAGTGATTTGCTAATAAAAAAACACGATTTTGCTTTCTTTGTGGTATTTTATGTGTTACTTTTCGAGACGGTTAGGTGCGATGAAGCTCGGTTTTTTTTATATGAGGTTGGCAATGCGTACAGGTTTTTGCATAAATGGGGCTCTGCGGGTCGACTAATTAATATTCAGGATCTATTTCGGAACGATTTACCGGTCTTTTTCCAGTAGGGATGAGTGTGAATATTTCAGAATCTTCTACACTGTTTCCTGCTCATTCCATGATGAACTGAAGCCTATTTTCCTTCAACTGAGAATATTAATAAGTTTTTGATATAAGATATAAATATAACAGTTATAACACGGGGTTTGAATGAGGTTTTTTAGTGAATAACGTTTTGCCTCTAGCTATGCATATGTGGAGAAGGTGTGGGCTAACCAACTCAGCTTCAAGTTATTCGGCGCCACCACGTTTGGTAAACAACTTGAACGAGATAAACTCGTCACGATGTTTGTGAAGCTACTATTGAAACATTAACGTTCCCTGACACAGAAGAAATTTATTACTCTACAACGGCACAAGTTAACCACGTTGGTCTGTTGATTCAGGAAATGCGGACAGATCGATATGTATAAAATAGTGATAGGTTACATACTCACATCTAATATGATGTTTTGAGAAGAAAATCGACATTTGAGATCTTGGACCAAACCAACTAGTCAAATTGTGATCACAAGATGATGGCAGTTTAAATATACAGTCTTCTTCTTCTTCTTCTTCTTCTTCTCTAAATAGGACGATGTCCTGTTTTTCTGTTACAGCCCCTGCTGCGAACCGGAGCTCCAGCACTCGTGCCATCGCTTTTTCGGCCTTCCTATGGGTCTTCTAGTGTTGGGTTTTTGTGTTTTTGCCCACTTCGCCATACGTTCGGGGCCCATTCTGTCTACGTGATCTCTCCATAGGCGTCGACGTGCTCTTGTCCACCTCACCACATCCTGGACACCTAGCTCCCTTAGCGTATCCTCATTCCTTAATCTATCTCTGCGTGTAATACCTCTTATAGCTCTTAGTGTTCTCATCTCTGTTGTCCTCATTAGTTGTTTTGTTTTTGTTGTCTCAGCTCTTGTCTCAACCGCATATGTCAACACGGGTCTCACACAGGTTTTATAGATTCGGACTTTGCTTTCTGTGCTTATGTACTTATTCCGCCAGATATTACCATGTTATATTTTTCTGCTGTTACTTTGAACTTTTGTAGTAGGCGTTGTAGGTCGTCCTGATTCTCGGCTATTAGTAAAGCATCATCTGCGTAGCACAGTATTCTCATAGTTTTGTTACCCATCCTATAGCCTTGGTTCATTTGGTTAATACCTGCTATTATTTCATCAATGATTAAATTAAATAGACATGGGCTGAGGCTGTCACCTTGTCTAATGCCAGCGTTAATTTTGATCTCGCTTGTAAGTCCCTGTGTAGTTTTTCCTTTCGTCTTATTAGAGTTATTTAGTTCTTTGATTATGTTTATGTATTTATTGCTTAAGTTTTTATTTCTAAGGATAGTGATCACATCGTTCATTCGAATTCTGTCGAATGCCTTTTCCAAATCTATAAAACATATAAACATCGGTTTGTCAAACTCTATGGACTTCTCCACCAGTTGCCGCAATATAAAAATTGCGTGTTCCATGTCATTTGTAAATCTTTCCCAATATATTTTTTTTAATTCTTTAATTTTGTTCGTTGTTCTATTTTTTTCTGTTTTATATCTTTGGTACTCTTCTGTTGTTCTGTGATTGACATAACTGATATATGCGTTCTTATTTTCTTTTGCTAAATCTTTGATTTCCTGTGTGAACCATGGTTCATCTTTTCTATGACTGTTTACAGTCAATTAATACATTTATACTGAAAGCCTTAAATATTATACAAGATAGAATGAAAAGGTTAATTCAGTTAAAATCAGAGTGAATGGAAAAATTTCTTTGAGAACATATATTATTTGTTTCGAATGCTTAAGATAATACAGGGTGTTCCAGGAATAATTGGAGGTATTCAGAAAATGAATAATTACATATTTCGAATAATACACTTCACAGAAAATATCATTATTTTACGTATTAGGTCCGCAACGAAGTTCTGTTTTTTCTTATGAAAATACAAGTTTAATGTGGAAAATGATAACAAATGAATCATTCAAAATATTGCCCATCCCTAGCTACATCTTCTTCCTATCTTTCTGGCAGAGCCGTGACGGTAGAAGTGTTCGTCTTTTGAGGCTATCCACGAATCAAGCTTTTTCGAGCTCTTCATATGACCGGAACTGCTGATCAGCCAGACTATGCGCCATCGAACGCAACAAGTAATAATTGGGTAGTGTAATATCTGGGTAATACGGTAGGTGGGGTAGGACTTCCCATTTGAACGTTTCCAAGTAGGTTCTAACAGATTTGGCAACGTGAGGCCGAGCGTTGTCATAGTGTAGAATTATTTTTTCGTGTCTCTGCTCGTATTGTGGCTGTTTTTTGCGCAGTGCTCTACGCAATCGCATCAATTGAGTTCGATACCGTTCCCTATGATAGTTTCGTTCGGTGTCAATAGCTCATAATAAATAACACCGACTTGGTTCCACCAAATACACAGCATAACTTTCGCAGCGTCAATATTCGGCCGAGGCGATGACGTAGAAGCATGATCGGTCTGTCCCAAGATTTTTTTTTCTTTAGATTGCTGTAATGAATCCATTCTCAATCAATCGTTACGATGCGATCAAGAAAACCCTTTCTTTTTTGCCGCTGGAGCAGTTGTTCACAGGCGACAAAACGACGCTCAACGTCTCTTGGCTTCAAATCATAAGGAACTCAAGTTCCTTGCTTTTGAATCATTCCCAATCGCTTATAAATAGCCTGGAGGGTAACTCCTAAGACTGAGGCAAACTCGGATCCTCATCGAGCAATGCCTCTAGTTCAGCGTCTTCGAAGATTTTTGGCCTTTTTTTGTTTCGTTTTTGAAGCGAGGGAACCAATCCTGTCACGTTGTTTCACTTAGAGCAGCATTTCCGTAAACTTTTTGGAGCTCTCTATGAGATTCTGCTGCCGTTTCTTCGACTGAAAGAAGAAAATCAACACTTCCCGCAAGTGACGGTTATTTGGCAGGAAATCGGACATTATCTCACAACCAAAAGTATATGACGCAAAAACAAAATCACTAATATGTCACAGTGGTTTATTTGCCATATGTCCAAGCTTTGATATCTAAAAATCAACCAGCACTTATTGCTGGAGCCATCTATTAACAAACAGCGAGAACTTGTTTTAATAAACAACAAAAATAATTGAGATATATGAAAAACAAAAAAGTTACATACGCAAAAAGAATAAAAATTGTCCAGGTTTTTGGTGTAATTAATCTGAATGGCAATTGACATACATATATTTCTGATAGTCCAGATAGAGCTCTTGTTTTTCTTTTGAATTAACTGTTTCAGCCAAACCATTTTTTTTGTTTTCTTTTCTCTCGTCTTTCTTTCTATTTTTGACCTTTTTAAAGCCAACTTTTTCGGAGTATCGGTTGGTATGTAGGATGAATGCTTCCTCTTCAAACTAACCGATTTCCTTGCCCCTTCTTTTGGAAACGGTTTGATTTCCTCAAACATAGTCATCAAGAGATTCATCTTGGTTCTTCGAAGCTTTATCTTCTTCAAGTACATTTTCTTCTACTATTTGACTTGACCAGGCTATGGACTATTTTCAGGACGAATTGGACTTAGTGACCTGTCAGTTATCATTGATACGTCCTTTGATATATTATTTTGTTCCCTATCGAGTGGGACTGAATCTGGTGCTGAGCTGGCTATAGCGAAACTTGGCATAGAATCAGGCTCGTTGAATTCATGAATCTCAGTTTTCTTGAAGCCAGCCAGTATATTGTTTAGAGTAAACGCCAGTGGCAAGGTCATTTTAACAATTCTAAGTAAATCGTACATATTCAGAGATTCTCATCTGCTCACGTTTTTTCAAAGGCCCAAAAACAGAAACCTCTAATAGTTGGGGTTAGTGGCAACAACTGGTGAGATTCAAGCCCTCGCTTGACAAATGAGAAGCGTGATTGTCAAGTATTAAAACAGCTTGTCGATTCTTCTTCATTCATCCAGACGGGTTTGCTCCTTCAGCACTTCTTGCTGGTCCATAGCGGATAATCCTAACGCAGGAGTATAAAAATTCCTGCTAGCTGAAATAGCACATATTAGTGTTACCAGAGTTCCTCCTTTCTGTGATATAACTCTGCCTTGTTGTTTGAACCTTTTTTTAGCTAAGACTATTTGGCTTCTGAGTCGTGAAGATTCTAGTCTCGCCATGTTCCAAGCTTATTCTGGATCATAGTTATATTTGTATAAATATGCTTCAGGTCGTCAAACAAGCACCGACATTGTGCCTACTAAATCTTGAACACCTAGCCAGACTAGTCGCTGCCGGAGTTCTTATTGATGATGCATTTTTTCGTTTGAAAAACGATTTGAACCATTCGGCACCTGCCGTCTAATTCGCGCTCCATTAAGTGGGCAAATTCATAAGCAAGCCTCCTCACCTCTTTTTGCTTTAACTTGAAATAAATATCTGACGCCTTCGTGCTATATTTCACTGATTGTATTTCTTGTCCCTTTTCCTTTCCACTGAAATATTCGCAAGGATGTTTTCCGAAAAGCCGCTGGACTTCTATTCAAACTAATTAGGACCCCTCACCGTCTTTTATACTACTAATACATTTCAACAAAATTGTTTATCGATGTAGTTATGACAAACCGAAATTTTTAGTTCGAATTCTTAAATAATGAGCAAACGTATTTCTGGACATTTACGTCCTTGCCCCAAAATTGATTGACAAATCACCCGGAACGTAATTTCACATTACTTTTAGAAGATCCTATATATAACAACTGCGATCTTTCGAATAGTCAGTTACACCATATTGCTGGCGATGATGAGATTCAACATAATTCTGGATCAATCTTCCAGCAACAGAATATTCTTCAAAGGGTCCACCGAACTAACGACTTCCGGGTCTTTCTCATACTTCCGAGGATTTTCTCGAAACTTTACGGTGACGAGATTCGGCAAAGACATATTTCCTTTAACATGTAATGATTTGTGCGTTGTTTCCGCTTCATATGGTTTCTCGAAACTGGAGATCATTCCGAACTCACCAGAATTCCGTTATTTAGCGAAACCTTCTCTAAGTTCAAACGCGCATTTGATGCAGAGTTGCATAATTTACATAATGTCCCATCACATAAATCGAATAAAAAATCGAAGATGTTTGTTAGTTTTTAAGAGTCGTAGATCAGCTACTAACACGAAATCATTACCCAATGGGTATATATCGTGGTCGACGGATGCATGAACATTTCTGAAAAATACTCAACAGAACTTTATTGTTTATTGATATAGATGGAATTTTCAATGCCAAATTCGATCCATGTCAGTTCTTTTTCAAGGTTAATCGAAAATGTACTGACCTATATTCTGAAAAAAAATAGGTTTTACAAATATCAATCTGACAGTACTGGTGAAAGTGATCAAAACAGATCCGAGAATATAACAAAATACCAAAAGCGCATCGAGCTTTCATACAGAATTAGTTTCCGAAACGTACAATGACATTATAGGTATCTTCAAGATGAAAATGAATGAATAATTGAAGGACCGTTGAAAATTTTTGGTTGAGCACACGTTTCTCGTGTTTATGTCGCCGAGTGTATGAGGAGGAAACGAGAAGTAGAGTGATAAGAGATCTCAGTCAGGGTTTCATCGATGTAGGATTCCATGAAAACGAGACGCTGGAGAGAATGTAGAAAAATTTTGAGCGCATAATCACCTCAACCTGACAGAAACACTTGATTTCATCCTATAAAGTACATATAGAATGGATGACACCCGAAAATCTTCAGCTAATGGGGCTGAGATAATGAAGCCTGAATGACCGAGCGCAGTATCCTGTGTATCACAGAATTATATTATATATTTTTAAAACGGCTGTCGAAATTTTTTCGCAAATTTTTCTTTAAATTAAACAAGAATCACGAAGAAATAATATATGGGAGATGTCAACCCAAATTATTGGGTTCATATTGATTCTAGAACATATATAGATCATAATCGGCATCACTTAAAAGACCGAACCTAGCCATCGGGGCTCTCACGGTCAAATAGAGATGGAATTGTTTTGTTGAGTTTGAATATTGAAGGGATTTTGCGAGATTATATTCAAAATTGGCAAGCAAGAACAAGAAAGTGATTATGTTTCAGGAGACTCACACTGCGACGGAAGAACATCGCCGCAAAAGAGGAAATATGGCAGGTTATGTACTTTTTGATTATCTCATTAGTCCTTTTTATGGCCTTGCTTGCTATGTAAATTCTTTTCTTAGATTCGAGTGTGTTCAGACATATAAGAGTATGATTGTTGAAGTATCTTTCTGCTGTTTTTCTTTTTCCATTGTTACAGATTCCTGTCCCAAACACCCTTCCTTTCACCCTTGTCTTCGTCTGGAAATCATGGAGTGCAAGATGAGAATTGAAACTTTTAAGCAGAAAAATTTTTGGTATTCTTTATGTGCACAAACAAACAAGCTATGCTTGTGCAATAGCGACAGGAAAACGAGTTTTTCCTTAGGTTTTTTCACTCGTTTATTGAATCATACGCAAGAATGTATGGTTCCCCTGTTATATTTTCCTGAGCTCACACTTGTTTTTTTAGATATGAGCATCTATTGTAAATACAGTTATTCGAAGTTTTGTAAATCCTCTCTTTTCAATTTATATGAATCCTATATATATATATATATATATATATATATATATATATATATATATATATATATATATATTTGGTCAGATATCTTCCGCGATAAACTTCGCGTGGAGTCTATGTATGTAAATCTGAGACAAGACGAATTATTCAAAATCCGTTGATCAATGATCCCTCCTGACAAGAGCGTTTCCAAATCCGCCCCACGCAGCCCTAAGCGCCACAATAGTGCAACCAAGCAGGATGCCGAGAAACGAAGCGGCAGACTGCAGTTTCGCCCTTATTAGGAGCTCATCAGTGTCGCATATCGCTTCTCAGCATCCTACCAGGTTTCATCGGGGTACCCTATCAATTCCAGAAAGGACGCACCTCGTACATACGTACGAGAGTCGCCCTCTATGGACCGACACGGCGAACCTGCTACCGGACTTCGAGAAAGATACGAACAGTAACAAACAGATGTGGAAACGTTAAAAATTCCAAACATTTGGGAGACATCTTTCGCCGTTCCGTGAATCACATCAACGGTAGAAAACGTGCGAAATAATCCCGCTGGAATAGTGCTCTGCTTCCGAGATAACCCTCCCGTCGGTAAATATTTGGTCAGATATCTGAAGAGCTCCTAATGAGGGCGAAACTGCAGTCTGCCGCTTCGTTTCACGGCTTCCTGCTTGGTTGCACTATTGTGGCGCTTGGGGGCTGCGTGCATGGCGGGCAGATTTGGAAACTAGCTCTTGTCAGGAGGGATTATTCATTGATCTACGGATTTTTGAATAATTCGTCTTGTCTCAGGTTTACATATATACATAGACTCCATATATAAGTATATATATATATATATATATATATATATATATATATATATATATATATATATATATATATATATATATATATATATATATATATATATATATATATATATAAGGTGAGAGAGGCAAAATAGGCAAGGAAAGAGAAATGCAGAAAGCTGGAACAGTTGCAAGGGCGTCACGACTATTTGAATCCTCAATCTCAAGAAAATACGTGAAAATCTTAGAAAAAGAAGTTCAATGAGAGATGATTTGAGCTATTTGTGTGTGCAAAATTCACAGATTGATAAATGTATACACTGAGAACGTGAGTATTCCTTCCCTAAACTGAACACTAGCTTCCATATATCTGTTGAACTCTTAAACATAATTCTCATGGCTTTTTTTGAAACTTGAAGACACGGCCCACTGTGAGCTCCTTTCCCATGTCAACTGGCTCTAGGACATTACAGAGTAGATATATGAAAAGTATGTATTTTTTGTTGATTGAGTAGAACTAACCTTTGACAGTCTTCTTAATATGTACAAGAACTTACTTAGTTTCATACAGGTTTGATCTTTATGTTTGGAGCAATTCAATCTGGAGTCTAACCATATGCCAAGATATTTTACTGATGCCATAGGTTCACGATATTAGTACTTCAGTTGGTAGTCGTTAGGCATGGTTGTGTTTCCAAGACACGGTGAATTTATAAGAGATTAGGAGTAATAAAGAAAAAGACTGCTCGCGATGATTGTTTTTTAAGTCTAGGTGTTTGGAAAACAGATCGGTTAACAATCTATGAGCAACAGTAGAAGGAGGTGTTTGAGAAGAATAGGCTTTGGTGCCAGTAGACCTACTATAAGTCCAGAAATGAAGAGATACACTGCACTACTAATTCGCCATAGAATACCAGCATTGGTTGAATTGAATATAAGAACGTTCTATTCTCTGAAAAATCTTGGTTTCGCCTTAAATCTCTAGATGGGCATTTCAGAATTCATCGACGAACTCGTGAGCGTTTGAATGAAGTCAATTTTGCTACAAGAATCGATTATCGAGACGGGTTCGTGATGCTCTGGGGTGAAATGAGAATGGGAGAAAATACAGAATTAATTTCAGTTGATAGGAGATCTATGACTGATAAGAGGTACATATAACAAGTTTAAGGTTCCCAAGTTGTCCAGTTCACTCAGAATATGGGCGAAAATTTCATGGGCATGCATGTGGGTGTTTATTGATTAACCTTCTGCTCGTATTCTTTCACTATCTATCACTTCATTCTTTCTGTAATTAATGGCAGTATGAGTCAGAGACTTCGTTATTGATAATGAATGGTGCTCTGTAACAAAGTGTATCTTCATGTTCACCTCGAAATTTTTGCTGAACGAATCTTGATTCAAAGCATTTTCCGTTCACCCTCGTATATCACTATTTGAAATACATTTTCATACATAACCAAAGTCAATTATTAATTTGCATTGAATAATCTGTGATGTGTCCGAAATTGAAGGGTGTCGAACTATAAATCAGAAAGTTATGGAGTTTCAAACTAGAGGATAGTTTCTGCTTGATCGAATATTTTGCCTGTAAAATGTCTGCTTTATCTATACTAATATATTATTTTCCTGATTCTGTTATCCCAGCATTAAGTTTATTAATGTAGCCCAAAAGATTCAACTTGGAGTACTAGGAAACTGCCTAACTCTCCCTCGGGGCCTGTTGGCTACGTCATTATGTGTATATGTGGACGGCAAACTTATGATACAATAGGCGCATATCAACATGCATCCGCAGAAGACCATTAGCGTGGTCTGACGTATTTTCACTCTGTTAGTCTAATCTTCACCCCTGTCGATCTCCTGCAGATTTGATACATACACCGTCTGACCCCAATATAAATTTTCCACTCTGATTGGCAGAAAACATACCAGGATAAGAGTAAGAATATAGTAAAAGCATGAATTGGATCAACAGTTCTGCCGTACAGAGTCAATATTCTCCATGTTCTGAAACCTTAATCTTGGTAATTCAAGATTAAAGTATTTAACCATTTTTAGATCTTAATAGAGCTGTTGTGCGACAAATGTATTCATATACAGTCGGAGGCAAAATTAGCGGAACACTCGAAAATTTAACAAAATTCGAAGTCCGATATTTTTCCTAATTCTCAACCGATTTAGATTATTTTTGCGGCAAGTTTTAGATCAACTCTTTTGATTTGTAGAAATTATAAGTGAAAACAAAAAAAATTTGAAAAAATTTTATACGGGGGCAAAACTAAAAGTGTTTTTTTGGTCAAAATTCGTAACATCCAGTGGAATTTCGTGGTCCGAGTTGAAACGTACAATATCATGGTCTGTCAAGACACATCTTCCTACAGTAACGTCCTTCTTGTTTTATGCATTTATCTCTATTTTACAAGAGATATCCTATTTGAAGCAAAAAGTCACAAATTTCAAGAATTTATTTTTAATCTTGCGTAGGTGCATAACATCGGAGGTTAGCCAAAAATAAAACCAAAATTAGAGAAGCGGAAATCTAACGAAATGAAAATTTTGAAATTCACTGGCCAATTTCACGCTCCGGGAGAACTCGAAGTACACTGGAAAAATCGTTGATTTTGCACATTTATTTTTGAATTTTTTTGTGTAAGACTCTATAATAATTATCATTCCTGTCCAAAATTGAGAGCAGGTGTGTATCCTGGCGATACACTCGTGAAATGAAATGAACATGTTGAGAAAAATGTTCATGATGACCCACAAAAAAAAAATTTGATTTCAGTAGCGAGTATGACCCCCCGAGCTCTTATTACAGCGCGCATACGATTTCGCATACTCCCAATGATGTTGTCTATCATCTGCTGAGGTATGTTGTCCCACTCTTCCACCAAAGCCAATGTCAGCTCTTCAACGTTGCCTGGATTCCGTTGTCGAACCCTTCTTCCAAGAATGTCCCAAACGTGTTCGATCGGGTTTAAATCTGGTGACCGCGACAGCCAGTCCATTCGTGTGATCCCAACTTCATTGAGATATTCTATCACTATGCGCGCAGTATGAGGGCGCGCGTTATCGTGCATATAAAGGAAATTTTTCCCTATGTAAGGAGCAAAAGGCACAACATGGGCATTAAGTGATCCATTGCCAATAATCTCCAGTTCTGTTCGTACTCCCAAGCATATGCCACCCCATATCATAACTGACCCTCCACCGTATTGCTCAGTTCCTGCGAAGTTCGCTTGATTGTACCGTTCCCCTCGATGCCTCCATATTCTATCTCTACCATCCACGAAATTCACACAATATCGGCTCTCATCACTAAATAAAACTCGTCTCCACTGATTGATTGTCCATGCTACATGCTCCCTAGCAAACGCCAATCTTGCTACCCGATGGGCTCTATCGAGTCTTGCTGCTCTTGCTTGCGCGTATGATCTCAGACCAACTTCATTCAATCGTCTTCTGACTGTCCTCTCACTGACGTTAATGTTATCCCCTGCTTGTAAAAGGTTACGTGCCTGAACAGCAGTAAGACGAGGATTTCTTATGGTTTGATTGACGATGAAACGGTCATGTATAGCGCGGGTTGCCCGATTTCTTCCTTGTCCTCGCCTCCTCACGTACAATCCAGTTTCCTGTAACGTCGGTAGACTCGATGGATAACCGACGTCGAGACACCCAACATGGTACCGACTGAACGGTAGGTGCGCCCTTCCTCGATCAATGTAACTGCCCTTGCTATTGAGGTTGGTGGTAAATCTCTCATTCTGAATGAAGAATACCGTTTCGAATCGTAAACAGTAAAGGAATCACAAAACACCGCAACCGATCGAATTTGTATCAAATCAAAGAATGGAAAACTCTCATTCTTTAAACAAGTGCAAATGTGGTCATATACAAAAAAACGTGTGTTGTATTTCATATTTGATAAAAAAAGGTGTGCACATGTGTAAATGAAAAGTTTTATCAATGGTCCCAGAATTCGGTTGTGTATTTTAATACCTACCGACTGTTATCTCCTATGAATTCCTAATTTTCACTAAATTAACGAAATTGTCATCAATAACTAATGCAATTCGAACATAAAAATCGCAAACGACAATTTCGACACGCCTGAGTGATAATAAGAAAATTCCATATTGATAGACGAATTTTAATGACAATTTCTTGATTCAATAGAATTTCTCCAAAATGGTGATTTTCCACTTGAAATTAACTATATTTTGCAAAAATAAAGATAAACGCATGAAACAAGAAGGGCGTTTCTGTAGGAAGATGTGTCTTGACAGATCATGATATTGTACGTTTCAACTCGGACCACGAAATTCCACAGGAGTTACGAATTTTGACAAAAAAAACACTTTTAGTTTTGCCCCCGTATAAAATTTTTTTCAAATTTTTTTGTTTTCTCTTATAATTTCTACAAAGCAGAAGAGTTGATCTATAACTTGCCGAACAAATCATCTGAATCGGTTGAGAATTAGGAAAAATATCGAACTTCGAATTTGGTTAAATTTTCGAGTGTTTCGCTAATTTTGCCTCCGAGTGTATCTTTGTCTTATTCACTCTATTCATGGACTACCATATTTGCAAATTAGAAATTTTTGAGTAAATACAGAGTATCCCTAAGCCCTATGACAAACTTTGAGAGGTTGTTCTTGGAGAAATTCTAAGGGCATGATCCGAATCATTTCAAATTTGGAATTATTCAGTTTGAAAAATTGATGAGCTGATGGGTCCTGAAATAGTAGTTTTCAAAATGCGTAACTGATTGTGTGGTGTTACCATTGATGGAATGGAATACCTATCTTGTTGAACAGAATGTGACATTCGTGACCGTAGTGACATGACTATCAAGAATGTAGAGTGTTTTCAAAATAAATGTCACATTATCTATTTTGATAAATGAATACTGTTTCGAAGACTAAAATTTTTGCAATTGAAAATAGATTCCTTAGTTAATGAAGGATATGCAGATATGATCTATGTTTATGGTATTAGTGTTGGAAATGCATTACGATCTGCTAGAGAGTGACACTGAAAATTCAAGTGCGATTCTGTGATGACAGAAAATATTAATCAAAATTATTTAGATAAAAAGGTCGAAAAATAGTTTTCAATTTACATTATGTTTCAAATTTGTGAAATTGAAGAAGAAAAGTAAATAAATTGAATGAAGAATAATAAAATAATCATTACATTTCACCGGAAGTGAAATTTCAATACAATTTCTGAAAAAAACCTAGTCCTTTGGCTTTCCAATGACGCAAGAACGAATAATCTAGCTCCAAAATTGCGAAAGTTGTAACAGAAAGGAAATTGTCTGGTTTTCTCTGGCGCATCCTAGATTTTTTTTTTTTTTTTTTTTTTAATCAAATTGGTCTCTAATACAGAGAGACCTGAATTGGCTTTGACTGAAGTCATTAGCCATCATATACAATAAAATTTGACTAAATTAATTAAAGGAACCGTGCGATTATATATTGATCAGTGATCCACAAAACTAAACCCTTCCCATTGGCGAACAAGATTAGATGATGCAATTACTCAGAGGATAGACAGGGATACATAACGCCAAGGGGCTCGTCAAGGCGATTTTGATCTTCATACACATACAGAATCAAGCCACGGATTGTAGGACAAAAATAAACACAAGGATAGGTAATACATAGGAATTAACACAAGTATTAGAATTTTAGATCAGCTGATCTTATATAATCATAAAGTTCTTTATACACGTTCAAGTTTTTCTGACACAATAAAAATTTAAATTATACGGTTGGTTAATTTTAATAATTTCCGTGATTTTTGAGTTCATTTCTACACACTGGTGACGAAAATTACTACAACCCAAGATTAGATGATCTAGGCTGCCGAACTCACCACAGCTACAAAAGGGTCATCCTAAGACCATTACGATGTAAATAGGATGGACATAAAGCATGACCACTCCTTAAACGACAAAAATTCTAATAAATTCTCTTGAACCCCGACGTTTTCAAACCAAACTACTGATGGTGGAATGTTTTGGATATTCTTATAAAAGGCTCCTCTATCGTTTTGTTGATATTCACTGCACCATCTACCAACGACAATTCTTTTAGATATTGAAAAAGATCTGATGATGTGCATTTCGAAATTTGGACTCGATTCTTAGAAGCCAATTTCGCGGCTTGGTCCACTTTCTCATTGGCAATTATACCCACATGAGCTTTAACCCATATGAACCAGACGGAAATATTGTTTTGTTTAATTCGATTCAACGAAGAAAGAATTTTTATGAATAAATGTGAAGGAGGCGTCATATTTCATATTTTTATTGAAAGGAGAGCACTTTGACTGTCTGAAAGAATGAGGAATTTTTTGTTTCAAATTTGTGAAATTAAAGATTGAATGTGAATGTAGAAACGATGTAAATTCTGCCATAGCTACGGTGAGAAGTTGAAGACAGCCTGCTATACTCTGGTTAATACAGTACAGAGTTATATCATCAGCAAATTGTACCAACTTGATATTTGGATTACTGAAAATTTTTGCAATCTGTGAAAATAAATTATAAATAGAATAGGTGAAAGGATGCCACCTTGGGAAGACCACGACTGGTGAACCTTGGACCTTCCAAAGTATTTTCAATTTTCAAGAAAATTTTCTATTTATATATAAATTAAAGATGAACTCAGCAAATCTAGGACTAATCCCTATTTCAATCATTTCTTGTTTCAGCACACCCAAACTAACATTGTCATAGGCACCCACAACATCGGCAAAGATGGACATTAAAATTTTTCCATCAGTATGAGTTAGATAAACATCATTAATGAATTGAATAAGACCGTCGGTTGTACACATTCCTCTTCGGAAGCCATATTGAGAGTGGAAATTTTCCATGGTGTTCCATCCACCATTCTAAACGAAATTTAAGCATTCTTTCAAACGTTTTCAGTAGGCAAGAACCTAAAGATATGGGCCGATACGAATCGGCCAAGAAAGGATTTTTGTTTGGCTTTAGAATAGGCACAATAATATATGTTTTCCAGTCTTCTGGAATATTTCCTGTTCTCAATATGTCGTTGAAAATATGAAGAAGTATGAATTTAGATCGAGAAGGTAAGTTATATAACATCGAATATTGAAAATTGTCAATACCAGGTGCCGTATTTGAATTCGATTTCAGAGATCTTTCTAGTTCATGAAAACCAAAAGGTTTAATAAAAAGTAAATAAATTGAATGAAGAATATTGAAATAATCATTACATTTCACCGGAAGTGAAATTCCAATACAATTTCTGAATAAAACGTAGTCCTTTGGCTTTCCAATGACGCAAGAACGAATAATCTAGCTCTGAAATTGCGAAAGTTATAACAGAAAAGAAATTGTCTGGTTTTTTCTGGCGCACCCTAAATATTAGTACCCACTGTTAATCTCTAATATGTATTTTACCTATTCTGTTAACCCGTTTCTATGTACCTAAACTGGGTGATTCACCAGTGGCGCGGTGCTCTGTAGCTCGTACCCTCTTGAAGATTTCATTTTTGTTCGAACGGTATTGTATTGAGAAAGTAATAATCTACTTCAGCAGTTTATTTTGAAGTAAACAGGGTGTCCCAATTTTCTGTGAAAAAAAACTTGGGAGATTTTTTCAGTTTAGAAGACCACTTTTTTCTTGAAGATTCAAGAGCGTCCTAAACTCTGCTATAATGTCTTTAAGTAATAAGTTTTTCTGGTGAGTAGTTTCGTCACAATATTTTTTTTCCGAATATTCATGAAAATAGGCACTCACATCATCGGATGCTCCTTCGGCCAGAGAGAATGAATACTTTTGTCCTTTCGTTTTCTTATTACTCAAGGATAGTTTTATTGATGAATTGAAATAGTTTACCCTCATTGAGTTTTTCAAATAGAACATCCTGTAATTGATTATTCGTATTTTTGCAGAAGTAACCTTATACTTATTTTCGACCATTTTCAATAAAAAAAAAAATAAACTAAAATAATGAAATAAGAGTTTGCCAAAGAAGAGTTTATTAGTACTTGATCAGAAAAATGGAAATATTTTAAGGTAGTCGTGTATGGAATACGTATTAGATTAGTTTTTGTTGAGATGATCTATAAGGTGTGAAACTGTTTCAATAAGTGTTCGAAATGTTGCCCGTTTCTTTGTAGGCACAACTCAATCCTTCTGAGGAACGACCATTGAACTCTCGACAACATCTGTGGATTAACTGACTGAAAGGCGTCGACTATTCTCTGTCTCATATCCAGAAGGAATCTGGTAAACGATGTCCTTAATATAACCCCACAAGAAAGAATCTAGACTTGTAAGGTCCGGAGACCTAGCTGGTGATCTAACAGGACCACCACGTCCTATCCATTTGTTTGGAAATACATGATTCAAATGCTCCCTAACCTGATGTGAGTAATGTGCTGGTGCTCCATCCTGTTGAAACCACAAATCTTGTCTTATATGCTCTGGTACATCGGAAAGTATTATTGTTAGATGATTTTGCAGAAAATCTGAATACATTTCACTATTGAGGTGGCCGTCGATAAAGTGCGACCCAATTAGATATCCATCTACTATAGCGGCCCATACATTCGAGGACCAACGATGCTGGTGATCTATTTGCCTCATAAGAAGCAAAGTTGACTACGGAATAACTTGCTACAGTAATACATCAAAAAACCAAATAAGAAAAGTAGACTCCATCCAAAACCAAGCTCTTCGACTCTCACTAGGGGCGTACAGAACAAGCCCAGTACAAAGCTTATACACTCTGGCAAACGAACCCCCTCCTTTCTTACGAAGAAAATATATCACGCTTTGTTATGCAGCGAGAATCGGATCAGACGAGCAAAATCCAAATAAAAATCTTCTAATTGATAGACAGATTAGTACACCACAAAAAAGACATCGAGCATTTTTTGATCAACTATCTGAAACAAAATTCCACCTAGATACTTTGAAGTCATCCATTCCGATCGAATTGAATACTCCTCCTAGTTAGTAAAAATACCAAAAACAGAAAAATCACTTACCGAATTCAAAAAGACGCAATAAACCATCAAATCATAAAAATAAATACCATGAGATCCTAGAAAATACAGACACTCAGCACACATATTCACAGACGCTTCGAAAATGAATCATCAGTTGCCAGTGCGCTCATTTCTGAAAACGAGACCAAAACCCTCAAAATGCCACCTTATTGCAGTATATATACAGGGGAGACTATAGCCATATACGAAGCCTTCAAAATTGCACTAACTCTCAAGAGAAACACTTTGGTGATATCAGACTCGTTAAGCGCTTTACAAGGAATCGAAGAAATGTACCCATCGAATGTTATTCAAATTATGATGAAAGAAGTATTTTACAAAATCAACAAACACAACATAAATATCGCACTACTTTGGGTCCCATCACATATAGGCATCGATGGGAATGAGAGAGCAGACACAGCAGCAGTCGCCGCAGCAGTCGCCGCAGCAGTCGCCGCAGCAAAAAATAACACAGCTCTAGACATCACATTAGTACCAACAACAGACATTAAACTAAGTATCAAAAAATTCATCATGGACAATGGCAAAGACAATGGAACGATACGAACACACACCTAAAGAAAATAATTCCCCACGTAACTACAACAAACTCACTAACAACACCGACAGCAAGAAGAGACCAAGTCGTCACAAACAGAATACGTATAGGACATACCAATCTAACTCACAGTCATATCATGCAAAACACAGAACCCCCAATTTGCAACACCTGCAATACCAAACTCGACATAGAACACATTCTGATCAACTGCACAACCTACGAAGATGAACGAAGAAAAACTAGAATATCACGAAACCTACAAGAAGCTCTGACAACCTCCATACAACGCACTCTAGACTTTCTCAAAATGACGAAACTTTTCCAAAAAATATGAAACATACATACCATACTAACCAACAAATAGCTACTAATAATCCAATTAGAGATTGATGTAGCTCTAAATTTGTAAATAAATAAATAAATAAATAAATAATGAAAGTTGTGCCTGTTGACAAGCCCATTATTGTGGAAAGTTTCCTCGTCCGAGAAAAGAACTCTGCTAAACATATTCTGATATTCCGCTACTTCGTCACCCAATTGCAGAAATTTATTCGATTCTCATAGTCTTGATTGTTCAGTTCCTGGTGCAGCTGTACATGATATGCATGAAATTTATTCACTTTCAACATTCTCTGGACGGAAGTTTGACTTATATCTGTTAACTGAGAAATCTCTCTTTGGCTTTTATATGGGTCCTCTGTCACTGTCAACAAAACTGATAACTGGTTGTTTTCTGTTGTAGCAGTTTTTGGTTTTTCATGTTTTTTGTATGCGACTTTACCCGTTTCGATAAATTTAATTAGAAGTTTTTCAAAGCATCTTGCATTAGGATGTCCCTTATAAGGACAGCATGGTGCATAAACTTTACTTGCCAACAAAGAATTCATTCACCCATAATAAAAATCATATCAACCATTTCTTCTTTGGAGAAATTCATTTCAGTCAATTGAGAAGATTAGGTTCAAACCTCACTTTAGCAATGTTTAATAACGAAATACTAATGAGTTCACCATGTAAAATGCAGAATATGATATGTCCGTACACCTAACAGAAGGCACAAAGAAAAAAAATGTCAACACATACCTTGATTTACGTTTTAATCATTTTGATTTTATCATTCGTTAAAAGAATTTTCTTGTTTAGGTTTCAGATTTTACTACTTCTGTACGAATTATGATGCATGTTGATGAGTTTGATACGGTTTGTAGAATTTTCATCAAGAATTTTCAAAAATAATCGAATATTTCGAAAATCGAGATAAAGATAAGTTTACTTCTGCAAAAATATGACACAATATTTTATGCGTGGACATAAATAATAAAATACAGGATGTTCAATTTGAAAAACTCAAGATATGATATTTTTAAAATTACACTATTTAATAATTTTTTTGAGTCACTCCTGTATAAAATGAGGATAATCTATTTCAATTCATCAATAAAGCTATCTTTGGGCAATAAGAAAAAGAAAGGAAGGAAGTATCCATCCTCTCTGGCCGAAGGAGCATGCGAAGATGTGAGAGCCTATTTCCATGAATTTTTACGGAAAAAAAATATTGTGACGAAACTACTCACCAAAAAAACTTAATACTTAGAGACTCTGCTATAATAGCAGAGTTTAGTACGCTCTTGAATCTTCAACAAAAAAGTGGTCTTCCAATCTGAAAAAACCACCCAAGATTTTTGTATTGAAAATTGGGACACCTGTTTACTACAAAATAATTTGCTGACGTAGATTATTACTTTCTTGATACAATACCACTTGAACAAAAATGAAATCTTCAAGAGTGTACGAGCTACAGAGCACCGCGCCACTGGTGAATCACCCAGTATGAAAGAAAATCGAAAACTTTATATTTTAGTTTTAAACTCATACTTGTCTGATGAGCAAAAGCTCCAAATAGCTATAACGTTGAATGAACTGCTCCGTCTTGAACAGTGATATTTTATAAGTAGTAATATTCGCAATCCCCATAATGCTATCTTTAAATTTTACCAAGCCTTGGCGTCACAGATGTATTTAAGAATAATTGGTCCACCGCCTTGTTGGATTTAGAATGACGTCACATAGTTAATCATGCATTGTCATCCAAACTCAACGTGTATACAAAATTTCAGCTCAGTTGGTTGAGATCAAGTGCCTTAAAATTGAGTTGTAAGATTTCACCCGAACATACAAACATACATACATTGCAAGTTAAATAAAAGCTTGTAAATATGTTTATAAATAACACTAAAAGGAGTTTTAAGAATCCCATAGGGTTAACCTGTGAAATGTAAACAAATTTAATACATGACAACTGCAATAATGAAAATTACAAAAGTGTTGATTGTTAATATGATTTTCAGAAATAAAATGAAAATTAATGGCAATGTAATTGCGAATCGTAATTTGAACAAACATTACCCTAGTTGCATTGTTACTGAATAATGTTACACACTACTTTGTTTTTCTTTTAACATCATTTATCCATTTATTTCTTCCATCCATTTATTTCCACTTGGCCACTGGAAATGTGAGGCGATTGCTTATTTTTAATATGGTGGTGTTTGTCTGAAAAGAATGAAAAACTTTGACTCTACCAATTCTTCTCGAGTTATTCAAATTAACGAGAACATTCTTCGAATAAATCAAAAAATATAACTTCTGACGAAAAGTTATCGTTCTTTCCTGTTTCTTGTTTCATCTACCCAATACACATCTAGAACGAAACTCTAGCGACAACTTCTGCAACCACGCCACTTTCGAATTCCGTTGCAACTTGTGTCCTCCCCCATGAACTAAACAACTCATAAACGTCATTTACACGAAGTAAACTTCCTCCCAATCTCCTGAAAATAATGGTTTCGCCTGTACTCGAGCCACGACTCCCATAAATAAAAAGGAAAGTTTCGAGATTTATCGTCAATTTTATAGTTGATAATTACAGTTTCTGGGTTTCGTGATGGGGCGAAGTTGTAGGTTTTTTCGGTTTTGCTAAAATTGCCCTCATTATTAGTTTTATTAAGGACTCGTCTTGTGAGACTGATAATTTCGTTCAAACTAATGTGCAGACGTGATCCTCAATGTATCAAATCGATTCAGGTTTTACTCTATTATGCGTTGCGCGTTGCTTGCTACATGATGTTTTTGCTCATCCTTCCCAGAATACGGTCAATATGCAAATGATGCGCCAATTATTCCATAGGTAGGTCCTTCACAGAGATTGTAACGTACTGGGTGATCTAGTGAACGGCTACTATTTTATATCTTCCAAAATTTTAACAAAAAATCTAAATCCTGTTAATATGAATAAAATGAAACACTTTTGTCTGATTTCCACAATGTTTATTTTCAATACACACGACTGGCGTCGACAGATACATTATCTTCAAGTGTCTGAGTTAACAGTTTTGAAAAATAATGTACTAACTATACCTGTTTTATGTAGAGTATTGGGAAATGATTCAATTGTAGTTGACCATTTAGAGTGTTGTGTTTTAATAAAGTTTGTAAAATTCCAAACTCTTCATGGTCAACCCCTTATTGCATTTGTGGAAATTTTTTTGAATATCTAATGTTGTTATGTGATTTGTAGATTTAGAATGTTCAGAAACTGCGAGTTTGTTATCTGGGATTAGATGCTCTCATTGCATTATTCAATTCTGCATATTCCAGACTGTTTCAAATTATTAGTTTTTTGTTTGGAATTGAATAGTAATTTCAACAACTAACAATTTCAATTCTAAGTTTTGATATAGAAAATACGCAACAAATGACATATTCAAGAGTGTCGGCCTCTAATGAAAGAAATCTTCAACAAAAATATCAATTCACGATACCGTCTGGATGGATTCTGTAATATTTCAGAGACCTGTTTGTCACAAAATTATCTCATTTGAATCAAATTTTGTAAACAAAACACACGATTCCCACTCAGTCTTTACATAAACAATCTTGAAAAATCTAAAATGTTTAACAAATAACGACAAAAAATACTTTTTTTGGGTACAGGACGATGATGATATTCCTGTGGATTTTCAAGGTTCGTATAGACAAAAAGAGCAAATCTTACATTTGCTAAGAGGTGGAACTGTATGCAACAATTCAATAAATTTTTTAAACATAATCAAACCAAACGCTAAACTCAATGATAATCTCACCTACCACATATAGTAAAGAAACATTTTCTGATTCAAAAATTTTAACCACATTACATACAAATAAGCCGCTCATAGTTCATAGAACTAGCCACTCAATGGTTCATAGAAGCCTTTCCATTGCTCTATTCATAACAGACTTTAATATGGAAATTAATATCATTAAAAAAATGGCAGCTAATAATAATATTCCACTCTGCCAAATGAACAGTGTTATAATATATATATTTTGATTTTTTCGTTTCAAACTCCAACGACTTTATACAAAAATTCTCACTCAAAATCACTCATAACTCCAAACTTGTCTCCTTCAATATAGAAAACATCGCCCAAACATTCCAAAAGATGAATACCTAGACCTTTAGTTTCAGATATCTTCACGAAAATCAACACATATCTTTCTCGATATCTTGCAACCTTCTATCATCAAAACTATTTTAGTTTCAAAATAAATTCAAATACAAAAGAACGATGACTTCGTGTAAAATACATGGTGTTACACAATAGTATGTCACAACTTGAGGGGGTACATCTACGTGCAATTTCAAGAAAAAAAGTTTATATAAACGTTTGTTCGCAAAAGCTTCGTTACGGAGCTACAGGGTGTTAAAATTTCCTAAAAAAATTGGTTTTTTCTTCAAAATTTCTACAGTTTTGCAGTTTCAATATTCAAATTTTTTTAAAGTACGCCACTGATCAGCGTAAAATTAATTTTCGTCATATGCGTTCAATTTAGATACTTTTTTGACACCTGTAATTTTTTCGTATCTCCTACCGTTTTCTAGTGAAAAATTATTGAATTTGTATTATTTTAATTATATGTTATTCGCTAAAAAAAAAAATAGAAATACTCGATAGGTATGCCCAAAATTTGGTTTTATTTTGATAGCTCGTCTTTTGAGACTCAACTTATACTTATTCAATAACAAACTAATGAAAAGACCAATTAAATACTATACAAATTGCTGGAAGTGTCCTCCACCTGCAAGAATACAGGCCTCTGTCCTTCGCATATTATCACGCACTCTTTGAAATATTCCTGGGGTATCTCTTATCGTGTTACAATAGGTTATTATTCGATTTCTCAATCCTTCTACAGTGTTCACTGGAATGGTATAAACTAAACTTTTGAGATATCCCCATAAGAAAAAGTCTGAACTGGGGACCTAGTAGGCCATGGTTATGGTCCACCCCGACCTATCCATCGGTTGTTGAATGAATCATTCAAGAGTTTCCTAGCTTTAGTCTGTTAGGCAAAAAAGATGGCCCAATCAAATAATGTCCAATTATTCTTTCTCAGAAAATTTGTGACAGCAGTTCTGTTCTCGAAAAGTTAGCTTCGTCTGTGAACATTATTTCACTATCAAAATGAGAATTTTATCTGAGAACCATCTGCAGAAATTCAGTATTGAAGGAAAATCTCGAGGAAATAGAGTTTGGATGCGTTGAATATGAAACGGGTACAAAAAAAAGTCGTCCTCCAAACTACAACATGTGAAATATTCAACTGATTTCCAATTTTTCTTGTACTCACATGAGAATTCAAATCAATACAATTCAAAACTGCTTCCTCAATATCTGGAGTTCTCATAGTTTGAGTTGCACCTTTTAAATGATTATTTGCAATAAAAGTATCAAATTATCGCAACCTTATATGGATATTTGAAAATGTTCACCTGTCAGGTGTTACTCGATTTGCGAAGCGCACCTGATAAATTCGCCCAGCTTCTGTTGTGTTTTTGTCAGCCAGACCGCACATCTAATGGACATCAGCCAATTCGGCGTTAGTAAAATTAGCCATGTTTTCTTACAGCAATAACTTCAAAAGTCTTAGAACTAATCATCAATTTAATAAACAATTCGAGCAGACACTGTCTCAACTTCAGCAACTGTCAAAATAAATAAATAAATGAAAAAAGTCAAAGCCTACTAGTTATTTTTTTAATTAGAAGTGCTTTTAATTCAGCGAAAGCATACAATCGTTTAATAATTTTTTGCTCGAGAAAGGTCGGAGTTACGAAAAAATTAGAAGTCCCAAAAAAGTTTTTAAATTGAACGAAGATGACGAAAATTGATTGTACGCTGATCTGTGGAGTACTGCAAAAAAGTTTGAAAGGGCAAAAGAAGACATGGCTCCGGAAAGAAAACACCTTGTTGAAATTTATGACGTGTAATGATGGAGGCTGTAAAAAATAGCTTGCATTCCTAATTTGGATTAAATATCTCTAAAACTGCAGGAGTTTTGAAGAAAAAACCAATTTTGCTGGAAATTTCAACACCCTGTAGCTCCGTAACGAAGCTTTTGCGGAACTGTGTTTATTTGATTTTTTTTTCTCAAAATTGCACGTAGATGTACCCCTCTCAAGTTGTGACATACTATTATGTAACACCCTGTATATTAATAAATGCTCGACGCGTTTCGATACACAGTATCTTGGTCAAGAGCGTATGAATACTACAACAATCTTACTGACATGTACTTATATAGACTAAAGAGGCAATCCACTCAAAGTTATCTGTATTTCAACTAGTGTTTAGGAAACAAGTTCAATAGGAGTGAGTTATTTATGTCTAACTAAGAATTTCTGGTGAATACCTAAATCTAGTTCTCTCAAGAACTCAAAGAATGACTATTGCAATCTGCACATTTCAATCTATAACACCGGATTTATTTTCTTTATTAATTGAAGACTTATAATTACCGATAAATGAACCCAAATTTGTTTATACTTTGAACGCTATATTCAAATTTGAATTTGTAAGATGCTCTTGACAAAGGTACTGTGTATCGAAACGCGACGAGCATTTAATAATATATTTGAGTAGAAATCATCGTTTACTTATATTTGAAAATGGATTTTTATCATGTAGAAGCCTCGTCAATTGAATTTTCAAAATAAAATGTTTGAACAAACAATCAGGGGTTTCTATGGGATCGCCATTAAGCCCTCTATTTTCTGACATTCAGAAATCACATGAATAGTGAACAACAACTAGCCAGAAATATATCATGTTCTGCTACAGATGCGTTGATAATATCTGGTTGGTTTTCATGGCTTGAAGAGACAAAAAGATACATTTTTGTATTTTAGTATAAGTTTCTTAATAAAATTAACAATCATTTAAAATTTACCGTTGAAGTAGGAATTAATACTAAACACTTTTGATATAACTATAACAAACAAACAATATCCTAACTTATAATATCCATAGAAAAGAATCGTTCACTCCACCTACAACTCTATAACCCATAGAGCTTTGACTATCCCCTCTGAATTCAAGATTTCAAACTAACTGAATACCATCAAAAGAATAGGCTCGATCAACAAAATTTTCATAAATTGAGCCATCTGACGAAAAGAACAATATCAGACATCACAGTTATTATATTTCATTCAAGAAAAACCCGAAAAAGATAGGATACTCCCAATTATGTCTGCCCACATAATTCATTATTTCTCGAATTCTGAATAACCACCTCATTATCAAGTGGTTGCAAAACTGCAAACAGATAAACCCAAACAAGCTGGTATTCATGAAGTCGAATATAACGAATTCCCTTCAGCTTATATAGTTTGGACAGGTAGAAATTTCGAATCCAGATTCAAAGAACATATATCATCTCAAAAAAAAAATCAACAAACCACACAGCAGTTCTAAGGAATCTCAAAGTCCACAAATATAATAAAGGAAGAAGAATGAATCTGCTGGAAAGATTTGAAATTAATAAACTGAGGAAAACTCCACATTACACCACTGTCTATAGCCAACGTGAAATCAATAACTCCCTGCCACTTTGAGGAAGAAATATATCTTGTTATCATCTTTGTAACTCAACTAGTATTCAGCACTTGAACAAATAAACGTGGAAAACTGAGAGAATTGTGTTTTCTTATTCAAATTTCGAACATTATTATTTCATTCTATCAATAAGCAATATATTTCCAATCAGTCGAAGTACAACCGTTCTTTGAAAATGACAAATTCTTATAACCGAGCCTAAAAATTATTGTAGCTAGAACGAATCTACTTAATGAATCTTTGCATCGAAAACTAGTCTGTCGCTAGAACCATATCTCTTTATCTCACAGCATAATCGTGAAAATCTGCAAAACCAATTTTATACATATGAAGTATTTCAGTTTGAAGTCGTGACGTGAGATACCTTTGACACATTTCACTAGATAATCATTCCGATTGCATTTTTTCCCACCTAAAAGTCTGACGACTGAATTGCCAGAATAGAAATAATGAGCTTCAACAAAGTAACGAGCAGACTGAACGTAATTTGATTAATTTCCAGATGATCGCTCCCCAACAATACCTGCAATCTGAAGTAAAGACAATAGTTTAATGAAAATATCAGAATAATCACTTGGAGATGCAATCAGACTCAATTTCATCAATTTGAATCATCCGAAATAGCCGGCCATTGTTAGACCAACGTTAGTCGCTCAAAATAAGCGACATCTTCCTCATCGCCTGAAACAATGGGCGCGTCCAGAGACAAGGGTCCAGGATTCTGAAAGGTTTCGAAGAGAGAATCTTTTGTTTTCCCTATCATGTGCTAGCGTGCGATTCCGGGAACAGGAAATATTACTTAGGCAGGTGCTTTTCTGCCTCGTACAGCGTTTCCCCAATTAAATATTTAGGAGACAGGCGTTCCAGGATATTTGAACTGATTTTCAATGATTAAGGGCCCATTGTATAGCAGCCTTTTTCAATTTATCACGGTAAACTAGAATTTTTTCATCTAACATTTGTGAATTATCTGGGAAGAAATTAAAATGTAACCATGAAATTATGACTTGATGGCATCGTTAAATTCAAATTCTAGTGTATGAGTCAGCAAAATTATCACTTTTGAAAGATTTCCTGCGATGAAATTAATTTCTATTCTAGTGTTCCACCTCATGAACAAAATTATTTTTACTTCAATCATGAAACAATGGCTCATTAATGGAAAATTCTCTCAGCCCCTTACTAGCTGATATTTTCATGGACAACGTTGAGAAAATAATTCACAATCGTCCTCCGCCGTCGAAACACAGAATTCATTGATATTGATACGTGGGTGATATAATGAGTTGTTTTACAGATACAAATAAATAATTAGATTCCTTTGCCACCTTAATAAACTCAGTATACCCCAATATAGAGTTCCTTTTCGCAATGGAAGCTAAGACTTCCATCGACTATTCAGGTTTGAATATAACCAAAAACCATTTACAATTTTCCACATACCCATATCAACATAAAATGGCTGCTTGTAACAGTATGATACAGAAACTCTCCATGATAAGAATGTCTTGAAATCTTAATTTTATAAAACCAATAGCGACCAGCTGTGGTTTTAATTCTAGTATGATTATCAGTATGATTTCTCGTAAACTTTTTCAACAGGCAATCCATGAGGATTTCCATATTGTTAACGAGACTGATCAAAAATATTATGTATTAACTCATATTGGTAATTTCAGTCTGAATTTGAAGTCGTTCTTCCCATCTCATAATTTGAACAGAGCTTTAAGAATGGAAAATTTTCTAGAGAGATACATTGAAAACAGTAAAACTAAAATTCATAAAGTAAACAAATCCGGTGTTTAGATGTGCTCTTGTGGAAGTTGCGATAATTTTATACAGGTGGAACTTTCAGAAATTTCAGTTTTAACAAACAAAAATCTGATCCTCATGATGCAAACCATACCTTAAATAACAATTTTAATATCTTACATAATGAAAAAATAGATTGAACCTCAACCTATGGGAAAAACTGGAAATCAATAAACAGAAAAATTACGGGAATACACTGAACAGTCAATTAAACATTAATTCGTCACCAATACTTAATCTTTTCAGTTCCCAAAAAAACAACCCTGTTTGAATTTCCATCCCATTCAGTAAATTACCTGCTTTTACTATGGCATAAATAAAGCACATCATTCTTTTGAATCTAATAACTATCTGAAAAAGCCACAGTGTGGTGAAACACATCATAAGTTCGTCAATATAGTTAAAATTTGAACATCATTATTTTTTTCGTAAAAAAACAGCCAATGAAAAAGTGATTCCCAAAAAAGCATCGGTTGGTAAATCTACATCCAGAGCACGAATGATGAAAAAAAATGAAATAAATCTGATTTCAATAAACCTTTTTTCTTAAAATTATTATCCTCTCTAAATCGCAGCAACGCGCGGTGGGTCAGCTAGCCATTTATATTTATCATTTGAAGTTTTTATTACACATTAGGTTACGTTTCAAAGAGAAACGTGCTGAGTTGAAGAGAGCCCATAACGCGGCAAAGAGAGAGTCCTGGAAGGAACTTCTTGAATGGGTAAACGAGTCATCGAAGTTTAAAACGCTATCGGGACCATGAAGAAAGGGAAAGCACCGGGTCCCGACGGGGTTACAACGGAAGTTGTCATTAGGATATGGGACAACGACCCGGATACAATAAGAAATATGAGGCAATAATTTTGGAGGAAACAAGTTTTTCCGGCAGAGTGGCAGGTGGCTAGAGTTGTTCTGATACCGAAACCGGGAAAAGACCCAACGGATGCCACGGGCCCAAGATCAATATGCTTCGAGAGCGTGGTTGGTAAACTATTTGAGAGAGTCATCTTGAATCGGTTAACCAACGAACTCGAGAGGCGACAAATTATCTCGAAGAAATAACACGGCATAATACGGCTGGTGCAAGCTTCTGAATATATTCTACTCTATCTGGTCATATTGGATGTAAAAAATGCCTTCAACACTGCCCGATGGGCGAAAATAATGAAAGCAATGGAGGAGAACCAGATATCGAGACCAATTCGGGAAATAACATCTGCATATTTCCGACATAGGAGAATAGTGATGAGGGACATGGTGCACGTATGCTAGAAGGGGGTGCCGCAAGGGTCTGTTCTAAGGCCTACACTATGGAATTTGATGTACAACCGGGTCTTGAGGTCATGGTCCCAACGGCGTACGCGGATGATCTCGCCCTAGTTAGTAGGAGCTTCTTCTACTGAAAATTTTCAAGATAAGATGAGAGGGGTCTGTGCTGAAGAAGGCTTAATGATAGAAGATATGGGCCAAGAATTGGCGTACCGAAAGACTGATGAGATTTGCCTGAAGGTCCGAGGAAGTGGCTAGCCTCGACGGTCCGCATATGTGGAATCAATATAGAAATAAAGAGGACAGGCAAATACTTAGGAGTAATGATGGGCAAGGGTCTAACATGGGGCCCTCAGGTAAAGACGTTCGCAGCCAATATTCCAAGGAAGACTGCAGCCGTGGACAGGGTTATGGCAAATTTAGGGGGACTGAGGCAGGAGAGGAGACGTCTATTCAGCTCGGTGGCCTATAACATAGGCTTTACGCCGCTTCTGTATGGGCTGGAGCACTCAAAGTCAAGGAATACGTGAACCAGCTAGTTAGAGGGCAGATACAGGTGTTTGCTCCGTATATCGCACGGTGTCCGCGAGGGCAGTCCAAGTAATTTCAGGGACGCTTCCCATTGACCTGATGGTGGAGGAAAAGATGAGATTGCTGCAGCATCGGGAGGAACATCAGCCAGGTGTAAAAGGACAATGTCGAAAAATGATGATAGGAGTATTGCGAAGAAGACGCAAACTGAACGAGACAGCTTATTCCCAACCTGACAGTTTGGCTGGAATGCGGCCATCGAAGAGTAGATTACTTGTGGACGCAACACGGTTCCTTTTATGTGTACAGGAAAAGAATAGAGAAAACAGTATCCAGCAGCTTTAGTTCATGAGCAGCCCAAGACACAGTTGAGCATATGATTACCAGGTGCAGTAGATGTAATGTTCAAAGACGGGAGTTGTGGCGGATTTTTTTGGCCCACATCTGAAGTGCATGGGGATGATGAAAGAGATGTTGTGGAGCAGGCACAAGTGGGAGGAAGCATCAAGGGTTATGAGAGAGATCATGAAATGAAAATGAAGACCGTAGGTACCAGCAGGCAATCGCCAGACAATAATTGGAAAGTGAGCTGTGCATTGACGTTAAAATGGTAATTCAGTTATATTGCATTAGCTCCGAGAAGACAAGGGAGGGAGGTTTAGTGGATGCACCACTTCAAATTGAGACTCACGAGCTATAAGAATATCGCCATCTTTTCTTTCATCATATTGATATAAGTCAGAATCGTCGCGGAAATTCGAAATAATCTATATAAAAATAACAGCATTCTGGCCCAATTTTTTTTCCTTAACCGACAAAAGTTGCAACATTTGAAGTTTCAACCTTGCAAAGTTGATAATATTTTATCCCTTGCTCGTCGTATGCAGACTCATAAACTATCTGCTTATGAAAGATTATTTAATTATGTCCAAAGTTGAAGCATTTGCATCGACGGATCCTTACTATCGCCAAAAAGCAAATAATGTATCCACTTATCGAATACATCAAACCATAACTTCCTTGAAAATACAAGAACCAATTATATGCTATTTCTTAGTGTCCCCCAATTAAATGTTAATTATAAGTCCGAGAACTTTCAACACTTTCCTAACCCGAATAAACTGCTCGTGTTTAGCTACCGCCTGTTCCGCACAAATCTCATTTTAATGAGGCATTCTGAGTTTTTGAAATATCCTAATGTCCGAAGTTGGCACGAGTGCTCCGCCTAGAAGCGAAATATTCGTTCTCTCCGAGCAGCAATTGTAAAATTTCATCAATCTGAAGGGTTCAAACTGGAAATGAGAAAACTTCCTCTTGTATGATTCCTTCATAGAGTGCTCGGAGATACTGAGTTGGCTTTCCACGGACAATTTTTACAGAAGCGGAAGTCCGAATTGCATTCTCTTTATCTCCTATTCGATTCGTTTCGGCTTATCACCCAATTTCGATATTTCCTGAAGGGAGTTCTTATATAATAAGAATTAGTTCGAATTTTCAACAACTCGATTTTTCTACGAACGGACGGTTAGTTGATTTGATTTCTTCTATGGTATGAATGAAAGTGTTTCTTGATCAGAAAGATGGAAAAAATTTTTTATGTATAATTAAGCATAAATATACGGCTAACTTAGTTAATTACACAGTGAAAAAAGAGTACCAGATCAGCAGAATAAGTCGCCAGGACAGAATTCATTTTGGAATTCATGTCGTTAAGTTTTTCGTTCACAAAAGCTTGAAAATTCAAGCTTCTTGAGTGGAAAACCTTGAATGTTTGAATCAGAACAAAGTTGCAATAACTCATTGATATTCCTCTTATATTCAATGAGACCAAAAATGGAAATTTATATAATACTGAGTATTTGATTGGGAAATATCAAATTGAAATTCAACTTAATAATCTGTAAAGAATTCTCAACGTTGTTGATACAATCACAAATACAGAAGAAGAACAAGAGTGAAAGTGAAATGTATATTTTCAAATGAAACATCACAAAAACAACCTTAATAACATTTCCTATGAACTTCTGTGAAGATGAAAACAACTGAATTAAACTTCAGTGAATATGAAAGAAATACCTACACTGAAGCTTGAGTCAAGAAGAATAAGAATAAGCGAAACTACAACTATCCACTACTATCAGATAGTTCGCTGTTTTCGAACCTAGAGTTGGGACACATCATCATCTCAACATATTTGTGATGCAATCTGTTTCGAGTCTCGATAATAGTAAACGCAGCTATTGAGAACTGCTTCTATTTAGGAGCTGAACTCTCTCGCTATATTTGCCAAATTTGCAAATATAGCTTCGTGCCTTTTTCACCAGTCTGAAATGTCTTCCGAACTTTCTGCACAGAATTAAATCAGGTTTTTATTTATCTCATAACGTCACATATTATCATTGGATGCGGGTACAAAATACTTTTTGTATAGACCTAGTAGGTCAATCTCGAATTGATTTGATATGCAGATATTCTTGCTGAAAGATGTGGAGTTGCCATACATGGGAACAATATTCCTAAAGAGGTCGAATCTGCGCCTTATATAGAAGCAACAGCTGAGATGAAGGGAAAACTGAAGATCTTGTTCTCTGCAGATGACAAAAGATCGTTTATCTGTAATAGTAACAAGGTTGGCGAAAGAATGGATCCCTGAGGTACTCCTGATTGCAACTGGAAACAATCAGATGTTATACTATAGACCACAACTTTGATTGATAAATTTGAAAGAAAGCTACTTCTAACCCCGCAATTTTTAGGGAAGGCCATAAGCAGCAAGTTTATTCAACAAGGGTGCATGCCATACCCTATCGAAGGCTTTAGAGATGTCGAGGGCTATTGCTCTAGATTCCCCATGCTTTTCCATCGTTGATGTACAAGCATGAGTGACATAGACGAACAGATCACCTAATAATTCCTTGCAACTCAAGATATTTGATCAGTTCATCATTTATGAATCTATCCATCACTTTGGACATAATGGGAAGAAGTGCAACTGGGCGGTAGTTTTGGGGTAAGGACTTTTCTCCTCTCTTTGGGATCGCTTGAATTCTCGCTATTTTCTAGCTGCTCGAAAAGTCTGGCTTTCATAAGAAACCTGAAACAGACGGTTAAGGATGAGTGCTAGTTCGGGAGCACACTTTCTCAAGACGATTGGCGGTATTTCTTCTAGACCAACCGCCTTCTTGCAGTTCAGCTGCTCGAAAACGTGTCTCACAGTGCGAAAACTGAACTGGGTTTCTGCCATGAAAGGATTTGTAGGTGGCATGTTCGGTGGAATTGCATTAGATGAACAGAATTCTTTGGAAACAGGAGAGCGAAGAGATCGACTCTGTCTTTCGGAGATGATGCTTTACTTTCGTCTTCTCTGACAAGAGGTGTAAACGCAGATTTGCAGAAATTGGCACTGACAGTCGCCGTAGACCAGAATAGTCTAGTCCCGCTTGCCTGTTCAAGGAGCTTATAAGTTACCCCTTCGTTGAAATTGGATTTTGCTCTTGCAGTTGTCAGGTTGCATACGTTCCGTATTCGAACGAAGGTTTTTCTTGTTTCCTCTGTTGGATTTATCTTCCATGACTTGTAAACATTGCTCTCAGCTGAAGAGGCTCTTTCGCAGTCTTTTTTGCTGTTTTTCTTTTCATGGAACGAGGGATTTATAGATCTATTCCTGCATGAATGATTTCTGTAACAGATTCAGTGCACACTTTGATATCAGGATCTGAAAGGCAAACATCACTGAATGAAAAACATGAAAAGAATTCACGCAGCTCATCTCAATTAGCACGGTTATAGTGCCAAATGCGTCTAGTGGATTTAGGTTGGGGTGTGAGTTGCCTAGCGGTGCTGAGACCTTCACTCCAAAATGATCTGGATCTGAAATCGCATTTCAATTAATAGGCATTCAACTAAGTGCTTAAGAGTTTATGAAAAATAGAGATGAGACCCACTTGAATTTAAAATACTCAGGGACCCTGATTATACTATGTAAGAAGAATATGGTTAATGGCACGCCTGTGACCATCCTGTCACCTAATGATTTATTACTCTACGGCTCAACCAAATCGACCATAATCATTCACTGGTGACTTGGACTTTCATAAAGATCAATCATTTTTAAAAAATTTGCGGAGTGAACTCTAGACCTTTAAAAATTTGTTGAAATTCAATATTTACATTTGTACATTCATTGCCATTGGATTAAATTTTTCCATTATACATCATGAAAACATCAACTAAAACGGAATTTTGTTATAGTCATACATCATTTTTCCCGTCAAATAATACCAAATCAATAACAAAAACTGGTAATATATCATATTCCATGCGAAATAACAACATCTATCGTATCCAAATGGAAACAATTAAACGGTATAACTTCACAACTGGTCAAATTGTTGAATCACTGTATAAAACAGTTAATTTACTCCGTTTGTGCGCTACTCTACCTCGTAAAACGTAGCTTAATCCTATTAACAGTCGGAAAACGGGCCAATATCGATGGCATGCAAAATTTAGGATACATAGTCCGGTACCCCGTAGTTAAACCGAATACGAGCAGCTATTAGGTTGTATGCAAGGCGGTATGGTTATTGTTTCGGAGATTCTCTCCCGTGTCCTCTTAGCCGACCGATTTCGACCCCCCGTGCCCCCCTCGGCGGGACATTTGCATTTATATTAAACGGTTCGCGCCAGACGAGAGATCAGCGTGTATTACACGAAAAATATTCGATTGGACGCTGGCAGGCCATGATCACGTCGTTATCGGGAAATATGGAGACTGGAAATGGATTAATTTTTTCGAATAGTTCACAATGGAATTCGGCTTTTAATTATGTTTTTCAGCGCAGATATGAATCTATTTATTGGTTCCGGAGATCGTGAATTATTGCCGTTTCCGCGTCGGATTTTAATTGACGGAAATATCGCTTTCAATTTCAGCGAAATCTATCGTTCGAAATAATCGGCGATTCGCTGAAGTATGGGATACGTGGTTGCGATAAATGGTGCGTGAATGATGGCTGCCATTGTATAAATTGATAAGATAGTTATTTTTTTTTTATTTTACTATACCCTCTAACTCGAAATGTTATTTGAAATGTTGAATGTTCAAAATTTTTCCAGATATTCAGAGCCATTTTATGAATTCCTTAAGAAACTTCAAGACTATCCGTTAGGCATAAGTATCAGTAGTGTTATTATGTAAGCTTCTATTCTCAACCCTAGAAGCCCAATCTAAGTTTCTGTTCCTTTCGCACATTTCATTCTATCGCCGAGATTGGCCAAACTTACTAGGGGTGGTAAAATAGACTTCTTAACTGGCAAACGAATAGTACTGTAATCTCTCCACTTGTACGCTGTGATCGATTTCGCTGTCATATGTCATTCCATCAAGAATGTCATGTGGAATTATATTGTCAATTTTTGGCATCTAATTCCCATTTTATTTTATTCTTTCTCACAGGTAACCTTAACACGCCGAGAGAAATGAATTATTTCAGTAAGATAGGTAGTTATATTTTTTATCAAATCCTTTGTATTTTTGAAGACGGTTTTTGAATGTAGTATTCTTTGTTATTGGAAGATGGTCTAGAAGTTTTCAATTTAAGCTTAACAGCGCTCAAAGAATTCAATTTAATCAGTGACCTGAATAACAAACCTGGAATGCTTACGCCAGGGGTGCTCAAACGGTCGATCGCTTTATAAGTAGATCTCGAGGAGAAAAAATTTTTTAATGAGCAGGTAACCAAACTACAAAAATTTATTACTTAATAAAATAACACTCTGCTAGCGGAAAAAACGGCTTTATCAAAGGAACGCGCGGTACTTATCAAAGAAAAGCCGCGTTTTTCATTCTTGTCGCTTTTCTAGAAATTTTGGGCGGCCCATTTGACGGGAACATTCGATACTTTCGTTCACGCCGATATAAATGTTGCGCCTGCAGCAATTGAAGTCATTCTTATTTGTAATTTGAAGGCAATACAACGTCGATACAAAGTTTATTATTAAATAGTACAAAATGAGTGCAGCGAAGAAATCTAAAAAATCAATTATTAAAAATTTTAATAACGATTGGGAGGAAGAATTTTTCTTTTGTATGGTGAAGAATAAGTGCATTTGTCTTATTTGTATTGTATATTGTATTCGTATTATCCCGAATTGAATTAAATTAGGAATATTCATCCTTCTGTCTGAAACTGTCGTCGGGAAAGTGGCTGTGCAGCTGTAGGCACCGACTTCCGTACGAACGAAGACATTTCCGAGGAGTAGTGACTGAAAGAAAAGCTCGTTTCTTTGCCGCAATGGTACGTTCGTAATTTACATGACAAAAAGCGCATTCTCCGGTAATAAGAAACTCGTTGAAAATAACTAGAAATATGACTTTATTACCACATGAATAATACAGAAGGATCTAAACCGCTTCTCGTTACGTGAGGATCCTGGCCAAATCGTTTTCCTCTGCATTATGCAGAACGCAGACAAAGAAATTCACAACGGAAAAGTCAGACGAGTTCACCCGACAGATGTATTCAGCTGAGGCTATGTTTCATTCAAAGTCGACTAAATAATTTCCCTCTACTACTTAATTGTAAAATATAAATTGACTAATATTCATGTTCACTTGGATACTGCGCGAGTATCATACAGGTCAGGAACAAAGTACGGAATAAAGTTCATAATTGTTTCTACTGCAGTTCGCAAGAAAATGCGTGTAGACATTTTTTTTGATATTATTTTCAAGATATGACGTCATGAATCACTTTTCCGACCTAAAATTCAATTTTTATTCATTCAGAACAGTCTATTTTTTGGGTATTTCGTTCGAAATGAATGAATAAACAAAATAACGCTTGCTTTGTTAAGGTAAAAATCTTTCTAGTTGTCAGTTTGAATCGAAGGAAATCATTCCTCCACATTCTGCAACCTGTAACACTAAAATTTTTATAGGGAACAATGGTTACCTAATTTGTAAGGTATTGTGAATAGACAAGAAGAAACATTGTTTGGTTTATTCTATAGCATGTTTGAACAAAATTCCAATGTAGGTATCAAATCCGCGAATTAATTTGAAATTGAGGCATTTGGTACCTATCTGCGAAAGAAGCTGAAAACGAACCAAAGTAATATATATGCAATTTAATGTGCATTAACTATTCTCTTCAAATGTTTAAAACGAGTGCTTTCATCAGCTTGAAAATTCTACAGAGCGAGTCAAAATTTGTGATAAAACATTTTTTGGTTCACCTTACTATATTGCTCTTTCAAATATATTTTAATTTTTTTTTAATTTAATTTTAAGGAGTATACAGGGTGTTACATGATAGTATGTCATAACTTGAGGAGGTTGATCTGCGTGCAATTTTAAGAAAAAAAGTTTATGTAAACATAGGTCCGCAAAAGCTTCTTTACGGAGCTACAGGGTGTTGAAATTTCCGGAAAAATTTGGATTTTTTTTCAAAACTCCTGCACTTTTTGAGATATTCAGCCCAAATTTGGAATGCAAGCTATTTTTTACAGCCTCCATCATTACACGTCCTAGATTTTAACTAAAATTTACAAGGTGTTTTCTTTTCCGAGGCCATGTCTCCTTTTGCCTTTTTAAACACTTTCGAAGTACGCCACTGATCAGCGTACAATCAATTTTCATCATCTACGTTTAATTATGAAACTTTTCTGACACATGTAATTTTTTCGTATCTCCAATCGTTTTCGAGTGAAAAATTATTGAATTTGAATTATTTGAATTGTGTTGTTCGTTAAATGAAAAAAAAATAATAGAAATACTCGATAGGTATACCCAAAATTTGCTTTTATTTTGATAGCTCGTCTTTTGAGACTCAACCTATACTTATTCAATAACAAACTAAAAAAAAAAAAGACCAATTAGATACTAAATAAATTGCTGGAAGTGTCCTCCACCTGCAGGAATACTGGCCTTCTTCCCATATTATCACGCACTCTTTGAAATGTTCCTGGGGTATTTCTTATCGTGTCACAAGAGGTTATTATTCGAATTTTCAATTCTTCTACAGTGTTCACTGGACTGGTATAAACTAAACTTTTGAGATATCCCCATAAGAAAAAGTCTGAACTGGGGACCTAGTAGGCCATGGTTCTGGCCCACCCCGACCTATCCATCGGTTGCTGAATGTATTATTCGAAAATTTCCTAGCTTCTCCACTAAAATTTGCTAGTTATTCGTCATGCATGAACCACATTATGTTTCTCACCAAAAGTGGTACATCCTCGAGCAATAAACGTAACTCCTCCTCAAGAAATTGCCGATAAGCGGGACCGTTTAGTCTGTTAGGCAAAAAAATGGCACAACCAAATAATTTTCAATCATTCCGACCCAGACGTTTAGTGAGAATTGTTCCTGATGATGAGATTCTTCGATCAAATGGGGGTTTCCCTTAGCCCAGTAATGATTATTGTGAAAATTTGTGATAGCAGTTCTCGAAAAGTTCGCTTCGTATGTGAACACTATTCCACTATCAAAATGAGCATTTTCTCTCATTTCATCTAAGAAACATCGGCAGAAATTGAGTCTTGAACGAAAGTCTCGAGGAAGTAGAGTTTGGAGTCGAAACGAGAATCATCCAAACTAGAACATGTAAAATGTTCAACTGATTACCAGTTTCCCTCAACCTTCTGTGGATATTTGAAAATGTTCGCCTGTTTGGTGTTACTAGATTTGGGAAGCGCACCTGATATAATCGCCTAGCTTCTGATGTCAGACCGTACATGTAATGGATATCAGCCAATTCGACGTTAGTATAATTAGCCATTATTTCTTACAGCAATAACTTCAAAAGTCTTAAAACTAAACGTTAATTCAATAAACAATTCGAATAGACACTGGTTCAACTTTAGCAACTGTCAAAATTTATAAATATATGAAAAAAAACAAAGCCTACTAATAATTTTTTAAATTAGAAGTGATTTCAATTCAGTGAGTGCATACAATCGTTTAATAATTTTTTGCTCGAGAACAGTTGGAGATACGAAAAAATATTACAGGTGTCAAAAGAGTTTCTAAATTGAACAAAGATGACGAAAATTGATTGTACGCTGATCAATGGCGTACTGCAAATAAGTTTGAAAGGGCAAAAGAAGAAATGGCTCCGGAAAAGAAAACACCTTGTAGATTCTAGTTAAAATTTAGGACGTGTAATAATGGAGGCTGTGAAAAATAGCTCAAATTCCAAAGTTTGGCTGAACATCTCGAAACTGTAGGAGTTTTGAAGAAAAAATCAATTTTTTCCAGAAATTTCAACACCCTGTAGCTCCGTAACGAATTATATGAATTTTTTCTCTTAAAGTTGCACGTAGATTTACCCCCTCAAGTTGTGACATATTATTATGTAACACCCTGTATAAGTGGGAGACAATTTCTTCTTGATTGAATTATTCACCAGTCATTGTACATATATACATATTAATAGTTTACAATAATTTTCTCATCGCTCAATACCAGAAGTCCAAAAACGGACCAATAAATATCAAATATCCCCACAATTTTGCCATGTGTATAGTGGATGGGGATGCAATATAATTCATACAACTTAGCAATGTTTTCAAGCGACTTTTGACACGGTGCATTATCATGGAAAGAAAGCACACTTACAATTTTGAAGGGTGAATACTAATCAAAGTATCGATAGCAAATCCTTCTTTATAGTCAACCATTAGAACATCAATTAGAACATCAGTTATTTAGAGAAAGTTTCTGAACGTCAAAGATAAAATCTCTTTTCAGGACGCTTCGATAGGAAAGCTCGTAAGTTGCAAAATGTACTACACGTGGTAACTTACAATCACGTCTGCAAACTTCTCGATAACTATTTTATGGCAGATGAAATAAACTTCTAAGCCAATATCACAAGTTTGTGATACACTCTCTTGATATCGTGACTTAATAGTTTCTGACTCGCAGATCTTATTCTATTTATTCTATTACCCGAATTTATAGGCAATGTAAAGTAACTGAAGAAAGTTCTTTCGTGAAATAATTCACTGTTAAAGTTTAATTATTATCAGAAGTAACAGAGACTTGTATTCCCGCGGGAAGTATTCGCTGTTTCGCTTGTAATTGAAGAAACCTTATTTTCGAAGAATTAACTTTATGGGGTATACACAACAGAATGTTGGACTGTTCTGTGTTTAATTTTCTGATTCAATATCGCGTTTTCTGGAGTTGGAATTTTAATTCTTGTGTTCTTTGTTTCACTTTTGATTTAATTTTAATTCGAACCCAAAGACCTTTGCACTTAAAATTATCGTTTGCAAATTAGGAGCCATCAGAGAAAATATATTTTTTCGAAAGGAACAGAACCTCATTCATCCGATATGAAAAAACCTTGACCTTTCAATGAGAAGGTGAAATTATTAGGAATTTGAGTAGATGTTTTTTCGCTAAGCCTACTTTGAAGGTAGATTTCTACAGTACAATCCTTAGATAGCTTGCAGGTAAGGTTTTAGCCCGATCACCATGATAGTTCACGTTACAGAGCACGCCTCTGTGTTGTTTGTGAAAATGGAAAAATTGGAAAAGCGAGTTGTCATCTAATACTTCTATTTGAAGGGGTTAACGCCGAAGGAAATTAAAGAAGAGATTGATTCAACACAGGGGACATTCTCCCCATCATATTCAACCATTAAGCAGTGGGTTTCCGAGTTTAAAATTGGTCGTGTGAGCACCTCTGATGAGCCACGCTCAGGACCCCCGTTGAGAAATCTCAACAACTCTAGATATCATCAAAAATATCATAAAATAGTCTTGGAAGAACGCAGATCAAAAGTGCGTGAGATAGCTAAGACGTGTAAGAGGTCATATGAACGTGTGCAAAATATTTTGCACCAACATTTGCATATGGAAAAGCTCTGTGTAAGATGGGTGCCGCGTTTGTTAACAGTCGACCAAAAATTGATTCGAAATTTTTGCGTTGATCCGTTACTGTTGACAAAACTTGGTCCAACATTACACTTCTGAAACCAAATAACAGTCTAAACAGTAGATTGGAACAGGAAACTCTAAAGAAGGCAAAAACAATTTCATCGGCAAACAAAGTTATGGCTACTGTTTTTAGGGATGCAAGAGGTATTATATACATTGACTACCTTGGAAAGGGTAAAACTGTCATTGGTCAATACTACGCGGACTTATTGCAACGTTTTAGCCACGAGGTACCAACTAAACGACCTCATTCGGGGAGGAAAACAATTTTGTTTCATTACGATTACGCACCAGCGCATTCTTCTCAAGTTGCTATGGCTTAAATCTATGATTTGAAGTTCGAATTTATTCCGCATCCTCCCTGCTCTCCAGACGTAGCCCCGAGTGACTATTATGTTCCTTAACCTATAGAGATATATAGGAGAATATATTGGGAAATAAAAATATATATATATATATATATATATATATATATATATATATATATATATATATATATATATATATATATATATATATATATATATATATAAAAACATCCATCTGTGCACAATTACTATCTAAAATAAAAATCATAATCTCAGTAAAACACATAATACAATTCTTACGTTCAAATCTATTCACCTTACACATTCTCTCTTGACATCATTATCATCACCGGTAAAACGAAAACAAAAAGCAAGACAAAAATGACAATTAATATTTGAGTATAACTGGTTGCAGCAATCTATTGAAGGGTGTATCCAAATTATCAGATAACTGTAGACATTCATAAATTCGTCAACGTCAGCTATTGAATTCACTGTCTCAGGTTCTTTTTGGATTTCGATCATTTCTAGAATGTTCATTTTAAAGTCGTTGCTTTCAAATGCAATAAGCCGTACATCAGCAAAATTAAATTTATGTTGTTCCTTATATATTAGTCTTATTTTCTACTTAATATTACAATAGGTACAAGAGGTATGTTGGAAAACCCATCGGAGTTGCTTACTTTATGAATTGAAAAGATTGAGTAAAGGAGAAGGATTTAGATCTAATTGACTAATAAGTAACCCACCTGAATTCTTTTCTTTGTTGATCTCTAAAATTTCCAATAGATTGAGTTTTTGTCTGTTATTTTCATTGTGTAAAATTTTGAAATTATCATTAAAGTTATGGTTTTCTTTGAGTAAGTGATTATAATAATGGGAATCTGATTTATGATAATTGAAACTACGTTTGTGCTCAGATAATCTAACTTTGAAATTTCTGGAAGTTCTACCAATATAAATTTTATTACAATCCCCGCAAGACAGTTTATGAAGACCAGATTTATTACGTTTATCAATTTTAGATTTGCAGTTTTGATATGTCGGCCTAAAGAATTATCAGTTCGGAATGCTATATTGAAATTGTGTTTATTTTTAGGATTACCAATATAAGACATTGGGAGACTAATGTATATACCATACTATTGTAAGCTGCTAATTTATGTGGATAAGGATGTGCAGATGAGCTGTGAATATTAATATCTGTATGCGATGGATTATGAAAATAGAAAATTTATGTTTGCCGTTAATTTTAGTAATAGTTAAATCCAGAAAGTGAATGGAGTTTTCTGTTTCTATCTCTAACGTGAATGTAATATTATCGTGAATTTTGTTAATGAATGTTTTGAATGACTCTAATCGTCCTTTTGTGCCAGTGAAACAACAAATGATATCGTCGACAGATCTAGATCTATTGGAAATTTTAGTGATCAACACATACCTCTTGTACTTATTGTATTATTAAGTAGGAAATAAGACTAATATATAAGGAATAACTCTGTTCATTAGTTTGTATCTATCTGATGTAGCCACAGTGTGGTGAAACCGGTCATACTTTTGTTAATATAGTAAATATCTGAATACTTTAGTTTTATTTTTATTATATTTATTATCAAGTAAGGACCTCCTCAATCAAATTAAATTTATGTAGTTGTTCAATGCTTCGTTTAGCTAGGCTCGTACTTTGTTTAGTAGATCTAACGGAGTAGTCGTGTTGGTATATTCTTTTATGCAAGTATTGTTCAGTATTACCGATATAGCACGCTCCACAGTCCTGACAATTAACCTTGTATATACAGTGTGTTTTGTTCTCGTCTTCCACCCTTGGCCTTAGAGTGGTGAGAAATTGTTTGCAGTAGTTGTTAGGTTTGTGTCCAATCTTGATGTTGTAATTTTCTGGGCATTTATCAATTTCTTGTGACAGTCCGTGTGTATAAGTGAGGCCGATGTATTTTAAATATATTTTCCTTTGTTCTGTATTGTATATTTCATGTATTCTTTTCTTTATGAGTGGTTCAAAAAACTAGGTGGAAACGCGTTTCTCTTTAGTATGTTCTTCAATTTCTTTATATTTTTTGTTCTAAATTTAGGGTGTGATAGTTTGATGGCTCTATCAACCAGGCTATTGATAACGCTTTTTTTTTATCGTTTTGGTACAATTGATTCAAAATTCAGGTATCTACCACTTCATGTCGGTTTCTGATACCAATTTGTATATATTTTTCCTGTATCGTCGTGGGTTAATTGTATGTCGAGGAAATTGATTGTTTCATCTTTTTCAATTTCATTGGTAAATTGAATTTTTCTGTGAATTGAAGAATTTGGTTATTTCGTTTATTTTGTCGTGGAGAATACATGCTATACAGTCATCAACATACCGTTTGAAAAACTGCACTTTGAATGTGATCTTTGAAAGTATTTGACATTCAAGGTCTTTCAATACTAAATTTGCAATTGCTGCAGACATGGGTGAACTCATCGGTGCTCCAAAAAACGAAACATAAGATTGAACAACTACATAAATTCAATTTTGCTGATGTACGAGTTCTTGCATCTGAAAACAACTACTTTAAAAGGAACATTCAAGAAATGATCGAAATCCAAAAAGAACCTGAGACAGTGAAACCAAGAGCTGACGTTGACGGATTGAGTAAGGTGAATAGCTTTTAACGAAAGAATTGTATTATGTGTTTTACTGAGATTATGATTTTCATTTCAGATAACAATTGAGCAGAGATGAATATTTTCTGATGATGGCTCTGTGCCGATACGCGTAAAAACACTTTACAAATTATAGGTTTTCAACCTCAAACACTTTCCGTTCTCTTAACTCAGATTCCCTAGTAAAAACATTTGTTTATTTTTGAAGAAAGGATTAGCAAATAAAATTCAACTCCATCTCTGTATATATATATATATATATATATATATATATATATATATATATATATATATATATATATATATATATATATATATATATATATATATATATATATATATATATATATATATATATATATATATATATATATATATATGCTCATTTTTTTTATTATTCGACATTAGGAATAACTTTAGTCTTTTTTGTATTAAATGAACCCTGTAATTGGGATATCCTGTTGTGTTTCCTATTCAAGAAATGAATGAATGAATGAATAAATAAATAAATAAATAAATAAATAAATAAATGAATAAATGAATAAATAACTAAATAAATAAATAAATAAATAAATAGATGAATGAATAAATAATCAAATAAATAAATAAATAAATGAATAAATAAATAAATAAATAAATAAATAAATAAATGAATAAATGAATAAATGAATAAATACCAAAATAAATAAATAAATAAATTCCAATAAAAGAATGTTATCAGTTAAAAGCATGGCAAAAATAACGGCTACCCTTCCTCAATGGCAAACAAATTTGTGTCTAAAAACGTTTGCAAAAAGGTTATTAAAATATTTATTCTGAAAATAGTTCTGACAGCTTCACACATCAATATTCCTCATTATCCTATTTCCGCCCAATTTCTGAAAAAATTTCAAATACCATCCAAATCCCCAATGTAGAATTATCCTACTAATCCACAACCAAACCATCAAATATGCCAAAGATAAAACTCAAAAATTAGATCATTCAATATGCAACGCAATTTATATTGGCCAAACAGGAAGGTCGTTCAGAATTGGATATAAGGAACATCATTCACATTTTAGTAAAAACAAAACAGATTTCACTCTGGCACAACATTGCATAGAAACCAACCATATTTTTCAATCAATAGATAATCTACAGATCCTATACTAAGCAAAAACGGAATGAAACTCAATTATCTTGTAAATATTCAAAACCAAACACAACACAGACAATAATAAAATATCACTCAACGGCCTGCCTGATTTATGTTATTCCCCAATATTTGGGATTTTCAAGTATTTTCAATTATATGTTGGTAACCAATTTAGTTTTAAACTCATACTTGTCTGACGATGTGTGAAAGCCCGAAATAGCTATAACGTTGAATAAACGTTTCCATCTAAAAAACGGTGATATTTTTTACGTAGTAATCCCAATCCTCATAAGACTTGTGTTTATCTCCTGATGTGAATGCCGTTATGTTCAATTAAAACCACTCATTATTTATTTCAGTATTGTAAGACTCTTGGTAGTGGACAGATTACCCCAAAAATATGTACAGTAGTTCAATATATTTTATGAAACCTTTGCTAAGTGTTTTAATTAATCATTTAATTTGAAGCATCGTTCATAATTCATGGATGAATAAGAGAGTTAGTGTCATCTCTTAAATAGTACAAACTGATGAGCAGAATTGTTTCTGATCGACAAGTCAAACGAACTTTCCCACGGATCTTGTCCAATGTCAACCGGTGACATCAAACCAAACCTCAAATAGACCTAAGTAGAAAGCGATCCTTCATTCGTGTTGGATGGATTGTCTCTGGAATGGACCCTTATCTTTCTCGTATGCTAGCATCAGCAGGACTGTTTGTCAGTAATTAGGAGCTATCGTTTATCATCGTTTGTCTTCCGCTTTGGCAACTCTGATTTTCCGGAATTTCATTACTAAGAACATATTAATCTATCTTCTCAACCACAGAAAGGGAATCCAATCGGAAACGTCAATGAACTTTGAATAAAACAAATAATTTAACGTACCTTGACACGACGTGGAAACACGAGGAATAATTATGGAGAATATATAATACAGTTTTCATACGTATATATTCTCATATGAAGATAACGTAAAGAATAGAAAGAAATGAATTAACATGTGGAAAAGTTTTTCTCGTTACAATATGTCAAGAAAAGTAAAGGGAATATTAATTTTATTGAATCGAAAATTAATGTTAATACAAGACAGTTGATTCGCAAGATGTTTTCAAGATGACTACAGTTGACTTCCTGACATTTCCTCGTATGCATTGTCAAATGATACTCCGAATTTCATGTGCTTCCAAAGATAGTTCTTGGTTCAAATCGGGAGATCTTGCTGGCCAAGAGGATAATATATTCTGACTAAATTGTTCGTTTGTGGGAATTGATTGTTCTGATAGTTCAATACTTCTCTAGAACATCATGCTGAAAATAATCACCCCAAAAATTAATATTTTCATTAGCTTTTTTCCATTCAGTCCATTTTCGAAAAAAATGTATCCGATTGATTTTTTATCATTTAAATACATATATTCACTGAAAATACAGTGCTTGAATATTATCAACACTGATTTGATAGAGGGCGTCGTTTCTTGATGAGAATTGATATACTTTTCTTAACGGAATAAAGCATGGATATTTTAACCTCATTGTGGCTTCATCAGATAATACGTACATTTAGAGGGATGATATGTCTTTTGTATTAAATAAAAGTAGGTACTTGGCCCAATCGGATGAAAATTCGAACAGAGTTGCTTCCTTCATGAACTTAAAAGGATAAATGATGGTAGTCTATTCAGTAGTTGACCGTTAAATTAATTTTCGGATTTTTATGTTTATTGATGACCAATGCTTCCTATAGGTTACGTTTCAATCTATTATTTTTATTATGTAAAATATCAAAATTATTATTGATATTATGGGTTTCTTCTTCTATTGATAAGCTGATTATTGTGTGTCAAAACTGTTTGTGCTCTGATACACTAATATTGATAGCTCTGACAGTTCTACCGATATAGAATGTATGACAGCTTCCACAAGAGAGATTGAAAACACTAAATCTGTTTCCTTTATGAATTTCAGATCAGCAGTTTTTGATATATCTTCCTAAAGGGTTATCTGTTTTGAAAGCTATGTTCAAATTATGAGACAAGAAAATGATTTGAATTTTTGAGTGGGATAACCATTATAAGTTGATTGAAAAAGTTCAAGTGTATTGTATTAATGTTTGAAACATAGCAAAAGCAATTTTTCTCATGTTATTCCTGTAGTTTTTTCATTCAATTTCTTTCTTTCATCAAAATTTACGGAAACATAACAGAAGCTAGGCGATTATATCAGGTGCGCTTTCCAAATCGAGTAATACTAGATAGGCGAACGTTTTCAAATATCCACAGAAGGTTGAGGAAACTGGTACTTTCACTGCGAATAATCATTTGAATGGTGCAACTTAAACTATGAGAACTCCAGATATTGAAGAAGCAGTTTTGAGTTGTTTTGATTTGAATCGTCATGTGAGTACAAGAAAAATTGGAAATCCATTCAATATTTCACATGTTCTAGTTTGGAGGATTCTGCACGAATTTTTATTGTGCCTATTTTATATTAAACGCGTCCAAACTCTACTTCCTCGACATTTTCCTGCAAGACTGAATTCCTGTTGATGGTTCTTAGAAAAAATTAGAGAAAATGCTCATTTTGATAGTGAAATAATGTTCACAGACGAAGTTAACTGTTCGAGAACTGTTATCACAAATATTCACAATAATTGTTATTGGGCTGAGGAAAACCCCCATGTGATTGAAAGGAGGACCCATATAAAAGCCAAAGACAAATTTCCCAGTTAACAGATATGTCAAATTTCCGTCCAGAGAATCTTGAAAGTGAATAAATTTCATGCATATCATGCACAGCTGCACCAGGAACTCAACAATCAAGACTATGAAAATCGAATAAATTTTTGCAATTGGCATGCGGAAAATCCAAATATGTTTAGCACAGTTCTTTTCTCGGACGATGCAACTTTCCACAAGAATGGGCTCGTTAACAGGCACAACTTTCTTTCTTATGCCACGGAAAATCAACACCTCATGAGACAAATTGGTCACCAGCATCGCTGGTCCTTGAATGTATGGGCCGCTATAGTAGATGGATATCTAATTGGGCCGCACTTTTTCGGCGGGCACCTCAATAGTAAAATGTATTTAGATTTTCTGCAAAATCATCTACCAATGTTACTTGCCGCTGTACCAGAGCATATAAAACAAGATTTGTGGTTTCAACAGGATGGAGCACTGGCACATTACGCACATCAGGTTAGGGAGCATTTGAATCATGTATTTCCGAACATATGGATAGGACGTGGTGGTCCTGTTAGATGGCCAGCTAGGTCTCCGGACCTTACAAGTCTAGATTTTTTCTTGTGGGGTTATATTAAGGGCATCGTTTACCAGATTCCTTCTACAACACAGTTGGATATGAGACAGGGAATAGTCGACGCATTTCAGTCAGTTAATCCGCAAATGTCGTCGAGAGTTCAACAGTCTTTCCTCAGAAGGATTGAGTTGTGTCTACAAAGAAACGGGCAACATTTCGAACACTTATTGAAGAAGTTCAACAGCTTGTAGATCATCTCACCAAAAACCAATCTATTACGTATTTCATGCACGACTACCTTGAAATATCTCCAGTTCTCAGATCAAGTTAAATGATATGTACTAATAAACTCTTTTTCGCAACCTTTGATTTTATCATTTTAGATTATTTTCATTTATTTCAAAAATCGAAGAAAAATATAAGGTTACTTCTGCAAAAATATGCATAAAATTTTATGCGTTGACATAAATATTAAAATATAGGATGTTCCATTTGAAAAAATCAAGATATGATATTTTTAGAATTACAAGATTCAATAATATTTTTGAGTCATTCCTGTTTGAAATGAGAAAATCTATTTCAATTCATCAATAAAGCTATCCTTGAGCAATAAGAAAACGAAAGGAAAATAGTATTCAACCTCTCTGGCCGTAGGAGAATGCGATGATGTGAGAGCCTATTTTCATGAATATTCACGGAAAAAAAAGATTGTGACGAAACTACTCACCAAAAAAATTTATTACTCAAAGATATTATAGCAGAGTTTAGGACGCTCTTGAATCTTCAATGAAAAAAAACTCCAAAGATTTTTTTTATAGAAAATTGGGGCAGCCCTTCACTTCAAAATAAATTGCTGAAGTAGATTTCTACTTTGTAAATACAATACCGTTCGAACAAAAATGAAATCTTCAAGAGTGTACGAGCTACACAGCACTGCGCCACTGGTGAATCACCCAGTATATTTTCTGCAGTTGAAACGAAAATGATTTGACTCATTGACATAAACTCTTCATGATAGAGCTTTGTCAAATTTTAGTAATTTAAATCAAAATTTGTTCAATTTACAGCAGGTTATAATGGAAATTAATTGCTTTTTTAATAAAAGCTATTACTCGTACACAAGAGCTGTTGGCAAACAAAAGAGGGAATATTTAGAATCAGCAACGTGAAATTAGTAAACATCAAGTGACGTAAGTCATTCATCAGACGAAAGGTACAATTTTGTTGTCCATTGTTATTGGTCTGAAAATCATTCGCGTTCTGGAGCTCTTTTCAGATATCAACTGAACTAGATCATACATCGCATCGCATCAAGTATTTGAATATTGTTTATATTGTTAATTATAATTTTTGTCTCAATTTCAGGGTTGATTTCAATAAATAACATATTCAAATACTTTCACGTAATTTTATAAAATTAATAATGAAAAAAGCCCTAGAAAGTATTTAATTCAGAAACAAATATGTTGAAAATTTTCAGTGATCTTCAAATTAATCAGAACTTCATTTTTTCAAGTGTTTCAATGACACCATAATTTATCCAAAATTTTTAAATTAATATTTGATTATACTTAAACTTCTTTTAGGTTAGTAGTCATAAAGGTCATATGGAGTCCTATCAAATTCAAATTAAAATGAAAAGAGAAGATTTCCAAAATGTAGTATTGCTTTAAATGTTACTTTTGTACTTTCATCTTTTTTCAATAATTCTTAAGTAATTAAAAATTTTGATTTACTAGAGAATTGCCGTTCATTATGTGCATGTGAATTATTTTTATATATTGCATAAACGCCATTTTGAATTTAATTAGTTATTTCTTGAATTCTCAAAAGATTCATCAATAATTAACAATCAATATATGGGCGATGTTAACTCAGATTATTGGGTCCATAGTGATTCTAAAACATCTATAGATCATAATCTGCATCACTTGGAAGACTGTACCTGGTCATCGGGGCTCTCTCGGTCAAACAGCGATGGAATTTGAGGAAATATCGCAGGTTATGTATTTTTTTTCATTATCTCCCTAATCGTTTTCATGACCTTGCTTCCTATGTAAAATCGTTTCTTAGATTTGTTTAGACATATAAGAAGTATAATTGTTGAAATATTTTTCTGCTGGTTTTCTTTTTCCATTGTTACAGATTCCTGTCCTAAACCCACTTCCTTTCACCCTTGTCTTCGTTTGGAAATCATGGAATACAAGAGAGAATGAAGCGACTAAGCAGAAAAATCTTTGGTTCCTTAGTCAACCCTTTTCACTTAGGCTAGCACCCTTTGTGAGAGTTAATGATATTCGCTAGTCCTACTACGATGAGTCAAAAACAGGGCGGTAAGGAGCTTCAGACTGGTTCCTGTCGGAGCCGTCCAGAGGTTCAGTCTGGTGGGGGTGGTTGTGGAGCGAACGGCGCGCTTCTCCGAGAAGGTACCGTGAGACCAGTTCCTGTCCCTCAATTTGAGGAAGGTGCACGCGGCTTGGGAGATCCACTAGATAACCCCGCCGCTGCTCCACAAAGGCAGGATGGGCGCGCACGATGGACAAATGCTGAAAATGCAATACTGATGCGTGCGCACTTTACCGCATTGAAATTGGATAATGAAACTGATAAGACGTATAGACAACTTTTAGCTGAGATCTGGAATGAACATCGTATGCTCAACTCTTGTCCAACAGAGTAAAATGGATTCTGAACAACCAGAAAATGTCGAAAGCCGAACTTGACGCGATAAAGGGAAGTTGCTGGCCGCGTACAGCAACACCGAAGGCGAAGCGCCGATCAACAGCGCTCTTCAACAGATCAATCATACTTAACGCTGATGGTGAGGACGAACAACTGATTAACATCCGACACCACCTCACCCGAAATCTGATGTAAACACGTCCTCATGCCAGATCTTGGCCCCCAAGGATTACCTCAACAGGCACAACAGCATGGCCAAAATATACCACCAGGAAGCTCGGACCTCTGAAGAACAGAGTACCGAATTACAAATATACGCCTGAAACTGTCCTTGAAGATGAGGAGCACAAAGTATACTGGGATAATACTATAATCTGTGATCGGCCCATATTGCACAATTAGCCGGATATCGTTGTATTCTATAAGCAAGAGAAAAAAGCTGTACTCTTGGATGTGACGATACCGGCTGATGATAATATACCGAGGGCGTATTCCGAGAAGATCGAAAAGTACAGAGATCTGGCCATTGAAATGAAGCAAATTCACGAGCTGAGCACCACTGTAATTATGCCTATGATTATATCCGTCAACGGCCTCGTAGAGGGGCACCTATTGCAAAACACCCAAAGATTGGGTCTCGATAGAGCAGTTGTCACCAGATCGCAGCGAGAAGTTGTTCTCAGCACCACCAGAATTGTACGCGGCTTTTTCAACAATGAATGAGCCCCAAGATGTTGAAATGACTACCTTGGCCTCAAAGCCTGGTAGTTATTGGAGTTACCCGCAACTGTCGGGGAAAAAATATATATATATATATATATATATATTTATCATTGTCTGATGATGCTATTGTATGTATATATTCTGGTAGATTGATATATTCTCATAACATTTAACGTTATCCTAATATACAATCATTCCAGGATATGTTTTGATTATAATCATTGCCTGGCAATGGTATTAATTACCAGGTGGTGGATTTATATTTTTCATGAAATCAGTTTGATTGCATGAACAGATATATAAATATATATATATATATATATATATATATATATATATATATATATATATATATATATATATATATATATATATATATATATATATATATATATATATATATATATATATATATATATATATATATATATATATATATATATATATATATATAGTTTCAACCCGACGAGTTGCCCATTTATCTGTTCATGCAATGAACATATATAATCAATTTTCGAAGACAGAAGTGTACTCTGCTAGTGAATATATCTCTAAATTTCTATAAATATTTGTACTGAGGGCTGAAGGACTTTGGTCGATGGCCTCTTGATATTATTATCAATAAAGAACAGTTATTATTATTATTATTATTTGTACTGATTTATGAGAAACTATTTTGGATCTCTCAGATTCATCCGTTCGGTCATATTCTGATAATTAGGAAATGTTCTTCAACATGCACTCACTTGTCATTCAATTCAATTGACCGACAAATTGTTCATTCGACAAAACAAAAAGCGGGAAACTAAAATGGCTTCAGTCCTCCCCGTATCTCTTTCTTTATCCTTAACTTTTCGTTTTTTACCTCGAGTGCATGAACGTGTGTGTGGTGAGTCTATTCAAGACCGGGAAATTGAGCTGTCAGGCGTGAGTTGGTCTCTCGTCACTTCTGCTAAGTAGTGCCGTCAACAATTTCAGCCGAGGCTTTTCAGATATTCGATTCAATTTTTTCTTCTATCTGCGCTGCCTCTCTAACGATGTGATTTCGCTCCGCTTTGCTTCGATTGACTTCCGCATACAGAGGAGATAATGGTTTGTACTTGGATAATAGGCACGTATTAAGACTTTTCAGAAATATTGGGTATATGCGAATCCTGAACTTCTATGAACACCGCCGACAGTTCTCCCTATATCTAATTGTCTTTCCGTCTTCTCCTCCCCATTCATTGATAGGATTTACATGAAGAAATAACAGTTTAAAAATGGCTAATTGATGTTATTGTCGCAGAAGTTAAGACAATGATTGATTGAAAAGAGTTAATGGTTTTCCAACTTCCACAGTGTCCATGCAGTCTATCATAACTTGAATCATTCTTCAACATTTGAAAGAACTCGATTATCTTAGGTAATGATCAGTTGGCTATTTTTCTTATAAGTTATTTCGAATTGATGTAATTCAGCCAGTTATTTTCCCAAAGATCTTTATTTATACATTCAGTCGACGTTTCGGCACAATATTTTTCCTTCTTCAGGACTAAGGTATATACAGATCTCCTACGTAATAATAAAACGAGAGATACACATCTAGATAATTCAAGAGTGGAGAACGCATCCTCTCCGTATTCTTTCTTACCGTTCAGTAAGACTAAGCGGCCTTGAATTATATAGATATGTATCTATATCCAAATTAAAAATATTTTCAAAGAGTCAATGAATTTTAAAAAATCGCAAATATTTCGAAAACCATTGAACAAATAGGAAATATTGGACGAAGTCAACTTCATCTGATCTTACAGAGCCAAAATCATCAAAATATACAGAATGTTCCATTCAAAACAACATAACTTTGATTTGTTTCTCAGAAACGGAATAACCTGTATATACGAAGTTATTTTTGAATTTTGACCGTAAGACAAGTGCATCATATCGCAGAAAAAATTTTCAATTCGTCTTTTTCTGGGCATTATGCTACTTCCTGTGACACGAGGGTCACCCTGTATATACATACAGATGGAATACATCTGTCGACAAATAAGAATTATTACTACGAAAAAAGTGATACTTTTCAGTTTCCGCCAAAATCACGTCGGGTACGAAAATGTTTGAATACAATCTGTTCATTTAACAACCTAAAATATCTCTTAATTCAATAAATGCTCAGATAAATTGACAGCGGGTGGTTCAATTAAACTGGAAGATTCAAATTTCGCGCCATAATTACACATGATTGTTACATGATAGATCGATGGAAGACAGATCGGAGTTAATAAACATAGAGCGTTTTACGACCACGGATTCTGAAGGTGTTTTAGATGTCATGTTCACGCAACTATGATCTAAAATTGATTTCAATGCCAATCAATTACATGTTCCTACGTGTCATTGTACTACGTGAGTGACGTCAAGGCATGCGGGATCCAATTGTTTGTCTTTTCTGCTAGGTTTCTTGTCGAGTCAAAATCTTGGAACTTTTGAGTTCTGAATATAATCAGGAATATATGTTTAGAGGAACCCGACCAGTACGTTACCTATTATATAGACGTGAAGTACCGGTAGTAGAGTTATCTTTCTTAGAAAATCCTGATGTGAAGATACAGAATTGCTGTAGAGTAACATTCTATTTTCATGGATAACAGAAACGAAAAAATTCCCGCATTTTTCGTAGACACCAAGCTTTTAGAGAAAGATCTTGTAGATATTCAGAGTTCTTAAGATGTGCTTCTTGTGGCTGGTCCGGGTTCAGAATTCCTCAGTAGAGTTTGCTTAATTAATTGATCAAGAATAGTGTTTCGTGTTCAGTATAGTGGGGTATTTTTAATTTAATTAACTCAAGTAGCTTTCTGGCAAGAATTGTTTTATATTCACAAATGGAATGAAATATCGAATCTTGACACTAATGGAAGAGTCTAAAAGCTTCATACAGAACGTACACGATCTTAAGTTTTTTATGAAGCCTTTAGACTTTAGACTTTAGATTTAGAGTAACAGTTTAGTGGCCAGCCAGGTCACCTAGTCTGAGTCCTATAGATTTTTTCTTATATGGTCATCTGAAATCGATAGTTACGCAACTGAACTTGAGAGAGGTGTGGGAAAGAATCGTCTTTTGACATCAGAAACGGTAAGAGCGAATCGTTTATTTTGTTGTATACAGGTAGCAGGAGGTCATTTCGAGCATTTAGTTTGATTTTTGGCATTGTCAAATTGTCGTTGAAATACAAAGTTTCGTTGTGTTTGAACTGTCTGTATGATATTGAATGTTCATGAAGATACTATATTTAAAATAGATAAGTGAAAGACCTTTCTGAAGATATTTTGCCTTAAATGCTGCTGAAGCTAGCGGGTTGATTTTACATGCTTTGAACCAACTCCAATAAAAAGTTGACACATCTCAATTTTTTTTCCGAAACCAGTCCATCATAAAACGTAGGGAATGACAAATTTTCGTTGAAACAGATTCTATAGACATATTGTTATGGAATTGATTCATTTTGAGATATTGCAATGGAAAAGAAGATTTTTCAATTGAAAAAAGAAATAAACTAAGGTTTATTTTAAGAAAGAAACAGATAGAGGAAAAGAAAATTACAGACTCTTTCCGCATAGTACGTGTTTTTGGGACCTCAGTAGCTTGTATTACCTCTTCTTGCCCTGATACAAGCGTGAATCCGTCTAGGCATGGTTTGGATTAGGTTTTCGACCTCCTCTGGGGTGATATTCTGCCAACTTCTGTGGCGGCTTGGATTATCCTGGCGCGATCTAATTTTCCTTTTAAGATTGTCCCATTAATGTTCAATATGATTTAGGTCTGAAGAGTAAGCTGGCCAGTCCAAAATAGCCGTTACACTCGCAGGAAACGAAACCAAATCTCATTTGCCTCACAGCATAAAACCACAACAAAACATCACACTGCCCCTGGTATTTCGAAATTTGTCTTGCTGCTCGGAGTCTAGCTTGTCTTCCACGACTCCTTAAAAACCAAATCCGGCGGTCATCTGATCGAAAACCAATTCTGGTCTCATCCGAAAAAAGAACATTTCGCCAATTCTCAATATTTCAATTTTGGTGCTTCATACACCAACTGAGTCAGATAATTTTTTGTTCTCTGGTTAGCTCGGCAACTCTTAAGGGCTTTCTGCTGTATAAAATCCTGGAACGAAGTCTTTGATGTATTGTTTTGACTGATACACTGCTGCCTGTTGCTTCCAGAAATTACTTTTGCAGTATGGAGTGCGACGCGCTAGGTTTTCTTCTTGCAATTTAGCATAAAAAGCGGTCTTGTTGTTCAGAAGTTATCTTCCTATGACTTATTCTAGTCCTATTTTGAGGAGATTTTAGCTCCATGTATTGGGCGTAGGTTTTAGAAATCACCCCCTGTGAAACCCCCATTGTGGCCGCCATATCCCTCTGTATCACCCCTTATTCAACGAGAGCAATTATGCGACCCCTCTGCACATCTGACAAGCCAAGGTAAAGTTTTTTCAATTATGGTTATAAGCTTTTTTAAATATTGAAATTCACAGTTTCCAATCTCAGTCGTGACTGAGTAACTATCATTTCAGTTTTTTTTTTACAACAAAAATTTAATTCTTCACAAGTAGTCAAACATTCATGGTTAAAAACAATCAATAATGTGAAATACCAAGAAATTCCATTTAAATTGGATTGTGTGTAAGTGCGCTATTGTTATTGCTGTAAGCGTAGAATTGAAAATAATTGGGATATTTCATGTGAATTTCCTCCCGCATACTAGATAAAACCCTATAATATTGAATGAATTTTCATTTCCGACCAAAATCATATTGTTTGAGATCTTTCAGGCACTTGTTCAAATTTGGAAAGATTATCTCTTTCTATTTTATCGAATTTCGCCTATGTTCTATATTCAAAATAACACAAAATTGTATTATAATTCGAATACCATACAACAAAAAATAAAATTAATTGAATACGTCCCTGCATTCTATTCAAAATGTGCCGTAGAAAGTCACAATACTTTTCACCTTACTTTGATAGCAAAAGAGATTTTGAGAGAATAGACGAAGATAGCTTAGGACTGGTTTTACAAATATCGAAAATGATATACCCTGTTTTTCTTCGAGTAAAATGCAGAGGCGCACAAAATTTGTTTTCCGTTCCAATGGCGAAAATGCAGAGTGCGAAATGGAAATTTGAGTTTGATTTGAGATTTTAAACACCAGTTTTATTCTTTCGAATATTCACAAATTCTTTGTAGCAGCCAGGAGGATTATGAGGAGAGAGAAATCTTAAATCATAGAACTGAGAGATTATTCAGTATATTTGAAAAACAGCAAATTTTTATTCTATTCAGAAAAGTACCTCGATAATGTCACTATCGTTATATTTTATATGTCAAATTTATATTAAACTAGATATCGACAACTGAAATATGGAAAATTCAATAATTTCGAAATAATTCGAAATTCGAAGAAGATATTGAAAATATGGAGGTAGTTCATTTTTTCCTAGCTTCCCTATTTTGCCTAGATGAGGAACAAAAATCACCTTTTACTCATGCCCAACTTGCGTATAACTTTCTTGAGTACAACACTCTATATTGAATTTTGTTGAAAAAAATTCGATATCGCGATTTCCTTCGTTATTGTAATATTAAATCGCTTTCGAAAGTTTCGGCTCGAAATGACTTCAATCATTTATAAATTCAACTCCATGAAAAGTCGCAAAACTCTTGTAACGTTCCCTCTCCTCAAATAAATATTTTATGGCAACCCTAATAATACAACCACTTGCCAAGGCATTTTTCCCAGTGACTGTTACTTTTCCGCAATTTTACGGTTTATAAAAGCTTTCCAAGCTATGTCGCAGACAGTTAAAGTGTAATTTTTATTATTAAGACTGAGATGGCAGTTTTGAAAATGATATTAGAATAAGCGCGTTGAGCATTAAATATACAGCCTTTTTCTCGTTTACTCTTTAACATTAAGTTTCGTGAGAATATGAAGCTTTGGTCTGAGCTTACTGTAGCTTAAAATGAATTATGTTCACCTATTTAATGCTTAAGAAATAAAACATTAATATTTCAGATTTTCCTGAAATGTTTAATATAATCGCGATACGTTTAGTTACGCAATATATCCAGAGGATTATTGTTTCTCGTTTAATTCTGAGAATAACCGACTCATTAATTTATTTTGTATAATGTACGCTATTAGATTTTATGAAGTAATATTATATTTGGTTTTAATGTGAAATCTCGAAATGCATCATCAAAATGAAATTTGTTCTCTTCACTTATAACATATAACAGATAACACTGATTATTTGGCTGCTGCAGAAACTTTCCTGGGGTACAAAAACTTACTGATTTAGTTCAACGCTCGAAGGATTGGTTCCTCAGTAACGGATTATGCACGAATACAAGTAGAACTCAAGCTACTTTTGTGAAGACAACTCATGCTGGTTTCGATACACCTGAACACCTATCTATGGAAACCTGTAGTTTGAATCTGGAACAGTCTTCCGTATTCCTTGATATACATCTCAATGAAACACTGAACTGGAACAAACATATTTCTGAACTTAATTGTTAAATTAATTAAATTGGGTTCGGTGTGTTATTTTTTGGGTAGATATTTGGATTTTGTTTCCTCAGGGTAATTTATTTATTTATTTATTCACTTTTATTATTATTATCGTGGACTTATGCACTATCTCAACTGTTAGCTGGATATAATTTACCTTTCCCAGATTCAGCAATCAAAGGAATAGACGCGATTACAATATACTTGACTCAAATTTTCTAACTATCCTACATGTATTAAGAATTACAGCTTTGTGCATTTCTATATAGGTATTCTTATGCAATTCTTATTTCATAAGGCTATCATGCAAAGTTTTGGGTACTAACTCAGTCCAGGATACGATGACAGGAACAATATCTATTTTCTCAAGGTGCCACAACTGCTTGATCTCAATAGCAATGTCTGTGTATTTGGACTTTTTCTCCTAGAACTTGTTCAGCACATTGTTATTATTCGGTATGGCGACATCCACCAGCATTGCTGTTCTGGCTCTCTTATCATACACCACTATGTCCGGCCTATCATTCGTCACCATTCTGTCAGTGACAGCAGGCCAATCGTAGTATAATCTGATAGAGTCATTTTCCAATGCGCGCCGGTTGATACTTGTGCAAGTTTCTGATGGATAATGTTGCACACTTGATTATGCCTGTGAAGATACTCCGTATTGGCCAGTTGTTCGCATCCGGACGTAATATGCTGTGTAGTCTCCGATCTTATATGGCATTTTCTGCTCCATCTTTTGTAATGTAGTTGTTGGTAGCGCTCACTTGGTCTTGGATGACGATAAGGAATCCTTCTGTTTCCAGGATTAATTCTCCTTTCATCAAGCACTTGTTGGAGGCTTCTTTGTCGAAGTGTTGTTGAATAATCTCATGTTGATGTCGTCCATAAATTCCTTTCTCGACCATTGCTCTTGTTTTTCGGTATCTGATAGGAACTGTAGGTTCAGCAGATCATCTCTGGTAGCAAGATTTAGAGGTGTATATGCCTTATCAGCCAATGATACCATTCTATGGAGGTCAGAAGTGAGAGCTTTCGCTGAGAAGAATTCTCTGAGATTTTTTATCTGTTCGGTGTGTAAATTGACAACATCTATTAATCCGCGTCCTCCTTCTTTCCGCTTCAAAGTTGTTCGTATCACAGACGATTTTGGATGATGGTTGTTGTACTTTGTTAGCATCGTTCGGGTCTGCCTTTGAATACCATCCAGTTCTGTCTTAGTCCATCTGATTATTCCAAATGAGTGAAGCAACACTGGAATGGCGTAGGTGTTAATTGCTTCGACTAGATTCCCCGAGTTCAACATTGATTTCAGCACAGTCTTCAGACGCTGACTGTATTCTGAACGAATCTTCTCCTTTGATTGTTTTTGGTCTAGCAGTTTGGTTTGTTGGTATCCTAGATATTTGTATGTTTCGCCATCCCTTATGCACTGTATAATATCACCGTTTGGAAGTTGTGTTTCACCATCTATGACTTTCTTACTTTGAATATTCAAGGTCTTACATTTTTCAATCCCGAATTTCATATAAACATCTGTCGAGAACTTAGTGACAGTTTTCAGCAAATCATCCAATTGCTTCTTGTTCGCAGCTTATAATTTGATGTCATCCATATACATCAGGTAGGAGATGGTATGATAATTCCCATATGTTTTTATTCTAAATCCGTATCCTGTTTTATTCAGCATTGAGGACAATGGGTTCATAGCTAAACAGAACCATAGTGGACTCAAAGAGTCTCCTTGAAAAATTCCACGCCTGAATCCGTCTAGGCATGCATTGGATTAGGTTTTCGACCTCCTCTGAGGTGATATTCTGCCACTCTTCTGTGGCGACTTGAATGAGCAGATAATCTAATATTCCTATAAATGTTCGATAGGATTTAGGTCTAGAGAGCAAGCTGGCCAGTCCTATATAGCGATGCCCTCTGTCTCAAGATAATGTCACGTGAGCGAGGTTGAATTATCTTGCATAAAAGTGAAATTTTCACTGTGGGTACCTCGACAGAGTCTCACTTTGGGCTCCAGCACCAGGTCCACGTAATTTTCAGCCGTAACACTCGCAGGAAACGATATCAAATATGTTTTGTCTCCCAGCATGATGGCACACCAAAATATCACACTGTCCCCTTGGTATTTCGGAATTTGTCTTGCTACTCGGAGTCTAGCTTGTCTTACACGACCCCTTAAAACCCGAATCCGACGGTCATCAGATCGAACATCAATTCTGGTCTCATCCATAATGACAATTCTTAATATTCCAATTTTGGTGCTCGATACACCAATCGAGTCTGTTAATTTTTTGTTGTCTGGTTAGCTCTGGAACTCTTAAAGGCTTTCTGCTTTATAAACTCCTTGAACGAAGTCTTTGACGTATTGTTTCGACTGATACACTGATGCATGTTGCTTCCAGAATTTGCCTTTGAAGTATGGGGTGCGACGCACTAGGGTCTCATCTTGCAATTTGGCATGAAAAGCGGTCTTGTTCTGCAGAAGTGATCTTCTTACGACTTCTTCTAGTCCTATTTTGCAGAGATTATAGCTCCTTGTATCGGGCGTAGGTTTTTGAAATCACCCCCTGTGATGCCCCCATTGTGGCCGCTATATCCCTCTGTGTCATCCCTTTACCATCGAGAGCAATTATTCGACACATCGGACAATCCAACGTAAGGCATTTTCAATTATGATAGTAGGCTTTTTTGAATTTTGAAATTCAAAGTTTCAAATCTCAGTGACGACTGAGTACAATATCCCGAACTTGTAGTGATAATTCAACATTTCTTATCATACTATCCTGTTTTTTTACAAAAATCTTCATTCTTCACAAATAGTCGAAGATCCATGGTTGAAAACAATCAATTATATGAAATATCTAGTGATTCCATATAAATTTGGTTGAGTTTATATATTTGATTTGCTCAATAGAGTATAGGAAGAAAATATTCTAGGGCATTCATTCCTAATAGCCTCTAAGCATCTTGAAAATGCGATTAATGCACCAGTGACAAGATTCGCTTAAGATGCACTGACAAATTTGTTCCAACCAAATGCAATTCCATTAAATGAATTTATAATTTTTTCGTCAGATGCTGCACATTATATGGTAAAAACAGGACAAAATAAAGAAAAAAATTATGAAAATGTAGTTCGCACCATATGCTACGCTCATGGAGTTAACAGAATAGCAGAAACTGTTGGAGAAAAATATCCACTCGTGAATGACTCAATGAGCAACATAGAAAACTTTTCCCCACAGCTACCCTTGGAATATATATATATATATATATATAACTATATATATATATATATATATATATATATATATATATATATATATATATATAGTCCTTGAACTCCTATATGCATAGGGCCTCTAGAAAGGTCTTCCTCTGATCTATTTCTGGCAATTCCTTTCACTTGGTTCCAGGTCTTGCCAGTTGGTAATATTTCGTCGAGAATTGTTCTCCTCCATGTGTTTCGGGGCCTTCCTCGTTGTCTTGTTCCCTGCGGGTTCCATTCCAGCACTTGCCGGGTGGTGTTCGTGGTTTCCCTTCGCAAGATATGGCCGATCCATTTCCATTTTCGCAGTTTTATCTCTTGGCTAGTTTTGCTCTGATGGGTGATGTTGTAAAGCTCTTCATTGGTTATCCGTTCAGGCCAGTAGATGCGTAGGATTTTACGGAGGCATTTGTTCACATAGACCTGGAGGCTCTGCTCGATTGTTCTTGTTTGCTTCCAGGTCTCGCACCCATATAAGAGTACCGACTTGATATTCGAGTTGAAGATGCGCAATTTTGTTGCGTTGGTAATGGCGTTTGATTTCCACACATTGCGAAGCATTGCGAAAGCCTGGTTGGCCTTTGCTATTCTGTTTTTGACGTCTGCCCCTGACCCTCCTTCTGTCGTTATGAGGCTGCCCAGGTAACAAAAAGTCTCCACATTTTCTATGGGGATAGCATCTATCATAAAAGGCTGTGAGTTTGCAGTGCCTATACGCATTGACTTTGTTTTGCCAACGTTTATTTGAAGACCTGTGCGTTTGGCTATGCTGTTCAAACGGTCCAGTTTGTTCTGCATATCTTGATGGGTGTTAGATAGTAGGCAGATATCATCCGCATAGTCGAGATCTTCAAGTCTTCCGGTCAAACCCCAGGTGATTCCTCTTCTTTCATTGTTAACTTCCCTCATTATCCAGTCAATAACTATGTTGAAAAGTATGGGCGATAATAGACATCCTTGCTTAACCCTCGCCTTTACTGCGATCTTATCTGAGATTTTTCCCCTATGGAGGACCCGACATGTAGAATGTACGTAGAGCTCTTTTAGCATGTCAATGATTTTTTTGGGGAAACCCACAATTTCCAAAATGTTAAACAGAGCCGCCTGGCTGAGGCTATCAAAAGCACGTCTGAAGTCAATGAAGATGATATACAATTTGCTTGGAATACTGTTATATAAAGAAAGATCGCCAGCTACACCACAACCAGTATTGACCCAATGGGAAAAGTGGCTCAGTACAGCAGTTTTTACGCTGAAAATTCAGAATGCATCAAAAAATCATGAATGAAATGTCAGATCCTTCCTCTTCTGTAGTATCATCGAAAACTTCATTAGGAAATAAAGAATTGCTTAGCCGTCTTGTAATTTTCAAACAGAATCTCAGCTTCGATCCTCAATTTTATCTATGGAAAAAAGTACCAGCCTCGAACCGATTCTGTAGGAAGAATTGAAAATTTGAAACATGCGAAATATATAGATGTGAAACTTGCAAGATTGAGTTCGGCACATTGAAAATGGTTTTAGGAAATAATGAAGGTTTTGCAGAAATTCGAAACGTTTCGAAAATTTTCCAAGGAAACTTCAACTTGAAAACCGAAAAGAGCTGTCAAAATGAATGCATGCTCTCATCAACACAGTAGATGTAGAACGAAGTTTTACTTCACGTAAACAAATGTTCAACGATTAGCATCATGAATACACTGCAGAAATTTTTAAAAAACACTTAGTTACTAATTCTTTTTATAATAAAGAATAGAATAATCTTGAGTTTGATGAATATATTCTTAGTTAAAAGCTCTTGTTGTTGTATTTTTGAAAACCCTCCAGATAATATTCAAACTTTTCATGTTTTCCAAAATTTCCTACATATTTTCGAAAAATCATTACATATATTGTACATATTTTCACATTTTCGGCTTGCAAATAATACGCTCGTTAATTATAACACTTTGTCTGACTCCAAGTTCTTACATTACATCCACCTAAAACATCCATTGAAAAGCATCCCAATTGCCACATTTGCATTTGCTTGCGGTAATACTGGCCTCCTTCGATTTTAATTAAATCTGTCGCATTATCGTATTATTTGAATGATATACGACTAAATGATCTTTAATTTGAATCATTAAAAATAGTCGAACAGTATTATCTCGAAATTTTTGTGTCCAGGAATTGATTGTTGAAATAAGTTGAGAAAGAAAAATTCTTGGCAGAACGCAGATAATTATACGAGAATCTTTTCCGGGCAGATTGTTTTTAAAGAAGTTTGCGCTAGGGAACTCTCACTTTCGGATTTTGCATCATAATAGCTCATCTGATCGATGCTCAAAAAATCATCTGATTTCTTCCTATAGTTCATTAAAAAGACATCATAAAACATTCAAATTCAAATACTTCAACGACCCTCTCACTGCAAAATCTCGAAATAAAATATAACCGTTACTACAGTTGAGTAATAATGCATATAAAAATTCACTTAAGAACATCTTCTAAGTCTTTTCAATATTTACCCCACAAGAATACCATTCTAACATCCACACATAAATCAAAATGCTTCCCCAAGGGATATTACTGCCAACTGTAAAGACTATCGACCTTGATCTTGAATAGACCGCTCAGACTGTATTGTGATTTTATGTAAATTGGACGATATTGAATATATAAATATTGAACGGCCATATAGCCAGCAGTGATCTTCTTATGTCTTTATTGATGTATCGTCATTCGAAGAAATTGAAGGGGCAGATCGTATGACAAAGGCGTTAGACGTTAAGTTAGTCGAAATGCACCCACTTCTGAAATACTTTTTTCCACACCTATAGGTGATTAAAAGAAAAGCTTTCATTGTAATTTCAGCAACTCTCCCCGCTTTCCGCTCCACCAACATTGAAAAACCGAGTTTTTCACAGTTTATAACTATCCTCGTATTCTGATCGCTTAAAAATACTGAAAGAACTCATGAACACTGCTATTTTCCTAACAAAATGCAGAATCTTTTCGTACATATTGGGCCTGAAAAAATTTTTTTCCAGAAAGATTTCAAGATGAATTTTCTCTTCAAATTTTTTTTCCTACGCCTCATGGCATAGTCTGTGCAGGTCTAGTATATACGGCGACATGTTTCCGTTAACAAAAGGTACTTTTTCAGATTATTCCTGATATTGGCTACCTCGAAAAACACGCCAAAATTCAATTCTCCACATATATGTATATATATATATATATATATATATATATATATATATATATATATATATATATATATATATATATTCTTTTGAAAGGAGAGGATTTACAATAAATGCTTATATCTATAATTTTGATGTGTCAGAAAAACACAAGTGTGAGCTCAGGAAATGTAACAGGAGAACCATACTATCTTGTATATGACTCAATAAACGAAGAAAAAAACCTGAGGAAAAAACTCGTTTCCCTGTCGCTATTGCACTAGCAATAGCTTGTCTGTTTATGTTATGTTATTGTCGTGTGTACATAAAGAGTACCAAAGATTTTTCTGCTTAGCCGCTTCATTCTCTCTTGCATTCCATGATTTCTAAACGAAGACAAGGCTGAAAGGAAAGGGGTTTGGGACAACAATCATACTTCTTATTTTAATAAACAAATCTAAGAAAAGATTTTATATAGGAAGCAAGGTCATGAAAAGGACTAAGGAGATAATAAAAAAAGTACAAAACCTGCGATATTTCCTCAAATTCCATTTCTGTTTGACCGAGAGAGCCCTGATGACCTGGTTCAGTCTTCCAAGTGATGCCGATTACGATCTATAGATGTTTTAGAATCACTTTGGACCCAATAAGTTTCTCTCAGAATCATCTTGGATACCTTCAAAATACACAGAAATCCATTATAAATATTACCAACAGGCCCTGTTTTTTAGGAAACTTGTTTATTCGATTTGAGATTGCTTTTTTGCTGTTCTCTCAATAGGCAATATCGAGGTCGAAATACCTTACAAAAAATTGATCACGACTATATGACCCGTGGTAAGGCTACGTCAAATCAGGTTCCGATAACTGAGAAGAGCAGTACTCAAAAGAGCTACTTATTCTTGGGTCTTAAAATATTTAATGTAATCCCTTCAGAATATAAAAAGTTGAACTCATTGGTTGCGTTTAAAGCGAAAATCAAATATTGGTTGAGAACAACTGACCGATTGGAAATTCATAATATTATTGGGAGAAAAGTATAAAAAACTTGATCCTGTCTTGCTATTTGCTGCATATTATGGAAGAAACTGTGGTTTATATTTTAATTTCTAGTTGTTGAATTTTTGAAAGCTTTAGAATATTTTCGTTTAGGGTTTCTCCTCCTCAATTCAAGGTATACATCATCTGCAAATAAGCCTCAACAGGGGCTTCGCAGATTATCTTACTTTGATATTGCGTGAATTATGTACTTCTTATGGTAATGTTAAAACGAGATGAGATTATCTGTATGAATATTTCATAATCTTGTATTTGTTATTTCGCACATTAAAGCATTATTATCATCATTTTCATTTATTTTTACCGTTATTTTGCTTTTTCCTAAATTTTTGCTTTCTGAACTTGGAATTAAAATATACAGTACGTACTTTCGTTGACACTTGATTATTTATGAAACCATAATTGCAAAATAGAACATTCTACTAAGTTATTGAACTAAAGTGGTGCCAGTAACCTAGACCTTTAGTGATTGTTCAGTTTTTTGGGTTATATTTTCAAATAGCTGTTTCAATTCACTTTTTATTTTTCCGAAACCTTTTTGAGTTATACCTAAATCGAGATTATGAAATACGTTATCACTTGTCATTTCCTTATCGTCGTCATATTTTCTTGGCCGTATTTAACACTACATTGCCTCTAATGTCGAAGTAAAACGAAATATTGTATCATGCTCAATTCTTTCTTAAAAGAAACTATAGTTCGATTTAATCGTCAGTTGTTGCTTAGATATATAATCAACAAGGCACATTCTTGAGCAATCATTCTATCTACAATAAGAGCGATAGCGAATCAATATTCGTATTTTGATAGTGATAGAATCGAGAACATAGGAGTTTACCCTCTGATTTGAAATTTGAATGGGACAGCTTCCTACAAGTAGTGAAACAACAATTGAAGTTCGAGAGTTGTGCATTGAGTAATATTCGATTCAAGGTATTATGCCTCTATCTGTTGAATCACGTAGATCCTTGAATTTTGGTGAGGGTCGAATTTCTATCATTTTTCCTCTTCATCTCGCTTGTTTTACATCTCCTTGATTTGTCTGTTGAATGTATGTAATACATATACCCAATTAAGACCCAGAAACGCCCATATCAGCGCAGGCGGACTGGGCATGGAGTAGTAGTAACTAGCTCTATGTTGTTCTAATTTGTGTTTATGACAATTTATCGTGTCGGAGCCTGGATCGCTCAACTTTTGAGACTGTCAGAGCTTGGGCATGACCTTTTCATGTCCAGTTCGTCTGCGCGCATATGAGCGTGCCTAAGTAGTAATTTCCTATATCTATCATTTATATCACATTCGAAATATAGAGAAAGAAATGGCATAGAAAGGATAGTGATGCATGGAAGGGAGATTACTGATCAGAGGGAGATAGGAAGTCAATTTAATGAATTTTTCACTGGCGTTGAGAAAAACAAATTAAACAACCACTAAGAGTGCATAACCAGCAAAGTGAAAGATCTCTGAAGTCGTTTGTTCTTAAACCTACCACACCCAGGAAAGGGGTGAAGATTATCAAAGGCCTGAAAACAAAAAAATCGGCCAGCGTTGATGGAATCACAACAGATATACCAAAAAACCTGTAGATGAATTATGCTCGCCACTAACTCACGTAATAAATATAATTTTTCAAACTGTAGTATAACAGAGTTCGGGAAATTAAAGAAGAATACTGGCAGAGATTTAGTGCTCAAATGGAAGCGGATATATACGGAGCGCAAAAACGAATTTGGAAATTATTAAGGGGTATGAAGAAGGACACCAATCAAACTATACAACTGAAAACAATCACAAACGAAACATGGAAAAATACTTCAAAAATCTTTACACCGAATCAGAATACGAAGAAGAACCCCCAGAAGAAGACTTAGAAAACGACATTATCAATGAACCGGTAACAATCACGAAAGAGCAAGTAGCTATGGCAATAAGTAAACTCAAAAATAGGAAAGCTCCAAATGAAGATAAGATAACAAATGAGATGATCAAATATGGCGGAGAAGCCATGAGAGAAGAGTACACAAAACGGTTTAACATCATAATTCAACACGGAAAAATACCAGAAGAATGCCTATCTTTAAAAAAAGGAGACAAAACAAATCCTGCGAACTATCGCGGAATAACCTTATTAAGCACCTCTTTGAAACTGCTTACCAAGATTCTTGCCGATGACATAACGTCAACAATGCCAATCAGCGAAGAGCAACAAGGCTTTCGAAAAAAGTGGTCCACTGTCGATGCACTATTTATAACAAGGCAATTAGTAGAAAAGTCTCTTGAATATAACACTCCAGTATATCTTTGTTTCATAGACTTAACGAAGGCCTTCGACAGAGTCCAACTGAAGGATGTAATCAAGATACTGAAAAACAAAGAGGTACCCAAAAAATATATAAGACTCATAAAAGATCTGAACACTAATACAACAACGCAAATACGAACAAACCACACCCTAACGCAGCATTTCGGAACAAAGTCGGGCATCCGCCAAGGTGATAGTCTTAGCCCTCTACTATTTAATACTGTTATGGCCCAACTTGTAGAGACCGTTAAAAACTTGGGACTAGGATACCGCATGGGAACCTACAAAATTAACATCTTATGCTATGCCGATGACGCCGTACTCATTGCAGAATCAGAAGACGACCTACAAAAAATGTTATACGCCTTTAGCAAACGCGCAAAAAATTTCAATATGGAAATCTCAACAAGTAAGACAAATTACATGACCATAGCTAAGGAACCTCTGCGCTGCAAGTTAACAATAGACAACGCCACTATAAACCAAGTCATGTCATTCGAATACTTAGGATGCAAAATAACAAGCACAGGATACCTTGAAGATGAAGTGGGGAGACAAGTGAACAAAGCAGCTGCAGTATCGGGACATCTCAAACAACCAATTTGGAGAAATAAACACATCAGTATACCATGCAAATCCAGAATCTACGAAACATGTGTGCGACTAATTATGACATACGGGGCAGAAACAAGAGCGGAAACGTCGGTAACAAAGAGGATACTAAGAACAACAGAAATGAAAACGCTAAGAACTATAACCGGTTACACATTGAATGACAGACAAAGAGATACCGACAAAAGGGAAAAATGCGAAACAGACGATATTGTAAGATGGGTAAGAAAAAGAAGAAAAGAATGGAACCAGCATGTAAACAGAATGACCACAGATGGAATAGCCAAAATCGTATATAACAACATACCACACGGAAGAAGACCCGTTGGACGACCACCAAAACGATGGCGGGACAGTTGGCAATCAACTTCACAAGAACTGCTGCAGGGAAACCGGTACTGAACAGGCGCTACGCCTTCTACACGGTGAAGAATAAGAAGAAACTGCAGTATGCCCTTCACGCTTCAAAAAATCTGTGGTAGTACCAATCCACAAAAAGAGCGATACAAAAGACGTCAACAATTTTAGGCCAATATCTCCTATTAACAATCTTGCCGAAATTTTCGAGAAGGTTCCCTACGTTAGGATGGTAAACTTCTTGGGAAAAATGAGGATACTAGCGAATAACCAGTTCGGTTTCAGAAAAGGTAGACGGACTGAGGATGCTGTTTCTTTCCTGGTGGAGAGTATTTACGAGAACTTAGAGTTCACGCAGTTGATCATCAAAAATTAATTATGAAACTGCGAGATATGGGTTTCCGAGGTAGTTTCTTGTGTCTGCTCAGTTGTTATCTGCAGTACCGAAAACAGTGCGTTCGTATCAGAGACTGGTGTAGTGGTTTCTTACCTATTGTTTGCGGAGTTCCACAAGGCTCGGTACTGGGCCACCTTCTTTTTTTTGGTGTATATGAATTATATATTTAGGTTGAACATGAAGGGACTGTCAATATCATTCGCTGACGGTACTTCGGTGGTCTTTAAGAACGTTTCTTGGGACACGCTGAAAATTCAGATACAACATGAACATGGAAAAAATGCTTTTTGTACTCTTTGGACTTCAGGGTTCTTCTTTGCCTGAAAACGAAACACTGGAGGTTGAAAATGAAAGTGAAGAAGGAAGACTAGTTATTAAAAGAGAAAATAATACACCTCCTTTGGGATAACCATTGACTCTCATCTGCGCTGGAATCAACACATAATGATTCTACTGAAGAATCTCAAATTTGTACTTTACAAGTTTCGTTTAGTGAAGAACGTAATAGATGAGAGACTTGCCAGATCGTTTTATTTTTCGCTGGCACAGTCTCATCTACGCTATGGTCTGCTCTATTGGGGTACTGCTGCGAACTCATATTTAAATCCACTTAAGATAATCCAGAAAAGTTTCTTGGAAGTATTGCTGAACAGAAATAGGCGGTATTCTACGGATTTGCTATATGAGGAAGCGAGGATACTCGAAAACAGATAGATGTATTATTTGAACCTGGTGGTCGATGTGATCCGAAAGGAGGGAAAAGAACTGAAAATGATAGAACATGGATATTAAACGCGCAGAGGATGTCGCTTTCTTATACCAAGGACTACCTCTTCAAGAGGGCATAAATCGAGGGAATATATGGTGACCAAGGTATTCAATTCATTGCCAGATGATCTGAAAAAGATTGAAAATCCCATAAAAATGAAGAATGCACTAAGAAAAAAAAATTCTTCTTCGAAAGGATCCTCTTTGGAAATGTTTCTGCAATCGGATGGGGCAGCCCATCATAACCTTCGGAGCTGATTTCTACTGTACTCTGAAAGAGTTGAATAAATAAATCCTGAGCAATGAGGTATTCAACGTGTTCATTATGTTATTATAAATATTGTTTTTTATTGAATTGTAATTTTGTCTATTTACTATAATCGGCTATTCGTCTATTTATTCATTTTTTATCAAGTTGTGTTTTAATGTGCATATACTCAATATTTCTGGAAATTTCCTATATTTATTATTGTTTTAAAATTTTCATTTTCCTTCAACTTTTGTTAAGTCATCTAGCACTGTAAGGATCTTCAAAGTTAGATTGAAGAAAATGTTTTTGTTTGAATTATCTTTTCGAAATCTTTGCTGATTTTTTCATGTAATATATGTGATTAAGTAGCAGATTGCTAAATAAATAGATATTATTATTATTATTATGTACAAACCGTAAGGTTTCTTTGGAGTATTTGATATATTTGTAAGTCTATTATTATTCTATCTATCTATCCATTATTATTATTTATTATCGTGGACTTATGCACTATCTCAGCTGTTAGCTGGATATAATTTACCTTTCCCAGATTTAGCAATCAAAGGGAATAGGCTCGATTACAATATACTTGACATAAATTTCCTAACTATCCTACATGTATTAAGAATTACAGCTTTTTGCATTTCTATATAGATATTCTTATGCAATTCTAATTTCTTAAGGCTATCATGCAAAGTTTTGGGTATTAAACCAGTCGAGGATACGATGACAGGAACAATATCTATTTTATCGAGGTGCCACATCTGCTTGATCTCAATAGCAAGGTCTGTGTATTTAGACTTTTTCTCCTGGAACTTGTTCAGCACGTTGTTATTATTCGGTATGGCGACATCCACCAGCATTGCTGTTCTGGCTCTCTTATCATACACCACTATGTCCGGCCTATTATTCGTCACCATTCTGTCAGTGATAACAGGCCTATCGTAGTATAATCTGATAGAGTCATTTTCCAATACGGGCGCCGGCTGATACTTGTAATATGGCTGGAAGGTGTTCAGAAGTCCGTACTTGTGTGCAAGTTTCTGGTGGATAATGTTGCACACTTGATTATGCCTGTGAAGATACTCCGTATTGGCCAGTTGTTCGCATCCGGACGTAATATGCTGTATAGTCTCTGATCTTATATGGCATTTTCTGCACTTATCTGTTTGTAATGTTCCGTCCTTCATTATAAATTTTCTGTAATTGTTTGTAGCGATCACTTGGTCTTGGATGGCCATAAGGAAACCCTCTGTTTCTGCGAATAATTCTCCTTTCATCAACCATTTGTTGGAGGCTTCTTTCTCGATGTGTGGTTGATTAATCTCATGGTGATGTCGTCCATGCAATTCCTTTCTTGACCATTGCTCTTGTTTTTCAGTATCTGATAGGAATGGTAAATTCAGCAGGTCATCTCTCGTAGCAAAATTTAGAGGTGTATATCCCTTATCAGCCAACGATACCACTCTATGTAGGTCAGAAGTGAGAGCTTTTGCTGAGAAGAATTCTCTGAGATTTTTTATCTGTTCGGTGTGTAAATTGACTACATCTATCAATCCGCGTCCTCCTTCTTTCCGCTTCAAAGTTGTTCGAATCACAGACGAGTTTGGATGATGGTTGTTGTACTTTGTTATTATTATTATTATTATCATTATTATATTTCATCTTGACTCGAATACTAAATAAATTCGAATCTCTCGAACTGTTGTTTCTTTACTGTTGTGGTGCTATCCTATCCAATTTCCAAATCAGAACGAAAAGCAATTGAGCGCATGAGCGCGAGAGCGTAAAATCCTATGTATTCGATCCTGTCACTATCAAAATTTGAATGTTGCTTTGAAACCCCACTTATTGTAAACAAATTCATATATTCATGCAACATGTGACAATTGAATCGAACTATAGTTCTTGCCTTGTCTTATTCATTCATATTACAGTATTGACACTACGATATTAGGGGCAGTATAGAACTGGTACTATACATAGCAACAACAAATTATGACGACGATGAAGAAATGATAAGTGATACCGTATTCCACAATCTCGATCACAAAATTACTTAGAAACTTTCGGGAGAATGAGAACTGAATTGAAACTCCTATTTGAAAGCATAAACTGAAAGAAGCAAGAAAAATCTTGCCTTCTCGAACAACCTGATATTGATCACTTAAGTGAATGATCTATTTTGGGATTGTGGTTCCATTAAATCTCAAAAAATTATAATCTCAACTTCAGGAAGCAAAAATTTGACGGAAAAATAAGTTGGCTTTTATGTTTGTAGGATAACATAGTACTAGACTACCTTCATTGTTTCCTGCAGGCGCAAAAGTGGAATAGTTGAGTTTTTCGCACTGAAATTGGATGGAAAGTAAGATTGAGGGAAAAAATATCTAAAAATCATCACCAAAATTATATCAATAGAAAAATCTTTAGTATGATACCATGCCACCTTACAGTCCGGAAAATTGTATTTTTCGCACTGAAACGTAAAATAACAGGGTTTTCACGTTTTTAGACGACGCGCCAACATGAATCTCAAATTAAGAGAAGTAGTTTTCAGGATCGGAATCTAAATTCCGTAGAAACAAGACCTGTCCAGACACTCTTAAAGCGCAGGGAAAACATTTCTGAAGATAAAAATTATTTTGGGCCCTTGAAGAGACCCAAAGGAGGAACCTTTGTATTTCGACAGAACACGATTTCAAAAAATCATGAAACCAAATACTGATCTAGATAAAAACTGCAATATGAATCGAAATAAAATTCACATTGTACTCGGGTCGACATATTGAACAACATAATGTTCATACCATTTCTTATTGAGGAAAATCTCGAGTGAGAAACCTGTTTGAATTTTCTTTCAAAAATAAATTTTTCCAATTTCAGTGACTCTTCAGTCTGATCAAAATTTTATTGATATGCTTAGTCCCGAAATTTATAGACTCACTACTCACGGAATGTTGAGGAACGGTTTGATATTTCGAAGAAAAGGATGAGGTGGCGGAGGGACGTTCCATGACTAGCTCGATCACCTGTTATGACCACTCTGGACTTACGTCTGATATATTCGAAAGACAAAGTTTTTCGAATTCCCAAGAAAATATTGAAGACGTATAGGAAAGGAAATAACAAAATATTCCTATACTTTGTGTGTATTAATAATAAATCTTAATTGCGAGCTCAGCAATAAGAGCCAATACCAAACACAAATATCAAACAATCATTTTCATCAGACGATCAGATATTACCGAAACAGCATTTCTAGAAAAGTATATTTTTGGTTAGTCATTAGTAACCCCTGATGGCCTGTTTTAATCAAGGCAATTACCGTTATCTGGCTACGGTTGGGGACTCTAATGGTGCAATTGGATTATTATCCCAATAACGTTTTAATTGAAATAACTACATTAGGAAAGGAACACGTGTTCAAAAATACAACAGGAATTTCTGGTTTTTGTTTCACATTACGCTCATCATCTACTCTTTCAATTAATTCCTCTTTACTTGAAGAAGAAAAAAGAAATTATTGAATTAATTGGGTGAAACCAAACTCGAGTCCTGAAATTTCTGCCACTAGTATCGTTCATAAGCTCTCCAAAAATTCACAACTACAGAACGCGATTGTGCAACCGAAAATTTGAAGAAAGGATCGTATGAACGTACAGTGGTATTGAGCATAGGTACACTGGTCGACAAAATTCGCGTAGAACAAAGCAGATCTTCATTTTTAAATGGAAATACCCTTCTTAGAATAGGAAAGATATTCCGACGGCCCTAAGACGTACCACTTTCATATAATATTTTTATAAATTTTAGTTTGAATAACAAAATTTTTGATTTTAAATTAAACAAGTTCTATATAAATTTTATCACAAGAACCGCAATTGAGTTTATAGATTCCTTGATTTACTTGATGAATCAAGTGATAAAATTTATATCGGTAGGACCTGTAGGAGTTTTGGCATAAGAACATCTGAACATAAACGTAGCTTCTGATAAAAATAAATCTGATTCAAATTATTCAAACCTCTAATAAAAGAAAACCATTCATTCAATAAAAACTTTGACATATAACATATAAAAATCAAAAAGTTCAAAATTAGATCTCCTAGAAGCATTAGAAATTAATAGATACAAACATTCGGACAAGTTTTGAATGAGCAGGTAGACGTGAATTATTCACCCCTGCTTAACTTGTTTAATTAGTTTTTATTACCTTTCATACTAACTGTACAATGGCTCGGTGTGGATTTTCCTGTTATTCATCCAACTTGTTCTACGATTTGTTTATAAAACCATACTCTTCATTTTGTTTGTCATTCTCGATAAAGCTGCTGTGTCAGCGAAACGTCGTCGAATTTTTTTCAAATAAAGTGTAGATTAAAGTTAAACCTTGTGTTTTTATCGCATTTAGAATGAAAGCAAGGTTAGCTAAATGAATTGTATACTTTAACGTGTCGTTCACAAAAGTATACATGAAAATAAGATTATAAATCAGTCTTCTGTTGAGTTTAGAAGTAAAAGTTTCTCTGTGTGTAGGGAAGAAAGTGTTTTAACTACGGAAATGTCAGGACAAACGCGCCGCAGTTGCGAAATCTCTCCAGACAAATTTTGTTATATTTGAGGAGAATTTATGGTGAGGTGGGAGGCGGTCCGGTATGATACCATCTCATCTAGCTATAGGCCCCGTGAATTGGCCACCTGTGTGACTAAGTTTCGGGATCAGGCAGGTGGTCCGGTTTCCACGATGGGAAGGATTGGCAACGAAGCGTGATGAGCTCTTCTGGCACAAAATCATCCGGAATTCGAATAGTCTCTCATTCGGATCTCCGGGAGGATTGCCTCGGATGGTTCATGATGCGGGTAAGTCGAGTACTCCTCCAGCGAATTCACTTATTCATTCACGTTCTAGAAAAGAAAGCAAACTCTTGATAGAGTTCTGCAACGTCGGAGGACTAGGGCACAATAATTTGAATGTCGATGCAGTTCACCAGCATCTGCAAAACTCACAACCCTATGTGCTGTCCATAACCGAAACCCAAATAAGTCCAACAACTGACCTAACGTATTTACGTTTTAATGGGTATGAATTACATACGAGATTTAGATTTAAAGAGGGCCCCTGTGTTTTCGCCAGAACGGATGTGGAAAGCCAGAGAGAGGACATGATGGAGGTCAACGCTTTCGACAATGCGCGGTTTAAAACCAGTTTACAGGATAAAACACTGTTCTTATGCTGTCCTTATCGCTCGTCAAACGATATTCACATCCCTAGATTGTTTCAGTATCTAGATGATAAAGTCGATTAGATTCAGACACATCATCCGGCAGCTAATGTCATTGTACTGGATGACTTCAATATTCACAACACCAACTGGCTCCGTCTCTCCAATAGAATATATGGAGCGGGAAGACTAGCTGAAACTTTCACAATCAGCCATAATCTAACACAGCTAGTCGACGAACCGACAAGAATATCTGACCTATTTGGCACTATAACCGTGCTTACTGGGATGAGCTACGTGAATTCTTTTCGTGTTTTCCATTCAGTGATGTTTGCCTTTCAGATCCCGACATCAATGTGTGCACTGAATCTGTTACAGAAATCATTCATGCACGAATGGATTTCAACATCCCTCATTCCATGAAAAGAACAACAGAACAAAAGTCATGGTATAACAAAGACTGCGAAAGAGCCTCTGCTGCCAAGAACAGAGATTACAAGTCATGGAAGATAAATCCAACAGAGGAAACAAGAACAACTTTCGTACGAATACGGAACGTATACATCCAAACAACTGCAAGAGCAAAGGCCAATTTCAACGAAGGGTAACTCATAAACTCCCTGAACCGGCAAGCGGGACTAGACTGTTCTGGTCTATGGTGAAGACTGTCAGTGCCAGTTTCTGCAAATCTGCGTTTCCGCCTCTCGTTAGAGAAGATGGAAGTATAGCATCATTTTCGAAGTTCATAGTTCGCACATGAGACGGGATTTCGAGCAGCTGAACTGCAAGAAGGCAGTTGGTCTAGACCAAATACCGCGATTTGTCCTGAGAAAGTATGCTCCCGAACTGGCACCCCTTCTTAACAGTCTACTTCAGATTTCTTATGAAAGCCAGACTTTTCTGAGCAGCTGGAAAATAACGGGAATTTATCCGATTCCAATGAAAGGAAAGAAGTCCTTACCCCAAAACTACCACCTCTTCTACTTCAACTTCTTTCTATTATGTCGTGATGGAGAAAGTCAAAAACGATGAACTCATCAAATATCGTGAGTTGCAGGGAATTATTAACGACCGTTAGTATGGGTTTCGCAGGCAAAAATCGACAGGACATCAACTCGCCTATGTCACTCATGTTTTTACATCAACCATGGAAAATCATGGGCAATCTAGTGCAGTAGCCCTCGACATCTCTAGAGCCTCCGATAGGGTTTGGAATGCAGTCTTGTTAAACAATTTCGCTGCATATGGGCAATTGCGGTGTTCGATAAGTAGCTTTCTTTCAAATAGATCAAAACAAGTTCTGGTCGACGCTATAACATCGGATTATTTCCAGTTGCAAGTAGGAGTACCTCAGGGATCCATTCTTTCCCCCTCCTTGTTTCTGTTTCAGATAAACAATCTTCTGTCATCTACAGAGAATAATATCTTCGATTGTACCCTGGATTCGTCTTTCAGTAGTCTGCGGCCGTTAACAGCTGCGAAATCTCATCGTCAGATATGTCAACAATTTAATAACTCAAACTCTGACTTCCAGAAGATATCGGAGTGGGGTCTGTTAAACCTGGTGAGCTTTAACGCGAGCAAGACACAAGCAATGATGTTTTCCAAAAAGGTTCCCACTGGAGAACCTCCTCTAATGATGCAAGGCCAACAAATAGCATCAAAAGATTCGATGCATCTACTCAGAATAACGGTCACGTCTGGGTTTTGCTGGAATGAACATGTATCAGTAATATCTAAATCTGCATCAGCTAAACTTAGTTTTCTTCTTCATCTCAGCTGTTGCTTCTATATAAGGCGCAGATTCGGCTTGATATTGCAATATTGTTCCAATGTAAGGATATCTGCGCCCAAACATTCGCTGCAGATGCTGGATAGTGTGCAAAAACAAAAGGTGCACCTCATCGACCACCCGGAGATCACCCGTGATCTCCAACCGATGGAAAACTCATGTTTTGCCGCAACACAAGGCTGTGTGTTCCTATCATATGGCGGTACATTTAGCTACTCCTCGAACCTCTCTTCAAAAAAATTCCTTTGTTTACAAGGCAGGTGAGCTGTAGAACTCGCTTCCATCCAACATCTTCTCAACATCCTTTAATTTGGCTGTCTTTAAGAAGCGAGTAAACAGACACCTCAATTCTTCCCAGGTGCCCCACTCATGTGGTGTAACAGGTTCGCCTATTCCTGGAAATAGGAATTAAAGTTTAGGAGTATGATCCAAGATGCCATTTGAGCACATTTTTGAACTGGTCCTTCGTTCGGAAAACTTAAGTCTTTTGACCACTCAAAAACCGAATTTTTTGACCAACTCTCTGATGATCAAGGCATTCGGTCAACATTCTCCTGGGTCTTCATTATTTCTATTAGAATTTGGTCTAGACAGCCTTCAATTCTTATCCTCGTTTGATGCTCCGAATCGAATATCTTCAGAAGTTTTTCAAGAATATCAATGCACTTGTATTTTTTCAAATTTCTTGGGAATTTTAGCCATTGTGTTGTTTCCTCAATTCCAAAAACTGTTAGACACATTCGATGTACAGCAACGCGATTTAATTCAATATTAGTGAGCGACCCGAATGCAATCAGACGCTTATAATAAATTTCGGAATAAAATATCTATTTGCTATCGGAATATATGGGAACGAAGACCCAGACACTAGTTCTGTATTTTCAGAACGAACCTGTTGTGTCGAATGGAATTCATTGAACGTTCTCGACCGCACAGCGCACGCTTCGATAATCACGAATTTCTTCGTGCGCCACCCATGATGTATCGACACTCTTCAATAAAACAGCATTCCGGACATTCCCGCAATAAAAATGACGAACGAATTCCGAATGATTTGCCCTCCAAAGAGGATATCGATGTCTCCCCAACAACCCATAAATTTGAAATAACACATTTTACCAATTTGTTTTGTTAAATGGCTTCACGCGAGGACATTTCATACGCGCCGCGCGTTTTTATTCAAGGAAAATCAGGAGGCACGTTGATATAGAGGGTAAGAATTAATAGCCCGAGGTTGAAAACCCAATTATTTTTTTGCGCTTCCACAAGATTGGCCTTTGCGTATTGCCATCGGAGTCAGCTGCGCCTCTCTATGTTCGTTGCGATCTGTGCCTGCAGATAAAATACGTTTCCTCGAAATGTAGTCGAGAACAAAGCTAGAAAAATTAGCACTCCGTCGTCTGACAAATGCGGCACTATTCAAATGAAAACGAGGGGAATGCATAGCTCGCACTTTCTTTACGATCTCGAGATGCAAGTGTTTTGCATTTTCCGAGGTGAAACAAGAGCTTTCACGTATGAAACGGAAAATAAAATTGGATTAATATTATGAGGTTCATGACACAATCCGCTTTTCTACATGGACTTCTCCCAGAACAGGCTATAGCAAAATTAGTGCAGTAAAGAAAATGTTCACGGAAGTCACCTCGAGTCTGATCTAAAGGCAAGTAAACTATGATGCTAACAAAATATTTTATAGTACTTTTATTGAGTTCATAGTATGTTTCGGTTAATAAAAATCATTACAAGGTTTTAGGTAAGCTAGATTTTTTGAATGGAACATTGTATACAGAATGTGCACTTTGAATGGAACTAATTCAGTAAAACGTCATGCAATATTATGAAGTTATCTCTTCGAGACAGATATAAGGGAATATTTACTTTTAACGTTATATTACCACCGTAACTTATAATTTCAAATGAATATATATTTGAATTATATAATTCGGATGGTATCTATCAGATTCCGAGGTACTGATATCCAAATCTGGGACATCATGTTCAAAAGCCATATGTAAAATTTGAATTCATTCTGTCAGATTTTGATTACCGTAGTTGCTAAGAGTTTTCAGTTACAGCAAAGAAATATCGAAATCGGATGCAATGTTCCGCTTAACTGATGGTTCCTGACGTCACACATTAAAGATACGTTCACACTGGAGCAGACTAATTTTTTTCTCTACAATATTCGGCCAAAGTGCAAAAATTGGAGAAGAATTTCTGAAGAAGTGGTCGCATTAAAACCGAAGTACTCTGCTGAATTCTGCTAAACTTCGTCGAGCATCTACGCGCCGATTGCTAGAGTCCGCGAGCTCTAAAATGATCCCCCAAGGTCATCAGAGGTGCAAATTCGAAATTCGGAATAGCCTAGTAGGTAGTGCTTACTGCCTGTTGAAGGTTATCAGTAGCGTAACGCCTCATTCTCATTGTGAAACTAGTACTCGTCAAAATATTTAGTTGTGAAAGATCTATTGTGATTATGGTGTTTGGTAGTAAATGTGGAAAAATCAATTTTGATTTAATAACATTTATGGAAAATGAAGAGTGTAATGGTTTGAGCTTTCCTTCAAACTAAGTTGTAATTCGTTTGTGTGAATGAATATATCTGCAAGTACGGCAAAATGAATAAAAAAGGAAGGACTTGATATATTAAGTGGTGAAGCATTGGACTTTTCAAGCCCATTAAAAAGACGGCTATGTTTTCCTAAGACTGAAACAGAAGTGACAAGAGATGACTTCCTTAGAAACCATATTCACAGAATTGCAAGCAAATCATTGATTACAGATGGAAAAAAAGTCAGGATACCAGTAAAATTTTATTTGAATCACTGGATATTAGGACAAACCCACTAGATTATTTAAAAAAGATGAGGATATATATAAGAGAAAATCGGTCAATTATTCATGTTGATGGAACCTATATCAATTGTAACCATACTACTTCTCATCAGTGGTTAGACAATTCTGTTCATGGATTTCATAAAAAAATTGGAAAAGTTGCTCGGTTGTTTGTAACTCACGCTGTCAGTGAGCAGGGATTCGTTCCAGATTCACTTTCAATATTCAAATCTGAATCGAAATTACTATCATGATGATATGAAGCAGGAAAATTTCAAAAAGCGGATAGAAGATAAAGTTATATCAAATATAACACCCAATTCTGTGGTTGTAATGGATAACGCTTCGTACCACAATGTAATTACAGAAAAATATATTGTGATCTCTAATCAAAAAAGTATATTTTCTGAACAACAAGCCACCACTATAGAATTACATAAAATAATTCAGGAGCATAAACCACGGGTAAAGACATATGTTATAGATTCCCTACGGTTGCTCAAAGACATTCCGTTCTCCACTTACCCCCCTATCACCCAGTATTGAGCCCATTACAAAAAATTTGGTTATATGTCAACGAATGGGTTGCCTCAAAAAATGTCACTTTCAAGTAAGAATCTAGCAATTCAAAAATTTGCTGACCCATAATGTACAAATGTTGTCAAGTCAATATATGAAGAAGCTGAAGATAAGAACAAAATTTAGAAAAAGAACATATTGCCGATGATGATAATGTGGATCCTAATTTTCATTCAGGTGAAGATAGCTGTTATGAACACAGGGATGATGAAGACACCGATGACGGCGATGATCAACTTTTTTTTTGCAAATTCATCACTAATAGTATATAAGGGAACCTCAAATATTTCTAACTATTTTCAATCACCAAAACTGACAAATATCTATGATTGTTTTATATTTAGTTCCATAATTGAATGAATTAAGTGTTTTCATTATTTTCAGGAAGTTATTCATCTTACTGATTTAATATTTGTTTCCATGGAGGTTACCTAGTCTGAAGTCTATAAACTTTTATTCCGTCCATAATAAATGGGGTTAGGAATTTGAATTTAGGTATTATTAAATTAATAGCATGTAAACGGTCTTCAACTAAGTACCTAGATATCAAGATAGACCAAATAATTGGTAGATATACCAATGTATAAAACCAATTTTGCAACTAATTTTACCGCCGTCTATGATAGTATCTCACTTTTTACCTGTCAGCTTGTGATACAATAGATAAAGGTAAAGGTAAAGATAAATTTATTAATCTTCAAATATACAAGACACGTCATAGTAATGTATAAATAAACATGTGAAATATAAATAATTTTCATTAATCTGAGTCTACCTGGACCACCTGGAAGTACTCGTCAAGAGTATAAATTGGATTGCTTGTCACGAAAGCTTTCAATTTGGCCTTGAATGGTGCTGCGCCAACTGATCTTTGAAATCTCTTGAGTAGGTTATTTTACATTTTCCTACCCAGCCCTAAGTAGATATCCTGAGATGTTTTAAATCTTATGTCGGCTAGATACGTTTATTGCAAGCCCTTCTTTGGTATAGTGGATACTTGAGTACCTAGGGTGGGAATCTTTTGTTTTATGGATGTGACACAATGAGGTAAGTATAAATGCAGCCAGAATAGTAAGTATCTTAAGCTCTTGAAATAACGGCCTACAGCTTGTAGTTGTTGGAGGGCATGTGATACATGAGTCATAAGTTGCTAGACTATCAAAATTTGAATAGTAGATAACTATTGCAGCTTCTTTATTGACGATGAATTTGTTTCTTCTCATTGAGAAGATGGCTGAGGACAACTACTTACGTATTTCTTCAATGTGTTCCATCTAGCTAAGAGTTCCATCAAGCTGGAAACCCAGTAGTTTGACGGTTTCAGATCCAGTTCGTTCCCTCTTTGTGCAAATTAATTTTTGAATATTATTTGTATTTTGCTTTAAAACGTTTACTTCAAACCAACTTGCTGCCATGCTGAGCATTTCTTTTTCTACCTCTACCAAATTTTTTCTTTTTTTCTTCCGGCTTATTATAGTTGAATAGTCGGCATACATACATATGTTTTCAGGTCCTAGGTGCCACGCCAAGTCATTTATGTAAACACAAAATAATAGGGGGGGGGGCAGAATCGACCCCTGGGGTACTCCAACTTCCACTAGCTGTTCATTGGATTTGCAGTTCCTCCACATCACTATTTTGCTACGGTCCTCAAGGTAAGATTCCAATATATTAAAAGCCCTGCCTCTGATGCTACAGAAGGCATACAGTATCCCCTCGATGATGTTCATCATAACTGTTATGGTGGATCTCCCCCGTCGGAACCCATACTGCGAAGATGTCAATATATTATGCTTCCCGAGGAAATCGATCAATCTTGTCCTGAGCAGATTCTCGAAAACTTTGGTAAAAATTGGTAATATCGTTATGGGCCGATAATTGTCACAGAGATTCACTTCAACCTGCTTGTATATTGGAGTCACTTTGGCTGCCTTCAGGCGTTTAGGAAAAATGCCTTCAGAGAAACATGCATTAGTTCTATCCTCAAGGATTCGGCCAGGACGTGGATAATATTCTTTAACAGTTTCACTGACATTCCGTATATATCTTTTGAGTAGAAGGACTTAAAATTTTATTTCTTTCGGGTCTATGTCATACAGCGCCATTGTGTGCGACATTTCAACTTTATTTGCCGATGGCTTCGTTAAGAGTTTTCTCGATATTTCCTTTGGCGCTTGTATGTTCATCATTATTTGTGATAATTTCAAAAAAGTTGTTGAAAATTGTTCTGCGGATAATTTCGTTTCGATATTTTTCTATCGCTTGCCAATTTATTCATTTATTATTGCCCAAATCGCTTTGTTTTTGTTTTCGGCAATATTCAGAAGCTCTAAATCTCTTTGCCTAATGGTAGATTCCAAGATTTCTAAGTGATTTTTCAAAGCAATTGTTTCTAGGTTAACTCTATTGTTGCGGATCATTCTGATGTTATCTTTTTTTTCAGGAAAACATAGGTCGACATATAGCGGAACATTAATCATATAATCAGTTATAGCAATCCTCGGCCCTCAGTTGTGTCATGCAAGTCCAATTTACCCTGTTGATTTCTTCAACGAAAAGGTTAGTATTTTTGATAGAGAGACTGCGAGTATATGTGTGCTGGTTATTTTCAGGTTTAACTGGTATCCCTATCTCCAGCAATTGCACCCTGTGATCCGAAAAAATGAGGTGCCCTTACAATTTAACAACATAAAATTGACGAATATATTATCTTAAGACGCACTTGAAGTATTTACTACACGAGAAGGCTCCTCAAATACATGACAAAGATTATATGTGTCCATTATTTCGAGCAATCTAGATCGTTGAGTTGTATGTTGCAGTAAGTCCACGTGGTAGTCCCCTGCCATATATTTTATAGCTAGGTTGTTCAGCTCATGCAGTGCTGCATCGATCTATGATGTGAAAATATTGTAGTCCCCCCTAGTATGTCACAAAAAATTACTACTAATTCATTTTTTGGTATTCGGACCGCAGACAATTCTATGTGATTCTCTACCTAAAGGTTGTGCACATCAGTTAAAGGTGCGAATGCACTGCTCCGCTTTAATAGTACCATACTGTCCCCATGAACTGAGACTTTACGAAAGCAATAATTGGCGATGTCATAATTCTCTAATTTGAATTTATTTTCAGTATGTTTTTCCAGCCTATGCTCTGTTATGCAGGCTATACTAATATTCAAATCTTGTAGAATACACTCAAGTTGATCTATTTAATTAACTGTTAGCTGTACATTTAAATTCAAGATTGTCAAAACGTCATTACTTTGGTTGCTCGGAAGTCGACTCGAAAGAGCCAGATCTGTTTTTTCGAAAGAAAGATATACATATTTGCCTCGAGACGAAAAGGTAAGCAATTCAGTTCCTAAATGGTTGTCGTATATATCTTTTCTATAATTGAACTGTTTTGTTTCGCTTACAATAGATAACACGCCCGAAATTCGAGGATTGCTGGAAAGCAATCTTGGAATTTTGTTTTCTATATTTCTAGTGGCTGAATACTGATAATCGATATTGAACCTAAGGGATGATTGACATGGCTCATTTTAGAGCTCGTGGACTCATATCGTCGTATTAGGCCTTTCACAAACTAATAACCATATTTTGTCAGACATTTTATTGTATATTACGTTTCCACAATATCAAAAGTCGGAGCAATATTATTCAAAGAGAATATGCGTAACACTAGACAATAAATAATTTAACATAAATTCACTTTCATGTGAGTTCATAGATGATAGCCTGTCTTGTTAAATTATTCATAAGATATCGAATGACTTGCTATACGGAATATAGTATTATTAGCTGAAAATATAATGAAATTTCAACGGGGAATTGTAACATATAAAGGACATTTCCGATAACTTAGACGATGAATTATATATCTGCGATGTCATTATCTTGTTCATGCATATTGTTTCTACGATTCTTACCGATTCTGTTGTAATTTCGTAATGGTTGTTTCAGTTAGATCACATCACATCAGATATTACGTATGGGGTGGAAATTCCTTACCTGAAATAAAGGAAAAGTGGATAAGTGAAAGAAAATTTCTAGAAAAAAAATATTGTGGTATTACAAAATGTATGGAAACCATCATAATTTATCAACGTTATTACTTGTATGTAACGGTGAGTGAAAGTAGAAGTGAAAGTGAAATTTATTTAGTGTTAGTATACAATTTTGTATTTATACACGTCATTATAAAAACAAAATAATACCACTCTCAGTAAGTAGATCGAAATATGGAAAGATTGAAAATATATAGAAAAAAATTAGAGAAAGGTTGAAAAATAGTGTAACCTTACACACACACACACACATATTAGATGATTTTGTTTGTTACGTTTTCTGGGTAGTCGTTCATTCTTAGTAGGACTTTTGTGTCCTTTAGTACGTCTTTTCTTAATTGTGGTGAGGTTAGAAAACATCTCAAACTACAATTCAAACCATCACCCATCCCAGAAAAAATGCATTATAAAGGGATATATTGACATAAAGAAAAGACATACTAAAGGACACAAAAGACCTGCTAAGAATGAACGACTACCCAGAAAACGTAACAAACAAAATCATCAAAGAACGAACACATACACTGACAACACCGAACAAAAAAGAAAAAGGACATTACTAACACCACACGATACACAACTATCCCCTACATACCTCAATTAACAGAAACCATCAAGAACATCCTCAAACCTTATAACTTCAAAATGGCCTACTCAACCATGAATCAAATAAGACACGTACATACAAAACTAAAATCCAAAATACCGCACATGGAGGAAACCCACATAGTGTACGCCATACCCAGCAAGTACTGCGGAAAGGTCTACATTGGACAAACAGAACAACACCTCAAAGAAGGTCTCAAACCCCATAAATACGCGAAAAACGACAGAACTGCACTAAACAAACACAAAAAACAAGAAAAACACGAATTTGACTATGAAAAGACAAAAATTCTTGACAAAGAACGCAACCGAAAAAAGAGAAAAAATACTTGAGATGATACACATACAAAAAACATAGACAATTGAGTAAATGTCCGGAAAGACATAAAGACACTGAGCTCCATATACATAGATCTTCTACAAAACAGTGCACAAAAGAAACACGTTTCGAGAAGGTCAACAATCACAGTAGATACAGAGAACACGGTAACAACAGATCCCAGAAACACCTGAAAAGTCCTCAAAGAAAAGAGCACCATGGAAAACTTCAACACACATAACCTCAGAAAACTGACATCTCTAAAACACAAAGTTGCCACAAATAAAAATAAAACAATCATCCAAAGATTAGTGGGTAAGATACATTTTAAGAATAATTTAATATGAATCGTAATGTATATTTCTGTAATATTGTAGATTCAATACTGAAGAAGGAAGAAAAATCCCAAAACGTCTATTTTAGATAGTGTTTAAATATTCTTATAAAATTTAAACCCCAAAGAAAAAAACTCAATATCGAAAGAAAATATAAAAGGTTAGGTTAGATTTATATATATATATATATATATATATATATATATATATATATATATATATATATATATATATATATATATATATATATATATATATATATATATATATATCTTAACCCCATTCCTAGTCCAAGTGGATATTCATCTTTCAAGCATTTGAAGAGCCTTCAGTTGCTTGCTTCAAATGAGCTATACGATTTCCTCTTGCAACTTGCTGGGACATTAATGTCGTTCCTTCACACTCTTTGTTTCTCTGAATTATAAATTACCTAATGACGCTTCGATTAGTGCTCATCTAACCTATCCATACTTTAATGAGGATATCTGACTAGTAAAAAATTTGAAAAATTCTATCTTGGATGTACAAAAACTCTTAATTCCCAACCGATATCAAATGTATGACGAATATGTGGTTGTATAATGTGCAAAATAATACAATACAAATCTTAATTGTATACGGAAATAAGAAACAGTTTTCTTAATATTCCAACATTTTTGGTAGGTGTATACAAGAATTAGGAACTGAATTCCAGGAAATTATTTTTGCTTTTGAAATACCCCCGCTGAAAAAGCAGAAATATTATTATGGTGCTCACCACGAAATGTAGCGAAGAACATACATTTTCAAGAACATTAACTACAATTATTCCATTTCGAACGCCACGTTAGACGATCTGGTAAACCATCTGGAAATTATTTCATATTTGCTCGTAGTAACACAATTGACGCTCTAAGAGAAGGAGGCGGGTGTAAGTCTCAGAAGTCATTTGGCCGTAAGCTTCTGCCATTAGTGGGTATTACATTTCTCTACCACAAGGAGGTATAAGAAATTGCATAATGTCTACGAATAATATGGGGAGTTATAGAAGCGTGAGTTTAAATGTATTTCTAGTTGCCAAGCTTGGACGGGTTGACAAGGAAATAACGTAGAAAATGTATTCCTATGGGTATATGATATATTCAACTCATCATCTTGAATATGTCAACATAGAATTTTACGTATTATGTTATCAAAAACAACCAAAATCAATATGGTCTGTACTCTAAATAACGAGACTGACGTTGTAACAAATTTTATGTTGTATTTATACATATTAACTTATTATCACCTCCAATATCTCTACAATGTTCCATGCTATTTTTCCATTGTTGGAACAGTGCTGGAGTGGTAAACAGAGTTTTTATGGTATACAGAGTTTTTATCTCTACATTGTAGGTGAAACGGAAGTTCCCAAAATGTAATAGAAACATGAAGGGGTTTTGTTACCCACTTAAACTATATCGATAACCCATTCTACTTCTACATGATATGTTAACCCTGATTTAGTATATCACTAAATTATTGTCGTCTATTCAGCTTCATACGACCGAATCATTATTGCCGAATGTGCATATTCGAGACTATTTCTAATGTATAATTATTACATTTTTTGCAGCTTAACAATTCGGGTGTTGCAATGGACATATTCCCTAATTCATTGAATTGTAACCTAATATCAATTCAATGAACTTCCTTCATTATAAAATACTCATATTGGAATATATCCATATCACTGGAAGTCATCTTCTGTGAAATCCTTCAGGACACCTGCCGCTTCCTCATTTACAGCTTCCAAGGATTGGGATCATGTCCATTCTAATGCAGATATCTCCTTAAGGAACAGGCAGGAGTAACATAGTGCGAGATCAGGTGAATAATGTAGATTTTCTTATACTGGAATGCTGTACTTGGCCAGAAAATGTTCAACATTTAACATTTTGGTACAACACACCTCGTATGTTCAAATTGACAGGTGAAATCCTCCATATACATTCTTTATTAAAACCTACAGTAATCGGTACATATATGAATATATTTCAAGATATCAAGGAGTCCGTCATGGATTTCGAAACATGGGCCTATGGCTTTTTGTGTCCTCTGATCCCAGTGTGACACTGAACCCAGAGGAGGATATTTTTGTTTACCACAAGTTGTTCTAGTGCCTGAATACACTCCCAGACTACCTTAGAAGAAACCTTTTTGCGCCCAGGGCTCCCCCAGATTACTCCGACTCTCGTAGCATATGCGATCCACTCATCAGTTGTATCCAGTTTTACCAGCCTTTGAGCAAGGCCAAGTATCGACATAAGTCGACTGAAAAACTGTTGTATATTTCAGCAGAAGTAAATCCCGCTACCTGATTCCTTCTTGGTCGTCGAGCCATGCGTGTTCAAAATGTATTCTTGGATTGGCAAGAAATCTTTCCTTTCCTCCCACTATATTCTGGATGCGATTCTAACCTCGATCTTATGATCGAAGTGGTACCTCGGCGTGGTTCTGTTCGAATTCGTTCACTACTGGCGTGCCTCCTTCCTTACCTTATACGGAGTCAAAATCGCCCTGCTAATGATTGTGGTGCAGTGATTTGACCCCTTACAGTGCACCAAATTTTGCAGTAGTGGTGCTTTTTGAGCACCCACCACACTTCTCATCATCAGTGCTTGAGCCTCTCTACAGCCAGCTTCACCGTCTGTTCTTCCATCCTCGACAATCAGATCAGCAAGGCGAAGGTGGGTTTGGATTGCAGAACTGTTTCGAAGAACCACATCACCATGCAAAACTTCAAGATCCACGTGCCGCTTACTGAAGTATCGCAATACTTACTCTGCATACCTTCACTAGGATCGAAAGCAACAAACCCAAATTTCTCGTAACGAGGGCTGGGTAAATACCATCCTGTCCCGGTGGTTTACATGGTAGAAATATATTAACAGCCCACTTGACTCTGTTTGGTGATACTAACTGGGCTGCCAACTCCCAATTGGCTATACTCGATCCGGATCTCGTGGTCCACAATACTTTTGCTCAATTATCCCCAAAATTTGAAAAGTTGTACCGCAGGGGAGATTCAGGCATTCTGCCTCGATCTCAACGTATTCTCTTTTCAAGTTCTGAATGGCCCCCAGCTATGACTCAGAGTTTTTTGCCGAGATAGGATTAAACCTGGCTGCTTTCGGATATTTTTCAATTTCTTCACAGAACCTTCTCCAGCTCTTCTTTTTTCCAGTATCAATGCTGTTACTGTACTGTCTTTGCAACTCTTTGTGCATTTGTCAATCCTGCCATCTGCCAGTATTGCTGGTCCTATTGAAGGCTCCCCTCACCTCGTGGAACATGTCCTGGAGTTCCCTGTCCAATACAGAGTTTTCTGCCGACCGGTATTTCTCCTCGACTCTGGACAATTCTTCTTGTAAGCATCGTTGCCAAGTAAATTCACCGCTCACTCAAATCAACAGCCTCTATCAACAGTAGTAGAAGTGTATACAAGGGTTAGATTATGCCTCCCCTTATGTAAAAAATTCACTGGCCAATGCTTGAAGGAATCCAGTCGCCTTACCAACGACCAATGAAATCCAATATCTAGATTCCATGTTTACTCGAAATGCTGGCTCCGACCTGCTGTTCAAGCCAGTCACTCCCAACTGAAGCATGCAACCTTTATTGTAGCTTTCGTCCGCCGTAGTCTTGGTAAATGTCATATAACACAAGTCTGCAATAAAAAAAATTTGAGAGCTGTTTTGGTTTTTTTTGTGTAATTCTTATGTTTTTGGGTGTGCTGAATTCAAAAATGACTTTTATTTTGTCCTAGCACGTCACGTTTTCTGACAGTGTAGGTGTCTATGCTAAACAAGTTATTATCTTAAAATAAAACATAATTTTTTTTAAATAAAGTAATTTATAATTGAGTATGAAAACTTATTTTCTTATCTAAAATACATTAATTAGTGAGCACTAAACACATTCCTTTTTCCCAGTGAGACTTATTTTGGTACATTTCCGCTTGTGGAAAGCATCTGAAAGGTCTCTTTCAAGCGTCCAACAGTAGTCTGTCTTCATTGAGACGCTTCATCTTCCCTGGTATCTTTTTCCATCTCCTTACTATCTTAGTGAAATTGTTCACCTTGCTCTTTACTCACGTCTCCTAAATTTTCTGGAAAATAGTCGAGGTGGAAATGAAGAAAATGTACTTTTAAACTCATCAAGCAACCTAAAGCTTGAAATGCTTTTAACATTCTTTTGACGATTTGTTTGTAGTTAGGGTCTTTGTTATTGCCTAAAAATTTTGTTATAACTTCCTTAAAGGCGATCCACCCTTCTCATCGAGGATCCGTCATATTTGTGACGAATAGTGGATCAGCCAAAGGCCGTCTATATATATATATATACCTGGTCCAACGAAAACACCTTCAACTTTGCCTCCGAGAGGCCAGGAAACTTTGATATTAAATATTTGAAGCAATTTCCATCTCTTGGAAGGACTTCACAATTTGCTTCATCAATCCCAGCTTTATGTGAAGCGGTGGTGAGAGAACTTTATGAGGAGGCGCCAAAGTTTCATGCAGGACATTCTTTTCGCCAACTTTAAGCTCCCTCGCAGGCCAACACATTTTGGTCCAGTGATTTGTTCGGTCTCTACTATTCCATAGACACAAAAAGCAAGGGAATTTGGTAAACCCAGATTGCTGTCCGAGAGCCATGCCCCAGTTTCTGAAATCACAGCACACTTGCCAACCGTGGTCCTTATATTTTAATTCACAAAGAATCAATTCCAAGTTCTTGTAGGTATCTCTGAGGTGAGTGGAATGGCCGACAGGAATGGAATCATAGAATTCGCCGTTGTGAAGCAGAACTGCTTTAAGGCTCCTCTTTGAAGGATCTATAAAAATACGCCACTCTTCTGGGTCGTATGAGATCTTAAATGTATTCATCAAACCTTCAATATTGGTGCAATAAACCAAGTCGTCCTCTTGGGCAAAGTAGGAAGTAATCTGCTTTTCACGACATCTAAAAACAGGAGGAAGACACTCCCGGCAAAAGTAAGTTCCTGCTTTTGAGCCTTGATCCAAGCAACTCAGCAGAGTTTTTGGGAAGATTCAAGTCTCTTACCAAATCATTAAGCTCGCCTTGGGAAAACAATTTTGGACTTCTGTCATCTTCAAATTCAAAAGTTGACTGGTCATCGGGTGTACGTACAGCACCATCTTCGTCAGAACTTGGAACCTCTTCCAAGGTAGCAGGGACCTTAGGCACTGGTATTTCGGTCCCATGAGGGATTGGACGAATAGCTGATTGCAGATTGGGGTATGAAATTGACTGCTTCCGTTTTGAATTATACCCTTTCACATTACACGAACAAAAGTAACAATCTACACTATGGTTCTTTTGCTCGCGCCATACCATATGAATCGCAAATCGGAAACCTTTTTTCTTGCCCTTAAACCAATTTCCAAGGTCTTCAACACATCGTTTGCAGACTTTATCAGGTGCCCATACTTTATTCTGATCTCCAAGTTTGAAGCCAAAATACGCGAAGTTTACTTTTTTTACAAAGTCCGTAATATTAACTTGTTGCTTCAATGTCATATATTCTCCACAAATGTAACAGAAACTATCCGAAGAGTTCACACACTTCCGCACAGACGACATTGCACTGTATTGAACCAAGATCTATAAAACAATGATGAATTAACACGTAATTGCCCGCGCCACTTCCACACTATCGGAGCGCGCACGTTCAGGTTACAACATGTTTATACTTGTTAATGTAGGTCAAACAGGGTGTTCCTTATTTAGAAATGAATGATAGTTATGTCCTGTAAACAATTTAAAACAGTAATCGAAATAAAATTATACCTATCATTTATACTACAACTTAATTCCTTTTAGCCCAAAAATACGTTTTTGTAATAAAATTTTGTGTTTTGTAAAATAAGCTTACGTTCCAGAATTTTTGAGTATGTTTTTGTTTTCAGAACACCTAAATACATAGAAATCAGTTGAAAATATCCAGACAGCATTTTAGTTGCAGACCTGTGTAATCTTCATTGAGATTTGCATTTTGAACTTATGGTTAAGTTGTAACGTTGATTATTGAAAAATATCACATCTTGATTCTAATACCAGGAATAACTCAGATTGAATTTCACAACGAATTTTGCAAATCCATTCATGTAAGTTCATTAATCAATTGACGAAAAATAAACAACATCGTATGTGTTATTTCATTCAAAATTAGATAACCTCTAATAAATTTAACTCCATCATCCTCACTAGTAAATGATTGGCAACCTATTTCATATCTTGGTCATATATTACCATTAACACGAACATATAACTTACCAACTTTCTGACTTTCTAATCTAATAAGACACCTTCAGAGATATTTCTCCTTCGTGTCCTTTCCTGGAAGTGTATTTTATCTAATTAACCTAGCACATCAAGATCCCTTGCTCCCAACTGTAATTACTCCCCTAAATACCTCATGATATATTGTAAGAAACGGAGAGGTGGATTTTCCAATATTCGAAAGTGGCTTTCAAAGTGATTATGTGAGGCGGTAATTGGTGCAATGTGTTCAGGAAACGTTTCATTCGTACAATTTAAACTAGAAGTTTCCGAACAAATAGTTTTTCACATTATATCGATATATTAACTATCCATGCTATTCTAGCGAACATAAATTTGTCGAAAGAACAAATGAGGTAAATTGGTCTACGAATTTTGAATGTCACCATAAAATGCTCCATGAGAGTAAAATGTCATGATAAATAGAACTGTATTAAATTTGAAGAAATCTAACGATCTTCGACTTTTTTACCTTCACAACACATCAGAAATACGGCCAAATTTTTGGATCTAAGATAATTTGTATGGGGTATTGCTAGATCAATCATTCAGATGTTACACATCTGCTTACGTTTCAGCCGTTGATCCATTTACTTTTGGCAATGCAGAGAATTCTTCTCGATTTATCTCTTGAGGACACAAGTATTTTTTGCTGTTGGTTTGACAATTCTTCTGCTAGTCTTCAAAAGTTACTAGCTCAACTCAATCAATCCAACTTTCCTAAGCAATATGTTCTGATATTCATCTGAAACGATTGTACATATGCCTAAAATGGCGGCTATAATTGAAAGTGATCAAAATCCCACACGTTATTAAATTACTCCTATTTCAATGGTGAAAATGGAAATGATGAATGATCGGAATAGTCGGATAAGATATTTCAAATGTTGACCTTTCAATATTGAATGAGACAATTTGGCAGTTTACACAGAAGAGAGAAAGTAATAAAAACAAGTACTGTGTTTTAAGCAATTTTACTTAATAATTGCGAATCGTAACGGGTTTCACTACACCGTAGCTTCTTCAGACGAATGAATGTACAGAGAATATAAATATAAATGTTCTTGACTAATTGAAAGCTTATTGGGTTGCTTCTTCTCAAGTGGTTATTTATGACAGGTATATCCAATAAAATTAAGGAATAGATTGCTCCCCGAAGAGATTCAATAAAGGTGAAGGGCTTAAATCGACTTGTTCATTGATGAGTCTACCTGAGTGTTTGTATTTATTGATTTCTAAAGTTTCCCAAAGATCTATCTTCCAATATTTATTATCTTTATGCCAAATTCTATTCCTTAATTTTATTGGATATACCTGTCATAAATAACCACTTAAGAAGAAGCAACCCAATAAGCTTTCAATTAGTCAAGAACATTTATACTTATATTTTCTGTACATTCATTCGTTTGAAGAAGCTACGGTGTAGTGAAACGCGTTACGAATCGCAGTTATTAGGTGAAATTCCTTAAAACACAGTACTTGTTTTTTATTATTGATAATGGAATTTTACCAAGTAAAAGCCTCCCAAATTCAAATGTAAAAGAGAAAGTGATAACAAAACTAACTGTGCCTCGTTCAATATCATTCAATAGTGACATTTCCCAAAGTGATTTCATATTATTTTCTTGTTTTAACGAAGAATATTACTGTTGATGGTGTAGTGAAGTAATTCAGTATTGCAGCTATATAAAATATTGTAAGTCAAGGTAATTGAGCTCTCCTCCCCTGTGGTATTTTTTGCATGAGTATTCATTGGTTCAAACATATTCAAGCTAGTCTTTTTCGTTTTCGTGTAATTTCAAATATTTGAAAATTTTTGGTATCGGTAAAGTGAACACATCTCAGTTGTTTTTGAAGAAATTTAAAAATGATTTGGACCTTCCATGAGCACTTTCTCACGTATAATCGAACTATTTGCGGAAAATTACGATTCTTGAGTCATAATGATAACTTGCGTTTTTAAAATATGAACCAAAAGTAACTTTCGATGAATTGTCTCTTTCTTCCTTTTCAAAAATATATCACATAAGCCTTCAAGTTTTCGATGTGAAACATGTTTTTATGACAAATCGAAAAAATTGTATACCCTTTTCCTAATTTCATTTAGTAACTCAATGCCATTCACCGAATTTACACAAAATGATTGCTTTGTTCTGTACTCTCAGTATAATAGTTGGAAAATTTATTTCTTCGATAACAACTCAGATTAATTATTTAATGTTTCTTCATCAAGTTACAAATTCTATGTGAATATAGTAATAACGAAGCGATCATGCCGTACGAAATATTTTGAAAAGTTACATGCAAACTGCCTCCGGAACCATTTCAAGCAGGAAGATTTGAATGAAAACATAGAAAAAAACTTCATAAAATGAGAATATTACAATTTTGTCAGCCAGGAGATTTCCAACGTTGACTCGATTCTTGCAATTGGTTTCAGAGAAAATTCCAGTATTTTCGAAAAATAGTTTCGACTGATAAAACTCAAATCAGTAGTGATTTAATATTCAATTAACGAAATGAGTATTGATGATAGGTTATAAACCCACATCGCCATATTAGTATTGAAAGGTAATCGCGTATTAGCATATGTAATTTTTGATTGAAATATTTGTTAAATTTTATCATGCAACTGTACATGTACAAGTACATGTCAAAAAACTGGGAATGGAGGCAGGGGGAACTACAAGGACGACGAACACTACAAAGATAATGGAAACAAATAAATATGAAAAACACTGGTAGAAATGAAAATGAAGAACACCACAACACACCAATAAATAAGTAAAGGTCAAAAATACAAAAAATGAAGTACTACATGAAATATCAGAATTATGCTTGCTCCCGGTAGAATGCAGGAAATAGGGGAAGAACTGAATATGTACAAGGTAGACGTGGCTGCCCTACAGAAAATTCGATGGAAAGGTATTGTGAAAAATGATAAAAAATACTTCTCACTCCAATATTCAAAAGCCGACACACCAGGAAACCGTGGAGTTGAATTCATAATAATGAAGAGATTGAAAGACAAAGTTATAGCATTCAAGCCCATGAATGAATGACAGGCTTACTTAAGAATAGATGCAAAACCCTTCAATGTGTCCTTGCTTAATGTGTATGCACCAACAGAAACAACTAATATAGAGGAAAAACAAATATTTTATGAAATAATCGAGGAAGAAATACAGAATATACCAAAGGAGGACCCATTAATCGTATTGGGTGATTTCAATGCGCAAGTAGGGAAAGAGGAATACTTAACAGCCATTGCAGGCAAACACACTGTGGACGAGAAAAATAACGAAAACGGACAAAGATTATGTAATCGTTATGTAATCGCCCACGGTACAAGGTAACGTGGACAACTCCAGATAGAAAGTACACAAATCAGATAGACCACATATTAATAAATCGAAGAAAACAGTCTTCAGTAACCGACGTGAGGTCTTACAAGGGGCCTGTGCAGATACAGACCATTTCTTAGTTATGGCAAAAATGAAATAGAAGCTGAAAATTATGAAGACAAGTGGAATGAGTGAAACACAGTGGAATATTGAAAAATTTCGGAATGAAGAAATCAGGAATGCTTTCGCAAATGGGTTAGACATGAGATTACCTGAAGAAAACACATTTGAGAATGTAGAAAGAGAATGGAACGAGATGAAACAATGTGTGGAAACAGCAGCTAGGATGCAATTGGGAACAAAAAGCAAGGAAAAAATAGAAGAATGGTTTGACGAAGAATGCAAACAGGTGTTAGCAGAAAAGGCGAAAAAACAGAGTAACTGGGATAGGACCAAAAAAAAAATTAAGATTCAGAAGAGTATAAAAGAAAACGAGCGGAATACACTAATATAATGAGAAAGAGATAGGTAAGAGAATCGAGAATGCAAATGTTGAAATGAATACAAGGAATTATTATCAAAAAATCAACCAGCTCAACAAAGTTTATAAAGTGGTGGTGGATGAAAATGAGTACAAGCAGGTGTGGAAGGATTACTTCACTGAACTTCTATCAGAACAGTATGAAGAGGTGAAAACAGGAGAAAATACAGAGGAGGAAGAGGCGAAAGAATCATCGTGGGAGGAAATAAAAGAGATAATTGAAAGGGGTCGAAACGGAAAAGCGACAGGAACTGACAATTTAAATATGGAGTTGATAAAATATAGAGGCGAGAATTTTGAAGGAGTATATTCTTGTTAGTGAGGAGGATCTGGAGAGACGAATGCATGCCGCTGGAGTGGAATATGGAGCAGATAATAACAATCCATTAGAAAGGAGACAAACAAATATGCCAAAATTAAAGAGGAAACACATTGTTGCATACAAAATTTTATCTACGGTTATACAAAAAAGACTGGCAGTTCTAGACGATCTAGAGTAGATGCTATTCATACACTCAAACAAATTATGGAAAAGCGCTTACGTACGAAATAGACCTAGATATGCTTTTCGTTAATTTCATGCAAGCATTCGACTCAATTAAAAGGAACAAGCTTATGCAGATCTTAGAAGAAATGGGAGTAGAGACGGAAATGTGGATATTGATATGGATGACACTGAAAGAAACTAAAACAAAAATAAAAACTGAGAAAGGAGAAACAAATGAATTTACTTTCAAACAAGGAGATGCTCTATCAACGACCCTATTCAACATTGTACTCGGATACGTTGTGAGAAAACATGGTAGAGCTAACCTGAGAAACAGATAATAGCCTATGCAAATGACATTGTTTTAATAGCCAAGAATGTAGAACTGATCAGAGAAATGCTGAACAAGATAATCGATGAAGGAAAAAGAGTAAGACTTGGAATAAATGAGAAAAAGACAAAAATTAGGAGAATTGGGAAAATAATTGAATCAGGAAACCTGAAAATCACAGGTATGAGTTCGAGGAAGTGACAAGTATAAAATATCCAGGCGTAACGATAACAAATGACGAAAAAACAACAACAGAAATGAAGGAGATAATCATAGCGGCTTATAGCGCTATGTACGCCAATAAAAAAGTACTGAAAAATAAGATTTTGAAGAAGAAAACTAAGATGAATATATATAAGACAATGATTTACGCGGCAGAAACTATCTCTATGACAAAAAAGGAAGAAGAAGAGATCAAAATTGCAATGAGAAAAATACCGAGGTCCTGTTAAAATGGACACAACGAATTCAGAATGAGAAGGAATGATGAGATTTATGAAGAACTCCAGCTACATCGTGTCACACTATGACTTGTACACTGCCATTGACTGCTGTACGCCGGAGAGCAATAGAATCGTGGATGTGAATAAGACCTGTTTATTTAAAATTTGGACGCCATTCAGTTTAAAAAAAAATCTCACTTACGTAATGAATGTTACAAAAAAACTGAGAAATTATTGTATACGATAATACGTACTTTACGTATATTCAGTGAGGTGAATAATATGCTCGATGTTCTCTTGAAAGTTGAAAAGAAACACTTATATAATATCACTATTATAATGAAAAGAAGGTTAGTACTTATATCTATTCGAAACAATGGTAGGACTTATCAAAATCTAACTCAAATTTATGATATTTAAGAGGGTTGGTGTGGTACTTTGGTAGGTTGATACGTAGATAAATATAACGTTGGATAACGTAGCAGGTGTTAGAAATCAAAATGGAGTATACTGGCCTTGTTCATATTGGATGGCAACCTCAGATAAGTGTAACTTCTCTGTAGTAGAAACTTCCACAATTCGAAATTAATTTGTACTTCCTCGATTGTAGGAATATGAAATGGATATACCTCGACTGTAGGTAGTCAGTGGTAATTTGAGACCATCAACTATGGACGGGCCCCAGAAAAAAACCCTATAAAGTTAGATATGTGAATGTGATCTCGATTTGAGTCAATGAAGATGAACGATTCATAAATATATGTTGGAAAACTCACCTCAAGAGGGTTTGGCGATATACGATAGGATATTTACTCTATAAGAAACTATGGAGGTAAAATCTATAAATGATTCGATATAATTCGAACGATATTTCGTATTCAGATATATATGATAACCTGAAATGTCTCTCAGAGCGACAAATTTTCACTGACCCCTTCCGGTGCCTCTCCTCAAGATTCATGCATCCTCTCAAGGGAATAAAAAACTTACTTTACGAATCGAAAGCGGCAGGTCATCTGGTGTCACATATTTAAATTACTTCTTTCTTTCAGGTGGAAATTAATTAAATTTGAATTGTAAATCGCCATCATTCTCATAGAGGGACACAAAATTATATCGAGAGTAGAAATCACATCCATATCCAACAATTACAGATTTGAATTTCATTCGAGAAATCTAAAAACCTATTGGCTGAACCTACTAATTGCTTGCAAACGTTTAGGCGGGACAACGCGTGCAGGATACGCTAGTATTGTATAAATTGTGATGAAATGAATGACTTTTCACAATTAGTATATGGCAACATTGTTCCTCACCACAATGCTGCATACGTTAACGTCAACAAGTAAATGACACCCTTGAATTAACTATATTCATCTGGCAATTCCTAAGATGGCATTGTAAACAGCTCATTATTAGTCCATTATTTTAATCGAGTCGTTGGCAATTAGAACATACAAAGAAGCACGATGTTAATAAGTTTAAGTGGGGAACAATGAGAAAAGTTAACGAAATACGTTAATTGAGCCTCAACACGCGAAATGGATATTAAGATACTCGTTTAGATAAAGCAGCGGTGCCGGTTTGGCAACTGCAGCTACTTCTGGAGTATCAGACGGGGTGATTTCAGATTGTGGTTACCAAGAAAATCAACCACAAATGAAAACTCAATTTTGTAACTGATTTACCGACCAATATCAATTCACTTTGAATATACAATATAAACTTCGGTGTTGAAAAAGCATAACTGAATTTTGATAATGAAAAATCATTCTGGTTTTTATATATTTTGAATTATAGTACTCTACTCAAGGCAGCATGTGTTTTCATGACAGTGTTTTCGCTTCATAGTATGCTTTATTAATTCCTTATTTCATAATATATTAATGTCATTACCTACTTTAATTCATGATAGCACTTACACTATGAGATAAGAATTCTCTAATAGTTAGAAAATTTAAGTTTGTAAATGGAAATTAAATATCGTGGAGTTATGCACTATCTCAGCTGTTAGCTGGATATAATTTACCTTTCCCAGATTTAGCAATCAAAAGGAATATGCTCGATTACAATATACTTGACATAAATTTTCTAACTATCCTACATGTATTAAGAATTACAGCTTTTTGCATTTCTATATAGGTATTCTTATGCAATTCTAATTTCTTAAGGCTATCATGCAAAGTTTTGGGTATTAAACCAGTCGAGCATACGATGACAGGTACAATATCTATTTTATCGAGGTACCACATCTGCTTGATCTCAATAGCAAAGTCTGTGTATTTGGACTTTTTCTCCTGGAACTTGTTCAGAACGTTGTTATTATTCGGTATGGCGACATCCACCAGCATTGCTGTTCTGGCTCTCTTATCATACAGCATTATGTCCGGCCTATTATTCGTCATCATTCTGTCAGTGATAACAGGCCTATCGTAGTATAATCTGATAGAGTCATTTTCCAATACGGGCGCCGGCTGATACTTGTAATATGGCTGGAAGGTATTCAGAAGTCCGTACTTGTGTGCAAGTTTCTAGTGGATAATGTTGCACACTTGATTATGCCTGTGAAGATACTCCGTATTGGTCAGTTGTTCGCATCCGGACGTAATATGCTGTATAGTCTCCGACCTTATATGGCATTTTCTGCACTTATCTGTTCGTAATGTTCCGTCCTTCATTATAAATTTTTTGTAATTGTTTGTATCGATCACTTGGTCTTGGATGACCATAAGAAATCTCTCTGTTTCTGCGAATAATTCTCCTTTCATCAACCATTTGTTGGACGCTTCTTTGTCGATGTGTGGTTGATTAATCTCATGGTGATGTCGTACATGTAATTCCTTTCTTGACAATTGCTCTTGTTTTTCAGTATCTGATAGGAATGGTAGATTCAGGTCATCTCTGGTAGCAAGATTTTGAGGTGTATATCCCTTATCAGCCAACTATACCACTCTATGGAGGTCAGAAGTGAGAGCTTTTGCTAAGAAGAATTCTCTGAGATTTTTTATCTGTTCGGTGTGTAAATTGACAATATCTATTAATCCGCGTCCTCCTTCTTTCCGCTTCAAAGTTGTTCGTATCACAGACGATTTTGGATGATGGTTGTTGTACTTTGTCAGCATCGTTCGGGTCTGCCTTTGAATATCATCCAGTTCTGTCTTAGTCCATCTGATTATTCCAAATGAGTAAAGCAACAATAAAATGGCTTAGGTGTTAATCGCCTTGACTAAATTCCCCGAGTTCAACATCGATTTCAGCACAGACTTCAGACGCTGACTGTATTCTGAACGAATCTTCTCTTTCGATTGTTTTTGGTCTAGCAATCTGGCTTGTTGGTATCCTAGATATTTGTATGTTTCGCCATCTCTCATGCACTATATAATGTCACCGTTTGGAAGTTGTGTTTCACCATCTATGACTTTCCCTCTTTGAATGTTCAGGGTCTTACATTTTTCAATCCCGAATTTCATATGAAGATCTGCCGAGAACTCACTGACAGTTTTCAGCAAATCATCCAATTGCTTCTTGTTCGAAGCATATAATTTGATGTCATCCATATACAGCAGGTGGGAGATTGTATGATAATTCCTTTCTGCTTTTATCTTAAATCCGTATCCTGTTCTATTGAGCATAGAGGACAATGGGTTCATTGCCAAACAGAACCATAGTGGACTCAAAGAGTCTCCTTGAAAAATTCCACGACGTATGGGTATCTCGTCGGTTTTATTGATTTATTGTTTATGTTGACCTGCATAAATAATAAATAAAGTTATTATTATTTCACAATACAGGGTGTTCGCGTTAAATGACCCATGAGAAGTATCTGGGGAACGGGTTTATCGATTAATTTTAAAATAAATAGGTACTGATCCACAATTTTCCATTATTTTCAGAGTGGCACAACTTCCGGTTATACTGGACATCGCTACAACTTTGCTATTTTAATGAAATGGTGTACTTTTCAATATTTTTATTGCATCCTTTTGGAGCATCTGTTGAGATTTGTGCCGTCTAAAATTAGCTACCATTGAATTATGATTCCTTTCATCTAAACTTTATATAATATATTGTCTGTCACCTTTGCTGAAAAATTCAACTCAGATTTTAGTAAGATTCTAGTTTTTTTTTTCAGTTTAACGAGGGAAGCGATATTGTCATGAAAAACAGTTTCTTCAAATACAAGTACGAATTTCTTACTATATTAGAGCCACATTTCAACTTAGTATTGATTAGTTTCAGATCTCCCTGCACCTAAAATGCCTTGTTATCATTTCATTCGCGATTTTATCAAAAACCTGCAGTTGTTTCAGAAATTTGAATCATTATGCCATGGAATATAGAAGCATTAACTTCGTTTATATATTGTTTTTTTTGTTGAATGAAATGGAAAATTAATACCCAGATTGTATGTCGCATGCCAGAGAGAGGACACGATGGAGGACGACGCTTTTGAACTTGCGTGGTTTAAAATCTGTTTACTGGATAAAACACTGTACTTATGCTGTCTATATCGCTCGCCAAACGATATTCATTTCCCTACACTGTTTCAGTATGGAGGAGATAAGATGGATTGGATTCAGACACATCATCCGGCAGCTGAAATCATTGTGCTGGGTGACTTCAACGTTCACAACACCAACTGGCTCCATCCTGACATCAATGTGTGCACTGAATCTGTTACAGAAATCATTCATGCACGAATGGATCTCTACATCCCTCATTCCATGAAAAGAGCAACAACACAAAAGCCATGGCTCAACAAAGACTGTGAAAGAGTCTCTGCAGCCAAGAGCAGAGCTTACAAGTCATGGAAGATAAATCCAATAAAGGAAACACGAACAACCTTCGTACAATTACGGAACCTATGCTACCTCACATCTGCAAGAGAAAAGGCCAATTTCAACGAAGGGGTAACTAATAAACTCTTTGAACAGGCAAGCGGGACTAGACAATTCTGATCTATGTCGAAGACTGTCAGTGCCAATTTCTGCAAATCAGCGTTTCCACCTCTCGTTAGAGAAGACGGAAGTATAGCATCATCTCCTAAAGAGAAAGCCGATCTCTTTGCTCTCTTGTTTCCGAAGAATTCTGTGCAAGATTCATCTAACGCAATACAGCCGAACATTCCACCTACAAATTCTTCCATGGCAGATATCCAGATTAGAGTCCGCACTGTGAGACGGGCTCTCAAGCAGCTGAACTGCAAGAAGGCAGTTGGTCTAGACGAAATACCGCCAATCGTCCTGAGAAAATGTGCTTCCGAACTGGCACCCATTCTTAACCATCTGTTTCAGATACCTTATGAAAGCCGGACTTTTCCGAGCACCTGGAGAATAGCGAGAATTCAACCGATCCCAAAGAAAGGAAAGAGGTCCTCACTCCAAAACTACCGCCCTGTTGCACTTCTTCCCATTATGTCCAAAGTGATGGAGAGAGTTATAAACTGATGAACCCGTCAAATATCTTGACTTGCAGGGAATTATTAACGACCGTCAGTATGGTTTTTGCAGGCAAAGAACGACAGGAGATCTGCTCGCCCAGTCACTCATGTTTGTACATCATCGATGGAAAAGCATGAAGAATCTGGAACAATAGCTCTCGACATTTCTAAAGCCCCCGATAGGGTTTGGCGTGTAACCTTGTTGAATGAACTTGTGGCATATGGGCTTCCCATGCGGGGTACGTCAGGGATCCATTCTTCCGCCAAACTTGTTTTTGTTACAGATAAACGATCTTTTGTCATCTACAGAAAACAAGATCTCTGGTTTTGCAGACGATTGTACCCTGGTTTCATCTTTCAGTAGTCTGCGGCAGATTACAGCTGCGGAATCTCAGCATCAGAGATGTCAGCAAACTAACAACTTGAACTCTGAGTTACAGAGGATTTCTGAGCTGGATAACGTCCTCTTATCATGCAAGGCGAATAAATTGCATCCAAAGATTCGATGCACCTTCTCGGAATAAAGGTCAACTACGGGTTTTGCTGGCATGAACGTGTATCAGCAATAGCTAAGTCGGCATCAGCTAAACTTAGTTTTCTTTTCAGGGCAAAGCGATACTTCACGCCATCTCAACTGTTGCTTCTATATAAGAAACAGATTCGACCTGCTTTGGAATATTGTTTCCATGTATGGGGATCTGCGCCCGAAAATTCGTTGCGGATGTTGAAAAGTGTGCAAAAACGGGCTGTGCGCTTCATCGACCACCCGGAGATCACCCGCGATCTCCGACCGCTGGCTCTCAGAAGACAAGTTGCTGACCTTTCTCTGTTTTACAGATACTTCCACGGACGATGATCCAAGAAGCTGAAAAACCTTGCCCCGGGAATTCTTCAGCCTCCCCCTTAGAGGCAGATGATTGCTGATCTTTCTCTTTCTTACAGATACTTCCCTCGAAAACGCTGTGCAGAACTGAAAGACTTGGTTCCCGGTATATCAATATTTAACCTCAACAAAATAGAGATGACGGGTCTATTTGTTTCAGGTTTGTCAACTGAACCAGCAATTCTCATGTGCAATTGACACATCAATATTCTTCAGATCAGGTTTTAATGATTCAACTATGGTTCTAGAGGAGTTAGGTTCCAGAAGTAAGATCCATTTCTAATCATTTAATTCAGACAGCGTACAAATGGTGACAGCTCTGGGCTTCAAAAGAAGGATATCCTGAATCAATAGCCATGGTTCCTAACTTCTCTGAGTGAGATATGTCATCTCATGCAGCGTTATTGAGCAAAGCAACTGCAAACGGATTTCCTACGAAATTGCATGGCTACAGTTTAGCCTAGTAGGATAAATACTGAAACATATTTAAAATTTAAAGTTTGAGTGTCAGCTAGACATTCTCAAGGATATTGGTGATAGGAGAATATGTCAGTGACATAGTCAAAAGCTAACAATAGTCTGAAAACTATAGGGTTCAGTAATAATTTTGAAATATGGCTAATTTTAGTATGCTTCTTAGAATTTCAAAAAATCAGATTTCAAGTTCAATCCACCTGGACTTAGATGGGTCATGTTTGTTCCAAAAAAAAAGCGTGGCTCCTTATTTCTGAAAACTTATGATTATAAGATTTGTGCAGACTAATTTCAAACAAAAACTTCAATAACGGGCGTATTCTATTGACGTGGCATATTTCTAAGGTGTGTTCAATATTATGGCAAATAATGTTTCCAATTTCGATAAAGACAAACTTTCGAGAAGGAGAAAACAATGAATAAATACTCGTTAGGGTTCAATGATGCTGTTATAATTTCTTATTTATGAGTATTTGATATTTCAATTATATCTTCAAGAAGTAACAATAATTTCCTCTTCAAAACTTTGAATAGACATACTTTTCTGAAAATAGTAGTTATGATGTTTGTTCACATCATTTATTTATCAAATGTACAACTATCCATCACGTAATGACTTTAAGCTGTATAAAATTAAACTGTTCTGTTGCATGTCAATCGCATTCGTTGTCGACTTTAATATAAATTAAGGAATTTAAGAGCGTTTTATCGGGTAAATATCAATAACTTTCAACTTAGTTACCTGTACTGTGATATTATTCCAGATCATCACTTGTAGTAAACAGGAATGGGAAAATTTAAGGTCAGATAGTACTCGATAAGATCTTCAACATGAGGTATCGCAACATCCCTCATCCCGAAGTATTACACTATATATTAGGTACAAACTATTTTCAATTCGATAGCTTTTTTTTTCTACAAATGGAATTGCAATGAGAAGTCCCATATCTAGTGTAATAGCGCAAATGGTCATGGAATACTTGGAAGAATCAATTTTGAATAATACACATTTTGACATCACATTATTCAAAAGATATGTAGACGACTATTTACTAATAATGACTAAAAACGAAGAAGACCAAATTCTTGAGACCTTCAATGATTTCCACAAAATGTTGCAGTTTACTTTAGGAACGGAGGAAAATAACAGCATGAACTTCCTCGACATAACAATAACACAAAAAGACAATAAATTACTAACGAGGTGGTACCGAAAAGAGATAAACGAAGGTGACATCTTAAACTACAATTCAAACTATCACCCATCCCAGAAAAAATGCATTATAAAAGAATATATTGAGAGAGCACTGAAACTCGCCTCACCACAATTAAGAAAAGATGTACTGAAGGACACAAAAAAACCTACTAAAAATGAACGACTATTCGGAAAACGTAACAAACAAAATCATCAAAGAACGAACACAAATACTGTACAACACCGAACAAAAAAAAAACGACATTATTAACACCACACCATACACAACTATCCCTTACATACCTCAACTAAAAGAAACCATCAAGAACATCCTCAATCTTTATAACTTCAAAATGGCCTAGTCAGCCATGAATCAAATAAGACACGTACATACAAAACTAAAATCCAAAATATCGCACATGGAGGAAACCCACATAGTTTACGCCATACCCTGTAAGAACTGCGGAAAGGTCTACATTGGATAAATAAGACAACACCGCAAAGAACGTCTCAAACCCCATAATTACGCAAAAAACGACAGCACTGGACTGAACAAACACAAAGAACAAGAAAAACATGAATTTGACTATGAAAAGAAGAAAAAAAATTCTTGATAAAGAACACAACAGAAAAAAGGGGGAATTACTTAAGATGATACACATAAAAAACATAGACAACTCAGTAAATGACCGGAAAGACATAAAGACACTAAGCTTCATATACATAGATCTTCTACAAAACAGGGCACAAAAAAAACACGTTTCGCGAAGGTCAATAATCACAGTAGATACAGAGAACACGGTACAAACAGATCCCAGAAACACCTGAAAAGTCCACAAAGAAAACAGCACCATAGAAAACTTCAACACACATAACCTCCGAAAACTGACATCTCTTAAACACAAAGTTTCCACAAATGAAAATAAAACCATCAACCAAAGATTAGTGGGTAAGATACATTTTAAGAATAATTTAATATGAATCGTAATGTATATTTCTGTAATATTGTAGATTAAATACTGAAGAAGGGAAGAAAAAATCCCGAAACGTCTATTTTAGATAGTGTTTAAATATTCTTATAAACCTTGAACCCCAAAAAAACAAACTCAATATCGAAATTTTTTCCATAGCACTACACCGGTTGTCCTCTAGTTAGATACATACTTTAGTTGCAGTTCAGCTAAATGTAAAATATCACAAATACTTCTGTTACTTTGATGAAAGTATTCAAAACTTATTAGGTGATGCAATAGATTTCTGCAATATCGTTCCTTTTCACAGGATTAAAAATATGGTTCTCATTCATTTAGGAGATAATTATTTTGAACATCCACTCTCCTTTATAGTTTAAAACTTTTAAAACTGTTGCAGAATCTAATAGCAAAATTCTGAAAAATAATGACATAATTAATTGCTGGAGGTAAAATAGACCTATTTTGTAAAAATTGATCCGAATCACATTCCTAGATATCGCTTCCACAATATTATGGTTTAATTAATCGAATTATCTTATCTTAACTGGTATTTAACCCAAAGTTGGAACGCAATCCCGTAATTACACCTCTATCGTTTAATCACTGTAATCGTTGCAACAGTTACGAGCATGTGGCCGTCATTCGTATTCGAGAAACCAGAAATAGTTATTCTGCAATTGCATAAACTATGTGAACTATGAACTATGATGAAAGGTTGGGAATACTGGTATGATCAAAACTACCGGAAATTTGTAAATATATTGTCTATGTTACTGAGGCAAATTCATTTTATTTGCTTCGAAATAATATCCATCTGAAGCAGAACACCACGCTTAACCCAATCATCCATGCAATATTGGTAACTGGAATTTTCTTTAGCTTGTTTATATATTGTGTTTCACAGCTTCCTGATATCCATACCTTCTTCCTCAAAATGATTATTAAATTCGAAATGAGAAAAAGATGCACGGGCCCGTATCCGAAGAATAAGGTACCTGCTCTGGGGTACTTACAGTGTATTCAGTCAAAAGGTCTGTCACAATATGCGGTTTGTATGTGTTCACAGTATACTGCATTCCTTGAGTTTCATAAATACCTAGGCAATACTTCTTTTTACTATTCCATCCGAAAAAAAAACTCATAATTGGAAATTCCTCGCCAATAAGAGACATTCCCTTGATTATCGAGAAACTTCCTCATGGTTCTTTAGTATTCAGCTTGCTCTTTACAAGCCACTCCGATGATGATTGGGTTATTTGAACGTAACATTCATAGCGATATGCATCGTCCACAGTAATTATCCTTTGAATGATAATAATGATTGAATCATTTTTCAATCATTATCTTCCGGTTTCTTCAGGATTAGGTGTTTAGCACTACTCTTCAGCATTCTTATCAACACATGTATATTGTTGGATTATCTATAGATAAAGCATTGCACTCGGCTGTACGAATTCTTGAGCAGCAGTTAGATGAGGGAGAATTTCGTGTGGCTACATTTCTGGATGTTGAGGCAGATTTCAACTAGAACTCACCGAACGTGACACAGAATGAGGCAGAGGGGCCTAATGTCCCGACTCCTTTTACAGAATGATCCGAGGAGCTTTCTGAAATAGTGAGAAAAGGCTGTCCGTAGAGCGGCACGGTGTTGCTGATTGTTTAGCGCATGGTGGCGAATGTTCTGTTACGTGAGCTAGCCGGAAGGGGGGGGGCAATGTTCATGCTTACGCAGACGACTTCATCATTCTTAGCAATGAAAAGGATCTACATTCATGCATGAATACGCTGCAGATTACTTCGAAAAGAGTGAAACGTACATTCTCAAGGCAGAGGGTTAATCCAGAAGAGACGGTATTGGCTGTTGTCACGAGGAAACATACGATCATGATGTACGAGGTTCATTTTCTGTGAATCAAGCTTTGATATGAAATAGTCGGTTACGTACTTGGGAGTAGTACTAAATACGAATCTTAGCAGGACTCTTAAGCATCTTGAGTGGAAGGTTTTCTGGTGACCTCATAACTTGTAGGAGGGGCCTCCAGAGGTACAAGAGGCTTGAAGCCGTTCCTACTAATGGGGTTATTAAGAACCGTTCTACTATCCAGAATCACCTGCGCCTCGTAGGTCTGGTGGACGAGAGTGGTGAAACAGACAGCGGAGCTGGCTTTATCTGTGCTTAGAGCACTAATAGTGAAAAGAGTGGTGGGTAACCGAAAGATAATCCCTACTGCGTCGCTGCAGGCACTTTTAAGGGTCGAACCGCTTTCCGATATGAAACATACCCTGTTTTCCGAAGCTCTGGTAGGTCTAGTGACCAAACTGAAGAATTATCCTTATAAAAGGTTGTATGAAATTAGGGTCGATACACCATTTCATTTGATAACCATATGCCTGATATGGTTTTGATTTAGGCGTAACGATCTAGACTCGGAAATGCTGAAAGTTAGTGATCTGCCGAAGATACCTGTCGATCTATCAGAAACTTGACAGGATTGAGCAAGGGATGTAACGTCAAGAAAGGAGGAAACAAATATCCATAGGCGCAGGAATTGATATCCATATCCTTGATATAATCCCTACTATAATATATTCATAGAACAAAATTAAAACATTATTATTTTCATCATCTTCCGTTGCTTTTTTTTGCATAAAAAACAATCTACACAAGCCAAAAATGTAGGGATGATTGGAACTTTTAAGATGGCTTTACTATGAATATGACCTTCTCGTGAAGCACCTAATAAGCTGCTAAAATGACTGATTGGAAGATTGTTGTTGTATAGTGTACCGAGTCAATATGTATTGAATGATTGTTCTAAAAATTACATTCACCTTGTATAATATCTCATCGCATTATTCCTCAAGCAGGCCCAGTCGGATTTTAGCTAGGCGATTGAGCCTAAGGTGAACAGTGATCCCTTGTAGATTCAACAAGTAAGTGGTTAGTTAACTGCAGTGTGGGAAAGGTTGAAGAATCTAATTTACATCAAGGTTTGCATTCAGATATCTCTTCTGTGAATCGAGATAGGTTCCACCTGAAGCTAGCGCTGTACCCCCTCGGAAGCAGTGTACTTTCTAGACTTCCATAAGCATGGTTATGTGCATAGTCGCACTCGTCTCGGATCTGAGTATAGTAAGTATCTGGAATAGAATCTCGGGTTTATCTTCAATACCACATGATACATAATCTTGAGCCCATTCTAGTCGAGCTTAGCAATATTCTTGAATTAGAAGCTAACACTTTCATGGTCTTCTAAAACCTTTTACCAACAGGCTTTCCCGAATGTTCAACCCTGTCGATTATGCAATTAATTGCGTTTTATAGTTGACGAGCGGTTTGTTGAAGAAAGCAATCCTGTGCAACTGTTATAACACGATGTCTACCTTCCTATTATTCAAACACTGTTTTTTTAACCAGACCATGAATTGCAAAAAATCATCTTGACCAGCGTCTATTATTTGTATAACTTCTGACAGGGTTGCCCCATCCTTAAGCAACCGAAATACTCTGTTCATTTCACTAGAACTATAATATTACTCTACATAGTTTTATTTAAGTATTTTACCATTGAGAAATTCGGGATCTCGTAAAAACCGATATTAAGCTATTGCCTGTGTTGGATTCATTCATAATCTATTAGTTTTGATCCTAGAACCCTTAGACTGAACTTTTTTCATGGAAGACATAATGTGAGGGACAGAGTAGTATTTCAATGCACTTTTAGGCATCCATTCCTACTGAGTTAGATAGAAAATCGATTTACTGATACCAGATAAGAAAGTTGTGTTAAAAACGGACTCACGTCACCTTAATTCTAATGGCTTATTTCTATGTGTGTTTTGTAGAACATCGTTAAGAATTATATTGTACTGCCAAACAATTCAAGTCGGCCGTAACTTCTGCCAGATACTTTGAAGCTCCAAAAAAGTGATCGAATCTCATTTCTCGTCTGCCTTATCTCTCTCATATTCTACGCTTGATTATTAGTTATAGTACTAAGGAAATTATTTTGAATCTACATGCTATTAGCCAGACAAATCTTAAGAGCCAAATATCTCCCCAGATACAAAAACTCTCTACCGTGAAAATGAGCGTGAGGATGCTTTGCAGGTGGTTCAGCGCAAGTGATATATCTATATAAACTGTTTTATCCATCATAAAATCACACTCTGCTTTAGGCTTCTGTGGGCCACTGCATAAATGAATAACATCAGTGCCGGATTCACTAGCAAACGAGTAGACTGAAGGCTAAGGCAGAAAATTTAGGGGGGGGGCACAAATTTAGCTCCTCAAATTCCATATAAACGGTTCATTTTCAATTATGCTATAAGAAAAATGAATGCTTCTCCTATTGAACATAACTATTGAATATGGGAGCCAGAATTCAATTTTCAATTTTCAAATACGAAAAAGAACGAAGCGGCAGACTGCAGTTTCGCCCTTATTAGGAGCTCATCAGTGTCGCATATCGCTTCTCTGCATCCTATCAAGCTACATCAGGGTACCCCATCGATTCCAGAAGAGTCGCCCTCTATGGACCGACACGGCAAACGCGCTACCGGACTTCGAGGAAGATGCGAACAATAACAAACAGAAGTGGAAACGTTAAAAATCACTCGCTCTGAAACGTCTAATACTCACGAAAGAATTTTCTTTGTGTATTGGGTATATTTGGCCCTAACTATAATCTTACAGCCTCAATAGTCCCCTAACTAACATATGTTCAGAATGTAACTAAAATTCAATTATTTTGTAGTATTCTCAAGGCGTCTGGCGGAAGTAACGACCGACGGAAAGTATCTGGCAGTGTTGGATATTACTTTTTAATAGTATTCTCCAAAACATACAAAATAATCCGTGATCATATTTCAAGTTGATTGAATCCTCTTTTTCCTTACCTTCCTCACTCGGCACCAGTAAATCGGTCGCCTATCCTTCTTAGTAGTAATGCATACAACATGGGATTTTATATATTTGTCTCTAAATTACGACAACAACTAATAATAGATGAAGTTGTAAATATCAAAAACACAAAGAAAATATACAGCTTCGCGTGGCTTTCGCTAATACCATTTCCTGGTTTTGCCTTCCATTTTAGTAATTTATATCGCAATGAACCTTGTTCCTAGATTTCTCAATAAACCCCGAGTATAACTGCTTCCTGCTGAAGGGAATTAATTACGTAAAGAAGCGAACGTTTCGGTATTTCTTCGTGTTGCGTTTCTGAAATTCCTAACTTTATTCAAAGTTCTTTGGAGGCTAATCTAGCAAATGAAACTTAATTCAGAATTTTCAGTCGTTGATTCAATTTTCTTTTCATTATAGAATGTTTTCTTTAATCTTTCTCAGATCGATGGTTCGAGTTCATTTGGAAATTGCTTTTTTCAAGACGGAGGGTAATTCTTTTCGAACTCTGCCTTTTCATTGATAGGGGTGTACTCAAGAATATTTTTACTAATGTAATGAAAATTGGTCGATTTTGTTTCACTTACTGATATAATTGATATATTAGGAGCACATGAGAAAAATTAAGTCTTAAAACAAAAATGAAATATGAATTTTGAATTGCTAATTATATTGTAACAGTTAAGAATGAAGTATTTCAAAAAGTGGAATAATTCATGCGATTGCTAAATTATTATATACCTCACAGAAATGGAAAGTTAGTATATAACTTGCTAGCTAACAATTTATGCCAAAGTTATTGAACATATACTTGCAAAGGTTCAAATCACTGAGAAGGATCAAATGAGTCAAATTTTCCTACTGATTTCGTGTTGTAGGGTGTGAGAGACGAAAAACAAAAAATTAGCATAGTGCTTAACACTCTCAGCTCTGTGAATTTGTTATCTTTGCTACCTTCCAGAGTTTATTCAATTTCATTTGGCGCTAACAATGACAAATAAGGAAACTAGGAACTAGTGAGTTTCCTCTTAAAATAAAACTTGTTCATTAACTGGCACCAATAAGAAATCGGAATAGGTAAATGGATCATGTATGCATCAACTCTTATATTTCGGTAAGAGAATTGCTATAAGAAATGGAACTCAGTAAACCGAGTTTTCATAAATATCATCTCTATCATAAGAACTACGACCTACGGACTTCGAGGGATGTGTCGAATTCATTTGCCCTAAGAAGATGATACGATACATAGGTTACCTTTCAAATTTTGCGCCTGACAAAAAAAATTACTTATCCAGTCCAAATGAGATACCTCCAAAACAAGATTTCGGAAGGCTTCAACTGTCTCTTCTGCCGTTGGAAATAGCACACGCAGTTTTTTCTTGGTGTGCGTAAACAAAAAGAAGTCGTAAGATGCCAAATCTGGACTATAAAGTAGATGACCCATTAATTCAATATTTTGGGTGTTCAAATACTCCATCGTATGTGCTGATGTGTTTGAGCTTGCATTGTCATGATGCAGAATAAATTCTGTTCTTTGATTTGATTTTCTCTTATCATCGAACACTTGAGGCAAACAAATGGATGTGTACCATTCAGAAGTGACCGTTCTACGTTGCTCTAATGGTGGCGACCTGTCCCGTTTCACTGAAAACATAGTCGACGATTTGCTGCGAATTACTTTGTTCACGAAAAACTTTCGATGGGTTTGGCTCGTCTTGAAAACCTATACTGTCGATTGTTTTTTAGTTTCGAGCTCGTACGCATATATCCATATGATAATGTCTTTTGAAGCAGGGTCGAATTCTGTCAACATTTCTTTGCACCAAACGACACGAGCCTTCTTTTGAACAGTTGTGAGGATCTTACAGCCAAATGGTAATGCATTATTGATAGTACGCTAGTGGAACGAATGTTTAGGGTTGTTTCATCCTCCCGGTAAGTCACATGGCCATCATCGTGTATCATTTCGAGCAATGTATCGATAGTTTGTGGCAAAACGTCTCATTTTGGACGACCTTCACGAAGTTCGTCACTGAGTGAAACACAGCCCCGATAGACTTATTTATACCAGCGTTTCACAGTGGCCTACTTTGGAGCTTCATCACCAAAGGTCGAAGCATGTTGATCGCAGCACTGTTGTCGAGTTAATACACGTCGAGAATCGTTAAAAATCATCTAACAAAAATGTTCACGTATTGATTCCATTTTTTTGTGCAAGTTGAATTTTTCAAATGACTATCTTCTTCTTCTCAAGGTGCCTCTTCTAATGAAGATCGGCGATCATCAGGGCAATCTTCACTTGGGGGGCCGCAGCTCTGAACTGGGACATCGTACTCTTGTTGAACCACTGTCGTAGGTTCATGATCCAAGATGTTCTTCTTCTGCCGGGTGCTCGTCTTCCTTGAATCTTGCCTTGAATGATGAGATGAAGCAGTTTGTATTTTCATTTCTCATAATGTGGCCGAAGTATTTTAGCTTCCTCCTCTTTACTGTGGTGAGTAGTTGAGCGTCGCTCTTTACTCTTCGGAGAACTTCTGCATTGGTCACGTGGTCTCGCCATGAGATGCGAAGCATTCGCCGGTACATCCACATCTCAAATGTAGCTATTTTATTCTCAAAACATTGAGTTATAGTCTAGCCTTTTACTCCATACAGCGTAACAGCGAATCATCCGCAGACGCTAGTCAAGACTGAGCTCTCTGTTCGTGAGCAGCCTCTTCACAAAGACAGTTCTTGCTTGTTCCATTCTGCTTGGTATTTTGTTTTTCATGTCTAACTTGCTAGTTACTAGGCAGCCAAGATATTTAAATTGCGTGCACCTCTCAATTTGCTGCCCATCCAGCTGTAGCGTAGACGTATTGGCTACTCTATCTCTCTTTTTAATTACCATAAACTTCGTCTTTTCCACATTTATCTGAATACCATACTTTCTGCTGGCAACATGTACTCGGTCTAGTAGCTGTTGTAGGCCTTCTGCCGACGAGCTAATGAGAACTGCGTCATATATGGTGTTGACAAGTATTCCATTCACTGAAATTCCTTCAGCCGCACCCTCCAAAGCTTTAGCCATTATTCTTTCCAAATAAAGGATGAGAAGTGTAGGCGAAAGCACGCATCTCTGCCTCACTCCTCTTACGATTGGGATCTCTCTCGTCTCATCAGAGTCCACGAGAACTGACGCCACTCGATTCCAATACAAACTTGCAATAGTATGAACATTTCTGTTGTCCACACCAACATCCTTCAGTATCCCGATAAGTGGTGTGTGACTGACCTTGTCAAAGGCTTTTCGTAGTCGATAAAACAGGCGAATACGTCGACGTTCATATCAATTTCCTGGCATTAGGATTCCTCAGTAGAGTGATGAAATGAGATTTCAACCAATCCACTGGCAATTTGCCTTCTCGGTACACTTTGTTGAACAGTCTGGTGAGATACTTAACTGCTCTATAATCAAGAAGCTGCGGGACCTCTCCATATACGTCGTCTGGGCCAGTGGCCTTTTCATTATTGATTTGTTTAATTGCATATCGAACTTCATCTTCCAGGATGTTTGGTCCCGTACTCGCTTCTTGCAGGCCGTGTGATTCTTCTCTCACATCATGGAGGAACTGCTGAACATATTCCTCTCATATTCGCTTTTTGTCCTCGATCTCGTTGACAGTGTTGCCAAGTTGATCTTGAAGAACATTCATTTCTCTTCCTCGTCTTTTCCTTATCGACTCTCGAATCTTTCTGTGGAGATTGAACGAATAATGTCCTCTTTGCAGCTGTTCTAATTCTCGACATTTTTTTTCTTCTCTGCGTTGCTTAGCTTCTCTTTTCTTTGATACATTTGTGCGCATCTCGGTATTTCATTAGGTCAATACTCAGAAATTTTTTTACGTCAAAATGTTGTAAGTACGTTCAGTTAAGGTGCCAAAGGCACAAAATTTAAGAAACAACCTACGTACTGAATGATTATCGTAATCTGACAATTATAGTTCGTGAAGCTACGAGTGAATATTTCACAGCAACGGTATCGTTCATCGTTACAAGTGTCATTTTTAGTCTGCAACCAAACACTAATTCAGAGATATAACTTCCAAACGGTTAGGGGCATTACTATATGGTGTGTCTTTTGTGACGAATGAGTTACCGAATGTCATTTTTTGATGTAACTTTAGCTGATTTACACTAGCGACTAGTCAACAGATGATGGCTCTGAGATACTAGAAGATATACCCTACGCTGATTGTTAAACGATGTATTAGCAACAAGAAGGAGCTCTTCAATTGAAGCATCTATTGTATCCGAAATTATAAGCCACCGATGTGGAAGAGAATTGACGGATAACACTGGTCTAGTATGGTGGTCAGATCATCATTTCTGGTAGACAGGAATTGGTCAGCTGCAAGGACCGTCTTTTAGAGGGTCTGTGTTGGTTCACAGACGGCTCCGAAACTGGCCAATGTATTTGTATAGGTTTATATGCTCGAAGTGCTGTATAAGAACAGTCTATCTTCTGAAGGGATCAACAAATAGATCAATAAAAACCATTACGAGTAGCCCATCTGCATTGAAGGCTGCATCTGACAACTGCACATCACTTATGATGCAGAGATGTCACTCAACGCTCGCCAGACTGAGAGAAGGTCAGGCCGATGTAAGCCCGGTGCCTTTCGAGCATTGAAAGCATTGAGACGGAGGACTCACTGATCGTCTGATGAACTGTCTTGGGATCACTGGACCTGAGCCTAGGTTATAAGTTCTCTTAGAGACCGCAAAGATAGGAAACAATCGGTAGTTGGACCAGAAGGCACGGAAGCACTGGCTGAGCCTCACAGGTTTGCCATCAGTGGACCTTGGACTGTGAAATCTGAAGCTTGGCATAAACTTTCCGGGTTAGATCTGGGAGATCTATTTGCCAAATAAACGGGGCACTGTCACTTAAGATTTCATTTGAATAAATTTGGATTGATCGAGAACCCTTCATGTAGACTATGCAATGGTGAGATATAATCAATATAACACGAAGTTTGCGAATTCCCAGTTCCCAATACAATCTGGTTCGAGGAATTTGGATGTAAAAAACTTTAGCTGAGCTCATCAAGCTCCCATTGATAATGCTTATGTGTATAGCCTTTATAAGAAGGACGTATACCACAATAGACTAATAGTGGCCAGCATGTTCGCTGAACTTACTCAAAGAAAACATAAAAGAAATAATTTGTCCACTAGGACAGCTTAAGACAACACCCTCAATAGAGTCACTGACTTTAACAAGAACGAAGTAGCTAGTTTCTTCAATCTCCTTAGAACTTATAGGTAAATATAAAATATACCAAGGAGCATATGGAATGTAGACAAGACAGACCCGGAAAAATTGTAACTGAGAAAGTATAACAACATGTAGGGTCTATAACCAGCGGTGTTGAGGAAAGACCAACACAGCTGTGTGTGCTGTGAATGCACACACGGAAATCTAACCTGAACAAGCTGTGTCCCACCGAGGCTAGTTTGTTCAGGACAGAAAGTAGAAGAAAAATGTGTTAACTCACTAACAGCATGCAACAATTATAATAGGAACTCCTAACGGAGATGCAGTGGCCGAAAGAGAAAAAAAAGGAGAATAAAAAATATTTGATCCAAGCATCTCTTATGATCAAAACAGAGAGGAAAACAAGTTCAAGAGAAGGAAAATCGGTATGGTGAAACGGTTGAAGAGGGATTATTGCAAGATAAAGCAAACTAGTGAAAGTACAAGGAATGAGTCTTCTGTGGTTTATATCTCCGACTTCTGCCTTGACCAAGTTTAATCGGTATTACCAACCAAGTGACTGGCATGACCTAGTGTGGTGATTATTATCGAAATAATTTGTTTTTTGTTTGTATCTTTCAAATATTTTTTATGACTCATCTATTCACATATTGATCTCGATTGATGTGCAGGAAAAATGAAAGATGGATCTGCAGAAAGGTTCATAAAAAAATTTCAGTAAGATCGGATAGTGTCTTACTAACCACCAAAATCCATTCATATTCTATATTACTGTTTTATAATATATAATTATATTAAAGACATTTTAGGATATTTGAAAAACAATGGCGTGGAGGAGGGGGGAGAGTATGTAATCGTATGGTGGAAAACAATATGAACAAGAGAACTACTTCGTTGTTCTGAAGCGTGTGCCAATACAAATGAAGTGCTATTCGAAAACCTTTTTTACGTATGTCTCAAAACAAAGAAAATTCTTTTGCCAAACTGTGAAATATAATTTGTATTCTCGTTCAGTTTGGTATTGTGAATTGATTTTAAATGAATTGATGACGTGGTATTGATTATTGCAATTGAGAAGTAAGCAGTCATGTTTGTGAATTATCTTCCTTAGTGTTTTACCGAACTTAAATTTCGTTCATAAGAATATTGAGAACGATGAGTTTCTCTAAATCTGTGAAAATTGAAATGAGTAACTATAACAATTATAAGGAAACATTAGTATGGAAAACCAGGCTGTACTTCTGTTTCCAACTATGAACTGTTACATAAAATTTTGAATGCGGGGAATACATAATTATTATCGCTATTATATAATGCCTTGTGCTATACACGGTATCCCAAGATGAGTGGCCTATCAGACGATTATGGAGAACTAATAATGTTATTGTTCTGAAATTTTGGTAGTTGATTTAGCTTGTCGGAAACTCTATTTCAGAAATATTTTAATCAGAATGGTACTTGCGGTTATACCAAAAATGCATACCAACTTTGTTATTTAGTATGAAACACCCTGTATAATGATAACCGGTTCAATAACACTACTCATTTCAATCACAAAAATACCTAACACATAAGTCTAGCTTGTTTTTTTCATGAAATTACCTAGTTTACTTGAAAATTATCGATATTTTGCTTTTTTAAAAAATTGATATATCTCAAGAACGGGTGAGCTAACGAAATAATGAAAAGTGGTCCGCAAACAAGAAACTATGCGAGACATAACTCATATCCGACTGAATCTCAGTAAGTTTACAGAGTACTCTTTTTTTCCGCCTCACATTTCGAAACGAAGAAACATCGGAAACTACGTTTTCCAAATTGTAACCCATATTTATTTTCAATTCATTTGCTTTGCTGTAAAAAACTGAATCAAGTTCCCCATACATACCTGGTACTTGAGATTTAAAGTTTTCAAGTTATGGCGAAAACACGAATATTACGTACCTACCTAAAGTTGACCAAGGCGGCTTAGATTCCTGCACGTGCATAGACAGTTCCCAGAGCATTAACAAAGTACTGGCCATTTGTCATTGGATAATTGATAAATTAAGAGAAAAAATGCGTTGTCGAATTCCCAAAGTCAAATTAAAAAAAAAATATCGAAACGATTTAAACTCTATTTCTCTAAATTCCATAATGGTTGTGCAAAGTGATGACCATTTACTTCTAGGCATAGTTCCACTCGACGCCTAACACCCTGAGATGTAGCTCGCCTCAGTTCCTCCACATCCAACTGCATGAAAGCTATTTGCAGTCTATTATCATAATCATATCTTGAAGTCACAGATTCAGAACAAATTTTGTTTTTCAGCGTTCCCAAAAGGTAGAAATCCATAGGCGTAAGGTCAGGTGACCTGGAGGCCACAAGTACGTTCCAATCCATCTATCTTCAAACATATCAGTTAAAATTCGATAACTTTCATTTGCGCGATGAGCTGGCGCTCGATTGAACTGGCAGCAACAACGCATTGATCCAGCTACTGATTAAATGTCAACGAAGTCACTTATCACAGTCTCTAAATCTCCATATAAAGTTCACCATTTAAGTTTTCATCATACACAAAATAAGAAAATCTGCCCTCCAAAAGTGCAAACACATTAAAACGAAATTTCTTTTCCTCGTAATATGAGGATTTTGGTTGGCCCAAAAATGTGAGTTATTCCAGTTAGAAACCCCCCATTAGAAAATTTGTGCTCATCTGTCCAGTAATCCTTTTGAGAAAATCGGGATCCTCTTGTGTTCTGAGAAGAAGTATCTCACACAGTTCTATTCGAAGCTGTGGAACGCCAGCTTGTAGAGTTTGGACAAATGAAAATTTATAAGGGTGTAGTTCATGTATTTTTAGAATTCTGTGAATACAACTGTAGGGTAAATTCAGATCATGTTTTGCTATTGCCAATTATGCATGTGGATTAACATCAAAATAAGCTAGAACGGCAATTTCATTACCTTGATGTCTTATTCTGGGCCGTTCCAGTCGAAAAAAAATTTGTAACGTATCTCTTGAATTTTTTAGCTGCCATAGACACCATATTAGGATATAATTCGTTAAATCTCCTACAAGTTCTACTCACATTCCGTATCTCATCTCCATGAATAAAAAATAAATTAAGTATTTGCTCATTTGTGTAGCTGGCCATTCTGTTGAAATTAATTCGACTGACCGTTGAAACAATAATAGTTTGTTAGGTTAGCTATGCTATCAAAGAGCCTGTCTATGCTCTGGGGTATGTCTATGCACGTACAGAAGTCTAAGCCTCCTTTGCCAACTTCAGGTAGGTACGTAATATTCGTGTTTCTGCCATAACTTGAAAACTTGAAATCTCAGGTACAGTGTATACATTGGAAACTTCATTTAGTTTTTTCCGGCGAATCTAATGGATTAGAAAAATATGGGTTATAATTTGAAGAAGTTTCTTCTTTTACAAATGTGAGGCGGAAGGAAGAGCACTTCGTATACTGACTTCATTCGGATATGAGTTATGTCCCGCATGGTTTCTCGTTTATAAAACACCTTTCATTGTTTTGGTAGATCACGCTGTTCTCGAGACATCTATTTTCATAAAGCAAAAAAATTTTCAAGCAAAACCAGGATATTTCATGAACGAAACAAGCTCGACTTATGTGATAGGAGTTTCTGTAATTGGAATAACAAGTGTTATCGAACCAGTCATGAATATACAAGATGTTCTATATTAAATAACAAAGTTGGTATGCACTTCTGGTATATGAAAGTATCATTGTGATGAAAATATTTCAGAAATACAGTTTCCTCCTGAATCAACTGCCAAAATTTCAGAATGATAGCATTATTAGTTCTCTATAAACTTCTAATAGGTCACTCAACTTACGGAGTGGATTCGGTCTTATTTATCAAATAGACTACAGTAAACACCTCAAAAAAGTCTAGGGAACACTTACCAACATCTTTGAAATATGAATTTGATGATTCGAATTTATAGAATTCTTTCGGTTTTTGTTAGGATGTATTGTATATAATGTATTCTCAAGAAAACAAAATAATATTTGACTTCTCTAAAGCACATATTATAAAAAAAATTTGAAATTTGAAAATGACGAAATTTGGTAAAACACAAAAAAAAATCCTGAACTAATATTTTCGTAACGATATGGAAGCACTTATATTTTTTAGGACTCAGAAGGTCCACCTCTGTTATTAATGACACTTTGGCATCGTCGCGGATACTCAATATTGAATTGTCTATTGCATTTTGGCCTAAGTCATTCCAAGCCCCCTGAACTGCTAATCGTAGCTCCTGTTCATGATGGAAGACGTTTTGACGCAGGAGATTTTTTTTAGGGTATCCCACACATGCTCGATGGGATTCAGATCTGGGGAGCAGGATGGCCACGGTAGAGGATCGATATCATTCTCTTCAAGAACGTTCAAGACAACTCTTGCACGATGAGGAGGGGCATTATCTTGTTGGAAGAGTGGATTTTGACCCATTGTTTGGAGATACGGTACCACTACAGGTAAAACTATCTCATTTGCGTAGGAATTTCCCATGAGGTTGTTCTGTATGAAAACGAGGTCAGTTCTTCCACCATGGCGTATACCTCCCCAAAACATCACTGATCCACCTCCCTGTCTAACAACTTCTCGAGCATGCTGGAGACGGTTTTGCTTTCCAGGTTCCCTCCATATTTGAATTCTTCCCGAATCGGGATAATAACTTAATCTAGATTCATCACTGAAGAGAACTGTGGCCCACCTCTCTTGATCCCAGTTTACGTGTTCTTAACTCTTTAAGGACGTCTGGAGTGGAGTTGACCTTCGTCCAGTCGATTTCTCACAGTGTGGTCGGAAATTTGTACATTATGAACTGATAGCTCTTGAGCTAATTGAGATGCTGTGATAGTACGATCTCTTCTGGCTTGTAAAACCAGAAATCGGTCTTGGGCGACTGTAGTAATCCTGAAACGACCTTTATGGCGTTCTTCCACGCTACCTTTCATTGAAACGCGACCATAAACGGTTTATGACACTTGGGCTACTTCCCAGAACCCTGGATACTTCCCGTTGTGAGCTCCCAGCTTGGAGCATGCCAACGGCTCGTAACATCTCTTCTCTAGTCAAATGTCGTCTTTCCATGGTCGAATCACAAAACTTGAATCTTTTATTTGTGCTTACAACAGGAACAAAGTGCCAACTAACTGATTTCAAACACTGAATACATGAAATGATCATAAAGCAGCGTCGCATCTGCTGCATTTATAGTTTTTTATAAAAAAAAACTGAAGTCTGTTGCGGCACTCTACATAATTTGGTGAGAAATTGATGCAGGTGTTCATTTCTTAAAAAAAATCATCCATATTGATCGTTCTGGATATGATATATCGATATTCAGAAGTGTTCCCTAGACTTTTTTGAGGTGTTTATGTAGCAATTAATGGTGCTTCTTCGATTATTTTCAGTGTTACTTCTGGCGTACCTCAGGGCTCACACCTGGGGCCTCTTCTATTTGCAATTCAAATAAATGATATCTTAGAATGCTTTCCGAATACATTACATGATCTATACGCAGATGATCTCAAAGTGTACAAAAAAATTGAGTCTCAGGCAGATGTGCAGTCACTCCAGGATGACCTGGATCGGTTATACACTTTTTGCGAATCCATATACTTTGTGCTTAATGTAGATAAGTGTCAGCATATTGTATTCACCAAGAATTTGAATTTTATCGAGACCAACCTGTCTCTTAATGGACTAGTGGTTAAAAAGGTTGATCGGGTCAAGGATCTAGTAGTTATTTTTGATGAAAAGCTCTCATTTGTGAACCACATTGAATGTATTATCTCGAAAGCTTTCAGAATGCTTGAGTTTATACTGAGAATAACCAAAAATTTCAAAAACGTGAAGACTCTTAAATATCTCTACTTCACCTTAGTCAGAACCAATGTAGTATATGCTACGCCTATTTGGAATCTATATTTTCATAAATATATAGATAGAATTGAGAAGGTACAGAAAAAAATTCATTAAAGACCTCAATTATAGATTCAATCCGATTCTCTTGATTAGAGATTATAACGTTGGCCTGCGCCAGCATGGAATTCTCAGCTTGAAGCATAGAAGCGTACTATTCGATAGCACATTCATTTTTATATCGCATTCTGAATAGTGGTTTCGATTGCTTCTTGATTAATAGTTTAACATTCAATGTGAAGTCTTGCGAGTACATTCTTTTATGTTCCGAAGGCTCGTACTGCATTATATTATAATTCTGTATTATTGAGAATGATGCGATTCTGCAACTATCAGTCTCCGAACCTTCAGAAGAAATATTACTTTGTATTTGTTGAGGAACTATCATTAGTTGTTTTTCTTCACTTTTGTTCATTTATAATCTTTTGCTACTTATTCAGTGGAAACTACCTGAATTGTAATTGTTTTTTTGATGTATGGAGAACCCTGTTATTGGGATATCCTGTTGGGGTTCCTGTTTTCCTAATAAATAAATAAATAATCTTGGGATACCCTGTATCGTACATTTTGTAATTAAGTTGACAAGATAGAAATTGCAGAAATATGTATTGATTAATAACATAATGTACTATTGCTCTTAATCAGAGAGATATTCCTGTAATTTTCTGGTTCGAGTAAATGCTGAGTGTAAGCGTTACAAAGTCTTCAGGCAAAAACGAGTTCAAATGAAAGAATTACGACCGTTTTTGCCAAACATACTTATGATATCTCCCCATTGAAAAGTACACCCTACTGCACATTGAACCCATTGTTTTATCAGCTTAACGCTATTCCTCCTGAGATATAAATTCACTTTGTGGATGGCTAAGTAATTCATAACACGCTATTAGCTGCAGACAATCGTTATGGGGCTAGCATTTCACTCACTCTGGCAAGTCTGGTTAGGCAGACGCTCATGGCGTACGGCTATCGACATATGATTCCACACTGTGTGAACACCCAAGGAGAATTTGATTTACTACCAAGTAGACGATCGATTCTCGATTTGACGTTCCCTCTTTCATGTTTGTTGAATTACACAGAGAGAAGAAGGCGATTTTCTTTGACGTAGTGTAGACCAATTGTGTGATAATAAAATAATACTCACGAGAAAATTGGGTTTGGGCATTTAAAAATTAGTTACAATAGTATACATAAAAATGAGATTATAAATCAGTTTTCTGTTGAGTTTCGAAGTGAGAGATTCTCTGGGTGTAGAGAAGGAAGTGTTTTAAGTACGGAAATGTCGGGCAATTGCAAAATCTGTCCTGATATATTCTGTTATATTTGTGGAAGAGTAATGATGAAATCACAAGCCAGGTCATATTCTGGAAATGTTTAAAAATCCTACATCCTTTATTTTGGTGTTTCAATTGGAGATCAAGAAAGTGGTGAATGGAAAGAGGAAAAGCATGCTTTTTACAGTCACGGCATGGCGAGGACCCACTAATCATTATGATGATTGCTATTTTATCCGAATTTACGATCTGCTATGCGACCTACTACTCATACTGCAGATTGACCAGTGCCGATCGTACCTTCAAATTCGCATAATGTTATTTCGGAAAATACTGGAGACAATTTCAACCCTGATCTTGAAATGTTAAGTTAGACCTCTTGCATACCCCAAAAATGTCCTTCTACCTATTCTTCACATTAAACTTGAACAGATGAAAAAGTTTTGGAAGGCTATGAATAATGATGGCGATGAATTCAACTACTTGAAAGAAGTTTTTCCCAAGTTGAGCGATTTAATTTTTATTGGACCACAAATCAGAAAATTCTAGGACGACGGTTATTTTACAGAAAAGCTTACCATTCAGGAATTCAGAGCATCAAACTCATATGTTGTATTGGTCGACAAGAATAACTTTGCCGGTCACGTGGCCAAAAGCTCAGTTCTCCATGATTCTTTTAAGCTTTAAGAAGGGCGAAGCGAACTCGACCGAACCTTGCAAATTTCATTTCAATATTTCTTGAGTTTTCATATTCATATTTATAAGCCATTAAATGAATTACATGGCATGTCATAATATTTACATGTCCTAGAGTGTATAGACACAGATACGTATTCAAAACGTCTTACGAACAAGAAATAAAAACAGAACAACAACATAAGTAAAATCTAAACAATAAATATCATTTTAAGGGGTTCAATTCAGTAACGACACAATCCTTTAACGACTCTTTCACTAAACCATCTCCATAAATTCCTGGATTGAGTATAATGATTGCTCTAATGAACGTTTCTTCGTTTTTCTTACAAAGTGCCTTTTGAGAGGTTTCTGATCTTAAAAGGTAGTTTGTTGTAGACCACAATGATTTGATGATTTGTTGCAGTCTGCGTTTTGGATATCCGATGAAATCGGTGAAATTCGTCGTCTTGTTATTTATGCATGTGGGAGTTGGTTTTGAATTTTTTTTATTCTTATGCACTGATCTTGAGCAGGTAAGTATAGAGACTGTTATAATTGTAAGTATTTTTTGTGTGTGTCCACGTGGAACACCACACAAAACCCTGATTGCAGCTTCCTGTTTCAGAAGAACCCTGCGCATGTCTGGACTATAGCCCCATGCCAAGATGCTGTATGGAGCCAATGAATGGAAACTCGAATAGTAAGCTAGCTTGCAAACCTCCTGCGAGGAAACGGCTTTCATTCTTCTGATGATGAAAACGGCTGTGCTTAACTTCGACAGCAGTCCAGACATATACTCACTCCACGTGAGATCCGGGCTCAAAGTTATACCTAGCAAGTTAATTATCTTCCCCTGTATGTTTATTGTATTCAATATCAGTCTTTGGGTCTACATTTAATTTTAGCCCGTTTGCTGTGAACCATTCTTCAGCACTGATTAGGTTTCGAGCTGTTACTTGTTCAAGCTCCTGTTGTGAACTCGCCACGTTGAGGAAATTAGTGTCATCCGCATAGAGACTCCTCACTGTACATGATATATTAGATGGAAGGTCATTTATAAAAATTATGAATAATATTGGTCCTAAAATGGATCCCTGTGGGACACCCAAATCCATTGTTTTTCGTACGTGATTGTTTACCTTTTCAATGCACTATTTGCTCCCCATCTGAAAGGTAAGAATTAAAAATTTCGAGACCCATTCCACGTATTCCGTAGTAATCCATTTTCTCCAGTATTGAACTCCTCAGTAAGCTGTCGAACTCTTTGCTCAGATCGCATGCTAACAGATCGACAAACTGATAGTCATTGACTTTGCAAAAGCTTCCACTAGCGCTATAAGTGCGGTCGTAGTTGACCTTTTTGGTCGAAACCTTGTTGGCTGGTATCTAAGATTTGATTCTTATATAAAAACTCAACGTTTCTCCTCCTGAGCAGTTCTTCAAGCACTTTGGAAAACACCGGTAGTATCTAAATAGGACTATAGTTATTGCAGTTATTCCTATCACCCTTCTTATGAATGGGTATGACTTTTGCTAGCTTCATCTTATCAGGAAATATTCCGGTCAGTAAGCAATTATTCAAGACACTGCACGAATGGAACTACATAGTTTGATTTCATATTTTCATCATGACTAACCATCACGTAATAACGGCTGAATCAATTAAATATTTGAAATAATTTCTTGAACTTAAAGTACTCCAGACACGAGGTACCGAGAGGTAACTGAAGAAGATGTCTTCTGTATTACAAAGATCCAACGAGGAGCCCAATCCAATACAATGATATGGGTGACACAGAGGGATAATGCGGCCACAATGGGGGTATCACAGGAGGTGATTTCAAAAACCTACGCCCGATACGTGGAGCTACAATTCTGCATAATAGGCGTAGAGACGTAGGAAGATCACTCCTGAGGAACAAGACCGCTTTTTTTGCTAAATTTCAAGAAGAGACCCTAGTGCGTTGCATCCCATACCCCAATGGCGATTTCTAGAAGCAAAAGGCATCGGTGAATCACTCGTAACGATACTTCAGAGATTTCGTTCAATGGGTTTATACAGCAGAAGTCCCTTAAGAGCTCTAGAGCTAACCAGACAACAAAAAATTAACAAACTAGATTGGTGAATCGAGCACCACAATTAGAATCTTCGTGGAAGACAAGCTAGACTCCGACCAGTAAGACGAATTCCGAAATACCAAGGGGCAGTGTGATGTTTAGGATCACCATTATGCTGGGAGGCCAAACAGATTTGATTTCGTTTCCTGCGAGTGTAACGGCTAGAAATTACGTGGACTTGTACTGAGGCTCATTGTGACACTCTGGCGAGGTGCCCACGGTGAGAATTCCACTTTTATGCAAGATAATGCTCCTCCGCATACCAGCAAGCTCGTGCGACCTTTCAACAGAGGGAATCGCTATTTCGGACTGGCTAGCTTGCTCTGCAAACCTAAATCCTATTGAAAATTTATGTTTTTAATCCAAGAACCCCACAACAGCTCATCAAGCCGCCACAGAAGAGTGGCAGGATATCACCCCAGAGGAGGTCGAATTCAAAGCATGCCTAGACGGATTCAGGCTGGTATCAATGTAAGAGGAGGTAATTCAAGCTACTGAGGTCTAGAAAAAACGCATACTCCGTGAGGAAACAATTTTCAATTCTTTTACTACATGCGGAAAGAGTCTCTTATTTTATTTGTTTCTTTCTTAAAATAAACCTAAATTTATTTTTCTTCAATTGAAATATCTCAAAATAGATCAATTCTAACGATGCTTCGAAATTTCAAAAATCCGTGAGTTGATATTCAAAATATCGGGTGATTTCATATAAATTTGGTTGTGTGTATATAAAATGGCATAATATACTTCATTGAGCTTCTCGATATTGAATTAATTTCCATAGTGCACTGTAGGTGTCTGGGTAATATGGTAGCCGGGTTTCTGCCAAAATGATAGGTTCTTTATCAAAACCAATATAAGGTTGCTCGGCTTTTTACGGGGACTGTAAAATTCCACACTGAGTTACGTTTCAGGCGGTTCCTGCTACACCAGATCTCAAAGTGTACAAGAATTTTATTACATCTCTCCACTAGGCGATTAGCTGACAGCAATGAGGGTATCGTCCGTGTATGGGAACCATCATAGTCGTTCTCAGACATTAAATTTACCAAGACTAGAAATAGGAGAGGGCCCAACATGCTGCCCTGCGGGGTGCTTAGTGGGAGGTTATGATCCCTAGGAAAGACATCTTCTATACCAATAATAAATTGTCTTTCATAGAGGAAAAACCTTTGACTAAAATGATACAGCAGATAGTCCAAGAACAGTCACTTATAAATTTCAGATAATAATGAAAACATTACATGGGAAGGGTTCGATGAGGACTGAAAATTAAGCGTAGATTTGGATTATACAGTTTTCAAGGTTTCGCCTAATGTGAAAAGAACAATCTATATACGAATCCACTAATGCTCCTTTCTTAATATACAGAGTGACAAACTTTTGAAAACAGCAGCGATCTTAAACTTGGTAAAACTGTTAAGTTTGATCAAATAGCTGAAATTTATTCAGTACAGAGGTATCCCGAAAGATACCCTTGCTAATATTTCTGATGAAAAAATCATGCGCACTTGAGTTCTTTGAAGATTGTTTTTTTGTCCACAATATTTTTCGTTTGTTTCTTCGATTGTAAGATATAAATTGAAAACTATTTTTACTCTTCTATAAGAAAGCATTATAAAACTGTCGAAATTTATGTTATCCTTATAATTTTTTGAAAATAATGATAAAAATCAATGCAAGGATTTTCCATTCTCTTTCCTTTTGATTTTTTCCAGAAGCATCGGATAGCCTATAAAGGAAAGGGAAAATGTTATTTTCTTGCTTTTTTAAAATTTAAAATGTGAAAAGAGTTACGTAGAACGATAACTACTGAAATTTTTAACCCATCATTCCCCTTTCGAGAGGTAAGGTTAGATAATAAATGTGTCAAAAAGATTAAAATGAAAGTATCAATAAAATCATTCGAATAACAATTTTCCCAGGTTTCTGCCGTTTTCGAATCTAATTTTAATAGGGAATGAGACCAATAATTTCCTTTCAAACCGACTGAATACTATGACGTTCAGAGAGGTTCACGTTTGAACTCTCAAAGTAGTGAACTATAAACCACGAAATCAAAATCCAGAATCCCCAATTCAATTAGGTGGAATTAATGATAAACTCACATGCCACAAACGTCGGATACATCAGTCATTCGGATAGCGGCGCAGTCGGAAGACATTAGACGGGATGACTTGTTTCGGGAGCTGGCAATTAAATAGTTATGAAATATCTAACAATTAAACCTTGATGCGTAAAGCACATCTTTCGTCTTCTGGTTCCTGGCTTAGCCGGAATGGACGTTAGGCATGAAATGACTCATTGTGGGTCATATACAGGTCCGGTTACGAGATTTACACATTAATTCGATGTCATATTCAATTGAATTATTTATGTCTTCTCAAGTAACTTTCTTGAAGAATCAAATACGTTTCGAACTCAGGAACAACGAAACACAATAACAGATCATGACTTTGAAGACTAATTCACGTAGAATATTTGAATAGGACAAGGCGAAATTGATCAGCGACACCAAAACTTAAACGGCAACCTCAACAAGAAAATGTCCTCTTGACAATCCTTTGTGAAGGTGCAACGTTTTCACATTTTATTATACTGGATACGAGGGATGTTTTCTGACTTATGCATACTGCTAGAATGAAAAAATGGAGAACTTTCGAAGACTTTATTGTTTATCGAAGTATTTTCCTCCAACTTTATCAAAACACATCTGCATTCGCTCGAACCAATTCACAAAGGCATTTTGGAAGGCATCAACAGCTTCTTCTGAAAACTGAAACCTTTGACTACGAAGCCCGTTCTTGATTTTGAAAAGAGTAAAAGAAAGAAACGTTGGGATCTAGGTCTGGATTGTATGCAGGATGGTGTAACAACCCGATGTTTTCTGGCGTTAAATATTCAATTAATTTCCAGGCAGTGTTCGAAGTTGCATTGTCTTTGTGATGGAAAATTTGCCGTTTGGGGTTGGTTTCACAAAACTTAATGCTAACCTGCGGTATGTGATTTTGTACCAATCAGCAGTAATTATTCTTCGATCCTGTCAAGACATTATTGCTGCATGAACGTTGGGACCATCTTCTTGCAGTCACTTTGGCCTCGTATGGCTTCTGTCGGTTTTTCTTCCCCTTGCAACACCCATACAATGTTTCAAACGATTGTAGACTTTCCAAAGATGTGACGGCGTAGAGTTTTTGGACATCAATTCACCCTTGCAGCTCTCAGTTCTCTGGCTAACAGATGCGGTGTCCAACGGGAAATAAATTTCTTATACGCAATTCTTTGAGTAAAATTTCTTGTATTGAGGTCTTCGAAACCTGCAATGATGCCTCAATCTCTTGATACGTTTCATGTCGAGCTTCCTGGATAATCGTACGCACAGCATCCACATTGTCTTGAGTGAGCGTTGTTTTGGTACACCAGCCCTTGGATCATCTTTAAGCATTCAAATTTTCCATACCAAAGGGAAACTGTTGACTGGTGACTTCAATGCAGTAAACAGAAATCAACATGCCGGGTCGTTCTTGTTGTTGCGCGAAAATGATCACGGTTTATTTCGTTTTTCGACTAAATTGTCAACTTTGACAGTTTGTTGTGGTTGAAAATCAGCATGCATAGAACTGAATTTTTGGGTTTGTATCAACAAATCATAGAGGTTCATTTTCAATAATGAGAGTTGATAAATGGTGTCTTCTATGTTTCAGCATGCAAAAAACAAACAGACATCCCTCGTAATAGAAAAACATGAATTTAATTGGTGGAAGAGTTTGCAGACAAACAAATCAACTCCTTGCAAGGTTCATCTGGGAAGATAAGATTTCTTTTCAGTACTTTACAGTCTTAAAGCTACTATTAGTTGCAGTTTTCATTATACAGATTAGATGTGACTTGAAATTATATTAAATAGTTGAATAATAAGAGAGTATAAAGCTTTCAAAACATACTGCCACCTACAAGTCGACAAGAATATCTGTGCGGTTGTTGAGATTCTTGTAAGATGCGCGAAGAACAGAAGAGATAGCAAGCGGAGGAAGTAAGATGAATAATACGTTCTTCAATGAAATGTCAGATAGCTGTCAGGGTCGGCGTAAGGAATTTTCGAGAAAATTATCCCTCTTAGGCATATGGCATTTTAAGATACTCGATCATTTTAATTTCTATTACAAATCAGTGATTCACAGACTCATCACCAGTTGGACCACAGGAGATTTTCAAGGGAGAGGTTTTTCTAACTGAACCTTCATAATAAGTTATATACCTGGAATCTGTACAATATGATAAAATTTTGTAATTAAAGGTTGATATTCAATAGGAATTTGAGGCAAAGGATTATAAACTATGTTCTTCCTAAGTGCCTAGTATATTTGTGATACCTCGATGGGTTTATATAGGATTAACGACATAACAGAGAAAACGGAAAATGTAAGAGGTACAATCGTATTGCACTATCGTGAGGACGAACGATTCGGATATACCTGGTAGTCAGTTCAATAATACAAGTTCCTTGAAAATTCATAATATACATAACTCATACTGGAGGCGTTTCTCCTGATGCTGATCAAAACGTTTCGTCTCACGCGTTGCCGATCGTAAGCAACGTTGCCAGTCTCATTACTTCATTTACAAGTCTCGTAGATCTGTCAACAGATCACGCTTTAATATTTAGAGTTTCCATGATTAGGTATCAGCCTTTTACTATGAGAAAAGTTCAAATAACAAAAGGCAAAAAATAATTTCCAAGAGAGTTATAGGCTTCTAAAAGTGCCCCTCAAAGTGGAATTTCTACGATACCGACGGAACCCTAAAACATACCAATTTTGGTTAATCTTGCTGTAGATTCTTTAATTGATACTTCAAGGTCAAAAACACAATAATCGAAACCAAGGGGTATAGGAGGTAGAAATCACCGGATCATTCTTTTTGAGAGAGTTTACGCCAACCAATCAATTCTAGAAAAATCGATCTTCAGGGTGACCATCTGGGAGGCGGTTGATTTTTATAGTTTCTTGGTAGGTTTAACTGTTTTTTGTAGTTTCGGAAAATATCTGATGTTTTTCGAGAGGTATTTTATGCTCGAAAGGATACAACATTCAAAACAGTATTGATTTATTTTTTCCATTTCTAAATACTACAATCAGCAACATTTCCGGCCAGCAATCGGAAGTAGAGTTCTTCTCAGAATTAACGGGTCTGGCAATAATAATCCCTGTTTCTAGTGTTCTTTCAATTACCGTGAATATATCTTCAATACCTAGAAAGAATTTTGTTAGATTGACTAGCATTTCGGGTTCACAATCTGAGTAAAACATAAGAACGAAAAAAATGCACCATAAGGATACCTTCTTTTCATGAAATTAATGATTTCTTCAATATTAAAATCAAAATGTTGTAAACTTACTTGAAGAAAAATATTTCGACCCCTATCCCATTGATTTCAAAGCTTTTGTTTCTGAATTCGAAATTTTTATGAGATAATTGAAAGAAGAATTAACTATAATGCATAATTAACAAATTTGTTTATTCTATGTTTTAGGGTTCCATATGTGTAGAAAAGAACTATTTTTAGAAGGCTGAAACTTCCTCGAAAAGAATGCAGACTTATGTGGTTAGGAACTTTTATGTCATTTTCTTCTGTTGAGTATCCTCTCAAAATGACGACCCCTAATTTTGGAAGGTGTATAAAAGGAAAAACCAATGTTTAAGTTGCAAAAAAAATTATACCAATAAATGTAGTCCGAAATCACCGAAATATCCTTTGATTACATATTTTATATGCCCATTGATTCTAAACACATTTTCCTTATCTGTTAAATCTGCCTGAAGATTTCGCCAAATAATTCTTAATCCGGTTCTGGTATCTCGTCGTGCGGAATTCTCTCCACTAAATACTTTGCAAGCTGTCTTTCGTTCCCTGACTAGGGTAAGGATATTCCGAATTATTGCCAGTTATTACCGAAGAGAATGTAATGGAATAGGATTGGACTTCGAGAATAATTTATCAAAGGTAGCGTGATGGGGCCGAAGTCGGTCTTTGATTCCACGCCATTTTGTGAATTGATTACGGAGTAGTGGATCACTAAAGGTACGAGTCTAAGTGAAGAATGCATGTCAGGGTCTGCTTGATTTAACTATTTTACTGAAAGGATTAATGGAATTAATTAGAACTACCAATTCCATTTCAGGATATATTATGATAATGAACTGGTTTTTTTTATAATTCTCTAGGATTAATTTATTTCATATCTTAACTAGCTGACCCGCCGAACTCTGTTCCGCCTTAAAGGCAATAAATAAGCAGATTTTGGAATTTATTAGTTTTTTCTATTAGAAAAAATACAACAAAAAGTTAAGTACCTACATCATTCATTATTTCTGTATTTTAGTCACTAAGTTTCTCTTCACTCAAGTAACTTGTGCTACACGACATTTTTTGTTTTATTAACAGGCGTAAAAACAAACAACGCAGATGGCTTTCCGACCAGCGATTCAAACCACAAACTTTTGAGGATTATCCTTGTGATTTGTTGATGGTCATGGCAAATGCAAGACGGATCCGAAATTGAAGTCTTTCGAATTCAAACCGCATTGGGATCATCGGGATCCTCGGAATGAGAACTTCCTCACCTTTGAATTTTCCTTACAGTATCGTCGCGTAAATTACATTGTTCATCAATTTTCTAACAACAAAACGCGTACCGTTGCACTGTTTTGGTTCGTTTATGTTTTGTAGCATGATTACTACGGAGCCAACCTCTAGGCGTATATTGTGGTAAGCCAGGCACATCCAATGAGTTTAAAAATTCAATTGGATAGTTGGTGGCTTCATCTTCATTGTTGACGCAGTCAATAGATTTAGAGCAATGCATTGTTCCAATGATCTTATTTTGAATTATGTAGTTCAGGTCATCTACATCTTTATTCTTAGCCGCTAAAACTGCTCGCTGACTTAACCATTCATTATTTTTGTAGTCAGAAATAATGTTTGGAAATACTCTGTTGATAACTTCTTCTTTTGATGACACAAAATTACAGAAATTATTTGTAAAATATATCCATCCGCTTGATCGACAGGTACTTGATCATTACCGATAGTCAGCAATTGCTCCGAGAAATCTTCAGCAGATGTGCAGATGTATCATTAATCAATGTAACTCTCATGTTTGTTGTCAGCTACAGTTTCTTCACATAGCGCTATAGATTCGACGATTTGAGGCAAGCGTTTATGCGCTATTGTGCATTCGTCCCAGGTGATGATTTTCGATGCCGATAAATTTTTGGCCATTGCTGAGTGTTTTGCAATATTACACGTTGGTTCTTCAATATTTTGAAGATTTAACGGTAATTTTAATGCTGAATGAGCCGTACGGCATCCTTCTAACAATGTGGCTGCTATTCCAGAAGAAGCAACTGCAACCGCTATGTTGGATCTTGCACGAACAGTGGCTGAAACTACTGACATGATGAATGTCAGTTCCACCAGGGGCATCTAGGAAATATAAACCAATCTTTTTATCATCGATTGCCTTCATTAAAGTATCGTGAACTTCCTTTTCTCCTTTTTTTTTCGTTTTATAGTTCACTTCACTTTTTTAATATTGATTTCTTACAAAAATCAACTTGTCATCCATACTTACAAGTCATACGAGAACGCTGTCGAACGGAATTAACACTATCCTATGTCCGTCTCCTATCTCTGAGCTGTTCATGACTTATAAATAGTAAATATATATAATATGACTTTATATATATATATATATAGATATATATGTATATAAAATATATATATATATATATATATATATATATATATATATATATATATATATAGCAAAATATTTTGAAACCAAAGGTCGTGGGAGGTTTAGTGATAAAACAGTCGACGTCAAAAAACTGCTAATGAAAGATGGACAGACCAACACAGGAACGACCACGCTAAGTGATAGACATAGAACGGAAAAAGAGGGATTCAACACATGGAGGATGTGAACCTGGAACATAAGATGCTTGAACGGGAAAGAGGAAGAGCTAAACGAGGAGTTCACAGCAACTGGACTGGATGTTCTGGCGATAGTGGAAACAAAAAAGAAAAGTCAAAGTGAAATGGAACTAGAAGGTGGAAATTTATTATTATATTGTGGGGTACAGCAGGATGGGAGAGAGAGCAAGGGCGGGTGTGGGTTGTATTCCTAGTGGAGAATGTAGGAGAAAGAACTAGCAGAGAAATATTATGTGAATGGAAGAATACTCACTATGGAGTTCAAACAGGGAGATTATCGAAAAACAGTAATAGTAGTCTATGGCCAGAATGAGGACGAGAAAGCCGATAATAAAGAATTGAATTTTGGATTCAATTGAATGAAGAAGTAGAAAATAGTAGAGGAAAATTATACTTGGCACGTGGATGCATTATGGCAAGGAACAATGGGTGAGTATGGAGAGGAAATAAAAAACGGAAATGGTAAAATGTAGGCTTATAATATTTAGCATCGGAAATGACCTAATTGTAATGAATACATTCTACCAGCACAGATACATACATAAATACACACGAAAAGTACAAAGTCGAAAAAAGATATCGATCATTGATTATATACTAGTAGAAAGACAGTACAGGTCTGAAGTTAAGGATGTTCGGGTAAGAAATAGAAAGCAACTATTTCCTCCTACTAGCAAAACTGAAAGGAACCGTAAAGACTAGGAAACAAAGGCATGATACAAACACGAGAAAAAAGATATAATACGAAAAGATTGAAACCTACAGATTGCATGAACCAGAAGTGAAAGCTGAATTTCAAAATGAAATAGACACATAAATCGAGCCGATGAAGGAAATATTCGACTAAATGAATGTCGACGAGACATGGCAGGCCCTTAAAGAGACTGCGGAGTAACCCTAATTTACAAGAGAAAGAAACAAACATCATGGTGGTCGCCACAAGTTAAAAATGAAGTGAAGGCAAAAAAACAAAAAATGGAAATACTATCTGACGGTAAAATCTGGTATATGCTTATGAGAAATACATAAGAGAAGGATTGAAAACAAAAGAATTGGTGTTTAAATCAAAACAGATGGAGTTGATAGATTTCGGAGAAAAAATAGAGAACAAGAGTAGTGGAAATCAAAAGCTTTTTTATAGCATAGTTAAAAACCTACTACAAGAGAAAAAGCAACCCTCGGTTGAGGTAAGGAATAAGGAAGGAGAGTTATTAGACAAGAAAGAACATATTAACAGAAGATGGAAGGCGTACTCCATGGAACTTTTGGGAGGCAAAGAGAACAATACAAAGGGTGAAGAAGGAAGGGATGAAGATCGACGAATAACGAGTAGAGACGAGGTAGCGGAGGAACAAATAACAAATGGGGAAATAGTTGAAGCTATCACAAAAATGAAAAATGGAACTGCTACTGGATGTGACGGTATGAATACAGAAATTTAGAAGGCCATGGCCACTAAAAGGATGGAGTTGGTGAGAATTCTATTCAACAAAGTGTGAACAGACGGACGTATACCACGAGACTGGGAACTGGTCATAATAGTGCCGATACACAAGAAAGGAGACAAGAGGGATTGCAAGAATTACAGGATACTTGAAACACTACTCAAAACATTTGAGAGAGTCATTGAGGGAAAGTTGAAAAAAGTCATGATGCATCAATTAAATGATTCTCAGGGTGGATTGAGGAGGGAATAGAGCATCCAGGATCACATATTTTCTATCAAACGGATAATAGAAAAAATTCATGATCAGGATTTGGAAGCTCTCATCGCTTTCATAGGTCTTAAGGAAGCTTTTGATAGGATAATTAGAGAAATGTCCTGGGAAATCCTGATGAAAAGAAAAGTAAAAGTGATCTTATAAGAACTATAAAAAGCATGTATAAAGGATGTAGAAATGTGGTGAGAATAAACCGCGTGGGAACAAATGAGTTAATAACTACACAAGTATTGAGACAAGGTAGCGTTTTAAGCCCTTGAACTGACCTACTAAAAGAATGGTTTACTCATGGTCTACAATTTATTTTGCTGCCACAAAATAAATCGACATCAAATATCGTTCACAGGGAAACTCTGACACAATAAATTGATTTTCAGGAGCAGAATAAGTAAATTATATGGTTAAGCCTTTTACAATCATTGGGAATAAAATTTAAACAAAAAACAGAAAGAAGAATACAAAAAATATACAAGAGAAATATAACAAGAAAAATTAAATTGAATTAAAAATATTTCATATTCGAATTGTGTTTATTTTACTCTTCTTCAATAACCCCACGAAAAAACGAGAAAATATATAGGGGAGAGTTCCTCAAAAATCGAGTTTATAACAAAAATAATTAAATCTGTCAAAAGTTTTGACAGATAGGTGCCAACAACTTGGGTATTTCATGCCTTGCTCAAATGTCGGTTCTAGATGTATAATAAAAAAGTAGATTGCCATTTGAAATAAACAAGTGATGACCCACTTCCGGTATAACCGGAAATGGTATCACTTCGAAAATATTTCACTCCAATTGGAAATCGCTAGTTATGGCCGCGTATAAAATTTCAGCTTGCTTTTGTAATTGGAACTTAAAAATATTTTAACGGACGGTCCCGGTGGATATCCCTGTATATTGGATCAAATTTTCCACTTAATTTTGATTTAGTTCTAGTGTTTGCGTCACTATAAACCAAATTACAGAATCGATTCTTAAAATATATTACACCAAACTTATTTTCTAGGAGAAATATGCCAGAGGAAATACCTCGTGGCATATTCACTGATTACTTCTCGTTATATCACGAACGAAGATCCCCAAGATTAATTGGTAGTAAATTCATCTAATTAATAGATGTAGCAGGTGCAATACATCCAACTATATTAAAAATTCACCTTGCTAGACAAGTACCTCGAATAATGTTTCCATTTCTCAAATAAACTCCGAGATGAAAGTTAATAATATATGCGAACAAACCGGAATGGAATTCAATTTATCAAAACTTCAAAATCGATCAACATAGGAAGAGATTTCTAGGCATAAGGCTTATCTTGAATGCACTAAATCTTCTTCCGCTTGAAGACTGAAAAGGGTTTCGTTATTCTTTCACTCGTTCGAACGTAATCCATTCTGTTCGTATTGGCTTATTCAATATAGAAAAAATAAAGTTATTTCTCTTTCGATCATGCTGCCTAACATCGAAATGTTTCTAACGCATTTTGATATTTGTAAATATGGTTGACTGGTCTTTGATCACAGAAATTTATGCGTGTTCTACATTCAATACATAACCGTTACTTATTTCTGAATTTTTAGATTTCACATGTAGTACACTGATTCGAATGTAAGAATTGGGTTACTATGGAAAAGATAAATTCGATAGCATCATAGTGAAATATTTCTCTATGGACAATACTTTTAGTCCGGTCAATTTAGATAATTGAAATAACAGAAATTCCGACACAGCAAAATATTCCATCAAAAATAAAATGGAAAAAGTACCCATGACTTCCATGTGTGAAAAGAAAATTCCTCCAGGTCGAAGGTCAATGGATTAAGGTATTTTGGGTGTTTTCTTGGAAACGGTAAGTTTTATATGAAGAATATTTCCAAAGTTGTAGACCCTAAAATTATCTATAAAAATAGACCCTATAATTTTTTTCCTAAGGGCCAACATTCTTGAGATATTGTTATTGTAAGACTTACGTTCTATGTGCTATGTATAAACAGGGTTTACCATTGGGACGCTGGGATTTCAGAACGTCATAAAAACTCTCCGCTTTAGGTAAACGTCATCTGTCAAGTTTTTTGTTTTTCAAGAAACATCAACTATTCATGATGCCAAACTACAGAAATGAACAGCGACTCAAAATCATACAAACTCATTACGAAAATAGGCGATCTGAGTAAAACTGTGTTTTCGCGTACTTTGTGAATATTTCGGTGCTAAAAATCACTCCCACTGAGAAAAATAGAATCAAAATTAACACTATTGGATGTAAAGCCTCCTTCAACATCAAATTGCAAGGAGCGCCAAAAATATTGTAGCCGTTAAGGCCAGTTTTTACAAGAATAAGGAACAGTCAATTCGGTGTCGTTCGCAAGAGTTGGGACTCTCACAAATAACTATGTAGCGTATTTTGAGTAAGGTATTGGGCCTGCATCCATACAAGCTCTTTTTACTCAAGAATTATTGCCGGGTGACCCCCTGAAGAGCCGTGTGTTTGCAAATTAGTTCTTGCGGCAGCTCTACGAAGATAAGAATTTTCACAAGGAAATCATCTTCACTGACGAAGCTCATTTCTGGCTTAATGGCTTTTTAAATGAGTAAAATTGTTGATTTCGGTGTCAATCCCAAAAGAGATATTGGAGAAGTTTTTGCATCCACAAAAACTATCGGTATGGTACGGAGTTCATGCTGGCGTTGCCATTGGGCCATATCCCATTCTTAACTATGTTGGAAACGTATGCACCGTAGATGGCGAGTGATTTCGAGGCAAGATCTGTCTCTTCACCTTCGAACAAATTGATGAACTGGATTTGGATGTGGATGTATTTGCAGAAAATTGGAGCCACATGCCATACCACGACCGAAACAAAAAATTTGCTGAAGAGGAAGTTTGGTGAGAGAGTTATCTCAAAAAATAGCTCAGTCAATTGGCCACCTCGAAATAGGGTTAGAGTGTTCACCAGCGTGTACCAATTGCCGAAGTTGTTGCACTGTTCGTGAGCTTTGAAGTTATTATTCGTAAATCACCTATGTTTCAGATACCCTTGCGAAAAGGGTTGAATTGGGTTATTCAAATACTAATGGAATCAGGAAAATTCAACTTTCTCTTATAGTTTGGTAATTGTTCCGCGGTTTCAATAATTGAGAATTTATCAATGCAATGGTTTGAACATTCATCAAGAGAGAAAGAAGAAGGAGAAATTGAAGATGACATGATTGCTGAAGTTGACTATGAAGAGTATGAATCAGATTGAGACATCAAAAAAATTAAAGCTACAGTTAATCCCCAATATCAATCAATATCAATAATCTTCACGTAGTTAAAAAATATAGTCGTTACGTTATGAAAATTCTTTCATAATGGTTCTGGAAAAAACCCTTAAAAAAACACGCCGATACACTACCTCATAGATGGCGTGTGTGCATATTATGTAGAACGTGACTCTTACAATCGGGATATGTCAGAGATGGTGGCTCTCAGAAACAATCTTTTATAGAAAACCCAAAAACCTTGAATTTTGACCTGGGAGCCCAAGTAATTTTCCTAGAACACATGGGATCAATGGAGAATTTTGAATCTTTAGTTTCATAGTAAACCCAGTCTCCGAAATGTTGATATCAGACTTTTTGTCATTTGTCCACTACTAGGCAAAATATTGCTTCTCATATAATAACCACGGCTAGAGTCTCAATTAGAAAAAACTCGACTTTTGTTATATTTTGATATTGGCTATCCCAAATATTTCTGACGATAATTTTCTATACTCAAGGTATACCAGGTATTCCAAAGTCAGTGGCCTATTAGACGTTTGTGGAGAACTAAGAAACAAAAACTCTATTTCTAACATATTTTAACCGCAATGGCACGACCGAAACAAAAAATTTGCTGAAGAGGAAGTTTGGTGAGAGAGTTATCTCAAAAAATAGCTCAGTCAATTGGCCACCTCGAAATAGGGTTAGAGTGTTCACCAGCGTGTACCAATTGCCGAAGTTGTTGCACTGTTCGTGAGCTTTGAAGTTATTATTCGTAAATCACCTATGTTTCAGATACCCTTGCGAAAAGGGTTGAATTGGGTTATTCAAATACTAATGGAATCAGGAAAATTCAACTTTCTCTTATAGTTTGGTAATTGTTCCGCGGTTTCAATAATTGAGAATTTATCAATGCAATGGTTTGAACATTCATCAAGAGAGAGAAGAAGAAGGAGAAATTGAAGATGACATGATTGCTGAAGTTGACTATGAAGAGTATGAATCAGATTGAGACATCAAAAAAAATTAAAGCTACAGTTAATCCCAAATATCAATCAATATCAATAATCTTCACGTAGTTAAAAAATATAGTCGTTACGTTATGAAAATTCTTTCATAATGGTTCTGGAAAAAACCCTTAAAAAAACACGCCGATACACTACCTCATAGATGGCGTGTGTGCATATTATGTAGAACGTGACTCTTACAATCGGGATATGTCAGAGATGGTGGCTCTCAGAAACAATCTTTTATAGAAAAACCCAAAAACCTTGAATTTTGACCTGGGAGCCCAAGTAATTTTCCTAGAACACATGGGATCAATGGAGAATTTTGAATCTTTAGTTTCATAGTAAACCCAGTCTCCGAAATGTTGATATCAGACTTTTTGTCATTTGTCCACTACTAGGCAAAATATTGCTTCTCATATAATAACCACGGCTAGAGTCTCAATTAGAAAAAACTCGACTTTTGTTATATTTTGATATTGGCTATCCCAAATATTTCTGACGATAATTTTCTATACTCAAGGTATACCAGGTATTCCGAAGTCAGTGGCCTATTAGACGTTTGTGGAGAACTAAGAAACAAAAACTCTATTTCTAACATATTTTAACAGCAATGGCACTTCCGGTTCTACCGGAAGTGAGGTTAGGTAAGACCATACAAGCTTCTTTATTTAATATAGAACACCCTATATACTGTTGACTGGTTCGATAACACTTGTTACTCCAATAACAAAAACAATTAACAAAGTCTAGCTAGCTTGTTTTGTTCATATAATATCCTAGTTTTACTTGAAAATTATGAATTTTGTGCTTTTTGAAAAAATTGATATAAATACCTCAAAAAAGTCTAGGGAACACTCACCAATATCTTTAAAATATGAATTTGATAATTCGAATTTATAGAAATCTTTCGGTTTTGTTAGGATGTATTGTATATAATGTATTCTCAAGAAAACAAAATAATATTTGACTTCTCCAAAGTACCTATTATAAAAAAAAAATTGAAATTTGAAAATGACGAAATTTGGTAAAACACAAGAAAAATCCTGAACTAATATTTTCGAAACGATATGGAAGCACTTATATTTTTCAGTACTCAGAAGGTCCACCTCTGTTATCAATGACACTTTGGCATCGTCGCGGCATGCTCAATATTGAATTGTCTATTACATTTTGGCCTAAGTCATTCCAAGCCCCTAAACTGCTAATCGAAGCTCCAGTTCATGATGGAAGACATTTTGACGCAGGAGATTTCTTTTTAGGGTGTCCCACACATGCTCGATGGGATTCAGATCTGGAAGCAGGATGGCCACGGTAGAAAATCGATATCATTCTCTTCAAGAACGTTCAAGACAACTCTTGCACGATGAGGAGGGGCATTATCTTGTTGGAAGAGTCGATTTTGACCCATTGTTTGGAGATACGGTAATACTACAGGTAAAACTATCTCATTTGCGTAGGAATTTCCCGCGAGGTTGTTCTGTATGAAAACGAGGTCAGTTCTTCCACCATGGCGTATACCTCCCCAAAACATCACTGATCCGCCTCTCTGTCTAACAAATTCTCGAGCATGCTGGAGACGGTTTTGCTTTCCAGGTTCCCTCCAAATTCGAATTCTTCCCGAATCAGGATAATAACAAAATCTAGATTCATTACTGAAGAGAACTATGGCCCACCTCTCTTGTACCCAGTTAACGTGTTCTTGGTACCAAGCTAAACGAGCAGCGCGATTTCCATTGGTCAGTTGTGGAACTCTTAGAGGACGTCTGGAGTGGAGTTGACCTTCGTGCAGTCGATTTCTCACAGTTTGGTCGGACATTAGTACATAATGAACTCGTGATAGCTCTTGAGCTAATTGAGATGCTGTGGTAGTACGATCTCTTCTGGCTTGTAAAACCAAAAATCGGTCTTGGGCGACTGTACTAATCCTGAAACGACCTGTAAGGCGTTCTTCTACGCTACCTGTTTCATTGAAACGTGACCATAAACGGTTTATGCCCCTTGGGCTACTTTCCAGAACCCTGGATACTTCCCGTCGTGAGCTCCCAGCTTGGAGCATGCCAACGGCTCGTAACATCTCTTCGCTAGTCGAATGTCGTCCTTCCATGGTCGAATCACAAAACTTGAATCTCTTATTTGTGCTTACAACAGAAACAAAGTGCCAACTAACTGATTTCAAACACTGAATACATGAAATGATTATAAAGCAGAGTCGCATCTGCTGCATTTTTTAGTTTTTTATAAGGAAAAACTGAAATCTGTTGCGGCACTCTACATAATTTGGTGAGAAATTGATGCAGGTGTTCATTTCTTTAAAAAAGTCGTCCATATTGATCGTTCTGGATACGATATATCGATATTCAGAAGTGTTCCATAGACTTTTTTGAGGTGTTTATCTCAAGAACGGCGTGAGCTACCGAAATAATGAAAGGTGTTTTAAAAACAAGAAACCATGCGGGACATGATTTATATCAACTGAATCTCAGTATACAAAGTGCTTTTTTTTCCGCAACAAATTTCAAAACGAAGAAACATCGAAAACTATGTTTTTTCAAATTGTCCCATGTTTTTTTCCACTCATTAGATTCGCTATGAAAACCAAACTGAAGTTTCCCATACATATCGTGTACCTGAGATTTCAAGTTTTCAGGTTATGGCGATAAAACGAATTTTACGTACCTACCTGAAGTTGGCAAAGAAGGCTCAGATTTCTGCATGTGCATAGACATATCCCAGAGCATAGACAGGCTCTTGAGCATACATAACAAACTATTATTGTTTTAGCGGTCAGTCGAATTTTTTCGAACAGAATGGCTAGGTACATAAATGAGCAAATACTTAATTTATTTTTCATTCATGGTGATGAGAAACGGAATGTGAGTAGAACTCGTAAGAGATTTAACGAGTTATATCTAAATATGCCGTCTTTGACAGCTTGACAATTCAGGAGATACGTAACGAATTTTCTATCGAGTGAAACGGTCGAGAATAAGACATTACCGACAGGCGGTTCTTCCCCGAAACGTTGTAGTCTAGAGACTGTTTCACTCATTTGAAGTGTGATCCGATTCACGGTCTACAAGTGTTAGAATTTTTACGTTCTCACATCTGTTTGTTATTTTTCGACTATTTTCTCGAAGCCTGTTAACGACTTGACCGTCTCGGTCCATAGGGGGCGTTCCACGTATGTATATACTAGATGTGTCGTTTTTGAAATCGTTAGGGTATTCTGGTGTATTCGGCTAGGATGCTGAAAATTAATAGGCGACAATGATGAGTTCCTAATGAGGAGTAAACTGCTTCGTTTTTCGGCATTCTGCTTAATTGGACTATTGTGGCTCTTAATGGCACCATGCATGGTGAGCAGATTTGAGAACCGGCTATTGTTCGCAGAGATTATTTTTGATATACGTATTTTCAAATAATTATTCTTGTCTAAAATGTGTACATAGACTCTACGCGAAAGGTTTCCCGGAAGATATTTGTTTTCTCATATATATTGGCGGAACCGTTAAATTCCCCAATTCGATTATTGTATTCATAGTTTGTGTTCGATACAAAAGACAACGGTCGGATCCACTGAAAACATCAAGGATAAACATTTTCTTCTCGAAATAAATTACGTAAAACTATGTTTGCTCAACAATTTTGAGGAAAATTACAATTATCCATTGCAATTGGGGCGTTATCGAAAGAGTATAGACAGTGACTTCAGAAAATCAGATTTTTTATGGGAGATTTGCAACAGAAAAAATGAGACTTCTTCAGAAATATAAAGAAGAAAATATATGTACAAGATATATAAGCGTGAGAAAACAACTGTGATTTAAAAAAACTAGTATGAATCTAAAGCATGTTGAAGCTTCCAGCTCTTCGCACTCTCAAATTGTGGCGAAAAACAAACACCATCATAGAGATGTGAGATGGTCATCCAGTTGCAGTATTTCCAACTCATGTCGGTGTCGAGACGATCTTTCACCGGAAATAAATGGGGGCAGAGTAGAGGAAATACCTCTCTACTCCTGTGTCTATATAGTCGGTCACTTTCACACTCTTATTTTCTAATATTTGTTTGTTCACCCACATCAGGGTAGAGGAGAAAGGTACGTTATTCATCTGGAAGGAACATTTCTGCGGGTTGGACCCGTCTAGAAACTGTTTGTCATTTTTCTCAGGGAAGGGTTTTTGTTTGCATATTCAGGCCTTCAACATTATTTCAGAAATCATGGGAGTTTTCTGCCTGAGTTTAAATATGAGTGACGAAAAATTAAACGTTGATGGTTGTGAGTAACATTGATAATATGACAAGATTTCATTTATCTGCTCATGTAATCAAGGCGATTCATGAAGAATCACTTTAGAGGGTAGACACATTGCGACGTCTAGTATTGTCCCCTTGTTTTTTAACGAGAGAAATTCATTGCTGCAAACAGATTCACGGTACCTTTTTTCGTTTTCGAGTTGTAAGAAAGTTTTGAAGTTGAAATTTAAATATTAGATATTGTGAAAGCAGGTGGGTTAAATCACATTCAAAGAGGTCATAAAGTGCTCTGTACGTCACAATAACGTCACCTTTTCTGTGTCTATCCGCAAATATATCTAACCCTATTATATTCAGACGGTCTTCATAATTTGGCTTGTTTCTACCATAAGGGATGTGGTTACTAGGCGTTGAATACCCTCAAAAAGTTCTGCGTCAGCTCTTAGAGTCGAGCACCATACTGAGCCTTCAAATTCGAGAATTGGGCGCCGGTAGGTCGTGTAAGTATTTGCTGCTTCTAGTGGATCACAGTGTTAAGATGATCTGGACATCAGATAAATAATTTTTTTGGGCTTAGAATTGACTTCTCGAATGTGTCTTTGGAATTACTTTTCTGGGTGCTCTGGTGCCCGTTGATTGGTATAAATGATTGAGGTTACTTTTCCCAACATGAAATACAATACACTTTTGTATATTTAGAGGTATCACTAATGATACCATTTTCCCGCAGCATCCAGATCTTCCTGCCGTAGATTATAATTGCTAATAGGGCTGTTGAAGATTTTTGTGTCGTCCGCGAAATTAGATCAGTTGGATTGGAGTTTTATAGACAGAGCGGCTGTATTTATTAGAAACAACATAAGACCGAGGACTGATTCATGCGGCACGCTACTTGTAACATTTCTTTAAGAAGAAAACATGTCTGAAATTGTAAGGGAATTCCCCTATCATGCTGGAAAACCCCAACCCACTAGAGAAGGGTTATTCGAATCCCAAATTGTTCAAGTTTTGCCAAAAACGATGCTGGGAAACCCTGTCGAAAGCCTCAGATGAGTGATGGTATATGATATCGACAAGCTCCCCTGCATAGATCTAGTCCAAGAAGAAACGCAACCAAGGAAATTCGTGATGACTGAAGGATCTTCCGGGAATAGAATTATGCACGTTTGAAGTGATTTCCTTATTCTCCTGCAAAAAATCGAGCATCTGTTTAAGGACACTTTTTTCAATGATTCTTGATGCGACTAAATTCAAACTAATTGCAAGGTAGTTGTTCGGAGATGTTTTGTCGCCACCTTCGAAAATTGTTGTGACCGAGGCCTCGAACCATGGTGAAGGTAAACAGTGGAACTGAAATGATTTCTTGAAAATCAGGAACATGGTATATAAGAGTGATTTGACGTAGTATTTCAGAAGTTTGGCTCACAGGTAAAGGAAGCTGAAAAATGATCTGGTAGGAGGTTTCTAGAGAACTTTGTGAAACACAATTTAGGACGCTTGACCAATGGAGCAGTAACCTTGGGATTCAGAAACGAACGCAAATATTTATAGAACATTTTCTTATTCTTGGTTACTATCATCTTAGCCTCATAACGTTTTTTGTATTCATCAATGGAGCTTGTTAACGTGTTAGGCAAGTTTCTATGAATTTCGTAGTCCTCTAATTATATACGACGAATGTACGAGTGTTAGAAAAATGTTGTAAAAGATTAAATCTAACCATTTGGAAATGAGCAAATTTAGTGGTATTTTCTAGGTGGTCATATCGCTAAAAAATAAATTTTCTAAATGAGGACATATTTTTTTCGGCAAAAATTATTTCATTTAATAAGCCTTTCAACGATATACAATTTCTTGCATTAGCTGTTTTTATGCAGCAATATCATGTGACAAAGCAATTGAAAAACTAAAAGCGAAAAACAAACATCTTATTTTATTGCATTTTAAGACTATTACTTTAAATTAAAACAACGAAATTGTTGCAAAGATTAAAGACATCCATACGTTAACTTTTCTGTTCAAAAAGCGCTGTTATGATTCGATCTTGATGACGATGTACTCGATCGGCATTTAGATGATGATGTCTCAGAACACTCCGTTTCTTTCAAAGTTGATGAACGCCGAGCCGGCTTTGGAAAACTATATTGACAGAAATGTCAAAGTCATAAAATAACTTAAGTATTCTTTTTGATTACTTAAGCAGCTAAAGTTAAGATGCTACGTTTTCTTACAAATATCGATTATCGAGATACTATATTTGTGCATGTTGTTTGCAATGGCAATTCTAGAGCAGGAGCTAAATGGTATTCTCGTCGTTATCCTGAACGACGCATTCCAAATAGAAAAACTTTGGTAACTGCATGTTGGACTTTGGGAGAAACAGGGATTGTTTCAAGATTTCATCGTCTAAATGCCGATCTAGTAAATCGTCATTAAGATCAAATCATAACAGCGCTTTTCGAAGAAACTCCAACACTAGATACGCGCAAGCTAGCAATACAACTTGAGAGAATACATCAGTTCAGAGAAGTCTAAGAAGAAATAACCTCCACCCTTATCATTTCACCGCCTTCAAAATTTACTGGATCGTGATAGGGCACAAAGTATTGAGTTTTGTCAGTGGTATATCGAGCAAACTAACAGAGATCCACAATTTTCCCATCATCTTATTTCGACTGATGAGTTAACGTTTACCAGGGATGGCATATTTAATTGTCACAATAACCAAACGTGGGCACCTGCAAATCCCCGTGCTGTGAGACCATCCAATAATCAATACAGATTCAAAGTTGACGTATGGATGTGTATAATTGGAAATTACGCTCCTAGACCAATTATACTAGAAAACACATTAAACACAGAAAGCTTTCTGGATCTTCTTCGAAACGAATTGCACAATGTTTTAGAAGAGGTTCCTTTAAATTAAACTAATTCCTGGCTTCAAATGGATGGTTGACCTGCTCATATTAGCAGAGAGATTCGGACGTGGCCAAATGAATATTATGAGGATAAATGGATAGGACACTTGAGTACAGTTGAATGGCCTCCTCGAAACCCTGATCTAACTCTATTAGATTTTTTTGGTGGTGTAGATTGAAAATTTTGGTATATCAACTACCAATTTTTTTATTTAATTAACGTGTCTCGATTTCGTAGTGGCCATAGACACGATTTCAAATATTTACGATATTTAAAAATGAATATAACATTAATTAACTTAGATATACGTAAGAAATTGACTAAATTCGTGATCTCGGTGGTAGAGTTTAGTATTTCGTTGAGTGTCCTCTTGAGTTTGGACTGGTTGCGGGCGTTTTCGTATTGTGGGCAGACAGTTAATATATGTACAATCGTGAGGCGGCAGTCTGGGCAGGTTGACAGTAGGGGAGGTTTTCAGCGAAAATAAGGCATCCATGAGTCAGGCGTGTATGCCCTATTCTGAGTCTCCGGATGGCGACAGATATTCTTCTGTTGAAACTTGTAAGCGGAAAGGGCTCAGTGGTGGGGTTAATATTACGAAGAAAGGGAATCGTTCCATTGCTGTTTCCACATTTTCTTTTATTTGTTTTTGTAGAGTGGCCTTCAGATCTTTATTTCGTTTTGGATCTCGTAGGAGGCCTCTCTGGCCGCTTTATCGGCAGTTTCATTTCCGCGAATGCCCACGTGTGAGGCCACCCAGATGAGCGTGATTGAGATATTTCTTGAGTGAAGTTGATGACTTAAGGTATGAATTTGATGGACCATAGGATTTTTTGAGTATATGCTTCTTATAGAATAGAGAGAAGAAAGGGAGTCAGTACATATTGCCACTGAGATATTTGGTTGGAATGGATTAGATCGTGCTTTATAAATCGCATAAAGCTCTCCGATATGAACGCTGCACGAGGATGATAATGTTGTCTTTTGCTCATTTGTGGATCCATCAAATATTAGTTAGCAACTGATTTCGAGGCATCCGTGTAGATAATTTTCCCATATGGTTTTTTGCTCAATAGTTCTGCAAAGGCTTGGTGGAATTTGAGAGGGCTTGATTGTTTCTTTTTTGTATCTGCATAAAGAGGTATCGAAAGTTGGATGAAGAGCACGCCAAGGTGCGAAGGTCGAGGAACGAATGGGCATTGCGTCAGGAATTTTGGTATTTTGTAATAAATTGTGTTGGAGGGCAGTTATATAACGAGATTGACTCAGGCAACTCAGCGGAAATTAGGTGTTTGTCACTTAGGTTTTGGGAGCTTGCAGAGACTCTGGCGGTATATGCAATTAAAAGTTGCTGATTTGGTAATTTCAGCGGGAGCTCGGTATGAGCTTTGGACCGGGCAGGAGCGGAAAGCTCCAAGGCATAAACGGAGGACTGTATTATGAACTGAATTTAGATGCTTGACATCAGATGGTGATGCGGTGTTGTAGAGTATGCTACCATAATCTATCTTTGAACGAATAAGGGTTCTGTAAATCTTGAGAAGGGTTCGTTCCTCAGTACCCCATTGACAATGTGCGAGAGATTTACGGAGATTGAGCTGCTGAGTGCAACTTTGTTTGAGGTCATCAATATGTTTTTCCAATTGAGTTTTCTGTTGAAAGTCATTCCGAGGAGTTTCCAGCTGTCTACTTCTTCAAGTGCTCTTTCAGTTAGACATTTGAAGTTGGACTTAATTGAGATTTGTTGCTGAATTTGGTTACTTTCTAACACCGTTAGATATTTTGGGTGGGGTAAATTGAAATGTGGTATATGAAGTACCAATTAAAACTACAGAACAACTCGAACAAAGAGTTTTTGCCTTTTGGGAGCAATTTTAACACCACCATGAAAAAGTGCGTCGTGCAGTTGTTTCTGTACGGAAAAAGTGGCTCTATGTATCCGTCAAGGTTACATCGAAAATTATTAGGGCATATATGTCATTACGTTAGACATATCTCTTTTCAACAATTTAGTTATTTTAATTTGAGGAAATCGTCTTAAAATGCAATAAAATAAGATGTTTTTTTGGATTTTAGTTGTATAATTGCTTTGTTCCATGATATTGCTGCGAACTAAACAGCTAATAAAAAATTGATACATCGTTGATAAGCTCATTGAACGCAATAGTTTCTGCCGCGAAAAACACATGATAAAATTTTAGCGATATGACCACCTAAAAATACCACAAAATTTACTCATTTCCAAATTGTTACATTTAATCTCCTACAACACCCATTATAGAATATTTTTCTAACACTCGTACATATTTTTCGTATAGGAAATTTCATGTTCTTTCAGACGGTATATCTAAATTTCATGTGGCTAGAAGAATAACTGACAAATTCTTATTTTTATGGAAAAAACACAACAATTCTTGAAATCACAAAATTTTCAATAAAAGAGTAATTGACAAATTTTCGAAAAGAGACTTTTTTTTGCGAATGATATGTACAATAACACCCTGAAATTTGACCATCAGCATCCGATACACCCGTATATCCCAATAGGCATGGCACTATTCGTATTTCCTAAAATTTAATTATAATATCGGATATAGTTTCTAATTTTTATTTGATGAGTTGATACAGGAATCTACTAAAACAGAAAAACAGGACCGATATTTTGAAATCGATGCCTGAATTGCAGAATATATTTGCTTCCTTTCCAAGGTTAAATACTGAAAAAATTTAAAAATCAAAATATGTGTATCCTAGAATTTTAATGATCGGTGATTGTGGCACTAAGAAAATGCAATTCATCAATTGAGTCATCGCATCACTGCATCATAGTTATCAATATCTGCTTCCAGTTTTCCTGTATTCTTACTCCATAGTCTCGAATAGTGGAAAGAATATTCATCACGAAAGTCCGTGAGATCTATCCAGTTGCAGCATTTCCAGATGATGTCAGACTCGGGACGATTCCTCACCGGAAATAGATGGAGAAACGGATAAGGATATACCTTTTCCACTCTCGCGTCCATATCGTCGGTCACTTTCACACTGTTATTTCCTAATGTTTGTATTGTTCACCGGCATTCAGGATGAAAGATCGTTATTCATTCAGAATGTACATTTTCACTCGACACTATTTTAATAAAAACGTACTCGATAACAAAAAATTATATGGAAACGATTTTTCAAATACAGTAACGGTCGTAATTTATGTGACTTTCCTTGACGTTTCGAAACAGATTGCAATTGAAAACTCTATTAAATGGTGCTAGGATCGGTATAAAAAAAGCAGAAAAACATGATCTACTTCATCTTTATACCACATAAATGTTCAAATATTAGTATATTTGATATTTCTTACTTCGTTATTAAACAACTGATATTGAGTAACGAAGTTCATGTGAACGACAAATCAAGGTGCACTAAATTTCTAACCGATACACATGCATGTAAAAATATTCAAATGAATGAATTTATATAAAGTGGAGTAATGTGCAAATTCATGAAAAAACTGGTCTTCATTCTATATAGTTATAAAGGAAAGATTAAAAACTGTTTCTAAAAACTATTTTATTCAAAATCACGTACAATACGATGAAGGACCGAAGCGTATCAAATCTAATCTACTACTTCTAGAGTTGGATTGCTGTTCTTGGATATGTGGATGATTTGCCACGGATTGCAGAGCAGTTCAATGTGTCGTATGATTATTGTGAAGATTATTATCATGCAACAAGCGACGATTACACTCAAGGAATAATGGAACACTTGGGTAAGAGGCTGTAGGTACAGGGGTTATTCCATAAGTTCTTTGGCGTCTTTGAAGATGTCAGTTGGATAGTTTAAGTGTCGTAGGTAGAGATCGATCCTTTTTTCATATTTGAAGTCGATTTCACTGATATTGTTCGAAGCAATCTCGCATACTGGAAATGTGTTATCGTAGGAAGATGTACCAATAATGATCTTTCATGGTGAGCTAAACAGACTCGTTCCTTTTACTGATTTTCTGGTCAGCTTTTCCTGACAGTCTTTAAGAATTTCTTGTGGTTCTTGAAAAAGTAGTAATAGTTCTTCGTTTTTCAGGACGTGGATGATTTCGTAATTGTTTTCTATCTTCACAGTACGGCTGATTTTGAGGAAGAAAGAGATTGCTTGATCTGTAGCGATTATAGAGATCCTTGCAAACTCTATTACCTTGAACAAATGGACGTGATCGATAATTGCTGATGTTTGTTAATTTTCTCTAAACAGTTTCGAATTGCTAACGTCTCGTTAACTGTTATATTTTCGAGGAATATCTCGTTTTGCAAAAATATTCTGATTTTTTCTATTGTCAAGTTTCGAAAAAATCTTCGAGTACTCAAAAATCTTTTTATTCGATAATTCTAAATCATTAGAGTACCTTTTAGATAGGTGGTTAGCGAATGAACTTATTGATTTTATCTATTTCAGAATTCTTGCTTTTATGGAGGGTCTCTAGATTTTCGTTTATTGTTTTAAGGACGTCACCATCAGGATTACCGGTAATAAATTTTACACCTGTCCCGAAAAAATTCATCAGTCCTCGTTCTATTCTTTTATAGCTTATTTTGCTGATCAACTGTTCGATCTTTCGCAAAATCCCTTCAAGTTGGAGATAGATTCGATGAGTGAACTTTCGGACGGTGCTGTTTCTCTGAAGTACTCGAGAGTTGTAGAGCAAATATTTATAACAAGTTATCAAATTTGTTGTGTTAATGCAGGAAAGTAAACTGTGATAATGGTTAAAGAAATTGACCTCGCTTGGCGTTTGCAGTGGCCGTACATGATTTTTTTTACCTGTAATTTTACTGCCTTTTTGCGATTCAACTGTAATTTTCTGGAAAAGACGATCAACCTTTCGAGGTCTATTTCGTCTAACAAATACTTATGTTTGTTCTAAATCGTTACGTTTTTCGTTATGCTCATTTAAAATTTTCTTAGCTTTCTCTTTATTTTTTGAAAGAACCTCATCGAAAAACGGTAAAATTTCTTGCTTTCTTTTCTCATTATATTGTTCATAAACAGTCAAGTCTAAATCAAATTCTATAAGTCTATTGTAAGGTCTGTGAAGTGAATGGAATGGGGAATATCTTGTGGGTAAGTGTATTGATTGGTTATAGATAAGGGTGGCAGATATCATTCTGATTCTTGAGTTTGAGAATCTTGAGTTTCTCCAGAATGGTAGAATGAAATGGTCAGTTTGAATTTGAATTATTAACCGTTGTAAAGTTTAGGTCGAATTCGTTCAATTTGAAGAATTCTATGAGTGTTTGATTTTAGAATTCCGTCCCTGCGCCTGAGACAATCTTCTTTGGTGGATTGTGATGAGATAAGTAGTGACGCAATTCATTCAAAATTCTAAGAATTGTTCCTTCTTTCACAAGGTATGCTTGGCCATATCTCGAGAAAAGGTATATAACTGTTAAGAATTTGGAATTTCGACAAGAAAATGTGTCAGTGTGAATGACGTCAAATGGCCTTTCTGCTGAAAGTGGTTCTGAAAATTTTCGTTTGTACGGATTTCTCCCATATTTTGACCTGAGGCATAATTCACAACTATAATTAATTTCGGCTATGGTGTTTTTCATGTTAGGCCAGTAGTATTTTTGTTTCAGATAATTATACGTCTCTGCAATACCATTATTGGTTTTGTCAAGGTGAAGGTTAACCGTGCCTTTTTGACTCTTCGTTAGTGTCGCCTCTATGCAAAAATTATTAGAAATCATGAGTTTTAAAGTATAGTTGAAATAAGCCTTGCAAAACTGAATGAAAAGTAGGCGTCGATTGTGGTCTATGAAGAAGATACCATAAGTTTAGTTGGGTCGAAATATTTCTCTGAACATTTTCGATAAGTCAGTTGTTATTGAGTTATTTCCTATGTATACTATGTAGGTTAGATTTAGTGTACCTCATTCACAAAATTGAAAGGTTCTCCCCAGAAAGATATTCAGGGATAGATTGTAAAAGAAGCTGAATAGCATTTCTAGAAAGTGATGCAAGGCTTGATGTAGTTCCTGAAGGAATAGTTGTCGAACCTGTCTGACTTTGATTATGACTCATTTCTAGCAGATTAGTTTTATACGTTCGTAGTTAACAAACGAAAATCTGTCTTTCCTCTAGGGATGTGATATTGGTTTGAACTCGGGAGGGTTATTTATTTTTTCTAAACCTGCAGAAATTGATTCGATCTCATTCGTATCTTCCAGATCAGACATAGGTGAAAACGAATTATGATAGGTATGAAAGAGGTAATTACTGAAAAATAAGGAGAGGAACAGGATTAACAGCACGATGATTTGCATCCTAAAGTGGGTGTTCCCTCGATGTAATCTTCTGAGGTTGGTTGGAATATCGCACAAAGACTTCAGAGTTACCTGTAGGCACACTGCCTTTCTTTTACGGTAGACGAAAAATTGAAGTCCGTATTAACTAATGGAACCTCCCAAAATGATTTTCGATATCTTGTTTGCAGCGCCAGGTATAAACGAAAAGATTCGAAAACTGTTTTCAAAAACTGTTTCATTCAATGTCACATCGTACAATACGATAAAGGACCGAACAGTATCAAATCTGATCTAATAATGATAAAAAATGGTTTTACAAGTGTTGAACATGGAGACACCAGAGGAGACGGCTATGGGCTATCGGGAGTGCTTGTCTTTATTCTCTACTTGGTAAAGCATAACGTAATTAAATGGTATGTAGACATTAAAGAAAATACCTATAATTTCAGGTATATTGAACTGCAGTTTATTAAAAACTTGAAACTCATTGAAGTTAAATCTTTCAGTTCATAACAGATAGAACCTGAAGAAATAAATTTATCAGTTGTGTATTTATACCTCATACCTTTCTTCAAGGCTTCATTTTCAAGCAATCAACATAATTAAACACATAATCTTCACAGTTTAACGAAGAAACAATTTCTAAGAATATATTCGCCTTTAAATACAATTAATCATAAAAGAATATGAGATGCTGACTCAATTAATCATTTTATAGAAATGATGTTATCACTTTTATTTATACTTTCCTACAAATATTTTTTTCCAATTTTATTTTTTCAGGCTTTATTTTCGAGCAATGGAGATAATTGAACTAATAACCTTCAAAGATGAACATATGAAGAATTTCCTAGAATACATTCGCCTATAAATTTATCAGAAAAGTATATGAATTGTGACTAAGTATTTCAATTCTAATTTCTAAAGTAGAAAGATGTGGTGCATTTGAATTTGGTAGGCTTTTACTTGGTAAAATTCCATTATCAATAATGAAAAACAGGTATTGTGTTTTAGGGAATTCTACTTAATAATTGCGATTCGTAACAATTTCGAATGGAAATGGAAAACATGTTTTCGCAATTTACCATAAGCCGTCACATACAGATAATATAATACATAACTCGTCGTGTCATCCATATCAACATAAAATGTCAGCATTCAATAGTTTTATTCATAGATTGATTAACATTCCGTTATCACTACAAAATTTCAACAAAGAATTAAATTTGATTAAACAAATTGCCAAAAATAATGGTTACAATCCCAAACTAATAAATAATATTTTGAATAAAAACAAAGTAGAATCGCATTGAATGAAGTTTACCCTGTCGATAAATCAAAACAAAAATTCAACACCTTAACCTACGTTGGCATTACAAGTGAGAAACTGAAATCATTCTTGAGTAGCAATAATTTCAACATACCTTTCCAAACAAATAATAATTAAGGCAAATATATAAAAATAATTAAACCAAACCAGGTAAAAACAATGAATCAGGTGTTTATAGATTGAATTGCAATGACTGTGATAATTTCTACATTGGTAACTCATAGAAATTTTAGTATTATAATATCGTAATATAAACGCAGTTTTTCAAATAAAAGGCAGATTCAAATTACGCGAATCATCTCTTAGAAAATAATCACTCTTTCGACCCACAGTTTGAAATTTTGCATACAGATAATAAATATTGGAAGATAGATCTTTGGGAAACTTTAGAAATCAATAAATACAAACACTCAGGTAGACTCATCAATGAACAAGTCGATTAAAGCCCTTCACCTCTATTGAATCTCTTCGGGGAGCAACTTATTCCTTAATTTTATTGGATATACCTGTCATAAATAACCACTCAAGAAGAAGCAACCCAATAAGCTTTTAATTACTCAAGAACATTTATATTTATATTTTCTGTACATTCATTCGTCTGAAGAAGCTACGGTGTAGTGAAACGCGTTACGAATCGCAATTATTAAGCGAAATTCCTTAAAACACAGTACTTGTTTTTTAATAAAGATGTGGTGCTTGGCAACATAAACACTTTTCACTCCGTTATCATCGAATCTAGCTCGTATACAACCTCAGTAGACGTTACTATTTAGTTAAGTAGGTGGCATCAAATTGATTAGGTGTAATTTTGAATATATTATAAAAATAAACACTTTCAGCAAAGCATACAGGCGAATATTTCGTTCACAGGTCTGGGGAACCAGCTAAGCAAAACCATATAGAATTCTTTAAATTATTTATGACATGAAAGCCGCATACATGAATCCTCGTTGTTACCAGATATGTGGCGATATGAAAATTTCAAGTCCCTTCTATTCGAAATATTCTCAACTTCCATATCGAAATCTTTAAACTTCTGGAATTCATCAGTAGGCAGTCAACATCATTAATTCACAGTAGAGCAAGTATTTTGATCTTCTACCTTGAAGAAAAGAAGGACTTCAAATGATAAAATTTATTTCTTTCAACGTATTTGGCTGAGATTTCGGAAGTCGCAATGAAATTAAAGAGTAAATCATGCAAACCGTTCTTCGTTTTTCAGTTTTGCCTCAAATACGTTAGGGGCGAACTACCTCAAACATGCATTGCCCTTTAATTAACTTTAGTTCTGTCATCTGGAATCCTCAATATAATATAAATAGATATTCACCGTCTCGAAAGCATTCAGAAACGATTCTCGAAATTGTACGCTTACAAAAACTACATTCGTATACTTGATCGTGGCTACTCAAATGTTCGCCGTGCCTGCAGACTCATTCTTCAAGATGCAAAGCGAAGAAAATAGTAATTAAAAATCGTAATTCAAGTTTGAGAGAGATAAGCAATGAACCTTCTGTGTCAATCAATTCGTACCATTTTAAATGATTGGTTGGGCATGAAACGCGTTGCTTCAAAAATTGAATTACGTAAATGTCGACCACACCAAAAAGGCCAGAATTGTGGAAAGAAATCTCATGGACTTCCACCACGATAATCTACCATATCTCAAGGCTTACTTATAAATTCCATCCAACAACCACCGTGTTCACCTGGTATGGCTTCTGCCGATATTTTCTTTTCCCTAAACTTAATGACCATTTCGAGGTATCCATTTTGAATTGATAGAAGACATGAAAGAGAATTGGCGGCGAGAATTGAAGTAGGTTTCGAAAAAAGCGTTTGGAAAATGTTTTGATTATTAGATTATTCTTCGGCGTAAATATATTACTTCGAACGGGCCTACTTTGAAGGCGATACAATAAATTTGAATGAAAAATAAATATTTTGTGTTTCATTGACCAATTATTTTGGACAAAATGCATATACTTCAAATAGTTAGAATTTTGTATCGACCAATAAGTTCGATACTCTTAGTCGAGATTTTCTCTTACAGAAAACGCCCATGTTCAGTTTCCCGATTGACACGATGCTTTATCAGCGAAGTTTTCCCCAGGTACGTTCATCTTAGCCGAGTCCGTTCCCGTGAACCATCCGTTTTCGTTGACAGATTCATTCGTTTTTTGCTGGCACACGCGATTTAACAATACACCGGCATAACTAATTCCCGATTCGCCGCCCGACAAAAGGGAAACTTTTACACGAAGATGAAGAGATAGAATAGGCCCGATCGCTTTATTTACTTTTTCAGCGAGAAAATATTGTGGGTCATCAATAATTCCATGAATTCGAAGTTGGTGTGTGCGGAAATGGGTTTTCCTGAGAGTGAGTTCGTTGAAATATCTCCAGATTTATTTCGTGTTGCATATTTAGCTTTCGTATCGACGCATTGTTGTATTAAAGGACACGTTGAAATAGGAATTTATCACAACTACATGAAATTTTTGTAGAGAACAACTGAAGCGGTTTTTTATTTTTGAAGTGAGAATTTCTTCGAAAAATTTGGTCGATTCTTAGAAGGATGACATATTATGCATTACCCTCATGCTTTTCAGCATAAAGTTGTGACGAAGAGTTTTGATGTATTCCTGACTGCATGCTATCGGCATGCATATAAATTTTCCATTAGTAAATTTAACAATCAGTTGTCGATGGCGTGTGACCAGTTCCTTGTAAGGAATCACTGATTTTCCGCCTTTTTCTCTATTGAATAGAAAGATAGATAGATAGATCATTTATTAATGCATTATACAGAAACCTCTAAAATAAGTGCAATATTTGGATGAATAACAGGAAAATCCACACCGAGCCATTGTACAGATAGTATGAAAGGTAATAAAACTAATTAAACAAGTTAAGTAGGGGTGAAAAATTCACATCTACCTGCTCATTCAAAAGCTTGTCCGAATCTTCCTCACAAATTGATATAACAGGAATATCCAAATTGTTTTGAAATTCATCATGAAAATATTCATTTATGGTCTGATCGCTGGCGAAGCATCGTCTAGCGCAGTTAGTGGATGGATGGACGCTTGGAAGGAACCACTGATTTTCCGCGTTTTTCTCTATTGAATAGAAAGATAGATAGATAGATCATTCATTAATGCATTATACAGAAACCTCAAAAATAAGTGCCTACGTCAAAATAGTAAGAAAGTGGTCGATACAAATCTGATAGCAATAAGAGAAAAAATGTAAGTAAGTACAATATAATTAAGAAATGAAAGGATAATTCGCTCTTGCGCGTGCAAAGTGAGATAAGTCGAAAAATGGTCAATTTGAGATATCTTCGGAAATAGTATCTTCAAATGGTGGTAAATCATATATCAAACGGAGATGAGTCTACTAAATACTAACAGTTTATTATTGAAATTGTTCATTGAGAGACAACTCAGTCTCGTAAGTGCATTTGGAGATATGTAAAGTTACCATGAGTTGAGCACAAGTGAATAGTTTTGTGTGGAAGGAGACAATTAAAGTTGTCTCGGTTTGCTCTAAATATTCTTCCACTTATCTCAGTTCACACTAAAGCAAGTTGCAACCTGCAAACTTGCAAATGTAAATTATCATATCGTGGAAGCGATAAGATCAGTATCGTGTCAGAATTTCTTATGTTAACAAGTGCGTTATGTTATCTGGCGTGAGCATAAGAGATGGTGACAGTATTTTGTCTGCTCTTTCTGGGGTGGCACAAAAATTTAGTGAATTTTTCATCGGTGTGCCCAGTTCATTATCGGAACAAGTTTCTCAGGAAGAATACATTGACAATATAGTAAGCACAGATGAAATGATGTTTCGGACACCGTATGCTGAGTAAGAATTATTCTTATTGATTAACAGAAGATTGAGGCCTTTGAGTTCCAGCGGCTATGATGATTTTCCGAGATTTCTTCTTAGGAGATGCCTGAGAGAACTCACCGCACCTTTGACATACCTGGTAAATCTTTCTTTCTCCGAAGGTCAGTTTCCTAATAGATTGAAAATATGCAGGACGGTACCCCTTTTAAAAAAGGGAGATTCTGAATCGATGTGTAACTATCTTGCTATATCGCTGTTTCCGGTCTCGTCAAAAATATTTGAATATTGTTTGCCTTGAGCTTTCTTGATAAACAAGGAATTCTCGCAAGGAGTCAGTTTGGTTTCAGACCGGGACTTGGGACACATGATGCGATATAAGCTTTCGTTGAAGGTATGATGGGAGGCTTGGAGTCGGGACAATGTCCGGTTGGTATCTTCTGGGATTTGAGTCGGGCCTTTGATCTCTTAATTCATAATATTTCAACTAGTACAGTGGAGAAATGTGGTATTCGCGGTATTGCTGCGAGGAGGTTGGTTAGTTACTTGACTGGTCGGCAACAACTTGTTTCCATCGGACACACTTGTGGTAATATTAGTGGGACAACAAATTCAGGTTTACTTAGCACAGATATGGGAGTGCCTCAGGGCTCGATATTGGGTCCATTGTTGTTTCTCTTGTACATAAATGACATAGGAAGCGGTCTGAGTTGTGATGTTTTCTTCATGCAAACGATGCTACCGCCTTGACTAATGATAGCGAAACTATGCTGGAGTCGAGGATTCTTCAAAATGCCAACTTGCTGTGTCAATGGTTTAGCAGAAACAGATTGCACATCAATGCTCTCAAGTCTACATATTTGGTCTTTCACAACCAAAATAAGATAATAAATGTTAACGTATCTCTCAATAATACTCAACTGGAAAGGGTTGGCTCGACGGGGTGCCTAGGTCTTCGGATAGATGAGAGTCTAAACTTGAAAGATCATTGTACTAACCTGTCCTCCAAACTTAGTACGGTCTGTTATCTTATGCGAAATTTGAGAAGAGTTTTGATTGTCACACAAATGGGGGCTGTTTATCACGCTCACGTGGCCTCCAGATTGAGATATGAGGTTTGTTTGTTGTTTGTTTTGCGGGGCATCGATTATAGCTGACGAGGTTTTCCTTTGTCAAAAAAGGATAATTCGTTGTATGCTGGGTATATCACAACTTACCTCCTGTAGAGAAGCTTTTCGATTTTTCGGCTTACTTACATTACCATCGATATGTATACTTGAAATGACGACAGTAGTATTTAAAAACCTAAATGAAATAATGCGTAATGGTGACTACCATCATTACAATACCAGAATTCAGCATAACCCTGTCCCTCCCAACTTCAAACTTCGAATGAGCAGACGGTCCTCTATGTACCTGGGTGTAAAGCTTCACAACAGATTGAATGATGACATAAAGAAGTCCAAATTGTGTGTTACTTTTAGAAGAAGACTCTCAGAATATTTGGCGAGTAAGAGTTATTATAATGTGCAGGAACTTTTTTGTAAACTATATTTCTTTCGATGTTTTTTGTATATTTTGTAAATTTTAGGAAACAAAAACAGTTTCAAAATTGAAAGATCTTCACAATAGACATTCTTTAAAAGACCAGTGGGGATGCACTACACAATGATACAACAATTACCAACAGAAACGTGTAAAGAAATCTGAACTTCAGTTCAGATCCTAAATTGGCTACAGTCATTGGAATGTTCTAGAATGACGTCGCTCGAATGGTTTTTTGATCTTGAAATGATGAAAAATCAACAAGATCTCGAATAAGGCAAATAAGTGGGTGAAGGGCCACTTGAATGATTCCATTCGTTAGAAGTTTCTTCATTAAAATACAGGCCTTTCAAGATCTCTGTCCTAATGTTCAATATAACGCATAGCTGTTGTAAAAGAATTTATCGCTCATTGAAGATGAAGGTCTCTCAGTTCGTAATTTATCTTCATTTTAATTTCTTCTGTCTGACTGATTTGCAAGTTTTGCATATCTTGCAAAAAACTTATGTCTTTCACTATCCAAATGTATCAGAAATGTTTGTTGTTTTACAAAAACAATCACGTCACCGAAGGTTGAGTAGAAGATTATCAATGATTTAGTAATAACTCAACAGAACTCAAGGTTTGACAGTAAAATGTTTCATATCAGGCACGACTTGAATAAATTTAACACCGGCGCATTCGCCATTTTGTAAACAGAATTATCGAAAACTCATTCAAAAGACAACGAATATGAGACAGTCTGTACAATTCATTACTACCATATAATATTCCCTAATGAATATGAGTTTACCTTCATCCTTTGACTACTTGACTCTCCGTCCCCTTGTGGGTATAATTAACGATCTCACACACCTCTCAAGATCAAATAAGTTGGTTAGAAATGTCGCCCTTACACTTTCTCCGAGTATATTTATCTTTAAAGGTCTATTCCATTACCGCTATTGATTCGAATTTCCTTTCCGAACGTGGTGTTTTCGTATTAAATATTTGAGCGGGTTGAAGTGGAAAGATCATCACGAAAGGTGGAGGTGAACCCGGAAAACTCGGTCGTTTCTTCCGCATCGAATACTCGAAAGATATAAATTTTGCAGTGTTTAGGACGTTGTGCATAGATTCGGATACAAACGATCCAATTATACAGGAAAATTGGGGAAAATCTAGCTCGGAACTCACGCATATACTTCAAATGTCAACTAACGCAACCTGCTCAGCACGAAGCCCTGGTTAATTTAGTGGTTGCGGAAGGTTGGTATTATTGAATTTTTAATGAGTTTATATGCGTAGCTTCTTGACTTCTGATGGATTAAATAATTTGCTTAGAAGGTATTCCATTTTATGAATGAAATAAAATATGAACAATTGCAGAATAATTTTTATTATCAGAGTAGCATACAGATTATGTTCGAGAATTAACGTGACACAGCTGCCGTTCACCCCATTGCCATGGTCACCATTAAACAAGGATTGGCATACACCAATCAGGGCTACCAGTATTAATTTTGGGTCATAATCCGTCCATCCTCACTGGTGGGAGCGAGGCACAATGCAACCTCTAGCAACTATGCAGTTTGATACCCGAGTTGAGATCGCAACTTACACGTCGAGGTTCCCCTCTAACCCAGCGTTGGCTTCCAACCACTACCCCCACGAAACCAACCTCAGTTTGGGGCAGACCAGGAACGCTCCTGTGAGCAACTACTCCACCATGGTACCGGCTAGTCACCGGTGGGACATTTTTCGGTCAAAATTCTCCCAATTGAGAGTTTGTGACTTTCGGAATTTGTGGGCCAGCTTAGGTACGTGGGTACGCTGAGCCAAACAGCTCCCATTGGAATCGGTATCCGGTGTTTGTCCACCCGAAATTTCCTTTGACCAGATGTGGCTGCCATGAGTTTCGATCCTCAAGCGCGTCGTTCCCCCATTCTCAAACACAGACGCGTCACCCTCCCCCATCGCCCTCCCTCCATTTCACACCTACTTCGCGTTCAGAGGCCCACGCCGATAACTCACCCACTCAAACTTCAGGGCTAGCCATACTCTACTTTGACTCAAATTCAATGAACTCACCCCTCGTCGTGTACTCATTGTTATGCTGTCTAGCAATCGCCTGGATAGGCCTCTTCTTGAAGGCTATGTCAACCATACAGATTCTTTCAAAAAACGATTGCTCGGTGCGTAGGGGATATTATGCTCGTCTCCTGTGCAGAGTTACCTGGGTTCAATCCCCACAAAGTCTGTGCAATTTTTCGTATTCTGGGAATTGCTTGAGTGTCCATCTTTCGGAGGAGATGTAGAGCTGTCGGTCCTGTCTAACAGAGATGTGGTGGACATTTCCCTTTCCTCGACACGAGAGGGGTTCCTCAGACTTCCCGGGTTAGTGGGGTGACAGAATTCCCTGGCGTGTCATTAGCCGAAAGGCAGAAATAGAGCACGTTAAAGGAAAAACAAACAACCTTTCGAAAGTTTGGTGTTGTGGAACAAGCTGTCGTAGATATCGCCGCTGATATTCTCTGATTGCTGCCAGAGAATCACAACGGCAAAACCCATACACCAACATCATATCAGCATAGTGATTGTTCGTAAAACGGGGCATATTGAATAGAATTTGATGATAATGTGAGACTAAATAGGAAATTCATGGACTGGATAACTAGATCATGTAGAATCCATTCTGTGTTCCTCAGATCTGTTAATACTGATTCTGGGCTCCTCATATTTTTTATGGTTAAGTGTCAGTGATTTCCAGAGACAATTATGAGTTAATTGCGACAGAACTTTTTTGTTTAGACTTTCTTTTGTGAGTTTACCAGAAAAATTCTCTTTATGGATAGTTAACCAGGAGTATATAATTCAAAGAACTGAGGAAGCTTCTGATTTTATTTGAAACCAACCGGATGATATGACCAATTCTGTTGGGTATTTGGCAGTTCGCTCGAGGATATGTGTACAAGAGGAAAGGGGAGTTTTTGAAAACTTGTGAAATTTTCTTGAATTCATTTTCCTCTAGTTATTTCTCGTTTTGTCAATAGTTCTCGAATGAGTTTTTCATTTCCATTCTGAGTTTCTTTCAACATGAAGTATTCGTCTCCGATTCATATCTTTTGAATGATACCTTAATTTTCTTTTAAATATTAATTGAAATGTATCTTAGAGATAATTTGTGATGTTAGGCACTGCTTTAATTCACAAGAACTCTTAAAAAAATTTTTTGTGATATTTGATGGGATTGGACAACTTTCTGATAGGACATGGACGCATACTGTATTTTTTCTATGAAGAATAATTTTCCGTATACGCTCCTGTAATTCTTTCTCAACTTCGTTCTGCGTGGAGATGATTAGCTGTAATTTTTGCACAACGACGATATATACCCAACTGTGAATCTTTAGTTGAAAGGTAAGTTACATTTGTTGATCACTAAGTTTTTCCAAAACAAAAAAATGAGTTATCCACATAATCACACCTCAATAAAAAAGTTTAGTGAAATGCGACCTTACTCGCAAGAAGTTCACTTCTTAGAGTAACTTCTGCGATCAAGACCGTCTGCAAGAATTCTCGAAAAGTCATGTACAGGGCGATTGCTCAATTATTTCAAGGGAAAACTTGTTTTTTTCAGTCTGGGCCTAGAATTTCATTTTTGTCTAGAAACATTATTCTTTGACATCATTCATGTTACTTCTGGTCCGAAATATCAAGAAAATTGGTCCATAGGTTCAAAAGTTATTGCTATAGAACATTAGACCTAAATCTATAAATCAGCCTGTATAAATAATATGAATACTTATGACCTTGTATTCAAGTGCCGATTCGAAATCCCATAGGTGTACTATAACTAAAATTAAGTTTCTTACGATCGTTCACGAATCACCCTGTATATGTATGTATGTAAATATTATTTTGCTCACTTATTATTCATTAATTGATGATAATCTGACTTCTCTATACGCGATCCTGAATTAAACAATTATACCACTGATCACAAAAATGGGAAATTTCCTTCTATTTCTCCATATCAACGATAAAATATATTGAGGAAAAAATAAATATTAAAAAAATGGAAAACCTATAAAAATTCTTCAACTTTCAATACATATAAACTTCTCAGTTCACGTTTCAAAGCTGTGATCAGATCGGATTTCAAAAAAGATATTTCACAATCTTTTCTAGAACTCATTTCAAAAAGTAACTTTGACAAAGTCCTTTATACCGACACCTCAAAAGCCAGCGCTTACGTAGGTACTTCAGTCACAGCAACCATACACACTCAAAACCCACTTGCTGCCTCACACAAGTTGCATTCATACAGGAGAACTATTCGCAATTCTGCAAGCCTTCAAAATCCTAACAGCTGCAGACAAAAAAGCAGCAATATGCACAGACTCATTGGCATCGATACATTCTATAAGAGACACTTTCACACACCATATCCTCGTACAAAAAATACATGCAATTCATGGAAGTCTCAATATGCAAGGCACATCTGTTTCCCTAATATGGTTACCATCTCATGTAGGCATCACTGGAAATGAGGCCGCAGACAGAGCAGCAAAAAATGCAACAGTAACAGAGATGGCAATTGAAGAAATTTTTCTGCGAAGCGAGGCAAAAAATGTGGCAGAGAAAATAATTCAACAGAAATGGCAACAAGACTGGGACTCATCACGGAACAAGCTGCATGAAATACAGCCCAGAGTGACTTCCATGAAATTTCCAGTAAACATGACTAGAAAAGATAAAATAGTCATAAGACGATTAAGAACCGGACATACTAAACTAACACACGAACATCTCATTACCTCAGAACCCCAACCCGAATGTGAAACATGCCCAGGAACCCACATCACCGTGAAGCACATCCTCACTGATTGCTGTAAATACCAGAAAAAGGGCTCCTATACAACATCAAAGGACCCATATCAGAGTTACTGAGTGACACTCAAAATTTCAAGAACATCATCGAATTTCTCCAAGCATCCCAGCTATATAATCACATGTAATCTAAGTAACCTTGTAAATTATAATGTTGTAACACACTAGAAGTGTCAATGACCTTCGATGTCGACACACAAATTCTAAATAAAAAAAAGATATTTCAAATATCGAAAGAGAACTGAGGATACAGAGCGTTTTTGGCGTTATGTCGCATCAAACAAGAAGAACTCTAGTATTCCCGCCACTATTTTACTAGTAGACAAATCGGCAGATCCTAAAAAAATAGAGAATTTATTTGCAGAGCAGTTTAGAGGTGTTTATGAAGCTCCTCTTCCAAATCGTGATTTCGATCACCTGATAACTGATGCGTCTGGAGGAATGCAGTTCAGTCAAAACGAGGTCTTTCAGTGTCTTTCAAATCTAAACTCAAGAAAGGGCTCAGATCCAGATAACATTCCTTCTGTCTTCGTTAAGCGTGCTGCTCAGAAATTGTGCATACCACTTCGAATAAAATATAACAAGTCACTCTCGCTCGGAGTGTTTCCTAGTTGCTGGAAAATTTCTTCAGTAGTTCCAATTCATAAGAGCGGGGAAAAAATCTCGTAAAAAATTACAGGCCCATCAGCAAATTGAACATTATGTCTAAATACTTTGAATCCCTTGTCTACAAGCATCTACTTCAATCAGTAAAAATTAATTTAATGCCCGAACAGCATGCATTCATGAGGAGACGGTCTGTAGAAACAAACCTGATATGCTATGCAAGCATTTTACATGATTCACTCAACAGTCTGAAATAAGTTGACTCAATTTACACTGACTTTGGAAAGCCTTTCGCTAGAAACGATCATTTCATATTGATAGAGAAGCTCAATACCAAAAGACTGTCTGACATCGGTGTTTATACCACTACCAAAGAAGAAGAACTCCAGGAAATGTGAAGAATATAGGATCATTAGTCTAATGAATCATATACTGAAATTGTTCCTCCGAATAATACACAATAGAATTTATAACAAATTGGACGAACACACGGGACGAACACAATTTGGCTTCAAGAATGGCTTTGGAATAAGAGAGGCACTTTTTTCAATACGTGTGCTTGTTGAAAGATGTGGGCATAAAGACTCTGATGTATATCTGTGTTTTATAGACTTTCAAAAGGCTTTTGACCTGGTGAAACACGATAAACTAATAGAAATTCTTGAGTCTTGTAACATAGACGACAAAGATTTGAGAATCATATCAAACCTTTACCAAGACCAGAAGGCTAAAATTAGAATCAATGGAGAGACATCTGAAGACATTAACATCGAGAAAGGAGTAAGGCAAGGATGTGTTCTTTCCCCGTTGTTGTTTAACGTTTTTTCGGAAGAGTTATTTAGGAAGGCACTACAGGATACCTCGGATGGCATAATAATAAATGGAAATGCATTAACAACTTGCGATACGCAGATGACACGGTTATTCTAGCAGATAGCGCTGAAGCACTACAACGCCTAATGCACCGAGTGATGATAACATGTAAAGAATTTGGAATGAAACTAAATACAAAGAAAACAAAAACGATGGCTATCAGTAAACACCAAAACAGAAAGGTCGGAATTAGGATCAATGGAATAGAATTAGAACAAGTAACAAAAATAACATACCTAGGAAGTAGCCTTGATGAAACTTGGGATCACTCACTAGAGATAAAAGCACGCCTGGAAAAAGCACTAGCTATATTTTATAAAATGCAAAAAATACTATGCAACTGCCAACTAAATATCTCATTAAGAGTTCGAATACTGAAATGCTACGTTTTCTCCACCGTGCTATATGGCGTTGAAACATGGACAATGACGGAAACAACACAAAAAAGAATAGAATCGTTCGAACTTTGGTGCTACCGTAGAATGGTCAGAATATCTTACATGAGTCATACGACAAACGTAGAAGTTATGCAGAGGATGAGAAGGGATCGAGAACTTGTGCAGATAATAAAAGAAAGACTCCTGGCTTAAGAACTTACGTCAATGGACTAATATGAGCTCTATAGAATTGTTCAGAGCTTCAACAAATAGAATAAAATGGGCAAATGTAATCGCCAACGTCCTTAAAGATAAGGCACAGTAAGAAGAAGAGAGAAGCTCAAACTGGTCGGCGTTGGTGGGGTTCTTCTGAGATGAGTAACCTCATATTTGAATGGTATGAAGCAAATTGTCTGTATCATGGGTGAAAACTCTTATCTGTTTAACGTTTCCTCTGGGGTGCAACAAGCTTCTCACTTGGGACCCTTCGTATTCAATATCTATGTCAATGATATAGGAGAATGTTTTCTATACTGTAAATATTTATCGCAGATGATTTAAAAATGGTTATGAGAGTCGGGAGCCTGTCTGACTGTTCGCTGTTTCAGGAGGATCTTGAAAGACTTGTCACATACTGCGTAAGGAATAGAATTACTTTGAACACTAACAAATGCCAGAATATATCTTTCACCCGAGGTGGAATTCATGTCCAGCACTTTTCGTATCAAATTGAACACAGTGATCTTGGTAGGGTCAAGTCTATCAAGGACTTGGGTATCATTTTCGATTCCAAATTAATGTTTGACTCGCATGTTGAGGGTATTGTTGGTTCCTGTTTGAGGATGCTTGGATTCATTTATAGGCAATCTTAGCCATTCAGCGACGCATTTTCTCTGGTAACGTTGTATTATTCCCATGTGTTCAGCAGGCTCAAGTTCGGTTCGATTGTTTGGAACCCTCAATACGAAATTTATATCAAGCGATTGGAGGGTGTCCAAGATAGGTTCCTACGTATGTATGCGTACAGGTCACATAGTCATCTTAATCAACACTATCCTAGTTTAAGACGACAGTGCGGATTGAATTCCCTTCAACATTGTAGAATAGTTTTTAATTTGACCATATTGTACAAACTACTAAATAATATTATAGACTGTCCCGAACACTTGGAGAAAATATAAATAAATGTTCCCCAGCGCCAGTTGAGGTCGCACATGTTCATTCGTCCATCTTTTTATTGTACCAATGCTGCCCAAAACTCCCCGGTTAATTGAATGATCACACTCCATAATGATTACTACCAGGAAAACGATTTTTTCCATTTATCACTCCTTCAAGTGGAAAAGCTCTTCAAATTCAAGTTTTTAAATTCAGGCACATGAAATCTAGTGTCTTTCATCTTTTTTCTTGTTTTATTTTAGTTTTCTATGTCATTTTGTAAACTCCTTAGATAGGATCGGATAATATAGTCACTTTCTATGTTCATTTGTATACTTCTTACTTCAAGTGTTCACAATGCTGTCGATAACTATCAACTGAAACTAACAGTTAAAATTGTTATTATTATACTTATCAATATAAGTATTGATATTTTTAGCGTAAAGATAGTCAAACCTAAGTAGGTTTTTGTAACTATTGAGTGGGTACTATTTTGGGTCTAGGCCTGTTGTCCCCAAAGAGCCGAAATAAATGAATTAATAAGTGAATAAATAGATTGAAAGTTTTTCAAGATTGTTCATCCAAATATCTGCTAATAAGGGACTGAGTGCGGATTCTATGGGAAGTACCGAGTTTCGTTTGAGAGGTCTCGATTCCAATTGAAAATATTTCAGTGACAAACAGGTCACCGAGACCGAGATTCATATGTCATAATTTTATGCATCATTTTTTGTGAAAGTTAAACCACGTATTTTATTCAATTTATTAATTATTTAGTAGAAGTATTTCACCAATTGAACAGCGGGACTTCTATATGTAGTGTCACTTCAGTGTAAGATAAACTTTAGGATACGACATAAACAGCAGTATTTTCCGGTGGCGTCGACTAAACATTTCTTTTTTCTCGCAGACGGATTGAAGTCCTAAGTATTGGGTAAGAATTTGAATTCAATATGTGAAAGGTTCATTATAGGGAATGTTTTTTGCTGATACAACCACAAATTCTAAGTTTTATCGTAAGTAATACCACAAGAGCTCCGATTTGGCCGGATATTTTTCTATGCTCGTTTTCGAATACATACGTGCCGGTAACTGGGCAGGACGAGTTGAACTACCGAAAAGTAAGTATGAGAAAACAAGCTTAGAAAAATATCTGGCCAAATCTGAGCTCGAGTGGTATTTCCTGAAAAAATTCGAATGGCATAACGTACAAAATGAACTTTATTGAGAGATGCACACATCTCTCAATAAAATCAAATTCAGCGAGAAAATCATAAAGCATTTATTACAAACATGTTTAGTTATTATTGGAATGAGCACTTATTGAAAATGCAATTACTATATACAATTTTTTCACTCCGGGTCGATTTTATATGGAACGATGCCTGAGGAATTATGGAAGATTCAGCATTCGCAGAAGTTTTTCGAAGATTTGAAACAAGATTCAAATGATGCTCATTGTTCAGTTGCAGGTAGGACTGAATAGAGCTTGCCGTAGAGTGTCCGGTTAGTTTGATCAATTCTTGTTCACTGACACCTGCCTCAGATAGGTTGGAAAGAGCACTGGATCTATGATCTTTTTAGTTTTTGTATCCAGTCCAACTTTCACTGCTGAAATTGTTGTCCATTTGGATATTTCATTTATTTCCAAAGGTATATTTTTGTACCAACCCTTAAAAATACTGTTATTCCAACATTGATTGGGAGCCAGATATAATCTATCACTTGTAATATGATCGGGTCTTTTCGACAATATCTTATGAAACAACCTAACAGGACATAAATCTGTGTTTTCCTTATTTTTCACTAGCCATTTACTATCACAGCGTTTTTCGAGCCGCCTTGGCAAGTTTTCAAGAATACTGGGTTATATCCAGTATGACCAGTCACTTCTCCATTATTAAATTTTTTCTCGTTGAAAAAGTGTACCTTGCAAAATGCTGTTTCACCGCCACGCCATGCTAATTCATAAGCAACAAACCTATCGGGGCATTTTCGTCCCAGTTTAGAGCCATGCTATCAATTTCAGTTCTTGTTAATGCAATGGAACTTTCTTAGCGCTTTTCCACATCCCCTTGTAACATCTTCTTCTTAGAATTGCGGGCTTTACGAGTCTTTCTGAATGTTGAACCGGTAAAGGGGTTGAAACTCGTGTTGAATTTTTCGAAATACATATTCTGCATTATTTTCGTCGTTGTGTTCCACATTGTTTCGACAACATATTCTTTGTAATCTTGTCCATTCATTTGTTTCATATTGAAACCCCAATGCATAAGAATTTCTGCAATATCTTCAATAGAATGCTGTATATCCAAATGGAACGTTCGTTCCTTGCAGAATTTACTGAATTGATTCCAAATCGAGCTGTGCGTTTTTCTTGTATTTTTGGGGATAGAATTCAGTATAGAACCATTTATTTCTGCTTCACTGGTGCTTCCAAAACGAGACATAATTTATATCGGCAGAAACTTCACAACAGGTACTAAAATGGCTGTTCTTGTCAGTTTTAAAACCGTGCTATTTGTTGTGAATGTTGCGTTGCTATAGAAACGCATGGATTCTCTATGGACAAATTTATCTACTAATATCCTACCTTCCCTCCTATTTCTATGCAATTTATCCGATATCAAACTCGAATTTCTGTGTTCTTAAACGTGAATTTTGACACATAAGTGGAATTGTCTGTAATATTAGACACTGCTATTCGCAAATATCATGTTTCTAGATTACAAAAATGGACTCTATAGATTTTGATTCAGTTGACAGTGTCAAAAGATGCCTCAGAATTCAAGATAAACGACCGTATTTTGAGATTGCGTTTAGTTGAAGGGTCGACTTTTTCAGTTGTAAAGTTGTAAAAAATTACCGAAATTGTATTCGGTATCAATTTCAACTCTATAACCACATGTGAAAAGAATCCTGGTAGGCGAATAGACAAACGGAAAGACAGACATATAACGAAGTGATCCTATAATTTTTTTTCTTTTTGGGGTACGGATCCCTAAAATGAATAAAAGCCATGAGTTTTGAAGAAATAAAAAAAGACTAGCACCAAGTTTGAGGATTAGCACAAAAGGTCTAATATCATTATAGAACCTTATACCTGTAACATCAAGGATTGGCCATAAATATTCACTTGCGCCAAGAATTAGGATAGAAATTGCGAGAGATCCGTCCCTACCTTTCATATATCTCACGTCTAAAATACGCAGGGGCAAAGGATGCACGCTATCGAAAGAATGTATCTTGAAAGTCTTCCCCTTTATCGCCAACATACGCTTCCAGTGACAGCGGGACGATGAATCTCGTGGAAAGTATGGCTTTTTAAAGTGATATTTGTTATATCATAAATAATCACATCCCAGTTTTCTATTAATCTCTGGAGACATATTATGTTGCAGAATGGTTTGCATGGTGGCTTCACGCATATTGTGCGTCGCGCAAATCATTTGAAAATATCTCGTATCGTTCAACGAATAAATTGGAAAGAGAAATCCATAGATTTCAAGGTTTACGAAATGATTCGATAAATGTGAAATTTTTTACCATTGATATTTGATGCTATATCACAGTGGACCACAAAATTGCACTTTTCGTTTGATGAATGACTCGTCGCCCTTTTTCAAACAGAAATCGACCTGTGATTGCGTTTTTTTCAGATGGGAAAAATTTTCCAATTATCGAAACTGTTTTTTTTGCACTCTTCATTGGTAAAAAACTATGCCCTCAGCAAATAAACACTAAAAAAGCATAGCAATGAAGACACATTTAAGAATTTTTGTTCAAGGAACAATATTCATCCTTCCGTAGAATGTCAAATATCCCTCCCTGAAGCAGTTGATTTTCCGATCTACCCTTCATAATCGCCGTCAATCATGGCCACACAGCACTGGTACAGCTCAGTAAAATGTCATGAATAGGAGCAATAGACAGCAGTTTCGATCTCTTTCTACCTCGTCAGTATTGCATACCCATTAACAAGATCAGGCCAGACTGGCACCTTCTCATCTCGGAAAGTTGAATATTGTTCCCTGAATAAAAATTCTTCAATGTGTCCACAATCAGCAATAATTTCACAAACAGTAATTGATGAAAATTTCATAGCACCATCTTCAACGCGAAGAGACCAATCATTAGAAATATTTCAGTCGACGTGCCAGTTCGAAAGCCTAGATCAGATATTTATTCATTTATGTGTCCATTTAGCAGAAAGAAACAAATCAGGATCAAATGAATAATACAACCCATGAAAAGTTACATGGTGTAGTGTATCTTCTCCTCTGTCATTCTCCCATTATTCACTAGTACTAACTCAGTTCGACCATGGAAGGAAATGCCTCCCCACGCCATTACTGAACCCCTCCGAAGTTTTCGCTTTGCCGGATATTGCATTGCTGATACCGTACCCCAGGTCGTCTGTATACAGGCATGCGTCTATAATTTGATACTAGACAGAACCTGGACTCGTCGGAAAAGTGAACATTCGACCATTCTGGAATACCCCAATTTGCATGTACCCTCGCAAACTTAAGTCTTGCAACTCGATGCCCTCTGGTGAGACGCGGGCCGGTAGAAGCCACCCTTGGTCTGATATCGTCGTCTCTGAGCCTGTTCCTAACACGAAGCAATGAAATATGCACATTTTTCGAAAGTGCAGGTTCATTTTGTAGCATTCAAGTCGTACAGTGCCGAACTCTACGTGAAGTTCAACCAAGCCAACGATCATCAACTGGTGTTGTTATCCAATTTCTTCCCTGTCCGGCCCTTCTTCCATATTCCCCTGTTTCGTGGTACTGATTAATTGCTCTTGAAATAGTGCTTTGGTTAACATTCAACAAGTTAGCCACGTAACGTTGGTTTCGCCCCTCCTCTAGAAGTGTTACAATTCTTACCTCTTTATGATCACTCAAATAGCGTCCAGGAGGTTCAGCAGCCATTACAATAAATTCAAAGATTCGAAAATCAACAACAAACACAGAAAACTTGCATTAATTTAGCGTGAAAACTGAGAAGAAATTGAATGAATACTGATAGTCAAATAAACTCATTCTTGCTTCAGTTGTGTTTGAGATCATATGGAAACAAATGTTACTACATAGATAAGATTTTTTTCCCTTATATGTCCAAAAACATATGTTGATAAAGAAACTGCGATCGAGCTGCTTAATCGATTGTGGAATTCAGAATAACAGGTGATGCTACAATTTTTGTGATGTGAGTATTGTTATAATATATATAGTATAGTACACATTCTTACATTTTGCTAAACAAATGTATGGTGAATTACACACACAAAGATGACTGATATATTTAAAGCTCAGAAGTTTTGGCCGTTCAAATATTCGTCCATACAGTAGTAGGATTTTGAAACCAGCTTCTGCTTTAGATATATTTGATGGTTCGCTCTACTCATTGCTTTCAATTCGCAGGGAAGCTTATTGTACAATTTCATTGCTGTGTGATTTATACTGATTTGTGAAGCATTAATTCTGTGATAGGGTATGATGAATTTATTATCATTTCGGGTTGAATATGAATGGTTGAAATTATTTTTTTGAAAATTATGTCCGTGATCGTGAATGAAAAATATGCATGACAAATTCCTGCAACTATCAGTTCTTTTAGCATCGCATAGTATCCGCACAGCATATTTCTGTTTTACAAAGATTTTTTGACTTTCAGCATGTCCTCCCTAGAAGATAGCACAAACTGTGGAAGCAGCCAAAATATGCAGTTCCTGCTGTTATTTTTGGGCAATTTGTTTCATTCTCCTCACGGTGAACGCTGGACAGTTTACTTACTAGATCTTGTATATGCTGACCGAACTTCAAATCTGGTTCCAGGGTGATTCCCAAAAATTTAAGGTGTGTATTTACTTTAGGGCGTGTTTCAAATATGAGTTCTTGGGTTTCATTTTCATTCATTCGCAGTTTGATTGTATCGAACCAATATTTTGCCTCAGCAAGTGTATTCGATGACAACCGATTCACTTCGTCGACGTCAGCGTCAATATTAAGAAAGCTGGTATCGTCAGCAAAAATGTTACAGTTACAGTTACATTATCAGGTAGATCATTGATACAAACGAGGAACAGCAGCGGACCCGAAATAGATCCCTGCGGCACACCATAGTTGATTGGCTGCCATTGGGAGCAGATACCCTGGAAGCATACTAACAGATACCTCTTGATCAAATCCAAAGCAACCCTTCTTATGCCACAAAAATCTGACTTTCAAAGTACTCCAAAATGGACTACACTATCAAACGCCTTGCTCAAATCGCAGGCCGAGAGTTTGCATTTTTTACCTTCATCAGCGCTATTTTGTTCAAGATCTGAGTCAGTGCAGTCGATATAGATTTCTGCCTCAGAAAGCCATGCTGCTGCTCCCGAAAAATATTATTATATAATGGAAAAAATTGATAAGTCTATCTTTTAGAGCTGTTTCGAATATTTTAAATATTGCAGGTAGAACTGATATGGGTCGATATTTATCCGATGATTTTGGGTCTCCTGCCTTGAATATTGGAGCTATTTTCGCATTTTTCAGTTGATCCGGAAAAGGGCCTTTGAGAAACATCTGTTTATCAAAAAAAAATTATTGGTTTTATGATCTGAAAAATTTTCTTCCATAGGTTGGTAAACATGTCATACGTATCTTTGGTGTCCTTTGCTTTCAAGATCTGTGTTATTCGAGGAATTTCACTCTCCGTTACTTTATTAAGGACAATTGAGTTCTCAACCCTTTCCGTGGCTCTCCTGAGGAGATTGAGTGGGTGTTCATTAGTATTAGAGCAACTTTCAGCAGCTTTTCTTCCTTCACTCAAAAAGGAGTTGTTTAAATCATCAGGTTTCAGTAAAGATGGAGTTTCTTCTTTCTTGTTATTCTTTTCTTTGTTGATTATATTCCATATCGCTCTTGATTTATTTTGAACTTCTTGTATTTTTTTCTCGTTCGAGTTCTTTTTGATTTCTTCCAGTTTATCCATATATTTCTTTTTTAAGATGTTGTATGCATCTTTACTCTCTGAATCTTTTTTCATATCTTTGATCACATCTAGAGCATCCAATTGATTTTTCAGTTCTACAATTTCCTTACTCTTCCTGTCGAAGATTTCCATCAACATTTTCCGAACATCATTGAAGGCTTCTTCAGCCGGTGGGGCAGATCTGTATGCGTCCCAGTTTTGTCTTTGAAGTTCCTCGTTCATTTTCGAGATATTATTATCATTTAATAATATAACATATTATTTCATTATCTTTCTAATCAACATTTTTTCCCCTTTTACAGGTTCATGATCATGGTTCACGTTCCCTTTCAGAAGCTGGGCTTTGTGATCTGACAAATGCGGTTGGAAGGTAAGTGTTTTTACGTTTTCTTCGTTTGAGAAAATATTATTAGTGTTTCAGATGAGTTGGACATCCTCGACGGCTGCTCCAACATTGGTCTCAATCCGAATTCTTCGAATAGGTCAATAAGATCAGCTCTATTTATACTAGGTTTGGGAAGATCAATGTTGCAATCTCCTGCCACATAAACCAATAAATATTCAATTTCACAAACCTCCCCAAGGCATTGTCTTATTTCATCTAGAAAATTTTCAATTGATCCTTGGGGAGGCCTGTAAACTGCTAATAGAGTTTTTTGAGTTTTCTGTTTATTATTCAACATATCTCGAGTATCCCCTCCTCCAAGTACATCTCGATTTGTTATAAGCGTTCAAAATTCAATTTTTCATGCACGAAAATAAGTGCACCCCATATCCATTTCTACTTGAAAAGTGTGACCCCACCCGGTAATTATGGAAGTTTAAATTTTCGCATATAGCTTTGTCCAAACAATGTTCTATGATAACTGCGATATTTATTTTTTTTCATTCAATAACTCTTCTAGTTGATCGATCTTCCCATTGATGGTCCGTTTATTCAAATTCAATAATTTAAAATCTTCATTGGTCTTGTCGTCCTCGACGGAATAGAAAAAACTAACACCTTCTCACAAGAATTCTTGCAGGCCAAAATTCTTCCCTATTCGCCTGGTCGAGTAATTCAAAGTCAATTCGAACTTTGAATGATGAGTTTGGACTTTCGTCTCTAGATACTTTTTCAATTTTGAATTTCCTATCAGGAAGCTTGCCGCTCAAGTATGAAGCTAAGTCGATTTCAGAGCACTCTTTATTAACTCTCCCGACAAAGAGCCATGCCTTGCGTTCAGCTGATCTTAAAGAACAGCGAACGTCATTAGTACCTCGTATTTGCATAGTTTTATGCGATTTCTTCCCTTTATTCTTGCGTCCTTTCTTACCATCATCGGTGTCACAAGTGATGTGAGAAGATAACGTTAAATGTTTTCTCTCCGTATTTTTGTGTTGCGCCACCTGATGTCGCGCTAATCTCTAATTTTTTATTATCGAAGGATGGAGCACTTGATTTCTTGACTGTTTTGTTACCTAACCCCATTGTGTCATTGTTTTTTGATTGTTTCTACAAGGAAATAAGGTCTTTCTGATCGACAATTCTTTCTTCTAAGTGACTCATCAAGTCACAATTTTTGAGTTGAGGCTCTGAATTTATGTAAGTAATCAGAAGGTTAGTACTCACGCATTTTCTGCATGGCTCTGATGTCTTCGGTTCAGATTCTTCTAACACATTTTCACTGTTACTGAAGAGAATATCGATTAAAGAATATGCTTCCTCAGATAAATTCGCACCTTCTGTTAACTTCTTGTGGATAACTATGAAAATTAAGTCATTTTTCTTCAGCTTTGAAAGCTGATCGTTAAATTGCTGTATGACAATGTCAGCCATCTTCCTAAGCAGATATATAACAGCAGTATATACATTTCATCTTAATCAGTACTAATAATAAATCGGCTTATAACTGTTCCAGTAACTGTTGTTTTCTAATTTCTCCGATATGTGCATCATTAGAAAGCCCATTAAATGATGACAGAGTGAAATAATCTCTTTCATTCACAAATAAGATAATGAAATTATTTCTCAAAATAACAATAATTTTCATGTAATCGGCAACAATCTCCATAATATACACTAAAAATCACGAAGCAAAAGAAATAAAAATATTCTTTATGAATTAAATCAAGAATCTCAATCTGAAAACTAACATACAACAAAGATACAAATTCGATTCGATGGCGAACATGAAAGGTTGCATGATAATATCCATCTACAAATAAAACAGTACATAAATAATGTATAAAGCAGCACGCACACTGAATACTAATCGTATTTCATTCATTCTAAGCGAATTTTTTCGTTATATTGAAAAGCCTACTACCCCAATCAGTTAATTCCAATGTCTTCATTCACACTGAATATTTGTGTGTCAGACCACGTTAAGGAACATTGACCCTTTAATTTAGTGACATTTGTTAGTTTTCTTCCCAGTTGATATTAGAATCAATATTATATACTATTGGCAAGCGTATCATTTGAAAACTGCTGATTCATTTCAAGTTATTCGTAATAAACTGAGTTAAATTCTTCTGAAGGTCGGATTTTGAACAATGAATGCTGAATTGTGAAGATGAGTGCAATTGCAAGTGGAAATATAGTATGAAGTCATCCGATTCGAAAGATGGAAATGTTTGATTCTTCAATCCTCATACGTTGATGCCAAAGTAAGCAGAACTGGGTAAAACTTATCAGTGGATCACGATCTGCTTCGACAGTCGGGCTGCTGTGGCAGTCCTCTAATACAGGGGTGCTCAAAATTGAACTGCTGGCGATATTTTCAGACTACTTAAAATCTACTGTGAGAGGCTGCAAGTATGTGTGATGCAGGGTTGTCGTACATACACGATACACCGTACCTACCTACCTAGGTAGGGAGTACCGTAGCATATATAGATATTAGCTTTCCGCACAATATATATTATTTTAGTCAAGGTTTGGGTTAGGTGTAGTTTGGTTCTTCTCTATGATATCAATGAAAAACACATAGTTATTCAAAATAGCGAGTTTATTTGTTGTTACAAAACAAAAGAGTTACATATGGTGTTCAACTTAACTAAGGGGTGGCTTTGGATGTTGAAGCGTGGCACTGCATGTCCTCAGCACACTTTTTATAGGATGGTACGTAACCACTGTGTGCTAATAGCAAGCATGATGACACACGAACGTCACTTAGTCAATTGCGATATTTTGACTCAATTATCTTCATTTCATCAATGCAGACTCGCACAAGTGAATTGACCCAAACATTGTCATCAGTTGAAGGACGATTTGCCTTAGATTCGGATATTTATCTCCAGATATAAAACACCAGAAATGTCGATCAGATGCTGCAGCTTTGAGATGTATATCTGATATAATCTGCACCAACTCATTTTCAACAGAACATGGGTTCATATTAAACTGACTTGCTATTTCAGTAGCTAATTCCCCAATGTTCTTACAGCCTTATATGTATCATAATTCAACTGAGGAATCCTTGCTTTCAAAGACGGAAAATGTATCAGATCCTTTTTTCAGGCGATCTATCAGAAAGTGCAATTTACTTTCGAATGCGTTTACTGCGCTAATCATCTCAATATTAGTTTTTCCTCTACCTTGAAGCTCCAAGTTAATGGTGTCTGAGTGCATTGTGATATCAGTCAAAAATGCCAAATCAGTCAGCCATTTTTCGTTTTTCAACATCTGAGTGTCATCACCTCTTTAGTCTAGAAATGCTGTTATTTCGGGCAATAATTCTTGAAACCTTCCTAGGAATTTTCCGTGACTCAACCACCTGACGTCCTTGTAAAGAACTAAATCAGTGTGTTCAGTTGACTCCCTATCTTCCAACTGGAACTTAAAGAGCCGCCGTTGCAAGCTACGTGCACGGATGGAATTCACAATTTTTGTTGCAACGCCCATAATTTCTTCCGTGTTTAAAACTTTTGGAAACAATACTTGTTGATGTATAATACGATGGAATGAAAAAATAAGGAAATCTTCATTATTTCGACACAATGCCACAAAACCGTTTTTTTTTAGTCATTGCTGGTGCTCCATTTTAAATGCACACTAATTTATATATAGGTTGCTTGTAGTTTTCTGCAAAATTGAAGAAAACGTCATATATATCTTCGACACAGGGTTTCTCCTTCAGAGGAATGATTGTCAAAAATTCTTCCTTACCCAACATGTCTTTGAATAACGAATAAAAATACACAACTGGGCAGTGTCTGTCATATCGGTGGATTCGTCGAACTGTAAAGAAAAGTATGTACATTTCATGATATCATGTTTTAGTTTATCTACCATGTCCTGACTCATGACTTCAATACGCCTTGTGACAGTCGGACGAGATAGTAGACATTATTTCTGTTTTATTTTTAAAATTACAAAAACAGTCTCACCCGCTTCAATAAATGGTTTCTTTAAACCAATCGATCTTCGAATGGTTAGATATGAGATATTTTAAATGACGCGATCGTAGCAGTTTTTGATTGTTTGGCGGGTTTTGTGAACACGGTTTGTTCTTTTTTCAAACACGATATCAGATCATGTACTTTTCATTTTCTTAATTGACCCTGTGGCGGAAAATTCTTTTTATACTTTTTATGAACCAGGATTCGCGATTGGGATCTCAGTCTGTATCATTGAAGCAAGGCAAGGGACTAAGTAGCTGACCAAAAGAGGAACACCTAGTTCAATAATTGAGGTTGTCCCAGTCCAGGGCAATGCTAGGTACATCACCTAGTAAAATCTGGACAGATCAGCAGAATTGGCCCTTTGCCAACATTGTGTTGAGACATGACAAGTTCAGATATCACAAGTGCAAGATAGCTCAGCAGAATAATGCTAAGTGCAGGGGTGGCACTTGAAATAGATTTATCTACGTCTGAACATAGTTTGTTAGACAAAGGTCATAAGTTCAACCCAAACATCTCATCCAAAGTCATAAAAGAAACCGCGGAGTCCTCACTTGCACCTTAACAACTTGTTGAACCTCATTTTATATCTTTCAAAGTTGCTGAGAATTTAACAAAACCAATCACAATATACAAATCAATAAATCACAGATACCGTAACAGCTTTAAATCGAAAACATTCAAAGCAACGATATAGTTTCAACCAAAGCAGATAAATCAAACGCCATAGTAATATTACCATAACTATTACATATATCAAAAATCCCGGACTTTCTTTAGAAATACAACATAAGTGCAATGCCCACAGGTTGGACATAGATATCCAAAATACATTAAGAACAGCTCTAAAAGAAATTCCACCGATTTCACTAGCAGAATCATTTTCTTCGTGAATAAAAATCCTCCAGAACTTTACGGCTCAACATATAAATTGACAAAAGAGTTTAATCTAGTATTCATAAATTAAACTAACCCAAACTTAATATTTAATAAACTCAATTCAATAAACACTGAAATTGAAACAGGTTTCAAATCATTCTCAATCAATTCAGATGTAGATAACATGTTTTCCATCATCCCAGGAGAGGTATGCCTTCCATTGGTCTCAGACATCTTAAACAAATCACACGTTTATCCGGTTGTACAAAATGATTTAATGTTTTTGCTCAAGTTGTGCCTACAGCAGATATATTTCAAATTCAATGACAAATTTTATGAGTAGGGAGAGCCCTACTACCTGACATTTCAATGGCGTATATTGAAGATGTCATATTCAATCTCTCCAAATGAAAATTTGTATATTTTAGTATGTCTTACCTAACCTAACCCAAAAATTACTCATATATATAACACACTGAGTTTTGATATATATTTGCATCCCTTGACATAACGCACCCAAAATCTCATAAATATGCTTCCTTCAATTCAAAGATTCATAAAGCTTTCTCTACCATTATTAGAAAAAATATGTTCAAGGAAGTGCCAACTATTAAAGAAATAGCTAAGAATAAAAGTTTTCCCTCGGATAAAATAATCGAAATGATCAGAAAGAATCAACAAAACGAGCACATCATAATATTCACCTACGTATAGAATCAACCAATACAGATAAGTACATTTCCTTAACATATTTTAGCCCTATCAGAGAGAAGAATGTAGATATCATTTCAAAACAGAATAAAGAGTAGCTTTCTAAGCCACACGGAACTTTCCCAAGAATTTGTCAATGGTAGAGATAAAACTGATGGATTTGACAATACTGGAGTTTACGAGTTGTCCTGTGTAGATTCTGAAGACGTTCATTCCAAACTAGATACAAAGAGCATCAAGCAGATTCAATAACCAGAGAACCGCCGAATCTACTTCGAAAGAAAAGGAAAATTTGGATGAATAATAATTTTGGAATTTTCAAGCAACTGACAATAGGAACGTTATTTTTGTTTGATTCTTTTTTATCCATTATCATCTCGGAAAACATTCCAGTAAAAATGAAAATTATCTCGATGAAAGAATGAAAAAGCTTGATTGTAATCTTTGTGTCGTATTTCAAACCTTACGAAAGCATACTCTAATACCTGATCCTTACTTATTTGAGTTTCTTAGTCATTTTCCGCTGAATTCTTAGAAAAATTGGACTTGGTATTGAAGCTTTCTTCAATCTTCAGAAATTCCGAAAAGATTGAAAAGCGATTGGGAAATTTGAAGGCACCAAGAAAAACTTTTGATATCCAACGATAGAGTTACATATCATGACATTATTTTTTGTAGAAAAGATAAGAATTTGTTATATGAAGAAATCCTCAAAAATCATGATTTTTCAATCAATCTCGATGATATTTTCAGTTTTTCAGTTCGTTCAACTCCTGTTATGAAAATAGCTAAATTCAAGAAGAATATAATTAATTTATTATAATTAAGTAAAATATTCTGAAATTTCACATAAAATAATGAGAACCAAAATTTCGTATCCTACATAAGAACAATATAATTCAAAAATCGACCGGTAATAAATGTTCATATCATTAGCTGAAATTAAATAATTGAGTCTCATATACGGTATACGCTCTGCGAAAATCAGATAAAATGCAATTTAAACTGCTTCAATATTTCCCCTGATACCAACACAGAAAGTTTACATCATGCACCAAACTTTTATTGCATGGAGAAAAAAACGGCATACCGGACATTAACTTTTCTACGAGATCCATTGTTTACTCGTTAGCAATTGCACGGACATTTCTCAAATAACATAAAACTTATACGACATGATGAAGGTAGAATTCTGTTCAAATATTTTGACAAGAATTTTTTATGTTATTGGATTCATTAAATGTTTACATGTAACCGTTTATTGCATTTTTCAGCTATCATCTTAGTTTACTGACGACTAGCAACTCAGATATACACTATTGGTAAACAGAATGGAGTCTACACTAAACATACGTATTGTGAAAAGTATGATTTCCTTATTTAACGAATGAATTATCGAATATAGTTCTGTTTGAAAATTTTCGGTCTGATCCAGAGAAGAGTAAGTTTGAAGGTTTTATATTAGTTCTAACATATTTTTCAACATAATGAAACATGTCCTTGTAACGTTTTAAGCTTCAAATTAGATATTTATCTCCTTTTAAATCAAGAAACTTTCGAAAATATCCATTTTGATTTACATATACGAAGTGTCTGTGCAAGATATTGCTGAACTGAATGAGATGATTTCCAAATAATCAATGAATGTCATAACAATAACAAAGAAATCAGTAAAGTATTTTATCGAATTCGTACTTGAAGGTCTAACCAATAGCTGGGGACAACTAATTCCTATGGCAAGATGATACGGGCAGATCCATATTATCCACTTCATTGCAGGTGAAGTTAGAAGTCCCATTCAGAGATATTCATCTTAACATTATCTTCTTGGCAACCATTGTGCGGTTTTCGACTGTGTCGCAGTTAAAAAACTCTCACATGAATCCCTTGACTGTCTCATTCCGCATACGCTTGCCCAGTAATTCTCTCGGCAGTCTCATCAATGTTCAAGTTTGGAAAAAGAGAGAACAAGTGAATTCACAGATGGTAAAGGTAGATTTCAATCTTATCTACCTGGTAGTTGCTGCTTTTTTGGCCTCTCTATCTGGCACATTTTTCATACATTGCTGTATATAGTAGGGCTTTAAGTTAGTGTGACCTTGCTTATTGTACTTAATTGTAATAATTACGTATTTATTTCAATGTGAGCCTTGGATTTCTCAGGTATCCTAGAGCATTTTCGCTGTCAAAGCCTTTATGTACCTCTGTTATTCCTCTGACACACAGGGGAATAAATCATGGGTTGCGCTAAAATATTCCTCACGGGCAATCGAAGAATTAGGCTTGTGGCCATGAATAACAATGCCTCTATCCAACCCACATTTGGACTCGTCTATTAACCAGATTCAGTCTTGCGAAATTAGTAGGTTACAGGATGTAGACCAAATCTCATGGATTAGAAAAATTGCGTTGAAGAATCCCCTTTTATAACGTAATATCGGAGTTGCATTATTCTGTTGAATATAGAGTACTAACAACGGCTGAAAAAATGGATACTTCAACACAATTAAGCGGAATGCCTCTTTACTTGTTTCCTAAGTGAACATATATTACATGAGTTACAAGATCCAATCATAAGTGTGAAGTCAATATGGTAATGATTGTTATTGTCAAGCCATCCTTTATAGCAAGAATGTGAGCCCTCGAATGCAAACCATGGAGCTCTAAATGATCTAGGTATGGTTTATGTAGCAATAGTCGGCATATTCGTGTCAGAACGAGAATAGAGAACAAGCTCCAACAGCGATTCATGCAAAGAACTCTTCTATTTCAGAGTATCTCACTAATGATGAATGCGGGTGTATATTAAGAAGAATACATCGATTTGATTGTTTATAGGAGAACAATGACAGAGTTCATAAATTTCAATTGGTGAACTTCGTTTATATGGACAACAGCTACGATCTCTTCATGACCATCAGCCATAGCTAGAAATCGTTGAGAAGAATTCATTTCATTATTGTGGGCTCAAATTTCACAGTAAAGTATAAAGACCCTCATTCTAATTAAGAGAGAAATAATTATTGTTGTTATTACGTAGGTTGTCTTTTAAATTTTGCACCTGACAAAATGAAACGAGTAACTTAGGGAAAACAATAGCTCTATTGTATTTAATTTTAGTATTCTCGATTAAGAGCGAAGCACTTTTGCATGCGCTCAAACCAAATTTCGATACACTTTTGTCATTCCGAATGGGATGCCTCTAAAACACACAAACCAACACTATATTCGTTTTTCATTCAGACTAGTAAGAAACATTTATAGAGAACCGAGCATTCTGTTTTCCTACTTAAAATTAGATTAACTTCATCACTAAAGTAGGTGGCGCCCTTCGATAATTAATTTTACATTATCACAACGTCTCATGACAGAGCACTCCAACGAAAATCAGGTAGTCTGTTCGCAAGGTGAACCTCTATATATATATATATATATATATATATATATATATATATATATATATATATATATATATATATATATATATATATATATATATATATATATATATATATATATATATATATATATATATATATATATATATATATATATATATATAATATAGAAATCTTGTAATATTGTCATCAAATCTTGTAATATTCTTCGTAGGTTTCTTTCCGAAAAAATAATGAGGTAGAGTCATAGGTTTTCTCTTTAGTTTATACTGCTCAGAGTCTCATTTCATATTTTATTTATTTGTTTATATAGATGTAATATAATTAATCTAACATTCAGTGTTACTTGACTAAGGTCCGTACACTGGATTTTTCCGGGAGAAAGCCTCTGACACTACTCGTTGGTACATTGATATTATTATCTGATGATGTTATAGTATGTATATATTCTGGTAGATTGATATATTCTCGTAACAGTTAACGTTATCCTAATATATAATTATTCCAGAATATGTTTTGATTATATTCATTGCCTGGCAATGGTATTAATTACCGAGTGGTGGTTTTATATTCTTTCATAAAATCAGTTTGATTGCATGAACAGATATATGGGTAACTCGTCGGGGTGAAACCCCTTTATATATATATATATATATATATATATATATATATATATATATATATATATATATATATATATATATATATAATGGTAATTAATACCATTGGGCAACTCGTCGGGGCCAAGCAAAATCGTTATATATATATATATATATATATATATATATATATATATATATATATATATATATATATATATATATATATATATATATATATATATATATATATATATATATATATATATATATATATATATATATATATATATATATATATATATATATATATATATATATATATATATATATATATATATATATATATATTTATATACCATAAAGGGAGATTGAGGTAGCCTCGGGTAGGGCTCAAAGTCTCTCCTGGAAAATTTCGCGGTTGATTTTTATTTCCTTGGTTGAAACTACCCTTTTTTAGAACTCAGCTGCTTCAAATTCCACTGTTCTAATATCCCGTAACTGTCGAATTCCGAGGTATTTGTAAGAATCCATGCGTATTTTTGGTGAGGGCGGTTCTCCACGACTTCATCAGATGTTGCAGGAGTCTGTTCACAGGATCCGAAACTCCATACAGCCCCAAGACCTCAACGAGCCACTTGTGTGGTACAGAGTCATATGCCTCTTTATAATTCATGCAGGCCAGTGATATGCTATGTAATTTCTTACAAGCTTGTTTCATGATGAAATAATCCATGACAGGGAGCTTTTTACATAATATGGTACCATCGTGACAGCCCCTCTGTTCCAGAGCTGAAATGTTATTCTTCTTCATGTATCTGTTCAGGTGGAGCGTTGTTATACCAGTGAGGATTTTGTAAATTGATGGTAGACATGTTATAGGTCTGTAGTTATTTGGATCCTGAGTGTCGTTACCTTTTGGGATCGTTGTTGTCTGGAATCAGAGCAGGGTTATCGAGGGCTTCTTGAAAGAGAAAGGCCAATTTGGGGTGTAGGCTACCAAAATACTTCCACCAGTAGTTATGAATTCTATCTGGCCCTGGTGCAGCCCAATTATTCGTGTTCCACAGTACCCTGGTTACATCTTCGCCTGTTATGGTTTTGTTATCCATCTTTACTTAAGGTTTCTTTCTTAATATTTGAGAATTACAAATAACTTTTTTTTAATATCTTTTCTCTGGTTAACATTCTAACTCTGCTGACAACATTTCCTCGTTAGAGTATTTGGCAATATTCAAACAATTGGACCCCGCAAAATTTTTACATGGTATACTATTCATCGGACCTTGCATTTTGCATCCACATAAATTCCAGTAGTCGCTCACTCCAAAGCATGTAAACTTTTAATAAAATAATCAGTTTAATGAAATAATCAGTGGAATTCTTGTCTTGAAGTTCGTGCTCAGCTACCTCGAAAACCGAGTTGACGAGCATTAATCATTCTGCCAAAACTTTAGAAAATTAGATACCAGTCACCCTGAGCATTAGGTCATTTTCAACCTCATATTCGTATTCAGCGACCCCAAAAACCAAAAAAAATAATGAAATTGGACTCGATTTCGCCCTCATTTACCGAGTATTCAATTTTTCACGGTATAGCCTTCCTAGATGCGCTTGGAAAAGTGCATTTTTCTTACGCAGAAATGCAATGTTCCAAATTAATTAATGAAAATTGTTCATAAATAATTTTCTCGAGGTCCAAATCTAGTGCGAGTTTTCGCAACAAAATACATCCTACTCTGCAAGAAATCGATAGTGAGCCCTTTTTGGGTGCTTCCTTTCCTCCACTATAGATACATTAAAATATCTTTCACAAAATAAAACTTGAAACTTTTCGCGGAAGAAGACAACGTTCTGAGACTCCCTCTTAATTTATATATATATATATATATATATATATATATATATATATATATATATATATATATATATATATATATATATATATATATATATATATATATATATATATATATATATATATATATATATATATATATATATATATATATATATATATATATATATGATGATTTATTATTATAAAGAAACAATGATAATAGCTAAAGCGTGGTCATGCACACTTCACAATATATGTGAAGCTGAACTATCTAACCGAAGTAACCTATGCTCTTGGTCCCTTATTAAAAACGGAAATAAATCTCCAACACAAAAAATTTTAAGACTACCTTCAATGAGAATATTTCCAGTGCTTCTATTCATAGCATTCAGAAAAGAACGTCAAGTTTATCGATACGAAGCAGTTTTCGGAACTCGGGACGAAAAATTATGGTATGCATATTCATGAATTGAAAGCGCAATGAATCTCAAAAAGTATTTTCGTTTTTCTTCGAGAGAAGCAGCGGTATCTTGGAAATGAAAGCATACATACTCGAACATAAATTAGATCATAACCGAACAAAGAAAACTTCAAACTGGAGAAACCAAGAAACTCTCTAATTTTCAGCATTCGAAAAAATTCAGTTTTAGGATAATCGATATTTGAATAATTGAATGAAAGACTCACTATTATACCCACGGCTATTTTCCGCATATTTATTTTATTATCACACTTAAAGAAATTCTACAAGAAGTATGAATAGGTTTGAGGTGCGTATAGGAAAAAAAATTCCAACGATACAGAGTGCACTTCTTCATTTCATTATTTTATATAAAACAGCTTGTATATTCTCAAAAAGTTTTCCATCAGTGAAAGACGACAAACCCAATAAAATAAAATAATATATAATATTGAAGTCATAAGGCCTTTTCGGGAATAATCCGAGGGGATGACGGTAGTTTGAACCGGACAGAGAAGGGACGCGGCGAAAATGCGGGGGCCGATGGCCCCCTCGAATAGTTTTTTTTCGGATTGTGGAACGAAATATAAAGTCGAAATGACGAGATTTCGTCGGAATCGGAAACCGAAAAAAGCCCCGAAAAAGCGAAAATAAAAAAGCTGTCCGATTTTTCGTGAGTGGAGTGAATAATTTTGTTGGACTTTTATGTCTATACATATTCCTTCATCGGATTCGATCGTTTCAAAACCTGAAAAAAAAACAAGCCTCGAGTTTCGCATGTTGCGCCGCAATAGTTTCATTCCCGTAGAACCCCGGGAAAACTGGAAAATCTTAGATCCAACGAAGAGCTATGGGCGGACTCTTGCAAAATTTCGCTCTACATTCCTCATTTCGAGAATCTCTGATTGCCAGAAATAAAAGAAATTCACGAACGTCAAACAATAAAAAGAAGGGTTTTTTTTCATCCGTCCTACTTATACGGGGGTAGCGGAAAGAGATATTCGGGTGTCGAACGAACCCTACATATCTCCAGATCAGGTCCGCGAAGAAAAATCGTTACGCTACGACTTCACTTTCGAATTTGAGAGGATTTTTGAGACCTCTATTTTCGAGAAAAAAACCGAAAATGCTCGGGCTGGGCCAGCTACCCCTCCTACCACTACTACGATCGCTATCAAAGCTCGGTCGTACATTCGATCTGTCGAAATAAACAATTCCGAATATTATTTCATCAAAAACATTAACGAAACTTGAAGTAATGTTTCGGAGGTAAGCAAACGTAGTTGGATGTGTATTTTATCCATATCTATATATATTCCGTTCAAGCGAAGAAATCACTCTTTAAATTTATATATTCAGGATTCTGTGGTTAGGTTAGATGTTTACCTAACCTTTTATTGTAATTACACAGAATATTATAATTATAGGAAGTTATGATACTCAAAATAATGTTTTAAAGGTAAGTGAATGTGATTTAATGCTCATTTATGTATTGTAATGTGACTTTTTCAGCATGTTGAAAGAATAAACTCAGCATTTACGTATTTCATATTTATTCATATTCAGTCCTAGTTATTCTTACCAATATGTGGTCTAAGAATCTCACTGAATAAATGGGATTTTTAATCGAATCAATTAGAACTATCTAAAGAAATGAGGGATATTCAAATATAGCAATGAAAGAAGGAACAATAATAAATAAAATATTTTAAACTGAATGCCTGCAAGTCTGGGTCTATTTTATTCAATTCTTGTTTCAGTTGATATAACAGAAAGTATGTGTGATCTACAATTCTCCATAATTACATATTTATTCGGAAAGTTTGAGAGAAATTTAGGAGAGTGATTCATTGAATGTGAGTTTTACTTTCGATACATAATTTCAAATAGTTTTTATTTCTGAGGTATTTATTTTCAGGTTACAATCCACTTGATGAAATGAAAGTATAAGTTGGACCCACTGTAAAAGGTAGGAAAATAAAATGAAAAATAAGCAGAGTGTGGCAGTCTGATTAATAATAGTTATGGTTGAGGCCGATGGATATCCTGGAAAGATGTAGACCTCTGACTCGGAAAGAAAGATATTAAGTAAAGGGAACTTAAAAAATTCCTGCAACTCTTAACTTCAAAATCTATTTGTGGAACAATTGTTCATATACTTGACATGAAAAGTTTCTCCTGTGTCATTTCGTAAGCGTATAAGGTACATATCCTGAGTCACTTCAATTCATTACACATTCTTCTGTATTTCAAAAAATTTTGTCGAAGCTGTTGAATGAATAACTTATACTCTTCATTGATTCTCTCTTTTCTTAGTGTTTGTGGGAAACTCAATGTTAAAATAAGGAGAAGCATCATACGAAGCTTTATTCATTTATTCATTAATAATTTTTGCTCGAGAACGGCTGGAGATACGAAAAAATTACAATTGGCAAAAATGTTTCTAAATTGAACGAAGATGACGAAAATTGATTGTACGCTGATCGGTGGCGTACTGCAAAAAAGTTTAGGGGGGCAAAATAAGACATAGCTCCGGAAAAGAAAACACCTTGTAGATTCTAGTAAATGGATATAGGACGTGTAATGATGGAGGCTGTAAGAAAAAGCTTGCATTCCAAGTTTGGGCTGAATATCTTAAAAACTGCAGGAGTTTTGAAGGAAAAACAACAGCAATTTTCAATTCAAGAAAATTACATACTTCCTGGATAATTCAATAACTACTTGACCAATGGTGTGTATAACAGTTGAATGTGTTTGAAACTCCCTTTTTTCACAGGTAGGCGATAATAGTACTCATGAGTTTGTTGTAGTGAAATAAAAGGTACTCAAACATTCAGACATTCATTCATTCATTTCAAACGAACATGGATTGGAGATGTACACGCAAGTAACTTTGAAAGTGCTTATAACGATTTGTATATTGTTTTCGTTGCGAATGGTGGTAAAATTATCAATTTATTTGCACAGCAAGTTAGCTCGATGAGAATGAAGTAATATATCTAACCTTTAATTTTTCATGAACATGAATATTTTGTCAACCATTTCATTGAAAATTGTATTCGAGATTATCCTGACTGTTTCTTCAATTTACACTACCATCAATACTGTAATATAAAAGTACAATTGAAAAATATAAGTCAAATACTTGATTTGTTTTCTAACAGTGTGAGGGAAACTTTGACTCTTTTCCAAAATTTTCAGTCATTATTATGTACTACCTGTTCTGCTTTGAAAGTACTTGCCAGCTGATAGTTAAGGCCGTAAGATTTTGTTTTCATTTGTTTGTTGTTCACTTCAATTCAGAAATTTCTAATGCATGAATCTTATTTGAATCAGGATAGTTCAGTACAGGAGGCCAATCAACAATTTAATACTGAAGATATGTACATATCGAACTTTCTGAAATAATATTTGGCTGCAGTGCTATTTCCTTAGAGATCTTGGTGATTAATCGATGTGTTTTTCAATAATCATGCTTGAAAGTTCTAATTTTATCTTATGATAGCTCTATTAGAAGAGGTTGAGATTTTAAAATTGAATGTATCTCATTGAATTGGAAGTTCTGGATAGTATTCAAATTTGTAGGGCAAATGAACCAGTATCTTCAAAACAATACTCGAAGGCGCTATAACGATATGTGAGGGGATATACGAGAAATCCATAAGATATGAATGGCAGTAAATATAATGAGTCGTTCAGTATATTTTTCGTTGGATATAAAAATGAGATTTTAATGATCTCACTAGTTGTAATTGAATCTAAAAGACGTGGGTTGTTCAATATAAGTTTTAATGATATTTTATTTGTAGTTTTTCTGAAACTAGAAATATCGTAATATTTAAAGCCCGCTGAAAATTATTTTATATTATACTCGACTCAATTCTCTTTCTATCACTGTTGGATAAGTTCTGTGTGATTGAAAATTATTTGGAACTTTCTAGTTTTTTCGGTTTTGTACTATTTTTCTTACAGTTCAGAGTAAAAATGAAAAAGTTTGCTATTTAAACTATCTACTAGGCACAGCTTATTTATCTTGTCAACAGTTGGTTTAGGGTGCCATGCACAAGGTAATTGAATAATATGCAGGATGTTACGTTTAATATGATAACGTTATTTACAGCTCCCGTTAAATAAGGGATCCTGTGTTGTTGGAAATATATTTCATATTGATAATGAATGAGATATGTTGGAAAGAGATGCAGTTCTTCTATACCCAGTCAGTAAAAATATTTTCAACAATTTATAATCTGTAAATTATTGACGAAGTTATTAAGATAAACAAAGTTTTTTAAACAGAGGCTCAACAACGCGACAAAATAAGGTTTTCCATGAAGGACATTGAATATTTTATGAATTGTTGTTTTTCTCGCTTAACGTGAATTTGAAACATAAAGAAATAAAGTTTTTCGATAACAGATATTGAATAATTTACAGATTATTGAATTTTTGTCTTGCAGTCTCGTTTTAATAATGATTGCCTTCAACAACTCTTGTGAAAGTACTTAATTATTCATAAGGTATTGAATGGTTACACTTAAAGAAGTTTATCAATTTTTTATCATACGAGAATTGTAAGAAAATTCCAAATTTCGTATTTATATTTGACTCAACTCTTTTCTAATCTCAACATGGATATTATAAAATCTTTGAGTGAAAAAAAATGTTCATTTCCTCGTCGTTGAATGTAGAATACAATGTTCTATAGCCTACAGTTTCCTTGATTGTATTTAACTACTTTTGGTGCTCATATTTAAGGTTGTATTTCACAAATTCACAACAATAACATTGATATGGATGGAACAATATTCATGTGATAGATAAACAAAGATGAATGATGAATATGAAATTTTCGAAGAGAACACATATATTAAAGAATTGACTGGTCTCACTTCTTCCTGTTATTTCTTGCCTTTTACACACAACCAAATTTATATGGAATCACTCGGTATTTCACATTATTGATTGTTTTTAACCATGGGTCTTTGACTACTTGTGAAGAATGAAGTTTTTCGTTGTAAGAACACTGAATAGTATGATAAGAAATGTTGAATTATCACCACATATTCGGGATATTGTACTCAGTCATCACTGAGATTTGAAGCACTGAATTTCGAAATTTGAAAAAGCCAATGATCATAATTGAAAATGCTTTACGTTGGATTGTCCGATGTGCAGAGCGGTTGAATAATTTCTCTCGTTGAAGAAGGGGTGACACAGAGGGATAAATTGGCCACAATGGGAGTATCAGAAGAGGCAAATTCAAAAAACCTATAGCCAATACGTCTCTGAAATATAGGCCTAGAAGAAGTCGTAGGAAGATTACTTCTGAAGAACAAGACGGCTTCTTGTGTCAAATTGCAAGAAGAGACCCTAGTGCGTCGCACTCCATACTCCAAAGGCAATTTCTGGAAGCAACAGGCATCAGTGTATCAATCGAAACGATACGTCAAAGACTTTGTTCAAGGGGTTTTTACAGCAGAAAGTCCTAAAAAGTTCCAAAGCTAAATATACAACAAAAACTTAACAGACTTAATTGGTGGATCGAGCACCAAAATTGGAACTCTACATTTTTCGTTTAAAAATCAATTGACAACATTCAGCGAATTTCTGCATTAGCAGTCAGCCCTATCAGAACTCCAGGAACCAGCTTGACTGTTTCCCAAATGTCTCAGAAATCCCAAACCCCAAAAACCTCTCTGGGAAGAACTGGCACAATTCTGAATCAATATTCGAGTTCGACCCCTCAAAATGATAGGAATGGTTCAATCTACTGATTGAATTACAAAATGGATTCATTTCGACCGCGAAAAGTGTTTTAATGCACGGGTATAATTGTTAATATTTGAGGAAAACGGCCATTTTGAATTCGATCGGAAATCAAATATTAGGTTGGTTTTAATAAAATACGTTTCTTTGTCTTCTAAGAATATCTATGAAAAACACAACAACTTCAGGGGTGCCAACGCCATGAGGTGAAAAAAATATTTCGATTTCAGCTGAAAATCAAAATGACAAAAATTCTTCACGCTACTTTTTCACCAATTATTGGAATATATTGTAGATCAATATGTCAAATTTTTCAGAAAAGACTGATTTATTGACTGAATGCCCCATTCGAATTTTTTATTGAAGAAAAAGCGTTCTAGCGATCTTGAAATAATGCTCATTTTCGAATGAGTGAGCCATATTAAATTTCACCGAAAGTTAAATTTCTATAAAATTTCTGAAAAACCTAGTCCTTTGGCTTTCCAATGAAGCAAGAACGAATGATCTAACTCAAAAATTGCGAAAGTTATAACGGAAACAAAAATGTCCAGTTTTCTCTGGCGCACCCTATATATAACCCTCAATGTACATAACTTGTTCATGCCTATAGTCCTTAACCCATACTGTTTCATGCATGTCATAATTTACAGGTTTCTTTCTCTTATAAAATTTTTGTTTAGCCTGAATATTTACAATTTTGTTTCCTAAATTACTATCATTTTTAATTACAAATCTTTCTTCTCTACCAGGTAATAAGATATCAAATTCAGTTCATAGATCTCATCCAAACATCACTTTGGCAGAACAGACTCCAGTGGTACAATGTGGTGAGTTCATATAGTCTTATAAAAATCTGGATAGAATATGATTTGTATTATTACCAGGATTATTGTACAACGCCATCTCAATATCTGATTTAATTATTTTGGCTGCATTTTCATCAGCCCCATTCGAAGCTGGATTGTAAGGAGCCGTTATTTTCCAGGAAATTTAAAAATCCGATGATGTGAAAGCCGTACCATTATCAGAAACTATACATTCTGGAATACCAAATCTCTACATACTCCTCAGCGCTAAAATAACTAAATTTGAATTTGAATATGTCACTTCAAGAGCTTTAACCCACTTACTATACGCATCTAAAATAACAAGGCAATATTTACCGTTAAATGAAAAAAAAACCGCCTAACTACATTACTAAATTCAACATTGAATCTTTACAAAACGAAAGTACTAAGAATCTATACCAAACACGACTCGAGGAAAAGATCAACCTTAACCCTATAGTAGACACAGACAACATAAACGCCGCATGGAATAAAGTGAAAAACAACATAATTAACAGCGCAAAAGAAGCAATTGGCGATCGAAGAATCAATATAAACAGTCATAGAAAAGATAAACCATGGTTCACACAGGAAATCAAAGATTTAGCAAAAGAAAAGAAGAACGCATATATCAGATATGTCAATCACAGAACACCAGAAGAGTACCAAAGATATCAAACAGAAAGAAATAGAACAACGAACAAAATTAAATAATTAAAAAAATATATTGGAAAAGATTTATAAATGACATGGAACACGACTTACGAGGGGCACAGAAAAAGGTATGGAACATGTTGAGAAACAGGAAAAAACCAATCACCGAATAATTGCAGATCAATGTAATAAAACCAGAAGAGTGGGTGAAATATTTCCAGAACTTATACCTAGGAGATAATGATAACGGTAACAATGAGGAACAAGAAATTGAACAACAAAACACACTCTACGAAGAAACAGGAAATGACATTATCAGCCTAGAAGTACAACAAGTAATCCATAAATTAAAAATAGAAAATCACCCGGTCCGGACAACATAAATAACGAACAAATTGAATATGGGGAGTAGAAATAACAAAAATATTCCAAAAAATTCAAAACAACAAGGAGATACCAGAAGAATGAAGAGAGAGCATAACAATACCCATATACAAAAAAGGCGTGAAGACAAACCCAGCAAATTATAGAGGCATCACACTCCTTAACTCTGCATCGAAACTACTCACTAAAATTCTATCGCAAAAGATATATGACAAAGTAGGTGTGTCTGAAGAACAACAGGATTCCTACCAAATATATCAACAACGGATGCAATTTTTATATTGCGGCAACTGGTGAAGAAGTCCATAGAGTTTGACAAACCGATGTTTATATGTTTTATAGATTTGGAAAAGGCATTCGACAGAATTCGAATGAACGATGTGATCACTATCCTTAGAAATAAAACTTAAGCAATAAATACATAAACATAATCAAAGAACCAAATAACTCTAATAAGACGAAAGTAAAAACTACACAGGGACTTACAAGCGAGATCGAAATTAACGCAGGCATTAGACAAGGTGACAGCCTCAGCCCATGTCTATTTAATTTAATCATGGATGAAATAAAAGCAGGTGTTAACCAAATGAACCAAGGCTATAGCATGGGTAACAAAACTATGAGAATACTGTGCTACGCAGATGATGCTTTACTAATAGCCGAAAAGAAGGACGACCTACAACGCCTACTACAAAAGTTCAAAGTAACAGCAGAAAAATATAACATGGTAATATCAACACAGAAAACCCAATCGATGGTAATAGCGAAAGATCCAATTAGATGCAAACTAGTAGTGAACGACCATATAATAGAGCAAGTTTCACACTTTAAATACCTAGGAGTAGAAGTATCGAGCGATAGGCAACTATTACAAGAAGCAAGACAGCAGACAATGAAAGCATCGAGAACATCTGGCTTCCTGAGATATATAATCTGGCGGAATAAGTACATAAGCACAGAGAGCAAAGTCCGAATCTATAAAACCTGTGTGAGACCCGTGATGACATATGCGGTTGAGACAAGAGCTGAGACAACAAAAACAAAACAACTAATGAGGACAACAGAGATGAGAACACTAAGAGCTCTAAGAGGTATTACACGCAGAGATAGAATAAGGAATAAGGATACGCTAAGGGAGCTAGGTGTCCAGGAAGTGGTGAGGTGGACAAGAGCACGTCGACGCCTATGGAGAGATCACGTAGACAGAATGGGCCCCGAACGTATGGCGAAGTGGGCAAAACACAAAACCCAACACTAGAAGACCCATAGGAAGGCCGAAAAGCGATGGCATGAGTGCTGGAGCTCCGGTTCGCAGCAGGGCTGTAACAGAAAAATAGGACATCGTCCTATTTAAAGAAGAAGAAGAAGACTATACGCATCTAAAATAACAAGGCAATATTTACCGTTAAATGGCCCGAAATGATCGATATGAATACGTTGCCAAAATACATTCCACCAATTCCAAGGTATTACTTCGCCCTTTGATTGAATGTTACCCAATGCAGAAAATACATCCCATTTTTCACTATTTCCTCAATATTCCTATCAAAATCTGGGCACCAAATATATTTTCTTGCTAATGATTAATTTCACAATACCCATGCGAATTGAGTGTAATTCACTTAAAACCATATTATGTAATTTGTACTACTTCAACTAAAACGGAATCTTGTTCTGTTTCCTTTTTACTGTTTCAAAATTTGATTTAATTACATTATTACAGAATAAATTTATGTAATTCATTTCTATACCTTCTTCTCTAACTTCATTAACTCGAATTGGCAATCCCGAAAAACTATCCGCTTGATTTTTCCCAGACTTCACGATCTGAATTTCGTAGTCATAATTTTATAAGATTACCACCCATCGACGAACTCTATTCGCTGAGAATTGAGGGATCACTTATTTGTGACCAAAAATAGTTATAAGTGGTTTATGATCTATTACTAGAATGAATTTCCTACTGAAAAGATACTGATTAAATTTTCGTATGCGTAAGAAATAGGTCTCTATACTCCTGATGGTAATACATGACTTAAAATACTACCAATGCCGTAAAAACTGGCGTCTACTGTTAATTTCAATTCTCATTCCCGATTTGAATGAATTGAAACGTTGCTTGAAGACAAAAGAGATTTAATTTTATTGAAACTTGCCTCATATTAAGGTGACCAATACCATTCAACACCTTTTCTCAGTAACTAATATAATGGTTTTAACTTGTCCAATACATTAATTAAATACATTACAGGAATCAAATCCATTTTATCTGTTCTTATGCTCCACGGCCTAATGATCTACTATTTTGAAGGAACAGCAGGTTTTTATGAAGCCCCGAATTGAGTGAAAACGAGCCACGAAGAAGCCTTATATCAATCAGTACTGATTTAAAATACGGTTCTCACAAAGTACAAAGAAGAGTAAATACTAGCACTCGAAAAAATCGTTATTTTGTCAATTCAGTTTCATTGCTTTTAGATTGATCATCGAGCATCTTGTAGAATAAATAGCATCGAGAACTACATTGTCCTCAAAATATAATATCTTCGTTGAAGTGGAAAATACTTAAATTTGAGTCAATTAGTTTGAGTAAAGAAGATGACATTATAATTCTAAAATTTTCGATAAGAAAGATCATAGCTCTATGGTTAATGTAGATAGGACCGATCTCGAATGAAAAAATTTTAAGTGCAGAAATTGGAAAGTTGTAGTCGATGTCTGGTATAAGCGGAAATAGTACGGCTCTGACAACAGTTTCAAATTGTAGATCAGATCTCTTTATTCTAATGTCAAAATTTGAAATTCTTCGATGAATCAGTTCCCCAGATACTTTTAATGGCCCGTTTCGCACGGACACTCTGTATACCTTGTAGAAATAGCTGCGATCTACGCGAAAATATTGTCCTGGATTATCAGGGAGTTGTGTTGGATAAACAATTCAATATAATTTCAATCAATTTTTCAAAAAAAAAATTCAGGCTATTTGAAATTATTCAGAGCTCTGTTTTTTCATTAATTCAATATTAGATAAGAGATTAACAAAACTTTTTGATGGATAAGTTTGAGTTTTTTCACAGCAACAAGGATTGTTTGTTTGATTTTCCTTTAACGTGCTCTATTTCTGCCTTTCGGCTAATGACACGCCAGGGAATTCTATCACCTCACTAACTCGGGAATTTTTCCGAACCGCTCTCGTGTCGGGGGAAGGGATCTTCAATGTCCAGCACATCTCTGTTAGACAGGACCGACAGCTTTACATCTCCTCCGAAAGATGGACACTCAAGCGATTCCCAGAATCTGAAAAATCGCACCGACTTTGTGAGGACTGAACCCAGGTAACTCTGCGTAGGAGACGAGAATCATATCCTATACGCCACCGAGTCGGCAACAAGGATTGTTCGTCCTGAGTATCAATTTCAGCTCTATGTCTGCACGTGTTCCTGCAAAAAAATTCTTGACAAACAGACAAATACAGAGACTGGCCGACAAACGGAATGATTCCATGCGGGTTCCTTCTCTTCTTTTGTAGTACGAAGCAACGAAAAACACCCAGACATCTCATTTGCAACATTTCGCAATTCCAAAATTATCAGCGTATCGTTTTCATCCTGAATATTCAATTATTTCACGGAGAAGGAAGGAAAACCATATTTTAATGAGATCGCGCCTTCGTTTCGGATTCCGTTTCTGGTCCTCCGGGGTCAATTCGTTAATTTTCACTGCGAGCGAGAATATAACTCTTCAGTGAGGTTTCCGATGAGTTGAATAACAGGGATCCTTCCATTTCAGTATTTGGAACTTTGGTCAACACAGACAAGCTATTGATTCTGTTGAAATAGGCAATAATTTTGGTAGTCTCTGAAGGCCTAACATTTAAATGAGCTTATTGATAACGGTTCTATCATAAACAGGGTCTATAGACACTGAAAGTGTGGTTACTTCCGGTAATAGGGACAAACTATTCATAACGAAGATGAAGTAAAATATATTTTATAAATTCCACAGTTTTATTTTTACAAATATGACCGGTCAGGTAATTTTCGAGTCGAACAAAAGGAAATGAACTTACACAACCTAATTTATATGGAATCACTCGATATTTCAAATACTCAGGGATTTTCGAAATTTCGAAGGATTGTTAGAATTGATCCTTTTTAAGATATTTCATTTGGAAAAAGAAATAAACTAAGATATTTTTTCAAGGAAATAAAGCTATGGTATTTAGATTTTTACTATGACCGGTTTCACCACACTGTGGCTTCATCAGATAGATACAAACTAATGAACAGAGTTATTCCTTATATATTATTCTTATTTCCTTCTTCTTCTTAGGGGTGCCTTATCCGTTCCGGACATTGGCTAACATCATGGCAATTCTCACTTTCTTAACTGCTCCTCAAAACAGCTGAGTTGTAGTCAATCCGAACCAATCGTCCAAGTTCTTCATCCACGAGTGACGTCTTCTTCCAGGACTTCTTTTCGCTTCAAGTTTTTCCTGAAGGATTAATTGTAGTAGTCGATATTTGTCGTGTCGCATTGTGTGGCCAAGATATTGTAGCTTCCGTTCGTTCAGTGTTTGAACAATTTCCCTCTTCTTGCCCATTCTATTTATGATCTCCTCGTTGGTAACATGCTGCGTCCATGAAACTTTCAGAATACGTCTGTAGCACCACAACTCAAAGCGTTCAGTTTACTAATAACTGTCTCATTGAAAGCCCACGACTCTACTACATACAACAAAACAGAGAAAACATAACACCTGAGCATTCTGACCTTAAGATTAAGTGTTAGATCTCTGGCAATAAACATCTTTTTCATTCTTAAAAATGTCACTCTGGCCTTCTCAATTCGGTACAATACCCTTGTAGCCCCACGAATCATACACAGTCGTTCCGAAATAGCTAAATGTGTGGACCTGCTGTACTCTCTCCCCATTGACAGTGAGATATCCCTGTATGCCTATTCTTTTGGTTACGAACATATATTTTGGTTTTGATATATTTAGATTCAGGCCGTATCGTTCTGAGTGTTCCGTAACCCTTTCTACTAGTTGTTGCAGATCTGTTAAGCTACTGGCTATGATAGCAGTATCATCTGCGTAGCGGATGTTGTTTATTGGTTATACCTTGTTGACCTTTTAGGGCTTCACGAAAGATTCCCTCTGAGTACAGGTTGAACAGTGTTGGAGAGAAAACACATCCCTGTCGTACTCCACGACATATTTCCATCTCCTCCGAGATGTTCACATTATCCAATTTCACTGTCGCACGTTGTTCCCTGTACAGATTGGTGATAACTCTTATATCCTTTTCATCGATATTAGATGTTTTAATATCTGGATGAGTTCGTCATGCCTGACATTATCGAACGCCTTGGAGAAGTCAATGAAACAAATGTGAACATCCTGGCTCATATCTCTGCATCTCTGGATTAGAACTTGCAACGAGAATATGGCCTCTCTAGTCCCAAAACACTCACGAGAACCAAACTGCGTTTCAGAGATATGTTCCTCGCATCTGCTGTATATTCGTCGGTGGATAACCTTCAGAAAGAGCTTAGTTATATGATTCATCAAGCTTATTAGTCGGTAGTCGTCACATTTCCTAAATGTCGTCTTCTTTGGGATGGTCAGGAAAGTCGAAATAAGACATTTTCTGGGAATTTGGCCAGTATCATAGACGTCGTTAAATAGTCCTGTCAAAAGATCCAGGAGTCCGTCATTGTCCTCAAAGAGCTTTAACAATTCTATATAGATGTTATCTGGGCCAGGCACCTTCCCACTTTTCCTAGTCCCCAGAGCATGTAGTACTTCATCACGAGTTATTGATGGTCCGGTGGTTGCTTGTGATGCACGTATTTCAGAATCTCCGAAGATATTTAATATGTAGTCTTTCCATATTTCTAATTCATCAGCGTCATCTATAATAACCTTGCCGTCGTTGTCCATTAAGGTTATTTCCTACTTAATATTAAATAAGGTACAAGTACAAGGGGTATGTTGGAAAACCCATCGGAGTTGCTTACTATATGAATTAAAAGAGTAAAGAAGAAGGATTTAGATCTAATTGACTATCAAGTAACCTACCTGAATTCTTTTCTTTGTTAATCTCTAAAATTTCCTATAGATTAGTTTTTGGCTATTATTTTCATTTTGTAAAATTTTGAAAGTATCACTAAAGTTATGGTTTTCTTCGAGTAAGTGATGAGAATAATGACAATCTGATTTATGATAATTAAAACTACGTTTGTGCTCGGATAATCTAACTCTGAAATTTCTGAAAAATCTCCCAATATAAATTACAGTACAATCCCCGCAAGACAGTTTATAAACACCGGATTTATTACCTTCATCAATTATAGATTTGCAGTTTTTGTTTCATGTGATAGATTATTGCAAGCGTTCGTTATATTGTACTCTTTTATTATTGCAGATTGATGCTTGCATATTTTTCCACCGATACCGATGGGACAGGTACATATATTACTCTTCATATCCACAAAGTAAATGACTCCTTCTTGAGGCCTGCTTAGGACATGGTACTGCATTTCTCCCAATTCTGTTGTCTGATTTGGTAATACATCTTTTGCATTGGGAGATAAACGATTCCAGGTTGACTTGCTCATCTCACTCATTATCATTAATGACTGTCGATAATACTAGCACCAGTCATGAGTTCTTTCAATTTAATTGGCAACGTATTTTTTGTATTGTGGATATTTATGGTTTTGGCAAAATAAGTTTTCTGCTACACATGCTTCCGTTTTTGACACAAGTATATTTCTGAATAATGTATATAATGATTGTCTATCTTCTTTTTTGATTTCATTTTAACGAGTTGCAACCATTTCCATACGGCTTTCAAAACATGAAAACTGCAGAGAAGTTAAGTGGATTTCTTCTTCTTATGACGCCGTCTCCAAACGAAGGTTGGCGATCCGATTGACAATAATTGTTTTCGACACTGCAGCTCTAAAAATTTCAGTGGACGTTCTTCCAAACCACCTCCGTAGATCTTTCAGCCATGAGTTCTGGCGTCGTCCAACTGATCTTCTTCCTTGGACTTTCCCCTCAATAATCAGGCGAAGGATCTCATATTTTTTGCCGCGCTTGATGTGCCCGATGTACTGGAGCTTTCTTTCTTTGATGGTTCCCATCAACTCTCGTGATTTTCCCATTGTATCTAGGACGTTTATTGCGGATTTAGGCCTATATTTTTGTAAAATATGTCGTTCTACTAAGTCATCATCTGTCATAATCACTGATGGTGAAAGTTTGAAAGGCATTATTTCGATGAAGTCTTTCAGAGCATAATCAAAAATAGCGGCTTTCTGGCTGTTTGTACCTATACTTGCTAACGGTATACCCCTAGCAGGAGATTGAGTTGCAGAGAAATACAACTTACGATTTGGCACATCGCAATTACTTGTACTTGTACGAATAATATTTCTGATGACTGAATTAGGTGTCTTGCAGCAAGTAGCATTATTGGAGTGCATAATGCAACAGTATAGTCGTCTGCATTATGGGTTATCTTATAAACTATATCGATGGATTGTTTAAGATTCTCTTCGAGCCTAAAAAACATATTTTCACCTAACCTTTCTCCATATTGGTGTTTAAAGTGAGATTTCCACATATTTGAAAAATCTTTACATGGAAAATGGTATCTACCGCATACAACTTCATAATATTTGTCACCTAGCTCTTCCATTTCACTCATGCCGAAATATTATAAGTTGATGCAACAGAATGTCCTTTTTGAAACAATCGAAGAATTTTTCTCTTTGTTTCTTCTTCAATTCGTCTTTTTGTTAAAGCAGCTACACATGAACTGTATGGTTGTGATTATTATTCAAAGTGATTATCCATGGCCATTCTTTTAACAGGGTGTCAACATGCTTAAGTCTTGTTCTCGAATGAAATTCTTGTTTCTTAATATCAACTTGCAATAATGCTGGACAATTTATATTTCTAGAAGGATGTTCTTTCTTTTGGACTTCTTTCAATTTATTAATTTTTGTTTTGAACTGACAATGATATAATCTTTTGAATACGTGCTGTCTAGCTTTTTCGATTGGTGTAATTGTGGTCCTAGTGATATACCATGTATTTTTTGATTTTAGTTCCAGATCAGTAATCTATTGCTGAAAGACATGCATTATAAAGAAATACCCTATTTTATGGAGAAACCCTGATAAATCCAAATGGCATTAGGTATTTAAGAATTCAAGAATTAACCTCGACGTAGTTAAGTCATTTTTCATGAAAACTTTCAACACATTTCAAATTTCTCATGAACATGGTAGGTGTCCAATGAAACATTCTGTTTGTGTCACTGATTTTGAATGGTCTCGAGTTGAAGTCAAATTATAGATATTCACATTTCAATGTCACTATTTAGTAGATAATTAATTTGTCAAAAAAACAGTTTACGTTATATTTCATGTGATGATCAAAAAGCAAGATAGAAATGTGAGATTCATTCGCTTCCTCAAGTATATACACGAAAGCACTTGGACCTAGCAAAGCTAAAACGAAGCACCTATGGAACTTTCAACCAACGCCGACTAAATTGAGCTGGACGTTTGTTGTTTGTTTCAAAGGTTATATAGATAACCCTCTTACTCACCTTCGTACTTTTTTTTGAAGTTTGTTCTTATTTCACTCGAAATGACAACGTGGTACGTATAATTTTCTGGCCACTCCATTATACCTCTTATTAAATTTGAATAACTGAATTGAAATCGAAAACGCTATGCAGAACTTAAACTTTCGCGGTATTTTTATCAAGCCTACGTTAGCTCGACGATGGATCGGTATATCGACCGCTCGCTTTGAGTAGTAGAGTCTTTGAGATTTGAGGCAGACAGCTCGGCTAATATGACGATTGCGAATTCACTCGAATGCGGTACACTGTACGCTCGATACAAATATGCGTCCCGGATATAACAATAAAACAAGAAATAGGAAGTTCGCATATTATTTTGATTATGCTGCCAAGAGTAGGTCAGCTCTTAAATAACACAAATAAATAATAACATAAGTAGTTATATTTTGAATTGAGTATTTACTAGAAACCATCGTGTCGAAAAACATCTTTTGTTTAGCCAAACATCATTTCTGAAATATCCCCAAACGCTTAATCTTCTGAAAGATTCCTTACTTCCGTCACTTTTTTTTGTGTTTTCAAACAACAAATAATTCAGTATTTCAGTATTACATCTGCCTCGATAAAGGTAGCATTAGGCACTTCTGCAATCAACATTCTTTTGTGCGAAAACATCTCAAACAAAATGCAAAATAAATTACACAAGTAATTTCCTCGAAGTCGAAAAGGATTCGCGATTTACTACAAACAATGCGCAAAAAACGTAACTGCTTTCTTTATAGCAACATCACCGAGTGTGAACTTTCGCCTCGTGGGAAATTCAAGGAACTGTGAGTTATTTTCCACCTATTTTTCATTGCAGTTCTTTTTTAACTCATGATGCGACGTCGTTCACTCTGAAATAAACAAGGCATGAAGATTTTCTAACGTAATAATGAACTTAATATCAACTCAGTGCCCAAGTTTATAGGATAACTAATAAACTATAAACTTTTCAGCATATTTGGACTCCGTTACCGAGAAGTGGTTTCAATCAGTGTTGATTTAAAGATTTCTATAACATGTTAACGCCTTTTTTTCGGAAAAATTTGTCTTTGAGTCCAGAATAGTCGTGGTATTCGTAATGCTTTCCTTATTGTGAACAAATATCTTTCTTGGAAATTAATATGGACAGTTCAATAAAATTTTGCCGCATACTTGTGATATATCGGATTTTCCAATTGAAATATTACTTTATTGTACATTATTGAGAGTAATTCATCAATAATTTACGTTTCGAATGTACTCATAATGTCATATGCTATTTGTTATTGACATTTTTTCCACAATTCAAGGTAATCGTCGAATAATAAATAGAAACCATTCAGAAAAACTGATCAGCGTTATCAACTACAGTTCTCGTTGTTATCGTTTTAAATGACAATCAGATACTCAACTTTATTTATATATTTGAATTGTGGAGGCCGTTACTTGATGTAGATCCATGATATAAATGAGATAAAAACACAAGGTTTAACTTTAATCTACACTTTATTTGAAAAAATTCGACGACGTTTCGCTGACACAGCAGCTTTATCAAGAATGAAAAACAGAATGAAGAGTATGGTATCATAAACAAATCGTAGAACAAGTTGGATGAATAACAGGAAAATCCACACCGAGCCATTGTACAGTTAGTATGAAAGGTAATAAAACTAATTAAACAAGTTAAGTATGGGTGAATAATTCACATCTACCAGTTCATTCAAAAGCTTGTCCGAATGTTTGTATTTATTTATTTCTAATGCTTCTAGGAGATCTAATTTTGAACTTTTTGATTTTATATGTAATATGTCAAAGTTTTTATTGAATGAATGGTTTTCTTTTATTAGGTGGTTTGAATAATTTGATTGAGATTTATTTTTATCGAAGCTACGTTTATGTTCAGATGTTCTTATGCCAAAACTCCTATAGAACCTACCGATATAAATTTTATCACAAGAACCGCAATTGAGTTTATAGATTCCTGATTGACTTGATTTTTCAACACGAGATTTATTATTTTTAATATGTTTACCTAAGTTATTAGAAGTTTTGAAAGTTATATTAAGATTTTGTTTGACGAGAAAGGATTTAGTATTTGTACTTGCAGAACAGCAGAATGTTAAACTGTTGAATATTTTATAGTCTTTATGAATAGGATATACTTCATTTATTGCGTTTTGATACAGTTTTTACGAATGATTAGATCTATCATATCCGGATTATATGAATTATTAATGGCTATCTGTTTCATGATATTTAACTCTTTATTATAATCTTCTACTGATAAAGGTAAATTGAGTAACCGATATACCATGCTGTTTAAAGCTGCAACTTTGTGTTGAATTGGATGTAATGAGTAGTTATGTATAATTGTATCAGTATGTGTTGGTTTACGAAAGACCGAAAAAACATGATTATTATTTCGTTTAGTGATTTTCAATTTCAAAAATTAATGGAATCGTTCTGTTCAATTTCTATCGTGAATTTAATGTTCAAATGGATGGAATTAATTAAATTAAGAAATAAGTCTAATTGACGAGTAGTTCCAATGAAACATACTAAGATGTCGTCAACATATCTATACCAATAAAGAAATATGGAAATGAGTGGATGTGTATGAATTTTCTGTTCGATATTATTCATAAAAATCTCTGCTAAAAGTGGACTCAAAGGATTTCCATGATCAAACCATTTTCACTACTGTAATAGATGTTGTTGAAAGAAAAATAATTTTGTACAATGCAAACGTCCAACAGATTCAATATTTCTGATTTAATTATGTGGTTAACATGATTCGAATTCAACATGTTTTCGATTAATATTTTGACATCACCTGGAGGAACACTTGGGTATAAATTCTCAACATCAAACGAAATAAGTTTTGCGTTAGGTGGTAGGTTAACGTTTTTTATGTTATTTATCAATTAGAAAGAATTTTTTATAGAAAATTTTGATTTGAATGAACAATAATTTTTAATGATATCTATAAGGTAGTGCGACAATTTCACGGCTGGGGCTGTAACGTAAGATACGACGGGGTTATTTACTTTATGCAATTTAATGAGTGAATACAGCTGAGGTGGTTGAGGGTTTGGTAAAATTAATTTGTATTTATCTATTGCTTTAATTAAAGATTTTGCATCATTTATTGCAATTTTAATATTTTCTGGAATTTAATAGTTGGTTCTTTGTTTAAAATTGTATAGTTTCCGGATGAAATTAAATTTAGAGTTTTAAATAGGTAATCATTTTTATTTAACGCAATAACAGTATTACCTTTATCTGCTTTTGTAAGAATAACTTCATTTAGTTGAGATTTTTGTTTGATGGCCTTTAAAATATTTTGTTCTTTACTCGGTTCAAAGTCAGCTAATGATTCATTTTTATAATGTTAGATGCTAAATATTTAAGGTGAGTGTTATTAGGAATATTTTTCAGAGAAATTTCAGTATTTATGCCAAGTTCCTCTAAATCAGATTTTATCTTGTTTGATTTGATATTGTGTTTGAAACCTTTCTCCAAGAGATTTGTTTCATCAGTTGTGAAATTAGTATCAGAAAGGTTAACGAATCTATCAAAAATTGATGGTCAGAAAATTTAGTTTTACGTGGAGTAGGTTTCGGTTTTCGTGACACAAGAAACTTTAATTTGCGGTATTGGATGGTATATTTGTTATGTATTATTGATCTAATTTTGAATCTATTATTGTGAAAAAAAAAACTTGCCTTGATCGAAAAAATAAATATTTTCAACATTTGTCCTAGAGTTATTTTTGGTCCATAGAATGGAAGAGGATTTAAAACGTGTATCTATTTTCAGCCTAATTTACCCGAATTATTTTAATACAAATGTCTATATTGATCTGAAGTCAAAGGAATTTATGAAAATATCTATTAACCCGACGTTGGTGTGGTGGGGTTAAAATCACCCATTTCTTCAATTGCGCATCACAAAAACACGGAGACTGTCCGCGCCCCCACCTCTTCAGTACCTTCAAATGTTGAACTGAATATTGCAGTCTCAGTTGCCTATTAGCTTTAAGTGAGTTAACATATTTGTAATCTGAGTGCAAAGTTCGACTTGGTGATTTTCACCCCACAACACCACTGACCTTATCTATTATAGACAATTTTGCTGAAAATCACCCCACTGCACCTATCTTTTTTTCTTCAAGTCATATAGGTATGTTTTGCGATGTGGGGTTAGTTTTTACGTAATATTAATTTTTTTGGTTATTTAGAGAAATGAGTTACGAAGAACAACAAAGAAAGCTCCTCGCCTTATGGCATGTGGTCAAAAATTTGTCCCAACCGAGCAGCATGAACCAGATCGGAAAACATAATTAGGGGTGAGTTCTCAGTATTACGGCCTGCTACAAGGAACCACAAAACAGATGATGAATGCTTAGATATTTTTTTGATGAGGTAATTATTACTAGTATTATAAGATAAACCAATCAGCGTCTGGTTACTACTCGGGATCTCTATGATAATCAGCAGAAATATGAGGTCAAAGAAGTTGATGCTGCCGAACTTGGGTCTTCTTTTCTTGTCTAGGGTGTAAAAAACGAATCGTTTGAATCTAGAGGACCTATGGAAAACTAATGGTTTGGGTATTGATATATTCAGAAGAGTTATGTCTCTGCAAAGATTTTACTTTCTACTCAGATGCTTGTGTTTTGATAACTCTGAAAACAGACAAATTAGGCTACAAATTGATAAATTCACCCACATTAGAGCATTGTTCGCTAAGTTTGTTTAAAACTGTCAAAGCGCTTATTCTTCTAGCGAGTACGTCACCATAGATGAACAGCTGGCTGCATTTCGTGGTCCTTTTCGAGTATATATGCCAAATAAACCTTCAAGGTATGGATTGAAAATATTCGCTTTAGTTGATGCAAAATCATATTACGTGGTGAATATGGAATCATATGAGGGTCAACAACAAGATTGGCCCATTCAAAATATCCTATTCACCGTTGGATGTTGTTGATGTAGATGTGGCACCCATCAGTAAAAGTAACCGAAATGTGACTTTCGACAACTGGTTCACCAGTTTTCCGCTGATGACCCATCTGTTGAAAAATCACAAACTCACTTACGTTGACACCATAAGAAAAAATCAAGCTGAGCTTCCACCTGCGTTTGTAGATACTAGAAATCGAGAAGTCGTTTTTACCAAATTTGGTTTTCAAAAGGACACTACTATATTATCATATATACCGAAGAAGAAAAAAGTAGTACTGGTTGCCACCACGCTTCTCCACGACGATAAAATAGCTGAAAGAACTGGAGAAGCGAAAAAACCTGAGATAATAGATTTTTATAATCTCACGAAATGCGGAGTAGGTGTGGTCGACGAACTATTCAGAAATTATGACGTATCACCTAACAGTAAAATATGGCCACTAACCATTTTTTTTTTCAACGATGAACGTCGGGGCTATCAATACCAGAATAATATTTCAAAGCAACACTATGAATATACAAAAGAAAGAGAATTCCTTTCAGATTTGAGCTTGCAGCTTATGCAAAAGCATCTTCTGTCTCGTGAAAAATGCAATCAAATCTCCATTGAATAGGAACGAATTAGAACCGAATGAAATAGAGCCAAAACGCAAGAAAACTATTGGAAGATGTGGAATGTGCCCCAGGGGTAAAAATAGGAAGTGCCTAAAGAGGTGTGCCAAATGTGAAGTATTTTGTGTCTGGAGCATAGTCTTATTCTATGTCAAAATTGCTATCAATAGAGCACACTGTAAAATTTTTGTCTCTCACTATTTCTAGTTGGCGTTTTTCTCTTTGATTGAATGATATATTTTTGTTCATTTATTTGATATTCAGATTCTACTAAATGAATACGTTTTTCTTATATTCTGAACCGAATAAATGTATGTTTTTTTTTGTTTTCATAAAAATTGTCATGAAATTTTTTTTATTATATACCCTGTAGGAGGGCACTTTTTTTCTGAAAGAATATGGTGTCTGTTAACGCAGTTAATTATCAAATTCCCGAAAGAAATTATGAAAATAATTTGTTCACATGAAAAACCAAATGGGTTGAATTTCACCCCACAACACCAAACATATAACATAAGTTCACCACACCAACGCCGGGTTAATGTCCCATTATGACCCAGGTTGACGATAAATATGATAAGAAAATTAAAGAACCAGTTCCTTCAGTGGAAGATACTAAACAATCCACAGGGTGTTGAATAATGTTCCTTAATAAAAGTCAATGTGTTTGAACATATAGCAATAGGTTTCGATTATCTGTTATATAGATATGATACATATCTGAATTAATTTCCAATTAAGTACTGGAACGTTAGCTGATGTTACTTCTGCTTCGAGTAGGCCGGATAAGAAGCAATGAGATGAATTATCAAACTAATCTGGTCAGTTCGTAGGTTCATAACCCATATATATTTACGAAACTGACGAAATCAACCGAGAATGACGCTGTATTCTGCTCAATGATAACCGGTGAGACTTCAGCCCCATCAGTGAAGAAGATTGAACAATCTACAGAATATTTAATATTGCTCCTCGAATATAAAAAACTTCAATATCCTTATAATATAGCAACAAGTTTCGGGTATAATCTGTTATTTATATATATAACCAGATTTAGAATTAAATTTAATGTTATTACTTATTTTCATTTTATTATTTTCATCCAAAACTGAAAATGTGATATGGTTATCTTCATTTATAACATATAACTGAATATTTTGAAAGCAATTTTCATGAGTAATATTCAATTCCGGAACGAAATAATTCAGTATGAAATCATACTTCCAAGACAAAATTGATTTATGTTAAATGAAGCAGAATATTACTGCACTCTATTGATCATTATCACACAAAAGATCCATTTAGCTTTGACAACCTGCTGCAAGCATACACTTTAGATATTTCACATCTATTCTGAGTTATCATAAAATTTTAATCAGTTCCTACTACGCGGTTCTTCCTTTCACAATAGAGGCATTGAATTTTGGATGAAATCGTTATACGGATCGTTGAATCTTGAAACTAGAGCTCTATTATATTGCTACTAACGAGTGTACCACCGTCACGCTAAGCATAACTTTGTGGAAGATGCAGATTATGATAAACCCATTCTGAATTGGTATTATATATCGATGTGTTCTCGCCTTGTTTCCTCGTCTATTCATTCTATTTATCAATCAATATTAAATTAATTAATGTATCTTATTATGGCTCATTTAGTAGATAGAAGGCCAATTCAAATTCATACAAAACTGAACAAGAAAATTCATCTCTGCACTTTTTTAATCTAGATAATGCTATTAAATGGAAATATTTCTCATGTGGATTTGAATAGAACGTTTATCCTCAAAACGTTTGCGACTATTTTCCTAACCTCAAATGAAGTTCTGATATAAGTTCTCTCTTCGGAAAGCAACATAAACTGATAAAACACGATGAGCTCTCTTGGGACAAAATTATCTGGTAGTAACCTCGTTTTCCAATCGGATTTCTGGGAAGAACAGGCTCGGGTGGCTCATGATGGTAATACAACTAGCTACGGTCCTCTGGCGGATGCATAAGGTCCCCTAGAATATGATGAGAAAAGTGAATTGGTGTTTTAGTTTTGCAACATCAGAGGACTTGAACATACAACATAACTGTGCATTATACCAGCACTCACACGATACGCAACCTTATGTGCTAACTCAAATAATATCAATAAAAAATAGCACCTTTCTCTGTTTCAATGGCTATGAATTGCACTCAAGTATTCAGTCTAAGAAATTAATTTGTGTGTTTGCCAGGTTAGGTTAGATTTCTGTTTCTATGTTGTCTCTATTAATCTCCTAATAATAATAATTACCCTAGATCGTTTCAGTACTTAGGTCACAAGGTAGTTGAAAAATGAAATCGAACCTTGTTCATTTTCCCGCAATGAGTTTCTACAATTATTTCGAAAAGAATGTCTCTGCTCATTGGTATCTATTCACGGTATTGAAGCATAACACAAGTCAACAGTTTTTCCCTTGGGATGGAGAATTTAAACGCAAAAGGTACGGCTTAGCGATGATCTAACCAAAACCAGTGGTCACTCCAGAAAATGTGGATGCAGTACGTAAGATCCAGGAAGATCGGCACGCAACATATACAGAGATTGTGAATTTCAGTGACAATAATATATATAAACTGTTGACAGAAGAACGGACTGCATGGTTGAAGGTATCAATCTTCGAAAGAGACTGTTGATGCATTTCAAAGTGCCATTTTGAATGTATCAGGAAACGACTGGAATGATTGCTTTCAGACTACTTTTAAAAGCTTCCACTTTTTTCTTTCTAGCTTTTCATGCAAAATTTCAAAGACATCCTCTGTACAGTTATAGGAAAAGATAAGTTTTTTTTTATCTTTCCAGGAAAAATATTCTTTTGAATTTTTGCAAAGTAAGTCCCAAAAATTACACGGTTTATCATCCAGTTTCTTATCACAGGAATGAAAAACGAAATCTTACACGAAAAAAATATACTTATCAGTTAACAGAATCAGTAATAAATTGGTCGGTTCGCCCGCGTTGGTGCGGTACCTGTCACTTCATTTCTGCCCTAACAAGGGCCGACGCGAACAACGGGATTAGCTCAGCTGATTAACTTTACAACATTTCAATTTGCTGTTCTGGCAGATCGATTGTCAATTCTCAGTTCGTAGAAACGTCAGGAAACGTACGTTTTGCATGGGGCTATTCCATTTGAATAATGCGTAGTTATGAATTATCGTTCATTTCCATCAACTTTGCGTTGATCGACCTCGAAGAATGCATCTACTTATGTTTGTAATCATTCATGTTGATTGGTTTGATACATTGAATTTTTATACTGATTGTAATATATACTTGAAAAAATTCAACTCAACAACAAAGTATAGGTACAATAGAAATTGCTTTTCTTGACACACTATTACCACTGTTCATACAGAGTGTTCCCCAAGCTCATCAAGAAGTGGTCCGTGAAGAAATTTTAAGAAAAATTAGTAAGAACAGCATGGTACAAATTTTTTTGAATTCGGGGATACTCTGCTTCAAAATTTTGATTCTGAAAATTTTCAATAAACGAGAGCGATCTTGTGGCTCTCCCATAGATGAAAGGAAATACATATCTTGTTGTACAGAAGGTGACATTCATAGCTTTAGTAAAATGATTACAAGAAAGTTAAGTTAAATTTGATAGATAAATGTCAAAATATCTTCTTTGATATACCGGGTGTAACTAAAACTAGTGCTACCCCTGTAACTTTTTTTCTATTTAGTATTACTTGATGAAATAACGGAATCTGATGAAAGACTACATTCTGAATTTAATAACATTAATATACACACACCACAAAAATTGTCGCATCACCTGCTTTCTTTGTCAACATATGTTTTTGGACATATGAGGGGAAAAAATCTATGTAGTAACATTTGTTTCCATATGATCTCAAACACGTCTGAAACAAGAATGAGTTTATTTGACTATCAGTATTCATTCAATTTCTCTTCAGTTTTCACGCTTCATTAATGCAAGTTTTCTGTGTTTCTTGTTGATTTTCGAATTTTTTAATTTATTGTTATGGCTGCTGAACGTCCTGCACGCTATTTGAGTGATCATGAAGTAGTAAGAATTGTAATACTTCTAGAGGAAGGGCGAAGCCAACGTTACGTGGCTTGAATGTTAACCAAAGCACTATTTCAAGAGCAATTAATCGTTACCACGTAACAGGGGAATATGGAAGAAGGGCCGGACAGGGAAGAAATCGGAAACAACACCAGTTTATGATCGTTAGTTTCGTTTAACTGCACTAAAAGTTCGGCACTGTACTGCTAGAATGCTAGAAATTGAACTTACACTTTCCAGAAATGAGCATATTTCATTGCTAACTGTTAGGAACAGGCTCAGAGAAGACGATATCAGACCAAGGGTGGCTTCTACTGGCCCGCGTCTCACCAGAGAGCATCGAGTTGTAAGACTTCTGTTTTCGAGGGAACATGCAAATTGGGGTATTCCAGAATGGTCGAATGTTCTCTTTTCTGACGAGTCCAGGTTCTGTCTAGTATCAAATGACAGACGACCTGGGGAACGGTATCAGCAATGCAATATCTGGAAAACCGAAAACTTCGAAGGGGGCTCAGTAATGGTGTGGGGAGGCATTTCTTCACATGGTCGAACTGAGTTAGTCCTAGTGAAAAATGGAAGAATTACAGCGGCCAGATACATCGCAGATATCCTTGAACCCCATGTTGTACCCTTTGGCCCATTGATTGGTGAAAACTTCATTAATGTGCATGATAATGCTCGGCCTCATGCAGCTAGAGTAGTTACAGAATTTCTGCAAAATGCCGCAATTGATATTTTGAGATGGCCAGCCAGAAGTCCCGACTTGAAACCCATAGAACATGTTTGGGACAACATGGGTTGTAAATTCAGCAACGTAGGATGCCTTGTAAAATACTCCAACAACTATAAAATCTGCTTCCTGAAATTTGGAACTCAGTGACTCAAGAGTACATCCAAAATTTGTTTGAGGGGCTTCCGAGACGTATACTGGCAGTAATTAGGGCCCGGGGAGGAAACACTCGATTTTAAAAATGATCAGTTACCATTCGATGCTAGTTGATTATGTTTATGGTTTCTATGATGGAAACGCAAGACGATCTGCAAGAGAATTATACTCAAGATTCAAGAAGTGATTCTGTTATGATAAAATTAGAGGGATGTCTTTTATATTGTGTATGCTGGCAAATAGCGAACACAATTGATCAACTGTTAGTAATAAAAATTAACATCTATGATTTTTAAATATAAATCAAAATTTCTGTTCTATGCGTGCTGCTCTAACCACAATAAACTCAAAGTTGACAAGTAAGATGAGGAATGGAATTAACCCTTGAGCATTTTCGCGCAATAATTTTCACAATTTTCAAAGAAAATTATATCATCAAGATTGTTGCGAGTTGGTTCCTATTTCGGCGTTGAAACAACACACCAGTCAACAGTTCCCCTTTGGCATGGAGAGTTTAAACGCATAAGGGTTAGATAAAGCGACGATCAAAAGACGAAGTGTATCTTTTGGAAGTGAGTGGGTCATTGAAATTTATTGATTTATGGAGAAAAAAAATTTGAATATACTCACTGGGATGATCTTGAAGTAAACCTGGGATATAGTACCAGTATTATGAAACTCATTCATACTCCAAAAGATATCAAGTCCCTGGAAAACCTTCAATCCCTGTCAGAATAACTGCAGAATCAGTAACAAAAAAGTTACAGATGAGGTTCATCCAATACGGAGCTCTCACAAACAAAATGTTCAATCTAGTTTGAATAGTTTGATCTAGAACTTATAGTCTCATTTTCAGCTATGCAAACTTGAATTATCTCAAGAAACTTTTCATCTCCGTGCCATATCTATTCGTAAGTTTTTAGAACTCTCGATTAGGCTCAAGTTTTATGTTTCATTTTATTGAAAGAAATTAATAACATTTCATTATACGGATTTTAACTAAATTTCCTCAACTGCTTCGGGACTCAAATTTATACAATAATAATAATAATAATAAATGCTTTATTATATTATTTTAAGTATCTGAAGTGAACAAAGTGAACAAAATACTAGAGATGACATTCCAATCTGAAGTTTTGCAATTTTTATTGTGTTAATGGATACATACAGTAAAGACAGGAACAAAACATTAACAACAACCACTCGCAAAAGCCTGAGCTTGTGGTGCGCGTTTCATTTGAACTTTATTATCTTCCACACTATTATAACTAATCATTTTTTTTAAAGACGTTCTACAAATCTATTAATTTAGCAATATTTTTTCTGTTTCAAAATCCACTTTTTCAATTTTTTTTATTAATTTTTTTCCCTCAATATTAAAGGTAAACTGTTGAAGATTCTGGGTCCAACAAAGTACTGGCTACGCTGACATATAGTTTTATTAACCTTAGGAACCGTCAGTGAAAGTTGGCTGTATCTTGTAATCACTTTGTGCTACAACATATCCCTACGTGCATTGTAAACCGTACATTTGACAACCGAGAAGCAAAAGATCTGCCTTATGTCCATCATACCCGACAAATTGAACAGTATATCTGAAATAAAAGTGATGTCCTTTTTGAATATCATTTTTAAAAACCATTTTTGCTGAACTTCCAATTTATTCAAAACATTGTTATATGCTCTCCCCCCCCATGCGACAACGCCATATCTCCATTGCGATTCAACAGTTGCTTGATAAATTATTTTCATGTATTCTATGTCCAGGATATTTGAAATATATTTGAATTTGGAAATGAGACCTCTTATTTTCGTTATTAGTTTTTTAATACGTGAATTCCATCTTAAATGTGAATCTAATACTACACCCAAATACGTGCATTCAAAACAGCAAGGAATTTCTTCTACTGTGCTGCTACTGTTAATGATTACTGGATCTTTTGTGGTAGAGATCTCTAGTCGACTGAAAAAGGTATGTATTTCGTTTCTGCGAAATTAATAGTTAATAAGTTATCATCCAACCAAGTTTTCATTTTTATGGAATCCGATTCTGCTAATCTCTTAAGATCATCCCATTTCCTCCCACAGTAAAAAATAATGGTGTCATCGGCGAAGCTGAGTACTTCTCCTTCACAATTCAAGAATAATAATTCATTAATATATATACTAAACAAAATTGGCCCTAAACTGTTCCTTGTGGAACGCCATACTCTATCAGACCCATCTCACTGACCTCCCCACCAACCTGCACAGCCTGTTTCTTTTCCGATAGAAAACTCTTGAACAACCCCAGCTCAACCCCACCAAAACCCATGCCCTCCAACCGACTAAAAAGAATACTATGTTCCACTGTGTCAAAGGCCTTAGTTAGGTCAATCAGAATACAAAGTGCTGCTCTATTATAATTGAAAGCTTCATAAATTTTATCGGTTATTGTAACAATAGCATCTTGAGTGGATCTATTTTCCCTAAAACCAAATTGATTATCGGACAGGAGATTTGTTGTCTGATGTATACTGTCTTTGATAATTTTTTCAACTATTTTGGCTATGCTATAAAGCAATGAGACAGGTCTGTAATTATTCAACTGATCTCTATTACCGCTTTTATGTAAGGGTATCACTAATGCAGCTTTGAGGGCTTTAGGAAAGATACCCTGGCTTAGAATCATATTCACAACGTGAACAATCGGTGGAACCAGAGTATTCATTCCGGCTCTCAGGACCTCGGCGGATATTCCATCAACCCCCGTACTTTTTTCGTTATTTAAATTCGATATTTTGTTCGTAATTTCTTCTTCGTTCGTCGGTGTGAAATGGAAACGGTGTTTAACTTTTTCTTTTTTGTTTTGGTAGTGGCCGTTTTTTCGAACTTTTGAGCCAATTCTTTTCCGATGTTTGTGAAATGGTGATTGAAAGCTTGAGCGATTTCTTTAGGGTTTTCTATTATTTTGTTTGGCGTTACAATTTTTTTGATTTAATTTGTTTTTGTTCTGGTCGGACATAATCCTGTAGTAATTCTCCACATTTCTCTCGCAATATGTACGCTTGATTTTAACCGATTTGTGTAAAAGTTGCGTTTTACAGTTCTTATAAGAAGATTCAGTTTGTTTCTGTAAGATTTGAATTCATTCCAGTGCTCGCGATTCTTGCTCCCTTCCCATCTTCTATAAAGTTAATTTCGCCTATTTATCGATTTCAACAATGCATTTGTAATCCACGGCTTTCTTTTATCGTTTCCTGATTTTCTGCATCATAAGCTGTAGTTTTTCCAATAATGTACATGTAATTTCTTCCACATCTGTTATTCTATAAAGTTCCTCCCAATCCAACTGTTTGAGGTTGGATTCGAGTAGTTTGAAATTGATTCTTTTTCGTTTATCAAATTTTTCATATATAGGAGCCTTTGATTGAAGTTCACAAAAGACAATAGTGGAGAAGTGATCGGTTATATGATTTTTCAATATAACAAGGACATAGTTTCCAATATTTTTAAGAAGAATATGATTCACGTAGCACTACTTCCTGAACTCGAGTAGGTTTATTTATCAGAGAAACAAAACTTTCTTCGCTCAGTACTTTTAAATAATCTTGACATTTTAATTTGGGAGGCTTTCACTTGGTAAAATTCCATTATCAATAATAAAAAACAAGTACTGTGTTTTAAGGAATTTCACTTTTTAATTGCGATTCGTAACGCGTTTCACTACACCGTAGCTTCTTCAGACGAATGAATATATAGAAAATAAGAATGAGAATATAAATATAAATGTTCTTGAGTGATTAAAAGCTTATTGGGTTGCTTCTTCTTCAGTGGTTATTTATGACAGGTATATCCAATAAAATTAAGGAATAGGAATCTCCCCGAAGAGATTCAATAGAGGTGAAGGGCTTAAATCAACTTGATCATTGATGAGTCTACCTGAGTGTTTGCTTTTATTGATTTCTAAAGTTTCCCAAAGGTCTACCTTCCAATATTTGTTATCTGTATGCAAAATTTTAAACTGTGGGTCGAAAGAGTGATTATTTTCTGAGAGATGATTCGCGTAATTTGAATCTGATTTTTTATTTGAAAAACTACGTTTATGTTCCGATATTCTAATATTAAAATTTCTATGTGTTCTACTAACGTAGAACACATCACAGTCATTGCAATTCAATCTATAAACACCTGATTTATTGTATTTACCTGATTCGGTTTTATTATTTTTATATATTTGCCTAAATTATTATTAGTTTGGAAAGCTATGTTGAAATTATTGCTACTCAAGAATGATTTCAGTTTCTCACTTGTAATGCCAACGTAGGTTAAGGTGTTGAATTTTTGTTTCAATTTATCGACAGGGTGAACTTCATTCATTGCGATTTCACTTTGTTTTTATTTAAAATATTATTTATTAGTTTGGGATTGTAACCATTATTTTTGGCTATTTGTTCAATCAAATTTAATTCTTTGTTGAAATTTTCTGGTGATAACGGGATGTTAATCAATCTATGAATAAAACTATTGAATGCTGACATTTTATGTTGATACGGATGACACGACAAGTTTTGTATTATAATATCTGTATGTGACGGCTTATGGTAAATTGTGAAAACATGTTTTCCATTTTCATTCGAAATTCTTACGTCTAAGATTTTTATCAAATTATTGCTTTCTATTTCGATTGTGAATCCAATTTTGGATGTAATGAATTTATATGATTTTCGAAAATGTTTAACTGTCTATCTGTTCCTGTGAAGCAAATAATGATATCGTCTACATAGCGATACCAGTATAAACAATAATTATTGAGTGAATGATTATGATTAAGATTAATTATAAATAAATAAATAATCATCCACTCAGTGGCTTTTAATTACTCAAGAACATTTATATTTATATTCTCATTTTTATTTTCTGTATATTCATTCGTCTGAAGAAGCTACGGTGTAGTGAAACGCGTTACGAATCGCAATTATTAAGTAAAATTCCTTAAAACACAGTACTTGTTTTTATTATTGAATAATCTTGAGTTTCCCGACTGTCTAGGAGATCTATATTTATATCTTCTGCTATTATGTGTTGGTAAGTATTTCTGCTATATTTACTTAGATAAGTCGCAAGACTTGAATTGAACTCATGAATTGGTCTTTTAGGGGACCTGTGAACACCAGTTATTTGTAATTTTACGTTTTGTATATCAATCAATATCTCCAGTGCATCTAGATCTCCAATTTTAATAACGTCAAACTCATGAGCATACTTTCTATTTATGAATACTACTACACCATCATTCTGATTAGAAAGACCGTTATTATAAACAAAATCGCAACCCTCAATATTAAATAAATTGAGATTGTATATATGGAATGTTTCAGTTAGAATTATGCAGTCGAACTTATGACTTATATCATGCAATACAACCTGCAGATCATCAAAATTTTTGACAGACTTCTAATATTGTTATGAAATACTTTAAAATAATGCGGTATTTTTCCAGATTTGGAATTTTCATAAGTAGCAACGTCCTCAAACACCAATGTATCAACGATTTTGGTATTATTCACCAAGCAGTTCATAGTTTTATTTTACTGGTTTATTTGGCTATGTATTGAACACTCACCTATCTCTTTCGACCTGAGCTAAATTCAAATTGATCTCAGATTAGGCTTTAGAGAATATTATTGATAAGTCCTATAAGTACGGTAAAAACAACGTTCGAAACTCAGTCTAATGAACGAAAATTTTTCAAGGAGCTTAGAATGTTTAACAGCTGTCTAGGTAATAAACTTCCGTCGCTTAGATCCTCTGAAGATGTATTAAATAACTTTAGAACATGATAACCTATCGTCATTTTTTTTTCTGCATATGATGTTTGAACTTAACATCAGTGAGTCAGATTGTCACTTTATGAAAAATATACGGTGTACTGCAAGCACCAACCAACTACATTTGAATTCTCTCAATGAAAATGTGTACCATTTCATAATCCGAGAAATCTAAGTGTAGATTTAATTAAGTGAGTTCATAGCGCATAGCCGAAGCTACTGTAATTTTCAAAAATCTGCGTTATCATCGCTAATGTAGGACAATGTTGTTAGCTCGTAAAGCAATTTATGAGACTGCCTGCATGTGCTTTTTATTATCTCCTCTCTTATTATCCGCATTTTTCACGATGAACTGTTTTTAATGAAAAATATATTCACCGTTATGGGGGTAGATATACTTCTCACAGATTAGACGAAGTGGCATTTGCAGAATATTTGTAATTAGTACAGGCGCGAAACTACAGAACCGGTAAAATATAAAGTCGGTATTTCTCCACGTTTTGAAATTGTGTTTTTGTGAACCTTTGCTCTGATTCAGAATAGAATAATTGACGAATAATTGATTGTAATAGTGGAAACTATCGTTTGAAATATTTGGCACTTCCATCTTGAAAAAAACTGAGATTTAATCTTGACAATTAGCAGTAAATGTCCCAAATTTCATCTTTAAGAAGTCTGGGAACAATTGTTATGTTGCACCAATATGCTGAAACTACTTACCCCCCGTACACAACTTGAGGGGTCAATCTACGTGCAACTCTGAGAAAAAAAAATTATATAAACATAGGTCAGCAAAAGCTTCGTTACGGAGATACAGGGTGTTGAAATTTCCGAAAAAATTGTGTTTTTCTTCAAACTTCCTGCAGTTTTTGAGATATTCAGCCCAAATTTAGAATGCTTGCTATTTTTTATAGCCTCCATCATTACACTTTCTAGATTTTAACTGAAATTCACAAGGTGTGTTCTTTTCCGAAGCCATGTCTCCTTTAGCCCTTTCAAACTTTTTTGCAGTACACCACTGATCAGCATACAATCAATTTTTGTCATCTTTGTTCAATTTAGAAACTCTTTTGACACTTGTAATTTTTTCATATCTCCAACCGTTTTCGAGTGAAAAATTATTGAATTTGAATTATTTGAATTGTATGTTATTCCCTTAATATAAAAAGAATAATAGGAATACTCCATAGGTATGCCCAAAATTTACTTTTATTTTGATAGCTCATCTTCTGAGACTCAACTTATACTTATTCAATTTCAAACTAAAAAAAATAACAATTAGAAACTGAATGAATTGCATGAAGTGTCCTCCATCTTCAAGAATACAGGGCTCTGCCCTTCTTCGCATATTATCATGCACTCTTTGAAATATTCCTTATTATTCGATTTCTCAATTCTTCTACAGTGTTCACTGGAGTTGTATAAACTGGAATTTTGAGATATCCCCATGAGAAAATTATTTCCAAATTATTTAAGTCTGGAGACCTAGGAGGCTATGGTTCGGGCCCACCCCGACCTATCTATCAGTTGTTGAATGTATTATTCAAGAATTCCCCAGCTTCTCCTCTGATATGTACTGGTAACCCGTCATGCATGAACCACATTGTGTTTCTCACCAAAAGTGGCATATCCTCGAGCAATAAAGGTAACTACTACTCAAGAAATTGCCGATAAGCGGGACCGTTTAGTGTGTTAGGTAAAACAAATGGCCCAATCAAATAATTTTCAATTATTCCGACAATTTGTAAGAATTGTTCTTGATGATGAGATTCCTCAATCAAATGGAGGTTTTCCTCAGCCCAATAATGATTATTGTAAAAATTTATGATAGCAGTTCTCGAAGAGTTAGTTTCGCCTGTGAACATCATTTCACTATCAAAATGAGCAGTTTCTCTAATTTTATCTAAGAACCATCGGCAGAAATTCAGTCTTGAAGGAAAATCTCGAGGAAATAGAGTTTGGACCCGCTGAATATGAAACGGGTACAATAAAAAGTCGAGGAGAAAACTCCAACTTAGAACATGTGAAATATTCAACTGATTTCCAATTTTTCTTGTACTCACATGAGGATTCAAATCAATACAATTCAAAACTGCTTCCTCAATATCTGTTCTCATAGTTTGAGTTGCACCTTTTAAATGATTATTTGCAGTAAAAGTACCAGTTTCCCTCAACCTTCTAAGGATATTTGAAAATGTTCGCCTGTTTGGTGTTACTCGATTAGGAAAGCGCACCTGATATAATCGCCTAGCTTTTGTTGTGTTTCCGTCAGCCAGACCGTATATGTAATGGATATCAGCCAATTCGGCGTTAGTAAAATTAGCCATTTTTTCTCACAGCAATAATTTCAAAAGTCTTGAAACTAATCGTTAATTTAATAAACATTTCGAGCAGATACTGATTCAACCTAAGCAACTGTCAAAATAAATAAATAAATGAAAAAGTCGAAGCCTTCTAATCATTTTTTTTAATTTGAAGTGCTTTTAATTCAGCGAATGCATACAATCGTTAAATAATTTTTTGCTCGAGAACGGTCTGAGATACGAAAAAATTACAGATGTCAAAAAGTTTCTAAATTGAACGAAGATGACGAAAACTGATTGTACGCTGATCAATGGCTTACCGCAAAATGGTTTGAAAGGGCGAAAGGAGACATGGCTCCGGAAAAGAACACACCTTGTAGATTCTAGTTGAAATCCAGGACGTGTAATGATGGAGGCTATAAAAAATAGCTTGCATTCCAGATTTGGGCTGAATATCTCAAAAACTGCACGATTTTTAAAGAAAAAACCAATTTTTTCCGGAAATTTCAACACCCTGTAGCTCCGTAACGAAGCTTTTGCGGACCTATATTTATATTAACTTTTTTCCTTGAAACTGCACGTAAATTTAACCCCTCAAGTTGTGACATACTATTATGTAACACCCTATATAGGAATATCGGTGAAGTAAGAACAAAATATAACAAAACGAAAGGAGATCTGTTATAGGCTTGATTATGTAAAAAATTCATCGACTAATCATCAAAATGTTTTTTCTAGTTTTTGATGGAATCGTAGGCCCAAAATTTTGTTTGTTTGCTTTTCGCGAACCTACAGTTTATTGTGGACTCCGTACCACTCACCTGGACCGTGCAATGATAACTACCACCACCAAGGATTACAAGTTTTTTAAGGACTCAAATCTGAGATGTATCCGAGATCGATAATGGTTTCTTAGTCAAATCCACTTTTTTGTTCAAGGACGACATCCATGACTTGAACTCGGATTCGAACCGAGCACCTGGGCTTAGCAATTCCAATATATTTGAGCACTAACCTTGCCGCTACCCAGGCGGTAGGTCCAAAATTATTTCGTTTGCTTTTTAGAATGATTAAACGAACCTTATAATTTGATGAAATTTCAATATTAGTATTTAATACCCTGGAGAACTTGTTGTGGGTGCTAAACTCATTCTGGAGCCAATGCACCCGCATTGTGCCAGAAGCGTGCTGCAAATGCAATCTTGAATTAAGATTATGGACAGAAAAGGTTAAATTTCGAGATTTTTCATTTCAAAGGTTTTTGTGGAAACAAGTAATAAAAAAGATATTGAAATCAAAGCAGAATGCGTACAGGACTCCTCAAGAAAAAGCGCCATCCAATGCATAAATAATTTTTCGAACCGGAAGAATGTTTTGTAAAAAAATTTTCATTATATAACAAATGAAAAAACAGGAGATCACTGAAATGTCTTAACTCTAAAACATACTTGAATTTTTTCTTGAAGTGTCATCCTAAGTTTCACCAAAATCAATATTAATTTCCAGTTACTTAACTAGGAAATATGCTCCCAATATACTCCTTCCTGCACAATTTCATAAACTTTCGCGAAATTGGTAAAGCAAACGTCCTCTAATCCCTAATCGATAGCTAACATTCGAAAATATCGGTCTTCCGATTACATCAGGCGCCTGAAAATAGAATAACACGTTGTCAAGCTGCTCCGGGCAAGAAGAGGTAGGCCCTGGAGAAACAAAAGCGAAACGACAGCGTGCCGCCTCTCTGACGTTCAGATGTTTTCACCCATCAGAAACCCGCTACGCGAATAATGGCGCTTACATCATGAACATCCCAGTTTCTATTAGGCACTTTTCCTTTTTGTTTAGACATATAATGGGATACATCGCGTATAGAATTTGGAATTTATGTCCTACGTGGCCATGTCGATGGAAGTCAGGTGGAAAATTGAAACTGCATCGCCGTTTTAAATGCACGATGCCTGCGTGATTGCTTCCGGTTTTACAAGAAACATTACTTATAAAGTTTCGAATTTTCGAGTGTTCTTCCTTCTCATCAATATTCATCGTAGCTACTCGAAATAATATTTTTACTTGAGCTCAGATATATAGGGTTAAGTCGTCATACGTACATATTGCATAGAAATCCTGTTTTAAGCTTACAAACTCAATAAAGATGTATCAAAAAATACTTCTTGAAAGCAGTGAGGCTGCAAAAAAATTATCATCTTTATGTCCCAAAGATTCACTTTAGGTTAATTTCTTTAAATTTGATACATGGGTTATGATCGATCAGGGAATTTTTTTTTACGGTACCAACACAAATTTAAAAAAATTAGGGGTATTGCCTGAGGGTGAATGCTCATTTCATTGCGATATTTCTCTGATATAGCTTTTTATTTCACAATTTAGAATCTTTTTTCAGATATTCCGAGCCATCTTACGTATAGAAGGTTGACACATTCAATTTTTAAAACATGGTGAATTCCCGATCATCATTCCGCCACTTATACTCCGTTTTTCAATTTTCAGTATAAATGGGTAGAAAAACCTTAAACGAATCAACTAATTAAAGATATATGGCAGATGATTTGCTTTCTCTGGTTTTTCTTGAATTGTTGTCTTTTCTAGAACGTTCTTCTTTCTCATCGATAAGCGATAAGCAACATTTGAATCCATTTATTTCTTGAGTTTTTTGGACTATTAAAATGTACTTCGTTTCGTGAATTTAGCTAGGCAGTTTTTGATTCAATGAAAAATTTTTTGTTTACGAGTTTGTGATATACCTGATCGATTCAGTTCATCACAACTTTCGTCTTGGTAGAAAATAGTAAATGATTCAAGTAATTATAGATAGATGACAGATGATTTGCTTTCTCTGATTTTTCTTGAATTGTTGTCTTTCCTAGAACGTTCTTCTTTTTCTTTGATATGCGATAAGAAACTTTTGAATGATTTTCATCCTTGAGTTCATTTCACGTGGACTATTAAAATGTACTTCGCTTCGCGAATATTAGCTAGGCGGTTTTTGATCCAATGAAAAATGTTTGTTAATGATTTTGTGATTTACTTGATCGATTTAATTGATCACAACTTTCGTCTTGGTAGAAAAATTTTAAATGAAGCAACTAATTATAGATAGATAGCAGATGACTTGCTTTCTCTGGTATTTCTTGTATTGTTGTTTTCTATATTTTTCTAGAACGTTCTTCTTGCTTTCTGATGAGCGATAAGCAGCATTAGAATCCATTTAATTTTGAGTTTTTTTTCACGTATACTATTAAAATTTACTTCGCTTCGCGAATATTAGCTAGGCGATTTTTGATCCAATGAAAAATTTTTGTTAATGATTTGGTGATTTACTTGATCGATTTAATTAACACGTGGACTATTGAAATGTAGTTCACTTCGTGAAATTTAGCTAGGCGGTTTTGATGCTATCGAAAATGTTTTCTTAACGATTTTGTGATTTACCTGATCGATTCCATTGATGACAACTTTCGTCTTGCTAGATAAATGTTAAATGAATCAACTAATTATAGCTGGACGGCAGATGATTCGCTTTCTCTGATATTTAATGAATTGATGTCTTTTCTAGAATGTTCTTTTTTCACTTTGATAAGCGATAAGCAACATTTGAATCCATTCCATTCTTGAGTTCTTTTCACGTGGACTATTAAAATGTACTTCGCTTCATGAAATTTAGCTAGGTCGTTTTTGATCCAATGAAAATTCTTTGTTAACGATTTTGTAATTCACCTGATCGATTCAATTGATCAAAACTTTCGTCTTGCTAGATAAATGTTGAATGAATCAACTAATTATAGATAGATGGCCGATGACTTGCTTTCTCTGGTATTTCTTGAATTGTTGTCTTTTCTAGAACGTTCTTCTTTCTTTTCATGTAGACTGATAAGAGATAAGCAGCATAAGAATCCATTAAATTTTGAGTTTTCAGAATCCACGTGGACTTTTGAACTCGGGGAATGTACTTAACTTCGTGACATTTAGCTAGGCCGTTTTCTGATCCAGTCAAAATTTTTGTGATACTTAACGATTTTGTGATTTACCTGATCGATTCAATTAATCAAAACTTTCGTCTCGCTAGATAAATGTTAAATGAATCAACTAATTATAGCTGGATGGCAGATGATTTGCTTTCTCTGATATTTCTTGAATTGTCTTTTCCAGAACGTTCTTCTTTCACTTTGATAAGCGATAAGCAACATTTGAATCCATTTCATTCTTCAATTCTTTTCACGTAGACTATTAAAATGTACTTCGCTTCATGAGATTTAACTAGGCCGTTCTTTGATCCAATGAAAATTCTTTGTTAACGATTTTGTGATTTACTTGATCGATTTAATTGATCACAACGTTCGTCATGTAGACTATAAAATTGTAATTCGCTGAAATAATACAGTGCATGAGGGATGACGAAACATAAGAATATCTAGGATACCAACAAGCCAGATTGCTAGACCAAAAACAATCAAAGGAAAAGATTCGTTCAGAATACAGTCTGAAGACCGTACAGAAATCTAGTACTGAACTCGGGGAATCTAGTCAAGGCAATTAACACTTACGCCATTCCAGTGTTGCTTTGCTCTCTTGGAATAATTAGATAGACTAATACAGAACTGATTGATATTCAAAGACAGACCCGAACGATGCTGACAAAGTACTACAATCATCATCCAAAATCGTCTGTGATACGAACAACTTTGAAGCGGAAAGAAGGAGGACGCGGATTAATAGATGTTGTCAATTTACACACCGAACAGATGAAAAATCTCAGAGAATTCTTCTCTGCAAAAGCTCTCATTTCTGACCTCTATAGAGTGGTATCGTTGGCTGATAAGGGATATACACCTCTAAATCTTGCTACCAGAGATGACCTTCTGAATCTACCTTTCCTATCAGATACTGAAAAACAAGAGCAATGGTCAGGAAAGAAATTGCATGGAGAATTATTCAACCACACATCGACAAAGAAAACAGAAGGATTATTCCGGAAACAGAAGGACGGCCATTCAAGACCAAGTGATCGCTACAAACAACTACAAAAAATTTATTATGAAGGACGGAACATTACAAACAGATAAGTGCAGAAAATGCCATATAAGATCGGAGACTATACAGCATATTACGTCCGGCTGCGAACAACTGGCCAATACGGACTGTCTTCGCAGGCATAATCAAGTGTGCAACATTATCCATCAGAAACTTGCACACAAGTACGGACTTCTGAATACCTTCCAGCCATATTATAAGTATCAACCGGCGCCCGTATAGGAAAATGATCAGATTATACTACGATGGGCCTGTTATCACTGACAGAATGGTGACGAATAATAGGCCGGACATAGTGGTGTAGGATAAGAGGGCCAGAACAGCAATTCTGGTGGATGTCGCCATACCGAATGATAACAACGTGCTGAACAAGTTCCAGGAGAAAAAGTCCAAATACACAGACGTTGCTGTGATTCTTTATACATGTAGGATAGTTAGGAAATTTATGTTCAGTATATTGTAATCGAGCCTATTTCCTTTGATTGCTGAATCTGGGAAAAGTAAATTATATCCAGCTAACAGCTGAGATAGTGCATAAGGCCACGATAATAAATAATAATAATGAAGTTTATTCAGAAATATTACATCAGAGTTTTCATTTAAATAAATAAATAAACTTTTACCTTTAGTTCGAATAAACATTTCGCAGAGACAAAATAGTCTGTGTCACTCAAATAATTATTCTGTTTGAAGTTAAAATACCCTAATCCCAAGTCCCATTGGGCAAGTGTAAAGAAACACGCAACTAAATCTTACACCTTATCTGAACCCGATAAATTCGATGAAAACCACCAATCTCCCAAGGTGTCCGAAGGTCGTCGAAAAAAATTCCAAATATTTCACACGGCCACATTGATTTACGATAACGTTTAAGACAACATATTGCGAACTCCATAACGACCGACAACTTCCTGTACCGGTGAAATATCGCGCGTCGTAATAATAAGTTCACTTTGGGCGATAAAGCGGCGAGACTATGAAGGATCGATCGTTTCATGCGAGTAGAAACAAAGAAGAATCGATCCCTTTAACGCAGGAAAGAGGATTACGAATGGAATGGCTGATGAAAGCCATTATCTCCTTATATTTGAACATTAGGGCGACCGTCGTCGTATTGTTAATTGCTTATAAAATACTTCTGCGTTGTGTGCCACATTGTGTAAGAGAGTATGCGAGAGCGATGAGGTGGAAAACGCGAACGGGCATATAGCTGGTCGAATCCTCCGGATTGGAAATATGTCATCGCGGATAACACGGATAATCCATGTTTCTAATATCATCACTGGTCCACAGATACGTATGTCGACTTATTCGTTAGGGGAGGACATATGTTCGATTGTGTTATAGATTAGTCATCTAAAGATAGATGGATGGTATATTTGATAAGGAATTAAGAAAAAGGTATTTCTTCTACGAGAATAACAGGTTGTAGTGCTGACTACGAGAAATGTCGATCCAATGAATCTTGAGAAAGATCAACGCTTAATAAGAATTAACACTATTTGTGTCGAGTTCTGAACAGTAAAAGAAGTATTGAGATTATCAGAATCATTTAAATAAATTATAGAACACAACTCACAGAAATATCCATTCGAAATATAAGGAAATCTACTGAATCAAAATTGATTTAATTATAATAATTATAATTTTATTACAGAAGCCTATAAATATACAGGGTGGTTCATAACAGTATGTCACAACATGAGGGGTTAATCTTGAAGCAATTTCAAGGGAAAAAATTCATATCAACATGGGTCCACAGAAGCTTCATTACGGAGGTACAGGGTGTTGAAATTTCCGGAAAAAATTGGTTCTTTCTTCAAAACTCCTGCAGTTTTTGAAATATTCAACTCAAAAATGGAATGCAAGCTATTTTGTACAGCCTCCATCAGTACACGTCTTAGATTTCAACTGAAATTCACAAGCTGTTTTTTTTCCGAGGCCATGTCTCCTTTTGCCATTTCAAACTTTTTTTGCAATACGCCACTGATCTGCATATAATCAAGTTTCGTGATTTTCGTTCAATTTAGAAAATTTTTTGACACCTGTAATTTTTTCGTATCTCCAACCGTTCTCGAGTGAAAAACTATTGAATATGAATTATTTGAATTGTATGTTATTCGCTAATTGAAAGTAAATAATAGAAATACTCGATAGGTAAGGCCAAATTTCGCTTATATTTTGATAGCTGGATAGCATCCTCTGAGACTCAACTTATGCTTATTGAATATCAAACTAAAAAACAATTATAAACTAAATAAATTGCTCCATCACCTGCAAGAATACAGGCCTATGTCCTTCTTCGCATATTATCACGCAATCTTTTCACTGGAGTGGTATAAACTGAAATATTCCTATTGTTGAATGTATTATTCAAGAATTCAAGAATTCCTAGCTTACCTGCTGAAATGTACTGGTGTCCCGTCATGCATGAGCCACATTATGTTTCTCACCAAAAGTGGCACATCCTCGAGGAATAGAGGTAACTACTCTTCAAGAAATTGCCGATAAGCGGGATAATGGGGGTTTTTCTCAGCCCAATAATGATCTTTGTGAAAATTTGTGATAGCTGTTCTAGAAAAGTAAGCTTCGTCCGTGAACATTATTTCACTATCAAAATGAGCATTTTCTCTAATTTCATCTAAGAACCATCGGCAGAAATTCAGTCTTGAAGAAAAATCTCGAGGAAGTAGAGTTTGGACGAGTTGAATATGAAACGGTTTCGATAAAAAGTTGTGTATAATCCTCCAAACTAGAACATGTGAAATATTCAACTGATATCCAATTTTTCTTGTACTGACATGAGGATTTAAATCAATAAAATTCAAAACTGCTTCCTCAATATCTGGAGTTCTCATAGTTTGAGTTGCACGTTTTAAATGATTATTTGCAGTAAAAGTACCAGTTTCCCCTCAACCTTCTGTGGATATTTGAAAATGTTCGTCTGTCTAGTGTTACTCGATTTGGAAAGCGCTGATATAATCGCCTAGCTTCCGTTGTGTTTCCGTCAGCCAGGCGGTACAAGTAATGGATATCAGCGAATTCGGCGTTAGTAAAATTAGCCATTTTTTCTTACAGCAATAACTCCAAAGGTCTTAAAGCTAATCGTTCATTTGATAAATAATTTGAGCAGACACGGGTTCAGTTTTAGCAACTGCAAAAATAAACAAATAAATGAAAACAATCAAAGCCTGCTAGTAATTTTTTTAATCAGAAGTGCTTTCAATTCAGCGAATGCATACGCTGGTCAGTGGCGTTCTACAAAAAAGTTTGAAAGGGCAAAAGAAGAAATGGCTCCGGAAAAGAAAACACCTTGTAGATTCTAGTTAAGATTTGGGACGTGTAATGATGGAGGCGGTAAAAAAAGGATATCTTGAAAACTGCAGGAGAAATAACCAATTTTTTCTGGAAAATTCAACACCCTGCAGATCCGTAACGCAGCTTTTGCAGATCTATGTTTATTTGAAATTTTTTTCTTAAAATTGCACGTAGATTTACTCCCTCAAGTTGTGAAATACTATAATGTAACACCCTGTACTTGTAGGTATAGTGGATAAGTGTATTCGCACACTCTACAATAAAAAACATCATAGTGTGATTTTGGTGTACTTTGTGAAGAATATCGCAAAATTAGGTGAAAAATATTTAATTCAGAAATGTGATAGCTATTTCGATATTTCTACCATCATCAGACGTTTACAAATTGTGCATTAAAAGTAAGATACTGTTGTACAATTTGACGTAAATATAGAAAAACAGGTATGAATTAAAAAGAGCGAAAAACAACCTGTTTCTACTATAGAAATATAGATAGTTATTCAAAGGTACGTTCATAATTACTTGAAATTCCCAAATATTGGGGGATAAGATAGGTAAGTGTTATCGGTAAGAAGGGTAAGATTGTTTCTACTGTGTTCAGCTTTGAAAATTTCCAGAGATTCTAGTTAAGTGAGTTTATTGCTTTTCGGAACACGATGAATAATGTTAAGATTATCTATACTAGGAAAGCGGTGGTTGTTATCTAGGCTATAGTGTGCTATGGTGGGCTTCTGTTTTTAACTAAGGAAAAGTGATGTTTTTTATATCTAATACGAAAAGATATTCCTGTCTGGCCTTTGTCTACGCCGTTACAATCAGGGCAACACATTCCGTATACTCCTGAATTGTCTAATTTGTTAGTTTTGTCTTTGGCATTGAAAAATGATTGTGATAGTTCACATATAGGTTTGAAGGCAATTATGTTGTGACTTGACATTTCATTTGCATTTTGTTGTGAAATTGGATCAAAATAAGTTGAAGGAGAGAATTTTTGAATTTCGGTATTTGGTTATATACTATTGTAAGCTAACTGTATTTGTTTTGTGAGAACTATGGTCTACTATGTTAGGGGGTAACCGTTATTACTGGCGATAGTTTTTATGACGTAAATTTCTTCGTTAACATTTTCAAAAGAAAGTGGCAAAGAAAGTGATCGTTGAAAACGGCTTGTTTATGTTCCAGGGGGTAAGAAGAGTCATGAGGAAGTGCCCCGCACTTGTCACTCCGCACGGCCGCGACAGGGTCGGCTTAAGGGACGCTTGGATATCGTTACAATAGTATTTTACTACCTCCCTATTGTATTTGCGTAGCTATTTTTGAGGCTTCCGTTGATGATGTACTGTGCTGTTATCCCTACACATGCAGTACGAGGATCTGGTGGAGTCTACTGTTCCCCCACACACGCTACGGTGGTATTAATAGGATTTCGACAACTGAATACTGATTTATTTATAGATTACACTGAGTGTTCGTTCATTGAATCTCGAAGCTTCCATCGATTCGGTGATATGGTGTTACCGCTACCAAATCAGTACAAAAATCTGGAAATAACTGCCTGTAGAGCTGTTCTCCTTTACACGCTGCGTTGGTATTCGTTGGGTCTCGTTTAGTCCTCTGTTGCAGACATAGAACGGGTTATAGCGATTTAGTCATAGGTTTTGCTAGTTGAATGATTGAACCGAATGGAATAGCCAGTGATAGCAATTTCGTTATTAGTTGAACTGTTCTAATTTTGTTTTATAAATCCTAACATATCTCTACGTATACCCTATCATTTGTAGTACTGTATGGTTGTTTACTACTCATCATCGCTTCGCTTATCTTCTATTACTCTCGCCATGCTCGGTTAGGTACTTATACATACGAGGATGGATTTATAAGCATCCAGTCTGACCAAGAAGAACAATGATTTCAAGAATTTTTATTTTATTTCTCAACATAATCTCTTTTAACGCTGATATATTTCTCATAGAGGTGTTCTAGTCTAGTAATGCCTTCTCAATAGGCTGATTCGTCAATATCCTCAAATTACCCATTTATAGCTTCGATTACTTCTTCATTGCCTGCAAATCTCTTACCTCCAAGCCATGTTTTGAGGTTAGGAAACAGATAATAGTCACTCGGGGATAGGTCTTGAGGCTAGGGAGGGTGCAGCGTTATCGCCAAATGAGGTCATTTAATTTGCACCTTGTAGCTAAAACGTTGCAATAAGTCTGCGTAGTATTGACCAGTGATAGTTTTACCCTTTTCAAGGTAATCAATGTATATTATACCCCTTGCATCAAAAAAACAGTAGCCATAACCTTTTTTGTCGATAAAATTGTTTTTGCCTTCTTTGGAGTTGGTTCTCTTGTTCCAATCCACTGTTAAGACTGTTGTCTGATTTCAGCAGTGTAGTGGTGGACCCAAGTTTTGTCAACAGTAACAAATGGACGCTCAAATTTGCATGGGTTATGCTCATACAGCGCCAAATTAGCGGTAGAAATGGTTTTTCGAATCAATTGTTAGTAAATGCGGCACCAATCTTGCACAGAGTTTGTCCATATGCAAATGTTGGCGCAAAATATTTTGCACACGTTCATATGATATCTTACAGGTCTCAGCTGTCTCACGCACTTTTGATCTGCGTTCTTCCAGCACTTTTTTATGAGTTTTTTCGATCATACATGGAGTTGTGATCTCAACAGGGTGTCCTGAGCGTGGCTCATCAGAGTTGCTCACACGACCAATTTTAAACTTGGAAACTGCTTAACGGTTGAATATGATTGGGAGGATGTCTTCAGTGTTGAATCAATTTCTTCTTTAATTTCCTTCGGCGTTAACCCCTTCAAATAAAAATATTTGATGACAGCACGCTTTTCCAATTTTTCCTTTGTCACAAACATCACAGAGGCGTCTTATTCAGCGTGCTCTCAAACGTGAACTAACAAGCTATCTAAGGATGGTACTGTAGAAAGCCACCTCCGAAGTACGCCTAGTGGCGCCATCTCTTGGTCAGGCCGGAGACTTATAAATCCAGCCTCGTAGTTTAAGCTTGAATTGCACGCTTTAAAATATTGTTTGTGTCTCATACACGTGTATTTATATTATTGTTGGAATTAACACTAACTGTGTATATATTGTATAAAGTTATATTCTCTTCGACATTCAATTTAGTCATAGAAAATCTTGTGTTTCTTTAATCTCTACCTCGGTAAGTCAAGTCAGTGTAAAATCTGGTAAAACCATAGTAAAACAGAAGTTTGCTAACCAAGTACCGAGGGAATGAAGCCCACTCGGAAACTGACATTCTTAGTTATCGCTAACACCTTTGATAACGAAGAACTCTTCTCCAACTGCAGCTTACCAGGGCATGCTCAAAGCGATCAGAAAGGAAAGTTGTGACACATCCCTTTCCTTGAGGAGACAACGTGGGCAAACACAATTAGCGGCTAGTTTTTCCAGACAAAGGAGAACATTAAAATATAATATACGAGAAAAAATATGTGGCAGGGAGAAACGGGCTAGGCGATACTCATAGCTATTGGAGTCAATAACTATTCCATTAGAGAGTGGCATACAGTACAACAGTAATCTATGATGGGACGAACAATAGAAAAATACAGAATAATGAGTTAGCGCATATCAGAAAAAGGTCTACTTATCATGAAAATGAAACGAAGCAATTTGTTTATGCATACAACTATCAATGTGCAGAATCTAGATAAACACCCAAATCAAATATTTCACAGTTCACAGTAACAGCTTTTGTGTCTAGTACATTTTTGGAAACATTAGGCCTCCAACATCGATGTTTCCATTTTAGCCTGTTTTCACGGAGATGAAAGAAATTCAGTCGTTTTAAAAAGTTCGTTTTCATTGTTCCCCTCTCTAACTTATCCTAAGATCCTGGATCGTTTTCATCAAGTCTACCATGCTCTAGCTGCTTACTCATTCCCCTGCACTTTATAAAGATATTACTATATCGAAATTTAGCACAGTCACCGTCATCTTGGGGATAAAAAGGGGGTACGAACGGATTTGAAGGTTTTGAATATGGATTTCGCGCGTTCTCAAATGCGATTTGCACAGATTCAAACTCTAAAGGCGGCTTTGTCAAATTGATTTTTAGATAACATCGTTGAGAGAAAATTTGTCGAGTTTGAATAAAAAATATACCTAGTGTGTGAGTGAGTTAACGTGCGAAGCTTTGAAATAAAATTATGTTCGGAATAAATAGTAAATGGTAAAGTAAACTGCTTCATTGATATTTGTATTTAAGAATATTTTTGTATGCATAAATGATTGGTTTATCACTTGGCAAAGGTTTCACAAATATTTATTAAAATACTCGAAATATGTTTCGAGTTGTTAGGCCATTAAATTCTAAATTCAAAATGAGTGATTTCACTTATGTATAACGGCATTCACAACAGGAGGTAAATTGAAGTCGAGTCGGTCGTTGTAAATTGGCTGGTTTTTCATATGAGTGGAGGTAATTTCAATAATCTCCAAGATGTCCATCCTTTTTCCTTTATTACTTGAATACATGAGTTCGATATTCTCGGAATCTATGAAATGATTTTTGTTGTTGCAGTGGTCCGAAAAACCCATAGAATTTTTATTTTGGAGAATAGATCTTTTATGATTTTCAACTCTCTTCTCAATGCATCTTCCGGTTTGGTCTATATAGAATATCTCACATTCACTGCAGTGTATTTTACATACTCCGCTTTTATCCAATAGTTCTGTTTTATCTTCATTATTAACTAACAGTAAACACAAATTCTTTTTATTAGTGCTGATGGTGTAAATATTATTTCTGTTACATCACAACGATGTATCACAAGACATTATTAAGCTTTAATAAAACAACTCCGAACGGCGAATCATCCTTCACCAAGGAAAATCAAGTTCTCATCGAATTGTTACATCGTCTTGCGTATATTTCCGACCTAAGTGCCTACAATTTCTTCACTTTTCCCGGAATCAAGAACAGACTGCATGGCCAAAGGTTTCAGTCCTCAGAAGAAACTCTTGATGCTTTCCAAGATGCTATTTGAATATAGCTGTAAATGATTGGAACAAATTGCTTCCAGTATTAGTCTAAAGGAATTCAAAAGTGTATTTTTCTTTGCAGAAAATACTCTGAGAAGCAATGAAATCCTTAGAAGCTCTCAATGGTTTCATCCAAGCTCTATATGCAAAACTTAAAAGACATCCGGGGTATCATCGAGAATGCACTAAATAATTCGATCTATTACAAACATTTTGAAACAAAACGTTGATCGAATAGAATATAGTTGACTTATTTTGAACAAAATTACTTCAATTAATAAAAATTATATAAAGTTACATATACTCTGTGACAATGGAGTATACAGAAATTCGCATTTGAATTGCCCGCGCTGAGTAATTGTAAGTATCTTAAGTTTCTGTATGTTATAGGACTGTCCTTAATTACTATGCCAAACATGACCGCGATATGTCAACTACTTTGTTCACAACATCTGTTGGAACCAGTTGACCTCAGTGGTAATCAGCGAATTTTACAATAGGAAAAAATAATGAACAAATAGTTTGTCTCAAATTTTGTGTTTTGAACAAAATTCCATATGCTGAATCATTGCGAATGCTGAAAAGGCTTATGGAGACTCTGTTTCATCGAAAATCCAAGTGTACGAGTCGTACAAAGCCTTTGAAGAGGGTTGGGAGATCGTCGTAGATTTGCCTCGTTCCGGACGACCTTCGACCTCTTCAACCAACAATAACGTCCAAAAGACCAAGGCGATGGTGCTCGATAATCGTCATGCCAGCGTTAGAGAGATAGCTCGAGATCTCAACATCTCTCGTGAAACTGCTCCTTCAATTTTGGTGAACCAATTAGGCATGCGGCGCGTCGCCGCTCGGCTCATTCCGATAGAGCTGAATTTTCTTCAAACACAGTACCGGATGCAGATAGCTGCAGACATCCTGGATCGTTCGAATTCTGATCCCAGTTCATGGGACGAATCATAACTGGTGGCAAGACATGGGTCTATGAATACGACACAGTAACGAGCCAAGAATCATCGGAATTGGTGGGAAAAATGAGCCAAAACCGAAAAAACCTAGCCAAAGTTGTTCGAAAATCCAGACGATGTTGATTGTTTTCTTCGATATTCGTGGTGTGGTTCATCATGAAATCATTCAGCATGGTCGAATGGTCAATAAGGACTTCGATTCAACCGTTTGGAGACGTTTGCGTGAAAATATTCGACGTAAACGGCCGAACATGTGGCAAAACAATTCGTGGATTTGGCAGGACGGTTACGCATCATCTTATCGAGCCACGTTTATTAACAACTGTAAGACCAAACACATGATAAATACCATCAAGCAGCCGCCTTTTTCACCTGATCTAGCTCCATGTGATTTTTTTCTTTTCGCCAAGCTGAAATTGCCGCTCCAGGAACCAGATTTGTTTCCATAGACGTCATGAACGCAAATTTGCAGAAGGAGCTCAAAGCCATCATTCAAAACGCCTATAAAAATATTTCGATGATAGGAAAAAAAACATTGGTACATGTGTTTCGCTTCAAACGGAGCATATTTTCAAGTAGATTCAATAAATATTAAAGAAGATTAAGATTTTTGCGTTTTATTTCTAATTTTCGGATACTTTTTGGTCACAGAGTATTAATAAAGTCGTTTACAAATACCTATAATAGTTTGAAAATCGTTTTTTGCACATATATGCTCAACTGAATTATTTGAATTAACCTTTGAATGGGTGAAACTTAACAAACACGTTGGATAAAAAGATTTGGTTGATACCGAAAGGGTTCAAATATCTGTAACCAACAAACCCTCAGTAAATTAACACTTAATTAACTGCCAACAGATAGACAGCTGGCGAATGTTTGTGTTATCTTCGTGTTTTTTCAATTACGCTTTCAAACACCCCAATCCTTCTGCGGCTCACTGAGTGGACGTGTGAAAGTTTTCCCGCTTCCGTGTCTGCGGGAGTGAAAGAGAAATAAGCAAAAAGCTCAATCGCGAATTTGGTAGGTTAGATTTGATTACATACAAAATATAGGCGCTATTATTTTCTATGAACTTTCGTTTTTCTCTACAATATAAGCAGAGTGTTTCAGGAATGCAGTCATTCATTTCTACAGGAGATTCCTCATCAAAATACATGGAAAAGAGCCTATAAACATTTGTCCAAAAGTTCTCCTTTTTCGAGATACATAGTAACAAAGTTCATTCTTTTTCACGTTTCTGTTTTCTGTTGGTAACTCTTGTTTCTTTTTTAGCTTTCAAGGATCTAACTCTAATTTCCAGGAGAAAAATTTTTAACTCAACAATTCGTAAGTAATGTCCAGTAGTCAATATACAGGGTGATATTTATTTCAGAGTCATGCTACATTTTACCCCATCAGTTTTTAACATGAACAAGAAATTGAGAGAAGTAGCCGGAAAAACACCGATAATAACAGATGAAACAAATAACATAATCATAAATGAAGCGGAGAAACATCGAATTTGGGAAAACTCCATCACAGATTTATTCGGAGACAACAGACCTAAAATAGATATGGCAACAATGTCAGAAGGACCGAAAATAATTAAATCACAAGTAATGCATGCTCTAGAGTTAGGTAAAAATAGAAAAGCAATTGGAATAGACAACATTACATTGGAGGTCCTAAAATTTATAAATGAAAAGAACATAGACTTCATTGTTGAACTTTTCAATACCATTTACGATACAGTGATACTTCCCAATGATTGGCTAAAGTCACCTTCATACGCATCCCTAAAAAACAATATCCTAAACAATGCGAAGACTACAGGCTGATGAGTATTAATAGTCACTTGCTGAAAACATTCTTGCGAATAAGCAACTTCCGCATCAAGAACAAGTGTGAACAAGAATTAGACGACAGCCAATTTGGCTTCAGGAGTGGGTTCGGCACACGCTAGGCATTATTTGGTATAAATGTACTATTGCAGAAATGTCGTGACCAGAGAAAAGACGTATTCGCATGCTTTGTCGACTATGAAAAAGCATTCGACAGAGTATGACACCAAGACCTCATTGAAATGCTACAGAGAACTGGAGCTAACACCAAGGACATCAGAACAATAAAAAATTTATATTGGAACCAAAAAGCCGATATTAAAATAGGAGATGGACTTTCGAGAGATATGAACATTAACACAGGAGTACGCCATAGAAGAAACTGAAATAGGAGTGAAAGTAACCAATCAACACCATGAAATATGCAGAGGATACGGTTTTTAAATATTGCGCGAAAAGAGCTCGCCGTGTTCTGGCAACGTGTGTGACGTCATACTTACGTAAACGTCAAATTTGTTTACGCGCAGCTAGACAGCAAAGTAAACAAACATTGCGTGTTTCTTGAGTTGAAAATGATTTCTAGAGTTCATAAGTGGTGTGCAGTACCTCAGTACAAAAATACATCACACCCAACAAGGTGTTTTTACATGTCCTATACAAGAAAATAATGAGAGATAAATGGTTGAAGCTTGCACGGCAAAACCCGAACGATGAAGACAAATTCGCCACTTTATTTCTGTGAAGAACACTTTGATGTGAGTATGTCATCATATATTGATAGATTTTCAACTTGTTTGTTAGACGTGAAATAGTTGAAATGTAGAGGCTATAGAAAAACTAGTAATTTATTGAGGTTGTGTTTGTGTTAGTCTTGGTTATCATTCTTATTATCAATTTTAATTGTTACCTTTGCAGTTTTCAGTTGCGAAATGATATGGAACATTATATGGAATACCATGTGATGGGGTCGGTATCACAAGTACGTATGAAACCAGGATGTATGCCCATAAAATTTACTTGCCAACCAGACAGGAAAACACAAGCATCTAACACAACAGAGCGACCCTATATAGTTAAAAAACGAAGGATGTTGATTCTGAAGAGTGTGGAATGCAATTTGAAGAAAGTACTATAGTTAAAGAGCCACCAAGTTCAAAAGAAATTGCATTTTGTAGTTGAGGTACAGTTTACTAACTTATTTATTAGAATGTTAATTCAGTATTATTGCATACATTGTTGGTATACTCAGTCCCGTATTACAGTTTATCTCATATAGCGGCATCCCTCTGTACAAATCTCAAGAAATGATCTACGTTTGAGATGCATTCTGTGATACTGGCTATAAAACTACATAGATTTTTTGTAACCTTGTAATTTTCTATTTGTGTACATAATTATTACATTGCACTCAAATAACAAAATATTTGTTTAACAGTTCAGCAGATTGTTGAAGAAGTTGCCCAATTACCGCCAAGAATGTTGGATAAAGCAATTCAAGTACACATATGTAAAACATTTAGAAGTAAAGCTAACCAGACAAAAATTAAATTGGTATATCAGATGACATCACCATTGTGTCTACATTCTGTTTCTACGTCACCATTTAAAATAAAGCATTATGTTAATAGTAACCCATCAAGACCAAGTATAAATGTTTTGAGTAAAATAGTCAAACAAATAGAACGATCAGACAGTGATACTTCTTATACTCCCTCTGATGAGCTGTCATCATCCATAAAATCTCTTCAAATGGAGTCTACATCTGACTGTAGCGAGATGATAGAGGATGACAATAGAAGAGAAGATTTAAACGCTTAAGAGTACACTTTGAAGAAAATTAAAAGAGCCCCCATTCTTATATTGGCATTCCTATAAATTGTTATTATTTGGTTAACTTGATTCAAGAACAGACACGCATATCGTTCAACTATATTTTACTATGTCTAAAGAAAATTAGGTTAAAGAATTCATTCCGTCAACTTGCTGATGACTTCGGCATTGATATAACTTATCCAAGCAAAATTTTCCTTGAAAATGTACCTATTATAGCAAGTGTAATAAGTCCTTTATTGTATCATTAGATAAAGAGTTGATAAAAAAGAAAGTACCTATGGCTTTTAGGCATAAATATCATGAGGTGACTTGTATAATAGACTGTTTAGAAATTGAAGTACAAAAGCCTTCAAAGGCCTTTCCTGGTCTGATTACAAGAAAGCCAACACAATTAAGTACCTCATATCTTGTACCCCAAATTGTTTAATCAATTATATTTCAAATGCTTATGGAGGCCGAATAACAGACAAATGCATTGTGGAAACTTCAGATTTCTCAAAATGTTTGCAACCTGATATGTGCGTTATGGCAGATAGGGGATTTAAACAATAAATCAGTAGTAGTTAATCAAAATACAGTGAAGCTTACATAAGTATGACGTCATGCGCTGTGATTGGCATTCCACTCAAAACGGCCGATTGCAGTGTTTTACTCTTTCATTTTATTGAAAATCTTATTAATCTCAATTTTTATAATAAAACTAAATCAGTTTCTTGAATAATAAAATCAAGTAATGTGTTTTTTGGAATTTTACTCAATGATTATGATTCGTAACGCGTTTCACTACACTGTAGCTTCTTCAGACGAATGAATGTACAGAAAATAAGAATGATAATATAAATATAAATGTTCTTGAGTAATTAAAAGCTTATTGGGTTGATTCTTCTTATGTGGTTATTTATGACAGGTATATCCAATAAAATTAAGAAATAGATTGCTCCCCGAAGAGATGCAATAGAGGTGAAGGGCTTAAGTCGACTTGTTCATTGATGAGTCTAACTGAGAGTTTGTATTTATTGATTTAAAAGTTTCCCAAAGATCTACCTTCCAATATTTATTATATGTATGCAAAATTTCAAACTGTGGGTCGAGAGGATGATTATTTTTTAAGAGATGATTCGCGTAACTTGAATCTGATTTTTTATTTGAAAAACTGCGTTTATTTATTTATTTGAAATTTCTATGTGTTCTACCAATGTAGAAATTATCACAGTCATTGCAATTCAATCTATAAACATCTGATTTATTGTTTTACCTGATTCGGTTTTATTATTTTTATAAATTTGCCTTATTTATTATTAGTTTGGAAAGCTATGTTGAAATTATTGCTACTCAAGAATGATTTCAGTTTCTCACTTGTAATGCCAGCGTAGGTTGAGGTGTTGACTTTTGTTTCAATTTATCGACAGGGTAAACTTCATTCAATGAGATTCTACTTTGTTTATTATTTAAAATATTATTAATTAGTTTGGGTTTGTAACCATTATTTTTTAGGCTATTTGTTTAATCAAATTTAATTCTTTGTTGAAATTTCAACATACCCTGTCGATAAATTGAAACAAAAATTCAACACCTTAACCTACGTTGGCATTACAAGTGAGAAACTGAAATCATTCTTGAGTAGCAATAATTTCAACATAGCTTTCCAAACTAATAATAATTTATGCAAATATATAAAAATAATAAAACCAAATCAGGTAAAAACAATGAATCAGGTGTTTATAGATTGAATTGCAATGACTGTGATAATTTCTACAATGGTAGAAAAGAGAAAAGATTTTCTTTTAGAAAATAATCATTCTTTCGAACCACAGTTTGAAATTTTGCATACAGATAATAAATATTGGAAGGTAGATCTTTGGGAAACTTTAGAAATCAATAAATACAAACACTCAGGTAGACTCATCAATGAACAAGTCGATTTAAGCCCTTCACCTCTATTGAATCTCTTCGGGGAGCAATCTATTCCTTAATTTTATTGGATATACCTGTCATAAATAACCACTCAAGAAGAAGAAACCCAATAAGCTTTTAATTACTCAAGAACATTTATATTTATACTCTCATTCTTATTTTCTGTACATTCATTCGTCTGAAGAAGCTACGGTGTAGTGAAACGCGTTACGAATCATAATTATTAAGTAAAATTCCAAAAAACATTACTTGTTTTTATTATTGATAATGGAATTTTATCAAGTAAAAGCCTCCCAAATTCAACAGTTTTTAAATCCTTCGAATGTGTATTTTTCCCTAAAGTCATTGAATCTTTGGTTATGTCATACTATCGTCACGCCTATTCTCTTTATAATAACATCAAAAGAAACTTAAATTAAGGTCTATAAAATTATTTTCGAAGATCATATAATTCATCAGTTTCAGTCGAATTATCTCCACTCGTTTTCATCAATCCTATTTAATTGGATCCAAAACATCATCCGTCCTCATCTAATTTTTTTGTAAATCCAATGATTCTTCTATGGAGCTCATCGATTCATATCTGGTATATCCACTTGAACCATAAATAATCTCATTCTAATCCTCATACAATCTATAGGAACGTGACCAGAGTGAAATACATGGCTACAAACAAACTCCACGTCCCCCGTCGAAAGTTTCGTCATTATTAAAACAGTACAAGCGAAAACAGGTGTTCTTCCAAGTGTCGCGAGGCACGCAAGTACACACGTCCAACGACCTCCAACCTTCGTACGGCTAGACTTCACGTTTGGCCCTATCTTCGGCCTTTCGAGAACCCCGGGGACTCGTGCCGTCGCTCGTGCGTCGAAAACAAATGGCCTCTGATTAATCTCGATGGCGAATTTATGCCCGTGTATGTGTGTGTGCGTGTGTGTGAATGTAGAGGTGCGCTTTTCCATGTTGAACAGTGACGTACAGATTGCCTATTGGAATATTCTACTGATACGATGTTGTTATAGTTATAATTCGGTCTCGATTTATAAAATATTCAAGAATCATTATTGATAACTTCCATGAATTTGATAATAACCAATATCATAGAGAGTGTCCGCATTTCAATTAGAAGTATCTGGGGAACGGGTTCATCAATCAATTTCAAATTTTGGGACAACAGTAAATGGATACTGACTATTTAATTTCTTTATCAAAGAGTATCCTTCTTCAAGCATCTTTTGTAGGGATTTGTTTTATCTAATATTGGCCACCATTAAGCTATTAGTTTTCTCATCAAAGTTTTCCTAATTTGACCAAGAAATATTGACTCTTTGTCGTATTTGCGACATGAATAGTGAAATAAAACTTCTAACATTTATAAAAAATTCGAAAAAAAAAGTGTTTACATAAACAACGTGAAAACTAAATCGAATTAAATTTTCAAATTGTCCATCATTCTTTTCTAAACATTTTTCAATCCGCCAGTGCACTCAATTAATAGTTTTTTTTGCGCTTGATTAAGATAGATCAGGGGTGCTCTAACTTGAACTGCTGGCGATCTACCTCAATATTGTAGACTACTTACAATCGACTCTGACAGGCTGCAAGTATGTGTAATGCAGGGTTGTCGTACATACACGATACACCCTACCTACCTACCTAGGAAGGGTGTACCGTAGCATATATAGATATTAGCTTTCCGCACAATATACTTTATTTCAGTCAAGGTTTGGGTTGGTTTAGTTGGGTTGTTCTTTATAATATCAATGAAAAAGCTCATAGTTAGTGAAAATAGCGAATTTATTGGTTGTTACAAAACAAAAGAATTACATATGGTGTTAAACTACTTAACTAAGGAGTGACTTTGGATGTTGAAGTGTGGCACTGCATGTCCTCAGCATACTTTTCATAAGATGGTACGTAACCAGTGAGTGCTAATCGCAAGCATGATGACATATGATCGCCAGTTAGTCGATTGCGATATTTTGACTCAATTATCTTCATTTCAGAAAATGCAGACTCGCACAAGTAAACTGACCCAAACATTGCCGTTAGTTGAAGGGCGATTTATCTTAGATTGGAGTATTTATCTTCAGATATAGAAATTTGTATCAGATATGTATATCTGATATAATCTGCACCAACTCATTTTCATCAGAAGATGAATTCATATTAAACCAACTTGTTTTTTCAGTAGCTCCTCAATATTTTTACATGGAAAAGGATAACTCATAAATGATGGTATGTTTGCCAATTTACTTCAATCATAAAAACGCATTTCGAATTGTCCCAAAATATTTGATAATTCAGCCACATACGTATCATAATTCAACTGAGGAATCCTTTCTTTCAAAGACGGAAAATGTTTCAGATCCTTTCTTTTCAGTTGATCTATCATAAGTTGCAATTTACTTTTGAATGCATTTACTGCGCTTATCATCTCAATAATCGTTTTTCCTTCACCTTGAAGCTCCAAGTTAATGGTGTTTAAGTGCATTGTGATGTCAGCACAAAATGCCAAATCAGTCAGCCATTTTTCGTTTTTCAACATCTGAGTGTCATCACCTCTTTCGTCTAGAAAATCTGTTATTTCGGGCAATAATTCTTGAAACCTTTCTAGAAATTTTCCGCGACTCAACCACCTGTGTGTGAAGAACTAAATCAGTGTGTTCAGCTGACTCCCTATCTCCCATATCAAATCACGTACTTTCCGTTTTCTTCATTCACTCTGTGGCGGAAAATCCTACTCATAGTTTTTATGAACCGTTTTATGATGCCTCTCTAAGTTACCACGCTTAGATATTGCAAATAACGCAACAAATAAGACAAATGCACTTATCCTTCACCATTCAAAAGAAAAATTCTTCCTCTCAATCGTTATTAAAATGATACATTTCAGATTTCTTCGCTGCACTTATTTTGAACTATTTTATAATAAACTTTGTATCGATGTAGTATTGCCTTCAAGTTACGATTCAGAATGACTCAAATTCCTGCTGGCGCAACATCTTCATCGACGTGAACGTGTCTCGAATGTTTCCGTCAAATGCGCCGGCCGAAATTTCTAGAAAAGTGGCAAGAATAAAAAACGCGGTTTTTCTTTGACGAGTACCGCTCGTTCCTTTGATAAAGCCGCATTCTGCAGCTAGCAGAGTGTTATTATATTACGTAATGAATTTTTATTGTTTAGTTTTCTACTTAGTAAAAATTTTTTCTTCTCGAGATCTACTCAAAAACACAACCGTTTGAGCACCCCTGGTATAGCTGCTGTCAAAAGCGAACATCACTTATAGTTCGAAATCCATAGAAGAGGCTTTCGTACGACTATTATGATATTTGTGTTGAATCATATTCGGCATTTTTTGATAATTTCGTGGAAATAGCATTTCTATTTCTACATTGAAAAATCGCATTCTGACAATTCTGTTTGAGTTTCGAACCATTTTCTGTAGAGAATGAGAAAGCTGGAGCTCAATAAAGTCACCCAGAGACTGATTAATTAGTTAAAATGCCTTTAGATGCTATCGTACTAGCAAGAATTGTTGCTTTGTTACAAGTTGACCAACGACAATGTGAAACAGCTAGAATTGTTAGAAAAAGTCTTTCTGCAGTTCAGAAAATCAAGAGTATTAACCAGAAAGCCAGGTTCTAGAACAAGAAAAATCGCCACGCAATTAGATGGAAGTTTTTGATGTCTGCAGTTCCGCTGCAAAATCAATTATTAGGAGTTGCGAATGTTAATGTTAGTGGATGAAATGTCTGATCGAGAACTCGTATAGCAGCTTTCAGTTGCGAAAGAACGCCTACAGATCCACCACTTCAGCGCAGACATAAAGTTGGAGGATTTACTGTTGCTCGAAATCACTTGGCATAGAAAAATGAAGTTTGGGGCAACGTTATATTGTTATGTGCACAAGTGCACTTTACATGCTTTTTCTATCTCACTTCAATTCCTACGTTTTACTTTTCCACTCCGATCGTTTGATGGGAGTGAGTTATTGTTTTATACCGTGACCTTATTCTCGAGTCCGTTCTTTTTTCCTCTCTTTAATTTCTCTAGTATTCTACATTCCAGTATTCCTTCTGTCTTCCTGTAATTGCGTCAACTGAATTGATTAATTTTTACTCCGACATAAACTCAATGTGATCATGCATCATGATGGGATCTTCTTATTTTGTGAAAATGAAGAAATTGAAGAGGTTTTGAGGGTTAATAAATAAAGAAAATGGCCATTTGCTTACTAAGTTTGAAGTTTAAAAAGTAGAATGCTTATTCACCCGTGAATAGTTCGGGGTAAGTAATTTTAAATTTCAAGTCCACGTTTTTTCTTTCTTTATCCGATTCCTCCTAAATGTCTCAACATTACCGCTATTAGATTTTTGTTGTTCTCTTGTCTTTCACTTTCACTTCAATGATCCACGTTCTGTTCAATTTATTGTGAGTTTGTTAAAAAATTGAAATTAGACAGAACGTGCATTAAGGAGTAAAAATTCCTTGCATGCATTAAGGAGTAAAAATTCTAGGCCCTCCGAATAAGCTTGCATTTATGGAATTGCTAGTAATAGTACAGACCTTCATGAATATGCCTACCCACGACGTCTACAGACCAAAGAGGATAACCGATATCTTGTTAGAGTATTCATAACGACTGAAACGTCGCTTTTATTTATTAAACTGATTAAATACTAACCGAGGATTCTGAGATTGGTACTCCGCAATACTTTAGGGTACTTGTGACTCTAGCAAGCAGTCGGTCTTTCTTTGAAAGTTTCAATATCATTATAATGTTTTCCAATGCATCTCGTTTTTATGATCAATGGCTCAGATCCAGAGGAGATCTGGAGAACATTTCGCTTCAACCTGTATAGCTTATTGATCGCTTATGGTTTGGGCGTGTATTACTTCGGAACGGCCTGCGTAGTTGGTCTTCATCGATGGTTCTTCGTAAGCTCAAAGATACATTGCGGAGGATCTCGAAACCCATGCAATAGCATTTATGATAACTATGAGCAATGATGGTATTTTTGTGCAAGACAATGTCAGAATCGTTATGGAATATTTAGATAAGGCGTTTTGAGTGCTCTGTCCTAAGTCTGGATTTAAATCCCGTTGATCTGGGAAACGTATTCGAACCCGCATTTCAGCTTCAACAAATGCCCATCAGCTTAGAGAACTGTATGAGTATGAGTGAAACAGCATCTTCCAAAATGTTATTCACAATTTAATCAACATTAATGCCTTGCACACTCCAAGGAGTCATTAATACTAGACGATAAAATACTCGTAACTAGTATTTCTTACAGTTCCAATGTTATTGTTTACCGTTTTTCGCTATATTATACCTGACCTTCTTATATACAAATAATTTACTATGTAGTGACCAGTTCGGTTTCAGGCCTGGCCATAGCACATAAATGGCTGTTCTTGATTTGGTCGACAAGATTCTGGAGGCTTTTGAAAATCTTGAGCTAGTCTCTACTGACTTCTGCAATGTTAATAAAGCGTTTGACTGCCTCACTCATATTATCACACTACAGAAGTACTATAACTTAATAATAATAAGTAATGGCAGTCTGCAACTATTGGGGTCATATTTAAGGGATCGATGCCAGATTGAAAAAAGGGGATCGAATCATCTGACATTGCCTATCTAAAAATAGGGGTCCCTCAAGGATCTATACTGGATCCTATTCTTTTCCTAATCTTTATAAATGACCTCACCCAATCAAACAACGCAGAAAGGTATGTCTTTTATGCTGATGATACTGCTATCTATATCAAAGGAAAATCGGTGAAGACGACGGTTGAACAGGAGATGAGTATGGCGCGAACATAAGTGGAAAAATGGTTCCAATCAAATAGACTCCTGACTCCTGCTGAAATAGGGACAAGAATGCTGATGGGGTGAAATTTCTTGGGATTCTGTTGAACCATAAACTGAAGTGGGATTTTCATGCTCACAGTGACTGTGGAAAATTGTGTAGTGGCGTATTTTTACTGAGGAACTTGAAAAACTGTGTATCGGAATATGTCTTAAAAACTGCATGTTTTTATATGTCCTATGCAATAATTGTGTGGGGGAATCGTCCAATGCATCTGAGGTGTTTGCTTAACAGAGAAGGGTCATACCAGTTCTGGCTGGCTTGGGATATCAGGAAAACTGTAGGCTTGCTTTAAAAAGACTTGAGATACTTTCTGTTCATCTGTTTTCAATCTCCTGAATTTCCTATATATAAAGCGAAATGAAAGTCGATATCAAGCACACTTGAATGTCCACTCTCATGACAGCCATTACAAACATAACTTGATAACACCACAAAACAGCCTACAGAAAAGCCATCCAACCATTTTAAATTTGTGAAATATATAATAAAGTAATTTGTACTGTAATGTGTGCATCATATTCTTATTTTTAGTTTTATGTTGTTTTATGTGATGCTTCTTCCTGTACAATGACAAACCTTGAAGAATGAATGTACTTTGTATGCTAACATTAATATATTTTGATTTGATTCGATTTGACTTCTATCATTAAACCCATTCTTTTTTTATGAATAAATCGTTCGAGAATGAAAAGAAAATATTATTTCTTATGATCAAGAAAATATTTAAAAATTATATGGAAAAGACATCACAAAAAATCTCGCCACCTTGTTGAATCGTCCCACAAGCATCTTCAACTTACACAACTTCTTGAGAATTTTCAGCAAACCTCTTCAACATGATTAGTTATTTCAGATTTTTTAAAAACCAAATCGATAATAGTGCACAACGGTAATAAACATAACTGATGAAATAAGATAATTGAAAAATATACTAGCTGTGTCATCTCAGCTATATTAAGACACCCTATAGCAATATAACAAGAGTATGAAGAAGCAAACTCCTTTAATCCTAGTAAATTTTGTCCCTAACGTCCTTTTTTATCTGCACTAATAGTATAGACACCCGGTATACCAAAACAAATATTATTGAATTCACGGTTGTCGTAATGTCGCCTTTATGACAAATATTATACCTTACACAACCAGAATAATATCAGCAGGTTTTCTTAATCTTTCAGGCCTTCCCTGCGGCTTTCCTGGAAGTATTCTTAGGATACCCTAAGATTGAACGTATTTATGTGTATATTTCAGCCTATTGTACCTTTTACTGACCCAAACCCTCATTCCATCTTAATATAGTTTGACCAATCAGAAAGATGAGTGGAGGTAGAAATTCTGCCTCCACTCATAATGAATCAATTTATTGGAAGATTAAGAAATTGACGAAGTAAAATGAAGGTGAACGACGAAATGGTAATCATACTAATTCGTACCAGTAGTGCGTAATGTCGACAAATTCGGATTCATACCTGCTTGTGATTCATAACTGTGATTAACGGGCGCGATTCGCCGTTTGCCTCGTTTCAATCCCAGTAAAATTAATTGTCCTTTGACCTCGTTAATCAATATCACAATACTATAATGACAATAATCCAAAATTATAATACTAGCCTACTGCAAAATTTTGTTTACAAAATAGAACTAACAGAGTGAAGGTTTACAACCACTCAACTCTCTTCCGCATTAATTAAGCAATTAAAGACATATTTAAAGAGATCACGCCAATCAAAGCGACCCTATACACCGATGACTATTAAACACCAATTTATGAACACCAACGTAGCATCATCGTTATTGCAGACCGTATAACTAAACTAGAGGAATGGTCGAGAAACACAGGCTTTTTGATTTCACCGAAAAAATCGAATTATGTTTTGTTCTTCAAAAAACATTCGAACGGTAAGCTTAACCTCATCCTCAATGAGGATCTCCTTATGGGAAATGATAGCAGAAATTCCTTGTGTCTTACTTTAGGATGCGAGCTAACATGGCAGAAACGCATTGATAAAATTCTCGAATTCTGGAAATCTGTAATTTCTTGAGAGTTATCTCTAATATCTCATGCAGTTCCTATTCAAACCATCTACTACACTTATACAGGCTTATAATTCGAAGTAAACTCGACTATGAAATATTTGCTATAACTCCACTAATTTTATTATACTAACAAAATTAGAAATAGTACTGACTACGGCTATGTGTACTAAATTGACCGCCTATCGGTCTAGCCCAATCCAAAGCCACAGAGTTCACTAAAAGAACCATCTGTAGAACATCAAGAATATTTGTCGTTGTGTTATTCATCTGGAATCTCAGATAATGAATCTAGTATCAACCACAGACAACAGACGGCTAATCATAAAACTTATACAGGTAAAATGGCAATTGGTCTGGAACTTATCCCAAGTCTGTAGTACCTACTTTGTCAACCAAACTTCATCAACCGAACAACAGTAATGGAAGAGATCGAGTAAAAATAAATCACCTAGGGATAGCCCAAACAACATTGACACATAGCCACCTTATGAAGCGTGAGCCATATATGTACTTGCGAAACTTGTGATGCCCAAATAACTATAGCACATATCTTGTATGAGTCCGAAATACACAGTTTAGCCCAAAGGAGAATCACAAATCTCGAAACTCTACTAACAACCTACATAAACCAATACTACAATTATTTAAAAGAATAAACCATAACCAAACCAAAGAACAACTACATTTCACCACTTATCATCATGTCTTGTATTTTGACTATACTGTATTTTCCGCTGGTAACCCCTAGTGTTTGAAGCGGCTAAGTTGAAATAAAGAAAATAATCAATGGAAAACTTTAGTACGAAAAGTCCATATTCAATAAATAAATGGATTCGAACAATGCAGATTGACTAGACTTTTACACAGTAAAAACTGAATTTCGTTGTGCTTTTCCATTGGAATGACTGAATTATCGTTGTGCTATTTATAATTCAAGAACGGCTATACAGATATGGCTGAAAATGGTGGGCAGGAATGCTTAGAGCCAGGAGAAGGACATAGGATACTGTTTATCCCGTTTGACAGCGTTCCCGTGTGGCTTGGACGTATGGATGACAATTTGATTTTTGTAAGAAATCAATATTAAAAAAGTGAAGTGAACTATAAAACGGAAAAAAAAAAGGATAGAAAGAAGTTTATGATACTTCAATGAAGGCAATCGATGATGAAAATGGTGGTTTATTTTTCTTAGATGCCCCTGGTGGAACTGGTAAGACATTCCTCATGTCAGTAGTTTTAGCCACTGTTCGTGCGAGATCCAACATAGCGGTTGCAGTTGCTTCTTCTGGAATAGCAGCCACATTGTTAGAAGGATGCCGAACGGCTCATTCAGCATTAAAATTACCGTTAAATCTTCAAACTATTGAAGAACCAACGTGTAATATTGCAAAACACTCAGCAATGGCCAAAGTTTTATCGGCATCGAAAATCATCATCTGGGACGAATGCACACTGGCGCATAAACGTAAATTAGAAGCACTCAACCGAACATTGAAAGATTTACGCAATGACTCGAGATGTTTTGGAGAAGCAATGATTTCACTGTCTGGCGATATCCGCCAAACACTGCCAGTGATTCCAAGAATCCGATGAATTAAACGCTTGCCTCAAATCGTCGAATCTATGGCGCCATGTAAAGAAACTGCAGCTGACAACAAACATGAGAGTTACATTTTAATAATACATCTGCTGAAGATTTCTCGGACAAATTGCTGACTGTCGGTAATGGTCAAGTACCTGTCGATGAATCGAGCGGATTGATATCATTTCGACATAATTTCTGTAATGTTGTCTCATCAAAATACGAACTTACCAACAATATATTTCCAAACATTATTTCTAAATACAAAATAATGAATGGTTGAGTGAGCGAGCAATTTTAGCGGCTAAGGATAAATATGTAGATAACCTGAACTACATAATGAAAATAAGATTCATTCAAATCTATCGACTGCGTTACAAATGAAGCCACCAACTATCCAATTGAATTTTTAAACTCCTTGGATGTGCCAGGCTTACCACCGCACAATTAACGCCTAAAGGTTGGCTCCGTGGTAATCATGCTTCGAAACATAAACCAACCAAAGTTGTGCAACGATACGCGTTTGATGGTTAGAAAATTGCTGGGATGATCGGTTGGGATCCTGATGATCCCATCCGATATGCCCTTTGGATTTAAAAGACTTCAATTTCCGATCCGTCTTGCATTTGCCATGAGCATCAACAAATCACAAGGCCAATATTTAAAAGTCTAGAACATGTTTTTCCCATAGTCAATTATATGTGGCCTGTTCACGGGTCGAAAGACCATCTACGTTGTTTGTTTTTGCGCCTGAAAATAAAACAAAAAAAGTCGTGTATCGCAAGGTACTTAAGTGAAGAGCAACCTATGTACTGAAATACAGAAATAATAATGAATTCTTAATGTAGGTACTAATGTTTTTTGTATTTTTCTAATAAAAAAATTAATTAATTCCAAATTCTGCTTATTTATTGCCTTTGGGGCAGAACAGAGTTCACCGGGTCAGCTAGTTATTAATAAACACTGTAATCAATTCATCCATTTTGTTTTAATCGAAACAAATCAACTATTCAAAGAAGAGGTGAATCATTTCACGTTTTCATATATTATAGTTAATGGTATTGATTCGAACTCATCATTCAATCGTGACGTAGTGTACGCTACGCTACTGGGTTATGAACCTTTGATGATCATTCACCTTCGGAATTTCATCGTAATAGGTACTAGGGGAATGCCACAGGACGTATAAGCGTTTTTAAGCGAAACTAAATCGGTCAAAATTAACCGGGTGGCAGGCAAGCACGAGAACCGATTTGATTTCATCTAGATATGGCCCGGTGAATATTGAACCAATTTCGTAGTGGTCTATGATTCGCAAATTCATTTATTACGGTGATTCGTCATGCCAAGTCGAAGATAATAATTAATGGGCAAAAACTTGTGAAAGGTGCACGAGATTGGTAATGAAAAAAAGAGAGAGTTTTTAGTTAGAAATAATTACAATGCAATATTGTGTCCTGTAAAATAGTTCTCTTGGGAAGCCATACAGAGCTGGAGACGGTCAGTCCAAACATCATAGGATTGTTGGAACTCGAACACTGAAATAGCCTTCAGCTATTCGTCTGTCATCTGTTTGGTTGTTTTCACGTGTATCAAAATGTGTTCCCTAGAGGATATTTTAATTCTAGGAAAGAAGATGAAGTCAAGGACTCGAGTTTGGTGGATAAAGATGCTGAGAAACACAGGAATGATTTTACTAGCTAAAATCGCCATTATTTGACAGTGTGACATAGTGCATAGTCGTGATGCAACATCCAGTTGTTTTTGATGCTTGGTCGAACACGAAAGACTATTTTTCGTAGTCTTTCAAGGTCTTTTCGGTATAACAGAAGAAAACGGGGCTCATTTTCAATCGTTCCCGAAAAGTCATGACTCTTTTCCATTTGGAGATCTTTTCGGTCAGAATCAACTGTTTTGCGATCATTCTGGTTGTCGAACGTCGATCTGAATGTACAAGTTCTGTTGAAATTCTCTGTGGTTGCTTTCTCTGTGGTGTGGTTCATCTTCAATCGACTCTCTTCGTTCTGAAAATACCTTAAACCGCCTAGAAAGCTGAGCCCTTAACAAAGCAGTTTCTCCACTCTGCTGTTGAAGTTCTTGAAATGTTTCTGTTGCTCTGTGTACGAGTGTGAAGCAAAACTTGGTAGCAGCCAGTTGCTCCAAATTATATCACTCATTTTCAAAGCGTACGAGAAAAAACTACTTCACGAAAAATAACGATACGAGCTGTAGCGGGTTCAAGCTCATTCTGGAGGCGTATGACATGTGCACCTGATGCTGCTCGAAGCCTCTCGTCTCACGCGTTGCCGGATCGGAAGTGACGTTGCCAGTCTCATTATTGCATTTACAAATCTCGTATGAAACCAACTGGATAATTGATGATGTTTCAGGATTTATCTTCCCCTCACATATATATTCATGAAAAAATTAAAAGAGTGAAATGTCTGAGCGGGATCCAAGATCATCAGAACGTTTGAGGCTGAGATAGGGTTCCAAAAATTGATTTCAGTATTATATCCAAACGGTTTTGATTTAAAAGTTGAGTTGAGTTGCATTATAAACGGAAGCAGTATCACATAGGAAATAATTTTAGAAGGTAACTCCGTATCCTGAACCCCTAAATCTAAATAAAGGTGATAATCGGTACATCAATTTATCCATCTCCTATATAATTCTAATGACATATATTCGTCGATTCACCTCTATATTAACAATTATACTTCTGTGTACAAAATATACAATTTTTTCCTATGCATTTTTACTATTTGAAAGACAAAACAAGTTGCAACAATGAATTGAATAGCTAAATTACATACGCACAACCAAATTTATATGGAACCACCCGATATATTGAATATTACCTCAAAGATTTCAAAGGATTGTTAGAATTTATCCTTTTGAGATATTTCAATTGAAAAATGAAATGAATTGAGATTTATCTTTTTTTTTATTTAGAATTTGTGTGTCTCGACATCGAAGGTCATTGACACTTCTAGTGTGTTACAACATTATAATTTACAAGGTTACTTAGATTACATCTGATTGTATAGCTGGGATGCTTGGAGAAATTCGATGATGTTCTTGAAATTTTGAGTGTCACTCAGTAACTCTGATATGGGTCCTTTGATGTTGTATAGGAGCCGTTTTTCCTGGTATTTACAGCAATCAGTGAGGATGTGCTTCACGGTGATGTGGGTTCCTGGGCATGTTTCACATTCGGGTTGGGGTTCTGAGGTAATGAGATGTTCGTGAGTTAGTTTAGTATGTCCGGTTCCTAATCGTCTTATGACTATTTTATCTTTTCTAGTCATGTTTACTGGAAATTTTATGGAAGTCACTCTGGGCTGTATTTCATGCAGCTTGTTCCGTGATGAGTCCCAGGTTTGTTGCCATTTCTGTTGAATTATTTTCTTTACCACATTTTTTGCCTCGCTTCGCAGAAAGATTTCTTCAATTGCCATCTCTGTTACTGTTGCATTTTTTGCTGCTCTGCCTGCGGCCTCATTTCCAGTGATGGCTACATGAGATGGTAACCATATTAGGGTAACAGATATGCCTTGCATATTGAGACTTCTATGAATTGCATGTAGTTTTTGTACGAGGGATGGTGTGAAAAGTGTCTCTTATAGAATGTATCGATGCCAATGAGTCTGTGCATATTGCTGCTTTTTGTCTGCAGCTGTTAGGATTTTGAAGGCTTGCAGAATTGCGAATAGTTCTCTTGTATGAATGCAACTTGTGTGAGGCAGCAAGTGGGTTTTGAGTGTGTCTATGGTTGTTGTGACTGAAGTACCTACGTAAGCGCTGGCTTTTGAGGCGTCGGTATAAAGGACTTTGTCAAAGTTACTTTTGAAATGAGTTCTAGAAAAGATTGTCTGAAGAAGAGAGGCGTGGTTTCTGCTTTGTTGAATTTACAGAGGCTTGTGTCGATCTTTGGAGGTGTTAAAGACCACGGGGAGAAGAAGGAAGAATGTTGGGGTGATTTTCGTGATGCAAATATTATCAGCTATTGGGAGTAAGAGTTCGAAGCTAGATCTCAGGCGTTTGGAAGAATAGGCATTGATGTTTATGTTCCTATTTATCAGAGTTTCGGTAACAATTTTTGTGGTTAGATTTCTTCTTAAGAAACGAAAAAATGAAAGAAAATAAGAGACTCTTTCCTCATGCCGTAAATAGAAACCAACTCACCGTGACATTCTTGTTGCAATAATTGTTGAAAATTGTAGGAAATTATTGACCGAAAATTCTCACGAGTTGATTTCATTTGTCGACTATTTATAGAAATTGGACAGTTTGCTGTAGCTAAAACGCAGCACGTATAGAACTGGTATTTTGGATTTATATTAGCAAACAGAGAGGTTCATTTTTCGTACCGAGCATTGATTAATGGTGTCCTATTAATCAATTGTCGGTACAAACAATGAACCTCTCTGATTTGCTAATATAATTTTTCAGTTTATTGCTGGTAAACCAAGAATCAGATTTAATATTCAATGCTTCAGTATTTTGGAAAGCTTATATATAAAATGAAATCATAGACCGTAAAATTGACCCCTGAGGCATACCAAAATTTAAAATTTATATTTCCATTTCAATAAAGGTTTGTCCCAAAAGCCTTGTTTCCTTCGAGTTTCGAGAAAGATTTAGCACGTATAGAAGTGATATTTTAGATTTATATTACATTTGTAACTCATTTCCTATTTAATTCCAAATTGAATTACCATATGAATATTTTGATGCTCAAATAAACTGTACTATACTACACTGTACCTACCTATCTGAAAAATATAATCATAGCAATGTGGTTAAAATAATACTGTATACTATCAGATTCACTTTCCGAAGAGTCAATATTTTACGTTATTGGAGAATGTCACATATTTCTAAATTCCAGTTGAAAAATACCGATCAGGGAAGCCAAACTCACTTCGTGAAGTATATTTCAACATTCCCATCCGACATTTCCTACGAACGACGACGTACCCGGGATATTTATAGAAAATGTGACATTTCTGAATTGGGCCATTTTCCCCTTTTATATAACTATCTCAGAGACTTTCCGTTTTCGTTTCTGCTACGGAATTGAGCTGTGAAAGTGATATATATTCAACGACGGAAGAGGATATCTGTACTCCGTGTTATAATCACAAAGGAATGAATTTCGTCTTGAGAGAAAGGGAGAGTTTTGTAAGATTTCGGAATTTATGAAAAAATCAATTGCGCTTCCATTATCATCTTTTTTATTTCAATGTATCTTCAAACAATGTTTTGTTGAGGAGAATTTTGGTGATGAGAACTTTATTAAAAATTTTTCTAGTACAACCAATATAACCAACATATTGTTTGTTGAACTATCAATTTTGAACAGTTCAATAAGTTTTGGAATTGAGGTAGCATCAGATAAGTAGAATGAATTTACGGTTTCATTGAAATGTTATTTTAATATATAAAAATAACATATAAATGTACGCCAATTTATAAGTGAAAAGACGTTCCTAAAATCATTTGATTCAAGACTCGTTTCGAGAAATTTTTCGTAATAAAAATTATATAGGAGAGCCGTTTGTAATAATAATAATAATCATTACATATATATATATATATATATATATATATATATATATATATATATATATATATATATATATATATATATATATATATATATATATATATATATATATATATATATATATATATATATATATATAAAGAGTTTTCTCGTACTGGATGGCTTCCTGTATTGCTCTTCTGTTGTGTCCATTTTGTTGAAGGAAATCCTTGGGATTTGTTATTTGTTTGATGTTGTTGCTAGGTGAGCAGATACTTTTTGATCGGTGTCTTGTTAACTGACTTAAGTTGAGCTGGATGTTGATGTGAGTTTCCATTCAGGTATCGGTTGGTGTGTGCTGGTTTTTCGTGTACATCAAAAGTCACATTGCTATTAACTGTTTTTTGAACAGGTTTCGGCCATGGGACTCCAATTCGAGGGCGAATTTGATTTGCTCGTAATATTTTTCATTCGCTGTAGGAAGTTCTCTAGTTTTTCTTTTCCGTGTTGCCAGACTATAAAACTGTCGCCCACATATCTGAACCAGATCATGAGTTTATGTTCTTACTAACGAGAAACCGGAAGAAAGAAGAAACCTCATTGAAATATGTTTTTCCGCAGCACTCCAATTTGCCAGGTTAGATCTCATGAAAAGAAATCTGAAGGACCCAAATCAGGTGATCTGGTTGGCCACTCAAATATTTCTCCTCCGCCAATCCATCTACCTGGGAAATTTGCATCCAAATATATTTTTTTTGTTCTGAATTTAGGGTGGCATAGTTTGATAGGTCTATCAACTTTAACAACTTTTTAACTATAGGCTTTTGATAACGCTTGGTACAATAGATTCAAAATTTAGATGTCTACCACTCAATGTTGGTTTCTGATACCAATTTGCATATATTGTTCGTGTATTGTCGTGGGTTAATTGTATTATTATGTTAATAATATATGGGCGATGTCAACCCAGATTATTGGGTCCATAATGATTCTAAAACATCTATAGATCATAATCGGCATCACTTGGAAGACTGAACCTGGCCATCGAGGCCCTCTCGGTCAAACAGAGATGGAATTAGAGGAAATATCGCAGGGTATGTATTTTTTTATTATCTCCTTAGTCGTTTTCATGACCTTGATTGCAATGTAAAATCTTTTCTCAGATTTGTTTAGACATACAAGAAGTATGATTCTTGAAATATTTTTCTGCTGGTTTTCTTTTCCATTGTTACAGATTCCTGTCCCAAACCTTTCTTTCACCCTTGTCTTCATTTGGAAAACATGGAATGCAAGAGAGAATGAAGCGGCTAAATCTTTGGTACTCTTTTTGTACACACGACACTAATACAACATAAACAGACAAGCTATTGCTAGTGCAATAGCGACAGGGAAACGAGTTTTTTCCTCAGGTTTTTTCACTCGTTTATTGAATCATATACAGGATAGTATGGTTCCCCTGTTACATTTCCTGAGTTCACACTTGTGCTTTTTCTGACACACACCAAAATTATAGATATAAGCATTTATTGTAAATACAATTATTCAAATGTTTGTAAATCCTCTCTTTTCAAAAGAATATTAGATTATGGTTATTTCGGTTATTTTGTCAAGAGCAATACATGCTATACAGTCATCAACATAATGTTTGAAAAACTGCACTTTGAATGTGATCTTAGAAAGTATTTGAGATTCGAGGTCTTCCAATGCTAAATTTGAAATCAGTCAGGACTGTGAAGCATGCTGTATCGCTAATACTGAACAATACTTGCATAAAAGTATATACCAACACGACTAATCCGTTAGATCTAATTGAAAAAGTACCGCCCTAGCGAAACATACCATTGAACAACTACATAAATTTAATTTTGTACACGTTCTTGCATCTGAAAGCAATGACTTTAAAAGGAACATACTAGAAATGATCGAAATCCAAAAATAACCTAGGACAGTGAATTCAAGAGCTGACGTTGAGGGATTCATGAATGTCTACAGTAATCTGATAATTTGAATACACCTTCAATAGATTGCTGCAACCAGTATACTCACATATTGATTGTTATTGCTTGTTATTTTTGTCTTGCTTTTTGATTTTGTTTTGCCAGTGATAATAAATAATGATGTCAAGAGTGAAAGTGTAAGGTGAATAGTTTCGAACGTAAGAATTGTATTATGTGTTTTACTGATTTTTGTTTTAAATAATAATTGTGCAGATATTAATGTTAATGATAGGTTTGTAACCTCGATCACTTTCCGTTCTCTTAACTTGATTCCCCAAAAAACCGTTCTTTTTGTTTTGAAGAAAAGGTTAGCAAATAAAATTCAAAATGAGATATATATATATATATATATATATATATATATATATATATATATATATATATATATATATATATATATATATATATATATATATATATATATATATATATATATATATATATATATATATATATATATATATATATATATATATATATATATATATATATATATATATATATATATATATATATATATATATATATATATATATATATATATATATATATATATATATATAGCCAATGCATCAAGAGATACATATAAATATCTTGGATTTTGTCAAGAGAAGACAATTAACCATAGCAGCACTAAAGAAAATATTAGAAGTTCATATTACAGACTAGAATTATCATCAAGAGTCATTTAACTAGTAAAAACCTCTTCAGAGCTATCAACTCCTATGCAGTTCATATTCTTACATCTTCTTTTGGAATTATTAAATGGTCCAAAACTGATCTAAATGAATTACAATGTCAAACGAGAAAAATGCTTTGTAAATATCATAAGCACCACCCAAAGTCAGCTGTTCAGAGAGTTACACTACTTAGATATCTTGGAGGTCGTGGATTAACTGATTTGAATAATCTTCATAGTAAACAGATTTTTCATCTACGTTCCCATTTTCATGGGAAACGTCTAAATTACATGATATTGTTGTTGCTTCAGATTATAATCTTACACCTCTGAACTTGACAATGCAAAAGGTAGATTTTGATATATTTGATGATAATTCTAAAAGAGAAAGTAGGATGCAGAAGGAATTACACGGAAAGCACCCTAAATAATTGAAAAATGATTATATTGATGAAATCGCATCGAAAAAATGGTTAGTTTCTGGAGAATTGTTTGCTAAAACAGAAGGCTTGGCAATTGCGATCCAGGATCAGGTTGTTTTCACGAGGAATTGTAGAAAACACATCATCAAACAAAATATAGATGATTCTTGCCGTAGATGTTTCTGTTCTTCAGAAACAGTTTTTCATATATTTTAATTTTTCAGTCCTTGCTTCAACAGATTATTTAGAAAGACATAATGCCGTCGCTAATATTATTCATTTCAATCTAGGAATTAAACATGACCTAATTCCCAAAAAAAAAAAATTTCAAATATGAACCTGAGATTATTTGTGAAAATGACAAATATAAACTTTATTTTGATAAAACAATTCTGTGCAACAGAGCTGTAAAACACAATAGACCAGATATCATCCTTACTGATAAACAGAATCAAATAACATATATAATTGATATTGCTATACCCGACACACATAATATACAAAATAAATACAATGAAAAAATTTCTAAATATATGATGCTTGGCGGCGAGATTAAAAAATGTGGAAAATGAAAAAAACTTTTTATTCTACCGATTATTATTTCTACAACAGGTGTTATTCCTAGAAATCTTCACAAAAGTATAGAGATTTTGGGCCTGAAGAAAAATTTGTTTGAACAGTTACAAAAGATGACAGTCATCAAATCTTGTAATATTCTTCGTAGGTTTCTTTCCGAAAATAATAATGAGGTAGAGTCATAAGTTTTCTCTTTAGTTTATATTGCTGAGAATCTCATTTCATATTTTATTTATTTGTTTATATAAATGTAGTATAATTAACTGACAATTTTGTCATATTTATATTCAGAGCAGTATTCTATTCGATCGTTCACCACTTCACACAAAGGAAACTATTAATGAGTAACATTCAGTGTTACTTGACTAAGGTCCGTACACTGGATTTTTCCGGGAGAAAGCCTCTGACACTACTCGTTGGTACATTGATATCATATGATGCTATAGTATGTATATATTCACTCATAACATTTAACGTTATCCTAATATATAACCATTCCAGGATATGTTTTGATTATAATCATTGCCTGGCAATGGTATTAATTACCAGGTGGTGGATTTATATTTTTCATGAAATCAGTTTGATTGCATGAACATATATATGGGCAACTCGTCGGGGTAAAACCCTATATATATATATATATATATATATATATATATATATATATATATATATATATATATATATATATATATATATATATATAGTGTGTCTGTTCATTTGACTTTGTAATATATGCTTCGTAGATAAATCATATCAAGCATATTTAAGCAGAGGAGTCATCCAGATGAATTAATTTTCCTCACCAACCCGTATCTAATAACGCCAACATAAATCTGAGTAAACGGTTTTCACGTGCGACATTTTAATGCGTTTTTGTAAATTAAATTTGGCCCGTTTTATGTAGACGTCGGACACATAAACAGATATTAAAATGGAAATCACGCCGTTGAGCCGAAAAACTCCCGAAAAGCCTAGCAGCTTTTTCACTTGGAATTTTCCAGGTGGAGCCGTCGATCCCACTCGTTTTATGTTAGTTCTACAACGCACAAGTGAGAGATTTCCGCATTCCCGATTGTGTCGATGGGGCGCAATGTATTCCGTTGAATTTCCCGATAGAACCTGCCCGGATTATGCTTATGCGATTTGACGGTTGCGCTCCGACACAGTTTGATTGTTCAGTAGCGGCGTCGAGTGAAAACATTGAAAACCCCTTCCGGGGATAAATCTTCATTCGTTTGGATTATTTAAATCCGTAGAGCACTATTGCTCTAATCTTGATTAACAATTGATTTTGGGGATATTTTATACACACCCCTATAGTATGAAAAATACATACACTATCTTTAGATTGTAACAAACTTGAAATAGAAAAGGAAGAAGGAAAATGTTATTACGACTCCAGAATTATAATCATCTCAATAACACGTAAAACTTTAAAATTTGAGTACACCAATTTTATTGCCTTGTGTTCACGCCTTTTGATGAGTAATTATGTAATAATATTTAGATGTTAACCATTATAAATTACTATCTGTTCAATAATACGAAGTTTCTCATCGATATTATCTAAAGATGAACAAAGGAACATTTAATAATATTTGGATGATGCTTGAGATCTCATTTTATGTTGAACAAGTTGAAATGACGTATTAAAAATAACGATGTCCGTATGAGACGATTTATGAAAGATGGAAAAATCATGTCTCTTATTCAAATTAATAATAATTAAATGTGATCAATTACTTGTATCGATTAGTTCAAGCTTGATAGTGAATTTGTTCTTCGATGAATTGAACTTATAAACTTTTCAATCATATTTAACTGACGGTCAGTATCAGTAAAATACACAATTAAATCATTGACATACCGAAACCAGTATAAAAACGGTTTAGCTAACAATTTGTTAAGTGAGCTAAATGGATAATATTTGGGAATTCCGTGGAACCAATATACAGGGTGATTCATGAGTGATTGTACAGAGCCTAACTGTAGTTATAGTACAGCTAGAGGAGTTCAAATCGGCACTAAGAAAACAAAGTAACGCTATTCGTTTTCGATATACAAGCTGTTTTATGAATTTGGATCGAGTTTTCTAATCAATAGCTCCTGGACGCATATGCTGATTTCTTCGATATTACTTACCACAAATAACGTGGCTGATGTCAACAATACTGTTGGTAGACGAAAATGAGATTCCAGGGCCGGTCTAAAGAAATAATTTTTTCCTAAAAATAACTAAAAGAACGCGAGACACTCGAGAACTCTTGCCAACGATGTCAATCAGCAAGCATTGCTCTGAAAAAGGAGTCAACTGCGAAAACTGTCGCATTCCACTAAACTTTTTTATTGAAGTATGATTATGGGGATAACTCTTTTTTTCTGTTTTGGAAAAACATCGCGATTACAAAATGTCACTTACTTTCCTACTATCAATTCGGCATTTGGTATTTATTATTTTTGTCGTGGTAATACTTCTCCTGTCCTCACAGAATGAATTCGAGAAAGAATTACAAGGGCAAATTTCGAACACTATTCTTCAATTTTCTTATTAAAAAATAGAGTTAAGTCCATTACCTACTGAGAGGTACTTCTCAACTGGTTCTCTCATAACATCCGATTGGTATCGAATAAAATTCACTTCAAGTTGACGATCATAAATTATAATTATTTAATTATTGATGGTTTGTAGGTACAATTGAAAGAAAAACTAGTCTGAGTAAAAGGCCAACATTTTCGATTTATATTTCAAATCTTCTTCAAGGCTATAATCGTTTAGTTTTTCGTGTCACCATTACAAATAACCATATGAACGAACGATACGTTCTACTACTACAGGACGAGACGAGTGCACTATATCAACTGATATCATGCACTCGTCCTGATAGTAGTGATAGTGACTTTGAATGTGACCTGAAATCGCCGTAATTGTTGCATCAAGATGATTTAAGCTACCTAATCAGAGATCTTAACTGTCAAAGTCTGCTTCAGAAATCCTGAAGCTAGGCTGAAAGGAAGGAACTTTGTGACAGAAGGAACTAAAGTCCGTCATTACCACACTAAAGAACCGAATTTCCTGAAATATTTCAATGAAAAAGAGGCACCTGGTTTAATAATATATAGTTATAAATAGCGTTCATAGATCCGTCAAAATGGAGTTTAAAAGGTGTTCTCTCACACAACTGAAATAAATCAGGATCGCTGTAGATTGTACATTTCACTACTTTCTTTAAGTAAAAGAAGAATATACGTCTATGTTTTGGACAAAGTTCATTAAACGGAATGAAACTGGCTCATTGGAGTTTATTTAAAAATGGTCAGCTTTCTTCTAGACCAGGGGTGCTCAAATGGTCGATCGCGGGTGCTTTTTGAGCAGATCTCGAGAGAAAAAACAATTTTAATAAGTAGGTAACTAAACTACAACAATTTGTTACGTAATAAAATAACACTCTGAAAGCGCCGAAAGGCGGCTTTATCAGAGGAATACCTAAACGTGGTAACTTAGAGAGGCATCATAAAGCGGTTCGTAAAACTATGAAAATGATTTTCCGCTACAGAGTGAATTAAGAGAACGAAAAGTACGTGATTTCATATCTCATTTGAAGAAAGAAAAAACCACGTTCACAAGACAATCAAATGCTGCTACCATCGTGTCATCTAAAATATCTCATATAACTGCGAAACACAAGAAACCATTCAAAGATTAATCGGTTATAAAGGAAGCATTTATTAAAGCGGGTGAGACTTTATTTGGAGATTTTAAAAATAAAATAGAAATAATGTCTGCTATTAGAGAACTTCAGTTATCTCGTCCGAATGTCACAAGGCGCATTGAATTCCTCAGTCAGGACATGAAAGATAAACTAAAACATTATATCATGAAATGTACATACTTTTCTTTACAGTTCTACGAATCCACCAATATGACAGACACTGACCAGCTGTGTATTTTTATTCAGATGGTATTCAATGACATGGCTGAGGAAGAATTTTTGACAATCATTCCTCTGAAGGGGAAAACCCGTGGCGAAGACTTATTTGACGTTTTCTTCAATTTTGTAAGAAACTACAAGCAACCAATATATAAATTAGTTTGCATTACAACCGATGGAGCACCAGCAATGACTGAAAACAAAAACTGTTTTGTGGCATTATGTCAAGCTAATGAAGATTTTCCTTCATTTTTTCATTCCATTGCATTATACATCAACAAGTTCTGTGTTCAAAACTTTTAAACACGGAGGAAATTATGGGCATTGCAACAAAAATTGTGAATTCCATCCATGCACGTAGCTTGCAACGGCAGCTCATTAAGTTGTAGTTGGAAAGTAGGGAGTCAGCTGAACACACTGATTTAGTTCTTCACACGAACGTCAGGCGGTTGAGTCGCGGAAAATTCCTAGAAAAGTTTCAAGAATTATTGCCGAAATAACAGCTTTTCTAGAGCTAGTTAGGTATGTAGAGTGTATGTACGACAACCCTGCATCACACATACTTGCAGCCTCTCAGAGTCAATCATAAGTGGTCTAAAAATATTGATGTCGATCGCCAGCAGTTAAAGTTTGAGCACCCCTGTTCTAGACCAACAAGTTGATTACACAAAGCATCTACGTGTACTCTGATTGTGAGGTAGTAGACCTAAAAAACAACACTGGGTTAAAAAGGATTGGCCCACTCAGGAAGCGCTAATTCCAGGACAATAATATGTGATAAATCCATCTTTAGTATCGAGGAATCGTATAATTTTGCCTCTAAACTTACGGCTCATGAAAAATGTTGTTAAAGCTCTTAACATAAATGGAAATTTTTTCCTTTTCTCGTCTCAAAGGTTTATGAAACTGTGTGCAGAAAATACGAAAGTGGAAATCTTTGATGAGATTAGATTTAGACTCATGTTTCACGAGTATTATGAAATAGATTGGGAAAAATGTTAGGATAAGTTTATTTCGCTTGTTCAGATTTTTTTGGGATATAAGAAAAGTTCTGACTATTCTCAACACAATCAATTAATGAAGCATATTCAAATGCATGAATGTAACAGAGGAATGAAGTTACACTTCATTCACCTCCACCTAGACTACTTTCCGCTTATATTGAGGATCTAACTGAACAGGGCCAGCAATTTCACCAGGACCTTCGGATTATGGAGGAACGCTGTGAAGGCTACTTGAACGCACACATAGCTGACTATTGTTGAAGCATTCAGAACAGCTCACTATAGCATCTGCAAGTAAATCTTACAAGAGAAAATTTTGAATTCAATAAAATAAGATCAATTTTGAAATAGTTGTTTTCTATTGTGAAATGGGTCATGTTACATATTTTCTAAACTAGAGCTTGTACATCACATACCAAACACCGATTTCTAATCGTTACAAACTAAGAATTAGGCTAATACCATCAGAGTTGCTGTTGTGATTTCTCTGAGATAGTTTTGTCGAACGTTGTTAATCAAATATGAGTTGCTACACCATAGTTTAGTTTTTATTTTGGTATTGATCAGATGAAGGCACAGTTTCGTCTAAACGCGTTATAAATACAGCAAATAAGTGGACATCAAATATTTTATTTATCATCAAATAGATTTGATCTTTTTTTCATTTTCTCTTAAAATGATATATTATTAAAATAAATACAATCTTTATTCGTTTCTCTTGGTATGCTCTTGAATTTTGTGAACTCAGTAATGCCCTAATGGCTACGGCTCAATTTTGTAAATTATTGTGTTAGATTGAATCCGATTTTTGAAAGGATAACTTTTGTTGTTATGTAAGGAAACATAGGATATGGAAGTTTGAAATAGAATAAAAAGAAATATACAACAAAAACCTATCATCATTGGAGGTAGAAAAGTGTCTTGACGACATAACAGATAAATACAATTATTATTTAATCAAGAATAATCATGATCTCTCATTTATATTGAGCCACATCTTTCACTTCGCAAGATACATCGTATTTCCGCAAACGACAGAAGTATACGAACACATAGAAAGTTGACACAAAGCGAAGGAGTATGATTAATTGTATCACTCACCTGCAGCTGGAGACAATTTAGTGATGACGCCCCATCTCTGTTTCCACTGAAACAATACATGGAATATATTAATAACAATGCTGTGGTCATTGAATAATACGTTTAGCAGTAGCTGTTTCCTATTCTGACAGCTGGGTGGTTACGGAATGTATAACAGAAACACAGTCATCCATTCAAATATCAAAGGGGGACAGCTAAACTTAGCTACGCTCTGTTAGAATGACGAAACCGAAATCAGGGGGTCGTTTGTCATCTTGTGTTTTTGGTTAGGATAAAATTCAAAGTACTTTTAACAACAGTTTGGATAGTTGTGATTTTCGGTTATGAAGTATTCTTTATAAAAATAATTATTGAAGTTTGAATTGTGGAGGCCGTTACTTGATGTAGATCCATGATATAAATGAGATAAAAAACACAAGGTTTAACTTTAATCTACACTTTATTTGAAAAAATTCGACGACGTTTCGCTGACACAGCAGCTTTATCAAGAATGAAAAACAGAATGAAGAGTATGGTATTATAAACAAATCGTAGAACAAGTTGGATGAATAACAGAAAAATCCACACCGAGCCATTGTACAGTAAGTATGAAAGGTAATAAAAACTAATTAAACAAGTTAAGTAGGGGTGAGTAATTCACATCTACCTGTTCATTCAAAAGCTTGTCCGAATGTTTGTATCTATTTATTTCTAATGCTTCTAGGAGATCTAATTTTGAACTTTTGATTTTATATGTAATATGTCAAAGTTTTTATTGAATGAATGGTTTTCTTTTATTAGGTGGTTTGAATAATTTGAATCAGATTTATTTTATTGAAGCTACGTTTATGTTCAGATGTTCTTATGCCAAAACTCCTATAGGTCCTACCGATATAAATTTTATCACAAGAACCGCAATTGAGTTTATAGATTCCTGATTACTTGATTTACGAGATTTATTATTTTAATATGTTTACCTAAGTTATTAGAAGTTTTGAAAGTTATATTAAGATTTTGTTTGACAAGAAAGGATTTAATATTTGTACTTGCAGAACCGCAGAATGTTAAACTGTTGAATATTTTATAGTCTTTATGAATAGGATATACTTCATTTATTTCTTTCTGATACAGTTTTTTACGAATGATTAGATCTATCATATCCGGATTATATGAATTATTAATGGCTATCTGTTTGATGATGTTTAACTCTTTATTATAATCTTTTACTGATAAAGGTAAATTGAGTAACCGATGTACCATGCTGTTTAAAGCTGCAACTTTGTGTTGAATTGGATGTAATGAGTAGTTATGTATAATTGTATCAGTATGTGTTGGTTTACGAAAGACCGAAAAAACATGATTATTATTTTGTTTAGTGATTTTAAGTCCAAAAATTAATGGAATCGTTCTGTTTAATTTCTATCGTAAATTTAATGTTCAAATGAATGGAATTAATGAAATTAAGAAATAAGTCTAATTGACGAGTAGTTCAATGAAACATACTAAGATGTCGTCAACATATCTATACCAATAAAGAAATTTGGAAATGAGTGGATGTGTATGAATTTTCTGTTCAATATTATTCATAAAATCTCTGCTAAAAGTGGACTCAAAGGATTTCTCATAATCAAACCATTTTCACTACTGTAATAGATGTTGTTGAAAGAAAAATAATTTTGTTCAAGGCAAACGTCCAACAGATTCAATATTTCTGATTTAATTATGTGGTTAACATGATTCGAATTCAACATGTTTTCGATTAATATTTTGACATCACCTGGAGGAACACTTGGGCATAAATTCTCAACATCAAACGAAATAAGTTTTGCGTTAGGTGGTAGGTTAACGTTTTTATGTTATTTATCAATTCGAAAGAATTTTTATAGAAAATTTTGATTTGAATGAACAATAATTTTTAATGATATCTATAAGGTAGTGCGACAATTTCACGGCTGGGGCTGTAACGTAAGATACGACTGGTCTAACAGGGTTATTTACTTTATGCAATTTAATGAGTGAATACAGTTGAGGTGATTGAGGGTTTGGTAAAATTAATTTGTATTTATCTATTGCTTTAATTAAAGATTTTGCGTCATTTATTGCAATTTTAATATTTTCTGGAATTTAATAGTTGGATCTTTGTTTAAAATTGTATAGTTTCGGACGAAATGAAATTTAGAGTTTTAAATAGGTAGTCATTTTTATTTAACGCAATAACAGTATTACCCTTATCTGCTTCATTAACCTTCATTTAGTTGGTAATACTGTTATTTAGTTGGTAATACTGTTACTGTGTTAAATAAAAATGACTACCTATTTAAAACTCTAAATTTCATTTCGTCCAGAAAGCAATAAATGAAGTATATCCTATTCATGAAACTTGCTGAGGCCTGTACACTGGTGACGTCATTCTGTAGCCAACGTCCTATAACAGCTGAGGAGACAAACCTACAATAATACCAACAGTGCATATCACTGAATTTAGACTTGTAGAAACACAGTGGGGCCGGTCGAAGGTCAATTTTAACGCGAACAAGACGCAATCAACAACTCTCTCCAGAGGAGTCACTGCTAAAAATAATCCTCTAATCATGTAAAGACAAGAATTTTCTCGGAAACACACACACATCAATGCCATTACTAGATTTGCTGGTATGACTATTTGTGAGTCTCTGCCAAATCTACTTTTGTCAAACTCAGTTCTCTTTTCAGGGCTAAGCATTACTTCACGCCATCAAAGCTGACCCGTCAATACAAGGCACATGCGCGACCTGATGTAGAATACTGTTACCATGTGTGAGGCACCGCACTCAAACGTTCGTTACATATATTTGAAAGTTTCCAGAAGATAGCAGTGCACTTTATTCATCTCCCAGAGATCACTCGTGATCTTCAACCTCTGGCTAAAAGGCGGCAGGTGCTGATCTTTCTTTTTCTCACAGAAACTTCCATGGTAAATGCTTTGATGAACTGAAAGGCTTGGCAAAATCTTGGACTTCTGTTCCAAAGAAAAATTAGGCTTGCGAATAATTCTCATGAGCGGAGGGCCAATTAGTACATCCTTGTACCTCTCTCTGAAAAGAAATATCTGTTTACAGGCTAGTTTGATATGGAACTCGCTTCCGTCAAACATCTTTCCGATAACTCACATCAATAACTTACAATGTAGGAGGAGGTGATCCTCCCAAGAATTGGAAAAAAAATACAGGTGTGGTTCTATTAAGATGTAGAATGAAATTAATTAGGTACAAAAAACTTTTGCTACTAGAAATGTGTTTATATCAAAATTACTCTAGTTTTGAATGATCATTTCATTTCTCGAACTCAACATGTGGAACCCACCATTAAAAAATTTATGGCTTAGAGAATTCAATTCACTCTAACCCTTCATCTGAAAATTTTCTATATTATTTTCAATATGTAGATGATATTATTGTATATTCTACTAGAACTGGCCGATAGTTATCTATTTGCGACAATCCCACTCATGTGTCAAAATGCACGTTTAAGAACACAGAAATTCGAGTTTAATACCGGATAAATTGCATAGAAATAGGAAGGAAGGTAGGATATTAGTGGATAAATTTGCCCATAGAGAATCCTTGTGTTTCCATAGCAACGCAACATTCACAACAAATATCACGGTTTTAAAACTGTCAAGAACAGCCATTTTAGTACCTGTTGTAAAGTATCTGCTGATATGAATTAAAATGTCTCGTTTTGGAAGTACCAGTGAAGCAGAAATAAATGATTCTATACAGAATTCTATCCCGAAAAATACAAGAAAAACGCACAGCTCGATTTGGAATCAATTCAGTATATTCTGCTAGGAACGAACGTTTGATTTGGATATACAGCATTCTATTGAAGATATTGCAGAAATTCTTATGTATTGGGGTTTCAATATGAAACAAATGAATGGAAAAGATTACGAAGAATGCGTTGTCGAAACAATGTGGAACACAACTACGAAAATGATGCAGAATATGTAATTCGAAAAATTCAACATGTGTTTCAACCTCTTCACCGATTCAGCATTTAGAAAGGCTCGTGAAGCTTGCAATTCTAAAAGGAAGATGTTACAAGGGGATGTGAAAAAGCGCAAAGAAAGTTCCGTTGCATCAACAAGAACTGAAATTGATAGCATGGCTCTGTTCTGTGACGAAAATGCCTCAATAGGTTTGTTGAAAAAATTTTTCCATATTGTTGCTTTGAAGAAGCATGGCGTGGTGGTGAAGCAGCAACTTGCAAGGTACACTTTTTCGAAGAGTAAAAATCAAATAACGGAGAAGTGACTGGTCGTATTGAATATAACTGAGTATTCTTGAAAACTTGCCAAGGCGGCTCAAAAAATGCTGTGATAGTAAATGTCTAATAAAAAATCAGGAAAACCCAGATTTATGTCCAGTGAGGTTGTTTCATAAGATATTGTCGAAAAGACCCGATCATTTACAAGTAATAGATCATACCTGGCTCTCAATAAATTTTGGAAAAACAGTACTTCTAAGGGTTGGTACAAATATATGCCTTTGGGAATAGATGAAATATCCAAATGGACAAAAATTTCAGCAGGGAAAGTTGGTCTGGATACGAAAAATAAAGAGATCACAAATCATTCTCATAGATTCAGTGCTGTTTCGTACCTATCTGAGGCAGGTGTCAGTGAACAAGAATTGATCAAACTAACCGAACACTCTACGTCGAGCTCTATCTAGCCCTACCTGCAACTGAACAAGGAGCATCATTTGAATCTTGTTTCAAATCTTCGAAAAACTTAAACTTCTGCGAATGCTGAATGTTCCATAATTCCTCAGGCATCGTCCCATATAGAATCGACCCGGAGAGAAAAATAGTATATAATAATTGCATTTTCAATAACTGTTCATTCCAATAATAACTAAACATGTTTGTAATGAATGCTTTATGATTTTCTCTTTGAGTTTGTGTGCATTTCCCAATAAAGTTCATTTTGTACGTTGTACGTACATTCGCAGAATTTTCTCAGCAATACCACTGGAGTTTAGATTTCAGAGAGCTACGCTCTCGTGATCTTGAATTGATTGCACGTAAATATCCGAAAACGAGCTTAGAAAAATATCTGGCCAAATCTGAGGTCTTGGTATTACTAACGATAATTCAGTTTTCGTACGGCCTTATTTTTCGTTATTGTTCAAAGTTTTTCTACCCGATTTTAATCGCTTGAACCACCCGTACACCTGTGTACGGGATAGACAATCATCATCTTATGCATTTTGTAGCCTTTAGGTAAAAGGTTTACCAAGTTCAACACTAAACTCAATTGAAGCTCTTTGTTTGAATAAAAATAAACATATGTAACAAATATAAATAAATAAAAAACCCAGATGCTGTACATATTGTGAGCCACGACAAAAAAAGTAGCCGTACATGAGTTTATGATCTTACAGCAGTAATATGAAAAATCTGAAATTTTGATAATTATTTATTCACACAAATATTGCGAATAATATTTGGATGGCATAATTATTAAACATTATTGTATGTATTAGATAATATTTTGAACAATGACCTTATATCGTATGGCTGTAGGAAAAAGGTCGCTACCCTTGGCTTTCGATCTCTGAACTAGAAATATATGTATGGCGTTTATGGGCAAAGTATTTGTATATGTCTACAAAAGGAATTACATAAATGCCGTACAGTAATAAATTACCTATAATGCTTCTAAAATTAATTAAAATTTGCACTGACTTCCAGCTCTAGGTTTTTCGATATTTATTTTTAATTATCTATTAACTATAAGAAAGCAGTACATTAATAATTTGTCGTAATTCCTCATTTCTACATAGGAAATTCCATTTACTCACGTACTAACCTGTACCGCTTAAAAGTGACCGTATAGTGCTGAGAATTATTTTCTGATATAATAAAAGCCTTCTAAGCGTTATTCATATTTGTTAATTTCACAGGGTAATACTTTTTCATGGGCTTGTACTCTATAGAACCTCGGATACATCACAAGTAATTCGAGTACTCTTTCTCGTCAAGACATTTGTCTCCAACTGTGCCAGGTGAAGGAGTTTGATGACCTCTCAGTTCTCCACACATACCGGATGTAACTGAAACTAGGGCCACCCTGTATCTTTTTTCTATTTGGAATATTTTGATGAAATCTGGGAATCGGATTTAAGATAACATTAATAATATCAACGAGTTGTAGATTCATCTACATCCTGACTTGTATAAAAGTCGCTCCAGTCAACCTCAGAGAACAGTGACTTTAAAACTACATAATCAATTTTTTCATTCACCAAACCCTCACAAGAACATGGCACACTTTTTACAACGCTTTTGAGAAAGAGAATTGTGGAAAAATGGTCAGTTATGTGAGTTTTCATTATGTTTCATAATATGTTTGATATTTCGTTTCCAGTTATGCTGGAAACGATACCAAATTTCAATTTTCAAATGGGACACCCTGTATTTTTTGCTTATTCAATTGTTCATCCCATCCTACGACCTTTTGACATATTTTTGAAAGAAAAACAAAACACATTCTTTTTTGCAGTTTCTAATCCATGAATAGTGACAATTGGCTTAAGCTCAACATCTCCTATCACGAAAATACAAGATTGTATCTAAAAATTTAATTGCTCATTTTTTCCTGTCAAAGTCTTAAATTTCAGTTTATTCTCAAAATATGTTTTCTTCTGAAAAACCATATCGGGTAATAATTTTCATCTTTTACGGGTGCCAAAGTTAATTACAAAAGAGCGAACAGCGAAAATGTCATAATTTTACTAAATGTTCAAAAATAGATTGTTGGTCTCCCTCACAGCATTATTCACCTGTTGGGCTGCAGTTTCTGCAATAGCCTGTCTCAAAAGGTTCTCTATTTCTTGTTGAGTTCTAAATGGTGTTTGGTAAACCTCACTCTTCCAATGGCCCACCAGGAAGATATCTAGTGGACTCAAATCTGGCGATCTAGCTGGCCATTTTATGGGACCATTTGTACCTATCCATTTTTTAGGAAGTCTTTCCGGATAGCGCTCTCTATATAATTGTTCGTTTCAACGTATTTTTGGGTGCATTCTCCATGAATGAGGAGCATATCGACTTTTTCACTTTGGCTTTGACTCAAAACTGATTCGCTGATTCGCAATGTCTATAATTAACAACAATGGAATCTTGACATGTAACAACGATATTTTTATGACCATAGAAAATTATAAGTGGGAACAAAAATTTTACATCACCAACGTAGTTATTGTTGTTAGCGAATGGGGAAACTACAAAAATTGCCGAGATATTTTCCACTAGAACTCCGGAACCGTTAGGAATAGAGCGACGTGAGTGGTATTAAAAAAAGATGAATATTACCACCCGATATGGTTTTCTCAGAAGAAAACATACTTTTTGAGAATAAACTGAAATTTGAGACTTTGACACCCCGTAAAAAATGAGCAATTAAATTTTTAGATACAATCTTGTATGTCCGTGATAAGAGAAGTTGAGCTAAGCCAATTGCTACTGTTCATGGCCTTCTAGAACGAAATATGGAAATTGCAAAAAAAAGATTGTGTTTTGTTTTTCTTTCAAAAATATGTGAAAATTACGTAGGATGAGATGAACAATTAAAATGGGCAAAAAAATACAGGGTGTCCTATTTGAAAATCGAAGGTTGGTATCATTTCTGGCATAAATGGAAATGAAATGTCAAACATATCAATGTTATCGAATTTAAAATGTTGTTTTCTATCCATATAATTTCCGAATTTCATCAAAATATTCCAAATAGAAGAAAAGTTACAGGGGTGGCCCTAGTTTCAGTTGCACGCGGTATAGTGAGATCCAAACAGAATGGTTCAGTTTGGTGCTATTCTTTAATAAAGATCCTTAAACGCACAATTGTTTTATTTTATTAGTTATTTTGCGAATTTATTGACCAATATTTCCGTCCATTTTTCTCTCACGATGTACTTGGAAATTGGATGGTAGGCTATGCTATCCGATATTCTTTGAATGGCCTCACCAAAAATATAGTGGAAGCCATTGAATCGCAAAATCCATTTATTGGGTAATTTCTTTCCAAATATTGCCCAACTGTTGCGCTGCAGTGAAGAAGACCTCCCTCTTATTATAAACATATATCTTCGAAAATTGACTCCTCATCATTCCAGACCATTTGAATAATAAAGGATATTAGATTAAAAATAGAATTAATGATTCATCATCAATTTAGTTCGATAGAAAAACTATCTATCTTGATAAATCAAGTATTCTTTAGTGGAACAAGATACGACGATAACTTGAATTAACTACGTTTACTGATACATTCAAGAGTTCTTTCTACAACAATTGAAATGGAGATTTCTTTTTGAGTTCCACACGCGGAAAATTGCCATCCCCCTTCCATTGAGAACATTATCAACCCTCACCCCACAACATTAGTCAAACATGCTTAGCGGATACCTTTTTTCCCTGTTTTATCATTTTACTACTACGATCCATCTTGTTGACATAACATATGCCTCTCGATGTTCTCTTCTATTTGCTTGATTGTTGATGAATTATGTTTGTTTATCAAGCGGATCAGTTTCGGTGTTTCCATAATCTGTTTGTTAGCAGATGACAATTCCCGAAGCCTAGCGAAAGGCCGGACACAGAAATGGACGGATAAGCGTTGGTTAACTATTAAATTCTCGGAATATGGATAATCTGAGTAGTGGCCCCTAGTGTTCGATAGTCGGATAGATATAAAAACCGCTAAATTCTGTACTATCTTCACAACTTTATTGTTCTCATATACCATGTACTAACATTATTTATTGAAACGCTATTGTTTAATTCGTGTTCCATTTCTTTCAAAACTTGAGTCCATTTGTTGCGTATTTGTTCGATAGCACTGAAACTGTACATGGGTTTCTCCTCACTGTGGTTTCATAAGATAGATACAAACTAATGAACAGAGTTATTCTTTATACAGTGTGTTCCAACGAAAATTTGACCCCCCCTATAACTCCGAAATGAGTAACATTAGCGAAAAACACCAAGACACGTCGATTTTTGTTTCGAGGGGGAGCATTTTTCGAAATAATTCGAAACTTCTCAGATCAACCCCCTACCCCCAGCAACCCTAATTTCGAAATTCATCATAGGGAATAAGGGTCGAGTGGCACCTTACTGAAAAGGTCTGTCAATTCTCCACCTTGATTTGTTATTTTAGAATTTTAAATTAACATACAGGGTGTCCCAACCAAGGGTGAAGTTGAATTCCTGGAAATCCCAAATACTAAATGAAATAGATTTATTTTGGCATAATGCAAGCGCAGGTTTATGCTCGGTCTAGAAAAACGACCTACACTTGTGAATTTGGAGTTGGTGCAATCAACCCCTATTTCCAGCATCCCCAACTCAAAAATCATTCGATCGATAATAGGTCAAGTGGCACCTCGTTGGAAAGGTACTGCAATTTTCTCTTCGAATTTGGTATTTTCGAAATTCAGAATCATCATACATACATCATGTCCCGAAGCAGGAACATTGAAAATCCAAATAACTTTTCTTGTTTAGATGAGCATCCAATCAGTTTCTCCATCATCCCCTCATCCTGATCCTCACGCCAGAAAACCTCGATTGCCAAACTGAAACCAATGCCTCAGTGATTCAGAAAATGGAAAAATCTTTCTGGAACTTTGCCACTCAACCTGTAATCACTTGTATGATTTTTGAGTTGGGGATGCTGAATGGAAGAGATTGATTGCAAAAATTCCATATTCACGCAAGAGAGTCTTATTCTCGAATCAAACATAAACATGTTCTCGTATTATACCGAAATGAACCAGTTTCAAAAAGTTATTTGGGTTTTCAGTGTTCCTGCCCGGGACACCCTGTATGCTGATTCTGAATTTCGAAAATACCAAATTCGAAGAGAAAATTGAAATACCTTTCCAACGAGGTGCCACTTGACCTATTTTCGATCGAATGATTTTTGAGTTGGGGATGTTGAAATAGGGGTTGATTGCACCAACGCCAAATTCACAAGTGTAGGTCGTTTTTCTAGACCGAGCATAAACGTGCGCTTGCATTATGCCAAAATAAATCGATTTCATTTAGTATTTGGGATTTGCAGGAATTCAACTTTACCTCGGTTGGGACACCCTGTATGTTAATTTAAAATTCTAAAATGACAAATCAGAATGGAGAATTGACAGACCTTTACAGTAAGGTGCCACTCGACCCTTATTCCCTATGATGAATTTCGAAATTAGGGTTGCTGAAAAAAAAAATAAGGGTTGATCTGACAAGTTTCGAATTATTTCGAAAAAGCGGCCTGCTCCTGTATTTGTCACTGAAACAAAATGTATGCTATCGACGAAATTATCTGGGGGTAGGGGTTGTTTTTTTCGCTAATGTTACTCGACGTTCTTGGAATGTTACTTCAAATAACACACTATTAGTCTTATTTCCTACTTAATATTACAATAGGTACAAGTACAAGGGGTATGTTGGAAAACCCATCGGAGTTGCTTACTTTATTAATTGAAAAGATTGAGTAAAGCAGAAGAATTTCGATCTTATTGACTATTAAGTAACCTACCTGAATTCTTTTCTTTGTTGATCTCTAAAATTTCCAATAGATTGAGTTTTTGTCTATTATTTTCATTGTGTAAAATTTTGAAATTATCATTAAGTTGGTTTTCTTCGAGTAATTGATGAGAACAATGGGAATCTGATTTATGATAATTAAAACCACGTTTGTGCTCGGATAATCTAACTTTGAAATTTCTCAAAGTTCTACCAATATAAATTTTATTATAATCTCCGCAAGACAGTTTATAAACACCGGATTTATTACCTTTATCAATTTTAGATTCGCAGTTTTTGTTATGTCGGCCTAAAGAATTATCAGTTCGGAATGCTATATTGAAATTTTAATGCGGAGGAATGATTTTAATTTTAGCCTTGGATTACCAATAAAAGTTAAGCTGTTGTATTTTATGTTAGAACTTTTATATTTGGAAATAATTCCTGGATTGCTTTTTGTATGTTTTCAATCATAGTTGGACTGTAACCGTTATTGACTGCTATTTGTTTAATTATTTTTAGCTCTTTTATGAAATTATTTTGTGACATTGGGATATTAATGAGTCTATGTACTATTGTAAGCTGCTAATTTTGTGGATAAGGATGTGTAAATGAGCTGTGAATAATAATATTTTTATGCGATGGCTTACGAAAAATAGAAAATCATGTTTGCCGTTAAGTTTAGTAATAGTAAAATCCATAAAGTTAATGGAATTTTCTGTTTCTGTCTCTAACGTGAATATAATATTATCGTGAATTTTGTTAATGAATGTTTTGAATGACTCTAATTGTCTGTTTGTGCCAGTGAAACAATAAATGATATCGTCGACATATCTAAACCAATAAATAAAGTTCAAACCATAAGTGAGATTGGTTGCGTTCAGTAGAGTATTTTTCTCCTTTTTGAAATTATATAATATGATAATACTTATATACGGTGCGCCAGAGAAAACCGTTACAACTTTAGCAATTTTAGAACTAGATAATTCGAGCTTCTCCGTTCCTGTTTCATTGGAAAGCCGAAGGACTAGGTTTCTCAGAAATTGTATCGAAATTTCACTTCCGGTGAAATCCAGTATGGCTGACTCATTCGAAAATGAGCAATACTTCAAGATGGCTGGAACGTCTTTTTTTTCACTAAATAATTTGAATGGGGATGCAGTCGATAGTTCAGTCTTTCTTGAAGCATTTGAGATATTAGTCTCGAGAATATTCCAACAATTGGTAAAAAAGTAGCGTGAAGAATTTTTTCATTCTGATTTTCAGCTGGAATCGAAATATTTTTTTCACCTCATGTCGTTGGCACTCCTGAAATTGTTCCTGGAGGTTCTAAGAAATCAAAGAACCATTTTTCAGTAATAACAACCTAAAATTTGATTTTCGTTCGAATTCAAAATGGCCGACATCCTCAAATATTAACAATTTTCCCCGCGCATTAAGAAAGTTTTGGCGGTCGTCATGAATCAACTACGTAATTTATTCTTTGATTGAACCTTTCCCATCATTTTGAGAGGTCGAACTCGAATATTGAAACAGAATTATGCCAAGTGTCGTCACCTCCTGTTGTGAAACCTCTGATCATAGACTGCATGCATTAACTCGATTAAAAACAAAAAATAATGAACGTCATCGAGTTTTAGACGACATCTGGTTTGAACTCGAGTTTTATCTTGGTGTTACTTGTTTTTGACGTTTGAAATTGTTAAAATGGTTTTAACAAATGAGGATGAGCGTTTCATTGAATGTCCCTAATTACAAAAGACGTACGTACAATCTTGAGGAAAAATTTCAGTTCATTAGGAAAAGACCAGGTACTGATGCAGCTAGAACTGTTAGAACACAGGTACTCGTTTTTCATAATCTGTTTCAGTTTTTTTTTAAACTAAAAATGCAGCAGATGCGACGCTGCTTTATAATCATTTCATGTATTCAGTGTTTGAAATCAGTTAGTTGGCACTTTGTTTCTGTTGTTAGCACAAATAAAAGTTTTGTGATTCGACCATGGGAGGACCACATTTGATTAGAGAAGAGATGTTACGAGCCGTTGGCATGCTCCAAGCTAGGAGCTCACAACGGGAAGTATCCAGGGTTCTGGGAAGTAGCCCAAGTGTTATAAACCGTTTATGGTCTCGTTTCAATGAAAGAGGTAGCGTAAAAGAACGCCATACAGGTCGTTTCAGGATTACTACAGTCGCATAAGACCGATGTTTGGTTTCACAAGCCACAAGAGATCGTACTACCACAGCATCTCAATTAGCCCAAGAGCTATCACGAGTTCATAATGTACAAATTTCCGACCAAACTGTGAGAATTGACTGCACGAAGGTCAACTCCACTCCAGACGTCCTTTAAGAGTTCCACAACTGACCCATGGAAATCACGCTTCTCTATTAGCTTGGTGCCAAGAACACGTAAACTGGGATCAAGAAAGGTGGGCCAAAGTTCTCTTCAGTGATGAATCTAGATTAAGTTATTCGATTCGAGAAGAATTCGAATATTGAGGAACCAGGAAAGCAAAACCGTATCCAGTATGCTCGAGAAGTTGTTAGACAGGGAGGCGAATCAGTGATATTTTGGGGAGGTAAACGCCTTGGTGGAAGAACTGACCTCGTTTTCATACAGAACAATCTCACGGGAAATTCTTACGCAAATGAGATAGTTTTACCTGTAGTGGTACCGTATCTTCAAACAATGGGTCAAAATCTACTCTTCCAACAAGATAATGCCCTCCTAATCGTGCAATAGTTGTCTTGAACGTTCTTGAAGAGAATGATATCGATCTTCTACCGTGGCCATCCTGCTCCCCAGATCTGAATCCCATCGAGCATGTGTGGGACACCCTAAACAGAAATCTCCTGCGTCAAAACGTCTTCCATCATGAACAGGAGCTTCGATTAGCAGTTCAGGGGGCTTGGAATGACAAAGTGTCATTAATAACAGAGGTGGACCTTCTGGGTACTGAAGAATATAAGTGCTTCCATATCGTTTCGAAAATATTAGGTCAGGATATTTTTTTGTGTTTTACCAAATTTCGTCATTTTCAAATTTCAATTTTATTTTTATAATAGGTGCTTTGGAGAAGTCAAATATTATTTTGTTTTTTTGAGAATACATTATATACAATACATCCTAACAAAAACCGAAAGATTTCTATAATTTCGAATCATCAAATTTATATTTTAAAGATATTGGTAAGTGTTCCCTAGACTTTTTTGAGGTGTTTATGTACCGAAACCGATCTATGCATTACAAATCATTGTAGAATATTTGCTCTATGCAGTCTGTAGATGGCACTTGTATATTCCATTCCACCTTATATTCTACTTCGAGTTGCATTCGCAATTGCATCTCATGCATTAGTGCCTCGCAACTATTAGCCACAGAGGTCAGTAATCCTTTTCTCAGACATCGAAACCGCAGCAGAAAGTTCAAAATGCAATTTTCATATAACGATAGCTGACACTTAGCCTCGAGGGATCAGACCGTTCCATTTATTCCCCATCGCAGCATCGCACAGCCTGAAATTTACCCAGATTCCAGTGTACGACTCTATGATATTATAGAGTGAACTTCGGTGTTAGTAGTGCTGTAGTGGTGAAACGTCATCGGTTGCAACTTCACGGGCTATCGCCGACTTCATGTTATTGCAAGATGCCACGATTTCGTGACATGGCTAACATCCACGTTCTGGCGATAAAACGGGGTGGCGTTGCGCTGGCTTATGGCCAATGTATGAATAAATTGTGTACATTTATAGGGTTATTGGTACAACAGAATCGTTTTGTGAATGCATAAGTCACATTTGTCGTTATGTAAAGCCGCCCTTATGGATGCTGGATAAGGCATTCCAAGAGTATTCTGGAGGATGAACAATAACTTTTTTTAAATGTATTGTCCATTATATGACGCGACAGACGATATTCGTCCCAAATGCAGTGGATTTCTAGAATTTCCTTCATTTATTCACCATTTTTTTTAAAGATGTTTCCACTTCTTTCAGAAATATCCCCAATTTTCTTCCGCTGAAAATTGTTTCAAAATATCATCAAACGCCATAGAGAAAATTATGTGCAAACAGACTACTTTCTTTTCCTAAAAGTTCTTGGAAGGCCGAGGTATATAAATGAAATAAGATTCAAGAAAATATGTCCGTCTCATTTGTTTTCATCGAAAACACACTGATTTCTGAAAATTTTCAAAATTTCGCAACTTTCTTTTTATTGTTGATGACTTTGGCGTCAACAAAGGGTGTACATACATGTTTCCATGTGTGTACAGAGTGTTCCATTTTAGATTTTTTCGAACGGCAGATATGTGAAATACTGCAAATACGTAAACACAGATCTCAAGTATCTTCTTATGTTTTCTTGGTTGCAATCAGGGACTGGTGAAAATTATTCCACAGGCACTGATTTCAGTTGAACGAAGTGACATATTCAGAAATTTTTCTTGTTGAATGATTTTCGAATCATAATGAATACTTTTGTTCATATAAACGTAAACCAGAAATGAATTTAAATAGAAGACGAGGAGCGTTTTTTCTTTTTCAAAAAAGTTTCTCAAAAATGTGATCATCTTCAGAAATGCGACCTAACAGAGGCACAAGACACTTTTTCTATTCAACAGTCTTCTTGTACCTCCACCCAGTTATCCCAGCGATTTTCCCATCCGTCTAACCCATCCAAATAGTAACCAGCGTTTTTCTCTGGTAAAAAGTGGTAACTAGCTCTTCATTTCACAAAGATCTCTGTCCCCCTATCACAATTGTTCTATTCGGGAACCAAAAGAAGTCTGCTAACCCGAACCAAAATGTGGAAAATGAAATGTACAATAGACTTACCCCATGAGATCCTAGGCACTGCAGGTGATTAATAAAGGATGGGATCCAAGGAAGTTAGCTGTTTTATTGCTGGTAGGTCCCACAAAGTAAATATTATGCCACTTCGAATATTTTAAATATTATAACAAATTTCAACCAAAACTTTTCTCTCGATTTCGAGACGCACTCGAAAATACAAAACCGTCTTTTCGCCGCCAAAAACCCAATTCGAATTCTTTCACATAGAAAACAATATTGCCCGCATATGTGAGAGAAAGGAAAGCGCGTTCCTTATAACATTTATATGTGTCATTAAAATATATACAGTATGGTCATTCATACACGAAGATATTCATAATAAATTAATATATTTCAGAGCGAATTTATTTTCTTTTTATTGTTGATGACTTTGGCGTCAACAAAGGGTGTACATACATGTTTCCATGTGTGTACAGAGTGTTCCATTTTAGATGTTTTCGTACGGCAGGTATGTGAAATACTGCAAATACGTAAAACAGATCTCAAGTATCTTCTTATGTTTCCTTGGTTGCAATCAGGGACTGGTGAAAATTATTCCATGGGCACTGATTTCAGTTGAACGAAGCGACATATTCAGAAATTTTTCTTGTTGAATGGTATTCGAATCATAATGAATACTTTTGTTCATATAATCGTAAACCAGAGATGAATTTAAATAGAAGACGAAGAGCGTTTTTTTCTCTTTCAAAAAAGTTTCTCAAAAATATGATCATCTTCAGAAATGCGAGGGTATTTCCGACCTAACAAAGGCACAAGACATTTTTTCTATTCAACATAGTCTTCTTGTACCTCCACCCAGTTATCCCAGCGATTTTCCCATCCGTCTAACCCATCCAAATAGTAACCAGCGTTTTTCTCTGGTAAATAGTGGTAACTAGCTCTTCACTTCACAAAGATCCCTGTTCTCCTATCACAATTTTTTTATTCGGGAATTAAAAGAAGTCTGCTGATCTAGGTAGCCAGCAGCTGAAACCATCATTCGTGAATTTTCGCCATGTTAACCACAGAGGTCTAAAATGGTATGCTGTCTTGGTGAAACAGGATCTTATATTTCTGTAAATCTGGTTGTTTTTCCGATAGTCCTGCTTTAAGAACGTCAAGTTATGATAAATAATAAGCTTCTGTTACCGTATTTTAAAGATAATCGATCAAAATAACTCCATCACTATCCCAAAAAACAGTTGCGCCATCGCTTTCCCGCCGAAAAAAACAGTTTTTGCTCTTTTAAGAAATGGTTCTTCCTTTACAGTCCACTGTTTGGACTGTATTTTCGTTTTGGGTGTATAATGGCGTATACATGTTTCATCTACAGTAATTCATCGGCACCAAAACTAGTATTAATTGTGTCCAAACTGCGCCAACACACCGTCTAACGTGAGCCAACACGGCACCAAACGCGCGTACAGCTTTTACATGTGTAAATATTTATTTAATATGTAACAAACACATTCTTTTAACACGTTCATAACCTGTTCTATCTTTTTCTCGCACGATCAACGTCTCCCAAGTTATTACGTCCATGTTTAAATTCAGAATCCAACACATCTGTAATTAACATTGGTGTATTGCCTTTCAAGAACAAATATTTAATGACAGCTCGATCAACGATTTTGTCTATTTTCATAAAAACACACAACTAACTCAAATGACTGTTCCATAACAACTGCGAAACCAAAATAGCAGATAGTTTAGAGAGTAACTGTCAACAGAGGATAAATGAAAATTCACTAGCCTTTATTCACGATTGCTGCCATCTTCATATAGAGTTCGGAAACTTTTCAGACCATCCTCGTATACACAAAATATCCCAAATGTTGTTAATTTGATGCTCCCAACAATGAAACCCACTTATTATAAGAACAAACGACAATTATTTATTACTCATGAGTGAGGAATTATCGAAAATAATCAGTAACGAAGGAAACAAATAAAATCTTTTTGAATACTCAAAAATATTCCAATTATTCGAATTACAGGAATTTCGACGCTCAGAATTCGACTGTTGATCACTGAAGCTAAATATCTTCTAAAGTTTTTTTCTTCAGCTCTTCTAGATCATTATGAGTTTGTCTATATAATAAATATTTGAGATATTCCGAGAGTAAAGAATCTAACTGAGTCTTATAGGGTGAACAAGGTGGCCATCTCACTGATACTCCCGTTTCCATATAGTTATCACCGAAAATCTGATTTTGAAGTTCCAGGACACTTGTTATCTGAAGAAGAGAGCATTGACATGATGGAAATATACTAACATTCAAGCCAAAGTTTTTCATCCCACAAACCGTCAACTATGTTTTCATTTATTGAAGAACAATAAAGTTTCCCACGAAATTTTTCGTTGCAAATAATAATAATAAGCATTAACTTTCTGATAGGGATTGACGTCGAACCAGTTTCGTTCATTATCATCGTCACTGGTTCCTCCTACTTCATCAGTTCATACTGGTAAGCTAGTTGAATTCATAATTTCGTCTCAACATTTCCTGATACCATCGGTAAAATTCTAGCCGTCGCTTATAATCTCCTGGTTGAAGAAACTGCGATTTCCTAATCTTATACAGTTGGAACTTATTCTTCTAGAAATTCGCAAAACCTCAGTACCAACATGAAACTGTGGTATGAGCAATACCAGCTCCAAAAACTTACAATTTCACTTCTTTATCATGTTGTTTATTGTAACTTTTTCTTTGAGTGCTTTGAAACATTATGAGATTCTGTTTCAATCTTTGTTTAGAGTGGTACAGAACAATTTCCAGCAGTTGCATAGGAATCAAACCAATTCTGAACGTAGCATTCCAACAACGATATTTGTCTAAATTGATTTTTCAATAAAAAAGATTTCAGCTAATTATTTAGGAACCAACAATCTGAAATGACCCATGAATTATGACAATTAATATTGTCAGCATAAAATTGTTATTGTTGTAAAATTATTATTTGCGATATTTTGTGCAAGTTCGCTTCAGCTAACAGCATAAAATCACAAAATGGAGAAAGAATTTTTATTTCTGAAAAAATTCGCAATTTTGGGGAAATATATCAGGCACGTTATATCGGTTGGGGCAACGAAAATGAAGACGACTCAATAACTCCTAAACTAGTCGTTTCTGGACCAAAAGCAGAAACAAGTCAATTATTATCTGAAGGAGGACACACGGTGATTTTATTTTACATCAACCCCCTAAGCATTCCTTATAACTTCCTGGTGCTTTTCGATCATAAGTATTTTCCGAAATTTCTGAGACTTTCTTTGAAATAATCAGAATCATAATCAGAAACATCAACTATTAGTGCTGGTTTTTAGAAAACATCACGATATCGAAACAGATTACGAATATTAAATTTAAAAAGAAAAATTTGCCAAGTGATTCTTTTCCTTGAGGGAAGTCCGCTGGTTTTATCTTGTCATCCATTTTGCTGTATATTCTCTCTACACGAGAGTCCGAAGTAATCGTTGAAAATTATGTCAACCTCACGAAAAGTGCCGACGTCCTGCTGACTTGGTTCAAATTGAAAATGAAATAATAACGTGAATGATGCTGACTCAGCACATCATGTTTTTGGGCTTGACAGGTTTCACTTCGTGAAATAAATATAGACTTATAGATCGTGCTATCCAGTACTCTTTGGATTGGAGATATAATGTATGTTTAGTTATAAACAAAGCCAACTTCACGAAATAAAAAATCAATTCAATTGATAATAAGCTTCATAACAATTAAAGGAGTGATATCTAATTGAATATTTTATTGAGCAGCAGGTCTTATCGACTTAAACGACATCGCACAATTCATCACTGATGACCGAGCACAAAACATTTGATTGTCCACAAAATTAAATTTGATCGTTATACAAGACAAATAAGAATTGAAGGAAAAAAGCTACCAAGAAACGTATTAGCCGAGGGGACGCTAGAGGAAATAAAAATATGAAAGGTAACGACAAAATTTGGAGGATAGATATATGCAACATTAAAGGACTAGCAAGTGAAGGAATGGAGCTTAATCAGGTATTTGGAACGACATAAACGATCTTACTAGGAACAACAAAAACTAAAAAGAAGAGAAACAGGAAAAGTAAACACTGTAAGCGGACAACATGGAACTGGCGCATTCGCCATTTTGTATCAACATGTGTTGAACCAATTATATTATTGAAAGGTGTTCTGAATTTAAAGGACAAATTATTTGAAAAATTTACTGTGTGAAACGGGAGGTCGACTCCACACCCACCTTAGAACTGCCTTGTTCCATCCTTTGCAAAACTATATACAATACCTTTCTTGGATATACAGGTGTCCACGCTAAAGGGCACAATTAGAAGTATCTGAAGATCGTGAATATCGATCATAATTTGGTTTTAGAGTAAATGGATACTGATCTAAAATTTGCAATTGTTCTCAGAGCGGTCCCACTTTAGGTTATAGCGGACATCGTCTACAGTTTTGCAACTTCAAATAGCAAGGTATACTTTTTGATTTTTTTATGAAAGGGCATTCCATTTCAATCATTCCCCTCTCAGATTTATCCTAATCCATCTAAATCTAAAATCAACTACCATTAAGCTATAATTTTTTTCAACAAAAGTTCAGGAATTATAGTGTCACCATCTTGGAGTTATAAAATTGACTCAAATTCAAGTGAGGTAACTTTTTTCTAAGTTCAAGGAGAAAACAGTTATTTCTTAGGGCAATGTACTTCTCGATGGTATTTTCAATACAGTGTGCATTTGTCAACTCCATAAAAATGAACTGTCAAAAAAACGTTATTTTCAGATACATATACCTATTTTTGTTGTTTTATCGAAACCTTATTTTAAATTAGTGTCGATTGATATTAGGTTTCCCTATATCTATATTTAAAATTGCTTGTTTCTAGTTGATTCGTGATTCTCATCAAAAAATTGCAGTTTCTTCTCGAAATTAAAACATTGAGACCAACAGATTGGATATGATTCAAATTCCAGTTTCAATATTCCACAATGTTTTATGTGAGGTTAGGCCTCAGTTTGTCGTTTGTAAAATTTATTTGTCACTGCAGGTCAGTGTTAAAAAATAATAACTCGAATTTGCATAATTTTGATACACTCGGAAATGAAATAAAAACAAGCTATTTTAAAAATCTAATTCCAATTGTAACAAAATTAACTTTAAAATACTCTGGGTAAGCCCAGAGAAAAATGAGCAATGAGACTCTAATTCAATATTCGTCACTGAAATCTTGGAAGAAAAGTCAATAAAGTTCTACTTAGATATTTAATCAATTACGAAAATTATGATTATGATACATAGTGTCACAAATACTTATTTATGTTATATATAAGCAATAAGACTTATCTTGGTCTTCTGCTGCCTTTGGTGAAAACCTCTATTTCAGATGTTGAACTCCACGTACAAGTCTCTACTTAGGAATTTCTATTCGTGGGTCCCCACCTAGGACTTTCTATTCAGGACTTTCTATTCATCTAACCTAGGAATGTCGGTCTAGGTACAGGTCTCCACCTATGAATTTGTCTAACTATGGGTCTCCACCTAGTACTTTATACCTGCTGCTCCTCACCTAGGATCTTTATTTTGATATAGGTCACTAACAGTTTATGAGATACAAGATATGAATTTTAATATAATTTAATTAAGTGCAATTTAGGAGGATTTTCAAGTTCAACTCATTCGCTTGAAGGTCTTCAAAGAAAAAGAACGTCTGTACTGAAGAATGATCGCAGCACATGTACTTAACATATGTGTATTACGCGCATCAGATTGTTAACCAGTGGCGTGACACATATAGAGGGTTGACTGAAATCAGGTGTTTCAACTTTAATGGTTATGACGCGATTTAAGCTTGTTACACAATCAATACTAATTCGAAATACGTTCCTGATAAAGTGAAAAAAATATTCTTATTTGGAAACGTGTTTTTGGCAATTCTGCTTTATTTTGTTGACAAGTGATCTTTCAACACCTGTATATGAAAATGCAAGGGAAAGTACATTGCCCTAAAAAAAGGTTTAATCTTACTCAATTTTAAGTCTTTTTTTGGGCAAAGATGATAATTTTGTTACGAAAAATTTGATGAAAAAATAATAGTTCGGTAGTGGTTGGTTTTAAATAGGACAAATTTGAATAAAACATTCTTGAGAAAGGATACCCATCAACAAAAAAATTACACCACACAAATAGCAAAGTTGTGGTCTAATTCCGGGATATTCGGAAATGATATCACTGTGAAAACACTATATTCTATTTCCAAAATTTGAAAAAAATAGATGAACCCGTTCTCTACATACTTATTGTGCGTCCTTTAGCGCGGATAGCTTATGCATATTGATGCCTGACGTGAATCAGGTGAAAAAGAATGTTGTTCCCTTGCTACATAAACACCAGGGTAGAGAATTGTGGAATAAAATAGGCTGTTCTCGAAATTTGTATTTATTTTCCTCACAATACAACCTTACCTAACCTATAACAGAATATAAATGAGATAAAAAACAAAAGGTTTAACTTTAATCTACACTTTATTTGAAAAAATTCGACGACGTTTCGCTGACACAGCAGCTTTATCAAGAATGAAAAACAGAATGAAGAGTGTGGTATTATAAACAAATCGTAGAACAAGTTGGATGAATAACAGGAAAATCCACACCGAGCCATTGTACAGTTAGTATGAAAGGTAATAAAAACTAATTAAACAAGTTAAGTAGGGGTGAGTAATTCACATCTACCTGTTCATTCAAAAACTTGTCCGAATGTTTGTATCTATTTATTTCTAATGCTTCTAGGAGATCTAATTTTGAACTTTTTGATTTTATATGTAATATGTCAAAGTTTTTATTGAATGAATGGTTTTTTTTATTAGGTGGTTTGAATAATTTGAATCAGATTTATTTTATCGAAGCTACGTTTATGTTCAGATGTTCTTATGCCAAAACTCCTATAGGTCCTACCGATATAAATTTTATCACAAGAACCGCAATTGAGTTTATAGATTCCTGATTTACTTGATTTTTCAACACGAGATTTATTATTTTTAATACGTTTACCTAAGTTATTAGAAGTTCTGAAAGTTATATTAAGATTTTGTTTGACGAGAAAGGATTTGATATTTGTACTTGCAGAACCGCAGAATGTTAAACTGTTGAATATTTTATAGTCTTTATGAATAGGATATACTTCATTCATTGCGTTCTGATACAGTTTTTACGAATGATTAGATCTATCATATCCGGATTATATGAATTATTAATGGCTATCTGTTTGATGATGTTTAACTCTTCATTATAATCTTCTACTGATAAAGGTAAATTGAGTAACCGATGTACCATGCTGTTTAAAGCTGCAACTTTGTGTTGAATTGGATGTAATGTGTAGTTATGTATAATTGTATCAGTATGTGTTGGTTTACGAAAGACCGAAAAACATGATTATTATTTTGTTTAGTGATTGCTAAGTCCAAAAATTAATGGAATCGTTCTGTTCAATTTCTATCGTGAATTTAATGTTCAAATGGATGGAATTAGTGGAATTAAGAAATAAGTCTAATTGACGAGTGGTTCCAATGAAACATACTAAGATGTCGTCAACATCTATACCAATAAAGAAATTTGGAAATGAGTGGATGTGTATGAATTTTCTGTCCAATATTATTCATAAAAATCTCTGCTAAAAGTGGACTCAAAGGATTTCCCATGATCTGTATCAGAAAGCAATAAATGAAGTATATCCTATTCATAAAGACTATAAAATATTCAACAGTTTAACATTCTGCGGTTCTGCAAGTACAAATATTAAATCCTTTCTCGTCAAACAAAATCTTAATATAACTTTCAAAACTTCTTATAACTTAGGTAAACATATTAAAAATAATAAATCTCGTGTTGAAAAATCAAGTAAATCAGGAATCTATAAACTCAATTGCGGTTCTTGTGATGAAATTTATATCGGTAGGACCTATAGGAGTTTTGGCATAAGAACATCTGAACATAAACGTAGCTTCGATAAAAATAAATCTGATTCAAATTATTCAAACCACCTAATAAAAGAAAACCATTCATTCAATAAAACTTTGACATATTACATATAAAATCAAAAGTTCAAAATTAGATCTCCTAGAAGCATTAGAAATAAATAGATACAAACATTCGGACAAGCTTTTGAATGAACAGGTAGATGTGAATTACTCACCCTACTTAACTTGTTTAATTAGTTTTTATTACCTTTCATACTAACTGTACAATGGCTCGGTGTGGATTTTCCTGTTATTCATCCAACTTGTTCTACGATTTGTTTATAATACCATACTCTTCATTCTGTTTTTCATTCTTGATAAAGCTGCTGTGTCAGCGAAACGTCGTCGAATTTTTTCAAATAAAGTGTAGATTAAAGTTAAACCTTGTGTTTTTTATCTCATTTATATCATGGATCTACATCAAGTAACGGCCTCCACAATTCAAATATAACAGAATACAGTACAACTTTTCTAATCCGCACATCCAGTAATCCGAACAACGGAACTTTGAAATCTAACCTAATCTAACCCAACTCTATGATTCGCACAATTCATTTTTCACCTCTATAATCCGAACGCTGTCAATAATTTCATCGATTGAAAGTGTCCGACTTGCAACATCTTGTCTGAATACTCGCTTCACTTCTGCAGATTAGATTCTCTTCTCACATTCAGCGCCTGATATCCGTACTAATCATGTCGCGTCGACATAAATCGATAACATTGCAGCAAAAATGCGAAATTTTTGAAGAATTAGTTAATGGAACAAGTGTTTCTGAATTGGCCAGAATACACTCACTAGGAAAATCTACAGTATGCAATATAAAGGAAAAAAAAATCAATTGAGAATTTTATATCTTCCTGTGATTCTGGTTGTGGGAAACGACGTACGCTCAGAACAGAATCTAAATGTTGAAAATGCTCTATAGTCTATACACTTGGTTCTGACGAGAAAGATACATACACCTTTATCTGGTGATCTCATATGTGATAAAGCAAGATTTTTTTCACCAGTATAACAGGTAGAGATGATTTCAAGGCAAGTCAAGGACGGTTGGAATAATTCAAAAAAAGATATGGAATTCGACAATTTACCATATCAGGGGAAAAATTGTCCCCATACGTTAGTTAGGGCGGTAGAACCATTTAAAAATAAATTCCTTCTTAAAATACCGGAGATGGATCTCGTGTCAGCTCAAGTTTACAACGTTGATGAAAGTGGGTTATTTTGGCGAATTCTTCTTAACAAAACACTAGCCCATGCTGCTGAAATTTCACGTCCAGGTCGGAAGATGAGTAAGGACCGTATTACGTTCATGCAATGCTCTATTGCATCACTATCTCATAAAATGAAATTGTTGGTCATCGAAAAAGCCAACAAACCCTGAGCATTCAAGAACTGCTTCGATTCGCCTGTTTATTATAAAGGCCAAAGAAAAGGTAGGGTAACTAGAGAACTATTTTATGAATGGTTCCACAAAAAAAAATATTGTGATGTTAAAAATAAAATGAACGAGCTGAAATTGCCACCAAAAGCTCTGCTCTTATTAGATAATTTTTCTGGACATACAAGAGAAAAGGAATTAATCAGTGAGGACCAAAATATTCAGGTCATGTTTCTGCCTCCTAATTGTACTCCGTTATTACAACCAATGGATCAACATATAATACCAAATGTGAAATTGCATTATCGAAAATCTTTGCTACAGAATATTATGGGACAAGAAGACAATAACGTTTCGCAGTTACTGAAGCAATTGGACCTCAAAGATGTGGTGTTTTCTCTTGAAAGGGCCTGGTCATCTGTGTCCCAAGAGTTAATTCAGAAATCATGGAAGAATTTATGGCCCACAGAAGATGATGATTATGACGCAGGTGACCTGTTGCCTCTTTCACGGTTGAGAGAAAAAAATTGCTAGAGAAAGAAGAGAAAAATCGCGATCTACGCATGATGACAGATGTGCTAATAAATGTATCTGTTCAAGAATTAACAACTGAAGACATTGAAGAATGGGCTGTAGGAGATAATGAGAACTATCTCTCTGAAGCTGAAATAATCAACAACATAGAAAGTGACGAGGATACAGAAGAACTTGAAGAAGTCGATGTCACCATGAATTCAGTGAAACATAAAGAAGCTCTCTTGTGTTTCAACAAATGTTTGTAATGCTGCACAGAAAATGATATCCCTCAGCACCGAATATTATTATTGAATGAATTGAGAATATGTAGTTATATTTTCATGTTTTTCTGTGGATCACAATAATTTTTTCAATGAATATTTTACGTTTTTCATTAAATATTTCACGTTTTCGATAAATATTTCACGTTTTTCAATAAATAATTCGCCTTTTTCAGCCCTGTCTTTTATTTACTATTCAATTTCAATTACCTCGATAATCCGAATATTTCAGAAATCCGAACAAGCCCTGGTGCCATATGATTCGGATTAAAGAGGTTGTACTGTATTTTTTTTCCTTTGATTTCGGGTTTTATCAAGTCAAGCAGCTTAAAAAGTTTTCGAAAAGCTTGGCTGCGACACACTGGGCTTTCAAAGCACAGTACGTTCGATCTATTCAATTGGTTTCGCAGCTCAACGAGTAGATACAAAAAGCACCACCAGAAAATTTGGAATTTAAAGAAAAAAGGGTAGAAATCAATCTGCAGTCATTACCGAAATTCAAAGAATTTTCTATTCAGCAACAATACTCACCTAATTATTGATGTCGTCTACAACCTAAAATAGATTTTTGTTTCTTTGAGGAGTTTTTCGTATTATTTGTTGGTAACTCAATATTAATCGAAAAAATATATAGAAAACTGATGAAAATGTATGAAGTGTCGTCACCTAGCGGCCTGAAGTGTAACTATAATAATCCATCGATTAAAATTCACTTCATTAGGCGATATTGAGCTGAATCCTTTTGGAGAATAGGTGAATCCTGGAGAATCGAGATTAAACGGTGATTCCCTCAGAATGAAGAGTCGTCGAAGTCCAGGGACTTTCCCAAATCTCGCATATAAAAATTATAGATAAATATATAGAAAAATATACAAATATATCGAAAGATTTCTCGGTGCAAAACTTAAAATCTATCTTCAACTATCTGACTATGTGGGAATGCAGTTTGGCTTATTTTTATTCTTTCGGACTTAAGTTTCAATTGAGGTATTTCTATTTCTATTTTCACTTAAGTATATTTCAGTTGTTCCACATAAAATTTATTGATGTTGTTCTTGTGTTGCTATGGTTAGTTTCATTTGTAATCATATATTTTACTTTCACTCTTATTCTTGTTCCGTATTTTTATTTACTTCGACAACTTTATGAATACTTTTCACATTCTCATTGCATTCAAATATTTCTTGATCAAATATTCATTATTATTTGAATTTTTATTCTCGATCCTACTACGATTCTCTTCTGATCAAAACTTTCAAGTTTAGCTATTCAAAAAGCTTGAATTTTCAAACTTGACTTGATGTCAAACCAAGTCAATTCAGGCAACTTGATTCTCATGTCAAGCCGTGAATTCCTGTTTCAATTGTATAAACTCTAACAAAGCAAATCATTGAACTCATGCAGTTCCATTCTTCCATCCTGTATTTAATCCTATGAAATTACGTCTAGTGAGAAGAAAATTATATACGAACAATAGACGTAGTTGTTTCTTTAAAGGCAATCAGGTGGAATTGGCCAGACGAAAGTCGAGCTTAACCAAGCCCGCAGGCCGGCACCATCAAGTCAAATCCGACCAGACTGTCTCACTATCACAGGTGTAAATTCCAACGAAATTCGAGCTCTTTATCTAATTTGTGTTACTACTTTTATTAGCCGCGTTAGAATCGTTTAATCTGGTTTGAGTCTAGTCTCGCAGTTCGGATGGGGCCAAATTGAATTCGGGCAATTCGCTTCGGATAGAATGGTATCCGTTTCGGGATGTTTATTAGGTGGCAGCACTCCCGGCAATAACGTCTTGTGGTGGTCGGGAATTCGAGCGAGGTGTTTATTAGATTTCGACGATCGATCGAAAATGAATTATAATAAATGGGTCAGTCATATAAACTCAATATACAACGTTTGGTCCTGGAGTTTTTCCTTTAAGTCTTAAGATATTGTAGACCCTTAAAGGATAAATTGATACTAAATTTTCCTCATGAAAGAAGTATGAAGATATTTTAATAAAATATTGACAACAATTTGAAAACTAAAAGTTTAACCAAAGATTCATAAAGACAAAAAATCCACAATTAGATAGGAAAGCAAATATTTTCAACGAATGAGAGGTGACGTTTACTGAAATTTATTTCTGAAGATAAAGCGGGATATATATATATATATATATATATATATATATATATATATATATATATATATATATATATATATATATATATATATATATATATATATATATATATATATATATATATATATATATATATAAAAGGTGCTAAACTTCAGGAGGTGATAGTTCAAGTTGTTTGCAACAAAAATCCCCATAAACGTTTTTGTGAAAAGTTGATTATTATCGAGTTATTTAACACTTCTCTGTTATTCTAACAGCTACATCAAATCTAAAAATATCATCAGAAATAACATTGAATTCGTTAAAGATAGGTAAGTACTAATGATTAAAAAATCTTATATACCGGGTATTTTAAAAGGCTAAATGAAAAAATTGTGAAATGAACAAAATTAGTGGCATTTTTTTGTTAGCTGTACCACTGAAAATTGGTCGATAAGTAGCTCTATTTTTTTAAGTAGAAACTTCTACATTCAACTGGATTTTAAACGGTTCATAAACTTTCGAACTAACTATCTTTTTTATCCAGCAATGCCATGGGTAAAAGTAATAAGAACAAGAAATTCGAAAACGCAAATATCTTATATTACTTAATGAAAAATGAACAGGAACGAAACAAAAATAAACTTAAAAAAATTGATGAATGATATTTTCACTCTCTTGAATGCACCTAACCTATCAATTTATCAACTACTTTTTGAAGTTCAATGGGTTTTTGACTCATTTCGTTGTAACAGATTAGAATCCTTTCAATTAATTCTTCCCGAATATTAATGGAAACATTGGTTTTAAAAAGCCGCACACATAAAAATCAAGTGACGTAAGGTCAGGGCTTCTGGGTGGTCATCTCACCGGTACGAATCGACCTATCAATTCCTCTCCAAATCTCTCAGTTATCCAGTTCGGGAACATTCTAGAATTATGAGCTGGACAGCCGTCCATTTCAAACAAGAGGTGCTGCCGAGTAGCTATAGGTATTTCTTCCAAAACGTTCATTATTTCTCTATTTAATAGATTTAAAAATCCGTTTGAATTGACACGATTGGGAAGTATAACTAGCCCGTCAAGCTGACCGCTCCTTAATCCCAACCACACATTTACTCTAATCTCGTGCTGAGAGTGTGACACAATAATGCCATGAGGATTTTCTGTATTCCATATATAGGAGTTTCTCAAATCTATCATACCAACTTAGGTGAAATTTGCCTCATCCGTCCATAGAATTTTATCTGATCCCCACTCCTGTAATTTGTTCATGTACCTCCTATAAAATTACAACCTCACTCACTATCCACTAACAGTAGGTCTTGAACCTTTCTCAGATAGTAAGGATGTAAATTATTTGGCTTGAGAACTCTATGAACCTTGGAATGATAAAGTCTCAATGTAGCACCAATTCTCCGAGTACTTGTTGTAGGGTCCTCGCGAACAGCTTGCAATATTGCAGGTGCTTGTCTCCATTGCTGAGCATTTCCACCACCTTCTCCAATTCTCAAACCTCTGGATGGAACAGTTTCACTGGAGCGCCTAAACATTTCAACAAATGTCTTTTTGCAAGGTTGTTGTCTGTTTGGAAAGCGCAATGCATACTCCCGCACCGCTGCACGGGAATTTCCATTCGCGAAGCTATAAACAAAAAACATATCTCGATATTCGATGTTTGAGAAACTAGGCATGTTTTATTTTTTCAAAAAAGAGAATGGACCCGTAAAAGAGAAAAATGTAAACTTCAATTCATTTAATAATTGAATGACAGTTCCTGTTGAATTCTAAATATTTGTTTTCTGTGATTTATTCTTCTACGATTCTTTTTTCTAATTTCTTTTTTTAATACGAAAAAAATCAATTATTTTTAGATTCTTACACATTCAATATCCAGATAAGTTATTTATTCATCGATAATTATTATTGAAAATTCATTTGTGGAATTGTTTAGACGCTCCGGTGATACTAGTTCATTTGTGATCGAAGAATTAGAGAATATGATGTTCTTGCTCTTACTCTCACCCATGGTATTGCTGGAAAGAAGATAGTTTGCTCAAAATTTGATACACCGTTTAAAGACAGTTGAATGTAGTAGTTTCTACCGAAACAAAACACCAGCTACTTATCTACCAGTTTTAAGTGGTACAGCCAACAAGAACATTTTGTTAATTTCACAATTTTTCCATTCATCCATTACAAATAAACAAGATTTCTTTACCATGAGTACCTTTTTTTTCATAGCAAATTCGATGTTCTTTCCGATGGTAGGGTCGTATTTGCTGTAGCTATAAGAATAACAGAGATATTCTCATTTTTATAGAGAGAAGCAAAAAAATTTCGTGAAATCAAGAAGTGTTAAATAACTCGATAATTATCACCTATTTCGAAAAAATGCCTTAGGATATTTTTTGTTGCAATTGACTTGTACTATCTACACCTGAAATTTGGCACCTTTCATAGAAGACACCCTGTATGAGCAAATTCAGAATAACTAATCGTACACATTTTAGAAAACTCTTAATTATCATGCTTTCAATTTGAACACTAAAATTTAAAAATTGAAAGAACTATTTATAATTTTCTCACGAGTGTGTTTCGTGTTTTTCACAATGGATAAAATATAAAGCAACAAAGTTGTCTCAAATTTTGTTATGCAAACGAAGTTTTGTGTGACAAATCGCTGAAAATGTTACAAAAAGTTTACGGTGAATCGACTTTATCAAAAACACTTGCATTTGGGTGCTACAGTGCATTCTGCAGCGGTGGAGATGTGGTAGAAGATTTGCCACGCTCTGGTCGGCCATCAACATCTTCAACTAAATTCAATATCGATAAAGTGAAGGAAATGGTAATTAAATATCGTTATAAGAGTTTGACAAAGATAGGCATTGAACTTTCTATGTCTCATAAATCAATTCGTACCATTTCAAACGAATGTTTGGACATGAAACGCGTTATCGCTCGATTCCTAAAAAAAAGTTTCGATGAATTATCATTTGGCGTAAACGTATTTTTTCTGAAAGGGCCTACTTTGAAGGCGACACAATAAATTTGGATGAAAAGTAAATATTCTGTGTTTCATTTACCAATTCCCGTTACTTTTTTTCGGAACTTCTTATCAGGGAGAGCTCAAATAATTAGAATAGGTAATGCTGAATCTGCTCCTATTAATGTCGTGTCTGGAGTACCTCAGGGAGGACATATCTCCCCCTTGCTGTTCCTTCTGTTTACCAACGATATACAAAGTTGTATACATCACAGTAGCTGTTGCTCTTCGCAAATGATATAAAGTTGTATAGGGTCATCAGGAATACTGGTGATTGTTATATTCTGCAGGAAAATTTGAATCGAATTTGGGAGTGGTGTAGGAGCAATGGGATGGAGAAGTGTTTGGAGTACCTCAGGGAGGACACATCTCACCCTTGCTGTTCCTTCTGTTTATCAACGATATACAAAGTTGTATACATCACAGTAGCTGTTGCTCTTCACAGATGATATAAAGTTGTACAGGGTCATCAGGAATACTGGAGATTGTCATCTTCTGCAGGAAGATTTGAATCGAATTTGGGAGTGGTGTAGGAGCCATGGGATGGAGATGAACACAGAGAAGTATCAAATTATGCATTTTTCTCGAACTTATTCTAAGACACACTTTCAATATGCATTTCAAAAGCGTGATATCCAGTCAGTTTTCTTGATAAAAGATCTATGAGTGTTTCTTGATTCAAATCTCAGCTTCAATTATCACATCCAGTACATCGCGAACAGGGATTTTAAGACACTTGGTTTTATCAAGAGAAATATTCGAGATTTCAACAATTTGGAAGCAATAAAAAATACCTATATTTCACATGTAAGGAGCTTACTCGAATATTCCTAGCTAGTATGGTCTCCTTATTATAAAGCCTATAAAGAACTAATAGAGCGTGTTCAAAATAAATTTCTAAATTATGTTGCTTTCAAATTGAAAATAGATAAAGAAGAACGCAATTATTCAGAGCTTCGCTCTTTTTTGGAACTGGGAACATTGGAGGCACGAAGCCAAAATTTTGATATCATGTTTATATACAAAATAATCAATAACTTTACAGACTCTAGTCATCTTTTAGGAAAAAAAAATCTCAATGTTCCCCATAGTAACATAGAAGCCCTAGAGTATTTTATGTTGACTTTCGTCGCACAAATTATGGCTGTAATAACCCAATTGAAAGAGGCTGCAATGCTATTAATTCATTTTCTGGTGATATTTGTGCATTGTCAATATTTCAAATGAAAAAATTGTTATCCAAATAGCTGTGATTATTGTATTCCCTTAAAATTAAGAGCTGTGATTATCGTGATGCCCTAAATTATATACAAATCTGTTGAAATAAAATGGCTAGGCCGTAAATGTTGTAATATATAAATATATAAATAAATAAATAAACAATGCATATACAATAATTGCTCTTTCATCAAAGTATAGAGTTGATCTCTATAATGGCACTTGCGCATTCGCCATTTTGCACACTACCTTAAATTTCAAGATATTTTATTATTTCGTACACAAAAATGATTCGAAAATTGACAGAAACTATTTATAAATTACTCATGAGTGAGTTTCGCGATTTCTACAATGGATGAAGATATAAAGCAACGAAGTTTTCTCAAATTTTGTTATGCAAATGGTGTTTATTGTGTCAAATCGCTGAAATGTTACAGGAAGCTTACGGTGAATCGACTTCATCAAAAACACGTACATTTGGGTGGTAAGGTGCATTCAGCAGCGGTCGAGATGTGGTAGAAGATTTGCCTCGCTCTGGTCGGCCATCAACATCTTCAACTGAAGTCAATATCGAGAAAGAAATTATGCTTTGGCGTAAATATATTTTTTCTGAAGGGGCTAACTTTGAAGGCGACACAATGAATTTGGATTTAAAGTAAATATTCTGTGTTTCATTCACGAATTTCTGTTACTTTTGTGACACAATTTATAAACAGAACTTGCTCTTTCATCAGAGTATAGTGTTGATCTTTATAATGGCACTTTCGCATTCGCCATTTTGCACATTACCTCAAATTTCAAGATATTTTATTATCTTTAAGAATGCTTGAAATAATGCCGAAAACCCTCAGAGAAATTCTCTTCATTTTTCAGTGAATCCAGAACTATTGAAATTATAGAATTTATTTTCACTTCCGTTTCAATTTCACCATTCGTTAGCTCGTTAGTAAATCTTCCTTCAATTACCGAACTTTAAATTATTCGCCACGTCGAAATTGAATAAGACCCAATGCATAAAATTATTCAAACCAATATCCGGCAATATTTTCCTTTCCCATTCACATAAATTATCCAATCGTGGAAATCCAGGATTCTAGGAAGAGATTTGTTCGTTAGTTCACGCCGGAAATCGAGTCAAATCCGGGACTTACCCACCGTAGTGCCAACTATCTGTACACAATAGAAACATCAACGACATTTTCGAACATAAATTCCAGAATACGAAGGCAAATACAGATTGGATGAGCGCCATAAATTTCGCTTCGAAAACCTCATAAATAAAACCAAATTTTAGAGCGAACGGTGGTGCAAACATCATATTATTCGAAATGATTCTGGAATTTCCAGCAACCATGTTTTTGAAATCTGAATTTATCAAGAAGAATCACACAATATTCCGTTAATACACGTATGGCCAAAAAGTGTACTAGTAAATTTTTCTATTTCTAATCTCTAATCACCAAATGGAACGAAGCCCAGTTTCTGATGAATTAATGGATTATTAAAACGCATTTTTTCATACAAATGTTTCTTCATCGATTTTTTAACTCATTAAAATCTATGTAGTATTATTGATATGAATTTATCCTACTTTTTTTTTGTTAGTTATCAGATTCTGCTATTCTAACATCCCACACCCGGAAATCTCTTTCTGCTACTAAACTCTACTAAACAGCCAATAATTTTATACAAAACGCCGGTGCGACGTAGTCTGGAACACTGTTCCCATATGTGGGACTCTACACCTAAGCATTCGTTAAATCTATTGGATAGTGTCCCGTAGAGAGCGGTATGCCCAATCGACCATCTGGAAATCACGAATGATTTCCAACCTCTCGTATCTAGTTTCAAAGAAAATCCATGATCGCAAAAAACTCTCATCTGCAAACAGTCCAACCATGCTCCTTTTTGAAAAATTTTTCTTGTTTACAGTTCTAGTATGCTATGGAACTTATGCTTTCATCCAACATCTTTCCGATAACTTACAATTTGGCATTTTTCAAAAAACGAGTGTACACACACATCAAGTCATCTCTGGTTAAGAGGAACAATGAAACGTTGATACAAATATTATCTTTTCATCTCTTTTTCACGAAATACTTACAGACAAAATAATTAAACAATTGAAGAAAAAGACTAGGCTTCCTGGGTGCATATTTGATAGGAAAAAATCGAAAAAAATCATGGTTGTTTATTTATGACCAAAGGATGAACCTTCATCAATTTTTTCATATTTTCTTCTTCGAAACTGCGCTCGTAAAAAAATAATTACGAAAAGTGAGAACATAACCTATAATATGGACTGTAGAGTCCCTAGAGGGCTGGAATTTTTTTTGTTGGCATCTTTTTACATCCTTTATCGCATGTGATACCTGCTGTAACGGATAGTTTTCAGGCAATTTGGACTATCCTATCCCTCTATAGCCTTTATGTGACAGATAATATGTCAATTAGCATAAGGTTTTTTGTAAAAACAAATTCTTTGCTTGATCAATTTCTCATGTGTTTAACCAGTTGTGATAGTCACTTGTGAACGAGAGATTTTTAACGATTTCTATTTAAAGTTTTATTACCTACATGTAGTTTTTGTATTCTCTTTTTGAGCGAAATATTTTTAATAATTTTAACTTAAAGTTTTATTACCTACATGTACACTCGGAGGCAAAATTAGCGGAACACTCGAAAATTTAACCAAATTCGAAGTTCGATTTTTTTTCCTAATTCTCAACCGATTTAGATGATTTGTTCGGCAAGTTATAGATCCACTCTTCTGCTTTGTAGAAATTATAAGAGAAAACAAAAAAAATTTGAAAAAAATTTTATACGGGGGCAAAACTAAAACTGTTTTTTTTGTCAAAAATTCGTAACACCCTGTGGAATTTCGTGGTCTGAGTTGAAACGTACAATATCATGGTCTGTCAAGACACGTCTTCCTACAGTAACACCTTTCTTGTTTTATGAATTTATCTCTATTTTTACAAGAGATATCCAATTTGAAGCGAAAAGTCAGAAATTTCAAGAATTTATTTTTAATCTTGCGTAGGTGCATAATATCGGAGGTTAGCCAACAAATAAAATCAAAATTATAGAAGCGGAAATCTAACGAAATGAAAATTTTTGAGATTCACTGGCCAATTTCACGCTCCGGGAGAACTCGAAGTACAATGGAAAAATCGTTGATTTTGCACATTTATTTTTGAATTTTTTTGTGTGACACTCTATAATAATTATCATTCCTGTCCAAAATTGAGAGCAGGTGTGTATCCTGGCGATACACTCGTGAAATGAAATGAACATGTTGAGAAAAATGTTCATGATACCCACAAAAAAAAAACATTTGATTTTAGTAGCGAGTATGACCCCCCCGAGCTCTTATTACAGCGCGCATATGATTTCGCATACTCCCAGTGATGTTCTCTATCATCTGTTGAGGTATGTTGTCCCACTCTTCCACCAAAGCCAATGTCAGCTCTTCAACGTTGCTGGATTCCGTTGTCGAACCCCTCTTCCAAGAATGTCCCGAACGTGTTCGATCGGGTTTAAATCCGGTGACCGCGACGGCTAGTCCATTCGTGTGATCCCAACTTCATTGAGATATTCTATCACTATGCACGCAGTATGAGGGCGCGCGTTATCGTGCATAAAAAGGAAATTTTCCCCTATGTGAGGAGCAAAAGGCACAACATGGGGCTTCAAGATTTCTGTTATATACCGATGGGCATTAAGTGATCCATTGCCAATAATCCCCAGTTCTGTTCGTACTCCCAAGCATATGCCACCCCATATCATAACTGACCCTCCACCGTATTGCTCAGTTCCTACGAAGTTCGCTTGATTGTACCGTTCCCCTCGATGCCTCCATATTCTATCTCTACCATCCACGAAATTCACACAATATCGGCTCTCATCACTAAATAAAACTCGTCTCCACTGATTGATTGTCCATGCTACATGCTCCCTAGCAAACGCCAATCTTGCTTCCCGATGGGCTCTATCGAGTCTTGGTGCTCTTGCTTGCGCGTATGATCTCAGACCAACTTCATTTAATCGTCTTCTGACTGTCCTCACACTGACGTTAATGTTATCCACTGCGTGTAAAAGGTTACGTGCCTGAACAGCAGTAAGACGAGGATTTCTTATGGTTTGATTGACGATGAAACGGTCATGTATAGCGCGGGTTGCCCGATTTCTTCCTTGTCCTCGCCTCCTCACGTACAATCCAGTTTCCCTATATTGTCGGTAGATTCGATGGATAACCGACGTCGAGACACCCAACATGGTACCGACTGAGCTGTAGGTGCGCCCTTCCTCGATCAATGTAACTGCCCTTGCTACTGAGGTTGGTGGTAAATCTCTCATTCTGAATAAAAAATACCGTTTCGAATCGTAAACAGTAAAAGAATCACAAAACACCGCAACCGATCGAATTTGTATCAAATCAAAGAATGGAAAACTCTCATTCTTTAAACAAATGCAAATGTGGTCATATACAAAAAAACGTGTGTTGTATTTCATATTTGATAAAAAAAAGGTGTGCACATATGTAAATGAAAAGTTTCATCAATGGTCCCAGAATTCGGTTGTGTATTTTAATACCTACCGACTGTATCTCCTATGAATTCCTAATTTTCACCAAATTAACCAAATTGTCATCAATAACTAATGCAATTCGAACATAAAAATTGCAAAAGACCATTTCGACACGCCTGAGTGATAATAAGAAAATTCCAAATTGATAGACGAATTTTAATGATAATTTCTTGATTCAATGGAATTTCTCCAAAATGGTGATTTTCCACTTGAAATTAAATATATTTTGCAAAAATAGAGATAAACGCATGAAACAAGAAGAACGTTACTGTAGGAAGATGTATCTTGACAGACCATGATATTGTACGTTTCAACTCGGACCACGAAATTCCACAGGATGTTACGAATTTTTGACAAAAAAACACTTTTAGTTTTGCCCCCGTATAAAATTTTTTTTTTAATTTTTTTTGTTTTCTCTTATAATTTCTACAAAGCAGAAGAGTCGATCTATAACTTGCCGAACAAATCATCTAAATCGGTTGAGAATTAGGAAATAAATCGAACTTCGAATTTGGTTAAATTTTCGAGTGTTCCTCTAATTTTGCCTTCGAGTGTAGTTCTTCATTTTCTCTTGTTGAGCGAAAGATTTTCAATTATTTTAACTTGAAGTTGTATTACCTACATTCTAAAGTTTTAATCTATGTAAGTAGGGGAAACCGGGTCTGGTTGCCTATAGAGATAGGTAGACTAACTTGCAAAAACTCTACAGTAGTTGTGGCGCAATTCAATCACAGCTGAGTATTGCACCCGGCGTCCCGCTCTGTCGTCTGAAGCGCCGCCTCGCGGTCTCACGTCGTTTTCGAGTAGTGATGCGATATTTATTTGCACAACAAGTAAGTGAACTTTCATATAGTACAATTCTAGAGCTGGTGCCTACACGTTATATGTGAACCATTTATCTACTGATCCGATCGTTTGATGAATCCATGGTTATCATATTTCATAACGTATGTTTCAAATCGGCGCAAGATTTTCGGTTAGCCATGCTAACTAGAGACTAATTTCTATCGGGGAAGGATAAGTAAGTAGCCAACCAACCCCAATAAAATACGGAATTGAAAACAACGCATAGGTTGAACTTTTATGGGTATACCAATTTTGTTGCTACAGAATAATGAGGGCCTATAAAAGAAGTTCTCAGCGAGCTGAAACGCCAAAAGATGTTATGTAAAGATCTTGTCATGCAGTCATTTTTGAGGAGAAAAGTGTTAGTGCGATATCAAAACAATATGATGTTTCATATGAAACATTACATCATTCATAACTAAGCCTAAAGAGAAACTGAAACAAAATACGAACTAGACGAAATCAGAATTCACCCTGAACTCAGTGAAATACATAAAACATAGGCAAGTTTTCAAAAATCTGGAAGAGAAAGCTTTAGTCGGTTATTTGAAAAAGGCAGCTGATAATAATTATGGATTGACGCCATTTGAGACTCGAAAATCAGCTCATGAGTTCACAAACAAAAATGATAAATCTGTAACTGATTTGTGGGAAACAAAATTGTTAGCTGATGAAGATTGGTTGGGTTCTTTCCTCTAACGTCATCCTTCTCCATCAATCCGATCACCTCAAGCAGCAAGTCTACTTCATTTAATGAAAGCAATGTTAGCTTATTCTTCGCTAACTTGATCGCTGTTCGCCAACGTTTGAATCTGAGCACTGGCGATATTTAGAATGCAAATGAGACGGGTCTTACATTTGTCCATGTTCCTAATAGAGTAATAGCTCATCGTGGGATGAAAAATGGGGGTTAAATGAATTCTGCCGAAAGGTACATTGGGGACAGTTGCTGTAGTCATCTCAGCTGTTGGAAATATGGTGCCACTATTCTTTGTATTTCCACGGGTACTAAGTCCCATTTCATTGAAGGTAGTCCCTTTGGATCAGAAGGTGATGCTTATCTATCTGGCTTGATGAAAGAGGAAAACTTCATAAAGTACGCCAAACATTTCGTGAAACATGTTAAACCCAGTAAAGAAAAACCTATTCCCTTACTCTTAAATAACCACGACTCTCATTTGTCGATCGTAGTGTTGGATTAGATAATGGAGTGACAGTTTTGTCATTCCCTCCACACTGTAGCCACAAATGACAACCTCTAGATAGATCTGTTTACGGATCTCTAAAAAATTATTTTAACAGAGCAATTGACAATTTTCTGGCTAGTAATCCAGGAAAAGCAATAACAATTTATGGAATACAGGAGTAACTTAAATTGTCACTACCGTTGGCTGCTACAATTCAGAAAATTTGAGGTTCAGAGTTATCAGGATATCACCACTAAATAATAATATATTTCCTGACTCCGAGTTCAGCGAATCCTACTTGACAGATAGGCCAGTGCCTAGCTCCCATTACATTGCTGGTTCTTCAATAACTGATGAGGGTCCAATTGCTGTTCCATCGATTTCCAATACGAGTTCATCTATGAGCTCATCTATTATCGACAAAGTTTCAATACCTGATTCACATACTATAAGTGAAACTCCAATGCTAGCATTGCAAAATCCTACTGCAATTATAGATCAGGTTACTGTTGCAACTTCCTCATGCACTAGAACTTCTAATACGGAATGTGTGGCACCTTCTATTATTGATGATATATCCAATTTTCTGTACGAAGCGGAATCAAGAGTAAACCTCAAAACACTGGAAAACGTACAGCCTCCAGAATCAGATATACTCCCTAATTTGACGCCTTTATCTAATCTAAACATTCCATCTACTCCATTTGCTATACCTGCACAGTAAACGTAAAAGAAATGAAACCGAAACAAAGATGTTAAGAAATTCTCAAGAAAACGAAATTAAAAAGTCGGACGCTACAGAAGACTGAAATACAATTCAAAAGCACACGAAAGAACAACGGAAAAGGAAAAGAAGAGGGTAAAGAAAAAGGAAAGGGCAGAGGAAAAGCAAAGATCCAAGGCAAAGAAAGGGAAAACTGAATTGATGAAACTGGTGAGAGAAATCCAGTTGATTCAGACTACAGTGACGATGATAGAACGATTTGTTTAGAGTGCACAGAATCCTATGATGATAATATTCCTGAAGAACAATGGATTGAGTGTATAGCTTGTGAATTATGGGCCCATTTTAAATGTACAAGAGGTAGTCTAATGTTTTGTGAATGCAAACATAGTACCTCCGACATTGAAGACTGATTATTTGTCTGATTTACAATTTCCTAAGATGATTGTGAGACTGATTGTAGGTTTAAGTGAAAGATTATTAGTTTTAATAAACAAGTATTAAGTTGAATATGTATTATTTGATACTTTATGTTCTGCAATACAAAAACGTGCTTTGAAAGTTATTAGTTTCTGTTAAAGAAGTTGTAGGTAAGGACTGTGCATTTAATGTACCTATCATTGATAAGAGCAGTTAAATTAAAAATGTTGAAAAAAAGATGTAATAATTTCGTTAAAAATTTGAAAGAAATTTATTTATTCAATTTGTTGTCGTTTTTTCAATAAAGTACTTAATTATGAACCTAAAGTGTTCAATTATTTGTCTCTACTCATATTTGCTTCTTTTCATGCTGCTTATTCTAACGGAAGTCATCTGGCATATATGGTCTACCTACCCCGAACCAGAGACAGATTGACTAAGAAAAAGTGTTTTGAAAAAGGAGCTAAATTATCACCTTTATTACTTAAATATGAAGTAAATATTATATTTTTTATGAGTTGAATAGTTTTTCAATCGATTCATATGGTTTTCTTATCTGTATATACTAAAACACTCTGCAAATGTAAATTTATTTGTAGTTCCTTGAGAAAGACACATATCTGGTGTCGAAACGCTGGAATGTTTTGAACGAAAAAATTAGAAGCTTATAGATCTATTATTAGAATATTATGAGAAGTCCGTTGTTTGTTCGGGAAGTTGACTGTCAGAATTAAAAAAATTTAAAATTGGAAGGTCTTTTCGATGAAGAGATTCTGAAAGCCCAATGGGCCAAAGTTAGCAAGACCCTGAGAAATTATCACCCCTTATATTTCCGCTACTGGGCACACCTAATGAATCGATGAGTAAAATAATAGCTTCTCTGCAAATTGGAGCTAGATAACTACAAGACCTACAGGAACAGAAACGTGAAAAAAATCTGAAATTCAACATCCTGTATCTCGAAAACGGAGGACCTTTGAAGATATGTTTCTTTTTTATGAGGAATCTTATGTAGAAACTGTGACTGCATACCTGAAACACCCTGTATTCATTTTGTATATATTTTAGCTTAATAGATCGTGAAATAATTTCGCCGACTTATCAATTGACAGAATGACCACAATTTGTAGCCATCAAGCAATTGTGAGTTAAATTTTATTGCTTATTACTTGAGATTTAAACCCATAATCGAAGTGAATTCATTCGAACATATTTATAATCTTAAGAGCTCGATACGGAACAAGTGTTACTTTTCATGACACAAAGTACTTTGCCCCATAATAGCACCCCGAAATACCAGGGAAATTCGTTTGGCGTTTATGGCGTATAATAACACCTGTCAGGATCGAGCGTGTCAGAAGGCATTCAAATTATAATTACCGTTAACGTGGTAAGTTTATACATTTCGGGGGTTGAAAGCCCTGATGACTTACAAATTGGCTAATTTGTTGATATAAAACCGAATTTATTTTCCACTTAATGTGTCATCAATTTTAGTTTTCACCTTGCATTAGAATTTATGTCCAGACACGATACAACCGAACGTGAAATATTCTCGTTTTATTGTATGATCAATTTGTTTTCCACGGAATGTAAACACCATTTGTTTCTGGGAAATCAGTCATAAGTTTTCAGCATTTTTGTATCGAATATACTTTCTTCGTTCTAAAATAACTGAAAACGAATCTACTAATCTCGTTCAGATGAAAACCTTTAATCAGCTTAATGTACAAAATCAAATGATAGTTTGGATGTAATACGTCAGATTCTTTGAATAAGACTTTTTTCAGAATAATAAAGACGATGACTTGATCTATCTATTCTTACCTTTCATTTAGTTCTCCTTGTATTTTCATTCAAAATTAAATAGCCTTCAATTCAAAACCCATTTATCTCCTAGAGACAATTGAGAAAATCACTCATATCACTAATTCACGAAATGGCACTACCCCAGCAATTGGACGGTCGTAAACCAACAGGTATTCATTCTGCATTGAAGGTAAATCGTATAATGTTCATTGCTGGATTTACGTTTACTAAACTGAAGGCATACTTATCACTGAATATGTCGAAAATTCAGTTGGACTTGGAAATAAGATGTACTCAATACAGTGAACAGAAAAAGCTATAAAATAAACTGCTCCAATTATCGTTTCATATCTTAATACCGCATACAAATTTCTATCGAACTTTCTTCTCAAGCGTCTAACTTCTTATAAAAAGTAAATATTAGGATAACGTTAGTATTGATTTAGAAGTAACAGATCAACTTTTCACAGTTCATCAGCTCCTAGAAAAATGCAAGATGTTGAATGAATCTCCATGAACTTTTTATTCACTTCAACCAGATGAATGACAATATGACGACAGTGTGACTATCGGAAGCCAGACGCTAGATCTGCGAGCAGTTGGTTAGGTTACGTTAGTTTACGTTAGTGAGAGACTGCACAGGATTTTCCCTAGAGAACTGCTACTACCATTGGATCTGTATATATTTATTCTTTTGAAAAAGAGAGGATTTATAAAAATTCGAATAATTGTATTTACATTAAATGCTTATATCTATAATTTTGTTGTGTGTCAGAAAAACACAAGTGTGAGCTCAGGAAAATGTAACAGGAGAACCATACAACCTTGCGTATGATTCAATAAACGAGTGTGTGCTTGTGTCGTGTGTACATAAAGAGTACCAAAGATTTTTCTGCTTAGCAGCTTCAATTCTCATTTTGCACTCCATGATTTCCAGACGAAGACAAGGGTGAAAGGAAGGGGGTTTTGGACAGGAATCTGTAACAATGGAAAAAGAAAACCAGCAGAAAAATATTTCAACAATCATACCGGACTCCTATATGTCTAAAACACACTTGAATTTAAGAAAAGATTTCACATAGCAAGCAAGGCTATAAAAAGGACTAGGAGATAATCAAAAAGTACTTAACCTTCGATATTTCCTCTTTCGCGGAGATGTTCTTTCGTCTCAGTGTGAGTCTCCTCAAAATAATCTCTTCCTTGTTCTTGTTCGCCCATTTTGAAGTATAATCGCAAAATCCCTCCAATATTTAAACTCAACAAAACAATTTCCTCTCTGTTTGATCGAGAGAGACCCGATGACTAGATTTGGTCTTCTAAGTGATGCCGATTATGATCTATGGATGTTCTAGAATCATTATGAACCCAACAATTTAGGTTGACATCTCCCATATATTATTTCTTCGTGGTTCTTGTTTAATTTAAAGAAAAAATTGCGAATAAATTTTGACAGTCGTTTTAAAAATATGACGTTGATCTGTGAAAGACCCCGATGAACAGTATAAAGACTCTGGAAGAAAGACGTTGAAGATTCTTGCGAGAACACACTTCCCTGATTGCGGCTTTCTTGAAATCAGTGACAGCTGCGATACCGTCGACCTCATGGATCTTGACAAAAAGCTCAAAAAGAACGATTTGAATAACGTAGGAACGATCATCAAGCCCAGGGCAATTAGATGAGCTATCCAATCGTTTAAGACATTTAGGGCTCCTGGAGACGATGATCTCATGTCGTTCAGACCACTCATGCTTTTCTCTCTGGAAATCCTGGATAAGGTGCTGGATTGATTCATTACAACGCATTCAACTGATCTGGCACTTAACAATCTAGTCAGGAGGATCACTCACCCTTTGGGCTGCAAGACTTCAACTGCCTTCATACCCATCAAGGGAGCATTAAATCTGGCCCCTACAGTTAATTAAGAGGGCCTGCGAGAACCAGAATAGTACCTACTATTATTGTGGAACGGATGACCAATATGCTTAAAGCTAAAGTGTTCAACACATCTGTGAAAGCTAATGTAGACAGTTTTGTTGCTGGCAGGAACTTTTCTCAGTGAAAAGTACTATCATCTATTCTGCACACTGGACGTTTATGTATACGCTGACGAAATAATAATTCTGTCTGGCGGAGACTTCAGGGGCTGTTTCCGCTATTCAGAGATGGCGTGAGCTTACAAAACCTAATATAAACCACCCAAAACCCTTTTGGTGCTATTCATTAGGAAAACGAGGATAACCAAATATCTCTGATCCTGAATAGAGTGTTCATTCCGGTTGCGAAGTAGTTATATTTGATGGTGGTGAGACCATGAGTCACATAATATAGCATTACTTGGTGGTAGTGCAGTCTCAAAAAGAAGTCTCAATTTCCAATTTCTAAATTGCATAAAACGGTCCGAATGATCTTCAGCAGCGCATTTTGCTGCACACCGGACTATATCCTAGGCTTGGAATTCCTCTGGAGAAAGTAAGGGTGGAGAATAACCGGTGGTTGGACTTGAGGGGTTCGAGACCGCTGGTTGAGCCTCATACGTCACGAACACTCTCGGCTTATCATCAGTGAACCTTTCACTGCGTATAGCTTGAACTCTCCAGGCTGGACCAAAGAGTTTTGATTGCCGTATTAACAGATCACTATAGTCTCTGAAATCTCCTCGATAAGTTCTGATTCCTCGAACATCCTTTGTACAGACTATACGAGAACAAAACATAATCAATACGTCGTGTGCAAATGCCACACTGGGAACAGAATCAAGCTGGATCTACCAAACTGGAGTTCACTGAGCTTATATGGCTCTCACCCATAAAGTTTAATGCCTTTTCAGGAGGATGGAGCATGTAGGTAAAGTTTGGGTTAGGTTAGGACAATCAGCCTACACTCAATTCTATATTTACCTATCTATCTATGCAAAGCCATGGAAGAACTGAGGAAACCAAGAAAATCATGTCACCTGGCAAAAGCATGTTTAGAACGATCATCTAGTTGTATAAAAATAGAGTTTAGGTAAACAATAGCAATGAATGAAGGGTTTATAAAATGAGATGCCTTATTTAAAATTAATCTAGAAAATCGATTAGGGAATTCAAAGTTGCATTGAATTGCACTAGCGGACCAAACATGCTCATAGCTTACGCAGAGTAAAGTTATTGCAAAAAAGCAGCTACACCAATGGGGCTCCGGCTGTTGAGGACCATTTAGAATAAATGAACTTTAACGAAAAACACAAGGTAGAGTCAGCTCAAACCTTAGTATGAACAAATAAAGGTTTGGGTTAGGTTTAGTTAGGTTCTTCTCTATATTATCAATGAAAAAACTCATACTTATTCATGCGAATTTATTGCTTGTTACAAGACGCTACGCCCTTTATGTTCTTAACCAATTACAATTTTAAAATGTTTTATATTAACCTAATTCATATTATATGCTTGGCTCACGACCTCAATAGAGCGACAGAAGAAATAATAACCCAATTTTCAATTGTGATTGATTTCATAAGTAAGTTAAAACAAGTACTTTTGTCCACTGAGGATTCAGTTTCATAAAGAAAAACTCCCAGGCAAGAATTGTTTTTTCTCACAAAGTGAACGAGAAATCTAAAACTGATTTTCAATTTTAGATATCTCAGTACCGTACTATATTTTACTTCCAAAAATAGAGATTATTAACCGTATGCTCTCCAATTATAAACATAAAATTGTCAATTGCATCTCGAAACTGCAGCATCTACCAAATTTCTTTTGCATTTATCGACCATCATCAGAGTAATAAATGAATTGTCAAAAAAAAAACAATATTCCAGAAGTTAGTCGCACTTATTTAATGAAACTTTGTATATGGATACAATATATCGTGTGATAAGAAAGAGGAGTAAAGAAAACATCTATGAGAGTTATGCACTCAATACATATGTAAATTTTTCGTTCAGCATTTCATGCAGTGTTTCATGTCAAGGCCAAAGCACGAATTGGTTCTGTACTTCTTTAATACAGCACGAAGGGAGCTTTTTGCGACCTCGAAAAGCATCTGAATAAATTATTAAACTGCAATTGTCAGAGTGTGATATGCATGTTTTCCTTTGGGGAATGAAACTGGAGGGAATTCGTGAATTTATTGCCGTGTATCAGCTTCCGTTACAGAAGTAAATAAATGTTTCATTCATCGACGTACGACTTTACATTTGTTATTGGAAGGATAACCAACATCTGTATTTGAAGATTGAAATTCTTCTTTAATTTATTGTCGTAGTGTAAAGAATTAATGATTCAAACATTTTTGCTATAGGGGTAAATTTTTTAATGAGAGTTTTCGAAGAACAAGCAATAATTTTTGATGTTATCTAGAGAACATTCAATTCCAATATGTTTTGATATGGAAGTGATTATAATTCAAGAGACTCACACTGCGACGGAAGAACATCTCCGCGAAAGAGAAAATATCGCAGGTTATGTACTTTTGGATTATCTCTTTAGTCCTTTTTATGGCCTTGCTATGTTAAATCTTTTTTTAGATTTGTTTAGTTATATGAGAGGTATGATTGTTGAATTATTTTCTGCTAGTTTTCTTCTTCCATTGTTACAGATTCCTGTCCCAAACCCCTTCCTTTCACCCTTGTCTTCGTCTGGAATTTATGGAGTGCAAGAGAGAATGAAAGATAAATCTTGGTACTGACACACGACATAAGACAAGCTACTATTGCAATAGCGACAGGAAACAAGTTTTCCTCAAGTTTTTCTCTCGTTTATATATATATATATATATATATATATATATATATATATATATATATATATATATATATATATATATATATATATATATATATATAATGTTTTCACGGATCGATACATATTTATATGGTCTCTTCGGGGTATTCGTCCGTTTTGAACTTAAGTTTCTTTCGAAACTTCTCGGCTGCGCAAATTGTAGTGGTTGACTTGTGCGTTCAGTGGTGGGGGAACTGGTTCATCGAGAGTTCGTACTTCGACTCCTCCTTCTGGAATGTTGACCGCTGGTGGTTGGGATTTCTTCGATGATTGGTGGTTGCTTAGCGGCACTTTCCAAGAGTGCGACAGGTTCAGGGTGTCATTCCTTTTATCGAGATTGTTCCGTAATTCTATTTCTATTACCTCTCTGGCCAGCCTTTTATTAAATTGTTCGATGTTGGCCAATTGCTTTGTTTTATCAAAGTCGATTGAATGTTTGTAGTCTTTCGTGTGCTGGAACAAAGCTGATGTGGACTGTTTATTTTTATTGAATTTTTATGTTCTTGTATGCGAGATGAAATGCGTCAATTTGTCTGTCCTATATACCATTTATCACAGTCCCGGCAAGGAATGCCATAAACACCCTGATTCTCTAAAGGGATCATATCTTTGAGAGCCAAATGTATGTTTCGTATTGTAATTAGCGGTCGAAATATAGGCGTGATTCCCTTCTGATTCAAGATTCGTCCAATCTTTGAAATGACAGAGAGAGAGGCAATATAAATAGAACTACGAAACAATCTCAATAAAAGAGATGACACGCTGAACTTGTCGCAGTCTTGGAAAGTGGCGCTAAGCCACTACCAATCATCGAAGAAATCCCAAACACCAAACACTCTCGATGAACCAGTTCCCCCACCATTGAACGCACAAGTCACCCACTACAATTTGCGCAGCCGAGAAGTTATATATAGGAGTGCCACACCGGACAAGACGCATTAACAAAAACGTCAAAAGGCTTTGAAGATGGTGCATGAGATTTCATCGTAACGTCGTCAAAACCAAAGTTTCGAAAGGCATTTAAGTTCAAAGCGGACGAATACCCCGAAGAGACTATATAAATATGTATCGATCCGTGAAAACAAACAAATCAACATATGTAACCTTTATGGGGAAGAGTCATACCAAAAATCCAAGAAGTTCGAAAAATTCCGAACGAAGCGCACCCGCTTGTTATGCGACTTGGCATTCCTCTGTAGATGTCGCGACAACATCACCCCGAATTGTGTGAAATTGAGTTTCCACAGAAACACTCGCAGCACACGCAAGATCCTCAACAAGACCAGTCTTATACTTCTCCGCGACACCATACGAACAACAAGACATAGTTTGGCTAAAACAGAAAGTAATTTCCTCCGACTACACTTAGAATTGAGCAACACCTACCCGTCAGTGTTATGCTGGCAATTTGAGAAACTGACACTCTGGAAAACGGAAACAGACGAACAACTGAGAATGAAGAAACAAATAGAAAAGTTCAACAAATTGAATCGAAGAGCCAACAGTAACGCACAAAATAATAACACTGAAGAGGACACAGCTGTTAATATTTCATCGCACCTACTCGCAGAACAGGAACATAAAGTTCTATCTAAGGGCTTTAATTACGCCATCACACCGAAAACTATACCGTATGAAAAAATCATATCATCGGTCGAACCACATCTGAAGCATCTACCCAAATGAGAATCAGAACACACCAGAATGAAAATTGCCGAGTCACTCACAAAGGACAAACTTCCAAAATCAAACCTCACCAGGGAAGAACGTCTAGCTCTGAAACAATTAAAATCGAACAAGGAACTGGTGATCCTACCCGCAGATAAGGGAAAAGCCACTGTTGTTATGGACCGGACGGAGTACGATTCGAAAATGTAACGCTTTTAGAAGAGGACACCTTTATCACAATCAATACTGATCCTACCACATATTTCGAAGTAAAGACAAAAAAGGTCATCAATCTTTCACCTATTCCGGAAGAAGACAAGAAGAGGCTCATCCCAAGAGAAAAGTCATCGAAGATCCCGAGAATCTATGGCCTCCCAAAAATCCACAAGGACAATATACCGCTCCGTCCAATAGTGAGTTCAATAGGTTGCCCAGTCCAAGAGTTAGCAAGATACATAGCTCGAAACATGCAGCCAGAAGTAGAACAGTCTTATTCCTACGTTAAAAACTCCACCCCCACTTCCTAGAGAGATTAAAACAAATAGAAATCACTGACGAAGATATATTAGCTAGTTTAGACATAGTCTCCTTGTTCACCAACATACCTACAAACGAGGCATTAGACTCGATTGGAATGAACTATGATTTTCCGTCACACTGGCTCGATCTCGCCGAACACTGCATTAAATGTACCTACTTCACTTATAACGGTTAAAAATATAAACAAATAAGAGGTACACCTATGGGTTCCCCACTTTCACTAGTCATAGCTAACTTATATATGGCGAACTATGAAACCCAAGCATTGAAGAACGCAACTTTAAAACCTAAGCTATGGCTCAGATATGTGGATGATGTGTTTCTGATTTGGCAGAATGGGGAAGATGAACTAGACAACTTCCTTAAATGCCTTAATAACATCAAAAGTAATATCAGATTCACTTTGGAGAAGGAAAATTAGGGACAGCTACCCTTCCTAGACGTGCTTCTCAAGAAGGAAGTAGATAACTTGAGCCACACTGTATATCGGAAACCTACACACACCGATAGATATTTGAACGTTGCCTCCCACCACCACCCATCTCAACTGAATGGCGTCCTTAGAACTCTAATTAAAGGATCAGAACGACTAACAGACCAGCAACATGTACAAGGTGAAATGACTGCTCTGAGGTTAGCATTCCAAAAAAACGGCTTTAATAGATGGCAAGTAAATAGAGCATTCAAAAGATGTAATGAAACAAAATACTCCAACGGAACCTCCCAACTGAATCCGCAGAAGGTAGTATTGCCTTATGTAGGTGGCGTCACTTCAAAAATTGGACGAATTTTGAATCACGCCTATATTTCGACCGCTAATTACAATAAGAAACATACTTTCGGCTCACAAAGACATGATCCCTTTAGAGAATCAGGGTGTTTATGGCATTCCTTGCCGGGACTGTGATGAATGGTATATAGGACAGACAAATAGACGCATTTCATCTCGCATACAAGAACATAAAAATTCAATAGAAAATAAACAGTCCACATAAGCTTTGTTCCAGCACACGAAAGACTACAAACATTCAATCGACTTTGATAAAACAAAGCAACTGGCCAACATCGAACAATTTAATAAAAGACTGGTCAGAGAGGCAATAGAAATAGAACTACGAAACAATCTCAATAAAAGAGATGACACCCTGAACCTGTCGCAGTCTTGGAAAGTGGCGCTAAGCAACTACCAATCATCGAAGAAATCCCAAACACCAGCGGTCAACATTCCAGAAGGAGGAGTCGAAGTACGAACTCCCGATGAACAAGTTCCCCCACCACTGAACGCAAAAGTCACCCACTACAATTTGCCCAGCCGAGAAGTTATATATAGGAGTGCCACAATGGACTAGACGCATTAACGAAACCGTCAACCTGCTTTGAAGATGGTGCATGACATTGCATCGAAACGTCGCCAAAAAAAGTTTCGAAAGGAACTTAAGTTCAAAACGGACGAATACCCCAAAGAGACCATATAAATATGTATCGATCCGTGAAAACATCAATATATATATATATATATATATATATATATATATATATATATATATATATATATATATATATATATATATATATATATATATATATATATATATATATATATATATATATATATATATATATATATATATATATATATATATATATATATATATATGGTTGTGACGAACTGTTTAAAGTGATCCATTTCCGTAATAGGTTTAAAATATCGAAACGACGAAAAGTTACCAAATAACACAACTCGACAATATGCCCTTTGTGACTGAATTCAGATTCATATTCACATATTTTGCAGGTTGTCATCAATAATAACTTCGCAGCGCCCTTTCTTTGTCGATTGATTCAACAGCATTATTCCTATACTTGGCGATCGTCCAATCAATTGGGCAAATTCGTGGACTATTCAGCAAAATTTGACGTGAATGTTCTGGAGCCGACGTTGACCAATGAAGGTCCTGAATTCTGTGTGGTTGAATTGTCTGGTTCCTGCATGATATAGACAAATTCCAAATGTGTAATAAATTGATAGTTAATAAAGGTTGGGTCGATCGAGTTGCCAACTATAGAAATAAATTTCAATAATATGTTTTCAGTCATGAATTAATAAGGAACCAGTTTGTATTGGTTGATACAAATTTTAAAGAATTAAATTAATCCTTTTTTAATACACATATTTAAATGGCGATGAGAAAACAGGGCAACTGCAATACTTGAGAGTGAGGAAACAGAAACAGTATTTACATAAACGATAATCACTTGTCGATATCTTATTTTTCTATTATGGCCCGATACAGACAAACAGAACAACGGAACTTTATATTTGAAGTATTATTATGATTTAGTAAAAATTGAATTCATGTTCAATATCATAAAAACTAATTTAAGGTGCCTCACTAATTTTGCAGGCCATATAAAAGCCGAGCGAAGTCTTAATTTCAACGTGAAATTAAAATAATGAATATGTGAGGTTAGATTAGTTTGGAAATATCGTCCTCTTAAGCAACCCTTTTGATAATTTCCAGTCCATTAATAGTTTCTGTATTATCTTCGGAAATTTCTTTCTTCTTTCATCCCAATCTGTCAATAACTTTTCCAATTTTTCATGAGCTAGTTAAATAATTCAATTCGTGTTCAATGAGCCGCCGCTCATATTTTGTATGATGTATTTGAGTAATAAGTTTTTTTGGTCGCAGCATCGGTCAGAGGAATGAATACTTTTTCCTGACCTTTTCTTATTGCCCAAGGATAGCTTCATTGATGAATTGAAATACATTATCTTCATTTTATAGAGGATAAACTCAAAAATTATTGAATATTGTAATTTTGAAAATCTTATATATATATATATATATATATATATATATATATATATATATATATATATATATATATATCTTCATTTTTAAAATGGAATACCCTGTATTTTATTATTCATGTCAACGCATGAAATATTGTGCTATTGTGCTTCGATCATTTTCGAAATATTTGATTATTTGTTGAAATTTTTGATGAAAATTCTTCAAACCGTATCAAACTCATCAACTCATCAACATGCATCATTATTCGGACAGAAGTTTTTTTCTGTCATGATTCAAGTAGTAAACAATGAATCCTAATCAAGATAATTCTTTTAACGAATGATAAAATCAAGATGATTAAAACATAAATCTAGGTATGTGTTCACATTTTTTTTTATTTGTGCCTGACATATCATATTCTACATTTTACATGGTGAACTTATCAGTGTTTCGTTATTAAACATTGTTAAAGTGAGGTTTGAACCCAATTTTCTCAATTGACTGCCATGAAGTTGTCCAAAGAAGAAATGGTTGATATGATTTTTATTCTGGGTTAGTGTGATTCTTTGTTGGCAAGTAGAGTTTATGCACAAAGGTTTCCTGATAAGAGGAATCCTTATGCAAGATGCTTTGAAAAACTTCTAATTAGATTTACGAAACGGGTAATATCGCTCACCAAAAGCATAAAAATCCAAAGACTGCTACATCTGCTACAGACAGCCAGTTATCAGTTTTGTTGACAGTGACAGAAGACCCATATAAAAGCCAAAGAGAGATTTCTCAGTTAACAGTATAACTCAAACTTCCGTCCAGAGAATCTTGAAATTAAATAAATTTCATGCATATCATGTCCAGCTACACAAGGAACTGAACAATCAAGACTATGAAAATCGAATCAATGTTTGCAATTGGTCAAGTGACACAACTTTCGTTATTACGTCACAGAAAATCCACATCTCATGAGTTTAATAGATCACCAGCAACGTTGGTTCTTGAATGTATGGGCCGCTATAGTAGATGAATATCTGATTGGGCCACACTTTTACGACGGGCACCTCAATAGTGAGACGTATTCAGATTTTCTGCAAAATCATTGATCAATGTTACTTGCCGATGTACCAGAGCATATAAGACAAGATTTGTGGTTTCAACAGGATGGAGCACAGGCACATTCCTCACATCAGGGTAGGAAGGATTTGAATCATGTATTTCCAAACAAATCGATAGGACGTGTTGGTTAGATGGCCACCTAAGTCTCCGGACCTTAGAAGTCTAGATTTTTTTTGTATTTTTTTTTGTAACCGAACGGACTGCACCACGATTTCTATATTCGCATCATATTTACGAAACATATACGAATAAAAAGTTTATACTGAATATAAATATTTCTAACCTTTGTATGGCCCATTTGAGTAGAAAATCAAAACACCCTCATAACGTTTTTCTTGAACTTTGAGTTGAGGAATGCTGAGAATAGGATTAATTTGACATGCTCTGAATCAACCTTGAAAACTTGAATCATTTTTATGTTAAGATAATCTTTGAAGAAATTGATATCGATAGTTATACCTAACATTATCACTTCAGATACTTCTAAAAGCTTCAACTTACATAAAAAAGAAAGAGCGAAAATTTAAAGCTAAAAGCCTCTAAAAATATGTCTTGTTTCGTAAGCAGGCGATAACGCATCAATCAACCACAGAATTCTGAAATTCGAAAGCTTTTTCCAACAATAATCGTTACAAAGAAATCTCACGAATGTCATTCCTACATTGATGCCATTCATACCGAATTATCTTTTTCACTCCATACTTGTATTCCTGGATATTATTTTCAGATATTGTGGCTTGTATTGCAAAATATACAATCATGAAAGGTAATCCACCCTGATCCTTGTTCGCATTTCACCCCACGTCTGGATACGTTAGGATAACTAGAATTCCAGGAATAAGCTCGGATGTATCGAGGTTGGCGTGTACTTATATTCTGTTTTTGGGGCAGCTGCTACAGAAACGATTGATGGTTCTATACGGAACAACTCGATCGGCAGTATAGGAAACCTCGAAAAGGGTTACTTTGTTTCGAAGACGAATAGCCTCTCGCGTAAATTTAAAAAGCCATATTCTCGTTTGGAATGCGTTCTAGAACGTATGAAAAGGGTCCAATAAATCTTTGAGAAGCAATGAATTGGAGTCTTAACTGGAAATATATATTTGAAATTCTTTGAGTAGCTATTATATATAATATTTAAGTCGTAAGGCCTTTTTCGGGATTAATCCGAAGGGATAACGGTAGTTTGAGTCGGGCGGAGAAAAAGCGTCGGGGTGAAAAATCGGGGGTCAAAGGCCCCCGGGAGTATTTCATTTCCAAAGGAGAAGGGTCTTAGGAAGGTCTTTGCCAAATTTGGAGCCCCTAGCTCCAACGACAGAGCCCTGATGATTTTTCGAAAATTTTCGCCGAATCGTCGCCGACGGCGAACGGAAAGTCGAAACGGCGAGATTTCTTCGGATTCGAAAACTACGAATTTTCGGAAGACAATAGGAACGATCGATGAAGCGAAAATTCCCAAAGAAACCCCTGAAAAAGGGAAAATAAAAGAGATCTCCGAATTTTCGCTAGTGGAGGGGATAATTTCGTCGGACTTTCATGTCTATACAAATTTTTCCATCGCGTTCGATCGCTTAAAAATCTGGACAAAGAGCAAGCCTCGAGTTTTGCATGTGTACCTGCGATTGTTTCATTCTCGTTAAAAACGGGAAAACTGTAAAATTTGCGATTCAACAAAGGGCTATCGGCGGACAAAATTTTGCTCCGTTCTCCTCATTCCGAATATCTCTTACGGCCAGAAATCAAATAAATTAATGAACGTCGAGCTGTTAAAATAAGGGGTTTTCTTTCATCTATCCTACTTATATGGGATTACCGGCAAAGAGAATTCGGGTGTCTAACAATTCCTATATATCTCGAGATCGGGTTCGCGAAAAGAAATCGTTAATGTAAGACTTAATATTCGAAATTGAGACGATTTTTTAGACGTATATTTTCGAGAAAAAGACCAGAAACACGGGGGCGGAGCCAGTCACCGCTCCTTCTGCCCCTTATATCGCTATTCAATGTCGGAAGTGAGCGTTAACAACGTGTGAAATTTAATGCTCTCTCTCTTCTGAACGAAAATAGTGAGATGGAAATAGTTAGTAAATTTAATTTTCACCAATATAATTTCGGTACTAACAACATCTAGAATATAGTGCTCTTTCTCTTCTGAGTGACAATCGAATTTAACTTCATTTCAATTAATCTTATTTTGGCTCTGTCAAAATAAGTGATTATGAATTTTATTAAAATGAAAAGTTTGACTAAACTCGAAGAAAAATTTAGAGGTAAGTGATCGTATTTTGATGTTTATTTTATTCATGTTAATGTATATTTTGTTCAAGGAAAGAAACGACAAACTTTCAAAATTCATAAATTTAACATTTTGTGGTTATTCTAATTCAAACGGAAAAATTATATTGGCTATTAATAGGTATTGAGCTCTTTTGTATAATAATATTTTTTCTGGAAGGAACTCGATGAAGTTCTCGTTAGGTCATTTAGAGTATGTATCATATGAATATTGAAAGCTATCCACTAAAGGCTATATCTGTATTAAAAATATTCAAGCTGTATGTCAATATGACCGAGCCATTTCAAATTGAATTTTCGTTTCAGTTCATTCAAGAGGAAGTACGTTTCTATTCCACAATTATCCAAATGTAAAAGTTAATGAGATTCAATGTGTTTGACAATGTTCAAGTTTGTTTGAACCGAAGAAAATAAGATCTCAAATTTGCACAAAAGGTAATTATTGTGAGTTCCTTCTATTCATAACTCATAGTTATTGTTTCTCAGGAAGTTTTATCAGGGTTGTTGAATGAATGACTGGAATTCCTCATTGATTTGAAGTTGCAAGTTTCTCTGTTATAGCTGTCTCATAGTGGGAAACATGATGTTCAAATATGTAGAAGTTGCATATTAAGTTTTATTTGGTTCAACCACAACTTTCAATCCAAGATTTATGAAAGTCACAGGAAACATGCTGCTGCTTATATGAATCATATTTCAGAAAAAATTCAACTACTACTTGGAGAATGCTATGTAATCCAAATATGTTTAGCACAGTTCTTTTCTCGGACGAGGCAACTTTCCACAAGAATGAGCTTTTTAACAGGCACAACTTTCATTATTACGCCACTGAAAATTCATAACTCATGAGTTAAATAGACCACCAGCATCGTTGGTCCTTGAATGTATGGGCTGCTACAGTAGATGGACATCTAATTGGGCCGCACTTTTTCGAAGGGCACCTCAATAGTGAAATTTATTCAAATTTTCTGCAAAATCATCTAACAATGTTAGTTGTTGATGTACCAGAGCATATAATACAAGATTTGTGGTTTCAACAGGATGGAGCACTAGCACATTACTCACATCAGGTTAGGGAGCATTTGAATCATGTGTTTCTAAACAAATCGATAGGACGTGGTGGTCCTGTTAGATGGTCAGCTAAGTCTCCGGAACTTAAAAGTCAAGATTTCTTCTTGTGGGGTTACATTAAGGGTATCGTTTAACAGATTCCTTTTACAACACAGTTGGATATGAGACAGATAATAGTCGACGCCTTTCAGTCAGTTAATCCGCAAATGTTGTCGAGAGTTCAACGGTCTTTCCTCAGAAGGATTGAGTTGTGTCTACAAAGAAACTGTCAACATTTCGAACATCTCAACAAAACCAATCTATTACGTAATTCATACACGACTACCTTGAAATATCTCCATTTCTCTGATCAAGTATAATGATATGTACTAATACACTCTTCTTTCGCAACCTCTGATTTTATAATTTTAGTTTATTTCTTTTATTTTGAAAATGGTCCAAGATAAGGTTACTTCTGCAAAAATATGGCACAATATTTTATGCGTAAACATGATTAATAAAATACAGGATGTTCCATTTGAAAAAATCAAAAGATGAGATTTTTAAAATTACAATATTCAATAATTTTGAGTCACCCCAGTATAAAATGAGGATAATCTATTTCAATCAATAAAGCTATCCTTGGGGAATAAGAAAACGAAAGGAAATATATATTCATACTCTCTGGCCGAAGGAGCATGCGATGATGTGAGAGCCTATTTTCATGAATTTTTACGAAAAAAAAAAATTTTGACAAAACTACTCACCAAAACACTCATTACTTAAAGACATTATAGCGGAGTTTAGGACGCTCTTGAATCTTGAACAAAAAAGTGGTCTTCCAATCTGAAAAAACCTTCCAAGATTTTTTGATAAAAAATTGGGACACCCAGTTTACTGCAAAATAAATTGCTGAAAGAGATTCTTACTTTCTAAATTCAATACCGTTCGAACAAAAATGAAATCTTCAAGAGTGTACGAACTACAGAGCACCGCGCCACTGGTGAATCACTCAGTATATCATCATCATATCATTCTTTGATGTAGTGATTTACAAAATGAAGAAGAAAGCTCTCACCGAACCCCTCTGTTTCCTAATGTGACTGAAGTGTGAAATTAAAAGATGTACAATTGATTCCTTTGTTTAGAAAAGAGAAGTTAATCCCCGAGCAACCTCAATAACCATATTTTGGAGACAAGTTCCCCCATTTACTCCAGATTAAACAGCTTCTCCAAGACTTTTCATTAACAACTAAGCAACTAAGTATAACAGTTCTTTCGTTCTGTCGAACCATCGTATTATTAAAATAAAGTTGAAAGCATAAAGTTGTAACATTATGCCAACAACTTAACTGCATAAAAATATCGTGGAAATTTATAAATTAGGACGCGGACTTGGCTAATGCCTTTTTCATTATCACTTTGGTCCATTATTTGAGCGAACGAGCGTTTCTTCGCGATGAATGATTCTCTGATATAACGGCAAAAAATTAGATGGGCACTCGCTAATACTTGATTTTTCATTGTAATGGCGTAATCTAGCAGAGAAAATTTTAATATCATTTCGGAATTAGTGAAATGTTTCTCCCGTTCTGAGGGGAAAAGTTTTAACGTATTCTCAGTAGATATAAGAAGAGTTTACTATTGAAATTAACTAACCGGTCTGAGATGTTCTAACTACACTCAACCACAAAAAAAGTGGTTCATTTAGAATAAGGTATATTTCCATTTTGTGATATCCCACAAACCGTTTCCCGAAAAGGATTGAAATTTGTTTGGTTTGAGGAACAAATAATCGAGATTGTGCTTCATGTATTCACTTGACACGAAACTCATAGGCGTAGATACGACAAGGCATAGACTGCCAATGCAAACTTTCAGCTGGCCCACGGAATAACCAATCACTTCTCATTCAAAGGAAAATTTAATGTTCAACCTCTCCTTAAAATTTTTTGATTCAACATTTCATTCAAGAATTTTCAGAGATACGAGGATGGCCGAAAACTTTCCGACCTTTACGTAGGACGGCAGAAAATGGACAAAATTGAGTATAGAGCTGTCTTTAAATATTTGTTTTTGAGAGGCAATACGCCATTACAAATAGAAAATGAGTTCTATTCTGTCTATAGGGACTCTGCACCATCATTACCGCCTTACTTATCAGATCTAGCCCCAGGTGACTTCTTTTCTAATTTCATCTAGAATATACGCTTGGAGGACAGAATATTTCAATGAATGAAAAGGCAATCTCCTTCGTGAACCACTTTTCTGCAGAAAAAAACCCCGAGTGCTATTTGGATGAGTTAAAGAAGAGGGAACATCGCTATGAAAAAAGTGTATTGAGTTACAAGGAGACTATATATTGTAAAATGAAATAAAATTTCAGAAAAAATATTTTTTCTTCTTTACTATTTCGAAAACTTTTCAAACCACACCTGTACAAAGCTGCAAAGTCGGCCATCCATTAAAGATGATTTGAAAAGAAACTACTTAAAGTGCTTTGGTCTTCCCTCAATTTTCCAACATATCAGAGTAATGGAGAAATGAAGAAAAGCAACAATTTGAGTCACAAAGAATTGAAAACAACGCAGGTACAAGTTCAACCCAAATGTACACATTTGGATTAAGTTCCGGGCTCAGGGATGGCAACAGCACTAGTTCAATGCATCACTATCAAGAAACTGAAAAACGATGTAGTATGAAAATGAACGTTGTCCTTCACAAATTGGAATACGTCACCAACCATGGAGGATATTTTCTTCTGAAACGTTTATTTATCGTTCTGAGTTCAAGAAAATACTTGGGACAACGCATAAATGGGTTTTTGTTTCAAACGATATACCGCCCCATATCATCACTAAACCCCCTGTAAAAATCACTCTTTCTGTGAATTACCATTTACTGTTTCATCGCCAAATTCTTTCCCTGACACGATTGAAGTAAAGACAAAACCTGGAGTCAGAATAGAATTCTGAACCAATATTCCCTATTCAATCTCTCATGCGTTTTAGTAACCTTTAGTAACACACGATTATACGTAGAAAAATAGAAAACCAGCTTCCTCTCTTTACTCATGAAGGAAATTGAAAGAGGAAGAAGAATTGTGGAAAAATCAACCTACTGAACACTGTCTTGAAATTAGCAAATTCAAAAATATCGAAATGAATAAATTACAGAATATCCTTAATACAATGATAAGATTTGAAAGATCAAACACAGATGCTATATTCGGAATGAGAGAATCGAAAAAGTCAAAGAATACAGCAAGTCGGCCTTTTTTGTTTCTTCAACCTAAAAAGACATATTCAATAAAACAAAACAGTGATTAAAATAAGCGATGAACAAAAGAAGGCGTCTCAAGAATCGAAACAAGACAAAGAGACCTCATCTCTTCAAGATAATAATGAATAAAATGATAAGAAACGTCCGTACCGGAAAAGATTAGAAACAGACGATATAGTCTCAATAGCTCTAGAAAAAGACTATCTGACAAGTCAATACATTGTGATACTAAAACATAGAGCACCTCACCAAATATTAGGTTAGATTAGGTTAGATTAGTTTTTGAACTAATAGAATAGATGTAGAACAAATTATAGAAGAATTCGGGTATCACACCTTTGAGTTATAAGAATCTAGATAACGAAGTAAAAAAGAAGGTACAAAAACTAGTTGATCGACAAATTAATGGATAACACACTTTATAAAAACAAAAATATTACAACAAAGATGAAGTAAACAATAACTATAGCTACCGGAAACCAATAATAAACAGACACAGCCATACAATTTTGCTAGAGAGATGTACGTAGCTGTAGTCTAGTTTCTCTTTAGAACTGGATTTATCTCAGGCCTAAGCCTTTCTTTTCCTCAGAGTATTTGTCATAAGTATCTGTAAAGAGGGGGAGATCAGGATTCTGCCGCCATTGAGCGAGAGGTTGGAAACGAAAATAGAATGAAGCAGCTATAAGTCAGAAATCATGGAGACTAAAATCAAAACTGACCAGCTATTGTCAGACCTATAGTATTATATGCTGCTGAAGCAAAAGGTAAGGCAAACCTTTGCAAAAAGGGTGAGATAGCAAGCTGTCACAGACTCAAACAAACAGTACACTGAAAACATCTCAACATCTTCAAAGAAATCTCAATTATGTTATAGACGACCTCTATGCTAAGTATATATGAGAAAAACTTACTAAGCAGTATGATATTAAAGTAACCTGCAAAGGTTGGCTTGGAGCAACAGTGTCATAACTGGATAAGTTCCAAGTCACTCGAACCATTCAGATGATGAAAAAGTGGAGGAACTTATCAAAATTGAGTTTGATTAGGTTAGGTAAGATTTATTTCATATGGGAACGTAGTCACAGAGATGGACGATTAGTTGACTTTTCAATTTCTAGCGTGACAATCAATGCTAGAAAACCTTCGTCACCACCCACACATAATTGAAATTCGTTACGATAACCAACTATACCAATGGTGCGGCAAAAGATGAAACAGCAATCGATCTATTAGAGTATCGAAACCTAACATTCAAAAGATTCCTGTCCCTTTGTCTCTGCATACCAAAAAGAAGAACACCAAAGGAGATTCAATTTTTGTATTCTGAACGCATGGGAGGAGGTGATTCTTTTCATGCTTCAACTGTGTCCGCCCAAGATGAATTGATGTGTGTGTTCATCGCTTTTTGAAATGGACCAATGGGTTTATGGCGTAGCTAGTTGAATCATCGGATGAGGATAGTTTTTCTTGATACAGATTCTTCCTTGGAGCTGGATTCATTTTGGAAACAATCACTTCGGTTCTTCAGAGCATTGACCATGGAAATACCTGTAAACAGAGAAACAACAACAACCAGCCGCCTTTAACCGATAGGCTGAATTACGCGTGATCTCTGAATGGTGAATAAGTTGCACTTCTCTCTTTTGGATACTATCAAATATATGTAATGAATATTTAGGTGCGGAGTTCCACACATGAGACTAGTATTTCAGACCAGATCACACCTGTGTTTTGTTCAAAACATAAGCTATGATGGCGTGAAGTTCTGCTTAGCCTTGTTAATAAAACTGAGTAGAAAAGAAGCAGATTTGGCAATGACTGATACATGGTCTTGCCAGCAAACTCTGATAATGACTGTGATTCCGAGTAAATGCATGTTCTTTCTAAGGACATTCGATATCCGTGCATAATGAAAAGAGATTCTGCAACAGTTTCTTTTGTGGAGAACGTTGTTGAGTGCATCTTGTTCGCATTGAAATTGACCAAGTTTAACTGGCCCCTTTCATCGTATGAATTATCAGAATGGTAGGGACTGACAGACAAAACTTATGAACATACACATCATGACAGGCAACCCACTCAGAATCAACATCATCAAGGCCTGATGGCCCTATAACGCGAAATAACCACATGTCACAGAACAGGTTAATTAGGAGTGCCAGATTTCTCTGAAGCTTCCACGAGAGATATGGAATTACAAGTTCCGCATAGGACAAAATTCAATCTATCAAACAGTCCAAGAAAGTGTCGAAATATATGAAAAATATTATAATCTGTCAAAGTGGATAATCTGAATCGATTGACTTCAAAATGACCTCAGACTTATATTCTTATGACTGATGTGTTAGTTCTACTAGAGCTTTCACAAAGGTATTCATTTTCTTCCAGATCACTTCATAGAATATAATTGGATGTTTTTTTAATCAATATCTTTCCTACTAAGTTTACCAATTCGTATTGTCGACAGAAGTGTGTAATATCTCTAATGGAAGAACGTTTTATGATCCATGAACTATGGAGTGCAAGCAGCTATTTCATGTTAAATTGGATGTAATGAATTGTGATGAGTATCATATCGACGTATGCTGATTCATGATGATTATTCAGTTTGGATATACATAAATCTGAATAATAAATCGCATTATCTTATTCGACCCACTACGGTTTGAACAACCATGCAAATGGAATTAATGAATTCAAAAAATGGGAAGCTTCAATAGAAGGTTCGGTAACGTTGTATGGATACAGGGCGGCCTGCTGAGGGTTTTCAGTACAAGAATCGATATATTGATCAAATAAGCTTTATATAAATGAGTCTGCATAGGTTTAGGAAGATGTTTTCGTGAACTAGAGTATGATCAACATTCTGGTTCTACTAGAAATGGCATCCAACTCCCTCAATTGTAACCCCTCGGTTTTTACTCCAGACAATGACTCCACCTTCAATTCTGAGTCATTTTGCAACCTACCTCCAGTAATTTCACCATATTAGAGTAAATAAACATTATGGAAATTTCGCACACGAGGAGAATTCTAATGATGCCCATGTACTATAACAGATATATTCAAACAAAGATATTCAGACCAAAAACTAGACGACGGGCATAGCACATAACTTGTACAGATAATGGAAGCTACGGGGTCAGTTTTTCACGGGCCTGGTTCTTCTTTGAAACTCGATTCCTTCTTGAACCAAGCCCTTAAGTTCGTCAGACTATTTACTAAGGAAAAATAAGTAGGAAAGAGAAACATCAGCTACCTGCAGTCTCTAAGCGAGAGGGTGGAGATCACGTGTGGTTTGAATAGATCTGAGCATTTGAAGAAGCTCAGGTTATGGAAGACTTTTCGAATGGAACAGAAGATCAGCTTTCTCACAGGATGGTAGTGAAATAACCAAAATTGTTTAAAAAAGTGAGTTTCTTTTCAAATATTTATCACATAAACAATTTTTTCAAAAAAGTTAGAAGAGTCATTAAACTCATTCAGTAAATGATCAATCTGAACCCCTGAAATTGCCAGAATTTGGGCCCCTTTTTCAATCAATTTAGAACTATTACGAAACCCTCCCTTGCAGTTTTCTGAAGCTCGCTTTTATCTTCATCTTCTACCACTTTGACAAGCAGATATTTTTCTTTCTATTGAAAATAATTAAGAGTTTGAATAGAGAAATAGGATAATTTCAATTCATTTTTACATGCCCCTCAGAAAACATCTTTTGTTGTTCTCCTCTTTAAATTGGCGTAAAGCATCTAACCTAACCTAACCCTCTATCTGTGTCATGCCACTGGTTAACAGTCTGATGCGCATAATCCGGCTATCAGATGATATGTACATGTGCTACCAGCTTCGCTGCAGATTCTTCATTTTGCTTTCTTTTCTTTGCCGACCTTTGGACAAGTTAGTTAAACTCGAAGATTATTGTTGATTGTATTTGACATAATTAATTTATATAAAAGTTCTCTAGTAAAAATTAGAGATATACATTTATCTTAAATACTGTGTAGTGGCCTTTATCAAAAATATAGATCCTAGGTAGAGACTCGTAGGTGGAGAGTTGTAGATGGTAAGTCGAGGTGGGTCTCAGAAGTTGAGATATAATTTATACCTATGAAATTTAGATATTCAAATTTAGATGAATATATATATATATATATATAATTTCAACTATATATATATATATACTATATATATATATATATATATATATATATATATATATATATATATATATATATATATATATATATATATATATTTGAGACAAGAAGAATTATTCAAAAATCCGTAGATCAATAATCCTTCCTGACAAGAGCTAGTTCCCAAATCTGCCTGCCATGCACGCAGCCTCCAAGTACCACATTAGTGCAACTAAGCAGGATTCCGAGAAACGAAGCGGCAGACTGCAGTTTCGTCTTTATTAGTAGATCATCAGTGTCGCATATCGCTTCTCAGCATCCTATAAAGTTACATCGGGGTACCCTATCGATTCCAGATAGGGCGCACCACGTACATACGTACGAGAGTCGCCCTTTATGGACCGACACGGCGCACCCGCTACCCGCCTTCGAGAAAGATACGAACAATAACAAACAGATGTGGGAACGTTAAAAACTCCAACATTTGGAGACATCTTTCACCGTTCTGTGAATCACATCAACGGTAGAAAACGAGCCCGCTGAAATAATCCAGCAGAGAAGAGAATTGTGAGGCCGTTACTTTTTGTAGATCGACATAAAACCTAAAAACGGTAAATATTTGATGGGATAAATATCGTTTCGCTGATAAAGCTTCGCGATTTACACTTACATTTACATTTACATTCTGTATTTCATTCTTGATAAAGCTGCTGTGTCAGCGAAACGTCGTCGAAGTTTTTCAGTGTAGATTTCGGTTAAACCTTGTGTTTTTTATCTCATTTAATGCTCTGAGCTTTGTTTCCGAAATAAATAAATCTCCCGTCGGTAAATATTTGATGGGACAAATATCTTCCGCGATGAACTACGCGAGGAGTCTACATATGTAAACTTGAGACAAGAAGAATTATTCAAATATCCGTAGATCAATGAATAATCCTTCCTGACAAGAGCTAGTTCCCAAATCTGCCTGCCATGCACGCAGCCCCCAAGAGCCTCAATAGTGAAACTAAGCAGGATGCCAAGAAACGAAGCAGGAGACTGCAGTTTTGCCCTTATTAGGAGCTCATCAGTGTCGCATATCGCTTCTCAGCATCCTATCAAGTTACATCGGGGTACCCTATCGATTCCAGAAAAGACGCACCTCGTACGTACGTACGAGAGTCACCCTCAAAGATTTGAGTGACTTTTATTGAATTAGAGCCTCATTGCTCATTTTTTTTGGCTTAACCCGTAAAATTCAATTTTGTTACATGGATCGAAGTACTTCTCTGGCTCTCCTCTCCCTGGTCTGCTACTGGAGGAAAATCAACAGAAAGTGTTATAGGATGAGTACAAATTCTCAAAAATGAACTTTGAAATTTGGATCCAAATTAATTGATTATCTGCCAACTTATTTAGAGAACAACAACAGCTTTACCGATTCTTCAATCACACACGCCAAACCCGCCAATTTTCAGAAAAACGCTCATATTTGTTCAGCTCACGGATGGAATCCAATAAGTCGGTAACAATTCCCGTTTTATACGGATAAGTACTCAGTAGACCAAATATTTACCGAATAATCCTTCTCTTCATTTATTCAATTCGGTCGAAATTAAACCCGGTATTGCCAAGAGCTAATAGAGCCGACAGTTTGAAGTACCTAATGCGGCAATTTCACAGCAATTGGATTAGCGATAATAGGAGGTATGCCAGAACGCTCAGAGTTGTTGGTAAAGAAATTTAACTTTCAAATTCAATTTCCGCATTCCTGGCAAAGAAACGATTTAATTAGAAAAAAGGTCATCTGCACTGAATTACTGCCAGATGTTCCGTAAAGGATACGACGCCGTCGAAAGGGAGATGTCCGTTTCTCCTTTCAATCCAGAATGGTATTCGTTTCCATCTATTAAGGGTTTATCTTTACGATTGAGAGAATGGAGAAGTATAATCTGTTCGAAATAATGCTCATTCGCTTATACGGTACGAGACTGAAGTACGAAAAAAAAAACATCGGTTGTCTGTAAACTCGGTTTACTGACGAAAGTTGAACGTGACAACGTCATAAGAATATACTGATGGAATGGTTGCATTTTTCAAATGAAAGTTTTAATTTTATTCGTTTGATAGATATTTTGTATGGACATAGAGAGGATGTAAATGGAAATCACAATTGAATTGATCAAGTTTCATTATTTACTTCTTTAAGTGAATAACCTTTGGATCAACACGGTACTAGTTTAATACAGTGCGAGTCACTTTGATACTATGACCATTAATTCCATGAATAATCCCCTCTACCATCGGCGACTATCGAAAAATGACAACTGAGAGAATACCGAAGTTCAATCATTTCCTTTGAAGACTTCGTTGAAGCCACTTGAAATTAATTAATCATAATAATTTGTGAATTGTTTAATAACTCTTTGAAATACAAGGGGTAAGTAATATTCCATTGTCATCCGTTTAATTTTTTTAATTCTCTTTTAACATTGAGCAAACATTGAATTAATACCTAGATCCCTCGCACAACTAAGTAATTATTTTCAATTTCCATCTTTAAATTAATAATCTCAACATGTGCATAGATTTCTCAATATCCATCCTCGATAATCTCATATTCTCTTTAGGTCACATTTACTCACAGCATGGATCTATGGTTTCTACGTTCTCAATTCTTAATTTTCATATAGGAATATTTTATTGCTCTGTTTATTTCCTTTCAACATTACTTATTGAATTGATCAACATACATTATTTACTACTTCAACTGAATAACGTTTGGATCAACACGGTGCTAGTTTAATACAGTGCGAGTCACTTTGATACTATGACCATTAATTCCATGAATAATCCCCTCTACCATCGGCGACTATCGAAAAATGACAACTGAGAGAATACCGAAGTTCATTCATTTCCTTTGAAGACTTCGTTGAAGCCACTTGAAATTAATTAATCATAATAATTTGTGAATTGTTTAATAACCCTCTGAAATACAAGGGGTAAGTAATATTTCATTGTCATCCGTTTTATTTTTTTATTCTCTTTAACATTGAGCAAACATTGAATTAATACCTAGATCCCTCGCACAACTAAGTAATCATTTTCAATTTCCATCTTTGAATTAATAATCTCAACATGTGCATAGATTTCTGAATATCCATCCTCGATAATCTCATATTTTCTTTAGGTCACATTTACTCACAGCATGGATCTATGGTTTCTACGTTCTCAATTCTTAATTTTCATATAGGCATCTTTTACTGCTCTGCTTATTTCCTTTCAACATTACTTATTGAATTGATCAAGTTACATTATTTACTACTTTAACTGAATAACGTTTGGATCAACACGGTGCTAGTTCAATACAGTGCGAGTCACTTTGATACTATGACCATTAATTCCATGAATAATCCCCTCTACCATCGGCGACTATCGAAAAATGACAACTGAGAGAATACCGAAGTTCATTCATTTCCTTTGAAGACTTCGTTGAAGCCACTTGAAATTAATTAATCATAATAATTTGTGAATTGTTTAATAACCCGTTGAAATACAAGGGGTAAGTAATATTTCATTGTCATCCGTTTTATTTTTTTATTCTCTTTTAACATTGAGCAAACATTGAATTAATACCTAGATCCCTCGCACAACTAAGTAATCATTTTCAATTTCCATCTTTGAATTAATGATCTCAACATGTGCATAGATTTCTGAATATCCATCCTCGATAATCTCATATTCTCTTTAGGTCACATTTACTCACAGCATGGATCTATGGTTTCTACGTTCTCAATTCTTAATTTTCATATAGGAATATTTTATTGCTCTGTTTATTTCCTTTCAACATTACTTATTGAATTGATCAACATACATTATTTACTACTTCAACTGAATAACGTTTGGATCAACACGGTGCTAGTTTAATACAGTGCGAGTCACTTTGATACTATGACCATTAATTCCATGAATAATCCTCTACCATCGGCGACTATCGAAAATGACAACTGAGAGAATACCGAAGTTCATTCATTTCCTTTGAAGACTTCGTTGAAGCCACTTGAAATTAATTAATCATAATAATTTGTGAATTGTTTAATAACCCGTTGAAATACAAGGGGTAAGTAATATTTCATTGTCATCCGTTTTATTTTTTATTCTCTTTAACATTGAGCAAACATTGAATTAATACCTAGATCCTCGCACAACTAAGTAATCATTTTCAATTTCCATCTTTAAATTAATGATCTCAACATGTGCATAGATTTCTGAATATCCATCCTCGATAATCTCATATTCTCTTTAGGTCACATTTACTCACAGCATGGATCTATGGTTTCTACGTTCTCAATTCCTAATTTTCATATAGGAATAATTTACTGCTCTGTTTATTTCCTCTCAACATTACTTAACATCGCTTTCTTATTATTTTTCATTCCTTTCATATTCATCTTATATTTATTGTGCTTATAAACTTCATTCATTACTTGCTGACCTCTCTTCGGCTTTATTTGAATAACCTAGAAAATAAGTGATATTTTTTTATCAATATATCTAGATTTTTTTTCCATAATTGATTTGCAGGTTTGGTGTGTTCAATCACCATTCTATTTTCTAATTATATGTATATCTATATATTAATCTAGGCTATTTTTCATTTTTAATTTGTTAAAATCATGATATATGCAAACTTTTACAGTTTTCCGGAAAATACGAAAACATTCCTATTTTTTTTAGAGAGGAGAAAACACCAGCCATATTTTTTCTGGAGAGGACGGGACACCAGCCATGTTTTTTTCTTGGAGAGGACAGGACACCGGCCATATTTTTTTGGAGAGGCCAAATTCAACATCTATTTTGGACAAAAACGACTTCTTCATTTAATTTTTGGAGAGAACAACGACATTCGGTTCCACAGATTTATTTCTGGAGGAGTTCATTTCTTGGATAGCCACCAACCTCTGTTATTTTTAGAAGAGATAAATCTTTTCCTCGGATAACCATCAACCTGCTGAGCTACGATCCATTTTATGTGCTACCACATCACTATAAAGATAAGTCCTTTTCTCAAATTTTGTGAAGCCTAGATATTTAATAAATAGATAATTTTAAATAAATTGTGTTCATTTTATTGAGGAGTAACTTTCAACATTGGATGCTTGAAGGAACTAAAATTCACGACCCATCTGAACGACTGAGAACGGAAACCACAAAGTGTGAACTTATTCTAATTAAAGTCATTATTAATAGTTAACATCCTATTAGTAATCTTCAATACTAAATTCGTAATTAGACTAGTATCTTTATACCACAAGTAGGTTCGTTTCCTGTGGTTGACCACTTGAAAAAGACTTGACAGTCGAAACCAGTCGTATTTTTGATAATGAAATTGTGGAAAGTATAAAATGTATTTCATTTCATCTTCGTTGAATCTTGTAACAATTAAATCATTCGCTTTTTCAAAATTCTTAGAGATTATTAGGAATGAATGCCCTAAAATATTTTCTTCCAGTGCTCCAATGTGCAAATGAACTATGTATTTTCCACAAGCATCTGTTCTTACTTCCACAATAGCATAAATATGATTTTGGCCTATCGCTTCTGTGATTTCATCCATTATTGCTCTCAATAAAAAACAAGTATTGTGTTTTTAGACTATTACTTAATAATTGCGATTCGTAACGCGTTTCACTACACTGTAGCTTCAGACGAATGAATGTACAGAAAATAAGAATGAGAATATAAATATAAATGTTCTTGAGTAATTGAAAGCTTATTGGGTTGATTCTTCTTGAGTGGTTATTTATGACAGGTATATCCAATGAAATTAAGGAATAGATTGCTCCCCGAAGAGATTCAATAGAGGTGAAGGGCTTAAATCGACTTGTTCATTGATGAGTCTACCTGAGTGTTTATATTTGTTGATTTCTAAAGTTTCCCAAAGATCTACCTTCCAATATTCATTATCTGGATGCAAAATTTCAAACTGTGGGTCGAAAGAGTGATTATTTTCTAAGAGATGATTCGCGTAATTTGAATCTGATTTTTTATTTGAGAAACTGCGTTTATGTTCCAATATTCCAATATTAAAATTTCTATGTGTTCTACCAATGTAGAAGTTATCAAAGTCATTGCAATTCAATCTATAAACACCTGATTTATTGTTTTTACCTGGTTCGGTTTCATTATCTTTTATATATTTGCCTAAATTATTATTAGTTTGGAAAGCCATGTTGAAATTATTGCTACTCAAGAATGATTTCAGTTTCTCACTTGTAATGCCAACGTAGGTTAAGGTGTTGAATTTTTGTGTCAATTTATCGACAGGGTAAACTTCATTCAATGCGATTCTACTTTGTTTTTTATTTAAAATATTATTTATTAGTTTGGGATTGTAATCATTATTTTTGGCTATTTGTTTAATCAAATTTAATTCTTTGTTAAAATTTTCTGGTGATAACGGGATGTTAATCAATCTATGAATAAAACTATTGAATGCTGACATTTTATGTTGATACCGATGACACGACGAGTTATGTATTATAATATCTGTATGTGACGGCTTATGGTAAATTGCGAAAACATGTTTTCCATGAGAAAATTTATATTTATATTCTCATTCTTATTTTCTGTACATTCATTCGTCTGAAGAAGCTACGGTGTAGTGAAACGCGTTACGAATCGCAATTATTAAGTGAAATTCCCTAAAACACAGTACTTGTTTATATTATTGATAATGGAATTTTACCAAGTAAAAGCCTCCCAAATTCAAACACTATTGTTCTGAAAATACATTCGAGAGTTGCTATCCTTAATGTATATTCATCCGGGATAACGGACAATATTTTTTCAAGAAAGACTCAAGATTATTGTTACTCGACTTTTTCAATGGAATATTTAAAGCAACCAACGCTCTGCACGAATCTTCATTGAACTGTTTCTTATGATTCTTCCCATTTTTATGAGAGACAAATTATTTGAGAAATTGCTGCCCTTTTCCTCCGTTATTTAATCTTGCTATCCTGAAAATATGCTTGGCTGTTCTGACATGCTTATTAACGTAACATTTGGTGTCAGCTTTAATGCGAAACAATAAATTCAAATTTTCATCAACAACTAAGATTTCACGGGATATTTCTCTTAGTTCTTGAATATTCGAATACATTTAGCATCGACTAAAATGTAGCTGTTGCAATCAAAAAGATTTTCAGCTCCACAATTGAGTAAACCTACAAAGAATGAAGAAAAATATAATGTAGACTATTCTTTTGCCTTACTTATATGGGGAAGAAAAAAAACATATTTTTATGAATACGTTGTACTCACTACTTTCGAGCATGCCTTTCAAAATAAACTTTCTCCATCCATGGTTCTATCCATTTAGCGTTGAACTTCACTTTCGGCTCTTTCAAACTGTCTTTACACTACTTGATATCAACACTGATTGATTCACAATACTTTTTGTGAAAATAGGAAGCTTAAATAAGCTGCTAATCTATTACTACCTATCAAGTCTTTTATATTGAAGAAAAGGGTGTGGCAGGTAATCGAAATATAGTTTAACAAGCATTTCTATTTACGACACAAATGTCATAATGGGTTTTTTCACCTCTTAGCTCTTCAGAAAATTAATGGATGGATAATTTAGGTATCTGATTCACAACCCTTGGAAAGAACAAAATCTATGGAATCTACGTAAATGACGAAAATATGCAACAATACCGCGAAATGGATGTTTGTTCAAATTTGGTAAAAATATGTAATTCACCCATATTCCGTTCTATACTTATTTCACATATGTATCCACTTGGAATATCGAAGATATTAACTCGAAAATCTAGCGCGATAGAATGGGGATCATTTTTCTCTATATAGAATATTTCACCGTCTGCTACCATACTGAAGCATCGAATTTAGTCTACCCTGTAGAGCAAGGGTGCTCAAACTTGAACTGCTGGCGATCTACCTCAATATTTTCAGACTACTTACGATCGACTCTAAAAGGCTGCAAGTATGTGTGATGCAGGGTTGTGGTACATAGACGATACACCCTAGCTACCTACATACCTAGGTAGGGCGTACCGTTGCATAAATAGATATTATCTTTCCGCGCTATATACATTATTTTAGTCAAGGTTTGCGTTAGGTTTAGTTAGGTTATTCACTATAATATCAACGACTAAACTCATAGTTATTCAAAATTGCGAGTTTATTGGTTGTTACAAAATAACAGAGTTACATATGATGTTAAACTTAACTAAGGAGTGATTTCGGATGTTGAAGCCTGGCACTGCATGTCCTCAGCAGACTTTTCATAAGATGGTACATATCCACTAGGTGCTAATCGCAAGCATGATGACATTTAATCGTCAGTTAGTCGATTGCCATATTTTGACTCAATTATCTTAATTTCAGAAAATGTAGACTCGCACAAGTAAGTTGACCCAAACATTGCCGTCAATTAAAGAGCGATTTGCCTTAGATTCGGATATTTAAATTCAGATATAAAACACCAGAAAATTGTATCAGATGCTGTAGCTTTGAGATGTATATCTGATATAATTTGCATTAACTCATTTTCAACTGATCATGAGTTCATAATAAACTGACTTGCTATTTCAATAGCTAATCCTCATATGAAAAATGATAACTCATAAATGATGATATATTTGCCAGTTTACTCATAAGAACGAATTTAGAATTATCTCAAAATATTTGATTATTCTGCCTTTACGTATCATAATTCAACTGAGGAATCCTTACTTTTAAAGGCGGAAAATGTTTCAGATCCTTTTTTTTGTCGGTTGATGTATCGTAGGTTGCAAATTACTTTTGAATGCGTTTACTGCGCTAATCACCTCAATAATAGTTTTTCCTTCACCTTGCATCTCCATGTTAATGGTGTTTGAGTGCATTGTGATATCAGTCAAGAATGCCAGATCAGTTTTTCAACGTCTAAGTGTCATCACCTCTTTCGTCTAGAAGAACTGTTACCTCGGGCAAAAACTCTTGAAACCTTTCTAGGTATTTTTCACGACTCAACCTCCTGACGTCCGTGTGAAGAGCTAAATCAATGTGTTCAGCTGACTATTCCAACTGCAACTTGAAGAACCGCCGTTGCAACTACGTGCACGGATGGAATTCTCAATTTCTGTTGCAATGCCCATAACTTCCTCCGTCTTCGGAACTTTTGAACACAAAACTTGTTGATGTATAGTGCAGTGGAATGAAAAATGACGAGAAATCTTCATCATCATTGCAGGTGCTCCATCGGTTGTAATGCACATTAATTTATATATTGGCAGCTTGTTGTTCTTTACAAAATTTAAGAAAACGTCATATATATCTTCGCCACGAGTCTCCCCCTTCAGAGGAATGATTGCCAAAAATTATTCCTTAGCCAACATGTCATTGAATACTATCCGAATATAAAATACACTGCTGGGCAACGTCTGTCATATTGGTGGATTCGTTGAACTATAAAGAAAAGTATGTATATTTCATGATATCATGTTTTAGTTTATCTGCCATGTCCTGACTCATGACTTCAATACGCCTTGTAACAGTCGGACGAGATAACTGAAGTTCTCTAATAGCAGACATGATTTCTGTTTCATTTTTGAAATCACCAAATAAAATCTCACCCGCTTCCTTCACAACCGATCCATCTTCGAATGGTTTCTTGTGTTTCGCCAATATATGAGATATTTTTAATGACGTGATCGTAGCAGCTTTTGATTGTTTGGCTGGTCTTGTGAACAAGGTTTTTTCTCTTTTCAAACAAGATATCAAATCACGTACTTTTTGTTTTTTAATTCACTTTGTGGCGGAAAATCCTTTTCATAGTTTTTATGATCCGTTTTATGATGTCTATCTAAATTACCACGCTTAGGTATTGCAACTGACGCAGGACAAATAAGACAAATGCACTTATCCTTCACCATACAAACGAAAAATTCTTCCTCCCAATCTTTATTAAAATGATTTTAGATTTCTTCGCTGCACTCATTTTGTACTATTTAATAATAAACTTTGTATCGACGTAGTATTTCCTTCAAGTTACAATTCAGAATGACTGCAATTCCTGTAGGCGCAACATTTATCTCGGCGTGAAAGAAAGTCTCGAATGTTCCCGTCAAACGCGATGCCCAAAATTTCTAGAAAAGTGGCAAGTTTAAAATACGCGGCTTTTCTGTGACAAGTACCACGCGTTCCTTTGATAAAGCCGCCTTTCGCCGCTAGCAGAGTGTTATTTTATTACGTAATAAATTTTTGTAGTTTACCTACTTATTAAACATTTTTTTCTTTTCGAGATCTTTTCAAAAAGCCCTCGCGATCGACCGTTTGAGCACCCCTTTTGTAAAGGGGCAACTACGTGAATATTTCGAATGAATGATTGTTGCAAACAAAGAGAACTTCAAAAAGCCCGAATAGTTGACCATTCACAATCACGCTACACACCGTGTCTGATATTTGATGTGGTAAAATTCTGTTTGCGCTACTGTACTTAGCTGTCAAACTAGATATACGTCCTATCCGTTAATAAAGTTGATAGATTTCAACGAATTCTGAATAAAATTCTCCAGAATAATACACAAACTATTCAGAATTTATAAGTAAGAGAACAAAATTTTATATCAAGAAAATAAAATTCGAACTTCGAAAACTTTAGCTGATCTTCACTTTTGCTTTTTGATCATGCTCTAATCAGTACTACTTGAGTTTTCTTGCTTTGTTCTTTTCTACAGAGCATTTTCATCAGAATACCTTATGCCTTTTCAACATTAATATTGTTCCATTCAATTATTCGATTCTTTCATATTCAAATTTATTCTTCATTAAAATTATCATCTATTTCAATCTCAATTAGATGTAATTATTTGCATCAAAACTTTGAAATTTCATGAAATATTTTCATTATTCTCTATTAAATTTCGAAGTTTTCAGAATATCTAACGTTTCTGAAGTTTAGAGTAATTAGATCATAATTAACTCAGCACTATTAACAGCAGTGTTGCTTAATTCTATTACGTTCTCTTCAGCTGACAAAGCATATAATTTTTATACCAGAAATACAAAAGCTTCAGATTTCAATTCTCATATAATTCTTTTTCATGAAAATCAACCCCCATATTTTAGAACCTCTTTTTCCTTCGTTTCATTTCCTCAAATCCACCGAATAACGATTCATATTAGTCGAAAAACAATATTAACGATACCTCCACTTTCATATTTCTTATTTTCAACGCGCACAAAATCCCAGATAATATGTTTCTTTCTCCCCACTTCTTACGACCCCACATCCGGCCAGACACGCCAGAAATACCGATACCGAAGAAAAACCGTTGTTTTTTTATCGGTTTTCCCTGCCCCCTCGCTCATTTCCTCGATGCGTTTGAAGTAGAACGCGGGGCGAGCAGTGGTCTCTAAGTTTGTAGTCTATAATTCCAGGTCGATTTTACAGAGAACTGTTATTACCGACCGACCGCAAAGGGTCAGAGAGGAGTAACGAGCGATTCAATGGGTTCGTTTGGACTCCTTTACATAAATCAGCGCCATTCTAGCACGTAATTCAAGTGGCTTTTCATACCGTGGTGCGGCCAAGTCTGAAAGAGGGGGATTTTGTGATGTCAGACGGTGCTAGTTCAACTGAATGGAGAGATATGACCATCAGGATGCTATCGAGTGGTGCATTTTGTTCGCTTGAGAAGGTATCTGATTTGGACAACTACGACGTGGAGTGCATGGAGAAATATAATGCTCGACGCTTTAGCAACTACATGAATGTATTACAAATAGAGCACGTTCGAAAATTATCTAATCTTTATATGAAGTTTCACCCTTCGAAACCATTCTTTATAAAGTCTATTCTATTCGTAATAATTGTTTCTACATGAATGATTTGGCATTTTTGACTCTATCAGAATATCCAATTCAAATAATGAATGAGTTATTTGATTATATTCACTAAAACAAGTTTATCAGAATTAGTTCATTTTATTTCGTCGTGAGATAAAGAAACTACTTTAAAAAAACTCCTTCAGTTCAAATCTCAAGACAGGTATTCACTGCAAAAGTTGTTAGATATCATACAAAAGCAGGCTTATCATTTTACTTGTATATAGAAAAGAGGGGTTTAACACCGACAAGTTGCCCATATATCTCATGCATTCAAACTGATTTCATGAAAAAATATAAATCCACCACCCGGTAATTAATACCACTACCAATACAAAACATATCCTGGAATCATTATATATTAGGATAACGTTAAACTTATGAGACTATATAAATCTACCAGAAAATATACAAACTATAGCATCATCAGACAATGACATCAATGTACCAACGAGTAGTGTCAGAGGCTTCCTCCCCAGAATATATATATATATCGCAATTGCCAAGCCTTCTGTTTCAGCAAACAATTCTCCAGATACTAACCATTTATATATATATATATATATATATATATATATATATTTTATTCATTTGTTTATATAAATGTAATATAATTAACTGACAATTTTGTCATATTTATATTCAGAGCAGTATTCTATTCGATCGTTCACCACTTCACACAAAGGAAACTTTAATGAGTAACATTCAGTGTTACTTGGCTAAGGTCCGTACACTGGATTTTTCCGGGAGAAAGCCTCTGACACTACTCGTTGGTACATTGATTTCATTGTCTGATGATGCTATAATATGTATATATTCTGGTAGATTGATATATTCTCATAACATTTAACGTTATCCTAATATATAATTACTCCAGGATATGTTTTGATTATAATCATTGCCTGGCAATGGTATTAATTACCGGGTGGTGGATTTATATTTTTCATGAAATCAGTTTGATTGCATGAACAGATATATAAGGCAACTCGTCGGGGTAAAACCCCTATATATATATATATATATATATATATATATATATATATATATATATATATATATATATATATATATATATATATATATATATATATATATATATATATATATATATATATATATATATATATATATATATATATATATATATATATATATATATATATATATATATATATATATATATATATATATATATATATATATATATATATATATAGTGAAAACGGCAAACCTAAAATTTCAGTGTATTTTTATTTTGTGATATCTCGCAATCCGTTCGACCAAAATAATTCAAATTTCTTGTACTTGATGAAATAATACTCTTGATTGATTCAATCGACAAGAACCCATAGGCATAGATTTGACAGGAATTGACCGCCAATGCTTTTCTCTAGCCATCTTCCAGCTAGCCCAAGGAATGTACCATTCTTCTCAAAAAAAAAGTATTCTATCTTTCCTTAATTTTTTTTCAACATTTCATAAATGAAGGCGGAGATACAAAGCTGCAAAGTCAAAGATTCATTATTTATGTTTTGAAATGGAACCACAGAAAATCATATGATCCTCTCCTCAATTTCCAAACATATTAAGTAAAGTAACGGAAAAATGAGGAAGGAAGCACGATTTTAAACTCCCAATAAAAGTGAAGGCACGAAAAAATGGAGAAATAAGAAATTTTGAAATCTCATAATCTTCAAGCTCATATTACAGAAAATTAAAAATGACCTATATCTTGTGTTCTCCCTCTTGATCGTATGACATCCTGCATACGATCTGGCATGCTACCTATTAAATTTTCAATAGTTTCCAGGGGTAAATTATCATATATATCTGGCGGAATTTGACTCAGGTCCTGCATTCCATACCCTCGAATTCTCTACCCAAGTTCATCCCATAGGTGCTCAGTTGGATTGAGATCCAGGCTCTGAGATGGCCACATCATCCATTTAACTCTGGCATTATGAAGGACAGAGAAAATATTCCTGCAATAAGTGGGCTAGCGATGCCCTCACAGACGGAACAGGAAGGACAAATTCTTTCCAAACGTTTATGTATTGATTTATGTTCAATGAGTTCCTTGGTAGAATGCATAAATAGGTTTTTGTTACACTAAACTACTCTATACCATCAGAGAACCCCCACCGAATCTCAGTTGTCGAAGGTGATCGCTGTTTAGCTACTCAATGTTTGAAGGTGAACGAGCAATAATCCAGCTGACTGATTTTTTAAGAACGTCCAGAGCCGTTTTTTTGTCCATATTGACCTGTTCTACAGCATTTTTGAAAGTCTATTCTCCTTGTAGTTTGTAGTGAACTCAAAAACATTGAAGGAAATCTTTGATTTCTACTATCTTCGACAAGGTCCATAATTCTTGAAATTTTTTCAGGTGTTATCTATATTTTTCGTTCAAAGAAATTTCAACTTGATTTATTATAGGTTTGACTTCAAAACTGTGGAGCTATTTCGATAACTTCATTTCGAAATATCATATACGAATTGTTGGCTCTGCATTTTTTGTATCTACGCCATTTTTTAAATAAGATGTAGAAATAAAGAACAAACTAAGAAAACCTTTATTTGTTATCCGTTGGATGAGAAGACTAAAATGGTTGGTATATTCCGTATGCCAACTGGAAGTTGAATATGTTATTGGTGTGTCAAATATTTGCATGAGAAAGGTTTTTGAGCTCACTACGAACTACAAGGAGAAACCTTTCAAAAATGCTGTAGAACAGGTCAATATGGACAAAAAAACGGCTCTGGACGTTCTAAAAAGATCAGTCAGCTGCATTATCGCTCGTTCACCTTCAAACATTGAATAGCCAAACAGCGATCACCTTCGACAACTGAGATTCGGTGGGGGTTCAGTGAAACAAAACCCATTTATGCATTCTACCAAGAAACTCACTGAACACAAATCAATACATAAACGTTTTGAAAGGATTTGTCCTTCCTGTTGCGTCTGTGAGGACATCCCTAGCCCACTTATTGAAGGAATATTTTCTCTGTCCTTGATAATGCCAGAATTGAATGGGTGATGTAGCCATCTCAGAGCCTGGATCTCAATCCAACTGAGCACCTATGGAATGAACTTGGGAGGAGAATTTGAGGGAATGGAATGCAGGACAACCTGAGTCAAATTTTACCAGCTATGTGCGATAATTTACCCCTGGAAACTATTGAAAATTTAATAGGCAGCATGCCAGATCGTATGCAGGCTGTCATACGATCAAGAGGGGGAACACAAGATATAAAACGTTTTTAATTTTCTCTGATATGAGCTTGAAGATAATGAGATTTCAAAATTTTTTGTTTCTCTATTTATATGCCTTCACTTTTATTGGGAGTTTAAAATCGTGCTTCCTTTCTCATTTCTCCGTTACTTACTCAGTAAGTTTGGAAATTGAGGAGAGGATCATAAAATTTTCTGTGGTTCCATTTCAAAACATAAATAATGAATCTTTGACTTTGCAGCTTTGTATCTCGATACAAAGCTGCAAAGTCAAAGATTCGCCTTCATTTATGAAATGTTGAAAAAAAATTAAGGAAAAATAGAATACTTTTTTCTTGAGAAGAATGGTACATTCCTTGGTCTAGCTGGAACATGGCTAGAAAAAAGCATTGGCGGTCAATGCTCTGTCAAATCTATGCCTATGGGTTCTTGTCGATTGAATGAATCAAGAGTATTCATTCATCAAAGCACAAAAAATTTGAATCATTTTGATAGAACGGTTTGCGAGATATAACAAAATAAAAATCCACTTAATTTTAAGTTTACCGTTTTCATTGTGGTTAAGTGTAATCATCTTTCGATATTGGATATGTGAAATGACTGCATCAACAATAGACATTTCTACCTACATGACAGAAAAAGAGAGATAACTGATATTTCTTGATTGGTTATTTAACTAAAAGTGCATGCAAACTGCTGTTCATTTCGTTTTTGATACATCATCAACAACAAAAAAAGGATAGATTTTAAGATAATATACTTATTCTAATTGTACTATTCAGGATGAACGCATTAACCAATAACAGCTTGTTCACAACATCTTTCTTCGCACTCTGAATAAAGATGAGCTAACAACCATAATATTCTGTCAACAGGATAATCTTTACGATTCAATTAATTTCTGAATATCTTGTCAACTTAGATCGTTCAAAAATTTGTTTTTTTTTCTAAAAAATTCAAGCGCTACTTCAGTACAGGATCGAAATCTACACCCTTTCATGAACTGACTACAACACTCTCCAAGGCATGTCCAAAATTAATTACTAAGAGATTCTTGCGAGATCGTTTTCAAGTTAATTGAAAAGGATCAAACAATTGTTGCAGATTCTGGAAATCATATTGACTTTGTAAAATGCCTCTACTCAAAATATTTGATGCAGAAGATTCTCTTACTTCGGTTGCCAATATTCAAATTTCCAATGCATGTCGCAGTATCATCCTCAGGCGTTGTGTATTATGCATACAGAATAATGGAAATACATTCGAATACTCACATTGATTATTTCTTCGTAATCACAAACGATTTTATACTCACACAATAGTTGATGAGAAAAACAATAGATAATTTAACTGAACTGCCATTGCAAGATTTAGTTTTCTGTCATAATAAGAGCACAGAACATATTTATGCTATTTCAATCATTCTATGTAAATTAATGGAACGGACATAGAATTACTAGGTAGCATTATGGAAAAGTTATACAATTTTCGGTTTCTTATGAAAACAAGTTCGTGATGAAAAATTGAGTGCTGAATATAAAAGAGTAAGAAAAGAATACCTTTCAATGAGATTAAAATACACTATGGTTCATACTCAAGAAAACGCAAGTTTGCATTATAACTCAAAAAATGTTAGACAAATAATACTTTTTGCTCGTAGTTCGAGTCAACATTAAAAACTTTCCGCAGAACGTCAAAATCATTTTTATCCAACTTCAAAAACAACATAGATATTGGTATTTGACTGATTCCCAAAATTTTTTAAATTTCTAAATAACTCGAAAACAGAAAAACAAATAATCCCACACGCAAAAAGAACACAGAAAAGGAGGGGGCATTTTCCTCTATTTATAATATTTCACATAGCTGCAGTACTAAAACGTCGAAATGTGTCTGTAAACCAGGGGTGCTCAAACTTAAACTGCAGGCGATCTACCTCAACATTTTTAGACTACTTATGATCGACTCTGAAAGGCTGCAAGTGAGTGTGATGTAGGGTTGTCGTACATACACAATACACCCTACCTACCTACCTAGGTAGGGTGAACCGTAGCATATATAGATATTAGCTTTGCGCACAATATACATTATTTTAGTCAATGTTTGGGGTTAGGTTTAGTTAGGTTCTTCTCTATAATATCAATGAACTTCTTCCCATTATGTTCAAAGTGATAGAAAGAGTCATAAATGATGAACTCATCAAATATCTTGAGTTGCAGAGAATTATTAACGACCGTCAGTATGGTTTTCGCAGGCAAAGATTGACAGAAGATCTGTTCGCCTAGATCACTCATGTGTGTACATCACCGATGGAAAAACATGGGGAATGTAGAGCAATAGCCCTCGACATCTCTAAAGCCTTCGATAGGGTCTGGCATGCAGCCTTGTTGAATAAACTTGCTGCATATGGGCTTCCGAAGAATTGTGGTATTGGATATGTAGCTTTCTTTCAAATAGATCAATACAAGTTGTGGTCGACGGTATAACATCTAATTGTTTCCAGTTGCAAGCAAGAGTACTTCAGGGAACCATTCTTTCGCCAATCTTGTTTCTTTTGCAGAAAAACGATCTTCTGTCATCTACAGAGAACAAGATCTTTGGTTTTGCAGACGATTGTACCCTGGTTTCGTCTTTCAGTGGTCTGCGGCCGATTACAGCTGCGAAATCTCATCGTCAGAAATGTTAACAAATTAATAACTCAAACTCTGACTTACAGAGGATATCTGAGTTGGGTCAGTTGAACCTGGTGAGCTTCAACACGAGCAAGACGCAAGCAACTACGATTTCTAGAGAGGTCCTCGCTGGAGAACCTCTTCTTACAATGCAAGGCCAACAGATTGCATCCAAAGATTCAATGCACCTTCTCGGAATAACTCCAACTCCAAGTTTTGCTGGCATGATTATGTATCAGCAATAGCTAAGTCGGCATCAGCTAAACTTAGTTTTCTTTATAGAGCCAAGCGATACTTCATGTCTCTCAGCTGTTGCTTCTATATAAGGCGCAGATTTTACCTGCTTTGGAATATTGTTCCCATGTATGGGCATCTGCGCCCAAACATTCGTTGCAGATGTTGGATAGTGTGCAAAAACGGGCTGTGCACCTCATCGACCACTCAGAGATCACCCGCAATCTCCAACTGCTGGCTCTCAGAAGACAAGTTGCTGACTTTTCTCTGTTTTACAGATATTCCCGCGGAAGATGCTCCAAGGAGCTTAAGGACCTTGTTCCGGGAAAACGTTTAACGACCCCTCGAACCTTTCTCTATAATAATTTCTTCGTTTACAGGGCCAGTGAGCTGTGGAACTAGCTTCCATCCTACATCTTCCCAACATCCTACAATTTGGCCCTCTTCGAGAAACGAGTAAACACCTCAACTCTTCCCAGGCGTTTACTCATGTGGTGTAACAGGTTCGCTTATTCCTGGGAATCACGCATGAAAAAATGTAGTTCGAACAGGTAGAAATTTTCAATGAAGATTCAAAATACATCACACAAAAATCCCCAATATTTGAGCACATTGAACCAAACAACACAATAATTGATTTGATCAGAATCTCTCAAAGTCCACAAATGCAATAAGAAAGACTCAAGAATCAGCTAGAAAACAATAGATCTCCCCCACTCAACATTCAATGAAGAAATATATCTTGTAATCATCTTTGTACCTTAGTATTCAGCACTTGAAACAAACCGAAGGATCGAAGTCGGTAGTACATTAACAAATAAAGCTGTAATACTGACAGAACTATTTCTTCTCGTCCATATTTTGAAATGGATTTCCACGAAGGAGTATGTCATCGATATCATTGATGAAATAATCTAAATTACTAATTGAAATAATAATCACATCGCTTTCTAAGACAGAAAATTTTTTTCTCAAACTCAAGCAATCGTCTTTTGTGAATTAAATGATTTTTATTAATTTTTCAATAATTTTTTTACCGGAAAATACATCATTTTGAGTGATACTATAACCAAATAATAATAATATCGGGTACGATTCAAAAAGTCCAAGTGATATTTCTGGAAATGCAGAAGTACTAGAATATGCCAGCTTCTTCGAATACCATTTGAGACGTGCTTCAATTTTTTTTTCATTGAAATCAAAAAGATAAGCAAAACAAAAGATATTTAGCAGTCTTATTTGAAAAAAGGGGATGTAAACACACAGAAAAAATCAGCTCAGTGTTCTTTATTTCTAGCTCTAGCCCTATTTCGAATTTAATCACCCTGTATAAAATCTGCTACTCCTCACATCAATGTTATTCCTTGTAACTATAATAATTCCATTATTCAGAACAGTTCTATCCTTTTATTCTACTTCAGGTAGAACATTTTCCTGCTTCCTATTCAATGAATTCATAAAATTATCTCATTTATCAGTCAGAACTGCTGAAGTAGCGTCTATGGATAAATCAGTCCAATCGCTGAGTCGCACTAACATTCCCTTTATTCTGGTCATCTCAGTTTGCACAATAGAACGAGTACGTTTGAATGCCCCGAAACTTCATTATCGAATTGCTCCTGCTCTAGAACAAACACTATTCAAAATGCATTGTAAGCTAGCTCAAAGTACATAGGAATTCCAATAGCAATGGCCTCTTGTCTATTATGCACGTAGCAATGAAATAATTAATGAAATATCATAATAATAATCTGAGCAATATATTTGGAAGTGAATCTAGGGCAGGGGTGCTCAAACTTGAACTGCTTATGATCGACTCTGAAAGGCTGCAAGTATTTGTGATGCAGGGTTGTCGTACATACACGATACATCCTACCTACCTACCTAGATAGGGTGTACTGTCGCATATCGTAGATATTAGCTTTCCGGGCAATATACATTGTTTTAGTCAAGGTTTGGGTTATGTTTAGTTAGGTTATTCTTTATAATAAATGAAATAACTCATAGTTATTTAAAAATGCGAGTTTAATGGTTGTTACAAAACAAAAGAGTTACATATGGTGTTGAACTTAACTAAGGAGTGACTTTAGATGTTGGTGCGTGACACTGCATGTTCTCGGGATACTTTTCATGAGATAGTAAGTAACCAGTGAGAGCTAATCGCAAGTATGATGACATATAATCGTCAGTTAGTCGATTGCGATATTTTGACTTAATTATCTTCATTTCGGAAAATGCAGACTCGTACAAGTAAGTTGACCCAAACATTGCCGTCAGTTGAAGGGCGATTTGACTTAGATTCGGATAGTTATAAAACACCAGAAATTTGTATCAGATGCTGTAGCTTTGAGATGTATACCTGATATAACTGCACCAAGTCATTTTCAATAGAACATGAGTTCATATTAAACTTACTAACTATTTCAGTAGCTGATTCCTCATTGCTTTTACACGAAAAAGAATTACTCATAAACGATGCTATATTTGCCAATTTGCTGCAATCATAAGAACTCATTTCGAATTGTCCCAGAATATTTGATAATTCAGCCTCATACGTATTCAACTGAGGCGGAAAATGTTGCAGATCCTTTCTTTTCAGTTGATCTATCATAAGTTGCAATTTACTTTTGAATGCGTTCACTGTGCTAATCATCTCAATAGTTTTTCCTTTTCCTTGAAGCTCCACGTTAATAGTGTTTAAGTGCATTGTGATGTCAGTCAAAAATGCCAAATCAGTCAGCCATTTTTCGTTTTCCAACATCTGAGTGTCATCACCTCTTTCGTCTAGAAAAGCTGTTGTTTCGGGTATTAATTCTTAAATCTTTTCTAGAAATATTCCGTGACGTTCGTGTGAAGAACTAAATCAATGTGTTTAGCTGACTCCCTATCTTCCAACTGCAACTTAAAGAGCCACTGTTGCAAGCTACGTGCACGGATGGAATTTACAATTTTTGTGGCAATGTCCATAATTTCGCCCGTGTTTAAAATTTTTGAACACAAAACTTGTTGATGTATAATGTAATGGAATGAAAAAATTAAGGGAATGCCACAAAACCGTTTTTGTTTATGGTTATAGCTGGTGCTCCATCAGTTGTAATGCACACTAATTTATATCTTGGTAGCTTGTATTTTTTCACAAAATTCAAGAAAACGTCATATATATCTACCATCCGAATAAAAATACACAGCTGGGCTCTATTAGCATATATGATATCTGTTTCATTTTTAAAATCTCCAAATAGAGTCTCACCCGTTTCAATAAATGCTTCTTTCACAACCGATTCATCTTCAGATGGTTTCTGGTGCTTCGCCAATATATGAGATATTTTAAATGACGCGATCTTAGCAGCTTTTGATTGTTTGGCTGGTCTTGTGAACAAGGTGTTTTCTTTTTCAACCAAGATATCAAATGGAGTACTTTTCGTTTTCTTAATTCACTCTGTGGCGGAAAATCCTTTTCATAGTTATTGTCTAACGTCTTATGATGCCTCTCTGAGTTACGACGCTTAGGTATTGCAACTGACGCACGACAAATAAGAAAAATGCTCTTATCCCACGCCATACAAAAGAAGAATACTTCCTCCCAATCATTATTAAAATGAAACGTTTTAGATTTCTTCGCTGCACTCATTTTGTACTATTAAATAATAAACATTGTATCGACGTAGTATTGCCCTCAAGTTACAATTCAGAATGACTCCAACTCCTGCAGGCGCAACATTTATATCGGCGTGAACGAAAGTCTCGAATGTTCCCGTCAAACGCGCCGCCCGAAATTTCTAGAAAAGGGGCAAGAATAAAACACGCGACTTTTCTTTGACAAGTACCTCGCGTTCCTTTTATATGGCCGCCTTTTTCCGCTAGCAGAGTGTTATTTTATTACATAATAAATTTTTGTAGTTTAATAACCTACTCATTAAAACTTTTATCTTTTGAAATATACTCAAAAAGCACCTGCGATCGACTGTTTGAGCACCCCTGATTTAAGGGATGACCACGAATAAAGGCTGCCAACAATCAATATAATGCAATTCTTACGAAGACCTCCTGAAAGAAGCGATGAGGTTTTGAAACTTGGTGGAGATGGAATGTCGAAGTTCGCATGTGGATTTATTGCAAACAGAGTACAAAAATAAAGCAATTATCATTCATTCACGTATATTTATGCCATTAATACCGAGAGCTGTACATAATGAAACAGATTCGCGCAATATTTCGAGGTTGATCTTGATCTTAGTTGAATAAACGAAGCATGCAAGGAAGACGACATTTTTCAAGAAGAGATACTCGCTTATAACACATCAAGAAATTTGACCCACCAAATTTAATTTGAGAATCATATCTCAATATAGATTAGAAGTGAAATATATCGCTTTATGTGTAAACACAATGAAGACTTTCAGGATCCAAAGCAGTGGGATTAGTAGGTGACACTCTATCCTGATTATGTGAATGGGTGTGCTATACGAGATCAAACGAGACGAAAACTGCAGTCTATAGATCTTATTCTCTTTCATTCATGATATTATAATGATAGATGAATCCGAAAATCAGCTCCTTCAGGAAAGGATATTTAACTTTCTACAAAGGGTGGAATATTGTTCCCATTCCTCAATGTGTCTACATATATATCGATAAATTTCGCATGTTATCATAATGGTTAGCAGCCAGAAATCTCTCTTAAATAATTCGTGTGTTTATAAGGCTAGTGTCCTGTAGAATTCTCTTTCATCGAACATCTTTCCGATAACTTACAATTCGGCCCTCTTCAAGAAGAGAGTAGATAAACACATTAAATCCATTCAGGCGGCCATAGCTGGGGCATGACAGGCCCACGAGTTGAGAATAAAAAATAAGAAAAAGGAACAGTTCTTTGAGCTGAAGAAATATTAGGGTATTTCCACTTGTAGCGATTGTTTTTGTTGATGTCCAAGTAACAACCGCCAACATGAATTTTTTGTTCTCGCAATATGAAAGGCATTCCAATCTTCAAAGACTGACGTGTCCCTTTTTTCCATTGTCGAAAATGTTCAACGAATAGTTTACATATACACATATTGGTATCATATTTCAATTCGATTTACGCTGATCTTTCAGTATGTATCGACCACAAACCGTTTCAGTAAATTGGATAAATCCCGAAGCATATATAAAACATATTTTCATTCATTATATTTTGCGAAACGTAAGCTAAGTGTTTTTTCTACAAATCAAACAGTCATCAACTGACATCTTACCAACTAAAAACAAATAAAGCTATATTTGAAATCATGTGAGTGACAGTTAAAAAGCTCAACAAATTTTCTTATGAAAATGTGGGAATGAAAACGTCTTAGAATACGCAAAGATCTAAACTTGGAAATGTTTCGAGAGAACGAGATCTGTTGAAAGTCGAGAAGTTCTTGCGGAATAATGAGATTTGTCACGCCAAATGCTTCCTAATAAGTGAAGATACGTGTTTGTTGGGGTGTTCATCCAGTTTAACTGTGAATGCCTTCAGATTTAGTTAGATCAGCTTCAGTTTCCCACACATTTCTATAAATTCTGATAACTCTACATTCGAAAAACAGAACACAATCTATTCTGATAGTACTGAATTTTCCAATAGAAGAAATTGAAGAGGAAATCATGAAAATGACAGAGTATATATGAAACTCATTATATCCAATATTAACTGGCACTATAATTATACTTATACTGAAAGAAATCATTTCAAGAATATAGGGTGGGCCAGAGAAAACCGGACAATATTTTTTCCGTTATAACTTTCGCAATTTCAGAGTTAGATCATTCGTTCTCACTTCATTCGAAAGCCAAAGGACTGGGTTTTCCAGAAAATGTATAGAAATTTCACTTTCGATGAATTCCAATATGGCTGACTCATTCGATATTTTCGAGATTTTCAGCTGAAATCGAATTTTTTTTTTCACCATGGCGTTGGCACTCCTAAAGTTGTTGTGTTTTTCATGGATGTTCTAAGAGGACAAAGAACCATTTTTACTAAAACCAACCTGAAATTTGATCTATGGTCGAATTCAAAATGGCCGACTTCCTCAAATGTTAACAACTTTTCCCGCGCATTTAAAAAGTTTTCGCGGTCGAAATGAATCAGCTGTGTGATTCACTCACTAGATTGAACCTTTCCCATCATTTTGAGGGGTCGAACTCGAGTATTGATTCAGAATTATACCAATTGTCGTCAATAAATTTTTTTCTTCTTCACCGTCATATGCGCCTCCCGTTGTGAAACCTCTGAACATAGAATGCATGCATTAACTCTATGATATAATGAAATGTCAACGAGTTTTAGACGACATCTGGTTTGACCTCGATTTTATCTTGGTGCTTGTTTTTGACGTTTGAAATTGTTAATAATGGTTTTAACAAATGAGGATTACGCCAATTTCCACCCCCTAATTACAAAAGAAGTACAATCTATGATCTTGAGGAAAAATTGCGGATAACAGGGTCATTAGGAAGAAGACCAAGTACTGGTGCAGCTAGAACTGTTAGAACACAGGTACTCGCCTTTAACATAATCTGTTTGAAGCATCAACTTTATATTTTTTGTATTACAAACTCAATTGACCATTTTAGGATAACATTCAGCGAATTTCTGCATTAGTAGTCAGCCCTATCGGAACTGCAGGAACCAGTTTGACTGTTTCCCAAATGTCTCATAGAAGCCAAAACTCAAAAACCTCTATAAGAAGAATAATAAGAACCGATTTTTGCTGAACCACCTTGCGAGTAAGACAAAGCTTCATCAATAATAGGTTCTAATCTTTAATCTACAGATCTCTCCAATATGTTGAAAGCACCAAAAAGTATACTTATAAGACGATGGCAATGGTTTAGTTGTTGAATATATCAGCATGGAATGAGTTCTATGCTTATTATAATGCATTAATGCCAAACCAATAATTCTAATATGCACTCAATAGGCGAAATTACTATTTGAATATTTAATGATATTGTTAATAGATATATCTTGTGGAAATTCATCTTTATATAAATAAAATGATACATTTTTGTCCTTTTTACAAGTTTATTTTCACAACAAACGACGTGAATTTTTGATTTGTCAATGTCCAAACTTTCCAACAGATTTATTGACATTTATTGCATTTGTGGAGGATTTTTATAGTATCTAAAGTACTTATGTGATTTCTACATTTTATGTGTTCAACAACTGAAGACTTTTTATCTGACGAGAGATGAATCTATATTCCAAAATGCGACGTGTTAATCCTACGTAAGCTATTGGGCATTCATATACACGGTGCTGCAACGAAAACTAAACAGACTCTATTTCTACCAAGATATTCATTTCTGATCAAAACGCAAAAACAGGACAAATTTTGTTTGAAGGGGGACATCTTTTGGGGTACAAAACTTTCCTGAAATATCAACCCCCTAAGCGGGGATTGTAATCCTTGAACATTTTGAATGGGGAAGATGGGTCTAGTGATGACTCAAAAGGAAGGTGGTATTTTTGTCTAGATTGCCTTGAACGAATTTCCATTTTTAATTGAAAACTGTAAAAGATACAGGGTGAGCAACTGAAAGATAAGGAAGACTCCTTGAGACTATTCAAGTTTCAGTGAAGTAAAATGGAACAGATCCATGCTGATAAATGGCAGTCATCATCAAGTACCATCCTTATCTCGAATTTCAATCCCTAGAGCAGGGGTGACCACCCTTAAAAATTTGAGAGAGGGTAGATGGATCGAGTGATACCTCTAAAGAAAGGTATAATCTTTGTCTGCATCCCTGTGAACGAATTTCTATTTTCGATTGAAAACTGTAGAAGACACAGAGTGAGCTACTGTAGAATAGAGGAGACTATCTATCGCCCTGAGCTATTCAAGTATTAGTGCAAAAAATGGAACAGATTCATTCCAGATCATCTTCCGAAACACTATCTATTTCAGTTTTCCGCACTAATACTCCAATAGTCTTGGGGTCATAGTCTTCTCTATGAGGCTGAGTCTGTATCTTCTACAGTTTTCAATAAAAAATGAAAATTCTTTCACAGGAATGCAGACAAAGATAATACCTTTCTTTCGAGTTATCACTCGACCCACCTACCCTCCTCCAAATTGTCAAGGGTTGTCACCCCTGCTCCAGGGGTTGAAATTCGAGATGAGGATGGTAATTAATAATGACTGTCATTGATCAGCATGGATCTGTTCCATTCTACCTCACTGAAATCTGAATAGTCTCAGGGAAATAGTCTTCCCTATCTTTCTGTTGCTCACCCTGTATCTTTTGGAGTTTTCAATTGAAAATGAAAATTAGTTCAAGGCAATGTAGACAAAGATACCATCTTTCTTTTGAGTTATTACTCAACCCATCTTTCTTATTCAAAATGTTAAAGGATTGCAACCCCCGCTTAGGGGGTCAATATTTTAGGCAAGTTTTGTACCCCAAAAGATGTCCCCCTTGAAACAAAAATTGACTTGTTTTTGTGTTTTGATCAGAAATGAATATCTTGGTAGATATAGAGTCTGTTTAGTTTTCGTTGAAGCACCCTGTATGTATATTCAGACTATATTTCTGTATATTTTTATATTTCAGACTATTTTTATGTGTTTGTTTTTGATTAGCTTCGAATAGTAAGTTACTTATGCTCGGATGACTGGAAAATTAGTTTGTTGAATTAAATTAGGTGAGATGATTGCTGATATTATCAGAGAGGAACGAATATAAGTAAGACATGCGTATTTATTTTCTGGTTTTTCTAAAATGGAATAAAGAAAATTGTTTTTGTTTTCTTATGTGGAAAAATTGGAATATTATTATTTTATGCAGTTTTCTTAATCATAGTGATTTCTGTCTTAAAGTCTATTATCGATAGGAGAATGGAAAATACCTTGTGAATCGTTAAATTATAATGTGCAGATTCATGTGTAATGTGGTTAAGAGGATCCATTGGGATTATTGAGTCTGTACATGTTATGTCAAGAAAGTTTATTGAATTGTTCCGTTCAATTTCAGCAGTGAAGAATATTTTATTATGCATGTCTATGCAAGTACGAAAAAAATGCATACAAACAGAAGGAGCGAACTGTATAAAAAAACGATATCGCTCTGTCAAAAAATCACACACACACAAATTTATAAAGACACCTACCTGGTCGATGTACACTTCTATGTATCAAAGGCCCTCTCTCAGCACAGATTGAACTCAAGGATTGTTGTAGATTTATATTATGAACAAAATGTTTTTCAATGATTTTCAATCGATATCGGAAACACCACAGTTCATGCGATCTGTCGTTTGGATACTGAGCTCGCTACCCGCACATGTCTATTCACCGGTGCCCATTAATGAAAATCTGTGTGTGTTTTGGCATTGGGGAATTTTGAATTGAACTTAAATCTACTTGCATAAACATTCCGGCCGCCAAACACGACAGTGTTTAACTAAAATAAGTTGAATATGCTTTAGAAGCAGAAAGAGAATAATAATAATTACCACACAATTGTTATTAACCCCTGTATCCCTAATATAATATAAAGAATGAAATCGAAAAGAAAAGACTACTACTGAAAAAGAAAAAAAATTGAAATAGGTGATTGAACGTTCCAGTTATCAGCCAGAGGTAAGGGACATACCTTAACCACAGGCCTACAACATTCACCTGCTGCAGTTTTCATGGTTACTACCCGTATTTTTTCGTCATTTCCTGGATGTATTTTGAGTACCCTTCCTAACACACATTGCTGTGGTGATTTCAGTTCATTCCTTATGACTACAATGGTATTTTCTTTTATTTCGTTACTCAGTTCAGTCCATTTGAAGTGCTACTGCAGAAGATTTAAATATTCTAAGTGCCACTTTTTCCAAAAATCAGTTCGCATTCTCTGAAGCAAAAGCCACCGCGATAAAATTTAGTTTTGCGTTAAAAATATCTGGTTCTGGAATGGGACTGAGTGGTTGAAGGGTTAGGAAGTGACCTGGAGTTAAGGGGAGAAGATCGGTCGGATCGAGACTTTGTGCATAAAGTGATCTGGAATTTAGAACATACTCTACTTAGCAAAGAAACGTGTGAAAGTTAATCTCTGATCTTCAACTGCTTTTAAGAGATGAGACTTAACGGACGTTATACCAGCCTCACTAAGGACATCGTCAATGAATTGCAAACCTCTTCTGAATACTTACGAAGTAAATTACTCGCGCCAACAAAATTTGTTCCACAGTCTGAATAAATTGAAGCAACTCTACTTCGTCGCGCAACAAACCTCTTGAAGGCTGCGAGAAACGTATCCGATGACTAGTCCGAAGCTAATTCCAGGTGAATTGCTTTTGTCGCAGTCCAAACAAATACACAAGTATATGCCTTATACACCTAAGTACCCCTATATCAACCCATAGTGACAAAAAACGGACCAGCATAATCGATGCATACATGAGAAAAGGCTTTCAGTTGTGAAATTCGGTAACTTGGTAAATCAGCCATAAGCTGAACGGAAACGAAAACATCGAATACAGGAAGAAACGACATGACAGATTGCTCGACGAGCTGACAATATCCAGTACTGCTGACGAAGAAGATAATGTAATGTATTTAGACCAGGATGGAGATATTTCAAATGTGTGGATTCAACTACGAGATCAGTGAGTCGATAAGAACGAGGAAGTAAGACAGGATGTTTAACATTATATGAAAGCTCAGAACTTTTTAATCGGCTTCCGGCTCTGATGCACTCATACTTGTCAATGAAGATGGATAATTTTCAAAATGTCTTAGGAAGAAGTTGGCCTTCTTTAATATTGCGAATGATATCAGGAAAACTTTTCATTTGAACATGACGAACGAGAACAAGAATTGAATGATGAAGCTCTTCTTCTAAAATTAAAGCCGATAGAGAAGTTTTCCGAAATTTTGCAATACAACGGAACAAGTATGCAATGATTCTCAGTATTTTCATGAATGGGGGTGAGTATAAAATGTTAGGAGATTCAACAACGATATTCAGAGAAATCATCTTCTCTTTCTCAGAAATCACGTCTGTATCTATGTCAGTAGCAATACCACCAATATAACTTGGTCAATGGGCTCTGGATAGGCGAAGGAAATCTGGACCATGCCACCAGAGTGATTCCCCAAGAAGATCTCTGGGCATCGAACCACGCGATGCAATATCATCGAGGATTTTTCTGAAGGAACGTAGTGCCACTTGTGAAATGGAATTGAATCCTGTTCATGACTTACTCGGTTAGCCACAAACGTTTTCCATCTGTGTGGCGATGAGGCTAACCAGACAAGGACCACCTGGGAATCACACCATGCAACTACTGCATCGAAACTTAGTTGACTGAATGCATTTTGAACAAAAGAAACTAATCAGCCAGAAGAAAAGTACCACAAAGTTCAAGTTCGGCTACTGATATAGTTTTTAATGGCGCAACTCTACTCTTTGCGTAAAGTAAATTAGTGTATACGGCTCCACTAAAAGTTTTTATTCGAACGTAGACGATACCTGTACCCTGCTATAGATGCGTCTATGAAACCATGGAGCTCACAACGATATGCTTCATCACATAGAATTAACCCAGGTAAACGTATTTCTGACAATCGTGGGAGTTCTTCTTTGAATTTCATCCAGGTTGGGAGAATATCTTTGGGAGTATCTCATCCCAACCGGTCCTAGCCGACCATTTCTGCATCAAATTCTTGACCAAAAATGAAACGGGAGAACAAAAACCAAGTGGATCGAACATCGTAGCAATTTGAGTTTAGTATTCTGTTGATCATCAGAACTACAATGAAAGGAAAAGGTATGCGTTTTCGGATCCCATCGCATACCTAGCACTTTCACAAAATAAGGTTCGGTTTTGTCAAGATAAATTTGAACATCTGAAGTTGGAACAGAGGACAACAATTCAACTCTGTTACTTGCCCATTTTCCCAATTCAAGCCCCCAGATCCAAGCAACCCAATGATATCTGACTGCAGAGCCAACGCCGACTCAACCGAATCGTGTCTTGCAAATATATCGTCAACATACGAGTTTCTTAGTATAGCTTTGGAAGCTCTGGGAAATTTGTCGAAATTCACTTCAGCGAAATCTTTTAGAATACGAATACCTTGAACGAAAACCATAAGTTACCGTTTGTAATGTGAGAATTTTGGGTTCAGGTTCGTCAGGAAAATTTAAATACAATATTTTGGAAACGAGTGTCAGAGGGAGATATTGGTAATTTTGAAGTTTGTGTCCTGTAAGGAGAGTATCATTCAATGATTTTCCATTGGACCTACAGCTGACCCATCTAAAACAACCCTAATTTTCGAATCAGAAGAAAACACACAACTATGTGGAAGGAAAGTACAATCTTGAATTTTGTTAGCAGGAGGCATAGGTATCATATTCATGTGGCCTTTGTCCAAATAATCTTGCATGAATCGTGCATAATTTTTATGAAGGCGGGGATTTCTTTTCATAGGAGATTCTAATTTTCGGAAAAGAGAAACTGCAATGGAAAATGTATCCCCCAAATAAGGTTCATTATTTTGGAAACAAGATTCAGAATCATCTGCCAGAAGTATCTATTGTAGTAATGTTCGAAAATACACACACTGTTTTTTCTTCAGTTTGCGAGGAACATGCAAATTAGGGTATTCAGCATTAGCTTAACCCTTTTCTTCAAGAACTTTACTTCCTTTCAAGATTTCAGTGAAAAATTCAGAGCCAAGGAGTAGATCTAGAGAATGGTGAACATAGAAATGAACGTCCGATAATTTGAGATTCTGCAGATGTTTCCACTGACTTATATCAATATTAACAGAAGGCATGTTGGAGCATAATTTGGGTAGAACAATCGTATCTAGATTGATTTTAGGGTCTTTTTAACCTTGAGGCTTTATTATACACTCAGTGATACCATTTGAAGACATGGAGCTGATTTCATTCAAGCCTTGAATTGGAACAGAAAAGCGTTTTCTAGTGAAGCCTTACCTTTTTAAACACGACTCAGAAATGAAATTCGCTTGACTTCCGAGAGAAGACGAACAGGAACATAGTTGCCAAATTTATAACGAATATCTACGACTGCGGTTGCCAATAAGACTATCGTGTGATTTGAATGCGAAATTATCGAAACTTTAGCTGAATTATTTTGTATAACACCAACCGACATTGTTTTGAATTATCCGAAATAATTTGAGGAAGATCAGAATTAACTACTTTAGAACTAGAGTTTCCAGAGAAACTATTAGAAAGATTCACGCCATTTTTCTGCACATGCAGAAGCGAATGATGCGCAGCGAATTAGCGAATTAACAGTTTTCACAAATGTAGAAGTAGGCTTACTATGATAGAATGAGCTAAAATTTTTTCTTGAAGAAGTGAAACTATTCATTTTATTATTTTTAGATTGATTATTCTGAATTGACGCTAATGCTTTGCATTGGTTTTCTATGAACTTAAAAGGATCCTCGTATCTTGGCATTTCCCTGTCTCCTTTGAAAACCTCGACATCCGTACGCATATTTGTATCTATTTCTTGAAGGAGTTGATTAAATAACAAAAAATCCCAAGCATCTATTTGAAATCCAAGAACTCTTAAAACAGCTATGTTTTCCGAAAATTTATCCAAAAGAAGTTCCTTGCCACTTTCTTTTCCCAACGTCACCCTATTCAAGTTTACTGCAGCCTCTTATTATTATAACTTTTGCAAAGAGAATAATTATTTGCAGTCAATGATATAGTTTTGGGAAGATTCAGTGGATCTTTTTCGACAAATGAAAAAATGAATGTTGGACAAGTTGCTGTTTTCGTGAATCAAACTTTCAAGGAGATCTATGAAGGTTTGCCAAATACTGAAATGCCATCAAATAAAGGAATATTTAATTGAGATAATTTTACATTGTCTTTTTGATTCTGATCTGACGAGGATTGAGTACTAGTGTTCACTGAAATTAAATCATCATAAAGTGCCTTAGCTGAATAATAAAAACTGTCTACTTGTTTTCAAATAACATCTTCCCATGCGAAATCATCTCCTTCCGCTAATGCACCTATATATTTATATTATAGTAGTTTGAAAATCTTTGTAAATATTTTCCAAGTCTCAGCTCTCATCAGCTCGAACTTTCAACTGCGATTACAATGCAGAATCGGTTTTGCATTGCACCGCTAAAGTATAAGTTTCAGTAATTCTATTAATTTGAATTTTCTTCTTTTCGATATACTTATTTTTACATCTTGCTTCAAGAATGAAAACTATTGAAAGTATGAGAATGAACGGATATTATAATGCAAGTTTGATAGACTATGTTGCTTCAAACGTCTAAAACGAGAACTATATTTCTGAAATTGCAAACGATTTACCGAAAAAATACAATTCTTATTGATGATGAATCAATTCAAAATAAACCTTAGAATGAAAAGGAATGAATTAAAGCAAATACGAAAAAGTGCAAAAAAAAATAATTATTTGTTTTGTATGTCTCTCAACATCTGGCCGCCGTGTGTTACCTGATTGCGATAACGAGTTAAACACAACGTATTTTTCATTTTCGACTAAATTTGATTATTTGAATAAAAATGAGGAGAAGGCAAACTGAAAGAATCGAATATTTTTTCATGAATTATTTTAAACAAAGCTACTATCCGGCCGGAATGACCAAAAAATGTCTATGCAAGTACGAAAAAAATGCATAAAAACAGGAGGAGCGGACTGTATGAAAAAACGATATAGTTCTGTCAAAAAACCACTCACACAAAAATTTTTAACAACACCTACCTGGTGGATGTACACGTCGATGTATCGAGGGCTCTCTCTTAGCACCGATTGAACTCAAGGATTCTTGTCGATTTATATTATGAACGAAATGTTTTTTAACGATTTTCAATCGATATCAGAAACACCACTATTCATGCGATCGGTCGGTTGCAAACTGAGCTCGCTCTCTGCACATGTTCTTTTTCACCGGTGCCCACTTATGAAAATTTGTGTGTGTTTTGGCAGGCGGGAATTTTGAATAAAACTTAAAATCTACTTGCATAAGCAATGTATTTTATTTAAAAAAGTGAAAAATAGCCTATTCGTCTATTTGAACCTTGAAAATCTATAGTGAGTCCGTAATTTATTTGAAAATTTTCAAATATCTATCACATTCAGAATGTAGCAAGAAGCAACTTATTCCAATAAACCCTCAAGCTCCAAAAATATACGGTTCTACAACGACACAAAGCGATAAACACATAAACATAACCTGAAGGTAATTAAGCAAGCTCCTAAGACCGCAAATTCATGGAAATCGCTTTCAAGAAATTGAAATTGAATTCTATAAAAACAAAATACATTCCTCATAAAAATTCACAATACTTCAAGGACACTACTATATAAGCTTTTAGGTTGGCCATTCAAGAGTCGCTTGGTACCTTTCAAAAGTGTGAAATAAGAAGATCTGCAAAAAGAATGAGTTTCTGGAAAATATCAACAATTTTCGAGTTAATGAAAAATTAAAAAATGTTACCATCTCCAAACATTCGCGAAGAGACCAATCAACGAGCATTGAATGGTTACTAATCATTTTCAAAATCGAGTGTTTCCTCCTCGGCCCCTAATTACTGCCGGTATACGTCTCGGAAGCCCCTCAAACAAATTTTGGATATGCTCTTGTGTCTCTGTGTTCCAAATTTCAGGAAGCAGATTTCCTAGTTGTTGGAGTGTTCTACATGGCATCCTACGTTGTTGAATTTGCCACCCCATGTTGTCCCAAACATGTTCTATGGGATTCAAGTCGGGACTTCCGGCTGGCCATCTTGAAATATCAATTTCGGCATTTTGCAGAAATTCTTTAACTACTCAAGCTGCATGATACCGAGCATTGTCATGCATATAAATGAAGTTTTGCCAATCAATTGGCCAAGGGGTACAACATAAGGTGCAAGGATATCTGCGATGTATCTGGCTGGTGTCACTTTTTCATAATTCACTAGCACTAACTCAGTTCGACCATGGAAAGAATTGCCTCCTCACACCAATATTGAGCCCCCTCCGAAATTTTCGATTTGCCGGATATTGCATTGCTGATACCGTTCCCTTGGTCGTCTGTATACAGGAATGCGTCTATCTTTTGATACTAGACAGAACCTGGAATCGTCGTAAAAGAGAACATTCGACCATTCTGGAATACCCCAATTTGCATATTCCCTCGCAAACTAAAGTCTTGCAACTCGATGCTCTCTGGTGAGACGCGGGCTGGTAGAAGCCACCCTTGGTCTGACATCGTGTTCTCTAAGCCTGTTCTAACAGTTTGCAATGAAATATGCACATTTTCTGGAAAGTCCAAGTTCATTTTGTAGCATTCTAGTCGTACAGTGGCAAACTCTTAGTGCAGTTAAACGAAGCCAACGATCATCAACTGGTGTTGTTATCCGATTTCTTCCCTGTCTGGCCCTTCTTCCATATTCCCCTATTTCGTGGTACCGATTAATTGCTCTTGAAATAGTGCTTTGGTTAACATAAGCCACGTAACATTGGCTTCGTCCCTCTTCTAGAAGTGTTACAATTTTTACCCCTTCTTGATCACTCAAATAGCGTCCAGGACGTTCAGCAGCCATAACATTAAAGTCAAAGATTCGAAAATCAACAAGAAACACAGAAAACTTGCATTAATTTAGCGTGAAGACTGAAGAGAAATTGAATGAATACCGATAGTCAAATAAACTCATTCCTGTTTCAGACGTGTTTGAGATCATATCGAAACAAATGTTACTACATAGATGAGATTTTTCTTCCCTCATATGTCCAAAACCATATGTTGATGAAGAAACTGCGATCGAGTTGCTCAATCGATTGTGGAATTCAGAATACCAAGTGATGCGACAATTTTTGTGGTGTGTATATATCACGTTTAGGTCGCGTCATAGCTGTAGGCTATTTAATGAAGACAAATATGTTGTTAGAATTGGGGATAATATAGTGGAAACTGTTGATGTAATCAAATATCTGGGAATTCAATTAGATCCACAGCTGAATTTTACCTCTCATGTTTCATATATGTGTAAGAAGATCGGTAAGAGAATCGGTTACTTTCGTCAAATAGCTAAGAAAATTTCTGCCTGGGCAAGAAGAGTTCTTTACAATACAGTGGTTCATCCGCTGTTCACATACTGTTTATCGCTAATGATTTCCTGTAATAAGGATGATATAGAATGACTTCAGGTTTCATAGAATAAGGCTATGAGAGTTTTGTTGGGATGCAGTAGGTTCATAAGGGTGGCTGCTATGTTGAGTTCTCTAAAATTTATCTGTGTACAGAAAATGATAGAAAAAGCCAGTTTAATATTCATCTTTAAAATGAAAAATAATCTTGTTGCTCCATGCTTATCACAGTTTCTTGTGAAAAATCAACTATGATGTATTATAATTTGAGAACAGGCGAAAATTATTATATCAAGCATCAGATGAGAGATTTTGAAAAACTCTGTGGAGTGATGGTTTGAAATTGTTCAATCAGTAGCCACTGTGAAAACTTCCCAGACTGTTCAGAGCTCGACTGAGGGCAACATACTCTCAAAAATCATTTGGATATATTTCTATTTATTTTTTGTAAAGGGATTGTAGAAACTAAATTCTTATAATAGCATTTGCAAATTAAATTAAATTTCATTTCATTTTTTCCACAGTGGGAACTCTTTTCCTGAAATAAAAAGAATGCCCAGTTTTTCGGATAGTATTCCTAAAGTCTTCATCAATAACCATTCGGAGCCTTCCTGGAGAAGTTTTTGGAGGTTTCACTATAAATCCATTTTCAGATTTTCTTTCCTTGAGAAGCTTGTATATTGTAGACTGACCTATTTCCGTCATCTCAGTACACATTTCAACATTTTAATCGATTGAAGGTAAATGGCCTTGATGGCTTAAAGCATCATATACATTCAATATAATTAATTTTTCACTTCAGAGGAATGGTATATTTTTAGCACATTCAACCAGGTTATAATTAGAAAACTTTCCCATTATTTGTCGACTGAACAAAACACTTTCACTAACTACTAACTGATGCATACAAATGATAGAAATACTTCAAGGGCTCTTCTTAATATATATCTATGTAATGATTACCTTTCTTGGGATTGAACTATGAGAATATACTTAATAATACGCTTTAACCCTTATCCGAGTGACACGCTTATGACCATCCTTTCACCTAAAGATTTATTTGTTTTATTTTGGCTTTACCAAATCGATTATAACTGTCGAAACTGTAGGTGTGTATTAAAATAAACATTGTAGAAATCAAAAAATGATTCATTTGCTTTGTATTTTAATATTTGATATGAACTGAATTCGAAACAACATGTAGAAAAAATCTTCAATTTATCATACTGAATGGCAACATTAGAAACAAAAGACTTTTTATACAATACACTATGAAAAGAGCTGGGGAAATAGACAAAATGTAATCCGCTCAAACAATTTCAAATTCGTCTATAGTGCAGACCAACGTTGTAACCTAATCTGAATTATTATATGGATTTAGGGTATTACGAGAATGTAAAATATAAATAGGGACTATTACCGAGTTTATGGGTGGTATGCATGCAGAAATGAAATTCTCGTTATTTGCTTTCAACGCGCTCAAACTGAATTGGAATGTGTCTTTTTATCTTTTTTTCGTCATACACAATGTGAATGTGAGTGCTGGCAACCAATGTTAGTTCGAATTGGATATTAAGAGTTATTTGTCGGTTCAATGGCTTGACGACTAGTAAAATTGTTCCAAGAGTTACTTAGTCGTTCTTATAATTCCTGAAATTTCAAATGATTTATTGGAATTTCTCAATTAATCAGAAGAAGACGAATAAATTGGTTTTGGATTGATTGAAATTGTCGAGACTAGGGAGATTTGGTGAAATGTTATCTTTCTACTTATTTGTCATCAAAACAAATTTTCAGTTTATTACAACCGTATTTCGAATTAGAATTGATTGGCTTTGGGTTTCCCTATACCTAAAATGTCTGTTTTTCATTTCAACCACGATTTTTTCTAACTTTTTAACAGGGGACCCAATTCCGATGTCAATTTCTATGTTCCTATATAAGGTTATTATTTTGAAATAGCAATAACAATAATTTCGTTTATGTAGTTTGTTTTGTTGAATAAATTGGCAAATAAATACTCAGACGAAGATATGATAATCATTCAAGAAGGTTAGGATATTTAGAATTCAATGAAAAAATCGGTCTTTAGTTTTGTGGCCCATAATCCAAATCTGAATTCGTTTTGTTCCTGAAGGCGGTCGTTTTTCAGAAAAAAAAAATGAAAATTTCCTTAAAAGTCTTCTTTTCTCTGTCATTCAAACTCTTCCATTGTTTCATCAAAATACTGTCGTTAATATTACAATGGATAATATATACGCATATGTACCATCAATTAGTTCTTCAAGTTCAAATATGCTTTATTTTCTCACTAAAGGGCATTCAATTCTACTCGAATATTTATTTTCTTGATAGCTCACCAGCCGTATTTCGTTTCCAGATATTTTTGCCCCCTGAATCTAAATATTAGGCATTAATTTCACACATGTACAATTCAAAACCTACGTCACCTGATCCCGACAAAGTCTTACTATATTAGGCAATCGTCGACTAAGTACTCACTATCTCTCTAATTCATAACAAAGCGCCAATTGAAATGGAAATCTAACCGAACGTAACCTAACTAATCTAACTCAATCTAAAACCTAATTTAAATTTATAAAATTGAATTGAATAGGTTTGGTTTTAGGATAAGATTAGGTTCGGTAAAGGAAATACATTATCTTCAAGAACTCACGAAGAAAACGGTAGATGTGGAAATTGAGAAAGAAAATTTACCAGTCATGGAACGAGTGAAATGTCCTAAATGTGACAATATACTAATTCCAGATGTGGAAGACGACGATGAGAAAGACATTGGGTGTGAGAAGTGTATTAGATGGTATCATCTGAAATCTTCTTCTTCTTCTTCTTTCACAGCCTCATCTCGTCCACTGCTGGACATAGGCCTCTCTTAACCTTTTCCAATTTGACCGCCACTCCAATATCCTTTTTGACCATCTGTTGTCTGACATTCTTGCGACATGGCCTGCCCAGTTCCATTTTAAACGTGTGCCCCTATCTACAGCATCTGTAACCTTACTTCTTCTTCGTATCTCCTCATTTGAAATCCGATCTCCCAGGCTTATTCCCAACATGAATCTTTCCATGGCTCGTTGGGTTACTTTTATTCTGTTGACAGTCCTTTGAGTAAGTGTTAGGGTTTTGGAGCCATATGTCAGTACCGGAAGGACACATTGATCATAAACTTTGCGTTTAAGACTTATTGGAATATCAGACTTGAAAATGTGTCGTAATTTTCCTAAGGCAGCCCAGGTCAGTCCTATTCGTCTGCTTAGTTCACAGGTCTGGTTGTCTCTTCCAATTCGTATTTCGTGCCCTAGATATTTATATGAGGTTACAAATTGTATTTCTTTTTCCCTTAGTTTTAAGTTACAGCTGGGGACTAAAATGGTCATGAATATCATCTGAAATACACGCGATTATTATGATTAAGTTATTTCCAAAGATAAGTCTTTTGAATGTGCAGGGCCCCCGTAACCATATGTGCAAAGTGTGCAATGCACACGGGCGCCATCCTTTAGGAGCGCCAAAACCCAGGGTACAAAAAAAATATTAAAATAAAAGTTGAGAAATTAAATAGTACTAATAGTAAATTTTATTAGTATACCATCCAGTTGCTGCCGATTCCTATGTTGCGAGAACATGTCAGGCAGCAGTTTCTTGATTTATCCTGTTCAGACATGAATAACGCCTAGAGCGCTATAAAAGCGATGCATCGCCACAGGCGTTTTTGAATCAGTTAGTTCACTGGACCGTGCAACAATTGAATAGAAACAAGTAATCCTATTAATTTTTACATATAAAGTTATTTTTATTTTGTCAAGTGTGGTGTTGTGTTGTGTAATATTTTGTTTACTACTTTTTTCTAATTAAGTGCCGAATACATGCTGACTGCAATTTCAACGGCTTGATTTGTTATAAAATGGTAAGTGTTCTCTCCTTTATACTATCAACATTACCTCTATAGAAATCTGATTATAATTTATTTTTTCATCCAAATATCTCTTTATCAATTGAAATGTCATGTACGAGTTTAAAAAGTAACTGGTTTTATCCATAACTCGCTTAGTTCTTATGCTATTGATCTTTAAAAAAAACATTTTGTAGAGTTCTTTAAGGGCTATAAGATAAAATTAGTTTAATATCTTTTTCGCCTTTATTTTTGAAAGGATTTAAGCTGAAAGGGCTTGAACAAATTGATTTTAACTCAAATATGCAAACTTTAATCGGCCATATCCTACTTAATAATAATCTGCCCTATAAAAGGTTAAAAACTATTGACTAAGTAGCCACTTTTGAAGAATATTTCCTACCCTACCCACATGTTATTATTGTGGTTACTTTAGAAGTTAATTCCTAATTCCCATGAGTACTAATTATTTATTTGTTTCTTCAGGAGAGAAGGAAGAGACCTTCAGGTGCGAAGTTTCGCGAGCAAAAGAAACTGAGACTACAAGAATGGAAAAAATGGTTGCAGACTTGACGCAATAAAGCCCTTTAAAGTTTATTCAATTAAGGTTTGCGAAAGTCTTCTAGAAGAGGCTGAAGATAATTCTTTTCACATTGATGCAAGACATAAAGCGAGTTCCCTCTTAACGTGTGTACAAAATTTTCAATTTATTTGTGGAATTATTATTTGGCATGACGTTTTATTCCATATAAATATTGTCAGCAAACAAATGCAAAGTGCTACAATTGATATCAAAGTATTCCAAACCTACCTAAAAAATTAAGTTGATCACTTCCAGAAATATAGATCTGACCAATCATTCCAAGAAATTCTTGTGGAAGCGAAAGAAGTAGTATCCTCTCTCGAGATTGAAGAAGACTTTCTACCATTTACAATGGTTAGGAGGAAATTTAAACCAAAACTGTTTGACTATGAACACCGAGATGAGGGGTCTCATGATCCAAAAACCGCCTTTAAAATTAGTTTTTTCTTAAAATTATAGATCAAACTATAAGCCCTCTAAAATACCGATTTGACTTATAAAATGAGTATGATAATATTTTCGGATTTCTATCGACACATTCAAATTAAATGACAGCGATCTTTTAAAAATTGTTTTATTCTTGAAGAGCGACTGACAGATCAAGATAATAAGGATTAAGACTACAATGATCTGTTTAACGAAATTAAAGCGTTAAAGTTGTTTTCATTACCTGATGATACTGTCCCGTTAAGTATTTTACAATATATATTTGAAAACAATTTAATCTCCACCTTCCCAAACGTAAGTATTTCGCTGAGAATTCTTTTGACATTGTCTGTATCTGTAGCTTCTGGCGAGCGATCTTTTTCAAAGTTAAAAATCATTAAAAATTATTTAAGATCGACAATGATTCAAGAAAGATTGTCTCGGCTAACAATATTAGCAATTGAACAAGAAATTTTGACGGTGTAATTAATGAATTTGCAACAGCAAAATCTCGGAAAATATCGCTACTACAATAGCTATCTTTTATTTTTCCATTGCACCTAGACCTAGCTATCGTAAATGTTTTAAAATGGGTGTGAACAAGAATTTATTTTGTTATGATTTTGTTCTGTTTGTTTCATTTTGATATTTCAGTCTACAAATAAATATGACTTCGAAATTTCAGTTTTTTGCTTTACTTCAAGCACCTACCTACCTACCTCCTACCTTAAAAAAAAATAAAAAACATGATCCAAAATGCTTTAAGGGGTGCTAAAATCTTTTTTTGTTCACAAGCGCCAGTACCCCTCACGGAGGCCCTGCACTTGTGTCAGTAATTAAAATTCTAGGGTTATAATAATCATACCTGCCTCATAATCATTAAGACTTTATATTTCCCTATGGAGTAGGATTAGTCCAAATTATTTTATAGATTTGTTGCTTCAATATAACCAAAAACTTATTATTAATCAAGGCTGATCTTTAGCTTACTTAAATTCGTTCTGATTTTAGGCTTATATTAACAGAACAAATTATTGTTGAATTCAAAACGTGGAATTATTATTTACTCACTACATAGGTACCTTATTTTGTTTTAAATTTTAGTTCGATGAATATGTAGAAAAATAAATTACAGTTTTTATTTTCTTTATAGTGATTTATTAATACTAATGTGTTGATTTTTAAATAACTATAATTTTACATTATCATGAAAATATCAACCCTTAATTCATTTTCCAAGATTTTGGACGCCAAGTGGTCCAGCAAGTGGAAGCAAATTGAATTTTATGGACGAAAAGTGGGTAAATCGTCTAATTCTGAAAATTGTCTTTTTTGGAGAAAAAGCACAAAATATTTCGAACAATACTAAAAGTTACCCTAAAATAGACTATAATAATGAACACATTACATAAACTTTTCACTGAAATTAGTGCTGGGACAATCTTATTTTCTCTTTCAAACTTGCCGACTGCACTAGATGGACGAGAATAGGCGAAATGATCCTATATCTCTTCGAAAAACGCATTTCGACTGATAATTCTTTTGTTAAACAACATTAAATTCCACTCAGTGTGTTCCTACAAATCGCCGCCTATCGTTATACATGTGTTTATGCAAACAACTGCTTGTGCTAATTGACGTTATTGAATCATCGAACAAACGTTTAATTTGCATATTTTCTGTAATAACATCAACTGACCATTGTTAAGTTGTTCGCGCCTTTCCGCATTTCGTGCCAATTACTGTTGAAACTTGTATCCGGCTCAGTTGGCATAAAGTAAGTGGAAACAAATGACATGTTATAATTATATGTTTTCAATAATAAATTATAGCTGTAAAAAACGGATCATTCATCCCTTAAATAACACCTCGAATTATATTCAGGAATTAATGCAATTTTGAGAAAACTGATTTGATAATCCTAAAACAAATTTCACTTGAATTAGACTTGTTTTATGGACATTCTTTGTAATATAAACAGAATGAAACGATTTTGTCTGATTTCCACAAATTCTAATTTCAATAAACATGATCAGTTTCGACAGTTACGTCATTTTCAAGTTTCTACAGCTAACAGTTATGAGGAAGTATATGCTTACTGTATCTATTTCGAGTGTTGAATAGTGGAGAGTGATTTAATTCTAATTAACTATTGAGAATGAAAAATTTTGGATCTTTACAGAATTATCTAATTCCTCAACTTCAGAACAGATTCATTGTCCTCCTCATTACATTTGTGGAGAATTTTTGAATTATCCAATGTAATTATGTGATTGTAGATTTAATACAGGGAGTCCGTGAATTACCTATACAACGTCATACCACAGATTTTTCAGCTCGAAATAAGGCGATTTAGGCCAACTTACCTTCATAAAAAGTTTCTTCGTTTGGCCGCTACAGGTCGTCAAATCCAAAGAGTTTTTTCTTATTTTCAAATAATTCGAGAACGACTCGTTCGATATAAACCATATTAGTTATGCGTTATCGGGTGCGTTATTCATGTTTTTTAGTATTCCACTAGATGACCTCGACGTTTTACAAGTGCCCCTAAAAACTCGAACGTGTTTTTTAACAACCATAATTTGTCAACTGTCCGCGTTTGAGCAAAACTGTTTTAGACATTGGGAAGCTAGAATAATTATCAAAGTTTTCATCTCATGAGAAATTTTAATATGATGAGCGGTTCAATAAAAAAAAACAGTTTTCCGATTTCATGATTTCATTTCTTCAACCACCTAGCTAGTCAAGAATATCACATATTGACCATATTGGCTTTGGATTCGTTTCTGTAGTCTGGATGATTTTCACTTTATTATGTTAGACAACCTCTTGTTGACAAAATGATATTTTCTAGGTTGCTAAATCGGATCAAGCAAATAGGAAATTCAATGTTCAATAGTACAAAAATCAAAAAATTCGAAAAAAAGTTTTTCATAATGACTTTTTAAAAATATGAAAACAGACTGGCCAGTTGGAAACAAATTAAGAAAAATAATAATAATAAGAATAAAATAATTGTTCCTGCAAGATATCATGAATCATTGTTAGAGGAACGACCAACTGCAAACCTATACGCCGCGTGCTTAATTGTGAGTTTTTCCTCAACCACGTCCAAAATTTCTTCTTCGCTTTTAACCGTCCTTACTGTTCGTTGTCGTCCTCGATCCAAATTCCTGGGCTTGAAGGAACCATTCTCGTCTCCGCGAGATTTCCAAACGTTTGGTGGTTCGACACTATGCGCTCTGGAAATCTTTCAGCATATACTCTCCCGCTTTTACATCCATTGCCTTGACCAAATCCGTACCCTATAACCATATCAACCATGTCAGAGTACATCTCTGTGCCTAATAGTTATAAAAATCACCAAAATACCTAGGAACCATGTTGTGTAAACAATTGGTCGTCAAGCCTAATGAAGTGACAATCTGCCAGACCACAGATATAAATCCAAAGCCAACATGGTCAAATGTGATATTTTTGATTTGCTAGGAGGTTGAAGAAATGAAATCATGAAATTAAAAAACTGCTTTTTGAGGTTGAACCGCTCATCAAATCAAAATTTCTCAAGAGACAAAAAAATTTGATAATCAACCTAGCTACTCAATGTCTGAAACAGTTTTGCTCAAACACAGACAGTTGAAAAATTATGGTTGATTAAAAACACGTTCGAGTTTTTAGGGACACTTGTAAAACGACAAGGTCATTGACTGGATCACTGATAAACGTGAATAACGCACCCGATTACAGATATCAAATATGGTTTCTATCGATAGAGTTGTTCTCGAATTTTTTGAAGAAACAAAATCTTTGGATTTGGCGACCTCTAGCGTCCAAACGAAGAAACTTTTCATATAGGTAAGTTGGCTTGAATCGACTTATTTCAAGCTGAAGAATCTGTGGTATAATGTTGTACAGGTAATTCACGGACAGCCTGTATTAAATCTACGAATCACATGATTACATTGGATAAGTAAAAAATTCTTCACAAATGTAATGAGGGATGACAATGAATCTGTTCTGAAGTATAGAAATTAGATAATTCTGTTAAAACCCATTCACGGACACCCTGTATATTCAAAAACAGAGGATTTATTATCTGACGAGAGATCTTCGAATCGATTTATCTAATGTAGTTATGTGATTTGCAGAATTAATGTGCTCAAAAATTAAGGATTTGTTATCTGTTAATCCAGATTCGAAACTTCTACCAGTTTGTCCTAGTTAGCTGTTTGGCGTTCATTGCATTCAATTCTGTATATTCCAGACTGTTTGAATTTATTAGTTTTCGTTTGACATTGAAAAGTGATTTGCTTTTATGGAAACTACTGGCAAGGAGGTTTTTAAATTGCATTTAGATAAATGATTGAACATGTAATTAGATAGGGGGCTTATGTAAGTTAGACATGGGTATTTATTTTCTGGTTTTTCATATATTCCATTGTACGACACGTAGTCTTCGATTAAAAGAACGATCGTACTGTATTTCTTTTGATCTTTGAATAACCCATGTTTGAAAATTCAAAAGTTTAATTCAAGTGCAAAACAAGGGCTTTTGAGTATCACCAATAACTCTTAAAAACTTACAAAAGCAGTTCAAATTGACCACCTCCAATTCGGTTCAAGATTTCAGTCTTCTCCTCATTGATTCAACTCTTTTAAAAACACCAGGATCTGTTTTCATTGAGTTCCACGCAACGATTATTTTATTTCTGAAGTCCTCAACATTTACCGAAAACTTCAAATTTCCCTACAAGAAGAAAGCGAGGGGGTTTAAGTCTGAAGACCGTGCAGGCCAAAATTGAGGTCCACCTCCACCTTCACCAATCTAGAGATTTCCATACTCTTGAGTTAGGAGGTCACGAGCAAGCTGACTTAAATGGGAAGGTGCGCCATCGTGCATAAACCACATAGTCTGTCTTATTGCCAAAGGTACATCCTCCCAAAACTCTGGAAGTGTCACCAAAAGGTGACACGTCCCACGTAAGTCTCCCTGGTAGGCAGTCACCCACAATTCTGATCCAAACGTTCAACGAGAACTGATGTTGAAATTTGTTTTTCATATGTTGTAATATGTCGTAAAAAAATTATCAGGAGAGCGTTTTTCTTGGAAAATAATTAGAAAATTCAAAAATAGCGTTCTAGTTTCTGATTTAAGATAAATCTGCGTTGTGGCCATACGCGCGGCACTGGTGAGTCCAGAATATTGTTTTGTATTGAAAATTATACGTCTTTGATTTTCGACAACCCCCAAATTTTAACTTAATAGCGGTTAACAAAATATTCAAATCTAACTGCATCTTTCGATTAGACTTTAACACCCTGTTAATATGAAGTTTTTCATGACGTGTCTTTTTTAAACACCTTGTATAGCGCTTCTACATCGGGACCGAATGTACCGATGGAATTAACAGACCTAAAATGTTCAGAACCGAATTTTTTTATGGATTTTTGACCCTCATTACCCGAGAGGGATTTTACATGTCTCCAAGAGAGTGAATGAAGAGAAATCAGATATTGCTTCGAACGTATACAGTGAATACAAGTAACACAGACAAGAATCAACGAATATAATAACTGCCTTAAAACTACTTGTTGAAAAAGGATGAATATACAAGGCATCGAGCCACAATCCTTTCATATTGAAACTTCAAATGTAACTATTCCTGAAGTAGGTAAACGAGAACTAGCTTCCTAACAACTTCGTTCAATTGCTTTTAGTTAATTAGAACTGATCCAAATCTCCCTCATCTCTCAATTCATTCATCCCAAACGCGAATTTAATGAAAACGAATCTGCAACACAAGAAAACCTCATTGCAGTGTAGTCTCAGAACTTTTCCGCAGTTAACGTTAAAAACTTGGAAACTCAAAACAATATTACCCTTAAGAACGATCAATAGACGTCTTTAATGGTATTGAAACGTTCAACCATAAACAATTTGCTCTAAAGCATTCCTTCGGACAGTCCTCTTTACTCTGCTTCACAAACTCTAGATGTTATAAAATTCGACTGTCCGAGACAGTTGCAGTGGCGTACGCGAATTGAGAAAACGGGTAACGTTCGATATTTAAAATATCTATCACTTGTGATGTTGAACAAGTTTTATCGAGAAGATTGGAAAAATGTGTTATACTTTTTGGGCGAGAACATGTAATCTTTTGATGATACTTTTTTTCATCTCAGTCGAACTGCACTGAGTTGCCACTGTGAGCAATATGTCCTTGGTATGTGAAATTTGTAAAGAGAAACTCGGCAGAAGAAATTCAATGTGAGAACTGCGAATTATGGTATCATAAAGATTATACGGTTATTAGAAAGGATGAATTCGGCGGAGTGAAGGAGGGGAAAGGTGCAGTGGCGGTGCACTCCTTGTCGTGGGTATTATGTTTCAAAGGAACCTGCAGATGGGTCAGTTAATTTGTCTAATTCCAAAATTACTCTGGAAGATATAATGGAAAACTTGATGGTATGGAGAAAATGTATGGTCGCCTGTTGAGACGATTTGATGAACAGGTTAAAATTAACGAATCGCTCAAATATGGGCACAATGCAGTTAAGGAGGAATCGTTGGTATTGAAGAATAAGGATACTACCTGCTCTGAGGAATTTATTACTGAATACAAATTCCAAGAACATTTTAATTTTCAACTTGAATGAGTCGTCGCATAATAAACTGGAGGAACGTATTCGTTATGATGTTGACGAAGTAGTGAAATTTGTATCTTTGGCCGGAGTTGACGTAGGTGACGTTGCTAAAGTTTTACGCCCAACAAAGGCTATCTTCAAAAATCCTGAAGCTGTTATAAATTTACTAAAGCAAAGGTCAATAATTATCGGTTTGTCTACTAATAATAGAATATCCTCGTGTACTGATGAGACAACTAAACAGAGAAACTACTTCTCTAATATTAGGAGCGTACTGAAACAGCGTCAGTAGTCTGGCTGACTTGACCATTAGATTTCTCAAGGAAATACCCACAGTTAAGATTCAGAATCAACAAGGTAAACAAAAAACCTCTTTCATATAATATATCGATTTATTATCAAAATATGGGTGATAAAGGAAAAAAGTTACAGAGTTTAAACCAGTATGTGAAATTTTTATGATGCTGAGATATGTACTTTTAACGTATTTAAGAAGAATTGAAGCAGTATTTATTTATTTATTATACTTCAATACATATTAATTGACATTGTATGTGTATAAAGTTGAACGGGAAACCCCCAATCCATCCTAATGTCGAATAAAAAATACATAACGATAATTTCAACTATTGAACAAAACATGACTTTACATAAAACAGCATCAGAAATTTACAATAAGATGCGAAATGAAAGCAAGCAATCAACAACGAGAATATGAATGCCACCGCTACAAATGGAGTGCCAATCGTATTTTCAATGAACGCAGCGAAACGGCAAAGAGATTAACCTGAGTGTGTATTTTGTTCGCAATAGCAATCGAGCGATCTGTGAAGAAGTTCCTTGAGTAATTCGTTCGTAAATTCTTTCCCTAAACAATGGTGTAAACCTAGTTATTCTAATTGGAACATTGAATCTGAATAATATTAATAGTTCAGGACAATCTATTAGACCATTAAGAATTTTATATAAGAGACACACATCATAAATGCTTCTTCTACATTTGAGTGATTTCAAGCTATATCTTTCACTCATCATAATTATTGAGCGCTCGCAGATGGTCAGTCCAGATCGAAACGCCAAGTATCGAAGACATCTTCGCTGCACCCTTTCCAGGCAATCTATGGAAACTGAGGTATGCGGGGACCAAACCATGCAACCATAATCCACCACCGAACGTACCAAAGAACAGTATAGCAGCTTCAGAACATCGGGAGAGGAATCGTCAGAGTTACACAGCACAAAACCGAGCATTTAAAATGCCTTCTTCGTAACATTTGATATGTGTTCGTTAAAATTCAGAGCTTAATCAAGTGTGATCACCAGATCACTGACCGAGCTGACGCGGGCCAAAATCTGCCCTCCAACATCATATCGATATTCAATTTTCTCTTTGCATCGTGTATATGTGATAACAGAGCACTTGCTAAGGTTGAGATGGTTCTGTTCCATCCACTCATAAAGACTGTCTAACTGACTCTGCAGATACTCATCATCAGAAACACTTTTAACAATCGAATAAACCTTCATATCATCGGCAAAGAGAAGAAAATCAGTTGACAAAACTCGTCCAACGTCGTTAGCAAAGATGTTAAATAGAAAAGGCCCAATGCGAGATCCCTGGGGAACACCGGAACTCACACAAATCTCTTTTGAATAAAAGTTTTGTACCGAACTATCTGCTTCCGGCAGTATAAAAAACTACGATTCCATTTCAGTAATGACCCCCTTATCCCGAGTGCAAAGATTTTATCAATAGGCAGATTGTGGTTCACTTTATCAAACGCCTTGGAGAAGTCGGTATATACGGCGTCGAGCTGGTATCCCTCTTCGAAGCATTTCACGATATCACTGATGAAGAGAAGTAAATTAGAGATTGAGGAGCGTTGCTTACGGAACCCATGTTGTTCTTTTATGATAACTGATGTGCATACCCAAGATAAATAATTGCTTACCATGCACTCCAATAATTTGGACAACGCAGATTGAATGCATATTCCTCCATAGTTAGAAACAACTGATTTATCGCCTGATTTGAATATGGGAACCAAAAAACTCAACTTCCAAAATGATAGGAAAACCCCACTTCTCAACGACAAATTATAAAGGTCACATATCGGACCAACCAAAGTAAAAATACAGTATTGCTACTAACATGAAAACTAGGGGTGGTGGAGTCATGATACTGGTTAGGTCCTCACTCAAGAAAGAGATAATCAATCATGAATTCTCTAATGTCGAACACCTCTTTTTATCAGTAACAGCAGATTCCAAGAAAGTCATTGTGGGTGGATCCTATCTACCGCCTAGTTCTGAAGAACAAGCATATCTCGATGTGTATTAGTGCGATGACTATAATTCACCCTCCGAGAAGTGGACTAATGATTTTTTTCATTATGTAATACTTGTAGTTGCGCATCAGTTTTCAGTGATTCGGCTGAGGTTGCAAATCTTTCTCAAGTTTATAATATTCCAAATAGCCGTGGCGTATTTTTGGACTTGGTTTTCACAAATGACTCCAGTGTTACTATTTCGCATGCCACTGGCTTATTACAACCGAACACTGTTCACCAGACTGCCTTTAATCCGATGTTCCGTTATGTTTATCTAATCGAGCCACTTGATTAGATTTTGGTGGACAACGTTTTGATTTCAATCGTGGTGATTATGTAGCTCTTAACGACTTCTTTTCAACCTGTGATTTGTCATTTCATGATGATGATATAGATTATTGTTTCTCTGAACTTTACGGCTATATATACAGGTCTTCAACTGTTTGTACCAATAAGGCTGTCAATCCTATGAAATCCCCTCCCTGGTTCACGGTGAGTCAATAAAGCTTGTGAGTAAGAGGAAAAAAGCACATTGCCGGTTCGAGAAAACCAGAGATTCAAATTAAAATGTATTTAGTGAACTTCGTTTGGATTGTCAGCTACTATCGAACACTCTGTACAATAGCAACATGCGTAGAATTGAAAAAAATATCCATTCGGACCCGCAGAGTTTTTGGAAGCATATCAACACTAAATTAAATAATTTTGACCTTCCGAATCATACGGAATTTAACGATGTGAGTAGCTCCGATGGAGCTGAAATAGTGACTCTCTTTGCTGATTTTTTCTCAGCTGTATACAGTACGGAAGTTATTGTACCACCAGAGATTAAATATGATCAGGTTGTAAACACTGACTTATGTCAGTTTTCTCCGACTCAAGTGTTTTAATTTATTTCGAGTATGAATTCCAGCTGTGTGCTGGTCCGGATGGCATACCCAATTATGTCCTTAAAAAGTGTATGAGTACAATATTTAACTCATCCCGAAAATAGGGGAGCTTTCCAATTTGTTGGAAACAAAGTTTTATTGTTTCCATTTTTAAATCTGGTCAGAAATCACTTATCAAAAATTACAGGGAAATTTCAATTCAATCTGTCATTCCTAAGACTCTGGATAGTTTAGTGTGTAGCTATTTATCTTTGAAATGCTGCTCCTATAATCATTGATAAACACCATTTTTTTAAAGGGTCGTTCTACAACATCTAATTTGGTGTTATATAACAATGACATTGTTGAATATTTTGAAGCAAGTTTTCAATTTGATGCCGTATACACTGAATTTCCAAGGCTTTCTAAAGGGTTAATGACAACTTGCTAATCACCAAGATGGGCTCCCTTGGTATATCTGGATCTCTTCTTTCATGGTTTCGTTCTTTCTATATAATCGGTCACAGATTGTAAAATACAAACATTTTCGCTCCAAAGCTATTTCTGTTACTTCTGGTGTACCTCAGGGCTGCCACCTTGAACCTTTGTTAATTAATTAGTTTATTAATGACATCAGGGACGCTTTAGGTTCCGGATTTTTGTTATTCGCAGATGATATGAAATTATATCTTGTTATCAGAGATGTTACAGATGTACATGAATTTCAACGCTAAATTGATTCTCTGATGTGTTGGACTCATGCTATTACCTTCTATCGTTCCAATACAGCAGTTATGCATATTTACTTTCTGGATGGTGTGGAGCTGTCAAGTGTAGATTGTATCCGAGATTTGGGTGTATCACTTAATGTTCAGTTGAATTTTAAAGAGCATATGAGAATAATAACATCTGAGGCCTACCGTTTGCTGGGGTTCATTGTTCGACATTCAGTGGGATATTCTGTAGAAACCTTTAAACTGTTCTGAGACGACCCAGAACCGGGGTCAATTTTTTTTTATTAATTTGCTAAAACTATCCATATATTTCTTGGGTTTCATCTAATTGAATTTCATTATCAATTGTGATAACGGTATTTTGTAGATCTACCTGTATAACATTTCATATTGTTCATCTGAATTCACAATTACAGAGAAAAGACGGTCATTTGCCAGAACGATTCAATAATTTTATTTTAAATTGTCAATATGGTAGAATATTACGTATCCTTAAAGCAGCTTAAAATCACCAAAAAGGGTAAATATCGAGGCGAAGGAATTTATCTAAATTCACATAAGAAATCCAGCAAAAACAATATTCGACTTTAAAATCCAAGATCATTAAGCACCCTTTCGTATATCCACGATTCCACACATCTGGTATTTTCTGAAACAGCAATTCCCACGTCGCAACGAAGGAACACGTCTGTAAAACACTATGTAACAAGTACTTGAGTACCAAGGACAGAGGGAAGTGAGTGTGTAAGGGCTGCTGGGTCACGCATATATAAGGATCACGATCGCAACGTTAAGGATGATTATCATTATCATTATTATTATTGAGTTATTTTTAGTCAGATGTGCAGTTACTCTTATAATTCAGTTATTCAGTTTTCGAAGCTGGGTGAATTTACTCACTCGTGTGAATCGGAATTAAATTTAAATTAATTCATCGTGCATAACATGAGTCCAGAAGAATGGAAGATGCAGATTGTTCCTCTCCGAGAGGCCAGACAGGGAAAGAAGAAGCACCGTTCCCGCTGTGTCCCACAGGTGATTTTCTGAAATCATTACTTTCTGAATTTCCTTCAATATTTTTGTTCACCATTTAATCTTTACGAATTTCCTGAAGTATATGCTACGTAATTTCTAAACGCACTAAGGGCGAGTTGAAATAATCATTTCTCAAATTCCAAATTATTCTCACATATTTTTTTTCTTCTTTGCAAATGATCTATTGGAACTGCACTGACATTTTCTAATATTTATTTTGAAGAGTTATTTTCATAGACTTATTTAAAACCTTTGCTTTCGTATCTTGGTAGAATTTGAAATGTACTGAATGTGAGAGCATTTATTTTATATTGATTTCCACAGTTGTTTCAACTTAACTCATTATTTTGAAATATACTAAAATTCTTTAGTATTGATTTTTTGAGTATCAGGGGAACGACTTCTTCAGAAAACATGATATCATATTACCAAAACCCTTAGATCGGGTCAGTTACCAATCATAAGATGGGTGAGGGCCGTTTAGGCCTGTCTATAATAATCTCATATCCGAATTCCATGCAGAATATGGATGAGGGCTGATTAAGCCTGTTTATAATAATTAAATATTCCAACTTCCACTCGAAATATGGGTGAGGACCAATTAGGTCTGTTCATAATAATTAAATATTCCAACTTCCACTCGTAATATGGGTGAGGACCAATTAAGTCTGTATATAATAATCTAATGTACCAACTTCCACTCAAAATATGTGTGAGGGCAAATTGGGCCTCTATCTAAATGATCTGATATTTTATTAAATTCATTAAAAGACGCCAAAGAATGCAAGGATAAGAATTTAATACAAATGCTACAAAGATCAAATAGACCGAATCTGTTTTTGATTTTCTAATTTCCTTACCTATGGTTTAAGCGACGAAGAATTGGTCGTATCACATCAAACCTTACATAAAAGAACTTGAGTAAGTTACTAAAAATACACAACACAACAAGGAAGAGGGTCCTATTTTATATAAGAGAGCTTCAAGGCAAGGAAGAGGAAGAAAATAAGATAATTCAGGTATTGCAATTTACATAAAAGCGATGCCTTTTGCATTGTCTTTCATGGATCGGGGTTGGGGTTGTTTCTGTTCGTTAGTAAGATCTAACTTAGAGTATGGAACCTGCATTTGGTCTCCTTTTTATTATTGTGATATAGATTGTTTTTAACCAAAACGGCATTTCAACACTTCCACAACCCCCCTTCCCCCTACAGTTCAGATCTGGGCCCCTGTTCCCAAAGTTGAAATCAAAGGAAACAGATATGACGGAGTTTCGGAAGTCCAAGGCATCACGACGGCGGTTCTGAGGGACCTATCTTTGGAGGAGTTGAAGGTCTGCTTCCAACAGTGGGTTCAACGGTGGTGCCGGTGCATAAAACTCGAGGGATACTTTTGCCAAGGAATATAATGTATTTTCAAGTATTTGTGTTCTTTCATATCCGTCCGGGCACTGTTCTGCCGCGAACTTAATTGACATACCTCGTATATATTGGCCAATTTTGTTTCTCTTATATATGATTACTTATTTTTCTTATATAAAAAACATTAGCTTTACAACATATATATCCAATCGGTGACTACCAAGACAAGAGATTCAATAGTTTAACATATATAGGCTATATTAGCGATAATGTAAAAACCTTTCTTGAGAATTCAAACTTAAATATATAGAGTTCAAAACATCAACAAATTCAGGTTCATTTGTCTGAAATTTTGAGTCTCTAATTAATAAAGAAAATGAATTAGGTGTTTATAGATTGTGCAGATTGCAATTGTTTTTATATAGGTAGAACAGGAAGAAATTTTAATGTTATAATCTCAGAATATAAACTTAGTTTCTTCAATGGAATAACCGATTCAAATTATACAAATCATCTTAGAAGAAATAGTCATTATTTCGATTCCGAATCAAAAATCCTACATTCTGGGAATAGAGATATAAAACTCAGCCTTTTAGAAGTAGTTGAAATCAACAGATTTAGGTATTCACCTAAAATTCTTAGACATAAATAAATCACCCTTATGAAACTTATTTCCTAAACACTATTTGAAATACAGATAGCTCTGAGTGGATTGCCTCTTTAGTCTATATAAGTAAATGTTAGTAAGATATATTTGTAGTATTTATTCGCTCTTGACAAAGATACTGTATATCGAAACGCGTCGAGCATTTATTAATATATTTTTGTAGAAATCATCGCATGTATTTGTGAACATGAATTTCTAGCATGTGAAAGCCTCGTCAATTGTACTTTTAATTCACTCACCTTTTCTTTAACATATAGTTTTGATGTGAATATAATTAGTGATCCAGCGCAGTACACAAAAGAATATTTTGCAGTCGACACCAAATTTATATCTACCCACACCTTTGAACAGAATTCAGTTCTCCCAGAACTTGCAGCTTGTTGAACGTTTGGTGATCAAATATTCACGAAGTGCAATTGATAATCTTTCCTATACAAAAGCTATTGTTCCATATGTTCTACTGAAGAACGAAAAATATTGTTTCAATTCCTCTAAAACTCAGTTGGATTATGGCTACATTCTTGTTCTACATAACGAACCATTTACTGAGCCTCTCACATGCTTCTGTTATATATTCAGGTTGTAAAATATATTGGCAGTAAAGATAAGACTCGAACTATTACTGCAACCTTATGAAATTCCACTAATGGTATTGAAATGTTCATATTTAAATAGCGACATGCACACGATAAACTTAAGGTGCTAATAATTATTCTACATGTTATAAATATGCAAATTTTCATATACTGCAAGGGATAAATTTCGAAATATAGCATATTCACAGGATTTTCAAGTACGAGGGATGCCTTTTAAGTTTTGCACGTAGAGCTGAAATAAAAGAGTTGAGAGCTTTCAAAAACTCATTTGTATTTCGGAGTACTCTATGCAAAGATTAGCATACTTCTGTATTCGTTCGAACCAATTTCGGAAGCAGTTATTCCAATCGTTTACTGCTACACTAAAATGGCCTTTTAGAAAGCATCAATAGCTTCTTTTGAACAATGAAACCTTAAACCATGCAGTCCGCTCATGATTTGAGGAAAAGTAAAAGTTGTGACTTTCCTGGGTGTATGCAGGGTGATGTAACAATCCGATGTGTTCTTGCGTTAAATATTCAATCGTTTTCCAAGCTGTATGCGAACTTGCATTGTCTCGATGAAGCACGATTCACCATTCAGGATGGTTTCTCGAAGTTTACTAACAACTTGCGGTTAACAAATGGTTGTATACCAATCGGCAGAAACTAATCCAGTAAAATAATTGTTGCTACATGATCTGTTTTTGAATCAAAAGTTGCAACCGTCTTTTCGAATACACTGAACTGAAATTTTGGATTTATATTAACCATCCCCAAGGGTTCATTTGTAGTACCAAAACTTGATTTATAGTGTCCTATATCTCCCAGCATGCAGAAGAGAAAAAGAAAAGGCATCCCTCGTAAATGAAAGTCAATCAAATTTTCTCTTATGTATCATTTGTTCATTATTATTAATCGATCAACCGAATGCGAGAGCATTTGGGATGATCAATTCAAGATCTTTCATTCAAACCCTAGAATTACATGTACTTCAGTATATAGTAATTTTCAATGAAAACTTTGAGTTTCATGCATTTTGACCCATTTTTGCAGAAAATGTTACTGAAACTTCGAAGAACAGAGGTTTGTCTGAACATTTTGACAACTGTGATGATTAAATAGGTACCATGTATTATGATTGGGCCGTTCACTTTCCTCATGTATCAACTTCTGGAATGATTTTTCAGATATTCTTCAACTAGTATAGAATAATGAAGATTGTTAGTATTAGTACGTGAATATCACTCTTTAAGCTGGAAAAATTGATTCAAATTTATAGCTATTCCTATCTTTCGCTCATCATCAGAGAAGTATGAGTTAAAACTAATATACAAAGTTAGCAATTTCATTATATATTTATATATTTATATATATATATATATATATATATATATATATATATATATATATATATATATATATATATATATTTTTCATAAAATCACAGTTGTTAAATCGATGGTAAATAGAATATTCAGTTTGGGTGTTGCTTCTTTCAGGCACTCTAAGTATAAAGAGTTCCTTAGTAAATTTCGCGATACAGAATACAAAAGAAACACGGTTCAAGGAGGTTAACACTCACAGTGGATGCAGAGAACACAATATAATACAAACAGATCCCAGAAATACCTGAAAAGTCCACAAGGAAAACAATGCCATAGAAAATTTTAACGCACATAACCTCCGAAAACTGACATCTCCAAAACACAAATAATAATCCACAATTCTTACAAATAGAGATAAGACAATCATCAGAAAATCAGTGGGTAAGATAAATTTTAAGAATAACTTAATATGAATCCTAATGTATATTTTTGTGATGTTGTAGATTAAATACTGAAGAAGGAAAGAAAAACAAAAACACCCGAAATGCCTATTTTAGATATTGTTTAAATATTCTTATAAACCTTAAACCCCAAAAAATAAACTCAATATCGACATAAAATATAAAAGGTTAAAACTAAAACGCCTATATATATATATATATATATATATATATATATATATATATATATATATATATATATATATATATATATATATATATATATATATATATATATATATATATATATATATATAGGTAAAATACATAAAAGAAATTAACATTGGGTACTAATGCATAAGTGAGAACTACTTAAAATCCCCAATATTGAGGAATAACATAAATCAGTCAGGTCTTAAAGTAATATTGGGCTTTGACTATTTCTGATTATTCAGGATAACTGAGTTTTATATCGTTTTGTACTAGCTATAGAATCTGTAGATTGTCTATTGATGGGAAATATGGTAGGTTTCTGTGCAATGCTTTGTTTTAACAAAATGTGAATGTTCCTTATAGCTAATTATAAACAAACTGCATATTCGCTAATATGAATTGGGATATGTTAGTTCATAAACTCCTGAATTATCTCATTTTTGAGTTTTATCTTCGGCATTGAATATTATATTTGATGGTTTAGTTGTGTATTTGTAGGCTAATTTTATATTGCGGATTTTTGGGTGTTATTTTATCAGAAATTGGCTGAGATAGATTAATGAGGAATATTGATTGGTGTGGCTGCCAGAACTATTTTGAGGATGAATACTATTATGGGCTTTTTGCAAACGTTTTTTTAGACACAAATATGTCGTCATTGAGGGAGAATAGCCATTTTTTTGAGATAGTTTTAACCAATGAAATTTCTTTATTGAGAATGTGAAATCTCTGTGAATCATAGATTTGAAGGCAGCTAATTTATGTTGAATAGGATGAGAAGAATTGAAATGAATGCAAATGTCGGTGTAGGTAGGTTTACGATATATATCGAAGATAAGAAGATTGTTTTGTCTGAAAATAGTTAAGTCTAAGAAATGAATTTGATTGTTGATTTCTTTTTCTAGTATCAATTAAATTTTTGGATGAATAATAATAACAGAGTTTAGCAAAATGTCAAATTGTCTCGAAGTACCATTAAAACACACAAAAATAACTTCAACATATCGGTACCAAAATATTATATGAGAAGCTATAGGTGACTGAACAATTATATTTCCCATGTTATTCATAGAAATTTCTACTAGGAGTGGACTAAGGGGTCAACCCAGAGCCAGATATCCGGATTGCTCGAATATTATATTGCTAAATTCAATATATTTCTGATTGGGGCATAAGTTCAATGAAAAGATGACATCATAATGAACAAACGGGTTGACTTGAGCGTTGTCTAAATTTTTGGAGACTCGAGTGCCAGACAAACTTGAGTCTAAAAAGCGTTGGCAAAAAACCTATAACAGTATTTACCATCAGAATAGTTCTGACAGTCACACACATCAATATTCTTCATTAACCCATGTCGAACAATTTCTCAAAAAATCGCAAATAACATCCAAGGTAAAATTAGCCTTAAAATCCATTATCAAAGTATCAAATATATTTTTCAATGCCATAGATAAAACTCCAAAATAGATAACCCAGGAGTGTATAAGCTAACATGTCTCAACTGTAACGGAATTTATATTGGATAAACAGGCAGGTCGTTCAGAATTAGACTCAATTATCTTGAATCTTCAGAAATATTCAAAGTCAAACAGAATACAGACAATAGGCAAATATTACTTAAGGACCAGATTGATTCATATTATACTCCAATATTAGTATTTTTCAGAAGTTCTCAATTATGTATTTGTACCTGATGTTAATTTTAATATGTATTTTACCTGCCTGTTTACCCATATCATTATACTTATACCACATGTAACTGAAATTAGAGCCACCCTGTAACTTTTTTGGAATATTTTGATGAAATTTTGAACATTTTGAATTCGGTGAGAGCTTCCTTTTTCATTTTGCAAATGACTAAATCAAAGAATGATATGATGATGATATATATTACATTGCTATGACTATGATTTACTAAATAGGGGTAAAATACCAACAGGGTTGCTTCTTCTGAAAACTGAGGAGATTAGGTAATGGTAACAAATTCAGATCTAATTGTTTCCGGAATTTTTCCCTTTATTGATTTCTAATGCTTCTTAATGGTTCAGTTTCAATCAATTATTTCCATTTTGTAAAATATCATTATTATTATTATAGTTTTCTTCTAGTAGATGATTTGCATTAGAATTAGATTTTTGCTGTGAAAACAGCGTATATGCTCAGGTATCGTACTATTTAGATTTCTAAAAGTTCTGACTATACCACATGTAACTGAAACTAGTGCCACCCCTGTAACTTTTCTTCTATTTGGAATATTTTGATGAAATTTGGGAATCGGATAGAAGGCAACATTAAGAATTTGATAACATTAAGATGTTGGACATTTCGTTTCCTATTATGCCGAAAAGAATACCAACTTTCGATTTTCAAATGGGACACCCTGTAGTTTGTTGCTTATTTTAGTTGTTCATCTCATCCTACGACCTTTTGACATATTTTTGAAGGAAAAACAATTGCAATTTTCATCTTTCGTTCTAGAAGGCCATGAACAGTGACAATTGGCTTAGCTCAACATCTCCTATCATGAAAATACAAGATTGTATCTAAAAATTTAATTGATCATTTTTTACGGGGTGGCAAAATTTTAAATTTCAGTTTTTCCTCCAAACGAAAGTTTTCTTCTGAGACAACCATATCGGGCCACCCGGTAATAAATAATACAGAAGCAGTATTTTTTTATCATTTTTTATACCACTCACGGTCACTCTATTCTAAACGGTTCCGGAGTTCTAGTGAAAAATAACTTGGCAATTTCTGCAGAGTTTCTCCATTCGCTTATAACAATAACTACGTTGAAAATGCAAAATTCATGTTCATACTTATAATATTCTGTCATCATAAATGTCAAAATTCCACTGTTGTTAATCATCGCCATTGCGAATTAGTGAATTCAGTTTTGAGTATGAATCAATACACCCAAGGTAAAAAAGTAGATATGCTCCTTATTTATGAACAGTGCAGGCAAAATAACGTACAAGCACAACAATTATACAGAGAGCGCTATCCGGAAAGTTTTCATCCGAATAGAACCTATTTCTTTAAAGTTGAACGAAAATTTTGTGAGGTGCAACCTGCTGAAGAGGAGAGTTTCGTTATCGAAGACGATACCAAAATGAACGTATTGACATTAATGATATTAATCCAACCACATCAACAAGGGAAATTGTTATTTTCAACAAGATGGTGCACTTCCTCACAACAGGGGAGGTCTCGCGGTATCTCGACGAAATTTTTCCTGAAAAAATGATAGGTACAAATGGTCCCATAAGATGGGCAGCTAGATTGCCAGATTTGATTCCACTAAATTTCTTCCATTTGAAGAATGAGGTTTACCAAACACCTGTTAGAAACCAAAAAAATTGGAGAACCGTTTGAGACACCTGTGCGATATTGTGATCGTGAGAATGGTGGTATTTTTGAATAATTATTTTGTTTTCGTTGTTCGCTCTTTTGTTATTAACTTTGACACCCCGTAAAAATGAGCAATAAAATATTTATATAAAATCTTGTATTTTCGTGATCGATGATGTTAAGCTAAGCCAATTGTAACTGTTCATGGCTTTTAGAACGAAAGATGAAAATGGCAAAAAAAAATTATGTTTTGTTTTGAGTTCAAAAATATGTCAAAAGGTCATGGGATCAGATGAAGAATTAAAATAAGCAGAAAAAATACAGGATGTCCCATACGATTCGAATGTTGGTATCGTTTCCGGCATAACCGGAAACGAAATGTCCAACATATTAATGTTATCAAATTCAATATTGTCTTCTATCCGATTCCCAAACTTCAACAATTGGTTGAAAAAAAGTTAAAGGGGTGTATAAGAAAATTGCTTACTTTGTATTTCAGTTCTCAATCCTTACTTCAGTCTGATGATGAGCGGGGGTTCAAAATAGCTATATCGTTGAATAATCTTTTCCTACTGAAATAGTGATATTCTTTACGTAGTAATTTTTGCAATCCGCTTAATAAAAATCATATATCACATAGTAACGACCCAATCTATTTCATTTTAGTATGAAATAAAATTTTAGATTGCAACGTTCTCCTTTTCTAATAATCAAATTTGAACACGGCTACTGCTAAATAGTTTTCTCAAGAGATCATTGATAAGAATGATTTTTGATTCTGCAATTTCAAAAACTAGTCCCTGAAACTTTTCCGTAGAAGAGTGAAGTTGGGTTATCGATATCAAAGTTTAATCCTGAATTGAAGACTGAAGAAAATCAATTTCTGAAACATTTGAATTTGGGAGGCTTTTACTTGGTAAAATTCCATTATCAATAATAAAAAAAAGTACTGTGTTTTAAGGAATTTTACTTAATAATTGCGTAGCTTCTTCAGACGAATGAATATACTGAAAAATTTAAATGAGAATATAACTATAAATGTTCTTGAGTAATTAAAAGCTTATTGGGTTTCTTCTTCTTAAGTGGTTATTTATGACAGGTATATCCAATAAAATTAAGGAATAGATTGCTCCCCGAAAAGATTCAATAGAGGTGAAGGGCTAAAATCCACTTGTTCATTGATGAGTCTACCTGAGTGTTTGTATTTATTGATTTCTAAAGTTTCCCAAAGATCTACCTTCCAATATTTATTATCTGTATGCAAAATTTCAAACTGTGGGTCGAACGAATGATTATTTTCTAAGAGATGATTCGCGTAATTTGAATCTGATTTTTATTTTAGAAACTGCGTTTATGTTCCGATATTCTAATATTAAAATTTCTATGTGTTCTACCAATGTAGAAATTATCACAGTCATTGCAATTCAATCGATAAACACCTGATTTATTGTTTTTACCTGGTTTGGTTTTATTATTTTTTATATATTTGCCTAAATTATTATTAGTTTGGAAAGCTATGTTGAAATTATTGCTACTTAAGAATGATTTCAGTTTCTCACTTGTAATGCCAACGTAGGTTAAGGTGTTGAATTTTTGTTTCAATTTATCGACAGGGTAAACTTCATTCAATGCGATTCTACTTTGTTTTTATTTAAAATATTATTTATTAGTTTGGGATTGTAACCATTATTTTTGGCTATTTGTTTAATCAAATTTAGTTTTTGTTGAAATTTTCTGGTGATAACGGGATGTTAATCAATCTATGAATAAAACTATTGAATGCTGACATTTTATATTGATATGGATGACACGACGAGTTATGTATTATAATATCTGAATGTGACGGCTTATGGTAAATTGCGAAGACATGTTTTCCATTTTCATTCGAAATTGTTACGTCTAAGAAATTTATCGAATTATTGCTTTCTATTTCGGTTGTGAATGCAATTTTTGGATGTAATGAATTTATATGATTTTCGAAAATTTTCAACTGTCTATCTGATCCTGTGAAGCAAATAATGATATCGTCTACATAGCGATACCAGTATCGTTACGAATCGCAATTATTAAGTAAAATTCCTTAAAACACAGTACTTGTTTTTTATTATTAATATCAATTTCTTTTAATAGTGCCCAGTTTTGTTTCTGTCGGCTCAATGAAATTTCAACATATTTCGAATTCTGTATTTGATTGCTTATACCATCTGAAGTCGTTGAACATACTGTATTTTCATCAAGATCTTATTCTATCCGCAATTAGTTTCACGTATAAACACGCCACTGGTTCCAAACATTCTGTCCGTGCGTTTAGCCAAAGAAACGGCCCCTCAGTTTGCGGCTGAAGCAGACAACAGCAAAGGCCAAAAGCATTCATCTTGCCGTAACTTTGACCGTATCCTGCAGAATGGAATGCGTGGTTGCCTCTCTCTGCCGAGATGCTCGTTAGTAATTCATGAGCTGCATGCTGAAAATCTCCCAGGATAGATCGAGAAAATTACTTTAGAAGCCCATCACAAGTTTTTGGTTATTTGATGGTAGGTGATTGGAGATTATCGGTTTGAGATAGAAAACTTAATGAGAATATTGAGTTTCACGGATCTATATGATTTCATATGGAGCTATTTCTGAAATATTTAATCTACGAATTAAAATCGAGGGTTTTCGACATGAACTATCGGGTGTTCCGTGAAAAACGCTTCAAGCTCCTACAAGTATTAATCGATTTCGATGGAACAAAACCATATTGCATCTGAAATGATATTCTCATAGCCTGAACCATTTTCATTGTCACATTCGGAAATACCGGAAGTTGATTTTCTCTTAGACCCAATATTTGCATTCTTTCTTGAATACTTATTCAATGTTGAGTACCTTTACCAAAAAATATTACAACTCACTGAATTTCTTTCAGTCCTAGAAAGTGTTTTGGTCATTATTTCACTTCTGAAAACATTACATTATTTCGTACTTTATGTAAGAGAAGACTCAAAATATAGCAGAATATTCTAATCAATCGTGAAATAAGCTCTTTGGCTGAAAACCATTGAATCAATCTTCACAGAATAATAACGGGTATTATTTGCAATTATAAACAAGAATTTAAAATTGTTATTGTTTCATTTGGAATCTTAATTGATAATTTATAGAATAGAATAGAATAGAATAGAAAGAATATTCATTTCACAAGTATGGATTATAAATGTAGCTATAAATCAATGAGCTGTCTTACAAAATATACAGGGCGCGTCAACGAAAACTAAACAGAGGCTATAACAAGCAAGAAATTCATTTCTGATCTTTTGGAGTACAAAACTTGCCTGAAATATCAACTTAGGGGAAGCGGGGGTTGCAATCCTTGAACATTTTGAATAGGGAAGATGGGTCGAGTGATAACTCGAAAGAAAGGTGGTATCTTTGTCTACATTGCCTTGAACGAATTTCCATTTTTAATTGAAAACTGTAAAAGATACAGGGTGAGAAACTGAAAGATAGGAAAGACTAATTCCCTGAGACTATTCAAGTTTCAGTGAAGTAAAATGGAACAGATCCATGCTGATCAATGGCTGTCATCATCAAGTACCATTCTCATCTCGAATTTCAACCCCTAGAGCAGGGGTGACCTTTGAGAATTTGGAAGAGGGTAGATTGGTCGAGCGATACCTCGAAAGAAAGGTATTATCTTTGTCTGTATCCCCGTGAACGAATTTTCATTTTTGATTGAAAACTGTAGAAAATACAGAGTGAGCTACTCTAACTCCTATGGAACTCAATGAGAATAGAATTATTGCGAGCAGTCATGAAGGCAATCGAAATTCTTTACTTGAAAGGTATCACTAGATCGAAATATTATCCCTGCTCTAGGGGTTGAAATTCGAGATGAAGGTAATTTCGGAAGATGACAGTTTTTGATCTGAAATTAATCTATTCCAGTTTTTCGCACTAATACTCCAATAGTCTTGGTGCGATAATATTCTCTATTTTTTAGTGGCTCACTCTGTATCTTCTACAGTTTTCAATCAAAAATTGAAATTATTTCACGAGAATGCAGACAAAGATAATACGTTTCTTTCGAGTTATCACTCGACCCATCTACCCTCTTCCAAATTCTCAAGGGTGGTCACCCTTCTCTGGGGGTTGAAATTCGAGATGAAAATAGTACTTGATGATGACTGCCATCGATCAGTATGGATCTATTCCATTTTACTTCATTGAAACTTGTATAATCTCAGGGAAATAGTATTCCCTATCTCTCAGTTGCTCACCCTATCTCTTTTACAGTTTTCAATTAAAAATGGAAATTCCTTCAAGGCAATGTTGACAAAGAAACCAACTTTTGTTTGAGTTGTCACTCAACCCATCTCCTTTATTCAAAATGTTCAAGGATTGCAACCCCTGCTTAGGGGGTTGATATTTCAGGCAAGTTTTGTACCCCAGAAGATGTCTCCCTCAAAACAAAAATAGACCTGTTTTGGCGTTTTGATCAGAAATGAATATTTTGGTAGATATAGCCTCTGTTTAGTTTTAGTTGAAGCACCCTCTATAAAATTCAATTAGAGAATAATTTCGAATACTCCTCTCTTGAAGGCACTCAAGTCTGTCATGTTTTGGAGGTTTTTAGGAAGTGCATTGAATATTTTCATTGCGTTGTAATGGCAATTATTCTCAGTCAAAGAGGTGGAGTGGATAAGATATCTGAAAGGGAAAACAGGACTTGTATAGTTGTAATTTTTGCATTCCTCAAAATAATGAGGATGATGAAATATAAATTGCAACTTTTTGTAGATGTACATACCATGAAAGGTAAGCAACCCCAATCTTTTGAACATACCACGACATGACTCTCTATAACCTAAGTTCAGTACCACTCTCGAAGCAAGTTTTTATTACTCTTAGTGAAGACAGAACAGCATTCAACCTTTTGACAAGATTTTGAATATGAATTTTTCAGCTCAATAGAGAATCTATTTGGATGCCAAGGAAACAGTGTCTCTAATCTTCAAACTTCATCAATCCTGATTCCTGATGGAGGCACAAAGCGTGATCTACTATGAAAAAAAACTATACATTCAGTTTTGTTTTTGTTGATCATAAGTTGATTCTCAGTACACCAATCCTGAAGTATATTGAGAACTAACACTGAGCATTCATGAAAACGAAAAACACTGGAAGCAGGAAACATGTAGTTTACATCGTCAGCATATAACAGGCTGAATTCTATCATTGTGTGGCTCAGAAAAGGAATCTGGAACATCATTAATATATATATTATTATTATATATAATATATATATATATATATATATATATATATATATATATAACAAAAGAGAGGTCTAATATGCTTCTTTGAGGTACCCCAAGATTTACCAGCACTTCAGAAGTACAATAACTGGAGCCATCTTGTGTCAACAAGACTTTCTGCCGTCTATATTTTAGGTAACTCTCAACCAACATCAGCTGATTGTCCCAAATGCCATTCACCATTCAGTTCCAGCTTACTTAGAAGAAGCTTGTGGTTGACACAGTTAAAGGCCTTCGAACGGTCTAATAAGAGAGCAGTAGGCAATTCATCCCGTTCAAGTGCGATAATGATGTTGTGGACAAATTCAAAGACAGCTGAGTCTGTGCTTTCGTTCTTAATTAAACCATGTTGATGTTTGGATACCACCTTAAAGTTTTTGAAAAAATCAATCAGGCGTAGTGCCAAGATTTTTTCAAATATTTTAGATAAAGCTGTTAGTACGCTTATACGTCGATAATTACCTATATCATCGGGGAATATGCCTTGCTGGAAAGCTTTATTCATCATAAATGTAAGCGGCATCAATATCAGGTGAATGGATTTCTTAAGAATACTCATGGGTATTCCGTCATGGCCTACAGAATGACTGTTCTTCATCCCACTCACAACCTTCAATATTTAAACATATATGCCAGGTTTCGCAATGTGTAGACACATCGAAGAAAATTATTATTCAAGGAACAATATTCAACCTTCCGTAGAATGTCAAATATCTTCCCTTGAAGGAGCTAGTTCTCCGATCAACTCTTCATAATCACCGTTAACCGGGGCCACAGAGAAGTCAGATGTCACGAATAGGAACAATGGACTGCAGTTTCGGTCTCGTTTGACCTCGTCAAAATTGTCTACCCATTCGTAACTCAAGGCTATGCCGTGACCTACTCATCTCAATTCGTTGGAGCGAACGTAACCATGTAAATGTCACTGCACTCCCCAACAAACCGAAACAAAGGCTACCTTACCATCACCCCGCGAAACGGTGAAAACAAAGAGCAGATAAAACAGGAAAACGTTATGTGGTCACACTAGTTCCATAACATACCATGCAACACTCACGTATCAGACAGAAGCGGCCGTCAAAGGAACGATGCTCCTCATTCCTATGTGGTTTACAACCAGGCATACACAAACATCTCAAAACAAAAAGTTACTATATGCGAGATTTCGCAATGTGTAGACACATCGATGGTGACATCTGACCGCATAGGAATGAGGAGCGTCGGTCCTTCGACGGCTGCTTCTGTCTGATACGTGAGTGTCGCATTGCGGTATGTTATCGAACTAGTGTGACCACTTAACGTTTTCCTGTTTTATCTGCTCTTTGTTTTCACCGTTTCGCGGGGCGATGGTGAGGTAGCCCCTGTTTCGGTTCGTTGGGGGGCGCAGTGATGTTTACATGCTTACGTTCGCTTCAACGAATTGAGATGCGTAGGTAACGGCATAGCCTTGTGTTACGAATGGGTAGACAATGCTGACGAGGTCAAACGAGACCGAAGATGCATTCCTTTGTTCCTATTCGTGCTGTACCACTTCTCTGTGGCCCCGGTTAACGGTGTTTATGAAGAGTAGATCAGAAAACTAGCTCCTTCAAGGGGGGATATTTAACATTCTACGAAAGGTTGAATATTGTTCCTTGAATAATAATTCTCTTCGATGTACCTTCAATACTTCATCCTCACTGATGTCATACATGTAAAAAGGCTTATCTATATCTCTTTCGATCTCTTTGTGACAGTTTAGGACCAGAAGGTTAGGGGCAAAATTGATAAAGGAATGATAAAATTCTTACACTAGCGTACGCAAATTTTTACTCAGATGTAGGTGGGGTATAGATGTTACCTTTTTTTTAGAAATCAAACTATTGACAATATTTCAGACAGTTCAAGATTTATTTTGAGCTGTAGAAATGATATTTCCATATAAGGATTTCTTAGCCCTGTGAATCTCAAGATCATATTGAATTTGGATCTTCCTATATAGGTCCAACGAATCTGGCTTTGGTCTAGACAAAATATAATAATAGTCTAAGAGCCTTTTCAAACGCTTTATTTCAAGAGTAGCTGTAAAGGATCTACGTATTTGATGTTTGCATTTAGTAAGCGGAAAACTGAAATTGAAAATAGACGTGTATTTGGAAGAAAAATCATTCCACGTTTTGTTAGCATCTAAGAGAACAGTGTTTATATTCTCCCAATTCTGTGACTCTGGGCTATTTAGACAGATACTCACGTTCTGAGGAGAGAACAGACTTTTTTCAGAATTGTCTCCGAGGAACTCGAGGGAGAAGCTATATGTGGAAACACATATGCCCAGAGTAATCCGATAAATGAGCCTCATAGAAAGAGGCAGCGCCTGCCTCAATATTCGTCAAAACATTGTCGATGCAAGTAGCAGAGTGAGAGGTTACACGAGTAGGAGAATCGAAGAGAAACCTAAAATTAAACATTTCTTGAAATGCAGAAAGGGTACGTGATTCCTTTGAGTCCTCCAGCAGGTCAGTATTGAAGTCTTCTGCCACTAAGAATGAATTTTTCTCAGAAATACACTTTTCTAAAATACATGCTAGATTATAAAAAACCAGTTCCGATTACAATAAGGTTAAGTATCAGGACGATAGATACATACAGTTGAGATTTTCGTGGATCCCACAGTTATCTGAGATGCACAGCACCCAAACACCTTTCACTTAGCCAGACGATTAATATTTGGCTTGTCTTTAAAAATAATTTTGTCACGACAGTAGATCGCACAACCACCACCGTTGTTGAGACCCGCAAGACAGAAATCCGACACAAGTTATATCCATTAAAGACATGAGCCTCCAGCTCATCATGGCTTCTCCAGTGTTCAGTCAGTAAAAATATATCAGTGCTATAATCAGACAGAAGAAGATCATGTTCATTAATCTAAGATCTTGAAGAATTTTCTAAGGACCGCAAGTTTTAAGGAAAGAAGAAGATGTTCTCTGATTTATCATTAAAAAGTATGGGAGACAAAAATCAGGTGAATACAATACAATTTTATTTTCGATCTAACAGAAATGGTTCTAGAATATTTCGACTCTATCGGGGACCATTTCCAGATCGCGATGAATCAGATCGCAGCACGTAAGATATAGATTTAAGTAAATAAACAAGTTTGAATCTTACGAATTCTGATCTTATGGGACGGATCATAACTGGTGACGAGATACGGGTCTATGAATACGACACACTAACAAGCCAACAGTCATCAGAATGGGTGGGAAAAAATGAGCTAAAACCGAAAGAAACTCGCCAAAGTCGTTCGAAAATCAAGACGATGCCGATTGTTTTCTTCGATATAAGTGGTATGGTTCATCATGAATTCGTTACCAAAGGTCAAACGCTCAATAAGGACTTCTATTCAACCGTTTTGAGATGTTTGCGTGAAAATATTTGCCGTAAACGTGGCAAAACAATTCGTGAATTTTGCATGACAATAACGCACCATATTATCGAGCCACGGTTATCAACCACTCTAAGACCAAACACTCGATAAATACCATAGAGCAGCCGCCTTATTCGCCTCAAGTAGCACCGTGTGACTTTTTTCTTTTCTACAGACTGAAATTGCCGCTCCAGGAAACCATATTTGATTTAATAGACGTCATAAAACATAATTCGCAGAAGGAGCTGAAGGCAACTATAAAAAATGTTTCGATGATTGGAGAAAACGTTGACACATGTATATCGCTTCTAATGGAGTATATCCTGGAAGAGATTCAATAAATTTTGAAGTATGTTAGGATTTTTGCGCTCTATTTCAAGTTTCCGGATACTTTTTTGTCACAGCGTATGTACTGTTATACCGATTAGATCCACGGATAGGAAATCTTTAGCTGTGAAGATAGGAATTGGGTCGCATTTTTTTTAATCGTGAAGGTAGAAAGCGCGAATAAAGATCTTTTACTGTATACGGTGGATGAATTTTCAACGTTGATACTATTTTTAGTAAGGAACGTGGTGAGCATGAAAAACTATTCGAAAATTATTCTGGATAACCAAGAATTTGCTTGTGTGTATCATAAATAAACATTGTGGAAATCAGACAAATGTGTTTCGATTTAGTTATATCAGTAAGAATCACACTAAGAGCTTTTTATGCCTTATATTCAAAAGTATCTAAAACAGTATCTCTAAACAAGATGTTCGGAACTATATTCCAAATTCATATGGTTTGTGGATCTAGAATCATCATTCCGAGGCACAAGATTATCCTCTTGACTGCTTTCTGCATACATAATCAATTTCCGCTGGCCACATCAAAGAGCGTATCCTCTCTTTTGATGATATTCCATATAAAGTTATCAGACAAGATCGATTAAGAAACTTCGCAGAGAATAAAAAGCTTTCTAAAAATTGTATACCAATAAGCCGTACACCCTTCTATCTTCCGCTGAGCGACACCTCAAAAATGCAGCGCTAGCGTGTTTGAGGGGCTTAGATAAATTTGAATTCGAGATACATGTTCTGTTTCACGGCTTGATGTATTTTTAATACCTTCATGCAAATATTTTAACATGTATGAAAGATAATCGAATTTAATTTTGCTATATGTCTTGGGCTCACATCTGCGTCAGTTTTCCCTCTAACTCATGAAATATGCAACGAGAGGGAGCTTATTCTATGATTGTTTTTCTTGAATTATGTATTTTGTGAAAGGCCAACAATCACTTTACTAAGTTGAATATTGTGAGTTTTGTTAATCAATATCTGACTCAAGGTGTCCTCGCTGAAAGGCCTATAATAACTATCTGGGGAACAGATTCTTCTATTCAGGTATTCAGATAATGCAATTTCTTTCAATAAAGCCTACAAAGGTTGTCAAAATATCAGAATATTAATAATAAAATGATAATGATTAATAATTGAAATAATACATTAAAAATATTTCATGATGAAATGATGGAGTTTAGATTTGGTAAAGATTATATCTTCTTTCTTTAGTGTAAGAAGTTTTTATTCATGATTGCAATATAATTTTAGGTGCTATACTATACTGGGTGATTCACCAGTGGCGCGGTGCTCTGTCGCTCGTACACTCTTGAAGATTTTAATTTTGTTTGAACAGTATTGTATTTAGAAAGTAAGAATCTACTTCAGCAATTTATTTTGCAGTGAACAGTGTGTCTCAATTTTCTATAAAAGAATCTGGTGGTTTTCTCAGATTGGAAGACCATTTTTTTGTTCAAGATTCAGGAGCTGCCTAAACTCTGTTGTAATGTCTTTAAGTAACAAGTTTTTTTGGTGAGTAGTTTCGTCACAATATTTTTTGTCTGTAAAAATTCATGAAATTAGGCTTTCACACCATCGCATCCTCCTTCGGCCAGGAAGGATGAATACCTTTTCCTTTCGTTTTCTTATTGCCAAGGATGGCTTCATTGATGAATTTAAATAGATTATCCTCATTTTATACAGGAGTAACCCAAAAAATTATTGAATATTGTGATTTTGAAAATATCATATCTTGTTTTCTCAAATGAAACATCCTGTATTTTATTATTCATGTCAACGCAAAATATAATGTTCCATATTTTTGCAGAAGTAACCTTATTTTCATCTTCAACCATTTTCAAAATAAAAAAAAAACTGAAATAATAAAATCAGAGCTTGCGAAACAAGAGTTTATTAGTACATACCATTATACTTGATCAGAGAAATGGAGATATTTCAAGATAGTCGTGTATGAAATACCTAATAGATTGGTTTTTGATGAGATGATCTAGAAGGTGTTGAACTATTTCAATAAGTGTTCGAAATGTTGCCCGTCTCTTTGTAGACACAACTCAATCCTTCTGAGGAAAGACCGTTGAACTCTCGATAATATTTGCGGATTAACTGACTGAAAGGCGTCGACTATTTTCTTTCTCATATCCAACTGTGTTGTAGAAGGAATCTGGTAAACGATGCCCTTAATATAACCCCACAAGAAAAAAACTAGACTTGTAGGGTCCGGAGACCTAGCTGGTCATCTAACAGGACCACCACGCCTTATCCATTTGTATAAAAATAAATGATTCAGATGCTTGCTAACCTGATGTGGGTAATGTGCTGTTGAAACAACAAATTTTGTCTTATATGGTCAGGTACATCGGCAAGTAACATTGGTAGATGATTTCTAATTCAATATTTTTGCGCACTGCGCAAATGGCCATCGACCTTTGGTCCTTCAGCCTCATTGGTAGACGATTTTGCAGAAAATTTTAATACATTTCACTATTTAGGTTCGCCTCCAATTTCTCAGTTAACAGATATAAGTCAAACTTCCGTCCAGAGAATCTTGAAAGTGAATAAATTTCATGCATGTCATGTACAGCTGCACTAGGAACTGTACAAACAAGATTATGAAAATCGAATCAATGTTTGCTGTTGGGCAAGTGACAAAGTAGCGAAAAATCCAAATATGAGGCAACTTTGCACAAGAATGGGCTTGTTAACAGACATTGGTGGTGCATTATTGCACCACGGAAAATCCACACCTTATGAGACAAATGGATCACCAGCATCGTTGGTCCTTGAATGTATGGGTCGCTATAGTGGATGGATATCTTATTGGGCCGCACTTTTTCGTCGGTCTCCTCATTAGTAAAATGTATTTAAGCATAATGTTCCTTGCTGATGTACCAGAGCATATTAGACAAGATTTGTGGTTTCAACAGGATAGAGCACCGGGACATTACTCACATAAGGTTAGGGAGCATTTAAATCATGTATTTCCATACAAATGGATAGGACGTGGTGGTCCTGTTAGATGGCCAGCTAGGTCTCCGGACCTTACAAATCAATATTTTTTCTTGTGGGGTTATATTAAGGGCATCGTCTACCAGAATCCTTCTACAGCACAGTTGGATATGAGACAGAGAATAGTCGACGCCTTTCAGTCAGTTAATCCGCAAATGTTGTCGAGAGTTCAACGGCTTTTCCTCAGATGAATTGAGTTGTGTCCACAAAGAAACGGGCAACATTTCCAACACTTATTGAAATAGTTCAACACGTTGTAGATCATCTCACCAAAACCAATCTTATACTTATTTCATACACGACTACCTTAAAATATCTCCATTTCTCTGATAAAGTATAATGATATGTACTAATAATTTCTTCTTTCGCAACCTCTGATTTTATTATTTTAGCTTATTTTTTCAGTTCGAAAATAGTTGAATATGAAGATAAGGTTACTGCTGCAAAAATATGGCACAGTATTTTATGCGTTGACAGAAATAATAATATACAGGATGTTCCATTTGAAAAAATCAATATTTTTTTTGAGTCACTCCTGTATAAAATGAGGATAATCTATTTCAATTCATTAATGAAGCTAACCTTGGACAATAAGAAAACGAAAGGAAAAAATAATTAATCCTCTCTCTCCGAAGGGACATGCGATGATATGAGAGCCTATTTTCATGAATTTTTACGGAAAAAATATTGTGACGAAACTACTCACTAAAATAACTTATTACTTATGGACATTATAGCAAAGTTTAGGACGCTCTTGAATCTTCAATAAAAAAGTGGTCTTCCAATCTAAAAAAACCTCCCAAGATTTTTTCATAGAAAATTGGGACACCCTGTTTACTTCAAAATAAATTGCTCAAGTAGATTTTGACTTTCTAAATACAATACCGTTCGAATAAAAATGAAATTTGTATCTGTACGAGCTACAGAGCGCCGCGCCACTAGTGAATCACCCTGTGTAAACGATGCTTAAAAATCAACTGTCAACTCAATAAAATTAAATTGTTAAAGACGCATTTATTTCAAATACGAGGACGTTTTTCTTTTTACTTTATTGGAATCGTATTTCAAGTTACATTCATTGGTATTAGTCTTCCCTATACCTAACCTGGCTTGTTTTCATTTCATTCGCGATTTCATGAAAAACCTGCAGTACCTCCGGAATGTTAAATATCAGCCAGGTTTTAGTTCCGATGCCAATTTCTATGTTCCACAAAGTTCAATGTATGAATTTGGGCACAGTTTGTCGTTTGGAAATTGTTTAGGAATGGAACACTAGTTTTGTTTGTTAAATGAAATGACAAATAAATACCCCAAAGATGATATTATGGATTGATTTATCATTCATATTCAATGTTAGGAAAACATAAGTCGAACTTTGCACCCGTGGTGTTTTCTTCTTCATCTCTTCTACTCCTCTGCTAATATTTCATTCTCATCAAGGTGTTGGAATATTCGATTGGATATGCATGAGGAGAGTATTTTGTAGAGCGTTGGCAAACAAGTGATCGCCCTATTCTGAGAAGGACCTTGTGTTCTATCGCTTTAGAATCCTAACTTGAGCTGCTTTATAATTGAGTAAAGACGATCCTGATAAAAGTTCAGAAAGTATGCTTTTAACAAGACAGAGCTCCTGTGGACATGAAAACATCATAGGCACCCGACTGTGACAGTATATTAGTTTTTACTCTGGAAATTTTCAGTTCTAACTGCGTCTACATTCTTCACCAAGTCATTTGCCTGAAATTCCTTTCCGCCTACTTGGTTGAGCACTTTAGTTACTCATACCTTCAAGGAGGGTGGCGAATTGTATTCGAACCATCATCGTCATATAAGTCTTATTGCCAGAACCAAAACCTTTGAATAAATCATATTAAAAACGGTCCATTATTTCGAACAACCAGAAGTTATTTCTTCAAAACGATATTAACGTTTGTATTATTAATATTGCGAAAGAGTAAAATGAAAGGACACTGAATTCAGCACTAACTCTATCGTTTTTAACCTTTATGATTTTTTTCTAATAAATTTATAATTGGCACAATTTTCACAATATTGTTGATGGATTTATTTTATGGAAATTCATTTTAATATAAATAAAATGATATATTTAATTTTAAAACTTTCCATCAGATTCATTGTTTCATAATTATTGCTTTTGTCGAGAATTTTCAAATTATTCAATTTGATTATGTGATTTGTGGATCTAATATGTGTAATATGTGAAAACTGCGAATTTGTTGTCTGAGGAAAGATGTTCTCTGAATATCAATTCAAAATTTAGATCTGTTTGCCCTACGAAAGCCGTTGAGCATTCATTACATTCAATTCTGTATATTCCAGACTGTTTGAATTTAATTATATTTTTTTTGGCATTAAATAGTAATTTGCTTATGTTGGGAGTACTGGAAGAAGAGGTTCAATTAAAATGCCTTTACATGTTCTGGTTTTTCCATGATGGAATACACTATTTTGGAATTTATGTGTGAGACTGGCATATTATTATTTAATGCAATTTTCTTAACGATATTGATATCATATTAAAGTCTGTAATAGATAGGTGAATGAAAATGCTTTATGAACTATAAAATTATAAGCGGCTAATTTATGTGTAATGTGGTTAAAAGAATCTATTGGAGTTGTTGGGTCTGTATATATAGTAAGTGAGATTATTATTGAGTTTATTGATGATTATTTCAAGAGAATCTATTCAATTGTTGCGTTCAACTTCAGCAGAAGGTTATTTCAATCTGCATTTTATTCAAAAAATCTGGTCTATTTAGCCATTTGAGCCTCGAAAATCTACAGGAATATTATCAACGTGTCTGTATCAAAAATGATATGTTTTTATGCTAATTATTCATTATAGATTTAATATTGTTCATTTAAATATCTGCTAATAAGGAAATCCCATGAAAGAGTTTTGTTGGAAAAACTTAAAATTAGAAATAATTTTGTGCTGAACAAGTTTCTAAAATATGGCAAAATTCATCTGTCATGTGTGGTGAAGTGTTATTTTTTGGTTGGAGTTCTTTTATTAGAGGAGGACATTTATCTGTTTGAATGTTTGGGTACATATTTTTAAATCAAAAGTGACAAAATTGAAATCAAACTCGCTAAGTGTTGAAAGTCTACAGAATTTGAAATGGTGTATTGCTGAAGAAAGTTGGTGAGTTTAAAAAGCCTGCAGGTGTGTTCATGTAGGATACAACCTATTCTGAATGTGCTTGATAATTTGATTTGATTTCTTTAATGAATTGTTTTGTGGGTTATTATTATTATTAAATACTGTTTGAGTCTAAGGACGAATCCTATGAAGCCTTAACTCAAAATAAACGTAAGGTAAAACAACAAAGAAAACCAATAAGGGAGTAAGATTAAGGTTATGAGCTAAACAAAAATTGTTTCATCTAGTTATTGAACTCGTTAACACAAAGAGACTCGACAACTTCTCTAGGAAAGTTGTTCCAGGGAGAAAAAATGCGGATGACCAGGAAATAATGCCGTTGGCTTGTGTTGAATTTCTCCTTTTTGAGTTTGAGATTCTGGCCGCTAAGGCTATTCAGGTTGAATATGCAGCTGCGGTCGACATAATTTTGTCTGAACATGCGGAAAGACAGTATGAGGTCACCTCGAAGTCGACGGTTTTCAAAAGTTTGTAATTTAGCTCAATCCAATCTCTCGAAGTATGATGGTCGAACACTTCCAAATGTTGCCGTCACGCACAAGTACCGGACACCACACTGCACAGATGAACTCCAAAATTGAACCGACATAAGTTTTGTAGAGATTCATCGAGGTGTTAAACGAGAGATGCGAGAAGGATCTACGGATCAAATACAAGAGAGTATTAGCGAGTTCGCATACTCCGATAATATATTCCTACCAGGATAAGTCCGACGTAACAGTCACACACGGGTGCATATGCGATGACACATCACGTAAGGTAAAGTTATTGATGCTTTACCGATGGCACTGATTCTAAGAACCTATGTGCAACACAATACATTTTTCAACATTCAACGGCAGCAACCAGTCAGTGCACCACTGGTGTATCGAGTTTAGGTCGTTCTGTGAACGCTGTAGTATGTCTTAGTACCATCAGCATAAAATGACATCCTGCTCTTTATTTTCAATGATAGCTCACTCCCGCGTAAACATGAAACAACAAAATTCCGTGATCACACCCTTGGGGAACACCACTAGTTGCATATCTTTCTTGCGAATAAAAGCCACCAACAATAACTGTGAAGGTTCTGCCTGTCATGTAATCCCCAATGCAGAGAAAGAGCCTACCACGAATCTCAACGCTATCCAGCAGAAACAATAGTCCTTCAACCGCCGCCCTGCCAAAATCGAGGTATATGACGTTTTTTGTCGAGTGCAAGAGTGAAGTCATTTAAGCAGGTAAAAAGGTTGGTCGTAGTGGATTCTCCCTTGGAAAACTCAGTTATATAATCTGTCATAGTTTTCACAATAATTGATTCCATGTCTTTGGACGGGATAGAGAGGAGGTCGATAGTTATGAGGGTCAAGTTTGTCACCTTTTTTGCTGACTTAGGTTACAGAGGCTTTTTTCCATGCGGGAGGAACTTGTGATTCTAAAAATAATGCCAATATAATCTTCGCCAGAGTTACACAGAGCACATCTACGAAAGTCTTGAGGAGGAAAGAGTTGAGGCCATCGAGACCAGGAGAAGAGTGACTTTTCAAGGCGAGGAGATGCTGACAATATGAGGGGTAAATTGTACTTGAGTTAAACTACTGTCAAGACGTGTTGCTACTTCAGGAAGTTGATCATTCTGAGACTCAACAGTATGAAAGCTAGCAAATGCATCAGCTAGCACCTCTGCTGATTCAGATTCAGATGAGCATATTTGACCGCTACTATTTTGGAGAAGACGAACAGTAACCTTGGACTGTAAGTTAGAGTGGATGAATTTTTAAAGTTTTTTGCTATCGTTAGAGTTCACAATCGATTCCCCATAGTTGCGGCGAGCCGAGTGAAGGGCAGCATTCAGATAGTTAGAAAAGCTTCGATGACGCAAGAAATTTTAGGTGTTTTTTCTTTGAGGGTCGTTTTCTATGCTTCACTTGAGATATCAGTTCTGAATTGATTCAGGGCTTAGTTGAATGATGCAATATTCATTTTCACGCGAATGTTTTTGTATGAGACTAGTTAATGTGAAATGAAAAGTTTCTGACATGATATTCGAATCATCGGAAATTGATAGTGCTGATCAGTCAACAAGTAAAAGTTTTTTGGACAATGTTGCAATATTTGTTACGAAGTGGCTGATGGTATCTTCTTTTTCTTGCTTATGATGGTGTTAATTTTCATGATGGTGGTGATAGTCTTGAGATTTCAGGAACGTTCAAAGTATCGATGATGTCTTGCATCTTTTCAGGGTACTTGTTTTTGTCTAGGCAAGTTATACTAATTGCTCTATTAGCTTTTGTAAGAATTAGGTATGCATTCTATAATTCAGTTGAAACAAACTTTATTGTTTCAATGTGATTCTGTCTAGTGAGTGTTATTAAGGATTTTTCAATGATTTCACTGATTGTTTTTGTGAAGAACTGGACATATATAGTGTGTCTGTGTTCTTTGATGCTTCGTTTAGCTTGAACTCCAATTAATGCCTCATTTTATCTCACTTATTTGTTTAAAGTGGTAATTTCAAACCTTTATTCAGCCATTTGTTCTTTGTTGAACTGATTGGTAGAGAGGTTGATGAAAGTAGAAGTAGATACCTGACTTTTCTGTGTTTTGATATTGGGGGTTGAGCATTTGGAAGTGTTGGTTTCCTGATTTCTAGTGCTGTAAGTTTTCTGAAAATATTATTATCTTTTTCAACTGATGATTCGCTAACTGGCAATTTGACCTTGTATTCTGAACAGTCGAATTCGTAATTATGTGGAAGGTGAAGTTACTCATCTTGAACTCATTGGATGAATAGATTCATGTTATTTGATATTCTGTAGATAACGTTCTTTATTAACAGTATTTCAACTTTTAGTTCAATTTTGGAGATGATTTAACTAGTGACATTTGATTTGAATTTGATGTTATTTGGTATCACTTTACGTTTCAAGCACTTTTTGTTGAACCATTGATTTTGTAACACTTATATAATTTATATTATTAGTTCATATATTACTTATATATTTATATTATAATTAAATTGTTGTCTACAATACACCGCCATCAGTTTTGCTTGACTAGCATTTCTGATTTGAATGATATTGTTGATGTATTTATTATATTGGAATTCATTTCACTAGAAATAATATGAAACACTTTCGTCTGATTTCCGCAAGGTTCATTCTTAATCAAGACCGGTTTCGACAGTTACGTCATTCCCAAGTGTCTAGAGCTAATGGTTATGAAAAAAATGTGGTAACTACATCTATTCTGAATGTTGAGTAGTGGAGAGTGATTCAATTCTAGATGACTATTGAGAGTGGTAAATTTTTGATTTTTACAGTTTGTTGATTTCCAAACTTTCCAACAGATTCACCCTTTATTGTATTCGTAGAGAATTATTAAATTATCTGATTTAATTATGTAATTTGCAGATTTAATATATTCAAAAACTGTGGATTTGTTGTCTGATGAAGGATGTTTTTGAACCCATATTCCAAATTACAGTATGTTTATTCTACATAAGCTGTTGGACATAAGTTACAGTTATTTAAGTGTTTAGATTTAACACTGTTGATTATGTGCCAACTATACGTATAGTTTTGTAATTGCCCAAATTTCTCCACGCTCTATAGTCAACTACCAATTACATTAAAAATGAGTATAGTTAGCACATTTCTTCTCACAATTGTTACCTCTAGACACTAGAAAGTGACGTAACCGGTCGTGTGAATTAAAAATAAACATTGGGAAATCAATCAGAAGTATTTCATTTTATTTTTATCTTCATTCTTTGAATGTATTAGCTACTTACTGAAGCTATTGACTGAAACAAACGTCAATGTATATTATATTCTATCGTTCTGATTTACATAACCTACTTGATAACATCAAACCATTCCCCTGTCTTATCAACAGCGCTGGAAAAATAAAAATCTCATTCAGATATATCCCTCATCAAGATTCATGAGACAAATTTCAGCAGAATTCAATTTCCTCGTTCTCATCCCGAATCTCCAACCTATTTGAAAAAATTCCCGTCGGTACTGAAATCGCAGAAATTTTAATCGAACTGATGAGAAATAAATAATATTAGCACAGTCGTAAAAAATGGGCGACAATTCCCTTGAGTTAACTCTGAATGCTAAAAACAAACTTCAAACTTTCTAACCGAATTCTGTAATAGGAATTTGCTCACTAATTTATTACATCTGACGAAAGGGAAGAAAGTTATAAGAAAACGTGAAGTGTTAGTGAAAAGCCGTGAGGTATGAAAGCGGAAACTAGGAAGTAGAGGAAATTACTATCGAGGACGTGAGTTATTATGGTTAAAGTACACTTGGTGAATGGATAAGGTATATATTAGAAAAATATTCAAGAAATTTTCAGTATTCAAGATGATCAATGCTACTATGAAAATGTACAGAATATATTAATCTCTATTATAGTTAACAGAGAAATTAGAGTTTTCAACACTCTGAAAACCGAAGGGTGAGAGAGGATCCTCCTATTACATTTCTTTCAATTTTCAGGCTGTTTAACAACGAAAACCAATGTTGCAGAGAAAAGTAATTAATTTATTGAAACGACTCAGCATTGAGGTTACTTTTTCTGATATTATCCATATATTTCTTGATATCTAGTTAAATTTTATTATCGATTGTGAATAACGTATTGTGTAAATTGACCTGTGAAACATTTCACATATGTCATCTTAATTCCAAATTACATTAGATAGACGGTCATTTGTTGAAATTATTCAATTATTTAATTTGAGAATCTCATTGTCAAAAAATGTGACGTACTTCAAACCTACTAAAATCACACCAAAGCGTTAAAATTCTGTAGTTGGAATGGAACCAAATTCAAATAAGGAATCGAGCGCAAGGCAAATTTGACCCAATTCACGATACTTCATCCTTTCATCTGGTATTTTTCCATATAGCTTATAAACAATATATTAATCTCTATTATAGTTAACAGAGAAATTAGAGTTTTCAACACTCTGAAAACCGAAGGGTAAGAGAGGATCCTCCTATTACATTTTTTTCAATTTTCAGGATGTTTAACAAAGAAAACCAATGTTGCAGAGAAAAGTAATTAATTTATCGAAACGACTCAGAATCGAGGTTACTTTTTTCTGATATTATCCATATATTTCTTGATATCTAGTTAAATTTTATTATCGATTGTGAATAACGTATTGTGTAAATTGACCTGCGAAACATTTCACATATGTCATCTTAATTCCAAATTACATTAGATAGACGGTCATTCGTTGAAATTATTCAATTATTTAATTTGAGAATCTCATTGTCAAAAATGTGACGTACTTCAAACCTACTAAAATCACACCAAATCGTCAAAATTCTGTAGTTGGAATGGAACCAAATTCAAATAAGGAATCGAGCGCAAGGCAAATTCGACCCAATTCACGATACTTCATCCTTTCATCTGGTAATTTTCCATATAGCTTATAAACAATATATTAATCTCTATTATAGTTAACAGAGAAATTAGAGTTTTTAACACTCTGAAAACCGAAGGGTGAGAGAGGATCCTCCTATTACATTTTTTTCAATTTTCAGGCTGTTTAACAACGAAAACCAATGTTGCAGAGAAAAGTAATTAATTTATCGAAACGACTCAGAATTGAGGTTACTTTTTTCTGATATTATCCATATATTTCTTGATATCTAGTTAAATTTTATTATCGATTGTGAATAACGTATTGTGTAAATTGACCTGCAAAACATTTCACATATGTCATCTTAATTCCAAATTACATTAGATAGACGGTCATTTGTTGAAATTATTCAATTATTTAATTTGAGAATCTCATTGTCAAAAAATGTGACGTACTTCAAACCTACTAAAATCACACCAAAGCGTTAAAATTCTGTAGTTGGAATGGAACCAAATTCAAATAAGGAATCGAGCGCAAGGCAAATTCGAACCAATTCACGATACTTCATCCTTTCATCTTGTATTCTTCCATATAGCTTAAAAACGAGGTAACACGTTTTGAAAATGTAATGTACCAAGGCCTGAAGAGAGCACAGGTGTTAGGACTTGTAGGCAGCATATATATATATATATATATATATATATGCTGTCTACAAGTCATTCTTATTGATAAACAGAATCAAATAACATATATAATTGATATTGCTATACCCGACACACATAATATACAAAATAAATACAATGAAAAAATTTCCAAATATATGATGCTTGGCGACGAGATTAAAAAATGTGGAAAATGAAAAAATTTTATTCTACCGATTATTATTTCCACAACAGGTGTTATTCCTAGGAATCTTCACAAAAGTATTGAGATTTTGGGTCTGAAGAAAATTTGTTTGAACAGTTACAAAAGATAACAGTCATCAAATCTTGTAATATTCTTCGTAGGTTTCTTTCGGAAGAAAATAATGAGGTAGAGTCATAGGTTTTCTCTTTAGTTTATACTGCTCAGAATCTCATTTCATATTTTATTTATTTGTTTATATAAATGTAATATAATTAACAAATTTGTCATATTTATATTCAGAGCAGTATTCTATTCGATCGTTCATCACTTCACACAAAGGAAACTATTAATGAGTAACATTCAGTGTTACTTGACTAAGGTCCGTACGCTGGATTTTTCCGGGGAGAAAGCCTCTGACACTACTCGTTGGTACATCGATATCATTGTCTGATGATGCTATAGTATGTATATATTCTGGTAAATTGATATATTCTCATAACATTTAACTTTATTTTAATATATAATTATTCCAGGATATGTTTTGATTCTAATCATTGCCTGGCAATGGTATTAATTACCGGGTGGTGGATTTATATTTTTTCATGAAATCAGTTTGATTGCATGAACAGATATATGGGCAACTCGTCGGGGCGAAACCCCTATATATATATATATATATATATATATATATATATATATATATATATATATATATATATATATATATATATATATGCCGAGATCACGACGTTAGAGTCATTCAGTTTTGGAAGCTCAGTGAATTTCACAGTTAGTGATACTGGTTCGATTATGAAATTATGATTCCTTTTTGGGTCTCAAATGTGATCCAACCCACTCATTCTTGGAGGGAACCAACGACCCGTTCCAACTCTGGGAATAGAACTCTGAGTGCTCGAAGTGGTCCAACCCACTCCCACAGAGATCATTGTATTTCTCCAGTTTTCTTGGTGATATTACCCCTTCTATCCAATCCATTTGCCTATTGAGCGCAAAATCGGATTGACTGGGAGATGCCGAAATCCTATTTCCATTATCAACAAGAAATAATGTTCGACGTATGCCCGAGACTTTGATTTGGTCCAATCCAATCGTCTTCGGTGACTGAAGTCTTCCCAAGATTCCTTGAGGTCATTCTCGGAATACTCAAAATGTCCAACATATTTGCGTAAAGATACGTACTCACAATGACAACGATATTGATGCTCGTCCAGAACCAACAGTTCTCACAAACTGTAGGGTGATTTCGTTTAGGCTCGAAGTGGTCCCATCCCATTGCCTTCGATATCAGGACGAGGTTTCCTGGAAAGCATCTTTCTTTCATTGTTTCGAGAAAAATAAGTGAAAGCTAATGCGGAATAGAATTTAAGTCAGAAGTTTTTTTTAATGATCAACTCGTGAGTACCTGAACAAGAATTCCTGTTTTCGTTATGTCTCACAGGTAATTATTATCCGAATTTTTATCAAAATTTCTGTCCGATATTCTCTTGAGATATTGAATTATATCGTGTCAAAAAAGTAATGGGAATTTTTTATTTGAAACAGAAATCTGTTTGGAACGATTGTCAAAATATTTGTTGTTGATAAGTTGCCACGGCACAACTTTACTAATGCGGACTTATCACACGATCTCTCATTCAGTTTGTGTACAATGCTTGATTTAGTCAGTTTTCACAAGTGTGTTTGTGAATTTTACAATAGATAAAACTATCGAACAAAGAATTTGTCTCAAATTTTTTATTGCAAATGGAATTTCTTGTGCTGAATCTTTGGAACTATTACAGAAGACTTACAGTGAATTAGCTTTATCAAAAACACCTTCATATGAGTGCTACAGCTCGATAAGCTGGTATCAGTGTTTTTGGCTTGGTGTTGATGTATAATACAGGAGTAGCATGATTTTATTTTAAACAAGTCAACGGTTACAAATCTTCCACTTTTCCTAGACGAGATTACAAAGTCCCTAGAAAGCCGGTGCTGTGTTGATGCGGTGTAAACAAATTTCCGCAAGGCTTTCGACCGTGTCAGTATGAACTTGCTGTTGACCAAGCTCTACGCTTTGGGTATTAGACGAAATTTGCATCAATGGTTGGAAAGCTTTCTGCGTAATAGATATTCTTTCGCGCGTTATAACTATTGTTTGTCATCTTCATGTTATATACCATCTGGTGTTCCACAGAGCTCGCACTTGGACCCTTTATAATGATCTTATTCTGAATAATGTAATTCAGGTCATCTACATCTTTATTCTTAGCCGCTAAAATTGCTCGCTCACTTAACCAGTCATTATTTTTGTAGTTAGAAATAATGTTTGGAAAAACTTTGCTGATAAGTTCGAATTTTGATGAAACAACATTATAGAAATTATTTAGGAATGATATCAATCCGCTCGATTCATCGACAGGTACTTGACCATTACCGATAGTCAGCAATTGTTCCGAGAAATCTTCAACAGATGTATCATTGAACAATATAATTTAAATGCTGAATGAGCCGTACGACATCTAAAATCAAATTGTCATCCTTACGTCGAAGTCACACGGTAACACTGTCGAACCGTATAAACAGTATCTTACGTCCGTCTCCTGGCTCTAAGCTACCTACTCACCAATTTTCAGCCATATCTGTACAGCCGTCCTTGAGTTATAAATAGTGTAACTAACACGGCTTTCTCTTATATATGGATGTAATAATCGAATTATTCAGTAACGATCAAATGGTGACAATCCTAAAGCGAGGCGAATCAAGAGCCATTGCTCTCGATATTTCAAAGACCATAGGTAGGGTTTGGCATGCAGCCTTTATGAAATAATCGCATATGGATTTCCCGATGAATTTCGTTTTTGGATTGTTAACTTTCTCTTCAGTAGGTCGATTCAGCTGGTAGAATACGGTGTAAAAAGTTGATCATTTCAGGTTGATGGAGGATACCCCAGGTATCCAACTCTTTTTTTGTTACATATACATTATCTGTTACTATCTACCAGGAACTGAACACATTCCTCCTAATGAGGAGTCACAATGACAAAGATACCAATAAAGCATGTCACTTAATTCAGACTTGGGGAAGATTGCAAGGTAGTACCTGTTGAAATTTGTCAATTTCAAAGCGAACAAGTTGCAATCAACAACGTTCTCCACTGAGGTCACTGCTTGAAATCGAATTTCCTCAGAAACGAACGTACATCTACGCACTTCACAATTAAATCCGGAGTTTGTTGGCATGTCCATGTGTCAACCGTTGCCAAATCTGATTTAACTAAACTCAGTTTTCTTTTCAGGAGTGAGAAGTGCTTCAAGCCATCATAGCTGATTGTTATTACACTCGGAGGCAAAATTAGCGGAACACTCGAAAATATAACCAAATTCGAAGTTCGATATTTTTCCTAATTCTCAACCGATTCAGATGATTTGTTCGGCAAGTTATAGATCAACTCTTCTGCTTTGTAAAATTATAAGAGAAAACAAAAAAATTTCAAAAAAATTTTATACGGGGGCAAAACTAAAAATGTTTTTTTTGTCAAAAATTCGTAACACCTGAGGAATTTCGTGGTCCGAATTGAAACGTACAATATCATGATCTGTCAAGACACATCTTCCTACAGTAAATTTTTCTCAAAATTTTTTTGTTTACTCTTATAATTTCTACAAAGCAGAAGAGTTGATCTATAACTTGCCGAAAAAATCATCTAAATCGGTTGAGAATTAGGAAAAATATCGGACTACGAATTTGGTTAGATTTTCGAGTGTTCCGCTAATTTTGCCTCCGAGTTATTATATTATTATACAAAACACAGCTGTGACCTAGTCTGGAATATTGTTTCAATGTGTGGCGCTCTGCACCTAAACATTCATTACATCTATTGGATAGTGTTCAAACGAGTTATCTCCAACCTCCGCTCAAAGACGGCAGGTTGCTGATTGTTCTATTCTTCACAAGTTCTGAAGGAAAAGTAGGTTTGCTGTAGACTCTCATCACCCGCAATCCAGCTGGCAACGCCACTCAACAATCTCTGTCAAAATTCTTTAGCTGACAAGACTGGTATACCGTAGAACTCACTCCCAATCGAACATATTTCCCATAACCTTCTTCAAGAAGCGAGTGAAATTAATGTTATCCTTTCGTTCACAACTTGGATAAAGATTTCCTTGATATGTATCGACGTGATTAATAATTATTCGATATAATTGAGTGGTAAACTGTCCAAATGGAAAGATTCTCACTATCACATATTGGATTGAAGTTTGATAATCCTAAGCTCAAAAAAAGAAACTTTCTAAATTAAGGTGTAATGATAACCTCTTTATACGCTGTTTCAGTAGAATTAAGAAATTTATTTAGGAACGATACGTATGTATGAATCCACAGACGTTGAAGGTTGTATGTTCAGTCAGTAAGGTTTCAAGGAGTTGATGGCATATATGTGATTTAGACGTAGAAAGATAAACTTAAAGCCCTCTTTCTGAGTGGACATACTCTGAAATTTTCGGAACAGGTTAAGTATCTAGGATTATCCCTAGACTCAACTGGAATTTACACGACGACAAAATATCTTTCCAAGGCTACATCGTGCCTATAGGCATGCTGTAGACTCTTCTGAAAGACCTGGGGGCTACAGCCAAAAATAATCTACTGGTTATAAGACCCATTGTCACATACGCATCGTTCGTATGGTGGACGAAAACATCAGAAATAACTACGCGAAACAAGCTGCAAAAACTGCAGCATAACACGTGCTATGAGAAGCACCCCGACTACTGCCCTGGAGGGCAGTTATATAAAATTGAAAAAAGAGGCGTTGATGGCGGCATTACGGCTCCTAGAGACAAAAAAATTATTACCTGGTGATCTGAAGGGACACCTGTGAATTCTGGGTGACATAGCGCCATAAATCTTATCACACCCAGCGATTTTCACACACCCTTTGAAGTGGCCATAAGAGACCATCGTAAGGAAAAAATAAATCAATTTGACCAAAAATCCTCCATCTGGTACACGGACGGATCAAAAACGATTGATGGAACAGGAGTAGGTATATATGGACCCAAGTACTCGTCATCAGTGGCTCGGGGCTCTACTCCTACAATAATGCAAGCAGAAAAACTTGCTGTGAACCTGTGCTGCCAGGAGGGATTACGAAGGAAACTCAAATGTGCTAATATTTACATTTTCACGGACAGTAAGGCAGTGATTAAAGCTCTAAAATCTTACAGTTATCGGAGCATCTTTGTCTGGGAATGCCGTCAATCCTTGAAGCAACTTACTGAGGGGAACAAACTTTTCCTATAGTGGGGGAAGAGCCTGGCCATGAAGGCATACAAGGAAGAAAGCTGCTGACGAACTGACTACATCAGCTGCTGACATCCCATCCATCGGACCTGAACCGTTTTGCGGTCTGAGCAAGCATCACAGACGACAGAAACTGGAACGGTGGGAGGAATCTAGCAAAAAAGAATACTGGTGGAAAACTCCAGGCCAAAGGCAAGCAGAAAAGTTCAATGACTATTCGCCAAAGAAGACAAAACAGCTTCTCCTTCTCTCTAAGGACGAGCTGAGGACTATAACAGACCTCTTTACTGGACAGTGCCCACTGAGATACCATCTCAGTAAAATGGGCAAATCGGAAACGACAACATGCAGAATGTGTAAAGAGGGCGATGAAAATGCCGAACATATTCTTTGCAGTTGCATCGCAACTGCCCACCAAGGACATATACACTTCGGTAGCGACAAGCTAAAGCCGCACGAAGTAAAAGCGAAAGCTCCCAGAAAGATTCTTAATTTTGTAAGGGAACTAGATCTACAAGGCAATTAATAGGAAGGGTTACGAACAAGAGACCCACTTGGTCGCAGTTCGGAAAGGCTTTAAAAGCCAAACGACCCCCTCAACAGTAATGTAATGTAAATATATGTGATTTATCTCTACTTCATTGAAAAACCCGTTTGAATAGTTTGTCACCGTCAATATTCAAAAAAATTCTACGAATCCGGGTTTTCTGATACCACGGGCAGCCCCTCTGATAGAAGATATGATTTTTCCAAGTATTTTCTTTCATCACTGAGAAGTATCAACAAATGAACAGCCATTAACTTCCAAAATATTTACATGAGATCTCCGATTTTTAATTTCGTGATAGTCCGACCGGAGCTCATCGCATTTTCTAATTACTATGTCAATATACTTCGTTCTTCTTATTATCATCGAGTAACAAGCTCGTTAGAAATTTAAATCTCAGGTTAAAGGAGTGGAAAATTCCTTCGGAGAATATTCCGAGTGGAACGGAAGTGCTTGAATAAACGAATAAAGAGCGGGTGCAACGTCGAGAAATCGCAAATAAAAGATAGAAACGAAATCCGTGAATATATTTCTTCGTTTCGGAGTTTGTACTGTGCAATGGCAAGGTGGGACATTTCGCGAATTGAATAGTCCAAATTGTGGAAGAGTTGCTGCAATTTACACTGGCAGAAACGTTTATTCCAAAAATTTGCACGACACTTGGCCGTCTCCTTTCATGGGACGATTTCAGCCAGTAGGCTTTGATTAAATTTTCGATGCTTCCCCAAAATAATTGCTCATTCATTTGTTCGTCTATAGAAGTGAGACAAAACTGAGAAAATTTCGTCTAAATGGACAATGAACTCATGTTCTGGTTGTAGTCATTTCAATAATCACTTTTTCCTAATTTTCAGGACTGAAAATACATTAAACATAGTTTTTCTTGGCAATAATAAAATAACATTTATGAAATTCACCCGACTAACAATTTTCTTGAAATAGGACATTTAGAAACTAGAGAAATTCATTCCCCGATCAGAAAATTGAGAGATCAGAGTACGTCGCCGGATTCAATATAAGGATTGTATCATTAAATTTCATTAAAATTCGATTGTGAAAATTTCATTAGATGAGTATTGTTTCGGGGATCATCGGAATGAGGAATACTTACTTCACCGGTATGCCATGAACGCATTCTCTATTTACTGGAAACACTAGAACTATATGGAGTTTCTAGATAATTGGAAATGTTCTAGGTTGCTTTGCTCCTTGAAAATCTATCGTTTTATCGCTTCGCATTTTATGGCGGACGACTATTCGAAACGAACCTGAAGGTCGATAATGGATTCCATTCTAGAATCTATTTCACGACCAGAGGCACATCGGTTTCGGTAGTTTTCTGTGAGAATCTTTATTACTTTTAGAGTACCGATTTCCATTCAAATTTAGTCAAGTGTTGTATGGTATAAACTATAATACAAAGCTGCAAATGCGCCTTGTAGATAATGTAATAAATTATACTGAAAATACCACAATATTGTTGGGTGAATTATATAGGTTACGGCAATGGAAAGCAGACACAAAACGTTTATGTTCTGAAAAATTATTCTCTTCAAAATAATATGCAAAGAGAGCTCTACAAATTTTTTCAGAAAGTTTTCTCATCATGAGATAGTAGTCTTTCAGAACTTGATAGAACTCGTCATAATAGTGTCACCACAAAAATTAATACTTCTTTTACTCACTCCTGCTGAGAAATTTGCCCACAAAGTTGACAATTAATATTAAAAAACTTTAGAATTATTTATCAAAATTTACATAGATAGAAAACCAAACAGAGAACAATAGTACTCAATGCACTTCACAGAAAGTGTCAATACCTATTTCTACCTCCAAAGACAACAGTCACTGCTTGTATCCTCCTCTGAAGCGAGTAAAACATGTTCTGACTGAAAGCTCACTCCAGCAAAACAGTCAAATATGTTCGTGCAAAAGCACGACATCTTCAGCAAGTCTTGGGGATATTGGAACAAGATATTCTTCAAAAAAATGTTTCATATATCCCACAGAAAATTGAAAGAACTTTCGTCATTCAGATGAAATGACTTGGAGAGAGTCAATACCAAGTGCTACCTCAGAAGACATCCGTGCTTGAATCCTCCTCTGAAGCGAGTAAAACTTTTTGAATAATATTAATAAAATTATCTGCTTTTGTCTGATTTCCACATTATTTATTCTTGAAACACAAGACCGGTTCCGACATTTACGTCATTGTCAGGTGTCTAGAGCTACTAGTTGTTTGCTAAGTATCGTATACTTAACTACCCTATTGTTCTATTTCATCATGTCCATGTCCATGATGTCCATAAGCTTATCAGCTCATTCGGACAGTTTAACAACTGCAACCAGAATACCCGGAATAGAAATAAATTAATAGTGCCTCAAAACAGACTGTCCTTCTCACATAAGAGTTTTACCCTCAATGGTATAAAACTTTATAACACAGCAGCAGTGAGAAATGTTAACATGAAGTTATTCAAGAAAGCTACTATCGAAATGATGTTACTCTTTCAAGAAGTTCCTCGATAGTTGTGATAACACGATTGGTTACTTGTGCCAGCCCCTTATACACTCCCTTATACAAATTGTCGCATCACCCTACTTTTACGCAATACTATATAAACTTTTAGGTTGGTCATTCAATAGTCGCTTGGTAAATTTCAGAAGTATGAAATAAGAAGTTATCATTCAAAAGAGATGAGTTTATGATGGAAAATGTCAACAATTTTCGAGTTAATGAAAAATCAAAGAATTCTACCATCTTCAAACTTTCGCGAATAGACCAATCAACTAGCGTCGAAGGGTTACTAATCATTTTCAAAACTGAGTGTTTCCTCCCCGGATACTCTTGAATCACTGAGTTCCAAATTTCAGGAAGCAGATTTTCTAGTTGTTGGAGTATTCACAAGGCATCCTACGTTGCTGAATTTGCCACCCCATGTTGTCCCAAACATGTTCTACGGGATTAATGTCAGGACATCTTGCTGGCCATCTTAAAATATCAATTTCGGCATTTTGCAGAAATTCCGTAACTACTATAGCTGCATGAGGCCGAGCATCATCTTGCATATATATGAAGTTTTCGCCAATCAATGGGCAAAAGGGTACAACACGGGGTTCAAGGATATCTGCGAGGTATCTGACCGCTGTCATTATTCCATCATTCACTAGGACTAACTAAGTTCGACCATGGAAAGAAATGCCTCCCCACACCATTACGCCAATCAATTGGCCAAGGGGTACAACATGGGGTGCAAGGATATCTGCGATGTATCTGGCTGCTGTCATTTTTTCATAATTCACTAGGACTAACTCAGTTCGACCATGGAGAGAAATAGCTCCCCACACCATTACTTAGCCCCCTCCGAAGTTTTCGGTTTGCCGGATATTGCATTGCTGATACCATTCCCTTGGTCGTCTGTTTACAGGCATGCGTCTATCATTTGATATTAGATGAACCTGGACTCGTCGGAAAAGAGAACATTCGACCATTCTGGAATACCCCAATTTGCATATTCCCTTGCAAACTGAAGTCTTGCAATTCGATGCTCTCTGGTGAGACGCGGGCCGGTAGAAGCCACCCTTGGTCTGATATCGTGTTCTCTAAGGCTCTTCCTAACAAATTGCAATGAAATATGCACATTTCTGGAATTCCAAGTTCATTTTGTAGCATTCTAGTCGTACAGTGCCGAACTCTTAGTGTAGTTAAACGAAGCCAACGATCATCGACTGGTGTTGTTATCCGATCTCTTCCCTGTCCGGCCCTTCTTCCATATTCCACTGTTTCGTGGTACCGATTAATTGCTCTTGAAATAGTGCTTTGGTTAACATTCAAGCCACGTAACGTTGGCTTCGCCCCTCCTTTAGAAGTGTTACAATTCTTACCACTTCATGATCACTTAAATATGTTCCAGGACGTTCAACAGCCATTACAATAAATTCAAAGATTCGAAAATCAACAAGAAACACAGAAAACTTGCATTAATTTAGCGCGAAAACTGAAGAGAGATTGAATGATTACAGATAGTCGAATAAACTCATTCTTGTTTCAAACGTGTTTGAGATCATATGGAAACAAATGTTACTACATAGATAAGATTTTTTCCCCTCATATGTCCAAAAAGTTTGTTGACAAAGAAACTGCGATCAAGCTGCTTAATCGAGTGTGGAATTCAGAATACCATGTGATGCGACAATTTTTGTGGTGTGTGTGTTTAAAATTGTTATTTTAGTTGGAGAACCAAACTACATCTACCTTCACCGAGCTGATAATGGAATGAAATATATTTCATTATGAATTCAGAATATTAAAAAATATATTGAAGATGGGTTTGCTGAACAAATCCTGGACAGACTATTTTCAATTATTAAAAAAAAATGGCTTTTAATTATATGTTGTGACATCAAGATGATATGTAAATGTTTACCCTAACTTAAAGTATCCAATGTATAGAATGTGGTACCGTTGGGTTACCTATTATTTACCTGAACAAATTACTCGGTTGTCAGGTATAAACAGCTATGTCCATGCCAGTTACCATCACCTTATTGTATGATAAAAGGAAATTTATATCAATATAAGCTCTATTATATTGCAAACAATTTGATAAAATTCAATTAGGAATGGTAGGTAGTAGAACCGGTGGTGTTTAAAGAAAAAGAATCCTTGAAACTGGCGACGTTTCGGAAAATTATCTTTCCATCTTCAGGGCTTTATAATGAGAAGAAAAACAAGAACTTTTTAGAAGTTCATAAATGGCAAAAAAGGAACAATATTCTTTGTTATATCATATGTCGCCTATATAACAACTTTCTTTTAATAAAGTTGATTATGACAAAAGCAATGGGTAAAACGTTCAACCCCTAATATAGGAAAAATCTACATCAACATTACGAAGCGAAATAAAGTGAGTCAAATATTTGCCTACATAGAAAATATTCCCAAATGACTCTCACTCTCTTCTAGGTAGCTACACTAGCAATGCTTGCACTTGAGGTTACGCGGTCTGTGTACACGGTGTTCTTCGAAAGGCGTCGCCATCTTCGACCCCACTTAATGACTGTTGTTTCTCAAGTTGCCTGCTAATGAACTCATAATTATTATTGACTTAGTTTTAATTGCTCTTGTCTTGGTATTTGGGCTTCTCCGAATGTCAGTGTAGTTGCGCTACGATCTCTAGAACTCATTCAGGTATTTAGGGGAAAGTTATTGTTCCATTTGAATGAAGTGGAGGAACGGTTGTTTGCCCAGAGGGAGCAACGGCGCAGGAAATTCATGAATTTCGGATTTGATGGATTACAATATTGCTTTTGCTTCTTGTGCCATTTCCGATTGTTTTCTTCTATACGTCTTAGGAGATCGATTGTAAATACTTAAAAACTATTGCAAATATTCCATTCTGAGTAAGTTAAGTAAGAAAATTAATAATTATTTTATATAACAGTTCTTATAACTGGTTGAAAAGTTACGTGTTATTTCAAATAATCCAATAGAATTCCTGCTTTTCTAGAATAACAATAATAAAGATTTTTTGAAACATTCAACTTTACAAGGTGTTTCCTAACCGGCAGAAATTCAGAGGGTAGTTATTATTATTATCGTGGACTCATCCCAGATTTAGCAATCAAAGGGAATAGGCTCAATTACAATATACTTGACATGAATTTTCTAACCATCCTACATGTATTAAGAATTACAGCTTTTTGCATTTCTATATAGGTATTCTTATGCAATTCTAATTTCTTAAGGCTATCATGCAAAGTTTTGGGTATTAACCTAGTCGAGGATACGATGACAGCAACAATATCTATTTTATCGAGGTGCCACATCTGCTTGGACTTTTTCTCCTGGAACTTGTTCAGCACGTTGTTATTATTCGGTATGGCGACATCCACCAGCATTGCGATTCTGGCTCTTTTATCATCCACCACTATGTCCAGCCTATTATTCGTCACCATTCTGTCAGTGATAACAGGCCTATCGCAGTATAATCTGATAGAGTCATTTTCCAATACGGGCGCCGGCTGAAGGTGTTCAGAAGTCCGTACTTGTGTGCAAGTTTCTGGTGGATAATGTTGCATACTTGATTATGCCTGTGAAGATACTCCGTATTGGCCAGTTGTTCGCATCCGGACGTAATATGCTGTATAGTCTCCGATCTTATATGGCATTTTCTGCACTTATCTGTTTGTAATGTTCCGTCCTTCATTTTAAATTTTTTGTAATTGTTTGTAGCGATCACTTGGTCTTGGATGGCCATAAGGAATCCCTCTGTTTCTGCGAATAATTCTCCTTTCATCAACCATTTGTTTGAGGCTTCTTTGTTGATGTGTGGTTGTTTAATCTCATGGTGATGTCGTCCATGCAATTCCTTTCTTAACCATTGCTCTTGTTTTTCAGTATCTGATAGGAACGGTAGATTCAGCAGGTCATCTCTGGTAGCAAGAATTATTGGTGTATATCCCCTATCAGCCAACGATACCACTGTATGGAGGTCAGAAGTGAAAGCTTTTGCAGAGAAGAATTCTCTGAGATTTTTTATCTGTTCGGTGTGTATATTGACAACATCTATTAATCCACGCCCTCCTTCTTTCCGCTTCAAAGTTGTTCGTATCACAGACGATTTTGAATGATGATTGTTGTACTTTGTCAGCATCGTTCGGGTCTGCCTTTGAATATCATCCAGTTCTTTCTTAGTCCATCTGATTATTCCAAATGAGTAAAACAACACTGGAATGGCGTAGGTGTTAATTGCCTTGACTAGATTCCCCGAGTTCAACATCGATTTCAGCACAGATTTCAGACGCTGACTGTATTCTGAACGAATCTTCTCCTTTGATTGTTTTTGGTCTAGCAATCTGGCTTGCTGGTATCCCAGATATTTGTATATTTCGCCATCTCTCATGCACTGTATAATATCACCGTTTGGAAGTTGTGTTTCACCATCTATGACTTTCCATCTTTGAATGTTCAGGGTCTTACATTTTCAATGCCGAATCTCATATGAACATCTGCCGAGAACTCACTGACAGTTTTCAGCAAATCATCCAATTGCTTCTTGTTCGAAGCATATAATTTGATGTCATCCATATACAGTAGGTGGGAGATTGTATGATAATTCCTTTCTGCTTTTATTCTAAATCCGTATCCTGTTCTATTGAGCATTGAGGACAATGGGTTCATTGCTAAACAGAACCATAGTGGACTCAAAGAGTCTCCTTGAAAAATTCCACGACGTATGGGTATCTCGTCGGTTTTAATTGATTTATTGTTCATGTTGACCTGCAGAGACGTGCGCCAGTATGTCATTGTTGTCTTCAAGAACTCTACCAGGGCTGGGTGAATTTTGTATATCTGCAATATTTCAACAAGCCAAGAATGGGCGGTACTATCGAATGCCTTCAGATAATCGAAAAAAGCTGAATGAACATTCCGATGCCCTACGTATGCCTACTTCATTATCACAGAGTCGATGATGAGTTGTTCCTTGCACCCGTGGTGTTTCTTTCTGCATCCTTTCTGCTCCTCTGCTAATATATTGTTGTCGTCAAGGTGTTGGTATATTCGATTGGATATGCATGAGGTGAGTATTTTGAGACGGATTCTGTGTTCTATCGCTCTTAGGTAGCATATATGTTAAGCATTGCGTTAGGAAAGTGGGTGTTTTCTTGGGATGTTGAAGAACATACGTGAGCTGTTTCGCTAGGGCTCCATGGAGCTTATCAAACTTCTTGTACCAGTAGTTATTATTATTATTATTATTATTGAAGTAATTTAAGGCTGAGGACAAGTCCTATAAAAGCCTAATAACAAAAAATTATTTCTATAGTATTGCAAGCACAGCTTAGCCATAATTAAATATGCACACATATATAATAACTAAATCCACTGATGTCAAAAACGAACTCTAATTAAACAAAAGAAAGTCCAATTTATTTTTGAATTCATTAACCGAATTTGAGTCCACCACATCACTAGAAAACCTGTTCTAATCATCGAACACCCTTTTTACAAGAAAATACTGTCTTTGTCTCGACGAAAATTTTCCTTTTTCAGCTTCAGATGATGACCACGCAAACGAGTATCAGCACTCAATTTAAACAAACATCTCAGGTTGGTGTAATTGTGTTTAATTATACGATAGCACAAGATAAGATCTCCGCGATGTCTTCGCTGCTCGAAGGTTATGAGACCAGCTCTAGCCAATCTTTCATTATATGAGGGACGAACGACCCCAAAAGTCATACGTGTAGCACGGCGCTGGACACTCTCAAGCATGCTTGTATCTCGAGCGAGAACCGGGCACCAAACCGAGTCTGCATACTCCAAAATAGGACGCACATAAGTCTTATAAAGTGTAACCGAACTAGAGAAGGACAACTTAACGAACGATCTACGAATGAGATAAATTAAAGAATTAGCACGTTTACAAACACTTAGGACATGTTCCGACCACGTAAGGTTTGAAGTAACGGTTACTCCTAGATCTACATGTGAAGTAACTGAGCGAAGTGGATGATTTTCAATCGAGCATTGATGGGATGGATTATTGGGTCCTATATGGAGCACAACACATTTATCAACATTTAGTGGAACTTTCATAAAACAAAGTTCATACGAACATTTGCCGAATAAAGTTTTATGAATGATTTCCGCCTTCTCAAAGGAGATACCATGAAGACGGTTTTTCCTCCATATTTCTGAAACCTGTCATACTGAGATTTTAGAATGCGGCACACTCCTTTAACACTTCAGGCTTAAGAAGAATTAGAGTACATAAACCCAAAATTGTAATCAGGGACGTGGAGGGGTTATGGGTGGAAATCATAATTTTTTTTTAATAGAACTTTTTCAGCATTTTGATTCCAGAATTCGACTTCGAGAAAGTCCGGTAGCGGGTTCGTCGTGTCGGTCCATAGACGGCGACTCTCATACGTATGCACGAGGTGCTTTCTTTCCCGAATCGATAGGGTACCCCGATGTAGCTTGATAGGATGCTGAGAAGCGATATGCGGCACTGATGAGCTCCTAATAAAGGCGAAACTGCAGTCTGCCGCTTCGTTGCTCGGCATCCTGCTTAGTTGCACTATTGTGGCTTCAAGGGCTGCGTGCATGGCAGGCAGGTTTGGGAACTAGCTCTTGTAAGGAAGGATTATTCATTGATCAAGGATTTTTTCTTGTCTCAAGTTTATATATATATATATATATATATATATATATATATATATATATATATATATATATATATATATATATATATATATATATATATATATATATATATACGGAATCCATCACCCCAGGGAGTCTGTCAACTGCCTTTACCTCTCAAACACTCAGGAGGAAGGGGAGACCACCCATGAAAGGGACGCTGAAAATCTGAAAAAATACTTCCAGAGACGCACTGTTCCACTTTTTCAGGCCATTTGTAGATCCGATGAGAACCTCACTCTCCTCAAACTGAATGACCACTCAGAGACGAGTACCGAGACGGCCCAATGTAAACTGATTGAGGAGTGGCAAGCGAGGCACCTGCATGGAAAGTACCCGAAACATCTACAGAGCGAAAATGTTAACAAAGTTGAATCTCTCACCCATCTTAAATCAGGATACCTGCTCCCGGAAACCGAGGGGAGGATACCGGTTATCCAAGACCAGGTTGTTGCCACGACATTGTACGTAAAGCATATCACGGGGAGGAATATTCCCTCGGATCAATGCCGCAAGTGTACTCGACACTCGGAGACCATCCAGCAGGTTACATCTGGGTGCCCAACACTGGCGCAACTGAGTACCTGCAAAGGCCCAATGATATGACAAAGATATATCACCAGGAGCTAGCCTTGAAATATCGACTAATACAGAGAAGGCTTCCACATTACCACTACCACCCTGAAAGAATCCTGGAGAACGAAAATGTGAAGATCTATTGGGACACGGACGCGGTGACCGATCGACCGGTGTCACACAATCGACCTGATATTGTACTCTTCAATAGGAGGTAACGTCACGCAACCTTGATTTATGTAACCGTGCCAATGAATGAGAACGTGGGAAAAGCGTACACGGAGAAGATCTCGAAGTACACCGACCTAGAGTTTGAGATCAAAGAAATTTATAATTTTAGATCTATTGGAGTCCTCTCAATGGAGATATGTGGTAAGTGCTGGTCGAGGCTCATCTTTTTCCAAACACTGAACATCTCCAACTCCCACGAAACACCGTATCCACCGCCCAGACCCATAGAACCAGCAGTCTCTTGGCAACAAGGCAATAATTGCCGTCCAGGGCTGTCGTTCAACCTGTTAAGCAGTGGAAAATAGAAAAAAAAAAAAATATATATATATATATATATATATATATATATATATATATATATATATATATATATATATATATATATATATATATATATATATAATACAAATTCGAAATTCCCCCAAAATTTTTGTGGTGTACCACTAACGTATTTAAACAATGAAAATCGAATAGGTTAATTATTTTCACAAATTTAAAAATTTTTTCTGTATCTGCACAGCTTTTGAGATATAAATTATCCAAAATGATTCTACTTATATTGAAAGAATTCAGATGTTTTGTCGATAATTCATACAATTGTTGAGATTTCGTGCATAAATTCCAAATACGGGTTCACTATAGAAATCTTCAGTACTGAGTGAGACAAAATTATGTGAAAATAAATAGAATGATATTTTTTTTCTAGGTCATACCCCCTTTCGACCCCTCTGCTCTTTGTGATACGCTACTGACGTATTATGTAGATGTGATTATTTGTTCAATTTGAAAAGTTTTGTTTTCGTGCATTTTTTTCGTATCTCTCACTGTTATTGAGATATCTTTTGTAGTCAATGACAATGACGTTTTGAAATGGGAGAGATGTTTCGACGAATCATATCTCCAGAACAGTAAGAGAAACGAAAAAAATGCAAGAGACCAAAAAGTTTTCAAATTGAACAAGTAACCAGATTCGATATACAGAATACATCACTCTTGCATCACAAAGAGCTTAAGTGTTCAAAAATGGGAAGAACGGTAAGGGATACGATGAAAAAGCAGGAAAACAGAAAGTTTTCAAATTGAACTGGTATATAGATTTGATTCACATAATACATCAGTATTGCATTATAGAGAGCTCAGGAGGTCAAAACGGGGTATGAACCTTTAACTCCATGATCCACAGCGCGTTCACAGTACCAATGTCGAAAATAAAAAACAAACAAGTACTGTGTTTTGAGGAATTTTACTTAATAATTGCGATTCGTAACGTTTCACTACACCGTAGCTTCTTCAGACGAATGAATGTGCAGAAAATAAATGAGAATATAAATATAAATGTTCTCGAGTAATTACTTATTGAGTTCCTTCTTCTTAAGTGGTTATTTATGACAGGTATATCCAATAAAATTAAGGAATAGATTACTCCCCGAAGAGATACAATAGAGGTGAAGGGCTTAAATCGACTTGTTCATTGATGAATTTACCTGAGTGTTTGTATTTATTTATTTCTAATGTTTCCCAAAGATCTACCTTCCAATATTTATTATCTGTATGAAAATTTCAAACTGTGGGTCGAAAGAGTGATTATTTTCTAAGAGATGATTCGCGTAATTTGAATCTGTTTTTTATTTGAAAAACTGCGTTTATGTTCTGATATTCTAATATTGAAATTTCTATGTGTTCTACTAATGTAGAAATTATCACAGTCATTGCAATTCAATCTATAAACACCTGATTTATTGTTTTTACCTGATTTGGTTTTATTATTTTTGATATATTTGCCTAAATTATTATTAATTCGGAAAGCTGTGTTGAAATTATTGCTACTCAAGAATGATTTCAGTTTCTCACTTGTAATGCCAACGTAGGTTGAGGTGTTGAATTTTGTTTCAATTTATCGACAGGGTAAACTTCATTCAATGCAATTCTACTTTGTTTTTTATTTAAAATATTATTTATTAGTTTCGGATTGTAACCATTATTTTTGGCTATTTGTTTAATCAAATTCAATTCTTTGTTGAAATTTTCTGGCGATAACGGGATGTTAATCAATCTATGAATAAAACTATTGAATGCTGACGTTTTATGTTGATACGGATGACACGACAAGTTATGTATTATAATATCTGTATGTGACGGCTTATGGTAAATTGCGAAAACATGTTTTCCATTTTCATTCGAAATTGTTACGTCTAGGAAATTTATCGAATTATTGCTTTCTATTTCGGTTGTGAATCCAATTTTTGGATGTAATGAATTTATATGATTTTCAAAAATTTTTAACTGTTTATCTGTTCCTGTGAAGCAAATAATGATATCGTCTACATAGCGATACCAGTATAAACAATGTTTACTGAGTGGATGATTATGAATTAATTTCTCTAAATTATTCATGAATATTTCTGCTAACAAAGGACTCAACGGATTGCCCATAATCAAGCCGTCTTCAATAGTATAATATTTGTTATTGAAATGGAAATAATTTTGATCTAAACAAATTTGTAGTAATGAAAGAATATCTGAATGGGATAAAAAACACAAGTTTAACTTTAATCTACACTTTATTTGAAAAATTTTTCAAATAAAGTGTAGATTAAAGTTAAACCTTGTGTTTTTACCTCATTATATCATGGATCTACATCAAGTAACGGCCTCCACAATTCAAATGTTAAAGAATATCTGATTTAATGATAGTATTGACATGACTCTTTTCTAATAATTCTTCAACTAAGTAATACGTATCTTTCGGAGGAATGTTGGGAAATAGATTCTTAACTTCGAAAGAAATGAGTTTGGAATTAGGTGGTGTAATGGTATCTTTGATATTGGCAATTAGTTCGTATGAATTTTTGACCGAAAATTTAGATTTAAAATTGCAATGTTTTATTAGCAAGTCGTTGAGGAATTTCGAAAGTGTGAAAAAGGTGCCGTTACATAAGAAACAACAGGTCCAATAGGGTAATTAGGTTTATGAAGTTATATAAATTTCCTAGACGTAACAATTTCTAATGAAAATGGAAAACATGTCTTCGCAATTCACCATAAGCCGTCACATACAGATATAATACATAACTCGTCGTGTCATCCGTATCAACATAAAATGTCAGCATTCAATAGTTTTATTCATAGATTGATTTACATCCCGTTATCATTAAATCAGATATTCTTTCATTATTACAAATTTGTTTCGAACAAATTTATTTCCATTCAATAACAAATATTATACTATTGAAGACGGCTTGATTATGGGCAATCCGTTAAGTCCTTTGTTAGCAGAAATATTCATGAATAATTTAGAGAAATTAATTCATAATCATCCACTCAGTAAATATTGTTTATACTGGTATTGCTATGTAGACAATATCATTATTTGCTTCACAGGAACAGATAGATTTTCGACAATCATATAAATTCATTACATCCAAAAATTGGATTCACAACCGAAATAGAGAGCAATAATTCGATAAATTTCTTAGACGTAACAATTTCGAATGAAAATGGAAAACATGTTTTCGCAATTTACTATAAGCCGTCACATACAGATATTTTAATACATAACTCGTCGTGTCATCCGTATCAACATAAAATGTCAGCATACATCGTTTTATTCATAGATTGATTAACATCCCGCTATCCCCAGAAAATTTCAACAAAGAATTAAATTTGATTAAACAAATAGCCAAAAATAATGGTTACAATCCCAAAGTAATAAATAATATTTTAAACAACAAACAGAGTGGAATCGCATTGAATGAAATTTACCCTGTCGATAAATTGAAACAAAAATTCAACACCTTAATCTACGTTGGCATTACAAGTGAGAAACTGAAATCATTCTTGAGTAGCAATAATTTCAACATAGCTTTCCAAACTAATAATAATAATTTAGACAAATATATAAAAATAATAAAACCAAATCAGGTAAAAACAATAAATCAGGTGTTTATAGATTGAATTGCAATGACTGTGATAATTTCTACATTGGTAGAACACATAGAAATTTTGATATTAGAATATCGGAACATAAACGCAGTTTTCGAATAAAAATCAGATTCTAATTACGCGAATCATCTCTTAGAAAATAATCACTCATTCGACCCACAGTTTGAAATTTTGCATACAGATAATAAATATTGGAAGGTAGATCTTCGGGAAACATTAGAAATCAACAAATACAAACACTCAGGTAGACTCATCAATGAACAAGTCGATTTAAGCCCTTCACCTCTATTGAATTTCTTCGGGGAGCAATCTATTCCTTAATTTTATTGGATATACCTGTCATGAATAACCACTTAAGAAGAAGCAACCCAATAAGTAAATACTCGAGAATATTTATATTTATATTCTCATTTATTTTCTGTACATTCATTCGTCTGAAGAAGCTACGGTGTAGTGAAACGCGTTACGAATCGCAATTATTAAGTAAAATTCCCTGAAACACAGTACTCGTTTGTTTTTTATTATTGATAATGGAATTTTACCAAGTAAAAGCCTCCCAAATTCAAATACCAATGTCGAAGATAAACTTCAACTCAGAAATTAATTTAATCAATTAAATAGCAATGAACAATCATTATCCAACACTATTAACAAACACAATAATCGGATTTCGAAACTTCTATACCCCATTATAGACAAAGAAATAGCCAAATATATCTCTCTGAGTTATGAAGGACATTTATCCTAAGAGATATAGAAAATCTTTCCAAATTTAATATAAAATTGCCTTTACCAACGCACCTAACCTAGGAGAATTATTATCTGATTCAAAAGCGAAACTGAACAAATTTAATAAATCTAGAGGATACAAAATCGAATGCAGTGAATGTACTGCATGTTATATAGGTCAAACCGGTAGAGACTTCCAGACTGGTTTCGAAGAGCATACACATACAGACAAAAATTCCTCCGTTTTCGAACATATAACAAATACAAATCATATAAATTCTGAAAATCAAAAATTACTACATATCTGTAATGAAGGAAAGGAATTGAACCTCCTGGAATATTCATAAATTAACAAAATTAGATGAAAAACCCACAGTAACATTTCAACAGTAAATTAGATGGAAATAATTCCTCCTTACTTGATCTATTATAACCACATCCCTCCTGACTCTAGTAGTAATATATGTGTAAATAACGAAGATGTAATGTAGTACAAACACTTGAAATTTAGTTATATTCGAAACTAGTGGTGTACTTGAACAATAAATAGTTATTCGATGAAATATAGTGTATCGTTTACCAATTGAAGATGGATTTTCACAAAATAAATCAAACAATACATGCGTCCAAGATGCATTTCGGTTTTCGTTTCGTTTCATCAAAATCGATCAATAATTGTAGGAACAATAACATTTGTTGAATGTTGAATGAATAATAGAATGTTGCAGCAAAAGATCAGTTTGGTACTAAAAATATTTCGATATATTTCAATCCGAGATTGATCGATGGATATGACACCTTGGGCGAACAATGGGGGAAAGTATCTTCAATAAGGCTTTCATTACAATTTCCAATTAAACCAAACAAACAGAAATGAACCTAATGAAGATGGATATCTCGTGTTGGGAGCACCAAAGCGAATGGAGATGTCGAGAGAATGATACATAGAATTCAACTCAGACTTGCCTGAATTGTCGGAAATAATACAGAGAGAGAAATTTCAGGAACATTAAAAATCCCAACACAAAACATATTCCCAAAACAAATACAATCAGATAACGCTAGTTGTCGTAAATTTAATTCATTGTTTACAAATTGAAGTGCAGTAAAAGTACGATTCAAGTTGACCGAACTAGAGAATAAATTTCTCGAAATATTGTGATGCTCTGTTATATTCTCGGCAGACGTTTGGAGGAAATACTCGTGATATTCTGTCAGGCTGCTCGGTCTCTAACGCACTGCTATGCTTAGCAGAAGAGGCACTTACAATATGCATAGAAAGAGGAACAGAAACAATACAATAATGCGACCCCGAAGGAAACAAAATACCTTCCCACTACTTGTGTTGATAACACGGGAAGAATAGGAAGGCGCGTGAATGACGAGAAAGTAAACAGTGGCGTGTTACATCGGAGTCTCCTTTATGTTGGAGAAATCGAAAGTTTTGAATAGTTTGGAAAAATACACAGTGCGTGAAAATGATACTTCAAAATTCTAACACGCGGGAGACATACCTAGTGAACCTATATCGGGTACGCTGAATCCAGTGGTAACCACCGTTTTTGAAAGTTAGCTCTTGTTTAGGAGATATTCGCCTTTAAAGTTAGCTGATTTTAGAAGGGTTTGTCGCTTATGACTGCAGTACATTATATGCTTGTAATTTCCAAACCGTTCGGAATATCGCTTTACTGCCTTCGGCAAAGCTATTGTCATGCACAACAACTTTTCTGAATATACCAACATAAAAAACCTCATTCAAACACCGTTTCTTAACAAATTGTTCAAAAATCTCCATTTCTTTGCCATTTTTTCGTTAATTTTCGTCTAAATAAAAGAAAAATCGAGGAACTTCGCTTTGGAATCTCAAAATAAGAAAAGAAAACACATTTCCTATTGTTAAATCAAAAATTTGAACGCACAATCATGATTTTAACTCAAACTTCTCACAGATGTCACTGTTAATACGTATTTATTAGTATAGTCACTGATGTTGAATGACTACCTATGTTGCTATGTATTTGTGTTCCATTTTTCATAGTCTTAGTTCTGATATTTCTTAACTTGACATTTCTTGTTGAAGTTTCCTTGTTTACACATCAAGTAACGGCTCCATATATATATATATATATATATATATATATATATATATATATATATATATATATATATATATATATATATATATCAAAATGAATTCGTGCAGTAAATTTAGTGAATTTTGCTACATTTGTGGAAAGTTTACTATAATGACAAGCAAGCGTTTAATTTCTGAAGAAATTGCTGAATCGTACACACAATATTTCAACCAAACTGTAATCAAAGATGTGAACTGGGCTCCAAAAATTGTTTGTACTAGTTGTGTCATAAGATTGAGTGGATGGAAAAGGGGTAAAATGAAATGATTTATCATTTATTTCAAAACTATATCAATTGAAACTATTTTTATTACAAGTAAATTCCAATCTATGCCTTTTGCTTGTGTTAATGAAATTGTCGGATTGAACAGGGCTTAAAAACGTAAAGTTGAATTCAGAGGAACTCGGTTTGTTCAGTTGCCGTTACCACATTCGGAATCCATTCCAATACCGAAAAGACCCAGTCCGACAGAAGAGTACATTCCATCTACTTCTGATACTATTGGCGAAACGTCTGCATCGGTTTATGTACCTTCAAACGTATCTCCACAATGTATTCATGCCGAATTTTCTCAAACAGATCTGGATGAAATTATTCGTCGATAGAATTATCGCAGCGTCAGTCCATTATTTTGACTCAGGAATTGAAAAAAAGGATGTCTTAGCACCTGATGTGAAAGTATATGGAGAAATCGGCCGTCATAGACAGTTCACTGCTTTATTCAAATCCATCGAAGACAATTCATTCGCGTACTGCACTGATATCAAGGAATTGGTATTAAAAATGCATCATGAGTATAAACCAGAAGACTAGCGTCTTTTCATCGATTCGTCAAAAAGTAGTCTCAAGGCTGTTTTGCTTCATGTCACAAACTCAAAAAACAGTGTCCCGATTGCCATCAGCACAAAAACAAAAGAATCATTGACAAATCCTTAATTTGGTGAAATATGAAACCATCGTTGGAAGATTTGTGCAGATTTGAAGCTGATAACTCTTTTGAGGGGAATGCAGACGGGATATACGAAAAACATGTTCTATATGTTTATGGGATACTCGATATGCCGGCGACCAATATGCCAATAAAAGCTGGCCTATGAGACAAGGGTTCAGATTGCATCGAGAAAACCTCGTTGAAATTCCACTTGTGGCAATCGAAAAAATGTTGCTTCCACCTCTGCATATCAAGCTTGGGATTGTTAAAAATTTCATCAAGGCCCTAGATCCTGAAGGCAATGCATTCAATGAGTTGAAGCGAATTTTCTCAAGATTCAGTGGAATGAAAATAAAAGAAGGTTTGTGTGAAACTATATACGTACCAATCAACCCAACTTATTCAATATTTAACACATATTTTCTCGAATTATTTTATTACATGCATACTCAATGGACCTGATATTCGACGCTTGATGAGAGACCAACAATTTAAAAACAGTTTGTCGAATTTGCAGCTCGTTGCTTGGGATTGCGTCAAAGGAGTCATCGAAAATGTACTTGGAATTCATCGTGACGATTACTGCATACACGTTGAAAATATGCTCGTTGCTTTCCGTAACATCGGTGTAATAATGTCTCTGAAAATTAATTTTTTACATTACCATGCAGACAAGTTTGCCGAACAATCACCATGTGAATCAGATTAGCATGGTGAACGGTTTCATCAGGTGACGGCTAGGCTGGAGCACTGGTATAGTGGAAAAAACTTGATTCTCTATTAGGAGACATTTGCTGGAATTCACAGCAAGATGAAGATGGAGAAGAAGAAGGATAAACATGAATTTATATGTTTATTTGTTGAAAATTGTTGGAATTGGAATAAAAAAATAAAAATGATTGTGCGTTTAAATTTTTGATTTAACTATAGGAAATTTCGAGATTTCAAAGCGAAATTTCCTTGATTTCCTATTATTTAGACGAAAATCAACAAAAAATGGCAAAGAAATGGAGTTTTTTGGACATTTTGTTAAGAAACTGTGTTTGAATGAGGTTTTTTATGTTGGTATATTCAGAAAAGTTGTTGGCTATGACAATAGCTAAAACTTTGCCGAAGACAGTGAAGCGATATTCCACACGGTTTGGGAATTACAAGCATATAATGTACTGAAGTCATAAGCGACGAACCCTACTAAAATCAGCTAACTTCAAAGGCGAATATCTCCTAAACAAGAGCTAACTTACAAAAACGGTGGTTACCACTGGATTCAGCGTACCTGCTTTAGGTTCACTAGGTATGTTAGAATTTTGAACTAGCGCAGTGATATTATTGGAATTCGGATTTGTATTACACCTATATCTTGGTATTGTATATGAAACGATATTTTCGTGAATCGAATGACTCAGTACTAACAGATATTTTATCAAACAACGCGCCTTACTTCGCAGATCATGTTCAGTTATGTTCCAAATTTCCTCGCCAAAGGAGTTGATACTTGGTAAGTTTAGTATTTGAAAAGTACACTAGACTGCTGTCGCCTTTGGAGTATTTCAATAGCTTTCTTGAATGACATTATAGATTTGATTGTAGAATAATCAAATCCCTAATAACCAAGAAATTTGATAAATGCGTAGTTATAATTCAAGACGAAGTTGAAACTTTCTTGGGAATGAGTTAATCATGGGTAATACATATGAGCCAGCATATACTGGTTGCTGAGATACCATATTTTCCTAAACTGGGGCCTTATGCATCAGATAAGAACAGTGCGACTAAGTAAGGCGTTTTCTGGAAAAAGTGAGGAGAAGCTGTTCGAATGATGTTCAATCGTAAAAAGAAATTCATCTAATATAATACAAAACCAATAAAGTGGATTCCAGAAGACAATATTCGAGAAGTTATCCAAAAAGTGGGGTTTCAAAATTTTTTGGGAGATGAGGAATACCTAGCATAGTGTATGATGTTATGATATTAGGAGCCTATATTTTGGCGAATAAGTGACAAAATAGTTAATTAACAGTATCTACACAGGCTCAGTATCAAATATCACCCAATTGGCTGACGAATTCAGAATCAAACTGAAGAAAATTTCCATGAAAAAGGGTGTAATATAAGATTATTCACTTAAGTGTGAGCTAAGAGACAGCCACGCTACTGCACGAGAGTTCCAGTTAAGGAGATACAAGTTCCTCACGCCTGATCATGTTTCCAACAGTGCATTAGTACATGACATGTTCAATTGATTCCGCGCATATTCTGCATCAAGGCCTCCTGATTCATCCAGAGGTATATAGATGATATTTGAGATGACAGTGCTCCAGTAATGTGGCAGTTTAGATTCTTAGGTCATGCTTGAGCAATGCCTTGGTTTTTGCAACAGAAGACACTGATGGAAAGAGTATCTGAATACTGAGAAGTTCACTCAGTGATCAGTTTTTCATCCTTCTTCGAAAGGCTCCAGCACCTAGGTAGCCTCAGATTGCTAATAGGTCTGTCTCCTAATTGCTCTCTACGAGTGGTCCGTGACACTCCACCCCCGAATCTGGCAAGGCTTGGCAGGCATTCTTTCGCCAAAAGCAAAGTTGTTTGATGCCAAAACAATCACTGGAAATTGACTAACCATAATTGTTATTGATCTTTATATCAATCCTTTCATAATCTGAAGATTCATTCAGAGGTCAATGCCTATTTCTGGTTAGAAAACAGTCTCTCAGCTCCTACCACTTGGGAGTTTTTGGAACCGTTGGTGAACCAACAGGGATACGAAGTGAAATGGTGATGTCTAGAGAACTTAGCGATGTTGGATAAATAAACCAAATTAGTAGTCGTTTGGTGCCCCATATTTGAATGATTTTCAGAAAGCAGATCAAGTAAGAATCTCAAAGAATACATCAGAAAATGGTGGTCATCGTATACCGTTCTACATCGTTACATATGTTGAAACATACATTATACTTTTGGATGTTCCTACCTATTAGAAAGCCGTGTGATCATTCACGAAGAATGATAGATATGAACGCTGTTTTTTTTCAGAGTACGGGGTTAGTGAAAGCAATTAAACTTGAAAAACCTAGTCCACTGACTGTTGACTAGTACATCATACAATCCACACACAGTGCATCAAACAGTTGACTTTTTACGTGAGCATAGGGTGAGGTTTATTCCTCATCCACCCTGTTCACCTGATTTGGCCACGTGTAATTTCTGGTGGATTTTCTACCTAAACAACAATTACGTGGTCGAAGTTTCACGACAGAGAAAGAGATCAATGAGCCCACTCACAACTTTTTCGAAAGCTTTTCCAAGAAAGACGGGATTCAAGTCTAATTTGTGGAAACTTCAGACGCAAGAGTGCATTGATGTGGAAGGGGATTACTTTGTCCAGAAAGAACCAATTTGAAACTTGTTTTTCAAGATGAACAGCGTAGCTCCCGAATGAGCTGCTATTTGCTGATATTACAGGCATTATTGAAAGAAGATCAGAAAGATTCAAAAAATAGCTTTGTTTGACATCGCAACATTAGGTTTTTTGAAGTTACGAAGAACAGTGGATCCCTATTGCAAGCTCAATCTCTGGCTCTTTTATAGTATCTTCTGGGTTCCTCAGGGGGGTCATTTTAGACTGTTGTTTTTTGTTAAATATTCATTTCACGCAAGATTTGTAGGAAAAACGCAGATTTTCAAAGATACATATTCACATAATTTAATTATAATATAGACTCTGAATGGTTATTTCTTGGATGTATGATCAATATGAATGAGAAATGCGTTTTTCTTCAACGAAACATTGTTCAACACGAGTCGAATTTTCAAAAAAAAATTAAATTGGATCTATTCACCGATGATAGCTAAACTTTTCTATTTTTTATTACTCAATTACATTAAGTACACTTCTTGAATAACCATTTTATGACCTCTCTCACAAATTATTTTCCCAACTTAATCGAGATCGAATGATTTATTAACTCTAATTTATTTAATGCTGTTCACTTCTTTGTTTGTAATCTATACCTGATGGTGGTGACTTGAATAATCCATGAACTACGTATTACCGAACACGGCCATTTTCTGTTATTAGATATAATGAATGGCTGTTTATTTGTTGATTTGTAGGAAACTGTACACTTATTCAGCGTGAAAAACTAATGAGTTTGTGAAATATTGGTAGCAAATTCATGTTCAGATGATCAGAATAATGAAATTTTGAAGATTTATGAATTTCAGCATTCGTTGTAATGATATCGTTGGTTTATTTTCATAATGCGTTTTACTCGACACTGGCAACATTTACGCATTGCACACGTAAACAGGAATTAAATACTGATAATATGCATATTGAAAAGTATCCCCCAACTTCAAACAATTGAGGATATAATGCATAGTCATACCAAAATCTGCTCAGATTTGAGACTATTCTCAATTGCAAAATTTTCTAATGATAGTTACACACGTGATTAAAGTCTTTTAAATAGGCCCTAGCACTAGCTGTCGAATTGACGTTTTTCGATGATTGTCATAAGAATGTCACTTTACAGTTTCAAAGCTTGAAATTCACTTGCTTTAATACTAGTTTGCGTCAGAAAATTTCCATTATATAAGATTCCTGAGGCAATCAACGTCATCTTTCTAATAACGCCAATCTACAGAAAACGTACTTTAATTAGTTTTATTCGCGTCAACGCTCACATACACTTAGAATACATCAACAGGAACACACCCACCGCGGGCGCTAGCCACTCCCGCCGCCATGTTGCCATTGACCCGCTGTGTTTCCAAGACCCCGGTCGCAGACACCACTGTTGCTCCACAAAACTGTAGGTTTCCAGATGTTTATTGTACATTTTTGTTTGCTTTAATATTTGTCATGTAGTGTAAGTTGTTCTCCTTATATCTCGATCATATGTTGAAGAGAATTTGTATTGTTCAATGCAAAACTTCCGAATACCAAAATCCTCAACTCGGGTATTGACGCCCAGTCAAATGACCGTTCGGTGCTATTACCATACGTCGGCGCTATTGGCCTTCCTTACACCATTGAAAAAGTAGTAGGTACTTAATTTAATTCAGTACCTACTTATATCTACATTGTAAAATTAAATCTTCAATAAAAATACATGTCCAGAATCTGAATTCAATATTATCTTAAATTCACTTACTTCTTTATTCTGGCCTTGCCTTTTCTCACAGCAAAGTACTTATTTTGTTAATAAGTATGTACTCATTTTACAGAACACCAAAATGACTCCACCTAGTCCGACGAGCAGAAAAAGAGGGAAGTCATGAACAGAAGCACGAAGATCTCATAATATTTGAAGTACTAATTAGTGTAGATGACAGTGACTGTCATTCTTGGGCATGATTTTGCTGCTACCTCAGGGCGCTATTGACCATTATCGTTTAATAACGCCCATAGTATGTTTAAACATAATATATATTATATGAATATAAACATTTGCTATGCTATTATTTTTATATTTGTCGATGTCGATGTAAAAATGATTACAATTAAAAGTTATAAGTTACTTTGTGCGCGTTAAGAAATGTCAAAGTTTTTTATTAAATGTTGTTTTGCTACATTCCTTGCTATCTAATAAAGGAATTCATAAATAACTCTTATGTTTTATTAGATTATTCAAACAAAAGATTCTTTTTTACTCGTGTAACATTTGATTTTGCAAACTGGCGCTAATCAGCATAGTTTTTTAGTAACGCTCAAATAAAGGGTATTAATATTGCGTTATTAGCTAGGACGTTTAAAATAAATACACTACTAAACTATCATCTTTCAATCCAAAATATATGTATAATTTTCACATGACAAGGTTGGGTCCATTTCAAAAGCATTCACATTAAAGAAATAATTTTAAGTTAGGTGGGCGTCAATTGCCTCAGCTCTTAATTGAACAATTTAAGAAAAATCTAGAAATATGTTTCACAAAATATAATGCATAAAAATGTTAGACAATGTTTCTGGTCTCATCCCACTATCAAAATTCAAGAGGAAATTAAAATATGACAATATCATTAATACCTTATGAATTGATGAGAGAAGTAACAAACGGACAAACGGAATCAAGCTGGTCATTCGTTATTGGTTGATTATGATCAGCTGATCCAATTTCTACGAATTCTAACAAATCCAATTTCTTGCTTTCGTTATATGAATGTGAAATTTTAGTTTCTGTAAAATCTAAGGAAGATTTTCGTTCATATGATGCACTGATTAACCAATTGTTAATTTATTATGATTTGTTGATTGTTCCTGCTCGTGTACTCTCAAAACAACCAGTTTGTACCGTATGAAATATAACAATCTTTACAATATAATTAATATACACAAAATTTTCACCTGTATCAAGTCGATCTTAGTTACTGCCCAAGAGTGAGTATAAATTTCCTTATTGGTACATATTTTGTTGACTTTATTGTTTAAATATATGGCTTCACTTATTTGAGGGCAATAATTAATGCTGTGATATATTCAACTTGTGTTCTTCATCAGAATATTTCAGAAAAAACTCTTCTCTGGTGCGTTAATAAGAAACTTTTTTTCCCTCTGTAATTAAGTTCTTTTCTCCTAATCTAGAATCAAGGATTTCTGAAGCACACTTTGATAGCTCCAGATCTCTGGTAAGATCATTTAAATCACCTTGATTGAACAATTTCGGAGATTTCAGGTCATATTCAAAGTCACTCTCACTATTATCAGTTTTCGTCTCAAAATCAATTAACTTCTACAGCGAAATATTAGCTTAAGGTACAGGGGAAGTTCTAGGGCTCAGAATTCTTCTATAGGCCGATTGTATGAAAGGATATTTCCATTTTGCACGATTTTTTAGATTCATTCCAGTTATGTTCACCAAACAAAATACCAGTTATCATTGTGGTTGACAGGTTTTTTCCAGATCATAGAAGTTTCGTACCGGAAACCTTTCTTTTCTTCTTAAACTGAGAAATTCAATGCACGATTTACAAACCTTCTGAGGAACCCAAGGCTTATCACGCATTTCCAGCGGAAGCCCCAAGTGATTTCTGTAAGTGGAAACAGAAGTCGATAGTAAAATCAATTTCTTAGATCTAACAATTACCCGGGAGAATAATAACCGTTTATCAATTAATATCTTCAGAAAACCATCATTCACGGATAATGTCATACCCATAGATTAATTTCACCCATATACTAAAAAAATAGCAGCCTTCAAATCCATGATTCACGGAGGGATTTCTTTGCCTTTATCAGACATGGACCGAAAATCAGAATTCAACACCATTATGTTGATAGCAGAGAACAACGGCTTCGATATAAAAGCAATAGAGAGTTTAATTAATTGAAAAATACGCAACAACACATTCAACATGATATACTCCCCAATCCAAGAGAGAAAAGCCCGAAAAATTTATGTCTCTAACATATTTTGGGAAGACATCAGAACAGATTGCTAGAGTTTTGTCAGATAGTAAAAAAGTTCATATTGCATTCAAACCAGTTAGAAAATTGTCAGGCCTGCTTTTCAACACAAAAGATAAAACCGATAAATTCGAAAAATCAGGAGTATACCAATTAACATGTTTTGAGTGCAATTCCTTTTATATAGGTCAAACAGGACGCTCTTTCAAGGCTAGATACAAAGAACATTTCCGGTCATTCCTACATCAGAAATATGATTCAGCTTTAGCTGCACATTTTCTGAATGAAAGTCATCCTTTTCCATAACTTCAACAGCTAAAACTTCTTCATTCCAGTGAAAAATCTTATAAACTCAATTTCTTTGAAGCGATGGAAATTTTCAAGCATCTAGGGTAGATAGGGTTGAGCTCCTTAACGACCAGGTGGACTTAATTACCTACCAATCACCATTATTCAAGTTACTGTGACCTCTACTAGCATTTTATTGATGGTTATTCCTGTATTGTACATGAGTATTCAGTTTTCATTAGCTTGTTGTTGACAATGGACGTATGTCCGAAACCGGTCCAACCAATGTAAAACTTTGTCATTCTTTACATCAATAAATTAGTGATTGTTGAAACATAACAATTTGTTTTATTTTATTTTATTATTCATTATGATTTTTATAAGCTTCACTTACGAACTTCTCATTTGAACGGTATTCTGCAAATATATACCTACTCTACAATGAAACAAAAATAATTTGAATCATTCACACAAACTCTCTTTGAGAATGCCATATCAAATTAAAGCAAGTTTAATCATTTTTTAATCAACAGCAAATTATGAAAGCTATAACTCGATAAAAGCTGTAACAATGTTTGTGTGGGGTCAAAAATAAAGAAAAATTCCTACACTGCTTGGATACCAGAGCATACAGAAAAGATGGGAAAATTAATCTAAAGTAGTAAAGAAAATTCACACATTCAAACAAAATCATTCATTTCCATTCAAACTACAATTAATTATAAGAGTAAATACAAATAACAAATGATACAAAAAATCGGTAAAATATGTCATGAGTCATTCAAATAAGAAGAAATGAGAGATTCACAGAAAATTTTGGAACCAAATGGGTACCCAAATGAAATTGTAACTAAATTACTTTTCTCAACTCACGAACAAAAGCAGTCCTAAACGCTATAACAAGCAAAATATATTACGTATCGTTCCAAATTATTAATAACCTAACAACAGAGTTGAGAAATATATACGACAATTAAATATTTATAGTAAATTAAAAGATTCCATCCAAACACCATTGAAAAGTAATGTAATATACCAGGTGAAATGTGAAAACTGTGAGCGCATACCATATATATCGTACACACATTCCAGTGGGTGAAAAATCGAAAGACTTCACATAAATCAGATATAACCGAATATTAAATCTAGATCATCGCATCAATTTTGAAAGTGTAACGGTATTAAATACAGAAAAAATTACAATAAAAAACTGATTCATGAAACGATCTATATATAGAAAAATAGTTATCATTGAAAAAGCGGACATAGATAAGTTGAGTAGTATATATATAGTTACTTATTAGAAAAATCAAGTGCGGAAGACTTTTACGATGGCCCAGTAGATGAATAAGATAAACTGAAACATAAAAAACTTTGTGTAACCAACTTGTTGGCCGGAAACAAGGTTGACCAATTTCAAATCAACATATATGTCCAAAATCAAAGCAATGGATGTATATTTTTCTTTTACTTTAGTAGATTGTGCAATCGGCAACGACACTAATTTTCTCGTTGTGTAAGAGAACACATTTCAGACTCCGTTTTGACGAATCTATGAACAACCGCCATCCATTATAAACGTAATTACGTAATCCCATTGCATCCAAAACCAGGTATATATCTTTGTTAAAGTTGAAAAATATATACGAAAATGAAGATACGAAAGTTGCAACATATAATAAAAAAACAGTGAGAAATATTTATAGTGAATTGAAAGGTCCCATTCGAACACCATTGAAAAGTGATGTGACATAGGATACAGATCTTCATAGAACTGAATTGGAACCTAACCTCACATGAAAAACCGGAAAATCAAATATAGTATGTCCAAAAATAATTCCTGCTGAATGTACTAGTTCATGAATGTATTGCCGATGAAGTAGGATTAATTTTCCCACAAATAAGAACTAAATGATGCCATATATTGAAACAATAAAATCAACACAATATGTACCAGTAAGAGAAGTCCATGTTCACTTTTGGACAATAACAAAGATCGACTTGATGTAGGTGAAAAAAACAGTGTATATGAATTATATTGTAATGAATGTCCTGCTTTTCTTATTGGTCAAACTGTTCGCCCCATCAATATTAGAGTAGACGAACATACAAAAGCAATAGTCCATATAACATTAAAAACGAGTTTTTCAGAATATTGAATGGACGAAAATTATTTCACAGAAAATGAAATCTTTTATTCAGCAAACAAAAGTAAGAGATTAAATTTATTATAATTTGTAGAGACTTCATCAGTTCAGAAACATAATCTACCAATAACTACGACAAACCTCATTTCTCCCATCTGTTTCTTAGGTATAAATGACATTATGTAATATTTGTATTTTCTCTTAGTTTTTGGAAATGGGACGGAACTAGAAATATAAATCAAACGTATTTCTAATAATTATCATTAATAATAATTTATTCCAATAATAATTGTGAAACTCAAAGTGATTTGACTTTTAATGTCTAATTATTTAATAACATTGTTTCATCAAGTATTTATTCATTATTATATTATTCGTTGAATTTAATAAGGTCAATATGGTTATCGGTAGTGACAATGGTGATATTGGAAAAATTATAAAGCACCTTTATAGTAAGTTTAAATCAAATGTTAGCATACTACCAACCCCTTTTTGTTCCCCTACGCTACTGGTGAAGAAAATTCAACTTAAGACTTGGAAAAGCTGACGAGTGGTTATGCGGGTTGCCTACCGCTACTTGTTCGCAAGTAAATTATGAAATCTCGAGGCCTACGTGATTATCGTGTAACAATGACAAGCTTGAGAGGATTCATAAATTTGGGGCGGATTGTCAGGCGCCGGAGATGCTCCTTCAAGAAATATGTTTCAATTAACTATTTTGGGCTTCATCACGACTCGGGTGAGATATTATTTTCGCTAAAGAAATATGTTTGATAATTCAAGACAGTTGACAAGGTAAGAAAGTCTCGTAAAATAATGGGAGGGCAAGATAATAAGATAACTGAAGCTTAGCGATTTCAAATTGAAATTCCTGAAAGAAACATCTTGAATGAATACATGAGGTAGAGCATCAAGCAGGCATTGATATGTCAACATAACGTCAATTCTTCATGAACTTTTTCTTTTATTTTTCTAATTATGTGTTCTAAAATGCAAAAGACTGAAAATATTGAACGAAATCATGGAATTTAGGTGCAGCTTGACTTCAGAAGTCGAATTGTGGAACGAAGAAATCCGGAAACTTTCTCAAACACACCACAATTTCATAAAAATCGATGTAATTACATAGTGAGACTTCAGTGAAATTTACGTGTACCGGAGAGTTTCTAACCATCGGTTTATTGTAAGACACCAGCCAGTCTACCAAGGTACCATAATATATCAGCGCATTCGCCATATTGCATCATCAGACATAATCTAGTTCACAAGTTCAAATCAGTTTTATTTAATTCCTAAAAATATCAAAATAAATTTCCAATGAATCCATAATAATTGCAGATTACAGATTGATATTCAATAGTATAGAAAATTATTTTAAGCGTCACACTCTCTCTACAGGAAATGCACCAGTGTCCTGAAGGCCTCGAAATATTTCCAGATCTCCGTTAGCATTGAAGGCTTGAAAAATATTCAAATAATAGGTACGAAAGTTTTCCATTTTCTGGAGCTCATCCAACATATAATCTAATCTGTTTCTTGACATTAAAGTATTGAAACATTGATAATTTGTATTATTAAAATCTGAAAATTCATCATGTCGTGTTCTATACCAAATTAATTTTCAATACACACAACCAAATTAAATGGAATCACCTGATATTTTGAATATTACCTCAGTGATTTGAGAAATTTTGAAGGATTGTTTCAATTGAAAAAGAAATAAATTAAGGTTTATTTTGAGGAAAAATAAATGAATGAAACTAAGAACATATTTCCCTATGTAGTAAAAAAATTGAGAATTGTTTTCTCACGGAGTAGGTGTTTCTCCTCGACCTCAGCAGCTTGTATTACCTCCTCTTGCCCTGATACAAGCCTGAATCCGTCGAGGCATGCTTTGGATTAGGTTTTCGACCTCCTCGGGCGTGATATATATTGGATTTCTTTTGTGGCGGCTTTGATGAGCTGTTTTGGGGTTCTGGGATTACCCTGGAGCGATATAATTTTCCTTTGAGATTATCTCATAAATATTCAATAGGTTCAGGTCTGGAGAGCCAGTTGGCCAGTCCAAAATAGCGAATCCCCCAGTTTCAAGATAATTTCGTGCGAGGTTTCTGGTATGCGACGGAGTATTATATTGCATAAAAGTGAAATTGTCACCGTAGGCACTTCACCAGAGTCTCACTATGGGCTCCAGCACTTATTCCACGAAATGTCTAGCCGTTACACTCTCAGGAAACGAAATCAAATCAGTTTTGCCTCCCAGCATAATGCCACCCCAAAACATCACACTGCCCACTTGGTATTTCGGAATTTGTATTGCTGCTCGGAGTCTAGCTTGTCTTCCACGACCCCTTAAAATCCGAATTCGGCGGTCATCTGATCTAACACGAACTGTGGTCTCATCCGAAAATAGAACATCTTGCCAATTTTCAATATTGCAATTTTGATGCTCGATACACCAATTATATCTGTTAATTTTTCTTTGTTTAAATAGCTCTGGAACTCTTGAGGGTCTTCTTCTGTATGAACCCCTTCAACGAAGTCTTAGACGTATTGTTTCGATTGGATACACTGATGTCTGTTGCTTCCAAAAATTGCCTTTGGATTATGGGCTGCGACGCACTAGGGTCTCTTTATGCGATTTGGCACAAAAACGGTCTTGTTCTCCAGAAATGATCTTCCTACGACTTCTCCAAGGCCTATTTTGCAGAGATTGTAGCTCCACGTATCGGGCGTAGGTAACTGAAATTACCCCCCGTGATACCTTCATTGTGGCCGCTATATACTTCTGGGTCACCCCTGCTTCAACAGGAGAAATTATTCGACTCCTGTGCTCATCGAACAATCCAACGTTAGGCTTTTTCAATTATGATTATAAGGGTTTTAAAAGTTTGAAATTCACAGTTTCAAATCTCAGTGATAACTGAGTGCAATATCCCAAACATGTGGTGAATTCAATATTTCTTATCATACCATAAAAAATAATCACTTATATATATATATATATATATATATATATATATATATATATATATATATATATATATATATATGATTTGGTTTCATTGATGTTTGTTCGTTGTAGAGGCCTGAAGATATATATTATTTTTATTTATATGATTTGGTTCCATTGATGTTTGTTCCCTGAAATTCTCCATGAATAACTCGAAAACTAAATGTGATTAGGATGAAAAATGAAATTTTTTCGCCAAGACATCATGAATCATTGTTTTAGGAACGACCAACTGCAAACCTAAACGCCTTGTGCTTGATTGTGGGTTTTTCCCAACCATGTTCAAAATTTCTTCTATGCGTTCTACCGTCCCTACTATTGGTTGTCGTCCATGCGATCTGGAAATCCAAAGCCTTGACAAAATCCATACACCATAACCATATCAACCATTTCAGAGTTATTGTACATCTCTGTGCATAATAGTGATAATAAAATCACCAAAATACCTAGTTAAGAACTTGAGGAACACTCTTGTGTCAACAATTGGTTGTCCAGCCTGATAAAATGACAATTTGCCAGACCACAAACACAAATGTGATATGTTTGACTTGCTAGGTGGTTGAAGCAATGAAATCATGAAATTAAAAAACTGTTTTTTGTGATTGAACCGCTCATCATATCAACATTTCCCACGAGACAAAAAAGTTTAATAATTATCCTTGCTACTCAATGTCTAAAACAGTTTTGCTCAAACACAAAAAGTTGAAAAATTATGGTTGATTAAAAACACGTTCGAGTTTTTAGGGACACTTGTGAAACATATAGTCCATTGAGTGGATCACTAAAAATCGTGAATATTGCACTCGATTATCAGATATGGTTTCCATCGATCGAGTCGTTCTCGAATTATTTGAAGAATAAGAAAATATATCTTTGGATTTGGCGACCACTAGCGGCCTAACGAAGAAACTTTTCATATAGGTAAGTTGGCCTAAATCGAGTAATTTCGAGCTGAAGAATCTGTGGTATAAGGATGTACATGCAATTCACGGACACCCTGTATATTATACTTTCTGAATAAATGGATAAATAGGAGGCGTACAAAGGAATTAATTATTCTTGTATTCTTGAAATCCTGCTGGAGCCACTATCTTGAGTACAGAAAAAGAAAAACAAATGAAAATTGTTAATTCGTAATTTAGTAACAAAAAAATCATTTATTTTTGCTCAAACAATAAACTCCTCATTAAAGAACGATAATATGTTCCAAATCATGCCGCGATTGGAAACTGAATTCGGAATGCATACTTCGATATGAAGTTATAAGTATCCTGATACAATGTCATGCGTCATATTTCGAGTTAAAATAATTGAACAAACACAGTTTCTATGAATGTCGGCTGTTATTTGATGAAGACTTTATTCGTGTTAAATATCCTTTCCTGAAGCTGGTTTTCCGATCCACCTTTCATAATCGCCGTCAACCAGGCCCACACACCAAAGGTACAGCTCGGTCGGATGTCAGGAGCAAAAGGCTGCAGTCCCGGTCTCGTTTGACCTCGTCAGTATTGAACACCCAATCACAACACCAGGAATACTGCCAACTGCTCTATTGTGCTATTGATTGTTGGTATATCAGAAATCCTTGAGGTATCGAAATACACCAATGATATTCTTCAATATTCATCAATTAGTGAATGATACAAGAAAATAAACTTAAAGCTCGAAAGGTACATGAATATGCGCCTCATGCCGCCCTACAATAAGTTTATTCCCTCGTAGAATGACTCATAAAGTTGACAACCAGCAAGAATCACATGAAGGATGAATAAAGAATATTCGAAGTCATATTTCTAACAGACGACTACAGCGCGCACAAAGTTAATCTTGGATAAACACGAGATGAAGTGGGGTAACACTAGAAGCTTTAAAGGAGATGATACATCGCCACATTCAACTTTCAACAACAAGGACCTTTTTTACTTCATGACTGCGAATAATGAACCAGCAAATGGCGGCTAGGATAAATTAGGCGTCGTTTCGAGACGATTCCTTTGAATTTGCGCATCGCGCACCGGAACAAGAACCCGGACTTGAATCTGCAGAAATTTATCTTTCGTAATCTAACACCTAAAATTATGCGGTGTGGTCATGTGAAGAAATGCACGGTGCTCAGAACCGTGGCACAAATTAACGTTGGTCTGAGTGAATAATATCGCGGGCAGACGAGACGAAATCTCACCAATGAACTGATACCTTTGTTTCAAACATTTCGTGTGAGTTATTATATTATATGTCTAGACAGTTAATGAAATTAGTAACTTAATACAAAGAGTAAGTGAAGCAAACATCATTAAATTATATGCTTTAATTGCCTTGTTTGAAATTTGTTGAAAAATGAGAATGTTTCGGAGTATAAACACTTAAATTAATGTGTATGGAATTCTCGCTTAACACTTGGTGAAACATAATGAATAAATGATTCAATTGACGAGGCTTTTACGTGATAGAAATCCATTTTCACAAATGCAAGTAAACGATGATTTCTACTAAAATATATCATTAAATGCTCGACGCGTTTCGATACACAGTATCTTTGTCAAGAGCGAATGAATACTACAAATATATCTTACTAAGATACTTATATATACTAAGTAAGATATATTTGTAGTATTCATTCGCTCTTGACAAAGATACTGTGTATCGAAACGCGTCGAGATACTTATATATACTAAAGAAGCAATCCACTCAGAGCTATCCGTGTTTGAGCTAGTGTTTAGGAAATCCATTTAATAAGGGTGAGCTATTTATGTCTACCTGATCGTTAAGAATTTTCGGTGAATACCTAAATTTGTTAATTTCAAGTACTTCCAGAAGGTTGAGTTTTATACCTCTATTCTCAGAATGTAGAATTTTAAATTCTGAATTGAAAGAGTGACTATTTTCCCTAATATGAATTGAATAATTCGAATCGGTTTTTACATTGATGAAACTGAGTTTATGTTCAGAGATTCTAACATTAAAATTTCTTCCTGTTCTACCTATATAAAAACAATTGCAATCTGCACAACCCAATCAATAAACACCTGATTGTCCTATTAAGGTATCAATTAATATTAGTTCATAGCCGTTGTTCATAGCGATTAATTTTAAAACTTGAACTTCATTCTCAAAATCGACAGATCACAAAGGAATAAAAAGCAATCTGTGCACAAATGAATGAAAAGCACTCAATTTGATACTCTAGGATTGGGAACTACTGTTATGAATCAGGGTATCCGAATAGGTTGGTTTCTGTATATTTCAAAGGCGAGTGAGTCATGAGCCCTACTAATCGACAAGTCCAAGAATTTCAAAGATTATTCATTATTTGCATTTTCCAATTGCATCGATTGATGAAAAGAATTAAAAAACTGTAAGAAACTTTTGAGTTGTCTGTCTGTGCCAATCCAAATACAGAAGATATAATCTTCATGTCCTTTCTATATAAATACATTATTGATTAGGATGTTGGAGGAACTAAAAATTCTATTTTCTAAGCTTGTCATAAATATTTCACTCGATAACGGAGACAATGGAGAGCCCATAGGTAAGCCATCTAATTGTTGATATATTTTATTATTGAACCTGAAATAACTTTGTTGAAGACATAGGTTTACAGCTGACATCGTTTATTCTTTATAAGTGGGGCTTAATGTACTATTGGTTCGAAGTTGTTGATTAATTGTGGCTTTCACATCACGGCACGGTGAAGACGGATATACAGGGTGCTTTAACGAAAACTAAACAGAGGCTATACCAACCAGGATATTCATTTCTGATCAAAACGCAGAAACAGGTCAATTTTGTTTCAAGGGGGACATCTTTTTCTTTTGGGGTACAAAACTTGCCTGAAATATCAACCCCCTAAGCGGGGATAGCAATCTTAAGCATTTTGAATAAGGAAGATCGGTCAAGTGATGACTCAAAAGAAAGGTGGTATCTTTGTCTACATTGCCTTGAACGGATTTTTATTTTTAATTGAAAACTGTAAAAGATACAGAGTGAGCAACTGAAAGAGAGGGAAGACTATTTCCCTGAGACTATTCAAGTTTCAATGAAGTAAAATGGAACAGATCCATGCTGATCAATGGCAGTCATCATCAAGTACCATCCCCATCTCGAATTTCAACCCCTAGAGCAGGATTGACCACCCTTGAAAATTTGAGGGAGGGAAGATGGGTCGAGTGATACCTCGAGAGAAAGGTATTATCTTTGTCTGCATCCCCGTGAACATGGATTGCATCTTCAGTCACTTTTCCGTTTTGCATCCTCTAACTCCTATGGAACTCAATGAGAATGGAATTATTGCGAGCAGTCATGAAGGCAATCGAAATCCTTTACTTGAAAGGTATCACTGGATCGAAATATTACTCCTGCTCTAGGGGTTGAAATTCGAGATGAGGGTGATTTCAGAAGATGACAGCTTTTGATCTTAAATGAATCTATTCCAGTTTTTTGCACTAATACTCTAATAGTCTTGGGGCGATAGCCATCTCTATCTTTCAGTGGCTCACTCTGTATTTTCTACAGTTTTCAATAAGAAATCAAATTTCTTTCACGGGAATGCAGACAAAAATAATACCTTTCTTTCGAGTTATCACTCGATCCATCTACCCCCTTCCAAATTTTCAAGGATTGTCACCCCTGCTCCAGGGGTTCAAATTCGAGATCAGGATGGTACTTGATGATGACTGCCGTTGATCAGCATGGATCTGTTCCATTTTATCTTACTGAAACTTGAATAGTCTCAGGGAAATAGTCTTCCCTATCTTTCAGTTGCTCAACCTGTATCTTTTACAGTTTTCAATTAAAAATAAGAATTCGTTCAAGGCAATGTAGACAAAGATACCACCTTTCTTTCGAGCCATCACTCAGCCCATTTTCCCTATTCAAAATATTCAAAGATTGCAACCCCCGCTTATGGGGTTGATATTTTAGGCAAATATTGTACCCCAAAAGATGTTCCCCTTGAAACAAAAATTGAGTGTTTTTGAGTTTTGATCAGAAATGAATATCTTGGTAGATATAGCCTCTGTTTAGTTTTCGTTGAAGCACCCTGTAGATTAATTATATCAAAGGATAATAATTTAGCATTTATCGGAATTTTAGAGATCTCAAGTGTTCGGTCAATTCCATAGAGTTTTGTATTGAGTAAATTGGATTGTGTTGTATCAGATTTGGAAGTATGTTGTTCAAATATTTACATAATTTAGTAGCTGAAGCACTTACATATGAAATAGTAGGTCTTCTCATGGGACAATCTACCCTATGAATTTTGGGTAATGTATATAAAATTGGAGCTTTCGGATTCATAACAGTCAATTTCAACGCATCTTTTGCAGTAAATTCGTACATATTTTATTTAGATATATGACTTGGGTTTGAAATTTATTAGTATGATCAAGATGTAATTCTATTAAATTTTCTGGAATAAATAGTCTTTCTGTTTTTCAATACACATATCAGTTTCTAAAATCGTAATAGTGTTACCTTTGTCAGCTTAACAAAGCGTTAAATTATGGTCTTTAAAGTTTGTCTGTATGGATATAACGATTGTTAATTTGCTGATATTTTTGGTCACTCTAGAATGTCTTATATATTTAGCACAATCTACTTCTTCATAAGCTTCATCATCTACAACATATAATATTTGTCATATTTTTCGAACGTCTGTCAAAATTTATTCGCAAATTTTTCTTTATATTAAACAAGTTCCACGAAGAAATAATATATGGGCGATGTCAACCCAGATTATTGGTCCCATAATGATTCTAAAACATCTATAGATCATAATCGGCATCACTTGAAAGACTGAACCTAGCCATCGGGGCTCTCGAGGTCAAACAGAGATGAAATTTGAGGAAATATAGCAGGTTATGTATTTTTTTATTATCTCCTTAGTCCCTTTCATGACCTTGCTTGCTATGTAAAATCTCTTCTTAGATTTGTTTAGACATTTAAGAAGTTTTTCTGTTGGTTTTCTTTTTCCATTATTACAGATTCCAGTCCCAAACCCTTCCTTTCACCCTTGTTTTTGGAAATCATGGAATGCAAGAGAGAAAGAAGCGGCTAAGCGGAAAAATCTTTGGTACTCTTTATGTACACACGACACTAACACATCATAAACAGAACCGCTATTGCTAGTGCAATAGCGACAGGAAACGAGTTTTTCCTCAGGTTTTTTCACTCGTTTATTGAATCATATACAAGATAGTATGGTATTGTAAATACAATTATTCAAATTTTTAAATCTTCTCTTTTCAAAAGGATATATATATATATATATATATATATATATATATATATATATATATATATATATATATATATATATATATATATATCTACAACTTCTATTGAGCTAAGAGCTATCTCAGAGTTAACGGCTAACATTTTAAATCGTTCAAATTATTTATATTGGGACGATATTTCAAACTTTCTGTCTCTTTTTCATCTTTTTCTCTGAAAAGAATATTTGAAAAATTTTTTATTCTAGGGTAAAATTACGTCCGCTCATAGAAAAAAACAGCCAATCTGCAACGACCAACTAGACTTCAATTTACCTACTATGGTGAATGCCGTTTTACATAAGTGAAATCACTCATTTTGTATTTAATATTGTTTTACTCTTGATAATGCGCTAACAACACGAAACATATGTCGAGTAATTTCAATAAATATTTGTGAAACCTTTTTCAAATGATGAACGAATCATTTGTTCCTAAATTAATGTTTAATATCAAAATAAAATAAAAAAAACTATCCAGACTATATGGTAGAAGTGATGAAGTAGAAGAAGAAAATTTCAAATTGGAAAATTAATTAAATCTCGCCTTTCTCCTAGAAACTTTTTTTACCTGTTCTTAAAGCGTTTTTCCTGTATTTCCTTATTTTCCGTTGCAGACTCGTGATTTTTTTCGCATACTTTTAAAGCTTAGACTCTCGCAAATATTTTTTCAAGAGGAGTTTTCAAAATTCGAATCATTTTGGGAAATTCAGCGGATTTTGTGACGCGGCACCTTAGCCGACCAAGCGGAGTGATCACACAATGAATGATGTAATGTAAAAAATATTCAAAATTTATTAGAGATGAAAACTCCAAGACATTCAAAGGTATTCTTGATATGGTCTTGTATGATTATAATCCAGTTGTAATGAAAAAAGAGTGTATTGGGCATGTCCAAAAACGTATGGGTGCTAGGTTACGCAAAGCAAAGAAAGACAATAGTGATATTGGCGGCAAAGAAGCTGGTAAATTGACAGATAAAGTTATAAATGAGCTAAGTTTATACTAGGGTCTGTCAATTCATCACTGGTTCATCGAGCTGTTGTAAATGGCAACAAGCTGCAGACAACAACACCCTTGAAGGCTTTGTCCACGAGCACCCTCCTCTGGTTGTATGTATTGGATGTAATTAGGCCCATTTATACCAGCTTATCATCTGATGATTTATTAGAACGATGTTTGGAATCCGAAACACAAAATGATAATGAATCCCTCAATTCCTTGATATGGATTTTTGCTCCAAAGCATATTCACGCTGGAACCCAAACTATAGAAATTGCAAATTATTCAGCCGTTGCTATTTTTAATGAAGGCTTTTTAAAGATTCTAACTATAATGGCACCCATGGACATCATCGTTGGTACTGAAACTCATACATTTTCTGTTAGACGTAACGAGCTGGGGATTAATCGCTCTGATTTACGAGCTTCTGCTGCTTCAAAAGCAGGCGTTTAGAAGAAAGAACTTCGCAAAATCTCGTTTTGAGAAAGAAGAAGGTCCACTCTATGGATATGGGATTGCCGATTAATCCAAAATGAGTATTAAATATTATTATCTGAGTTATTCTACTAGAAATCTTTCTCAAACCTCAAACGCGTTTTTCTCTAGACTCCTTTTGTTGAGATGATTGACACGATATCTCAAGTTCTATCTGTGCGCTTCCCAGAAATAGGCGAACATGTTACACTACAATAGTGGGCTCCTGGGAAGAATTAAGGTGTCTGTTACTACTATATATATATATATATATATATATATATATATATATATATATATATATATATATATATATATATATATATATATATATATATATATATATATATATATATATATATATATATATATATATATATATATATATATATATATATATATATATTGATTACCAAAAGGCTTTTGATAGTTCTCCCCATTCATGGCTTCAAGAAATTTTGGAAATTTATAAAATTGATAAGACACTTCGTCATTTTCTTGAATTTGTAATGAAAAATTGGAGAACCAATCTTCATTTAAATATTTCAAAACAATCGTTAAAATCCGAAGTAATTCCAATCAAAAGAGGCATTTTTCAAGGTGATTCTTTAAGTGCTCTTTGGTTTTGTCTTTGCCTCAATCCATTATCTCATGAATTAAATGCTACTAGTTTCGGCTTCAAAATAAAGAGTTTATTAACTGAATTCAAATTAAGTCACTTAATTTATTTAGATGATATTAAATTATATGCCGGAACCAGATCTCATTTGAAAAGTCTACTTGAGATTACTTTCAACTATTCCAATGATATTCATATGAAATTTGGGCTTCCTAAATGTAAAAATCTTTCTATTGAAAAAGGAAAGATCACCTCTGATTATATAAAGATTTCCAATATCGAAATCGAGCCAATGCATCAAGGAGATACATATAAATATCTTGGATTTTGTCAAGAGAAGACAATTAACCATAGCAGCACTAAAGAAAATATTAGAAGTTCATATTACAAAAGACTTAGAATTATCATCAAGAGTTATTTAACTAGTAAAACCTTTTCAGAGCTATCAACTCCTATGCTGTTCCTATTCTTACATCTTCTTTTGGAATTATTAAATGGTCTAAAACTGATCTAAATGAGTTACAATGTCAAACGAGGAAAATGCTCTGTAAATATCATAAGCACCACCCAAAGTCAGCTGTTCAGAGAGTTACACTACCTAGACATCTTGGAGGTCGTGGATTAATAGATTTGAATAATCTTCATAGTAAACAGATTTTTCATCTACGTTCCCATTTTCATGATAAACAGAGAACGTCTAAATTACATGATATTGTTGTTGCTTCAGATTATAATCTTACACCTCTGAACTTGACAATGCAAAAGGTAGATTTTGATATATTTGATGATAATTCTAAAAGAAAGTTGGATGCAGAAGGAATTACACGGAAAGCACCCTAAAGAATTGAAAAATGATTATATTGATGAAATTGCATCGAATAAATGGTTAGTATCTGGAGAATTGTTTGCTGAAACAGAAGGCTTGGCAATTGCGATCCAGGACCAGGTTGTTTTCACAAGGAATTATAGAAAACATATCATCAAACAAAATATAGATGATTCTTGCCGTAGATGTTTCTGTTCTTCAGAAACAGTTTTTCATATATTATCATCTTGCTCAGTCCTTGCTTCAACAGATTATTTAGAAAGACATAATGCCGTCGCTAATATTATTCACTCCAATCTAGGAATTAAACATGACCTAATTCCCAAAAGAAAAAATTTCAAAAATATGAACCTGAGATTATTTGTGAAAATGACAAATATAAACTTTATTTTGATAAAACAATTCTGTGCAACAGAGCTGTAAAACACAATAGACCAGATATCGTTCTTAATGATAAACAGAATCAAATAACATATATAATTGATATTGCTATACCCGACACACATAATATACAAAATAAATACAATGAAAAATTTCTAAATATATGATGCTTGGCGACGAGATAAAAAAATGTGGAAAATGAAGAAAATATTTATTCTACCGATTATTACTTCTACAACAGGCGTTATTCCTAGAAATCTTCACAAAAGTATTGAGATTTTGGGTCTGAAGAAAAATTTGTTTGAACAGTTACAAAAGATAACAGTCATCAAATCTTGTAATATTCTTCGTAGGTTTCTTTCCGAAAATAATAATGAGGTAGAGTCATAGGTTTTCTCTTTAGTTTATACTGCTCAGAATCTCATTTCATATTTTATTTATTTGTTTATATAAATGTAATATAATTAACTGACAATTTTGTCATATTTATATTCAGAGCAGTATTCTATTCGATCGTTCACCACTTCACACAAAGGAAACTATTAATGAGTAACATTCAGTATAACTTGACTAAGGTCCGTACACTGGATTTTTCCGGGAGAAAGCCTCTGACACTACTCGTTGGTACATTGATATCATTGTCTGATGATGCTATAGTATGTATATATTCTGGTAGATTGATATATTCTCATAACATTTAACGTTATCCTAATATATAATTACTCCAGGATATGTTTTGATTATAATCATTGCCTGGCAATGGTATTAATTACCGGGTGGTGGATTTATATTTTTCATGAAATCAGTTTGATTGCATGAACAGATATATGGGCAACGCGTCGGGGTAAAACCCTATATATATATATATATATATATATCCCTATATATATATATATATATATATATATATATATATATATATATATATATATATATATATATATCTCTTTTCCGAGTAACTGTCAGTTTCGAGTCAAGGTCGACAATATTTTGTCTGATGTATTCGACCAGTTGCTTGTAACTCCGCAGGGAAGTATCTTGGGGCCGTTACTGTTCCTCCTTGTTATAAATAACCTTCCAGAGTTCAATAAAGACGGTGAGATTTTTATGTATGCTGACGATGCATGTGTTGTGATTTAAGACCGCTGTAAAATACAATTGAGAAGGAAAATCTACTCAGTCATTAACCAGTTCAAATTTTGGTGTAGACAAAACAATCCTCTCCTGAATATAAAAAAAACTGTTTTGCTTGATGTGAGGCGAGTAAAAGCAAACATTTCAATAGACGTGGATGACAACACTTTAAGTTCGGTGAAGGAGTCAACGTTTTTGGGGCTGTATTTGGATGATTCCCTCAGGTGGAAAAGTCATATGGATTTAACGAGCAGCAAACTAAGTAAGTTACGCCATCAATAGCCTGAAAAATTCTCTTCAACAAGAAACCTTGATCGAAATCTATTATGCATACGTATATTCAATAATCAGTTATGCAATTCCTGCATGGGGTCAAGCTACGGAGTTAAATCGCATTTTTATTATTCAGAAGCGTTCTCTAAGAATTATATATAACATCCTACATAGACATTCCTGTCGTGAGAGTTTTAGTCGTTATCGAATCCTCACTGTTGTGTGAATATATATATATATATATATATATATATATATATATATATATATATATATATATATATACTCACTAGCCTATAGATATATATATATATATATATATATATATATATTGCATGAACAGATATATGAGCAACTCGTCAGGGTAAAACCCCTCTATATATATATATATATATATATATATATATATATATATATATATATATATATATATATATATATATTAATCTATAGGCTAGTGAGTCATTTACACGCTCATAAGTCTCAGTATATGACACAAGCCGATAACCATAGCTATGAGACTCGACAGAGGTATAATTTAGATTTTTAACCTAACCTACCGACCCACAAACATTAATTCTATAGGAAATCTCCTATGTATGCTGCTAAGTACTTGTATAACATGTTACCATCTTATTTACGTAATATTGAGCAACATAAAGTTTTCCGTGGTAGATAAAAGAATTTTAACCACTAATGTATGTGACACTCTAAAAGAGTTCTACGAATGTTGTTCGGAAGAGGAATTGTTTATAAATGTTTAATGTATGTTTTTGTAAAGTAATCAATTAACCAGAAATTTTAATCAAACTATCATGCATACTCAAATTACAATTTCATTGTATGATCCTCAATTTTTGGTGTGTAGTTATACTCTATATCACCTATTTATGCTGTGGGAATTATAAATTTTAACGTTTTCAATGTATGATGATGCATTGTTTCGACGTATCAATACTATTAGGTTAGTTTCTGACTAAATAAATTCTATTCTATTCTATTCAACGTGGGACACGCTGTACATCTACGTGGTCATTGCTCGCTTTCAGATATTTACATATGTGCTTATGTGAGAATAAATCCTATAAGAAAATCAGAAAATACTGAGGGAAGCTTGCTTTCACTGATTTGACCCCCTTGATTATCATCCCCTTTCAAATCCGCAAACTCGCTACTCTACTCTACTTCCCTAAATAGTCCCGCATGTGTAGCATTAAGGAGAAATGAAGTTTTTCTTGCTTCAATTAACATGTCAACAAAAAAACTTCGTTCTTTTAGAGTAGCTTTCACAATTCGTCTTGTCAGAACACATACTCGTAAGAACCGGTATTTGTGAATAAGAGAGGCAAAAAGCATACCTTCTTGTTGTCCCGGAACTTCAGCCATCCGGAAATTACGGTCTGATCTGGCATCCCAGGCACCTCGGTAGCTAGATGATCGGCTGATGAGCCTTCTCCATCGGAATCCGTGAGGATGTCGACGGTGTAGCTGCCTATACTTCTTGCCGGGGAGCTGCAGCATGATTCGTTGAGCATTCGCCGTGGAAATAAGGGCGAGTTGTAGGCGCTTTCGGACATATTACCGGTTGAAAGTTAAAAGCACCGAAAAGAATTTGTCCTGAAAAATAACAAGCATGAATAAGTTCTAAAATATTCCATACATAAATATGAAACATAAATTATGGAATTATACCATGCTCAAGTATATTCGTAGCATAATTTGGCCGACATATTTTTAGAAAAAATCAATCTGAATTAAAGTTATCTGAAAAAGAAGGTGCAAAACAGTTTTCCTTCTTTAGGGAGTAGACAATTTGCACTTTAGATGTCACCACTTCTGCAGTGTTTCTTAATATGGCCGATTTTTAGCAAGTTTCAATGAATCACTGCAGTTTCCCGTTTTTATTGTTCCTTATGTATTAAAATTGAGAAAAAATGTAGTTCATTTCTTAGTCATATCTGGCCATATTGACAACACCATGTTGGTAATATGATCAAATGTTTTTTTAAAGAGTCAAATCGAAAAAAAATTTTCGTATGTCTTTTGGCAAAAATAAGTGGGCGAATAATACCATAAGGTTTTCAAATTGTCCTACAAATGATTTAAAGTAGTTCTAAAACCTTCATAATATGCATTTGATTCTTAGGGTGGCCATATTAGCTGCAGGTACCTTGTTTCATTAAATCCCGTCAGATTGTTTTTAGATTTCTGCACTGTATGAAGCCGATAGTCAACAATTTTTACAGTTGGTAGATCTCATTTACAAAGTTATACCTTTTTTGAGTATTTAGTCCAAATTGGTTAGAACCAAATAGGATTTAGGCAACCAGAGGACTGTCCCATATACACACAACTATATTTATATGGAATCAGCCGATATTTTGAATATTACCTCAGAGATTTTGGAAATTTCGAAGGATTGTTAGAATTGATCCTTTTTGAGATATTTCAATTGAAAAAGAAATAAATTAAGGTTTATCTTAAGAAAGCAACAAATAACAGAAAATGAGAGACTCTTTCCGCATGTAGTAAAACAATTGAAAATTGTTTTCTCACGGAGTAGGTACTTTTCCTCTACCTCGGTAGCTTGTATTACGTCCTCCCTGATACAAGCCCCATGATATTAGGTTTTCACCTCCTCGGGGTGATTCATATTGCCTAAATCCGTCTAGGCATGCTTTGGATGAGGTTTTCGACCTGCTCTGGGGTGATATTCTGTCACTCTTCTGTGGCACCGTTAGACTACCGCAGGAAACGAAATCAAATTTGTTTGGCCTCCCAGCATAATGCCACCCCAAAAATCACACTGCCCTCATGGTATTTCGGAATCTGTCTTGCTGCTCGGAGTCTAGCTAGCCTTCTTGACCCATTAAAACCCGAATTCGGTGGTCATCTTATCGAACACCAATTCTGTTCTCATCCAAAGCAAGAACTTTTCGGCAATTCTCAATATTCCAATTTTGGTGCTCGATACACCAATTAAGTCTGTTAATTTTTTGTTATCTGGTTATCTCTGGAACTCTTAAGGGCTTTTTGCTGTATGAATCCCTTGATCGAAGTCTTTGACGTATCGTTTCGACTGATACACTGATGCCTGTTGCTTCCAGAAATTGCCTTTGGAGTATGGGGTACGACGCACTAGGGTCTCTTCTTGCAACAACAAGAAAATGATTTTTCTACGACTTCTTCTAGGCCCATTCTGCAAAGATTGTAGCTCCACATGTCGGGCGTAGGGTTTTGAAATCAACCCCTATAATACCCCCATTGTGGCTACAATATCCCTCTGTGTCACCCCCTCTTCAACGGGAGCAATTATTCGACCCCTCTGCACAACGGACAATCCAATTTAAGGCATTTTCAATTATGATTATAGGCTTTTCTAAATTTTGAAGTTCACAGTTTCAAATCTCCATGACGACTGAGTACAATGTCCCGATCATTTGGTGATAATTCAACATTTCTTATCATACTTTCCACTTTTTTACAACAAAAAACTTCATTCTCTAACAAGTGAAATACCGAGTGATTATATATAAATTTGGTTGTGTTTGTTTGTTTGTTTTTTCCTTTAACGTGGTGTTTTTCTGCCTTTCGGCTAATGACACGCCGGGTAATTCTGTCACCTCACTAACCCGGGAATTTTGCCGAACCCCTCTCGTGTCGAGGGAAAGGATATCTAATGGTCAACACATCTCTGCTAGACAGGACCGAGAGCTTTACATCTCTTCCGAAAGATGAACACTCAAGCGATTCCCAGAATCCGAAAAATCGCACCGACTTTGTGGGGATTGAACCCAGGTAACTCTGAGTAGGAGACGAGCATCATATCCCATACGCCTCCGAGCCGGCTCTGGTTGTGTGTATTTCATTAAATCACGTCAGATTGTTTTTAGATTTCTGCAATGTGGTAAGCCGATAGTCAACAATTTTTATAATTGGTAGTTCATTTACAAAGTTATAACTTTTTTGAGTATTCAGTCCATATCGGTTAGTCGAATAGAGTAAAATAGGATCTAGACAACAGGAGTGCTGTCCCATATACATTAATTGTTGGGAAATCGAAAAAAAACTAATTTTTTGAACATAATACTATGACTTATACAATATCGAATTACAATAACAACTTTGATATTTTCATATTTCGGTATTTGGAGCTTTTCCAATGGTAACAAATAATTCATAATACTAAAAAAAATGTATATTCTGCAGGAAAAATACAAGGAAATTGCCATGTACATGGCCAGATTAGAGTCTTCAGTGCCAATAACCCAGAAACGTCGATATTATCTACAAGTGCATTCTAGTATTGCATGAAGCGCCTTTCATTCATGAATTAGCCGCTTCCTGTACTATATATAAGCTGTGCTGTGAGATTTGGACGAAATTTCAATGTTCCATATCTACTGAACTATCGATCCGATTTTGTTAAAATTTCGTATGATTATCCACATGTGTCGACTTCATTAGTACTTTGACGTGTCAAAGAAAAAGCTAAACCTTATTAGAAACAATTGATTCTTTCGGAATTCTATTCATAAGTTCACTTTGTATATAGAAATCTGAATTTTAATATCCTTCAGTGAAATTTCGAGTCCTGGTTAACTAAATCAGATTTTGATATAGAATGGCAACAACTCAGGGATCCAGGAATTACGGTTCGTTATGTCTGTATAAATTTTCACGGTAGTATCTATGATTTGATGTGTTACGGGTTTTATCCCTTGGTTCATTTTGATTTTAGCGACGTTTTGAATACATCTTTATCTTTATCATATGGCCCCACGGTGAAGAATCTATAAGAGCGCTCACAGCTCACCTGAATTCAATCCATGCGAATATAATATTCACAATTGAGAAAAAATCAAACAGGCAGTTGCCATGTCTGGATCCCCTCTTAACAAAGTCATAGAGCGGACATTTGCAGTTCTCAGTATACAGAAAATCAACCCGCACAAATATATACTTACGTGCCTCATCACATCATCATCCAGCTCTATTAAAATCAGTAGTCAAAACGCTCATAAGAATATCCGTAGCACTCCCAAATGACAGCCACATAGAAGAAAAGTTAACTACAATATCCAACGCTCTTGGTGATAATGGATATTATAACAAAAACACAAAAGCAGCTATATGAGACACTCTCACTGGACGAAACACAATATGCACAGAAGAATAAAAGCACACAACTGTTTTACCATATATCAAAGGAGTAACAGATAAAATGGGAAGAACATTAAGGAAAGACAAAATAAGAACGTCAGAAACACGAAAGACAACAATACTTCACAAAATCAGGGAATTTACTCTATACCATACGGAGATTGTGACGAGGTTCATATCGGCCAAACCAATTGAAGAATGAAAAAAAGAATAGAGGAACATAAAACTCAAAAATAAAAGTCCATCTCTTCCGCCATTTATCTACATAAACTACATACATGTCCTACGATAGATTTCGATAACTCAAAACAAATTTGCACCACACAACAACTCAAGAAACGTCTCATCAGAGAAGCAGTGGGAATTGAAAAAGGAGGTACAATGAACAGAAGAGACAAAACCCTCAAAGTATCAAATTCTTCGAAAGTTATTTTACCACCTAGGAAACCGGCAACATCAAAAGAGAATGATTAAAGAATCCCCACCACCAGGTCTACCGACGCCAACAACGAGAATACAAATAGAGAAACACCAGCAAACCGCTATCAGTTACACTCAAGACATCGTCTACCGAACGCCAGAAGATAACTAGGGACAACTTGTCGAAACGTCGACAAATCAAAAAGGACTACGAAATAAAACCCGTAACACATCAAATATATAATATATATAAAGATAAAATGACAATCTGCTAGAACACAGAAATAAATCCAAAGCCAACATGGTCAATATGTAATATTTTTGACTTGCTGGGTGGTTAAAGAAATGAAATCATGAAATTGAAAAACTGTTTTTGTGATTGAACCGCTCAACATATCAAAATTTCTCAGGAAACAGAAAAGTTCGATAATCAGTCTAGCTACTCAATCTCTGAAACAGTTTTGCTCAAACGAAGACAGTTGAGAAATTATGGTTGATTGAAAACACGTTCGAGTTTTTAGGGACTCTTGTAAAACGTCATTGAGTGGATCACTAAAAAACGTGAATAACGCATGCCAAATATGGTTTCTATAGATCGAGTCGTTCTCGAATCTTTTGAAGAATAAGAAAAAGTTTGGAGCTGGCGACCTCTAGCGGCCAAACGAAGAAACTTTTCAATATATATATATATATATATATATATATATATATATATATATATATATATATATATATATATATATATATATAAAATAGTTTGTTTGATAGTTAAAAGTTATCTCTTTTAATAAAAAACAAAATTGTTGAACAAGTTATGTGTTCTCAAACCCCGCAATGCTGCAGACTGTTCTGTCTCCCTTGAGTCAGTAGGTTATCTTTATCTTTCTAATTGGCCCCAGAGAAAAGCTGAAGCTTTTTGTCTCTGGAGACTCCCAAGCGAACGCACCCCATATTCGCCTTCGATGTTTATCTTAGGTGACAATGTTTACTTTATCCGGTTGCAGAAAATATTCGTTATTACGGATTATTCCGACTGTCTTTCTTGTTCTGTGAGGTGGAAAATACAATGGGATTAAAAAAGACTTAATTCAGTTTGTTCATGCTCGCAACCCGATAAAAACGGGAGATAGACAGAGGAGCAATTCATTCTTCGTAATCAAGTCTATTCTTTCGCTTGCGAAACGACAAAAAATTTTTCGAGTGACGTTTATGTCCTTAAGAACGGCTCTGAATGTCTACTTAGTGAAAACGTGCTGTCGATGTGGACATATGAAATGGGTTTAGGAGTTGAATTTTGTTACAGATTTGATATATTAAACTCAGGCATTGTTTTTTATTAAAACAGCAATATTTGCTCATATTTGCAATTCAAGAATTAATAATAGGCTTAAGCTCCGAAAAATTAAATGGATAAAATTTTCTGTGACATATGTTTCGGTTTTTATTCCAGTTTCAAACACTCAGAGAAAATCAAATCATTTCAATTTAATTTTTATAGATGAGAGAATTGAGCTAGTCGTTAATTATTGGTAGATTATATTTATGAGCTAACGAAATTTCAATAAATGTAAAATTTGGGTTTCTTCGAAATATAAGGAATTATTTTCGTTTATGCAATGTTCTGAAAATTCTGTTGTTAATTTATTATGAATTATTGATTTCTGTTATGTTTGAATTTGGGAGGCTTTTACTTGATAAAATTCCATTATCAATAATAAAAACAAGTAATGTAATACTTAATAATTATGATTCGTAACGCGTTTCACTACACCGTAGTTTCTTCAGACGAATGAATGTAAATAAAATAAGAATGAGAATATAAATATAAATATTCTTGAGTAATTAAAAGCTTATTGGGTTGCTTCTTCTGGAGTGGTTATTTATGACAGATATATACAATAAAATTAAGGAAAGATTGCTCCCCGAAGAGATTCAATAGAGGTGAAGAGCTTAAATCGACTTGTTCATTGATGAGTCTACCTGAGTGTTTGTATTTATTGATTTCTATAAATTTTCCCAAAGATCTACCTTCCAATATTTATTATCTGTATGCAAAATTTCAAACTGTGGGTTGAAAGAGTGATTATTTTCTAAGAGATGATTCACGTAATTAGAATTTGTTTTTTTAGAAAAACTGCATTTATGTTCCAATATTCTAATATTGAAATTTCTATGTGTTCTATCAATGTAGAAATTATCACAGTCATTGCAATTCAATCTATAAACACCTGATTTATTGTTTTTACCTGATTTATTAGTTTGGGATTGTAACCATTATTTTGGCTATTTGTTTGATCAAATTTAATTCCGATTACAAGATAAAAACAGTTCGTGAAAATAGTACCAAGAACGATATAGTATTCACTCAACCAGATAAAGGTAACACCATCATTGCGATTAGTAAAACAGAATATATTTCTAAAACTTAAGAATTCTTAACAGCCGGAAACTATATAATATCAACTAAGGATCCTACCGCAAAATTTCAGAAAGTGGTTTAAAACAAAATCATCAATTATAGACGTACTTTTGTCAGAATTAGTCACGTTCCTACTTCGAGTGCTTCAACATCATCAAATCGAGCTGTTGTGGCGGAACCAAGTGGAAAAAGAACTTCAGAATGGAAGAGCCGAGTGAGTATACAGGACTTGGAGATATACCACATCATATAAAATATTTAGTGAATGTCACAGCTACACAGCTATTTTACTTGTTCTGGTCAGAGGATCTTGTAGAAATAATCTGCTTTCAAACAAATCTATACGCCACACAAAAAGGAAAACCTTTCACACATACTACGCATGAGGAATTTCTGGCTATGAACTTGGTAATGGGCATAAATATGCTAGTTATAAAGACTACTGGTCTTTTGCCCGTGATCTCCATGACATATCATCGTTTATGCCACTCAACCGCTTTGGCTGGCTCCTCAGCCTTTCATTTGAATGATAACAACCTAATGCCTAACAAAGCCGATGATAATTTTGATAAGCTTTATAAAGTTAGACCAATGTTAGATGTACTTAACAGAAATTTTGACAAAACTATCACACACCAAAAAATATAGCTATAGACGAAACTATGATAAAATGCAAGGGTCGTAATTACTTGAAACATTATATGCCAAAGAAGCCTATAGAACAGGGATACAAAGTTTGGATGAAGTGTGCTGAGTCAAGATATTGTTAAGATTTCGAAATTTACACTAAAATGAAAGGTAATAGCGATACACATTTACCTCGGCGGAAATATTGTTCGTCCATTTTGCTCAAACTTAAAATCTAAGGATCGTAGGGTATTCTTTGATAATTATTTAAATAGCAATTCCTTGCGAGATGATCTGCGACAAGATAATATATTGGCTTGTGGGACAGTCAATCGAAATAGTAAACATTTATCGAAATTTCAAGAAGACAAACAAGATGATAACAGGGTCAGTGATACAAACGTTGCAGTGGAAAGACAAAAGATCAGTTCATATTCTTACCAACTATATAGATCCGAAGAAGACGGGTGTTGTAATTCGCAGAGAACGCAAATTAGATAGGACTTACGTCGCTTGTCCTATGTGAATCTGTGATACAGTACAACAGATATATGAACAACGTTGACAAATTCGACCAACTGAAAGGTACTTGAATGAGGGCACCGAATTTTTTTTCCATTTTCTGGACTGAGCTGTCATAAATTCCTACTTATTATATCGAGAACTCCAGAAAGAACACTATCCAGAATGGGATCAATAAGACGCAAAAGACTTTCGCAAAAGAGCCAACAGTTAGAACAGAATTTCAGAGGGAAAGTAATATGCATCAGCCAGAGCGATCTACTTCTCGAAGGTGTGCGAATTCCAGCACGTACTGTATGGTACTGCAGTACCTGTCAAGTTCCTCTTTGTATCCGCAGAAATAAAGTTAAAACATGCTTTTCATATATCCATTATTCTTTGAATTTAAAGTCGTACACGTTATTTGATGCTGATGATTTCCAATTTATTTTCGATAGAACACGAATTTTGATTATAAGCGGATGGAAAGTATTATTATGAGCTGAAATATCAAGGAATGGTTTTTGATAAATGTCAAATTCAAGATAATAAGCTGCTCTTATAATTTAATTTTCTTATAAATTATGTATTTCATGCATATTATCGATTTGTGAATCGTATAGATCGTATAGCAAAATGAATTCAAGAATTTCAAATAGAGATTTAATTGTCTATCAGTACATATCCAAATATAAATGATATCATCGAAATATACTTTCAGAAAAGAACGTTTATCATTCGAATATAACCTGGAGAGGAAGGTTTATTTACAAGATTGGTAATGAACATTTCGCTCGAAGAAGGAGAAACCATTGGAAGACCATTTAGTTATTCGTCAACTTCATTTAATGATATTGATGGCATATTTACTGTATGGAAATCCCTTTCAGAATATGGAAAAGGAACAAACCCTTTCGTCAGTCTTCAACGTTTACGAGATGATTACAAGAAATATCTCTTCATTTAGTAATAAGTAAGGGGAATCATTGATTTCAAGTTGATTATTGAGAGTAATAAAAAGTGGGGTTGGCTTTATTAATTTCCAAACTTTCCAACAGGTTCGTTCTTCTTCCTTTATAGCATTTGTGAAGATTATCTGAGACTATTTTGTGGTTTGTTAATTGAATGTGCTCAAATATTGGGGATTTCTTGTCTGATAATATATGTTTTCTGAATATGCATTCAAAATGTCTACTTGTTCGACCTATATAAGTTGAAGCGAATTTGTTAGGTTCGATTTTGTAAGCACGAGGTTGTTTGAGTTTATCTGTTTTATGATTTGCATTCAAAAGTAATTTGCTAATATTTGAACTGCTTGGCAATGAGGAGGCTATTTTGAATTTAAAAAATTATTGATTTATTTTATGGGAAAGTAGCCAAAATGACACGTCACGGATAAATTCTGCCACCAGTGAAAATATTTTTTGATTGATTAAGAAGAAAATGGATAACAATGATGCAATGATTTTTCAATATTCGAAACTTCAAGAAACTAGGACACATCTGGAGTCAGCACAAGGACAATATTTATTTCGTTCGTATTCAACATGAACTACAATGCTCGATATTTGTTTCCAGTTGTTCACATGAAGTACGAAATATTTTCTACTGAATTATGGATATAATCAATACTGGAATACCCGATAAGGAAACTCGTATTGAGGCAATAATCAATCTTGATGCAAAAAGAAAACTGATTATTCTCTCTCGAGTTTTCCATCTCGCTACAAAAACTCATATCTTATCTAGAAGCTCCCTATTCTCATTCGTGGTATATTGCCGTGGAGCGTAAACTAAAAAAAGGCATTAAGAATCGAAAAAACGTCTCACTTAATATTTATTTCAAGATGGCAGATTCGAACAAGTTTCGTTCGCGTAACAAAGTTTTCTACCAAGTTTTCAATAATATAACTTTTCGCGTTATTGTGCTCTGAGGTCAGTCGGCATCCCAGATGGCTTTTCGTATCAAACTAACAACTCGAAATAAAAGACGAGTAGCGCTTTTGCAGCTTTTCAATATTTTGTGCATGCCACAACTTTCTCGCCGCTTGCGGAATCCAAATTTGAATTTATTTATCTTCGCCACGTCGTTGGTAAATATATTCTTTCAGAAAAGAAACGCTGATACATTTTATGTGGATTTTGGTGAATCTTCTATTATTTGGGATTATTTAGTGAAGAAATATCTACCAAGATAACTAAGTAACTACATACACAAACAACATGAGTAAGTGAGTTGTGTCTCAATATACATGCCATAAACCAAGTATAGGTAACATGTTGTTGAGGTGTCTATTAGGTACATTGAAAAGTTCGTGACCTATACTCTAGCAAACGTATATTTTCTGAGTGTTCCATCCCTATTTAGCCACCCTGTATATTTATCATCCCATAGTGAATATATATATATATATCATCATTGTATATATATATATATATATATATATATATATATATATATATATATATATATATATATATATATATATATATATATATATATATATATATATATATATATTATATATATTGTGGCTCTTGGGGCTGCGTGCATGGCGGGCAGATTTGGGCACTAGCTCTCGACAGGAAGGATTATTCATTGATCTACGGATTTTGAATAATTCTTTTGTCGCAAGTTTGCATATGTAGACTCCTTACGAAGTTTATCGCGGAAAATATTTGTCTTATCAAATATTTACAGACAGGGAGGGGGTTTTATCTTGGAAACAGAGGCCCAGAGCACCATTTTCAACAGGATTATTTCGCTCGTTTTGTACCGTTGATGTGATTCACGGACCGGCGAAAGATGTTTCCCAAGTGTTGGAATTTTTATCGTTCTCACATCTGTTTGTTATTGTTCGTATCTTTCTCGTCTGGTAGGTTCACCGTCTCGGTCCATTGAGGGCGACTCTCGTACGTATGTACGAGTTACGTCCTTTCTGGAATCGTTGGGGTACCCCGATGTAGCTTGTTTGGATGCTGAGAAGCGATATGCGACACTCATGAACTCCTAATAAAGACGAAACTGCAGTCTGCCACTTCATTCCCCGGCATCCTGCTTAGTTGCACTATTGTGGCTCTTGGGGGCTGCGTGCATGGCGGGCACATTTGGGAACTAGCTTTTGACCGGAAGGATTATTCATTGATCTACGGATTTTTGAATAATTCGTTTTGTCTCGAGTTTACATATGTAGACTCCTCGCGAAGTTTATCGCGGAAATATTCGTTTCATATTCATGTATTAAGTCATGGTGATTTGGATCGAGGGTAAGAACTTATGGAATTCATAGCCAAGAATACGAGAGTACCAACAATATTCCGAATTTTTTCTACGTAAGCTTCTCTGATGAACACGCTTTTTCACTTGAAGGAGCGGTTGTCCGATATAACTGTATATTTTAGAGAGATACAAATCTTCATGCAATTCGAAGAAGCCAAACTCGTTATCTGAAAAAGCTAAATGTTTGGTAAGACCACCTAGTTGGACATCTTTCTATTCCTGGTAATTCAAACAGGAAAACTTATTTCGATATGTAAAAAAATGCAAGTGGTGCAATGATTACAGAAAAACTAGAAAACGATCCTGTATTACTCGAACTTCAACGCATTTCTAACAAGACGGAGCACCTCCCAGCTACGCTGCACTAGTTTATCAATACCTCAGTTTGCAATATCCTGGTCGTTGAATTGGAAGAAGAGATCTTATGGATTACTTGACCTGAACCATCTTGATTCTTTCATATGGGGACATCTTATGCCCAATATTTTTGTGACTCATCATGAGAATTAAGACGATCTAAGTGAATTATTGATGAGTGTCATCAAATAACTTGAAATAAGGTGAAACATTTTCGAAATAGTTTTCAGTCAAGATTGTATTATCGAATTTATTTGAAGTAGTAAAGACGCCAACAACCCATTTAACAACCAGAAGGGGATAGTTGCAACTTTGTTTGATGATTCCTAAGAACAAAGACGTCTCCCTTGCTCCACCCCATGGAGCTCGTTAGATAATCTTTTTCTTTTTATGTGCCTTAATTCAAAGCACATTGTAGTGAAATATTATTTAAATATAACGACCATTTAAATTAAAACAGTTTGAATTTTAACTGAAGATTGAGAGATAGATGCTCCAGAGTATTTCAGGGTACTTGTGACTCTACCAAGATGTCGGGGCATTCTCTTTAATAGTTTCAACGTCATTATAATCCTAACCAAATCGCTCCAAATAACGTTTTTTGGAAAATCATTTTCGAAACATCTATAAATCTGATCTTCAATCATCTATCGTTTATTATGATTCGTTCTTTCAAAGAAGGTATATTCCCAGAATCACTTAAAATGACACTCTTCGTAAGAAGGGTGACATTAATGACATGGGAAACTATTGACCTATAAGCCTCCCCTCCTCCTTCTCAAAAGTTTCCGAAAAAGGTTGTGGCTAACAGATGACTGAAATTTCTCAAGAAATTCAATGTCATTGTGAAGTCTCAGCATGACTTTACAAGGAACAAAAATACTGAGACAGTAATTTATGAACTCACTCAGTCGGTGATCTTGGCTCTGAAGAAGAGAGAAGTCCCTATGCGACTTTTTCTCGATCTGTCGAAGACGTTCGACTGTGTTGCTGATAAAGTTGGATATGTGGGGAATTCGGAATAATGAACTGAAACTAATTAATAGCTTTCTTACCAACAGAAAGCAGAGGGAAGCCATAACTATTGATGGTGTGCTTTATATCACTAATGAGGAAGAGTTCACTATGGGTGTTCCGCAAGGGAGCATATGTGGGCTCAACTATTCATCATATAAATTAACGACTTAGTGCAGGTTGTTCCTGTTCCTGACATTTCTGATCAGCCTGTTCTCTACGTGAATGACACCTAATCTAACCAAGCATAGCTGCGCCCATGCTACAAACGGATGTATCATGAAGAGGGTGGGACAAAAACGACTAATCCCATCTTATTGAGGAACCAAGGATCAAAGGAGTGCACATATTCCATCAACTAATCAAAATTGACGCATATTTTACTGTGCTCAATTCTATTCTATTCTATCATAAGGCTCAGCAATCCTCGAGAAAGATTCATATATGTCTGAACCGTGGTGGAGATTTATTCATGGAGTTTCATAACCGCTATCAAATGATGAATAATATATCAAAAGTATTCATAAAAAACTCAATCATAAATACAGCAGCGGTATAAAGGATTATTCAACTATCCCCTGCTGATTGAGATTGTATCAAATGATCTATCCAATAACAAATTTTTAAAGCACAGAATGTTTCTTTTAACGTCAAAGATGGATGCTCAAGAAAACGACGCATCATAAATGCAATTCAAAGTTTATGACATTTTCATCTGCATTGGAAAGATAGAGATAAAAGATAAGATTTAATAATTTACCTTTAGTAGATAAATACTCGGCTGCAAGAGTACAATTCCGTCGCAACTGGGCACATAAACAAAACCAGGCGCACTTTTATTATTCAAAGCATAATCCAGCCAAAACACCGCCGTATCGATATTTCACAGAATACAAAGCACGTAACTTTACAGCCGATATCGTCGACCATAGAACATGCCGTGCAGTTACAATTTACTCGTTTGTGTCCCAAAACCATACGACTTCGATTTGTTGGTTTGTGTTCGTTGAATTTTATTCAATTATTCACTTTTATTTCCTACGATGCTTTGATGTCGACGTAATTTGATGCTTCGACGAGAAAATCCTCTTTCAAACGCCAATGCAAATATTCATATAAACTTTTGATGATATGGATGTATTGGAGATATGTTTGTGTTTCTTTATGGATATGGCAATTGACGTGATGGCGAATTTTTAACGTAACTTCGGTTTCTGAAACAAAAAGAATGTTATTAGATATATAGTCGGAAAGGTAATTTTCAATTCAGTAAAAAATAGCATAATGCATGTTTTTATTGAAAAAATTTCATTAGCTAGGTAATTTTCTCTACGAACGAATTGGGAAATCCATAGCTTGAATAATTTTCAATACGATGTGCACAAAAAGAGTATTTATTGTTCTCACTGGATGTTTCCAAATTGATTACCCATACAGGGTGTTCACGCTGGAAGGATCATTAGAACTATCAAGGGAATGATCATTTTCAAATTTAGGCATAAGAGTGGATGGATACTGTTCTACAATTTGCATTAGATTTCAGAGCAGTACCACTCCCGTTCAAATATCCGGTATGAACGGGAGTGGTACTGCTCGACTACAATTTTACTATCTCAAATAAGATAAACCTATGCGATTTTCATATTATGCTTTGACTTGTTATTGTCAAATTTTTTTGTTTGAAAATATATTTTGATATAATCCCAATCTTCCAAATCGGGACAGAGGGTTGAAAATTCTGAAATCGCCATATCTGCAGTAAGAATCAAGAAACACCTATAAAGATTTCATTTTATATTATCCTTAGAAATATAATCAGAAATACCTTCATTTAATTTTTTTTTATTATCTAGACCAAGGGTGCTCGAACGGTCGATCGAGAGTGATTTTTTAGGAAATCTCGAGAAGGAAAAAATTCTTAATCAATAGGTTACTAAACTACAAAAATTTATTACGTAATAAAATAACACTCTGCTAGAGATGAAAAGCGGTTTTATCAAAGGAACGCGCGGTACTTGTCAAAGAAAAGCCGCGTTTTTTGTTCTTTCCGATTTTCTAGAAATTTCGGCCGGCGTTTGACGGAGACATTCGGGACTTTCGTTCACGCCGATATAAATGTTGCACCTTTAAGAATTGGAGTCATTCTGAAATTCAACTTGAAGGCAATACTAGGTCGATACAAAGTTTATTACTAAATAGTAAAAAATGAGTGAAGTGAAGAAATCTAAAACGTATCATTTTAATAACGATTGGGAGGAAGACTTTTTCTTTTGTATGGTGAAGGATAAGTGCATTTGTCTTATTTGTCATGCGTCAGTTGCAATACCTAAGCATGGTAGCTTAGAGAGACATCATAGAACGGTTCATAAAAACTATGAAAAGGATTTTCCGCCACAGAGTGAATTAAGAAAACGAAAAGCACTTGATTTGATATCTTCTTTGAAGAAAGAACGAACCATGTGCACAAGACCAGCCAAATAATCAAAAGCTGCTACGATCGCGTCATTTAAAATATCTCATATATTGTCGAAACACAAGAAACCATACGAAGATGGATCGGTTGTGAAGGAAGCATTTATTGAAGCGGATGAGACTTTATTTGGAGATTTTAAAAATAAATTAGAATTTCTGCTATTACAGAACTTTAGTTATCTCGTCCGACAGTCACAAGGCGTATTGAAGTCATGAGTCAAGACATGGCAGATTGCTATGGGTATAGAAAATACTAAGATAAAAAGACGATCTGCTGCATCATTAGGCAGGCCATCAAAGAAGAGGAGAACTAATGCTGGCCTAAATGTGGGAGATTATATGCCTATCGAAGATGAAACTAGAAGGAGAGGTTATAGATGCCAACCAGTGAACAAAAAAGAAAAAAGAAATACTATTTTATGCGAAATGTGTAATATTATGTTAACTTTTTTTTACTCCCTATCATAGTCAGTGGAAATGTTTTCCTCTGAGTCGGATGGTATATATACGTCCCACTATAAATGTCTAAACGGGACAAATATGATCCGGCCAAACGGCTTTCTAAAGTTTTCGAAATTGGCGCAACCCTATTATTTTTAGCCATAATTGAACCTCCAATAAAAAAATTCATGAATTTTAAAAATTGCTTAATTGAAAATTCGTCTTGAAAGGGTTGAAACCCATCTATCGACCGATGTATTAAAAGCACTAAAATATAAAACACGATAACTCAAGTTGTTTACATAGAAATTTCATGATATTTTCAACAGCTGTCAATGAGGTACCAAGTTATGGACGGCTATCATATTACAACAGATGGCACTAGTAGTACTGGTTTTTCAAAACAGTTCGGTTACTTTTGCACTGGGGGTGTATGAGGAGGTAGAGAATTATCAAAGTTGGGGAAAATTGATTCATTTATTTTATTAACGCAATTGAAAATAACTTTTACTATTTTGAGTTTTAAAAAAGAACAGTGATATGGATATTTTAGTGCAATACCTCAAATGAGAAGTATTTCATTTATTAGATCTGATTCAATATAGATAGTGACAAAAAACAAGAAGATGACTTTATTTTCTTCATTTGTTTCTTTTGGCGAGCTTTATGGACTCAACTAACACACAGATTCTAAGAGAACTGAAATACCGGCAATTTGAGGTATTCTTCAATTTTCTAGGATTTAGATTAACAAAGTCATGAGCCTGGGGAGAATTACATGGCGGACCCTGTATAATAATTATGAACCTGAGTAGCTTTTCGTGGCGTACCGTGTATAGAGTGAAATTTTTTCAGAAAACATGCCCTATTTTCTCCTCTTGAATTTTTTTATGGTGCGTCGTTGGTTAATGCTAAAAACCAACATTCGGTGTTGCAACTTATGGACCATATTCACCGGTGTTGTATACACTAGAGAGTCTTAGACTTCGATCTTATCAACTTCATTTTGAGATGGTTACGCGAACCTATAAGATTTTAGCCATACAAACTTCATGCAATGAGCTCCAAAAAACTCTCACTTCAGGAAGACTTAAAAAATCAGCGCAAATCATGGACATCTTTCATTTCATAATATCATCATATATGCTGAATATATTTAATATTGAACACAAAACCTTCAATCTTCATAATGCAATGATTAACTCCTCTCATCAAAATAAACTTTATTTTAATAAACTGTAATTATAATACGAATATTAACTTTCTGGAAACAATGAGTGCTGTTGCATGTTTAAAATCATGAAACCTATCAGATTTATTGCTACTCGTTGGCGTTTTCAACGCTGCCTTCGATTCATACGGCTGAATTATATTTTTAATAGATGAACTCACTTTTATTGGTGTAATTAATGTTTATTCAAGCCAATAATAGCAAACACGCTACTCCCCGGTTTTTGGTTGGCATGTTTATTGCTGGAATTTTTTTGTACGTCTTTATGGAAACATTTACACGGGAATTTTTTTAATTCAGTTGTTTTCATTTAGTATGCGAACATGGAAAATTCAAATAATTTGGAAAAATAATACAATTAAGGTTTTGTGATTTGAGGGTTTTTTTTAAGAGATTGGTTCACATTAACAAGTTTAAGGAGTTTTGAAAATTCGCCTTTTGAGCATAATCCATCAAGAAGATACGATGAAGCTTAGGATTAATCTTATCAGTTTACCATAAATATCATATGACGCTGCTGAAAAACTGAAACCGTTTCTGTGTGACAGAATTTTTCAATTTCAAAGGGGGAACCAGACCTAAAGGGTCACTTCCGCCTGCATCACTATACTATACTTGGGTAATCATATCTAAGTGATGATGACATATGTGTAAATACGTTATAAATGAGATAAAACACAGGTTTAACTTTGATCTACACTTTATTTGAAGGCCTTCATTGAGGAAACAAAGGCCTTCATTGATCAACCTTCTGGAAGGTTGAATAAATTTCGCATGTTATCATCATTGTAATATGATTTACACCTTGTTGAAAGCCAAACAAGTACTGGATCGTTACCTTTGCGACAGATCGCATTTAGCAGGCACAGTGTTTAGCGTTGCGGTAGAACTAGTATGGTTTCTCGAAGTTCGATCTACTCTTTTCATTTCTCGGAGGCGCTGGTAGTAGCCTCTTTCATATATATATATATATATATATATATATATATATATATATATATATATATATATATATATATATATATATATATATATATCGATGAGAATATATATAATACTCAAACGAGACAAACGACAAACGAGACCTAGTCTACAGTCTGTTACTCCTAGTAATGGCATCTGACCAGGCTGTATCATTACCATGGCACCCTGGTTGACGATAATTATGAAGAGTAGATCGGAAAACCAGCTCAGAGGAGATATTCAAATTTCTAGAAGGTTGACTATTGTGCCCTGAATAAAGTCGTCGTCCTTGGGTGATAATTGTTTCTTCTTCTAGGCATCCTAGTACAGCAAACTCACTCCTTTCAGAACCATCACTTTTTGCTTTTCCACTTGATCAGTTTTCTGTAATTGGCATAACGTAAAACGTCTTAGCAGTTTGCACCTTGACGCAATTTCTCAGATATGTAATACCAGTAAGAATCCCTCAGCATCAGATTCTGATATTTTGCATCGTCTTGTCCATTTTCGTATTCATCCTTCGGATGTAAAATGTCAATCTATTTGAGCAGTCTAGCCTAGACGGCGGCTTTCAAATCATTTCGATCACAGCAATATCAGGGGAAGTGAGTTAGTTGATGACCATGTGAGAGCGAAATAGGCCCTGAACTAGTACTAGGCATGTAAAATATACAGATTCAGGTTTTTCCGATTCTAGGAAGAGAAAAACTAAAATTAAGCAAGAATGAAGGCAGAAAGCTAAAACTTTCATTGAGAATGAACAGCCTAGGAGCAATTCAGCAGATCTGCTTCCGTTGAGTAAAGGGGAAGCTAAAACAGTGGTAGGTGTTGTTACATGACACTGGAATCAGTTATCGCAAATGTTACGTTGGGCGGGTTGAAAGCTCCCAAAGCCACATTGAACTACATTTGACATACTTTGCGAATGTAAGGTTCTGTCAAGTATAAGCTTTTTCTTCTAGGAAAACCTCAATTGATAGTTAAGAATATTCAGAAGTTTCTCTCAATGTGTACGGTACATTTACAAAAATGCTTGATGAATTTATTCATGATTGTCCAATTAGTGAAAATTGTGTTCCTTCCTTCCCCTTCTGCAATTTTTCCAGTGGTGATCTAATAACTGAAATCGTGAAATTGAGGAGAATGCAAAATAGCCAATATCCTGCCTATTCTACCAATTATACCAATTTGTCATAATAATTTAAGACATACTCAGACATTTATCAATCCCTAAAATACAGAGAGCAGCGCTGAAAGGCCCATTAGAAGTGTCTGGGGCATGAGTTTATCGATGAGTCTCAAATTTTGGGGTTAGATTTCGATACTGATCTATAATTTGCAATTGTTTTCAGAGAGGTACCACTTCCGATTATACCGGAAATCGACCATAATTCTGCTATTTCTACAGTCATGGTGTAGTTTTTACTTTTTTTCATTAAACGGCATCTTATTTCAAGCATCGTTAGATAAGATTTATCCTATCAAGCGACAACCATTGAGCTATGATTTTTTCATCAAAATTCTCGGAATTATAGTGTTATCTTCGTTGTCCATGAAAATTGACTAAAATTTGAATAGGATTATAATTTTTTTTAAGTTTAACGGGGAAAGTGTTATTTTCAAGGATTATTTTCCATGCCATTTTATATGAGGGTGCCCAAAAATCATTTGTCAACTCAAAAAACTTAATTGTCAAAAACGTTTATTCAAATAGTATTATCTACTCTTTTACCTTATTGAAACCGTATTCTGAAAAAGATTTGATTTGTATTAGATTTGCTAATACTATCAAACAGAAAAATTTTGAAAATACCTTTGGGCTTACAGGTAAAATAAGATTTTGTTTTTCAGTCTGGGGACTCAGCTTAGTGAAAGTATATAGACTTTTGTAATATGTTTTAGTTCTCTGGAATAGAAAAAATGAGAAAATATTTTTCAAATAAAGATTCTTAAATGATATTTCTAAATATAATATGAATTGAAATCTTTATAGCTGTATTTTGGTTGTTAAAGAAGATACGACGACTTAAAAATTTTCAACCCCTTCCTCCCGATTTGGAAAATAAGGGTTGTTTCAAGAAAATGTTTCGAACAAAAGTTTTTGGCAATAACAAGCGGGAGGATAATATTAAATCCACAAGTTTATCCTCGTTACCACCTGAGATATTGTGATTTGAAAATCTCAGTTTGGAAAGTTAAAGGTCGATTCAAAAACTCATTAAGCAAATTTTTGATTATAATATGCTAAAGGATAGTATGAAAACTGCATGATGTATCTTGGTTATTAACGGACATCTGTCGGTTTCAAAATCCTCCTTTCCCATTCGGGAGTTAAGGGTCATATCAAAAATTTTAATACAAGCTTCTGATAATAATATGTCCAACAATAATATGAAAACCGTACAGGCTTATCTTGGTTATTACTGGAGATATGTTGATTTGATAATTTTCAACCCCTCCTATTTCTACCGAAATGGGAAGAATATATATACCTACCGAAATTTTGGCATCCTGAATGAAATTTTTTAACAGTAAAGATAAAACTGATAGATTTGACAATATTGGAATTTACAAGTTATCGTGTAATTGGATTGTAAAGGCGTCTATATAGGCCAGACTGGTCGTTCATTCAAAATTAGATACAAAGAGCGTCAATCAGATTACAATAACCAAAGAAGCGACGAATCTACTTTCGCTTCACTTTGTATCGAAAATGGCCATCATTTTCTACCCATAGATCAACTTCAAATTATCCATTGAATACCTAAGTGACGAAATTTAACTGCACATAGAGATAATCTTCTGAACGAACAGTATGAGTCAGCTTATTCGTTCTTAATTGTTATATTTGAATAATACCTACTTATATCATTATTAGTTTATTACCTTTTGTTTGTACCTTTATTAATTTAGTATCAACGTGTTTATGTATGTATGTAGTTTAAACTTTACTTCAGATTCAAGAAGAGCTGAAAAACTGAATTCGAGAAGAGATCACATAATGAATAAATGGAGGAAAATTTTATTCATGGCTGCAAAACTGCTTTTAAGAAAACATATGTCACTTGCTCCTAACATTTTACCAATACTGTAATCTGGCGAATTTATTTAGGGTTTAAACTTCGATTTTTATTATCTTTTCAAGAACAGTTGTTTCCTTTATGCCACCCGGTATAATATGAAAGTCAATAACTTGAAAGAGTATGTAAAGAAACAATTGAGGTTGTTTGTTTCCTTAAGGGAACTATGTTATAATAGCAATGAAGCAATTGGTTTATAAGACAAGTAATTGTATTTCCATTATCGTTAAAACATTTAAAAAACAGAATCTACAATGTGCTGTCGTTTAAATAAGGAAATGACTGTTTATGCTGAAAGTATGACTAATGAAACGATAATTTCAAAATATTGAGTGATATATCAATTCTAACAGTCTAATATTTTCGATCTTACAAAGATAAGAGAATTTTGTCTTGTACCTTTGATGATGATTGAGTCTTCATTTGTACCATCTCTGTATTCTAAGCATATTATGCAAAAGTCAAACCGTAAAATGTTGATTTCCATTGGTAGATAACACTGGTCTACAATGGTTTTGTTGCCCTAGATATGAAAATGATTTTGGGTCTATTTATGCACACAATTCGTGAAACTATCAATCATTTTGTAGGATTTGCTCTGATTTCTTTTTAAATCTTTATTTTCATTTTACATAACAAAAATCGTAAAACAAGAAACAAAATAACAGATATATTTATAATGTCAGTTGTGTTTTGAGAAATTCGGATACATCGAAGTAAATAAAGAGGAAAATGTCGAAAATATATTTCATATTTCCATAAAACGCCTTTTATGAGCTTTTCTTCTATAATTCTTCAGGGGACAATCTCTTTTCAAAGACCAGCAGTAATCTGCCATCATGTGACAATCCCATCGACCTTGATACCTTTCTTCCATCACTTTTAGATCTTGATGAAATCGCTCTCCCTGTTCCTCACTATAATTTCCTAAATTATCCGGAAATTTATCTAGATGATTGGGAGATAGTGTAACTTAATACTCATATTTGCTCCTAAAGTCTGAAAGTTTGTCAGCATATTTTGCACAATTTCTTCATAATTTGCTGCTTTATGGTTACCTAGGAAATTTTCGACAACCAACACAAAACTTTTCCAAGCTCTACTTTCCGGAACAGTCATAACTTTGATAAAATCTGAGTCTTTCATCAATTGCCGTATTTGAGGACCATCAATTATTCCACCTTTCAATTTTTCCATACTAAGCTTCGGAAATTTTCTGCAAATGTAATTAAAACAATTTCCGTCCTTGTTCAACGCTTTTACAAATTGCTTAATCATACCTAACTTAATATGTAATGGTGGAAGTATGATTTTGTCTCTGCTCACCAGCGGTTCCCTTATTACGTTGGCTTTACCGACAGTTAAAGAATTTCTTATAGGCCAAACATCTTGTTCCCAATGAAGTTGCTTTTCTCTACTATCCCACATACAAATAAAGCAAGGGTATTTTGTATATCCACTTTGTTGGCCAAGTTAAAAATTAACCATTTTTAAATCCACACAGATCGGCCATTGATGGTCAGAGTATTTAATTTTCTCTAAAACTAATTTTACATTTTCATATTCTTCTTTGAGTTTCGTTGAATGGGCAATTGGAATTGATGCAAATTCATTTCCATTGTGCAATAAGACGCATTTTAAACTTCTTTTGCAACTATCAATAAAAAGGCGCCATTCAGTAGATTTGTACTCTTTTAAACCCATGTCTATAAGCAGCTTCGTGATATCATTACAATACACTAATCCTTCATTTTCACGGAAAAATTGTAATAACTCTTTTTCTCGCGTTCTGTATGTTGTAATTGTTACTGTTGGTGCCAATAAATTTTTTTCTTTCAATCTTGAGGCTAACAGTTCTGATCCTTGTTTTGATAAATTGAGATCACGTATTAAATCACTGAGTTCATTTTGAGAAAATAACTTTGGCGTAGATGTTTCACCTTCCCATTCACTTCCACTAGTAGATGGTCCCGATTTCTGTGAATTTGGTAACATCATTGTTTCTGAGGGCATGCGAATTACTTTTGAAATGTAAATGGGCCGAGGGAGATTTTCACTGTGTAGAACCGGACATTTCGTAGACTGTAAGTCTGGGTATCTCCACGTTTGGTTTCGATCAAAACCTTTAACATCTACTACGCAAAAGTAACAATCATCTAAATGATTCGTAGGCTCCATCCAGATCATAGGAATACCAAAGTCTAATCCAGAACGTTCACCTTTTTTCCACAACTGTAAAGACTCAACACAGGACTTACAAATTTTATTAGGTTTACCTAATTTGTCCATTTTGAAACCAAAATATTCAACATAAGTCTCCTTGACAAAGTCTGTGATATTTCTTTTTTGTTTTTTTGGTATATAAACACCGCAAACATAACAAAATAAATCACTACAATATTTACACTTTCTTCGTGACGAACTCATATTTTAGACTAGAAGACAAATATATAAGAATGGACATTCAGTAATTGAAACAAAATATTAATCCATGACACTTTATCCAGATTTACGTGTATATCTACTTCAATATTGTCAAATAACTGAGATCTCAGCTGTTCTGTGGAGCAAGAGGTCTGAGAGTGGGGATCAGGTGATGTTTGTATGCGCGAAAAAGTTGCGCAGAAGCCTAATCATGACTGGAAAATTAAATTTTATTTCTAACAAGCTTATAATTGTTCAAAATATAAGAAATGCAAAAATCATGAAAATACGAGCACATTGAGAACTTTCATGAATATATTCGTAATCTGGGCACTTGAAAACATAAAAATTTGCGATGATATCCAGGGCAACAATAAAAATTTTTTTTTTTGTAGAGCTGTGTAATATAACAGAGTGTTTTTACGTACGAAGGATGTCTTCTATGTTTTAGATGATGAGACATCTTGGACACCATTAATCAACTGTCAGGACTGAGAGTGAACCTATATGGTTTGTTAATATAAATCCAAAATTTCAGTTTTCTACGTAGTGTGTTTTAGCCACAACAAATTGTCAAATTTGATAAGTAAATTGAAAAGTGGTATTGAACCGTGATCATTTTGCGCAATAATTTTCAACAATTTTCTGGGACAATTATCTCACCAAAAATATCTCAGTGGGTTGATTTCAGTTTCCGGCACCACACCAGTAAAATTTCCCGTTACTATGGAGAATTTGAACGTAGAAGAGAAGCTTAGCGACGATCCAAGGGCAAGTGCATCAAAAACAGTTGTCACTCAAGACACTGTGGATTCTCTGCGTAAAATTATCCAGGAAAATCAATATAAGGACTTCAATATAAGAAATTTTGCACGAAAAATTGCGTTTTTAGAATTAGTTTTCCTTTGGATATCTCATCTCTTGATCGAAGAACAGATAAGGTCAATTGATGTCAGAAAACTCTGAACCGTTTTGATTGGGAAAGTCTGAAAGCGTGTACCACAATATTTTCAGCAATAATAAATCTTCATTTCATTCATACAACCCAGAAAATATGCGCCAATCTTCTGTCTGTTTGTTCCAAGGGGAATCTAAACCGACAAAAATCATCTGTTGCCAAGTGTTTCCAAATAGGTGGTCGCAACGTTTATTTCAAAGACAGGTCATGTAACAACAATTTCTCTACGAGATCAAAAAACAGTAACAACCGCTTTGTACACAACCATTTGTTTCCCACACATACTTTGTAAGCTTCGATAAACCAGTTCCGAACAGCGAATCATCCTTCACCAAGAAAATGAGGGTTTGTACAGATCTCAAAACACAATTCAATATTTAACGCCTGAAAACATGGAATTGTAACATCATCCTGCATACAGTCCAGATCTAAGTCCCAACGATTCTTCTGCTTTTCCCGAAATAAATAATGGACTGCGTACTCACAGTTTCAAGGTTCAGAAGAAGCTATCAACGTCAAAAAGCCATTTTGAATGTTGCAGCAAACGATTGAAATAACAGCTTCCAGAATTGGGTCGAACGAAATATATTAACCTTCGCGGAGAATACGAAAAGCAATAAAGTCCTTAAAATCTTTGAATGATTTTATTCTTACTCTATTTGAATAACTTAAAAGATACTCCACGTAACAGTTTTTCTGTTTGAAGAAAAAACAAGGTAAATAACTCTGTAATTATCAAAAAACAGATGATATTCCTTTTCCACCGATGGGGAATTGATTCTTATTTGATGTAATGAAAATAGGTTTAATAATGGCAATTTTGAAAATTGGAGGAAATCTACCCTCGTACACATAGCTATCAATAATATACACTATTCGTAATGTTGTAAACTCACAAATGACTTTGGGTGTCTCGGACCTTAACCTATCCTGTTCCGCAGACTTGCCACTCTTTAAACTATTTATCACTGATTTTACTTCCTAAATGTTTTCATTGGAATTCAAATTCCTCTGGTGAGAAGTGGTGGATGCAGTCGATTTGTTGATAATGGCTGCTGCATTTGTTTTTATTTCAGCGAAATACAAAGGATAGTGTTCATTAATTTCTCGCCTTTTTGTTATAACTGTGCCATCTTCCAACAAGTTTAGAAAACATATACGGGGGAAGCCCCGTGAAAATTCTTGACACATCCCCTCAAACTTTGTATGCTGTTGACTTTTTCAGCAGTTCGTTCTTTAAAAACATTCTTTAAAGAGAAAGGTACGAAATTTCCTGCAGCTCCAAATCTAGCGGTCTCCCTATCATTTCTTTAAAAAAATTATTCGTATGATTGAAAGAAGTGAGAAGATCTTTAGTAATCCAGGGTTTGTTTCGTCTGAACTTTTTTAGTTTAGTTTTCTTGTACAAGAAGCAATGTGCCGAAAGACTGCCGTTTGGTTTTTCTCACAATAAACTTGAAACATTGATACTTTTTCAACAGAAATTTAGACGCTCTAATATATTCTGTACAAATAAGTTGAAATACAGGGTGGGGCGTAATGGAAGGGCGTTTTTGGAATAAGGATAACTCAGCTATTTTTAAACGTAGAACATTTCTAATTACGTAGAATGAAAGCTTGAATGTTACCATTTAGTGTAGAAGAAGTGAAAAGAATTATGTTCTGAAACTAACATCAGGCAGGTGATGTCCGTGTTCCACAATGCATTGCTGTAGTCGATTCTAAAAGTTCTGCATCGCCCACTCTAACAAATCAGTGTCGATTGCCCAAACTTCTCTTGTGATGGCTTCTTTCAACACTTGAAGATTTCAAGGTTTATCGATGTAGACCTTAGCCTTTAGGTTTTACCACAAAAATAATCACAAGCAGTGAGATCAAGGGAACGAGGGAGCGACGGCACATCACCAAAACGAGAGATTACATGACCAGGAAAAATTCTATGCACAACTGCCATTGAGACTCTGGCTGCATGTGCCATGGCACCATCCAGTTGGAACCAACCATTTCTTCTGTTCATTCTTCGTCGTCGCAATTCTGGGATATAAATGTTGTCCAGCATGAAATCATATCACTCAGAGTTTATAGTTACGGTTGACTTTTTCTCACCCTGAAGAAAATACGGTCCAAACACTCCATAACGGCTCGTAACTCACTATGAAGTGTGGATTGATGCAGTTCGCGGGGGATTTCTGCTACCAATATCAGCAGTTCTGTTTATTAACCGAACCGCTCAAATGATGATGAACCTCATCATTCATCATTATAGCTGGTTATTTTTCATCATCGATAACCATTTGCATTCTCTCGGCAAACTGCTGGAGTTGTCCAGAATCTCCTTCATTCAGATGCTGGCCAACCATGAGCTTTTGAGCGTGAAAGCGGAGGTCTTGGTGTAGAATTCTGCGAACAGTTCGACTACTCATTTGGAGTGCTGCAGCTCGTTTTCGGGCGGAGTGCCCTGAGATTTGAATTACAGCTTGTCTCACTCTTTCTACGCAAGCTAGTATCCTTACACTTTGGAGACGACCTTGAAGTTTCGGATTCATCGCTGATGCAGTCGTTCTCAAATTCTGTACCCATCGGATGATTGTATCACGTTTCGGAACAGAAGCGTTACGACCAATGTTGAAGCGCTGGCGAAAGCGCCCTGCGCGACAATGACAGAATCTCCCAATTTTAAATACTCTTCAACTGCGATCGTACGGTGTTCTTTTGTCCAGATAACTATTGTGAACTAAATGGAATCTCCTCCTGGGTCGAATGACCTGAGCCGCCCCCCTCTACTCACTCAACGTTACGTGTACTACCCGTTCCAAAAACGCCCTTCAATTACGCCTCGCCCTGTTTAACTAGTTATCCATGATTCCAAAATCTGAAACATCAGTTGAATCCAAAATTTTAGTTTAGTCCCACGATTGATCAATTGAGGGTGAAATATACAAATCCCAACGTTCAGGATTTTATAAATTTATTCATCCCAAGTGTGCTTTTATTTACATCCCATAAGCGGGGCCTTTGGCATTAGTTATATTGAACATCTGAGATCTTTCGTATTTGAATAACAAGGTATCACCCTAACTATCAATTCAATTCCTGATGACTTAGATTTTCCCCTATGTGAAATATATTCCTCGTGAAAGGCAAAACACGGATTTGCATAATTTTTAGGATAGCTCATTTGCTCAATTCAATATATTTCAATCTTCAGGATATCATGAATAGTATACATTATATTATATACAGGGTGGTCCAATGAAAATTTAACACTTCGATTTTCCAGTTTCAAAATGAAAATATGGAGGATCGCTCGGACCCGTCGATTCGAGGGGGAACAAATTTTCTGTTTTTTTCATCCCCGTAACTCCAATTCCGTAACGGGGGTGCGCAGAAACCCCTGATTTTGAATACGAATGAGGGGTGTTGCTATACCACATTTTGTAGATCTTATTGAGTACTATCTGACTCTAAATTTTCGATCCAGAATTTTGATCGTTAACGAAATGACAGCTAAAATTGTGGAAGACTATTAACTTTTGTGATTAGTTTATTGAGTAAAACCGGAAAATCGAGGTGTTAATATGGAGCAGCCTGTATATGAATAGCATACATTATATTATATATACTGAAATATAAATTGAATGAAACCTTTTTTCTGATTTCCTTAATGTTTATTTCCATTACACATGGTCGATTTCAACAATTACGTCATTTTCAAGTGCTTACGGCCAACGGTTATGAAAAAAAATGTGCTAACTATACCCATTTTGAATGTTGAGTAGTAGAGGGTGATTTAAGTCTAGTTGATTATTGATCGTACAGAATTTTGGGTTTTAACAAAGTTTGTTACTTTCCACACTTTCCAACAGATTCATTGTCACCCTTCATTGCATTTGTCGAGAATTTTTAAATCATCTATATTAAATTTGATATGTTCAAAATCTGCACATTTGTTATCTGAGGAGAGACGTTCTTTGAATGCGGATTCAAAATTTCGTCATATTTGTCCTACGTAAGACGTTAGGTTAGGTTAGATTTTCATTATATTCAATTCTGTATATTTCAGACTATTTTAATGTATTAGTTTTTGGTTTGGCATTCAATGGAATATTCATTATCAAGCAAATTCAGAATTGGACAAGAAGAAACTTATTCCAATGAAACCTCAAGCTCCAAAAATGAATAATTTCATCACACTATACGAAGAAGGAAGTCCCGACAGGACAGTTGTATTTTACATAAACTAATCTGCAGGTGAATTAGGAAGTTTCTTAAATCACGAATTCATGGAACATACTCTTCTTCATCAGCAATAGACCATTTTAAATTCTGTAGACCTCATAGATAAACTTACGACATCTGACAATTTCAAATTTAAATTTGTCTTTTTTGATAAAAAATATGTATTCGAACATTCCAGCAGATAAATGTCCGCCTCTAAAGAAGGAATTCTTCAACCAATAATACGTCACCACACATTATGGATGAATTATTTTATCTTTGAGAGAACAGTTTGCCAGAAGATTATTTCCAATTTGAATTAGAATTTTTTAAATAAAATTCAGGAGTTCCCATGGGATCCCCATCGACCCATTATTAGCAGATACGCTTATGAACAATCTTGTGGAATCTATAATGATTAATCAGTTATTACAGAATAATATCATTTTTATTGAAGATACATTGATGATTTTCAAAGCTCAAATAGACAAATAGACCAGTTTCTAAATTTTTAAATAAAATACATACTAAAATACCCTTCACTGATGAAATTCAGCTCAACAATTCAATAAATTATCAGTGACCTTAATAATAATCTCACCTACAACATATATAGAAAAGAAACATTCACAGACTCAAAAATCCCAATGAATTCTTCTAACCAGATTAAACATAAATTAGCCACTTGAACTGCAATGATTTCAAGAGCAATTTCCGTTCCTTGTCCATAAAAGTCTTTAATATGGTAATCAATATCATTTAGAAAATTGCTTCAAATGAGAATATCAAAGTCTCCCATATAAACAGTATCATTAAAAGCCAAGAACAAAAACAAATTTCTCAATTACTATATTCCATTATAGAAAAACCAGGAAGTATATGGAATATACAGAATTCAATGCAATGAATTCCTGAATAATTCACTACTCTCAATAGTCAACTAATATTTAATCACTCTCCACTACTCAACATTTAAAATAAAGAGGTATAGTTATCAAATTCTTTCATAACTGTTAGCTTATACGAGAATATGACGTAACTGTCTAAATCGGTCGTATGTAATAAAAATGAACATTGTCGAAATCAGACCGAAGAGTTTCATTTTATTCATAACATAGAGAAGAAATAGTTTTCCACGTTTATTTGTTAGTACACGACTGGTTTCCATGTGATTGTCAAGCGCTGAACTCTAACTAAGGTACAAAGATAAAAGATATATATTTTCCTTAAATGTTGAGTAGGGGAGAGTTATTGATTTCGAGTTGGCTATTGAGAGTAGTATAATGTGAGGTTTTCCTGAGTTAATTACCTAACTTTCCAACAGATTCGTTCTTTTGTTGCTAGATTATTGGCGATTTGTTGTCTGACGATATATGTTCTTTGAACTACATTCAAAATTTCTTCCTGTTGGACCTACATAAGCGGAAGGGCATTCATTAAATTCGATTTTGAATATACCAAATTATTTGAGTTTACCAGTATTTTGTTTTCCACAGTAACAGACCACTTGAGAATAAGATGGTTATTTTGAATTTTGAAAAATAATGTTTCATTTTTGAGAAAGTTGTTCAGTATTGTGTTTTTCAAGTTGTCCATGAAAATATCTGAAGATAGGGTTGACGATCCCATAGGAAGCTCTGATTTTTATCAGAGAATTCATTTCGAAACTAGAAATAATTTTGATCTAGAGATCTTAGCCCACTTTCTCATAAAATAGAACATTATTTTTCAAATTCAAAATAACCATCTCATTCTCAAGCGCTCCCAATTCTAACAAATTACCTTTTAATGCAAAACAGAAGACAGATAAAATCACAAAATCTGGTATTTACAAAATCCAATGTAAAGGATGCCTTTCAGCTTAAGTAGGTCAAACTGGTAGAAATCTTGAAGAAAGGTTTAAAGAACACATATCATCAGACAAGAAATTCCCAATATTTGAGCACATTCAATCAAAATACAACAGAATAGTGTTAGACAATCTTAAAGTCGTCCTCAAATGCAATAAAGAAAGAAGAATGAATCTGTTAGGAGGTTTGTGAATTAATGAACCCCACATTATACTACCCCCAATAGCCAAGTTGAAATCAATAACTCTCCCCTACTTAACATTTAAGGAAAACTATATCTTGTATCTTCGTACCTTAGTTAGTATTCAGCACTTGACAATGACCGAAGGATCGAAACTAGTCGTTAATTAACAAATAAACCGGGAGAACTGACAAAATAAATATTCCATCAATATCATTAATTTTATTCATATTATTTGATTTGGTTGAACCATGAAAATGCAACTCATGCAATGGCATGATTGTTAAAATCAATGAATTGTGAATTCACTGCATTCATCAGATTTAACGCCTTATAACATTCATTGAAAATAGCAAAAATTGGTTCATAAATGAATCAATTGTGAACATTGATAGAGTTCATTATCATGTATTATGAAAAAAAAGCAGTTCTTCCTCTGCCAAATCGAAAACTTCCTCCAACAACCCTCGTATTCTTAAATGAGTAAAATTCTTATATAAATTCATTAAATTTTTTTCCAATGATCTTTCTCGGCAATACATCTGAGGCGATATAAAATGAGACATAAGTTAATAAGCCTAGAGTGCTTCGACAAGCCATCACATTTTCACGATATTGCTTCTGTCGAATTATATCGTCTTCATGTCACACTCGAAATCAATCATTCTTTCATAAATATATATGACATCGCTGAAATAGGCCTAAAGGCATCAATATATCATTTCTTACGAAATGGGTCAACTGGAGATTGCGAGGCGAATCAATCTTCTTGGAATATGAACAGCGATGTAGGTACTAAGATCGATGAAATATTTTAACAGAGTGATATGAGATTGAACTGAGGATTGTTGAAGCATAATGGACTACGAAGTGAAAAATTAAATTCTCAAATGTTCTGAAAATCAGTCCTTAAAACAAATATTCACATTATTTGTATATTCAAACCAATATGAAATCGAATTATTTCATTCTTTGGTACAGTTTTCAACATTTCCACCACTTACCCATCGATTCAATCAAGTAAGCGTCAACATACATATTTACTGAAGAAATTGATGAATATTATAGGTATCGATTCTTCGATAGAATCGGTAAACTCAGACCTCTGATATGCTAGTCCGTGAAAACCCCTCAAGCTATAGCTTCTACAGTTAATCAATTTCAATGAAACATATAACGGATTGCATCTTGAATGATATTCCAACAGCCAGAAACATTTTCATTGGACTGTCACTTCCGGACATACTAGAATACATAGGTCCGTAAAAGCTTTGTAACGAAGCTACAGAATGTTGAAATTTCCGGAAAAAATCGGTTCCTTCTTCAAAACTCCTGCAGTTTTTAAGATATTCAGCCCGAATTTGGAATGCAAGCTATTTTTTACAGCATCCATCATTACAAGGTGTTCTCTTTTCCGAGGCCATGTGTCTTTTTGCCCCTTCAAACTTTTTTGCAGTACGCTACTAATCAGCATACAATCAATTTTTATCATTGTCGTTCAATTTCTAAACTATTTTGACCTCTGTAATTTTTTCGTATCTCCAACCATTTTCGAGTGAAACATTATTGAATTGTTTGTTATTCACTAAATCAAAACAAAATAATAGAAATACTCGATAGATATGCCCATGATTTGCTTTTATTTTGATAGCTCGTCTTCTGAGACTCAACTTATACTTATTCAATAACAAACTAAAAAAGAAAGAACAATTAAAACCTAAATAAATCGCTGGAAGTGTTCTTCACCTGCAAGAATACAGGCTGTCCTTCTTCGCATATTATCACGCACTCTTTGAAATATTCCTGGGGTATTTCTCATCGTGTCACATCAAGTTATTATTCGATTTCTCAATTCTTCTACAGTGTTCACTGGAGTGGTATAGAGAAAACTTTTGAGATATCTCCATAAGAAAAAGTCTGAGCTATTTGAGTCTGGGGACCTAGGAGGCCATGTTTCTGGCCCGCCCCGACCTATCCATCGGTTGTTGAATGTATTATTAAAGAATTCTTAGCTCCTTCACTAATATGTGCTGGTGCTCCGTCATGTATGAACCGCATTATGTTTCTCACCAAAAGTGGCACATCCTCGAGCAATCAAGGTAACTCCTCCTCAAGAAATTGCCGATAAGCGGGACCGTTCAGTCTGTTAGGCAAAAAAATTACCCAATCAAATAATTTCCAATTATTCCGACCCAGACATTCAGTGAGAATTGTTCTTGATGATGAGATTCTTCAATCAAATAGGGGTTTTCCTCAGCTCAATAATGGTTATTGTGAAAATTTGTGAACGCAGTTCTCGAAAAGTTAGCTTCGTCTGTGAACATTATTTCACTATCAAAATGAGCATTTTCTCTTATTTCATCTAAGAACCATCGACAGAAATTCAGTCTTGAAGGAAAATCTCAAGGAAATAGAGTTTGAACGCGTTGAATATGAAACGTGTACAATAAAAAGTCGTGGAGAATCCTCCAAACTAGAACATGTGAAATATTCAACTGATTCTCAATTTTCTTGTACTCACATGAGGATTTAAATCAATACAACTCAAAACTGCTTCCTCAGTATCTGGAGTTCTCATAGTTTGAGTTGCACCTTTTAAATTATTATTTGCAGTAATAGTACCAGTTTCCCTCAACCTTCTGTGGATATTTGAAAATGTTGGCCTGTCTGGTGTTGATAGATTTGGAAAGCTCACCTTATATAATCGCCTAGCTTCTGTTGTGTTTCCATCAGCCAGACCGTACATATAATGAATATCAGCCAATTCAGCAAATGCATTCAATCGCTTAATAATTTTGTGCTCGAGAACGGTCGGAGATGCGTGTCAAAAAAGTTTCTAAATTAAAAGAAAGTGACGAAAATTGATTGTACGCTAATGGGTGGCGTACTGCAGAAAAGTTTGAAAGGGCAAAAGAAGACTAGAAAAGGAAATACCTTGTAGATTCTAGTTAAAATTAAGGACGTGTAATGATGGAAGCTGTGAAAAATAGCTCTCATTCCAAATTTGCGCTGCATATATCAAAAACTGCAGAAGTTTTGAAGAAAAAACCAATTTTTTCCGGACATTTCAACACCCTGTAGCTCCGTAACAAAGTTTTTGCGGATCTATGTTTACATGAACTTTTTCCTTAAAATTACACGTATATTTACCCCTTCAAGTTGTGACATACTATTATGTTATAACCAGAATTTTTATTTTATCGATTACTCTTTCAATTTTCTCTACCTTCTGCTGAGAAAGTATCTCTTGAAACGTTATATTTTCAAGGAAAAAGAAATGATTGAAAAATTTAGGACTAAAATTCACATTTTTTATGAAGTATTTCGTAGAATGGGCGACTGTTTGATTTTGTCATAGCCTTTTTCTGTCCTAGAAAGTGTTTTGGGCAGTACGGATAACTCACATTATTTCGTAATTTGGGTATAAAAACGTTAAAGAAAATTTTAATGAATCGTGAAGTGAGCTCTGTAGCGAAAAATCATAGAGCAATCTTCATCGAATTATGATACAATATTATTGAATTGGGTGCCTATCCGATTATTTTTGTTAATGTTCTATTTTTAGTTTCTTCACGAAGAAAATTAAGTATAGAAAACGAGAATAAAATGATAAAAGTTAATTTTCAATTCAACAGCAAAGTACTTGAGCATTTCGACTCTATCGGAAACGATTTCCAGATCGTGATGAACCAGAACGCTGTACTGGTTTCCAATCTCCGAACACTATAAAAAATTCCATAGAACTTTCATATAAAATCTATAATTTCATCATACGCCCATTGAATTGTTATCACAAGATATAAACAATATGTACTCAATCGACTTTTGTAATAATAATTGCAGTCTGAACAAGACAATCAACAAAAAACTACAATTTTTGCTCAGAAAATGGGAGGTCTGAATGCAATTTCGGATTTCAATTTGGTTTTTCGCAAACATAACTATCTGCTAAATATACTGAATTAAAACCACCAAACTTCAAAAATTCAACCCTTAAACGTATTTTATACACATTTAGATTCAGTGAATGACCTTCCCAAATTTCAATCCAAACTTATGTTCAGACCTCAGAATAAATGTGAAAAAATGAAGTTTCATACGAATAAGGAGTTTATGAAGTAATTGGTTGAAATTGGATATGAAAAACATCAGATGAAAATCTTCACGTTTTTCTTAGAATTGATAACTTTGAAATGATTTCCTTTGTCCCAAAATAATCAAAACTCAATTATTTACAATCAATTGAAAGTTTAAACCACTTTTTGTGAAACTCTCAGATAATAAGAGACTGATTTGTGCAAATTCCAAAGTTTTGATATATACGAATAATAACACCCTTTAAATATTTGTTCATAAATTATAAATATACCACCTGCTTTTTTCAAATAAGCTAAATTTTATACTCAATTCTGGCAGAGATGCTTGCTGAAAGATTAGAGAACTAGTTGAAAAACAATGTTAACAATGAAGATAAAGAAATAAAGGAGTAGGTGAAAAACCGAGCAAAAGACTGAGAAGAACGGAACGCAGTAGTGGAAAGAAAAGGCATCTCAATGAATTAAATAGAAGAAATACTAGTGAATTTAATCACAATCAAATGACCTGTAGTCGACTGTGTCAGAAGCCATGTTCTTCAAAACCTTCCAAAGGCCGCAATTGAAGATATATAAATGGGAATTCTGTAAACGAATGTTATCTGTAAAGATGGAAGAGAGCAGAGCAATAATAATACCCAAACCAAAGAAAACAAAGAACCAAACAAGCTTCAGACCCTTATACTTACTACCAGCTAAGAGCTAGGAAATATACAAAGCGTTATACAGAAGGATTAAGAGCTTTGCAGAAGATGGGCAAGTAATACCAGATTACCAGTTTGGGTGCAGAACTCACCTCCCTACTATATACTAATTGGAGCAAACGACTGAGTACTTATCGCGAAATTTTTTCCTCATATCTGAAAATACAAACGACCATTTGTAAATGGTACTGCCCCTTTCCTCGGTCACCTATCTCGTTGTCACGAAACAAACATCCAAATAGTACTGTTTTCCGAAACCGTGGGTGTTTAAAATTATGAACTGATAGGACACGCGCGAGCGGGGAAAAACATTGAATTAGTTTAATGGTACAATAGCAACTGGTTCGAAATTTTGTGTTGTTTTGATTTTAGCTATAGTTATGCCGAAGGGCACGTGTTCAGTTAACGTTAACTTCATGCAAAGTACTCATTGAAGCAAATTAATACTTCTTCGAATGTTAGATGCGAAAAGTGTCATACTGAGTTTAGTGTTTCTCATTGTGGTAATGCTGATATTACTTGACGTTTGAAAACAATAAAAATGCCGAATGTGTCGTTGCTTCCAGTTCTTCAACTTCAAACTTTATTGAGAGTTCAGACGCGCCCAAGCATTTATACTGGGTGATTCACCAGTGGCGCGGTGCTCGGTAGCTCGTACATTCTTGAAGATTTCATTTTTGTTCGAACGGTATTGTATTTAGAAAGTAAAAATCTACTTCAGCAATTTATTTTGCAGTAAACAGGGTGTCCCAATTTTCTATAAAAAAATCTTGGGTGGTTTTTTCAGATTGGAAGACCACTTTTTTGTTCAAGATTCAGGAGCGGCCTAAACTCTGCTATAATGTCTTTAAGGAATACTTGTTTCCTTTCGTTTTCTTATTGCCCAAGGATAGCTTCATTGATGAAGTGAAATAGATTATCATCATTCTATACAAGAGTGACTCAAAAAAATTATTGAATATTGTAATTTTTGAAAATGCATAATATGGAACACCCTGTATTTTATTATTCATGTCAACGCATAAAAGATTGTGCTATATTTTTGAAGAAGTAACCTTATCTTCATCTTCGATCATTTTCGAAATATTCGATTATTTGTAAAAATTATTTGTGCCTTCTGTCAGGTGTCCGGACATATCATATTCTGCATTTTGCATAGTGAACTTATCAGTGTTTCGTTATTAAACATTGTTAAAGTGAGGTTTGAATTCAATTTTCTCAATTGATTGCCATGAATTTCCCTAACGAAGAAATGGTTGATATGATTTTTATTGGGTGAATGTGATAGAAATTCTTTGTTGGCAAGAAGAGTTTATGCACAAAGGTTTCCTGATAAGAGGCATCCTTATGCAAGATGCTTTGAAAAACCAGTTATCAGTTTTGTTGACAGTGACAGAGGACCCATACAAAAGCCAAAGAGAGATTTCTCAGTTAACAGATATAAGTCAAACTTCCGTCCAGAGAATCTTGAAAGTGAATAAATTTCATCGATATCATGTACAGCTGCACGAGGAACTGAACTATCAAGGCTATGAAAATCGAATCAATTTTTGCAATTGGGCAAGTGACAAAGTAACGGAAAATCTAAATATGTTTAGCAGAGTTCTTTTCTCGGACGAGACAACTTTCCACAAGAATGGGCTTGCTAACAGGCACAACTTTCATTATTACGCCACGGAAAATCCACACCTCATGAGACAAATAGATCACCAGCATCGTTTATTATTATAGTGGATGGATATATAATTGGGTCGCAATTTTTCGACGGGCACCTCAATAGTGAAATGTATTTAGATTTTCTTCAAATTCATCTACCAATGTTACTTGCCGATGTACCAGAGCATATAAGACAAGATTTGTGGTTTCAACAGGATGGGGCACCGGCACATTATTCACATCTGGTTAGGTAGCATTTGAATCATGTATTTCCAAACAAATGGATAGGACGTGGTGGTCCTGTTAGATGGCCAGCTAGGTCTCCAGACCTTACAAGTCTAGATTTTTGCTGTGGAGTTATATTAAAGACACGTTTACCAGATTCCTTCTACAATACACTTGGATATGATACAGAGAATAGTCGATGCCTTTCAGTCAGTAAATCGGCTAATTTTGTCGAGAGTTCAACGGTCTTTCCTCAGAAGGATTGAGTTGTGTCTACAAAGAAACGGGCAACATTTCGAACACTTATTGAAATAGTACAACACCTTGTAGATCATCTCACCAAAAACCAATCTATTACGTATTTCATACACGACTACCTTAAAATATCTCCATTTTTCTGATTAAGTATAATGATATGTACTAATAAACTCTTCTTTCGCAACCTCTGATTTTATTATTTTAGTTTATTTTTTTTATTTCGAAAATGGTCGAAAATAAAGAGGAGGTTACTTTTGCAAAAATGTGGCACAATATTTTATGCGTTGACATGAATAATAGAATACAGGATGTTCCATTTGAAAAAATCAAGATATGATATTTTTAAAATTACATTAATCAATAATTTTCTCGAGTCACTCCTGTATGAAATGAGGATAATCTATTTCAATTCATCAATAAAGCTATCCTTGGGCAATAAGAAAAGAGAAAGGAAAAAAGTATTCATCCTTTCTGGCCGAAGGAGCATGCGATGATGTGAGAGCCTATTTTCATGAACTTTTACGGAATAAAATATACTACGAAACTACTCACCAAAAAAACTTATTACTTAAAGACATTATAGCAGAGTTCAGGACGCTCTTGAATCTTCAACGAAAAAGTTGTCTTCCTATCTGAAAAAACCTCCCAAGATTTCTTTATAGAAAATTGGGACACCCTGTTTACTTCAAAATAAATTGCTGCGGTAGATTTTTACTTTCTAAATACAATACCGTTCGAACAAAAATGAAATCTTCAACAGTGTACGAGCTACAGAGCATCGCGCCTCTGGTGAATCACCCAGTATACTGTCAAAGGACCTTTGCTTCAATTAAGCGAGTGAACTAGCTCTTTTCACAATTTATATATGATAAAAATAAATATAATTGATACGAAGATAATAATAGTGAATACAAATTGCATGAAGTTACGCTTTTTCTCAATAAAGAAAATTAAAAACTGGTGTTTATTTTTTTATTGTTAACCTACTAGCTCAAATATGAAAACTTATGTCCCGTTTTGATTTAAAGAATGTGCAAGAATGAATTAAGTTTTGAAACCGTAACTTTTTCAAATCATAATAAAATTTATGTATGTGTGATGTATGTACAACAAGATCCTATAGATCTCCCCTTGTGTTTCAACTAACAAAAATATTCATGTCAGATTTAGAAAACAACAAATCTTTTTGTTCACCCAAATCCAAAACAGACATGCTTCTTGGATCGATACGTTGATGATATATTGATCAGTTTGAATGCAGCACGCAGACTACTTGATAGCTTTCTAAGCTGTCAATAGTAGTCATCCGAAAATCAAATTCAGAATAAAGGTAGTAGTCGAACAGATAATCAATTTTCTTGACACGACTTCAACTCACACAATTTTAAAGGTTTAAAGGGATGAGCTCCTCAATGAACTAGTAGAGATTATGTCGTACCAATCAGCTTGCTTGAAGTTATTGTAATTCTTTTCATTATTTAATTGCTTTTGTTCTATTATATATATGACCTCAATGAAAGAATTTACTAACAACAGAAATAAATGATATCACATCCAAAACATTAAATGTTAAAAGAATTCTAGTCTTGCAAAGCAGTTCTTCTACTTCAATAGCTTGTGAAAACGCATATCAAAACAAAACAGTTATTTAAACTAGAATCTTTGGAAGGACATATGCAACAACTTTGCCATAAATTGTTATTCAATTACTGGCATACCATTATTTATAGTATCGTATCATTTAATTTATTGACGTAGCGACCGAACGGCAACAGTATATACTGTAGAAAATACTTTTTAGTGAATGTACTTGTTTGCCTTGGAATTCAAAATATTTATATTCTTTTTGATACGATTTTTATGAATGTAACTTTAATCTACCGAATATATAACGAATCATGACAAAGTTGTTGAATAGACGCTCCCACGACTATTATTAAAATAACTGACCTAATTTTGTACGAGATATCACAATTTTTTATGGTGAAAACAATGTGTTCCTGACATGATTGCAAATTCCTACTTTTATTCTAACTACTGAAGAACTAAGATCGTAATTGATTCTGTCGAAGGTTTGTTTATTTCATTTGCACTCAAAAATGAAAAATTACTACTTTCTGTTTTTCCTAAGTAATCAATTATCAAATTTTCTGAAACGTGTCAAAAAAAATTTAACACAATTTAAACAACCATTAAATACTCACAATATGCAACCACCACAATCTAAATAACAAAACTTTCACAATATCGACTCTTACACTCAATCCACCAAAAGCACAAACTACGTCACACAACAATCAAATCAACTCTTGAAAAACTACACCAATTACAACACCAACCCGCAAAATTCGAAAAATGCGCACTGGATCGCGGGGAAGCTGATCGCGACTAAGTCTAAAAACTACGCTACGCGGAAACAGGAAGCGGATGTGAATACTAAGAGTTATGAGGCGTTCAGGACCGCGACGTCCGACGGAATGACGACGCTCAGCACCGCGGTGTTCTGTTCGGAGATCACGTGCGCGCAGCACGATTTTGGACGCCGATGTCGGAGGAAGGTCTGACGAGAAGATAGTTTCCGAACGGATTTTTGATGTTCCATATTTTTGCTTGAAATTATTATCTTGATACTGCAATAAAAATGTTCGGTGTAGGAATCAGAAATGTTTTCTGATGTTATGCCGTTTTTTTGTGACAGCAGGTGAACTTTTCTAATCAAATTGAGTCAAGGAATCTTTATCGCACAAGAACACTGAATCTATAACTTCACAGACAGATGTTTGAAATGATTACAATATTTGAAAATCGTAGTCTAAGTAGACTGTGATTTTAGAAGGAATTGAACATCTGGCTTCTCGTATATACAACGAGAAAGTCTCGACTTTGCGAAAATATCTGAATAACAACCTTTATGTGCAAAAAAACTGTATGTTATGAAATAAATATAAGTATTTGAATTTGTCAGGCTTTTACTTGGTGGAATTCCATTATCAATAATAAAAACAAGTAACGTGTTTTTCGGAATTTGACTTAATAATTGTGACTCGTAACGGGTTTCACTACACCGTTATTCGTCTAAAGAAGCTACGGTGTAGTGAAACGCGTTACGAATCACAGTTAATAAGTAAAATTCCTCAAAATACATTACTTTTTATTATTGAAATATAAGTATGTCATAATTAAATAGCGTATAATATGTAAATTACATATTTTACATTTGTTTTACCAAATTTTAACACAGTATTGTTACATATTTTTGTCATTTACCCATATTCCATGAATCATGTTCTTTCCAAGGGTTGTGAATCAAATAATTGAAAGCCTACATTATCCATCACTTAATCATCTAAAGATCTAAATGGTGTAAAACCCATCAGAGTATTTGTGTCATAAATAGGAATGATTGTTAAATAATAATTCGATTACCTGCCATACCGTTTTCTTCAATTCAATGACTTAATAGGTGGTAATAGATTTGCGGCATATTTAAGCCTTTCCTAATTCAAAAAACGTGGCAACCGTATAGTAGACGTACGCGTGAGCTCTAGTTTTCAAAGTGCTTTTTCGACGAACTTAGTTTTAAAAATATATATATATATATATATATATATATATATATATATATATATATATATATATATATATATATATATATATATATATATATATATATATATATATATATATATATATATATATATATATATATATATATATATATATATATATAATATAAGGAAAGGGATCTTTAATATATCTCTGTTAGACAGGACCGACAGCTTCACATTCCTCCGAAAGATGGACACTCAAGCGATTCCCAGAATCCGCACCAACTTTGTGGGATTGAACCCAGGTAACTAATCATATCCCCATATGTAGTTTGTTATCTACTTCTGCCCTTTCGGCTAATGACACGCTGGGGAATTCTGTCACCCTAAATGTCTACTAACCCGATATTTCAAAAAAAATCCTGCGATAATGAAACTAGAGTTGGTAGAAAGTTTCAAATATTTGGGCATAGAAAGCGATTCAAAACTTGACTTCAAAAATCACATCACAAATATAATTAGAAAATTATCAGTCAAAGTAAGTTATCTTGGAAGAGTGAACTCCAATTATAATTCAAGTAAAATTCTTTACAACCTGATTGTTTTGCCACATCTTACTTATTGTTCTAGTGTTCTGTATTTTTCTGAAGAAAAATATCTCCAACAATTACAAAATTCAGAATAAGGCCAACTGTTATACCCCAATAGTTCAAATGTTGAAAGTTCTTAAATGGATGGATGTAAAAACCTATCTCAAATATAATGTGCTATTGTTCATTTCAAAAATGCAGTATGGAAAACATCCAAGTTCCATTACGGATTTAGTAAGAAAAAATTGTGAAGTTCATTCGTATCATACAAGGCAAAAGAATGATTACCACATGGCAAAGACAGGAAGATAATTTGATTCGATACCAAATGAACTACAGAATGAACATTGTTTTCAAAAATTCAAAAATAAACTTTAAAATTTTCTTCTCGAATAAACTGGATACTTACCTATGTATGGAAAATGTTTCTCAGGTGTGTTGTTGATTGTTTTGTTTCCTTCAAAAAAGTTCTCACATATTTGTTTGAATGTATATGAATATAAATATATTGTAATTATGAGTGTAGCTTCAAAAGCTTAATTAAATTAAACGCACTTACTTATTTTCAAATCATTCAGTGTTGAAATCAACTAGTGTAAAGACAGTTTGAAAATGCCGAAAGTGAAGTTTAACACGAAATGGATAAAACCATTTCCAGGAGCAAACGATTGAGAGAGTAGAAAAATATTTCTCATTTTTTTCCCTATATGAGTAGAGTAAAGAATACTCTTCATCATATATTTCTTCTTTCTTTGCATGTTTTCTTTACTTGTGCAGCTAAAAATCCCTTTTGATTACTACGGTTAGTTCGAATTGTTGCCTAGTGTATTGAAATATTTAAAAAGGTTTGAATGTATTGTTTCAGATAAAAGCTGAACCAAAATTTCACGTAGATCAGCATGTCAGAGCAGCCAAGCATGTTTCGAGTATTGAAAGATAGAGGAACGGTGGGAAACAGCAGCAATCTCTCAAACAATTCGTCCTTCATAAAAATGGGACGAATAATAAGAAACAGTTCGATGAAAATTTGTGTAGAGCATTAGTGGCTCCAAATATTCCATTGAAAATGTTAAATAACAATAATTTCAAGTCTATCATGAAAAAATATTGTAAATTCAGTATCCCGGACAAATCTACATTAAAGAAAATAAGCATTGAATGTATTTTCAGAACAACAATAGATGAAATCAGAGGAGCTTCAGTCGAAAATCACTTTGACGTTATTGTGTACAAAACAACAGCTTATGGAAAGATACATAGATCATTTGCTCATTGTAATGGTTTTCGCTTGAACAATCGTTGTTACAAATGTTCCTCAAATGCAAATATGCAGCTTTAGTTTCATCTGTTGGATTTTTCTTCGGGTTATTAGCTCAGTTGTTTATGAACCAAGGCATTTGTGCAGACGTTTTGTTGTGAAAATTGGCATGTAAAGGTCCATGCCTGCAAGAATAGCTTCAGTGACCGACGGATATCAGGATCCGAAGAACAAACGACGAAAAAACTCGCGCAGCTCCTCCCAACTGGTTCGGTTGTAATGCCATATCTTCCTGAAAAGCGTTGGATCTTTATTGCGTACGAAGTTACCAGTAGCAGAAACGAGATTGTGATCAACGTTGCTTGAGGATGCTGAGACCTGTGAACAAAAATCATCTGGATCTGAAACATGAAAGAGATCGAGAGTATTTTCGGTTTTATTATCAGGAATTCTTATCGGCTCATCGGCAAGTTTCATCGAGTTGTGGCTGATGGCTAAGGTGTCCACTTACCTTCCTGCTTCGTCAGTCCTATTTGAGTGTTGGATCCAGTGGATTTTGTGGACTTAAGAGTCCCTTTTATGATCACCATAGCTTAGCTGACGGATGCTGTATTTGTATCTTGTTCACCTTGTCGCTTAGGTACTGAAGCGATCTATGGGTTGTTGTAATCGATATTTGAGTTTTGAACCGTTATTTTCCAACGTATCTCTCTTTGAGAACATGGCAAAAACACAAAGTTGAGTGCAACTCATAGCTGTTATAAGATCTAGGTGGTATCTTGTTTATTATTTGAGTTTCCGTTAAAGCACTCACATTCTCATATTGGTGCGTCCTTGTCTTCTTATGTTGCAAAACTCTTGCGTTCCTCATCATATCCTAGGCGACTTTATGCATCCAAAGAGGACCGTTGTTAGTCTACTCAGGAACGAGTTTACCTCTATGATCTTAAGGTTGCACTGTTTTGTTAAAAGCTTATCACTTTATCTTTGTGGTATTTTGAGATAGAAACACGAGAGATTCTATTTACAGATTTATTATATAAATCACAATTTAATATCGAATATAGAATACCATGTTTCATCGAATATCGTATACATTAAAACTAAACTATTGCGCATCGCTTTACCAAGACGGGACCGTCCGTTAAAACCTTTTTAAGTTCTAATAACAATATCAAGCTGAAAATTCATACGCGGCCATAACTAGCGATTTCCAATTGGAGTGAAATATTTTCGAAGTGATACCATTTCCGGTTATACCGGAAGTGGGTCATCACTTTGTTATTTCAAATGGCAGTCTACCTTTTTTATTATACATCTAGAACCGACATTTGAGCAAGGCATAAAATACCCAAGTTGTTGGCACTTATCTGTCAAAACTTTTGACAGATTTAATTATTTTTGTTATGGACTCGATTTTTGAGGAACATTTAAAAAAATTGTAGCTCGTTGATCTTTTGCACTACAGACACAATTTTTGCTTCGGTGGATAGAAGAAGGATCAAGGAACTTTTTAAGCGATCTACACATCTCAAATGTTGTTTGCGTTGTTTTGTATGATTTTTTCAATTTGGCCTTTTTCAAACAGCAATAACTAAATTTTTTCAAATTGCACGTGCCAATTTTTATATCGCTATCAGATGAAGCGTCAAGTTTCAGATGGAATTGTATAAGCATGTACTATACCCATCTCTTATAGTTCCGAAATAATTTGGGAACATATTGAATTTTGACGATTTTGCAAGAACAGAGAATGCTTTGAAATATTTGAATCAAGTAGCTGAACTGGCTACGCTCACCTGACAGGTGCCTAAAATTAATGTACTTGTCACTTCGTTCATTCTTATTTGATATTTCAACAAAAATGTCGTTATTTCAGATTGAAAATATCCAAAAAATACAACACATTCGGAATAAAACCACTGGTTATTCAAACGAAAATATATTCAATCTTTTTTTAATTCATTTTAGAATGTCAAAAAGTAGAGGGTAGAAATTGCAGACAATTCAATAACCAATTTCCAAATTTACCGTCTATGAGTAAAATAAAATTTCGAAACATTAGAAGCATTTTCTACGGTTCGGATGTATAAAATTGTAGAAACTAAGCGAAAACCAATCATCGAAGATAATTACATTAATACGAATAAATTTTAGCAAACATCATAGGAGAAAACTAATTTACGATCTGAATAAATGTTCAATATAGGCCCCATTTTGCTCGATACACTTGACAGCTCGTATACGAACATGATGAGTTGCCCTCCTAGTTTCCTCAGGATCAATATTACGAAAAGTATTATGAATGCGCTTTAGTAACTCTTCTCTACTTCTTACAGGAATAAGATACACTTCACTCTTGATTTTGCCCCATAAATAAAAATCAAGGGGCGTCAGGTCCGGAGAACGCGGAGGCCATAAATTTGATCCTTGATTACCCCACTATCTATCCTCGAACATTTCTGTTAGCTGCCGATCTACAGCTCGTGTTTTATGTGCTGGTGCACCATCCATTTGGTAATAGCAATCCCTCAGAATGTCAAGGGGTAATCCATCTAAAAATTTGCTAATGTTCCTCTCAACATTTCCAGGTATCTTTGTCCATTAAGATTTTCCTCATAAAAGTGATAAGCCAACAAATCATTCATTAAAATTGCAAAAACGTTCAGGCTGAATTTATTTTGGAAATCAATAACCTCAATGAAATGTGGATTTTCTGTGGCCCAAAAATGTTGATTTCTCCTGTTGGTTATTCTACTTTCATTGAACTTGGCTTCATCAGACCATATAATTCTTTGCAGAATTGTCTCATCTTCTTGAAGCTGAATTGATAAATTGTCACAGAAATTTAGCCGCTTGGGAAGGTCAGTTGGTTTCAATTTTTGTAGTCTGATAAAATAATACGGGTGCATGTTATGTTTCTTAAGGATCCGTTGAATGGAAGTATAACTCAATCCAATTTCCATTGATGCTGACTTAATGGACGCATGTGGATTGGCACGAAAATACGCTAGCGTATTTCTTCTAGTTTCTATGTATTTTGTTCATCCAAATTGCAGAAAATTGCTTCTAATCCTTCGAAATTTTGTTTTACTTATAGGCGCCAAATTTGGAAATTGATTATTGAATTTCCTGCAAGTTCTATCCACCACTTTTGACATTCGCCATGAATTAAAAAGAGATTAAACATATCCTCGTTTGAATAATCAGCCATTTTATTATCAATCTGGTGTTTTAAAAAATTTTCACTTCAAATTACCAACAATTCTTGTTGAAATATCAAATTCGAATGAACGAAGTGACAAGTACATTAATTTTAGGCACCTGTCAGGTGAGCGTAGCCAGTTCAGCTACTTGATTCAAATATTTCAAAGCTTTCTCTGTTAGTTCATGCAAAATCATCAAAATTCAATATATTCCCAAATTATTTCGGAACTATAAGAGATGGGTATAGTACATGCTGATACAATTCCATCTGAAATTTGACCCTTCATCTGATGGCGATATAAAAATTGCCACGTGCCATTTGAAAAAATTTAGTTATTGTTGTTTGAAAAAGCCAAATTGAAAACATCATACAAAACAACGCAATAAACATTTGACATGTGTAGACTGCTTAAAAAATTCCTTGATCCTTCTTTTATCCACCCAAGCAAAAATTGTGTCCGTAGTGCAAAAGATCTACGAGCTACAATTTTTTTGAATGTTCCTCAAAAATCGAATTCATAACAAAAATAATTAAATCTGTCAAAAGTTTCGACAGATAAGTGCCAACAACTTGGGTATTTTATGCCTTGCTCAAATGTCGGTAGTAGATGTATAATAAAAAAGGTAGATTGCCATTTGAAATAACAAAGTGATGACCCACTTCCAGTATAACCGGAAATGGTATCACTTCGAAAATATTTCACTTCAATTGGAAATCGCTAGTTATGGCCGCGTATAAAATTTCAGCTTGATATTGTAATTGGAACTCAAAAAGTTTTCAACGGACGGTCCCGGTGGATATTCCAGTATACCTCCCAATTTCCCCCTTTTGAAATCTACTTTAATCCTTAATTTTAAATATATACATTCAATTTCAAATCCTAAATTAAATATCCTACTTCTATTTAAATGCATTTTATTCTAACTAATTACAAATTATTTACTAATGTACTTAATTTATTTTAAGTACTCACTAATATTGATATTAAATATACATTACTCATACTAACTATGTTCTATCTACTATTTTATTATACCAAATACTATTTACACTAAATAAGCAATCAAGTTCCATTTTTAATTTTATTCACAAGTCTCTCTGATCTCCTTAAAACTACTTCCTTCTCTCCTTTTGAAATTTCATTATCATCATTAATTTTAATCCTATCTAAGATTTTAATCATTTGATTAACATATCTCATCAATTTTATTACTGTCATAGATTTTCACTCTAAAAGTAACTGTTGAAAGCTTTTTCACGATTTTAGCTTTGACTTTTGCACCTTGTTTAGAGCTATTTACATCTATAATGACATCATCTTCGCAAAACTGTACATTACTACTAATTTTCGATCTTTCTGAATCTCTGAAAATTTTCGAATTTGCATTAGCAGTTAAACTTGACCTTAATAAATGGAATCTGGATGTTATTTCTCTGTTGAAAATTATTTCTGAAGGAGCTTTTCCTGTAAATGCGTGATTCGTACTCTATAGTCGAACAAGAATAAATTGACAGCTTCTCATAATGATCTACCACGTTCACTAATTTTTGTTACTTTGTGCTTGAATGTCTGTACAAAATTTTTTGCAGCACCATTAGTTGCTGGGTGAAAAACTATGTTTGATATTCAAAGATTTCAAAAATGAATTGAATTCTGCACTCGTGTACTGTGGACTGTTATCAGATACAACATGGTCACATAAACCAAACCTAGAAAACAAAGTTTCAAAAACTTCAATGGGTTTTTCAGCTGTTGTGTTACTTTTCATGTCTATTACAACTGACCTCGTTTTCATACAGAACAACCTCACGGGAAATTCTTACCCAAATGAGATAGTTTTACCTGTAGTGGTACCGTATCTCCAAACAATGGGTCAAAATCCACTCTTCCAACAAGATAATGCCCCTCCTTATCGTGCAAGAGTTGTCTTGAACGTTCTTGAAGAGAATGATATCGATCTTCTACCGTGGCCATCCTGCTCCCCAGATCTGAATCCCATCGAGCATGTGTGGGATACCTTAAAAAGAAATCTCCTGCGTCAAAACGTCTTCCATCATAAACAGGAGCTTCGATTAGCAGTTCAGGGGGCTTGGAATAATTTAGGCCAAAATGTAATAGGCAATTTAATATTGAGCATGAACGACGATGCCAAAGTGTCCATACTAACGGAGATTGACCTTCTGGGTACTGAAAAATATAAGTGCTTCCATATCGTTTCGAAAATATTAGTTCAGGATTTTTTTTGTGTTTCACCAAATTTCGTCATTCTCAAATTTCAATTTTTTTTTATAATAGGTGCTTTGGAGAAGTCAAATATTATTTTGTTTCCTTGAGAATACATTATATACAATACATCCTAACAAAAACCGAAAGATTTCTATAAATTTTGAAGATATTCGTAAGTATTCCCTAGACTTTTTTGAGGTGTTTATTCCAGATGTCTTTATTTAGTGTGAACTGAATATTTTGTGATTGTCCGATGACATTGTTTTTCGCACTTTGTTTACGATTACACTTGCGCCCGTTTCCGTTTCGATGTTGACGTTGTCTTGAGTTTACGTATTGGAGTCAGACTGCTTCGGCAGTGACGTTCACCGTAGAGTTCTCGCCATTTCTTCACTAAAATTTTTCTTAATGAATCGACACTTTCTGTTTCCGAAATTTTTAAATCTAAAAGTTTAAATTGTTTCAAAAGATGGTCTTTTTTGATTTCATAAATCCACGACACTTTTCCTTACGTCCGCTCGATACTGTCTTCTGTCATCCCCCAACCGCGTGTTAAATGTCACTTTCGTTACAAAAAATTGAAGAAAATTTTCTTTTCTTAAATTTCTACAATTTTTCACTTGTTTTTATCTCGTCGCCAATTGTGATATTTTTAGATAGAAACACGAGAGATTCTATTTACAGATTTATTATATAAATCACAATTTAATATCGAATACCGAATACCATGTTACATCGAATACCGTATACATTAAAACTCAACTATTGCGCATCGCCTTACCAAGTCTATCACTTTTTATGCGCAATACACTAATTATATACCTCCCAATCTTCCCACTAATAATCAAGAAACCCCACAAAGCCTGTAATATTGGAACACCCTGTACAACAACATATGAACACATTTTCTGGATTAATTAATACTCATCATGCTTTACCCAGGAATAACGCATATTTCAGTTATTTTAAAAGAATTATTCAAAATTGAACGGTAAACTATAAACCTGTTTGATATTTCATCCCCGTTCAATCGTGGGAAAAATCCAACAGACCGCGTCGAACTGGAGTGCCTTCGGAATAATGGATTTTATCTGGATCAACAGAAAGAGACATGGACATTTAGCGGCCATACGTGCTCAATTTACCGATCGTTCAATTGATATCTGTCCGGCAGGAAGTCGCAAATATTTGTTAACAATTCTTAGCCTTACATCTCTCCGGCGAGTCGATTTTCCCCTGGCGGCGAATGAATTTTTTGTAGTTCAAAACGTTTGGAATCGTTGGAAGAATATGAAATGTTATGTGATAGCTGAACTTTGAAACGAGTTATCGCTTTCAATCTGATGGTTTTCCAATCGATATTATATTTCATCGCCTGAGGACAATTTTCCTGAACGCATAAAAAATTTCTTTTTCAATGATGGTATCGAATGATGGAATATTGAAGATGTGTATAGAATACAACTCAACAATTCAAGTTGGATTTGCAGCGTTCCAAATTTCTTGTTTATGCTATTACAGGGGTAAAATTATGCGTAAATTGAAGTGTGAACGTGAGTCTGATAATTTTATTAATTTTCGGACAGAACAAAATTTTCCAGAGATCCATTCATCCACAGAATATTATATAGGGTGTGCCAGAGAAAACAGGACATTTTTTTTTCGTTATAACTTTCGCAATTTCAGAGCTAAATCATTCGTTCCTGTTTCATTAGGAAGCCAAAGGACTAGGTTTCTCAGAAATTGTATTGAAATTCCACTTCCGGTGAAATCCAATATGGCTGACTCATTCGAAAATGAGCAATATTTGAAGAACGCTGGAACATTTTTTTTTTCACTGAAAAATTCGAATGGGGCATTCAGTCGATAATTCACTCTTTTCTGAACAATTTGACATATGGATCTTAAGAATATTCCAAGAATTGGTAAAAAAGTAGCGTGAAGAATTTTTTCATTCTGATTTTCAGCTGAAATCGAAATATTATTTTCACCTCATGGCGTTGGCACTCCTGAAGTTGATGTGTTTTTCATGGAAGTTCTAGGAGGGCAAAGACCCATTTTGTACTAAAACCAATCTAAAATTTGATTTCCGTTCGAATTCAAAATGGCCGACTTCCACAAATATTAATAATTTTCCCTAGCATTAAAAAAGTTTTCGCGGTCGTAATGAATCAACTGTGTTATTCAATCACTATATTGAACCTTTTCCATCATTTTGAGGGCTCGAACTCGAATATTGATTCAGAATTGTGCCAATTGTCGTCAATAATGTTTCTCTTCTTCACCATCATAGGCGCCTCTCGTTGTAAAACCTCTTAACATAGACTGCATGCACTAATATGACATTTGTCATATTTTTCGAACGACTGTCAACATTTTTGCGTAAATTTTTCTTTAAATTAAACAAGTTCCACGGAGAAATAATATATGGGCAATGTCAACCCAGATTATTGGGTCCATAATGATTCTAAAACATCTATAGATCATAATCGGCATCACTTGGAAGACTGAACCTGGGCATCGGGACTCTCTCGGTCAAACAGAGAGGGAATTTGAGGAATTGGCAGGTTATGTATATTTTTATTATCTCTTTAGTCCTTTTCATGACCTTGCTTGCTATGTTAAATCTTTTCTTGGATTTGTTTAGACATATAAGAAGTATGATTTTTGAAATATTTTTCTGCTGGTTTTCTTTTTCCATTGTTGCAGATTTCTGTCCCAAACCCCCTTCCTTTCACCCTTGTCTTCGTTTGGAAATCATGTAATGCAAGAGAGAATGAAGCGGCTAAGCAGAAAAATCTTTGGTACTCTTTATGTACACACGACACTAACACAACATAAACAGACATGCTATTGCTAATGCAATAGCGACAGGGAAACGATTTTTTTCCTCAGGTTTTTTCACTCGTTTATTGAATAATATACAAGATATTATGGTTCCCATTGTTACATTTCCTGAGCTCACACTTGCGTTTTTTCTGACACACACCAAAATTATAGATACAAGCATTTATTGTAAATACAATTATTCAAATTTTGTAAATCCTCTCTTTTCAAAAGAATATATATATATATATATATATATATATATATATATATATATATATATATATATATATATATTATATATAGTTTTAGACGACATCTGGTTTGAACTCAGATTTTATCTTAGTGTTGCTTGTTTTTGACGTTTGAAATTGTTAACAATGGTTTTAACAAATGAGGATAACCGTTTCATTGAATGTTTATTTGTGCGTGGCTTTACTGCTAGGTCAATATTACGCCAATTTCCAGCCCCTAATTACAACAGAAGCACAATCTATGATCTTGAAGAAAATTTTCGGACAACAGGGTCATTAGGAAGAAGATGAAGATGACTGTTTCCCAAATATCTCAGAGATGCCAACTGTTAAAAACATCTGCGAGAATAATAATACGACATGATTTTGTTTAACAAATTACACGAGTAAAAACATTCAACAAAAAGAATCAAGTACTCAGAAAGGAATTGGAATTGGAATCCACAACCATCTGCACCCGTCTTCTCCAGCTCTCTATGGATTTCGAAATTACTCCTTGATCAAAATTGTTCTAACATTCTGGAAGTTTTTGCCACCTTTGTAACTTTTTTTCTGTTTGGAATATCTTGATGAAATTTGGATCGGATGTGCTTGACATCCGGCAAAACCGGAAACGATACCAACTTTCGAGTATCAAATGGGACACCCTGTATTTTTTTGCTTATTTTGATTGTTAATCTCATATAATCATAGACATATTTTTGAAAGAAAAACAAAACACAATCTTTTTTAGCAATTTTCATCTTTCGTTCTAGAGGGCAGTGACAATAGGCTCAGCTCAACATCTCCTATCACGAAAATACAAGATTGTATCTAAAAATTTTATTGCTCATTTTTTACGGGGTGTTCCTGAATTTCAGTTTTTCCTCAAAGAGAAGGTTTTCTTCTGAGACAACCATATCGGTTAATCGAAAAGAGATCATCCTAATAGATCCAATTTCTCTAAAGTTGAACGAAAATTTCGTGAGGTGCAATCTGCTGAAGAGGATGATTTCATTATCGACGAAGACATTTGTTGATATTAATCCAACGACATCAACAAGGGAAATTGCCGAAAAGTTTGAAATTAACCACCAAAGCGCATGGAGAATTTTGAAAAAACATAGGTACCGCCCATTTAAATATCAACTACACTACAAGAAAATGGAGCGTGATCCACAATATCCCACATAGATTTTATTCAGTGACGAATCACGTTTCACGAACAGTGGGATGTTTAATAGGCAAAATACCAGTTACTGGTCGCAACAAAATGAGCACAGATATCAAAATGGAAACTTCCAAGAACGTTCTGGTTTCAATGTCTGGATAGGGATGATGGGAAGATATTTAATAAGGCCTATAATTTTTTAAGATTCATTGACAGAGGGAAGATATTTGGAATTATTTAGGACCCAAATACAAGATGAATTGGACGAGTTGCCATAAGCTGTTGTGAATGAAATATACTTCAACAAGATGGTGTACCTCCTCACAACACAAAGGAGGTCTTGCAGTATCTCGACGAAATATTTCCCGAAAAATGGATAGGTACAAATGGTCCCATAAGATGGCCAGCTAGATCGCCTGATTCGAGTCCACTAGATTTTTTCCTGTGGGTCCATTTGAAGAATGAGGATCACCAAACACCGGTTAGAAGCCAAAAAGAATTGGAGAACCGTTTGAGACAGGCTATTGCAGGCATTATAGCCCAACAGTTGAATAATGTTGTAAGGGGAACCATCAATCGTGTGCGATGTTGTGTTCGTGATAATGGTGGTAATTGTGAACATTTATTATAATTATTTCGTTTTTTCTGATCACTCTTTCATTATCATCTTTGACACCCCATAAAAAATGAGCAATTAAATTTTCAGATACAATCTTGTATTTTCGTGATAGGAGATGTTGAGCTAAGCCAAGTGTCACTGTTCATCGCCTTCTATAACGAAATATGAGAATTGAAAAAAAGATTGTGTCTTGTTTTTCTTTCAAAAATATGTCAAAAGGTCGTAGGTTGAGATGAAAAATTAAAATAAGCAAAAAAATAATAGGTCCCATTTGAAAATCGAAAGTTTGTATCGTTTAAGGTATTACCAGAAACGAAATGTCAAACATATTAATGTTATCAAATTCAAAATGTTGTTTTCTATCCGATTATCAAATTGCATTAAAATATTCCTAATAAAAAGAGAGTTACAAGGATGGCCCTAGTTTCTGTTACACCCAGTATACTATTTTATGTTCCTCTGCGAGCTAAGGACATAAGAAAATTATTGAAAGAGATAGCTAAATTTTTTGAAATTTTTCATTCATATTACGCAAGCAATAAGAAAATAACATTGACATGGATCAGGATTAAAGTGGAGCTCTGAATTTAATTCGCTATAGATTTTCAGTTTATTTCATACAAGATCTGGTCAAAGATATTTCGGTTCTGTATTAATTTCTAGAATATCTCCCAGTCGTCAAGTCCCCCACAATATTCCATTTATCCTTAACATGCAATGGGAAAGCATTGCTACGTCCAAGTAGGCGTGTTTTAATCTGAAGTCCTAGTATACCTCGGCAGGACACCGTCTCGATTTCGTTAATTTGGCGGATGCCACGAAGACTTGATTGATAGTTCGGTTCATTGATTGTCTATTGTTCGAGCTAATAGCGCCTGAATTTCACCCTCGTGCACTGGAGTTGTCTGGGCTTTCTCATTTCGATATTTCCTCACGGAAAAGAACGATGGGAAAGAAAATAATATGAATACATGAAATGTTTCTTTTTCAATTAAAGTTTCATTGTTCACACAAATTCATAATCTTATATTTGAAATAAATTTGAATTCAACTCAAATAATGAAGTTATAGGATTTCTTCATTCAGATGATTTATACAAATTTATAGTTCTAGTACAGGTAATAATTTATATATATATATATATATATATATATATATATATATATATATATATATATATATATATATATATATATATATATTCTTTTGAAAAAGAGAGGATTTACAAAATTCGAATAATTGTATTTACAATAAATGCTTTTATCTATAATTTTGGTGTGTGTCAGAAAAACACAAGGGCGAGCTCAGGAAATATAACAGGAGCACCATACTATCCTGCGTATGATTCAATAAACGAGTGAAAAAACTCGTTTCCCTGCCTTTATTCCATTAGCAATAGCTTGTCTGTTTATGTTGTGTTAATATCGTGTGTACATAAAGAGTACCAAAGGTTTTTCTGTTTAGCAGCTTCATTCTCATCTTGCACTCCATGGTTTCCAGATGAAGACAAGGGAAAAAGGAAAGGGGTTTCGGACAGGAATCTATAACAATGGAAAACCTGCAGAAAAATATTTCAACAATCATACCTAACTCTTATATGTCTAAACTCACTTGAATCTAAGGAAAGATTTTACATAGCAATCAAGCCCATAAAAAGGACTAAGGAGATAATCAAAAAGTACATAACCTGTGATATTTCCTCTTTCGCGGAGATGTTCTTCCGTCGCAATATGAGTCTTCTGAAACATAATCACTTCCTTGTTCTTGCTTGCCAATTTTGAAGTATAATCGCAAAATCCCTTCAATATTCAAACTCAACAAAACAATTTCGTCTCTGCTTGACCGAGAGAGCCCCGATGGCCAGGTTCGGTCTCATAATTGATGCCGATTATGATCTATAGATGTTCGGGAATCATTATGAACCCAATAGTTTGGGTTGACATCCCCCATATATTATTTCTTCGTGGATCCTGTTTAATTTGAAGAAAAATTTGCGAAAACATTTTGACAGTCGTTGAAAATAAGAAAAATAGGTAAGAACTCACTGTAAAAATGGATTGACTAGTTTCAAAAACGTTATGTATCCAATTAATATGGAAAATGTCCACCTATGGCTCGAACGGCCGATCTCAATCTTCTTCAAAACGGATTCATTTGCAGTGACGAAATGTTTTCACAGAGATCAGAGGTCTTCTTCGACCAATGGATACCGCCACACATCTTGACGGTACCGCCTATATTTTTTTTCATAAACGAGATCTTCATCACAAGTTTTGATACTAAAAACACTGTACACCACTTCACCAAGACATTTTTGAGAAAATCATTCGAATGGGAGCTAAAATAGAGGGACAATCCGAATGATTATTCAGGAGGTTAAAGAAAAATTTAAAGGCCAGAAAGCCTCTTCTTTTGTTCAGGGTTGTCGCTCTGAATCTACTCAGGAGTGCACCGTGATCATACCCTCTTACAGGGTAGGCACCATCTTCTCGCCAGGCAAGGTATTTGAAGACTCTTCTCTGAATTGCCTCCAAATGATAATCATGACAATAATAGATGGGATGCCAAATAATCGACTTATACTCCAACTTACTCCTAACAATAGTCTCAAAAAGACGAATGAAAGTATTTGATTTCGTTAAGTGCTTTTCATTGCGAATTATGAACCCATACATTTTCGAGGCAGATGTAAATAAATAGTTGATATAAAAAACAAAAGTGAATTTTTGGTCGAATATAAGACCAAGATCTTTTATATCAGTGGAACGTTTCAATACACTTTTGTTTATGATATAATCAGAAAGAATTATGTTTTTCTTGTGAGAGTAAGCAATGACAGTGCACTTAGATACATTCAAGTCCAAACTATTAATCACACACCAGTTTGACACGGAACTTGACTTCCTGCAAGACCTCATGATCGCGTTCTGATGTTATCATCAGATATATTTTCAGATCATCCGCATACATCAATCTGGGTATATTAATTATGTCCATGAGATCATCAATGAGCATTATGAACAATAATGGACCAAGATTGGACCCCTGCAGAACACCTGAAGTAACAACAAATTCTCGGGAGCGAAAACTTTCGAGCTGTACGAAATGTCCAAAAGAGCAGCTGAAGTTTCCGAGAAACCAAATCTGGACTTCAGTTTCCACAGCAATATACGATGATTCACTTTATCGAATCTTTTTTGAAAATTTGTGTAAATAACGTCAACTTGAACGGAAACCATGCTGCTCATCATGAATTCTCCCCCTGATCGCGGGAAATATAGCGTTGTATAAAATAATCTCGAGAAGTTTTGAGAAATTGGATGGCGATGGGCCTATAGCTACCTATGATGGTAGAATCTCCTATTTTCAAAATGGGAACAATCTTTGCTACCTTCCATATCGAGGGGTAAACTCCACTCTACAAGACAATATTAAAAATATGACATAAAGGATGTGCAAAGACACATTTGCAGAATTTACATGGAATGATGGAAATAGCTTAAATATGTTCTGTGCTCTCACAGTTCGACATGGTCGCTTCGTTATTACAAACTATACTATATTTACACTATCGAGTTACAACACGAGTTGAAACTTAATGAAAAACATTAAATAGTTGCTCAAAATTAGATGATCCACTTCCTTTTGGAAAATGCTCTTACACCTATTTTATCGGACAATTGCAGCCGTTTCAAAGTGATTTTGATTTTGTAAAACTTTTTGTTGTGCATATTCTATATGATTTAGATCAGGCGTTAGCGCCGTCTATTATCGGACGTGATATTATTCTCTTTGAGAAAATTCCTCGATACTGCTGCGGTTCTTGTACAAGATGCTGCTAGTGTTGTGAGTTATGGTCGTCCTGCATGTTCCTCCGTTACACTACCTAGAACAAAGTCGTGAAATGACACTTTGAGTGGTTTCTATAGAGTCTGCGACGCGGGTTTCAAAAATATCTGCCTGAAACATTCTGATTGCCAGTTATTTCATCATTTTCGCTAAATGACGCCTAGGCATGATTAAAGAACTCTGTACTACTTGTAATACTACCAACAAAATGAATAACTGAAAACTGGTGTCCGTTACTTGTTGGAGTGAGATTCCTTGAAGAGTTTAAGAGTTACCAACTGAAACGTGAAAAAGAATCTGAACTTCAACACCCTATATCTCGCGAACGCAGGAGATATGTAAATAGGCATATTTTTCTTGTTTTTTGGAGAGGACATTTTTTTCTGTAGAAATTCATTACTGTATACCTGAAACACTCGGTATAAATTGCTGTAGTTAAGTTTTTATTTTATATTTGTCTGATGATGGCGTAGTGTCATCAAAGCGCTATTTAATATATAAAACAAAATGAATGTTGTATACCCACAAAATGAGAACTGACTATAATTGGAAATTACAGATCGATTTCTTAATTTTGTTGTTCGTTCAAATTTTTGTGATAATATAATAAGAAACTGATAAGGTTTCTTAAGCATCTGAGCTATTTACCTATCATCATCTGCAAAGCAGATTTCGAACATACTATTGAGAATTGTGCAGAAATTGGATAGATAGATTATGGACATTTGTATCATTTCGTTTATTTTGATCTGAAATCCAAATTAAAGTTATTACCGAACAAAATCATAACTTAAAATGAGTGCACAAACAGTTGGCGCAATGCTGACTCCCTCTGGATAAATTTCTATTAATTAGGTTTTCTATTAATTTCGAATGGCATCAGATAAAACAAAAACTACTATAAATTGCCTATAGTAAAATTCACATAAATTTCTCACACGAGCTCCATTGTGTGGAGCATACTAGACGAAATGATCAACACTTACGTTAACAAAACCACATATCCATCACGATCGCATCGAATTACGATAATTAGAGTGTGCACATGGAAATTTGATCAATAACCTGTACACGAAACGACCAATAGATTCGGAATTGTCATCGCTGGCTTCGTTGGATTGAGGTCCCTTCATCATTTCAGGATGCAATTCAGGTTGTTCCCCGTTCGTTACTAATCCCTAGTGACCCTCCGCACTTAATGCACAAGGGTTTGTAATAACCTCTATTCTGATTGTTCGGTGTTTCTGGTAGGCCATGCGAACAATCGTTTGTACATTTTATCCGCAATTACACACATTTGATGAGCACGTATAAATATGATATTCATTTGATAACTGGGGAGTTTCATTACTTCATTACTTGATTATTAGGTCGAGCAATGGGTTCGTTGAATAGCTGACCAGTTAAAAGCACAGTTTTGTAAGAGCTCGAGATGTTTTTCTATCTACTGATAAAGCCAGGAAGAACTAGATTTAGTGTACTACGAGGGTGGTCTAAAAAGTTTCCAGCCTCTACGTAAAGCTAGCAGCACTCATGAATAAAAGATAGTGAATTTTTGTTCATTTTTTCGTTGACAGTTACTTATTGGAGTTATTGCCATTTTGGACGCGCTGTTGTAATGAAACAGTCGTTTGAGTGAAATGATGTGATTGTTTTTGTGCAAATGGTCCAAATCGAGTATCGAACTGTCATTTAAAATTTGTTTTTGAAAGGAAATACGCCTATAGAAATTAAAGATCAGTTGGATTATGTGTATGGGACTCTGCACTATCATTTTCCATTGTGAAATTTTGGGCAACTTACTTTGAACGAGGCCCTAAGAGCTTGGGAGACGATGAAAGTTCGAGACGTCCAAAAAATGCATCTACCTACGATCGCCAAAATTCACCAAACGGTGCTAGACGAGAGCCATATTAAAGTGAAAGAGATAGCAGAGGTTATGAGCACGTCAAAATAACATGTTTGTCATATTTAGCATATGAAACCTGGCCGCGCGTTGGCTGTCGCATGTTCTTACATTAGACGCGTCCGAATGAATATTTCCAACGCTCTGTTCGCGCACTTTGGGCGCAATAAATACGAGCTTTAGCGACGATTAATCAAACAGTGAGCTGCAAGGGGAACCGGTTTCAAAAAAAGCAAAAACTGTTTTTGTTGGCTAAGAAAGTGATGGCGACTTTTTTTTGGGATAGTCATGAGTTATTCTAATCGATTATCTCCAAAAAGGAAAACCATCACAGGAGCATACTACGCATAATTGCTTGAAAATCTAAAAGCAGAACTTCCGGAAAAACGGCCTCACTCACAGCAAAAGGAAATCCTGTTTCATCAAGACAATACACTGTCCCACATACATCACTGCGGTTGCCATTGTGAAATTACGGTTTGATCTGCTTGACCATCCTTACTCACTATATCCAGCCCCAAGCGACCAATTTTTGTTCCCCCATCTGAAAATTGGTCTCGGAAGACAGCGATTTTCATCAAATGAAAAGGCAATCACATTGATGAACCACTATTTTGCAGAGAAAAGTGCCAAGTACTATTTGGACGGGTTACAGAGATGGGAACATCGCTCGGAAAAGTGTGTAGAATTTTAAGGACACTATGTTGGTTAGGTTAGATCGTCAGTCAAAACTTGTTTAAAGAAAAATATAAGATAATAGTGTCAATGCAATAACTGCCAAACCTACATATAGATAGAAATCTTAACTCTAAAAATCGAGGAATTGAATGAATAATCTAATCTAACCAAGTAACGACAGAAGAATAATATATCTATCGTGCTTTTAAGTAGACAATTCCAAAGAACTACGCATTGTAGTAGCAAAATGACCAAGCGTTCAATTCCAGGTTTGAAAGAAACACTTAAGAAATCCTATTTCCTACCCTATCAAATCTTTGGTCATATATATTTGTGGAGAACTTATGGTGGAATCACAAGCTAGGCCATTGTCTGAGAATGTTAAAAAGCAGTGGACTTCCCACTTGTGCTAGCGTATCATTGATGCAGTACAGTGGAAGAGAAAAGGCATGCCTTTTGCAGTCACTATGGCATGGGGAGAACCCACTCATCCTCATATGATCGATCGTACCTTCGAATCTGAAAAATGTTGTTGTTGAAGATAGTGGAGACAAAACATCTGGTAGCTCCCAACAGCAGAGCACCGACTCCACTTTCAATCTCAGTTCCGGAGAGCCACATTTAATTGTTCAAAGCAAGTTAGATGATTTAGTATGTGATTTAGGATTATCAAAGCAACAGTCAGAACATCTTGGTTCCCGTCTTAATGAATGGAGTTAATTAGCCAATGTAACGAAAATTACGACTTTCAAAAAAAGACATGCTCGGTTTTCTACATTCTACAGAATGAAAAATTCGTTGGGTTCGTGTTTTGATATTGGTGGTTTAATACAGCAACTTGATATGATATTGAGCACTCCCTTTCTGAATCGCGTTTATCTATAGATTCGTTCAAATACTGTTCAAAATATGTGTTATTGCATATGATAATAAGACATCTGCCAGTATTTTCGTTGATACTTTCTCCAAAGCTTTCTCTAGAGAACGTGCAGGCCCTCTGCGAAATATCTCCACCAGAAGGAACCAAAATACTATAAGTGATGTAACCATATCCACAGAACTCGTGGAAGCGTCCATTAAGGGACTGAAATCAAATTCGTCTCCTGGACTAGATGGAATATCCGTCAAATTATATAAATCTTGTAGCAGTTCGCTAATAGATCCACTGTCCCAGATAATGTCATAATCGCTTGAAACGCATTCACTTCCAAGCTGTTGGACGAAGGCATATGTGACTCCTGTGTTTGAAAAAGACGACAAATGCTCGTCAGAAAATTATAGACCAATTTCGATAACTTCTGTTGCTGTTAAAATTATGGAAAGTATAGTTGTCAACACTCTGCTGCCGTTTCTCATGAGTAATAATATCATCCCCACGGGGCAGCATGGCTTCGTTCCAGGAAGGTCCGTCATGTCGTGTCAGCTTCCGTGTGTTGACCAGTAGACGAGGTCTCTTGATAGAGGTGATCCAGTGGACATAGTTTACTTGGACTTCTCTAGAGCCTCTGATCGTGTTTCTCTAAGAAGACTTCTCCACAAACTTCAGCATGTTGGTATTCGAGGACATTTGCTACTGTAGATCAAAGGATTTCTTTCAGGAAGAGAGTTTTCAGTTAAGGTTGGTGGTGAAAGATCTGTATTCGCATCTGTAGAAAATGGGGTCCCCCAAGGCTCAGTTCAGGCCCCCCTACTGGTTCTGGTCTACATTTCTGATTTGCCTTCTTCTTTGTAATCTGCCTGCTCCTCATATGCTGATGATACAAAACTTTTCAATTGTCCCATCTTGCATCACATCACCCTACAGAATGACTTGAACATTATTAATCGTTGGTTTGAATATTGGCTCCTGCCACTAAATACCGAAACGTATAAGGTTCTCCACTTGGGTAAAAATAATCCTCATTTGGTGTATTTCGTTAATGGTCACCAAATAGAAAGTGTAGAAATGCACAACGATCTTGGAGTAATTGTATCGGCAGATTTATCCTGGAGTCATCATGTTATGCACTGTTCTAATAAGGCCAAAAGTACACTTTATTTACTTCAGAGATCTTTTCATGGATGTGATCCCTCTACTGCTGCAGAACTATACAAGACCTACGTCCGCCCAATTTTGGAGTTCTCTGATTCAGTATAGCATCCTTGGCTAACTAAAGACGTGAAGCTTTTAGAATCCATTCAGAGAAGGGCTACTAGGATGTCGTATGGTGTCGTACGCCCAAGCTATGAGGAGCGCTTGTCAATTATGAAGATTCCCACTTTCGTTCATAGGCGACTAAAAGGAGATCTGATAGTCGTATACAAAATTATGCATGGCCTATTCAACAGTGACTTAAGTGATCTTTTCGAGCTTAATATGAATAACTTACGTGGACATCAGTTTAAGTTAGTACGTGAACGGTTCGATACGGCATCACGCGAGCACTTCATTTCGAATAGGACCTTCAGTGTTTGGAACCGTCTAACGAATAGTGTAGTTAGTTCTCCATCAGTAAACGCCTTCAAAAATTCTTTGCACAATTGGTTCATTAATAATAGAGTTGCTCAGTTTATTTCAAATAGGCCAATAATTATTTCAGATTATTTTCTTTAGCTTTTAGTTTTTAGTTATCTTTAAGTATTGATTCTCATTTTGTCATTTCACTTTCATTTTGTCACTGAATTTTTAGTGTACTATTCGAGTTTCTAGATTTCAAAATCTCAACTCTTTACGAAACTTAATAATAATAATAATATTGATAATTCAAAAGCCTCTATTTGTTGCCCATTCGGTGACTATGGAAGAAACTTATGAAAATGAAAACTACAACAAGTAGAAATGGCAGTTATGTGGGAACTTAAAATTTTGTTTAAGTGGGACTTCAGGGAGAATTTACAAAATATTATTGCTTTCTTTGTCTACGGGACACTCATGCAGTAAACCAGCATATGTCACAAAATTTGAAGGCTATGAATCAAGATGGCGATGGATTCAAATACATAAAAGAAGTTTTTCCCAAGTTAAGTGATTTTTATTGCACCACAAATCAAAAAATTTTTGGATGACGTTAATTTTATAAAAAAGCTCACCAGTTAGGAACTCAGAAGATGGAACACTTTTGTTAGTGTTGTAAGAGGAGTTTTGGGCAACAATATGGATGCAAACTATTAACAGTTAGTTAATGAACCTTCAGATACCTACAAATCGCTTGAAACCGTAATGTCATCAAAAATTAATTTCCTCCATTCACATTTGTCATTTTTTCCTGAACAGTTGGGAGCTGTCAGTGAAGAGCAAGGTGATAAATTCCACCATGATATCAGGACAATGGAAATTCGCTATCAAGGACGATAAGATCCTACCATGATGGATGATAACTGCTGGTTTTTGAAAAGGAAATATATGACCTCCCATAAAGGGTAAAAATAGAATTCAATAAGTATTTTAAGTCAATATTTTTAATCTTTGTGTGTTTCTCAAATATAACGTACGTTCAGTGGGTACAAAAGTAAACAAATGTTTGAAAAACGTAAATAATATTTTCTCTATACACATTGAATATTGTAACATTCTATAAATGTAACGAGAAAACCTTACGCGTTGCAACTTGTTCTCGCAATTTTGTATTTGGATACATTCATTTTACCAGCTTCATGTAACATCCACAACATTTTTTTTGTCGGCCAGTATAATAAGAAACCCATCGGCTGCACATTCTATACGTTTCATACTTTCAATCAAGATGAAATTTTCTTATTACCTTGATGTTGCAACATTTAATTGAAAACCATTTGATTTTTTTTCAAATAATTGAAAATAATCTATCCAAGATTTTTTCAGCCATCCCACCTTTAATTTATTTTCTAATATACTATATTGTTTCATTCTATTATCAACTCGGCGAAGATCGATTTAGGTCTGGATCTTAGACTGATTAGCGTCTAGATTTTTATTTCGAGATCGGTTGACTTTGGTAGTGGAGCGTCTCTTTTTTTATATTTCTATTTATCGTACACACTTCTGACTTTTCACATTTGTCAATATTATTTTTCGAATTCAATGTGAGATTTATGTCTTGAAAGAAAGAACAAGAAACAATGCTTTATAGATGATGAATTACATTAGAATTGTATCATTTCATTGCTATGTTGCAATATTGTAACCTTACCTAAAATTTCAAAATAGTATATAATCTACATATACAGGGATATCCACCGGGACCGTCCGTTAAAAACTTTTTGAGTTCCAATTTTATACGCGGCCATAACTAGCGATTTCCAATTGAAGTGAAATATTTTCGAAGTGATACCATTTCCGGTTATACCGGAAGTGGGTCATCACTAATTTCAAATGGCAATCTACCTTTCATATTATACATCTAGAACCGACATTTGAGCAAGGCATAAAATACCCAAGTTGCACTTATCTGTCAAAACTTTTGACAAATTTAATTATTTTTGTTATTAACTCGATTTTTGAGGAACATTTAAAAAAGTTGTAGCTCGTAGATCTTTTGCACTACAGACACAATTTTTGCTTGGGTGGATAGAAGAAGGATCAGGGAATTTTTTAAGTAGTCTATACATGTTAAATGTTCATTGCGTTGTTTTGTATGATTTTCTCCATTTGGCCTTTTTCAAACAGCAATAACTCAATTTTTTCAAATGGCACGTGCCAATTTTTATATCGCCATCAGATGAAACGTCAAATTTCAGATGGAATTGTATCAGCATGTACTATACCCATCTCTTATAGTTCCAAAATAATTTGGGAATATATTGAATTTTGATGATTTTGCAAGAACTAACAGAGAATGCTTTGAAATATTTGAATGCCTTAAAATTAATGTACTTGTCACTTCGTTCATTCGAATTTGATATTTCTACAAGAATTGTCGTTATTTCAGATTGAAAATATTCAAAAATACTACACATTTGGGATGAAACCACTGGTTATTCAAACGAAAATATATTTAATCTTTTTTAATTCATTTTAAAATATCAAAAGTAGTGGGTACAAATTGCAGGCAATTCAATAACCAATTTCCAAATTTACCGTCTATGAGTAAAATAAAATTTCGAAGCATTAGAAGCAATTTTCTACAATTATGATGTGTAAAAATTGTAGGAACTAAGCGAAAACCAATCATCGAAGATAATTACATTTATACGAATAAATGGTAGCAAACATCATACGAGAAAACTAATTAACGATCTGAATAAATGCTCAATATGGGCCCCATTTTGCTCATATACGAACAGGATGAATTGCCCTACTAGTTTCCTCAGGATCAATATTACGAAATGCATTATGAATGCGCTCTAGTAACTCTTCTTTACTTCTTACAGGAATAAGATACACTTCACTCTTGATTTTTCCCCATGAATAAAAATCAAGGGGCGCCAGGTCCGAAGAACACGGAGGCCATAAATTTGGTCCTTGATTACCACACCACCTATCCTCGAAAATTTCTGTTAGCTGCCGATCTACAGCTCGTGTTTTATGTGCTGGTGGACCATGCATTTGGTAATAGCAATACCTCAGAATATAGGGTAATCCATCTAAAAAATTTGCTAATGTTCCTCTCACAATTTCCAGGTATCTTTGCCCATTAAGATTTTCCTCATAAATGTGATAAGCCAACAAATCATTCATTAAAATTGCAAAAACGTTCACGCTGAATTTATTTTGGAAATCAATAACCTCAATGAAATGTGGATTTTCTGTGGCCCACAAAAGTCGATTTCTCCTGTTGGTTATTCCACTTTCATTGAACTTGGCTTCATCAGACCATATAATTTTTTGCAGAATTGTCTCGTCTTCTTCAAGCCGAATTAATAAATTTCCACAGAAATTTAGCCGCTTGGGAAGGTCAGTTGGTTTCAATTCTTGTAGTCTGATAAAAGAATTCATGGTATGTTTCAAAAGGATCCTTTGAATGGAAGTATAACTCAATCCAATATCCATTGATGCTGGCTTAATGGACGGATGTGGATTGATATATATATATATATATATATATATATATATATATATATATATATATATATATATATATATATATATATATAAAATTAAATATGAAAATTCAACAATTTTTTTTCTTCCTTTGATGTGTCCCCGTCGTTCAGAAATCAAATTGAAAAATAATTCAAAATTAATAACTTATTAGCATTTCTATATTAACTACAATTGATAAAATTGATAAATCTTGAGTCATTTGTTTTGATATTTTGTCACATATTATATTTAAACCAACTAATATGTCTATCCCTCCTATATGTTGATCGATATCTCAGACAGATATTGCATCCTTCTATATTGACGATTACCGCTCCGTGCGCGAGAACTTTCTTTACTTCGGTGAGTGACAAAAAAGTAGATAGGCTTAGAATGCAACGAGTTCGTGCTTCTGTGATTCTGGAACGAGCTCATTCCACGATGATCCGGCAATAGATCATTGTGCCGACAAATCGTTAACAATTGGGGGAATGATAATAATTTGTAAATATTGTCTTGTAAAAGTCTGTTGGGATGGTAGTTGGCCTATTGATGGGATATCAACTCAACAATCAACTACACGTCATGAGACTATTGGAAACCACACGGTGTCGTGGTTATCAGAAAATGACGAAACAACGGAACATATACTCTTCGAATGTCCCGCTCATAAGGTGATCAGACTGAACACCATGGGCACTTAAACACTCAGCGCCCGGATGATCCAGGAGGCCAGCTACAACAGTCTTGCAAGCTTCATCAAAGAGTTCTTCCAAGACACAAAACAAAATAATACAACACACAAGCACAATTGGCCAAACGGCCTAAGTGTTACCCATAAAGGCGCCGTGCAAGAAGAAGAAAAAATAAATGGTGAATCTACTAGCATAATAATATTGCCACAATTGGTCTCACCACCAGATCCTCTACGCCCTTTACTTTCTGGGATTGGAAATGATTCTAAGCACTTCTTGGACAACATTCAGAAATATAACAGCTGTTTCCAGATTACATCGTTGGGTGCTACACATATTATACAGGACTATTTCATGCCCACTTTCAAGGTATTATACCATAATATTTTTTTATAATAGTCAAGTTTGTATTAAAATATATATTGGAAATAATTATTGGACAAATTACAGATACAAGGAAAAATTTATCACTTACTGGGGGCGCTGTTACCACTACCAGATGTGTATCATCAATTTTTACAAATTTATTTTATGTACAATTCCGATGCGGAAGTTGATAAGCGTTGTGCTCACAATCCAACAATGAAGAGAACCATTGTCCAAGAATTACGAATTTTTTTTTCATCAGAACAACAATTTAGTAAACTTGTTCAAAATAGCATTGAATCTTATGAATTACGGACTCCTTTTGTTTGCTTCAAGTTTTTTTATACAAAAGTTTTTCATTTAGCGATTGAGGCAGTAATTAATGAATATGAATAATATTCTTAGAGGTGTTTTCTTTCCCGAACCTACAATTGCAAAAATATAATCATGAATAAATTAATATGGGCCGATATCGACATACAGATAATACACCTTAAATTTACTTGGGGCCGAGATGGACACTTTCCAAATCATTATACTTGGTCCAGGCCGGAGATGGCACCGCTGCACTCACTTCATTCCCAGAACGAGAATGATGATTAAAATATTGAACTTCTTCTTCTTCTTTTTTAAATAGGACGATGTCCTGTTTTTCTGTTACAGCCCTTGCTGCGAACCGGAGCTCCAGCACTCATGACATCGCTTTTTCGGCCTTCCTATGGGTCTTTTAGTGTTGGGTTTTTGTGTTTTTGCCCACTTCGCCATACGTTCGGGGTCCATTCTGTCTACGCGATCTCTTCATAGGCGTCGACGTGCTCTTGTCCACCTCACCACATCCTGGACACCTAGCTCCCTTAGCGTATCCTCATTCCTTATTCTATCTCTGCGTGTAATACCTCTTATAGCTCTTAGTGTTCTCATCTCTGTTGTCCTCATTAGGTTTTTTTGTTGTCTCAGCTCTTGTCTCAACCGCATATGTCATCACGGGTCTCACACAGGTTTTATAGATTCGGACTTTGCTTTCTGTGCTTATGTACTTATTCCGCCAGATTACATCTCTCAGGAAGCCAGATATTCTCGATGCTTTCATTGTCTGCTGTTTTGCTTCTTGTAATAGTTGCCTATCGCTCGATACTTCTACTCCTAGGTATTTAAAGTGTGAAACTTGCTCTATTATATGGTCGTTCACTACTAGTTTGCATCTAATTGGATCTTTCGCTATTACCATCGATTGGGTTTTCTGTGTTGATATTACCATGTTATATTTTTTTGCTGTTACTTTGAACTTTTGAAGTAGGCGTTGTAGGTCGTCCTCATTCTCGGCTATTAGTAAAGCATCATCTGCGCAGCACAGTATTCTCATAGTTTTGTTACCCATCCTATAGCCTTGGTTCATTTGGTTAACACCTGCTATTATTTCATCAATGATTAAATTAAATAGACATGGGCTGAGGCTGTCACCTTGTCTAATGCCTGCGTTAATTTTGATCTCGCTTGTAAGTCCCTGTGTAGTTTTTACTTTCGTCTTATTAGAGTTATTTAGTTCTTTGATTATGTTTATGTATTTATTGCCTAAGTTTTTATTTCTAAGGATAGTGATCACATCGTTCATTCGAATTCTGTCGAATGCCTTTTCCAAATCTATAAAACATATAAACATCGGTTTGTCAAACTCTATGGACTTCTCCACCAGTTGCCGCAATATAAAAATTGCATCCGTTGTTGATCTATTTGGTCGGAATCCCTGTTGTTCTTCAGACACACCTACTTTGTCATATATCTTTTGCGATAGAATTTTAGTGAGTAGTTTCGATGCAGAGTTAAGGAGTGTGATGCCTCTATAATTTGCTCTCTCTCCATTCTTCTGGTATCTCCTTGTTGTTTTCAATTTTTTGGAATAGTTTTGTTATTTCTTTTGTTATTTCTGCTCCCCCATATTTAATTAGTTCGTTATTTATGTTGTCCGGACCGGGTGATTTTCTATTTTTTAATTTATGGATTACTTGTTGTACTTCTTCTAGGCTGATAATGTCATTTTCTGTTTCTTCGTAGAGTGTGTTTTGTTGTTCGATTTCTCGTTCCTCATTGTTACCGTTATCATTATCTCCCAGGTATAAGTTCTGGAAATATTTCACCCACTCTTCTGGTTTTATTACATTGATCTGCAGTTCTTCGGTGATTGGTTTTTTCCTGTTTCTCAACATGTTCCATACCTTTTTCTGTGCTCCTCGTAAGTCGTGTTCCATGTCATTTGTAAATCTTTCCCAATATATTTTTTTAATTCTTTAATTTTGTTCGTTGTTCTATTTCTTTCTGTTTTATATCTTTGGTACTCTTCTGGTGTTCTGTGATTGACATATCTGATATATGCGTTCTTCTTTTCTTTTGCTAAATCTTTGATTTCCTGTGTGAACCATGGTTTATCTTTTCTATGACTGTTTATATTGATTCTTCGTTCCCCAATTGCTTCTTTTGCGCTGTTAATTATGTTGTTTTTCACTTTATTTCATGCGGCGTTTATGTTGTCTGTGTCTGTGGATTTAAATTTTGAAAATAAATGGATCGGTGCCAATGGCCCAATTCAATGGCCACCTAGGTCTCCTGACCTATCCGTTTTAGATTTTTTCTTTGGGGTTATTTAAAAATAAGATATATAGGAGGCAATACGCCAATTACGATCAATTGAAGAATGCAACAAATGAAGCATTCAAAGATTTGAGGAGATCCTCGCTACATTTGACTAGGGCCATAGAAGATATAATCCGTTTAAACATTCGATGCAGTTCGAGCTATTAAATGAGAAGTAAATTTGAGTAAATTATTAGGTGCCCATTATTATTCTCATGTAGGTATTTCTCAGAGAACTCTAGAAACTAAACAACAATCTCAAAAATAAAATAAAAAGCGGAAATTGCGGATGTCATAAATAACGATGGAATCTTAGGAGCAGCCTAGCTCCATTATTTCGGTCAAGAAGATTTTGCATTGTTTTGATCGTTTTCATCGAATAACTACAAATGTTCTATGGTTCGTCCGCTCATGTGTGTTCCTTCGCCCAGCCATTAGGGGTAAATCATTATTCCGTTATTTTCTTCAAATTGGGTGGAAATTTGGTCATCATGTTATATATTTTTGAAAAGGAAAAAAAACGGCAATCGGAATATGCCAAAAAAAACTATGTTCGTATTTAAAAAAATGCAACTTTATGTCATATCTGTCATAATTAATGAAAAAAAAACTTCGAGTACGTCACTGGAATCTACTCAGAAAACCGTTTCAGAAACGTAAAAAAAGATTTCAATTATCTTCTATAAGAACCGAGATATCAGGAAAAAAAGAAATCCGGAAATTTTCAAGATTCGCGAATAACTCAAAAACCACTGAAGTTAGAATAATTCTGATTAGCTCTATGAATTTGTTGTTGTTTTTTGTTGAAAAAGTGGCCAAGGGTCGTGAAAACCCCATCTCTCTATCCTAAATGATAACAGAGATGCTCCTGGTGGCACCCCCAAAATGGGACATGCTGTACACATATCTCGAGAGGTATGTCTCCATTTTCGTTTGTCGCCGCTTCATTAAACTTCTGCATAATTCCCGGGAGGGGAGTATTCCCTATTCTCGAGTTAAAATCCCCCATTATAAATATTTTTTCTGTTTGTTGTATTCTGTCTAGTGTGTCTTGAAGTGTTTCGAGAAATTCTTCCCTTTCATTCTTTGGTTTACTTATATCTGGCGTGTAAATGCTGATAACATGGGTTTTTTTTCCGCTAGCTTCATGGATAGATAAAGTATCTTTTGATTGATGTAGTTTACCTCTTTGACTGCGTTTTCAAATTTCCTATGCATTAGTATACCAACACCAGCTTGAGCTCTTAGGTCCTTGTCTACTCCACTGTAGAATAGTGTGTAGTTTTGGTATCTCATGCTGCCTTTGCCCTGTTTCTTTGTCTCTGCAATTGTACATACGTCTATTTTGTGTTTCTCTATTTCCAATATTACTTCCTGGTCTTTTGTGTTCCACGATGTAGTGCTCCAGCATGCTAGTCGCATGACGTTTTTCTTTTTTGATAATCGTGTATACCGTTTTCTTGCCATGTTGTTATCGTTAATCCGTCCGTCATCCGAGGCTGTTGTAACAGTTCTTGGAGCAATTTTAGTTTTTTATAGAATGGTAGGGTGCTAACCTTGCCCTTCAACCCTCCTCCTTTATCCGGGCTTGGGACCGGCAGTGAAGTCGACTTTGAGCTACTCAATCCACCCATTGTCGACAACCAAATATTGAACTGAGTTTTCAAAATATTTTCAAATGTATTCGCGAATCCCTTAGAAGAAATGTGAAAGCTACTTTCATGAATCACTTCTATTTCCTCAATTTTCCGAATAATACTGATCATGAGAATATAAAACTGAATATTCAAGAACAATTCCAAATATATTCACGAATTTCTTAGGGAGCATATGAATGCTAGTTATATGAATCCCGTTCATTTCCTCTATCTAAATTTTAATGGTTTCCACTATTCCTAAGCTGCAGTAAAATGCTTCATTTCCTCTTTAGTTGCGGGAAAATCTTACTTGCTTACCTTAAGAAAATTTTCTATTATGAAAGCCGGAATTTAATGACTTACTCTTTCTGGAATACTAGCGGCTTCAACAGATATAGTTTTATTGCCTCATAAAACTAACTCTAAATCTCTTCCATTGAATGTCTAGTTTATAACTCAAGACCAGACAGGCTTTCAAAGGAATCAATTCAGGCTAAACAAAGGAATTGCATGCGAATAGGGGTGCAGTTTCCTAAGCTCAATTATTCGAGTAACGTTTTTCATTAAGAAAACCCTTCAGATATTAAACTTTCGGAACTTGATGAAAATGCATATGAGATTTTGCAAGATCCAAACATAGAATCCACAGCATGTCTCGAAGCCTCTTCCGAAAATATATTTAGGTAATAACAATAAAATACTACACTGAATTTTGGAAAAACTTATGACCTTCAACTTTTCATTTAATTTAATTTACAATATTTTTATACTGTACAGGATGTTCCAAATTCGATGGTTTTGTGAAATATAGCAGTTAGAGAAATAGAACCCCTACTATTTAGGTTTCGACTTTCACGAGGACTAATTAGGTTACGTGAAAAGTGTTTTCTTTTTTTAGACACTTTCCTTAAGAGAATCCATGAATGGATTCGACATATAAGGTAAACTTGTTTTTTTCAATACAAACTATATGCGCTTCAAGTAGGGTATTTTTTGCTTCTCAAAAATATGAAATGATAATATTATCAGGGCGTATTTGTCGACATGTGCCCTCCCAGCCTTGTTGGGATGTCTCCCGTGTGGAAAGATTCCGAGGTGTATATCCATTATCACCCAACGATACCACTCTGTGGAGATCAGAAGTGCGAGCTTTTGCAGAAAAGAATTTTCTGAGATTCTTCATCTGTTCGGTATGTAAGTTGACAAGATCCATCAATACGCATCCTCCTTCTTTCGGCTTCAAAGTTGTTCTTATCACAGACAATTTTGGATGGTAATTGTTGTACTTTGTCAGCATCGTTCAGGCTCCATGGAGCATATCAAACTTCTTGTACCATGTATATTACAATTGAATATTATCTATACCTATGGCTTTCCAATTGTTTGGGTTCCGACCATAACGATGACCAATAATTGATCAAGCACTGTGCGTCAGGTATTCCTCTATTATTATTTTCGCAGTTTTCTTATTTCCCTTATGAAAATTGACCGCGCTTTGGAGGAACCTTTGGTTTTGGTGTTTCCTTTCAGTACACTCGATGTTTCTTGAGATGCACTATCTCAACTGTTAGCTGGATATAATTTACCTTACCCATATTCAGCAATCAAAGGGAATAGGCTCGATTACAATACACTTGACATAAATTTCCTAACTATCCTACATGTATTAAGAATTACAGATTTTTGCATTTCTAATTTCTTAAGGCTCTCATGCAAAGTTTTGGGTATAAACCCAGTCGAGGATACGATGGCAGGAACAATATCTATTTTCTCGAGGTACCACATCTGCTTGATCTCAATAGCAAGGTGTGTATTTGGACTTTTTCTCCTGGAACTTGTTCAGCACGTTGTTATTATTCGGTATGGCGACATCCGCCAGCATTGTTGTTCTGGCTCTCTTATCATAGACCACTATGTCCGGCCTATTATCAGTGATAACAGACCTATCGTACTATAATCTGATAGAGTCATTTTCCAATACGGGCGCCGGTTGATACTTGTAATATGGCTGGAAAGTATTGAGAAGTCCGTACTTGTGTGCAAGTTTCTGATGGACAATGTTGCACACTTGATTATGCATGTAAAGATAGTCCGTATTGGTCAGTTGTTCGCAGCCAGACGTAATATACCGTATAGACTCCGATCTTATATGGCATTTTCTGCACCTATCTGTTTGTAATGTTCCGTCCTTCATAATAAAGTTCTTGTGGTTGTTTGTAGCGATCACTTGGTCTTGAATGGCCGTGAGGAATCCTTCTGTTTCTGCGAATAATTCTCCTTTCATCAACCATTTGTTGGAGGCTCCTTTGTCGATGTTATTCTTAATTTATTATCGTGGACTTATGCACTATCTCAGCTGTTAGCTGGATATAATTTACCTTTCCCAGATTCAGCAATCAAAGGGAATAGGCTCGATTACAATATACTTGACATAAATTTCCTAACTATCCTACATGTATTAAGAATTACAGCTTTTTGCATTTCTATATAGATATTCTTATGCAATTCTAATTTCTATCTATCATGCAAAGTTTTGGGTATTAACCCAGTCGAGGATAAGATGACAGGAACAATATCTATTTTCTCGAGGTGCCTCATCTGCTTGATCTCAATAGCAAGGTCAGTGTATTTCGACTTTTTCTCCTGCAACTTATTCAGCACGTTGTTAATATTCGGTATGGCGACATCCACCAGCATTGCTGTTCTGGCTCTCTTATCATACACCTCTATGTCCGGCCTATTATTCGTCACCATTCTGTCAGTAACAGGCCTATCGTAGTATAATCTGATAGAGTCATTTTCCAATACGGGCGCCGGTTGATACTTGTAATATGGCTGGAAGGTGTTCAGAAGTCCGTACTTGTGTGCAAGTTTCTGGTGGATAATGTTGCACACTTGATTATGCCTGTGAAGATACTCCGTATTGGCCAGTTGTTCGCATCCGTACGTAATATGCTGGATAGTCTCCGATCTTATATGGTATTTTCTGCACTTATCTGTTTGTAATGTTCCGTCCTTCATAATAAATTTTTTGTAATTGTTTGTAGCGATCACTTGGTCTTGGATGGCGATAAGGAATCTTTCTGTTTCTGCGAATAATTCTCCTTTCATCAACCATTTGTTGGAGGCTTCTTTGTCGATGAATGGTTGATTAATCTCATGGTGATGTCGTCCATGCAATTCCTTTCTTGACCATCGCTCTTGTTTTTCAGTATCTGATAGGAATGGTAGATTCAGAAGGTCATCCCTGGTAGCAAGATTTAGAGGTGTATATCCCTTATCAGCCAACGATACCACTCTATGGAGGTTAGAAGTGAGAGCTTTTGCTGAGAAGAATTCTCCGGAATTTTTTATCTATTTGGTGTGTAAATTGACAATATCTATTAATCCGCGTCCTCCTTCTTTCCACTTCAAAGTTGTTCGTATCACAGACGATTTTGGATGATGGTTGTTGTACTTTGTCAGCATCGTTCGGGTCTGCCTTTGAATATCATCCAGTTCTGTCTTAGTCCATCTGATTATTCCAAATGAGTAAAGCAACACAGTTTTATTTCACCGTTCGGAAGTTGTGTTTCACCATCTATGACTTTCCCTCTTTGAATGTTCGGGGTCTTACATTTTTCAATCCCGAATTTCATATGAACATCTGCCGAGAACTCACTGACAGTTTTCAGCAAATCATCCAATTGCTTCTTGTTCGAAGCATATAATTTGATGTCATCCATATACAGCAGGTGGGAGATTGTATGATAATTCCTTTCTGCTCTTATCCTAAATCCGTATCCTGTTCTTAATATCATTATTATTATTATTATTGATATTAGAGTTTTTCTGTCAATTGTAAGCCTGTTGCGACACCTCAAGATGTTGTAGTATAGCAACCAAATTTTTCCCTTCTCTTTTTGAGAATTGAAAAAGGAGAAAAATTGAAAAAAGCCATTCTCGTTCCTCTCAACAGTACAACGTATCATGATTTCTTACAAAATTAATCAATATTCCATCAGTTTTCAGTCCATATTACGAAAACGATTCGAAGAAACCTAATGAATGTATTATAATATTCATCACTCATAGAAAGAGAAACGTCATGAGGATGTCATGTGAATAGCGAATCCGCATTTTGTCACTCTGCTCACTACCAAAGCTCTTCAGGAGATTTACACTATTGGCATCGTTTGAGTGACATCACCTACTACTACCTGTTGGCAGCCATACTGCGGCATCACTTTCTTTGAAAATCATTTCTTAAAATTGGAAAGAGCGTTCGCTTCGAGCCATTTTGCATGACGTTTCTTGTCACGGTTGATCTGTAATCGTGTTTTTGCCTGTCCTGGTTTTTAATGGAAATGTTAATCTGGTGTCATTATTGGAATCCCAGTATATTTTCACAGTTAAATATTCAACTGATACAGAATTAATGAAAAATTATCCTGAAAGATACGGAATATCATACCTTCTTTCTGCATTGGAGATAATTTTAAAGATTGTTGGACTCGATACTTCGAAGAAATCTGCTTTTCCCACGTTCGAGACATAATATACTCCAGATTGAGATTAATTCAAAATGAGTTTATATTTTATCCGTTAGAGCTCATCCTATTCGTAACTTGGCAATTTTATGATTATTAATAGAGGACATTAGCGATCCTAAGAAGTGGTGTTTTAAAAGTTTTATGAGAGAAGTTCGAAAAAGCGCGTTGAAAGTTGAGTTATAATTTGATAAGAAATTTAATATGCGAACATGAGACGGAATGGTCCAATCAAGTTATGTTCTAGAAGTGTGATTTTGTAATCTACGACATTTCAGTTTCAGAACCTCGATTCCGGTGCATAATTTTATTTTTATGTGTTGTGCAGCTCATAAAACACAATTAGGTCTCAATTTTGCAAATTCTGTTCTGTCATAAAATTGTGCATGTTGACATAAATTTAAGGAACGATTGTATGGAAAATTGACAACATAAACATTGCAGTTTTATAGAGTAAGGAGTTAATACTTCACTTATTATTCTTTGGATTTTAATTTTCTTGGAATCATTTTTCAGAATAGTTTAGTTTGTAACTAGGTTAGGATGGAAAATTCGATATTAGTCGAAAAGTATAGAATTTTTCACTTTTACCGAGTAACATCCTGTATTTTCTCCACGACCAAAGTATAAATCAGACAAAGACAAATAAATTAAATCTGAGACATAAAAACAATTTATTTATTGAGAAATTTGTATTTACATTCTATTAATATTAATATTGGTAGTATTTGAACAGTTATTGAAATTAAAAATGAGTACATTGGACACATTTCCAGATATATTTTTCAGAACGGACTGATTATTCGATGTAGATTGAACATCGTGTAACTTGAAGAACTGGAAGATGAAGGGATGGTTGCTGCCGAATTATCTCCATTAGTTGACGAGACTGATTGATTCGCGATATTCATTCGATTTTGTCTTTTTAGTGTTGTAATATCCGCAACTGCATTTACTAACGTTATCGCTGAAGTACGGAATTACGGTATGAGTGGAAGAGCTCTGTGGATTTTTAGGTCTTATCTACAGGATAGAACACAAATTGTATCATGGAATGGAAATGTTTCAAGGGAAATAGAAATTATACATGGAGTTCCGCAGGGCTCAATTTTGGGTCCCGAGCTATTTTTTATATATATTATTGACTTGTCATCGACCTCAATATGCCGAGAAACATGTATTTATGCCGATGATACAAACCTTTTGAATATGACTCCAACAGACAGTGAGCTAGACTATAAGGTGGCCGAGGCCCTAGACGCAGCAAATGAGTGGTTTTCGGCGAATGGACTGAGACTACACCGAGAAAAAACACAGAGAATCAAGTTCCAAGTGAATAGAAGGGAGGAGAATACCATTAATCTGTTAGGCATTGTTATCGACGATGCTCTTACCTGGAAAAGCTGTATAGATTTTATATCGAAAAGGTTCTCTACAGCTCCGTTTTTCATCCGCCGAGTAAAGGAAATAGCTAATCAGAATATCTGTAGATTGGCGTACTTCACAAATATTCATACCATAGCTTCTTATGGGATTGTATTGTGGGAACATTGCACGGGGGTCAGTAGGATACTGCTAAAACTGAAAGAGGCTATAAGAATAATTTGTGGTGTTTCCAGAGCGACGAGTTGTAGAGAATTGTTTAAATCTCAAAAGATACCATTGTGTCCGTTTATATACTCACCTGCCCCAAATACGTCTACAGTAAGAAAAGCAATAATGAATTCCATCTCAATTCTGACTTTCATCCATATAATACAAGGGCTAAAAATCAAATATCCTTGCCACACCATCGTATTAAGAGAACTCAGCTGAGAGCGAATTATCTTGGAATAAAGTTCTACAATAAACTTCCAGACAGACTGAAAATCTTGCCAGAAATTGAATTTACCAGTGAGATTAGAAAATTCCTACTTTTTACACAACAGAAGAGTTTTTGAATTATTAGTTTTAAATGCCTCTATTTTAATATTATTGTTTGTGACATATTCATTGTCAACATATATCTTTGTGAAATTTTTGACTAGATGTCACTGTATGTATAGTTTATTTCCGATCAAATTGATAGGAATTTTTTCCCTGACATGCCATGTAATTATTTTGGTGGTAAATCTATGAAGAAAAAACAGTGGCCAGTATATTCTTCTGGATTGTTTAGACTCAGAAATGTGGCAATATGATTAGGCATATTACCGAGATTATTTATTCGAATTAGTCATCGTGTACATTTTTTTCGAAAATTAATGAAGAACATTTCAGATAAAATAGTACAAGGTGTCAGAACCCAATATTTCTTCATTGTGAACTGTCTTGGTTTTTGTTTTTGTATTAGGTTAATTTTTGTAACAAGCCGCTAAAACACCAATGACAAGGGCGACCTACAAATATAAACTAAATGAATTATAATAGTTTAACCTTTGTAGCTGAATATCTCCCCCAAAGAGCACTATCTAAATATTGTTTTATATTTTCTTTTGTGACAATCTTAGATTTCTTATTAACATCGTTTTAAAAATGATTTCGATTATTTATATTTTGAAATATCGTGCCATGTCCGGTCAAGTTAGGCCAAATAATCAGAGTGAAGATACATAAAATACCATCCAGCTGAAAATCCTGGAAATAGTTCCAAACATGATTAAAAACAACATTTAATTAACGGTTTTCACTTTCGTAAAAAAAATTTTATTCGAGGTCAAAGGTCAAGAAAATGGGTTCTTTGCGATTTGCACCAAAACGGTAAATTTTATCGCAAAATTACCTAGGACAAATATTGTAGTACATAGAATTCTCGATACAAAATTACAATTAAATTTTTAACTAAGAGCCACCATTTCTGAAATCTAACAAATCTAACGATTTAAAAAGTTGTGATCGATATAAGATGCATAAGTACGCCACGTATATACATCTCTGAAGTTGTAGCACAAGTAGAATGATTTTTCTATTTTTATTGTTACTTACTTAACTTTCACATTTTTCTCCTGCACATTTCATGCGCTGACTCAAGCATTGTGCTATCGCACAGATCTGAATTTTTACGTCTTTTTCATACAGCACTTACCACGCTTGTGCTTCATTCTCTTGTTTTCATATCGATCCCATTCTTAGACTTTGGCTGCCGTCCCTTCTTTCCTTGAATTTTAGAAAATCTCTCTTCGTTATTCTTCCTCATATATTCTTATTGCGCTTCTCATATTCCTAGATCATTTTCCGCCTTTATCTTTGGTTCTTTCACACTACTACGTAGTACTTTTCTTCCGTACTCATTATCTGTCTTTCTTACCTCTTTTTCCTTTTGCCTTATTCTGCCATTTTTCCTCTGAGAATTTTAACCTATATTTTCTTTCGCTCTGTCGTTTCGCCAATAACTTCCGCTCTTTCCTGTAGTTCTTTCCTCCCGAACTCTCTTGAAGCCTTTCCTTCTGTCTATCGATATCTTGTCAAGTCCGGTCAAGTTAGGCCGAATAATCAGAGTGAAGATACATGAATTACCATCCAGCTGAAAATCCTGGAAATAGTTCCAAACATGATTAAAAACAACATTTAATTATTCCGAAACGTTTTTCACTTTCGTAAAAAAAAATTATTCGAGGTCAAAGGTCAAGAAGATGGGTTCTTTGCAATTTGCACCAAAACGGTAAATTTTATCGCAAAATTACCTAAGATAAATATTGCAGTATATAGAATTTTCCATACAAAATTATAATTACATTTTCAACTAAGAGCCACCATTTCTGAAATCTAACAAATCTAACGATTTAAAATGTTGTAATCGATATAAGATGCATAAGTACGCCACGCATATACATCTCTGAAGTTGTAGCACAAGTAGAATGATTTTTCTATTTTTATTGTTACTTAATTAACTTTCACATTTTTCTCCTGCACATTTCATGCGCTGACTCAAGCATTGTGCTATCGCTAGATCTAAATTCTTACGTCTTTTTCATACAGCACTTACCACGCTTGTGCTTCATTCTCTTGTTTTCATATCGATCCCATTCTTAGACTTTGCCTGCCGTCCCTTCTTTCCTTGAATTTCAGACAATCTATCTTCGTTATTCTTCCTCATATGTTCTTATTGCGCTTCTCATATTCCTAGATCATTTTCCGCTTTTACCTTTGGTTCTTTCACACTACTACGAAGTACTCTTTTTCCGTACTCATTCTCTGCCTTTCTTACCCCTTCAAAGTCCTTTATCACCAGTCATATCTGTTTCACCTCCTTTTGCCTTATCTTGCCACTTTTTCCACTGAGAATATTAACCTACATTTTCTTTTGCTCTGGCGCTTCGACAATAACTTCCGCTCCTTCCTGTAGTTCTTTCCTCCCTGAAGCCTTTCCTTCTGCTCGCATCTCCTTATCTCGACTAATGCAATTATTTCTGAGCTCTTCTCCTGAACAATACCCTCTGTATTTCTCTCGTATTTCTTTTTCGCATTATTATCTCTAGCTCCAGTTCCTCTTTTCCTCGTTTACTCTCTTCTGCATTTTCCTTCCATATTTATAGCATATCTATCTAACCTATCTTCCTCCCAAACTCTGGTTCGGCATTTTTGTCTCATTTTATTCATCGGAATATTCCTCTGAAGCACTTTCCTTAGATTTTCAGAAAGCACTCACCTTTTACATTCTTCTCCTGCACATTGCCTGCCCTTTCTTGAGCATTGCTATCGCACAGATCTAAACTCCTACGTCTTTTTCATACAGCACTTTCCATGCTAACCTAACCTACATTTTCTTTTGCTCTGTCGTTTCGACAATAACTTCCGCTCTTTCCTGTAGTTCTTTCCTCCCTGAAGCGTTTCCTTCTGCTCGCATCTCCTTATCTCGACTAACGCATTTATTTCTGAGCTCTTCTCCTGAACAATACCCTCTGCCTTCCTCTCGTATTTCTTTTTCGCACTATTATCTCTAGCTCTAGTTCCTCTTTTTGCTCGTTTACTCTCTTCTGCACTTCTACCGCATTTATCTTCCATATTTATAGCATATCCATCTATTCTATCTTCCTCCCAAACTCTGGTTCGGCATTTTTGTCTCATTTTATTCATCGGAATATTCCTCTGAAGCACTTTCCTTAGATTTTCAGAAAGCACTCACCTTTTACATTCTTCTCCTGCACATTGCCTGCCCTTCTCGAGCATTGCTATCGCACAGATCTAAACTCCTACGTCTTTTTCATATAGCACTTTCCACGCTTGAGTTTCTGTCTCTTGTTTTCATATCTTCCCTCTCTTAGATGTTGGATGACATCCATTCTTTCCTTGATTTACACACAATCTATCTTCGTTATTCTTCCTCATAAATTCTTATTGCGCTTCTCTAATTCCTAGATCATTTTCCGCCTTTATCTTCGGTTCTTACTTTCACACTTCTCCGAAGAACTTTTCTTCCGTACTCATTATCTGTCTTTCGTACCCCTTCAAAGTCTCTTATCACGAGTCATATATCTTTCATCTTCCTTTTGCCTTAACTTATCACTTTTTCCACCGAGAACTTTAACTTACAATTTCTTTCGTTTGTCGTTTCGCCAATTACTTCCGCTCTTTCTAGTAATTCTTTCCTCCCGAACTCTCTTGAAGCCTTTCCTTCCGCTCGCATCTCCTCATCTCGACTAACGCATTCATTTCTGCACTCTTCTCCTGTACAATACCATCTAGCCTTTTTCTCGCATTTCACTTTCACACTATTATCTCCAGGTCCAGTTCCTTATTTTCCTCGTTTACTCTCTTCTGCACTCCTCCCAAATTTTTGTTCCATATTTAATGCATACCACTTCGTCCCAAACTCTCAATTGTCATTTTTCTCTCACTAACTATCGGGATTTTTTTTCTGGAGTACTTTGCTGAAATTTTTACAACGAACTCACATTTTACATTAAAAATTAAATGTGCGGGTCGATAAGAACATCTGTGCGGGTGGAATAGCCCCTCCCCTTGTCGCGCGTTAACCCTGCCGGTCATGTGACCAGGAGCTCAGTTCTCAATAAATCTGAAAGCTTTAAGAGCCAAGCGAATAGGACCGAATTTGAAATTTAATTTCAATATCGCTAAGTCTTTGTGAGGATGGAGTTTGTTTCTAATTTGAAAAGGAAAAAAATTGAGTGGACAATTCAGGGAAATAATTGCGAAGGTCATTCGTTTCATGAAACGAGAAGGAATGCAGAATGAAATCGTGTGGAAGTAGCTGATCTCTCCCTCCCCCGCATTTCGCTCGCAATTATCAATGTGGATTTATCGTCCCTAGGTCATCGTTTGATTCACTTAAGCAAAATGGAATGATAGATACAGAAAATTGCCCACTTTTCGACACCAAATGCAGCTTACGCTCGAGAGGCGTAACGCTAGCAATGACCATACACAAATCCATACTAGCAAATAAGGCTTGAAATTTAATGAGTTTCAAATAAATTTCTTCAATCAACAAAATTTCCAACAATTTTTAAAATTCTACTTTTGGTAGAACTTGAACGTTTTCAAGAACGGTATATAACATTCGATGTTTAAGCGTTGTTTCCTCCTGTCTTTCCAATTCGAACATCCATAATACAAAAATGTATACGTTAGAATGAATAATATGAAAATTATTCCAAGCTAACATAACTTCTAGTCATTCCTTATTCTAGAAAAATCTGCTCAAGGATGAGCCGAAATGAAGAATCACGAGGTTTATTCACCCCAACAAGACGATTTAAATCCCAATTTGAGTCGCGCCACTGGTAATGTGCTTCACTTTTTCAAGGAAGCTGCCGCAGACAAGTCCTACTAAATCGTCGTCGCACTGCTGTAACATTAGATATATAGAGAAGTCTGTAACGAACGATCTTTCTACCTGCAGTCTCAATGATTTTCTTCATGAAGAGCTTCTGAAAAGTTCTTGTTTATTATTTTCAAGCACTAATTAAAAGATTAACTGTTACAGATTAATTCGTCGCCTAGGATGATTTTTTGTGAGAGTTTTATGATGGGGAAACCAGCCGATTTTTTGTTGCGGAACATCAACTTTGATTAGGTGGATTCAGTGCCGCACACAGGAGTCCAGGGCGCTAACCCCTATGAATCCTCAGCGACAGCTCCATTAGTCACTGCAACTCAACGATTCAAATAGAGAAAACAAGAAGTATAATGAAGAGGACGGCATTTAGTTTCTGGTCTAACAGATCTTCGTAAATCACAAGTTGAAGATACCTAATTAACATTATGAGGATTGCGAATATTATTGCGTAAAAAAATATCACTATTTAAGATGGAAAAGTTTATTCAACTTTCTGGCTATTTACATCATCAGACAAGTATGAGTTTGAAACTAAAATACAAAGTTAGCAATTTTTTATATACCGGATGTAACTGAAACTAGGGTCACTTCTATAACTATTTTTCTATTTGGAATATTTTGATGAAATTTGGGAATCGGATAGAAGACAACATTTTCAATTAACTAACGCTAATATGTTTGACATTTCGTTTTCGATTATGCCGGAAACGATACCAACTTTTGATTTTCGAATGGGACGCCCTATACTTTTTTGCTTATTTTAATTGTTCATCCCATCCTACGATCTTTTGACATATTGTTGGAAGAAAAACAAAACAATCTTTTTTTGCAATTTTCATATTTCTCATATGGCTCAGCTAAACATCCCCTATCATGAAAATACAAGATTGTATCTAAAAATTGCTCATTTTTTACGGGGCGTCGAAGTTTTGAATTTCAGTTTTTCCTCAAAAAGTAGGTTTTCTTCTGGGACAACCATATCAGGCCAAGCGGGTTGGTAGAAGTAGTATTTTTTATGTTTTCTTTAATTTAGTTGAACAGATCATTGGAGTCTATATCCTTATTACCCTGATCTGCCAGTCGCTCTCCAAAAATAGAACAATGTTTTAAAAGATCGCTGTCACTTAATTTGAATATGTCGCTAAAAAATCCGAAAATATTATCATACTCATTTAATAAGTCGAATCGGTTTCTTAGAGAGCTTATAGTTCGACCTATAATTTTCAAGAAAAAACAAATTTTTAAAGCGGTTTTTGGATCATGACGGGTCTCATCTCGGTGTTCATAGTCAAACAGTTTCAGTTTAAATTTCCTCATAACCGTTGATAATGGTGGAAAGTCTTCTTCAATTTCGAGAGATGATGCTACTTCTTTCGCTTGCACAAAAATTTCTTGAAACGATTGGTCAGATCTATATTGCTAGAAGTGATCAACTAAATTTTTTTGGGTAGGTTTGGCATACTTTAATATTAATTCTAGCACTTTGCATTTGTTTGCTGACAATATTTATATGAAATAAAACGTCATGTCAAATAATAATTCCACAAATAAATTGAAAACTTTGTACAGACGTTAAGAGGAAAGCTTTATGTCCTGCATCAATGTGAAAGAAATTATCTTCAGCCACTTCTAGAAGACTTTCGAAAACCTTAATTAAATAAACTTTAAGGGGCTTTATTGCGTCAATTCTGCTGGACCATCTTGTCTCACTTAGAGGCTTTAAACTTAACCCGGGGACATTTTTTCTGAAAACATACCACCTTTTTGTGGATGTCGAAAAAAAATCATATAACTCTTGCACAAGATTAAAAAAGTTTATTGTAACACCTGAAGAAGCGTCATTTACTGTTAAGTTTAAAGTATGAGCCGCACAAGGTACAAAGAGGGCTTACGGATTCGCATCAAGAATGCGTTTTTGAAGCTCAACATGTTTTCCCTGCATATTTGTCCCATTATCATAATCTTGTCCCTAATGTGTTTCAATTCTAAATTAAATTTTTTCAAATTTTCTTTCACAAATGTATATATCCCTTCTCCTGAAGAGTCCAGTATTGGATGAAACGCAATGAAACTTTCCTTAACTTCAACCTTTTTTGAAGTGGTGTTAAGGACAACATACCTCAGAACAAGACTAATTTGCTCAGTATGACTAGTGTCTGGCGTACAATCTAGTATTATTGAAAAATATTTTGAACTGCGAACCATTTCTAAAATATTATTTCTTACTTTGGACGAAGATAATTCAATTATTTCATTCTGTATTTGCACGCCTAAATAATGTGTCATTTTAACAGATGTTTTTTGGGAGTTATACACTCGGCTAAAGTGCTGTCTCATCACGGAATCAAAAAAGGCAATCATCTCAACATGCTTTTAGAAAATTTCCATTACCATGTTCGAAAAGCAATCGAGGAGACCTCGAAATGCCAAGCATTGTGTATATAAATACTTAACAATCGCAATAATTCTTTCCAACACGTCTCGTCAATATTTATTCTCCTTTTCTAAAATCCGCAGATGATGAGCACTAACAGTCATAGATGTCTCCAACATTTTTTTTAAATTTACCCAAGTATTTAACTGTTGGGTAAAATTGACGTTTCGTGTCTCTTAGTTAGCAAAGACAAGTGTTGCCAATCAGTTACTCCCTTTGTATCACAAAAAGCGTTAGGAGTTTTACATTTACAAAACAACTTACAACAAAAACAAAATACAGAATCCTTAGAAATAGAGTAAATAGGCCAAGCCCTTTCGACTTTTTCTCCATTTGCTAGATTTCTTTCAAAGTATTTGCACGAAAACTTTCTCTTATCTTCATTACTAGGAAAGCTAAAACTGATGTCTATCAAGGGCGGACCACGTTTAACCAATATTCAAGCCATCTCATTGATGATTTTCTCGGGCCTCAAACCGGGGTAGGACGGAATTATATCGATACTAGCCTCATTACATCCTTCATCGAAAGTGTCACTTGCAGCAGGTATTTTGGTAGCTGACATTACCGAACTTTTTACGCAAGCTGAATTACCTGAAGTGGATTGTTCAAGTGCTGTAGACGAGGATGGTGTCATCGCTTCATCGGGCTCTGCATCAGTAGAAGCTGTTTTGCACTAACATCGATAGTCTCCGTGGAATCTAGATTGTTTTGCAAGAAATGCTTTCAAGATCCAACTATTTTTCCCCTTTCTTGTAGTCTCAGTTTCTTTTGCTCGCGAAACTTCGCACCTGAAGGTCTCTTTCTTTTATCCTGAAAAAACAAATGAATAATCAGTTCTCATGGGAATTAGGAATTAACTTCTAGAGTAACCACAATAATAAGCACCATGTGGGTAGGGTAGGAAATATCTTCAAAAAGTTAACTAAGTAGCCAATAGTTTTTAACCCTTAATAGGACAGATGATTATTAAGTAAGATATGGCCGATTAAAGTTTGCATATTTGAGTAAAAAGCAATTGTTCGAGCCCTTTCAGCTTAAATCCTTTCAAAAATAAAGGCAAAATAGATATTGAACTAATTTGATCTTATATCCCTCAAAAACCCTACAAAATGCTTTTTAAAAAGAACAATAGCAATAAAAACTAAGAGAATTATGGATAAAACCAGTTACTTTTTAAACTCGTACACGACATTTCAATTAATAAATAGATATTTGCCTAAAAAAAATAATTATAACCAGTATCCTATGAAGGGATAATGTTGATAGTATAAAGTAGGAAACACCTTTTTATAAAAAATCAAGCCGTTGAAATTGCAATCAGCAGGTATTCGGCACTTAATTTAAAAAAAAAGTAGTGAACAAAATATTACACAACACAACACCACACTTGGCAAAATAAAAATAACTTTATATGTAAAAATTAATAGGAATACTTGTGTTCATTCACTTGTTGCACGGTCCAGTGAACTAACTGATTTAAAAACGCCAGTGGCGATGCATCGCTTTTAAAGCGCTCCAGGCGTTATTCATGTCTGAACAGGAAAAATTAAGAAACTGCCGCCTGACATGTTCTCGCAACATTGGAATCGGCAGTAACTGGATGATATACTAATGAAATTTCGTGTGTATTTATAGCTAATCCTATTTAATTTCTCAACTTTTATTTTAATATTTTTTTGGACCGTGGGTTTTGGCGCCCCTAAAGGATGGCGCCCGTGTGCATTGCACACTTTTCACATATGGTTGCGGAGGCTCTATCAGAACCATGTGTACATAAGGAATAATTAGTTGCTAATATGAAAATCATTCACCATATTTTTTCATCACAGCTCGTATGTTATTCCTTTATTTTATTCACATATTACATGCCCCCAAATCCTACGAAATATATTCACTTATGATATTAAACATAAAATTCTTCATTTCGTTGCAATTTGTAATCTACATAACATTCCAGCAACGCCATTAGGTTCTCAAATATCGTTATTACATCCTTCAGTGAAAGACTAGGACATCCGAGGAATGCTTAAATATGCCTTTTTACGCCCGAATCCGAATGGTACGCACTAATGGTTTTCTGCGGGGACATAAAGCTCTTATACCTCAAATCTTGGCAGTTTCCGGAATGGTGTAAAGAATTATTGTGCCATCCATCCACTCGTTATTCACAACGTGAAACAACTGTACATCAAAATAACACGGAAATCACCTTTTATCGCATTTTCAGACGAAGTCGCTTGCATATTCCCTCACGAGAATAGTTTGAATACTTGGATTTCCCACTGGCTGAATTATGGACGAATAAAAGGGCACTCATACATGCTGTAAAATCTTTTTATGGAATATTTGAGCAGAGTTTATTTGAAAATGTTTATGTTTTGATTAGTTTTCCTAGTGATGCTCTTTCGTTCATGATCTATTTATATAAAATTAATGAAATTTACCTTTTCATGCTTTAATTCTTTCAGTGAGCAAATAGTTTTTTCCAGAGGAAACAGATGCTGTGGATTCTGCACTTCATAAAATGAATAGAAACCCCCTCTGAATTACTCGATCAATATACTGGGTGATTCACCAGTGGATCAGTGCTCTGTAGCTCGTACAATCTTGAAGATTTCATTTCTGTTCGAACGGTATTATATTTTGAAAGTAAGAATCTACTTCAGCAATTTATTTTGCAGTAAACAGGGTGTCCCAATTTTCTATAAGAAAAATCTTGGGTGGTTTTTCAGATTGGAAGACCACTTTTTTGTTCAAGCTTCAGGAGCAGCATAAACTCAGCTATAATATCTTTAAGTAATAATTCTTTTGGTGAGTATTTTCGTCACAAATTTTTTTTTCTGTAAAAATTCATGAAAATAGGCTCTCACATCATCGCATGCTCCTTCGGCCAGAGAGGATGAATACTTTTTCCTTTCGTTTTCTTATTGCCCAAGGATAGCTTCATTGATGAATTGAAATAGATTATCCTCATTTTATACAGGAGTGACTCAAAAAAATTATTGAATATTGAAATTTTAATTTTAATTTTCGTAATTAAAAATATCATATCTTGATTTTTCAAATGGAACCCTGTATTTTCTTATTCATGTCAACGCATAAAATATTGTGCTATATTTTTGCAGAAGTAACCTTATCTTTATCTTCGATCATTTTCGAAATATTCGATTATTTGTAAAAATTTTTGGAGAAAATTCTACAATCCGTATCAAACTCATCAACATGCATCATTATTTGCACAGAAGTTTTTTTCTGTAAGGATTCAAGTAGTGAAAAATGAAACGTAAACAAGATAATTCTTTTAACGAATGAGGAAATCAAGATGATTAAAACTTAAATCGAGGTATGTGTTGACATTTTTTTATTTGTGCCTTTTGTCAGGTGTCCGGACATATCATATTCTACATTTTTCCTGGTGAACTTATCAGTATTTCGTTATTAAACATTGTTAAAGTGAGGTGTGAACCCAATTTCCTCAATTGACTGCCATGAAGTTCTCCAAAGAAGAAATGGTTGATATGATTTTTATTCTGGGTGAGTGTGATAGAAATTCTTTGTTGGCAAATAGAGTTTATGCACAATGGTTTCCTGATAAGAGGCATCCTGATGCAAGATGCTTTGAAAAACTTCTAATTAGATTTATCGAAACGTGTAATATCGCTTACAGAAACATGAAAAACCTAAAACTGCTACAGCTGAAGACTACCAGTCATCAGTTTTGTTGACAGTGTCAGAGGACCCATATAAAAGCCAAAGAGAGATTTCTCAGTTAACAGATATAAGTCAAACTTCTGTTCAGAGAATCTTGAAAGTGAATAAATTTCATGCAAATCTTGTACAGCTGCACCAAGAACTGAACAATCAAGACTATGAAAATCGAATCAATTTTTGCAATTGACCAAGTGAAAAGTAGGGGAAAATCCTAATATGTTTAGCAGAGTTCTTCTCTTAGACGAGGCAACTTTCCACAAGAATGGGCTTGTTAACAGGCTCAACTTTCATTATTACGCCATGGAAAATCTACACCTCATGAGAGAAATAGATCACTAGCATCGTTGGTCCTTGAATGTATAGGCCGCTATAGTAGATGGATATCTAATTGGGCAGCGTTTTTTCGACGGGTACCTCAATAGTAAAATGTATTTAGTTTTTCTGGAAAATCATCTACCAGTGTTACTTGCCGATGTACCAGAGCATATAAGACAAGATTTGTGTTTTCAACAGGATGGATCTATGGCACATTACTCACATCAGGTTAGGGTGCATTTGAATCATGTATTTCCAAACAAGAAAATATTGACAAATGTCATCATTCAACAGTTTTATTCATAGATTGATTAACATTCCGTTATCATCAGAAAATTTCAACAAAGAATTAAATTTGATTGAACAAATTGCCTAAACTAATGGTTACAATCCAAAACTAATAAATAATATTTTAAATAAAAAACAAAGTAGAATCGCATTGAATAAAGTTTACCCTGTCTATAAATGGGAACAAAAATTCAACACCTTAACCTACGTTGGCATTACAAGTGAAAAACTGAAATCATTCTTGAGTAGCAATTATTTCAACATAGCTTTCCAAACTAGCAAAAGTTTAGGCAAATATATAAAAATAATGAAACCAAATCAGTTAAAACATTAAATCAGGTGTTTATAGATTGAATTGCAATGACTGTGATAATTTCTACCTTGGTAGAACACATAGAAATTTTAATACTAAAATATCGGAACATAAACGCAGTTTTTCAAATAAAAAATCAGATTCAAATTACGCGAATCATCTCCTAGAAAATAGTCACTATTTCGACCGACAGTTTGAAATTTTGCATACAAATAATAAATATTGGAAGGTAGATCTTTGGGAAACTTTAGAAATCAACAAACACAAACACTCAGGTAGACTCATCAATGAACAAGTCGATTTAAGCCCTTCACCTCTATTGAATCTCTTCGGGGAGCAAGCTACTACTTAATTTTATTGGATATACCTGTCGTCAATGACCACTTTAGAAGGAGCAGCCCAATAAGCTTTCAATTACTTAAGAACAATTGTATTAATAATCTCATTCTTATCTTCTTATTTTACAGTCATTCGTCTGAAGTAGATACGGCGTAGTGAAACGCGTTACGAATCACATTTATTAAGTAAGATTCCTAAAAACACATTACTTGTTTTTTATTATTGATAATGGAATTTTACCAAGTAAAAGCCTCCCAAATTCAAAAAATTAATTACGTGGTCGTATAGAGAATCAAATGACCTATTCAAAATGGTATCGCACGACCTCTTTCCCTATTCAAAAATTTGGATTGAAAGCTGCCTGGTGTAGTGGGACAATGAAACAAATGTAATGTAACAAAAAATATCCTCCAATCTAAAATCGATCTGAACCAGGAAATTTATAGAAGAATCAAATCATGTGACTTATTTAGAATGGTTATTCTCATTAACACGCAGTGTATTTCGATTATCTTTATATTAAACAGAATATTGAAATACTTTTGTTTGAAAAACTTCAAGCTCTCATTTCAAAATAAATATATGGATTAGCTACGTAACAGTTACACATAAAAAAAATGATCAATAGAGAGAAACGAATTCGAACCTCCTGAAAGCATATTCGAATAAAAACCATATTCTATTTCCAATAAATGACAGCTGGAGTTACCGAAGTTGACCAGTAACAAGAAAATTACCCTTTTTTGTGGATTTTGCCCTCGGTATGTTATTCATTTCCAATGCAGCATTCAATCATTTTTCTGTGATAAATCTGAAGCAGATGGTGCCTTCGATATTACCGTCGCATATACGAGCTAAAATACAGTGTCCCCAACGTATCAATCTTTTATTTATTCATTTGCTACAACTTTGATACGCCATAGTCAACAGGTTGTAAAGCTCATGATGCTTTTTCTTCGAAAAAGATTGCTTGGAAATAATTCATGAACCTATAAAAATGACGGAATTTCCAATATATAGAAAGCTAGTCTAGTTAATCTAACCTACCTCTACCGAATTTGATGCTGTTAAAAATATACATTTCTAGATTTCAATTTATTCCGACGATTTTGCCTTGACATAAATATTCTGTCAAAATCTCAATAGATATCTTGTTTTTTGTACAGGATACATTCTGTATACCGAAAATTCTTAGTCAGAAAATGTCATTCAGTTTAAGAGTTCTGCAGTGAAATGTTTTCATAGCAAAGAAAATAAATTATGCCTTGAATATTTATATTTTTAGTATGCAATTGAGATGATCCTATTTTTTTTTAATTCAAAATGATAAAATTCATCAATTTAGTTTGTTACAAACATTGAACTAGTATCGCTTCGTGGTTCATTTCTTTGAAGAAAGTGGTACTATCGACTGTCGAAATATCTACGCTGAATGCAAGCCAATAACATGATCGTTGAGTCAATAACAATGACAAAAATTGTAGAAAACGTTTGGAGGTAAATCGAAAATGAATCATATCTTGAAAATATCTAATACAGGCGAGTTCAACTAGCTCAGTTGGCGATCACGCCCAAAACCTGACAATTTTCAATGAATATTAGCCACTTAAATACGATCCTATGCAACAGAATTTTCAACGATTCCAGGTAAATTCAGTATTGAAATAAACAAAACATATTTATAATAAACTTATATTCAGCAAAAACATTTCACTTTGCTTAAGTTTGATATTCTACAAGCATATTATATTGCATCTTTATTTTTGAATGAATATTAGCCACTTAAATACGATCCTATGCAACAGAATGTCCTATGCGCAAAACTCCAGGTGTTCCTGCAAGAATGGAGTATGATGGAGCGTCTAGCCCAGATGAAAGTGATATTGTCGGTATGTTCGCGAAGTTTTTTTCTGGTGTCTATAGTAGTGATGTGGTGGTTCCACCTCTGTACAATTTCAATAGTACCGTTAATGCATCATCTTGTGAATTTTCTACTTCTGAGGTTTGTGAACTGTTGATGGGGCTGAAGGTGAATAGTTCTGCGGACCCGGAAGGGGTTCCATCGTACATTTCAAAAAATTGTGTCACAACTTTGGCGAAACCTTTAACTGAACTGTTCAATAACTCTTTGAAAGTGGGACTTTCCAGACTACTGGAAACATAGCTTTGTGATAGCTATCTTTAGATCTGGTGACAGATCTGTGGTTTCAAATTATAGAAAAATAGCCATACAAAAAAAAAGATGAAAAACTAGATTTACCCCCATCACATGCTCTCTCAAACTACTACCAGAATGCTGGTGGTATGAATACCAAACTAAAGCATCTCTTCAACACCATTTCACAACATACTTATGACATCGTAATAACTGAGAGTTGGCTCAGTGACTCGATATTGGATGCAGAGATCGTTCCTTCGTCATATTCAGTCTTTCGATGTGACAGAAGTGCGGCTACAAATTCAAAAGCGAGCGGCGGCGGAGTTTTTATTCTGGTTCGTTCATCCATAGAAGGTCATGTTAACAAGCAATCGGTAGACACTGTGGAGCACTTGTTTGTACTGTTAAGTTCGGAAAAGTTCAAATTCATCGTGGGCAGGACTTATATTCCTCCTAGATCAAGTGGAGCTATCTACTTCGCACACAGTCAGACAATAGAAGAGATTTCTATTGTTTATATATACTAAGTTTTGCTTGTGTGGTAATTTCAATGTTCCTGAAGCATCCTGGAGAGGAAATGAATTCGTTTTTTGTGCAGAGAGTGGTGACGCGAATTCATTGTCTGACTGCTCAAGTTTTCTTAATTTGAGTCAGGTAAATAAAATTAAGAATAGTCGTGATGTTTTGTTGGATCTTGTACTTATTGATATCGATTGTGTGAGTATCTACCCAGCAAGTGACTTAATTTTTGAGAATTCTATCAATCATACGGCATTGGAAATATCTGTACCATTTGTTCTGAGTGGAGCAGACTTGATTTATGATCTTCAACAGTTTGAATTCAAGAAAGGAGATTATATCGGACTTATTTCTGGCGTCTAGTGACTGGTCTTTTTAAGATCAAAAAGTGAATGGATGTGTCTCCAAATTTTATAATAACCTATATTAACGATTGTATCGATTCATCACCTTCAAAAGAATTACTCCTGGTATTCCAGAAGGCTGATTACACTCGTGCAGAAAAAGAAGAGGATACATAAACGCTATAAGCAGTATGGATCGAGATCAGATTATGCGAAGTTTTGCTCATTACGCTCCAAGTGCCATAAGTTAAATGAGAAATTGTATCTTACTTACATAAAGATATCGAAAATAAAATTTCATCTGATCCACAGTATTTTTGGAAATATTTGAGTTCGAAACGCAAAACTCTAGGTCTTCCTGCAAGAATGGAGTATGATGGAGCGTCTAACTCAGGAGTGATATTGTCAGTATGTTCGCGAAGTTTTTTTCCGGTGAAGTGATGTGGTGGTTCCACCTCTGTACAATTTCAATAGTACCGTTAATGCATCGTCTTGTGAATTTTCTACTTCTGAGGTTTGTGAACTGTTGATGGGACTGAAGGTGAACAGTTCTGCAAGCCCGGAAGGGGTTCGCTCGTACGTTTTGAAAAATCGTGCTACAAATTTGGCGAAAGCTTTAACTGAAATGTTCAATAACTCTTTAAAAGCAGGTTACTTTCCAGACTACTGGAAACAAAGCTTTGTAATACCTAGCTTCTAATCTGGTGACAGATCTGTGGTTTCAAATTATAGAGATACAGCAATACAGTCAACTATTCCTAAGTTGTTGGACTCCTTAGTTGGTAAATACTCATCGTTCAAGTCTATATCTGTGATTGTGCCTTAATAGCACGGTTTTATGAAGGGCAAGTCCACTGTTTCTAATTTACTTTTATATGTTGATGTAGTGATTAAATGTTCTGAGTCGGGACACCAGATGGATGCTGTGTATACAGACTTCAGTAAGGCGTTCGATCTCGTGAATCATAACTTACTGTTGGCTAAACTCTCGGCTTTGGGAGTATCTGGTCCATTCCTGGCGTGGTTGCGCAGTTTTCTTTGTGGTCGAATACAAATTGCAAAATATAAGAACTATTTCACGAGTCCTACACCAGTAACATCTTGTGTTCCTCCAGGGTCACACTTGGGTCCCATTCTATTCAATATTTTCGTTAACGACATAGCTTCCATCATTTCGACAAATTATTTATTATTTGCTGATGATGTGAAGATTTTTTCACGAATTTAATCATTGGACGATTGTGAACGTTCACAACAGCAGATATCACAGTTTTAGCCATGAGACGAGAAAATTTTTTGTATCTAAACCTTTGGAAATGCAATGTTATCACATTTTCTGGAAAAAAGAAGATATTTTATTCAAATATCGTATGAGCACTGAATTGCTTGGTAGGGTAGAGAATGTTAGAGACCTTGGTGTTCTCTTGAACAAAAAACTAAATTTGTTGTAGATATATCCCGAAAAGCCTACAAAAGCCTTGGATGTTTGATCAGAAACTGCGCATCTTTTTCAGAGTCTACCCTGGAGAGGGTTTACTGTGCGTTAGTTCGTTCTGTAATGCAATATGCCTCCCCGGTCTGGTCACCCTTTACAATATCGACTCCAATATATTAGTAAAGATACAACGCAAGTTTCTCAAATACTTGTAATATAGGCGAAGTTCACCTTCGCCTATATTCGGCATTCTGCTTAGTTGCACTATTGTGGCTCCTACGGGCTGCGTGCATGGCAGGCAGATTTGGGAACTAGCTCTTGTCAAGAGAGATTATTTATTGATCTACGGATTTTTGAATAATGCTTCCTGTCTCAAGTTTACATCTGAACGAATATGTATATATTTATAGCCCCAATAAGGCCATGGCCTCGAAAAACTGTGAAAGTAAGAAGAAAAATTGTCTCAATTCTAAGCAAACATGTCAGACTTTCAAGGTCTCCATGAGATCGCGGGTCCTGGGTAAGAATCCCGTGTCCATTATGGTGAGGGCGAAATCGGGAATAATCAAAGAAGGCTTTCTCCATAACGCTGTTCGTAATATGCATTCTCTATACTATAATAGACATTTATCAAGTTCTTCTTATCATTGATCCAAAAAATGAAAAATATATAACAAAAAATAATTCTATATTCTCAATGGAACCTTCCCATATCTATTTTATCGACACGAACAAGCGGCCCTTCTTCAATTTTTATCCATTTATTTAAGAGGTATTGTTCACGGTCAGTTCAGTGGCAGCATGCTTTTAATCAAAATTTAATTATCGGAAAACCATTAGAGGCTATATCATGTTTTGATCTACTTCACTATACACAATAGATGAAATTATGTGGAAATGTAATGTTTATGTGCTCGCGTCATCACATAGTGAGCTAGATACATAATCTTTTCCCACAGAAATGCAGCTCTGTAACAGCCGGTAATGAAAGAACACTATAAAATTTATAATTTCAGTTGTGGGATATCTTTTATGTGGTGAAAACGTGATATTTCACGAACATTTCGCATGTCATATCAAATGTATCGCAGAAGACTTAGTTATACAAAATAAACTTCACTGAAATAATAAGGGATTCACGCTTTAACTTGAAAATCAATCTGGTTGGCTTGACATGAGACATTGAGTCTAGCTTTTGTTTTCAGAATTCAAGTCGAGTTTCTTTTTCCAAAATCTTGAAACTTTAAGCCAATCTATGTCTGTCAACTCGAGTAATTTCATGTACTTGTTTCGGTATTATCGTGGAGTATATTTAATGACCTCTGAACTTTCGAAACTTCCCTCAACGTTCCAAATGTGGAATTTCAGCGGCTAATGATATCAAGTTATGGCATCGTTATTTGCAAACTGATACTACTGCAGAATTTTTCAAAACCGTTACGTAGATTTTCAGAATTTTTCCCTTATTTTGGTTGAAGTAACAGTTTTCCAAACTACTGAAGAGGATGTGTGCAAAGCATACAAAGTGGTAATATTGGAAATCAATTCCAGGAATTAAGCGTTTGAATTCATTGAGAGTGGAATTGCTATTTGTATTATCGGTTATTGTTCCTTATACTGCATTTTCTGGATTGTAAGATAGCAAAACTTGAAAAAATAATTTCGCTATTGAGCTACCGGTATGTTGACCATGAGCTGGAAGAAAATCCAAGAGAATGTAATGAAGGTTACATTTGCTATCCATAAAATAGGATAGCATAGTGATGTTGAAGGGCGATGTGAAGCGACTCCTAGTTCTCCGGAAATCACCTTGCAATCTCGATTCTTGAAAAGGGCTTGTAGAATATCACCAAATGCAGTAAAACTTAATGTATAAATTATACTTACATTTCTGTCCGCTTAGTGACGACACTACAGGGATATCCACCGGGACCGTCCGTTAAAAACATTCCAATTACAATATCAAACTGAAATTTCATACGCGGCCATAACTAGCGATTTCCAATTGGAGTGAAATATTTTCGAAGTGATGCCATTTCCGGTTATACCGGAAGTGAGTCATCACTTTGTTATTTCAAATGGCAATCTACCTTTTTCATTGTACATCTAGAACCGACATTTGGGCAAGGCATAAAATACCCAAGTTGTTGGCATTTATCTGTCAAAACTTTTGACAGATTTAATTATTTTCGTTATTAACTCGATTTTGGAGGAACATTTAAAAAAATTGTAGCTCGTAGATCTTTTGCACTACAGACACAATTTTTGCTTGGGTGGATAGGAGAAGGATCACGAAATTTTTAAGCAATCTACACATGTCAAATGTTTATTGCGTTGTTTTGTATGATTTTTTCGATTTGGTCCTTTTCAAACAGCAATAACTCAATTTTTTCAAATTGCACGTGCAAATTTTTATACCGCCATCAGATGAAGCGTCCGATTTCAGATGGAATTGTATAGGCATGTACTATACCCGTCTCTTATAGTTCCGAAATAATTTGGGAATATATTGAATTTTGATGATTTTGCAAGAACTAACAGAGAATGCTTCGAAATATTTGAATCAAGTAGCTGAACTGGCTACGCTCACCTGACAGGTGCCACTTCGTTCATTCGAATTTGATATTTCAACAAGAATTGTCGTTATTTCAGATTGAAAATATCCAAAAAATATAACACATTTGGACTAAAACTACTGATTATTCAAACGAAAATATATTTAATCTTTTTAATTCATTTTAGAATGTCAAAAAGTAGTAGGTTAGAAATCTAACCTAACCAATTTCCAAATTCACCGTCTATGAGTAAAATAAAATTTCGAATCAATTTTCTACAATTCGAATGAATAAAAATTGTAGGAATTAAGCGAAACCAATCATCGAAGATAATTACATTAATACGAATAAATGATAGCAAACATCATAAGAGAAAACTGATTTACTATCTGAATTAATGTTCAATATAGGCCCCATTTTTCTCGATACCCTTGACAGCTCGTATACGAACATGATGAGTTGCCCTCCTAGTTTCCTCAAGATTAATATTACGAAAAGCATTATGAATGCGCTCTAGTAACTCTTCTTTACTTCTTACAGGAATAAGATACACTTCACTCTTGGTTTTGAACATTTCTGTTAGCTGCCGATCTACAGATCGTGTTTTATGTGCTGGTGCACCATCCATTTGGTAATAGCAATCCCTCAGAATGTTAAGGGGTAATTCATCTAAAAAATTTGCTAGTGTTCCTCTCAAAATTTCCAGGTGTCTTTGTCCATTAAGATTTTCCTCATAAATGTGAAGAGCCAACAAATCATTCATTAAAATTGCAAAAACGTTCACGCTGAATTTATTTTAGAAATCAATAACCTCAATGAAATGTGGATTTTCTGTGGCCCAAAAATGTCGATTTCTCCTGTTGGTTATTCCAGTTGAAGTTGTTTTCAATTTTTGTAGTCTGATAAAAGAATACGGGTGCATGTTATGTTTCTTAAGGATCCTATAAATGGAAGTATAACTCAATCCAATATCCATTTATGCTGACTTAATGGACGCGTGTGGATTGGCACGAAAATACACTAGCGTATTAAGTTTATTGTCATCGTTCTCGAGAATTGGTTTTATTCTAGTTTCTATGTATTCTGTTCCTCCAAATTGCAGAAAATTGCTTCTACTCCTTCGAAATTTTGTTTTACTCATAGGCGCCAAATTTGAAAATTGGTTATGGAATTGCCTGCAAGTTCTTTCCACCACTTTTTGACATTCGCCATGAATTAAAATGAGATTAAACATATCCTCGTTTGAATAATCAGCCATTTTATTATCAATCTGGTGTTTTCCAGAAATTTCAAATTACCAACAATTCTTGTTGAAATATCAAATTCGGATGAACGAAGTGACAAGTACATTAATTTTAGGCACCTGTCAGGTGAGCGTAGCCAGTTCAGCTACTTGATTCAAATATTTCAAAGCATTCTCTGTTAGTTCTTGCGAAATCATCAAAATTCAATATATTCCCAAAATATTTCGGAACTATAAGGGATGAGTAGAGTACATGCTTATACAATTCCATCTGAAATGGCGATATAAAAATTTGCACGTGCAATTTGAAACAAATTGAGTTATTGCTGTTTGAAAAAGGCCAAATTGAAGAAATCATACAAAACAACGCAATAAACATTTGACATGTGTAATTGCTCAAAAAATTCCTTGATCCTTCTTCTATCCGCCCAAGCAAAATTGTGTCTGTAGTGCAAAAGATCTACGAGCTACAATTTTTTTTAAATGTTCCTCAAAAATCGAGTTTATAACAAAAATAATTAAATCTATTAAAAGTTTCAATAGATAAGTGCCAACAACTTGGATATTTTATGCCTTGCTCAAATGTCGGTTCTAGATGTATAATAAAAAAGGTAGACTGCCATTTGAAATAACAAAGTGATGACCCACTTCCGGTATAACCGGAAATGGTATCACTTCGAAAATATTTCACTCCAATTGGAAATCGCTAGTTATGGCCCTTAAGAAATTTCAGCTTGATATTGTTATTGTAAGTTTTTAACGGACGGTCCCGGTGGATATCCATGTATAATTAGTGTATTGCGCATATAAAGGTGATAGACTTGGTAAAGCGATGCGCAATAGTTGAGTTTCAATGTATACGATATTCGATGTAACATGGTATTCTATATTCGATATTAAATTGTGATTTATATAATAAATCTGTGAATAGAATCTCTCGTGTTTCTATCTCAAAATACCACAAAGATAAAGTGATAAGCTTTTAACAATACAGTGCAACTCTAAGATCATAGAATGTTCCACAAAAATCGAGTTTATAACAAAATAATTAAATCTGTCAAAAGTTTTGACAGATAAGTGCCAACAACTTGGGTATTTTATGCCTTGCTCAAATGTCGGTTCTAGATGTATAATAAAAAAGGTAGATTGCCATTTGAAATAACAAAGTGATGACCATTTCCGGTATAACCGGAAATATTTCACTTGATATTTTAATTGGAACTCAAAAGTTTTAAAGGACGGTCCCATTGGATATCCCTATATATAAATTTTTTCATTTTTCATATATTTTCACAAGGAATATTAAGTTTTTCACGAATTATACGAAAAACCTCTGAAAACATGATTTTATTTGAATCTATTTTACATGATATAGAAATCTATTGTAGGTTGTAGGCGACATGAATATTCTGTTAAGTGTTGTTGTTGAATATAGAAATACTTAACATTTCCTAAATGACTGCTGGTTGATTTCTTCCCTCTAACCTTTAAATCAGTAATTCCCAAAGTGGTCTATATCGACCCTCGGAGGTTTATGACAACTTTCAAGGGGTCTACGACAGCGAAAAAAAATTAGGGTGTCTATGAAATAAAAAATGGGGGTCCACAATAGTGGATCTCAACACATACACTGATAGTACCTATTTACTTACATAATACTATCTTATAATATAAAGACATATACATTATTTATAAAAGTACCTATGAATAAAAAATTTATTTCATAAGTTTAAAAAATTATGTAAGTTGTAGGATGTAGGCATTCGCTTTGTGGTCGAAATACATTTTGAACTTGTAAAAACCTGTACATAATGAAATACCAGTATCATTTTGTACGAGCGCTAACTTGCACTGACTTGTTCAATTCGTCACTCCATAAATAAGAATGTGGAACAAATACGTTTATTTGTTTCTTGAATCTTGAAAAGTAAAGTGCTAAGAAAATATTTAAAAAAATATAAACAGGTAGTTTATCACACAAATTACAGTGAATTAGTGTAATTGTTTGAGAGTGCCGGAGAAAAGTAAGTACATTATTTTTCATCAAATTTTAGTTTTGTACTTGATAAATTACGCCAATTGTGACTTCAGTTTTTAGTAGTTTAATATTCAATGATGCAGAATTCACGAGTACTTTTCAATAATTTCTTTTTGAAAGTTTTAGCAATCGGTTATTATATTTACAGTGCAATCTCCTTAATCCGAACTAATTGCTGCAAGGAGATGTTCGGATTATGGAATGTTTTCGGAAAAATCTAAAAAATTTGTTTAATATACAGCTGCTAGTGTTTATGTCTTATTTAAATAATGTTACTTTGTCCACAGATGACTGATGCCATGTCCGAATCTAAAAATAAATGTAGACAGTACAGTGTTGATCATTTGAAATTTGGCTTCATTCCATCATTGCCGGACAAACAACTGCTTATGTGCCTTTTATGCAACAAAGTTTTGGGCAATGACGCTATGAAATCATCTAAGCTGCAGGATCATCTGAGAAGATGTCACCCTGATAAAGATTTGAAATACTTTGAAACACTCTAAGATACACTTCAGAAGAGACCCACACTGGTCAAAATGTTCGCTTCGACGTCACAAAGAAACGACGCTGGTTTGCGGGCGGCTTACAATATCTCGCTACTTATAGAAAAATCCGGAAAACCGCATACTATCGGATAGAAGTTAATTTTGCCAGATGTTGAAGAGGTTTTGAAAACTGTTTCACACAAACCTGCATCTGATATCATTGAAAGAATTCCCTTGAGCAATAATACTGTTGAAAGACGTATTGATGAAATGAGTTCTGATATTGAAAGCTTCTTGTGTAATTATTTGCAAACGACCCATTTCTCTATACAACTGGACGAGTCAACTTTACCTGGTAATGCAGCATTATTATTGGCATATGTTCGTTTTGTTATGAATCAATAAATCTACGAGGAACTGCTTTGATTAAAACAAAGTCCATCTTATCAGCGTTTCTTGCCAGACTTAAACTAATGAAACAAAATATTGGACGTGGCGAATTTTCTCAATTCCCCAGTTTGTCACAGACAAACTGCCAGGAAGACGACGTTTCAGCCTACGTTCAACATTTAAATGCCTTCTATTCAGATTTTGGAACTAGGTTTGAGGATGTTTTGACCATGGTAATACCACTATTGATAATTAATCCATATGGTGAGATAGAAGAAACGAATGTCATAATACAAGGGGAACTAAGTACAAACGAAGAACTCAAGATTCAGTTTAAAAACGAATTTCAGCAATTCTGGCTGCAAAACAACATACCCGTTACTTATCCCGTATTATGGAATATAGCGAGGAAATTTTTTATTTCCTTTCCATCGTCATACTTAGTGGAAAGATGGTTCAGCGCTGTTGCCAATCTCCTAACGAAAAAAAGAAACAGACTGGGCATCATTAGCCGAGGAGATTTAAGATTAACCCTTACAAATATGATGCCAAATGTTGATAATTTATTATTAAAGCATCATGTTCATCCTTCTCACTCAAAATATTTACTCATTGCATAGTTTATTTAATATTACTTATATTTTATATAACAGATACAAAATTTTATTTTGACTAGTTTTAAATTAAATCCAATTAATAAATGTATAAATTAACATGTATTGTCACTTTAAGTTTTGACACTAAACTCACTACAGTTAGAAATTTACAAAAAATTAATATCAGGTAAGAAGGGGTCTGCCCAAACCCGAAAAACATGGCAAAGGGTCTACGACACAAAAAGTTCTGGAACCTATGCTTTAAATTAACCAAAATCCCTCGCGGAGCTTCTTATATCTACTTGTTACACTACAAAACGAATTGAGCGGATCGAAAATACTATGTTTTGAAATGTGTGTCGCAGCTAAATCTGCTTGACTAGAGATACTACATACCTCTATTGCTGTACAGGTAAAGTACAAGCGATTAGCAAGTGAACCTATCTTCATGCTGTTGAAGTATCAAGCTCTCAAGCCGTTTGGAAAAGCTCAATGTCAAATCAAGATTCTGGATTGCAAAATCAAGTTAAGACAAATCTTTTATTTTACAAAAGCTTGAATTTCAAGTCAAGTCAAGCTTTTCGAAGATCTTCCAGCTACTTTGTAGCGTGCTTAGTGGCCGCTAATACTTTAACTGAATAACCTTTGTATTAACACGGTGCAAGTTTAACACAGTGCAATTAACTTTGATTCTATGATTTCATGAAGAATCCCCTCTACCATCGGCAACTATCGAAGAATAACAACTGAGAGAACACCGGAGTTCATTCATTTCCTTTGAAGACTTCGCTGAAGCCACTGGAATATAATTAATCATAATAATTTGTGAATTGTGTAATAACCCTCTAAAATAAAAGGGTAAGTAATAATCCATTGTCATCCGCTTTATTTGAATATTGAGCAAATATTAAATTAATACCTATATCCGTCGCACAACTGATTGATTATTATTATTATTTTCAATTTCCTCTTTAAATCAATGTTGTCAACATGTGCATAGATTTCTGAATATCCATCCTCGATAATCTTATATTCTCTTTAGGTCACATTCACTTACAGCATGGCTCTATGGTTTTACGATCTCGATTCTTAATTTTCATATAGGAATATTTTACTGCTATGTTCATTTCCTTTCAGCATAACCCAACATCGCTTCTTCATTATTTTTTCATTCCTTTCATATTCATCTTATATTTTTCTGCTTATTAACTTCATTCATCACTTGTTGACCTCTCTTCGGCTTTATATGAATGGCCTAGAAAATAAGTGATATTTTTTCATGATGATATCTAGATTTTATTTTCATTATTGATTTGCAAGTCTGGTGTGTTCAATCATCATTTTATTTTCTTACAATATGTATATCTATATATTTATCTAGGCTATTTTTCATTTTTCATTTTTAAAATCATTCAAACTTCAAATAAATGCAGAGGAGAGGTCACTTGTACTTATCATGAGCACATAGGATATATGAAAACTTTTACAGTTTTCTGGGGAGGACAACAACAGCTTTATTTTTTCAGGAGAGGACAAAACAAAAGCTATATTGTTTTTGGAGAGGACAAAATAACAGCTTTATTTTTCCGGAGAAGATAAAACATTCCTATTTTTTTTTGTAAAGGAAAAAAAGAAGAGCCAAATTTTTTTGGAGAGGTTAAATTCAACACCTCTATTTTTGGGCAGGACAAAAGTACAGCTTTATTTTTGGAGAGGACAGATTCAACACCTCTATTTTGGGCAGGGCTAAGGAGTTCGATCATTTTTTTGGATAGCCAGCAACCTCTGTCATTTTTAGACGTGATCAATTTTTTCTTATATAGCCACCAACCTTCGTTATTTTTAGAGGAGATCAATCTTTTCCTTGAATAGCCACCAACCTGCTGAGATACTTTCCATTTTATGTACTAGCACATCACTATAAAGATAAGTTCTTTTCTTGAATCTTGTGAAGCCTAGATATTTATTGAATAGATATTTTTAAATAAATTGTGTTCATTTTATTGGGGAGTAACTGCGAACATTGGATGCTTGAAGGGAACTTAAATCCACGACCTATCTAAAACGACTGAGCAGGGTAAACCACAAAGTGTGCACCTTTCCTAATTAAAGTCATTATTATAGTTTACATCCTATTAGTAATTGGGTAGGTTACAGCTACCATAAAAGACGAACCTTATATATTGCCACTTATAACGCAAGAACATTACTAGCAGATTGTAAAATCGATGAGCTGGAGGAAGAATTGTATCGCATACACTGGGACGTTGTGGGCCTTAGTGAAGTGAGAAGAAAGGGTGAGAGTTTGATCACTTTAAGGTCCGGAAATCTACTTTATTTGAAGGGCGAAGATAATATATCTCCCGGTGGAGTCGGCTTCATTATTAATAAACGTTTGGTGAAGAATGTTGTGAAAATCGAAAGCCTGAGTACTAGAGTATGCTATGTCATCCTGAGGCTGAACGAAAGGTACAACATGAAGATAATTCAAGTATACGCGCCTACCAGTGCTCACGCAGATGAGCTGGTTGAAGAGGTGTACGAAGATATTCGCCTCGCTATGAAGAGGACTCCAGCCTATTACAATTTTGTGGTTAGAGATTTCAATGCTAAGCTCGGTATGAAAGAAAATGACACCGAAGCATCCTTAGGGTGCCATGGAATTGAGGAACGGAATGAAAGAGCAACCATGCTCTTAGACTTTCTATTAGGAAACCGCTTATGTGCGATGAATTCGTTTTTCCAAAAACCTCCGCAGAGAAGATGGACATGGTCGAGCCCAGATGGTAACACCAAAAATGAAATTGACTTCATTATAGCTGACAAAAAGGGAGTTATTAAGGATGTTTCGGTCCTTAACAAATTTTCAACTGGAAGTGACCACAGAATGTTGAGGTCTAAATGTATGATCAATTTAAAACGTGAAAGGAACAAACTCATAATGACAGGAGGGGTTAAAAATAACAAATGGGCACAGGTATCTGATGAAGCGGCATTTCGTGAAACTTTGAGTGAGAAGCTTTTGTGCAATGAAAACATGAATATCCATCAGCACAACGACAACATTACAACATCAATAAAACAAGCTATGGACAAACATTGTAGCACTTTGAACAGAAAACAGGAAAGAATCAGTGAGACAACGAAACGCATGATGACGACCAGAAGAGAACTATTAAGCAAGGACACAGCAGACAAGAAAGAACTGAAAATACTTAACCGCGAGATATCTCGCCAACTTGGAAGGACTCTCGACAGCACAATAAAAGCTTGGCAGTTCAAACTATAGAACAAAATAAAAGCATGAAGGTACTACGACGGACGACTTCATTGGGAAAACGTAACATTCACAAACTAATGGATCCATATGGTTCATTTATAACAAATAGAGCCGAAATAGTGAAGGTTGTCGAGGACCTTTACTCCAATTTGTATTGAAGCCTGAATCGCGAGAACGAGGAAGACAATCGCATACATCATGTTATGAATCAAGGTTCGGAGGACCTCCCAGAAATAACAGCTGATGAGGTCCGAAAGGCACTATCAGATATGAAAAACAACAAAGCTCCAGGGGAAGATGGAGTAGTTGCGGAGGCTTTGAAGATATGGGGTGAAAATCTGATTCGTGAAATAACGAAACTTTTCAGTAAATGTTTAGCTGAAGCAAAAGTACCAGAGTCTTGGCATAATGCTATAATAATAATTATGTACAAGAAAGGAGATCCGACAAATCTCTCGAACTATAGACCTATAAGCCTTCTATCGCACTTATACAAACTCTTCACCAAAATAATAACAAAGCGCCTCACAAACAAACTGGACACCTACCAACCTCAAGAGCAGGCCGGATTTCGGGCAACATTTGGTGTTACTGATCATCTCCAAACTCTCAAGACTTTGATTGAAAAGAGCATAGAATACAACTTGCCTCTGGTTCTCATATTCGTGGATTACGAGGAAGCCTTCGATACCGTGATAAGGCGATTATGCTTAAAGCGTTGGCTGACTGTAGAATAGATCATAGATATATTGCCATCATTAAATATATATATGAGCATGCCACTTCACAAGTGTGCCTTCACAATTCTACAGAAAAATTCAGGATCGGACGTGGAGTAAGACAGGATGATACTATTTCCCCGAAGTTGTTCACAAACCTATTGCAATATATGTTCAAGCAATTGGAATGGGATCAGAGGGGAGTGAATGTGGATGGTGAGCGATTAAGTCATCTTCGTTTCGCCGACGACATCGTCATTATAGCAAACAGATTAGATGATGCAAATGAGATGCTCTTGCAGTTGTCTAAGGAATCCAGTAAAATCGGATTGAAGATAAATATGTCGAAAACTAAGATGATGACCAACTTAGTACCAAGTCAACCAGTTTCCATCGATGGTAAAATTGTTGAACAAGTAACGTCATACAAATATCTGGGGCATGAGATAACTATAGGCAGGGACAACCAAACAACAGAAATAGGAAGGCGAATAAGGCTGACATGGGCTGTATTTGGAAAACTGAGAGATCTGTTCAAATCAGAGATACCGATTTGTTTAAAACGTAAAGTATACAATCATTGCGTTTTACCAGTTTTGACGTACGGTGCAGAAACCCTGACCCTAACAAAGAAATCAGCTAATGAAATATGTGTTGCTCAGCGTAAGATGGAGAGAGCTATGTTAGGTATAACACTACGAGACAGAATTCCCAACCATATCATACGCCAACGAACTAGAGTCCAGGATGCTCTCGAGAGAGAGTTGCTAATTTAAAGTGGAACTGGGCCGGTCATCTAGCAAGAACCACGGACGGTAGATGGACAAAGCGTCTTTTGGAGTGGCGTCCCAGAGATGAAGCCCACAGAAGTAGAGAACGTCCACCAGCTCGTTGGAAAGACGATATCAAGCGAGTGTGTACGAACTGGATAAATCCAGCCCAAAATCGCGAGGAATGGAGATCGTTGAGGAAGACCTATGTTCAGCAGTGGACTAGGATGGTTGACAGATGATGAGGTTACAGCTTGAATCGATGAAAATATGAAATCATTTATCTTGAATTCTATATGATAACCACGACCTGTGGCAACTGAAACAGCCGAGCAACATGAACAACACTAGAGAGACCTTCGGGACATCTACGTTTTATATGGCCTCTGAAAATAATGTTGAACAGGTGACGCTCATGGCTTTTATTCAGACAACTACAGTATATTCAGGAAAGGGTTAAAGTAATAAAAGCTCATCAAATATACAAATCCACAGACCATGCCATACGGGAGTTATTTCGCATTGGGCTAGGTATAATTCTAATGACGGTCGACCAAAAAGAATCCCTCCTACATATCTCTATGCTGTACCCGACTACCTGTGAAATCTGTCCCTGTTTTTCTCATCCGTATGTGATATAGTTCTCCTCGTCTATATAAAATAACCAATCCTCGTTACCCTTCAAAATGTTGACTCAGTGAAGTCAGTCATTTATCGTTCAAATGAATAGAATAGTAGAATAAATTGAAGTAGGTACAGTATAAAAGAATATTTTAGGTTTATCGGTGCCGCACATTTGATGCAACGTCATATTCGAATATAAACCAAAAACCCAAGCATAAATACCAAGTTTGCCCAGATACTTGTAGTAAAACAAGGATTGGATGATTCTAATGCTATCATTAATGAAAAGTTAAAACTTATTTTACCGAACTTTCAATCCTTCAATCAAACTTTATAAAACAGGTTATCTTATCGGTCTTTTATTTTATGTAAGTGCTCGAGCTACCTCAGTTTCACGTTATAAGATTGAGGAATTTACAAATTTCAAATCCACGTTTTCTCTGTGAAATACAAGTTTGTGAAACTAATTAAAAATAGAACTTCACGGACGAATGATAAATTAGGGTTTTCAACGTTCGAAATCCTTCAAAAATGTTTCGCTCAAAGAATCAATTCAATTGAATAAACTGCTCGGACAAAACGTAGTCACTCCAATCAGTCGTGATAAAATTACAATAAGCACAAAAATTCAACAGATGGGTCAAAAGATACTAACACGACTCCAGAAATATCGAAAACAATATTGTTTCTAGTAGTATGAGGGATTTTATTTTCATTATGCTACACAGTCGTGTAGACTGACTTCTCCTCTTTTCATCGAGACTAGTTCGAGGTCAGTACGTTCAAAACTGTCAATGCTACAATAAGTTTCGTGAACAATCCCGATCCAATTTCCTGCCAAGCGCAAACTAAGATGGCATCTTCGTTTGTGATTTATAATGAGGAAAAACTGCATATTGTAAAGCTACGCATCTTACAAGGGGTGTTGCAAGTTTATAATCGGTCGTGCATGATGATCAGAGAAGCAAAACACCTTCAATAGTGAAATCGAAATTGTGGTAAAAATGGAAAATGCACTCCTTGACGATCGCTGATTGACTGTGGATGAAATTTCTGCGATATTTCCGCAAATCTCCAGATCTCTACTTCGCAGAACAATCACAGAAAACCTGGGATATAAAAAACTGTCCGAGAATTGGTCACCAAAGGAATTGACAGACCAACACAAGTTGAACCGAGTGGTGGCTCTGGCAAGAGTTTTTGGGACGCTGCAAACTCCATGAAGACGAATTTCTCCGCACGTTACTGGAGATTTAACCTGAAAAAAAGTATGCAGAGGCATGCCGGAGTCTGACTGCTGCAGGAAAATTCCAGGCCACATATAGCCAACGCAACAACGGAACTATTCGCCTTATTCAAATGGGATGTCCTTAAGCATCCTCATCTAGCACCTTCAGATTATGATCGCTTTACCTCCTTGAAACTTTATATGGGTGGAAAAAGGTTTTCAATCGTCAGGGTGGTAAAGAGAGAGGTGGAGAAGTGGACGAAGGAGTGGCGGGGAATTACTTCAAGGAAGACATCGAAAATTAATACTCCATTTCACCACCTGCATGGAAAGGAACGGTAGCTCTGTCGAAAAAAAGTTTATATTATGTTATATCACGTAATTTTTTTCTTAATAAAAATTTCAAAACCTTCACAATTGCAGTACACTTACCTCATAAGTTAAGTTCTCAGATTCGAGTGAATTTAGACATATAAGAGTTAGGTATGTTTTGATGCAATATTTTTCTGCTGGTTTTCTTTTTCCATTGTTACAGATTTTTCCTGTCCCAATCTCCCTTCCTGTTCACCTTTGTCTTCGTGAAGAAGTCCTGGAAATCATGGAGTGCAAGATGACAATGAGAGAATGGAGCTGCTAAGCAGAAAAATTTTTGGTACTCTTTTTGTGCACACGACACTAACACAACATAAACAGACAAGCTATTGCTAGTGCAATAGCAACAGGAAAACAAGTTTTTTCCACAGGTTTTTTCACTCGTTTACTGAATCATACGCAAGATAGTATGGTTCCCTTTACATTTCCTGTGCTCACACTTTAGGGGCAATCGTAGGAGTGATGCGAGTTTAGATGGCTGATTAAGGAACGGGCATGGTCTGTTTCTTCTGCTGGTATTCTATTTATTCGCTTGTTTTTTCGATTGACACACACCAAGATTATAGCTATAAGCATTTATATATATATATATATATATATATATATATATATATATATATATATATATATATATATATATATTGATATGCCCGTGCAAACTTTTTAGAAAACTGTCATAATTTCTTGCCATTTCAGCAGTTTTCAAGATATTATGGTTGAAGTGACGTTTGTTTTTGTCAATTTGTAAACAATAAGTCAATGAGCAAATAAACTCAGGCCACGTTATCTTCAACAAAAATGAAAACACAACCAGAAACGGTGGAGTGTGCGCTTATGGTGCATAGGTCGGTCACGCATCTGCTGCAGGTCACAAGAGCCATATCAAATAGAGTCATATAAGTAGTAATGCAACTGAAAACTAGATACAAGATACAGATAATTAATGCTTATCTCTCGACTAGTGCTGCCACGGATGAAGACGTCGAACAAGTGTATGAGGACATTGCGGAGGCACGAAGTCAAGTAAATGCCCACTTGACTATAGTCACAGGCGATTTCAACGCAAAAATTAGACAGAAGCTCGGTACAGAGACCACACGGATTGGAAATTTTGGGTTGGGATAGCGAAATGAGAGAGGACAGATGTTGTTGGAGTTCCTTGAGAGAGAAGAGGGATACTATCTGCAAACTTTCTTTAAAAAGCAGACACAAAGAAAATGAACATGGAAGAATCCAGATGGCAGAAGCAAAAATGAAATTGTTTATATTTTGTGCTCTCGAAGGGACGTTTGTGAGGATGAGTCTGTACTTAGCCGTGTGGAAGCAGGGAGCGACCACAGAATAGTCCGTGCAAAATTTTCTATGAACGTGCAATTAGAAAGAGCCAAGATGGTTTCAAAAATCCCCCGCCCAACGACAGCGGAGTTAGAAGGGTCGAAAAGATGAATTTCAAAATAAATCAGTCTACTGACCTGAACGAAATGTGCAATATGATAACTGATGGACTAATTACTTCTTCAAAGAAAGTATATGGTAGAAGGAAGATTCAAAATTCAATTTTGTCCCCTCCAACGCTAGCTCTTATAGAAAGGACACAGAACACAAACAGGGAGTCTCAAGAGTACGAGGAGTTAAAAAAGATTATAAAGAAGGCAATACGTAGAGATCGTAGAAACAGACAAACACAAATGGTGGAACAGGCAATAGAAGATAACATGAATTTAAGAACACTCAAAAAGAATCATTCAAATGCAAAAGTTAGAATACACAAGTTGAAGGACGCCAACAACAATGCTAAATATGAAAGAACAAAAATAATTAACATAATACTAGACTTTTATAAAGAGCTATATTCTAAAAAAGTTCCTGCCCCATCCCGTGGGGGACCGCGTATTGATAAAGTACTAAATGTGGGTTCGGAAGACCTGCCGGACGTTACAAGATGTGAAGTCAGAGCCGCAATCAACCAGATGAAGAGTAGGAAAAGCCCAGGAGAGGAGCGAGTCTTCGCTGAAATGCTCAAGAAGGGAGAGGATCAGCTGAAGACAGTTCTCTGCATGCTGTTCAACAAGTGCCTTGAAGAGGGAAGAATTCCTGAGAAGTGAAAGAATGCCGAAGTGGTCATATTATACAAGAAGGGTGATGCAGCTTGTATAGGCAATACTGACCGATCAGCTTATTAAATACTGACCACGAACGAAGAAATTAGATTTTTACCAGCCGAACGAGCAGGAACTCTGTAGGTAATACTTTTATTTTTCAGATGTTTAATTATTTATTCTTGTTTTTGCTCACAGAAGTTTATTCCAGTTGTTTTATAGAGATATTATTTGTATTGTTTCTGTGATGCTATAGGTGTGTTTTATTTGAAAATATACATTTCACTTTCACTCTTGTTCTAGTTCTGTATTTGTAATTCCTTCAACAACTTTATGAATTTTTTTCAGATTCTTACGTTGAATTTCATTTGAATATTTCCCGATCAAATATTCAGTATTATTCAAACCTTCATCTCGCCCTTATTGAATATAAGAGGAAGTTCAATGTTTTATTGCAATTGTGTTCTGATTGAAGCTTTCTCGTTTTGCGATTCAATAAGCTTGAATTTTCAAGATTTTGTGAAAAAACAGCTTCACTTCACTTGAATTCTGAAAACTAAAGTTTGACTCGAGCTTGTCTTTCAAGTCAAGTGAATCCCTATACAAACGTATTCATTAGATTTCCTTGTTGCAGTAGCTTGGAACTAATTTTTTCCACTCACTACAAAAATTTTAAGACGGCAAATGAATATCAACGTATTTTATTTTGACCATTTGATCTGGAATTTTATGAACGTTATTTATCTAAAAAATACTTGAATTGAAGAAAATATTTATGAAGTATGTGATAATCACTCATTCCATACAGAAAAGGGACAAACTAATTACTCAATTCTTCTAAGACCACCTATCACGATATCTATCGAATCTCGTACGAATTTCTTCTGCACTTTCTCTCATTTATGCTGCACACAAAGTGAAAAACTATTGCCTACCCTTCTTTTGGACACGTAGTTACTCCTATTGATTATGCGTCAGCTGGTAAGGACACGTTAAAGAGACAAGGAGTTTTATCATTCAGTTATCTTGCACGTAAGTCGAATACAAATTGTCTATAGATTATTAATATAAAAGTTAGTATGTTCGCAATGCGAAATGGGTTGAACTAAGTTTGGCAAAAAACTATTTGAATAATTTTTCATTATATTTGTATCTTTTTCTGGGACTAACTCGAATGAAATAATCTTGAAAATCGTTGACCTGGTTGTTGTCTTCTGTATACAAAAACCCTAAGACAGCGACCATACACTGCGTTACTAAAGAATGTTTGTCAGGTGGCGCCAAGGGAGAAATAAAGCAGACGAGCCACAATAAATTGAACTTGACAAGTATAAAACTATTACCAAATGCTAGAGAATAATCTTACCGAAAAGTAAATTATATCCAGCTAACAGCTGAGATAGTGCATAAGTCCACTATAATAAGAAGAAGAATAAAGAAATCTTTGTATTTCAAAATAGTTGTTTTGTATTATTATACCGGGTGGGGCAACTATAATGAGAAAGACTCAATAACTGCCAAACTACTCATTTCTGGACAAAAAACAGAAATACTTCAATTTATGTCTGAAGGAGAACATCTTTCAACACACTATGATTTTATTTTACATGCAGTTCCTAAGCAGGGGTGCACAAAACTGAGTTTTCTGAATAGGGAAGTTCGGTCGAGTGATACCTCATCGGAAAGCCCTTTTGATTTTCAACACAAACATATTCAGAAGAAGATGCAGGTTGGTTTGTCAAAAGACGAGTTATTTTCAGCGATTGCAAAATCTGTCGATTTCGAATGAAATACTGTTATATTTTGGAAAAAAATATCTTTCAGCAGTGGTGCTTTCACTACACTCCCTCAGACACGCCCTCAGATAAGAGTCTCGCTCTCTATCAATTTACCCTGTATCTTCATCACTATGCAGATGAAGCAAAACTTTGTCCACAATATTCTGAAAATCCTAAAACCTTTCTAATGAGTTATTACTCAAACTAACTAATCAATTCAAAGATTCGAAGGGTTGACACCCTCACCTAAGGGGGTGTCTGAAGGGGCGTAGTCAAAGCACCACTGCTTGAAGATATTTTTCCCCAAAATTCAACAGTATTTTGGTGAATGTTCTTTCTAAATCGACAGATTTTGCAATCACTGAAAATAACTCGTCTTTTGACGAACCAACCTGTATCTTTCTATGAATTTGTCAAAACTCAAAAATTATTACACATTGATATCACTTTTCAATAAATGTTTAGCTGAAGCAAAAGTACCAGAGTCTTGGCATAATGCTATAATAATAATTAGGTACAAGAAAGGAGACCCCACAAATCTCTCGAACTATAGACCTATAAGCCTTCTATCGCACTTATACAAACTCTTCACCAAAATAATAACAAAGCGCCTCACAAACAAACTGGACACCTACCAACCTCAAGAGCAGGCCGGATTTCGGGCAACATTTGGTGTTAATGATCATCTCCAAACTCCCAAGACTTTGATTGAAAAGAGCATAGAATACAACTTGCCTCTGGTTCTCATATTCGCGGATTACGAGAAAGCCTTCGATACCGTGATACAGGCGATTATGCTTAAAGCGTTGGCTGACTGTAGAATAGATCATAGATACACTGCCATCATTAAATATATATATATGAGCATGCCACTTCACAAGTGTGCCTTCACAATTCTACAGAAAAATTCAGGATTGGACGTGGAGTAAGACAGGGTGATACTATTTCCCCGAAGTTGTTCACAAACCTATTGCAATATATGTTCAAGAAATTGGAATGGGATCAGAGGGGAGTAAATGTGGATGGTGAGCGATTAAGTCATCTTCGTTTCGCCGACGACATCGTCATTATAGCAAACAGATTAGATGATGCAAATGAGATGCTCTTGCAGTTGTTCAAGGAATCCAGTAAAATCGGATTGAAGATAAATATGTCGAAAACTAAGATGATGACCAACTTAGTACCAAGCCAACCAGTTTCCATCGATGGTGAAATTGTTGAACAAGTAACGTCATACAAATATCTGGGGCATGAGATAAATATAGTTAGGGACAACCAAACAACACAAATAGGAAGGCGAATAATGCTTACATGGGCTGCATTTGGAAAACTGAGAGATCTGTTCAAATCAGAAATACCGATTTGTTTGAAACGTAAAGTATACAATCAATGCGTTTTACCAGTTTTGACGTACGGTGCAGAAACCCTGACCCTAACAAAGAAATCAGCTAATGAAATATGTGTTGCTCCGCGTAAGATGGAGAGAGCTATGTTAGGCATAATTCTACGGGACAGAATTCCCAACCATATCATACGCCAACGAACTAGAGTCCAGGATGCTCTCGAGAGAGTTGCAATTTGAAGTGGAACTGGGCCGGTCATCTAGCAAGAACCACGGACGGTAGAAGGACAAAGCGTCTTTTGGAAGGACGTCCACCAGCTCGTTGGAAAGACGATATCAAGCGAGTGTGTACGAACTGGATAAATCCGGCCCAAAATCGCGAGGAATGGAGATCGTTGAGGAAGACCTATGTTCAGCAGTGGACTAGGATGGTTGACAGATGATAATGATGATGATGATATCACTTGACCTATCTTCCCTATTCAAAAAATTGAGTTTTGTTCAGCCCTGCTTAGGGGGTTTATGTAAAATAAAATCACTGTGTGTTGAAAGATGTCCCCCTTCAGACAAAAATTAAGCTATTTCTGCTTTTTGTCCAGAAACGAATAATTAAGCAGTTATTAAATATTTTTCGTTTTAGTTGCCCCACCCTTTTGAACAACATTTTTCTATTTTTGATATGGGCTGCATACTGACCACTTTAAGTGGCCCTAAAAGCAAAAATATGTGTTTTCAGATCCACAGATACGTATCGCATTCAGATGCTTACTCTCCCAAGCTAAAATGGGATCAACACCTTATGCTCTGACAAGCTACCAAATGAACCCCCGCCAAAAGTTCAGGCAGTTTATTTTGACAATTTCCATAATACTTTCACCATTTAGACGAGTTGGCAACACAATTGGAGCAAAGGAAAATTGACTGACATATCCGGCCCAGATGAAGGCCTGGAAATGCTGCTGGTGTTCGAATGATAGCATGAGGGTTTTCATTATTCCAGGAGTATTAATTATTTTCTCTTAAAGGACAGAAGAATTTTGTTCTTGTTAATTTAAGAACCAATTGGAAGAATGCTCTCTCCCGAGAGAGCCGTATTTTTACATGAATTGAATCAAGTTGATAACCTTTAAGTACTGGTAGAAGGTGTCCAGCAAAAAAATGTGTGATATTCTGTGAAAAGGTTACTCACCAGTTTCTGTGAATCGGCGATTTACATACATATTAGTGGTCTTCTTCTGATCGAAAATCGCTCCGAATAAAATCTATTAGCACGAAAAACATGACCATATGCTAATGCAAGCATTGAATGCAAGCCGAAAGTGTATTTTATTTTTTCAAATTATCTTGTAAACTCAATGAAGAAGATAAACCAGAGTCTAAAATTTATGCATTATCAAAGATTTTGTCTCCATCTAAGGCAGACAATTCTTAAGGTCCAATTTTCTCGTTAATTTTTTCTGGTATCTACCAATTTTTTTTTGTTTTTTCTTTGTGTGTTTTTTGTGTGTAAACGTTGGAGAATTTTCAAATTTAATTTGAGATTTCACTCCCTTAAAATTAAAAGAGTGATAAATATAAGGAGTACATCACACTAACGCATATGAGGACCAACTGATTAACGAAGAAGATTGTCAATCTCAATTAAAATTTCATCGAAACGGCGAAACAAATTTTATCATTTGAAAATCATTTTTCTTCAATTTTGGGGTAGATATTTCAGCCGGTGGAAGTCGTAGGAATGTTTCAGCTTACGACAACAAGAGCTTTTCGATAGTGTAAATAGTTAGGAGGAACATCACCTCATTAGAGATGACCATGTATTCCCTAATACTCCATGCTGAACCCACGTATTTCATTAAACCAATCTTGTCTTAGATCAGTGGAAATGGATCTAGTCTCTCTTGTGGCAATTTGTTCGATTACAGATACATATTCATAATTCATATCATCAATAGCCTGATATGTACCTGACTAGTTGATATGTGAATAGATTACTGTCACAGGTTCTCGATTTCCTCCGTTTCCTTGTTCTCTCAAAGCTCTCAGAAGTGCATCTGAGTAGTAGGTACAAATTGCATTTGGAGTTATCTGTAACGAGACATTCATCATTCGTCCACTCCTGATGTTGTCTGCGAAAATCGAGAAAGAGAGCCTTGTTTCCCTCAAAGCAGGTACACTTCCTCTTACCATGTGGTTAGATATTATTATACCAAAAGAGTTGCATAAAGCACTGTTAACATGTAAGCTCTTGTGTAAAAAAAATATATGTATATACATATTTTTTTTAAGAAAGAGTCTCGGGAAAGTCTTCTGGACTGTTGGTTCTCAGGGATTCACCTATTCTCCGAAAGGGTTTCACTGAATATCTATATAAAGCAATGAAAAATATATCTTGTTTCAAAAACAGCGAAATTTCAACTATCTGATGAAGTGGGAATGTAGTTTCGCTTATTCTTATTCTGTTTGACTTAAGTTTCAATGTAGATATTTATTTTATTTTCACAGGAGTTTAATTCAGTTATTTATATTTTCACAGAAGTTTATTTCGGCTGTTTTATAGAAAATTTATTTATGTTTTTTTCGTGATGCTATGGCAAATGATCTGCTTGTCATTTATGAGATTGAAACTTCTAAGGTTTTGTTGGATCGAAGGTAGCGTTTGTACCTGGTTTAATGAAGTAATCTCGATTCCATATCACCTGCCCAAAAGTTACCTCAAACTTGAACTTCGTATGTTTGAGTATCGCAGAATCGGCATGGCATATAAATAAGTTTAGGCATATTGATGGAGTATTATATCTCACTAACGCCAGAGGGCGCAACCGCTGTAACCTGATCTAAAGGGTTCTCTCTCGTCTCGATCTCTAACACTCAATGCTTGAACCACTGAACTTGGATATATATTAACATATGCCAATAGGAAAGCGATAACGACCTCTTCAGTATCGTTAGGGAATCTTTGATGTTGACGAAAGTGGATTCGGATAATCGGATTGCACATATTCGCTGTCAAGCGGTTGGTAAATATCGGGGTTCAGTTTCGATTCGGAGATTGAAATTAATGATATTTCTTCTTGAATGAAATTAATTGGAATTCCATGATATGAGTCAAGTTAATCTTTATGTTTCTGTATCTGAACTGCATTCCGCCAAGTTCTATTCATTTGAGTTTTCTCACGGTTTGAGATACACTGATCTACCACTACAAGGGATCATCTGCTTGAAACTGATGAATAATTTCTAGTGGAGAAATCGTAAGAATCAATCGATTTTCGAGATGAGAGTTTATTAGGATATACCTATGAATTTTCGAAGATATTTTCGCGAACTACAATAGTAAGCCCCCATATTCTTGATCAAAGTAAATATTTACCAATGAGTTAAAAGTAGTCTAAATTTTGTCATTCTCGAAGAATCAATCAATTCGAGAATTTCAAAAATAAGTAGAAACAAATATATACCTGATACCATTGGAAATAGATCTCGAAAAACTTCAAATCCTGCATTTTTGCATTAGTCAATGTGAAAAGTTCTAAAATTTACAAGTAACCATAATTATTTATATTAATTATTGAAAGTAATTGTTAAAATGTAAGGAATCAAGGCTTGCAGTCTTATTATTTTTATTGTGAATACCATAAGAGCTTGGTTTTTGGATTTTTCACCTGAAATGTCTTAGGTTTAAGCCAGTATCAGATGACAATAATAATTCAATTCTGTCATTTTTCTGCGTTAGTAAGACGAGCAAAGATAAATATACTGCTTCTGAAATCCACTGTACATAAAATTTTCACGAAACACAAGAAGAAACTCAAACAGTTACAAAACCATTTATTAGAGGAAATAATAATTTTGATATTTTACTTCATGAAAACAATAGACTACAAGTGAACCTACAGAAAGCATCGGAAATCAATAAATAGAAAATTCCGGACACTTACTTACTAGTCAGTTAAATCCAAATTCGTTACCATTACTTAGTCTTTACAGTTTTGAAAGCCACCCTGTTCAGATTTTTCTCCTGTTGAGCATGATTTACAGATAGATAGAGAGTTTAGAACTGATATTGGCCAGTCGTTATTGAGATTTTTAGCCTTCTCTTCTTTAAATTCTGGCATGGACTTAGCAATTTTCAATTCTTCAGGAAATTTTCCATTTTCCAAAATTACATTGGTCAGTTCGACTATTTTGTTTCCAATCTAGTGAAATGTCATCAGATCATCTTGAGCAGAAATAACCTAATTTCAAGGTGCACAATCCTTTTTCATTTCAACCAATACACTCCTGATTTCTCATATGTCTGTTAAAAGTATTTAGAACTGATATTGGCCTGTAGTTATTGAGATTTTGGGCTTTCCTCCTTTAGTTACTTGCATGACCTTAGAAATTTTCAATTCTTCAGGAAGTTTTCCATTTTTCAAAATTTTATTAGTCAGTACGACAATTATCTTTTCAATCTTGATCAGAGATAAGGTAATTTCAAGATAAACAATTATTTTTTATTTCAATCAGTACACTCCTCACTCCTGATTTCCTGTATGTCTTTTAGAAGTGTTTAGAACTTATATTGGCCTGTAGTTATTGAGGTTTTTGGCCTTTTCTCCTTTAGATACTGGCATGGTCTTAGCAATTTTCAATTCTTCAGGAAATTTTTCATTTTCCAAAGTTTTATTGTTCAGTTTGACTATTTTGTTTCTAATCTAGTATATATATATATATATATATATATATATATATATATATATATATATATATATATATATATATATATATATATATATATATATATATGTTTCCGAATAAGATGTCATAAATGAAGGATGCGAATCCCTGAATGATTTGAGCAAGAAAGTTCGAAGAACCAATGGTCAAAAAATGCTTCGTTGCCGAGATACAGGGTGTTGAAGTTGAGAAAATTTTTCGATTTTCTCTCGATAAAACCTAGACTTCTCAAGATTTCGGGCTCAAATTTTCCACATAAGCTATTAAACACAATGTGAATCACCAGGTGAGGCCAAATTTTGTAACAGTATACAGGGTGATACTTTTTCATGGGCTATGTTCCATTTTTACCCTCGGAACTTTTTTTTTGTACGCCACTGGCACTAACAAAAAATAAAATAGAATAGATCATTCAATTTGAACTTTTTTGACTCCTGCATTTTGATCGTAACTATCACCGTTTCTGAGATATTAATTATTGAAAATAATCCAATAGTTTTCCATATCGAAGCCATGGAGATATTATCTTAATAACTGATGCAATTTTTCAGGAATTGAGCTAAAATTTACATCAGATATCTCCTTATTGTATGTTTATAACAAAATGAGGCAGAAATTCCTGACAGTATACAGGGTGTTATTTTTTCACGTGCATTTTCCTCTTTTGCCCCTGAACTTTTTGTGGTGCGCTACTGGTATATTCTGAAAACAGAATCAAACAGATTATTCAAAGTGAAAACTTTTCTGTTCCTTGTATTTTCCGTATCTGCCACCATTTTCGAGATATTAATCAAGAAAAGTAATCGTATAGTCCTTCCGTATTGAAAGCTTGAAGATATTTTCCATGTTATTTCGGCAATTTGTGAAGACCTTGAGCTCGAATTTCAAACGAAGTTCACATTTTAAGATCTGCACCACTAGATTGGTAGGATTTATGAGAAAGTATAAAGGGTGATATCATTTCCCTGATCATTGAATTCGAATTCAAAAATGTGTTTTATTGAGTGTATAAATCGGAAGTAAATGAATAAACAACATAAATAATCGCGAATGATTTCAATAACAAAAACTCATAATGATGAAAACAAAAATTGAACAAACAGAACAAATCAAAGAAGATGTTGAAAATGTCCTCCACCTGAAAGAATACATGCTTCTGCTCGTCTCCGCATATTAGTGCGCACCCTCTGAAATATTCCTGGGGTATTTCTGATGACGTCACATGATGCTGTAATTCTATTCCTCAATTCTACAAGTGTATTCACAGGAGAGCTATAAACCAAAGTTTTCAGATGTCCCCAAAGAAAAAAATCCAAACTGTTTAAATCTGGCGACCTTGGAGGCCAAGCTTCTGGTCCACCACGCCCTATCCAGCGGTTATTGAATGTCATATTCAGATATTCTCTAGCTTCCATGCTGAAGTGCGGTGGTGCTCCGTCATGCATACACCACATTCTATTTCTAGTTTGCAGCGGCACATCTTCTAGCAACACAGGTAAAATATCTTCTAGAAAGTGGCGATATAAGGCTCCATTCAGCCTGTCTGGCAACAAAAATGGCCCGATCAGGAAATCCCCAATTATTTCAACCCAGACAATTACCGAAAATTGTTCTTTATGGTGACATTCCTCAATCATATGGGGATTTTCTTCAGTCCAATAGTGATTGTTATGAAAGTTCCTGATTGCATTTCTCGAGAAGGACGCCTCATCTGTGAAGATGATTTCGCTATCGAAAAGGGGATTATGAGCAATGTTATGAAGGAACCATCGGCAGAAATTGAGTCGCAGAGGAAAATCGCGGGTAGTAGAGCTTGGACGCGTTGAATATGGTATAGGTAAAGCAAGAAATCATGGAGAATTTTCCAGACCAATACAAATGAGATATTCAACTCTCTTCCAATTTTCTTGTACTCAGCTGATGATCCTCATCTATACAATTTAGGACTGCCTCTTCGATTTCCGGGGTCCTTATTGTCCGATTTGCCTTCCAAGTCATGATTCGGTTTGAATGTACCCGTTCTCTCAATCTTCTGTGGATGTCAGAAAACGTACGCCTATCAGGAATGATTCGATTAGGGAAGCGTTCTTGATACAAACGTCTTGCGTGCACTGCGTTTCCTTCAGCCACACCGTACATGAAATGTATATCGGCCATTTCTGCATTAGTGAAAACCATTTCAAAGATTATTGGTTACTACTTACAGCTGTTTCAAATGTAGGCACAACAAACTGAATGACAAAACTTACAATCATTGAAGTGTCAAGTTTTTTTTCTATGATTTCATTTGCAAAATTGTATCAGAGCCTACTAAGCCTTTTGAAATCACCAACGTGTTCTGATATGAGGAAGACACGATAAATTCTGATGATTTTCAATTCATAACAGTGAAAGACATGAGGATCAAGATGAGCACAAAATTATCCGAATTGAATGAAAAATCCGTTTCTGATTACGAAAAACGTCAGTTATGCACCGAAAAAATATACGGAGGCAAAGGGGTAGCCTGTTCGGGCGTTGTTGAAAATTTGAGCCCGAAATCTTGAGAAGTCTAGGTTTTATCGAGAGAAAATCGAAAAATTTTCTCAACTTTAACACCCTGTATCTCTGCAACGAAGCATTTTTTGACCATTGCTTCTTCGAACTTTCTTGCTCAAATCATTCAGGGATTCGCATCCTTCATTTATGACATCTTATTCGGAACACCTGTATATATATATATATATATATATATATATATATATATATATATATATATATATATATATAAAATTATATCAATAATTTTGGTGTTTGTCAGAAAAAACACAAGTATGAGCCCAGGACATGTAACAGGAGAATCATACTCTCTTGCATCTGATTCATTAAAACGAGTGAAAAAACCTGAGGAAAAACTCGTTTCCCTGTCGCTATTGCACTACCAATAGCTTGTCTGTTTATGTTGTGTTAGTTTCGTGTGTACATAAAGAGTACCAAAGATTTTTCTGCTAAGCCGCTTAATTCTCTCTTTCATTCCATGATTTCCAAACGACGACAGGGGTGAAAGGAAGAGAAAAAGAAAACCAGCAGAAAAATATTTCAACAATCATACCTCTTATATGTCCAAACAAATCTAAGAAAAGATTTTATATAGCAAGCAAGGTCATAAAAAGGACTGAGGAGATAATCAAAAAGTACATAACCTGCGATATTTCCTCTTTCCCGCGAGTTATTCTTCCTGAAACATAATCACTTCCTTGTTCTTGCTTGCCAATTTTGAAGTATAATCGCAAAATCCCTTCAATATTCAAACTCAACAAAACAATTCCCTCTCTGTTTGGCCGAGAGAGCCCCGATGGCCAGGTTCAGTCTTCCAAGTAATGCCGATTATGATCTCTAGATGTTTTAGAATCATTATGGACCCAATAATTTGGAATGATATCGCCCATATATTATTTCTTCATGGATCTTGTTTAATTTAAATAAAAACTCGAAAAAAATTGACAGTCGTTCAAAAATATGACAAATGAAAATAATGAAAATGAAATGTGAAATGTCATCAGCTCATCTTGAGCAGAGATAGGGTAGTTTCAAGGTGCACAATCCTTTTTCATTTCAACCAATACACTCCTGATTTCTCGTATGTCTGTTAAAAAAGCTTAGAGCTTATATTAGCCTGTAGTTATTGAGATTTTTGGCCTTTTGTTCCTTAAATACTGGCATGGCCTTGGCAATTTTCCATTCTTCAGGAAATTTCCCATTTTCCAAAATTTCATTGGTCAGTTCGACTACTTTGTTTCCAATCTAGTGAAATGTATTCAGCACAATCCTTTTTCATTTCAACCAATACACTCCTCATTTCTCGTATGTCTGTTAAAAGTGTTTAGAACTGATATTGGCCTGTAGTTATTGATATTTTTGGCCTGTTCTTCTTTAAATACTGGCAAGGCCTTAGCAATTTTATTCTTCAGGAAATTTTTCATTTTCCAAAATTTTTTTGTTCAGCTTGACTATTTTGTTTCCAATCTAGTGAAATATCATCAGCTCATCTTGACCAGATATAAGGTAGTTTCAAGGTGCACAACCTTTTTTATTTCAACCAATATACTCCTGATTTCTTGTATGTCTGTTAGAAGGGTTTAGAACTGATATTGGCCTGTAGTTATTGAGATTTTTGGCCTTTTCTTCTTTAAATACTGGCATGACCTAAGCAATTTTCAATTCGTCAGGAAATTTTTCATTTTCCAAAATTTTATCGTTTAGTTTGACTATTTTGTTTTCAATAAAGTGAAATGTCATCAGCTCATCTTGAGCAGAGATAAGGTAGTTTCAAGGCGCACAATCCTTTTTCATTTCAATCAATACACTCCTGATTTCTCATATGTCTGTTAAAAGTGTTTAGAATTGATATTGACCTGTAGTTATTGAGATTTTTCTCCTGTTCCTCTTAAAATACTGGCAAAGCCTTAGCAATTTTCAATTCTACAGGAAATTTTCCATTTTCCAAAATTTAATTGTTCAGTTTGACTATTTTGTTTTCAAACTAGTTTAATATCATCAGCTCATCTTGACCAGATATAAGGTAGTTTCAAAGTGCACAATCCTTTTTCATTTCAACCAATATAATCCTGATTTCTTGTATGTCTGTTAGAAGGGTTTAGAACTTATATTGGCCTGTAGTTATTGAGATCTTTGGCCTTTTCTTCTTTAAATACTGGCATGGCCTTAGCAATTTTCAATTCTTCAGGAAATTTTCTATTTTCCAAAATTCTATTGTTTGACTAATTCCAATCTAGTGAAATGTCATCAGCTCATCTTGAGCAGAGATAAGGTTGTTTCAAGGTGCACAATCCTTTTTCATTTCAACCTATACACTCCTAATTTCTTGTATGTCTGTTGAATATACTTCTGTCTACCCTTTCTTCATTAAATTCTATGCCGTTGAAAAGAGGAAAATTTTCTGCCAATCTGAAACATGATGTTTAATTTTTCGTCTCGTCTTACCAAACAACTATGTTGAAATTCATTAAGAGAATTGAGGAAGACAGTATAAAATCCCCCACTTCATAGTAGTTTCCATATTCTAACAAAATTATCTGCCACATCAAGTATGTATATTCGTACATTCTAGATATCAAACAGACGCCAAACCCAAGTCCCCTCAAGCCCATATTACCTGCAGGTATTCTCGCCTCGTCCAAATTACTGCGGACATGCATAATTCGCATTGTTACATAACTGCTGTGAATTTAACTCAATAGGAAAACAACAAATTTTACTGCATCTAATTTCATTGCACCGAGAACTTCAAAATCGGGAAATTGTCCGTAGAACATGGTGGATGAAATGATAACCAGATATCCCCATTTTCAGAAATTGAGCTGTTTATAAATGAATGATAAGCGCACGGGTTGAACGTGGCAAGTTTCCAACTGGTTCATTCAATATTGAAGCAATTTACTGCATTATGAATTAAATCGAAACTGGAAAGCTATGAGGCAGAAATGGACCTGTGAGCGGTATTTGAGGAGAAAAAATTGTGATGGACAATATATGCGAACCTTTATTGTTAGCATATCGATTTTTCATTTAGGAAGAGTTTTATACACTATGAAGAATAAATATAGTGAAAATACTTCATTATGCTCATTATTTGGTATTTATTGAACAGTATCTTTAGTTATGAATCAAAAAATTTTAATGTAAGAATGAACATGAACCGAACATAAAATTTTCAGAATACCCTGATAGCGAGAAAATGTATAGATATTGAAGACCTCGTCAATGATACATACCCATATGTAACACTAAGCCAGACTGTATACATATTACATATGTACAGGGTGGGCAAATTTCGATGTATTTGTGCGGCAGCTATGTGAAATATTGCAGATAGAGAAAAATGAACCCTCCTCTCTCGTTCTTATTTTCAGACTAGTTTATTGGTGCCAAAATTTTGCTGTTATCTCTTTCCGTTCTGAACTCATTCAAAATTTCTCGAATTTTGTGAAAATCGTCCATCGTGGATATCTGAATCATCATCAAAGTTACATAAAAATAAGTTTGATATTCTACTGGCATTCTTTTAAGTGGAATACAGTGCTGTGTGAACAAATTTTTCTGACTCAACAGTTTTCGAGTTTTAATGCAAGCATTTTTTTTTTTAAATATAAATCATATAAAATTTTACCTCTATTATATTCAGCAATCTTTGCCTTTTCAGAAATATATAACACTTGTAGACAATTATTGCATTCAATACCTTTTTTCAGAGAAAAACCTGAAGTTGCCGCAATTCCATTCATTAGGTGCATGCCCATCAACGATTCATATTGTTCTATCACTGAAAACCACAGATTTCAAAGATCCTTTTTAAGATCATAGTTATTTCTATGGTTCGATTCGATTTAGACCATAGTAATAAACTGTGGTCTTAGAGTTCGACAATCATTTCTACTGTTCATAAATCGGATTACAGATGAACATTAATTTTTTTGAAATTCGAAACTTGCCAACCCGAGGTATCTACGTAACATATGAGTCCATGCATGTTGCTTTGATATTCTATTAGAATGATTAGAAAGTTATTCGAGTAAAAAAATATATTATTATGAAAAACAAGACCTATATTAAACTTTTCTCAAACGAAAACGAAAAACACATACGAAAATCTTTAACCGAAACAAAAAGTCCTAACAATACAAATGGGGGAAACTATTTTATCGCAAATATTCATAAGTGTTGCCATTGTTTTCATTGCATAAATTACATCACCGAGAAACACTACGGTAGGCATTGTAAATATGAATATTGCTACCAGAACCACGGCATACCCTGAAATTCTGTTTTAACTCTTCTAAACTGTTACTGTTACTCTTCTAGAACGAATCCTCAACATGACCCCAAAGAAAAGAATCTAGTTGCGTCAAGTCAGAGGAACTAGGCGGCCATCTCACAGAATCTTCATTCCCTATCCAATAATGTCCAACATTTAAATTCAACAGATCAGTGATGGCCCTTGTTTGGTGGGAAGGGGCACCATCATATTAAAAAAAAATATTTGATCTTTGTGCTAACGGAAGTTGATAGAGAAATCCTTCAAGGATACTGTTGATAATTTCTTCATAACGTGCTCGATTCAAATTTTCATCAAAAATTTCAAACACCAAAACGCAACTATGTTTCAGTGCACACAATTCATTGAAACCATATCTTCCTTGATGCTGCACATCAATATGATTGAGGATTTACATCGAACCACAATTGCTTATTAAAGCGACTAAATATCTCATCGCTAGTGATGCGAACTTCATCTGTCGATATGACTTCTCTAAAAAGGCCTGGGCGTTCTTGGTTATTTTGTCGATACCAATTGCAGAAATTTAGTCACAAATTGGGGGACTCACGTTTTGTAGGGTTTAAACTGGTTCTCCTCCAGAATGCATAGCGCCCGATGTCTCGAAATTCCTGTTTCTGCTGTTATTTGTCTACTCGAAATTGAAAGTTTGGCCTTTACAGCACCTATTGCTTCGATCGTTGCTTCCTCTCTATCACTTACATTATATTTTCTATTTCTTGATTTTCTGAATGAGCCACTATTGATAAAATTCTCTTTCATTCTTCGAAAAATAGATTTATTTGGCTGGGGTTTTCAGGATACCGATTGAAATATGTTACGGCCGTTGCTGCTGAATCATACCCACTAAGAATAATTTTTTATGATTTTCATACTTATCGTTTCTATTCTGCTTCTTGAAACAACCAAAGTCTCAGGTGAACAAATTCTTAAATGTAATAATTGGAACAAACACTTAACAAGCAGCTATTTCGATATTCAACAAACATAAATACCTATACTGAAATTGGAAACGTAGGTGTCAAACTCTAGGACCACAGTTAATTACTATGGTCTAAATCGAATCAAACCATAGAAATAACCATGATCTTAGATAGAATCTTTGAAATCTGTGGTTTTCAGTCATAGAACAATATGGATCGTTGATGATCATGCATCATGAATTGTGACAATTTCAGATTTTTCTCTGCAAAAAGGTATTGAATGCAATAATTGACTACAAGTGTTATATATTTTTGAAAAGGAAAAAATTACTACATCCAATAGGGGTAACATTTCTATGGTTCGTATTTGAAAAAAGCATGTTTGCATTATAACTCGAAAACTGCTGAACTAAAAAAAGTTTCTTACACAGCACTGTATTTTGCTCAAAAAATTGCCTGTAGAATATCAAACTTATTTTTATGTAACTTTGATGTTCATCGAAATATCCGCAAAGGACGATTTTCCCAAAATTCCAGAAATTTTGAATAAGTCCTGAACGGAAAGAAATATCAGCAAAATTCTGGCATCACTAAACTAGTCCCTGAAAATAAGATCGAGAGAGGACGGTTCATTTTTCTCTATCTGCAATATTTCACATAGCTGCCGTACAACCACATGAAAATTTGCCCACCCAGTACATTTTGTCGAAAAAATTATTTAATCTATCTATTAAATTATTTGGTAGATGCTTGAAACGATTGTCAAAATTCTTGTTGTTCCTGATTTGACACAACTGTTTTCTATACTGACGCGGAGGTCGAACTCGATCTATCATTTCACAGTACTAGATGTTGTAAGTTCTCATAAGTGTGTTCCTTTTTGCATATCTCGTTTGACACCTCGATGAATCTCTACAAAACTTATGTCCGTCCGATTCGTCGGCTTCGAGGTGACTTCACACTGTCTTTTGGCATGCTCAAACAAAATTATGCTGAGCTCAGCTGCATATTCAACCTAAATAGTGATCTCGGTCTCTGCGGCCATCAAACTCAAAAACGAAAAATTCAACACAAGGCAGCGGCAACATTTCCTGATCAACCGCATTTTTTCTCTCTAGAACAACTTTCCCAGCGAAGTCGTCGAATCTCTCTCTGTTAACGAGTTCAAGAACAAGATGGACCAATTTATGATCAGCTCATAACCTTAATCTTACTCATTTTTTTTCTCGCTCTTCATAGGATTCGTCCTTAGCCTCAAACAGTATTTAATAATAATAATGATAATAACCTGGGAATGCAAATATAATTCAAAAAGTCCGCAGTGATATCCAAACCTGAATACTTCAATTTTGCACTAAGTAAACTGTGATGAACTCTTCCGAAAGCTTTGCTAAATCTAAGAGGTTAGACTGGGGCTACATAGCAGTTGTACAATCTTGTCGCATGTCATGAATAGGATCAACAAACTGCTGTTTGGCTCTCGTTTGTTCCGTCAGTGTAGCATACCCAGTCACAACATCAAGCTAGACCCCCAGCTAATCGTATCAATTGTTATGTATACATATTGTAACGTTTCTTAGTTCTGAAATTTTTCAGATGTTCTTCGAAAGATTTTCCAATAACGATGACGTCGTCCAAATACACCTAACAGGTTTTCCAAGATAACCTTCTCAAGATTGTTTCCATCAATCGCTCAAAGGTCGCAGGAGCGTTGCACAAGCCAAATGGCATAACATGGAATTGCCATAAACCTGTTCCAATTGTGAATGCTGTCTTCTCTTTGTCTTAAGGATCCTTACTGACTTGCCAATAGCCGCTTCTACAAGTCTAAAGTTGAGAACCAATGTAAACCAGCCAAGGTATCCAAAGTGTCATCGATTCTTGGTAGAGGGTAGCTGTCCTTTTTCGTAACCTGGTTAAGAATTCTATACTCGACACAGAATCTCGTGGTTCCATCGTTCTTCTTCACAAATACCACAGGTAAAGCCCAAGGACTACTTGAAGGCTCAGTTATACCCTGCATTTCCATGTCCGTGATTATCTTCTCGGCTTCTTCTCTTTTAGCCAAAGCCAGTCTTCTGGGATGTTGTTGAATAGGCTGCGAATCTCCAGTATTGATCTTATGACGTACGATATCAGTTTTTCCGGTCTTGTTGTCATCTGTAGCAAATACGTCATGGTATTCCTCAATCAACTGCCTCACTCTTATCGTCTGCTGATTATCAAGGTCATAGCAAGAGGAAGGAAGAAGGCCCAATAATTGCTGTGGACATTTATTTCTACTTGAACTGACTGGAAGTGTTACGGTTCCGATGACTGCACAAACAGGCCTATTCTCTGCAATTACAGTATCTCGTTTCAGCTTAACTGGGAATGAATTCCGGTCCCTTTTTTCCACCAGTATGTTTCCAACTGCTAACCCTTTTCCGAGGGACTATCTACGCATGATTCCACCATGTAAGTAGAAACTTTTTCCATATCTCCATCGTATCGTGTCATCACCACAATTTCGGACAGACTTGGTAGCCTAACATCCTCTCAGAGATGTACCTTGAGCACATCATTCACTGTATCACTAAAATGAATCTCTTCGTTATCTATCCTTAGAACATCCTTCTTCAGATCAAGATTGAAACCGTACCTCTTGATAACATCCATTCCAAGGATAACTTCTTCTGTGATATCAGCAGCAATAACTTCATGCCTGAAGACTCGACTATCAATTTTTGAATTCACTCTCATAAGTCCATGCGTAGGTATTTCTTGTCCGGTTGCTGTTCGCAGTTTCACTGGCACCTTTCTCTTAGTTGGTTTCTCATTCAATAGAACATCTGGTCTTATAATTGTTTTTGTTGTTGCACCAGTATCTACGAGAAAGTGAACAGGTTTATCATTACCATATCCGAAAACATATAGGCTAGATCTATCACCAGTTGCTCCACGGATAACTATTTCTGGGGCATACGAGGAGTGGGTTGATTTATGCCCCTTGTCATCAACCTCATTCAGTTTTTCTGCCTCTACTCCTTACGAGGCTTTTAGCATTACCTTCTGATATGACCAATCTCATCGCAGTTCAAGCATCAGATTCATTTTTTCTTCCTTTAATTCAGGAGCCAGAGAATCACCTGTTCTTTAGTTTCTTCCTCCTCAGTGATGTTTCTTATAACATGGCTACATCCTCTCTTCGATGCCTGTTTTGCAGCTTCAAACTCAAGTGCTTGGGCCAGAGCATCATCAATTGGTTTTGGCCTAGCCAATCTCAAGGCCTGCTGAGTTTCACCATCTCTGATGCCATCTACGAACGTCTGAGCAGCTAATTGCTCCAAGAAGGTATCAGGAGCAGTAGGGTAGGCTAACCGACTAATCTCGCTATATCAGCCTCGAATTCTTGCAAGCTCTCTGTCGATTTCTGGCTACGATTTGAGCGTGATATACTCGTTGTAAATTAGTATTCCCGTACCTCATTTGTAACTTGGATGTAAACGTGTCGTAACATACTTGCCGACTTGCTGGTATTGTCTGCAAAATGTTCAGTGCTTCTGCACGTAGAACTACAATCAAAGATGTTGCTTTTTTCTGCTCATTCTATCCATTGGTTGTAGCTGCCGCCTCACATTGTTTCTGGTACGGCGGCCAAGGAATTCTCGCGTCGAAAGAATGAGGTTTTATTTTCATTTTCGGAGCTTCAACATCATGTTACAGTTTCGACATAATTGGCTTATCCTTCATTTTTAATCTCTATAATTGCTACAACCTTTTTAATTTTGCTTCCTTTTCATCTAGATGTTCAAATAAGCCAATCAATTTTCCGTTGATCTTTTCCTCTATTTCTTCCTCTATTCTTACTCTCATTTCCTTCAGATTTTTCTTAACCAAATTCAAATTTCCTTTCATTTCGTCCCTAACCTTGTGCAAATTTTCCTCCATCTTTTCTTTAACTTAGCTCAGATTTTTATCCATTTTTCCTTTCACCTCATTCAAATCTTCTCTCGCGTTTTTCAAATTCTCCTTTAATTTATTTGAATTTTCCATCATGTTTTCTTCTCGTTTAGTTGAATTTTCAGCTAATTTTTCCTGTAGTCTGTTCGAGTTTTCCTCCAATTTATTTGAATTATCCCACATCTTTTCCTTCAATTCTTTCGAATTTTCCAACATTGTTTCCTTCAACTCCGTAGGGCTTGCTGAAGGAATTTCAACGCTTCCGTCTCCATAGTTCTCTGTTGCAAACGGGTAAAAGGCATAAACTCACTAGAGTTTTTCTTCTATTCACCAAAAGCCCACTTCTGACACCAATTATAACGTTTCTTAGTTCTTGAAATTATTTCTGGGTTCAAATCAAACATTTCAACCTTACAAAACTCTAACTAGTTTATTAATACGTAGACTGCACAATTATAACACTAAACTGAATGACTAATTTATATAACACAATCGATACTGCTTAATTTATCTGTAACACTTTGTCCACTTATTCGCGCTCTGTATTCGAACTTTTGAACATTTGCGTAACTTCGGCTCTGTTCCAGATATTCATTCGAAAACCTTCCGGAAACGGCAACACTGATTTCTTTGCAATACGGTGTGCTGAAACCTTTAAATCTTTCTCGAAGTCTCCCGAAAGTGCCCCGTACTCGTCAATCTGCCGGGCGGTGGCAGGGTCGGCTGCAGGGACGATTGGATATCGTTACAATATACATGTAGTTGATACGTTTTAACGACTAGATCAAACGACATGGGAACTACAGTCCGTTGCTCCTATTCATGACATCTGTCCAGATTATACCATTACTATATGGCCGTGGTTGACGATAACAGAAATTTAAATATTATCGAAAAAAATCTCCAATGTGTTTACACATATAGCTATGAAATTCGCGTGTTTATCAGATATTAAGATATCATTTAATACTAATTTTCTATTCGAATATTATTTCAAGTACCATTGATGAAATTTGAATTCTCAATTAATTATTTTCCTGAAAGAAGAGGGATGTGGTTTTAGTTTATCATTACTGATTTATTCATATTATACTTTGATTGATCTTTTATGCTAATTTTAAATCACTCTATAGCTCGCAAATTCAAGAAATTTTCTTGAGAACATTCTGTAACTCTTCGTAGACCTATAATATTTCCTTCCTAAATTATTCTAATCCTCGTGAATATACTCTTTTCCCAGTTCATACTAAAAGTAAATCATCGAAATTGGAAGGCGCAAAAGTGGTAAATCGCGATGTTCAGTCAGAATTTCTGCCCGATAAAGCAGGAAAAACATCGATTCCAAGAGACGTACACTGCATATCAAATACACAATTTCATCCCAGCAAGAAGGGAAAGCTTCTTGCATTATTCTGGAACGAATAAATATTACACGAAGTGCGTCATGAAAAAATATCAATATTAAATATACTGGGTATGCTTCATCTTCTGTGTTCAACTGGAAATAATGAGTTCCGCCATGTGAGTGTATTTCTGAAGTGTCAACAGATTATGTGGCCTTCATTCGAGAAATTAATTATCAAACTTTCATTGTTTGTAAATATGTTAATTCCAAAGGTAGGTTTCGTTTTCCAGTGTAGGGAATCGAGTTAGTAAAATTGTATAGACTTTTGTAAATTATTCAACTTTTGTGGTCTAGAAGAGAAGAAAAGAATAGTTTTCAAACAAAGGACAATTATTATAATATTCTTTAGGATAATATGAAATCCGCATAAGACGAGATACGGGTCGACAAGAATATCTGTGCGGGTGAAATAGCTCCTCCTCTTGCTGCGCATTAACTTTGCCGGTCACGTGGCCAAGAGCTCAGTTCGCAATGAACCTTTAATATTTAAGAAGAACCAAGCGAACAGAACAGAATCTTGCAAATTTCATTTGAATATTTCTAAGATTTGATGAGGATGGAGTTCGTTTCCAATTTGAAAGGGAAGAAATTGAATGGGCAATCCAGGGAAATAATTTCGAAAGTCATTCATATCATGAAACGTGAAGGGATGCAGAATGAACCTGAAATTTGTTTGAATAATGTTCAAGAACGTGTAGCTGTCGCTACAGGAGTATGTTTGCGAACTGTGCAAAATATTTCTGGCGAAATGAAGAAGATTGAAGATGGCGAAAATAACAGTTTTACAACTCCCGAAAAGAGAAGAAAATCAGCGAAGAAAACATATCTCGATGACTACGATAGAGCTCTGCTCCGTAGGTTGGTCGTCAATAAAATCATTTCCACATTAAAGCGAATCCATCAAAAGTTCGTCGATGAGAAAGAATATGCAGAATCACGAGAGGGCATTCGAAAAGTTTCGATAGGAATGGGGTTCCGTTGGATTAAGACGAAAACGAATATAAGGCTAGTTATGGAAAAACCTGAAATACACCAACTACGTTTGAATTATTCAAGAAGCATCAAACGATACCGTCAAGAAAAGAGACCAATAATTTACATCGACGAAACATATATTCATTCCTCTTATATACACAAGAAGGCTTGGAGTGACGAGACAAACAACGACCTACGTCAGCCTGTTTCAAAAGGACCAAGACTGATAATTTTGAACACCGGTAGTGAATGTGGATTCGTACTAAACGCTTATCTGACCTTCAAGTCCAATTGTAAAACCGGTGATTATCACGATGATATGAATTTCGCAAATTACGAAAAAATGATTGAGAGAAAAACTTTATAATCTAATTGAATTGCACAAATCCAGATATAAAACGTATGAGTATTGTCAACTCCTGAATTATCAGGGCCTCGATGTACTTGGACATCCCTCATATCATCCTGACTTGAACCCGATTGAAAATGTTCGGGCAACCATAAAAGGTTATATAGCTTATATAGTGAAAAATTTTCTTCGTTTTCTCCAGATCTGTGGAAATCATTATGCGACAATCCGCAGGAAATTGAACAATCTTTCATAAAGTAAGACTTACGCTGGATAACAATTTTATAATTGCTTTGCAAGTGACAACAACAGCGAGTCTTCTACTTCTTATGGAGAACTATCTAGAAAATTTTTAGTTTTTCGTTATTCAACTCATTTTGTGTTTCATATTTGGATTTTTTGCAAAAATCATCTAGATGAATAGAGTTTTTACCATTTTCAATGAATTTGTATTATTAAACTGACAACCAGGTAGATCCGAATCATTCGTCCTCACGATAGCGCAATACGATTGTACCTCTTAAAATTTCCGTTTCCTTTGTTATGTCGTTAATCCTATATGAATCCATCAAGGTATCACATAGATACTAGGTACTTAGGAAAAACATATTTACTAATCCTTTGCCTCAAATCTCTAATGAATACCAACCTTCAATTACTATATTTCATCCTATTGTACAGATTCCAGGTATTCTTGATAATTTTAATTATAAGGAGAAAACAATAGTACTAATTATGAAGGTTCATTTAAAAAACCCCAGCCTCCAAAATTTCTTTTAGTCTAAGTGGTCATGAGTCTGTGACTCACTTCTTTGTAGCAGAAATTAAAATGATCGAGTACATTGAAATGCTATATTTCTAAAAGGGATAATTTTCTCAAAAAGCCCTTACACTGACTCTGATAGCTATTTGACATTACAGAAGTATTATTCATCTTACTTCCTCCGCTTGCTCTCTTTTGTTCTTCGCGCATCTTATGAAAATCTCAGTCGCACAGATATTTTTGTCGACTAGGATATTTCAAGAACAAAATGAGCTAGACTTGTGTGTCAATATATGTTTTCGTAATTGGAATAACAAGTGTTATGGAACCAGTCATCTATGTATAGGGTGTTCTATATTAAATGACAAAAAATATTTTAAAAATAGAGTTTTGGACTAGCTGAATCAACTACTAAAATTTCAAAACCATAGCATTTATAGTTCTCCATAAACGTCTAATGAGCCACTCAACTTGGGATACATAGTATTGCATTATTTGGTACTTATTTGTCGGACATTATGATGTAATATTTTATTGTTTCGTGAACCTGAAGGGTGGGGTGAATCGAGGAAAGCTATATCGTTTTCGAGCTGTTTATATGTCTATGATGATTTTTCAACTATTGATTTGTCTATCGGTACGAAAATAACATCATAGAGAAATTAAAAGCTAAAATACAACTCAGATCATTATTATTATTATTATTATTCTCGCTTTACCCCTCCCTTCAGTTTCACGAAACAGTTTTTTTAGAAAAAGTGGTTGAATGAAAGATTCTTACATGATTTTTGCTGATATCTCGTAAAGGGTATTTCTAAGAGAAAAATTATTTGACAAATATCTTCCGCATTTTAACTAAAGAATCACCTCTTAAACAAAGCCTGTTTACTTAAAAAATCACCATGTATATGTGCACTCTGTTAGGAGTGCCGATTTTAAAATAAAGTAAGATTCAACAATACATATATTTCTCATTCTCTCCGCTATTTGATCAAACACCGTGTTTTCCATTCACCTGATATGTCCTTACATATTTACTACCAGAACGTGCGAGGACTTCGTACCACACTAAATAACTTCAGGTTAAACTCAATGGCCGGTTTTTCTGATGTGATGTGTGTAACTGAATCATCTCTAAACGATACCGTTTTCGACAGTGAATTGGTCGATGCTCGTGAATATTCTGTGTTTCGTCTCGACCGAGATACATCGGTGTCTTTTAAGAGGGATGGGGGTGGAGTTTCATTGCCGTTCGCAACAAATTCAGCTCACAACTTTTGGATGACTTCAAAAGTGACGCAGAGAATATCTGGGTATCTCTGAACGCGAATAATTCGAAGTTATATATTTGCTGTGTGTATTTGCCCCCCTGGGGATTCTGTGGCAATTGATGTGCTCGCTAGTAAATTGAAGAGCAATATAGTAAACATAAAATGTCCATTTCTGGTGTGTGGCGACTTCAATTGTCCCTCGGTTGATTGGGTGAGTTCTGATTTGAGTTTTTTGATACCTACTAATATTGAAATTAAATATTCAGATATATTAGATACACTTGCATTTGTCGAACTGAATCAATATAATCATGTGAAGGATAGTAACGATAGAATTCTTGACTTAGTCTTGTGTAATAAAGCAATTGTCTCGAATATACATAAAAGTGCTCATCCGTTTGTAAACGAGGACACACATCATCCCACACTGGAGTTTATAGTTGCCTTATCTAAAGAGAAAATGATGAAAAATTCGAAAATTCAAGATTTTTATTACGACTACAGAAACGCGAATTATGAAGCTGTTAATGCTTCATTATCGCTGGTGATTTGGGAGTTTCTGCTCAACAACAACTTTAAGGGAATTGATGAAAATTTGAATATTTTTTTTGAGAAAATCAATGGCATAATCAGTTCTGTTGTTCCTAAGAAAAGAGTCATCAAGTGTTTTCCTTCATTCTTTCGAAAGGTACTAAATTGGTAAAAATGTCAATGATCTCAATACATTCAAACAGCTTCGTGATCATTCAACTTATTGAACTTGATTTGAAGAAATTCACCTCTAACATGGTGCGGGAACTGCCAACGAACCACAAATGATTTTGGAAATATGTACCTTTGGGACGTGGCGGCTCTAGACTACCTAATGAAATGAGGTATGGGGATATTTCTTCATAAGATGGAAAAGAGATATGCAATCTTTTTGCCCGTTATTTCGAGAGTGTATATGTTCCTGGAAGTCAGGAGCGTAGTCGTGGTGTAACTGTTAAAAACTGCAATAAAGATGTACTATCAAATATTCACATAGAAGGGGAGGAGGTCCGAGAGGTTCTCTTATCCCTTGACGTGTCGAAAGGTTCAGGTCCAGACAGCATTCCACCAATTTTTCTCAAAAATTGCTCTCACAAATTAAGTAAACCACTGCATATTTTGTTTAATCTGTCTCTGATTAATGGTGTTTTTCCGCCGCTGTTATGGAATATTTCAATATCCCACAACAACACGAAGTTTTTGAGGGGAGGCCTCTGGAAACTTATTTGATCGTTCATATGGAGTACCTGTAGAGTACAATGGATTCTCAAGTTCAGACTGATGCTACTTACACCAATTTGTCTAAAGCCTTCTACAAAATTGGTTTCGATATTCTCATTTTTAAACTAGCCGAAGCAGGTGTAAGTGGTGGTTTGCTTGATTGGTTCCAATCGTATCTTCTGAATAGGTCACAGTCCGTTAGTTTCAATGGTTTTAAATTTAAATCTTCCTTCAGTACTTCTGGGGTATCGCAGGGCACTCATCTCGGTCCTCTTCTTTTCTTAATTTATATAAATGAGATAGATAAATGTTTCCGACATTCCAGATTCTTGCTCTATGCAGACGATCTGAAAGTTTTTAGATCTATCAGATGCTCAAGGGACTGCCTTGATCTTCAACTAGATTTGAATAACTTAGTTGAGTACTGTAGAGAAAACCAATTATTTTTGAATTTAAATAAATGCTCCACGATAACTCTCACTAGAAACCATGAGCCTATCACTTTTCAGTACTCAATTGGGAATTCATTGTTGCGACGTGTGTCCACGGCTCTTGATCTGGGTGTCACTTTCGATTCGAAGTTGCTCTTCGATGCACACATAGATCGCATAGCAAATAGTTCAAGTCGAATGATGGGTTATATTTTCAGGAAAAGTAAGGAATTTAAATATGTAAAATCACTTATCACTTTGTATTATGCTTACATCTACAGTAAATTAAAATTTGCCTCATGTATTTGGAACCCTCGTTATGATTGTTATTCCAACCGACTTGAACGCTTTCAGAATATATTCAAACGGTTCATATGCTTCAAAACTAATTGTGTTATCCTAAATCACGACTACGCTCCTACCCGTAAATATTTCAATTTATTGTCACTCGAAAATCGTAGAACTATATCTGATATTTGGTTTTGTTCAAAATATTGAACTGCGTACTTCAGGTACCTGAGATCTTGCACATGGTTACTTTTAATGTTCCTATGAAATCTTTGAGGCACCACGACCTCTTCTCTATAACTTTTAGAAAAACTAATAGTGCACAGAACTCCCATATCGATAGGATGCTACATGTCTGCAACACGCATAGAAGTATCAATTTGTTTGGGTCACATTTGCCTCTTCGAAGAGAAGCCTACGCTTGCTCTTTCGTTGACATACCTCAAATTCAGTTCAATCGTTCGTTTTGTAATATTCATTTTGTATTTCTTTTTCATTTTTCTGTGAATACAATTCACTAATAATGTCTTATATAATACTTTTTTAGCGTACTAGATTCTATGTAACTAATATTCATCAAGTGAATGTCATTTTGGCTTCGGCAGTGGACATTCCTTATATTGTACTTAAATAAATAAATAAATATGATTTATTTGGAATAACAACACATTCAGTAAACAGACTTTGGGCTATCTTCTGTTGTGCATGCCGCTATATTGGGGTAAAGCCATTCATTTTGCCGTTCAGCCAGGGCCCCCGCAACCATATGTGCAAAGTGTGCAATGCACACGGGCGCCATCCTTTAGGGGCGCCAAAACCCAGGGTCCAAAAAAATATTAAAATTAAAGTTGAGGAATTAAAAAGGATTAGGTATAAATACACACGAAATTTTATTAGTATAACATCCAGTTACTGCCGATTCCAATATTGCGAGAACTTGTCAGGCGGCAGTTTTTTTTTCCTATTTAGACATGAATAACGCCTGGAGCGCTATAAAAGCGATGCATCGCCACAGGCGTTTATACATCAGTTAGTTCACTGGACCGTGCAACAAGTAAATAAAAACAAGTAATCCTATTAATTTTCACATATAAAGTTATTTTTATTTTGTCAAGTGTGGTGTTGCGTTGTGTAATATTTTGTTTACTACTTTTTTTTAATTAAGTGCCGAATACCTGCTGACTGCAATTTCAACGGCTTGATTTTAAAAACAATGGTAAGTGTTCCCTAATTTATACTATCTATATTAACCCTTTATAGGATACTGGTTATAATTAATTTTTTTAGCCAAATATCTTTTTATTTATTGAAATGTCATGTACGAGTTTAAAAAGTAACTGGTTGTAACCATAACTCGTTTAGTTTTCATGCTATTGATCTTTTAAAAACCATTCTGTAGGGTTTTTAAGGGCTATAAGATCAAATTGGTTTAATATCTTTTTTGCCTTTATTTTTGAAAGGATTTAAGGTGAAATGGCGCGAACAAATTGCTTTTACACCAATATCTCACTTAATAATAATATGCCCTATAAAGGATTAAAAACTATTGGCTACTTAATTAACTTTTTAAGAATATTTTCTACACTACCCACATGGTGCTTATTATTGTGGTTACTTTAGAAGTTAATTCCTAATTCCCATGAGTACTAATTATTTATCTGTTTTATCAGGATAAAAGAAAGAGACCTTCCGGTGCGAAGTTTGCGAGCAAAAGAAACTGAGACTACAAGAAAGGGAAAATGGTTGGATCTTTAAAGCATTTCTTGCAAATCAATCGGTATTCCACGGAGACTATCGATGTTGGTGAGACCGAATCGTCCGAATCTGAAGATTCTAAATCCGTAATATCAATAACCGTGAGTGGACCATCTGAAATTTCAACAGTAACATCAGGTCCTGCAACAAGTTGCAGCGGTTGTAGCAGCAAAACAGCTTCTACTGATGCAGAGCCCGATGAAGCGATGACACCATCCTCGTCTACAGCACTTGAACAATCCACTTCAGGTAATTCAGGTTGTGTAAAAAGTTCGGTAATGTCAGTTACCGAAATACTTGCTGCAAGTGACACTTTCGATGAAGGCTGTAATGAGGATAGTATCGATATAATTCCGTCCGACCCCGGTTTGTGGCCCGAAAGAATCACCAATGAGATGGCTAGAATATTGGTTAAACGTGGTCCGCCCTTGATAGACTTCAGTTTTAGCTTTCCTAATAATAACGATAAGAGAAAGTTTTCGTGCGAATACTTTGAAAGAAATCTAGCAAATTGAGAAGAAGTCGAAAAGGCTTGGCTTATTTACTCTATTTCTAAAGGTTCTGTATTTTGTTTTTGTTGTAAGTTGTTTTGTAAATGTAAAACTCCTAACGCTCTTTGTGATACAAATGTAGTATCTGATTGGCAACACTTGTCTTCGCTTATTAAGAAACACGAAACGTCAATTTTACACAACAGTTATATAAACACTTGGGTAAATTTGAAAAAATGTTGGAGATATCTATGACTGTTAATGCTCATCATCTGCGGAATTTAGAAACGGAAAAAAAAATATTGACGAGACGTGTTGGAAAGAATTATTGCGATTGTTAAGTATTTATCTGCACAATGCTTGGCATTTCAAGGTCTTCTCAATTGCTTTTCGAACATGATAATGGAAATTTTCTGAAAGCTGTTGAGATGATTTCCTCTTTTGATTCAGTGATGAGACAGCACGTAAGCCGAGTGTATAACTTCCAAAAAAAATCTGTTAAAATGACTCATTATTCAGGCGAGCAAATACAGAATGAAATAATTGAATTATTGTCGTCCAAAGTGAGAAATAATATTTCAGAAATGGTCCGCAGTTCAAAATATTTTTCAATAATATTAGATTGTACGCCAGACACTAGTCATACTGAGCAAATTAGTCTTGTTCTGAGGTATGTTGTCCTTAACACCACTTCAAAAAAGGTTGAAGTTAAGGAAAGTTTTATAGCGTTTAATCCAATACTGGCCTCTACAGGAGAAGAAGGGATATATACATTTGTGATAGAAAATTTGAAAAAATTTAATTCAGAATTAAAACACATTAGGGGACAAGATTATGATAATGGGACAAGTATGAAGGGAAAACATATTGGGCTTCAAAAACGCATCTTGATGCGAATCCGAAAGCCCTTTTTGTACCTTGTGCGGCTTATACTTTGAACTTAACAGTAAATGACGCTTCTAAGGTGTCAGGTGCTACAATAAACTCTTTCAATCCTGTGCAAGAGTTATATAATTTTTGTTCGTCATCCACAAAAAGGTGGTATGTTTTGAGAAAAAATGTCACCGGATTAAGTTTAAAGCCTCTAAGTGAGACAAGATGGTCCATCAGAATTGATGCAATAAAGCCCTTAAAGTTTATTCAATTAAGGTTTGCGAAAGTCTTCTAGAAGTGGCTGAAGATGATTCCTTTCACATTGATGCAAGACGTACAAAATTTTCAATTTACTTGTAGAATTATTACTTAGCATGACGTTTTATTTCATATAAATATTGTCAGCAAACAAATGCAAAGTGCTAGAATTAATATTAAAGTATGCGAAACCTACCTAAAAAATTTAGTTGATCACTTCCAGCAATATAGATCAGACCAACCATTTCAAGAAATTCTTGTGTGAGCGAAAGAAGTAGCATCCTCTCTCGAAATTGAAGAAGACTTTCCACCATTACCAACGGTTAGGAGGAAATTTAAACTAAAACTGTTTGACTATGAACACCGAGATGAGACCCTCTAGATCCAGAAACCGCCTGTAAAATTAGTTTTTTTTTTAAATTATAGATCAAACAATAAGCTCTCTAAAAAACCGATTTGACTTATTAAATGAGTATGATAATATTTTCGGATTTTTTAGCGACATATTCAAATTAAGTGACAGCGATCTTTTAAAACATTGTTCTATTCTTGAAGAGCGACTGACAGATCAGGATACTAAGAATATAGACTCCAATAATCTGTTTAACGAAATCAAAGCGTTAAAGTTGTTTTCATTACCTGATGATACTGACCTCTTAAGTATTTTACAATATATATATATTCGAAAACAATTTAATCTCCACCTTTCCAAACGTAAGCATTTCACTAAGAATTCTTTTGACATTGCCTGTATCTGTAGCTTCTGGCGAGCGATCTTTCCAAAATTAAAAATCGTTAAAATTATTTAAGATCGAAAATGATTCAAGGATAATTGTATGGGTTAACAATATTAGCAATTGAACAAGAAATTTTGACGGTATAAATTTTAGCGATGTAATTAATGAATTTGCAACAGCAAAATCTCGGAAAGCTATCTTTTTTCTCTATTGCACCTAGACCTAGCTATCATTTTTGATTTTAAAACGAAGTTCCTAGGTATTTGTTATTAGAAATATCTGCATATTTTTAAAACGTCTAAGTATAGGTAGAAAGTAGTACTTATATATATATATATATATATCTTTATTCTACCGATTATTATTTCCACAACAGGTGTTATTCCTAGGAATCTTCACAAAAGTATTGAGATTTCTTGGGTCTGAAGAAAAATTTGTTTGAACAGTCACAAAAGATAACGGTCATCAAATCTTGTAATATACTTCGTAGGTTTCTTTCCGAAAAAATAATGAGGTAGAGTCATAGGTTTTGTCTTTAGTTTATACTGCTCAGAATCTCATTTCATATTTTATTTATCTGTATATATAAATGTAATATAATTAACTGACAAGTTTGTCATATTTATGTTCAGAGCAGTATTCTATTCGATCTCGTTCATCACTTCACACATAGGAAACTATTAATGAGTAACATTCAGTGTTACTTGACTAAGGTCCGTACACTGGATTTTTCCGGGGAGAAAGCCTCTGACACTACTCCTTGGTACATTGATGTCATTGTCTGTTGATGCTATAGTTTGTATATATTCTGGTAGATTGATATATTCTCATAACATTTAACGTTATCCTAACATATAATTATTCCAGGATATGTTTTGATTATAATCATTGCCTGACAATGATATTAATGATATATATATATATATATATATATATATATATATATATATATATATATATATATATATATATATATATATATATATATATATATATATATATATATATATATATATATAGACATTATATATTCTGTTATTGGTTCAAAAAAATGTGATTTTTAGTTTTAGGGTATTTTTCAGTGTTTATAAACAACGAGTCAACGTGTCTGTATCCCATTACTTAAGTTAATGTTTTAAAATAGGTGTGAATAAGAATTTATTTTGTTATGATTCTGTTCTGTATGTTTCATTTCGATATTTTAGTCTACAAATAAATATGACTTCTACTGTTCAGTTTTTTGCTTTACTTCAAGCACCTACCTACCTACATTCTACCTTGAAAAAAATAAAATAACATGATCCAAAATGCCTCAAGGGACGCCAAAATCCTGTTCTGTATACAAACGCCAGTAGCTCTCACGGGGGCCCTGCGTTCAGCATTATATTATTCTTGATGATGGGCTGATAACTCGAAATATATATGGAGTATTTTATTATATTTCTGTGAAAATTTTGCCAAATGTTTTTTAATTGATCATTTTACATCATTCCTCCCCCGCAAATACAAATTAGCATAATGAATAATAAAATAAATCATCATTTATAATAATCATTATCACTTACAAAGTCCCAAAATCTGCAAGTGTATAAATTAACATCTTTTATTTTTCGAAAATGAAAAGTTGTGATATTTTTGTCTGTATTGATATAACATTTTTCGTGTTAATCTATCATAAGTCGTAAAAATAATTATCGTGACGCACCCATGAAATATGCGTCTATTGCATAGTGTAGTAAAAATTTATAGCTGAATATGAAAATCTAATGAAAATATAGGGTCACTCCATGTATGATTCATGCCATATGAACACCATTAAGCGAATAAGTTTTAATTAGTTCAGTTATATTTTTGAGGTGCCATATTTTGTCAGCACTAGTGCGTGGCATGATATTCATATAGCATGTTTGATTTACGTTTCATTAACATGTTTCTATTTGAATCGGCATTTTCAACAAGTTCAGCGTGAAATGTTGGAAAAATTATATTTCGACGAAATGTCATTTTTAGCTGGCAGTGCGCGTTACTGGCAGCAATGAATGTTTCATCGGAAATATTCACGAATAGATACTTTGTGTTGAAATAAATCTATGCTAAGAGGGGTTAGGTTTTTAGGTTTTATAATTTATTTGTTTTTTTTGTGCATGAACAATATGTCGAGAATATTGTGTACAAATTTTAATTCAATCCCAGTAAAGCTAACGGAGTTGCAGCGTTTTAAACGACCGGCCGTGATTTATTTATTTATTTATTTAAGTACGATACAAGGAATGTCCACAGCCGAAGCCAAAATGACATTCACTAGATGAAGACACGTAGCATCCTATCGATAGGGGAGTTCTGTGCACTATTAGTTTTTCTAAAAGTTATAGAGAAGAGGTCGTGGTGCCTCAAAGATTTCATAGGAACATTAAAAGTAACCATGTGCAAGATCTCAGGTACCTGAAGTACGCAGTTCAATATTTTAAACAAAACCAAAATATCAGATATAGTTCTACGATTTTCAAGTGACAATAAATTGAAATATTTACGGGTAGGTGCGTAGTCGTGATTCAGGATAACAAAGTTAGTTTTGAAGCATATGAACCGTATGAATCTATTCTGAATGCTTTCAAGTCGGTTGGAATAACAATCTTAAGGAGGGTTCCAAATACATTAATTTACTGTAGATGTAAGCATAATACAAAGTGATAAGTGATTTTACATATTTAAATTCCTTAATTCTCCTGAAAATACAACCCATCATTCGACTCGAACTATTTGCTATGCGATCTATGTGTGCATCGAAGAGCAACTTCGAATCGAAAGTGACACCCAGATCAAGAGCCGTGGACACACGAATTCCCAATTGAGTACTGAAAAGTGATAGGCTAATGGTTATCGTGAAACATTTATTTAAATTCAAAAATAATTGGTTTTCTCTACAGTACTCAACCAAGTTATTCAAATCTAATTGAAGATTAAGGCAGTCCCTCAAGCATGTGATGGATCTAAAAACTTTCAGATCGTCTGCATAGAGCAAGAATCTGGAATGTCGGAAACATTTATCTATCTCATTTATATAAATTAAGAAAAGAAGAGGACCGAGATGAGTGCCCTGCGATACCCCAGAAGTACTGAAGAAAGATTTAGATTTAAAACCATTGAAACTAACGAACTGTGACCTATTCAGAAGATACAATTGGAACCAATCAAGCAAACCACCACGTACACCTGCTTCGGCTAGTCTAAAAATGAGAATATCGAAATCAATTATGTAGGAGGCTTTAGAAAAATTGGTGTAAGTAGCATCAGTCTGAACTTGAGAATCCATTGTTCTCTACAGGTACTCCATATGAACGATCAAATTAGTTTCCAGAGGCCTACCCTTAAAAACTTCGTGCTGTTGTGGGATAATGAAAATATCCCACAACAGCGACGGAAAAAAACCATTAATCAGAGACAGATTGAACCAAATATGCAGTGATTTACTTAATTTGTGAGAGCAATTTTTGAGAAAAATTGGTGGAATGCTGTCTGGACCTGAACCTTTCGACACGTCAAGGGATAAGAGAACCTCTCGGACCTCTTCCCCTTCTATGTGATTATTTGATAGTACATCCTTATTGAAGTTTTTAACAGTTACACCATGACTACGCTCCTGACTTCCAGGAACATATACACTCTCGAAATAACGGGCAAAAAGATTGCATATCTCTTTTCCATCTTATGAAGAAATATCCCCATACCTCATTTCATTAGGTAGTCTAGAGCCGCCACGTCCCAGAGAAACATATTTCGACTCGAACTATTTGCTATGCGATCTATGTGTGCATCGAAAAGCAACTTCGAATCGAAAGTGACACCCAGATCAAAAGCCGTGGACACACGTCGCAACAATGAATTTCCAATTGAGTACTGAAAAGTGATAGGCTAATGGTTATCGTGAAACATTTATTTAAATTCAAAAATAATTGGTTTTCTCTAGAGTACTCAACCAAGTTATTTAGATCTAGTTGAAGATCAAGGCAGTCCCTTGAGCATATGATAGATCTAAAAACTTTCAGATCGTCTGCATAGAGCAAGAATCTGGAATGGCGGAAACATTTATCTATCTCATTTATATTAATTAAGAAAAGAAGAGGACAGAGATGAGTGCCCTGCGATACCCCAGAAGTACTGACGAAAGATTTAGTTTTAAAACCATTGAAACTAACGAACTGTGACCTATTCAGTAGGTACGATTGGATCAACTCAAGCAACCCACCACTTACACCTGCTTCGGCTAGTCTAAAAATGAGAATATCGAAACTTATTTTGTCAAAGGCTTTAGAAAAATCTGTATAAGTAGCATCAGTCTGAATTTGAGAATCCATTGCACTCTGCAGGTACTCACTATAAACGATCAAATTAGTTTTCAGAGTCCTACCCTTAAAAAATCCTTGCTGTTGTGAGATAATTAAATTTTTCCCATGAGAGAAAAGATACTTATAAACTATACGTTCAAATACTTTAGCAATGATCGAAAGCTTGTTAATAGGTCTTTAATTAGAAATATCATTTTTATCTCCACTTTGGAAATTAGGGACTACTGCGGACTCCTTCCACTTTTTTGGAAATACACCATTAATCAGAGACTGATTGAACAAAATATGTAGTGGTTTACTTAATTTGTGAGCGCAATTTTTGAGCAAAATTAGTGGGATTCTATCTGGACCTGAACCCTTCGACATGTCAAGGGATAAGAGAACCTGTCGAACCTCTTCCTCTTCTATGTGAATATTTGATAGTACATCATTAAATCAGTTGTTAACAGTTACATTACGACTACGCTGCTGACTTACAGGAACATATACACTCTCGAAATGACAGGCAAAAAGATTGCATATCTCTTTTCCATCTGATGAAGAAATATCCCTATACCTCCTTTCATTAGGTAGTTTAAAGCCGCCCCGTCCCAGAGACACATATTTCCAGAATGATTTAGTGTTCGTTGGCAGTTCCCGCTCAATGTTAGAGGTGAATTTATTCAAATCAAGTTCGATAAGTTCCTTCGAATGAGAACGAAGCTGTTTGAATATATTGAGATCATTGACATTTTTACTAATTTTCTATTTTTTATAAAATTTTTGCTTTTCTCTTATTGTAGCAATAGTAACTTTCGAAAAGAAAGAAGGAAAACACTTAGTGACTCTTTTCTTAGGAACAGCAGAACCGATTATGTCATTGATTCTGTCATAAAAAATATCCAGATTTTCATCAATTCCCTTAGAGCTGCTGTTGAGCAGAAACTCCGAATTCACCAGCAATAATGAAGCATCAACAGCTCCATAATTCGCATTTCTAAAATCGTAATAAAAATTTTGAATTTTCGAATTTTTCATCATTTTCTCTTAAGACAAAGCAACTTTAAACTCCAGTGTGGGATGATGTGTGCCCTCGTTTACAAACGGATGAGCACTTTTATGTATATTCGAGACAATTTCTTTATTACACAGTGTGTTCAGCTGACTCCCTATCTTCCAACTGCAACTTAAAGAGTCGCCCTTGCAAGCTACGTGTACGGATGGAATTTACGATTGTTGCAAAGCCTATAATTTCCTCCGTGTTTAAAACTTTGGAACACGAAACTTGTTGATGTATAATGCAATGGAATGAAAACAATGAAAGAAAATCTTCATTAGCTCGACACAATGCCACAAAACCGTTTTTGTTTCCAATCATTACTGGTGCTCCATCGGTTGTAATGCACACTAATTTATATATTGGTAGCTTGTAGTTTTTCACAAAATTGAAGAAAACGTCATATATATCTCCGCCACGGGTCTTCCCCTGCAGAGGAATGATTGTCAAAATTTCTCCTCTAGCCAACATGTCTATCCGAAAAAAAAATACACAGCTGGACAGTATCTGTCATATCGGTGGATTCGTCGAACAGTAAAGAAAAATATGTACATTTCATGATATCATGTATTGGTTTATCTGCCATGTCCTGACGCATGACTTCAATACGCCTTGTGACAGTCGCACGAGATAACTGAAGTTCTCTAAAAGCAGACATGATTTCTGTTTCATTTTTAAAATCTCCAAATGAAGTCTCATTCGCTTCAATAAATGCTTCATTCACAACCGATCCATCTTCGAATAGTTATTTGTGTTTCGCCAACATATGAGATATTTTAAATGACGCGATAGTAGCATCATTTAGATATTTGGCTGGTCTTGTGAACATGGTTTGGCTTTTTTTTCAAACAACATATCAAATCGCGTACTTTTCGTTTTCTTAATTCACTCTAGGGTAGAAAATCCTTTTCATAGTTTTTATGAACCGTTTTATGATGCCTCTCTAAGTTACCACGCTTAGGTATTGCAACTGACGCACGACAAATAAGACAAATGCACTTATCCTTCATCATACAAAAGAAGAATTCTTCCTGCCAATCGTTATTAAAATGATACGTTTTAGATTTCTTCGCTGCACTCATTTTGTACTTTTTAATAATAAACTTTGTATCGACGTAGTAGTGCCTCCAAGTTACAATTCAGAATGCCTCATATTTCACATTTGCATCGGTGTGAACGAAAGTCTCCGATGTTCCCGTCATAGGCGCCGCCCGAAATTTCTAGAAAAAAGGCAAGAATAAAAAACGCGGCTTTTCTTTGACAAGTACCGCGCGTTCCTTTGATAAAGCCGCCTTTTGCGGCTAGCAGAGTGTTATTTCATTACGTAATAAATTTTTGTTGTTTAGTTACCTACTTATTAAAATTTTTCTTCTTCCCGAGATCTACTCAAAAAGCACTGACTCAATCGACCGTTTGAGCAACCCTGTTAGTCGATGTGCGGTATAACCGAAAGCGGTACCGCTGTGACAACGATTGCAAATCATAGATCTGTTTCTATTTACTTAGATTCCAAAATTTGAAATTGATCAATTAACCCATTCTCCAGATACTTCTAATGGGCCCTTCAGCTCAACGCTGCGCAGCATTCTGAATGCAGAAATTAAAAATTGAAATAACGAAACAATCAATCCGTCGAATGTGAGAAATTAAGATCCAATTGCTCATACACCAGATTACGAAATTTTGGTATATTTTAATATCCGATTTCTGTGCACCGAATAAGGCTAATATATATAACTCTAATTCTTGTTGAACTATAGGTTTTACTCTAAAACCAAAATCCTTGCAGTGTTTTTATTATAATCTGCGGTATTCCTTGATTTTGGACAACTATCCTGAAAATTCAATAGCTCATCTTCAAATACCATAACTTCGATATGTCAAATCCAAACGAACAAAAATTTTGCGACAGTTTCATTCATTTATATATCAAACCCATAATCAAATCTACTTTCTTCAAAATACTTCATGCTTATGATAACAAATCTAGAATTATTCCCTTCTATTCCAACGGACCGTGAAAAATTCAAACAATATGTACTCAGACTCCCCAAGCAAAACAAACGAAATGGAACATATTTCCAATCTTACAATGTCACGATTTCCCCTTTGAGACACCCTGCGTAGCCCTATGATTACAAATAATTTACATGGAAAATGAAAGTTCCCCATATTTTGAGAGAAAATAACAGCCTAACTGATGAGTGAGTCATCAGACAGCAGGACACAATGAGACAATCAGGAGAACTGGAACTTTCACTTTTTCTTTCTTGCCACTGGATGACTCTTAATGGATGTGAGGAGGCTCGTCTTTTTGTTGCCACACGACCGTAGTATTATCCCACACTGGTTTATTATCATTAGTTTTCTTTCATAAAAGCGACTGAGAAATGGAGGGTTGAGGTTGCCCTTTCAACATGTTGAAAGTGAATCTTTTTATATTATGAAAGGCAATAATTATTTTATGTATGGTACAATCACGGAGTAATATTAACTTATCACTTTTCATTAGAATGTTTAATGATTAAGACCATCATACAAAGAATACCATTATTTTTCACATTGGTTATCAAGAACTTGTTTAATCACCCGGATATTCGCCTTGTTTCACAAATGTGTCAAACGATTTTCAGTTCAGATGATAATGAGATAAACTAGAATTAATCGTTAAATTTATGATATTTCAGACCTTTTGTGGATGAAAATCAAGAAGAAGGGTGAAGAAAGCGCCTTGCTAATACAATTGAGATGCGGACTGCATTAGAGAAAATATTCGTATAATTGATTTATAGCCTTCATTTTGTAATACTCGATTATTATGATCAAGTAATCAAACCTGAGAAAATATTTTCGATCGATATAGATGGACTTCCAGTGATAACATCGACGAACCATGATTACAGAGCTCCAAAAATCCTCCCTGAACATCGGACTCGAAATGAATAAAACCCGAAAATATTTTCGTGATCATCGAAAACAAAATCATAGATAATGTGGAGAGCTGAAATAATTTAGGTCACGAAATACAGCTAGGTAGACGAAATCAAAGCTCTGATATAGTAAAAGGAATAGAACTTGACTGGGCAGCTTTTGGTAAATCGAGATACATGCTCAAATCAACAAAAAACTCCAATTTATCTCAAACAGGATGTATTGGAGACATGTTTCATGCCAGTCCTCACATATAGTGCTCTCTTATTCTCAAAGAATTATGTGCTAAATTCATCTAACGAACATTCCACCTACAAATTCTTCCATGGCAGAAATCAAGTTCAGTGTCCGCACTGTGAGACAGGCTCTCGAGCAGCTGAAATGCAAGAAAGCAGTTGGTCCAGACGAAATACCGCCAATCGAGTGTGCTCCCGAACTGGCACCTTTCTTAACCGTCTGTTTCAGATATCTTATGAAAGTCAGACTTTTCGGAGCAGCTGGAAAATAGCGAGAATTCAACTGATCCCGAAGAAAGGAAAGAAGTCTTTACCGCCCTGTTGCACTTCTTCCCATTATGTCCAAAGTGATGATGAGAATCATGAATAATGAACTCATCAAATATCTTGAGTTGCAAGGAATTATTTATGACCGTCAGTCTGGTTTTCGCAGGCAAAGATCGACAGGAGATCTGCTCGCCTAAGTCACTCATGTTTGTACATAAACGATGGAATAGCATAGGGAATCTAGATCAATAGCCCTCGACATCTCTAAAGTCTTCGATAGGGTTTGGTACGCAGCCTTGTTGAATAAACTTGCTGCATATGGGCTTCCCGAGAAATTGCGGGGTAGGATAAGTAAATTTCATTCAAATAGATCCATACAAGTTGAGGTCGACGGTATAACATCTGATGATGTTTCCAGTTGGAAGCAGGAGTACCTCAGGGATCCATTCTTTCGCCAACCTTGTTTCTGTTGCAGATAAACGATCTTCTGTCATCTACCGAGAACAAGATCTTCGGTTAAGCAGACGATTGCACCCTGGTTTCGTCTCTCAGCGTCAGAGATGTCAACAAATTAATAACTTAAACTCTTACTTACAGCGGATATCTGAGTGGGGTCAGTTAAACCTGGTGAGCTTCAACGCAAGCAAGACGCAAGCAACTATTCTTTCTAGAAAGATCCCCGCTGGAGAACCTCCAGCGATGCAACTAATCTAATTCTAATCTAACCTAACCTATTTTGGAATATTGTTCCTATGTATGGGAATTTGCGCTGAAACATTTGTTGCGGATGTTGAATAGTGTGCAAAAACGGGTGTGCGCCTCATCGACCACCCGGATATCACCCGCGATCGCCAACCGCTGGCTCTCAGAAGAAGTTGCTGACCTTACAGATACTTCTACGGAAGATGCCTCAATGAGTTGAAAGACCTTGTTACGATAAAACTCATGTTTTGCCGCGAAACTAGGCTGGCAAGGAATTTTCATCATATGGAAGTACATTAAACGACCCCTCGAACCTCTCTCTATGAGAATTCCTTCGTGTAAAGGGCCGGTGAGCTGTGTAACAGCTCACCTATTCCTGGGAAGCGCGCTAAAAAAATATAGTCTACCAACTACTACGATCCAGTGGTCTATTGTAGCACACACTATTCTAAATTCCACTCACAAGCTTTGTGGGGGAAAATAATCACCTTCATTTTATTAGATCTAAATACCTGAAGCTAACTCTGTCCCCAACTGGGCACTCGCACATGACGTGTTCCATTGATTCTATCGCCTCTTCACATAGTCTACATGAAGGTCAATCCTAACCTCTTGAGGTGATTTCTGAGGCCAACAGTGCCGCGTTCATATGGCAGTTAGATCTCTCAGTACTAGCTTGGTGAGTTTAAGCCAAACCTAGGCTGTCAGGGTGGAAGGTTCACTGATGGTAAATCGAAAATGTGGCTTGTGACTTGTATTATTGCTGGAATCTCTGATCAACACTCCATTCAGAAAGGTGAATCAAGTAATATGGCACTCAACAATCTAATAGGAACGATCACTCTATCTCTGGGCCGTAAGGAGTCTGTAGATGCAGCCTTCATAGATATGGACGGTGAATTCAATGCGACCTCCAATAGCTCACTATACGGGGCTTCGAGGACCAGAGCAGTACCAAATATATTTGCGGAATTTATTAGAACATGCTAAATGCCAAAGCGATCAGCGATTCCCTAAAAGAGGAGTAGTCAGTATACTGACTGGCAGCGGCTCACCTCAGGGAGGAATATTATTACCTTTGTTGTTGTACCTGCTGGTTAATATCATTCTAGCAATAATTGGCACACTGGATGACGATATAGTTATTCTGGCTGTCGGAGATGACGATGACGTTCCTAAAAGACCTCAGGAGGCTATTTCAGCTATCCACGGGTAGTGTGAGGGTAGTAAACTTAGTGTGAACCCTCACAAATTCCCTATGTTACCATTCCCCAGGAAAATGAGGAGTTTATTCCAGCTCATGTGGAATTTGCACCTGAAGAACATATTTCACAAGGCTAGATATTTCTCATGGGCATGTCATATACCTGTGGAAAGAAATAGTTTTTGAACCAAAGCAATTCCAGTGGCTATATGTCATGAAGATGGGACCACGTATCACATATGACTAAATTGCTCGGTGTGAGTGAAGACAAGCAATCCCAACTTAAGCTCTATAAATTACAGAGAACGGTCTTCACGATGATTACTGGAGTTTTTCGCTCTACACCAAGTGCGGTCATAGAGCTGATACTGCCTTGCCTTACTTCGCCTGGTGATTGAAGGAACATCTAGAATGGCTATCTACAGATTCCATCACTTTTCCTGAAATGGAACAAGTATGCTCAGCTTCTTGCCTGGCACTTTACAGCCTGTAATCGGGGACAACGAGATGCTGAATCTAAGGTCTGACATAGCAATGCCCGAATCTAACATTGATCTGCTTTTCTATATCATCATTCCTATCAGACAAGAATGGAACAGCTCCAAGAACCGTCAACTTGCCCCTGTTGGTTCACAGATGGCTCCAAAACTTCCCAAGGTGTTGGAACTGTGTATATGTTCAGAGTGCTGCCAAGAAACCGGCGATCAGTTTTGGCAGGCTTGTGTCTGTTTTTCCAGCAGAAATATTCGCCATTGACCACTGTGCTAACATATTGCTTGCGGGGGAATTAACAGGTATGTCAATAAAAATCATCACCGATAGCCGAGTTGCTCCGAGAGCATTGTCATCTGACATCTGCACTTCACTAATGGCGCAGGAATGTCACTCCACCCTCACCAAACTGTGAAAAAGGACTCGGTCTGATAATGGTACCCGGACAATCGGGCATTGAGGGCAATGAGAAGGCGGACTCATTGGCCACTCGAGGAACAGGCTTGGGATTCACCGGACCAAAGCCTAACTCAGAATTACCCCGAAGACTGCAGGGATGGAAAATAACCTCTGTTTAGACCCGAAGGTATGAGATGAGGTTTTTGAGTGCCAGATCAGTTGATTCATCTTTCTGTAATGCTTATTGATCAAAAACTTCAGCGATAACACCTCAGTCCCGATGATTCTATCCATTCATCCATGGTCTTCAGAACGAAAGACATGGGACTTATCGGTCTGAATGATTTAGGTTGTGAGTTCGGTTTACTCACCTTAGGGATGCATGCAGCCAGACCAGACTCGACCGCAAGAGCCCCATGAAATATGAAAGAAGGGAGTCCTCCTCAGGAGCCTTAAATGGCCTAAGTTAGCGTGTCGCCCTCCTAATTTCTCCGCGCTTGATGATTGTTCTTGCGTTCTTCCAATCATTCTTTTTTGACCTTTTAGCCCTCAGGACGACGGTGTCACAATTATCACTGACATCAACAAACCAACATCTGGGAAGTGTGTTCATGGAAGAATCTACAACGCCTCTCTTTATAGATCCAATAGGAAGTAGCCTTTGGCGAGAACTTTGTGTAGCATTGCACTAACGAGAATTCTTTCCACCTTCCCGCAGAACTTTCGTTTGGACTCCCGTTTTACCTTCCTAATTTCTTTTTCATACTATGTTAGAAAAGAACGATAATGGTCCCATTCGCCGGTATTTTTATCTCGGTTGAAAATTTTCCGAACTTCTTTGCGATTTTCGACTGCAGGACTCCACCACGAAATTGTGCTGTTTTCATTTTTTTTTCTTACTGGACAATCATCGTGATAGACCGGGATAGTTCCTCAGCCATACACTCAATGTCTTCATGACTGTTTGTGGCTGTGGGAATACCGCCCAAATGGGCCTCAGGCGGGTTCTATCACCGTCCTTGGGTTTCTGTATTCGACCAATGGTCTATGTCTACACTCAATAGTGTAGTGAATATGTCTATAATCAGATCTCGAGGGTTCACTTGGCACACCCAACCTCGAGATTTTATTTCTCAGGGAAATTGAGCAGAACGTCGTCCAATACAACAGCGCGATATCACGTCACATCGGTTGGTTATTCGCCTCTATCTGATAGAATGAGGGGTTCTGCCCTGAGAAAGTGGAAAACACTTTCATCCTTCGCGTTGGCGTCAGAACTACCCCAGACCGAGTGGTGTGCATAAGCGTCACACTCAAAGGCTAGGTGGTGATTTTTCCTCCAGTTGCTCCAAAATAACGCTCACAGTTTACTAGAGTATCGCAGTCATTCTCTGTCATATAAATAAATATATAGCTTGCACACTTTCTTTTATTCCCATCACGTACGACTGTTATGTTAGGTTCCTTGCACGATATAATTACCTCGGATCTCTCTGTCACATAGTTCCACTCACGTTAAAACTTAAATCTTTGAAATTCGCAAACTCCTATCAGATCCGAATTTTCTGCAGACAACTTCGTATCAACGAGATCGCAATATGTTGAAATAAAATTTTTTCTATTATTCAATCAAGTGCAAGTAACTGGCATCGATATAACTGTTCATATCTGGCAACGCAGTAGTTAGTCCACGTAATCAATACGCAACCCAAAGACTGCACATTCTACACTTTTTATACTTCACATCAGAATAAAATTTTCCTTGTATCTTGATATTGCAACATTTAGTTGAAAATCATTTTGTTAAATACATTTGAAAATAGTCTGTCCAGGTTTTTAACCCACCCATCTTCAATATATTTTTTCAATATACTAAATTTATTATAAAATATGTTTCATTCTATTATCTGCTAGGTGAAAGCTGATTTAGGTTCCCATCTTCTACTACATATAATGCATGAGGAAAAAATTCAATTTTCTTCGTCAAATCAATTCACTTCTATGTATAATTTCTTACTCAATATCACTCAGTACAAACTACATTCTCCCTGCTCTGCTCTGATTTCATCAGAACTATGCTATACTAAAAGTTCTTGTGGCTATTTCAACAGACTATCAAATTTCCGATTCTTTTATCCTCCTCTTCAACCACTATAACTACCAAAGTTTCGCTGAAATTCGCAAGAAGTTATGCATCAGACCTTCTTCCACTTGCTTGCAACAAAACACCCTTTCGAATAGAGTAATTGCACTTCGAAATAGTTTCAAGGCGAAATATGCATGAACGTATTCATCAAAAATCTCGTTATTTCTTCCTTTTCTTTTCTGAAGTTAAATTAAAACATTCACTACTTGGCAACTTTTTATCGAGTTCAAAAAGATACGACTGTAAGTGCAGATGTTTAAGTTCGACAAGTTTCTAAACGAGTAAATTTGAAACTACTCAAATATTCATTTGAAGTTCGTAATTTTTCAGGAATGTACTTCGAGACAACAAAAATCGAACCTCTATAGTAATAAGCGTTCAATTTTAAAATATAGTTGGACTGGGATTGGTAGAAGTTTTGCTGCAATTGATTGAAATTGTGCATACAGCTGGATTTATTGTTTGGTAGAGAGTAAGGGTGTGAATACCGCTCTTCCCCCTCGTCTTAACAGACTACTATCGTTCACCATGTAACCTGGATTATAGCTCCTTCAACAAGTCCAGCTTTTCAGTCCAGTCAAAGTGATTCAAAAAGAAGGAATTAAATTTAATACACACCACAAAAATTGTCGCATCAGCTGGTATTTTGAATTCCACAACTGATCAAGCAACTCGATCGCAGTTTCTTTGTCAACATATGTTTTTGGACATATGAGAAAAAAAATCTTATCTATGTAGTAACATTTGTTTCCATATGATCTCAAACACGTCTGAAACAAAATGAGTTTATTTGACTATCAGTATTCATTCAATTCCTCTTCAGTTTTCACGCTGAAGTAATGCAAGTTTTCTGAGTTTCTTGTTGATTATCGAATCTTTCAATATATTGTAATGGCTGCTGAACGTCCTGGACGCTATTTGAGTGATCATGAAGTGGTAAGAATTGTAACACTTCTAGAGGAGGGGCGAAGCTAACGTTACGTGGCTAACTTGTTGAATGTTAACCAAAGCACTATTTCAAGAGCAATTAATCGGTACCACGAAACAGGAAAATATGAAAGGAGGGCCGAACACGGAAGAAATCGGATAAAAACACCATTTGATGATCATTGGCTTCGTTTAACTGCACTAAGAGTTCGGCACTGTACGGCTAGAATGCTACAAAATGAACTTGAACTTTCCAGAAATGTGCGTATTTCATTGCAAACTGTTAGTAACAGGCTCAGAGAAGACGATATCAGACCAGGGATGGCTTCTACCTGCCTGCGTCTCACCAGAGAGCATCGAGTTGCAAGACTTCAGTTTGCGAGGAACATGCAAATTGAGGTATTCCAGAATGGTCGAATGTTCTCTTTTCCGACGAGTCCGGGTTCTGTCTAGTATCAAATGATAGACGCATGCCTGTATATAGACAACCTGGGGAACGGTATCAGCAATGCAATATCAGACAAACCAAAAACTTCGGAGGGGCATAGTAATGGTGTGGGGAGGCATTTCTTTCCATGGTCGAACTGAGTTAGTCCTAGTAAATATGGGGAGAATGACAGCGGCCACGTACATCACAGATACCCTTGAACCCCATGTTGTACCCTTCAGCCCATTGATTGGCGAAAACTTCATATATATGCATGATAATGCTCGGCCTCATGCAGCAGTAGTTACAGAATTTCTGCAAAATGCCGAAATTGATATTTTAAGATGGCCAGCCAGAAGTTCCGTCTTGAATCCCATAGAACATGCTTGGGACAACATGGGGTGACAAATTCAGCAACGTACGATGCCTTGTATACTGGCAGTAATTAGAGCCGGGAAGGCAACACTCGATTTTGAAAATAATTAGTAACCATTCGATGCTTGTTGATCGGTCTCTTCGCGAATGTTTAAAGATGGTAGAATTTTTAATTTTTCATTAACTCGAAAATTGTTGATATTTCCATCATAAACTCATCTCTTTTGAATGATATCCTATTTCACACTTCTGAAAGTTACCAAGCGACTCTTGAATGACCAACCTGAAAGTTTATATAGTATTGTCGTGAAAGTAGGGCAATTTTTGTGGGGTGTGTATTATTGCTTTCACAACGACGTAGATTGGTATACGTAAACTACACTATAAATACAGAAGAAGTGAGTCATCGAGTTGTGCCGATTGATCTTCCTCTTCATCCCCTAAATAGACTGGATCACCCAGTACAAAACTGAACCTATTGTGTGCACCTCAAGTACGATATATAAATTCAAAGTTTCATATCGTCTATGAAGTACATCAGTTGAAATAAAGACCATTCATTGCTGCTCAACTATCCCGTAATATCAGTAGATACGACGCAGTCTCAAGATCATATAATTCTGGCTGAAATAAGGTTGCATAGAGACCTGAACTCAGTGATTTGCTTATGCTAATCTTGCTTTCCGTCCTGTTTTTTTTATTGTTACAGGGAAGATTAAATCTACTGGACTACAATGGGCAGGACTTGTAAGACGTTATTGAAATGAAATTGTGAGAAACGTCAAATGGAAGAACACGTATCTTAGATGTAATAACAGCATGGCTTTAGACCTCAGAGCAATAGATATCCAAGAACCATTAGAACGAAAGAATAAAAAAAGGGGATGGAAGTTCATGGTTAATTCCGCATTGACCCAACCATTGTTGTTAGGCAAGTTAGTTATTTGAGAAACGCTAGAAGCATCTACAAACAGAATTACATCAGTCCCCAAGAGGGCACCAGATTGCAGAGCCAAATCCTCTTTTGTAGGCTTGCTGTTCTAGACATGAACAACAAGGACGTAGTTTAGAGTTATGTGACTGAAGAATTTATGTTTTATATCTTATTTCACATACTCGCAACTGAAGATCATCGTCCACAAAAGCCACTACCACTGTACCTTCAATGAATCTTTCAACCAAAAACTACCTAATTCGACTAAGCCCGATATATGTAAAAAAATGACTGCATTGAGAAGAATATGTTACCATAGCTACCCTTTGGTCACTCGCACTGAGATAACGCAGCATCTTTGAATGTCGGAGAAACTGTTGTCTATAACAAAAGCGAAACGGAATACTGTTGTACTGCTGTGATATCTCTAATATCCAACAAAATGAATTCCATGAACGTTATAATGAATTGGGAATCACATAAGTATCGTATGAAGTAAAATCGAAAGCTCCTTGAAATTAGAGATATAGTATCGAATAGAATTGAATTTAAACTTTAATTGAGTTCTTCTCACATATTGAAATGGCGTATAGGACACTTGAATTCTCATAAGATGATTTTTTTCTGTGTACTACAATATCATTATAACGATTCAAAAATAACCTTGTATCGGAATTAATATACATACAACCAAATCTTTGATCTTTGACTACTTATGAAGAATGAGGTTTTTTGTTGTAAAAACACTGGATAGTATGATAAGAAATGTTGAATTATCACCATATGTTCGGGATATTGTACTCAGTCATAATTGACAATGCCTTACGTTGGATTGTCCGATGTGCAGAGGGGTCGAATAGTTGCTTTTGTTGAAGAAGAGGTGACAGATGGATATAGTGGTCAGAATGGGGGTATCACAGGGGGTAATTTCAAAAATCTACGCCCGATACGTGGAGCTATAATCTCTGCAAAATAGGCCTAGAAGAAGTCGTAGGAAGATCACTTCTGAGAAACAAGACCACTTTTTGTACCAAATTGCAAAGGGACCCTAGTGCGTCCTACCTCATACTCCTAACGCAATTTCTGGAAGCAACATACATCAGTGTATCAGTCGAAACGATACGTCAAAGATTTAGTCCAAGGGGTTTATACAGCTGAAGGCGCTGAGGAGTTCCTGAGAATATTGAATATTGGAATATTGAAAATTGGTGAAATGTTCTTTTTCGGATGAGACCAGAATTGGTGTTCGATCAGGTGACCACCGTATTCGAGTTTTAAAGGGTCGTGGAAGATAAGCTAGACTCCAAGCAGCAAGACAAATTCCGAAATATCAAGGGGGTAGTTCGATGTTTTAGAGTGGCATTATGCTGGGAGGCAAAGCAGATTTGATTTCGTTTCCTGCAAGTGTGACGGCTAGAAATTACGTGGACATAGTGCTAAAGCCCATAGTGAGACTCTGGTGAGGTGCCCACAGTGGGAATTTCACTTTTATGCAAGATAATGCCCCTCCGCATACCAGCAACCTCGCGCCACATTATTTTGAAACAGAGGGAATCGCTACTTTGGACTGGCCAGCTTACTCTCTAGACCCAAATGGTATTGAACTTTGATAAAATAATCTCAAAAGGAAAATTGTATCGTGCCAGGATAATCCAGGAACCCCACAACAGCTCATCCAAGCCGCCACAGAAGAGTGTCAGAATATCACCTCAGAGGAGGTCGAAAACCTAATCCAAAGCACGCCTAAATGAATTCAGGCTTGAATCAGGCAAGCTACTGAAGTTGTAACAATAATTTTCCTACCTGTGAAATATGTTACACTCGCTTGGCAGCTCTTCGTCGGTGGCAAATTGGGCTAAGGTATTTTGAGATTTCAGTGTCAATTAAAATGCAGAAATTTTCTTAAAACGTTGGGAACCACAACGTTTTTATTTTTATGATGTTAAATATAGTATAGGGTGAAAAAAGTTAACAAGGTAAGTATGCAAAATATTCTACAAATCTCAGTAAGATTCCGAGAAAGGCTGTTGGTAATCACCTTGCGACTTACAATCAATTTTATAAAATTCTAAATATATGTATTATAGGAATGTGTCAAATTCTTCATTCATAGTTTCATTCAGGTGAATATTCAATATGGAAATTTTCAATAAACGAGAAGAAAAATTAGGTGAAATATCACTTGATACAAACACCGTCCTTCACAGAAGTATGGATGGCCGCTACACAGGGACGAGTTCGTCCTATAGGGTGTCAGAGGCTACAAACTACAATGGCGATGAGGTAAGTGAAACAAGGTAACTTCAACGACTTTGTGAATGATCGGCAGATAGCTCGCATGAACCATAATATAGAAGATAAAGATTTTTCTGATGAAATCTCCCAGATTTCTCTCCACAAATGAATTTCAGGATTTTTTCCAACCAAAAAAACCCTGTAAGAGTACAGTACTAATCAACAAAACTATTCTGAAACTTATATTGAGTAGAATTAATTTAAATTATCAAAATATGACATTGAATTAAGAAGGAATCTAATTTATGCTAGATATCATTTACAAAAATATGACGTCATGATGAGAGATGCAAGAAACGAAATGGAGATAATTAAAATTACTCTTACCTTAACTTTTAAGGTTATTTAATCTATAATAATTTCCTTTGATGGTCAAAAGGAAATATACACTTAAAATTCAGCAAACGGAAACTAAACGAAAGTTTCAACTAATTTCTTAAGTCAAATTTCTTCAAAAAAAACTCTGTATTTCAAAGATGAGATGTACTCTATACGGCATACAGAATAAGAAAAGAAAATCGTTATCAACACCTTTCCAACAGTTCTTATCCTCTTATCATTTCAGAAACCGGGAAGAAGTGGACTACCTTGAAACATTTCAGCGAGCGTATACATTCGAAATATAAGAGCAGAATTATCGTATTACAGGAAAACCAACGCAAGAATGCTGCAACTTTCTATGCATAGTTTTGATATATGTATTGTTTTATTTTGAAACTAATAAATATACCCGAATCATATCAAATTCATTCATATAGAGAAATGGGACCGTTACAAGGTCGAGAAAAACACCTATTCTGTGAGAAAACAATTTTCAATTTTTACTACATGCGGAAAGAGTCTCTTATTCTTTTTATTTGTTTCTTAAAATAAACTTCAATTCATTTCTTTTTCGATTGAAATATCTCAAAAAGATCAATTCTAACAATCCTTCGAACTCTTCAAAAACTCTGAGGTAATACTCAAAATATTGGTTGTGTATATATGAATTCTACAATGATTCTATTTTATAGTTATGTTAATGTTTGTATAAGATCACAGATATTCGTAGAAAGTTGAAACTTATTCAACTAAAAAATCAAACTCGATGAATACGACACCAAACAGTTGACTCATTTGGAAGCATTTGGCGTGACAAATTTCAGTATCCTGCAAGAACTTTCCGACTTTCAGCAGATCTCGTTCACTGGAATCATTTTCAAAGTTTGAAATACATACATCTCGAGACGACTTCCATCCCGCAAAGATTATCATAGGAAGATGTAGTTAGCATTGCAATTGTAACTACACCACTTGCACAAATTTCAGCTTATCTCTTAAGCGAAACATTCTAACTTTTGAGTTTCCAAGTTTATATCAAATATTAGAGTGATTTTCTACAGATGAGTCAAAATTAATCCATTATTCGATTCACATCTTTAATTACCCTATAATTAGGTGAAAACTTTTTGATTGAAAATATTTGTGAATTCTGAAACTTCTTTAAACAGGCATCTAAACTCGCATCATGCCTCCTATGATTACTCCTAAAATGTAAGCGCAGAAATGTAACAGGGGATCCTTGCGTATGATTCAATAAACGAATGAAAAAACCTGTGGAAAAAATTCGTTTCCCTGTCGCTATTGCACTAGCAATAGCTTGTCTGTTTATGTTGTGTTAGTGTCGTGTGTACAAAAAGAGTACCAAAAATTTTTCTGCTTAGCAGCTTCATTTTCTCATTCTCATATCAAACTCCATGATTTCCTGGACTTCTTCACGAAGACCAGGGTGAGAAGGAAGGGGTTTTGGGACAAGAAAAATCTGTAACAATGGAAAAAGAAAACCAGCAGAAGAATATTTCGTCAAAAATACCTAACTCTTATATGTCTAAACTCTCTTGAATCTAAGAACTTAACTAATGTTCCTCTGTTTTTCAACAATGAACATATCATACACATTTTGGGAATGAAGCCCTGAGGGGCTGTAGCCTTGCCATATGTAAGAACTTAACTAATGCTCCACTGTTTTTCAACTGGGAACATATCATACACATTTTGGAAATGAAGCCCTACGGGGGTGTAGCTCTTGTCATATCTAAAAACTTAACAAATGCTCCGCTGTTTTTCAATAGGGAACATCTCATACACCATTGGAATAAAGCCCTAAGGAGGTGAAGTCCTAACCTTATCTAAGAACTTAACTTATGCTCCGCTGTTTTTCAACAGGGAATATCTCTTACACCATTCGGGGGTATAGCCCATAATAACCTCAAGATTCAAAAATTAATCTCCTAAATAGACTTAAAGTTCTCTATCCAGTGAATGAAATTATCTGAAACGGAATTAATTTCTTGAAAACCACCCTTAAAATGGTAAATAGGACTAAATGTCTTATTGTTTCTTCAGCTGCGCCACATTCACATTCCGGACTTTGTTCAGTATTCCATTTGAATATTCCAATCTTTCCTACTTATATCGAAACCTGCAACCCTTTTGAAAGGATCTTTTATTATAACTTTATTGAAAACATCAACTTCCTGCCATTCAGTTTTTTGAAGATCTACAGCCTCTCCCCGTGTACGCAAAAAGTCAATCGACCAAATAGGTTTCATACATTTTAATCTCAGGTTAGGTGGATTTTGAAGAACGTGTATTATCGGAAAAACTTCTGGAAATGAGTGAAACTTATTCCAAGATGATTTAAGAGCTAATTTGCTGCAAATATGGGAAGGATCTATATTACTAATAACCGGCCATGGGGTAGCAGTTGAACTGATACATCCACTTATAACTCTCATAGAACAGTTCAACTGAGAATCAATCTTATTGACATGGGCACTATTCAACCACACCTGACAGCAATATTCTGCTGCTGAATATACTGAAGCTGAAGCAATAGTTCGCAAAGTAGAGACTTCGGCGCTCCAATTAGATCCATCTAGTTTATGTAGTATATTGTTTCTTGTTTTCAACTTTTGACATCATTTATCAATATGAAATTTGAAAGTCAAAGAACGATCTAGCTTTACACTAATATATATATTGGAGTGAAATTATGAGTTAATAGTAATTGATTGAAGAATATTCTTAGTTGCCTATGCTTCTCATGATTATTCAAATGAAAACAAGAAACCTCAGTTCTCGAAGGATTTGGACATAAACGCCATTTCTTCAAGAAAATGTTTAGAATTTCTAAAGCCTAACGGATGGATTGATGTAATCGTCTAAATCTTGATGATGTTCTTCAGAATGGAGCTGTTGCATGGCCACCGCGATCCGCCGACCTGAACCCATTAGATGTTTTCGTCTGGGGTGCACTCAAAGATTTCGTGTAAGCAATAAATGTAAATGGTGTCGAAAGTTTGAGGAATAGGATCATTGATGGGTGCAGTTTCTTACGCGGTAATAACGGCAATATAATCTCAAAATCTATAATGTTGCCTGAGAGGAGCACACTTTGAACGGTTTCTTTAACAGTTCAAGATTATTCGACATGTTTTCTTCTTTGTTCCGTGTTAAATAATTTTTCATTGTAACTTCTAATAAAGACGTACTTCCCCTTTTTTCACTTTTCATTTCAGCAAGTCTGTGGTTCAACACCTTAGACCGCAAATTAACAAATGATACATTTTCAACTTGTGAAAATCATAACAGCTGACAGAAGTGCTATCATGAGAATTTCGTTATAGATACCCTTAAAAGAAGGAAACATTCTTTTCTTCTTCAGAAATGATGATTGTTCAATAGGTTGATCAATTCTAAAAAATTCAAGTGGCGTATAGATTTTGCTTAGGAGGAAAATCGCTCCGGGATATGCTTCGCCATTGGTTTCATATCGAGATAATTTCTTATCGTGAAAAATAATCCGTGATAATATGTCCAAATTTTCCACTTTTCAACTGGGTATGACAAAGAAACAGCAATTTTACTGTTAGTTTAGGAGAAATTAAGTAATAAACTCTAACTGCTTATCTTTGATCTCAAACATCATGCGTCGCTCGAAAAAACAGGGTCATGCTACGCCACTAGTTTCATGCTGAGACAAGTCTTGCACATCAAAATATCAAGTTTAGTATTATGTTCAAACTTACGGAAGTTATAGCAATTTTTCCTATTGAAAAATCGAAATTCGACACCCTGTATTATGGCAAACCAAACATTTATGAGGCATAATTTGTTTTGAGAGACACTTTAAACTTGGATTCACGATCGACCAGTGAAGTTTGGCAGATTAAAACGGAAACTCCCTGGACGTGTGTTTTACACGAAAATGGGCCAGAATCTATTGAAAACAGAACATAAATCGTGTTTTAATTTTTTCCTGAAAAACGGTGATAGATACGAATAAAATTCAGAAGAAAAAAATGTTGTTTAATTGAATGATTAATTTTCAAAATATTAGAAAGAGGTCAGTGGCGCGCTGCAAAAAAATTCTAGAGGAGAAAAGACGACACGACACCGAAAAATATTTTACCCTGTAAAGCAAATGACGAATGTTTAATACGTTGTCGTGTAGCTAATGAAAAAACACTTGAATGTCGAATTTCAGCTTGTTATCTGAAATAGTGAGCGAGTTATTCAAAAAAAATTTTTCTCGGAAAATATGACACCCGGTATTTCGAAAACGACAGGTCAGAGAGGGTATGTTCTTCAGGAAAGTGTCAATATTTTAGGATTTTCTATCTTTCGGTGCGTTTTGGCAGATTGAAATGGAAACACCCTATATATTACTCTTCTCTCACTCTTATGTCGAAAACTCTCATATTTCTTATAAAATGAAATACTACACATGAATATAGATATTTTCCCCACATAAAATCCAACAATACCACCGATCATATCTGCCGTAATCGAACCGAGTAATCCAAAACTATATCATCCCACCCCTTCATAACTTCGCCAAAGTCATTTTTAAACGGACAAAAATCAGGGTGCAATCAAGGGTCGCAATGATCAGGGGATACCCAGGACCGTTACAAATGACTTATTGAATTCGGCAGTTTACGTTAACGTCTACCACAGAGATATTTTGTAAATGAAATAGCAGAAGCCTGCGGGCTAGATGTTCCATGTGTAAATCTTCGTAATGGCCGAGGGGATGCGGACGGCTAAGTAAGATAGCAGGGCTGGAATTGGAGGAGTATCAAATGGCAGGGAAAATATGGAATACTCATTCATGCATTATGTTTGTTCAAACATGAAATCTTCGTTTATTTTTCATATTCACCAAAAAATTCGTGAATTAACTAAGAATGCTTTGCCAATATATGTAACACAGATGGATATGAGTCAGGCTGTAGTACTGAAGGCTCTCGGCTCGAATCAATATCCAAAAATGAGTTAAGATCTACCAGCCAATAAGGACGAATATGAACCGAATTGCGCACGTTTCTTCTTTAATCAAGAAAGTATAATTATTTTTTATTGGAAGTTAATTCTAAGCTTCAGCTTCATCAGCAATCTGAATTTTGAATACCAGCGACAAATTGTCGACTATTATAGCTGCAGACACAGCTCGCAAAACTGAAAACAAATACCTTCTGCAATTGTTTTATTACCTAACAAAATCGACCATATTTTCATGAAGATGTAGACACAACCTTCAAATCTACGCAAGTAAAGAAAATAGGAAACAGTTCCAGAGAACTCCAAGGCTCGTTAACTGTATTGAATGTTGATATCAACCATAAACAAAAATGAAACTAGAAAAAAATCCTAGTAGCCATAATTGTAACTAAACTACAGTTTAGATTACCTTCAGCGATTAATATTATTATTGTCGAAGATATAACGAGAAGAGTTTGACAATGAGAATTGTTCAAAGTACAAGAATGAAAATAATAATAAATTAACAAAGGTATAGAACGAGTCTACATGCAACGGAAAAACACTAACAATCATCAGAAAAAAACTCATTCAGTGAGTATTTAGTGTGCAAATACTTTCAACAGCATCACCAAACGCCCTCACATCACTTATTGATTTCAAATGGTTGGTCAAAGCATTAAAAACGGCTATTTTCCTGTATCTAGAACCCCTTCCATATCCATAGAGATACACAGAACCAAATTTATATGGAATCACTCGGTGTTTCATATTATTGATTGTTTTCAACCATAGATCTTTGACTACTTGGGAGAAATTAAGTTTTTTGTTGTAAAAAACCTGGATAATATGATAAGAATTGTTGAATTATAACCACATGTTCGAGTTATTGTAATCAGTCGCCACTTAATTTGAAACTGTGAATTTCTAAATTCAAAAAAGCCTATAATCATATTGGAAATGCCTTACGTTGGATTATCCGATGTGCAGAGGGGTCGAATAATTGCTGTCACAATAGGGGTATCACAGGGGTGATTTCAAAAACCTACTCCCTATACGTGGACCTACAATCTCTGCAAAATAGGCCTAGAAGAAGTCGTAGGAAGATCAGTTTTGAAGAACAAGACCGCTTTATGTGCCAAATTGCAAGGGGAGACCCTAGTTCGTTACACTCCATACTCCAAAGGCAATTTCTAGAAGCAACAGGCATCAGTGTATCAGTCGAAACGATCCTTGAAAGTTCCAGAGCTAACCAGACAACAAAAAAATTAACAGACTTAATTGGTGTATCGAGCTCCAAAATTGGAATATAGAGAATTGGCGAAATGTTGTTTTCTGGGACACCCTGTATTTCTATATAAAGACATTCATAAATATCAAAATTAAAAACTTGTCTTCCGATTCAAAGTATTAAATTAAATATTTTAATAACAATATCAACGCACCAATTAAAACATCATATATTTTCCTTAACGTTATGTATTAAGACATGACAATTTATTGAACAGACCTTTTGTAGGGAAGCAAGCTCTAAGCGTAGAGAAAATACATTTTTGAATGTAATTTTATACTTAATGAAAATCATAAAATTCTTACCTATATTCATTTTCATCTCTTCATTCCTCCGTATCTTGATTGCATCCAGCAAGGGGAGATTAACAAATTCCTTTTCCCAAGTATGATACTTGAATGTACTATACCCAGTGTATACTCTTGCGAACAGCTTAAAATAACAGCATAGACAATAATTTCGGGTCCTTCAAATGAACAAAGTGCATACCTTGTTCAACTATGAACACACATTTTTCACGTGCAACCACACGTTATGTAAATGAAAAAGGTCCTTTTGCGTATTTGGCTGAGAATTCCACTTTGTGGTTGACTTTTCCGTTTATTAATTCAGCAGGAACTCACACTCTTTGACATGTAAACGAGTTTTTCTACAATTGCGGAACGTTTTATGATTCGAATAGCAAATTATGGTAGAAATTATAGCTGGAATATTGTTTACGTTCTCTTTACTTTTTGTGTTATCGCTTATTTTCATGATGACTATTTTTTCAATTCACTCAATAAGATGATGAATCAAATATTATACAGGATGTCACATTTCGATTTAGTTATTTTGCACCTATGAGGGAAAAAAAATTCAGATTTCTTTTGGCTTTTCGTGCTTGAAAGTTAGTATCGCTTTAGCGGATTGAAAGTCTGAAAAGTTTTTTTTTCCATCGATATATTACGTGGTTCGTCAGTATAAATAATATGCATACATACAAAAGGTATGGGGACGCTGTTGAATTGTTAATATTTCATATTTTAGAAACAATGGTTTGCAGCTTTCATTTTTTTGAATGAGATAAAAGACACAAGGTTTAACTTTAATGTACACTTTATTTGAAAAAATTCGACGACGTTTCGCTGACACAGCAGCTTTATCAAGAATGAAAAACAGAATGAAGAGTATGGTATTATAAACAAATCGTAGAACAAGTTGGATGAATAACAGGAAAATCCACACCGAGCCATTATACAGTTAGTATGAAAGGTAATAATAATTATGTGGTTAACATGATTCGAATTCAACATGTTTTCGATTAATATTTTGACATCACCTGGAGGAACACTTGGGTATAAATTCTCAACATCAAACGAAATAAGTTTTGCGTTAGGTGGTAGGTTAACGTTTTTTATGTTATTTATCAATTCGAAAGAATTTTTTATAGAAAATTTTGATTTGAATGAACAATAATTTTTAATGATATCTATAAGGTAGTGCGACAATTTCACGGCTGGGGCTGTAACGTAAGATACGACTGGTCTAACGGGGTTATTTACTTTATGCAATTAAATGAGTGAATACAGTTGAGGTGGTTGAGGGTCTGGTAAAATTAATTTGTATTTATCTATTGCTTTAATTAAAGATTTTGCGTCATTTATTGCAATTTTAATATTTTCTGGAATTTAATAGTTGGATCTTTGTTTAAAATTGTATAGTTTCGGACGAAATGAAATTTAGAGTTTTAAATAGGTAGTCATTCTTATTTAACGCAATAACAGTCTGTGTGTGTGTGTCTGCTTTTGTAAAAATAACTTCATTTAGTTGAGATTTTTGTTTGATGGCCTTTAAAATATTTTGTTCTTTACTCGGTTTAAAGTCAGCTAATGATTCATTTTTATAATGTTAGATGCTAAATATTTAAGGTGAGTGTTATTAGGAATATTTTTCAGAGAAATTTCAGTATCTATGCCAAGTTCCTCTAAATCTAATTTTGAATCTATTATTGTAATTAGATTACAATAATAGATTCAAAATTAGATCAATAATACATAATAAATATACCATCCAATACCGCAAATTAAAGTTTCTCGTGTCACGAAAACCGAAACCTACTCCACGTAAAACTAAATTTTCTGACCATTGATTTTTGATAGATTCGTTAACCTTTCTGATACTAATTTCACAACTGATGAAACAAATCTCTTGGAGAAAGGTTTCAAACACAATATTAAATCAAACAAGATAAAATCTGATTTAGAGGAACTTGGCATAGATACTGAAATTTCTCTGAAAAATATTCCTAATAACACTCACCTTAAATATTTAGCATCTAACATTATAAAAATGAATCATTAGCTGACTTTAAACCGAGTAAAGAACAAAATATTTTAAAGGCCATCAAACAAAAATCTCAACTAAATGAAGTTATTTTTACAAAAGCAGACACACACACAGACTGTTATTGCGTTAAATAAAAATGACTACCTATTTAAAACTCTAAATTTCATTTCGTCCGGAAACTATACAATTTTAAACAAAGATCCAACTATTAAATTCCAGAAAATATTAAAATTGCAATAAATGACGCAAAATCTTTAATTAAAGCAATAGATAAATACAAATTAATTTTACCAAACCCTCAACCACCTCAACTGTATTCACTCATTAAATTGCATAAAGTAAATAACCCCGTATCTTACGTTACAGCCCCAGCCGTGATCTTATAGATATCATTAAAAATTATTGTCAAAATACAGCCTACCACCTAACGCAAAACTTATTTCGTTTGATGTTGAGAATTTATACAGCCGGTGAAAAATATTAATCGAAAACATCGAATCATGTTAACTACCTACGTTTGCATTGAGATATCATTTTGAAAATTTTATGAATAATATTGAACAGAGAATTCAATTTTCTTTATTGGTATAGATATGTTGACGACATCTTAGTATGTTTCATTGGAACTACTCGTCAATTAGACTTATTTCTTAATTTCATTAATTCCATCCATTTGAACATTAAATTCACGATAGAAATTGAACAGAACGATTCCATTAATTTTTGGACTTAAAATCACTAAACAAAATAATAATCATGTTTTTCGGTCTTTCGTAAACCAACACATACTGATACAATTATACATAACTACTCATTACATCCAATTCAACACAAAGTTGCAGCTTTAAACAGCATGGTACATCGGTTACTCAATTTACCTTTATCAGTAGAAGATTATAATAAAGAGTTAAACATCATCAAACAGATAGCCATTAATAATTCATATAATCCGGATATGATAGATCTAATCATTCGTAAAAACTGTATCAGAAAGCAATAAATGAAGTATATCCTATTCATAAAGACTATAAAATATTCAACAGTTTAACATTCTGCGGTTCTGCAAGTACAAATATTAAATCCTTTCTCGTCAAACAAAATCTTAATATAACTTTCAAAACTTCTAATAACTTAGGTAAACATATTAAAAATAATAAATCTCGTGTTGAAAAATCAAGTAAATCAGGAATCTATAAACTCAATTGCGGTTCTTGTGAAAAAATTCATATCGGTAGGACCTATAGGAGTTTTCGCATAAGAACATCTGAACATAAACGTAGCTACGATGAAAATAAATCTGATTCAAATTATTCAAACCACCTAATAAAAGAAAACCATTCATTCAATGAAAACTTTGACATATTACATATAAAATCAAAAAGTTCAAAATTAGATCTCCTAGAAGCATTAGAAATAAATAGATACAAACATTCGGACAAGCTTTTGAATGAACAAGTAGATGTGAATTACTCACCCCTACTTAACTTGTTTAATTAGTTTTTATTACCTTTCATAGTAACTGTACAATGGCTCGGTGTGGATTTTCCTGTTATTCATCCAACTTGTTCTACGATTTGTTTATAATACCATACTCTTCATTCTGTTTTTCATTCTTGATAAAGCTGCTGTGTCAGCGAAACGTCGTCGAATTTTTTCAAATAAAGTGTAGATTAAAGTTAAACCTTGTGTCTTTTATCTCATTTATATCATGGATCTACATCAAGTAACGGCCTCCACAATTCAAATGTTTCATTTTTTTTGTTGCAGAAATATGCCTTTTGCGTCAATGGAGGATGCCTCTTCATCTACTATATATTTTATACGTCGGATGGCGTAAATCGCTGAAGATAATTTCCTGCATATCGAATCAATGTTGCTCATCCATGATAATGAGCTATCTATGGTAAAACCCAATAGTTTTATTGGGTTCTCGTTCTCACACACTACTAGTCTCTGCGTTTTATCTATATTGAGTTTGAGTCCGTTTGCGGTGAACCACCTCTCAGTTTGTGATATTGATTTGTTCGAATGTTGCATGAGTCATTTATTTTAGCTGACTTGTTCACGAAAGTATTGTCATCCGCAAACAGACTCTTATCACCTGCTGAGACATTGATCGGGAGGTCGTTTATATAGAGTAGGAAGAGAATCGGTCCCAGAATGGATCCTTGAGGCACCCCAACTTCATATTTTTCTAGCTGAGACAATGAACCCTTCAATGAAACTGTTTGACATCTATTGCTCAAGTATGATCTGATAATATTGTAAATTGGACCCCTCATGGCATAGCATCCCAGCTTCGCAAGAAGGACTACCAATCGCAATCGGACGCTTTACCTAACTCGCATCTCTGCATATTCTCTGTTGTCGATTGCACCGAGCAAAAAATCTATTATCCTTAACATCGCTATAGAAGTAAACTTCCTTTTGCGAAAGCCATGTTGAAGTTCGACAAGTATACCCTTATTTTCAACATAGTCGACGATTCTCTTCCTCAGAAGTAATTCCTAAATTTTGGAGAAAGTAATCAGTATAGCAATTGGTCTGTAGTTGTTTTCTCCTCTATTAAATATTGGTGTCACATTTGCGATCTTCAAAGGATTCGGAAAGATACCCTCCTCAAAACTCAGATTTACCATTTTGCGAATGGATCAACCACTGATTGAATGACTTTTTTCAGCAATACACTATTGAAACCATAGTAATCACACGACGACTTGTTTTTGAATTCAGATATAGTTGTCAAAATCTCGTTCACAGTTGTGGGTTTCAAGAACATGGATCCATAGTCAACTGAATTGATGTTTCTCACATATTTCATGCATTTCTCTGTATCTGCAACTGTTGGTGTGAGAAGTTATTGAAAAATTTGTTGAACTCATCGGCAGTGATAGTGCATTCCATATCTCTAAATTTTGGTTCCTTGATGTTAGCATTTATTACTCTCCAAGTCGTCTTCTGTGAATTAGCTGAGCTATTTATCTTCTCTAAATGTATTCTTCAAATCTCACTGTCTATTGCATTTTGGTACTGCTTTCTTAACCTCTTATAAATGGCTCTGGAAATTTCGTCTTCATTCACTCTGTGAATGGTCTCGGCTGCCTCTTCACGATTCTTAAGTTGTTCCAAATCAGAAATTTCCGTTACTTCAATTTTAACTAACCTCTTTTTTCTTTTTCAGGGGAAAACTATCGGAAAAACATATCATCATAATTCTGTGAAAGTCCTCGTAGACGACCTGTGTTCCAGAGTAATTAATATTATCCCAATTCACCTCATTTAAGTTCTCTATAAAGGTATTGGTATTTTTTTCATTCAGATCTCTGTAATATAACATGTCGTTTTTTGCAGATAAGTCAGTGCCTAATAGTTAAGTTGTGTGATATACCTTTTTCGTTTTCTTAAGATACCTTAATTATCAACTTGCAGCGATTTGATAGGATTTGTTTGTTGGTGTAGAAGAATCGGTCCGCCTCATGAATTCATTCTTCAATTGTTCTACTGGTTCTTCATTTATTATCACAAATGTTACCTACAGACTTCAAGTGATTTACTCCCACAAATTCTTTTTTGCCTACTGTTAGAGTTATAAGATACCTTCTTGAATCAAATCTTCTTACGAGCATGTATTTAGTTTTCTCATAGACTATTGAGTTGTGTTGTTCTCTTAAAGAGTTCATAGGGCTCGCTATCTTCTGTGAGGATCTTGGTAAGATGGTAATCAGCCAATAAACGTATTCAGTTGGATTTGTTGAGAATTGACCCAAGTTGGTCTATATGTTTGAGAGCGAAGATGAATAATGTGATAGATAGCCCTTCTCCTTCTTACACCATATCTAAAATTGAAGGGGTTGCATGTTTTATTTCCTATCTTAACTTTAGCTTTTGCCTTTCGTAGAGTCATCAGTAATGCGGTCTTCTACTGGTGCCTTACAGTCTTTTACCCTCTTGATTGCCTATGTTACTTTAATTTGTTATATGGTCTTCCCTTGTTATGTTTGGAGTTGGCTCACTGACAGTTGATGTATCTTTTTCTATTGTTGTATCATTGGTAGTTTTCGGATAGGGACATTCAGCACTGCAGTGGTTCGCCCATCGTTTGCAAATTGTAGAGTTGGTTGATTTCATCAATTGACTTTACTTGATGCTAATTTAAATTCTAGACAATCTCAATTTTTTTGTCGCTAATAGCCTCTTTTTGGAATGCATCCATTTTGGACGCGAATTTCGCTCCGTTTAAGCTTAGCCAGCCACTTCTCCATAGTTGATTTTCCTGATGCAGAGTCCGAATAATTTCATCATAATTTCATTGGCTTCAACAAAATTGTTTTCAAGCAAGTTTTATTAACAAAAAAAAATCTTTTTTGAAAATAACAAAAGCTGCTTCACTCTCACTCGACAGCTGGGAAATTTATAAATATATCTTTTAAAGGTTAGTACTTACGAAACTGCACCTAATCGTCTTTTGGGCCACACTCTGTCCAAAATTTCACCTTCAAGCTCCTAACTTCTAGTAAAGACGTTGTAGGTGAAAGCTTAGTAAGCTTAATTAGTCAGTTTCAGTTTGTTAAATCCAAGTTACTCAATCCCCATTCTGTCCCCAGGTGGGCATTCGCTCATAAAGTGTTGTATTGATACTATCTTCACCTTAAATAGTCTGCATGAAGAGTCTCTATCAATCATAATTCATTTAGGTGATTTCTGAGGTGACAATGCACCGTCAATATGGAAAAAAGAATTCTCAGGTCTAACTTGGAAAGTTTAATCCAAGGCTTGACTTTCACAGTGAAAGGTCCACTGATGGCAAACCGAGAGCGTCTGAGACCTGGGCTTAGACAGTGCCTTTGTCCTTCAGGTTCAACCAGCCGTTATTTTCTATATCTGCGGTACCTAGGAGAACTCCGAGTCTAGGCGAAACCCATGGCAGTTTCTGAAGCGGTCTATGAGTTAGGGATCAATCGATAATATTTCTGCTTGAAAAAGGGTCACCTGCCAAGATAGATGGACTGTTCTTTGGCAGCAGCGCTACCATATACAGCAGCTGCAACACCTTGGGCAGTTTTGGGGCCGTCTGTGTGAAATAATATTAAACTAATCTAATCTAACTCCTGGTGCTTGGAGCGGCTCCTTTCTGTCTGCTTAAAATGATGATCTGGAATTGTAGATCCGTGTTGGTTTTACGTATTGCTATGTCAGTCAGACTTCACTCTCAGCATGTCGTTCTCCTCAATTTCAGTCAGTAAAGCGCCGGATACGAAGCTGAACATATTTGTCCAATTTCTGGAAAAGTAATGCCATTCTACCTGCTTCTTTGATTATCAGGCAAAAGAGTGCAAGTCCCAGTATCCGTTCCATGACTGCAGTAGGTATAGAGAGGAATACTCCAGTGATGATGATGCAGTCCATTCTCTATAATTTAGAGAGCTTGAGTTGGTATCACTTTTTAAGGCTGCTCTTCCACCAAACAATGCAGCCATATGTGATACGTGATCTCGCTCAAGAGCAAGCGCCCATTCCTTTCCACAGGTCACTTCACGTGCACATAGGGAATGTCTAGTCATGTGTATCACATTTTGCAGCCCAACTCTAGCAACTACTTAACGGTTAGCCTCGGTAGCTGCACGGTTAGTGAGCAATTATGTAGGAATATGCTCGCCGAGGTGCCTGGGTCGAATCTGGGTTCAAGTTATGGATGTTGTCCTTGAAACTAAAATGTGAATTTGACAAAGACATACTTTGAAGTTGGGTACATGGTTACTGGCTAAACCCATATGCCATTGACGGCCAGATAACTTGTAATCCAAAGTGATCGCAGTTATCATTGCACGGTCTAGGTGAGTGGTTCGGAGTCCACTTTAAACTGTAGATCCTTAGAACAAACAAACATACTTAACGGTTAGAAGTTAGATAATAATTCTTTGAAAATTATTGGAAAGCTCAGATTTTACTTGTATTTTTTTTTTTCATTTTATATTCAGATGAGCTGATGATGAAAGGTACTTCTGCTTATCGGTTAGGGGTTAGGAATCCCGAATTTGTCTTGTTTATAGAGTTTAACTAAAATTTGTCTTATGAAAGATTTAACAAAAGAAGTTTAAACCTTGATTCTCTTGAAATTCTCTAAGAAATTATCATTAATTAGCCAACTATTTATTTGCTACTTGAGATTCAATTGAGAAATATTGATTCAACATAAAAGAGATGAGTAAATCTATAGTTTTTAATCATATTCTTGATTATGCAAAATATTTCTTTGGACAATATCAGATAACGTAATATTTGTTTTCCACTTGTTCTTTTTAATTCATTAAATATCACAAATATCTCTGTAGGAAATACTTTTTCAATTAATTAAATTATTATATTATGATGAAATGCCAACAATTCGGACACCAAACTTCGCTTGCATAAAACACAAAGCTAAATCTTTCTGCAGTATTTAAAACAATCGCTGCATCGTCTGTCTCAGTAGTTATCAGATTCCCAGGAGAACCACTATGGTCCCCTATCATTTGTTCCAGGTCAGGAACGCATTCTCCCTGGGAATTCCCAAGCTCCGAAGGGCGTAGTAAACTAACTATTTATGGTCTTAGTTGAAATCGTCTTAATTTATAAATTCAAATTAATCCAATTTCAGAAAGCAAATGTTCCCCAATTCTTTTTCTTTGAATTTTATGTCTTTTAAATCGATCGACTTTTTTTTCAATAAATGAAACCATTTTTTGTCCTCAAATTTTTTTAAATTCACCATTATAAAACAAGAGAGTCAGAATCAGATTCGGTAACCTCTTGAAAATATGTGCAGAATATTAAAATGAAAAGAAATCAAAATTTCAACATGATAATGGTCTAATCTAATGAAATTTAAATTCAGACAGTAAAACCAGTGCAGATACGTGATCTCATTCGGGGTTAAAATGCGGGAACGTTAAGATCATTTCTTCTTCGTTTAAAGTTTAATTTACGACGAAATTTAATCAGTATAGATTAAAATTAAAATGCAATAATATTCATGAAGTGTTGATGAAACGAAAAGCTTACAGCTATAAAACACAAACATTTCCAATTCTTGTAGCCTCTGCGGATAAATATGTCTCTTGAAAGTGAAACTTGGATTATGAGTATGGTTGGAAAAGTCTCTTTCCTTTCCAGAATATATATTCGACAATATGAGAAAATGATACCTCGGTTTCGTAGAATAAATGAAATAATAAGAAAATCTTGCTCTTGTCAAAAAACTGTAGTCGAAAAGAGTATTGCCACATCAAATTAAAGAGGAAATAGATGCAACACTAAAGAACTTTTACTTATCATATTCAACAAGCAAATGTTCTGAAGAAAAAGCATTTGAAAATCTGTAAAATTTTTTGAATTCACGGTAACCATACTGAGGTCCAAAACACTAAATCGACCTAACAAATGAAAACAATAAAAGTTTCAGCTACCAATTAAAGTTGATATCAACGAAGACGAAGTAAATTATATTTTATATTTTCCACAATTTTAATTTCACAAACAAGACCGACTTCGACCGTCTGCTCATTTTGAAGTGACCAACTACAGGAAATGAACTTACTTATATAGCAACTAGCTTAATTTGATATTAAGTAGTGGAGAGGTATTAATGTCTAGCTAGCTATTAAGGGTGATTTATCTTGGATATTTACAGTTTGTTGATTTCCAAACATTTCTACAGCTTAATTCTCTTTCCTTTGTCGCCATTATGAACAATTTTGATATTAACTTATGTTATTGAATGTTTTGTATATGCTCACATATTGTAGTATTATTGTCTGAGCATAAATGTTCTTTGAATCTAGGTTCCAAATTCCTACCTGTCTGCTCAACATAAGCTACCGTAGACTCATTGCGAGCAATTTTGTGAACTCCTTATATCTTGAATTTGTCGGTTCAGACCACTTGAGAAGGAGGTGGTTTTTGTAAATTTAGAAATATGTTTTCTCAAATCATTGGAGAAAGGACCAACGTAGTTGAAACGTGCGTATTTTTTCACGGATGTATCATTTATGAAATATAATAATTGTGTCATTTGATGTTTTTTTTCACGTTGGATAACTTTGTCCATAGAAAACTTCATTCTGAAATTGCAGAAACCTATCAATTTGGCCTACTTGAGCCCTAGAAACCTACCAAAATATCATCTACATATTGGTACCAGAACACTTTAGCTTTTCGCTTAATGGTTATTTAATATTACTCTTTTTCTAAGTTATCCATGAATATATCTGCTAAAATGGGGCTAGGAGGTGATCCTATGGAAAGTCCATAATTGAAATTGAGAATACCTTTGAGATATGTAGGTTTTTAGGAAGTTACAAAACTTATCGGCAATGTATGGCAGCGCCCCATTTCTGATAAATATTTCTCAGACTATTTGGATATATGTTTCAATTTTATCCAATGAAACTGATTCAAGATTTTGTGTGTTTTCGAGTCTAGAAAGTATTGTCCAAAGATCAAGTTTTTGATCAATAGAGTTGAAAATGGTTTGTTTGGAACGGAATTCTGTGAGACCAATAAATTTCTGATCTAACAACTTTGCTAATTTCTTCTTCTTCTTGCACGGCGTCTTTGTGGGCAGGGCTCAGGCCGTTGGCCAATTGTGCTTGCCGTGTTATGTTGCAAAAACTTCTTGATGAAGCTTGCTTGTATGTTGTAGGGGGCCTCCTGGATCATCCGGGCGCTGGGTGTTTCAGCGTCCAAGGTGTTCAGTTTTTCATAGACAAATGTATCCCACGTAAAAAAAATATCAAATAACACAATTATTATATTCCATAAAAGATACTTCCTTGAAAAAATACGCTAGATTCTACTACCCGGTCTTCCTCGTCGTTGAACGAGGTTCTCGCCAGGTGGCCCATCTCCATTTAAGTGTTGCAATTTTCTCCATGACGTCAGTGACCTTTGTTTTCGTTCTTATAGTGGTATTTCGACTTTGTCACGGAGCGAGCTTCCTAGCATGCATCTTTCCATAGCTCTTTAGGTGACGGAGAGTCGGTTAGGTGACGCTTTTGTTATGCACACAGTTTCGAGACCGTATATCATGACAGGAAGGACGCAAGTGTCAAAAACATTATTCTTCAGGTTTTTGGGTAGCTTTCGCCCCTTAAACATATAGCATAACTTTCCAAATGCGGCCCAGCTGAGACCCACGCGTCTCGTCGCTTCTACTTCTCGATTTACTGTTTCAAGCTTGACTTTGTGCTCCAAGTGGACATATTCTTTTTAATTTTCAAGTAATTGTCAAGTTCGATGATTTCTGTTTCTGGGATCATAACTTGCATCTTCTTGGAGTTAACTTTAAGACCGACCTTGAAAGATTCTTCAATTAGCTATTTGAGCATTTATTCTAATTCACTTGAGTTCTTCCCGATCAGCACTCCCTCGTCAGCAGAACGGAGATGTTTTTAGTATTGGCAGTTGATTTTTATGCCCCCTTCGTCCCAGTTGAGCTTTTTGATACGTCCTCTGATCCCAGGGTGAAAAGTTTTGGAAAAATTGTTGCTCCTTGTCTAGCTATTTTTTCAGTAATTAGATCTTTATCGAGATTAACATGCATTGTGGCTTTAAGGTAAATATTCTTAAGTAGTATTGAGTATCTGTGATCTACTCATTGTCAAGTGAGTCGAGGAATGCCCAGGTTTCTATGGAATCAAACGCCTTCTCATAATCTACAAATGCCAAGTGCATACATTATACTCAGTATATTTTTCAACGAGATGATGCATAGTTTGAGTTGTGCCATAACCTTTTCTGAATCCTACCTGTTCCACAGGTTGGGTTAGATCTCAGCAATAAGTCTAGCTTATTGCTGAGTCGGCTTGTGATGATTCTGGTTAAAAGTTTGTATAAATTTGACAGTAGACTTATTGGTCTATAGTTCTCCAGGCTCGTGCACTCTCCTTTTTTATACATGATTCTCACCTCTGCATCCTGCCAAGCATCAGGTATTTCTCCTTCGCGAATGCACTCATTTAAAAGGGATAGTAAGGATTTCGCCAGCTCGATTCTTCCCAGCTTTAACGTCTTGCTTGTGATGCAGTCTTCTCAAGGCGCTTTATCGTTTTTCTTCTTCAATGCCGCTCTCAACTCGTCTCGTTCAACCTCTGGAACTTCTTCCGATCCCACGTTTAGAATGGTCCGGTTTCCGACTCCGCTTGGCTTTGACTTTGTGAATCGGTATAGATTTTCGTAGAAATTTGCCACTACAGCAGCTAGGGGCTTTATTCGTCACAGATAATATCAAAATTCTTCATAATTGCGACAAATGAAAGAAAATGAATCTGTGAAAGTGAAATCACCATTAATATCCAGCAAGACATTAATTAATTCTTTGAAAAGAGAGGATTTACAAAAATTTGAATCATTGTATTTACAATAAATGCTTATATCTATAATTTTGTTTTTTGGTGTCAGAAAAACACAATCGTGAAAAACAAGCCAATACATAGAATACCAGCAGAGAAAACAGACCATGCCGGTTCCTTAATCAGGCATCTAAACTCCCATCATACCTCCTAAGGTTGCCCCTAAAGTGTGAGCTCAGGAAAATGTAACAGGGAAACCACAGTATCTTGCGTATGATTCAATAAACGAGTGAAAAATCTGTAGAAACAACTCGTCTCCGTGTCGCTATTGCACTAGCAATAGCTTGTCTGTTTATGTTGTGTTAGTCTCGTGTGTACAAAATGAGTACCAAAAATTTTTCTGCTTAGCAGCTCCATTCTCATCTTGCACTCTATGATTTCCAGGACTTCTTCACGAAGACAAGGGTGAAAAGGAAGGGGGTTTGGGACAGGAAAAATCTGTAACAATGGAAAAAGAAAACCAGCAGAAAAATATTTCATCAAACATAGCTAACTCTTATATGTCTAAACACACTGGAATCTAAGAACTTAACTAATGCTCCTCTGTTTTTCAACAGGGATTATTTCATACACCTTTTGGGAATGAAGCCCTACGAGGGTGTAGCCCTTGCCTTATCTAAGAACTTAACGAATTCTCCGCAGTTTTTCAACAGGCAACATCTCATATACCATGTGAATAAAGCCTTAAGGGGGAGCAGTCCTAGCCTTATCTAACAACTTAACTAATGCTCCGCTGTTTTTCAACAGGAAACATCTCTTACACCATTCGGGGTGTAGCCCATAATAACCTCAAGATTCAAAACTAATTCCCTAAATAGACTCGAAATTCTCTACCCAGTTAATGAAACTATCTGAAACGGGATGAATTTCTTGAAAACCACCCGCAATGGTAAATAGGACAATCGAGGACTAAATGTCTTATTGTTTCTTCAGCTGCGCCACATTCACATGCCGGACTTTCTACAGTATTCCATTTGAACGACATCTATTACAACGACCATATCCTGACCTGAGACGATTCAATGTACATTAATTTTTCCTACTTATATAGAAACCTGCAACCCTTTTGGAAGGATCCTCTATGAGAACTTTATTGAAATCATCAACTTCCTGCCATTCAGTTTACCAAAGTTCAACAGCCTTGACCCGTGTATGCAAAAAGTCAATCGACCAAATATTCCTAGATTTCAATCTCAGGTTAGGTGGATTTTGAAGATCGTGTATTATCGGAAAAACTTCTGGAAATGAGTGAACTTATCCCAAAATGATTTAAGAACTAATTTGCTGCGAATATGGGAAGGAACTATATTACAAATAACGGGAAGCCATGGGGTAGCAGTTGAACTGATACATCCACTTATAACATTCATAGAACAGTTCAACTGAGAATCAATCTTATTGACATGAGCAGTATTCAACCACACCTCACAGCAATATTCTGCTGCTGAATATACTAAAGCTAAAGCAGTAGTTCGCAACGTAGAGACACCGAAGCCCCAATTAGATACAGCTAGTTTATGTAGTATATTGTTTCTTGTTTTCAACTTCTGACATAATTCATCAATATGAAATTTGAAAGTCAAAGAACGATCTAGTTTTACACCAAGATATGCTGGAGTGAAATTATGAGTTAATAGTGATTGATTGAAGAATACTCTTAGTTGCTTATCCTTCTCATGATAATTCAGATGTAAACAAGAAACCTCAGTTTTCGAAGGATTTGGACATAAACGCCATTTTTCCAAGAAAATGTTCAGAATTTCTAAATCGGAGGTCAGTGTTTGCTAAATTGTTTCAAAGTCATAGTGTCGAGAAACCAAAGCAATATCATCAGCATAAATAAACTTTACAGAGGAAGTTTCAGGGATGTCAGACATATATAAATTGAAGGGAAGAGGTGAAAGAACAGATCCCTGAGGTAGGCCATCATTTAGAGTGTAAAATCTACTGCTTTTCTCACCGATAAAAACTCCAAGTCTTCTATCAGATAATATATTTTCAATCAACTTCACAATTTTTCTACATTGAACTACCTCAAAAAGTTCATAAACTAAACCGTCCTTCCAAACTGTGTTATATTTTGAAGAGAGATCTACAAATACAGCGCCTATTTTGAGTTTTCCCTGAAATCCTGTCTCAATGAAAGTGGATAAGCCTAAAACCTGATCAGAACAATTCCAGTTTCTTCGAAAACCTCCCTGGGAAGTGGCAAAGGTCTGTCAATAATTGGTTCTAACCTCTGATTAAGAAGTCTTTTCAAAATTTTGAAAGAAACAGAAAGTAAGCTGATAGGTTGATAACTACTAGGAAGTTCTGGATTTTTCCCAGGTTTGAGAATGGCAATAACTTTAGCCTTTCTAAATTCAACGGGAATACTACCTGAGCTGAGTATGTATTGTAAAAGGATAGTAACCATTTTTTAGCGGTAATTCCTAGATGTTTGAAAAATTGAGGGGAAATGCCATCAAATCCTAGAGCTTACGAACTTTAGTAAATTTCATTGCAGATTTGAGCTCTTCTTTCTCGATAGGATTCGATAAATCCTCTACCGGGATAACATCCCTCCTCTTTTTATGTAAGATTCGTTTCATTATATTCCTGTCATATCTACTACTCTTCACACTTTTAGAGAAATTAACAAGCTTAGATGATACAGAATTCGGATTCATATCAGACGGAATTTTTGAAACGGGATCATCATTGCCTAATTTCCTCAACAAATCCCAGAAACTTTTACTAGAATGACGGAAATTCATACCATTGATCAACTCATTCCATATATTCTTTATGCTATCATTCAAAGAACTAAGGGATGCATCGGCTTTCTCTTTGGAAGGAGTTTGCTGATAATCCTTATAAAAAACATTTGATTCCTCTGACCACCCAGGTATATAATCCTTTCGAAAACCTCTGGGAATATGTTTTTCAGCAGCATTTTTGACAACTCCTATAAACCGGGAATAATTTCTACTCAAGGGGGAACCCATCTCAAATCACTATCTACCTGTTTGGTGAAATCATCCAACGAGCTTTTTTGAAATTCCATCTTGGTTTTTCATTAATACCTCTCAACTAGTTAATATCAGACCAGGCTATCTAAATATGTAGGTTCATTTCCTGTAGTTGACCACTTGAAAATGACCAACAGACGAAACCAGTCGTATTTGTAAAAAGAATATAAAATTGTAGAAAGAATAAAATAAAATATATTTTACTTCATCTCGTTGGAAATGAATTTCCATTAAATGAATAAATTATCAATATTACTTATACAGTTGATGTGCCGTTAATTATGTGTGTATACAAGGTGTTTCAGGAATGAATGCAAAGACTTTAATGGTAGATAGAAGACACCCATTTGAACGAGTAATGCGTCTCTAAAAACTAGGTAAGACAGTAGTGTTATCAATAATCAGTTCAACGCAAATTACACTCGGAGGCAAAATTAGCGGAACATTCGAAAATTTAACCAAATGCGAAGTCCGATATTTTTCCTAATTCTCAACCGACTTAGATGATTTGTTCGGCAAGTTATAGATCAACTCTTCTGCTTTGTAGAAATTATAAGAGAAAACAAAAAAAATTGAAATAAAAATTTATAGCGGGGCAAAACTAAAAGTGTTTTTTTTGTCAAAAATTCGTAACACCCTGTGGAATTTCGTGGTCCGAGTTGAAACGTACAATATCATGGTCTGTCAAGACACATCTTCCCACAGTAACGCCCTTCTTGTTTTATGCATTTATCTCTATTTTTACAAGAGATATCCAATTTGAAGCGAAAAGTCACAAATTTCAAGAATTTATTTTCAATCTTGCGTAGGTGCATAACATCGGAGGTTAGCCAAAAAATAAAATCAAAATTAGAGAAGCGGAAATCTAACGAAATGAAAATTTTTGAAATTCACTGGCCAATTTCACGCTCCGGGAGAACTCGAAGTACACTGGAAAAATCGTTGATTTTGCACATTTATTTTCGAATTTTTTTGTGTGACACTCTATAATAATTATCATTCCTGTCCAAAATTGAGAGCAGGTGTGTATCCTGGCGATACACTCGTGAAATGAAATGAACATGTTGAGAAAAATGTTCATGATGACCCACAAAAAAAAACATTTGATTTTAGTAGCGAGTATGACCCTCCCGAGCTCTTAATACAGCGCGCATACCATTTCGCATACTCCCAATGATGTTGTCTATCATCTGTTGAGGTATGTTGTCCCACTCTTCCACCAAAGCCAATGTCAGCTCTTCAACGTTGCCTGGATTCCGTTGTCGAACCCTTCTTCCAAGAACGTCCCAAACGTGTTCGATCGGGTTTAAATCCGGTGACCGCGACGGCCAATCCATTCGTGTGATCCCAACTTCATTGAGATATTCTATCACTATGCGCGCAGTATGAGGGCGCGCGTTATCGTGCATAAAAAGGAAACTTTCCCCTATGCAAGGAGCAAAAGGCACAACATGAGGCTCCAAGATTTCTGTTATATACCGATGGGCATTAAGTGATCCATTGCCAATAATCTCCAGTTCTGTTCATACTCCCAAGCATATGCTACCCCATATCATAACTGACCCTCCACCGTATTGCTCAGTTCCTGCGAAGTTCGCTTGATTGTACCGTTCCCCTCGATGCCTCCATATTCTATCTCTACCATCCACGAAATTTACACAATATCGGCTCTCATCACTAAATAAAACTCGTCTCCACTGATTGATTGTCCATGCTACATGCTCTCTAGCAAACGCCAATCTTGCTACCCGATGGGCTCTATCGAGTCTTGGTGCTCTTGCTTGCGCGTATGATCTCAGACCAACTTCATTTAATCGTCTTCTGACTGTCCTCACACTGACGTTAATGTTATCCACTGCTTGTAAAAGGTTACGTGCCTGAACAGCAGTAAGGCGAGGATTTCTTATGGTTTGATTGACGATGAAACGGTCATGTATAGCGCGGGTTGCCCGATTTCTTCCTTGTCCTCGCCTCCTCACGTACAATCCAGTTTCCCTGTAGATTCGATGGATAACCGACGTCGAGACACCCAACATGGTACCGACTGAGCGGTAGGTGCGCCCTTCCTCGATCAATGTAACTGCCCTTGCTACTGAGGTTGGTGGTAAATCTCTCATTCTGAATGAAAAATACCGTTTCGAATCGTAAACAGTAAAAGAATCACAAAACACCGCAATCGATCGAATTTGTATCAAATCAAAGAATGGAAAACTCTCATTCTTTAAACAAGTGCAAATGTGGTCATATGCAAAAAAACGTGTGTTGTATTTCATATTTGATAAAAAAAGGTGTGCACATGTGTAAATGAAAAATTTTATCAATGGTCCCAGAATTCGGTTGTGTATTTTAATACCTACCGACTGTTATCTCCTATGAATTCCTAATTTTCACCAAATTAACCAAATTGTCATCAATAACTAATGCAATTCGAACATAAAAATCGCAAACGACAATTTCGACACGCCTGAGTGATAATAAGAAAATTCCAAATTGATGACAATTTCTTGATTCAATGGAATTTCTCCAAAATGGTGATTTTCCACTTGAAATTAAATATATTTTGCAAAAATAGAGATAAACGTATAAAACAAGAAGGGCGTTACTGTAGGAAGATGTGTCTTGACAGACCACGATATTGTACGTTTCAACTCGGACCACGAAATTCCACAGGGTGTTACGAATTTTTGACAAAAAAACACTTTTAGTTTTGCCCCGTATAAAATTTTTTTTCAATTTTTTTGTTTTCTCTTATAATTTCTACAAAGCAGGAAGAGTTGATCTATAACTTGCCGAAAAAATCATCTAAATCGGTTGAGAATTAGGAAAAATATCGGACTTCGCATTTGGTTAAATTTTCGAGTGCTCCGCTAATTTTGCCTCCGAGTGTATTTATTATAAACAATTTGTTTGTTCCATACTGCTTGGACCAAATACTGAAAATGCACATTTTGTGGAGATTAACAAATTGCAATATAAAATGCCTATATCAAAATAAATTTCTAAAAAAATGTACTAACCTTGATAAGCTCGCACAATTGTGCATCAATATTACTTACGCGATATTGATATAATACACATGCATTAAATATACAAATTTCACGTAATTCAGAAACAATTCAACATTGCGTTATGCAAAGCTCTATGCAAACAGGTTTTTGAGGCGCAAATAAAAACTGCAACCCTCATTCCAAAATTTACCCCTCTCTTCCCCGCTCATGCAAGCTACCCAGTGTCACAAACGATAGTTAGTAGATGCATTGCCATACGTATGTAAATAATTCGGCGGGGCAATTATAAAATTAAAAGCATCGAAAATTTATGACTAGGGCGCTAATGTTCAAAGGGAATGGCTTCGTTTTGGACGGAAGTACACCCACTGAGACTGCGAATTTGGACATGGCAGGACCGGCATTCGTTTTAATTTCCGGTTTTCCTGATGATTGATAAATGCAGATGCGGCAGATGCATCGCGGACTATTTGTATTACAATCAATTTCCAGAGTAATCAGAGCATTGTTCAGACAGTTCGAAATTTACGCTTTGAAAGCTTAGCTAGTTAGATCAGGTCCGATTTCTATAGTAAAACAGTTTTAAATAAAATTGATCTTGACTTGTCGTAGATGAAGTATCATTACTCGAAAAAACACAAGATGAAGAGAACTTCGGACACTTTCAGATAGAAAAATATCGGTGTTATGAATGAAAATATATAGGGTGTGCCTAGTGGCGTAAGTAGATGATTAAGAGGCAAAAAAACTGAGGCCCATAAACTGTAAGGTTTTATCAATATACAGGGTGCTTCAACGAAAACTACACAGTGGCTATAACTACCAAGATATTCATTTCTGATACAACGCAAAAACAGGTCAATTTTTGTTTCAAGGGGGACATCTTTTGGGGTACAATACTTGCCTGAAATATCAACTCCCTAAGCGGGGGTTGCAATCCTTAAACATTTTGAATAGGGAAGATGGGTCGAGTGATGGCTCAAAAGAAAAGTGGTATCTTTGTCTGCATTAGCTTGAACGAATTTCCATTTTTAATTGAAAACTGTAAAAGATACAGGGTGAGAACTGAAAGATAGAAGACTATTTCCCTGAGACTATTCTAGTTTCAGTGAGGTAAAATGAAACAGATCCATGCTGATCAATGGCAGTCATTATTAAGAACTATCCTCATCTCGAATTTCAAACCCCTGGAGCAGGGGTGACAACCCTTGAAAATTTGGAAGAGGGTAGATGGGTCGAGTGATAATTCGAAAGAAAAGTATTATCTTTGTCTGCATTCCCGTGAAAGAATTTTCATTTTTGATTGAAAACTGTAGAAGATACAGAGTGAGCCACTGATTGAAAACTGTAGAAGATACAGAGTGAGCCACTGAAAAATAGAGAGCAAACCTTATTGGAAATGTGGCATATATTAAACAGAAGCTTCGTGGAAGATGCTTACACTTTGAAGCAGTTGTCTTACGAAATTCGTTGGATCTGAAGATTGTTGCCACTAGAATACGTCGTCAAATTAGAGAAAGCATGCCTCGTAGATGCCAAGCAATTATCGACGCCGGTGGTGACTGGACACATTATTAACCGACTTGCATCATCGTTTGTGATGTGTAATGTATAGATCAATAATAAGTTCATCAAATACATTTTTATTTTTTTAGATAAACACGACCACACGCTTACATGACTGACTTTATATCAGAATATTGACTTTAGAATTGGTCACACTTTTATAATAAAGTAGTTTCATCTACTTCCAATAAAAATGATGGTTTTAGAAAATCGAATATTTCATACCAGTATTTAATTGAGCTGTTATTGTATCTAGTACATTCTTGGAAATAATAATTTTGAGTATTTCTTCCCTGTTTAATTGGTAATCAGAAGCTAATTCATCAAAAATTCTTTAACTTTCTTTTGACTGTTTTCTTCAAAGTTGGGATTTATACCAATTTTTTCCTGCAGTTTCACTGGCTTTGCACTTGGAGGATTCGAAGTCATTTCTATAAATTTGCATCTTCGCATTTATCTCTGCTAAAGCTCGACTTGCCTCGTCCAAATTGATATCGCATCTATGTAAAGTTTTTGATGCATAATTGATGTCATTTAATACATGGTGCATGAATTCGCAAAGGAACATGAACTTGAAATTTAGAATTTTTGTTTTAATACTTTCTGCTTTACTACGCTCATCTCCACTAGAACTCTTCAAAACTATCTCTGATAATGCTTTGATTATATCAAAAAGAGGAAGTTTTATTGTAGATTATATTGATCCTACTGGTCGGATTTAGTTTCTTTAAAGTGATTTCCGATTCGCCAGTAAATTTTGACAACAAATCACAACGTTTAATGTTATTTCCTGTGTCATATCCAAAATGATGACGAAAAGGGTGATGCTCTAATTTGTTCTAGCAGATGAATTTCGAGTTTGGCCCCCAAGCACTTAATCATTTCATTTTAAATTGTTGCATTCAGATATCTTGTAGATCATAGAAACAAAAACAAAACACGAATTAAAATATAAAAAATCAATAAAACATTTCATAAAAATAAACAAAAAAGATAAGAATAACACTTATAATAAAAAATATCTAAAACTTGCTGCAATATATGATCATATCTGGCGAGAAGCTTACAATGGACAAAAATTTCGTTTGTTTCAAATGTTGGGAGAGAGAGCGGGCAAAAATTACGATGAAAGCTTTTCTTTTGAATGATATTATCAAGGAAATAAAAGCTTTCGCGAGGGAGGGCATTTCGACTATCTTAACGGGGGTACTCTTCGCACAAATGTGAGCGTTTTCAAAATTTTACTCTCAATTCTCGTCTGCTCACCGATTTTCGAATTACCTCCTAAGAAATTCACCTCAAAATTTGTCGACAATTTTTCGCATGCAATGTAAGGAGATCCAAATATTTTTTCCACTCTTCAGACAAATGTCGTATGCACAGAAAATTATATTTGCTCACTAAGCAGCAGCCCAATGTTCATTTAATAACATGGATATGTTACGAGAAAACTATTTTGGAGTTCAAATAAACCCCTTTGAAAATACGATAATACTATATTTACCCTAGACAGTAAATGCTTAAATTAATGTTAAATTTGCCGAAAATCACATACAGAGCACATCGCGGGAAGCAATGGAATATAGGCAAAACAAATGAATTTATGCAAATCCAGATCTTGCTCCTATTGTTCTCTAACGTACTGGAAGATATGAATGATCAAGAACCCCCTGGGAAGGGTGAGCAAGGGTGTATTATGACTAGACAAAAGCTTCATCGTGGCTCCTCCTGGTGTTTTACAGTCAGTGAAAGATTGGGGCGTGGGGTGTTTGCTAGGAGTTATTAATAACAAAGGTGCACTTCGAAGAAATAAAGATGATACGTTGCGGATTTGAGTTGATGATTCGATGGCGGGGTGCATAAATGTGTATGGAATTATTTCGAGGGCTCTTAATTTATAGCGAATGAACCTGTCATGAAATCATATCGAAGAGGATACCAGAATCCTATCAGATTAGCGCTGAAAATAAGTTATTGATTTTAAACAGCATACGCTCAGTACATTCAACTCTTAGATTCTCTCATTTTAAAAATGAATGACATCACTTCATTCAATTATCACGATTTTCGAAAAATTATACTCCACCTTTGACAGTATATACTGACGATGTTAGTTAAGTGACAGCTGTGAACTTCGTTGAAATGAATTATCAAAGTCAGTGCTATATGCCCTCATGATGTGGGGAAAGATCGTTGAAAAATATTGTTGACGTTCACCACTGTGTGTGAGAAAAACCGACGACTTCTGCAAAATCTTTGTTTTGTTGCAAAATCAGTTTGGCGAATATACATCAAGACCTACGCTTATAGTATCCAACGGGATGCTTCAAATATGCCTTAATTGATTCCGACAAAGCCGGCTCGGTGGCGTATGGGATATGATGCTCGTCTCCTACGCAGAGTTACCTGGGTTCAATCCCCACAAAGTCGGTGCGATTTTTCGGATTCTGGGAATCGCTTGAGTGTCCATCTTTCGGAGGAGATGTAAAGCTGTTGGTCCTGTCTAACAGAGATGTGTTGGACATTAAAGATCCCTTCCCTCGACACGAGAGGGGTTCGGCAAAATTCCCGGGTTAGTAAGGTGACAGAATTCCCCGGCGTGTCATTAGCCGAAAGGCAGAAATAGAGCACGTTAAAGGAGAAACAAACAAATTCCGACAAGAAATCTCTCATGAAAAACATGAAGAAAATGCCCATAAACATATGTTCTAGACTCCTCCGTTGCTTCACATTTCTGTTGATTACTCTCTAAGTTTTCAAGGGATCTAGCTCCAATTTACCTTAAAGGAATTTTTTTACTTATCGATTCATTAGATGTGTCTAGTGGTTACGCCACTGGCCTTTATAACCAGTTTATAACCTAACAAAAATTCCTTAATCTCCACGCAAGGAGTTCTTCGACCACCTAAAGAAGGAAGTAGTAGAGACAACTTTAAATCACCAGGCATTGATACCGGCCATAATGGGAATAAGATCAATAAGTCTGATGTAGTGCCCCGCAGTACTACATCTAAAAATATAGAAGATACTAGTGATGGAAGCTTCAAAACCGTAACGAGAAAGTCATAGTTGGTACTGGCCAGAAAAAAAAGCGTCAAATCAAGTAGCTCAAACGAAAGACTTCCTTGGAGTAGAAAAGAGAACATCCATCCATTTAGGAAAAGTTTGTCTCTCCACAAAAAAGAAGTCAATCGAAAGATATATAGCAACAACCTTCAATAATAAAAATTTCTAGGTAGAAGAATGTTCCATTCGGTATAAAGCAAAAAGCAGATCGTTCAGGGTTGAAGCAGACTACAGTCTGCTCGAAGAGCTGTATAACCCAAAAAATTGGCTAGAAGGAGTAACTATCGCCAGGTACAAGTTCTTTCGGACCCCCTAAGGGGAAAAACAAAAAGAACTGAAGACTGAGGGGATGAAAAAGAACAAACAAATCTGATGAATTGTCTGTCTACCTAAACGATAAAAATTGACATTAGCTTACGGAAAATAACTTGAAGCTTATTACTTTGACAAACTATACCCATGTATCCTACTTCGCTCGCAGCTATTACCAGCACGATAATATACATACATACATACATCGTCAATTGAGCTTTCATCTTATTCTGAAGAACTCGAAGCGGAATTTTGTGGTGTTTCTGTCATAAAAAATTGTAAATATCTCATTGTTTCACTATACAGGGATATCCACCGGGACCGTCCGTTAAAAACTTTTTTAATTCCAATTACAATATCAACCTGAAATTTTATACGCGGCCATAACTAGCGATTTCCAATAGGAGTGAAATATATTCGAAGTGATACCATTTCCGGTTATACCAGAAGTGGGTCATCACTTTGTTATTTCAAATGGCAATCTACCTTTTTTATTATACATCTAGAAGCAACATTTGAGCAAGGCATAAAATACCCAAGTTGTTGGCACTTATCTGTCAAAACTTTCGACAGATTTAATTATTTTTGTTATAAACTAGATTTTTGAGGAACATTTAAAAAAATTGTAGCTCGTAGATCTTTAGCACTACAGACACAATTTTTGCTTGGGTGGATAGAAGAAGGATCAAGGAATTTTTTGAGCGGTCTACACATGTCACATGTTTATTGCGTTGTTTTGTATGATTTTTTCAATTTGGCCTTTTTCAAACAGCAATAACTCAATTTTTTCAAATTGCACGTGCCAATTTTTATATCGCCATCAGATGAAGCGTCAAATTTCAGATGGAATTGTATAAGCATGTATTATACCCATCTCAGCTCCGAAATAATTTGGTAATATATTGAATTTTGATGATTTTGCAAGAACTAGGAATTTCCAAATTTACTGTCTATGAACAAAATAAAATTTCGAAGCATTAGAAGCAATTTTCTATAATTCGGATGAATAAAAATTGTAGGAACTAAGCGAAAACCAATCATCGAAGATAATTACATTAATACGAATGATAGCAAACATCATAGGAGAAAACTAATTTACGATCTGAATAAATGTTCAGTATGGGCCTCATTTTGCTCGATACACTTGACAGCTCGTATACGAGTGATGAGTTGCCCTCCTAGTTTCCTCAGGATCAATATTACGAAAATCATTATGAATGCGCTCTAGTAACTCTTCTTTACTTCTTACAGTAATAAGATACACATCACTCTTGATTTTGTCCCATAAATAAAAATGAAGGGTCGTCAGGTTCGGAGAACGCGGAGGCCATAAATTTGGTCCTTGATTACCCCATCATCTATCCTCGAACATTTCTGTTAGCTGCCGATCTACAGCTCGTGTTTTATGTGCTGGGTCACCATCCATTTGGTAATAGCAATCAGAATGTTAAGGGGTAATCCATCTAAAAAATTTGCTAATGTTCCTCTCAAAATTTCCAGGTATCTTTGTCCATTAAGATTTTCCTCAAAAATGTGATAAGCCAACAAATCATTCATTAAAATTGCAAAAACGTTCACGCCGAATTTATTTTGGAAATCAATAACCTCAATGAAATGTGGATTTTCTGTGGCCCAAAATGTCGATTTCTCCTGTAGGTTATTTCACTTTTATTGAACTTGGCTTCATCAGACCATATAATTTTTTGCAGAATTGTGTCATCTTCTTGAAGCCGAATTAATAAATTTTCACAGAAATTTAGCCGCTTGGGAAGGTCAGTTGGTTTCAATTTTTGTAGTCAGATAAAAGAATACGGGTGCATGTTATGTTTCTTAAGGATCCTTTGAATGGAAGTATAACTCAATCCAATATCCATTGATGCTGACTTAATGGACGCATGTGGATTGGCACGAAAACACGCTAGCGTATTAATTTGATTGTCGTCGTCCTCGTAAATTGGTTTTCTTCTAGTTTCTATGTATTTTGTTCCTCCAAATTGCAGAAAATTGCTTCTAATCCTTCGAAATTTTGTTTTTTCATAGGCGCCAAATTTGGAAATTGGATACTGAATTGCCTGCAAATTCTATCCACCACTTTTTGACATTCGCCATGAATTAAAAAGAGATTAAACATATCCTCGTTTGAATAATCAGCCATTTTATTACAATCTGGTGTTTTTCAAAAATTTTCACTTCAAATTACCAACAATTCTTGTTGAAATATCAAATTCGAATGAACGGAGTGACAAGTACATTAATTTTAGGCACCTGTCAGGTGAGCGTAGCCAGTTCAGCTACTTGATTCAAATATTTCAAAGCATTCTCTGTTAGTTCTTGCAAAATCATCAAAATTCAATATATTCCCAAATTATTTCGGAACTATAAGAGATGGGTATAGTACATGCTGATAGAATTCCATCTAAAATCTGACGCTTCATCTGATGGCGATATGAAAATTGGCACGTGCAATTTGAAAAAATTGAGTTATTGCTGTTTGAAAAAGGCCAAATTGAAAAAATCATACAAAACAACGCAATAAACATTTGACATGTGTAGACTGCTCAAAAAAATTCCTTGATCCTTCTTCTATCCACCCAAGCAAAAATTGTATCTGTAGTGCAAAAAATCTACGAGCTACAATTTTTTCAAATGTTCCTCAAAAATCGAGTTTAAAACAAAAATAATTAAATCTGTCAAAAGTTTTGACAGATAAGTGCCAACAACTTGGGTAGGAAAAACAAACAAACAAATATGGGAAACTGACAAAAGTGTTTGTTTTAATATTTTGAAATATATTTCCACAAAATAAATATGTCATATCAATCAATCAACGTATTATTCTAATGTTGTTGCTCTCATTTTCATTCCGATGAATAAATGAATGAATACAAAAAAACTAATTAGCATTTTTCATTTCATTTCATAAAATATAAAATCCTGGTCACTACAATTAATATAAGCCAGAGAAATTAATTTTATTAGGACCTCCACTTTTCATTCGAAACCAATTTCCTTCCTGACAACGCAATAAAATAAATACTTATGAAAATCTCGTATAAGACCCAACAAAAAATTTAGAACTGAAAACAACGTTAGAACCACTGGGGACGTTAACACCGCGAACGAGTGTTTCAAATAAAAAAAGACAATGGGGCTGATGCCATGAATTATCATTCCCCTCTGTGGAGCAGGCCTAGGGCTCTAGTAATGCCGGTAATGGGATCAGCTTGAATTTATTACCGAACGTTAAATAACTTCAGTTTTATTGGGGACAACTTTGTATTCCACGCTGCTTTCCCGTCGAAGATTAGAATGCAATTATTGAATGACAAGTTCGCAAGCAAGGTTACGTGGGGGGAGTTATATTAAAATCGTCCAGTTGTATCGGTGGTGGTTCAATACAAGACTTTTTCACGCCTTTGAACGCTCTCCTAAATAAAATATGAAATCAGAACAAAAGATAGTTGTGTTCAAAGATAGAAAGCGCTCTTGGAGGAATTTAGTCTCAAAAATTTTCATGATTTCATTCATTAATAAACATAGAAGCCTCTTTAATTTTTACTATATAATCTAACGATTGAAGGAAAAACACTAGGCATAAGTTTTATGTAATGATAAGAAGATGTTCGACATAAATTCCAGGTTTTATTCCATTTTCAAAAACTAAGAGGAAATTAAATCATTACAATGCGATTTATTTCTAAGAAACAGGTGAGAGAAGTGGGAACAAAAAAAACATCTATCTGGTGTTAGTTATTGACAGATTATGTTTGTGAGCTGATGAAATTTCTTCCAACATTTGAATTGTGGAGGCCGTTACTTGATGTAGATCCATGATATAAATGAGATGAAAAACACAAGGTTTAACTTAAATCTACACTTTATTTGAAAAAATTCGACGACGTTTCGCTGACACAGCAGCTTTATCAAGAATGAAAAACAGAATGAAGAGTATGGTATTATAAACAAATCGTAGAACAAGTTGGATGAATAACAGGAAAATCCACACGGAGCCATTGTACAGTTAGTATGAAAGGTAATAAAAACTAATTAAACAAGTTAAGTAGGGGTGAATAATTCACATCTACCTGTTCATTCAAAAGCTTGTCCGAATGTTTGTATCTATTTATTTCTAATGCTTCTAGGAGATCTAATTTTGAACTTTTTGATTTTATATGTAATATGTCAAAGTTTTTATTGAATGAATGGTTTTCTTTTATTAGGTGGTTTGAATAATTTGAATCAGATTTATTTTTATCGAAGCTACGTTTATGTTCAGATGTTCTTATGCCAAAACTCCTATAGGTCCTACCGATATAAATTTTATCACAAGAACCGCAATTGAGTTTATAGATTCCTGATTTACTTGATTTTTCAACACGAGATTTATTATTTTTAATATGTTTACCTAAGTTATTAGAAGTTTTGAAAGTTATATTAAGATTTTGTTTGACGTTATGTATAATTGTATCAGTATGTGTTGGTTTACGAAACCAACACATACTGATACAATTATACATAACTACTCATTACATCCAATTCAACACAAAGTTGCAGCTTTAAACAGCATGGTACATCGGTTACTCAATTTACCTTTATCAGTAGAAGATTATAATAAAGAGTTAAACATCATCAAACAGATAGCCATTAATAATTCATATAATCCGGATATGATAGATCTAATCATTCGTAAAAACTGTATCAGAAAGCAATAAATGAAGTATATCCTATTCATAAAGACTATAAAATATTCAATAGTTTAACATTCTGCGGTTCTACAAGTACAAATATTAAATCCTTTCTCGTCAAACAAAATCTTAATATAACTTTCAAAACTTCTAATAACTTAGGTAAACATATTGAAAATAATAAATCTCGTGTTGAAAAATCAAGTAAATCAGGAATCTATAAACTCAATTGCGGTTCTTGTGATAAAATTTATATCAGTAGGACCTATAGGAGTTTTGGCATAAGAACATCTGAACATAAACGTAGCTTCGATAAAAATAAATCTGATTCAAATTATTCAAACCACCTAATAAAAGAAAACCATTCATTCAATAAAAACTTTGACATATTACATATAAAATCAAAAGTTCAAAATTAGATCTCCTAGAAGCATTAGAAATAAATAGATACAAACATTCGGACAAGCTTTTGAATGAACAGGTAGATGTGAATTATTCACCCTACTTAACTTGTTTAATTAGTTTTTATTACCTTTCATACTAACTGTACAATGGCTCGGTGTGGATTTTCCTGTTATTCATCCAACTTGTTCTACGATTTGTTTATAATACCATACTCTTCATTCTGTTTTTCATTCTTGATAAAGCTGCTGTGTCAGCGAAACGTCGTCGAATTTTTTCAAATAAAGTGTAGATTAAAGTTAAACCTTGTGTTTTTTATCTCATTTAAATTTCTTCCAATTTCAACAAATCTCATATCTTGCTTTTCTTACCTGAATGTAAAATTTGGGTTCTAAGATCTAAGAAATGATTTTCGTTTATGAAATATTCTTAAATTCTGTTGTTAAGTTATTATGATCTAGTGAACCCGTTGAAATTGCCTTTTTGTATCTGAACGCCTAGTAAACGTAACGTCTATTTAACTAAACGCCTAACTGTACCTATACTGAACAGAGAGTTAAGGGGCAAGATGGTCATTTTGAGGCCGAGATGGATACCTCCCGGTTCTTCAGAACATTGTACAAAATCAGCGAAGAAAATTTAAGTTTTGTATGCGAAGTGCAAATTGAAATTTTTCTTGCATCTCATTACTTCCAAGATCCTGGAGTGGTCGTCTCTCTTCTAGACTCAATCGGGAGAAGAAAAGTTGAAACATACTAATAGCGTCCTAAAATCTTTCAACTTTTCCACTTCCGATTGAGTCTTGAAGAGAGACGATCACTCTACGACCTTGGAAGTAATGAAGTGAAACAAAATTTGCACTTCGCATACAAAACTGGAATTTTCTTCGCTTCACGGTTTCATCAATTTATTATGTATTTTCATGTTAAATCCTTCATAATAATTATAAGAATTGAGTTTCTGATTTCATGGATCAAAATGAAATTTGATGACAATTCTTGAATAACATCATTCTTTGGCATTCCAAAGAATCTAGAATGAAAGCTCTAACACAATGATTGTGGAAGTTATAGGTTATGGAAGCTATTCCGGTTTTTTGGATATAAAAAGGAAATATATAAATAAATAAAAAAATATCTTGGTTCGAAAACAGCGAACTATCAGCTATCTGATGAAGTGTGAATGTGGTTTGCTTATTTCTATTATTTTTCACTTACGATTCGAAGTAGGTATTTCTTTTATTTTCACAGAAGTTTTAATCGGTTTTTTTTATTTTCACCGAAGTTCGGTTCAGTTGTTCTTTTTCTGTATTTGTGTTTCCTTCAACAACTTTATGGATTTTTTTCAGATTTTTACGAATATTATTTAAATATTTTCTGATCAAATATTCAAAATTATATGAACCTTTATTCTCGCTCTTATTAAATATAAGAGGAACTTCATTGTTTCATTACAATTGTCTTCAGATGCAAGCTTTCAAGTTTTGCTTTTCAAGAAGGTTGAATTTTTTGCCGGCTACACGAACGAAAAAACATGACTCATGCGGCGTTACCTCGCTCTGAGGCGTTCCATTTAAGGCTTCAAGTGCAAGCGAGAGCGCGGAACGAGCGACAAAGAGACACAATCGGCCTCCGCGTTCAACATATGTCTCTCTCCTACTTGGCTTGACTGATTTACATGTTTTCGTCAAGTATGAAGTGCAGTGAAAGTGAATGTGGTGTCAATTGTTTATAGCGACGATAAATGTAATGATTCTTTCGATATTGAATATATATTCAGTGATATATTGTCGAATATTCATGCTTTCATCATTAAAATAAATAACAACGGTCCGCTAGTCAGTGATTGTAAAAAATAAATAAAAATTGACATAACTGTTGATAGTATTGATGATTTACTTATTTATGGAAATTCATTTTTAAAGTAAAACGAAATCAGACACTTTTGTCACTTTTCCACAATTTATTCAATAATCACGACCGGTGTCGACCCTACGGTCATTTTCAAGTGCATAATAATATAATACATGAGTAGGCAAGTACAAGTACAGAATGAAATTTATCCTAAATATTGAGTAGTTGCGATCCATTATGCTCTAGTTCGTTGTTGAGGGTAATAAATTGTGGGTTTTTACATAGTTTGTTAATCTCCAAACTTTCCAACAAATTCATCTCTCTCCATTTGTTACATTTATGAAGGATTTTAAGATTGTTCAATGATATTGAGTGGTTAGTTGATTTTATGTGTTCAAATATTGGCGAATTTTTTCTGAGGAAATATGTTCCTTGAATATAGCTTCAAAACTTCTTCCTGTTTGTACCTAACATTCATTGCATTTGATTTGATAAATTCCTGATTGCTTGAATTTATCGTTCCTTTGTTTGGCATTGAATAATAATCTGCTTAAGTTGGGGCCGCTTGAAAATGAAGTAGTTATGTTCAATTTGGAAAAGTAGTTACTGATATTGTTAGAGAGTTCGCCGGTGTATCTAAGACTAGTGTATTGTTTTACGGGGTTTCTACGATGCTATATAGTAATTGAGAGGTAATACGTTGTTCTTCGCGTTTAATGATTGTATTTAGAAAATGTTGTGGTATGTTGTTATTTGAGTCAATTTTTCTGATGATATTAAGTTTAGTTTGAAATTTTTCCGTCGATAGGGGAACAGAGTAAGCTCTATAGATCATGGAGAAATATGCAGCTAGTTTCTGGCTTAAATGACTGAACGAGTCTATTGGAATCGATGCGTCTGTGAAAATTTCCGTTCTGTAAATTTAATAAGTGAGTTGGTTATTTGAATTTGTAATGGTTAAGTCGAGAAAATTAATTGAGTTATTATTTTCTAATTCAGAAGTGAAGCTGATGCGGTAATGTATTATATTCAGGAAATTTAAAAATTGCTGCATTTGTCTGTTCGAACCTCGAAAACCAACTGAAATGTCATATACATATCTGTACCAGAAATTAATGTGTTTTTAGCGAAATCTGTGTTTAATATCGAGTTCTTCTCTAAATTATTCATGAAAATGTCAGCTAGTAGAGAGCTAAGAGGTGAACCCATTGGAAGACCAGAACTTTATTTGAAAAATTTAGATTGAAATTGAAAGTAACTTTGAGATAGGCATATTTGAAGAAGATTGCTAAATTCATTAGTGATATATGGCGGTGTACTAGACTCGGATAAGATATCTGTAACAAGGGGAAGACACTCATTCGTAGGATTGTTCGGGTACATATTTTTGACATCGAAAGAGATTAACTTGGTGTCTTGGGAGATTGTGAGATCTGAAAGTTTATGTATGAGATCTACAGAATTAGAGATAGTGTATTTTGCTTGAAAATTCGAGAGGTCTACAAATTTTTGATTCAAGAATTTTGCTAGTTTACCTGATGGGATGTTTATATATGACACTACAGGTCTTACAGATGTTTCTTCCTTATGAAGTTAATCAATCCGTATATTTTTGGAGCTTGGACATTCATTGGAATCAATTTTCTCTTCTCCCATTCTGTGTGTGCTAAGTGTTCTAACAAACTTAGCTTTTCTTTGATTTCTTTTGTGAAAAGTTTGGTTGGATCTTTTGGTATTTCGGTGATATCCATTGTTTTCAGTACATCCTGCATCTTTTCTTCGTATAGGTCTTCATAGAGGCATACTATACTATTGCCTTTGTCAGCTTCAGTCATTATGAGATCTTCGGCTTGGATTTTGCTTTATATGGACTTTATTATTTTCAACTGATTCTGATTGTTAGTTTTGGATGTCAGATATTCTGATAATTGATCAGATATCACTTTTATCCTAGATTCATAAATCTATCGAACAAATTCTTTGATGAAGTTCAAACGGATCTGCTGAACAAAGGACCAAAATTCACCCCAGTAAACGGCAAATTCAAAACAGACAAGGAAATAACTGGAGTGCCATCCAAAAACATAAAGATATCACACCAACCCAAACATCTATAAACACAAACTCACAGAAATTATCAGAAAATCTGACATAAAAACTAACAATCAGAATCAGTTGAAAATAGTAGAGTCCATATCAAGCAAAATCCAAGCCGAAGATCTCATAATGACTAAAACTGACAAAGGCAATAGTATAGTATGCCTCAATAAAGACCTATACGAAGAAAAGATTCAGGATGTACTGAAAACAACGGATATCACCAAAAGATCCAACCAAAGTTTTCACAAAAGAAATCAAAGAAGGGCTTAGTTTGTCAGAACACCTAGCACACACAGAATGGGAGAAGAGGAACTGATTCCAATGAATGTTCCAGGTCTTCCAATGGTTTCACCTCTTAGCCCTCTACTAGTTAACATTTTCATGAATAATTTAGGAAAACTCAATATTAAACACAGATTTCGCTGAAAAATACATTACCTTCTGGTAGAGATATGTATATGACATTTTAGGTGGTTTTCGAGGTTCAACCAGACAAATTCAGCAATTTTTAAATTTCCTGAATAAAATACATTGCTGCATCAGCTTCACTTCTGAATTAAAAAATAATAACTCATTTAATTTCCTCGACTTAACCATTACAAATTCAAATAACCTACTCACTTATAAAATTTACATAAAGGAAACATTCACAGACGCATCAATTCCAATAGGCTCGTTCAGTCATTTAAGCCACAAACTAACTGCATATAACTCCATGATTCATAGAACTTACTCTGTTCCCCTATCGACGGAAAATTTTCAAACTGAACTTAATATCATCCGAAAAATTACCTCAAACAACAACGTACCACAACATTTTCTAAATACAATAATTAAACGCAAAGAACAACGTATTACCTCTCAATTACTATATAGCATCGTAGAAACCCCGGAAAAAGCATACACTAGTCTCAGATACACCGGCAGACTCTAACAAAATCAGTAACTACTTTTCCAAATTGAACATAACTACTTCATTCTCAAGCGGCCCCAACTTAAGCAGATTATTATTCAATGCCAAACAAAGGAACCATAAATTCAAACAATCAGGAATTTATCAAATCAAATGCAATGAATATCAGATAGTCTATGTCGGACAAACAGGAATAAGTTTTGAAGCTATATTCAAGGAACATATTTTCTCAGATAAAAATTCGCCAATATTTGAACACATAAAATCAACTAACCACTCAATATCATTGAACAATCTTAAAATCCTTCATAAATGTAACAAAGGGAGAGAGATGAATTTGATGGAAAGTTTGGAGATTAACAAACTTTGTAAAAACCCACAATTTATTACCCTCAACAACAAACTAGAGCATAATGGATCCCAACTAGTCAATATTTAGGATAAATTTCATTCTGTACTTGTACTTGTCTACTCATGTATTATATTGTTATTCACTTGAAAATGACCGTAGGGTCGACACCGGTCGTGATTATTGAATAAATTGTGGAAAAGTGACAAAAGTGTCTCATTTCGTTTTACTTTTGACATAATTGTATTTATGCGTACAAATAAATGTATCTTGATCAATTCAATTGTGATTTCCATTTACCTCCTTCTCTATATCCATACAAAATATCTATCAAACAAATAAAATCAAAATTTTCTTTTGAAAAATGCAACCATTCCATCAGTTCAACTATCGTCAGTAAACCGATTTTACAGACAACCGATTTTTGAAAAAACCTTGAATTAACTTAAATTCTGAAATGAAAAGCTTGACTTAATATCAACTCAAGCCAAGCAGCTTTACTTTGAAGTCACACCGTATTCTTTGTAGTTCATTTGGAGTATGAGTTTGGAAGGATTTAGTTTCATTATTTTTCATGTATTTGTCGAAATGTTATTAGCTCAGAAAGCTTCATCTAAATTCAAATGATTTGAAACGAATAACAAATAAAAATAGAATAAGTTTTTTGACAACAGACATTCTACACGACATATTACCCTTCTTCTCATCTAATACGAGACCAACCATAATCTAGCCGCTTAATATTTCATGAGGGAATCGAGCGCTCATTGCAAAATGTCTGAAACCACTAGTAAAGTTACAAACGAGCCGAGTTTCAGGAAATTCGTTTCCTTTATCGTTTTGTCGAGGGTGTGCTTCATGATGGTATTGTCACAAAACATGCGATGGCGAAGATATTAAGATCAATTCCATTGTGCAGCAATTTATACAAGCGATTCTACCTAGAAAACTTCAACAAAACTTCTGAAAATTAGTTTTTTATTGATCAGTTTAATTGTCTGTTCCCAATATACCGGTTGTTCATTCAGTAAATGAATTAACATTCTATAGATACACCGGATATAGACAATATCTTTCTGAATATTGGAAACGATCATTTTTCTGTTCTCGTGGGTTGCATCTATCGACCAAGGGCAGGCCTCGCAGATCCAATGCTCTTCAAATATATTTCGGATAGCCGGCTCGGTGGCGTAGGGGATATGATGCACGTCTCATGCGCAGAGTTACCTGGGTTCAATCCCGACAAAGTCGATGCGATTTTTCGGATTCTGGGAATTGCTTAATGCAAGAAGGAGATGTAAAGCTGTCGGTCCTGTCTAACAGAGATGTGTTGGACATTAAAGATTCCTTCATTCGACACGAGAGGGGTTCGGCAAAATTTCCGGGTTAGTGAGGTGACAGAATTCCCCGGCGTGTAATTAGCCGAAAGGCAGAAATATAGCACGTTAAAGGAAAATCAAACAATATTTCGGATATCTCCAACACAAACAAGAATGTTTTGATTACTGGTGATTTCAACATGCCTAACATCGATTGGGCCACACTCTCTCCCCCGAATTTTGATTCTCTCAGTTTCTCAGTGTAATTCAAAACACCAGTCTAACCCAGCTCGTCGATCATCCTACTCGCTATGAAGTGAATCAAACCCCGAATATATTAGACCTTATTTTGACGAATGATCCTTCTCTCACCACATCTATTGAAATAATTGATCGATGAAGCTTGAACTACGTGATAGTTGATAGTCATAATGAATAATGAAATAAAATAAAACAAGTTACTATGTTTTACCTATCACTAATTTATTGATGTAAAGAAAAAAAATTACATTGGTTGGACCGGTTTCGGACATACGTCCATTATCAACAAGCTAATGAAAACTGAATACTCATGTACAATACAGAATCTAATATCAATATAATGCTAGTAGAGGTCACAGTAACTTGAATAATGGTGATTGGTAGGTGATTAAGTCTACCTGGTCGTTAAAGAGCTTAACCCTTTCTACCCTAGATGCTTTGAAAATTTCCATCGATTCAAAGAAATTGAGTTTATAAGATTTATCACAAGAATGAAGAATTTTTAGCTGTTGAAGTTCTGGAAAAGGATGACATTCATTCAGACAATGTGCAGCTAAAGCTGAATCATATTTCTGATGTAGGAATGACCGGAAATGTTCTTTGTATCTAGCCTTGAAAGAGCGCCCTGTTTGACATATTTAAAAGCAATTGCACTTCAATCTTCACTAGTAGTCAAAGATCCATGGTTAAAAACAATCAATAATGCACACTGCCCCTTTGGTATTTCGGAATTTGTCTTGCTACTCGGAGCCTAGCTTGTCTTCCACGAACACTTAAAATCCGAAGCCGGCGAACAGCAATTCTGGTCTCATCCGAAAAAAGAACATGTCGCCAATTCTCAATATTCCAATTATGATGCTCGATACACCAATTAATTCTGTTAACTTTTTGTTTTCTGGTTAGCTTTGGAACTCTTAAGAACAAAAAACTTCATTCTTCACAGGTAGTCAAAGATCCATGGTTGAAAACTACAATAATGTGAAATACCGAGTGATTCCATACAAATTTGGTTGTGTGTAAATCAAAGATGCATATGGTCCAAACTTGAAAACCGTTAGACATAAAAATACTTCTCCATGTAGTTCGATTCTTTTTGAAAAAACGCTTGCAGAATGTAAAAACGATTTATGCATAACTTCAAAAATAACCGAGATATTGACTCTTGACTGATTCCGGAATTTTCAAACTCGAAAACTGAAAGAGCTAGCTCAAATCTCTTTAAGGCAATGGGTTAGATAGGTTTCTGACGCAAAAAGAACACATGGAATAGTTATTTTGCTCCATTCACAATATTTCATATAGCTGCATATTTAAAACGTCCACATCTGTCCACCCTGTACAGTGTTTTTGGTGTGATACAACGCTAAAAGTTCCAGTACCTAGGTAGAATTTTTCATGTCAAAAATATGAAGGAAATCCCATACAAACCTCTCAACCTCTACTTATCAATCTTTCCCAAAAATGCTGATACTCATAATTCTCAATTTTTAATCAAGGCTTGAATACAAATTTCCCCATTTAAATACCCAAAAAATCCACATAGAAGCAAAAAGCTCCTATTTTGTTCCCTCAAAGTTGAGATTTTGGTAATGAGTTGATTATAAATGATCCTGAAAATTGTATCCCCATCCCAAATCTCATAGCTTTCAAAATTTTGGAAATTTTCGAATAAATCGTAAAATGAAAGAGCTGAATTATTTTCTTCGCGAGAACGGAGTTCAGGAAAAGGGAGAATTTTTGCCCAATCAGAATATTTCATCCAGCTACCGAGGTAATACATCAAATTGTCCCCACTAAGAAGTTCTTAGACTGGTCCAGTTTTTCATATTCTTATACGTTGCATTGTACATCAATTCAAACTAACTTTCAGTCTCTCTACATTACTCCATAAAATCTTTTAAGATACGTCATCTCTGGCTCATCTTAATTGAGAATGACTATACAAAAAATTATTCAGTATTCCATAGCTTGATTCCCTGTAGTAGCATAAGAATTAGTTAAAATCCCAAGGGATCCAGAAGTGATGGGGTCAGGTGAGGAAATGAAGTGGATGGTTCTCTATTCATTATGCTCCCTAGGGAGAAATGGTTTCTGAAAAGGGTGATTATTACCCTTGACTTATGAATGAAGAACTCCTCGAGTGTTATTAGATATTGGGAACAAGTTATGAGAATTTTCACTTTCTTATTTTGTACTCCATATCCAGGGAAAATTATTATACACTGTGCCAAAAAAATAATGCACTTAATCGAAAATTCAAATTTATTCAGAAGAAGTTCAGAATTATTTTTCAGTAATCCACTAGTATTAAGGAACGCTTGAGAACAATCGAAATGAAAATGGTACTCATAGAAGTTGAAAAAAACTAATAATGAAATATGTAAACCTTCTGAGAGAAGTCAGCAAAAACCTTCTTATACCGAATATTTCAACCCTGGCGACAAGTACTGCATGATATCTTCCATTGATACTCAAAATCAATGACCTTCTGGCAATCTGATCTATTTCGTTCCGAATTTCCATCATTCTGTTCCGAATCCCATTCACGGTAGCTAACCGGTTTTGCTGGCTTCTTAAGTTCATGTTCGATGAAATTGAGGTCTGGACTTCATGTAGGCCACTCCATTGAAGTGATTCCATGTTCTTGAAGGTAGTTCGTAACGATATGAGCTTAGTGAGGTTTGGCGATATCATGCATAAACAAAAAGTTCTCATGCTTGCCTCTAATGGTACATGTTCTCCTAATATATCTGTTACGTACCTCGGAGAATTCAAGGTTCCATAAGTTACGATGACCAGTTCAATGCGTTTAAATAAGTTCCTCCCGACACCATTCTATAATCTCAATCAAAACCAAAGGTAGGTGAAAATTCATAGTCATATTCCCTGACAAAATTCAATCGGGTTCTTCAGTCTCCTGTGATTAGAGCTGGGACTCCAGCTGAGCACAATGTCTCAAACAAAATTGAGACTTTTCGTATCATTTCAGTGCTAATTTGAATTCGACTGTTCTGTCGAAGCTGAATTTGAAATTGCATAGAAGTAGCAAGCAGTTGTCGTGGACAGTGTTGAGGATTAATCAATTAATTTGTCAATTACCTTGTTAATTGACTAAACCAGTAATTGTAATCAAATTAATTGCAATTGAAATAGTCGCAATTGAAATAATTGCATTTAACTTTTTCAGTTGTCATAAAAAAATTAAAACTAACAATAAACTTTATGTATCAAAATGAAATTAGTAATAAAAATGTGGTCAAAGTCTGTAAGTATAGCTTATTTTTTATAAATCTTTCTACATAAACAAAAACTGCTAGTAGATAAAGGAAATATTCATTACCACCATTTTGGGAGTTGAAAGTGATCTCGGGTGTATAGAGCACCATAAGATCACCCAGAAGTCCAGAAGGAATCCCCGATCAACATGGGCAGTACCCAACAATACCTCTTTTTGGAGGTAGATATTATTCTATGGTCCAGACCGAGATAATTGGTGTTTTCTACGAGACGTTTATGGTCCAAACCGTTTACCGATATGATGAGGGGTAGCACCACAACTGAGGTAAGTTCCTACATTTCTTTCAGCTGAAAAGCCAGATCATGATACTTCGTAACCTTTTCCGTGTAAGCCTTTTCAAGGTTCTCATCAAGAGGTACAGTCCATCAGTACTGCTCGTTTCTCCTGTCAATTAAAAAGGTGTATATCTGGTCGATTGTGCATTGTACTTTTGCTAGTTACTAAAGTAGTGTCCCAGTAGATTTGAATTTGGGAGGCTTTTACTTGGTAAAATTCCATTATCAATAATAAAAAACAAGTACTGTGTTTTAAGGAATTTTACTTAATAATTGCGATTCGTAACGCGTTTCACTACACCGTAGCTTCTTCAGACGAATGAAGAAGCTACGGTGTAGTGAAACGCGTTACGAATCGCAATTATTAAGTAAAATTCCTTAAAACACAGTACTTGTTTTTTATTATTGTCCCAGTAGAGCTTGAATTCATCATTTTCTAGGACATCTACAGATGAGTATTTATAATTCGCCACACTTTTGTTTATGAGGCCATACTTCAACGCAAGCTCCTGATGGAATATTGTCGCCATATTATTATGTCTTAGCAGGTATCCAATAGGGGCGAGGATAGGACATCCCGATGTGACTGCTGCACAGTTTCCAGGTGTTTCCTACATTTCCGACATAGGTCCGAGGGTAAGTTCTTATTAGCAACGTGCTTCAGATACGACCGGAATCACCTGATCCTGAATGGCCAAGATTCTACCCTCGGTGTCAGGGAACAGGTAACCGGATTTAAGGTAATTCAGTGATTCCACCTTGTTGACTTTGTCACTTTCCAGGTGCCCAGGATATCGTCCGTGTAGGGGTTTGAACCGCCACTCACGTGCAAGTTGTTCTTTAGTGATTGTTTTCGGAGCAGGAGTAGGTTCCACTAGTTGGAGTGGGGTGAAATTTTCGTCGGCATCGTGTACTGCTATATGAAGAGGTGAGTTTTTAGAATGGAAATATTGCTGTAGATTGTATACTAGCTTATCATGAGTTATTTCAAGATTCAGCAGACCTCTCCCCCCTGCATGCCTCTGTATATAGAGGCGATTCACCGACGAGTAGGGGTGATGGATTCTATATTTCGTTAACAATGTTATTATTTTTGTATCCATTACCTTGAGATCCGTCACTGACCAGTTTAGAATTCCAAACGTGTAGGTGATACATGGTAGTGCCCAGCTGTTAATTGCATTGAACATGGCTTTACAGCTCAGTTTGGTCTGAAGTTCTAGTCTCACTCATCAGTATAGCTTCTCCTTAAACCCTTACTTGACCTCACCTGTTCGGATGTCCAATGCTTGTCTAATTCTCAGGTATTTGTAGGAATCCTCTGGTCCCAGCACTGGCATTTCGATGTTATTCAGGAGATTCATTGAGTCATCATTGACTATTTTTCCCCTTCGCATGTGCACAAGGGCACATTTATCAATGTCCATCTCCATATTTATCGCGCTACTAAATGAAGAGACGACCTCCAATTTTCTCTTCATTTGATCGGAGTTGGTAGTGTAAAGTTTGAGGTCGTCCATATACAGTTGGTGCGTGATGCTCTGATTAGTACCTTTGTTTATGGTGTAGCCGTTTTCATTGCCGTTCAAAAGAGTGCTCAGGGGATTCAAAGCCAGGCAGAAACACAATGGCCTGGAACATTCGCCGGTTGATTTTAACTTCCAACTTCAAACAGGTTCTCCACGACTTCGTTAGGTGTTCTAGAAGTCTCACAACATGAACCACCTTTCCGCATATTGTGAGTACCTCAATCAACCATTTATGTGGAACAGAGTGCCTTTTTGTAGTCGATCCAGGCCATAATTATGTTTCGGAGTTTTCTTCGGGCTTGCCTTGTGATGATGCAATCCATCACTAGGAGCTCCTTGAATCCCATTGTTCTTGCTCGACGCCTTCCTTATTCAGGCGCTAAGATGTTATGTCGTGTAAGGTATATGTTGAGGTGGAGTGTCATTATTTCAGTAAGTATCTTATAGATGGAGGGGAAGCATGTTATCGGTATGTAATTTTTAAGGCCTTGACTGTCATCGCCCTTTGAGATCATTGTTGTAATGCCTAGAGTAAAGGAGTGCGGTACAACAGTCGGTTCTTCCAAGGCCTGCTGAAAAAGCAATGCGAGTTTAGCATGCATACTGCCAAAGTATTTTCAAAAATAATTGTGGATCCGGTATTCAGAGGCCACTTCTCTGACCGATCTGGGAAGCTTCCTGGATGGCTCTGCCTTGTTTAGGTAAGTATAGAGTACACCAATTTTTTTCCTGATATTAACCACGTTTCCTTTCGAGTGGGTTCTCCAAGGTAGCTCACTCTGGGGTTTGAAATTGAACTTACTGACATTGAGTTGCACACCATTCATTTCACACACTAAGGCAGCTGCCTCATACACCAGGTCTGGGCTTCCACCAGTGTACTTATTTGTTCAAATCTTCTCAAAAAAATCTCGTCGCTCTCTCTCACAGTGTTGAAGAGTTTCCTCGAGTATCTAAGCCTTGTTATTGCAGGTCTTAACTCCGGTGCGTGAGTAGCAAAGGTTAAAAGATTTTTGTTAAGAGATCCTCAGCCCTACTTGGTCACATTTCCTGCACCAGCTCATCCTCCTCCTCCTTCCCGCGTTCCACCTCTACGTACTCCAGATTTCCTATCATACTTTTCCTGCCTACCATACTTCTCCTGTCTCTCTCTTTCGGCTTCCACTCTTGGCCAACCAGTTCTCTTGGCCGTATCTAGCTCAGGTCCCGATAACTTTCCGGTTGTGGTTATCCATCGTACCCATGCGATGTAGTGTGTGCACAGAAGAGCCATATTGTCATCATCTGTCCATCGCACGCGTCCATCCCGTTTTCCCGGGTTAACAGCGGGTTGGGCATTGGCTTCACCCAAACTGTTGCCACTATATCTAATCCGGTGAACGAGCTGCGACCTTACGGTGTTATCTCGGGAAGTCGTGCCGCTTGCACCACGATCTGTCCCATCAGGCTGGGCATCTGGACAACTCCGAGAGGGACCAGACCGTGTCCCCTCACTGCACTGAGTGTTCCTTCTCATAGGTCGAGCATTTTACAAACCTACGTGCAAGCTACTAGTATATATATATATATATATATATATATATATATATATATATATATATATATATATATATATATATATATATATATATATATATATATATATATATGATATTATATATATAATATTTCTACAGCGTAGCTATACAGCTGAAACATTTCAAGTCGTAACGTGTTCATTCTGTCGGCCCGAACGAGTACAATGATCTCGCCTCTCGCTCATACAATACACACACACAATACACACACAATACACACACACAATACACACACACACGTCACGTATACAATCTTCGTCTCCATCACTCTTGCGCCGGGCGCGGGGCGTCGTTCGTTTAGTGCTCATTGCTCGCTCGCTACATGAACTAATCTCTTTACTCGTGATGTTTATAAAAGCTTTCTGCATACCTAAGTGTTTGTGTTTGTTTTAGTTAAAAATACATTGTTTTAGCCTAGACTTGAAACATTAATTGGCGTCAATAAACGAATTGGACGAAGACAGTAACATTCCAGTGACTCTTTCGGTTTCGGACATGAATGATTCATTGAAATCGGTTTCGCCTGTGCCACCAACCGACTCCAAGACTTCATCGCCATCGCAATCGCGGCTTCTCTTACTGGATGGAATATTTTTCAAATACTTGCCTAAAGAGTGTACGGATAATAAAATCACAGCGCTATGTATGAACTGTCCAAGAGATGTATTAATTAAAGTTAAAGGCGGCCACAATTAGGGGATCACAGGGGGTGAATTAAAAAACCTACGCCTGATACGTGGAGCTACAATCTCTGCAATATAGGCCTACAAGAAGTCGTAGAAAGATAATTTCTGAAGAACAAGGCCGCTTTGTGTGCCAAATGGCAAGAAGAAACCCTAGTACATCGCACGCCATACTCCAAGGGCAATTTCTGGAAGCAACAGGATCAGTGTATCAGCGGAATTGATACGTCAAAGACTTCGTTCAAGGGGTTTATACAGCAGAAGTAAAAACTTGACTTGGTCTCTCTGATGAGACTAGAATTGTGTTGGATCAGATAACTGCCGGATTCGGATTTAAAGGGGTCGTGTAAGACAAGCTAGACTCCGAACAGAGACAAATTAATTCCGAAATACCAAGGGTGCAGTGTGATGTTTTGGGGTGGCATTATGCTGGGAGGCAAATTAGATTTGATTTCATTTCTTGCTAGTGTAACGGCTAGAAATTACGTGGACCTAGTGCTGGAGCCCATAGTGGAACTCTGCGAGGTGCCAACGGTGAGAATTTCACTTGTATGCAAGATAACGCTCGTCTGCATACCAGCAACCTCGCGCGACATTATCTTGGAACAGATGGAATCGCTATTTTGGACTGGCCAGGTTGCTCTCCAACCTAAATCCTATTGAACATTTATGGGATAATCTCAAAAGGAAAATATCCAAGCCGCCACAGAAGAGTGGGCGAATATCACCCCAGAGGAGGTCGAAAACCTAATCCAAAGCATACCTAGACGAATTTAGGCTTGTATCACGGCAAGAGAAGGTAATACAAGCTACTGAGAAAACAATTTTCAATTTTTTTACTACATGCGGAAAGGGTCTCTTATTTTCTTTCATTTGTTTCTTTCCAAAATCCCTGAGGTAATATCCATAATATCGGGTGGTTCCATATATAAATCCATAAATAAATCCTATACAAAATCAATTATTATATCGAGTTTTGTTTCATATATGTAACGATTAACCATTAAGATACCCGTATTTATTTTCAGACACTCGCTAAAGCTCGTGTCATAGTTCTCATACTCATGTCTTCGTGATTATCATTAAATGATCGTTATATGAATAACTATTTCTTACCTCATCAGTTTCACTATCCAGATTGGAACATGACGTTCTCCGGGTGTCTTGATCTTGTAGGAAATCAAACAGGTCATGGTACCAAAGAACCGGCTTGTAAATGCTTTTCGCAGATGCTCCAGACTAGATAACGTTCAGATTGATAAATGGAAATGAAGTCCAACATCACTTGATTTTGTATACAACGACTCAAAACAACAAGCAGAACGTAAACACGATTTTGAAGCTTAATCGAATATTAAGCATTTCCCAACAAGCAAAAATGAAACAAAATTTGTTTATTTAAAGTAGAAAACCACTCTCGATTGAAATTAAACTGAGAACTGTTCAGTTCTACCCCACACACGATCAGTTCAGGTGGTTCCTTCAGTTAAAAATATTAAAATTTTATTTGTCTCAGTTGAACTGTACAGATGAGTTGAACTAAGACTGAAATACCCACACATGTACAGTTTCAACTGTAATAACTGTACAGTTGAAACTGACAGTTATAACTGCACGTGAGTGGCCAGCCTTACATTTTCCCATGTGTGTAATGCAAATATCATTACATCTCCCATATTTGCCAAATATTTTATCTTCTTCCGTTCAATGAATTTAACAAAAACCATAAGGCTTTCCGAAATTACATGAAGAAATATCCTTGTAGCTTAAATTTCAATATTGATTTCTATCGAGGTCAATGTAATCGTGGCTGATCGCAGTACAACCACTTTAACCCCCTGTAAGGCTGTATAATTACTGCACATTCTGTTTCAGCCTTAACGTTATGATTTAGTATGCCATGAAATGTCCCATGCTATGCCAAATTACTCCGGCTCGATATAGTTTAGTCACGGAGAATGTTGTTTATGTCTACGTACCCCTCATGTCAGATAATATACAGGGTGGTCCAATGAAAATTTAACACCTCTCCAGTTTTAAAATGAAAATCTGGGGAATCGCTTGTACCCGTTTATTTCTGATTAGAGGAGGAACAATTTTTCCGATTTTTTCATCCTCGAAACGTCAATTTCTTAACAGGGGTGAGCATAACCCCCTGATATTGAATAGGGATGAGGAATATTGCGATACCTCGTTTTAAAGATCTTTTCAAGTATTATCTGACCCTAAATTTTCGCTTCAAAATTTTCATCGTCGAAGAAATGGCAGCAAAAAAAGTGGAAGACTACCTTTTTTTTGTGATTAGTTTATTAAGTGCTGAAAATGGGCACCATTCACTTCCATGCAGTAAGGAAGGCTGGTGTATGGCTAGCTAATGTTGAATTTACCTCGAGGTATGCAATGTTTTTATTTATTGGTTAATTTTTTGTTCGAAAAAGTAGACAGACCATGTGTTTGATTTACCTTAGTTTCTCGTTAGTCTATCGTGAATTTTCAGTAACGTTGAAACTGTGTCCAAGCAATTGTAAATTTGTAGTAGGATTAAAATAGTGTATTTTATAGAAGAAAGGGAGGAAATAATAAAATTATTTTTCCCAAATAATGACTCTACGCGATTAACAAAGGCCCTATTTAACGAACGACATCCTGAAAAAAATGTATCCGCTGCTTACGTTGTACAACTGGTTGCTAAATTTGACGCTACTGGTTCAGTCGGCAACAAAAAGAGGGTGTCTGAAGGTGACGAAGCGGGGGAAATGGCTGTCTTAGGTCACGTAGCGATGGATCCGACCCTTAGTACTACAAAACTATCCAATGTGTCTGGTGTTTCACTCACAACAATCATGAGAATCTTAAGAAAACATAAGTTTCATTCAAGTTGAATTGAAGATAATTTTGATCGCCGACTCATGTTCTCTGAAGTGGTCAGTGAAATCATTTACAATAATCTAAACTACATGTTTAATATCTGTTTCGCGAATGAGTGTTCATTTAACCTTAACGGCACTGTAAACAGACATAACAGTCCGCACTGGTCAGATGAAAATCCAAGATTATTTCGAGAAGAGCATACTCAGCATCCCCAAAAGTTAAATGTTTGGGCGAGTATTTATGGAAATCTCATCATTGGCCCTTTTTTATACCCAGTGCTAGTATTGGAGAATGAAGAAGACCATGAAAAGATCATTTTTGAACGAGATGGCGCACTACTCATTTCGTTCAACATGTGCGTCAGTTCTTATGAAAATTTTCCTCGACCTGAAAAGAAGGAAGATATTGAGTGGCCACCACCTGATCGATTTATGGATGTTGAGTAATGTACGTGAACGATTTGAGTGAACGATTTGAAAAAAACGATTTTCCATATTTTCATTTTAAAACCGGAAAATCGAGGTGTTAAGTTTTCGTTGGATCACCCTGGATATGCAGTTGATCAAAAATTGTGCGTTATAATATCTGAACAATTTATTTTTCATACTGAGATCAAGACATACTTCGGAATTTCAGTAGAAAATGTTTCATAAAAGTAAAAAAATATATTTTTCACCTTCAATCTAACTAACGTTACAAAAAAATTCATCTAAATGTGTAATTTAGATTAATTTTGATACTTTCATTCCAAACCCTTCCTGAAAATCAATCTGTTATAATATACGAGGTTTGTAAATAAAGTAATGAAACTGGCAACGTCGCTTCCGATCCGGCAACGCATGAGACGAGAGGCTTTGAGCGGGGTCAGGTGCACATGTGATACGCATCCCCTCTACTGTATGAGTTTAAACTCGTTACAGTCATTTGTTCGTTAGTTTTCGTGGAAATTAGTGGCATAAATTTTGACCAACGGTGTGCTATCAATTTTAGCTTCAAACTTTAACTCAATGCAACAGAAACATTTAAAAACTTCGTCAGGTCAATGGACAAAGTGTTTAGTCCCCAGGTTTTTCGATGGTTTAAGGCATTTTCAGAAAGGAAAGAGTCAATTGAAGATGAGATTTGTTATGAAATTCTCTTAAGTACTTTTTGATCTCAAGAAATACACACACCTAAAAAATTGTCGCATCACCTGGTATTCTGAATTCCACAATCGATTAATCAGCTCGATCGCAGTTTCTCGTCAACATATGTTTTTGGACATATGGGGGTAAAAAATCTTATCTATATAGTAACATTTGTTTCCATATGATCTCAAACACGTCTGAAACCAGAATGAGTTTATTTGACTATCAGTATTCATTCAATTTCTCTGCAGTTTTCACACTAAATTAATGCAAGTTTTCTGTGTTTCTTGTTGATTTTCGAATCTTTGAATTTATTGTAATGGCTGCTGAAATCTCACTTATTGAATGTTAACCAAAGCACTATTTCAAGAGCAATTAATCGGTACCACGAAACAGGGGAATATGAAAGAAGGGCCGGACAGGGAAGACATCGGATAACAACACCAGTTGATGATCGTTGGCTTCGTTTAACTGCACTAAGAGTTCGGCACTGTACGGCTAGAATGCTACAAAATGAACTTGCACTTTCCAGAAATGTGCATATTTCATCGCAAACTGTTAGGAACAGGCTCAGACAAGACGATATCAAACCAAAGGTGGCTTCTACCGGCCCGCGTCTCACCAGAGAGCATCGAGTTGCAAGACTTCAGTTTGCGAGGGAACATGCAAATTGGGGTATTCCAGAATGGTCGAATGTTCTCTTTTCCGACTAGTGTAGGTTCTGCATAGTATCAAATGATAGACGCATGTCTGTATACAGACGACCTGGAGAACGGTATCAGCAATGCAATATCCGGAAAACCGAAATTTTCGAAGGGGGCTCAGTAATAGTGTGGGGAGGCATTTCTTTCCATGGTCGAACTGAGTTAAGCCTAGTGAATAATGGAAGAATGACAGCGGCCAGATACATCGCAGATATCCTTGAACCCCATGTTCTACCCTTTGGCCCACTGATTGGCGAAAATTTCATTTATATGCATGATAATGCTCGGCCTCATGCAGCTAGAGTAGTTACAGAATTTCTGCAGAATGCCGAAATTGATATTTTAAGATGGCCAGCCAGAAGTCCCGACTTGAATCCCAAAGAACATGTTTGGGACAACATGGGTTGGCTAATTCAGCAACGTAGGATGCCTTGTAGAACACTCCAACAAGTAGAAAATCTGTTTCCTGAAAGTTGGAACTCAGTGACTCAAGACTACATCCAAAATTTGTTTGAGGGGCTTCCGAGACGTATACTGGCAGTAATTAGGGCCTGGGGAGGAAACACTCCATTTTGGAAATAATTAGTAACCATTCGATGCTAGTTGATTGGTCTCTCCGCGAATGTTTGAAGATGGTAGAATTTTTTAATTTTTCATTTACTCGAAAGTTGTTGATATTTTCCATCATAAACTCATCTTTTTTGAATGATATCTTCTTATTTTACACTTCAGAAAGTTACCAAGCGACTCTTGAATGGCCAACCTAAAAGTTTATATAGTATTGTCGTAAAAGTAGGGTGTTGCGACAATTTTTGTGGGGAGTGTAGTTATTCGGTCTAGACTCTGGTAAATCACTTTTCAGTGCACTCAGGATGTCAGTGAATATGTCATTGTTAAAATTTCTGTTTTCGTTAGCCATATTTACTGGATCAAAAAGAGCTATCCTTTCGCAGTGAATATAGAGGATAGATGTTCCCATTGATTGAGATGTTGAGATCAGGAGGGCAAATATAGGATTTACCAACTGATATTGCATCAAGATCAAGAAATCTAGTTTACAATAAAGATATTTATCTCGTGATGGTGATTGATTATATTTATGAGGAAGTTATCGACAGGGGTGTTTTAAAAAAGTGTTTTCGGAATGAATATAAATCAAAGGAGTGTTTTTGAAAATATTGTAGTTATAAATAAATAGATTGCAACATTTGAAAGGAAGAGTCGAGGCTGACTCTAACCCTATTTATGGCCCAAGAAGAACAAAATACAAGCAAACTTAACTGATAAAAAATGACGTGTCTTCTTGAAGTTCTTAAAAAATATTGCCTGACGTTTTACTGAATTTATTCAATTTATTCAATTTTCAATCCTCACTCTGTATAATCTCTTTGTAGTTAGGAATATTATTCCCATTATTTTTCATAGCAAGTATGGTTTGTTCTCTAACAATACGAGAGAAATACTTTTTTCCATTTAGTAGAACATTCACCAAATATTTGCGCATATACCAATTCATTACAGCCTGCCGAAATTTATTGACGTGGAACGAGAACTATTAAGCTTTGTAATCATGGCATAAATCTCCCAATAAATGTTCGTATAAAATGCCAATCCGTTGTTGATATGGCACACATTACAAACGATTATTTCGTTGTAATCGATGAAGAATGGATCGAATCAAATTATCATCGAGATGATTGCATATCCAACGAATAAAAAACTATTATATTATTCGAGCTAGTTTGATTATTTCATGATGTGTTTGCATTTTGTTCACGATGTATAATGAATAGGCGAGATACATTTTCGGTTATCGATTATTAGTTTCGATGTGTTGTGTTTCCATATTCATTAAATTAATTATTTGCAAACGGAATGAATAAAAGGTCTGGTATTCATATTTTGGATAACACACTTGTGAATAATTTACAACACAAATCAGTGTCATGATTAAACACTGGACTCCAAAAAGAATTTCTAGCTCTGGAAAAAGTGATTATAGCAAAAACCTCAGAAATAGGTCACTTTCTGATTCAAAATTGACCGTTTTTAGCTTAGATTAAGTGCCTGAGAAATCAACATCCTACCCTCAGCATCACCCAACTCAAAAATCATTGAAGGGAAAAAGGATCAATTCACTACTTGATTATTTTATTTTTATCCCTCTGTAGCTCAAGAAAAAAATTTGAAATAAGAAGTAAATTAATCGAAAGAAATAAAAGTACACGTGTTTCTGAAAAAATCTATATTTTTTATTCAATTAAAAAAAAATAGTGTCAAAGAGAGTGTAACATAAACGTCACACTGCATCAAAAGGGTAACTTAACTTAGGTGAAACAGTCTAAAAATTTGTTGTTTTTGTTGTAGCATAGAGCAACGCCACATTTCTCGCACATTGTCTGTGAGACACCAGAGCATTTCGAAAATTACAGCGTATTCGTTTTTGTGTCCAAACAGGCCAGTGACCTGTCTGATCTTGCCTGATTGCCACGGTGGGAACATGTTGCTCTGGGCCTTTGTGTCGTTTTGCTTGAATTTCTTGTTCGATAGATCGACGGTTATTCATATCCGATGGTACACCTAGCTTACATAAAGTTGTTGCAAGTTCGAGACAAAAATCAGCCGAGTTCAAATGTTTATCTTGCAAACCCTTTGCCTTATGAATTCTTTCGTAAAGAAGCCATGAGTTTGCCACGCTCAAATCCAATAAATGGTAAAACATTCGAACGTGTAAATCTTTATCTTGTAGATATTATCGATTAGATCCACGCCCCCCATGTGGCTATTGTATTCCCCTACAATATTTGGACGATCAATTGTTATGTACCGCTTGGTCTTCCTCTTATACCTACTCAATAATAATAATAATAATGATAATAATAGCAATAGATATAAAATGCTACCTATCCAATGATGTACAATCTAAGGAATAAACGGGTGAATCGATTTTGTACCACCATAACCTCTTGTCGCGTTCAAGATTTCGGAGAAAGGTCTTGTTCGGAAAGTAGTGAGTCACAGTCTCCCTCGGTTGGCGGCGGAACCAGCGTGATATCGAAAAGAGATACTGCAACACAAAACCAAGTGAGAAACAACATCAATACCTCCCAACCGACTCTTGACGTTTCGACCACGAGAGCCTACGACCACGAGAGCCGGACTCCCTAGGAAACGCATGAACTGGACCCCAGAAAATAATTCCTTCATTGTGCGTTCCTTTTACAAGATTGCAAACTTGGAATCGAAGAACAATCGTTAAAAACAGGCTACTTTCTTTAGAAACGCTACAAATCATACGAGAAGAGGGCATAATGGAACTCAGAAGTGAAGATGATAATCATAACGGTATACCTACCGTCAATGAAAGTGTTACAGATAACATCGAAGCCATGGAAACGAATATCAACATAGAGCGTCCTTCTGAGACGAACCAGCAGAACCAATTTAAGTATTTAGCACGATCAGAACTCAACAGAGCAATAACTGAACTCAGTGGTAGTAACCCAACTAAACGACCTAAACTTCCCAAACTCAAGACGAACAAGAGCACTAATATCATCCTAGCAAGTATAAACACAGTGATTGAAGAATACACTGACCAGAACACCTTGGAGAAAATTCACACTTTGATTTACTGTGGAGCAGTAGCGATTCTTTGACTACACAAACAACAAGTCTCCACAACTCTGATTCGATCTAAGCCAAAAAGCGTCAGAAAACCACCATGGCAAAAACGACTGGAGAAGGATATTGACAATATTAGAGCTGAGATCGGTCGCCTCACAGAATTCCTGAAAAACAAAAAGCCCTCAAGGCGCTTGAAATCCCATATACGCAAAATTCATAGAAAAATTGGTACGAACACAAAACACCCTGATCACAAACAACATATCGACGTGCATATGGATACTTTGAAGCAGAAACTCCAAGCAAAAGCAAAGAGGCTCTCAAGATACATCAAGTGTACTGAAAGGAAACATCAAAACCAAAGGTTCCTCCAAAGCGCGGCCAATTTTCATAAGGAAAATAACAAAACTGCGAACAACAATAACAGAGAAGTACCTGGCGCACAGTGCTTGACCGATTATTGGTCATCGTTACGGTCGAACCCCAAAGAACAGAATGAAGATGCTGAATGGATCACGACTGGAAAACAACGCCTTGTTATTCATCATATGGACTTCAAAGAAATAACGGAGGAAGAAATCGCAACAGAAGTTAGAGCGACCAACAATTGGAAGGCCACAGGTATAGATAATATCCATAACTTCTGGTACAAGAAGTTGGATAAGCTCCATGGAGCCCTAGCGAAACAGCTCACGTATGTTCTTCAACATCCCAGGAAAACGCCCACTTTCCTAACACAAGGCTTAACTTATATGCTACCTAAGAGCGATAGAACACAGGATCCGTCTCAATATAGGCCATTCACTTTCCTGCCAACACTTTACAAAATACTCACCTCATGCATATCCAATCGAATATACAAACACCTCAAACACCTTGACGACAACGATATATTAGCTGAGGAGCAGAAGGGATGCAGAAGGAAACACCACGGGTGCAAGGAACAACTCATCATCGTTTCTGTGATAATGAAACAGGCACACGTAGGGCATCGGAATGTTCATTCAGCTTTTCTCAATTATCTGAAGGCATTCGATAGTACCACCCATTCTTGGCTTGTTGAAGTATTGCAGATATACAAAATTCACCCCGACCAGGTAGAATTCTTGAAGACAACAATGACACACTGGCGCACGTCCCTCCAGGTCAACATGAACAATAAGTCAATTAAAACCGACGACATACCCATACGTCGTGGAATTTTTCAAGGAGACTCTTTGAGTCCACTATGGTTCTGTTTAGCTATGAACCTATTGTCCTCAATGCTCAATAGAACAGGATACGGATTTAGGATAAAAACAGATAGCAACTATCATACAATCTCCCACCTGCTGTATATGGATGACATCAAATTATATGCTTCGAACAAGAAGCAATTGGATGATCTGCTGAAAACTGTCAGTAAGTTCTCGGCAGATGTTCATATGAAATTCGGGATTGAAAAATGTAAGACCCTGAACATTCAGAGAGGGAAAGTCATAGATGGTGAAACACAACTTCCAAGCGGTGATATTGTACAGTGCATGAGGAATGGCGAAACATACAAATATCTAGGATACCAACAAGCCAGATTGCTAAACCAAAAACAATCAGAGGAGAAGATTCGTTCAGAATACAATCAGCGTCTGAATACTGTGCTGAAATCAATGTTGAACTCGAGGAATCTAGTCAAGGCAATTAACACCTACGCCATTCCAGTGTTGCTATACTCATTTGGAATAATCAGATGGACTAAGACAGAACTGGATGATATTCAAAAGCAGACCCGAACGATGCTGACAAAGTACAACAATCATCATCCAAAATCGTCTGTGATACGAACAACTTTGAAGCGGAAAGAAAGAGGACGCGGATTAATAGATGTTGTCAATTTACACACCGAACAGATAAAAAATCTCAGAGAATTCTTCTCTGCAAAAGCTCACACTTCTGCCTACATAGATTTACGAATCTTTTCAAGACATAATATTCACTATGCCAATAAATTGCTGAATGTATTTTGTAGAAAGCCGAAAACTATTATTGTGATCCTTTTGTACAATATATAAATTAGTTTGTGTTGCAATGACATTAAACTATTCTCTTGAAAACAAAATCAAGAAAATCTGGATCGGAGTGTCGAGATCTAAAATATCTTTTGGTAATTTTTCGTTTCCTAGAAAACGCAACTGATGCTCATTCAAAAGCAGGTTTTTCTTTCTCAATCGCAGGTTGAGTTTTTGGCTTTCTAGGATGTCCCTCTAATTGCGTTGGTTGCGATCCAGTCAGCACAGCAGAAGTAGATGGAGACGGATCAAGTTCACTGTCATCTTCATTTTCATCGTTACTAAACTGCTCTTGCTCCATCTCATTCTCGGCTTGATAATCTGGATCTGCAATACTGTCATCGTCATCTTCCAAATCATCATCACTATCTTCGAAAATATTCAAGATCTCGGCTATTTTGCTATCCCGAAGAGGTCGAGGAGACATTCTAACAAGGAAAACAAATCATTTATATTATCAGACTCTTCATACAGGAAAATTTTCCACATAGGCAATGTGACATTTCTGGTACAAACACAACAGAAAGTGAAACTCATCGAAAACACTCAATTACATAAAAATCCACACTACACAACAAAGTACATGTACTTACTGTGTATATTTTCCAAAACACACAGCATTTATCACGTATTTCTATTTTTACTGATTTTTCCAAAGCGCGTAGGTAGTTCATCCCGATCAGTCTACAAACAACGGCCGTCGCGCGCCACTGACGCCATCTAAATGTTTTGTGTTGAACTAAGTCGACACATCGGTTTGTTACAAATAAGTTACAATGACTTAAAATGGATTTAAACCAATTTTAACCGCCTCGGTAGCTGCACGGTTTGTGTGCAAGCATATTAAAACTGATTAACTGAGATGCCTGCTTCGAATCCGGATTCAAGTTATGGATGTTGTCCTTGATCAAAAAAGTGAATTTGACTAAGAAATCATACCATTGAAAGCCAGATAACAAGTTGGATTTGCATGAACGTTAGGAACACCATTCTGATAAATTTGTGGAATGTCCCTATCGACTCCATGTGTACGAAAAATTTCATTCAAGGTTGCAAAAATGGACTTATACATAGTTTCCGCTACTGGTCTCTAGTAGTTTTCTTGCATTCAATTATATTTCCATATAAAAACTTTCTCAGAACCCACTGCAAAATTTGTTGTTTTCAGTATCAGTAATATGTCATCATAATGACGGGAAAGTATATCATTATATATGACACATTTTCATGATAAAGTTCCTCAAAGTATTCATAAAATACGTTTTCAAGTAGTACCGAAATCTGATTATATAAATTTTAATTACATTCGTCAAGAAAACTAATGTAAGTATTTCATAAACAAAATATATTTGACTAATCTAAGTGATAATTTACCATTTCATCAAAATCTCGATAAAGCTTCTCAATACGCTGCAAATTCCAAGTCCATAATTCATAACACTCAAATTTTCATATAATATGTACATGCATTTTGAATTGTTTTATATAATGATGATAATATATAATAATATGGAGTTTGCAAGTTCGTTTTGTTTATGGGGTAATAATGAACATTCAGAGTACCTTGCAATTACCTTTTCAACTCTCCTATTTGAGTGCAAATAATTTAAAAACCTGATTTGGTATTGTCAACTTTTTCTAAACGTTAAAGTGCAAAGTTTCATCCATGTATCTCCCTGCATCTACTCTTTACGATGCCGTGTGATGTGCTTATGATAAGCAATCAACTGAGGTACTTTTTGAGAAAATTCACTAAAATCCTGATTTAAGATCTCCCAAATAATTCTACAGTTCTTGAGATTCCTCCATTTTAGCGGTTCATTGAATGTAAAATGCACTTATCGAAGCAAATTTGGTTTCTATAGATGAAAGGACATCTCGGGAAAATATATATATAAAGGGGGTTTAACCCCGACGAGTTGCCCATATATCTGTTCATGCAATCAAAGCGATTTCATGAAAAAACATAAACTCACCACCCTGTAATTAACACCACTGCCACGCAATAATTATAATCAAAACATATCCTGGAATGATTATATATTAGGTTAACGTTAAATGTTTTGAAAGTATATCAATCTTCCAGCATATACACAAACTATAGCATTATCAGCCAATGACATCAATGTACCAACGATTACTTTCAGAGGCTTTCTCCTCAGGAAATTCAGTGTATGGACCTTAGTCAAGTAACAGTGAATGCTATCCATTAATAGTTTTCTTTGTGTGAAGTGATGAAAGATCGAATCGAATACTGCTTTCAATAAAAATTATAAAATTGTCAGCTAATTATATTACATTTATATATACAAATAAATAAAATATGAAATAAAATTCTGAGCAGTATAAACTAAAGAGAAAACCTATGCTTCTACCTCATTATTTCTTTCGGAAAGAAACCTATGAAGAATATTACAAGATTTGATGATTGCAACTGTTGTGAAGGTTCCTAAAAATAACACCTGTTGTAGAAATAATAATCTATAGTAATAATATATATATATATATATATATATATATATATATATATATATATATATATATATATATATATATATATATATATATATATATATATATATATGCTATGTATGTCGGATATAGCAATATCAATTATGTATGTTATTCGATTTTGTTTATCTGTGAGAATTATATCTGGCCTGTTGTGATTTACAGCCCTATTGCAAAGAATCGTTTTATCAAAATAAAGTTTATATTCATCGTTTTCGCAAATAATCTCAGGTTCATATTTGTAACATTTCTTTCTCTTTGGAATGAGGTCATGTTGCATTCGTAAATCAAAATGAATAATATTAGCGACGGCATTATGTCTTTCTAAATAATCTGTTGAGGCTAGTATTGAGCAGGATGATAATATATTACAAACTGTTTCTGAAGAACATCTAAGTCAAAAATCATCTATAGTTTGCTTGATGATGTGTTTTTTATAATTTCGGATCTAAACAACCAGATCTTGGATCGCTATTGCTTCTGTTTCAGGCAACAATTCTCCAGATACCAACCATCTATTCGATGCGATTTCATCAATATAATCATTTTTCAATTCTTTAGGGTGTTTTGCGTGAAATTCCTTCTGCATCCTACTTTCTTCTTTAGATTAATTATCCAATATATCAAAATCTAATTTCTGCATTGTCAAATTCAGAGGTGTAAGATTATAATCTGAAGCAACAACAATATCAAGATTGTTTAAATCAGTTAGTCCACGACCTTCAAGATATCTAGGTAGTGTAATTAAAATGGTGACTTTGAGTGGTGCTTATTATTTAGATCTGTTTTAGACCTTTTAATAATTTCAAAAGAAGATAGAAGGATAGGAACTGCATAGGAGTTGATAGCTCTGAAAAGGTTTTTACTAGTCAAATGACTCTTGATGATAATTCTAAGTTAGTTTCACTTTAAACACAGCCAAATTTATATGGGAAAAAAATGAAAGAAAATAAGAGTAAAAGTAGTAATAATAAAATTGAAAATTGTTTTTTTCACGGCGTAGGTGTTTTTTCTCGACCTCAGTAGCTTGTATTACCTCCTCTTGCCCTAATACAAGCCTGAATCCGTCTAGGCATGCTTTCGATTAGGTTTTCGATCTTCTTTGGGGTGATATTCTGCTACTCTTCTGTTGCAGCTTGGAGGAGCTGTTGTAGGGCTCTTGGATTATCCTGGTACGATCAAATTTCCTTTTGAGATTATCGCATGAATGTTCAATAAGATTTAGGTCTGGAGAGCAAGCTGGCCAGTCCAAAATAGCGACTCCCTCTGTTTCAAGATAATGTCGTAGAAGGTTGCTGGTATGGGGAGGAGCATTATCTTGCATAAAAGTAAAATTCTCCTCGTGGGCACCTCGCCAGAGTCTTACTATGGGCTTCAGCACGAAATGAAATCTGTTTCGCCTCCCAGCATAATGCCACTCCAAAAAATCACACTGTCCTCTTGGTATTTCGGAATTTGTCTTGCTGCTTGGAGTATAGGAGTATAGCTTGTCTTCCACGACCCCTTAGAACCCGAATCCTACGGTCATCTGATCGTACAACAATTCTGCTCTCATCCGAAAAAAGAACATTTCGCCAATTCTCAATATTCCAATTTTGGTGCTCGATACACCAATTAAGTCTCTTAATTTTTTGTTGTCTTATTACCTTTGGAACTCTTGAGGTCCACTTGAACGAAGTCTTTGACGTATCGTTTCGACTGATACACTGATGCCTGTTGCTTCTAGAAATTACCTTTGGAATATGGGTTGCGACGCACTACGGTCTCTTCTTGCAATTTGGCTCAAAAAGCGATCTTGTTCTTCAGAAGTGATATTCCTACTACTTCTTCTAGGCCTATTTTGCAGAGATTGTAGCTCCATGTATCGGGCGTAGGTTTTTGAAATCTCCCCCAGTGATACCCCCATTGTGGCCTCTATATCCCTCTGTGTCACCCTTTCTCCAACGAGAGCAATTATTCAACCCCTCTGCACATCATACAGTCCAACGTAAGACATTTTAATTTATGATTATAGGCTTTTTTAAATTTTGAAATTCACAGTTTCAAATCTCAGTGACGACTGAGTACAATATCCCGTTCATGTGGTGATTATTCAACATTTCTTATCATACTATCCAGTTTTCTTACAACAAAAAGCATTATTCTTCACACGTAGTCAAAGATCCATGTTTAGAAACAATCAATAATGTGAAATACCGAGTGATTCCATATAAATTTGTATTATTTTTTTTCAGAATATATACTTTACTACTTGAGAAGTGGGTTTATATTGAATAGCTTTTCTCCAAACCAACAGATGGCACACTTTTGAATATTGCAGAAGTACCTTGTGTTCTACCAATATACAGTATGCTTCTTTTCTATGAACATAACATAACCCTAAATAAATAGTACATTTAAATTTATCGGTGATATTCTTCAAGTATATAGAAAATTCCTGTATAATTATTTTTGTTAATTATATTCGATAAGAAAGATTTATTCGAAATTAGACAGAATGGCTATGAGATTCGTAAGAGCATTTGTTTGGTGTAATACAATTAATAATGTTGAGCTTATTTTATTGATTTTGGACATCTCTCAAGTAAACTAGTATTAGTTGAAAAAATGTTTTTTTTCTTATTCAGGATAAAGATATTCAAGTAAGTGCGAGCTCAAGTAGTTCAAGTAGAGACAGCTCGAATATGGATGAAGCTGACTATATGAGAATTGCTGAAATTTACATTCGAGAGTATGGAAAGACTCCTCCTCGTCCTCCTCACTTAAAAGGAAAGCAGATAGGATTATGGTACTCTAAAGTCAAAAGGTTAAGAAAAACAATAGTTGGTGAAAACTTGACTAATAGGAAACCAAAAGTGGCGAAACCGGTATATAATGAGTTTGATATTTTTGTCTGATTGCTCAAAATTCATTTACAGAATTCCTGATTTTTAGGTTGGAGATATAACATTAACTGAATGTCAGAGAAATGATATCACAAATGTTCTTCAAAATCTACCTGATAGAATGAGTGTACCTTTTGATTCAGATAAATCATATGAAAATATCAGCGATTCCCGATTTAAAAGAGAATTTTGCAAAATATTAAAGGTAGATTAGAAGACCAAATTGACAGTAATATGGAATCAGAATATGAACAAGATCTTCATATTGATCAGCTCCTCTTTGATGATTTGCAATCGAAAAATGAAAATCAAAAATATACTCAGATGTTAAGGAAAAGGAATATTTTACCATCTTCCAGAGTTAAGGACAAGATAATCAATATGGTGAACAGTAATCAAGTCATTCTTATTAGTGGGGAAACAGGCTGTGGTAAAACAACACAAGTACCTCAATTTTTACTAGACTTCTTCATTCAAAATAAGAAAGGTTCTCTATGTAAGATTATTTGTACTCAGCCTAGGAGAATTAGTGCTATTTCTGTAGCCGAAAGAGTAGCTTCTGAGAGAGCAGAATCTTTAGGTAAAAGTACAGGATATCATATTCGTTTGGAAAGGTGAGTTGAAATTCTTCATTAGAATTAGTGGTGATCCTGTTGTTTATGCTGCCCACACACGCACCGTGTACTGAGTCGACGAGAAATGTTTCCGAACGATTTGAATTTCAAGCCTGTATTGCCAGATCCCTTACCTGAAGTTAATTTACATTTCACTTCGTATAAGAGAATAAATGTTTGATCTCTGTCATCTCACTCTTCTGTTTGTTCAATACTTGTGTTGGATAAACTTCATATGCGATTTGAGCTTTACTTGCGAGATGAGCGATTTATTCAAGTGATTTGGAATTTGTTAATTATTTTATTTTTAGGATTTATCATGTCTAGAACAAATATTGTTGACGTTCAGGAAATCATGCAGAATAATCAAATTCGTGAGAGTATTATAAAGACCAGAGACATTATCTTCACATTGATTCGGTATACATTTCATATAGAATACCAGCAGAAAAAACAGACCATGACCGTTCCTTAATCAGGCATCTAAACTTGCATCATGCCTCCTACGATTGCCCCTAAAGTGTGAGCTCAGGAAATGTAACAGGGGAACCATACTATCTTGCGTATGATTCAGTGAACAAGTGAAAAAACTTATGGAAAAAACTTGTTTCCCTGTCGCTATTGCACTAACTATAGCTTGTCTGTTTATGGTGTGTTAGTGGCGTGTATACAAACAAAGTACCAAAAATTTTTCTGCTTAGCAGCTTCTTTCTCTCATTGTCATCTTGCACTCCATGATTTCCAGGATTTCTTCACGAAGACAAGGGTGAAAATCTAACCTAACCTCTAGCTGCGGTAGGTATCTTCCCAGCCAATGCAAAAGGCCTTAACAAGAATTCCTACTACTATTTTTATGTCAATACAGACAGAAATGTTGCTGCTCAATTTTTACCCCAACTTGTTATGCAAAAAAAAACTTCCCACAAATGGAGATCCTCTCCCTTTTTTTTTCTATGAACCTTCTGTTTGTTCTATGAACCTTCTGTTAGTTCTATGAACCTTCTGTTTGTTTTATGAACCTACAGTGGTAGTGGACTGCGAACCACTCACTTAGACCATGCAATGATAACTGCCACCTCTTAGGATTATAAGTTTGGCTTTGGAAGTTATAGACTCAACCTATCGGTTATGTTCCCGACTCTGGGAAAACACACCAACATTCATACTACAACTATATCTAACCTGGGATTTGCACCCGGTTCCTCGGCGTGAGAGTCAGTATCTCTACTGACTCACGCCAGCCACCTCCTTTTTTGAATTATTGTTGAAGTCGGTTGAAAAGGAGATGTAGCATTCAGAACCATAGAACATTGAGAATCATGTAATAGCAATGCGTAAAATAATTCAATAAATGCTTTAATTTCTATTGGATTGTGGAAAACAACTCAGTCCATGCAATCTCACAAATTGTATTATAACGATCGATATCCATTGAAGAACTCTTGAAGTTCTATGTCAAAATTAAATTTTGCGGGAGAATATGCGAAAAATGAGTTTTTCTCATGAAAAATATGAGATGAGAATAATATGATTATGTTAGATATTTCTTAAATGACTGTGATCGTTCTAAAAAAATACCAATCTATATCCTTATTTGTCAAACTAAGCAGGAAAAGGAATTTCGGCAATTCACAAAAAATTCTAAATAATGTGAAAACATTTTTGACTTAAATTTCATAACCGAGAAATCGAGTATGGATAAAATCAGGAAGTTATCAAAATTCGTGAATAACTCGAAAACCACATCAGAAATAACGTATCGGATGTATGAATACTAATGAATCAATAGAACTGAGATGTTGTTAGTCGCACCCTCCAAATGAATGAAAAGAAAATTTTGTACAGTGTACAATTCTCAATTCATTACCCTGTTATATGAGCTAAATAGTAAAGGTTCTAGCATACAAAAAAAATCTGGAGCATACAGATCCTGCACCCAGATTGTCAAAAAATTTATGCCAAACAAAGGGAAATATTTTCCCTCAATTTCATCCGTCATATTGAACTTTATTGAATTACTGAAATTTGAGGTCAGATTCGAATATCTTATAAATACTTTGGAAACTCTTAAGATTTTGAAAACATCTTTTGCTATACCGCACTACCCAGTCCAAATGAACTCAAAATATGTATCTGTTTATTAAGATAATCAAACACTTGCGAAAAACTACGAGTCACATATGGCCCTTCCGCTCCCGAGAAGTTATGGCAACACTGGCTTAAATTTCAAATCGTTCGGAAACATTCCTCGTCGACTCGGTGTACACGAAGCGAGTGCGGGCAGCGTAAACAGCAGGATTACCGAATTAGTTATCTATATTGATAAGTTTGATCTTGATAACAAAGACAAAAATTTTCTGTTCAACATTGAGCTTTAAACAATATCAACTTCCTCTGAGAATAGAAACGATTATTTCTGTTTATTTGATTGATTTCTGAAATATGATTTTATGCGAAAATTATTTTGCTTTGTTGTCGTCCCTGTCGTCAACATTTCATTTATATATTTTCATAATTCTTCATTAGAATTAGTTATCTATATTGATAAGTTTGATCTTGATAACAAAGACAAAAATTTTCTGTTTAACATCGAGCTTTAAACAATATCAACTTCCTCTGAGAACAGAAATAATTATTTCTGTTTATTTGATTGATTTCTGAAATATGATTTTATGCGAAAATTATTTTGTCGTCAATGTTTCATTCTTACAGAAATAATCATGTTTTGACAAATTTCATCTTTCAATTGATTTTGATGAATCATTCACTTCTTTGAGAAAATATAAACTCTTTGATAGTTCAGTGATCAGAATACTGAAACAAAATTCGAGGAAATCACTTCATTAGAAAAATGAACATTTATTGAAAAATTGAGATTGCCATTTAAAAATTCATTAGCCAGGACAATGAAGCGAAAATCCCAAACATTGAATTTCAAATTCAAGACAATTTGATAAATTTGCATTCAACAAGGTAAGGTTTAAAGTTTGATTTCTACCAAAAATAAAATTTTTCTTATCAATTTTGAACAAAATAATTAAGTATTTCAAAACAATGTTGAAAATACTTTTAGCATATACATTATTCAAGCAACTATTGAAAAAATAAAAAAGGAAAAGGAAAAAAAGGATCTACGACAAATCTGAAGAATTCCTGTTCTGACAAAAGCTGTTCTTTAGAGATAATACCTCTAGTTTTTTAAGAAATATTGATGATATATCAACATTTCGCACCTAGAAATATATTCAAAGAGGTCTTATATGATGACAAGTTCTGCACACCCAAAACGAGTCAATCAGCTGTTTGCCGAATGTATTTGAATTTATACAGTTTTGTCAGATTTGTGACATATTGTTCTTTTATTGGAATTATTCCCATGTTGTCTTTGGAATCATAATCGTCATTTCGTTATCTCTATTTCTAACCAATTATAATGAAGGAATAGAGCATGATAATCCATTTCCAATAGTTATAGGACAATCATTTAACAGAATAAAAAATTTTCAGTTAAAATTTATAATAGTTGTCCATACTCTCCCAAAAATTTTCTAGATTCAATATTCGATTAATTAACGTTTTCACCAGATAATTTAAATAAATAGAAAACACCGAAGTCTTATAGAGTAATAATTTGGCGGTGTAACTGTATTCAGAATTTAATTGCAAAAATCATTACTGAGAAATACAAAACGAAACGGATCAGCAAACGGCAAATCACCTAGTAAACCTACAACCCAAAATACTTTACTATTTTCCGGCTTGCCAATGTTTATGTTCTGAATAATCTGAAAACATCAATGAAAATCACAAAGTTTGAGAGCTAAAACTCAATTCCCCACATTCATTAAAAAAAAATTGAAAAGGATGATTTGATACGCCCCACAGTATGTTTCCGTTTATTCGATAAACTATTAATGAGATCTAATAAAATACTTTGGAATTGTCTCTCTCCTTTTCTCTATATTTAGTTAAACTTTTTTTTATGGTATTAACACTATGACATAAGGGAAGTAGTTTATTATTTATTGACTAAAAACTAGAAATGAAAGAAGGTCTACTAGAGACAAGAGCTTTCAATTATAGTGTTCGCAAACTGACGAACCAGTGCGTCCAAATATCATTTTGTTCGTGATCTGACAACATTGTATAAAATTCAAATGCATTCGGCAAACAACTGATTGACTCGTTTTGGGTGCGTAGAACTCGTCATCATACAAGACAGGATTACATTCAAAGAGTTTTCATTTTGTAAAAATACGTAGAAGAAATTAGATATTTCAATCAAATAGGAAAAAGGAACCTTATTGTTTAATATAAAATGGCGTTTTTGTTGTCTTCTGTATTCCACAATTTAATTTAATGTTTCTGTGGAAACTACTACGTAAATTTTCGTATGATGTTAATTTGACAAGTTTGTGAATTAAAAGAAATGAATCATAGTGAAAACAGTTATAGGTAAGTATTCATTCTTATTTCCATCATAAAGTTCTTATACTTTCATAATCTTTGTAAAATCAAAAAGTAGAGTTAGAGAATGAAAATGTTATACTTCATGAAGTTTTGTAGGAGATATTAATCCTTTAGGGAATATGTGCAGGTTTGTATTACAATAAAACTTCTTTTTTCCTTTCATTATTTAGTTGAAAAATGTATTCGTAAGATGAGAAATTCAATTTTCAGAGAATATTTGCTAAAGATATCCAAACTTGGAAACGCTTTAAAGTTCTCCAACTTTCATCAAGTATATCTCAAATATGAAGGATGAACCTTTGCCTATAGATCTATCAATTCAATTTTGATGTATCGCAACTTTTTCTATGAACTATCGGGAAAAAAATAATATTTTCATTTTAATGCGCTCCAAGTAACTGCAGTACTAATAATAATGATAATAATAATGTATAATTTTCCACTGACCATACATTGTAAATGGTATCGGATTTGTCAACACAATATTCAAAAGTACAAAAGCAAAATTACAAATTGTACTTAGTCAGTTAATACCATAAAATTAAAATACAGAAACATCAATATATATAAAAATACCAAAACAAATGTTCTCTCACACTAACGACTCGAAAGAAGGAACGAAAATTATATAATTAATAAAGAAATTATAATTATTTGGGTCCCCTCACACATCTCTATCAAGAGCGAGAGGCAAACAAAATGGAATCAGAGCCAAAACCATATGCGCAGAATCCAACAGAACGTACATTAAAAATGTCTATAGTCAACAATCGACCAAGTCAAAAAATAATATCCCGCCTTCTCATGAGACACAAGGCTAACTCACGAGTTCATCTTCAAAAAAACAGAACCTCCCATATGCACCGTTGAACACATACTAGTGGAGTGCACGAAATATAGCAACGAAACACACATACACGGTGTACCAATTAATATACATTCATCTTTGACAAGTCATATCGGGAATACACTTCCTTAGAGCAGCCAATCTGCTATCAAAAATTTAGCAGCAAAAATAGTTATGTAATCTATAATTCATCTTTATATTTGTAACTGAGCCAATTGCTAATAACCCACCGTTGTTGATGCAAAATGAATAAAAGAAAATTGTTATTACAGAGTAGGTATGCTAATTGATAACATCGCTTAGAAATTCGTCTAGGTCATACAAAACAGTTTGAGACTTTTTATCGTTTTAGTGCGTCCTCGCATCTTATTAAAGACCGTAATACCCATATACCTGGGGCATCTCTCATAAGCAGAAAAGGAATGATGTGGAGTTATCAGATTTTCAGAATTACGAGTTGCATACTCGTGATGATAGTTATTACGCTGAAACAATCTTTTCTTGATATACATGGGGAGTTCATGTAAATACATACAAGTCACCGTTAAGATTTTCAGTCTTTGAAATGAAGGTCTAGATGATGTACGTGCTAATAACTTTCGTTTGCATTCTAAAATCTCTTACAGTATCTCGAGAGGCACCCCAGAATACAATCCCATACGAAATTCTGGAATTAAGATGCGCAAAATAGTAGGAGAGACCGGTCGATATACCGGCAATGCTATGCAGTATGGCATAACATACGGAACTGAGCCTTGCACACAAATCTTGAATGTGAGCTTTCCAGTTCAGGCTCCTGTCCACTATTAGTCCCAGGCTCTGTATGCTCTCTACCTGCTCAATTGACCTTTAATTTTCAGCAAATGGCTTTAATTATTTTCTGCGTTTTCTTCATTGCAAAGTTTACAGACATAATTTTCCCACATTCAGTAAAAGGCATTTATATCAAACCAGTCGGAGAACTTACTCAAACTCTGATTCGCCATTTTGATGATTTCATGTTCAGTCTTTCCCCTGCAAATAAGGGTAGTGTCATGGACGAACATTGTTCAATTCTAGGAATTTCTCAACACTAATAGCAAATCATTGATAAAAATCAGAAATAGTAGAGGTCCAAGCACCGAGCCCTGCGTCACACCAGAAGTTGGAACTCTGGAAGATATTATACCATTCAATTCTACAAAATGGCAGCGACAACTTAGAAACGATATAACAAGTCGATTTGTTTGACCTCTCATGCCAAGACATTCCATCTTATTCAAGAGTATTTCATGAGTTAAAAGATCGAAAGCTCTACGAAGGTTCATAAACAAAGCAAGGCACTCATACATCCTGTTCAGATAATCCATTAATGCGGACTGAGTAAATCTTTCATTTCTAAATCCATGTTGGCGGTTAGATAAAATATTATTTTCTGTGATGAATGATAACATTCCATTATATATTACCCTTTCAAGCACTCTTGATACAGCAGACAGCACTGCTATTGGCCGATAATTTTCCATTTAAGTTTTTTCACACTTTTTGTAGATCATTACTACTTGTGCTATTTTTAGAATATCAGAAAATGTTGCGCTATCCAGGGACAGATTAATCAGAGAAGCGAATAGTGCCGTTATAAAATGTGATATCTTCTTAAGTAAGTTGTGGCTGATTCCATCAATACTGAAGGAATTAGAGTTCTTCATATTATGAATAATATTAATACCTCTACTTCCGAAAGTGGAGAGAGATACTTTGTAGCAATAGTTTTGCGTAGACTAAATTCTCAGCATCATATTAAAAATTACTGGATCATATCCCAGCCATGCTCAATGGGATTAGATCGGGAGAGTAAGCTGACTTCCTTTGTAGCTGAGAACACGCTAGGTATGTTGGATTCGATTCTTATGCCAAATGTTCTCCAAATCTTCATGAATCAGGATACACACCAAACTGATATTGAAACAGTAATATGAGCTCCGCGGGGATGATTAATCAATTTTGGTGCGGTAACAGTTCTTCGAGCATCTTAATACCTGTCCCAAATACTTGCAGTATCACAATAACTATGCCAGAGTATTTCCACATCTTTCAGCACCAGATTTTCATGCAAATGGCATCTAGGAATGTTTTGATTAGCACCCACTTTTGCATTATAGAAATCTATTAGCAACTGACAGTTTGGGAACTATGTTTTTCATACTTTCAGAACAAATCATTTATCTTCTTTCAAATTAATGATATTTATTTTGTGAAAATCCATTTCAAAATATGAAACAGAAAAAACACTCGTCAGTTTTCCACGTTTATTTGTTAATTCACGACCGGTTTCGACCCTTCGGGGGGAGTTATTGATTTTAAGTTGGCTATTGTGAGTAGTTTAATGTGGGGTTTTCTTGAGCTTATCAATTTCCAAACTTTCTAACAGATTCATTCTTCTCTATTTGTTGCATTTGTGGAGGACTATGAGATTGCCTAAAACTATTGTGTGGTTTATTGATTGATTGTGATCGTAATATTGGGGATTTCTTGTCTGATTATATATGTTCTTTTAATCTGCATTCAAAATTTCTACCTCTTTGAACTACATGAGTTGAAGGGCATTAGTTACATTCGATTTTGTGAATACCAGATTGTTTCAGTTTATCTGTTCCTAGTTTCGCAATAGCATAGAGCCTCTATGAAGGTTCGCCATCTGCTCTTCAGTTCGTCCAGAATAGTTCGCCTCCAGGTGTTCGCGGGACGTCCTACTCTCCGTTTTTCTTAGGGATTCCATTCTAAGGCTGGCCTAGCAATGTTTCCATGTCTTAGTGTATGCCGGATCCATCCCCACTTTCGTCTGCGAATCTCCTTCTGGACTTGTTGTCATGAGTTGTCATGAGACGACCTGTATGATATGTGCGAGTACTTTATTTATCGTATTGAGCAGCGTTGTTCTTCTCCAATTCTTCTTTTTGGTAGTTTAATTATAAAGCCTTTCTTCCATTGATCAGGGATGTAGTTAGTTTCCCATATTTGTCTCAGGATCGGTTGCAGGAGATCTGAAAAGGTGGTATGATCGGCCTCCATCAGTTCAGCTAGAATGTTATCTGGCCCAGCAGCTTTATTGTTTTTAAGCGATCCTATTGCCTTGAGAATTTCTGCTCGGCTAGGTGGGGCGGTGCTGATGTTTCTATTCAAGATGGGTGGTTGTTCTTCAAGCTCTTCGTTTTCATTGGAGTTCTCTGGTTCGCTGGATGACTCCATGAAATGTTCCCTCCATCTTACCAATTGTTGTTCGGTGTTTGTAAGTATTCCCCCATTTTTGTCTTTTAATAGGTTGACTTGTCGGTTCGTTTTTCCACTCAGTTTCCGCGTAATTTGGTAAACTTCTCTCATGTTTCTGTTTTCAGCTGCGTTTTGTGCTTCTTTTGTGATTCTTATCTCTCCTAGCTGACCTCTTCACACTTTTGCTTAGGTCTTGGTATTGTTTTCGTCTTTTTGCTTTCTCTGCTCGTGTTCTTGCTGTGAGGGTGTGTTTCTTCTTGTCCTTTCTTTGCTCTATCAGACTCCATGTTTCGTCTTGTATCCATTCCTTTCTATTTTTCTGTTTATGTCCCAACACGAAATTCGCGGTTTGCTTCATCGCTTCCTCCAGACTTTCCCATCCGTCAATGGTTCCTCTTGTCCTCTCTCTAAGTTCGGTCTTGTACAGTCTTCTAGTATTCTCATGATTGAGCTTCTCCAATATATACTTTGGTAGACGAACAAAGTATATATTTCAGGAGAAGGTGGGCCGTAAATTTATCTATTTATGGTCTCTTTATGTTTGCACAAATATTATGATACACTGCTCAACACACATTGGAGTAGGAAATTAATTATTAGGAATTGGGACCTGAAATATCTAAAATCTCATGATTTTGTTGGGTCCTGAAATGTCTAAAATATCAAGGTTTTGTGTTGTGTGTAGTTCATCAATCAATATCAGTAATTTTTTCAGTGTGTGCAGATAATAGCCGAAATTGATCATTAAGATGGCAGGCATCGGTAAAGAATTCACTAGAACTGATTACAAATTCGTATGGTATAGTGAAACGAATAATTACCTGAGCGAATTGAACGAACTTATTTCGTATGCGGAACTACCCTGTTCAAACAAGAGCTGTCATGAGATCCAGAAAGAAAAGTTTGAAGAAGATATACATAATTTTAACAACTTAACTGAAGAAAAGAAAGTTGCCCTAGTGAGAAGATTGATCGATCAACTCGAGACGACAAATGAACATCTGAGAATTATTGCCGCCAGATGCGTTCTTTTTATTGCTCAAGGATGCATAAATAGTGAGATTCTTCTAGAAAAAAGATCGTGCTTGAGTACAAAAAATACAATGATGTTGTTCAATTTAGGTGATGTATGTCTATACAATTTTCCGTTACCGCTGTTTAGATTATATTGATTTCTTCACAAGTTTTATGCATTCTTTCAGTTGTAGTTATGTGCAGCAATATAATATTTATGATAATTATAACTTAGTCGAAACTGTTCTAGTTCAAGAAATAGGCAGACTCTGGCACCTGATGTTTCCCTTCTGAAATTTTATTGATATTCCAACCTACTAACCTACTCAAATGAGGCTAAACAAAACTTTTAGTAAGGTATATATACTATTACATGAAGGAGGTGTCCACGATCTGGAAATTCTGAAAAACTCAAGGTGGTTGAGGAAAATCAGTGAAAATTAAGATTTTACACTGTTTGCATCCCAATATTCTTCATTGATTGTAAAATGGAGAAAATAATTATTTCTTGCTCTAATCTAACACTTAATTAAGCATTATCACAAACTCAGATCACTCGAACAAGCTTTCAAGAAAATTCAAACAACTTCAAAGTCAACACTTGAAAAACATATTAGAGAGAAAAAAATTGAAAATACGAACGAAAAAACTCAGTATTGAATACATTAAAAAGGGTTATGCAATTGAATAAAAGGTGTGTTTCTAAGTACGTGGATCTGCTTCAGTTGGTAATTCCTCTTATAACTGAGGAAAAAAAAAGTTATTCGACAAATCTTTCTCATATTTGCTGAAGAATCACCACCTAAAACTACTCCTTCTACTTATGAAACCCTATTAACGTAACGTAACCATACTTTTGTTCTAAGATTTTGAAAAATATAGTTTATTTTGTTGCCATAGTGGTAGGAAACGCTAAACTATAGTTCATCGTTTTCTTCAATATATCAATCATATGTTACAATAATGTATTCTATGCTACTGTATTTTAAAATAAACTAAGTACATCTGCAAAATTTGAAGACAGGTTCTGGGACACAGGACTTTTTTGTATAAGCAGTGGACACTGCGATAAATAAAGTTTTACTTACCATTGATAATAACTGAAGTCTAGGGATTATATATAAAACGTATATTATATAGAAGAAAGCAGATACAAATTATATTAATAAGTCCAAATAATCTCAGTTTATATAAATTTTCAACATTGAAATGTATTGTTTAAACAATATGTTTTTTGTAGGTATATTCCCCTTATTCATTGATCTTCTAAATATGGAAAGAAATTCTAAAAATTACAAAGTTGGACCTGAATCTTATGAAGGAACCTTTTCCCAATTCTACCACATATATGTGATCTTGAACGTTTTGTACCTGATTGTGGAAAATATGCGTGTCGAAAAAATAAGTACCAGGTTAAAATATAAAAAGGATGTTGACATGTTTATCAATGATGTTTTGTGCTGTGAAGAAAGCGATTCTCTATTATTTATCTTGTTCGACATGGTGACGCAGTTTGCTTCGATGAAAAAACCGGGATATCCAATCAAAAAAATTTTATTGTTAATTTGGAAAATTATTATGATTTCATTGGGTGATCTTAAAGAGTTGTATGCAGAAAAACACAAAAAGAGATTGCAAGCTGGATTGAATGTTAATCATTTGAACGATTTCAATACAACTGACGGAAAATATATGCTTCCACTTTTGCATAAAATATCTAAGAAAGATTTTGATTCGTATGTGTATAACTTGCATTTAAAATATCCACAACTGGATCAAAGTTTAACCTAGAAAGTATAAAATGTATGAAAAACATCTTTATATACCCCTATCTGAGATTCAAATCGAAAATAATTATTTACAAAGAAATGAAAAGATTGAAGCACTTTACAAAAATTTACTACCGAATGCCATACTTTACACTTTTTGCTTATTGCAAATTTTTCACTCCTGCAACAATATAGTTCTGAATAATGTATGCGAATTTGATGAGGAATCCTTACCCATTTTGGAGAAATTATATCTTTTATTCACCTCAGAATACTTTGGATAAATCCTACATTCTTGAGCAAGTTGAAATAGTAAATAAAGCTATTACTGGAATATTTTTACTGCTCTTAAAACACTTCAAAGTAAATCACATTTATCAATTTGAATTCTTATGCCAAACTCTCGTATCGTGTAACGCTCTGTCATACATGTCTTTCTATATTAAAAAACCAGTGATATATTTAATCAAATACCTAAGAATACATATTCGAATAAGGGACATTTCAATTTCAAACCTTCCCCCAGAAATTTGTTCACTTGCGTAAATGTTTTGAGAATTGTAAATAAACTTGTAAAATGGAAGTTATCCTGTACGGAAATATTCAGAAAAATTGGATCGGAATATTTGTATTCTCTGTCATTGCTGAACAATTGTCATCTATCAATGTATAGCTTAAAACTCTTGAAAATAATTTCTAAACACTCGGGGAGGAAATGGCGTCAAGATAATATGAAAATAATGAACAAAATTTTTCAAATAGTGAGACATAGGCTTTTGGACGACTGGAATAATGAAATTTCCAATTATCAAGACGAAAGTATTCTGAAGGAGCATTTGAATAGTTTCAATAAACAATATTTGGATGATACCGAAGAAGAAGGTTGTGTCCAATTGCCAGATTCATCATTTGAATTAACTGAGGAGTTCAAGAATCATTACGAAATTTGGTTGGAAGAGCAACTGTATCAAATGCCGTTCAATTGGGATTCACTTCTGATTTCGGAGAATATATTATAATAATTGTAATTTTAGTTTAAGTTGATTGTATGGAATAAAATTTATATATTAATACAATTGAGACTAATTTTTAATGTATTTAATGTTATATGTTAAAGGGTGGGACTAGTGGTTTATTTTGTTGATTTCGACGCCATTCAGATATTACTAAGCACCAAAACGGTGTGAGAGGGTCTTTATTGCTTTCACTATTTTAATGGCATGTCTGGTTGGTGCTTATTTCAGATTTATTACTGTATTTTTCAAAATTAAAAGTTTTTCATTCGGACGCATATGGCAACCCTACTAGTCTATGTTTAAAAATGAAAAGAATGTTCAAGTATTTACGAAGTAATTTCGTTGAATTTTTAAGTAAACCAACCAAAATGTGTAGAGTAGAAAAATAACTCTCTGAACGAGTTAAGTTTTTTGGTATCCCAGAATGTACAATCTGTCCATAGGTTTACTTCTTCTTGAGGTGTTTTAGGGTGGTCTGTGCTATTGTGAAAAAGGTGATCCGGAGCGCTCTCACAGGAGCAGTAAATCCTGATACCATCAGATGGATGTTTAAAGAACTGGAACAGGTCTCATGGCTGGCGGCTCTTACATCGAACTCGACGTTGTGGTCGTTCGAAATGATTTGAAACGTAAACTTGCTAGGCCAATCAAAACCCAGAGGAGATCTGCCTATACAGAGAAAATCAGAGATTGCAAAAACAATTTGCCTGCATTGTGGAAGGTCATTAATTCTGTTTTATGCAAAAACATCCCTAGGGAAAAAATCAGACTCAATGTTTGCGACCAACTAGTAGTAAAGCCTACTGACGTTATCTGTTTGTACACTGATTTTTTTCTCTCGAAGGTTCCAGTTTCACTTTGCAAACGTAACAAATACGGGATGCACGGTTTTGGAGACTGGAACGGTAGACTTATTGTTCTTCAGACCAGTTGTTCCCAATGAAATCTATCATCTTGTCATTACCATGTATGAGGGCGTCTGAAAGAAATACCTATATCGGTAATTAAACATTCAGCTCTTCATATATCTACACTGCTGGCGGAAATGATAAATGCCTCTGCGCCACACAATCCCTATATTCAAAGAGAACGATCTCGCTAAAATGGAAAATTATCGACCTATTACCATTGTCAGCACTTCTTGAAAAAATTTAGAGAAGGCAATATAGAGTCGCTTGGTGCAATTTTTCGAGGGTAGGTTCCTACTTGCACATTCGCAACATGGTTTCAGAACATCTGGCTGTTGATGAGATATTCCAACATCTGAAGGGATGAACAATGGATAATATGTAGAATTGCTGTTTTGACCTGACCAGGTTATTCGACTGCCAGATACAAAAGTTTGTGACTCATAAATTGGATCTTATATAAGAGGTTCCATCAATAGTTGGCATTGGTCTTTCCTCGAGAAGAGACCGTTTGTATTTTCTGGGGAACGTGAGCTTCCACTTGTCACCACGAAGATCAGCGTATTGGGGCCACTTCTATTCTAGTCTTAGTAAATGACATTCGTGAGAACATCTCAGAGGGTAAAGTTTTCCTATACGCCAATGATACGAGCGTTACCCATCAGCGAAAAATCTGCTGATCACCTAGTGAAGAGATGCAATAAAATTCTTGCTCGATTTGGGAAGTGGTGTAGCAGGAACCGCCTGATACTTTACTTCGAGATGACATGTGTAGAATTTTCATTCTTCATAGAAAGCTGAGCAACACTACATTATTTTTCAATAACAGACCGATTAAAATCTCCTCAGAAACCAGGCTTCTTAGGTACCATGTTTGAAAGCCACATGCTGTGGACAATTAATTAATTCAAAAGAGAATTGAAAAACTTTCAAAACTCATACAGCTTTCTATGATATTTATGAATTTGTAAATTGAATGTACCCAATTATCAATTTTATATATTTTAATGACCTGCTATCTGATTGTTTGGTAACCAGTGAAGTTTATTATTATTATTATTATCGTGGACTTGTGCCTATCTCAGCTGTTGACTGGATATAATTGAATCTTTTCCAGATTCAGCATTCAAAGGAATTAGGCTTGATTACAATACACTTGAATAAATTTTCTCACTATCCTACATGTATTAAGAATTACATCTTTTTACATTTCTATGTAGGTATTCTTATGGAATTCTAATTTCTTAAGGCTATCATGCAAACTTTTGGATATTAACCCAGTCGAAGAAATGATGACAGGAACGATATCTAATTTATCGAGGTGCCACATCTGCTTGATCTCAATAGCAAGGTCTGTGTATTTGGACTTTTTCTCCTGGAACTTGTTCAGCACGTGGTTATCATTCGGTATGGCGACATCCACCAGCATTGCTGTTCTGGCTCTCTTACCATACACCACTACGTCCGGCCTATTATTCGTCACCATTCTGTCAGTGATAACAGGCCTATCATAGTATAATCCTGATAAAGTCATTTTCCGTCGGTTGATACTTGTGTGCTAGTTTCTGATGGATAATGTTGCACACTTGATTATGTGTGTGAAGATAATCCTTATTTGCCAGTTGTTCGCTGTATAGTCTCCGATCTTATATGGCATTTCCTGCACTTTTTTGTTTGTAATGTGCCGTCCTTTATTATAAATTTTTGTAGTTGTTTGTAGCGATAACTTGGTCTTTAATGGCCATAAGGAATCCTTCTGTTTCTGCGAATAGTTCTCCCTTCATCAACCATTTGTTGGAAGCTTCTTTGTCGAATTGTGGTTGATTAATCTCATGGTGGTGTCGTCCATGGAATTCCTTTCTTGACCATTGCTCTTGTTTTTCAGTATTTGATAGCAACGGTAGATTCAGCAGGACATCCCTGGTAGCAAGATTTAGATGTGTATATCCCTTATCAGCCAACGATACCACTCTATGAAGGTCAGAAGTGAGAGCTTTTGCAGAGAAGAATTCTCTGAGAGTTTTAATCTGTTCGGTGTGTGAGTTGACAACATCCATTAATCTGCGTCCTCCTTCTTTCCGCTTCAAAGTTATTCGTATCACAGACGATTTTGGATGATAATTGTTGTACTTTGTCAGCATCGTTCGGGTCTGTCTTTGAATATCATCCAGTTCAGTCTTAGTCCATCTGATTATTCCAAATAAGTAGAGCAACACTGGAATGGCGTAGGTGTTAATTGCGTTGACTAGATTCCACGAGTTCAACATTGACTTACTATCGAATGCCTTTAGATAATCGAGAAAAGCTGAATGAACATTTCGATGCCCCCCGTGTGCCTGTTTCATAATCACATTTTCCTCTGCTGAAGTGGTTTCAATGTGTTTCAATATATCCAAATTCCGAAAGAACACTATGAGTAACAAACATTCATAGAAGACTCATAGTCGATCAGGACTGGGAGGTAATAAGCTGAAAGCTTGTACAATCTTTTGTTTAATCATTCTAAATGTTGTGACGAAAGTCATATATCATCGCGTGTGTGCTTCTTAAGATATTAAAGATCAAAGTTCAAAAAAAACTCTTTTTGCGAATATCTCACTTTGCATCCGTTTTATGATTCTTGTATATATTATTGAAGTTGTAGTGCATGAAATTCTCTTCTATTTATATTTTAGGCCTTTTATATACGATAAGCTGTTTTCGAGATAGAGCGCGAGTGCTCCACCATATATGGCGTAATGCAACGTCAACCGTGAATCCCAGTCAGATAATAATAATAAAAATTGGTCTTTACAAAAATCATATAAAAATCCATTATTCATAAATAAATATGGTATAACTTGTATTTATAATAATACTTCTGTTATGTGATCTGGAAATAATGAAATGAAATACTCGTGTATGTACTTTAAGTATATTTAAATTACATTTTTGTTTAGAAATCATGCATAAAATTATAAATTTTTTACAATGGGAGAGTAATCGTAATTAGCCGTTTGATTTCATTTAATGGTTCATTATTCGTGGGCTTCAGTTTTCTTCTTTATGCAATCGCTCAATAATGTCGAACTATCCTTATCCTCGTTACCAACTGTAGTCTTCAGACCTAAAATTTGTGTGTCAACTAATTTCTTCTTCAAGCTGAAGGACATTTTAATTATAACCCTAATTTTCCGCATCCACAGTGCGAGCAACGACCATTTTTGCAGATGCAAGGAAAGTCCGTTTCAACCCTACAATATCTGTCCCAACTTGTTATAAATATAAAATTCGTAGCTGAGGAGACTATTCCCGAGTATAGAACCTATAGTCGTATTATGTGGGACAATACTTCCAGGTATAATCTTAATAGTAATATAAGTATTCCAGAGATTTTTCATCCACATTCAAAAGAGAAATACTTAGTTGCTTCTCCACTTGAAATATAATTAAGATATATTAAAACGTGATATAAATATACATACAATACACATGAGTGTATTTCGCTTGATTATATTCTTAATCACATGATAGAAATAAGTATAATCATAAATATTATGAAGTATAACCCGTTTTCTTTATAAATAATTTTTTCAGTTAATATAATTTTGTAATGAACCTTTTTCATTTGACTTGGATTCACTGTTGACATAACGAAATATACGGCGGAGCACTCGTACTCTATCACAAAAACGGTTAATCATATGAGAAAATAGAAAATTTTATGCTTTACAACTCTTATAATAGATACAAATGCCATTTAACGCATAGAAAGCGATATATTCTCAAAAAATTGATTTTTTTGGCCTTTGACCATTAATATCTCGAGACGCGCACACATGATTATATGTTACTTTTAACATAACATTTTGAATGCCAAAACAAACGTCCTTACCCGTTTTCAGCATATTCCTTCTTATTCCTATGTTGACTCTTTTTCTTATTCAATTGATTAGTTCTTGAAATTCGATATTTATAATTTGAATAAATATTCTCTATGGTCCATAAAATATTTAACAAAAAAATGAGCGGATTCAAAAGTGAACCGTTTTTAAGGATAAAAGCATTTCTTACTTTTTGCTAACAGGCGGATGAGAAAATGAGTAAACGCCTCCTTCATAAAACTGGCAAGATACAAAATTCAATTGATTACCGTTCAGAATAGTGCTATTATCAATAACTGTAGCAAATAAATATATCAGGTTTTCAATGTAAAAGTGTGCCTACTTAATAGCTGGGATATATTTTCACAGAGAAATTTGATTAATTTTTTTTTTCAGAAAATTGCCAAGAGATAGAGGTTCACTTACCTTCTGCACTACAGGAGTTGTACTTAGACAAATGCAGTCTGATCCCTGCTTATCGGAATATACGCATATCATCATAGACGAAATTCATGAAAGAGATATTCAAACTGATTTTCTTCTCACTTTATTAAAACAAGTTATAACTAGAAGAGAAGACCTGAGAGTTATTCTTATGAGTGCCACCTTGAATGCTGAAAGTTTTTCAAATTACTTCAATGATTGCCCTCATTTAAATATACCTGGTTTTACTTATCATGTTGAAGAGTATTTCTTGGAAGATGTTATACAGAGAACCAAATTTCAGTTCGACGATAAAGGCAATTTCAGATCAAATAAGAAATCTATATCTGAGCAACAGATTCAGTTTAATAGTATGGTATATCCCTACATAAAGCAACTTCAGAGAGAGAACAAATATAACTCAGACGTTTACAGGGAACTTAAAAAACCAAATAGTGAAATTCTGAATTTAAGATTGGTATTCGAGTTATTGGTGAATGTATGTCACACTGTGAGTATTGAATTTTCTAGTTGTCATAACAATATTTGACTTGAGAACAGTCTCATTTCTCATAAGACATCAAACTAATAGACAAATGGAAATTTGTCTATTATTCATTAGAATTTCTCTCTCCTTATTGTTGATGATAAAGGTAAAAACTTATCATTTTTAGAATTCATTAATTCTGATTTTTTTGTCTCAATGAACTTTATAAATTTTTCTGAATATTCTGCTTTGAGGATTGATTTAGTCATTCAGTTTATATTTCATTTCGCTTTCAATCAATATAAATCATTACCTGGATGGAAATAGTACTCGCTCGAGTATTTTTGATTCACACAGCTTACTGATGATAGGCGAACTGCCGAAATTATATAACCAATAGAATAAAACACAAACACAATGAACTAACCACCTGAGTTTTAATTCATTCAGCTTGTTTTTATATATTTGCAGGAGAAGGAACAAGGCGCAGTACTCATATTCGTCCCAGGTTTCACAGATATATCTGACCTCCATAAAACTATCGAATCTTCGGGCCAGTTTCCCCGAAATAAATATTTGGTAATACCCCTACATTCCCAAATGCCCACTGTTGATCAGAGGCAAATATTTGAAACACCTCCTCCGGGTGTACGCAAAATCGTAATAGCAACTAACATAGCCGAAACCTCAATCACTATAGATGATGTTGTGTTCGTTATAGACTGTGGTAGAATCAAAATTAAAAGTTACGATATTGAAACCAATACGGAAACTTTGGAGACTAAATGGGTATCAAAGGCTAATGCTAGTCAAAGGAAAGGGAGAGCAGGTAGAGTCAAGCCAGGTGTTTGCTTCCACCTGATGAGTCGAGTTCGATATCAGACATTAGAGTCTTACATGCTACCTGAAATTTTAAGAGTGAGATTAGAGAATGTTATACTCACTGCGAAGATATTACAGTTAGGTAGGGTAGAAGAATTTTTTTCAAAGCTGATGGCTTCACCTGACCCTGGTATAGTATCTGCATCATTAGAATTATTGAAACGACTAGAAGCACTAGATGAAAATGAATCTTTAACACCTTTGGGTTATCATTTGGCGAAGTTGCCGATGAACCCACAGATCGGCAAAATGTTACTTTTCGGGGCACTTTTCAATTGTCTTGAACCTATTCTAAACATCGCAGTTACCCTAGATTTCAAAGATCCGTTTTTACTTCCATTGGGTAAAGAAAAAGAAGCAGATCGGAAGCGAAGGGAATTTGCTGGGCTTTGCCAAAGTGATCACATTTTCATGGACAAGTGGATCAATACATTTGAGAACTTGAACGAATCTCAGAGAAAAAAGTTTTGTTGGGAACATTTCTTGAGTTGGCCCACCATGAAACAATTGATCCGACTCAAAAAGGATTTCATGGAAAATTTACACCAGTTGAGTTTCGTTCCTAGTACTGATCCTAAGTGTGGAGAATGTAACAGTAACTCTGATAAAGTTGATCTAGTTAGAGCAGTAATATGTGCGGGGCTGTATCCAAATATTGTAACGGTTAGGTGAGTATTTAGTGCCTTTGTGAATGTTTGTTGAAAAACTATTTCTAAGTCATGTTGAAAATGCCAAAATTGATTGAAGATTTCTGACTCAATATATTAAAAAAAGTAATGAACCGACATATGAAATAAATGAATATATCTCTCACATTGATAACATCTTCTTGAACTCTGACATGCCTAAACGGGGCAGGGTTATCGCAAATGGTTTGTCCCCCATAATGCTCAGGTTATAGATGTACCACTACATAATGAAAATCCTTCCAGTCCTACAAAACCCAGCAAAAGAAAGATATTCACTGAATCAAAGATGAAAAGCTTCAGAGAGGAATTGAGTAATGTTGATTGGTTAAGAGTTTATATTGAGTCTGAACCTAACAAAGCATATGATATATTTGATGGTATAATTCAGTCAATAAGTGATCGCATACTTGCAATGAAGTCAATAAAATCGCAAAAACAAAAGCCATGGATTACAGTTGGTATCAAAACTTCCTCCAGGCATAAAATGGAGATATATAAAAAGAAAATTGAAGGACAGGTATCTGATGACTTCTTCAGAGCATACAGTGAAATACTTAGAAGAGTTGTTAGACATCCAAGAGTATGTACAATGAAGAGTGCATATTAAGATCAAAAAATAAAAATTTTGCAACATGAAACTTGATAAGGATGCACAGCAATGGGGTCAGAAGGGAGGTCTCTATTTTGGAGGAACTAAGTGGAGGAGAGCAGGGATATCAGGAAGTATTGAATGATATTAATACATTTTTTGTGAATCAGGGCTCCAAGTCGCCCAGCAATATTGGTGATTCGAGGGAGCAAGGCTCTGGTCTGGGACAAACTGGTTCTTACCCGTGTAGCAGCCTTGCGCTCTTGTCAACGGATTCTGGAGAGGTCATCAATCTAATCAGCTCTTTGAAGAACACAAAATCTCTGGGACTGGATGAAATTCCTGTCAAACTTATTAAGATGGTTGCAGATGAGATCTCGCCTGTTCTGGCATATCTGATAAGTCTCACTTTTGACAGTGGTGTATATCCTGATAAACTTAAGATGGCCAAGGTGAGAGCAGTGTACAAGAGGGGGAGCAAACAGCTTATGGGGAATTACAGACCTATATCTATACTCAGTAACATTGGCAAGATATTTGAAAGAGCTATTTACAACATAATTGTCGACTTTTTTGAGACTTACAGGGTACTCTCAGAATACCAAAATGGCTTTAGAAAGGGTAGGACTACGACAAGAGCTATATATCAGGCTATAAAAAAGATTCTCTCCTGCTTAAACAGTGGTGAAATAACCGCACTAATGTGTATCGATCTTAGAAAAGCCTTCGACTCCGTCAACCATGACAAGTTGGTTGAGAAGATGTATGCGGTTGAAATTAGAGGCAGGCCTTTGGATCTGCTTCGGTCTTATTTATCAGAAAGATCTCAATGTGTTGCTGAAAAAGAGCCTCCAACTGGGAAGACACTGCAGTCAACGATGTTGGCTATTGATAGGGGGTGCTGCAGGGGTCGGTTTTTGGGTCCCCCCCTTTACCTGAATCATACAAATGACTTACCTGATTGTACAACTGAATTCATGGTCCAATTTGCAGACGACACTTCTCTGGTGCTCGCCGATCTGGTTTCTCTGGATTCGGTAGTGGACGATGTGCTTGTCGATCTTGATGCCTGGTTTTCTCGAAATGAGTTGGAAATGAACAGTCAAAAGACCAAAGTTGTCAGGTTTGCATATGGAAGAGAACACATACCCATATCTCATGGATATAAGACTGCCATGGTTTCATCTAATAGCCTTAAATTCCTGGGTGTTTCGGTTGACTATCGACTGGATTGGGGTGATCATGTAGACCAACTTGCAAATGATATGGCCAGATATGTGTATGCACTAAGAACACTGTCCGAACTTGTGAATGTCTCAACAGCATTTACCGCATACAATGCATAAATTGATAGTAGGCTGAGATACGGGATAGTTATGTGGGGGAATTCATCGGATATCTTGAGGCTCCTTTTGTTGCAGAAGAAATGTATTCGTGGGATCCTTGAGCTGAGCAAAACACAATCATGCAGGGCTCACTTTGTGGAAAGATCAGTGCTAACTGTTGTGAGTCTATATGTTTATGAAGCAATTATGTTCATAGTTAATGATAAAAACCTGTTTGTGAAGACTAAGCGTGAATATGAGCATAACACGAGAGCTAAGAACGATATGAGGCTACCCAGATTTAAGCATACTTACCTTCAGAACAACTCTGTTTATGCTTTGGTAAAAATTTATAATCACATTCCACAGAAGGCACGAGGGTGGCCACAAAATAAATTGAGAAGAAGATTAAATACTTACCGTAGGAGGACACCATACTACACTCTCCAGGAGTATTTTGAGGACAATATTTGTCTCAGCTGATTTTGGGGAAGACCACTCTAACCTTCTAATCTAATGTTTGGTGTTATTAAAAAAATTTAGGAATTACTACAGGTTACTCTAACTTCGTTCGAGAGAATGTTAATTCAGTCAAAATAAAGGTCCTCCTATGATGATTAAAGTAACCATAATTTCTGGACAACGTTCTACTACATTAGGGATAATCTTCTTTATAAACAATCAACGAAAATATACTCTATATATTTCACAAGTTAAGATATACATTTATGTAGTATTGTCCCCTTGTCTCTAGAATTACTATTTATATATTTTTGTATGATTCTCAGAAATTTAACCAGAAGGAAATGGAACAAGCAGTTGAGCATATTGCATCTTCTCAATGGTAAAAAAGTGCAGTTTCATCCAAAATCTGTTTTACTTGGGCAATACATAAATAGTCAACTCTTAGTCTATTATAGAATGGTGAAGAGCAGCTCAACATTCATTCACGATGCTACACCTGTAGATCCTTTCCATGTTATCTTCTTTGGAGATAATTTCCAACAAGTCAAAGACAGTGGGTATCACTATATCACGATCAATAATTCTCTAAAATTCAGATCTTCGGAAAATACTTCAAATATGATTAGGCAACTAAGAGATAAGTTAACTGATCTCTTGGAATATAAAATATCACATCCAAACGTGATTGATTTGAGAGAAGAAAATGATGAAACAGCTCTCTTCAAGTGAGTATTCAAAGAAGTAGAACAAAACCAATTTTCATGAAAATCATTTGAGAATGGGTTTGTTGTTGAACATCTCAAAAAAACAGTATCAGTTTTGTACTTCAACAAACTAGACTTTTTCGATATTTGGCTTTTATTTCAGAATACGTTGTGTTTTGCTGTTTTAATAATCTACCTATAAAAAGTACTATAATTAGCATGAATGTTAATTCAACTTTGCTGTACAATTTCGTCTACATAATTAGCTCTAGAATCTCAAAATACTTCATCTTGTAGTTTTTCTTTCTCAAAGTTGTTCATGAGTTTCACAGCTTATATTCTGAGAGTAAAATAATAAGATGATTGCATTGTTTTCCCGTATTAAACTCAAAAGCAAAATTATTTCCCATATAAACATTCTCAAAATGTGACCATGAAATGTTTACTTCAATGTTATTAATAGGATGAACTATATTGAGGGCGTCAAGCTAAGCCAAAATAAAACATTTGTATGAGAAAAGTAAGAAGATTGACCTCTTGCGCGTACTTACTAATTAATGATGTGCTACGCGCCAAACTATGCAATTGCTGAAGCTCTACCGATAGATGTTTTCAAGTAATGTATATGTTAACTGTATCAGTTCAAGAAATATGACATGCGCAGTGGCAGGGGACTTTTACTGATTCTCTTAAAAGTTCTGTCAGAATTCCGACAATCCCACTCCCTAGATTTTGGGCTTAGTTGGACATCCTGAGTGTAGTCTTGTATTAAATATTGAAATTAGTATAGTATTATTTCTAATATGGGTCAAAACATTGACAATTCAATTTTCTTCTTTAATTACAGGACGATAATAGAATTGCTACATAATGGCGAAGAATGTGAATTAGATGCTTATGAAGAAAATAGTTATATATAATGAAATAAAATTGTTCTGTGAAACTGCAAAATGTATGCATTGATGGTTGAGTTACATAGTTTCATATTGTAGAAGAATATTTATGGAGATACTCTTTCTCCACACTGAAGAATAAATTTCCTTCTTCAAAAAGATGCATGATTGATCTTTCAGTGTTCAATAATTTGAATCCGTTGAAATGTTCCCATTTATTATATGGATTCCATGGAATGTCTTGATTGCAATCTTTTTCATCTATTGAAATTGAATGTAAAAGCCCTCCATGTATAAAATGAATTGACAGTGTGCGAATATTAGTTTTATTTTTCTTACAGTGATGATGTGTGTTAAATGTTACAAGTTTTTATTTCATAATATTTACATCTAAATTAATAAAAATAGTTTCAGTGTATATGGATAATTCATAAAGTATATATATATATATATATATATATATATATATATATATATATATATATATATATATATATATATATATATATATATATATATATATATATATATATATATATATATATATATATATATATATATATACACAAAGTATTAATAACATAATGGTGACATTTAAAATCGATATATTCCCAAATTATTATTAAAAGTATTTCCAATATCATTTACTCTTTCATGTTATCTATTCAGTCAGGTTTAGGAAATTGGAAAATTAATTATTCTTTGTCTTTATCTGTATTTTCTTAGTATGGATCAGAAAGAAAGAGTAGCGAGATTACCACATGGCTAAGAATATAAGGAACTACTTCTATGCTCATTCCCGTAACGCATGTCGATGTTGAGATGGCAGAATTGGGGAGTATTTCGCGGTAACTTAAAATTATTCAAAGCAAACATCTTTCGATGCTTCATTTCAAAATGGTATTTGAAATATAACATAATATAGAGAATAAATGAAAATAAATCATTTTTAAGATTTATTAAAAAAAACTAATAAACACATGTTATAACAAAATATAAATACGACAGAAAATAAAAACCAATCATTCAGATTCAGACACTTGTAGAGTGAATATCTGTTTATCTTTTATCTATCTAGTTAAGAAAACGAATTGATTTATATCTCCACATTGCCGAAAATCTTCTGTTTGAATTGTGATATAAATAACTAAAATCAACCTAACGCCAACTTATCCAAAAAAGTGAGAAAAAAATGTCGGACCCTAGTGATGGGTACGAAGGGATGAAATTCGAAACAGTCACCAGCAAAAGAAAGAGGAACAAATCAAGAAAAATTAATAAGATTGTTGGAACAACAGCTAATTCCGCAAGTGATAAGGAAACAAAAAAGAAACACAGAACAAAGATCGCCAGACAAAATTCCAATAATAATCAACAGACAGCAAAAAATGTCAAAGAAAACCAACATATGACTCATCAAACATCAACTTCTCCAAAAGTAACGACAAAAATCACCTGTTTTACCTCACTAGTATCAACCCAAATAGCAATAGAGTGGAGATGGCGGATGCCTGGGAGTCCGTTTCTCCAGGATCGAAAGACTGTATAATCAAAACCAAGGTCGGCTTTCTGCTGAAGAGTGATGGTGAGAAAGAAACTATTGTGAACACTTTGAAACAACTTAAAGGCAGCAGCACAAAAAGTTCCTTCAAGGAAACATCCCAGAACTCGAAAAACAAAAAATAAGATAAAACCAACATTTTCTGTGGTAATAGGCCAAGTTGAACACGAAATTGATAAGAAACTAGTGAGTGAGCATCTCACTACCAACAACTTAGAACACAGATTTTGCAAAAGGATAATATCAAGAGTTACTGGTAAACCTACTACATTGATTCGAATAATCACAAGCAACGAAAGTACATCAGCTCATTTATTACAACAAGGTTTCTTCTACAAAAATTAACCGGTATACCCCAGCATTGCACCGCCACCGGTTCCTATTGTCTGCAGCAAATGCTCAGCATTTACACACGCCACTGAAAAATGCGAATCAACCTACAAATGCTGCAAATGCTTTGGAAATCACCCACTCAACAAATGTACCTCTACTCTACAACCAAAATGTTTAGCCTACGGATCTGAGGAACATCAAGCATGGTCCTTCAAGTGCCCAAAAAGGCCTACTAAACCAATTGAAGGTACACCAAATATATCCATCAAACCTTTAAACAAGAAATCTGAAAATCTACCAAAAAACTCAGAGAATCAAGAATTCATGCACCAAGCATGATTTTATTGTAAACACATATACAGATATGCTGAACAACGAAAAACACTCGAATTTAAATAGAGATGAACTAATCAAAAACTTCGTACCAGATTCATTAATAACTTCAGGATAGACACCCAAGTATTATTCCCAGCAAATCTTATGTACATGCTTATGTTTGATCTGGAGGATCCCTCCGCAGTCTCACCAACAGAGCCCACTGATGAAATCCACAATAAGCAAGTCATTCAAAATGTCACTTAATATTTTATACGCCAACATATATAGAACAAGATAATATAAACTGTGCTCTCTTTGTAGAAACAAAAACCAAGGATGACTCTAATATTACATACAGAAACTGGGACACTATTCACCATGCAGGAAATAACACAAATGTAAGAGAAGGTAGTCTGGTGTTGGCTCATCCATCGCTCCATAGGACAAAAGTCAATCCGCCTAGAATAAACAATTTTCTGAATGAAGCTCTCCACTTTACCATTCCATTTCAAAATTCTCAGTTGCATATTTTTCTTATATACATTCATCCTAGCGCAAAAATCAAACAAACAATTTTCAATAAAGCATCTTTATATTTGTTATCGGAGACTTCAACTTGAACAATCAAAAAAGAAAACAGCTCGCAACCTTTTTAAACAACTTCAATTTCACAAGAATAGAAACTTCCTCTACATTTCTCATAAGCAATAACCCAGATAGCACCCCAGATATCATTTTATGTACAGTCTGTCAAACAGAACATATTAAATGTAGAACTTATTCCAGATCTAGGCTCTGATCATCTGGCCATCAAAATACATTTTGACCTAGTGAAAATCCTCCGCGAGAGAAACTACATAAAAAATATTATTTCAACAGGTGCAACATGAAGTCAATAAAATACTTCTGGAGTTCTCTAATAACACTCCAGAAATAACTGAGAATTCAATCTCAACTCCCCCACAGAATGTACTGACTTTCCCACACAAAACCTTCCACCATTTGTCATCAGACAGATCAAAAAAAAACGCAAGATTTATAGAGAATACAAAACTCGTCAAGATTCCGGCATAAAAGCGCAAATTTACCAAAGTAATAAAGACATTCAGAATATGATACAAGAATTCAGACCCCACACTTGGATAGAGGCCTGCGAGAGAATCAACGAGAAAAAAGGGAAAACCTACTGGCATGAAATTGCCTAATTTAGCGGATAAGTCCAGCAAATGCAATATTCCTTCTATAACTGAAAACGGCAAAACTTACGAAACTATCGAGGAAAAACTAGAAATATTTACCAAGCACTTGCAACAAGCCTACAAAATAGAAGAAAGACCAAATTTCGACAAACTACAATTTAACAAAATTGAGAGATGGAAACATAAATTTTTAGAGCGAGCAATAAATACTGAAAACCACGAAATTGAAGAGAAAGAATATTACGTCATAAACAAAGATAAAAATTCAACTCCCGGACACGACAATATTACCAAAAGTATAATAAAGAAATTGGATCCACAAATCAACACATTTATAATCAGGCCTTACGAATGCTGCTTGAGAAATAACTACTTTCCAAGAGAAACGAGGTACTATAATAGTAATTCCAAAGAACACCTATCAATCAAGAGTCAGCAACTATACACCTATCACTTAGCTGTGCAATTTAGGAAAAAACTTCGAAAAAATTATATTAAAACGATTAATCTCTGCTATAGGTAATATTCCCAAATATCAATTCGGCTTCAGAAACGATAGCTCCACAATATAACCTCTTTTCATTCTTGCTAGCAATATTCAAGCCACCAAATTGAAGGGAGGAACGAGTGCAGCGCTATTCCTAGATATAAATAATGCCTTTGACAGCATCTGGCATGCAGGACTACTGTTTAAGCTATTTCTACTGGACTGTCCCTATACTGAATCAAAATAATCGGAACTATGCTGGAGAACCGACAACTTAGCATTAAAATATCTAAAACGCTCTCTTCAGAATTCTCTCCCCAACAAGGTCTTCCGCAAGGCTCGCCCTTATCACCAACCTTGTATAACATATACTCTTCAGACATATACCATGAAAATTATGAAATATCCGACAAAACACAATACATTCTACAGTACGCTGACGACACAGCCATTATCAGTCATTCTTCTAATTTGCAAAAGACAGTAGAACTACTACAATATCAAACAATTAAAACTACAAACTGCTTCAATAAATGGCGTTTGAGACCTAACCCGTCTAAAAGTAAATTTATTATTTTCAATCACAAAATCCGTCACTCTCTCTCTATACAATCACTCCACAAAATAATTAGGCATCACTATAGACAGTAAACTCACATACAACCACAACAAAAAGAAACATTATAAAACGAGCAAACCACTTTCGCAAACTCGAGTACAAACAGAGAGGAATATCACAAACAACTTGCAGTCGCATATATAAAATGATTTGCTTCTACTCAACTGCAGAAATCCAGCCTTAAACACAATGAGAACTGCTGAAACAACAGCTCTACGAAGGTTTACCAAGATCTGACACCCATCCAACCAACTCTACAATCCACCAAACACACTACTCTTCAAAAACACAGACATCAAACCAATTCAACAACGATACCAGCACCTATTCGACAAATTCACAAAAAGACCAGAAAACTTACAGCTACTACGGCAATTTTGCATCTCTCGACAGGAACAACACAGCAAACGAAGATTTCCAGAGAAGACATTATGGAAAATTATCTCCAACAACTGACCGACTACAATTAAATAAAAAAATATATACAATTATTATTAATTAAATTTATAAAAGTAATAGTTCTCATGGACTGAAGGACTACGGTCGATGGCCTTTTGTAAAATACAAATGTAATTTTATTTTATTTTACAATAAATAATATTTATTTATTTATTCATTTATTTATCAGCCCTAAGTATTACATAATTACATGCAAATACTCCACAGAGTAATAAAACTCTATGCGTGGTGAGGCTTGAAAACTACAGAAAAATAAGGCTAAAGAATCAACCATAACTAAAACTAAAACAATAAATTAACTGAACGTACTTAAATACTGACTTAACTATCTACTTCAGACATTCAAGAAAAACCCAAGTACTCCTATACCAATAATTTTAAATTTTATAAATTTTAAAATCATTTCCCATATTTGAAACAACAAAGTCTTGAAAACCCAACTAAATCTCTCTCCCGGTTACATAGATACAAATTTTTCAATATATTTTTTAATTTTTTATAAGAACCTGTCGTGGTTTTCAGAGCCTTTAAATCATCAGGAAGATCATTAAATAGTTTGAGAGCCTTGATATAACTATCCTTGAATCGTATTGTCTTGTTTATTTTAGATTATATTTCTATTTCTGGTTCTTGTGCCAATGAGGTATTTTTGTTTGAATGTTTCATAATGGTATTGAAGTGACTCATACGATCTGTCTAATGTTCAGTACATTTTCAGGAGAAACAACTGACTTTTTTTAAATTACTTTCAATAATTTATGCTGTAGTGACTCTAACAAATACAGACAATTGCTGTACGCACCTCCCCAAGCAATACTACCATATGTGATAATACTCTTGAAAAAAGCATGATAAATCAATTTTAGCGTTGCACTGGACATAAATCGAGTAAGCCTGTGAAAAACGAAAACCAAGTATTTCGTTTTGTTGACGATGTATTCAATATGTTTATTCCATTTTAAGTTGTAGTCAAAAACAATCCCCAAATATTTAGTGTTCAACTCTTCTCAATTTTTATATCCATCTCCCTCGGGACACTACCACAATAGTTTCCAAAAGATATGAATATTGACTTCTCAACATTCAATGATAATTTATTCAGTTTTAACCAAATGGCGACTTTTTCAAGTTTTTTATTCAAATTATTTTGTGTTTCTGCTGATATAATAGCTGTGTCATCAGCATAGGATATTATTGATTCGTCGGTTTGACAAGTTAACAGATCGTTTACGTACAAAAGCGGTCCCAATATCGTACCATGAGGCACAACCATCTTAACATATTCACTATTACTTTCAGTACCATTCACTCTCACTTTTTGTTCTCTACCATTAAGATAACTTTTCAACAAGTCAAGCACCTTAGTCCCAGAAAATATAATTCGTCCAGCAGAAATTTATGATTAACTGAATCAAAAGCTTTGGCCAAATCTACGAAAGCTACTATGACAGGTTTACTCTGATCAAGTTTTTTATATAATATACTTTTAATGAAATGTAACGCACCTTTAGTGCCCCTTCACTTGACAAATCCGAATTGGTTTTTCGAAATTATGCCGTGAGATTCTACAAAATTATAAATTGCCTTATTTATGAATTATCAGCTCTTTTGAGTACTTCTGGCCAAACTACCCCTCCTATTCACAAATTAAAAATATGAGTTAACGGATCAACTATAAACTCTGCTAATGTTTTCACTGTCTTTGTATCAATCATACCTACACCTCCTTTTTTTAGGTTTCACCTCAAGTCTAAAAATATCATATCTAAATGTTCTCTACATTTGAACCAATCAAAATTAATAACTTTTTCAACAATAAGTTCTATTTTTAAACCAATTTGTCAAATGTGCTCATAATTTGGCAAAAGAAACATAATATATAATTTTTTAATCAGTCGCTAAATTCAGGATTACATATTGCAGTCTTTCTTATCATTTTCTTTAAATGATGTGAAAGTATGATATTCAGAAATGCTAGAAATGGCTGCATTTATCACAATTTACTTTTTTCTATTTTTTAAACAAAAATCCATCACATATGAGTTATGTTATCATCATAACTGTCGGAATATCTGGAATCTAATTCGTTTTTGTGAAAAGTAATAATGAGGAACTGTCACAGTTGTCTTGACTTAAAGAAAATTTCTTGAATTATCCAAGAGACTATTTCATCATTCTCACAATTTTTACTACTAAGGCAAGTTACCAAATTATTTAACATTGATGTTTTAAAAGCAGCTATAAACTGATAACAGTTTGGATTGATATTACTTTCACCAGTTTGCTGAATTCCTGCAAAACCATTCTCAAGAGGATTCAGAGAACGAGTTGTCAAGGAAAATCCCATTTTCCTGCACACTTTCCACATTCTTATTGCTGCATGTATTGTTCTTATTCAACCTGATTTATATGGCATTTCTTTTTTGATAACTTTATTATAACTAATGGAAAGAAATATTCCAGATGATATTTTTTGTAATAATTTATACCAAAGCAAATTATGTTGGGATTTTAAGACACCCTCAATATGTTTTTCCTAAACAAGGTTTTGGTGTTAATCCATTAAAACTGTTAAACAGGCAATCTATATTGTGAATAAACTCGGCAGTATAAATTGCTTCAGAGGGTAAGTACTACCAATCATACTCTCAATAGATGCAGAAACCAAATTACTGTGTTCTTGTAGCAACACATCTTCATTTTGAGTTTGGGATTACGTTCTAAATCTAAATAGACCTCTCTCATTTTTTTCAAGTTCTTGTAATCTCTTTGATTTAAACATTTGGTCCCAGGCGGTCCCAGAACATTGATAATCTTTGGAAGGCCTTTGACAGTGCCTAATTTTTGCTAGTATGATGAACCATCATCAATTCATCACCAACAAAGGGAAATATTGCATCTGAAATCAGTAGATTTGAAAATAATCCAAATAAGAATGAAACATAACTAAACAAAAACAGTTTCATGATAACGTTTCAAAGGTCATTGATGTTGCCTAATTTTTGCATATTATACCATCATCAACAAAGGAAAATATTGCATCTGAAAACAGTAGATTTGAAAAATGATACAAAAAAATAAAATACAGGTCCAGAATAATTTTCGGGTGGTAGCTATTCACGTCAATGTAATTCAAGAAATACAACTACGACTGCCAAATATTTTATTTTCAAGAGAACCACTTTGAAATCTGCAACATGTCCTAATGGAATTCATCTAACTGAACCACAGAACAAACCCTAATGATATTTTTTCTTAACCTAACTCTCTTTTCATTTTTACGTTCTCTCTGGATGAATCATATTTTATGCCGTGTAGATTCTTGTTTGGTACTCGTTTTTGATGTGTGTACTTTTCTTTCAGTGATGCCAACAAAATAATAGACTACTTAAATAACACTAACATATCGTATTTTAAAGTATTATAATGTTACATACCATAATGACGTCATAGTAGACTCAAATTGTCACATCCGGTGAGAAATGACGATTCATTTTATAACCAGGCAGTTGGCAACTGCAGTTCATAGTTAACCGATATCTGCAGTTCAAGATTTTTACTTGTAGACTCAATGTTCATTGAAATGAATAAATGCAAAAATGAACGAGAACATTAACTGTCATCGAGTAGTGCTTGTTTTGGTTCATTGGAATGTTTTTAATTTTTTCGATTAGAGGTTAAGCTGCAAAATAGGAAATAATACATACCATAGACTAAGTATAGAGTAAATAATCTTTGTACATACAAAATGTACAATAGCTCTATTTCTGATTGATTGTTCTCACTTCAACTTTTTCAAGGTCACGTCCAGTTTATGAATAGTAAATTGGAAATATATTATAAGTCTATACAGAAGATTCTCTATTCTACCGAGTGGTATCTTAAGCCACCATTATGAAACGAAAGTATCTATTTCGCAATAAGGTTTCTTTTTATTGGGGTGTTTTGTCGTTAATTCGGAAGGTTACTTGACGTTAGAAAGTTCGGAATTTCACAGCTTTACAGAGGCAGAAGCTGGAAAAGACGAATTAATTTATCATTTCGGTTATTAAGTGTTGCCAATAAAAACCTCAAGACAACCAGTTTCCTCCAACATTGGTTGGCTATATCTCTATTTATCGTCGTCTAGTTATTTCGCCATAATACTCGAATAACATAGAGGTTAAAAAAAAGTATTTCGCAATATACAACACTAAAAATTTCAGAAATAATACCTAATTAATTAAAATAGATTTCATATTCATCCATTAACCTATTATCTTCTGTCATCTCCAGAGACTCTTGTAGGGATTATAGACCTATTGCAATACTTCCAGCCGTATCAAAAATCTTTGAACAGCGCATTAAAAACAGAATAGTCGAATATTTTGAAAAGAAGATGTTCTCGAAAAAGTAGTATGGCTATAGGAAGAATAAATCTGTTCAAGCAGCCATAATGGAGGTTATAGACACTATTATTGATGCGCATGACAATAAAAAACTCTGTGAATTGACTTGTTGTGATCTGTCGAAGGCTTTCGATCTAGTCAACCATAAGATATTGTTTGAAAAGCTGGAATATTATGGCATAAGAGGGACAGTACATGGTTTAATAAAATATTACCTGGCAAATAGACGTGAACGAGTTCAGTGGAACGATGCATGGTCAGGGGAATCTATCTTGAATATTGGTGTGCCTCAGGGATCCATTTTGGCTCCTCTACTTTTTTTTATATACATCAACGACTTAGGACTGTTTGATGTATTCATCTATGCAGATGACAGCTCCTTTGTCACAATCGACGGTTCGAAGGAATCTGCTGCTGCGGAGGCGGAAAATATGCTCAAACATATAAATGATTGGTTCACAGCTAACCGTTTGCTCTTGAATAAAAATAAGACCCAACTTCTTCGGTTTTCGAAAACACACAGCACAACGACATACTTGAAATTTCTAGGAGTTCACATGGACAGCAAGCTGAACTGGAAGTTTCACATAGAAGTTATGCAGAAAAAGTTGAAATATTTTTCATATTTTCATAGCATCGTTTCTTTCTCAATCTTATTTTGGGGAAATTCTGTAGATTCTGACAATATCATTATTCAGTAGAAGAGAGCCATTCGGGCTCTAACTAGAATCAAAACCAGTTAAAGTTGTAGAGGTTTTTCAAGTCTGAAAAGATACTTACTGTTCCTGCTATATATATATATATATATATATATATATATATATATATATATATATATATATATATATATATATATATATATATATATATATTATTTTTTTTTCCTGCTTATACACACTCACGTGTTTGAAGATAATGCATGGCAATAGAGGTGGTTTTCTCACAAATTCGACCTTCCACTCGCACAACACAAGGAACAAAAACACATAGTGCGTTATCACCGTCTAACTTCAAATCAAAGGTACATTGATGTATGGGGTCCAAAACTCTACAATAAACTGCCCGACTACGTTATCAGGCTGGAGATGAAAAGGTTCGTCACAGTGGTCAAAAAATATTTAATTGAAGGAACTTGTTACTCAATTTGAGAATACTTACTTTCAAGTTTTGAGTAGTGCAGCTATCAGTTTTTCTTCTTACTGTTTGTTTGTCTTTCTTGAACTGTGTGCTTACATGTTTTTTTATATTTGTACATGTAGATACATATGTTTTGTATATTTCCGCATTTTTGACGTATTCTACAATATTTATTGTATGAATTTTTCTTTGTTCAATTCATTATGTGTGATCGAATCGATGTAGCAATGAATTGAATAAATATACATATACATATACATATTAGTAATAAAAATAAGTTTGTTGGTTGATTGGAACATTGGAAAATGCACCTAACCTAACCTTGATGGCAAATTGGATGAAACTATTGATGAAATTTCAAATATTAATTTTGTAAGCAATTTTATTGGTTAAGACACTTGTGCGAAAGACTTAGGCGAAATTAATATTTTCGCTACATAATGCTAGTTTCACCTGTTGGCGTTGATAGAGTTATACTTACTAAATACTGTATTTGATGAACCATATGAACTTTTTGATGTTCTGTTTTATTAAACTATCGAACGCAACTGCCAACGGCCAGTTAATAAATAGGTCCTTAAAGAGACATTCTGAACTGAACATTTATAAATTTATTTTCGAATATGTTATCATATTTTCTACCACTTTTTCCTTCTCGGTTAATTTTGTTATTTTATTTTTTCTAAAAAATCACATTTGAAACCCCATAGAGCCGTATTGCTTTCTCAGTTTCTCTTTATTGTTAGAATATGGAACGGTTATGCAGTAGTTTAGCTTTATTGATATGTACATTGAAATCAAATATGAGAATCGATTTTTTATTGCTACCGAAGACTAGACTAGGATATCAGTAATTAATAAAAAACGCCATCAAATTGGTTTCTTTATGTTGGCGGTTTGCACCACTTACATTTCTAACTTGAAAAGAAAAAATGCACTATTGATCAAGAGAGAAGGTAAATCACCCAATCGTATTGCGTAGCTAATAATATTAATTCGTATTCGTTTGAACATATTAGTCATATATTCTTTGTTATTTTAAAACGTTACTGGTACGAAGAGAGTTAAGATTATGCATATGCAGAGCTGATGCAATATACCATGCCGTTAAGTCCATACATTCGATTATTGTAATAACCGATAAGTCTCTGGTCTATGACTGGATTGTGAATTCTCTTTTTGACTTCAGTCTTCCTTGAGTCAGTTCAGTGTGCCGGCTTATTTACTTGAAATTGTGTTGTGATATTATTTAACTTGATAATTCATTGTCCATTATTAATTTCTCTGATTGAGTCAAAATGTACGGAAGAAGACACCGCCATGGCGGTCAAGGTCAGGTAAGTTGTGAAATATTTCCGACAATAATTTATGAAAAGACTTCTAATTTATAAACCTGTCATAACCCCTTTGTGCAATAAACTGCCCCATGCAATAATATGGTTTTAATTAATATACAACATGTCAAAAATAGATTGTATCTGAATAATTTTATTTTCATGCATCTATCTACTTCAATTCAAAAATCATGAATACATATCTAATGATATCCATTTAGTTCCAGAGTCATAGTAACACCAGAACAGAGTTTAAAAACATTAGAATATTCGAAGGCCCCTCAATTTCGAAAACAGATGCCAAAGATTCCTCTTTCAGAATTGAAATGCACCCCCTCACCGTGAGTTCTTCCATAAAAAAGTTGCCAGTAAGTATATCTAATTTATGATTTCCATTGGATCCTATTTCATCAGTACTATATCAACTTATGTTGCTGAGAATACTCATTACTCATTCAATTGGGATAATGAAACAAACATGAAAATTAAAAAGATATATCTAATTGAATCCATCTTAGAGGTATTTCTGGAAGGTAAACAAAACCAACACTAATAGTGCTGAGATTAGGCATATGATTCCAATTGGGATTACTAAAATAAAAGAGAAAACTGTAGGACTAAATGCTCAATAATATTTTGAAACAACCCCAACCCCTGTTTATAAAAGACCCGAATTATCTTATTTTCTTCCCCATATTAATTACACCTGAGACTGAATGGAATCGGTCAAATGAAAAGCCATGTGATCGTCTAGTACCTGAACTTACCTTGAAGTTCTTTTATAAAATGGGACCCTTTTCTTTATTGTATTGTGTATTAGTAGTAACCTATTCAATAAGTTCTTTCATGTGAGGTTTGATGTGATACGACCAATTCTTCATTGCTTAAACCATAGGAAATGAAATTAGAAAATCAAAAACAAATTCGGTAACAATGTCTATTTGATCTTTGCAGCATTTGTATTAAATTCTTATCCTTGCATTCTTTGGCGTCTTTGAATGAATTTAATGAAATATCAGAACATTTAGATACAGGCCCAATTTGCCCCCACCCATATTCCGAGTGGAAGTTGTTACATTAGATTATAATAAACAGATCTAATTGGTCCTCACCCATATTACAAGTGGAAGTTGGAATATTTAATTAATATAAACAGGCTTAGCCGGTCCTCATACATATTCTGAATGGAATTCGGATATGAGATTATTATAGACAGGTCTAGCCGGCCCTCACCCATCTTATGAGTGGTAACTGACTCTATCTAAGGGTTTTGGTAATGTGATATGTTTTCTGAATAGGTCGTTGCCCTGATACTCCGAACTCTGGAAGATTTGATTTTTGAAATTCTAAGGAACACGTCTACACCTGACAACTTGCAAGCATTAATTCGCTCGCGTATTTTTAAACGAAATCAGTAATTCGTATAGTATTAAAATGTTATTTATGGAACTAGAGGTAAGCCTGTAAAGCCATACGTGATTCATTTGCTCAACTGAGCGCCAACAGGCAATATTAATTTTTTTTTCTTTGGGCAATATTAATTATATTATGTCGGACTCGGACATTTTTCAAAACTTTCATACCAACAACATACAAGCGTCAATGTCTGTGGGTTCATACATGCGTATCGTCCTTAAAGCCATTTATTTATACTAATGAGTAGGCGATTATTACACCTTAATGAAGGGAAAGTTCCCTCATTGAGCTTAAGAGTATTGGACATCAAATCAATAATTTGAAAGTAAGATCTTCCCCATAGTTGGGTACAGTGAAAATATATATATATCTTCGTTACAGTTCAAGGACTTTATGCAAAGTTATAAAATGGCATAAATATAAGTACTGAATATATAGATTGTGATATTTCAAATAGATAATTGGCCCATTTATAGAAGCAAAGATAAGAATCAAATTAAATTTTCTCACAATCAAATGTATCATTCATCAGATTATAAACAAAGGATTGGCAAAATGGTTTGGTAAGATTTCAATAAGATCAATTTTCTGAGTTATAAAAGTAAAGTTCCAAGTCAATATTAAACTTCATAACATTTCACATTCAAATAGTTGCCAAGTTATTGGAATCAGTATACAATCGTATCATTGCCTTTCAATAATGTTGCAAGTTCGGTAAATAAATGTTGAGATCAATATTAAAGAATTTGAGTACACTTCAAATAATTTGTCAAGTTAAAACAACTGTGAAAATCAATATAAAGTAATTTCAGTACATTTCAAATTATGACAAGTTATGAAAACAAATAATGGTTTGAATTAGTCTATGAAAATAACTCTTCGAAATAAATATAGAAGAATATATGTCCAACGGGTCATATGGTGAATCAATAGAATGTTTTCACATCATGCCGACTCTTGGATCATCCAATTCCAATTTTCGCAAAAAGTGGTGGCAATTACAGCAACATTAAAAGGAAACATCAGCGTATCTATTGACCAAGGAGTGACATACATTGATCAATTTACGCATTATACAGTTACCTATTTATTAGCGAATAAATCTCAAGTTTTTGAAATGTTTCATGATTTTTGCACAGAAAGTGAACCTCACTTTAATTTAAAAATAACTAATTTATATTGTGATACTGGGCGAGAATATCTTTCTAACGAATTTAAAGATTATTGTGTTCAAAAGGGTATTAGCTACCATTTAACTGTACCACATACACCACAACAAATTCAGTGGCGGAACGTATGAACAGGTCAATTACAGAAAAAGCCTGATCAATGGTACATGATGCTAATTTAAATAAAACCTTTTGGGGTGAAGCTGTTATGAACTGTGGCACGGTAAAAAGCCCAAAATGAATAATTTAAAAATTTTTGGATCTACTGCATATATTCATAATCATAAGTCAGAAAAGATAAATATGATCAAAAATCAAATAAAGGCATAATGGTTGGTTATCAATCAAATGGTTAAAAAATGCTAGATATTCAAACTAATAAATTTATTGTGGCACGAGACGTCATTTTTGACGAAATAAATTTTAAAACATCAAGACCCAAACGATGAAGGGGTTGAAACATGAAGACCAAAACTTAATGAGGGCTTCCAGCCAGAAAACTCCATAAAACCTAGTAAAATGCCTAAAAGTACCTTAAAAGTAGTTGAAGACCACATAGAACTTGTACAGCCAAAAACAAGTAAATCTATTATTAAAATAGATAAATCTCACTAAAACAGATAACGAACACGAGGATAATTGCAGGAGAAGTGAAAGAATTAAAAATCTCTCGCCAATTTCATATAAGGAAGAACAATATGCAAATAATAATATTTATCTTACATGTGCGCTATCACTTTTGTACGATTCCTCAATCCTATAATGAAATAAAAAATAGGGAAGATAAAATTCAGTGGGAGCAAGCAATAAATAGTGAAATAAACTCTCTTTTACTTAATGAAACATGGTCATTAGTCAGTCGCCCCCTTAATAAAAATATTGTCGACTGTAAGTGGATTTTTACTATTAAATGCGATGCGTATGGAAATCCATTGAAATATAAAGCACGCCAGTCAATATAATTTATTGTTACAACACATGTATGTAAAAACAACTTATTTAAATAGTATTTTAAAAGAAGAAATTTGTATGGGTGTGCCAGATGGCTTGAAAGCTAATGAAGGTCAAGTCTGTAAACTCAATAAATCATTATATGGTTTAAAACAGTCAGCTTGAAGTTGGTTTGAGCTTTTTGATGAAGTGTTGAAAAAGCATAATTTTAAGATATGTGGACAAGGGTTTATATTTCTTAGATAAGGGAAATACCAAACAAAATATTTATGTAGCTCTATACCTTGAGGACCTTTTAATTGCTACAGCACATAAAGATACCATGATAAGTTTTAAAAGTTATTTAATGAATCATTTTAAAATGGAAGTTTTGCAGCAAATAACACTTTTTCTAGGTATTACAGTAAATAGACAAAAATATCAAATTACTTTAGATCAAAGTCTATACTTAAAAACAGTTTTAAAAAAGTTCAATATCCAATCCCCAAACAGGGATTGGAGGAAGTTAGTTTTAATAATAGCAATAAACATTGATATATGTGTATGGTCTGGTTGGGTTTTCGGGGGTTTTCCCAATCCACGCAACGAATGTTGCACCAATTTGTTCTCTCCCCATTATGAGTTAATACAAGCATTTTTATTATTGTTTATTAAAAAAAATGAAATATTTTTTCATTTCTATAAATTGTCACTTTGAGTGAGAGTATTAGATTTATGTATCCCTCGGTCTAGATCCAAAAACGAATAAACAACAATATTAACTTTCATTCAGAGTCAACGTTTTACACAAGATAAGAAACTGATGATTAAATAAATAAACAAAACTGTTTCAGATAAAGCACCATCATTATACAGGGTGCTTCAACGAAAACTAAACAGAGGCTATATATACCAAGATATTCATTTCTGAGCAAAACGCAAAAACAGGTCAATTTTTGTTTCAAGGGGGACATCTTTTGGGGTACAATACTTGCCTGAAATATCAACCCCCTAAGCGGGGGTTGCAATCCTTGAGCATTTTGAATAGGGAAGATGGGTCGAGTGATGACTCAAAAGAAAGGTGGTATCTTTGTCTACATTGCCTTGAACGAATTTCCATTTTTAATTGAACACTGTAGAAGATACAGGGTGAGCAACTGAAAGATAGGGAAGACTATTTCCCTGAAACTATTCAAATTTCAATGAGGTAAAATGGAACAGATCCATGCTGATCAATGGCAGTCATTAAGTACCATCCTCATCTTGAATTTCAACCCCTGGAGCAGGGGTGACAACCCTTGAAAATTTGGAAGAGGGTAGATGGGTCGAGTGATAACTCGAAAGAAAGGTATTATATTTGTCTGCATTCCCGTGAAAGAATTTTCATTTTTGATTGAAAACTGTAGAAGATAGAGAGTGAGCCATTGAAAAATAGAGAAAACTATCGCCCCAAGATTATTGGAGTATTAGTGCGAAAAACTGGAATAGTTTCATTCAGATCAAAGATGTCAGCCTTTGATCTGGAATGAATCTGTTCCATTTATTTGCACTAATACTTGAATAGCTCAGGGCGATAGAATCTATCTTTTCACAGTTTTCAGTAAAATTTGTCAAGAATAGATGAATCAAAAGATGTCTCCTTGAAACAAAGATTGAAAATGTTTTCGCATTTTGATCAGAAATGAATATCTTTTAGATATAGCCTCTGTTTAGTTTTCGTTGAAGCACCCTGTATAGTTTAGGTTTTCAGTAAGTCCTTTGACCGACTCTGTTAAATTCAGATTTATATATAAAAATTGCGCTCCCGCTTGTATTAAGCTTATATCGTGTTTTATTCAACACCCATTTCCTATAAATCCAATTAGTCGAATATTGTTTTCGCTGGATTTCTTATCTGAGTTTAGATAAATTCTTTCGTCTCGATTTTTACGCTTACTAGTGATTTTAAGCTGCTTCAAAATACGTAATATTTCACTACATTGAGAATTTAAAATGAAATTCCTGAATCATTCTGGCAAATGACCGTCTTTTCACTGGAATTTTGAATTCAGATAAATTATATACAATGGTATGCATGTAGATCTACACAATACAGTATTCAAAATTAATAATTAAATTCAATTTGATTGAAATTGAGAAATATATGGATATTTTAGTAAAAGAACAAGAAAAAAAATAGACCCCGGTTCTGGGTCGTCTCATCATAACTTATGAAATATTTTCAATAAATTTAGCCTTTCATAGTAAATTATTTCCTATCAGGTATGACAGATAAATATAGGAATTGTGAAAAACTTCACTGAATAAGAAACAACAAAAATTATATAAATTGTTCAATGAACGCAAGTGTGCTTGGTGAAACTGTTTATTTTTGTCATTTCAATTATTGTTCAAAAGTAAGTAATGAAATAGAGACAATGAATTTACATGAGAAGTTCAAATATTGAAATAATTAAATATTATATAAATTGTTTGATAAACGAAAGTGTGTATTGCATTTATAGGAAATGGGTGTTAAATAAAACACGATATAAGCTTAATACAAGTGGGAGCGCAATTTTATATTTCAATCTGAATTGAACAGAGTCCGTCAAAAGACTGACTGAAAACCTAAACTATATAATGATGGTGCTTTCTCTGAAACAGTTTTGTTTATTTATTTAATGATCAGTTTTTTATCGAGTGTAAAACGTTAACTCTGAATGAAACCTAATATTGTTGTTTATTCGGTTTTGGATCTAGACCGACGGGATACATAAATCTAATACTCCCACTCAAAAATTACATAATAACAATTTAAAAAATATATATATTTTTATATACACAATATAAAAAAATGCTTGTATTAAATCATAATGGTGGAGAGAACAAATTGGTCCAACTTTCGTTGCGTGGATTGGCAAAACCCCCGAAAACCCAACCAGACCATATACATATATCAATAACACAGGTCTGCAACAAAAATGCTGTCTGGATATTTTCAACTGATTTCTATGTATTTAGGTGTTCTGAAAACAAAAAATATACTCAAAAAATTCCAGAATGTAAGGTTATTTTACAAAACGAAAATTTTATTACAAAAAACGGATTTTTTGGGCTAAAAAGGGATTAACTTGTAGTATAAATGATAGGTATAATTTTATTTTGATTACTGTTTCAAAATTTTTACAGGACATAACTATCATTAATTTCTAAATAAGGAACACCCTGTTTGACCTACATTAACAAGTATAAACATGTTGTTACCTGAACGTGCGCGCTCCGATAGTGTAGAAGTGGCGCGGGACAATTACGTGTTAACTCATCATTGTTTTATAGATCTTGGTTCAATACAGTGCAATGTCGTCTCTGCGGAAGTGTGTGAACTCTTCGGATAGTTTCTGTTACATTTGGCTTCAAACTTGGAGATCAGGATAAAGTATGGGCACCTCATAAAGTCTGCAAACGATGCGTTGAAGACCTTTGAAATTGGGTTAAGCGCAAGAAAAAAGCTTTCCGATTTGCGATTCCTATGGTATGGCGCGAGCAAAAGAACCATAGTGATGATTGTTACTTTTGTTCGTGTGATGTGAAAGGGTATAATTCAAAACGGAAGCAGTCAATTTCATACCCCAATCTGCAATCAGCAGTACCAGTGCCCAAGGTCCCTGCTACCTTGGAAGAGGTTCCAAGTTCTGGCGAAGATGGTGCTGTACCTACACTCGATGACCAATCAACTTTTGAAATTGAAGATGACAGAAGTTCAAAATTGTTTTCCCAAGGCGAGCTTAATGATTTGGTAAGAGACTTGAATCTTCCCAAAAACGCTGCTGAGTTGCTTGGATCAAGGCTCAAAAGCAGGAACTTGCTTTTGCCGGGATTGTCTTCCTCCTGGTTTAGATATCGTGAAAAGCAGTTTGCTTCCTACTTTGCCCAAGAGGACGAGTTGGTTTATTGCACCAATATTGAAGGTTTGATGAATACATTTAAGATCTCATACGACCCAGAAGAGTAGCGTATTTTTATATATTCTTCAAAAAGAAGGCTTAAAGCAGTTCTGCTTCACAACGGAGGTTTCAATGCTTCCATTCCTGTCGGCCATTCCGTACACCTCAAAGAAACCTACAAAAACTTGGAATTGATTCTTTGTAAATTAAAATATAAAGACCACGGTTTGCAAGTGTGCGGTGATTTCAAAATCTTGGGCATTGCGCTCGGACAGCAATCTGGGTTTACCAAATTCCCTTGCTTTTTGTGTCTATGGGATAGTAGAGACCGAACAAATCACTGGACCAAAAAGTGTTGGCCTGCGAGGGAGCTTAAAGTTGGCGAAAAGAATGTCCTGCATGGAACTTTGGTGCCTCCTCATAAAGTACCACTGCTTCACATAAAGCTGGGATTGATGAACCAATTTGTAAAGTCACTCCCAAGAGATGGAAATTGCTTCAAATACTTAATATCAAAGTTTCCTGGCCTCTCGGAGGCAAAGTTTAAGGAAGGTGTTTTCGTTGGACTAGATATTAGACGGCTTATGGCTGATCCACTATTCGTCACAACCATGACGGATCCTCAAAGAGAAGGGTGAATTGCCTTTAAGGAAGTTATAACAAAATTTTTAGGCAATAACAAAGACCCTAACTACAAACGAATCGTCAAAAGAATGTTGAAAGCATTTCAAGATTTTAGGTTGCTTAATGAGTTTAAAAGTACATTCACTTCATTCCCACCTCGACTATTTTCCAGAAAATTTGGGACCTATATCAGAAACGAAACATCTGTGGACACATGTATAAAGGAACATTTTTTCTATAATTATCTAACAAATCACCTAAAATTTCAAAAGTCAATGATGAAACATCCTGTATATTATCATTCTTATTTTTATTGGTTTTATTTACTACACTCCTTTACAAAAAGTGACTATGCCGACTCCATCTAGTCTAAATAAATCAATAAAACCGATTAGGATTAGGCTCTATTGATTGAAATGCAACAGAATCAGCACAGCAGTACACAGCTTAACATAATCTAACCTGTGAATGGTTTACACCACATTCACAGTCGCAGCCAATTTTAGCCTGTGAATGATTCACATTCACAGTCGCAGTTGCAGCCAATCAAGTCTAGTCCGTGAATGTTTCAGCTTCACACTCACAGTCGCAGGTTAAAATCACATTGGCGGTCGCAGGCTAAAATGACAGTGAGTGGAATTTCACAATCACAGTTATACCTGTGATTCGGATTTCACAGTTTAGCCCAACTATTATCTTCACTACAACACGAAGGGTTATAACGTTATAATATAATTGGATAACAATAAGAAACCAAATAGAGCACTTATTATAAAGTGAACATAATAAATAAAGTATGTAACCTTGCACTTGAAAAAGACACGTAGTGTCGAAACGCGTTGTGCTAATATATTATCCTAGTAGAATTCTAAATCGTTTGATTTATTTTTCATTTAAACATAATAAACATATCATATACACTATAAGATAGATACAGACAATTTCGCCTACCTAAGAGTTAAGGGCGCTGAGTCAATAAAACAACCGTGACGCCGTAGTCACGACAATGGATTTAATATTTGCATTTTAATGTCGCAAAAAGGGACAACAGAGTGCAAAGGGTTAATTTGCCTATCAAAATTTTTTCCTTAATATAATTTTTAATAGGACTGTCCTATTAAAATATCGAACTTTGGGCATGATAATTGATTCATATGTGTACTCCTTGCTTTTCCTTGTTACAGATTGGTGAGATCAAGATTTCACCAGAAAAGATCACAGAAATTGAAAAATTGTTGCAAAATCTCAAACCAATCCCAAATGTTCCATATGAGGAGATGAAAAATTCCCAATTCAAGCACAATTTTTTGGAAAAAAGGCTGGGTGATATGAATCAAAAAATGGATTTTTTTAAAGAAGAAATGGTTCGTCAAACTAGTATTGATCACGAACTTTTCATTGAAAATAATAGTAAAATGGAAGACGAAGAATACATGCGCATGTATGAAAAACGCAAAAAATTACCGTCATTCCAAAAGAGGAATCGCATCATTCAATTAATTGAAAAAAATCAAGTGGTACTTTTGAGTGGTGATACTGGTTGTGGAAAAACTACTCAGGTGCCCCAGTTCATACTTGATGAATACATAAATGGTTACAAAGGATCGGTATGTAAAATTATCTGTACCCAACCACGACGAATCAGTGCAATTTCTGTAGCAGAGAGAGTAGCAGCTGAAAGGGCAGAACCATTAGGTATTAGTTGCGGCTATCAGATTCGAATGGAAAAGTGAGTCCAATCATTAATATTCTTTCCAAGAAACTAAGTTTTTCGTTTTACCATTTTTGATTTATAGGTGCCATATTAAAGTATAAATAAAATGAAACACTTGTCTGATTTCCACAATGTTAATTTTTAATACATACCACCGGTTTCGACAGTTACGTAATTTTCAAGAGTCTAGTATAACCTGACCATACGTCCCGTTTTGAACGGGACAGTCCCGTTTTCAGGCTTTTCGTCCCGGTGTCCCCAGCGGAGGCTTCGGTACGCTAAATTGTCCCATTTTCAAAATCTCGCAAAAATTCGGATGGTCCATTCCAACCTGAAGCGCGTAGAAGTTACAAGTAAATACAATTCAGTACACAGATAATTGGGGGAGTAGGATGCGATACTCTTGTCCAATACTGAAAACTGAAGTTGCAGTTAAGGAACTTATTTTCGCGCCACTCCGTTGCTAGGATACGCTAATAAGCTTAAATACGAACAAAGCGGGATACGCGTACAACATAATTCACGTGAAGATTGAAATCCTTTTCAGTATTTATTAACTCGTTAGCAGAAAGGCGGTGCGGTGCGCCTGTCGTGTGTATTGAAAATAAACATTGTGGATATCAGACAAAAGTGTTTCATTTCATTTATTTCAAAATGAATTTTCATAAAATAAGCTCAACAATATCATTGATCAGAAATGCCATATTGAGTTTTTATTTTTGATTTAACATGTTTACAGCCACATACTTTAGATTAATTGAAGACAACAGTGGTAAAAATATGAAATATATGTTTTCAGAGTTATACCTCGTAAATTTGGCTCAATTCTGTTCGTCACAAATGGAATAATAATAAGACACATGGAATCGGATCCGACGTTGAACAATATTTCGCATTTGATTCTTGACGAAATTCATGAAAGGGACATACACTCTGATTTTCTCCTTGCCTTAGTTAAGCAGCTAATAACTAAGAGGAAAGACTTGAAAGTTATTCTTATGAGTGCTACTCTGAATGAGAAGAGATTCCAAAATTTTTTCGATTTCTGTCCTCATGTAGTAATCGATGGTTTAGCGCATCCAGTTGAAGAATATTTTTTGGAAGATGTCGTTCAAAGATTGAACTATTCCTATCCCAGTTCTAGACAACAAGAATCAAATCAGCAGAATTCATCGAAGTTTCTAGAGAAAGTTGTACCTTATGTTGACCAATTGGAGAGAGATGGATCTTATCCTTCTTTAGTATGCAGGGAAATAAGAAAACCTTGGAGTGAAGAAATGAATTTGGACTTGATCTTCAAATTGACAATAGACATTTGCAATGAAGTAAGTAAATGAAAATGAAAGATTATTCCCCTAGAAGTCATACTTCAAATTTTTATTCAATTTATTGGAATTTACGTGAAGAAATATGGAGTAGAATTTTTGTTCATCTTTTGTTGGTAATTGGTGTTAGTTACACGGCACAATAGCAAATCTGATGATTGAGTTATGGCATATTTTAATGACAATTTCAAATTCGTGATTAAAACATCTGCATCAGCTCTAGCTTAGAAAATATGTTAAATAGTCCATTTTACAATAAAACACAATTTCTTTGAAATTGATCTCATTTTATTGAATTCTTAAATTGAAAAAACTTTTTTTATAACATTTTTTTGCAGATGTTATAGTCAGTGAGCTGTTCTGAATGCTCCAACAATATTCAGACATCATGTGTGTGTTCCAGTATCCTTGATAGTATTCCTCCATAGTCCAAAGGTCCTGGTGGGATCTCTCGCCCTATTCTTCACTTAGATCCCCAAGATTATCAGGAAAATAGTCTAGGTGGTTGTAAAGAAAGTGCAATGTGTATGCTCATGTTACATCAAAGCATTTGAAAGTGACTCATTAGTTGCTCAACGTGTTGAGAATAGTCAGAACTTTTCTTATTTTCCAAAAAATTCTGAATAAACCAAACAAACTCAATCCATGCATATTTTAACTAGACTCAATAATTGTCGTTTCAAATTACTTTCTTTATAAGCAATATTATTGCTTCTTAACCATTCTTGAATCTCAACCTTTTTAGTTGCTCTTGTGGGGGCTTTGTTCAAAACAGTTGTATGATAACTTGCATTATCGAGTATAATTGTTCAAGGATTTTCCAAATTCAACAATAGTTGGTGTACAAACCAATGCTTGAGTTTTCTTGATTCATTTCCCCGTGGTAATCACTGTCCAAAGTTTTTGAGGAAAAAACAAGTTCTGCACCAGGAATGAAACCATGCCTGTTGCCTGCATGGAGTACAATGAATCTGAAACGAGTATCAAATTTAGAATATATTGAAATAGTACAAACAATAGTTGATATCCTCACCTGGTTCCACCAACTTTTGTTTTATTTACACTTTTGATATTGTCATCTTGCCACGAACGACATATACTACCATCCTTGAAAATCTATGTTTCGTCAAGATACACAAATTCACGTAATCCTTCATTTTTTATATGAATATATGATTGCAGAAAATGGATACGCTTCAATGCAATGTGAGGTAGTTCCATCAAACCTCTTCTTGGATTATCTTTGGAATATTTAAATCCAATGTTTTGTACAATTTTTCACAGAGATGTCTTACACCCATTGAAAATATCTCTTTGGAGCTTCTCTTTTAATGCAGACAACGTAATATGTTCCTCTACAAAGAATATAATATTAAACTTGATTTAGACAAAGGTTTTAATGACTACTTACTGTTCTGGAATTTATCATAGATAGTATTTCTTATGGCAGTTCGATCAAAATTATCAATATGTACTACAGGTTTCTAACGATTCCTTTTTTTCTTGGACTTCTCAGTGAAGCACCACTGTTTGTCTTTGACATAATATTGTTAATGGAAGAAATGCTTACTTGTAAAGCACTCGCTACCCTCTGTAAGCAAAAAGGTTCATAGTATGTAGATGTGTGGGCAATTTGGAAACCAACAGATGAACAAGTTAAGTTGTATAATAATATTTCTTTTTTAAGGGGGGAAGGCCCCTTCTGTTGTTCTTTTTAGTGGTACTTACATCTCTTACAGCTGTAAGGGGGAGAAGAGACCCCTCCCCCCTTATCTCGTTCTTGTTGGAAATCATTGCATAATGATGCAATCATGTTTTGGGCTTGGCTGGAGAAAGCTCTTGGCATTTTCGCTATTTATATAGAATAAATATTCGAAACACTGCGTTCTGAAAAGAACTGATTTTAAAATAATGATTCAAATATTATCAAAGCTTCGAGGAAAACACTTCCATCCAATCTCAATCAGCACAAGAAAACGAACTAAAATAAACAATAAAAATACGTCAACGCCGCATTTCAATGTCAACTGTCATAACCAAATGTCACCATATGTCACTAGTTGTTCCTTTGCGCGAGACTAGTTATTTTGTTCTTGTCCATTGCAATCTTTTCCAACCAGACATCCCTAGCTATGACGTCTCTCTAAACTTAACGTGAACAGACTATAGCAGTCATCATGATGATTCACGGGTTCGTTCTAGATTATAGTAGTTTCGTATCGGAAAGTTTTTCTTTTCTTACTTGTCCATAAACGTAGAAACTCAACACACGTTTTACAAAGTTTTTGAGGAACCCAAGGCTTATCACGCATTTCCAGCGGATGCTCAAAGTAATTTTTTTAAGCTTCCCTTACGAACTCTCACATTCAAATGGTATCATTACCCCAAATTAATATACCTTAAGTGGTAACCAAATGAAAGTTGGCATTGTTTGTCAATTTGCTTATTTCTTGGATTGCGATTCCCTTCATTCTTCTCATCGTGAAAGTAGCCACTTACAGCTTTTTTAGCAATACAGATAGGTGTTCTTCCCAGTATAGGTTTTCAGAAATCATTACACCCAAGAGGTTGAGCGTGCTGCTCTCTATTACCCTAGGAGAAAGGAGTAATCTCTGAGTTTTCCCAATATTTAGCTTCAAGCCATTTACACAGAACCTCCGATCCGCCATTTCCAAGCATATTGTTGTTTTTGTTTCAACCTCTTGTCTAGATTTGGCTACGTCGAGAAATGTGGTATCATCTGCATAAAGGCTAGTTGTTGTTCCTGGTATGTTTACTGGCAGATCATTGAGATAGATAATAAATAAGACAGGACCTAATATGGAACCCTGTGGCACACCCAATTCTATGCACCTTGCCTCTGATTGAACTGCCTTCCATTCAACTACCTGCTTTCTGTTAGATAAATACGATTTGTAAATGTCCACGTTCCCACGTATACTGTAATGTTCCATTTTATAGAGCAATAGGGATCTTATGATGCTGTCTAGGGCTCTACTCAAATCGGATGCTAGTAGTTCAGCAAATTGATAGTCATCAAAAGCTTCTGCAATGCCGTCAACAAGATTAGTGATATTCGATGATATTCGAGTCTCTTCTAAAAAGCAGGCTGGTTAACTACATGGAAAGCAAGTTATTCCTGTAAAGTAAATCGACAATAACAGCACTGATCGAAATAGTTAACACTATCTTTGAGGCATTCGACGATATGGAAGAACTTCCACCCTACGTGATAAAGTTGATTAAAACAAAGAGAAAAATGTATAGGGAATACTGCCAGAATCGAGATCCTCTAATTAAAAATCAAATTAACATCTACAATAAAAATATACAAAAAATGGTGCAACAGTATACAGAGAACACATGGGTTGAAGCATGCAACAACATTAATCAAACCAAGGGTAAAAACTTCTATCAGGAGATCAAAAAACTTTCCAGATACAAACAGACATTCTCAGTACCTGATCTTGAAGAGAATGGAAAGTGGTATGTAACAGAAAAAGATAAGGTTGAGGTATTTAAAATTACTATGAATCTGTATACGCATATGATGATGACCAAGAATTCAGCAAAACAACAGAAAGATATATAGACAGATGGTACAACGAATTTGTGGAAAAGAATTTACATATTCAGAGGAGGTTGTTAAAATAGAAGAAAGCGATTATTACCAACTACTGCATTCAACCAGAAATAGTGCTCCAGGCGTGGATGGCATTTCGTGGAGAATAGTTAAACAGTTTGACCCGGAGATACACTCACATATAATACAAATTTTCGAAAACTGCCTCAGAAAGCAACAATTTCCGCTCATATGGAAGACAGGATGTATAATAACAATTCCTAAACCTAACTCAAACCACAAGTCAGTTAAAAACTACAGACCTATTACACTTCTACCGGTACTAGGAAAGCTTTTCGAGAAAATAATAAAACTGAAGATGGAAAAGCATATCACCAACATTTTGCCCACTTCTCAATTTGGATTTAGGAACAAGAGGTCTACCACGCATCCACTGGCCGTTTTGGTATCGAACACACAAAATGCAAAACTAAAAAACTTTAAAACAGCGGCCATAAGTCTCGATATTGAAAAGGCTTTCGATAGCATATGGCACAGGGGTCTAATCTTCAAATTATACAAAATTAACCTACCGAGATTTCTTATACACATAATCATAAATTTTTGAACGATAGAAAGCTGACAGTGAAAATTAGAAATACAGTGTCGGAACCATTCTTCCCCAAACAAGGAACACCGCAAGGTTCTAGCCTGTCACCGTTTCTCTACATAATTTACTGCTATGACATCCCAAAAGAAAGAAACAACCAGCAATATTCTCTTCAGTATGCAGATGACACTTTTATAATTTCCCACGATAGCTCACTGACAACCTGCTTGAATGGATTGCAAAGTATGATGAACAAACTTGAAATGTGGCTGAGTAAATGGCGCCTGAAACCCAATCCAAGGAAATCACAATATATAATTTTCCATCATAAAATTAGTCAAAATTCGCCTAGTATAACAATTAAAGGAATCGCCAAAAACCTACAGCGGAAATAAAATACCTAGGGGTTGAAGTCGACAACAAAATGAATTTCAACAAATATACCAAAGCGATTAAGAAGAGAACCATATCAAGAGCTAAAACTTTCACTAAACTAACCGTCAGGAACAGAGGAATAAACACAAATAATGCAGTTAAAATATACAAGACAATATGCAGACCTGTCCTGGAATATGCACATCCCATCTTTGCTAACTGTAGACGCCCAGCCTTGAACAATCTAAAAACCGCCGAAACTACATCTCTTCGTACAATAACAAAGATTAGACACCCGGAAAACAGAATACATAACCCACCAAATGAATTACTGTACCAGATAACGAATATACAACCGATAGAAGAAAGACTTAAAAAGTTGAACAAGAATTTTTACGCACTTCTTAAAGACTCGCAGGACATTCTGGATCTCTTCCACCATGAACATATCGCACAAGCAGCAAGAAAATACCCACCTAAGTCATTAATACTGACATTGGAAGAACAAGAGAGGAACTGAAGAGGCAGAGATAAATTTTTAGATTTTAATATAAAGTGTTATATATATATATATTTTTTTTTTTTTTGTTGGATGATTACTTAGAATAATTTTGTTGTAAAACTAGGCTGAAGGACCCAAGGTCGATGGCCATTTGCGCAGTGCGCAATAAAAATAAAATTTATTATTTATTATGTTTAGATTTAAGCAAGGCATTCAATTGTGTTAACCATAAAAAACTACTAGCTACTAGCTAAGTTGGAATATGGTGGTGTGAGGGATAGCATTGGAGCTAATAAGATTCTACTTTCAAAATATGCATCAAGTAGCGGATTGGAGAGAAACTATCGTCCAGTAGAGTTGTCGAAACAGGAGTTCCCCAGGATTTTGGGACTAATTCTGCTCGTGCGGTATATAGATAACCTGCTGTATTATGTAGAAGCAGATAGTATCAAGATCTTTTCGGTTGACACGACTCATGTAAACTGGGCTACAACCAGAGAGTAGCTCAAATCAAAAAATTCCAAAATGACCGCTATGAAATGGTTTGGGACCAATATTCTTACTCTAATTTTGAAATAACACTGGAGCTTTTGATGACCACAAAAATCACTTAGAGCTCCTCGGAATCTCGCTGGTCACGTCGCGTTCATGGCAGTAGCACCTGGAATTATTATGCCAAAAACTGTTTCCGGAGATGCTGTACAGCTGTTTTTGAAACAGACTATTCAAATATTAGCCGATTTAAGCAGGACCACAAGTTATATATAGTAATTCAAGAAACTGGGAATACCTACACTCCCTTCATGCTATATTATGGCATGTTTAGTTCACTTCCATCATCTAAGGCCTAATCATATGAAACATTTCTCTTTTCACTCTCATTTCACAAGATCCCAGGATGACTACATGCTTCCGAAACAGATTGCAGAAGACTCAAAATTCCTTCAACTTCTTGGGAACAAAAATTTATCATAGGCTTCCAACAAATTTTAAGCAACTAGAGAAAAAATCCTTCAAAAAGTTGTAAAGGAAATGTCTTCTACTCAATAGAAGAATTTTGAAAGTCAAATTCCAGTTCTGATATAAATATTTAATTTTTAAATCAGTAAACTGGTATCCTAACGTGTTCTGTACTGTGACATTGACAGAAGATTTAAATATTTTATTGTTTATAGAACTTCCCATGTAAATTTAATGGGTCAAATTTATTGTTCCTATTTCATTACTAATACTTTTTGGGCAATAATTGAATTGAAATTAGATTGAACGCTTTCCATCTAAGTATCAATATCAAGTTACTAGCATTCTTGATACGATGCAAGGTATCGAAGGCACTAGTTGGTCGAGGGTCATCAATCAGATGAATAGCTCTCCGTTGGATGGAATTCAGTAGACGCAAAGTATGTTTAGGTGCCGATCCCCAAACAGGGAATCAGTATGCTCATCATGATCGAATTTATGCCTGACGATTTGAACAGGATCATGAGTTATTGGGGACTACAACGATGTTTTGTTTGAAATAAAACTCCGAGCATTTGGTTTGAATAAATATCACATAACCTTGTCGGACCCTGTTACGTTAACTAAAGTTTAAGGAAGTAAGACTGCCTGGGTTATTGTAGCTTCAAATTTGACTGGGTTATTGTCACCTCAAGATAAACTTTCTTCCAAATTTGTGTTAAGTTGAAGAACTACGTGCTGCCTGCAGATATCTCTCTGGAAGGCTGATGTATGAAGCGAATGACGAAATTAGTGTGCTGTCATCTGTTACAGATTGGATTTTTCCTTAATTCAAGTAGGTTGTTAAAATGGAGTTAAATAGTAGGAGAGACAGTAGAACCCTGAAGACTCCTTCGTTGATGGTCCAAGTATTTGAAGACCCAAGCTTCTTAAAAACGATTGTGATTGGTGACGAGACGTGGTGTTTTCAGTATGAGCCCGAAACAAAGCGGCAAAGTGCTGAATGGAGAGCGTTGGATGAAGGAAATCAAAAAAAAATCGCTAGGAGAAGTCAAAAGTGAAGGTTATGCTGATTTGTTCTAACGATCGTAAAGGAATTATCCACAGAGAATTTGTTCTACGTGACCAGACAGTCTCAGGAGACTTATTGGGGCGTCATGAAGCGATTGCTAGCAAGAATTCGTCGTATTCGGCCAGATTATCGAGAAAACGGCAGTTGGACTCTTGCACGATAATGCCCCATCCCACCGTTCAGGAGTTGTAACTCAATTTTTGATTGAAGATTATTGCCTTGCATCATTCACCCTATTCACCTGATCTAGCTCCGTGCGACAACTATCTGTTGCCTAAGCATCATTTGACGATTAAAGGAAAGCGGCACGATTCGATTGAGGCCATTGAGAGTGCGTTGACCGACGCGCTAAAGATCATTCCAAAAAAGAGAAAGAGACGTCATTTGACAACACAAATTTGTGTATTAATGCAGAAGGCGAATACAGTGATTAATGAAGATTTGTATCAAAATTAATATTGATTGTTTCTATTTTCAAAAAGTTTGGTTACTTTTAGAATGGAGGGTGTATAGCAAATTTTTCCGTTCTAGAGTTATTTTGAATTTTCAAAAAATGCAAGACTTCTAAAAGAATCGAATATCACTAAGACGATACAAATTGTGTAAATGACTTTTCAAACACATAATCGGACAATTTTTAGCTACTTTCACCATAAATCAGTTTTATCGAGAGTGCAAAATATTGTGGTATTTTTTCAGATTTTTAAATAGGAAATTAAACTACTTTTCAATCTATTATAGTTTCCTATTCCTTCATTCAACGGTTTTCATTTCACGAAAGATCTTTTGTTATTCAAATACAATATCACTATTTTTTCGAACTTGAAATTAGTTAGTAGCTCCCAAGAAGAAATAAGTGTAGAATAGCATTGTTGCTATTTATTGATATTTATTTACTCGAAAGTTTTTCTTAGATAACCCTTATTTCATACCATTTTACTCTCCTCAAGAAAAAATAGACATGATTCTGGTGATTGGTCTGGGTTGATTTCAAGTTTCAAGAGTTTATGCACAAAAATACCCTGTCAGAAATCACCCTCTTAAAAAAAACATTTGAAAGACTGTTAGAAACTCTTCAAAATAGGCAGTGTTCCTGTCTCAAGTTCAATAGGTATAAATTACCAACGATAATGAAAATCAGTATGCAGTACTGTCAGTAGTGGGAAATCGGTGATAAGAAATTGAAACTGTATTATACTATCACAAAAGATTTTATTGAAAATCAGGATTGCAATTTCGGTCTCTCGACCATCTTCAGGTGACAACAAGTATTGAACTAAAGTTGAAAATACATTCATATATAAATCGGTAGGTGCAAAATTAATAAGGGTGCAAACAATAGGCAATAAAATAATTATGATAAAAGCAGGTATTATTCGAAGATTTCAAATAGAGACGAATGAGCTGGGCCATACGGGTCGTTCAGAAGATTATCTTTATGGGGGGTTTGTTGCAGTTTGAAAATTTCGATTGATTCCAAGAAATCTAACTTTCGTCCTTTAGGTATTCTGTGAATAATTTTAAGTTGGTCTATGGGTGGAAAATGATGGCCATTTTCGATACAATGTGAAACAAAAGTAGATTCGTCTGTTCTCTGGTTATTGTAATCTGACTGATGTTCCTTATATCTCGTTTTGAATGAACGACCAGTTTGACCTATAAAGGCGCCTTCACAATTCATACAGAACAATTTATGAACTTCAGTATTGTCAAATTCATCAGTTTTATCTTAACTATTAAAAAATTCAATATCTTCGAAGAAAGCAGTGAAAACAGCAGAAACCATCTGGATAAAAGAAGAGGCCAAATTTCATTTTATCAAACGAGACGTCATACAACATTATATTAAGGTAACAGAATTAACTTTTAAACTCCATCCAATAGAATTCGATTTGTATGATGACAAGGTGCGAAATGACATTAGCAAACTTATTCACGAAAAATTTAAAAATCAATCCAAGAAATTAAAATCCCTTGAAGCACGAAATTCACGTTTTACGAAAAATGCAGATAATATTCAGAATACCGCGTCAGTAAAATCATTCAGTAGTAGAGTTATAAATTATTCAGATGTTCATTTATCAACTTCTGAACTTAATCTGTTAGAGAAAGGGCAAAATTCAACCCCAACATCTCATCCAAAAACATGAAAGAAACCTTGGCCGCCGAATCCGCAATTCCACTTAAACAACTGGAAGAGCCTTATTTAATAGCATTCAAAATTGCTGATAACCTAACGAAAATCACCAACAAAACAAATCACAAACCGTAACAAATTTAAAACAAAAAATTCAAAACAACGATTTAGTTTTAACCAAAGCAGACAAATTTACTTTACCGAAATTATAATATATATAAAAAATAACGGACTTTCTTCAAAAAGAGAACATAAGTGAAATACCCAAAGATAGAACCATATATATATCCAAAGACATCAAGACCAGCTCTAAAAGAAATTTCACCGTTAATACTGACAAAACCAGTCAATTGTTTCATAAATATGAATCCCGGAGCTCCAAAACTTTATGGCTTCATAAAAAATCGCAAATACGTCCAGTAGTATCATTCATGAATAGCCAGTATATAAATTGGCAAGAGAATTGAATCTTGTATTCAAAAATTTAACAAATTTCACACCTAAATATTCTATAAAAAAACTCAATTCAATTAACACATAAATTGAAACAGGTTCGAGCCCCAATCAAATTATATTTAATCAGTTTGGATGTAGATAAAATGTTTTCCAACATCCTAGGAGACGAATGCCTTCCATTGGTCTCAGACAGAGAGAGATCACACGTTAATCCGGTTTTTCAACATGATTTCATGTTTTTGCTCAAGTTGTGCCACAAACAGGATTAGGTATTTCAAATTCAATAATAAATTCTATGAACAACCTCACAGTCTACCGATGGGATCACCATTGAGCCCTTTACTAGCTGACATTTTCATGGCGCATATTGAAGAAGTCATATTTAATTTCTCCAAATCAAAACTAGTGAATTTTCGGTATAGATATGTAGACGATATACTTGCATGTTTCATAGCAACCGCTAGACAATTGAATCAATTTTTAGTTTACATCGATAGCATTCATCCCAAAATTAAATTCAAAATAGAGAGAGAAGTCGATAATCAGATTCACATTTTAGACCTAACAATCACTCTTATAAATAACACACAATTTTTGAGATATATAGAAAACCCTCCTTTACTCATATTTGCATCTCTTATGACTCAACGCACCCAAAATCTCATAAATACGCTGCATTTAATTCAATGATTCATAGGGCTTTCTCTCTGCCATTATCCGGAGAAAATATGTCCAGAGAAGTGTCAACTATTAAAGAAATAGCTAAGAACAATGGTTATCCCTCAAATATAATAAACAAAATGATTCCAGAAAACAAACACAAATAGCATATCATAATATTTACCCTCGTATTGAAACACCCCCAACCCCGGTCTCTGAAAGACGATGCAAAATGCATCGCCTTTACGTAAATTGCAATACCTGAATTATCTTATTTTCTTCCCCATATTAATTACACCTGAGACCGACTGAAATCGGTCAAATGAAAAGCCATGTGATCGTCTAGTACCTGAACTTGCCTTGAAGTTCTTTTTATAAAATAGGACCCTTTTCTTTGTTGTGTTGTGTATTTGTAGTAACCTACTCAAGTTCTTTTATGTGAGGTTTGATGTGATATGACCAATTCTTCGTCGCTTAAACTATAGGTAAGGAAATGAGAAAAGCAAAACAGATTCCGTAACAATGTCTATTTGATCTTTGTAGCATTTGTATTAAATTCTTATCCTTGCATTCTTTGGTATCTTTTAATGAATTTAATAAATATGATCATTTAGATAGAGGCCCAATTTGCCCTCACCATATTTCGAGTGGAAATTTATACATTAGATTATTTTATACAGACCTAATTGGTCCTCACCCATATTACGAGTGGAATATGGAATATTTAATTATTATAACCAGACCTAATTGGTCCTCACCCATATTACGAGTGGAAGTTGGAATATTTAATTATTATAACAGACCTTATTGGTCTTCACCCATATTTCGAGTGGAAGTTTTAATATTTAATTATTATAACAGGCTTAATCAGCCCTCATACATATTCTGGATGGAATTCGGATATGAGATCATTGTAGACAGGCCTAACCGACCCTCACCCATTTTATGAGTGGTAACTGACCCGATCGAAGGGTTTTGGTAATATGATATCATGTTTTCTGACGAGGTCGTTGCCCTGATACTCCAAACTCTGAAAGATTTACTTTTGAAATTCTAAGGAACACGTCCACAGCTGACAACTTGCAAGCGTTAATTCGCTCGCGTATTTTAATCGAATTCAGTAATTCGTATTGTATTAAAACGTTATATATGGAACTAGAGGTAAGCCCGTAAAGCCGTACGTGATTCTTTTGCTCAACTAAGCGCCAACGGGCAGTTTATTGTCACTGACTTCGGATCATATTCTATTCCCATATCGCGGATTTGCCAACCAGGGAAACATGCCCTCTGATCATACACCTGTATGTACCACAAACGTCACATACATTCCCTAACTCAGACATTCTTCAAAACTTTCATACCGTCAACATACAAGCCTCAATGCCTGTGGGTCCATACATGCGTATCGTCCCTAAAGCCATTTATTTATACTAATGAGAAATGATATTATTCGTAGGTGACCATTACACCTGAAGGCAGGAAAAGTTCCCTTATATTGAGCTTAAGAGTATCGGACCTCAAATCAATAATTTGAAAGTAAGATCTTCCCCTGCGCATAGTTGAATACAATGAAATATAAACATCTTCGTTACAGGTTAAGTATGTTCTGCTAAGTTATAAACTGATGATAGTGATAGTTTCAATTTCTTATCATCATGATTAACTATCATGTAGTAACGGCGGAATTTTTAACTGCATTATTTGTGTTTATTCCTCTGAAAAGTTTTAGCTCTTGATATGGTTCTCTTCTTAATCGCTTTGGTATATTTGTTGAAATTCATTTTGTACAATTATATATTGTGATTTCCATTGGGTTTCAGGCATTTACTCAGCCACATTTCAAGTTTGTTCATCATACTTTGCAATCCATTCAAGCAGGTTGTCAGTGAGCTATCGAAATTATAAAAGTGTCATCTGCATACTGAAGAGAATATTGCTGGTTGTTTCTTTCTTTTGGGATGTCATAGCAGTAAATTATGAAGCTTTCTATAATCTTCACCATATGAGCGGAAATTGTTGCTTTCTGAGGCAGTTTTCGAAAATTTGTATTATATGTGAGTGTATCTCCGGTCAAACTGTTTAACTATTCTCCACGAAATGCCATCCACGCCTGGAGCACTATTTCTGGTTGAATGCAGTAGTTGGTAATCAACCTCCTGAATATGTAAATTCTTCTTCCACAAATTCGTTGTACCATCTGTCTATATATCGTTATTAAGTTGTTCTGCTAGTTATAAACTGATGATAGTATAGTTTCAATTTCTTATCATCATGATTAACTATCATGTAGTAACGGCATCGTGAATCAATTAACTATTTTCTGGTTCTTTTTGTTCAGAGTAGTAGAAAACCAAGCTGCATGTCCTTCATCACCACAAGAGGTGCACCTGGGCAAAGCTTGCAAAACAGTACTAGTATTTGTACAATACTCGAGAAGAATTACCATCCATATCATGTACCAGAAGAAGAGTGGACCTTACAACTGACCACCTAAATCATCAGAGCTCACATGCTAAGATTTCTTTCTTCGGGGCTGTATAAAGAGCATAGTTCATACGACTCCACGAACTGCTCCAGAAGATATGAAAAACAGAATAAGAAATTCGTTCCTTTAATTACATCTGACACGTTGAACCGAATATGATAGATGTCAGTTTGTACAAATTGTATAGTTCTGAACTGCTTTGATTTGTACAATATTAGTTTTTGCCTTCTTGACATCTTCAAACTTGATTGAAATATTTTACTTTCAAAACGTATAATATTGCGTTTCAATTGCAAGAAATTTTTCATTAAATGAAAATCATTGAAGTTAGATACAAACAACCATATTGTTTGAAACGAAATTGAATTTCTATTTGAATCTCAAAAAGTAATGTTCTATTTAAAATAAAAGAGTTATTATTGTTATTTGAAAAATCCAAAAATTAACCCAATATTTTGCACAGTCTGTTTAAAATTGGTTCACGGTAAGTATGGCCATAGATAGCCGAATGCATCTAGATTATCTGTTAGAAAAATTATTTACAGAACTGAAACGTTCATCGGTATTCAATTTATTTATTAGCTGCCTTGCATTTTTGAAAAATTCAATATAATTCGAGAACGGATTTCCAATTTAGACGTACTATTCGAAAATGCGCTAAAAGTAGAGGCGTTCCATTTAAAAAAATAAATACGCATGATGTGCCACACATTTTTAGGATAACTGTATAGTCCAAAATATCAATTGTAGAGAAGTGCGGTAACAGAAAGGTACCATCCCGTAACTCGTGAATCACACCGTAGGTGTCTTCTGACATTAATGACTTGTTCTTATAGAAAAGGCGATAAAAGTAACACCATTACAATAGTGAAATAGGTGATTCTTTGAATTTACAATTAATATAAACACCTCAAAAAAGTCTAGGAACACTTACCAATATCTTTAAAATATGAATTTGATGATTCGAATTTATAGAAATCTTTCGGTTTTTGTTAGGATGTATTGTATATAATGTATTCTCAAGAAAACAAAATAATATTTGACTTCTCCAAAGCACCTATTAAAAAAAAATTTGAAATTTGAAAATGACGAAATTTGGTAAAACACAAAAAAAAACCTGAACTAATATTTTCGAAACGACATGGAAACACTTATATTTTTCAGTACCCAGAAGGTCCACCTCTGTTATTAATGACACTTCGGCATCGTCGTGGCATGCTCAATATTAAATTGTCTATTACATTTTGGCCTAAGTCATTCCAAGCCCCCTGAACTGCTTATCGAAGCTCCTGTTCATGATGGAAGACGTTTTGACGCAGGAAATTTCTTTTTATGGTGTCCTACACATGCTCGATGAGATTCAGATATGGGGAGCAGGATGGCCACGGTAGAAGATCGATATCATTATCTTCAAGAACGTTCAAGACAACTCTTGCACGATGAGGAGAGGCATTATCTTATTGGAAGAGTGGATTTTGACCCATTGTTTGGAGATACGGTACCACTGTAGGTAAAACTATCTCATTTGCGTAAGAATTTCCCGTGAGGTTGTTCTGTATGAAGACGAGGTCAATTCTTCCACCAAGGCGTATACCTCCCCAAAAGATCACCAATCCGCCTCCCTGTCTAACAACTTCTCGAGCATGCTGCAGACGGTTTGGCTTTCCAGGTTCCCTCCATATTCGAATTCTTCCCGAATCGGGATAATAACTAAATCTAGATTCATCACTGAAGAGAACTGTGGCCCACCTCGCTTGATCCCAGTTTACGTGTTCTTGGCACCAAGCTAAACGAGCAGCGCGATTTCCATGGGTCAGTTGTGGAACTCTGGACGTCTGGAGTGGAGTTGACCTTCGTGCAGTCGATTTCTCACAGCTTGGTCGGAAATTTGTTCATAATGAACTCGTGATAGCTCTTGAGCTAATTGAGATGCTGTGGTAGTACGATCTCTTTTGGCTTGTAAAACCAAATATCGGTCTTGGGCGACTGTAGTAATCCTGAAACGACCTGTATGGCGTTCTTCTACGCTACCTGTTTCATTGAAACGCGACCATAAACGGTTTATGACACTTGGGCTACTTTCCAGAACCCTGGATACTCCTCTAGTCAAATGTCGTATTTCCATGGTCGAATCACAAAACTTGAATCTTTTACTTGTGCTTACAACAGAAACAAAGTGCCAACTAACTGATTTCAAACACTGAATACATGAAATTATTATAAAGCAGCATAGCATCTGCTGCATTTTTAGTTTTTTATAAAAAAAAACTGAAATCTGTTGCGGCACTCTACATAATTGGGTGAGAAATTGATGCAAGTGTTCATTTCTTAAAAAAAAATCATCCATATTGATCGTTCTGGATACGATATATCAATATTCAGAAGTGTCCTCTAGACTTTTTTGAGGTGTTTAATATCAAGATGAAATTGAGCTTTGTCCAGAAAGATAGTTTTAAAATAAGAATTTATTCTGCACGCGCCGAGGGGTAATAACATGATTAATGATAATTCTGCTTTGAATCTTTAGTGATTCGGAAAAGCAAATAATGGCGGCCAAGATTCTCCCGGGTGAAATGTGAATTGATTCATCAAAATTAAAATATATCTACAAATGATAAGTTTTGATTATTAATATTTTCTCATTTTCAGGAAGACGAAGGAGCAATTTTGATATTCGTAACAGGATACGATGATATCAATAAACTTTATAATAGATTTTGCGAAACTTTCACAGAGGATGAATGTGTGTTGGTCACTCTTCACTCCCAAATACCCACCGAGGAACAAAGATTAGTGTTCGACGATCCGCCCCCTGGCGTCAGGAAAATCATCATTTCTACAAACATTGCGGAAACTTCTATTACTATCGATGATGTTGTGTATGTGATAGATTCTGGATGGGCCAAAATTAAAACTTATGATGCTAGACAGAAAACGGAGAACTTAGAGTCTAGATTTATTTCTAGAGCTAATTCTGTCCAGCGTAAGGGTAGGGCAGGACGTTTAAGACCTGGAAAATGTTTTCGGCTCTACACAAAAGCTCGTTTCCTAAATATGTACGAATATCAGAAGCCAGAGATTTTAAGAACACGGCTCGAAAGTATAATCCTACAAGTGAAACTTCTGCAATTGGGTTTAGTTCGAAGGTTTTTCGAAAAATTATTGGACCAACCTTATAGTTATATTGTTGATTCTTCATTGAACTTGTTGTGCAACCTTGGCGCTTTAGATGATGAGGAAGCTCTAACACCGTTAGGATACTATTTGGCAAAACTGCCAATTAATCCTCAACTTGGTAAAATGCTACTATTTGGTGTGTTCTTCTCGTGCTTGGACCCAATCCTGAACATTGCAGTTGGATTAGATCAAAAGAGCCCTTTCACTTTGAACATGAAAGACAGGGGGCAGAGTCAGTTGAAGGTCCGTGAATTCTCTGAAGGAATTCAAAGCGATCATTTACTCTTACATAAGGCACAAGCTTTATACCAAAAAATAGAGAAATCTTCCAGAGCCGATTTCTGTAAGCAATTTAATTTAAATCAGGAAGTCATGTTAACGTTGAAAAATATGAAGAAGGAGTTTATGGAAAATTTATTAAGTTTGCAGCTTGTCACCAATAATAAGTCAACTAGTAAAGAACTGAATTTGCATTCTACAAATATTGAATTAATAAAATCAATCGTATGTGCAGGTTTATATCCAAACATCATTGTTGCATTGTGAGTATACTATAGTTGAATACATTTAATAGATAAGATATTTAAATATATTATCTTGTTCAATTCGATTCAGCCTGTCGCGCATTTTTCGGACAAATATAGTACAGAAAAATTGACAGCAATCCACTTAAATTTTGAGATATAGGTTGAATTACCGTTTAGACTTTCACAAATCTACATCATTGGTCCAAAAAAGCATAATGTGCCTTCTGAACAATGCCGAAAAACTGTGGTATCGTCTTTGCGATTGTTCCCCAGGAACGCAATATGGATGTACATAGCTATTATGAGAACTATGATAACCTATGGACCAATTCCATGGGAAATCAAAATAAACCAGACAATTATAATACAAAACTTGTCTCAAATACAACGATTTCATTTTCATCTGTCTGCAGCAAGCAAAAGTGCCGCATTTGGACTTCTGAGAGTTTGTAGTTAGGGTCAATCTATTATGCTTTCAGGAGATGTCAACCCAAATTCGGCCTATTATTGATGGTATGGATAACCCTGACATGTGGTTTCATTGGAACTACCACAACCCTCCGAAACAATGACTTTATTGAAATCCCCTTACTGCAGGTGGATCTGGACTCTATTCCACCATACCTTAGATCCTTAGACATTGACATGTAATGGGCTGTGTGTAAAGACGCTAGCATGTTACAAACAGATCTGGCAGGTGTCACCATGGCCGCTTAAAATAGTATTAGCTATGAATCATCTGCGAGTATCTTCCAGACTAATACAATAATGCGATTAACGGACATAATACATCTATCTATCCACAGGTATTTGCAGAACAGGCTGCTTAGCGAAATAAATAATTCAGACCAAAAATTCCTTGGATATGGATCAAGTTGAAGGATCTTAGGGATGAAACAGACAGACATAGCCTTGCAAGAATACTTCTTCCCTATGAAAGCGGTCAATGAACATGTACAACCGTCAATGCATTTGCGAAAGTCCACTGCAATATCAGAAATCAAAATGGGAAAGACATGCACTTTAATATGTCGGGACAGAACAAAAAGTGGAGTCATTTCCATATATCTTGTATAAATTCTCAGCGATGTCATTGACTAAAGAAAATGTTTTCCATGAGCAATGGAAACATGTGGGCTACCTTAGAACTTGAGAATTTCTCACAGAATGCAGCATTTGCCAGAAGTCTGTTGAGGTTTTCCACATTGTCAAGAAGACAAGATTGAGTAGGTTGAGCTAGAGATCACTTGCAAATGGGCGTTGAACACAAGACGTATTCACGTATGGAGACTGCCTAGAAATTTGTATAATAATTATATGTATACTCTGATAAAATATTCTTGAAGTAGTACAGCCAGAATACTTATCTGAAGTGATTAAACTCGCTGCGAAACATTGTGAGCGTCTGAATTTCCGACCATCCGGCTAATGAAAAGTGTTATGCCTTTATGGACGTGTAGCGATCATTCTTTACTTCCACTGTCTGGCTATTCTGAATTTACTATGAGAATTCGTAATTTGACATTTTTGAGTGAATATTACATGTAACACTCATTCACAATTAATAAATGATTGTGCAATACACACATGGCAAAAATTTTGGGACATTAGCTATTTCTTGGCTCGTTATTCTATGAAGTAAGGATCTTTTCTGTATTTCCTAGGGCTTAGAATCGGATCAACACTTCGACATCCTTTCCAAGGTCACTCAGGCCATCATCTAACCCTCATTCATGCTTCTGATTGTTCCGGATTCCAGAAAATCTGTGGGACCCGTAGTCTTGTATATGCTGTCTAAAGTGCAGAACAGTCCAGGCGCTTTTCATAAAATAATACCTTGTGTATAGCATGCTATAACGTCGCTGGAGAAGGAAAATTCAGATACTAATTAGGACTACATACATAAAATCGTCAGACTATGCGCTGCCCTTATGGAACATTTTCCAGGATATATTGTCTTCTATGTCAAGTTGAAACGGGCCTTGCATCTTATTTTTTCATGGAGAACTACAAGGAATTGTTACTTTGTAAGTAGTGGGCCGATATTAATAGTACAGTATCTATAAGAAGTTCTCCTGGAAAAGTGGGGTTGACGAATCTGGGAGACACTTGTTATGTAAACAGTTTATAACAGATAATAATTTGCCAAATTACGTTTTTCGTGAAAGAAGTGGAATGTTTTTCAGGCATTATTCTATGACAACTATTCGTATTGGCTCATGGAAAATTTACTGCAAACTATAAATCAAAGAATAATATGTATAAATCCTCAACAATAACAAATATTGGATGTTCCTTCTTTTACAAAAAATATTTGAAACCCAAATTAAGGTGCCCTTTGCAAAGAATATGGCTTCGTCCTGAATTAATTAAAAACCCTATACCTCCTAGGAACATCTTGATTGATCATTTGAGACATTCTTGTGTGCCAAGTTAATTGGAGAGACGATTTTGAAAATCATATCGATCTTGTACAACTCTTCTTTGAAATGTATACCAAGCATGCCCAACCGATTTAGTTCAAGTGATTGGGTCTTATATGGTCAGCCAAGGTAAAATATAGTTTCCATGCAGATTTAAGAAATCTATCATCTAACTGTAGTGTGGGGGAGTTATTAACATGCATGAAAAGAAAGTTGTCCATAATTGATGTAGCATATGTTATCATAAGAGGGTTGAAGAATCTGATTAACTAGAAGTTTGCATTCAGAAAGTTGTTAAACAATACGAGACCAGTTCTGCAATTGGAAAATATGCCATCCCAAACCATCATAGTATTCCTTTGTAACTATGCACTTCTTTAAAATTACCAGGTCATCTCCATAGTCGCAATAGCCTAAAATCTGAGTGCAGTCCAGACTCGTGTCAATGAATTCTAACATTCTGAACGAGCTGCGCGATTTTCTCTTGTTAGGAGCTCGAAGGTCTTTGGAGTAACAATTGTCAATAGTTCTTGAAATATCCAATTTATGTGTTTAATTCAGCTGATTAGGCAATTAATTGCAAGTTACAGTGGGATCCGGTCGGCGGTTTATTGTTGTGCAACTGTTGTCTAACTCCATGTCATTCTTTTATGCTCTCTATTTTTCTATACTGGGCCATCAATTGCGAAATAACGCTTTGACTATATCCCATTGGTTTTGCAACTTCTGTCTTTGCTTCCCAATTTCAAGCATCTCATCTGTTTTGGTACATTCAAAGAAACTGAATTTCTAATCGATATCAAACTGCCTATGTGCTATTGTAAGTAAAAAGTTGTGTGCAAAAAAAAATGCAAACTTTAATATTTGCTTGAATAATGTGCAAGTTCTTTCCATATGCTGCTTGGAAAGTATGGAGAATTTTTATAATATCCTTACATTTTAGCCATGTGTGTATATTCTCTAGATCAGTTCACCAGTTTTTTATGCGAATTGTTATTAGTATTATTACATTTTCTTAGAAAGGGATGCCTATATAGAATAATTACTAGATACGAAAAGTTTTCAGATGCAACAATCAAATTATTCCAATTGGGATGGAAATTGGAGCACTACTAGGTGGGGTGAAAAGTAACCTCCTTTGGAATGAAAAAAATTGTTGTTATTTTATTCAATGTGCTCCCCCTTAAGGTCGATACACTTATTTCAGCGATTTTCCAACTTCTTGATCCCGCCCGAAAAGTAATTTTCCGGAACGTCTGCAAAATACTCCTTACGCGGTGTCGATGATTTACTCGCGTGAGCTGAATTTTTTACTGATTAGCCATCTTTTGAGGTTTGGGAAGAGATAATATTCCGAGGGAGCCAAATCGAGCGAATACGGTGGGTGCGGAAGCAATTGGAGCCCTAAATCATTGGTTCGGACCGTGGTTGCGATTCTCTTGTGCACTGGCGCATTGTCTTGCAAAAACAAAATTTTCTTTTGGCTACATTTCGGGATAGTCCACGAAGAGTGTGCCATGACAATCCCAGAAAACCGACGCCATAACCTTTCCGACCCACTCAGCCTTCCTCGGTCACTTCGGAGCACTAGTGCCGGTTTCAGTCCATTGCCGGGTACTCATTCTGTTTTCTGGTGTGTAATAGTGAATCCAGGTTTCATCAATAGTTACCAGTCGACGCCAAGAGTCCGCCTGATTCCGCATCAGCAAGTCCAAACACTCTTAAGTGCTCACGCGTTCGGGTGAGGAGGTAATCTGACGGCGCGTTACCCCCATAATATTTATTCAACTTTTCTTTTGATTCCTTCTCCGTTTTGCCTCTAAAAAATAATGTTTTATGAGGGAACGAAAATCGTTTTTGTCCATACTCAACATGATGGGAAACACTTCAACAACAGCTGTCAAAACAAAACTAAGGCCAGTATCACACAGAATTTTGGCATGTCTGCCTATATATGAACTACAAGGCACCATACATTTTTTTGCAGTGCATTCTGGTGCTCAAGGAGGTTACTTTTCATCCCACCTAGTATAAAAGAGTTTGTGGGTAAATAAGGGGCAATGACCCAAGCCAAATTAACATCCTTCCAATTTTCGAAACACCAATTTGTTTAAACTAGAAAAGTATTTTTTGATTTGAATTTGAGCTAATTATCTCGGAAACTAAGAGATCTGCGAGAATCCTCTTTTTTTATAAACTTCAAGTCGTTGTATCTCTACACTGAAGCGTTTATGGCCCATCTTCATGGGAACTTTTTTGTCTATAATTACTTGAAATGTCACTTCCTAAAATCTTCAATATTAGTTATGAAACACCTTGTATTTTTGTAAGTTTGTAAGTTTAGCTTTGGTTAAAGTTTATCTGAAATGTTCTATATTAACTGTATGAAGATCTAATTATTCATCACCGTTTTCAGTCCTCTAACACCAAGAACGTTATTTCAAACAATGGATGGACATAAAGTCCTCCTACACAAAAAGTCGATCCTGTTTGGCAATACTTTCTTCTCTTGCCCATTACTTGCATATTACATTAAAATGAAGACAAAAAATGATATGGTACATGATGCAACCGTTTGTTCACCGTTTTCCATCATATTCTTTGGACACAAGTTACGTATTGAAAGCGGTTTGCATACGAATTTTATTGTAGCCGACGACATTAGGTTTACTTGTGAAAGAAATGTATCAACAGTTATTGAATCCTTAAGAGATCGATTGGAAGCTTATTTATTGTATAGAATGATGAATCCAGGGTCACTTGATTTAATTATGGATCCAGGAGAACTGCATTTTTGAAGTGAGTATAACACTTTCATTGTACTAAATATAACACATTTTACTTATGTCTATGTAACTTTGAGGCAAGCAGAATGATAGTATTATTTAAAACAGTTGTTATAAAGTCTATACTCCATTTTTTACTAAAAGGCCAAATTGAGTCTATCTCTCCCATATCTTTGGTAACACTATGATGAAGTCTTACAGTAATATTAATGTATCATATGTCACTTATGAAATAATCAGTTTGATTAGAGAAGGAAAATTTTATTTATTGTAACTTGAAATTGAAAATATATTGATTGTAATTTATGAACAAAGCTTTTCGTACCAAAATATTAAAAATGATCCTAATCGGAATTATCTATAATTTAATGAATCTTTATAACTAAAAACATTAATTCATTGCTCAAAGCTATTGGATAGTCGACATTTGTGGTTCTAAATCAATAATCTCGATAACGAACTATTCAAACTGTAATATATCTCATTTGTCGAATAGTATTCTGTATTGTAGTATAGAAGATATTTCATGTTAAATTTTCAAGAATATAGTTTTCTTTTTTCTGATTTTTGTTCTGTGAGGTGGATAAATATCCAGAAACACATTATTGGTTCAAATTTTACTTGTGATCATCGAATTTTTTGAAAAATATAAAACAATTGTTTTTTTCAATTATTCTCAAAATAATGAAAAATTAAATTTGGCATACTGAGAATGAGATTGTCGATATGTTCTTGATTAATTGCACTTCTATTCCAGGGTCTGGAATACTTGATTTCTTGGTTGAAGGAGAAAGTTGGGATAAAATTCTTGCATGTATAGTCCATTTAATCCTGAGGTGGTCGCGTACCTAAATGAGACAATAGTAGTCGCGCGGACTACATACGTTGTCCATTTTTGAATTGAAATAAATCGAGAATTAGACATAATTCTTTATTCTGCTAATGAAAATCAGTACAGTTTTCTTAACAAGTTACAATAAACAAAACTTAGTCACATTCTCTGTGGCAAAATCAATAAAGAAAAATAAATATCATCTCGAAATTGGCACAAAAATCACAGGTTTCTCTTATAATTGAGATCATAATAAACTTACTTATTGAAAATTAATTGTTCATAACATTTTCTGCACAGGAAAGACATTATTTTCGAATGATCCTCACAAATGAACTTTTTGCAAGCTGTGCATGACTTCCGAGTGTTTTTATGGCGCGCTCTTTCACAATGACAACGGCGCACTACGTTACTTGTCGTCGCCTCCGAGGTTGATGGTTGTCTTTCTGCTCCGTAACACCTAGAAAGTTTTTCATCTTCATTGTTAGAAACCTTTGCAATGATTTATTTTCAATTCTCTTATGAGCCAAAGGCTTCATCCAAGCGAGAGCCAGATCAATCAGAAAGTCACGAAGGCAAACACTTGCATAGTTTTTGTTTGCTCTGTAAATGCATAATGCGTTGAGTGCACTCAAATTTAGCAAGTCACAGAACACTTAGAGGCCATCTTCTAGAGTTTCTGGAGACGTTATATAAAGAACACATTTTATCAACCAGGTCAACTACATTTTTTGTCCTATTATAATAAGTATTAATTTCTGACTTTCGAATATTTCCAGTAGAGGCATCAATTGTGGCATCGTTGTGCATGGTTAACATGAGTATAACAACTTCATTGGGTTTCGGTACATACGACACTATGTACATGGTGGGTGAAACCCAAATTTTGACGAACATAATGGATTTTCTCTTGCAAGGTGGTGCCGTTTTCAAAAATTTATTTTGCAACTCGAAGAGATTAAAACCAATTATCCATGGTGATATTCTAATTATTGCAACATCATGTCTTTCATTGACGGACCATCGGGTTGTTGGCCTGCATATATTTCCAAATTAAATGTGTAAGGACAATGGACATGAACCAGGGCAAAGATCTTAATTCCGTATTTTGCCGGCTTGCTTGGTATATACTGCCTGAAAGAACAGCGACCTTGGAAAGCTATCAGCTATTCGTCTAAGTTAATTCGGCAATCAGTTTCAAGCAATGTTGAGAGTTTTCTAGAAACAACTGAAAATTTTCTCTTATTGGAGCAAGTTCATCAATTGCTGCACGAACTTGTCGACCTTCAATATTATCAAAGCGCAAAACCCTTGAGAGAAATTTGAACCTTTATTCAGACATAGTTAAATAAATCGCGTCAATTACAGTGTGCTTCTCGTTGTCGAATATTTGAGCAGTGCTTGATCGGCTTACCTTCATTACTCCAGCTAATAGGAAAATGACAATATAACCTCTGATTTCAATTTCATTAGTATTTTTACTGTCTCTTTCTCTTGCATATTTTCCTTGACGTGGTTTATTTTCGTATTTGTATGTTTAGTTATCAACTCTGATTTGATCATCGAGGAAAAGTGGCATGCAGTCTTGAATACTAGTTTTTGTCTGGCTATACCTTTTGGACCAGGAGGCACAAACACTATATTGTGCTTCGCGTTCTTCCTCTGTTCAGAGGAATTGTTTTTGACTACAATGTATTATCAACTCCAGTGTAAAAGTCGGTACACTGTCTTCGCTGAGCTAACTCATCATCTTCAGGGGTTTCGTCCTGCTCCACACCTCTGTCTTGTTAATGATCTGATTCAGATTCATGATTCTGCTCTTTCAAATAATCAACTTCCTCGTCAGAGCTTGACTCAACTTGATAATCGTCGTTCTCGTCATCAGCTTCATTCAATCACGCCTGAATCTGTGCAGCTTGTCGATCGTCCATTTTTGTTCTGAAAATATAGAGTTATATAAATTTACAATATCAAAATATAATAAAAACGAAGTTAAAATTAGGCATTCATGTCAATTGAACATAAATGAATAAAAACAAAAAATATTTATACTTGAAAAATACTTACGTAATTGGTCCAGGATCTTTGCGAGGTTAATGTCACCGACCGGACACGCCCGGCGCTTGCGCTGCACTGAGTGCGTCTCTCGATTGTTCATTCAAAAGTACCTAGCACCACACGAAACTAAAGCTCACCATTTAGAGAAATTTTGGATTTTGTATTAGTGGACTATGTAGTCCACGCGACCACTGCAGGGTTAAAACAAGTAGGCAGTTGATGTAAACAGTATCACTGAGCACAACATTCATAGTTCAGTGAACAAAACCACATTCTAGAACGAAGACCCCACAAATTAAAATGGTGATTTTCTAACATGCTTTTAGTCCTTTTCCTTGGAGGACCTAGCTCCAAACATGGAGGTGCCAACTTTTCATCCGTAGTCTCTGTTGATGAACTAGACTTTTTCATAATTCAGCCTGATAACATATTCTTGAAGTAATACACCGAAAATAATTATCTGAACTGATTGAACTGGCTACGAAACATCATAAGCATTTACGACCATCCGGCCAAGGAGAAGCTTATAGCACTTTAGTCCATCACCGTACCTCTTTAGTAGTTGTGAACTGATCCGTTCCAGACTGTACAATTCGATCTCTAGACCAAACTACTCTTGCCTTTCGATTTCCTTTTCATAAAGTGGCAACCCCCATGTTCGTCTGGCATGTAAATTGAATCCATGTAGTGTGTTTCTGCTAGTTTGGTGACTTATTTATATATTGTGGACGTTTCTAAACTGTGCTTTCAGTTAACCCGCCGAGTAGGTAAAATTTTCCTAAGCATTAAGTCTCTGAAATCTCTTGTGCTGCAGTGGTTGCTTTGGTACAACCACAACAGACTTCAAATGGACTGATTAATTCCTAATGCATTCGCCACAACTCTTTGATGAGTCTGCTTGGAGCATACCAATTGCTCGCAATTGCACATCTCTTTCAAAATGATACCTTTCAATTACCAGAAAACAAAATTCACGACAAATTTAACAATATAACTGATGCTCTAATAATGTGAATTCTTTATTTTTATGTAAACAAAATTACTAACACAATATGCAGTAATTTTCATTGCGATGTGGTAACACAATTCATATAAACGAATGTTTCTACCTAACTCTTCGATTCTTTTGATGCGCGAAGTTGAAAATTTTTGACTATCGTAAAATACTGCCGTCCTAACCTAAAAGGCAGTATCTTCACATTCTACCATTGGCGTGTTGCCTTTATGTACACAACCAAAGTTATATGGAATCACTCGGTATTTCACATTATTGATTGTTTTTAACCATGGATCTTTGACTACTTGGGAAGAATGAAGTTTTTTGTTGTAAAAAACTGGATAGTATGATAAGAAATGTTGAATTATCACCACATGTTCGGGATATTGTACTCAAGTCGTCACTGAGATTCGCAACTGTGAATTTCAAAATTTAAAAAAGCCTATAAAAGCTTTACGTTGGATTGTCCGATGTTCAGAGAGGTCAAATAATTGCTCTCGTAGAAGGATGGGTGACACAGAGGGATATAGCGGCCACAATGGGGGTATCACAAAGGTTGATTTCAAAAACCTACTCTCAATATGTGGAGCTACAATCTCTGCAAAATAGGCCTAGAAAAAGTCGTAGGAAGATCACTTCTGAAGAACAAGACCGCTTTTTGTGTCAAATTGCAAGAAGAGACCCTAGTGCATCGCACCCCATACTCCAAAGGCAATTTCTGGAAGCAACAGGCATCAGTGTATCAATCGACACGATACGTCAAAGACTTCGTTCAAGGGGTTTATACAGCAGAAGGCTCTTAAGATTTCCAGAGCTAACCAGACAACAAAAAATTACCAGACTCAATTGGTGTATGGAACACCAAAATTGGAATATTGAGAATTGGGGAAATGTTCTTTTTTCGGATGAGACCAGAATTGGTGTTCGAACAGATGACCGCCGGATTCGGGTTTGAAGGGGTCGTGGAAGACAAGCTAAACGAGCAGCAAGACATTCCGAAATACCAAGAGGGAATGTGATGTTTTGGGGTGGCATTATACTGGGAGGCAAAACGGATATGATTTCGTTTCCTGCGAGTGTAACGGCTAGATATTACGTGGACCTAGTGCTGGAACCCATAGTGAGACTGGCGAAGTGCCCACGGTGAGAATTTCACTTTTATGCAAAATAATGCTCCTCCGCATATCAGCAACTTCTTATTTTCTTTTATTTGTTTCCTTCTTAAAATAAACCTTAATTTATTTCTTTTTTCAATTGAAATATCTCGAAAAGGATCAATTCTAATAATCCTTCGAAATTTCCAAAATCCCTGAGGTAATATTAAAAATATCAGGTGATTCCTTATAAATTTGGTTGTGTGTATATCTGCTATTGCACAAAGTAATAAAGCCCAAAAATCTCTCTTAGGGGTCTCTTCTGTCATTCTTAGGAAGCAACATGCCAATTGTGTTAGCTACAAGGTTAGAACGGTAGAATAGCGATAAGTTCATTTTGGAATCCAGTTAATTTTATCACTCTTGTTTTCTATGATCGTATCACATATTCAGAAAATTCCTTATTTCTGAGGAATACTCAATAATTTATGAGTTAGGAAATCAGATGTGCCAATTGCTGTTTTGAAGAGTGTAATTTGTTTTTCGTGAAAAATAATTAGTTTGTTGATGATTTAACCGAATATTTTTTTCGATGTAATACATGCTGCATCGTTGTCAAAAATTTTTTGTTCATTATTGATGTTTGTTTGATCAAAGCTATAAAATGTAGTGAATTTTTCTTTTGTTTCAGAGTTGTTGTTGATTTATTGGCTAGCCCAGAAAGTTGAATCAGTATTACAAAGATGAGGCTCTCATTATTAGATAAACTATTTACTGGCAGATTTTTAAACATTTTTTCTCTTCAAATGAAGTTGATTGTTGATCTAAACTTGAAGAATTTGTTTTTTATGAGAAATATCTTTTCTTCTAGGTATAAGAAATCTTAATAATTTTTGTTTAAATAAATATTTATGATATAGATATTTTTGATTCATTCCTATAAGGTAGAGATTGAATTTTATCATTGTTTTAGGTTCATGAGATATGTTGTGAAATGTTTTGGTGATAATGGAAGAATTCTTCTGTGTCTCTTTCAAAATTTACCACTGTTAACTTATAAAAGCGGAAAATCATAGGGTCAGTATTGTCGATTGAAATATGTTTGATCTAGGAGAATATTTGAATGATACACCAAAGAAAAGCAACCATTTGTAAATATATTGAAAGTCTATAAACAACTTTTTCAAAATAAAAATACCTTTTTACTCAATAATTGTTATTGTATCATAATCAACATGTAGAAGGTGTTTCCGATTCGAAAATACTGATCAGCTGTATTTTATATTAATTTCTTCTGTTATTGAAGTTCTCGAATATAAGTTTAAGCTGATATAATAATAGCAGTTAATCAGATTCACGAAATGATGTGTTAATAGTTCGATTAGTCATATATTTCATGCGGCGAGAACCAATCTGTAGCTGTGAGATGAAGTGTAATAAAGAATTCAACAGAGATGAGGATCTTGGTGATTCAAAATGAGAATGATGCGTGAAGCAGAAAAACGCAAGGCCTGGTTACATAGTTCGAGTTGGCATACATGCTGGTCTTGAGAGTGATGTGCTTTAACCCGTTTTTGTCCGAGTTTTGGTGAACTAGTGGTACCTCTCATGACCGAGTCTCGAAAAATCCACTCCTCGTACCTTCGTCAATTCTTCGAGAATACCACATTGAGGGGAGAAAAAACAGTTCATGAAAATTTCGACATGGATATAAAGAAAAAAATGTACCAACTTTGGAACGCTAGGAATAAAAGGGTAGAGTAAACAAGCACCAAAATTGGAATATTGAGAATAGGGGAAATGTTCTTTTTTTGGATGAGACCAGAATTGGTGTTCGAACAGATGACCGCCGGATTCGGGTTTGAAGGGGTCGTGGAAGACAAGCTAGACGAGCAGCAAGACAAATTCCGAAATACCGAGAGGGAATGTGATGTTTTGGGGTGGCATTATACTGGGAGGCAAAACGGATGTGATTTCGTTTCCTGCGAGTGTAACGGCTAGAAATTACGTGGACCTATAGTGCTGGAACCCATAGTGAGACTGGCGAGGTGCCCACGATGCGAATCTCACTTTTATGCAAAATAATGCTCCTCCGCATACCAGCAACTACTTATTTTCTTTTATTTGTTTCTGATTATTACACCTTCGGTTCCAACTTTGGCTCCGACACTTTTAAATCGGAGGTCGAAGCATAACGTATGAACAGGTTTATACTTTATTATACATATCGCGCGGGGAATCCCCTGACTCCTGCTACGTGCGCTCTATTGTTAATTATTTTTTCAATTGTTAAGTTTGTTACGCACGCATACGACACTCATAGTTTATATAGACATTCATTTAAACTTTTGCCGCTTAGTATCAATAAAAGTGATCTGTTTTAGTTTTTAACAATTAAACCAAAATCCAGTTGTATTTTGAACTACTCCATTGAAGATAATTCAGATTCGACAAAATGTAAACTCTGTATGAAGACGTATTCAAGAAAGGGGGTACGACAACGTCGTTAAAAGATCTATGCCACTGAAAACCAACAATTAATAAAATTAGAAACTGAAAGGAAAAATACAGTACTGACTTCGGATCCTCTTCAGGATGCTAAAAACCAAATTTCCTTGAAAGAAACTTTGCTGGAGAATCTAAAATGGTGTACTTCTAATGCTAAATCTATGAACATTGGCAGAGTGATTTTCGAAATGATTACTTTACAAGATGTACCCTCCAATTTTGTGTATAGGATTTCCGCGCCTTATGCAGTTCACTGTGCCAAATTATCACTTAAGGGGAAGATATTTTTTCACTGTAAATATTTGTGGCCATTGATATGCAACATTAGCAAATAAAATCAAGGATTTGCTAACACAATTTGAAAGGATCTCATTTACAAGAGACATTTGGACCGAACCGAGCTTGAATCTGTCTTTATAGAGTCTGACAGCGCATGGCGTAAATTCATAAATAGAGGTTTCAAAAGGCTAAAAGTTATTTTAAAATGCCATATATTTGACGGAAGACATACAGGAGACCTAGTTCAAGAAAAAAATTAATAGTATGTTGATGGAATGGGGCATCATAAATGAAAAAATTCATTGTTTTGTATGCGATTCTGAATCTCGTATCATATATACGAGCAATGAAACTCGGCGACATACCTGATGTCAGTTGCACTGTACATCAGGTGTAACTATGTGTGCGAACACTGTTAGATTGTGATGAAGAAATTCAAGCCTTATTATCGAAATGCAAAAAAATCTCGACGCATTTTAACCATTCCCAAATAGCTCTGACAACTGCATAAAATACAAAAAGAAAAACTCTATCAAGAATGTTTGAGTGTAATACAGGAGTATAGTACTCGGTGAGTTGTATTAATTTGAGCATTTATTTTTACCTCGAGATTATTTCAAAGATCTCTTCACGATTATACAATAAATTCAAATCAAACCACTAAATCGATTTTATTAAAACTTGCTGTGGTATATGCAGATTGATTGTCATGAGTGTACTTAGTTTTTGTCATTCATTTAATTCGAGTTATACTTCAAGTTTATGGATTAATTTATTAACATTTTGTTTATTCCGATGTGACGTTTCGAACATTTTACAGCGATCGCGGTCACAAGTCGATTGAAGATATTATTTGTCTTTACATACATTTAAAAAAAATAATCTAACCTGAAAAAGCTTTTACATTATAAGCGTTAATTAGTTTAATGAATTTGTTACAGGCGGAATAGTACATTTTATGTTGGAAGGAATGATTAAAATGTAGGATTCTCTATGCATGTACGCATGTAAACACAATATCTCCAAGTTGTCCCCTGAAGAATGGCTGAAGTTTAAAAAAATAGTGGCTATACTTCAATCTTTTGAAGAAAATACCCGAAATATGAGTGAGAGTAACACCAGCATCTTATCAGTAATTCCACTTATATACATACTACAGCATACATTACACACTGAACACAGTAAACAAAACATAAATGAAAAATTTAAAGGTATAATAAAATATACCATCGACCAGTTAAATTCAAGATTTGGCGGCGACCTTCAATCAAACAATTTCTTTACAATTGCAACATATCTAGATCCTCGCTATAAAACGAAATTTTTTAATGAATGACTAAAGAGAAGATTGAAATTGATTAATTGATTGATGTTATTACTTGATGATGGAAATACATCTAAAAATGAGTCTGAAAATGTTGACTTTTCTGTAGAAAAACGGGCAAGAATGTAATTACCAGCAGAAGCTAGCCATAGTAATGTCCAAACAGTTTCGTCGAATATATTGTTAAGTAGCGATGAAGACGATGATAATACCACATCTGAATATAGTGTGGTTTTTGACAAATTTGTTGTAATGAAAAGTATACTAAACGAGTACAATAAAGAAAAACATATAAGTAATAATAATGATCCTTTATTGAGGTGGACAGTAGATGAAAATGCAAAATTCCAGCCCTTCAATCAATAGCCTGCCAATATTTGTCGTGTCCATCAGGCTCGGTAGCAAACAAACAACTTTTTAGAGGAGCTGGCCTAATCTACGACTCGTTAAGAAATAAATTGGACGGAGACAAAGCTTCGGTTCGTGAAGTATAATACACTACTTTTGGAGTCAATTCATTTGTTTCAAAGCTTTTGTTCATTTAATATAATAAAACGTTGGAATTCAATTCATTCAATTTAAATTCTTCTTCATTTGGAAACATGCCATTTTTTTCCTTGTTTGTATTTTATTTTATAATTAAAATGCGATTGAATAACGTTTTATTTGTCCTTAAATAAAAAATACTCCTCCTGTCACCACTTCCTACTCTGCCTCCGCCACCGGTTCCGACTCCGATAAATCAAATTTGAAAACTCGGACCCCGCCTTCAGTTCTAATATAATTACCTCCGTTACATCCCTGATTCAAACCATCGTACCTGACTTGCTCATGGATTCGCTCTTTCAACTCCTTTGAAGATTTTGGTCGTCATCCGCTCAAATATGGTTTACCAAACTTCTTCAGATAAACTTGGACTATTTCCCTTTGAAATTTCGAAAAAAATATGTCTTATCACAATCAGCTAGCTTTCTATAATGATTATGCATGCATCAGTTGACTGGCCCAATTGGGTTAACTGGGACGGAACTAATTATCATCAAAACTAGGCGATTATCATTCCAAAAGGTGATGGCTATTTGGGAAATAATATCTATGGCATAGTTAGTCCCTCTAGGAGATTTTTTACTTTCTTGATAGCGGAATGGACACTTTCCGATTCTGTTCGAATTGATGGTACCCAAGTAACCACTCATTTTTTCTTTCCATGAACTGACGAGTTTCAATCTTAAATAAACTGAAGTTATAATTTCACTTGAAAACTACATAAAAAAACAAATAAAAAAAAACCCAAGCAAAAATATTTTCATTCTTGAATTACATGGATCCTTATATAAGAGACTTTGACTTCAAGATACATGAAACGCTTTCAGTTAATAGTTTCATCGATCTAACGAGATACTACGATTTGTCCCATCATCTGAACATTCTTCACATCAACATACGAAGTATAGATAAGAATATCGATGAATTGAAGCTGCACCGCAAAAGTTTGGATTATGACTTTCATGTGATTGCCCTGACTGAAACATTTCGGGTAAGCGATCCTATGATATTTGGCATTTACATGGATCCTTATATAAGAGACTTTGACTTCAAGATACATGAAACGCTTTCAGTTGATAGTTTCATCGATCTAACGAGAAACTACGATTTGTCCCATCATCTGAACATTCTTCACATCAACATACGAAGTATAGATAAGAATATCGATGAATTGAAGCTGCACCGCAAAAGTTTGGATTATGACTTTCATGTGATTGCCCTGACTGAAACATTTCAGGTAAGCGATCCTATGATATTTGGCATTTCAGGGTATTCAACACTTTATAATGAAGGGAAATATAATAAGAATGAATGGCACATTATTTTTCGCATGAAGATCTGAATTTCGAACATACAATTGTATAACTATCTAGAAAAAATGCAAAAGCTGATAACCACATCATCACAGGGGATATCAATATTGACATTTTGGAAAGCAACAACTACTCAGAAGAATATCTAAACATAATGAATTCTTTCGGATTTTCGTCTTACATAAATAGGTATACGCGGCCGTCAAGTAAAACCTGTTTAGACCACTTTTTTGTGAGACTGAAGGGATCGTTGAAAATGGATTAAATTAGAGCATTTGTTGTTAGAACTGATGTCACCGACCACTCCCCAATTATTTTAGGCCTAAAATCTGATTCGCCACAAAAAATAAGCACGATTATAAAAAATAAGAGTTTATTGATTACGTTGGGTTAGGGAAGGATCTGAGTAGGATCGACTGGCGTTGCTTGTATGAAACTCAGAATGTGAATATATTTACTGAAAAATTCATTACAAAAATAACTGAGACAACTAAAAAAATACTATCACAAGAAAAATAAACTGTAAAACAAAAAGTAAAAAAGACTGGATGACTACTGGGCTTTTCATATCTGTGAACAGAAAAAATGAACTTTATAACGAAACTATGAAAAATCCACATAATCAGATACTTAAATTAGAATATATCAATTATATAAATCGGTTGACTAAACTTATAATAGCAACTTAAAAATTGCATCTCCACAATTATATGCAAAAACAAGCTTCTTCTACGAAAGCGCTATGGAGCTATGTGAATGATATATGCAACAATAACAATTCAAAATCACGGACAGCTGTTAAGCAGTTGGAAAAGAACGGACATATGCTAGAAAAAAAGGAAGAGATAGCTCAGGCATTCAACGACTATTTTAGTGGAGTTGGCCAAGAATATGCAGACAAAATTGAACAGCCTGATGAATACAAGGAGAATGATCGTTTCTTAGATGATACAATTTTTCTTCATGCAACAAATGAAATGAAAGTTAAGAAGATCATAGGAGAGCTTAAGGAAAGAAAAGCAGCAGGCTATGACGGAATTAAACCAGAGGTCTTCAGAAAAGTTATTAATGAAATATCAAACCTGATAACACACTTGATTAATCTTTGCTTCGAAACAGGTAAATTTATTGATAATTGGTATCATTAAACCTATCCACAAATCTGGTAGTAAAAGTAACATCGAAACCTATCGGCCTATATCGTTGATCTCGAACCTAGCTAAAATTATCGAAAAGGTTGTAAAATTGCGCATCATAAAAGTTTTGGTTAAACATAAAATAATTTCAGGAAACCAATACAACTTTATAGAAGGCAAATCAACAAAAGATGCCATTATAGAGCTTACATATGTAGACTCCTTGCGAAGTTCATCGCGGAAGATATTTGTCCCATCATATATATATATATATATATATATATATATATATATATATATATATATATATATATATATATATATATATATATATATATTTTATTCACTGCAATTTAGAAGGATTTTTATCAACTAAAGGTACACAAAAACAAGCCTTCACAAAACATATTTAAATATATTCACCCATATCATCTATTCGCCGCATGTTTGATGAGATATTGCTTTCTATTTATTTCAATGAGTTCTTTAATTTTTACTTTCAACAAATAATGAAGACACTTCCAAAGAAGTGTAAAACAACACTAAACATAAATGCACATTTGAGCATCTTTGCTATACAAATGTATTTGTAAATAATATATATCTCCGTTGGTTTGGAAATCCCGAAAAAAAGCACTAGACTGATGTATACAATAGAAACAATGGCCAATAAGAAGAAAACCTAAGAAAAAAACAACTGTTCCAAAGACATCAAATGGTTCTGGAATTTTAACTAGTTCTGCAAAAAGATCTTTAATTGATCAAATTGCCTGTGCCTAGAACAGGAATTGCATGCTGATATATTCAAGGCGTGATTTTGGATATCAATATCGGTAATTCTCCTTTGGCGGATTGTGTGATAATTTTAAATTTAGTTTGTTATGCAAGAACTTGTATAATCCACAATTTTTAATATTAGAAAGATCTCTTGGTTATAGCGTTATTGGGATAACGCCCATTTAGAATATACCTCAGACGATTTTAGCCTTCCACTTAAAAAACTTCCAACGTCTCTTTTATCAGGTATATATTAACAAGATCGTTAACCTCATCTTGTCTTATCATTTTGCCGAAACTCAAGTATATGAAATGTGCTAGCACTTCACTGAAGTTTGATATAATTTAAAATTTAATTAGTATATATTCAAAATACAAATAAACACTTTATTCTATCGTTTCCAAATATACTGCTGTAAAAATTGCGGAAACATAACTTCGAGAAAAGGAACTGGATTACTGGAAGATAAGCTTACACAATAATATTTTATATTGTAAACAGCAACACAATTTAATGTATCAAAAACAACCAGTTTTTATCAAAAATTGCCATGAAAATTAAATAAAATTACATATATCTCAGTTATATGAAAAAATATTTTACTCTCTTTTTTATAACATTAATAAGTGATGTGCGCTCCCTTAGCTGCAATAACAATTCTTCTTATTTTCGGCCTGCTAACATTCCGGTCACTCAGGTTACTTCTTACAAATCGTAAATGATGAAATACATTTAGTTATCAGCAAATTACCTACTGAATTTGTTTCTATTAATTCTATGTTAATCATATCTCTGAGTTATCTTGGAACAAGTATAAAGACAATAAGAAGCATGATTGTGATTGTTGTGACGAAATTACGCTACACTATGCCACTATAATAATAAATTTATTATAATCGGTAGTGCTAACCAAACGAACACTAGCATATTTTGGTTCACCCTGTTGGAACCGAAATATGCTAGTTTATGTTATTAGGTTCCATCTCTAGTCATGAAGTGTGGAGTCCTGAACGTATAACCATTGCAATTGGCTATGGCACCATCTTTGCAGTAGTAAGAATATAAGCAATGGTTTTATTTAAAGAGCTAAAATTAATTGATAGGGAGTTGGTGATTTACTGTCCTTATACCGCCTTTGCAGATTGTTGGTGCTCACTATGACATCTGGATCATAGTTCATTTTCTCGAACCGGGTCTAACTTTTGAAAGAAGTTAATTATCTTGCTCAAGGATAAGTTGTACGTATATTCTGGGGTAATCTTACCAAACACTTCGATTCTGATTCTACTCAGTGCTGGGAATACCAAAGTAATGTGCTTCATATCACTCGCTTCCAAGCTGAGTCTGCGTTCGTGTTCTTCAAACGCGACTATTTTAAACGCCTCAAAAAAGTCTAGGGAACACTTACCAATATATTTAAAATATGAATTTGATTATTCGAATTTATAGAAATCTTTCGGTTTTTGTTAGGATGTGTTGTATATAATGTATTCTCAAGAAAACAAAATAATATTTGACTTCTCCAAGGCACCTATTATAAAAAAAAACTTGAAATTTGAAAATGACGAAATTTGGTAAAACACAAAAAAATCCTGAACTAATATTTTCGAAACGATATGGAAGCACTTATATTTTTCAGTACCCAGAAGGTCCACCCCTGTTATTATTGACACTTTGGCATCGTCGCGGCATGCTCAATATTAAATTGTCTATTACATTTTGGCCTAAGTCATTCCAAGCCCCCTGAACTGCTAATCGAAGTTCCTGTTCATGATGGATGGCCACGGCAGAAGATCGATATCATTCTCTTCAAGAACGTTCAAGACAATTCTGGCACGATGAGGAGGGGCATTACCTTGTTGGAAGAGTGGATTTTGACCCATTGTTTAGAGATACGGTACCACTACAGGAAAAACTATCTCATTTGCGTAAGAATTTCCCGTGAGGTTGTTCTGTATGAAAACGAGGTCAGTTCTTCCACCAAGGCGTATGCCTCCCCAAAACATCACTGATCCGCCTGCCTGTCTAACAACTTCTCGAGCATGCTGCAGACGGTTTTGCTTTCCAGGTTCCCTCCATATTCGAATTCTTCGCGAATCGGGAGGATAACTAAATCTAGATTCATGAAGAGAACTGTGGCCCACCTCTCTTGATCCCAGTTTACGTGTTCTTGGCACCAAGCTAAACGAGCAGCGCGATTTCCATGGATCAGTTGTGGAACTCTTAAAGGAGGTCTGGAGTGGAGTTGACCTTCGTGCAGTCGATTTCTCACAGTTTGGTCGGAAATTTGTACATTATGAACTCGTGATAGTTCTTGAGCTAATTGAGAGGCTGTGGTAGTACGATCTCTTCTGGCTTGTAAAACCAAAAATCGGTCTTGGGCGACTGTAGTAATCCTGAAACGACCTGTATGGCGTTCTTCTACGCTACCTGTTTCATTGAAACGTGACTATAAACGGTTTATGACACTTGGGCTACTTCCCAGAACCCTTGATACTTCCCGTTGTGAGCTCCCAGCTTGGAGCATGCCAACGGCTCGTAACATCTCTTCTCTAGTCAAATGTCGTCTTTCCATGGTCGAATCACAAAGCTTGAATCTTTTATTTGTGCTTACAACAGAAACAAAGTGCCAAGTAACTTATTTCAAACACAGAATACATGAAATGGTTATAAAGCAGCGTCGCATCTACTGCATTTTTAGTTTTTTATAAAAAAAAGCTGAAATCTGTTGCGGCACTCTACATAATTTCCCTAGACTTTTTTGAGGTGTTTATGCATATATGCCTTCAACCTGTAGTTACCTGTAAGGGTACCGACTAGAGCTAGCATTTTTACCTTCTCCAGTGCTAGTAATAAAATATATTATGTTTCGATAATTCATCGATTGATGAACATTTTGGAATGTTTAAACCAAGGCGATTTTCCAAAGTGGATTATGTTCAACCATCGTTCTGTGCGTTATTGCCCGCTAAGTAGGTAATGTGAAGTGGGATGCCTCAACAAGTTTCTGATCCTGTCAGAGGTAGTGAGGCACTTATCTTGTCACTTGTTATCTTAATAGACCGAATAACCTGGCATCTAATCGAGGTTGAATCTTTCATCCACTCCAACTTCTTCCAGAGTAAATTACATACGATGTGAAGTACAGCAATTAGAATGCTTATTGCTGCTTGACTGTCACTAGGTATATTAATGTTTCTGTGGCGCCGTGGTTTCGCTGGTATCAAGTTCTACTAGGAATATGGTCGCATATAACCATAGGCTTTGTGATTTGCTGACTGCATTTGTAACATTGACTTTTGCTCCCAAATCTTCATCAGAACCGTCAGAAAAAAGGCTTAGATCGGCTTCCCATAGGGCACCAGCATGGTGGGCCCAATACTCTGTTTTGGGGACGAATAGTCAGAAGTGTGAGAGTATATCAACCAGCAGTTCTGCGCATTTGATCAGTATAGATATCGACAAGTATATTGCCTTTTGATGCAATCAATTTTGACTCGCTTATTAATAATAGTTGGAGGAGAGGAAGATCAAAAGTTAGTTTATGTAAGCCAATTGTTGATGACTCTTCCTATTTTACATTACAAAGCCTTGTGTTCTGTGGTCCGACCATAGTGTGTAGCGATCGCATCAGCTAGGTTTGACGCCCCACGTTTTTCCGAAAATGTGTTTTGAAGGATATTCTGGCTCTGTATTAAACTTCCTTCAAGTCGGTGTTTCACTTATAAATGATTGAAATTAGATATTCAGTTTCTCTCGAGACTCGATGGTCCCATCATGGATAATTGGTAGTTTCAATCAGTCTAGCTTTTTCATTCTGGTGGAGGAAAAAAAAACACTTTTTGCAGATGTACTGAAAGCTTTTGGACGATAATGTCATACTGGTCTTCTTTTTCGATCAAGTATATGAGTAAATTATATCCACGATAGGAAAAGTATTTGAATAAACTGTAGAGAAAAGTCTACTAAAGATGATCTTTTAGCCAAGTTACCATTATATCACTTGAAAACCCAAAGTTCCTACTCCAACTACCAGATGGCAGTTTTGCGCTTCTAATATCTGAAGCTAGACGATGATAGTATTATGGCTTAGTGTGCATTGTTAGCCCGAAAATACCATCGATAAATGTATGTGCACTTCCTAAATACTAAAATACACAAGGAGGATGCCGCTTCGGTCATTTAACCACGATCCCAAAAATAAAATGCTGGAATCTTGATACTCTGCCATCTTATAGATACAACATACAATAAATTTGCAGGAGAGAATGAAAGTAGTAAGTAAGTAAACATTTAGTTACTTCTCTCTAGTATGGCTATCTCCTTAGCCACAATGTAGTAATATAAAAAATGAAGAGATGTGAATATTTCCAAAACTCAAAAAATATGAATTTTGTTGATTACAAAATTTGCGCGATAAGGTCTAGGATAAAAAGTCCTTAAAAAAGAAGTATTATAACAATATAATGTTCTCTGTCGAGTTTCAGAAAAGTATCAAACCTTTTTCTAGTTTAAATATCGTTGAACTATGAAAAATCTTTGCAATTAAAGGTTCAGAAAATGCGTTAAATGATATATTACCTGTCATGTTTTTCGTAGTATATATGAATTAAAGTAAATAAAAAACACTTGTTCACGTCGCAGCTATTTGAAGAAAGATTAATTTTATCAGCTGAATTTACAGACTTCTTTATACTGATTATTTGCCAAAAATTCTGCCGAGATCTTATCTCCGGTCATTCAACTCTAATGATCCCTAGTGCCGTGAAATTTGTTACATTAATAATTTTGGAGATAAGGAAATTTGCCAATATATTTGGAGTGTACTAATCTACGAGTCGTAACCATCTGAATTGGTTTGATAAAAAACATATGGTTTCATTTTAATTGAGACAAATATTGCTAACAGAATTATGTCAAATTGAAAAAAAACTTTCGAATAGGTCAATTTTTCTACCTTCTGACAGAATTTATTTGTTTTCTATTGACATCTGTAAAAATTCTGTACAAGTGATAATACAGGATGACCAATATTCATGTGTCCAAACGTCGCCAAAATCAAAATGGACCACGGAATAGATCAAATCATAGATACTTCCGTGAAAATTTAAAATTATATATATATATATATATATATATATATATATATATATATATATATATATATATATATATATATATATATATATATATATATATATACACTGAACTTTGATCTTGAAGGAAACATCTTCATTTCTCCATATTCGAATTCTTCCCGAATCGGGAGAATAACTAAATCTAGATTCATGAAGAGAACTGTGGCCCACTTCTCTTGATCCCAGTTTACGTAAACGAGCAGCGCGATTTCCATGGGTCAGTTGTGGAATTCTTAAAGGACGTCTGGAGTGGAGTTGACCTTCGTGCAGTCGATTTCTCACAGTTTGGTCGGAAATTTGTTTCATTGAAACGCGACCATTAACGGTTTATGACACTTGGACTTCCCAGAACCCTGGATACTTTTCGTTGTGAGCTCCCAGCTTGGAGCATGCCAACGGCTCGTAACATCTCTTCTCTAGTCAAATGTCGTCTTTCCATGGTCGAATCACAAAACTTGAATCTTTTATTTGTGCTTACAACAGAAACAAAGTGCCGACTAATAATAACGATTTCAAACACTGAATACATAATATTTCTAATAACAAATACCTAGGGAACTTCGTTTTAAAATAAAATATGATAGCTAGGTCTAGGTGCAATAGAAAAATAAAAGATAGCTATTGTAGTAGCGATATTTTCCGAGATTTTGCTGTTGCAAATTCATTAATTACATCGTTAAAATTTATACCGTCAAAAATTTCTTGTTCAATTGCTAATATTGTTAGCCCAGACAACCTTTCTTGAATCATTGTCGATCTTAAATAATTTTTAATGATTTTTAACTTTAAATAAGATCGCTCGCCAAAATCTACAGATACAGGCAATGTCAAAAGAATTCTTAGTGAAATGCTTACGTTTGGAAAGGTGGAGATTAAATTGTTTTCAAATATATTTTCTAAAATACTTAAGGGGTCAGTATCATCAGGAAATGAAAACAACTTTAACGCTTTAATTTCGTTAAACAGATCATCGGAGTCTATATCCTTAGTATCCTGATCTGTCAGTCGCTCTTCAAGAATAGAACAATGTTTTAACAGATCGCTGTCACTCAATTTGAATATGTCGCTAAAAAATCCGAAAATATTATCATGCTCATTTAATAAGTCAAACCGTTTTTTTAGTGAGCTTATAGTTTGATCTATAATTTTTGAGAAAAAACTAATTTTAAAGGCGGTTTTTGGATCATGAGGGGTCTCATCTCGGTGTTCATAGTCAAACAGTTTTGGTTTACATTTCCTCCTAACCTTTGGTAATGGTGGAAAATCTTCTTCAATTTCGAGAGAGGATGCTACTTCTTTCGCTTGCACAAGAATTTCTTGAAATGATTGGTCAGATCTATATTGCTGGAAGTGATCAACTAAATTTTTTAGGTAGATTTGGCATACCTTAATATTAATTGTAGCACTTTGCTATAAAATGTCATGCCAAATAATAATTCCACAAATGAATTGAAAATTTTGTACAGACGGTAAGAGGGAACTCGCTTTATATCTTGCATCAACGTGAAAGGAATTATCTGCAGCGACTTCTGGAAGAGTTTCGCAAACCTTAATTAAATAAACTTTAAGGGGCTTTATTGCGTCAATTCTGGTGGACCATCTTGTGTCACTTAGAGGCTTCAAACTTAACCCGGGGACATTTTTTCTCAAAACATACCACCTTTTTGGGAATGACGAAAAAAATTATATAACTCTTGCACAAGATTAAAAAAAGTTTATTGTAACACCTGATATCTTAGAAACGACATTTACTGTTAAGTTCAAAGTATGAGCCGCACGAGGTACAAAAAGGGCTTTCGGATTCACAGCAAGAATGCGTTTTTGAAGCCCAACATGTTTTCCCTTCATATTTGTCCCATTATCATAACCTTGTGCCCTAATGTTATTTAATTCTAAATTTAATTTTTTTTAATTTTCTATCATAAATGTATATATCCCTTCTCCTATAGAGTCCAGTATTGGATTAAACGCAATAAAACTTTCCTTAACTTCAACCTGTTTTTGAAGTGGTGTTAAGGACAACATACCTCAGAACAAGACTAATTTGCTCAGTATGACTAGTATCTGGTGTACAATCTAATATTATTGAAAAATATTGTGAACAATAATTCGATTATTTCATTCTGTATTTGCACACCTAAATAATGAGTCACCACCAGATTTTTTTTGGGAGTTATACACTCGGCTAACGTGCTGTCTCGTCACTGAATCAAAAGAGGCAATCATCTTAACAGCTTTTAGAAAATTTCCATTATCATGTTCGAAAAGCAATTGAGAAGAACCTTGAAATGCCAAGCATTGTGTAGATAAATACTTAACAATCGCAATGATTCTTTCCAACAGGTCTCGCCAATATTTTCTTTCCGTTTCTAAAATCCGCAGATGATGAGCATTAACAGTCATAGATGTCTCCAACATTTTTTTAAAATTTACCCAAGTGTTTATATAACTGTTATGAAAAATTGACGTTTCGTGTCTCTTAATTAGCAAAGACAAGTGTTGCCAATCAGATACTCAATTTGTATCACAAAAATCGTTAGGAGTTTTACATTTACAAAACAACTTACAACAAAAACTAAATAGAGAATCTTTAGGAATAAAGTAAATAAGCCAAGCCCTTTCGACTTTTCCTCCATTTGCTAGATTCCTTTCAAAGTATTTGCACGAAAACTTTCTCTTATCTTTATTACTAAGAAAGCTAAAACTGATGTCTATCAAGGGCGGACTACGTTTAACCAATATTCTAGCCATTTCATTGGTGATTCTTTCGGGCCACAAACCGGGGTCGGATGGAATTATATCGATACTAGCCTCATTACAGCCTTCATCAAAAGTGTCACTTGCAGCAGGTATTTCAGTAGCTGACATTACCGAACTTTTTACACAAGCTGAAGTGGATTGTTCAAATGCTGTAGACGAGGATGGTGTCATCGCTTCATCGGGCTCTGCATCAGTAGAAGCTGTTTTGCTGCTACAACCGCTGTTGCAGGACCTGATGTTGCTGTTGAAATTTCAGATGGTCCACTCACGGTTATTGATATTACGGATTTAGAATCTTGAGATTCGGACGATTCGGTCGCACCAACATCGATAGTCTCCGTGGAATCTCGATTATTTTGCAAAAAATGCATTAAAGATCCAACCATTTTCCCCTTTCTTGTAGTCTCAGTTTCATTTGCTCGCGAAATTTCGCAAATGAAGGCCTCTTTCTTTTATCCTGAAAGAACAGATAAATAATTAGTAATTAGGAAATATTCTCAAACAGTTGACAAAGTAGCTAATAGTTTTTAACCCTTTATAGGGCAGATTATTATTAAGTAAGATATGGCCGATTAAAGTTTGCATATTTGAGAAAAATGCAATTTGTTCGAGCCCTTTCAGCTTAAATTCTTTCAAAAATAAAGGCAAAAAATATATTAAACTAATTTGATCTTATAGCCCTTAAAAAACCCTACAAAATGGTTTTGTAAAAAGATCAATAGCATAAAAACTAAGCCAGTTATGGATAAAACCAGTTACTTTTTTAAACTCGTACATGACATTTCGATTAATAAAAGATATTTGGCAAAAAAATTAATTATTACTAGTATCCTATAAAGGGTTAATGCTGATAGTATAAAGTAGGGAACACTTACCATTTTATAAAAAATCAAGCCGTTGAAATTGCAGTCAGCAGGTATTCGGCACTTAATTAAAAAAAAGTAGTAAACAAAATATTACACAACACAACACCACACTTGACAAAATAAAAATAACTTTATATGTAAAAATTAATAGGATTGCTTGCTTGCTTGTTGCACGGTCCAGTGAACTAACTGATTTAAAAACGCCTGTGGCGATGCATCGCTTTTAAAGCGCTCCAGGCGTTATTCATGTCTGAACAGGAAAAATCAAGAAACTGCCTCCTGACATGTTCTCGCAACATAAAAATCGGCAGTAACTGGATGATATAGTAATAAAATTTCGTGTGTATTTATACCTAATCCTATTTAATTTCTCAACTTTTATTTTAATATTTTTTTTGGACCCTGGATTTTGGCGCCCGTGTGCATTGCACACTTTGCACATATGGTTGCGGGGGCCTTGCCAATACAGCTTGGCTATAATGCGGATATCGCGCCCATCCAATCCCAGATCTTTTAGTATGTCAACTAGCTTATATTTCACTGTGTCGAAAGACTCTTCTTAATCAAGAAAACTGGCGAACACCTCGACATTAACATCACGACAACGCTGTACCAAAACTTGGATACTGAAAAGTGCTTCTATTGTTCCGAAGCCGCCCCGAAACCCAAATTGAGAAGCGGTGAGGGTTTCTTCTTATTTGGGTTATATTCTAAGGTGTATTATCTTCAGGAATATCTTTAGTACGTGACTCATTAAGCTAATGCTACAGTAGTCTTTGCAGTACTTTGCACTGGGTTTCTTGGGTAGGGTAACCAAAGTTAATTTTAACCAATCTCTGGGTGTTATTCCTGTTCTATAAATATTATTTAATAAATCCACCAGTACGGAAAGGGAGTTGTCTTCATTAATTACTTTTAGAACATCTACGTAAATTCCATCTGGTCCAGGTGACTTGCCGCTTTCTCCTACTGCAATAGCATGTTTTACTTCAGCTTTTGTTATATCCATCCCATGGTTTAAATTGATGTAATGCGATGCAGTTCTATCGTCATTAAAAAAGATTCTGAATATACTGACTCCACTCTTTCAGTCTATCTTCTGTTGATGTAAGAATATTGTCGCTTTTATCCAATAGTAAATTACTTTTGTGTTTATAGTTATATAGAAATCTAACCTGCCGTTTCTTTTACTTTTTTATGCAAATTGAAAGTGTCGTGTTTTGCATCTAATACCTCATTCCATCGCATCGTTCAGAGAGCCCGTTTTCCTTTGCTGTTCTCATTTTATAACGAATAGACTTCTGGACTTCCGAATAATTTTGTGGACACTTACTTTTAAAAGTTCTTCTCAAATCCATTAATTTCAGTATATCATCGGTCATCCAAGGTTGCCTCTTTTTCGTTGTATTTTGTGCTAGATGTTTATCTCCAACCTGCCTTACAGCTGTTTTAAATCGTTGCCATGTGTGTTCTACATGTTGTTCACCTTCAACCTGTTGGCGCGTGCAAATTTGTGTATCAATGCAGAGGGCGAATACATTGATCAATAAAAAAGATTTGTATCAAAATTAGTATTGGTTGTTTTTATTTTCAAGAAGGTCGGTTACTTTTGGAATGGAAGGTGTATGACAAAATACAGTTTTTGGGTTAATCAATCAAATTATGACAATTTTAAGGGATTTGATTTTTTTCAATTTTTGGTATGCAATTTTTTTCTCGTTTGGGAAAGGAATACTGAAATACTGACTGACGTTTCTGCAGAATATGTTTCGGTAATTCTTGCACTCAATATGATGAAACGCGGTTGTACCACAAATCTTCGATGCAGTGCACAAAATGATACACGATGATCGCCATGTGACTTACCGTGAGATTGAGACAATCCTAATAGTCCAGTCAAAATGGACAAAAAAAGTCATAAGTTAGCCAAAATTCGCATAGAGCTGAAATTTTGCAGAGACGTTAAATACATCATTATAAATGAAATGTCAAAAATCCCCTTCGATCCTACTTCGGCAAAAAATTTTATTGAAGGTCAAACATGCAAAATTTAGGTTTTTTCCATTTTTCTCCAAAATGGTAAGTTTTATCGTAAAAATAAATCAGACAAAAATTGTAGATCATATTATTCTCTACAAAAATGGTTCAGTCACTTTTTCTCTTACAACTCACCATTCGTGAGATATCGCGGTTTTAACTATTAGAAAATTCATATTTTACATAATATGCACTTCAATGCAGCCTGTACACGTCCCGGACGTTCAATACAAATGAAAATAAGAAACTATTGGTTTGTGTTTGTTTGTTTGTTTTTCCTTTAACGTGCTCTATTTCTGCCTTTCGGCTAATGACACGCCGGGGAATTCTGTCACCTCACTAACCCGGGGAATTTTGCCGAACCCCTCTCGTGTCGAGGGAAGGGATCTTTAATGTCCAACACATCTCTGCTGGACAGGGACCGACATCTTTATATCTCCTCCGAAAGATGGACACTCAAGCGATTCCCAGAATCCGAAAAATCGCACCGACTTTGTGGGGATTGAACCCAGGTAACTCTGCGTAGGAGACGAGCATCATATCCCATACGCCACCGAGCCGGCCATTGGTTTGTGTTACTTACACAATAAAACTTGTATAAATTGAATGAGTATTTTAATATAAGATACTATACTGTTAGTCCCTAATTCCCTTCGGCGGTAACCTTGAGCAACATCTGCTAGCTACGTCATTGTCCGAGTGTGAAGGGTCGTATACCTGCCTATTTTTGAAGGAAGTAAAGGAAATATCTTAGTATATACTGTTAGTTTCGAAAATTACTTTGCAGTGAGCAGACGCGCTTATTTGTAATATTTTTCATTTTAATTTGTTCTGTTAAATAATTTTAACAAGATGTCAGAAGTTTGTTTTATTTGTGATAAACCTTTGAGAGGAAGTGAAGTTGTTGTTGTTGATCGTGGAATAAAGACTTTGATTGATGCAAGTGTTGAAAGAAATGATATGTTTTTTGAAAAATTGAAAGACAAGCAATCTGTGACAGTCCACGTGCATTGTCGTAAAATGTACACTCGAAAGAGTAGTATTGTTGCAGCTAAAAGACAGCGTGAGATAGAACAATGTAGTACATCCTCGTCGGACTACAAAAAACATCATCATCTGTTGATATCGTTTTTGATCGATCTATGAAAGTTCCAACAAACCAACAATTATTTCTTGCAAATACTCACAATAAGTCTCGCTTCATTTCAATGTTATGTGAAGAATTTACAGATGCTGGTATTCCAATAAAACAAGCTGATAATGATGCTGATGTCCTTATAATTGAAACAGCAATACAACAATGGAAAAGTTCAAACACAACAGTCGTTGTTGGAGAAGATGTTGATTTGTTGATATAACTGACTGCACGGACTCCAAATGATAAAATTATTTACTTTTCGAAACCTGGGAAAGCTCAAGTACAATCAACAATATATTCATCACAAAGTCTGACTGCATATCCGAAATGTCAAGCTCATATTTTATTTTTACGTGCAATAACTGGTTGCGATACTACATCAGCAATTTTTAAAAGAGGTAAAATAGCAGTATTTAAATTGTTTGAAAAACGTAATGATTTAATTGATTGCGCAGAAGTATTTACAAAGATTGGTTCTTCTCCACACGACATCGTTACCAATGGAATTCGTTTCCTTCTTGCAACGTATGGTGCTCCAAAAAAAATTGATTCCATAGACAAACATAGATATTTGAGGTTTGTAAAATCTGCTTGGAACAATAAAACAGTACAGTTGTCTTGTCTGCCTCCAACATCTGCTTCTGCCTTTCAACACTTGTATCGTGTGTATTATCAAGTTCAAGTGTGGCTAGGCAATGAGTTGGACCCAGAAGAATGGGGTTGGAAATTAACAGACAATTATTTGGAGCCAATTCAAACTCTACTCCCGCCTGCTCCAGAAAAACTGCTTAATACTATTTTTTGTAACTGCAAGACGGATTGTAGTAAGAATTGTGGCTGTCGAAAAGCCAGTATGCATCAACTGTCAGGGTCAGACTTGCTCCAATATTGAAGAAAATATGACAGATGAAAATATTTATGATATTAATGAAGAGACAGTTGAAGCATCCCTTTTCTTAGAACAGCGAATAGAAATTCTACAAGAAGAAAATGAAGACGAAGAAATAATTGTCGACGTAGAATTAGACAGTTATCTAATATAATAATATTCAGAAAAAAAAACCTATTCCACTTTAATTATTAGCAATATTACCATTCTTTCAATCAATAGGATATGATCTGATCGAGCTTTTTTTATTACAATAGATCGTGGAGTATACCTACTGGGGAAACCACGTTAAAAAAAATGCGCCAAGTACATTACCTCTTAGGTGGTACGGAAACGTGTGCATATTATGTAAAATATGAATTTTCTAATAGTTAAAACCGCGATATCTCACGAATGGTGAGTTGTAAGAGAAAAAGTGACTGAACCATTTTTGTAGAGAATAATATGATCTACAATTTTTGTCTGATTTATTTTTACGATAAAACTTACCGTTTTGGAGAAAAATGGAAAAAACCTAAATTTTGCATGTTTGACCTTCAATAAAATTTTTTGCATTTCATTTATAATGATGTATTTAACATCTCTGCAAATTTTCAGCTTTATGCGAATTTTGGCTAGGTCAAATGTCTATTTTGACTGGACTATAAACATTAGTTCTATCAGCGTACATTCAATATTGCATGAAGATGTGGCTGTCAAAAACATCTGTTCGCGTTAGATCCCACACAACTAAACAATCGCTCAAAAGAAGGCTCGTGTCGTTTGGTGCAAAGAAATGTTGAAAAATTCGACCGCGATGCTTCAAAAGACGTTTATAAAATCATTGAAGGTGACGAATCTTGGATATATGCGTACAAGACCGAAACTAAAAAACAATCGACAGTATGGGTTTTTCAAGACGAACCAAACCCAATAAAAGTTGCACGAAGTACTTCGAAGTAAGTGGTCGCAAGCTCATACAAATCAGCGCATACGATGAAGTATTTGAACATACTTCTTCTTCTTCTTCTTCCTTCCTAATGCTACCTGTCCAATCTTCAAAACCTTTCCTTGGCATTCTTAAGTTATCACTCCATCTTTTACAAGATCTTCCTGGACTTCGGCGACCCAACGGAGATTTATCCTTTGCTAATATGGGTATCCCACTCGCTTCCTCTCAAGTATCCAATTATATTATGTTCCACATTTTCTGCGAATGTTCTCACTCCTTTCTCTGTCCCATAAAGTTTTTCTTCCAACCATCCTAAAAACACTAATTTCTGCTGTCTCCATCATTCGCTTCGTAGTTGTTGTATCAGGTTTGGTTTCTGCAGTATATGACATCGGCCTAATAGCAGTTTTATAAATTCTCGATTTAGTTTCGATGTTTATATGTTTATTGTACCATATTGTGGTGTTAAGGCATCCAGCCACTCTTGACGCTTTCAAAGTTTGATCCCTTACTTCCTGTTCCACATTTCCAAAACCTGACAATTCGATTCCCAAATATTGGAATTTGATGACCTGCTCAATTACCGTACCATCCAGCTCCAGCTTGCATCTTAAAGGTGTTTTCGATGTTATCATCCATTTGGTTTTGGTTGCGGAGATTATCATATTGAAAGTTTTTGCAGTTTGATTAAACGCATGTAGTAGACGTTGTAAGTCGTCTTCCGATTCCGCTATCAGGGCTGCATCGTCGGCACAGCATACAATATTGATCTCTTCACCTCCCATTTCATATCCTCTAAGTGGTTTTATCTTCTTTATTATCGTATACATGACAATATTGAAGAGAAGAGAGCTCAATAAACCTCCTTGTCGAAAGCCACTTTCCACCGTGATCAAACCTAATAGTTCTCCATTTATTTTCGGGATCGTTTTGTTATTCTTATATATGCCTTCTATAGTCTTTATTAGATTATGTGATATTCCTAAGTTGTAAAGTAATGTTATGATGTCTCTTAGCAGAATGCGGTCAAATGCTTTCAATAAATCTATAAAGCATAGAAAAGCTGGTTTATTTCACTCAATGGACTTCTCTGTTATTTACCTTAACACAAAAAATGCGTCTGTACATGACCTTCCGGATTCCCTGAAAGATTTTATCAGTTATTGCATCAAAATGATGGTTGAACTGCTCTACTCCTATTTTGGTTAACGATTTCACATTATTGGTGTTGGTTTGCTGATTCACTAACTTCCAGGTCGATCTCGCTTTATAATCTCAGCCCGGTAAATGAACCTCAGTCCACTACGCAAAGATCTCAACTCTGCTGACCCATACCTGTCATACATTTCGGACACCAGGTTCAGATGTTTTCTTATTAGAGGCAGATCCTTCGAATACCACCCGCTTCCAGTGCCGCATACTCCACGTCTCACAAGTCTCTCAGGAAAAGAAGTGGCAATTGCATCGACAAAATTCTGGTGAAAAACACTGAAAGCCTTGTTACAATCAACATTCTGATCCCAAACAAAGAACCAATCCAATTGCTCAAAGATACGATGCAAACTATTAAAGCTCCACTGCGCGAGTGGCCTCGGTTTCACAGGAGCTGATGCCGGGACACCTCCTGTTGATTGAGCGTCATGGTCTGAGAACTCAATCCTTACAACCTTGGCACATCCATCGCACTCGGAAAAATTCGAAAAAACATTATCAAGACAGTTGCCCTCACGTGTGGGCTCATGGATCCCCTGATTAAGATCAAAGTCGCAGAAAAAGTGGACCTGTTGTCATCGGAATTAAATCTAATATTGAAGTCACCACAAACAATTAACTTACTAGAAAACTTCACAAGTATCAAGAACATTTTCAATAGTATCGAGAAAAATATCAAAGTTTCCTGTAGGAGGCCTATAAATACAAATTATGGATATATTAGAATACTCGAGACGCAATGCAGAGATTTCACAATGGCCCTCAATAGACTGGTTACTAATGTCACTCAAACAAACACACTCAGAGTGTCTGGTGAGTATCATTGAGCTCCTATGCGAAGATTCTGATCTTGCGAAACACGAACCAACAGACCAGTTAGGCAGAGAAAAACTTGACATTTCCAGACTGTTCAACCAATGCTCCGATACGCACAGAACATCAATATCCATGCCCAAGTCAGTAATGAATGCCTCAATCAAGTTGTATTTATTTCTAACACTCTGTGTATTCATGTGTAGTAGAGCAAATTTGCTCACCTTATCAGAAGTAGATTTACTTTCACATCTGCTGCCATTCAGACACTCTGTGAAGCCTTCGTCTCTCTCCTTATAAAAAATTGTTTAACCAACGCTTCTTCAGGCCAACATTCACTATTTTTGGCCTTTTCAGAATTTTTTTCTATTATATCAACTCTAAATGAAGTATAACTATTAGGAAATTTGGATGGAAGGCTGGTGCACTCTGCCTCTGGAAAATTCACCTTTACTAGTGAAGTCCCCCAGTGACATGTTCGGTTCCATTCGCGATACAAATAGCGATAACTTTTTGTTTGTAGCTTTGAGAGTGCTTGTTTGCGATGCACCTGTAATTGACCATTCTCGACTAGAGATATTACCTTCTTCTATTGCACCTGTACAGGTACGGGAAAAGCGATTAGCAAGTGAACTTGATGCTCTTACAATGGAGTGCGTGAAAATGACAGTTAAAAATTCTAAATGGAGTGCGTGAAAATGACACTTAAAAATTCTAACACGCGGGAGACATACCCAGTAAACCTATATCGGGTACGCTGAATCCAGTGGTAACCACCGTTTTTGAAAGTTAGATCTTGTTTAGGAGATATTCGCCTTTGAAGTTAGCTGGTTTTAGTAGGGTTCGTCGCTTATGACTTCAGTACATTATATGCTTGTAATTCCAAAACCGTTCGGAATATCGCTTTACTGTCTTCGGAAAAGTTTTAGCTATTGTCATGGCCAACAACTTTTCTGAATATACCAACATGAAAAACCTCATTCAAACACCGTTTCTTAACAAAATGTTCCACAAACTCCATTTCTTTGCCATTTTTTCGTTAATTTTCGTCTAATAGAAAAATCAAGGGAATTTCGCTTTAAAATCTTAAAATAAGAAAAGAAAACACATTTCCCATAGTTAAATCAAAAATTTAAACGCATAATCATGATTTTAACTCAAATTTCTCACAGATGTCACTGTTTATACGTATTTATAAGTATTGTCACTGATGTTACTACGTATTTTACTAAGTATTTGTGTGCCATTTTCATAGTCTTAGTTCTGATATTTCTTAATTTGACATTTCTTGTTGAAGTTTCTTTGTTTACACAAGTTATATATTTGGTAAAAATATCAAAAATGAATTCGTGCAGTAAATTTAATAAATTTTGCTACATTTGTGGAAAGTTTACTATAATGACAAGCAAGCGTTCAATTTCTTAAGAAATTGCTGAATCGTACACACAATATTTCAACCAAACTTTAATCAAAGATGTGAACTGGGCTCCAAAAATCGTTTGTACTGGTTGTGTCATAAGATTGAGTGGATGGAAAAAAGGTAAAATGAAATGATTTATCATTTATTTCAAAATTATATCAATTGAAGCAATTTTTATTACAGGTGAATTCCAATCTATGCCTTTTGGCATTCCAGTAATTTGGACAAATCCTCAAGAACATAATCCAGATGACTGTTTTGCTTGTATTAATGAAATTGTCGGATTGAACAGAGCTAAAAAACGTAAAGTTGAACTCAGAGGAACTCGGTTTGTTCAGTTGCCGTTACCACATTCGGAATCCATTCCAATACCGAAAAGACCCAGTCCGACAGGAGAGTACATTCCATCTACTTTTGATATTATTGGCGAAACGTCTGCATCGGTTTATGTACCATCAAATGTATCTCGACAATGTAATCATGCCGAATTTTCTCAAAAAGATCTGGATAAAATTATTCGTCGATTGAAATTATCGCAGCGTCAGTCCATTATTTTGACTCAGGAATTGAAAAAAAAGAATGTCTTAGCACCTGATGTGAAAGTATATGAAGCAATCGGCCGTCATAGACAGCTCACTGCTTTATTCAAATCCATCGAAGACAATTCATTCGCCTACTGCACTGATATCAAGGAATTGGTATTAAAAATGCACCATGAGTATAAACCAGAAGACTGGCGTCTTTTCATCGATTCGTCCAAAAGTAGTCTCAAGGCGGTTTTGCTTCATGTCACAAACTCAAAAAACAGTGTCCCGATTGCCATCAGCACAAAAACGAAAGAAAATTACGAATCATTGAAAAAAACCCTTGATTTGGTGAAATATGAAGACCATCGTTGGAAGATTTGTGCAGATTTGAAGGTGATAACTCTTTTGAGAGGAATGCAGACGGGATATACGAAAAACATGTGTTTTATATCTTTATGGTATACTAGATATGCCGGCGACTAATATACCAATAAAAGCTGGCCTATGAGACAAGGGTTCAGATTGCGTCGAGAAAACGTTGTTGAAATTCCACTTGTGCCAATCGAAAAAGTGTTGCTTCCACCTCTGCATATCAAGCTTGGGATTGTTGAAAATTTCATCAAAGCCCTAGATCCTTAAGGCAATGCATTCAATGAGTTGAAGCGAATTTTCCCAAGATTGAGTGGAATGAAAATAAAAGAAAGTTTGTGTGAAATTATATACGTACCAATCAACCTAACTTATTCAATATTTAACACATAGTTTTTCGAATTATTTTGTTACAGGCATACTCAATGGACCTGATTTCGACGCTTGATGAGAGACCAACAATTTAAAAACAGTTTGTCGAATTTGCAGCTCGTTGCTTGGGATTGCGTCAAAGGAGTCATCGAAAATGTACTTGGAATTCATCGTGACGAAAACTGGCGCATACACGTTGAAAATATGCTCGTTGCTTTCCGTAACATCAATGTCTCTGAAAATTCAGTTTTTACATTATCATGCAGACAAGTTTGCCGAACAATCATCATGTGAATCAGATGAGCATGGTGAACGGTTTGATCAGGTGACGGCTAGGCTTGAGCACTGGTATAGTGGAAAAAAACTTGATTCTCTATTAGGAGACATTTGCTGGAATTCACAGCAAGATGAAGATGGAGAAGAAGAAGAATGAACATGAATTTATATGTTTGATTGTTGAAAATTGTTGGAATTGGAATAAAAATTTGAGTTAAAATCATGATTGTGCGTTTAAATTTTTTGATTTAACTATAGGAAATGTGTTGTCTCTTCTTATTTCGAGATTTTACAGCAAAATTTCCTTGATTTCTCTATTATTTAGACGAAAATCAACGAAAAAATGGCAAAGAAATGGAGTTTTTTGGACATTTTGTTAAGAAACGGTGTTTGAATGAGGTTTTTCATGTTAGTATATTCAGAAAAGTTGTTGGCCATGACAATAGCTAAAACTTTGCCGAAGACAGTAAAGCGATATTCCGAACGGTTTGGGAATTACAAGCATATAATGTACTGAAGTCATAAGCGACGAACCCTACTGAAATCAGCTAACTTCAAAGGCGAATATCTCCTAAATAAGAGCTAACTTTCAAAAACGGTGGTTACCACTGGATTCAGCGTACCCGATATAGGTTTACTAGGTATGTCTCCCGCGTGTTATAATTTTGAACTAGCACAGTGTTTTTATCAAGCTTTTAAGCATTCTGATGTAAAGTCAAGCTTTTGGGTTGCAAAATCAAGTTGTCAAACCTTTGATTTTCAAGAGCTTGAATTTCAGTCAAGTCAAGCTATACGAAAAATTCTCAAGGTCTTTGATTCGATGAAATTCTATCTAGCTGCATCAAGCCATTTTCGAATTATGGTTCACGGCGGGTTTTTGGGATGAGAAGTTCAAAATTATTGACGATTTTGACGTATTTTCTAGATGGCGCACCAGTTGACCTGCAAGACTCATTCAAACCGTCAAAACATTTTTGTGCCGCAGTGTATGTTATTTTGGAAACGTATTTAAAAGTGAAGGTGCAAGCAAATTGCCATGCTGCAGAGTTTCCGAAAATATTTCTTGATTTTTTTCAATTTTGTGGGCTATTCAATTGTCTCTAGATAATGTACATCACAAATTTAGATAGGATTAAAACGATTATTTCTTGCCATTTTGGCAAAAAATGTTACCATTTCATTCTACGTCGAAGTGAAATTTCAAATATCTACATTGTCGTTTTACTTTTTACACAATTTATGAAATTATGTGACCTCGTCTCTGATTTTATTGTTCATTGAACTTTTGAGCAATAAATTGGTTAAGGATTTCAGCACGGTGCTGAACTTCACATTTTATGTCACTCGTTCCAGTTTACCCACATATTTGGCCATACAAATCACCTTGAAATTTGTAACAGGTAGGATATTTAGTTTCAATTTCATTTGCTTATATTTCCGTTTCTGTCGGTAATTAGTTGGTGACTAAGAGAACGTCGTTGACTGGATTTATATTTGATATACAGGGTAGTTCATCGGAAAATGTTTGCAGAGATCTTTTGTTATTCAAAAAAAAAAATCTAGAATCGAAGTATTTTAATGCGTGAGCATAAACTTAACACCGTTTATCCCAATATTTTGATTGGGCATGAAACTTTGACCGAAATCAAAAAAGTGTTCATTCTTCATTCAACACGAAGAAAACTTCACTTCCCTAAGATTCAATGAATGGATATGTACTAAATATATACATAGATAGCTCAATTTAGAAGAACCATTTGTCGTGCACATATTAATTAGGGATGTTAGGGAGCTCCGTAACCATAACCGAAACTATCGGATATCCGATATAAAAAATCATCTGTAACCGTAACCGAATCCGAAATAAAAATTTCGGATAATATCGGATTGGGGCGGAGCCTAATTGAGACACATTATGACAAGCTTTTTTGATCGGCCGGCCGCTGCCAGTACCACAGAACAGACCCTAATAAGAAGGTCGACTTACCGACCTAAACATTCAACAGCCCCTCATGACCTATCTATCTAGTACTTCCATAATAGATATAGATGGCACTAATTTAACTACGTCAAGTGTCAAACTCTGTCGATCAAACTTCAATCGCCAATAAATAAATTGTCAAATGTCTGTCAATGTCAAAATTTTCAGTTTCCCTCTAAACCCTTTTATTTTTGCGGTTTGTGCTTCCAAAATCATTTTATTTTCAGGTGTTTCCGTTGCTGGTGTCTTGGACTCAAGTTTAGTAATTCTCTTGAAAATTGATGGTAAGTAAATTGAATTTGTGAAGTTTTAGCCGATATTTTGTGCAACTTGAGCTTTGTTTGATTCTACGGTACCTAAATTGGATTATATCCAATTCTTATCGGTTTTCTTCTTAATTTTGAGGTTCACCCCTTTGGCTTGCGGCGGGAAAGGAGTATACCATACAAGAGGACCCCTGTGAATGGCGAGGAAATAAAAGTAGCCGAGGAAGCCTTTTTTCGAGCTCTGAAAAGATAAGTTAATTTGAATTATATAAATTTTCTTGTGGTTCTCAACTTTCGAATTTGTCAGGATTACTTCGTTAGGGGGCGAAGTGCCCCAACAACAACACACTTTAATAACATTCAAGGAATTTTGTGATAATAAGTCTAAGTTAACGTATCCTTCAGTAAAAGTTTCTCAATTTTTAGAAGACATTCACAATAAACTTTACTTTTTCCTGAATAGTCAGGGGCATCAGGAAAATCTTGCTTTCAGATTCAAAGATATTTACAAGTCTCATGTTTTTAAATTCAATTTATGTCAATTACATTCGGTGAAAGATGAAATTTTTGAAAGGGCTATTCTTCTTCTAATTTTTAAATTCATTAAGGGTAAAAAGAAGGAAACTGTTACTTCTGGGACTGAAAGCAAATCCAAAAGGTTCAGAAGCAAGTAGGACAGCAATTGATTGGTTCAATTATAGGTGGTGTTTATTGTGATTTTAAAGAGCGGGTTATCCTCACCCTACTATGTGCGTGTTATTTATTTACCATCGATCTTATACAGTTGGTGGTATTATACATGTTGTTTTGTCTAGGCTTTTATACCCTTTTATAATTTACAAACATGTTTTCTAGTCTGTGATATTATTTATTTTCCTCCATGCACCTTTTACACCGATGGGGAAAGAAATTGATCTGTGACCAAATAATTGAATTTTTTGGGTCTTTTACACTCTACATTCCCTTTGTTATCTATAATTCATGTTTATTTTGTGATATACACATTGTTTTTATTAATTCAATTTTCTGAGTTCTTTTTACTCAGAGTATATATTGTTTTTTTGTTACAATGGGCTTTTTCCACCCTGCTTACACATAAAGTTCTGCGGGCGAAACCTTATATACACTCGGAGGCAAAATTAGCGGAACACTCGAAAATTTAACCAAATTCGAAGTTCGATATTTTTCCTGATTCTCAACCGATTTAGATGATTTGTTCGGCAAGTTATAGGTCAACTCTTCTGCTTTGTAGAAATCATAAGAGAAAACAAAAAAAAATTGAAAAAAATTTTATACGGGGGCAAAACTAGAAGTGTTTTTTGTCAAAAATTTGTAACACCCTGTGGAATTTCGTGGTCCGAGTTGAAACGTACAATATCATGGTCTGTCAAGACACATCTTCCTACAGTAACGCCCTTCTTGTTTTATGCGTTTATCTCTATTTTTGCAAAATATATTTAATTTCAAGTGGAAAATCACCATTTTGGAGAAGTTCCATTGAATCAAGAAATTGTCGTTTGCGATTTTTATGTTCGAATTGCATTAGTTATTGATGACAATTTGGTTAATTTGGTGAAAATTAGGAATTCATAGGAGATAACAGTCGGTAGGTATTAAAATACACAACCGAATTCTGGGACCATTGATAAAACTTTTCATTTACACATGTGCACACCTTTCTTTATCAAATATGACATACAACACACGTTTCTTTGTATATGACTACATTTGCACTTGTTTAAAGAATGAGAGTTTTCCATTCTTTGATTTGATACAAATTCGATGGGTTGCGGTGTTTTGTGATTCTTTTACTGTTTACGATTCGAAACGGTATTTTTCATTCAGAATGAGAGATTTACCACCATCCCCAGTAGCAAGGGCAGTTACATTGATCGAGGAAGAGCGCACCAACCGCTCAGTCGGTACCATGTTGGGTGTCTCGACGTCGGTTATCCATCGAATCTACCGACGTTACAGGGAAACTGGATTGTACGTGAGGAGGCGAGGACAAGGAAGAAATCGGGCAACCCACGCTATACATGACCGTTTCATCGTCAATCAAACCATAAGAAATCCTCGTCTTACTGCTCTTCAGGCACGTAACCTTTTACAAGCAGTGGATAACATTAACGTCAGTGTGAGGACAGTCAGAAGACGATTAAATGAAGTTCGTCTTAGATCATACGCGCAAGCAAGAGCACCAAGACTCGATAGAGCCCATCGGGTAGCAAGATTGGCATTTGCTAGGGAGCATGTAGCATGGACAATCAATCAGTGGAGACGAGTTTCATTTAGTGATGAGAGCCGATATTGTGTGAATTTCGTGGATGGTAGAGATAGAATATGGAGGCATCGAGGGGAACGGTACAATCAAGCGAACTTCGCAGGAACTGAGCAATACGGTGGAGGGTCAGTTATGATATGGGGTGGCATATGCTTGGGAGTACGAACAGAACTGGAGATTATTGGCAATGGATCACTTAATGCCCATCGGTATATAACAGAAATCTTGGAGCCCCATGTTGTGCCTTTTGCTCCTCCGATAACGCACGCCCTCATACTGCGCGCATAGTGATAGAATATCTCAATGAAGTTGGGATCACACGAATGGACTGGCCGTCGAGGTCACTGGATTTAAACCCGATCGAAGACGTTTGGGACATTCTTGGAAGAAGGGTTCGACAACGGAATCCAGGCAACGTTGAAGAGCTGACATTGGCTTTGGTGGAAGAGTGGGACAACATACCTCAACAGATGATAGACAACATCATTGGGAGTATGCGAAATCTTATGCGCGCTGTAATAAGAGCTCGGTGGGGTCATACTCGCTACTAAAATCAAATGTTTTTTTTTTGTGGGTCATCATGAACATTTTTCTCAACATGTTCATTTCATCTCACGAGTGTATCGCCAGGATACACACCTGCTCTCAATTTTGGATAGGAATGATAATTATTATAGAGTGTCACACAAAAATATTCAAAAATGAATGTGCAAAATCAACGATTTTTCCAGTGTACTTCGAGTTCTCCCGGAGCGTGAAATTGGCCAGTGAATTTTCGTTGTGTTAGATTTCCGCTTCTCTAATTTTGATTTTATTTTTTGGCTAACCTCCGATGTTATACACCTACGCGAGGTTAAAAATAAATTCTTGAAATTTGTGACTTTTCGCTTCAAATTGGATATCTCTTGTAAAAATAGAGATAAATACATAAAACAAGAAGGGCGTTACTGTAGGAAGATGTGTCTTGACAGGCCATGATATTGTACGTTTCAACTCGGACCACGAAATTCCACAGGATGTTTCGAATTTCTGACAAAAAAAACACTTTTAGTTTTGCCCCCGTATAAAATTTTCTTCCAATTTTTTTTGTTTTCTCTTATGATTTCTACAAAGCAGAAGAGTTGATCTATAACTTGCCGAAAAAATCATCTAAATCGGTTGAGAATTAGGAAAAATATCGGACTTCGAATTTGGTTGAATTTTCGAGTGTTCCGCTAATTTTGCCTCCGAGTGTATTTGGTTTATATTTTTACTATGAACCTATCAATTGAACACATCAGGAATATTAATGCAACCCTAGTTTCCAAGATTAGTAATAAAATTGCCTATTTTTACCATATTCAACAATTTTGGGTGATGTCAAATTCTTTTAAATGAAAACTTCTTGAGACAGTTATTACTGCGTTTTTTTTCTATTTTCAGAAGCAATATGGGGTAACTGCCATGAAGATGACAGTGAAGGCAGTTTACCCCCCAACGGAGGACTACTAGTAGCAATGGAGGACCAATATTATGGCTGACAATAATATTTCAGAATTTCCTTTTTATTTTAAATATTAGAATGTACCTGTTTTCTGTGATTTGTGATTTATATTTTTGATTTACATGTGTTAAGAATTTATTTCATTTTTGGTAATATTTTCTGTATATATGGTTTAAGAGATTTTTGTTATTTTAAAATAAAAGTGTTATTGTGAAAAAATACTCATTATTTTCTCAATTTTTGAACAGTTTTATTGATCTGCATCGATTAGACTAGTTAATTTACCCCATTTCACTTGAAGTTAAATTCGATCGTAGGAAATCTAGAATTCAAAAACGGCGCCTTTCGGTTTAGTTTCCCATAATGTCACGTGTAGCGCTAGTTTCTATGCAGAGACGGCCATATTGTTTCCTGTCGGAGCACTGAGTTTATACTTCTCTTCAGGGTCTGTTCTGTGGCCAGTACCGATACACAAGCTGCGCGCATTGTTTGTTTTTTCTTCTTTTTTCGTCATAACATTCCCGTAAATAACTGACTTGTGACCAATTTTACAATGGCAAAAAGTTCAACAAATGTGTTATGTTACGAAATCGATTGAATTTGTACAAAATGAGTCATAAGTCGAGTGTAATTTGGTCAGTTTTTGATAAAATGACGCTCGATTCCGCAAAATGTAAACAATATGGTAAAAGCTTTTCACGGTAAGGAGGTGGGACTACATCGCTAAAACTTCATCTTAAATCACAACACAGTGATAAGTACGAAGAACTTTTGCTACTGGAAAAAGGTAATCAACAAAATAAACCACAAACAGCCAACCAGCTGACACCTTTACAAGAGTGTGAAAAACAGTTGACACTAAAAGATTCTAGGATGCTATATAGAAATTGGTAGATCATACGTTGTTCTTTGCGTTTAATGATTGTATTTAGTAAATGTTGTGGTATGTTGTTTATTGAGGCAATTTTTTTGATGATATTAAGTTCAGTTTGAAAATTTTCTTTCGAAAGGGGAACAGAGTAAGCTCTATGAATCATGGAGTTATATGCAGCTAGTTTGTGACTTAAATGACTGAACGAGTCCATTGGAATCGATGCGTCTGTGAATGTTTCCTTTCTGTAAATTTTATAAGTGAGTTGGTTATTTGAATTCGTAATAGTTAAGTCGAGGAAACTAAATGAGTTATTATCTTCTAATTCAGAAGTGAAGCTGATGGGGCAATGTATTTTCTTCAGGAAATTTAAAAATTGCTGAATTTGTCTGTTTGAACCACGAAAACCAACTAAAATGTCATCTACATATCTGTACCAGAAAGTAATGTGTTTTTTAGCGAAATCTGTGTTTGATATTGAGTTTTTTCTAAATTATTCATGAAAATGTCAGCTAGTAGAGGCCTAAGAGGTGAACCCATTGGAAGACCTGAATTTTGGTTGAAGATTTTAGATTGAAAATGAAAGTATCTTTGAGGTAGGCATATTTGAAAAAGATTGCTAAATTCATTAGTGATATATGGCGGTGTGTTAGACTCGGATAAGATATCTGTTACAAGAGGAAGACACCCATTCGTTGGAATGTTCGGGTACATATTTTTGACATCGAAAGAGACTTAATATCTTGGGAGTTTGTGAGATTTGTAAGTTTATGTATGAGATCTACAGAATTAGATATAGTGTATTGTGCTGAAAATTCGAGAGGTCCTCGATCTAACCATTACAAATTCAAATAACCAATTTTTGAATTGTGGAGGCCGTTACTTGATGTAGATCCATGATATAAATGAGATAAAAACACAAGGTTTCTTTATTGGTATAGATATGTTGACGACATCTTAGTATGTTTCATTGGAACTATTCGTCAATTAAACTTATTTCTTAATTTCATTAATTCCATCCACTTGAACATTAAATTCACGATAGAAATTGAACAGAACGATTCCATTAATTTTTGGACCTAAAAATCACTAAACAAAATAATAATCATGTTTTTCGGTCTTTCGTAAACCAACACATACTGATACAATTATACATAACTACTTATTACATCCAATTCAACACAAAGTTGCAGCTTTAAACAGCATGGTACATCGGTTACTCAATTTACCTTTATCAGTAGAAGATTATAATAAAGAGTTAAACATCATCAAACAGATAGCCATTAATAATTCATATAATCCGGATATGATAGATCTAATCATTCGTAAAAACTGTATCAGTAAGCAATAAATGAAGTATATCCTATTCATAAAGACTATAAAATATTCAACAGTTTAACATTCTGCGGTTCTGCAAGTACAAATATTAAATCCTTTCTCGTCAAACAAAATCTTAATATAACTTTCAAAACTTCTAATAACGTAGGTAAACATATTAAAAATAATAAATCTCGTGTTGAAAAATCAAGTAAATCAGGAATCTATAAACTCAATTGCGGTTCTTGTGATGAAATTTATATCGGTAGGACCTATAGGAGTTTTGGCATAAGAACATCTGAACATAAACGCAGCTTCGATAAAAATAAATCTGATTCGAATTATTCAAACCACCTAATAAAAGAAAACCATTCATTCAATAACAACTTTGACATATTACATATAAAATAAAAAAGTTCAAAATTAGATCTCCTAGAAGCATTAGAAATAAATAGATACAAACATTCGGACAAGCTTTTGAATGAACAGGTAGATGTGAATTACTCACCCCTACTTAACTTGTTCAATTAGTTTTTATTACCTTTCATACTAACTGTACAATGGCTCGGTGTGAATTTTCCTGTTATTCATCCAACTTGTTCTACGATTTGTTTATAATACCATACTCTTCATTCTGTTTTTCATTCTTGATAAAGCTGCTGTGCCGGCGAAACGTTGTCGAACTTTTTCAAATAAAGTGTAGATTAAGGTTAAACCTTGTGTTTTTCATCTCATTCAAATAACCAACTCACTTATAAAATTTACAGAAAGGAAACATTCACAGACGCATCGATTCCAATGGACGCGTTCAGTCATTTGAGTCACAAACTAGCTGCATATAACTCCATGATTCATAGAGCTTACTCTGTTCAACTTTCGAAAGAAAAGTTTCAAACTGAACTTAATATCATCAGAAAAATTGCCTCAAATAACAACATACCAGAACATTTTCTAAATACAATCATTAAACGCAAAGAACAACGTATTACCTACCAATTTCTGTATAGCATCGTAGAAACCCCAGAAAAAAGATACACTAGTCTCAGATACACCGGCGAACTCCCTAACAAAATCAGTAACTACTTTTCTAAATTGAACATAACTACTTCATTCTCAAGCGGCCCCAACTTAAGCAGATTATTATTCAATGCCAAACAAAAGAACGATAAATTCAAGCAATCAGGAATTTATCAAATCAAATGCAATGAATGTCAGGTACCCTATATCGGACAAACAGGGAGAAGTTCTGAAGCTAGATTCTAGGAACATATTTCCTCAGATAAAAATTCGCCAATATTTGAACACATAAAATCAACTAACCTATCGATATCATTGAGCAATCTTAAAATCCTCCATAAATGTAACAAAGGGAGAGAGATGAATTTGTTGGAAAGTTTGGAGATTCACAAACTATGTAAAACCCACAATTTATTCCTCAACAGCCAACTAGAGCATAATGTATCCACACTACTCAATATTTAGGATCAATTTCATTCGGTACTTGTACTTGCCTACTCATGTATTATATTGTTATGCACTTGAAAATGATCGTAGGGTCGAAACCGGCCGTGATTATTAAATAAATTGTGGAAAAGTGACAAAAGTGTCTCATTTCGTTTTACTTTAAAAATAAATTTCCATAAAATAAATAAATCATCAATATTATCAATTACGATCTAATATGATAAAAGCTATGAGTACGGCCAATTTTCCTGATTCAAACTGTACTATTCATCAACTGCAATTATGTGTTCGATTAGCAATGGAAACCGAAGAATTTATCTCGCCAGTGGTTACAAAGTGCAAAAAAATTGCTACTCATTTCTGTCACTGAAAATGAGTTAAAACAAATTCAAATAGAAAGACTGAACCTAACAGAATTCGGTATCGTTCGAGATTGTTCTACAAGGTAAGATATTTTTATTTTAAACTAAAATAATTATATATAATTATATATAAATGTTTTTTTTCTTCTGTACTTTGTTTAATTTCCCATATGTTTTATTTTTTCACAGATGGAATTCGACTTATTATATGATGGAAAGAATATTGGAATTAAAAGAGTACTTGATATTGTATTCGGGCGCGCATACTATACTGATTCCTACTGCTGATGAATGGCTCGACTTGGAAAAGAGTATTGCGATATTATAGCCATTCGAAGAAATTACAAAGGCGTTAAGTAGTGCAACTGCGACAATAGCTTCATTGATTCCTTTAATCTATACTCTATAATGATTACAAAATGGTGCTTGATATCAGCGTCAGAGTTCAGAACATTGAGAATAATAAAATATATACAATAGCTACTTAACTAGGTCCACGCTACAAGCTCAAGTTTTTCACTGAAATTACTAAGGAACAAGTCCAGACAGAGATTCTAGGAATCCTTGGGTGTTCAAGAACTTCTCATGATGAAGGTACTTCATCACCGAAGAGATCACGGAATCAGCTTCCATCAATAAGCTCATACATTCAATCTTGTCTAGCTAAAATATTAAGCGGAAGTGACGAAGAAGAGCAAAACAACATAGGTGGTGATGAGGATGATACAGTACACAATAAATTAATTGTCAAAAAAGCATTACTAAATGAATACAATAGAGAGAAAAGGTTGACGCTCAGTGAAAATCCATTTTTATGGTGGAAAATGCATACCAAGTATGACAGCAACTTTTCAGTGATGCCAAAACTAATTTATCCTCGAATAGTTTGTGATGAAGTAGATACTGTTGATCTAGATTCCACTTGAATATTGTTTCTTAGTTGTCATTCTGACATAAGCTATTTAATCGCAACATTTAAATGTCCTGCACGCAATGCAATTTGAAATCTTTGGAATAAGAAGGGACATTATGCAAAAGTTTGCAGATCCCGAAAACCTCATGATAACTCAACACAGTCTGCCTCAGTTGATACAGTCGCCACTAATTACAACATAACTGCCTCCTCAAGTCTGTCAAAAGCTTTAACTTCAGTACAAATGAATGGATTTGAGCTTCAAGCCCTTATTGATACTGAAAGTGCCTGCAGTTTAATTAGCGATCGCTGTGTAGGAAAATTGAGCCTAACTAAATTTCTATCAAGAGAGCAAGTTTCAATGACATCCATATCTCATCGTTCGACTACTGCAGGCTAGTGTTTTGTAAATCTGCCTATTTGTGATCACCAATATAACCAAGCTCGCCTTTGCGTTCTTCCAAACCTTTGTTCGGATGTAATTATTGGTCATGATATTATGGAGAATCATGAAAGTGTTTGGAGGATCTAGAAACTCATTGAATATTTTCCGATATATCTGCAGCTTAGCTCTAGCTAACGTCCAGTTGCTCTTTCTGAAAATCTTTCTTCTGACTGTAAGCCAATTGCTATAAAATCCCGAAGACAGATAGTGACGCGAAATATATAGAAGCAGAGATTGAACGACTACTATCTGAAGATATTATTGAAACAAGTAATTCACCTTAGACGGCCCAAGTACTGATTACTTCTTCGACAAATTAAAAAAAAACAAATGGTCATTGATGACTCGAGAACAATCAATAGATTCACATAATTGGATGCTTATCCGCTACCACGTATAGAAGACATAATCAATAAAGTAGCGAATTATGAAGTTTTCAGTACTTTTGATTTGAAAAGTGCTTACCACCAGTTTCCTATTAAAGAAGAGGACAAACTCTATACCGATTTCGAAGCATGTGGTAAACTGTATCAAATTCCATTTGGTGTGACTAACGGTGTAGCAGATTTTCGAAGAGGAACTGATAGTATAATACAAAGTGAGGGACTCGTGAATATTTACTCCTATTCAGATGATGTAACCTTATGTGTGAGAGATCAAAAGGAGCATGATAAAAATTTGAAGCGTTTCATGGAAGCTGCCAGCAAGTACAGTTTAACTCTAAATAATGAAACAACTTCTTTCTCACTGCGATCAATAACCTTGTTAGGCTATTCCATTTCAAATAAGACTATAAGACCAGATCCAGAGAGGCGTAAGCCTTTACGGTAGCTGCCTCCTCCAGGTAATACAACGTCTGTCAAAAGAGCTGTATATATGTTCGCACATTTTTCAACTAGTATTCCAAGATTTTCCCAGAAGATAGCCGTACTTTCACGCACTTCCTTTCCTCTCTCAGTAGAAGCACTTGAAACTTTTTATGCACTAAAGCAAGACAAAGAGAATGCTGCACTTGCTCCTATCAATGAAGATGCCATATTCACGGTCGAAACATATGCATCTGAAAATGCTATAGGTGCAATACTCTCTCAATTAGATAGGCCTGTGACATTTTTTTTAAGAACTCTATCTGGATCTGAATGTCGACACTCATCTGTAGAGAAGGAAGCATATGCTATAGTTATAATAATAATAATAATAATAATAGCATTTTATTGGCATCTTGTACAGAAATAATAATTATAACTATCAATTACATTAAAGGCCTTAAACTTACTATGAGTGAGTGTTACTGTACATTGAGAGATACCAAAAGGTAGGATACAGCATAGCTGATTAATCCAACCTGAATAAAATAGAAACAAATACTAGACAAGTGTACCCACAATTGTACGGAAACATCGTTATGTAAGAGATACTTATCACTAATCTTACCAACTATTCATCTTGAAAACAAGAATTAAACACTAAAATAAATCAAAATTAATTCATGCACTCCATATATAAAAGATCTTTTCTTCTTGGTGAAAAAAAAAAAATTAGGAAACAAGGAAAGACGACATCTCATTTAACTGGCTCTCAAAAAGCCAATGCTTCACCCTCCTCTTAAATGCATCCAAACTCAAACCTAAAAGACTACTCGGTATTTTATTGATTTCATCTACAATAATATAAGAAAAGCAACGCTGAAACATGGAAGCACGATAACGCGGCATGGCAAGTTTATATCTGAACCTGACGTTGATGCTATGAACATCTGTTCTATATTTGATTCGTCGGTGCAGATAGGAGGGTTTCTTCTCATTCAAAATTATGTAAAACAGACTTAGCACATGCAGCCTTCTTCGATTCGCCATGTTCAACCAACCCAATTGCTGCAGTCTGCAGGACGTGCGATCTGTGCGTCTAAGGTTGAAAACAATTCGAACACACCAGTTTTGAATTTTCTGAACTCGGGCCACATTCTGTTTTGTCAGACATGGGCCATATACGGTATCGCAATAATTGAGGTGAGACAACACCAGCGCTTCACAAAGCATTTTTCTTTGTCGAATATCCAGAAATTCTTTGCAACCATAAATCAATTTGATATTCACGAAAGCTCTTTTAAGTAGCAAGCTTATGTGAGAATCAAACCTCAAATCGCTATCCATAATCAAACCCAAATTACGACACTCGCTAGTCAGAGGAAGAACTGCGCCATTCACAGATATCTTAATTAGATCTTTACATGCCTCTCTCATGACCTTCCTTCCAAATAGCATAACTACAGTTTTTGAAGGGTTATTGCTCAGACACATACTCTCCGACAACTTAAAGATGTTAGCCAAATCTATATTAATTTTTTCTAGAGCTTCATCAAGTGAGTCGCGTGAAAACTGTAAATATAGCTGTGAGTCGTCAGCATATAAATGAGCCGAGCAGAAAATTAAACAACACATGAGCTCGAAGGTATAGATAATAAAAAATATCGGTCCGAGAATGGATCCCTGCGGAACTCCACATGGGATCTCTATAGCATCAGACTTCTGCCAGTCAAATAGCTTTCAAACAATAAAACCGTATTTTCAGTGAAACCAATTTAATGAAAGATTGCCAACAACAAATCGTGATTAATTTTATCGAAAGCCTCCGAATAATCCAGTAGGACGAGCAACAAAAGTTCATTATCGTCTACAGCCTTTATGATGTCATCCACCACTGTGAGCAGGGCAGTGGTACAGCTATGACCCCCCCCCTGAAACCCGACTGGATATCAGGCAAAATACTCTTCGACTCCAAATACGCTTTTATTTGGACAGCGACAAGTTTTTCAAAAATTTTGGACAATACACTCAATATACTTATAGGTCGGAGATCCTTGTAATCCTTAGGATCGCATACTTTTGGAATCGGAATGGCATGAGCCATTTTCCACGACTTTGGATAAACTGACTTCTCGATGCAATAATTTATTATGTGACATATGAACTTCAGGATAAAAGGTAACACAACAAAAGCATCATGACACTTATACCATCTGAACCCACCGAGGCAGACTTAATGGAAGTTAAAACATCATAAACCTGACTTTCAGTAACCATTGACACTTGAAATGATATAGAACCCCTCAGCTTACCATTACCGTACTTATTCAAAAGTTCCAAGCTTGGAACAGGATTGTCAGCAAAAACACTGGAAAAATATTTACTCATTTCATTCACGTCACTGATCGGTTCAGGAATTAAACCCTTCTGTCGCACTCCTATTGAGAACTCTCGTAAATGTTTCCATATACGAGTCGTATTAGCCCCAGTTTTAAAACGAAGGTAACCACGCTTTTCATTTCTGATGGCTGTATTAGTGAAATTTCGCAACTGTTTATAATAATCAAAATCTTTAGGGAGTCTCGATTTTTTAAAGTTATTTAAAGCTTTATCGCGGAGAGAGATGAGTAATTTCACATTGTCAGTAAGCCACGGGGGTTTACGTTTCTTGATAATAATTGTTCTAATTGGCGCATGCTTATCAAAGCGGGATAAGACTAAATTTTCAAAAAATCGACATTCGCTATCAATATTACTATCTCTGATCATAGGGGTAAAATCTGTGAGTGCTAAATCCTGTAAAAGCAAATCCCTCCTGAAATTCCTAAAATCACGAAAACTCAGATATTCTGGCTGCTTCACACCCTCATCTACAATTAAACTCAAATGAATCATCTGGTGATCCGTCTTTATGTTCGAATCTGTAACTCGACAATCACTTATAGTGAGCTCCTCAGAGCAAAGAAATAAATCAATTGTCCTAGCAGAGTTCTTAGTTATTCTCGCCGGCTCGTCAACAGGCTGCACCAATGCAAAAGTTTCCATTATGTTTGTAGGATATCTGGCCTGGCAAGTATCCTGAAAGGGATCAATATTGAAATCACCGGCTTATATTATATAGGTGTGAGTCAGAAGGATGTTACCCAAACACTCCTCTAGTTCCCCGAAAAAGTCCACATACGAACATTGAAGCTACACGAAAATGGCGCCATTATCATATGGGCCGCCACTTTCGTCTCATCACTGATCAGAGATCTGCCGCATTTATGTTTGACGGCAAAAGGTCTAAGAAGATGCAGCTAATGTTTTCTCACGAATTTGCTCAGCAACGATATCAGATAAAACCGCCTTGCACAACATGATTCTCTATGTCATCCCGGAATCACCCGAATGTATCATATCATTAAATTTACTGTTTTCGGTTGAAGCAAGTAATTTCGCTGCTCAGTATGCTCTGAACTGAAACCTAAATTCCTCAAACATATGGGCACACTCATAAAGGCTACATCTGCATTTGAACGCCTGAATATAGATTTCAAAGGCCCTTTGCCGTCCTCTTCGAATAATCGGTACCTACTAACGGTAGTTGATGAATTTTCACGGTATCCTTTTGCTATAGCATGTCCAGATATGACACCACAAACAGTTATTTCCTCTTTGAAGAATATATTTTCTCTGTTCGGAACTCCAGCTTACATTCACTCGGATTGGGGAACTTCATTCATGTCCCACGAACTCAAAACTTTTCCTAATTCGAATGGTATTGCAACTGGTAGAACAACACCCTACAATCCTCAAGGAAACGGACAGACTGAAAGATATAATGGCATAATATGAGAGGCTATAGAGCTTGCACTCAAGTCAAAACGAAAACAAATAAAGAATTGGGAAACTGTGGTCCCTGATGCTCCCAACAACAAATGCGACTCCTCATGAAAGAACGTTCCGCCATCCTAGACGATCTAGTAATGATCACTCAGCATCTTCCTGGTTACTTGAACCTGGCCCTGTTTATTTACGATTCCTAGTTAGAAATTCAAAATTTGATTCGTTTGTAAAGGAAGTAACGCTCTTTGAAGGAAATGCTGAATACACTCACATCAAACATCCCGACGGAAGACAATTAACTGTTTCAACTCGGCATCTCGCTCCAATGCGAAAAGATAAAGAGGAGACTCTCCCAGATTCAACTATGACAGATGCAGAATTGTCTGAACCCCAAGATAAGATTACGGGTCAAGAAAATGATGGATCAATTTTAGATGGTACTATCATCAGTGAATCCGTTGAGGGCAATAGGACCAATTTAATTAATCAAACTTCTGATCAAAGAATTCTCCATTCATCCGACGAAGTTCTAGACCTCGAAGAACTCCTGCTTATCTTGAAGATTATGAATACCATTAGTTTATAGGGTGAATGTGGTGAATTAGATATTGTCAATCTAGATTCCACTCGAATATTGATTCTGAGTTGTCATTCTGACATAAGTTATTTAATCGCAACATTTAAATGTAAGCTCGTTCTTTTAGTTTAATAAAGCCTTGTTGAAGGTCAATTTCTCAATTCTATCACAGGGTTATTGTGATTGCATTTTACAGGTCTAAAGTGATTATCTCCATGGGTTATCATGATGAATGACGAATCTTATACACCAAAATCACATTCTATGATTGTAAAAGTGTAGAAAAAACGATCGGCGGAGAAAAATCTAATTTCATTATAAAAACGCATCCGCTGGTATCATCATATAAGACACATAATCCTAGTAATTAAATTCTTGGATTGGAATTATCTAATAAATTTATTGCATGACTTTTATGACGAGGAATATTTTATGAGTTCGATAGCAAAGTTGCTCTTACAGTTCGTAGATTCTATAATAACCTTAGGGTGAAATACTCCAGTTTCAATTATGAAATATTCAAGGACTTCATCGGTACTTGATGACTTTCAAGAAACGAATGAACGATAAATAACCCTCTTGCGTTTGTTGTATAGGAGAAATGTGTTTTTTTAGAGAATTAAGGGAATTGATTATCGTTCATAGTCTGTGACGAAAAAGTATCCAGAAATTTGAAATAAAAAGCAAAAATTTTAATCTACTCCAATATTTATTAACCCCCCAAAATATTCTCCATTTGAAGCGATACACATGGGCCTACGTTTTTTCCAATCATTGAAACATTTTTCATAGGCGCGTTGAGGAATGGTCTACATCTCTTTCTGCTTTTATGACGTTTATGGAATCAAATCTGGTTCTAGGAGCGGCAATTTTTTTCAAACGGAGCTAGATCAGGCGAATAAGTCGGCTGTTCGATGGTATTTATCGAGTGTTTGGTCTTAAAGTCGTTAATAACCGTGGCTCGATGAGATGGTGTGTTATCGTTATGCCAAGTCCCCGAATGCAATTGTCTCAAGACGGTAAAATAGAAGTCTTTATTGACAAATCAGCATCGTCTTGATTTCCGGACTCTTTTTTTCCCGATCATTCCAATGATTATCGGCTCGTTAGTGTGTCAATTCATAGACCAATGTCGCGTCACCAGATATGATCCGTCTCATGAACATGGCATCAGAATTCGCACGATCCAGAAGGTCTGCAACTACTTGCATCAGGTACTGTTTTTGAAGAAAATTCAACTTTATCGGAACGAGCCGAGTGGCGACGCGCCGCATGCCCAATTGGTTCACCAAAATTAAACGGGCGGTTGCAGGAGTGATGTTGAGATCACGAGCTATCTCTCTAACACTAGCATGACAATTTTCGAGTACCATTTCTTTGATTTTTTGGACGTTGTTGTCGTTTGAGGAGGTCGAAGGTCGTCCCGAACGAGGCAAATATTCGACGATCTCCCGACCATCCTTAAAGGCTTTTTACCACTCGTACACTTGGGTTAAAATAATAGAAATTACACACATGTTAAAAATGTAAATATATGAATTTGTCTTTGAAAATTCAAACACCATGTGATATGAAGCCAAGTCTTTATGAATTTTCACATTTTTCAACCACATCTTTAAATTCTTTTTACACAAACGTGTTTTTGTTATCGGCTCAATACAAAACAGAAATTCGATTTTTCTCAATTTTTTCAGTTGTATTTTAACTGTTGATGAAATTATAGTGTGGTTGAGGGTGGAGCAATTAGAATAATTATATAGAATGGACAGATGTCGACGTTTTAGTACTGAGCCTATATGAAATATTGTGAAAGGGGGAAAATGACTCATTGTCGCAAACAGATTCAAGCGAGTTTCTTTCGTTTCAGCTGGATTGCACCAGCCATTCTCAAAACGGAGTATAATTCTACGTAGAATTGTAGAATAAATCTCTAAATCTGAACTGATTAAAATGACTAAACTAACAGACTCATCTGAAAGAATATCAAAGGTCACAAACAAAACAAAGGCATAGTGACAACATTAGGCTTGAAAGAAACCGACGTCCTAGGTCTATGCAGCTAAACGAGGGACCATATAGTATATCCGAACCTCCCAAGGTTAGGTTTGCCAAATAGTTTTTCTTCGCCATGCCAGCCAAGAGGCTGCTGGAAGCATATGGGGGTAACTTGTATTTCATATCAGGTAGTAAATCGTTTGTTTATTGGGATACCACTGAACATGATATTATTAAGGCAACAACAGGGTTAAAGAACAGCAGTAGCTCAGGTGTCAGTGGGGTCAGTTTAAGAATTATAAAGGCTCAATCGAACTATATGGCATCCCCCTTGCCTTTATAATGAACTTATCGGTTCATTTTGGAGTCTTCCCATCTTATTTGAAATCTACTTCACTCACTCCAGTATTCGAAAGCGGTGAAAGATCTACTATACAAAATCTTTGACCACAAGATCTCTTGCATTTTGTATACTCTGAACTGGATGGGGAGAAGCATGTGTTGTTTGTTTTTCGACTTGTCTGTTGCGTTCGACAACTTCAATTTGGATATCATCTTCTGTAAGTTGTAGTTTTCAGGGGAAATATTCTAAAATTGTTGAGGTCCTACTTTTGGGATAGAAGATTCGCGATGAGGACGGGTGGGCATCCGTCTGAGTTTGGTTTGAATGTTGGGGTGTCCCAGGGATCTCTGTTGGGACCACCATCATTCCAATTCTAAGTTAATGAGCTAAAATATTTTATTACTCAGGATAGACTCGTTATGCTTGCCGACGATAGTAGTATAGAGGTATCATCTGATTCCCTTGGGGAGCTTCGGAGTCGAATGGAGGGTCGATTAGGGAGTTCTTGGGCTGAAGGGTGATTCTGAAATTTGCTACATGTGAGGCTGCTAATAGGGGCATTGTGATTAAGTGTTTACGACTCTCGAGTTGCGACACAGGATCATATTGTCTCTCTAGTGTTTCATCTAGACTCCCTTCTTAGATGGGATGTACATGTGGACTATATATGTCAGGGGTGCTCAAACGGTCGATCGCAAGTGCTTTTTGAGTAGATTTTGAGAAGAAAAAAAATTTTAATAAGTAGGTAACTAAACTACAAAAATTTATTACGTAATAAAATAACACTGTGCTAGCGGCAGGAGGCGGCTTTATAAAAGGAAAGAGCGGTACTTGTCAAAGAAAAGCCGCGTTTATTATTCTTGTCGCTTTTCTAGAAATTTGGGGCGGCGAGTTTGACGGGAACATTCGAGACTTTCGTTCACGTTGATATAAATGTTGCGCCTGCAGGAATTGGAGTCATTCTGAATTGTAAGTTGAAGGCAATACTACGTCGATACAAAGTTTATTATAAAATAGTACAAAATGAGTGCAGCGAAGAAATCTAAAACTTATCATTTTAATAACGATTGGGAGGAAGAATTTTTCTTTGGTATGGTGAAGGATATGTGCATTTGACTTATTTGTAGTGCGTCGGTTGCATTATCTAAGCGTGGTGACTTAGAGAGGCATCATAAAACGGTTCTTGAAAACCATGAAAAGGATTTTCTGCCAGAGAGTGAATTAAGAAAACGAAGAGTACGTGATTTGATATTTTGTTTGAAAAAAGAGATAACCATGTTCACAAGACCAGCTTAAGAATCAAAAGCTGCTACGATCGCGTCATTTAAAATATGTCATATATTAGCGAAACACAAGAAATCATTCGAAGATGGATCGGTTGTGAAGGAAGCATTTATTGAAGCGGTTGAGACTCGGAGATTGTGAAAATAAAACCGGAATCATGTCTGATATTAGAGAACTTCAGTTATCTTGTCCGACTGCTCCAAGGCGTATTGTAGTCATAAGTCAGGACATGGCAGATAAACTCAAACATTATGTCATGAAATGTACATACTTTTTTTTACAGTTTGACAAATCCACCGATATAACAGAAACTGTCCAGCTGTGTATTTTTATTCGGATGGTATTCAATGACATGTTGGCTAGGGAAGAATTTTTAACATCATTTTTCTGAAGGGGTAGACCCGTGGCGAAGATATTAATGACCTTTTATTCAATTTTGTAAAGAACTACAAGCTACCAATATATAAATTGGTGTGCATTACAACCGATGGAGCACCAGCAATGACTGGAAACAAACACGGTTTTGTGGCATTGTATCGAGCTAATGAAGATTTCCTTCATTTTTGTCATTCCATTGCATTATCCATCAACAAGTTTTGTGTTCAAAAGTTTTAAACCTGGAGGAAATTATGGGCATTTCAACAAAAATTGCGAATTCCATCCGTGCACGTAGCTTGAAACGGTGGCTCTTTAAGTTGCGGTTGGAAGGAGTCAGCTGAACACACTGATTTAGTTCTTCACACGGACGTTAGGTGGTTGAGTCGCGGAAAATTCCTAGAAAGGTTTCAACAGCTATTGCCGGAAATACCAGCTTTTTTAGACGAAAGAGGTGATGACACTTAGATGTTGAAAAACGAAAAATGGCTGGCTGATTTGGCAACTTTGATTGACATCATAATGCACTTAAACACCATTCACTTGGAGCTTCAAGGAAAAGGAAAAACTATTATTGCAGTAAACGCATTCAAAAGTAAATCGCAACTTATTATAGATCAACTGGAGAGAAAGGGTCTGAAACATTTTCCGTCTTTGAAAGCAAGGATTCCTCAGTTGAATTATGATACGTATGAGGCTGAATTATCAAATATTTTGGGACAATTCAAAATGCGTTTTTATGATTCCAGTAAATTGGCAAATAAAGCATCATTTATGAGTTATCCTTTTCATGTAAAAACATTGAGGAATTAGTTACTGAAATAACAAGTCAGTTTAATATGAACTTATGTTCTGTTGAAAATGAGTTGGTGCATATTATGTCAGATAAACATCTCATAGCTATACCATCTGCTACAAGTTTCTGGTGTTTATATCTGAAGATAAATGTCCGAATCTAAGGCAAAATTCCCTTCATCTGACGGCAATGTTTGGGTCAACTTACTTGTGTGAGTCTGCATTTTCTGAAATGAAGATAACTAAGTCAAAATATCGCAATCGATTAACTGATGATTATACGTCATCATGCTTGTGATTAGCACTCAGTGGTTGCGTATCATACTCTTAAAACGACTGTCAAAATTTTTTCGCAAATTTTTCTCTAAATTAAACAAGAACCAGGAAGGAATAATAAAAAGGAGATCTCACCCAGATTATTGGGTTCATAATGATTCTAGAATATCTATAGATCATAATCGGCATCACTTAGAAGACCGAACCTAGCCATCGGGGCTCTTTCGGTCAAACAGAGAGGGAATTGTTTTGTTGAGTTTGAGTATTGAAAGGATTTTGCGATTATACTTCAAAATTGGCAAGCAAGAACAAGGAATTGATTATGTTTCAGGAGACTTACACTGCGAAGGAAGAACATCTCCGCGAAAACAGGTAAAGTACTTTCTGATTATCTACTTAGTCTTTTTTATGGCTTTGCTTGCTATGTAAAATCTTAATTTCAAGTGTGTTTACACATATAAGAGTCAGGTATGATTGTTGAAATATTTTTCTGCTGGTTTTCTTTTTCCATTGCTACAGATTCCTGTCCCAAACCCCCTTCCTTTCACCATTGTCTTCGTCTGGAAATCATGGAGTGCAAGATGAGAAATGAAGCTGCTAAGCAGAAAAATCTTTGGTACTCTTTATGTACACATTAACACAACTAAACAGACAAGCTATTGCTAGTGCAATAGCGACAGGGAAACGAGTTTGCTCCTCAGGTTATTTCACTCGTTTATTGAATCATACGCAAGATAGTATGGTTTCTCCTGTTACATTTTCCTGAGCTTACACTTGTGTTTTTTCTGACACATCAAAATTATAGATATAAGCATTTATTTTAAATCAATTATTCGAATTTCAAAAGATTATTATATATATATATATATATATATATATATATATATATATATATATATATATATATATATATATATATATATATATATATATATATATATATATATATATATATATATATATATATATATATATATATATATAATCTTTTGAAATTCGAATAATTGATTTAAAATAAATATATATATATATATATATATATATATATATATATATATATATATATATATATATATATATATATAAACAACGCTTTCTGCAAAATTGTAGAACTTGTTGAGATAATCTACTTATTCAGTAAGAGATGTAATCTGGTTAATCTAACGATATAGATGATCTACAGTAAAGGGTGGGAAAGTTTCATTTTTCTGTTACAGCAGGTAGGTAAATTTTGATAGTTAAAAATTGTATCCGCCAAGTGAAAAACACATTTCCGTAATTGAATTCAATAAATCCTTTTTCATTTAATAATAATATATACTTATTGGATGCAGCTATTAAATGGATATACTCGTTAAATACATCAAATTACAAACCTATCACAGGTAAATAGTATATTAAGATATATATATATATATATATATATATATATATATATATATATATATATATATATATATATATATATATATATATATATATATATATATATATATATATATATATATATATATATATATATATATATATATATATTTGCCAGAAAGACATATTATTCTGTAGATGAAATTTTATGATAAATTTCAGGTTGAGTTGATTGAGCGTGTATGTATAGAGTCTTGTCTAATATGTACCAATAATTTAAGTATCTTAATATACTTTTTACCTGTGATAGGTTTGTAATTTGATGTATTTAACGAGTATATCAATTTAATAGCTGCATCCAATAAGTATATATTATTATTAAACAAAAAGGGTTGATTGAATTCAATTACGAAAATGTGTTTTTCACATGGTGGGATACAATTTTTAACTATCAAAATTTACCTACCTGCTGTAACAGAAAAAATGAAACTTTCCCACCCTTTACTGTAGAACATCTATATCGTTAGATTAACCTGATTACATTTCTTACTGGAATGAGTAGATTATCTCAACAAGTTCTACAATTTTGCAGAAAGCGTTGTTAATTCGTTTTTTGTTGTTGCTTCACCTTTCGAATTAATCCAAAGCCTATTTCTAATTCCTACAATACTCCTCATTGAGGAGAAATATCCACAGCCACACAGAAGATCCAAGGAACAGGTGAGGGATAAACATCCGACTGTCAGCAGAGCAGAGAAAACAAGTGAAGGCGGGAGCGGCAAGTATGCCCACTACCGCCGCTCGACGGCGACCGCGATTCCACATCCACAGCCTGCTCCGACTCCATTCCATCGCACTTTTACATTACATTTTAGTATTAGTTTAGTTTCAGTTCGACCGGACTGAGGTACGGATGAATTGTGGGTCCGCGCGCAGTGCACGTGTATCTCGAATCGAGAGGGCCGAGAAGAACGTTTCGATCCGTCACATCGACGAACACGATGAACGTAGAATTTTGACATTTGTGAGTGTAGGAATTTTTCAGCGGGCCATTCGAAAAATAAGTGAAAGTGTTGAGATTCGATTGCGATGATTATATCAAAAGATTTGTTCTTGCTGGGGGACCAAGATTACTTGAGACTCCCGAATAAGGACGAGAAGAGACAACCAAATATGCCAAGACCGTTACCCAAACAAAGGTAAATACTTAGTCCGAATTCAACTTTCCAAAAATGATGTTCATCCAATTCCACTTCTATCTACACATTATGCTTATATATGTATGTATACAACTTTCATTTCAGCTAGAGCTGAATGCAATTATTTAAATAACCCTATAATAGTCGTCTCATTCATTCCAACTCTATTCTGATACACTATACATTACATTTAAAAACACTTCCAACTTGCGTGTTACGAAAATCTGGGTCACTCAAACTACACCCTACAACTCTATACCAATACCGAAATTATAAAACCTAGGACGTTGAATAGGTGAAAAGTTCTCGATATTAATCCAGATAAAAACAATGTTTTATTTCCAAACTGATCACGTACAAAGCTTAACGCATTCTCATAATCTTGTGATTCCAAAATAAGGTAGAAGATACAATGAAGAAATTGAATCATTTCTCCTAGAAGAAATCGTTAAAGCTGATACGATTTAGCTCTGAAGTATCTAGATCTAACTTGGAAGTGAAAAAAACGTTTTTTTTGGCATACGCTCCTCGTGGAAGAATAAGCGAGCAGATGCCAAAAAGGAGATACTCGCATTTTTATGTAAAATGGTCAAATTATTCAGCTTTCTAGTAAATCTAGTTCTACGAAGTCATGTAATTATATAAGAACGTATCTGCTAATCCACTAGCAACGAAGTAACATATAGATTTCTTATTTTTAACTTCTAGAAATTTCTTTAGTTTCAACATGAGTACCAATATTCAGTAAGACCTTATGGCTCTAAATATATTAAAAACTTGTCGTTATTTTTAAAAAAACGACTGCCGCAAAGTTTATTCTTTTGCATATTTGTTTTCTGATTGGTCTCAAAATATTTACAGACATGAAAGTAAATTTTAAACACGTTGTTAGGCAAGCATTTGCACAAGATAACTTCCCACTGTACAAACAAAATTTGGCATGAAGTAAGACGTAAGAAGGGTTAGCGTGCCTATATTCTTAGACTAGAACTTAGATCATTTTGGTACGAGAAAGTGTAGTGAGTAAAGTTATTGTAATTTGATGTAGTATATATGATATAAAGATACAAATTAGTAATAGTAGGACTGATATATTTAACTACAGTAGACTAGCGATTATGTCAACTCCAAAACTTCGGTGGTGTTCGCACCTTCGACATGTTAAGACCAATGAATGCATGAATCAAATGAAGAACGTATTCACAAGATGCAAATTTGCAATGACTGTTCTTTCCTGAATTCGTGTTAAAGTCATCATGTCACTGAAATCAACATTTTCCTGTGTGTGAAACAATTTTAATGGCTCCAATGAATGGAAAGATTTTGTTGTGATATAATCAAATCTACACAGTCGCTTTCTCAGGAAATATCAGTCTCCTCATCTACTCCCAAGTTAGTCTCATTAAATGAAATGCCTTTATTCCATTTTTCAAGATCCTGCAACACATTACTATCGTTGCTTTTTCAGCCATTCCCAAGACGTTTGTAACTGTAGAAGCCGTAGAATTGTTATTGTTTGAGTATCTGCTAGTCATTTACATTTTACACACATATTTTATTTATTCATTTATTGTTACAAAACATAGGAACCCCTACAGGATAGACCCAATTACCGGGGTTCACAAAAATTATAACTGAAAAATAAACAGACGTGAAACTGTCATACGAAATGAAAATTATAACTTCCATAAAAATTCAGGAGAGGAACAAAATACTCACCTAAGACTACAGAATCAAGTAAAATATGAAAACTAAAAACTACTACAATTAGCATGATTCAGATCTAATGAGATATGCAATAACATTTTTTTGAAAGAAGAAAGAGATTCATGAAATATATCTATACTGGCAATATGCCAATTGTACAGACGCATAATTCGCAAGGAAACAGAATGAAAGAATAAACTAGTACGGGCCTTCGGAACATAGAAGAGTAAATTTCGACGACTAGGATACACGACATTGAAAGTGAGATGATTAACAAGCGGAAAACTAAAAGAATGATTTAAAATTCGATAAAGAAATACAGTGTCGAAAAGGACTCTCCTCTGCTCCTGGTTTAAAATTTTGTGATGACGCAAACTTAATTGATAATTATGGTTAGGACTGAAATATCTTAAGTTGAAACTTTTGACAAACTTTCTTTGGATTCGTTCAATTCTGTCAATATACTTGTTATAGTGAGGGGACCAAACAGGTGCAGCATATTCCAAATTACTCCTCACTAACGAGAAATATAGCATTTTTAAAGACCTTGGATCACTGAAACTTTTAGTAATTCTTAGAACGAAACTCAACATTTTGGAAGCCTTAGAAACTATATGATCAACATGATACTCAAAGGACGACTTAGAATCAAGATATATACCAAGATCCTAAAATTGGTTTACCCTCCTAATCACAAGACCATCAACAGAAAAAATAGCATCGAAGACATTGACATTCTTTGTAAACCTTATATGCTTACACTTATCAATATTTAATTGAAAATACCTACTTTGACAAAAAGAGAAAAGTCTGTCAAGATCACTCTGAAACCGCAAAATATCATCATAGGACCGAATAGCACTGTACACTCTAAGATCGTCGGCATAAAAATCATGTTTTGTATAAAGAAAACATTCCGAAATATCAATAATATAAATTGAAAATAAAAGGGGACCCAGATGTGACCCTTGAGGAACACCAGAGGTGACACGAACGAAACCGGAATGAGTACCATTGAGTGCAACATACTGCAGTCTATCCGACAGATACGATTCTATCCATTTCAGTGAGGACCCCACCACACCAAAGTCCTCTAGAACCCACAACAAAGTTGCATGATGTACCTTATCGAATATTACAGAGCTAAGCAAGTTTTTCCTGTAATAAACACATGTTCAGGTGTTTTTAACTCCTCTGCTGATGCATGGGATGGAGCATTATCTAACACAAGGAGGGATGCGAGAATTCTTTCAAACGCCCATCCTTCCTTGACCTTATAGCCCATGGATTTGCCAAGTGCGACAATTTTTCAGCAGAGCAATTTATTTGTAACCAATTAAGGGACAAACGCAACATACAGGTCTTTTTGCTGGAATTGAACCAGCTATATGCCGTGTTCTCTCTCCACTGTGCCACGGAGGCCACCAAGGATGGGTTCGGTAGAAAGATTTTATTTCCAAGAAAGTTTTAACCTGTAAATACTTTTGTTTGCTAAATTATAAAGTCAAAAAGATTTGAAAAAAATTCACCTCAGGAACAAATTGTTGAAAGAACCAGTTTTTAAAAATTTCTTTGGTCATCCATGCATTTTTGGTGGTTGTGTAGATGAGAGGATTATTGAAATTCATCTAGTTCACTTTGCTTACCCGACTATTACCGGTGTTGTGTTCACCTGATGCATTGACATCCTAGGAAAGTTGTTCGTTGCTTTGTTAATTTCAAACGAGAAGCAGTCTTAAAGAAATCGATTCATAGGTTTTATCAGGTAGAAGTTTTCAGTATAAACCAGTCTCCTCTGCTGATTAGTTAAATTGAGTGCGGTAATAGTATTCTACAGATTTTCTATAAATCCCATATCGGTTCTTGAAACGTTGCAACCATCCATTGCTTGCATTGAATTTACCTTTATGTGACATCAACTTCTCATGCAAATATAGAACTTTGCTTTCGAGCATTTCTCCTTAAACGGAAAAGTTTCGTCCTTTTGCTTCACGAACCATTTGTAGAGTTTGTTTTCCATAAAAGGATATTCAGCTTTTCTCAGAGTACACTTCTTGGTCTTTCTTGGTTTCAACCTCTTGGAGTATATATTAGATTTGGACACCCCCAAGTTTTTGATGGAATTGAAAGACACGGACACCTCTGCTGAGCTCTTCCATAACTAAAAATTTCTCATTAAGTTGTTTTAGCCAATGTTTTATCAGCGAAATCAATCCCAAAATACTGAGCTCATTTGTCTATGAACTCCAACAAGCACAAAATGAGTACATGCTTGTTTGATAGAGTGATAGGACTCCTTTTATCCCTGTAATACTGTAGGTCTGAGCAAGTTAATTTAATTTCTATTCATATAAAGGTACTAATTGTTCACACAACAGAGCGCTAATGCAAAAGATTCTGTGTTCACGTTATTGTGCCATTCACAGTTAAGCAAGTTCACATTAACGCGAGTCTATTGTACTTTAAATATTTTCAATTCGAATTCTTATCTTAGAGCAAAAGATTTTGATGTATCGAAAACATTCAACGAAAATGTTAGCCAAAAATATTTGGGATGATTAAATTTGAAGTTGCTTTGAAAATACTTTCTTTTCAGTGACATAGTTAAATGTCAGAAATTAAATGTAATAAAAAAGTCCACAAGATCGCATATGAAACAAAATCGGTTCTCTCAACGGCTCGGTGGCGTAGGGGATATGATGCTCGTCTCCTGCGCACAATTACCTGGGTTCAATCCCCACAAAGTCGGTGCGATTTTTCGATTTCTGGGAATCGCTTGAGTATCCATCTTTCGGAGGAGATGTAAAGCCGTCGGTCCTGTCTAACAGAGATGTGTTGGACATTAAAGATCCCTTCCCTCGACATGAGGAGGGTTCGGCAAAATTCCCGGGTTAGTGAGGTGACAGAATTCCCCGGCGTATCATTGGCCGAAAGGCGGAAATAGAACACGTTGAAGGAATAACAAACAAACAAATCAGTTCTTTTAGAAAAAGTATTTATAGAAGTTCCTCTTCAACAACTTGATCATAAAGTGTTATCTAATTTGTAAGCTAGTCTTCATTTCATAAATACAATGTCTCGCAATCGTACTACAACATAATCTAATAAAATGTAATCTTTATTGTTAAATGAAGTGTTTAGCCTTAGAAGGCAATGAAAATTCACATATGCTTACAGTAATTATATTGCCGTGCGATTGCTCAGTCATTATATTTGTATAAAAATAAAGATGTCTAATTCTGACAGTCACTATAAATGTTGGTAGGTTACTAATTAGATAAGAATTTATGATAAAGTTGTTGAATAGATGCTTAGGTACTAACTTAAACAACCGACTTATGTTCTTATGAAACTTCACAACTTTTTGAGATGAAAATATTGCATTGTGCGTCTATTTTTTTTGATGCATTTCTTTATATTAAGAACCATCCAGAAATATTTTCAAATTTGACACATTTTGGGAATATTTTGCACTAATTACATGAAATCAAAGGTGGCGTCATAGTGTAACTACTACTATTCTGATATATTTTTGTTGTGTGCCTTTTTTCTCTAGTTTCAAATTTTTCCGAGAAAAATAGACATGACAGTGTGTGTGTCATTTATTTTTATTTCGTCACAATTTAATTCCAATAACAAATTGAAAAAAATAGTAGGCTTTGACAATTAAGGAATTTCTGTCTGGCAGCCATTGATATGTGAATTTGACTACTGTGGCAGATTGCCAATTGTACCAGATGTTCATGGTATAGTCTGCCGATATTGTGTTTGCTTATGTCATGGTAATACGTATCACAGTAGATTTGTACCCATTACTATCAAACTTTTCAACGTGTGACAGATCTCAGCTCAACTTTGTTACAATTGTAAGCCGACGGATTTTTCGCATCTCTTCGGACACAATATATCTTGAAGGGCTTAGTTGGGATGCAGAGCTCTGAACAGGACCTTGAAAGCAAATGGAGGTCTCGCATATCATATTGTTTGAAATGAAACTTATATTCCTTGTTGGCAGAAATCTGTTGGCGTTTTCATTAAAAGCGGATGTTTAGCCGTTATAACCTTTTGTGGAGAAAATTAATAATCAGAAGGTCTGCCAGATCTGGGATATATATTGAGTTTGGGCTATACCCATCAAGCTGTACAAGCTGTTTAGAGAATAAACTTGTGAAATGGCATTGGAAATGAATCAGGACGTTTCACTTGATCAGGAATGTTAAAATTGGAGAAAACTCCAAGCGATCTTATAAATTGCCTTTTAGAAAAGAGAGGGTTCACAAAAATTTGAATAATTGTATTTACTATAAATGCTTATATCTATAATTTTGGTGTGTGTCAGAAAAAACACAAGTGTGAGCTCAGGAAATGTAACAGGGGAACCATACTATCTTCTATATGATTCAATAAACAAGTGACAAAACCTGTGGAAAAAACTAGTTTCCCTGTCGCTATTGCACTAGCAATAGCTTGTCTGTTTATGTTGTGTTAGTGTCGTGTGTACATAAAGAGTACCAAAGATTTGTCTGCTTAGCCGCTTCATTTTCTCTTACATTCCATGATTTCTAAACGAAGACAAGGGTGCAAGGAAGGGGGCTTGGGACAGGAATCTGCAACAATGGAAAAAGAAAACAAGCAGAAAAATATTTCAACAATCATACTTCTTATATGTCTAAACAAATCTAAGAAAAGATTTCACATAGCAAGCAAGGTCATAAAGGACTAAGGAGATAATAAAAATAGACATAACCTCGATATTTCCTCAAATTCCCTCTCTGTTTGACCGAGAGAGCCCCGATGGCCAGGTTCAGTCTTCCAAGTGATGCCGATTATGATCTATAGATGTTTTAGAATCATTATGGACCCATATATTATTTCTTCGTGGAAACTTGTTTAATTTAAAGAAAAATTTGCGAAAAATATGACAAATGTCATATATATATATATATATATATATATATATATATATATATATATATATATATATATATATATATATATATATATATATATATATATATATATAACTTGAGACAAGAAGAATTATTCAAAAATCCGTAGATCAATGAATAATTCTTCCTGACAAGAGGTAGTTCCCAAATCTGCCATGCACGCCATGCACGCAGCTCCCAAGAGCTACATCGGGGTACCCTATCGATATCAGAAAGGATGCACCTCGTACATACGTACGAGAGGCGCCCTCTATGGACTCTATGGTGAACCCACTACCGGGCTTCGAGAAAGATACGAACAATAACAAACAGATGTGAGAACGTTAAAAATTCCAACAATTGGGAGACATCTTTCGCTGGTCCGTGAATCACATCAACGGTACAAAACGAGCAAAATAATCCTGCTGAAATAGTGGTCTGGGCCTCTGTTTCCGAGATAAAACCTCCCGTCGGTAAATATTTGATGGGGCAAATATCTTCCGCGATAAACTTCGCGAGGAGTCTACATATGTACATATGTAAACTTGAGACAAGAATAATTATTCAAAAATTCGTAGATCAATGAATAATTCTCCCTGACAAGAGCTGGTTCCCAAATCTGCTTGCCATGCACGCAGCCCCCAAGAGCCACAATAGTGCAACTAAGCAGGATGCCGCTAAACGAAGCGGCAGACTGCAGTTTCGTTCTTATTAGGAGCTCATCAGTGTCGAATATCGCTTCTCGGCATCCTAACAAGCTACATCAGGGTACCCTATCGATTCCAGAAAGGTATATATATCAGTTAGTGCATTTAGTTTGCTTTCATGGGTTTCTACGAACCTTTCAGTATGTGGAGAATCTTTGACATTAAAATTATCAAAAAAACCGTAGTTTTAATGCCATTTTAAGTTTCACGCCAGTTAAAATGGGAGTGAAAAGCGATATCGTAGAATAAAATAAATATTTGTTGACATTCCTTCAATATTAAATGTTAAAATATGAAGTGAATAGATTAACTGTATGAACATGAAGTAGGCTATAGGAAAATCCAATCGAATCCTCTAGTTTGTTATATCATAAGGTTTTGTTTTGGTGAATGAATATGTTTGACATTGCCACTTATCTCACTTTCAAACAAAGATAAATTGCTTGATTGGCTAACGAAAGTTGTGATAACCCCTTTTTTCGCGAATATTAGTCTATTATAATAATAAGCAGGACCCGATATAGCTCCGATCAAAAAAAAGTCACGAGCTTGTATATCAAAGATGGAATATGACACATATGCTGGAATGTAGAATAATCATATACAGTAGAATCTCTACAACTCGAATGTTATGAAATGCAAAAAAAATCGAGTTAACGAGTTTTCGCTTAACAAGAACTTAATTGCTGAAATTTCGACTTACAGAGGCGCGATTCCTGAGTGTATATTTCGATTTGTAGAGTCTAATTTGAATAATAATTTAACTTACGTTTTTTATACATATATATATTTTTACATATTGAAACGAATTACATATTTATGATGTAAACTGTACACCAAAAAATCCGTTATCTTCTTTTGATTTGAACAATTTGCAAATTTTTTATCAATTATTTTTCAAACTCAAACAATGAATACATGATCCTCGATATCATTACATACACTCCCCACAAAAATTGTCGCATCACCCTACTTTTACGACAATACTATATAAACTTTTAGGTTGGTCATTCAAGAGTCGCTTGATAACTTTCTGTAAATTATGAAGATATCATTCAAAAGAGATGAGTTTATGATGGAAAATATCAACAATTTTCGAGTTAATGAAAAATTTAAAAATTCTACCATCTTTAAAAATTCGCGAAGAGACCACTCAACTAGAATCGAATGGTTACTAATCATTTTGTTGTGTTTCCTTCCCGGGGCCCTAATTACTGCCAGTATACGTCTCGGAAGCCCCTCAAACAAATTTTGGATATACTCTTGAGTCACTGAGTTCCAATTTCAGGAAGCAGATTTTCTAGTTGTTGGAGTGTTCTACAAGGCATCCTACGTTGCTGAATTTGCCACCCCATGTTGTTCCAAACCTGTCCTATGGGATTCAACTCGGGACTTCTGGCTGGCCATCTTAATATATCAATTTCGGCATTTTGCAGAAATTCTGTAACTACTCTAGCTGCACGAGGCCGAGCATTATCATTCATATAAATGAAGTTTTCGCCGATCAATGGGCCAAAGGGTACAACATGGGGTTCAAGGATATCTGCGATGTATCTGGCCGCTGTCATTCTTTCATTATTCACTAGGACTAGTTCGACTATGGAAAGAAATGTTTCCCACACCATTACTGAGCCCCCTCCGAAGTTTTCGGTATATTCTAAAGTTTATTCCAGTCAGCCTCTAACACTCACGTCTAGCTCAAGTGGTTCTCCCGAAGCTTCTTCTTGTGGCATCGAAAATCCACAGCTTTTGAAGCAATTTGATATTGGTGTTTTAAATACACTTCTCCAAGCCTTGCCTGTCACCCTAATTGCATGCAATATATTATTAGATAAAGCTGACTGTTGTTCCATATCTGTTATCAGTTATCTAACAACTTCTTTTCTGTGAGCGGATTTGAAGTTTTTTATTATTCCTTGATCTAAGGGTTGTAGCTTAGATGTTGTATTGGGTGGAAGAAATTCAACTTTCACGGCTTTTAATGGCGGAATTATGTACTGAGCTGTACAGTTGTCAATGAAAAGTAATATTTTTCGTTTCTCCTTAATCATTTTCTTGTCGACTTTAATGAGCTTTAAATATTTCAGCTGTCATCCAGGCTTTCTTGTTAGCATCATAGTCTAGTGGTAGAGATTTACAACCCGATGAAAAACGAAGATTTTTAGCCTTTCCTATAACTAATGGTTTAAGTTTTTTAGAGCCTGTCATGTTTGTTGCTAGCAATATTGTTAATCGCTCTTTACTGTGCTTACCGCCATGACATTTTTCATTTTAAAAAATAAGTGTTTTATCAGGTAAGCACTTGAAAAAAAGGCAATCTCGTCGGCATTAAAGACATCTTTTGGTAATCCTTCAATAAACTCAGCAACTCAATTATCCATTCATCACATATCTCGTTATTGATACTTGCACTTTCGCCGCAAACTTTTCTAAACACAAGTCCATGACGCTTCTTAAAATTTACCAACCAACCGTTGCTGGCACGAAAAGAACTGTGTCCCCGTGATTTTGAAAATAGGCCCAGATACGTTTATGTTTTGTCCCGACACTGTTTGAACCAGGGGAGTAAGCATTCTTCTAAATCAGGAAACTCAGCTAGACGCCTTCTTTTGCTAGATAAATTGCTACTTGATTCATATCTTCGCAATATTTTGGCTTCATTCTTAATTATTGAAGACAAAGTGCTTCCTGCCAATCCGTATTGAGCTGCGACATCTTTTATTTCATGCCATTTATTACCGCATTGAAAACATCGCTATTTTCACGTAGTGTCAAAGTCTTTAGTTTTCGGTTTGTACTCATGTTGTTAGTTAACTGCCAAAATAATACTGACGTACGTGTACGAGACAAAAACAATAGATTACAAGCTCCGAACCCGAACATTCGTTTTCATTATTTCGGGGAATTCCAAGTAAGACGTCATTATATTTTACTAACTACGACTTGCGGAGTCTCCTTTTTTAAATTCGTGTTATAGAGTATAAATATGTATCATCAATACTTCGTAGGGAAATAACATTTTGTTCGAGTTACAAAGTCTAAATAATTTGAGATATCGCGTATTTAGGTGTTCAGCTGAAGGGAATGGCATTTTTTTTTGACTTAGAAGGTTATAGAGATTTCACTGTATTCTTATAATTGAATTGGGAATCAGTTCTATTTCCATTAGGATGATTCAACCAAGACATGGGGCACAGTAGTGGCCGATACGAGGTACACCATTTCTCCTGAAGCTATTAATAGCGACCACTTCTTCTGGATGAACTCGGATAATTTGACCTGGTTCACAGATGGCTCGAAGACCAAAGAGAGGTCACGTAGCTAGCTTCTCTCTCAGAAAAATGGGAAAAGTTTGTACCTTCCATTCTCCCATTAGATGAACATACAGTTTACCAGCTGGAGATTATGTTGTTACTTTGCTTTGATCAAAGAGTGGCAGATGGGGTACAAGATAGGACTGGAGAATAGTTCTAAGTGTCGGTGGTGTGAAATTGGGACAAAAACAATTTTATTTGATCACCACATGCTTGGAATGGATTCGCTTGAGGCGAAACCGATTAGGCGCAGAAATCCTGAAAGTGAGTGATCTGCTGATGATACCCCCGCTCTATTAGATACTTTGTTGAAGGAATCGAGCATAGGATGTAGTTATAAGGAAGGGGGGATACAAAAACCATAGGCCTAGGTGTCGATATTCATGACGGATCTCTTGATATGATCCCAACTATAAGTTAACTAGGTGGTTCTTATTGTGGGAAATTCCAATTGATTGGGACAGAACAAAGTTTCCATTTGTAAAGAAAACCAGTGCAAGAGTCGTAGTTCCAAGAGTGTGAGCATAGAATTTCCAAATAGACTCAGCGGACTTTAGCAGAATATGGTTCCTTGTTCTCAACTTTTGATTCAGTTTATTGGTGTGGGATTTGAAAGTCAATAAAGAGCTCAGTGTGATACCAAGATATTTGGGATAAAAATCAAATTCGGTGTAGAAACATTGAATTGTATCATTTCGATGGTTATTTAGATGAAAACATAACAACTAATGATCAGGGCATAGACGACTCTACCTGTGAAATTGTTGAAATTATTACGTTCGGTAGTTCAGTTATTTCGAAAGATATCGAGACAAAAATATCTCAATATTGTCAGCATAAACGACGAACTCATACTATGTGTCCAAAAAGTAAGGTGACTCAGCATTTATTTTGAGAAATCTTTTTTTCTTCCAAGTAAACCCTTCCAAATACTTTGCACTTATGCCAATTGATGTTTTGATCTTCAAAACAGTTAAGTCGATTTCCGGGATGGCCTTCTGCTTTCTCTTCGATGCGGCTTCTATCTTTTTTATTGACTCAGAACGGTGCCCCGGAGCGGCCTATTGAGTTCGCTGAAAAACCAGAAGTAACGCAGTACCGAATCAGGGGAATATGGCGGTTGTGAAACAATCTGAGTCGAGTTTTTGGCGAAATGCGAACGAGAAATTATTGCAGTGTGAGACGGAGCAATATCGTGGTGCAAAACTTTTTATTTATTTATGCGCGCTTCCCAGGAATAGGCGAACCTCATTAGTAGGCCCTGGGAAGAATTGAGGTGTTTGTTTACTCGCTCAAGAGGGCCAAGTTGTAGGATGTTGGGAAGATGCTGCACGGGAGCGAGTTCCACAGCTCACCGGCCCTGTAAACGAAGGAATTCTTATACAGAGGGCTTCGAGGGGTCGTTAAACGTACCGCCATATGATGAGAACTCCTTTCCAGCCTAGTGTTGTGGCAAAACATTGCTTTTCCCGGAATAAGGTCTTTCAGCTCCATGGAGCATCTTCCGTAGAAGTATCTGTGAAACATAGAATGGTCAGCAACTTGTCTTCTGAGAGCCAGCGGTTGGAGCCCGTTTTTATACACTTTCCAACATCCGCAACGAATGTTTGGGTGTAGGTCCCCATACATTGGAACAATATTCCAAAGAAGGTTGAATCTGAGACTTATATAGAAGCGACAGCTGAGATGACGTGAGGTATTGCTTGGCTCTGAAAGGAAAACTAAGTTTAGCTGATGCCGACTTAGCTATTGCTGAAACATCATACCAGCAAAACTTGGAGTTGACCGTTGCTCCGAGAAGGTACATCGAATCTTTGGATGCAATTTGTTGGCCATTATTAGAGGAGATTCTCCAGCGGGGACCTTTCTAGAAAACCACTCAGATATCCTCTGTAAGTCAGAGTTTAAGTTATTAATTTGTTGACATCTCTAACGATGAGATTCCGCAGCTGTAATCGGCCGCAGACTACTGAAAGACGAAACCAGGGTACAATCATCTGCAAAACCGAGATGTCGAGGGCTATTGCTCTAGATTCCCCATATTTTTCCATCCTTGATGTACAAACATGAGTGATGTAGGCGAGCAGATCTCCTGTCGATCTTTGCTTGCGAAAACCAAAAATTGTCTCGGTACCAATCGAGATTTGACGCGTCTGAGGCCTATAAAATCTTTCAAAATAGTGCTGATTGATCCTTTCGAAATACTAACATGATAATCAAGATCTCTAATTATTAATAGACGAATTAGAAGACGCTTTTCGTCTTTTACACGTTCTCGACCTTTTCGGAACTCTTTATACCACTAGTAAACATTTTTTTCGACATAACCTCATCACCAAAGGCTTTTTGCACCATCCTCAAAGAATCAGCAGCAGAAAATTCATTATTTGAACAAAATTTAATGAAAATTTTTTGCTGAAAAAATGACATTATGAAATTGAAAAATTCACTTCTAAGAGCTCACAAAAAGAAGCGTATCTCAAACATTAATGAATATTTTGATATGAACCTTCACACAGATTACAAGGACAGTCCTACCAACCTAAAAATGATATCACTGCTCCAAGTTAATTTGCGCGCGCAGTTCAAATTCAAATGTCAACTTATTTTGGACACAGTTGCATGTAAATTGGACAATAGTGGTGCAAGAACAGATCATATTTGTTAGACCATTAGTGAAAGTAAGATAACAGCTTCTCTTTCAAATGAAAATGTGAAGTCTTTTCAGAAGAAATATTCTCGGTCAGCCTAGTTTTAATACAATGAACAACCTTTGTTTTGAGAGAGAAAACCGAGAAGTTTTCAATTGTATCCCCTCTTAGATGAGTCCCTGCAAAAGTAACGTTCAGAATTTGTACAACTAGTATATTATAATATATTTTCGAGGATATTTTGAAACGAAAAGCAAATTGAATAGATAATTATGGAGTTAATTATGTAATTCTTCCTCTCGCTGTCAGAAATTAGTGTGATTAATATAATATTAGATAAGTAGTACGAACGACATCAGTAAATAATGATAGATTCCCCATGACCGTTGACTCTTGGCGAAACCTTAGAGGCTTAGGACATTGACTAGATCCGAGACTTTCATTGAATCTACGTTAATACGAGGTGTAATAAAAAATAATCGGAAATTTATCAGTCATTATTAGTTTGTTTTATTTCAATTCGAAATTCGTTTGGTCTATCTTTGTGCTAAGTCCCTATTTCGAACGACTGTTGTGAATAATTCTTCATTTTGGCTGAGATTTGTCGTCAACGGCACTATACTTTGTTACTCCAATGGTGCGTGAGAAACTCTAAGGCACTTGTATGGTACTACATACGTCATGTTGTAACTGACGTCTGTTTTGTCAATAGGTGTGTTTAAGCAATGTACCTATATACTTACATTATAACAAAACAAAAAGAATTATAATGTATTTTATATTCACATAAAAAAAGTAAGATTTGTAAAAAAATCAGCCACCTTTAGCGTCGTTCGTGTTACATCTGGATATTCTTTTCTGTGCTGTGCTACGACTTGCAATAAAAATTGTTTTTGTTCTTCATTTTTGTAATTAGATTGTTATAATCAGTTATCAGCTTAACCGTCCTTTCTGCTGTGTCATTCACTACTTTCAAACTCTTCGCTACACTTTTCCTTTAATATATTTCGGATTCGAGTCCCATTTACTCGGTACTTCTTCCATGAAACTTGGATCAATTTGAAATCTGGTGAAAAAGTGCAGTGTATTTTACTCACGAAGTGTTCCAAGCTAGCGTTTTCGATTGCAGGAGGAAGCCAAATTCGTTTGAATAATGTTTCTTCATCATTTTCTTTGCTTAGAGCAGATACCATCTTTTTTCACTTCAATTGAAACCTGGTCATCGAAAATGAAAGTGCAATGTTTTCCATAGATAAGTACCAGAGGTGATTTCGTATTTTTCAATTGCAGATTTGCTAACATTTTTGTCGATTTCTTTAAATAATTCTAAGCTTTTCAGCAATTCAAGGTCCAATCTCGGTGCTTTTTCAGCAGATGATGCTTGCAACCAATGTTTTGAATAAATTTTAGCTACAAAATGCACACATTTCTAATTCCTCGTTCTTCAGCAATATCCAACTTGAATTGTGCTCTAAATAAGAAAATTTTCAAACAATATATCGCTTTTGCCATCCAGCGCGCATGGTGAAATGCACCAGGCGCCCTGATTGCTTTTTTCACCTCCTAAAACATGATCACTAAGTGACACAATTCGCTGTAATCTTCTCTTGGTTTTTAAATAATAATTCCTTTTGCAACAGTCGATCAGTTGTGTGGATTCAGATTCAGTGATGATTTCTTTTACGTATGGATCTTCTATACCGGATTGTATATTTTCTCGATTAATGTTTATCCAAGTAGCTTGGAACTTCTTGAAAATTGGAACAGATGGTCCAGACGTATTGCCCACCTGATTTTCAAATACACCGCGTAACATGACTTCCAAAATATGATGACGACAAGGTAGATATAGAAGCTCTCTTTCAAGCATTTGTTCCAATAAGATGCAGGCTCCATTTAGTTTTCCAGTGTTTGAAGCTGTTGTGTCGGAACATAGTGCTTGAACTTTATCCACGATATCCCACTCATATAACAAGTCAAAATGGCATTAGCCTGATTTAGCCCACTGGAAGATTCAATTATAGGAACTCCAAGTATTTGCTCTTGTCCTTGATACGACGCAATTATTGGGAGACGTTCCAAGTTATCCTTTTTTGAACTGTCTATGTTCGGAAGTAACTTGCCATCCCAATGAATTACGATGGAAGTAATTTCGGTGTCTTCAAATACTTTACGAATTTTTTCGAATTGTCCTTCACGTGTTTTTTGTCTACAACGCTGAATTGAAGATCGATTGATCACAAACTCATCTGGATCGAGTTTTAACGCTTTCACTGTTGCAGTGAGTAACATAACTGCATTTCGATCGCTAACTTTGCACCTATCAAATGCAGCAACTAATTCTGTTGAAATAAACTGATTTCTGGCCCGTTTAAATCGTTTCAGAGGAGGTTCATTGCTACTAGTACCAGGTATCGGTTCCGCATCAAAATCTTCACTAGAATTTTCACTCGATTCAGACGAAGCCAACACAACTTTTTCCTCTGTAAAGAAATTTAGACATTAATTTGGATTTAGGGTATTATTCAATCTGAAGTATTGTTTAAAAATCAAATTTAGGATCAATTATCAATACATTCAATCTAATTGATAGGTATAAATTTGGTTCAAGAAACCTGATGAATGCATAGCGTCTCTTGCCATTTACTCTGGAAAATTTTCGATCAAAATTAGGAGTCCCCCACCACTACTCAGAATTCAGGCTTAGGTGGGTGTTCTGGTTGACGTAGTGAGATTCTCATTTCATAGGAAACTATTCTACTTATCTGACGACCATCGTAATGGTTGATAGTGAGGAATATTCAGTTCCCTCATATCTACAATTAAAATGCGTAATATAGCCTTCCATTTACTCTGGAAAATTTTCGATCAAAATTAGGAGTCAACAATTTCTAGAATGCGAACTGCGAACTGTAAGTTCCTTCTTCAGTATTCAGCTTCTTTCATATATCTTATCAAAATGAGATTAGACAGATATTGAATATCAAAATAATTCTAGGAAGTATTAAATGCCCACCATTGCATTCTTTCCTAAGAAGTTGGTGGGAACCAAACATAGCAAAGTTCGCATTTTAAGAATAATCTCATGACCGAGATAGTTAACGAGAAGTGAAAACTTTTGGCTTTGATTACCACGAATTGATTTGGTTTTGATGGTGTACGGGGTTTGTAGAAAAAATAAGTGACGCATGATACGTACTTCAGATTCTCAATTGTGTTTGTTTTTTTACGTTCTAGAACGTAATGAACTGTGGTTTTCTTAGCAATATTTAGCCATCAAGAAAAGAACAAATAGATCAAAGAATCGGTATTATCTGTGTAGAAAGAAAAAAGGTTTAGTGATTTAACGCATTTAAAACGACTGTTACATTTGACTAGTCTACTTGATAAAAAAAGTTATCTCATCTTTAAATTCTGTTTGTTGCTTTCTTTATCGTTTTTGTTATTCTCAACTCCTGGATAGAGGCGATGCCTGTCATCATCAGCTGTGGCCGCCCTATATAATCTAATGTATGCTTTCATTCGCTTCTTGAAGAGAACATAATTTTTAGTTATCGAAAAGATGTTTGATGGTATCGAGTTCCACAATACACTAGCCATGTAAACAAAATAATTTTTATAGACAGAGGTAAGTTTTTCTTTGCTACTGGATCCTTTCCGGAACTAAGCTTTTCAGTTCTTCACAGCATGTTTCATGGAATTATCTGTAAAAAAGAGAAAGATCAACGGTTGAATGAGAGGCTGGAGAGCACGAGTGATCTCCAAGCGTACTGCTATCTTCTGGACACTATTCAATGGATGTAATGAATTTTTGGGTTTGGAGCCCATACATGGGAACAGTATTCAGATCGCACTTGTTCTTTGTATAAAAGCATTACCTGTGATAGTGTGAAGTATTGCTTAGCCTTGAAAATCTCTAAACATTACTTTTTGCGAGATTATCGCAATGTGTAGATACATTGAAGAATTTTTATTCAAGGAACAATATTGAACCTTCCTTTGAATGTTAAATATCCCTCCTTGAAGGAGCTAGCTTTCTGATCTACCCTTCATAATCATCGCCAACTACACAGTAGGTGGTACAGCATAGTCAGATGTCATGAATAGGAGCAATGGACTGCAGTTTCGGTCTCATTTGACCTCGTCAGCATTGCATACCCATTCACAACATCAAGCTACACTACCTACTCATCTCAATTCGTTGGAGCGCGAGTAAACAGGTAAATGTTGCGCCCTACAACGAACTGAGACAGAGGCCACTTCGCTATAGCCACCGGAAAACCTTGATAACAAAGGGAAAACTTGGCCCCGGTTGATGGTGATCCCCTCCTGCAAGGAGAGGATATTTAACATTCTACGGAACGTTGAATATTGTTCCTTGAATAAAAATTCTTCACTTAGCCCTGAAAAAAACTAAGTTTAGCAGAAGCAGATTTGACAATGGCTGACACATGGTGATGCCAGCAAACTACGGTGTTGACTTTGATTTGTAGCATTTTTTAGAAAAGAAAATTAATACTTTTAGTACACATAAACGCAGTTATTCGAATATTCACAGAGAAAACGATCCAAATAAACAATACTGCATTATGAAACGAATCACCTGCAATAAGAAAAAGGGCCCATCTATCGATGAAAGCTGCAAAAACAGTTTTGCATCTCATTGGTATGCTAATTGTTTCAGACCTCTCGAGAAGTATAAGTCTAAAGTTGAAGTAGTATGTTTTTTAACTCATCTAGTGTGGCAAAAGTTTGTTGTTATTTTTACATATCGCTGGTGTGTTAAATTTGCTCTGAGTTTGGAGATCTCGCCGCAAGCTTTAAACGATTAATTCTATGATTTTCTAGTGTTTATCGATGTGGATACGCGCTGTCATCTAAAAAATCCTACCTGCATATACACATAACCAAATTTATATGGAATCACTCGGTATTTCACATTATTGATTGTTTTTAACCATGGATCTTTGACTACTTGTGAAGAATGAAGCTTTTTGTTGTAAAAAAACTGGATAGTATGTTAAGAAATGTTGAATGATCACCACATTTTCGGGATGTTGTACTCAGTCGTCAATGAAATTTGAAACTGTGAATTTCAAAATTCAAAAAAGCCTATGATCATAATTGAAAATGCCTAACGCTGGATTGTCCGATCTGCAGAGGGGTCGAATGATTGCTCTCGTTGAAGAAGGGGTGACACAGAGGGATATAGCAGCCACAATGGGGGTATCACAGGGGGTGATTTCAAAAATCTCTGCAAAATTGGTCTAGAAGAAGTCGTAGGAAGATCACTTCTGAAGAACAAGACCGTTTTTTGTGCCAAATTGCAAGACGAGACCCTAGTGCGTCGTACCCTATACCCCAAAGGCAATTTCTGGAAGCAACAGGCATCCGTGTATCAGTCGAAACGAAACGTCAGAGACTTCGTTCAAGGGGTTTATACAGCAGAAGGCCTCAAGAGTTCCATAGCTAACCAGACAACAAAAAATTAACAGAATTAATTGGTGTATCGAGCAAATTGAAATATTGAGAATTGGCGAAATGTTCTTTTTTCGGATGAGACCAGAATTGCTGTTCGATCAGATGAAGGCCGGATTCGGGTTGTAAGGGGTCGTGGAAGACGAACGGCAAGACAAGTTTCGAAATACCAAGGGGGCAGTGTGATGTTTTCGGGTGGCATTATGCTGGGAGGCAAAACAGATTTGATTTCGCTTCCTGTGAGTGTAACGGCTAGAAATTACGTGGACCTAGTGCTGGAGCCCATAGTGAGACTGTGGCGAGGTGCCGACGGTGAGAATTTCACTTTTATGCAAGATAATGCTCCTCCGCATACCAGCAACCTCGCGCGATATTATCTTGAAACAGAGGGAATTGCTATTTTGGACTGGCCAGCTTGCTTTCCAGAGCTAAATCCTATTGCAAAAGTATGGGATAATCTCAAAGGAAGATTAGATCGCGCCGGGAAAATCCGAGAACCCTTCAACAGCTCATCTAAGCCGCCACAGAAGACTTGCAGAATATCATCCAAGAGGAGATCGAAAACCTAATCCAAAGCATGCCTAGACGGATTCAGGCTTGTATTAGGGCAAGAAAAGGTAATACAAGCTACTGAGATCGAGAAAAAACACCTATTCTGTGAGAAAACAATTTTCAATTTTTTTACTACATGCGGAAAGAGTCTCTCATTTTCGTTTATTTGTTTCTTCCTTAAAATAAACCTTACTTTATTTCCTTTTTCAATTGTAACATCTGAAAGTATCAATACTAAATTACGTCGAAATTTCCAAAATCCCTGCGGTAATATTCAAAACATCGGGTTATTCCATATAAATTAGGTTGTGTGTAGTTGAAAATTGGGCAAAATTTGTTTCCAGTATTGCAAATTCCTATTAATTCAAAAATCTGCAAATTGAGAATCATGTTTGTATGAAAAATCATCAAGAAATTCGAATCAAAATATAAATGACTTCTCTGTTGTTATAATCCCACTTACAAAACACGTTTTAGTAAATAACCAGTATCATTTTCCCATCGAAATTTGTGTTATTTACCTGATTCTACATATTTTCAATGTTGCTTCGTACGTATTCTTCGCGATCATTTTAAATTCAAATGAATAATTTTTCATGTTTATGCATTCATCTTAATTATGAGCAGAGTTGACCCAATTTCATTTTCGCTTTCATTTTAATAGGCAATCTGTAATAATCTCGAATATAAAAACATGTTCATCATGATAGTATCACTGAAATTCTCAATACTAATGAGTCTATATTAGATTTGATATAATGATTTGAAAATATCTGCATTATTTTTGTGAATATACATTCTGTCGAAAAAGTACGGAGAATTGTTCCGCTTCCGAAATGAAACGTTTGAGTTAACGAATAATCCAATCAATAAAACATTTTTCAAACTTTTCTTCTGGAATCGACTATAGTTCTCGCCGTGAATTCCTTTTTATGTCTTCTATCGCTTCAAAACGGTCACCTCGAAGTGGTAATTTGAGTTTTGGAAAAAGAAAAATATCGACCGGAGCCATATCAGGTAGAAATGGTGGTTGTTCGATGGTATTTGTTGAGATTTTGGTCAGAAATTCATACACAATGATAACCTTGTGAAGTGGTGAAAAATTAACGACTTTTCTTTTGGCAAGGAGGTCGAACACCAATTCTGGTCTCATCCAAATTGAGTCTGTTAATTTTTTGTTGTCTGGTTGGCTCTGAAACTCTCAATGATCAATTCTCGGTACTTATATATAAGTACCGAGAATTGATCATTTACAAAATCTGCTTAAAACGATTGTCGAAAATTTTTATTGTCACTAAGTTGGTACAACTGTTTTCTATACTGACGCGGAGTTTAAATGCGATCTGTCATTTAGTTTGTTTACAGTGCTCGATTTTGTTGGTTATCACAAGTATGTTTTGCGATTTTTACTTAAGATCTCAAGTTATTATGTGGTGCTGATTTGTTTTGAGTTATCGAAATCTATTGTATGACCTGTATGTAATTTATGTAGATAAATCGCGAATGAGATGGATTTATTTTTCAGTGCTCTTTTATGTAGCTCTATTCTTTCTTTTATTCGTCTATTAGTTTGGCCGATGTATATCTCGTCACAATGTCCGCATGGTAAAGAGTAATCTCCCTGATTTTCTAAAAGGATGTTGTCTTTCGGGTTTCTGAGGATTTTTCCGATAGTTAAGTATGGTTTGTACGCCTTTCGAATTCTGTATTTCCTCAATGTTCTTCCTATTTTATCTGTTACTCCTTTGATATATGGTAAAACAGTTGTGCTCTTTTGATCTTCTGTGCATATCGTGTATAGCCCAGTGAGAGTATCGCTTATAGCTGTTTTTATTGTGTTTTTGTTATATCAATATTATATACATATATATATATATATATATATATATATATATATATATATATATATATATATATATATATATATATATATATATATATATATATATATATATATATATTTTTTTTTTGGAGTATATATATGTGTGTTCACAACTGTCCTGAGACAATTGTCCTCCACGTGAAGCAACTTTTCTCCAAAAAAATAAGAAAAAGTTGTCAGAATAGGAAAGAAGAAACAAGTTGCACAATTGAATGAGATGAGAGGAAAATATGAAAGGAAAAAGTACTCATGGTGAACGTTCAAAAATACCTAACAATTAAAGAAAGGGTATGTTTAAGATGTGATAAGCGTACTGGATCATTGTAGTTCTTGAGCAAATTTTGCTCATTGTTTTTGTACAAAACCAATAAAAAATCTTTTCATGTTCACTTGGATATTCAAAGGCAGTCCACGTAAATATTTGAGATAATGTAATGTAAGGAAGTGACTTAACTTCAAACCCATTTCAATGGTAACAGCGTAAAATACCATCAATATCTAAAATCTTAAAGAAATAATATGAATATCCAAACAACTCATCATCCTCCACGCAGAAAATTTATTCATATAAAGCCATTATAAGAATTAATGGACTACTGAAAGTTCTTCTGAATAATTTATGGCATATAACGAGCATTGAATGACAGAATCATTAGAAACACAATAATTTTATATCCTTATTTATTAGCAAAATCACCTTCGGTGAGAATATAGTGTACTTCATCCTCAATTATTTCGAATAGTGTTGATACACCATCACATAAACTATTTTAACGTAATTTAATTTCTGCAAGATGATTGGTATCAATGTCTCGGTGAGCACTTCTTAGTTCTCTCACCTCATCTATATGTTTTTGATGAAAATATAACCATAAGTTGAGTCTATCTTTGATTTGTTATTAAAGATCAGCTATCGAATGTGATTATTCCTTGAACGTGAAACGTCTTTTGGTTAGGTCATTTCATAATTCAAAATCATTTTGGCCTTGAACATATTCACATAATTCAAGTAAGTTTTATTAGGCCAGATGAAATATGGATTTATTATATATGCCTGAGACGAAGCAACAATTCAAATAGTCGGTGGTGGCTGGTGGCAAATTCTTCTTTTTCAAGTGCCATCTCCGAGTCGAAGTTGACAAAGTTGGTTCGAAGTGCATCCAAACCACTCTCTCAGGTTCCTCAGCCATGAGATTCTTCTCCTTCCTATACTTCGTTTTCCCTGTATTTTGCCTTGGATAATCAGCTGTAGGAATTTATATTTTTCACCTCTTATAATATGGCCCAGATATTCCAATTTACGTTTCTTGAGTGTGTCAGCAACCTCTCTGTCCCTGCCTATGCATCTCTGAACTTCTGCATTTGTTACTCGATCCATCCATGATATTCTAAGAATCCTCCTATACACCCACATTTCAAATGCTTCAATTTTTTTAAGAATTGCGGCATTCACTGTCCATGCTTCCACTCCATAAAGGAGAGTAAGGAGAGTAGAGAAAACATAACATTTAGCTGAACGATGTTTTAATGCCATACTTAGATCTTTACTACGAAAAATTTTGTCCATTTTTATGAAGTTGGCTCTACATTTCTACCGTTTGTAGTTAGACTAACATTTACTGGATTGTTCTTTGAGATTACCATGAATTTTGTCTTTTTTATGTTTAGTGATAACCCATATTATAGTCTATGAAACACGCATAGACCACTTTGTTGACATCGAGACACCTTCTGAATCCAAATTGAGTATCGCTTATATCCATGTCAAGTTTATGGTATATTCGATTATGGATAACCTTGAGGAGCAGTTTGAGAGTGTATGACATCAGACTGATTGTACGATGATCACTACATTCTCTAGCATGTAGTTTTTTTGGTAAGCAGATGAAAGTAGATACTAACCATTCTCTTGGAATATTTCCAGTTCTGTATACTTTATTGAATATATTGACTAAGAGAGATGATTGTCGTCAATTAATTTGAGTAAATCACTTGCCAATTGATCTGGTCCGGGGCTTTTCCCATTTTTCATGTTCTTCAATGCATGTTCCACCTCTTCTTTAGTAATATCTGGGCCTATCTCTTCACAGTATGTGTTAATTTCTTCTGGTTCAGTTCTGTTATCCATAAATAATTCTTCTGTGTATTCCTTCCATCTTTGTAGTTTATCTGCTGTATTCATCTTACCCTCTTCATTTACAAGAATAATGTAAATACAAGAATAATGGCAAATACAATAATAGAAAGGCATGGTGGTTCCATCGGCCAGTAAGGTAATGGTCACCGTCTTCCAGAACGCACAGGGCTTCATTTTCACTGATTTTTCCGGAAGGAAAGAACACAGTTAGGCCAATTGAACGGGGAAATGAAAATGGAGCGGTCGCGTCTTACCTAAAACAATAACCACGGCCATTCCCTACCCGTTCCTGCACCATTGCAGCTGTCAAGCTGGTGGAGAAATGAATTATACTCATCCATCATATTCACTGGACCAGGTTCGCAGTGATTACTATTTTTTTCCAAACAGACTAAAGCTCGGAGGATGGAGATTTTCAGGAGATTCATAAGTTATGTTCGAATCAGAGGCGTATTTTGAGGATTCATTTCTCTCTCTCTAGTCGTTGCTCGATTCCGAGCGTCGTGACTTATTCATGGTACAAGCCTCCTCCATGCTTCTCTGTCCTCCACGGTTCTCATGACTTCTGCCACTGACATATTTGTTAGGTCCTTGATTTGGTCCAAGAATCTAACAGGAGATCTGCCTCTCTTTCTTTTGCCGTCCACTTTCCCTTGGACAACAATCTTCTCCATCCCGTCCTTCCGTATCACATGACCGAAATATTTAATTATGTGTCTCTGGATTGTTGGGAGCAGCCTTTCATGATCCTGAATTTTCAGTTCCTGAGTATGGACACGTTTGTTCTATGAGCCTCCCAAGGGATCCTTAGCATCTTGCGATAACACACCATCTCAAAAGCTTCTACTCTCCTGCGGCATGGTGCATTTTGCGTCCAGGATTCTGACCCATAGGTTGCGATGGAGAATATCAGTGCTTTAAGAAGTCTCATTTTGGTCATCTTACGGATTTTGTGGTCTTTCCATATTTTGTCCAGTCTGCCCAGAGCTTCCTTTGCCATCCCAATCCTTCTCTTGATTTCCTGTTCGGAGCCTACGACTAAATAGGACCAATTGTTGTCTGCTGATTGTGGACAGATCCCAGACAATCCCAGTACCACTTCAGCTCATCCATGATATAGAAGTCAGTGACACTGTTATTTATCTTGGCGCAAAAATAACCAACAAAGGAGGCTCCGAACAGGATTCATTTGCTGGAGCCAAAAAAAGTATGGATTCATGTTGGACGAGCGCAACAAATGACACAGTATAGGACCATCTCGATAGAAAATTCCCGAACAGGAAATTCATTGTAGAACAACTTTCTGAAAGGGAAGGAGCGAACTGCCGATCCTTCAAGGTTGGTGGTGATCTTGGTATGCTGGAGGAACTCTACAAGGGTGAAAATTGGCCACGCAACATATCAATGAGGCGATTTTCGATCCCATAGAACTGAAGAAGGAAACATTAAATAGAGAAAACCAGCAAAACAGCATAATACAATTAAATTATAATGTTTAAAGCATCAAAAATAAAATTGACGCTGTGAGATACCTTCTCACTAAGGAAAATTGTGATATCGCTTTCCTGACGGAACACTGGTTTACGAGTAATAAGGAGGAAGATATTGTTGTTCAGGGCTGTAAAATGACAAGTTATTTTTCGCGAGATACCTATAAATGTGGAGGTGCTCTAATACTGACCAAGGGAAACATTGGATGCGAACCCTTAAATTATATGACAGATTTCTCAGTCGAGAAAGTAATTGAAATAGCGTCAGTAGAGATATCTTATTTGAATATGGTTGCACTTTGTGTTTACAGACCTCCTTCGGCGGACATTAATATATTTGTCTCCCAAGTAGATGCCGCTTTGACTACCATAACCAGCTCAATGAATGCTAATGTATTTGTGGCTAGAGGTTTTAACGTTGATATGCTGATAGCATCACCTGAAAAAAGAAACTGATCAATGTTTTCAAGCCACATGGCCTTAATCATTGCTTTTCGGAACCGTCTAGAGTGACAGCTACAACATCGACATGTATAGACAATATTTTCACAAATAATTCACTATTAACCCACATTTTTCTGATCACATGGCTCAAAAATTGAAACTGTTGCTTCCAGAACCTGCAAAAAGTCTACCAGCAATCACGAAATATCGTAATACTCATCGTCTTATCCAAAGGTTGGTATCAGTCTGCTGGGACTCGTGCTTCACTTCCAAGATCACATACGAGTGAGACTTCTCCAGGTGCAGATGAATTTAATAGATTTTTTTTCAACTATTGGAAGCAAGACATCGGCTACTAATGCATCAAATCAGAGTGGAAGGTTGGACCCAATGGAGGAGGTACTTTCGAAAATATCTGTCCCCACCCAACTTCGATGTTTCTCCGACCTACAATGGCCGAGGAAGTGAAATCTGTTGTGTCCAGTCTGAAGAATAGAACAGCGTGTGACATATATGGTCTGAACGTCCAGCATTTGAAGAAAATCATACACCTGATAGCAGGACCTCTCAGTCATCTAATAATTTTGTGTTTCGAACAGGGTACCTTGCCTCGTAGCTTGAAATTTGCAAAGGTGGTTCCGATACAAGAAAGGAAATGGAAGCGAATGTGGTAATTATAGGCCCATTTCCATTCTGCCTACAATAACAAAAGTTTTCGAATCAATATTGAAAAACAAATTCTACCACCAGAGCGATGACAGAACTCGTTGATTTCCTATCAGAATCACTCGAAAGCCGACAAGAAGCGGACCTCAGATGCTGCGATTTGGGCAAGGCATTTGACTCAATGGACCGCCCAAATCTTTTATTGAAAATCGAAAAACTGGGTTTTAGGGTAAAAGTCAACAAGATTCTCGAATCATTCTTAGACAACACCTTTCAATCAGTAGAGTGGAACAATTTCTTGAACTCTCGGGAAGAAGTCAAGACAGGAGTTCCTCAGGGATCCATTCTTGGACCCATCCTGTTTATATTATATATGAATGACCTCCCGTTAATTGTGAATCCAGGTCAAATGTACATATTTGTTGACGACACTACAATAGCAAATAAAGCAAAACAGAGAGACCAACTTGAAACTTTGTCTAGAACCTCAGTAAAAGAAGCAGAAACCTGGTTTGAAGTGAACAAACTGAAATTAAACTTAGAGAAAACTCAGAAACTTATAGTGATGACTAAGAAATAAGACAATAATATCGATAATGAAATAAAAATGTTGGGTTTTTACATTGACAGCTCCCTGTCATGGTCAAAGCATATTGAGGAAATGGGAAAAAAGTTATCTCCGGCCATATATGCGATAAGAAGGGTTAAGTTCATCGTGAATGATGCAGCGGTTCACATATTATGCAAAGTTCCATAGCGCTTTAACATACGGAATCCTGGTGTGGGGAGCAATAAACAACGTATCGACAATCTTTCTGAAACAAAAAAGGCCATAAGGGCCCTGGCAGGCATACCACAGCATCGAAGTTGCAGAAGTCAATTTTCATCATACAGAATACTTACCTTAACATCCTGTTATATACTGGCATGTTTATGCTACATACACGAGCATCGTGATGCAGACACGTCGCATAATGGAATTCATAATCATGACACCCGCACAAAATTTCCACACCACCGACTAACCTGTACTCAGAGAAGTTTCAACTTTATAGGCATTAAACTGTATAACGCACTATCACTAACAGTACGTAGAGTCGACCAGAAGAACTTCAAGCAAGTGATCAAACGGTTTCTTTTGAGTGATGTCTGTTATTTTATCGAGGAGTTCTTGAAAATTTGTTCATTTATTAAAATCTAGTCATTGTACATAGACAATTTTTTCACCTAAACTATATGTTTCAAATATTGTGAATGTATTTTTTTCATGTTAATTTATCCTTACTCGTTATTCTCGTCGAGCTTTTTACATTGTGTCCATTGAATGAATCTTTACACATTATATGTAATTCTGACATTTCATGTAAACTTTGATGAAGAAATAAAATTATTATTATTATTATTACAAGCAACGCTCTCTATTTCGATTTTGTAGTTTCACCATCGTATTCTAAGGAGAAACTGTTAACAAATAATAAGTCGAACTTGCAGAACATTCAATAAATAGTTCCCAATCAATTTGCAGAAAACAATTTTGAAATTTACCAAATGTCAAACTGAGGGCGAACTTCATCATCCTCACATAGAACATTGTGTAACATGGTCTAATGATTTAATATCCCGAAGGAACTGTAGGTTATATGCAAATGTAATGGACACGAGCCTTTTTAGGTATAGGAAAACCTAATACCAATTAATACTCATTTAAAATACTAATGAAAACTCGTATTTGAAAAAAAGTTTTTTCAACAATCTAGTTTTATTGATTTGACAAGAGATTTTTGAGCACCCCGTATACAAGATAGCACTCTTCTCGTTATACTAAAAAAAGTTATAATCTGAATCAATTCTTTTGGGCAAAGAAGATGGCACTATAATTCCGAAAATTTCGATAAAAAATTCATAGTTTGATTGTAGTTAATTTTAGATAGGACAAATGTTAACAAAAGATGCTCGAAAAAGGAAGCCCTTTAATAGAAAACTTTAAAAAGTGCACCATGCTTCCTGAAATAGTAAAGTTGTAGTCGATGTCCGGCATAATTGTAAGTGGTAGCGCTCAGAAAACAATTGCAAATTGTGGATGAGAATCCATTTACCTGAATCCAAAAATGCGAAATTGATCGATATACCTATTCCCCAGATACTTCTAATGGGCCATTTAGCGCGGACGCCCTGTATATAATCTATATAATCAGATTTTTAGGGCTATATCAAATTCGACACCCAGCAGCGAAATCAAACGCAATCTCCTTCGTATTATATGATTTTGCTGAGTAAGACTTAAAGCTTACGTAAGTAAATAAATTTATGTTTTTCCTTTCATGAAAATGGCAATCGATTATCCGGAATTCGGAACTTCTTCACAAACAGCTACAACAAGATGAATATTTTATGCAACTTTATGTTTACTTTGAAAATGAGGCTGGGACTCTGTTACAGTGAACAGTGTTATACCTATAGAGGATCCTGAATTGTGTGCCTTCGATTTTCTCTGTAGCAATCAATCAGCGAAAGAAGTGAAACTGCGATTTGACGTGTTTGGATATTTTTCTGTGATGTTATATCGAAAGTATTGTTTACGCATGATTTCAATGACTCAAATAATAAAATTCAATGTAGAAATCAAGAATTTAGGCACTCTTTCATTTACTGCTACATCTATGCTCGTTAATGGATCACCCTATACAATGAATTCTACAATACACAAATGCATGTATGAAAGATTTGTTTAGTCATAGGTAGACATTGAATTGAAGTGTCTGTGGGGTTAGGCAAGGTCATATGAAGAGGTAATTTAATATTTTTAGAGCTCCTAAAACATTGGAGTCTATTTTTAAACGATATAGTTAATATGTTTGTTTCACAATTCTTTTTTCGGTTAGTAACAGCCAATTCAATTTGGTGTCTCTGGCTCGGATCAATCTACCTGCAACATTATAGCAGGGCAATTTCGTTCAAAACTTGATTCTTGACTAAATATGACGGTATTATGATGAGAAGGTTTTGTGAAAATGGTATGATGAGTTATAGATTCATCGGATTGATTTGTAGTGAAATATTGGGTGAAATATGAATATACCGGTTTCGTGAAATCGCTTTTTGAATATGAAGAAATTCGAAAGCCACACTATAAAAACCCTGAAGCTGAATATCTCCGAGTTTAAAAGAATTAGAACCGTAGTGTTCTTACTTATCTGTTTTAGAATTGCTTCATTGCTTGTATTAGAACTTGAGGGACACCCCGTCTTATTGAAACAAAACCTAAAAATCCGAATTGTGATATATGGAAAAGCTATCAAAACGATATCATCAGAAATTTAAATTAATTCAATTCCAAGCATATGAACAAAATCTTTGACGATTTTGAATATCGCAACGAATATACAGGGTGTCCCTGATAGGTTTGAATGGTATCTCCACTAACATAAGATAAGAGGAATGCTATTTCACAATGCTATACTACATTTTTGTGAAACTAAATATTCCGGAAACAGAATCTTAATGGCTCTCTTCGCTTTTGAGATGCAGTGTGATTTTGAACATTAGTTGCGAGAACACCCTCCTGATGTTTTTGGTGTATTAAACTCCACACTGAGAATGAAAAATGATATTTATTGTATTTTGCGCCTAGAATCTAGCGGTGTTGAAAAATTGTCTCCAAAGGACACAGGTTCCTGGTTCTCGAGTTTACTTTGGAAGCTAGTCAGCTTTAAATAAAATAAAAACTCTCTTTTCTATATCATTTATTGTTCATTATAGTCTCCTCTTAGGGTTATTCAATTCTGGTGGTTTTTGATGTATTTTTTGTAGTAGTATTTCTCAAGGCGAAATACGTTTTAGTTTTAAGGATGGCTCTTGAATCTGAAAATCGCCATTTCTCTTCAAGTTTGGAAACAAATAGAAAACATTGGGAGCCAGGTTAAGAGAAAATGGTCGATGAGGTAGCAATTCAAATACTAACTTTATCTGCTTGGCTGTTAAAGCGGAAAAATTGGCAGGGATACAGTGGAGAAATGGGAATTTCCTCTAGACAAGATGTGACGGCATAGTTTTGATTTATTTATTCAATTGGTATAACACTAAGGTGTGGTGCTCTTCATTTATGTTTTTTCCTTTTTAGAGAAATTCAATGAGCATAATGTACCGAGTAATGCACTGTGCGTCCCAAAATACGTTGGCCATCACCCTGCTGCTCGATGGAACATCCTTTTCTTAGATGTTCCCTCTGTTTAGATTGCTGCTTTATCTCAGGTATATACAAATGAATCCATGCTTCAACAAAAACTTATCTGGGGTTCGTTAAAAGAGTCGAAAATTAGCCTGGGAAAATGTCACTCCACGATTTTGATCAATTACCAACAAACGCGGCATCCATCCTGTCGATAGCTTCATCATGTGCAAATTCTCAAGCAAGATGCTGAAAACCCGTTCATGTGAGATGCTTACAGAGTTCGCTATTTCTTTCTTTTAACACAGAATGAGCAACTCGTCTGATTTGATTGGCTGTCAAATCAATACTGACAAATACATAAGTATGAAATTTCATGTTTCTGTACTAGTATTACCAATTAATTGAGTTTTGCTTGACATATCAATTCGCTCTTGTAACTGTCAAATGTTTACAAGCTTCTCACAAGTTAAAGCTCCTATACTCGTTGACCGATTTCAATGAAACAAAAACCGAATTGTATCTTGAATGATACTCTAACGGTTTGAAATATTTTCATTGGCCTGGTACTTTGGAAATACTGGAAGTTAACCTTTAATTTGATTTTCTGAATAGTTTACCCATATTTCCATTTTTTTCGATTATTCACTCAATTTTGAGTACCTCCTGCTGAAAAAGTATCACTAAAAACGCTGTATATTTGAAAGAAAACTCAGATTTCCAATTCTTCGATGTAATTCCTGAAATGAGCGTCTATTTGGATTCGTAATGAAAGTTTTTTGTTCCAGGAAGTGTTTCGGTCATTATTTCAGTTCGGATATCTCACCTCATTTCATATTTTGGGTAGAAAAAGAACGTAACAGAAGATTTTAATGAATCGTGAAGTAAGCTGTGGGGCGAAATACTATTGAAAACCATAGAGCAATCTTCATAGAATTATTAATGGATGTCATTTGCAATAATTAATTTTGATAGATTAGGTACCTACTTACTAGTTCAATCGGGAAGGATTTTGAGATCGTGATGAACCAGAGCTTTGCAAGTTTACCATAATCGAAAAAACTCCACAATGTTACAATGAACCAAAAACATCTGAATAGAAAGTCCCAACTTGTTTCAAAAAAATGTTGTTTTTTTATGTTGAATACGCAATTGACATCCCTTGAATATTGCCAAATATTGCTGTTCGTTCTTACAGCATCACATTTTAGCTCTTGCACAGTGGATGGAAGATGATATTCATTGATTGCAAGTTGCACACGTTGGAAATTATTGCCTGCTTTGCCAACCAGAGCATGGGTCGCTATCAATATATGTGCGGCAATATTTGATCTAAATCACTCTCTAATTTGTTCATGAAGAGTTACTGGTTACACCCATGCCCCCAGAGGTTGTTCGGACATTTTGACGCTGATATGTAAATTTAAGTCGGATGCCTTTAAGTGAAACCTCGTAATTGTTACCTTGAGTAATGAAATTTAAATGTGTTTGGATTTCGGATACTGAAATCTGCACTTAGCATTCAAACTTATGAAGCTCACAATTTGCCAACAATAAGTGTTAGGATGAAGATGTATAGGCTCTTTTTTGAAGGGAATTGAATCGTCAGTTTCAAATGTGTATGTGAAGCAGAGTCCGAGTGATGTAACCAAGAAAAATAGACTTTTAAACTCTCCTAATCGAGCTCTCTTTGACCCTAGAGTGCCTTTGGTTCAAATTAACCCAAGCTTAAATGAACTGTTTGTTTTTTTCAAAATTCTTTCATCCAATAATTCGATCGTCCTCATTCTAGGCTTAAGATTGATGTTTGTTGATGACTATCAACTTCAAGGCAACCGTAAGCCAGCAAAATCACGTGGAGAACAGTCAGCTTCAGAGCAATCAACTTTTTGACAGATGACAGGAAAAATATTCCATTGAGTAATGTAAGACTGTGCTTATTCAAGATAATGCTCAGCATGAAATAATATGAGTTTATGTTTAACAGTTGACAGATATTGCACAATCCGCGGTACGGTCTAATTTCTAGATAAACGTTTGGGCGGGAATATACATTTCATGCATTCTGACGGAAACGACCGAAATTTCGTAATGTTTTGTTTGAAATTAAGACGTGCGCCGCCTGTTAAATTACCGTGTAGTTTTGAACGGAATGATGGCCAGCAGATGTGAGTTCTCATTTGCTGGGAGTTTTCAATTGATTGCATCCAATTACGTATCAAACCCTGAACGTTTTTTTTGTAATGACAACTTCAACAAATACAGATTTGTTTAATGTTGGAACGATATTCTCACGATTTTTAGGTCACGATTCTGGGTTTCTTCAAGATTTAGCATTGAAAGACTCACTAATGCAAATAAACCTTGATTCATCTCTTGCAAAAAGTGAGTTTGAGGAAAAGATAATAGACATTATCTTGCTTATTGCAATTATTGTGCAGTTTCAAGATATCTCAGAAGATATTCGAGTATCCGCTGCTTCCGTTCTGAGAGCAATCCGCTCTTGTAGTTAACGACCAAGATATATATCTGGGAAGCAATATTCCAAACATAGGTGATATAGTCCGATCACTTCCTGATCCTGAAGACGCTGTCTATATTTCGAAAAATTGGTTTTGTCATTGGTTGTAGAATCTTCGAGTCATTTTTAGGATTCCGTATACCAAAAAAAAAGTAAACCTTACAGGATGCCCTAAAGGGCACTTTCCGTAGGCCTAGAAACATGAGATGTGACCAGGAGCAGTGTCTAATATCATAGATAGAGGAAAACTGAATTTTCTGTTATATCACGATTTTTTTTTGCTACATTGAATGTACCATTTTTCTAAGAAATGTGTGAAGGTATCGAGTTCAAAACGAAGACAGTTACTCAGATCGGCAATCCTTTCAATCTGATGAAAAATCAAACATATCAGTCAACGCTTCTGGAAAATACAGCTAATTAAGACGCATTCTGCATTATACTTTAATACTCCCAAAAGAATCAAAATCTATACGATGATTCGCTATTCAGCAAGAATACAAGACAAAAGAAAAGAACTGTAAATTTGATGAAAAACAATGTTTTTGTTATAATGAACATTCAGCGGATAGTTGAGGACTTGGACAGAAGGGCAGTACTATTGATTGGCGGTATATCAGAAATCCTACCTGCACCGTATTCCCTGCCATGTGCTTGTTTAAGTGTTTGAATGATTCCTATATTTTGAAATATGACAATTTCAATGCTTAGATTGATAATTCCATATCCATCTGTGAAAAGAGTCATTCAAGCAGTTGATAACACAATGTGCCACTATGCTTTCTTGCGGAATTCGCATGGACGATCATAAACTTTTTTATCTTGCAGGTGGTTTATAACATATTGTGTACTATTGAGCGTTTGATATAAATGAAGTTTTCATTAATAGAGGCCCAGATAGTCAGTAAATTAGTTTGAACAATATCTTCCTCGTACATCTGCCTTACTATTTCATCAAGTCAAATAGCTTGAAAATTTTTCGAAGTGCTTGGTTTGAAATTCAAATCAATGGTTTGACTTACTTGATTTTGCAATCCAAAAGATTTACTTGACATCAAGCTTTTATAAGCTGCTTGAAAGCTTGATACTTGTAAGAGCATGAAGTTTACTTACTAATCGCTTGTTACCGTACTCGTACATGTGCAATAGAAGTAGGTAGTATCTCTAGTCATAGAGCATTTTTTAATTGGCTTCGACACACCGGGATTTCAAAACTTAGTACGTTCGATCTAGTTAATCCGCAGCGCATCAAGTAGGTACAAACAGTTCCGCGAGGGAATTTGTTAATTCGAAAGAGAAAGAGAAAAAATCAACCAGCAGTCACTTCACAAATGTAAAAAATTTCTTTATTCAACAATACTCTACAACATATTGGTTTCGATTACAACCTACAATTTCTTGATAATATAGTATAGATTCGGATTGTTAAAAACTCAATATTCCTTATAACAATATATAGAAAACTGAAAGAAATATATGTAGTGTCGTCACCTAGCGGCCAGATGTTTAAGTATATTGATCGTTTACTACTTTGGGTAAAATTTAGCATAACTGTTTCAGATAATTGATGACTCCGCGGGAACCGATAGTCTGGGGCGTCAAGGTCTTCCCCGAAACTCGTATTCAAGAAAATATATATAAATAGATGAAAAATATAAAAATGCGTAAAAAAAATTTGGTTCAAAAATAGCGAACTGTCCACTATCTGATAGAGTGGGAATGTCATTTCGCTTATTCTTATTCTTTTCTACTTAGGTTGCAATGTAGGTATTTCTTTTATTTTTACAGAAGTTTACTTCATGTTTTTTCTTTTTATTTCAGTTGTTTTATAGAAAATTTAGTTATGTTGTTGTTGTGATGCTAAGGCTGTGTTTTATTTGAGAATATACATTTTACTTTCACTCTGGTTCATGTTCTGTATTTGTGTTTCCTTCAACCACTTTATGAATTCGCAGAGTACCACTGTGGTGGACTGGTTTTAACAGCTGTCGTAATCAAATGGTTGACAGAACGCGCTCATGTTTGGCATAGTAATTAAGGACAGTCCTACCAACATACTTAAAAATACTCAAGCGGGCAATTTAAATGAGAATTTCTGGATACTTTTTGTCACAGTGTATATCTCATTGCAATTTCCTGGTATTTGAGTTGAAGAAAGAGGTCTCGGAGTGAACCCTCTAGACTTTTTCTTTATGGTGTCATCTTAAGCCCAAAATTTCTACGACAGCCTGAGAATTTGGACGATCTACCCTAACGGATGGTGAATGATTGTCGTCAAATAACTCCAAATAGCTGGATCATGTTGAAAACGGTTATCAGTCAAGTATGAAAGTAAATGGAGAACAATTTGAGACCATTGGATTTCATTCGTAAACATGATAACACAATTTTAAGATTGTCGAAGTTGGTAAAAATGGCTTTCAACAGATGTAACAACATCTAACCTTATCTAAAAATCTCAAGGTATAAATTTACTGATTAATCCACGCAGGCCCTAATTTCCCCGAAAGGTTTCCCCTCCAAAACGAAATTTGATTTGCTTTCCCTTCTTTCAAGGATCGTGAAAAATAGCCAAAATATTCATGGCAGCTCGTTTGAGATAAAAATTGATTTTTTGCAAAAAAAATCGTCAAAATTATTTTTCACATGCACATTTGAAAACAGGTTTTGAAGAGCTCTTAAATGAGGTATTGCTCAACCCCACTGCTCTCTACAATTCCGGGAGGTTGAAGGTTGGTCGTTGAAGCCTAAAATATACGTCAGATGTGTAATTCTTCCAATTATTACGAGATACGAAATATCCAGTCAAAGAACGATCAAGCTTTACACCAAGATATGTTGGAGTGAAATTATGAGTTAATAGTGACTGATTGAAAAATACTCTTAGTTGCCTATCCTTTTCATGCTTATTCAGATAAAAACAAGAAACTTCAGTCTTCGAAGGATTTGGACATAAACGCCATTTTTTGAAGAAAATGTTCAGAATTTCTAAATCAGAAGTCAGTGTTTGCTCAATTGTTTCGAAGTCATAGTGTCGAAAAACCAAAGCAATATAATCAGCATAAATAAACTTTGTAGAGGAAGTTTCAGGGATGTCAGACATATGCAATAAATGGAATGAACGCTTGGGTGCGAAGCACCACACATGGGAATAGTAATCCCGATTAGGTCGCTTTGCCAAAAAACATCAGCTGTGATGCCGGCTCGGTGGCGTAGAGGATAGGATGTTCGTCTCCGGCGCAGAGTTACCTGGGTTCAATTCCCAGCCCAGTCGGTGCGTTTTTTCGGATTCTGGGAATCGCTTGAGTTTCCATCTTTCGGAGGAGATGTAAAGCCGTCGGTCCTGTCTAACAGATGTGTTGGACATCAAAGATCCCTTCCCTCGACACGAGAGAGGGGTTCGGCAAAATTGCCGGGTTAGTGAGGTGACAGAATTCCCCGGCGTGTCATTGGCCGAAAGGCGGAAATAGAGCACGTTAAAGGAATAACAAACATCAGCTGTGATGGTACAAATTTCTTGCATTGACATATCACTCATTCCCATAAAGTTGTCGATTGACGTTCGACGCTTTGCGAGTTTTCTTCAACAGCCTATAAGAGCTACATATATGTGTTCATTTCACCATTGAACGATTGCCATTTCACACAAAAACGCACATATTAGCAAATAAAAAAGTAAATGATTTGTTTTTGACAAGTGTCCTCAAGAGAGGTTCAAGTGTTTTCTATAAAACTTGAAGACAATTCGATTATTATAGAAATATTTGTTAGTTAAATTTTGGAAGAATCAAGTCGATATAAATGATGAATATGGAGATAATGATAGTCATTATATATATAATTGTAATGATTCCCGAACAGTGCCTATGAGTTATAATACTTTCAATAATATTGGAATAAAAAAGTCGTTTTCTTTTATTCGCAGTACTAGCTTGCTTGAGAATCCGGTGCTGTTTAAGTGTAATTATGATAAACTGACATACATGTGGCATTAGGTCAATGCACTTTATCATTATACACAATTGATATGTTCACACATCACAAAATAAACTTGGAGAATTGGCCTCTTACAATGTCTAGCAACAAACAACTCGAATGTTCTTTTTCTTTCGAAATATAATTAGCAGACAATAATGGAATAAAATCAAATAGACAATTATTTCTTTCGAGTTGAAAATTGAGTGGAAAAAGTAGGTAAATGAACATTCTGCAATTATGTGGGTCGGCGAATATTTGTTTCTCTGATTTATAGTTGAAGGAATGTTAGGAAAAATATACCGGGTGTAACTGGGACTAGAGCCACCCCTGTAACTTTTTCTATTTGAAATATTTCGATGAAATTTGGGAATCGGATAGAAGACAATATTTTGAATTTTATAACATTAATATGTCTGACATTTCTTTTTCGGTTATGCCGTAAGCGATACCAAACAATTTACAAATGGAACACCTTGTATTTTTTTGCTTATTTTAATTGTTCATCTCATCCTACGACCTTTTGACATATTTTTGAAAGAAAAAAACAAAATCTTTCTTTTTGCAACTTTCATCTTTCGTTCCAGAAGGCCATGAACAGTGACAATTGGCTTAGCTCAACATCTATCAAGATTGTGTCTAAAATTTTGATTGATTATTTTTTACGGTGTGTCAAAGTTAATAACAAAAGAGCGAACAGCGAATACGAAATACTTTTAATAAATGTTCAAAAATACCACCATTCTCACGAACACATCGCACACGATTGATGGTTCCCCAAACCACATTATTTAACTGTTGCGCTGTAATAACCTGTCTCAAACGAATCTCAAATTTTTGTTGAGTTCTAACAGGTGTTTGGTAAACCTCATTCTTCAAATGGGTCCACATCCACATGGCCGACTTATGGGACCATTTGTACCTATCCATTTTTCGGGAAAAATTTCGTCGAGATACCGCGAGATCTCCCTTGTGTTGTGGAGAGGTGCTCCATCTTGTTGAAAATATATTTCATTCACAACAGCTAATGGCAACTTGTCCAATTCATCTTGTATTTGGATCCTCAAAAGTTCCAAATATCTCTTCTCCTGTCAATGAACCTTCAAAAATTATAGGACCTATTAAATATTTTCCTATCACCCACATCCAGATATTGAACCCAAAACGTTCTTGGAAGTTTCCATCTTGATATCTGTGCTCATTTCGTTATACCAGTACCTGGTATTTTGCCTACTAAACATCACATTATTCGTGAAACGTGATTCGTCACTGAATAAATCCTTTGTGGATTACTCTCCATTTTCCTAAGGTACTCTTCACACTACTGGAGTCACCTAACACTATCGTTAACTTAACATACAGGTGTTGGCCTAGTTGATGTTTAAGTGAGCGGTATCATGTTTTTTCATAATTCCCCATGCGCTTTGGTGGCTAATTTCAAGCTTCTCGGTAATTTCCCTTGTTGATGTGGTTGGATTAATATCAACAAATGTCAATACGTCTATTTCGGTATCTTCGTCGAAAACGAAATCCTCCTCTTTAGCAGCTCACGAGATTTTCGCTCAATTTTAGGGAATATTCGGATGAAGTCTTTCCGGATAGCGCTCTCTGTATAATTGTTCAGTTTAAACGCTATTTTGCCTGCACTCTTAACAAATAAGGAGCATATCGACTTTTTCACTTTGGGTGTATTAATTTATACTCAAAACTGAATGTCGCTTCTGAACGCAATGTCGATAATTAACAATAATGGAATTTTGACATGTCACTGATACTTTTATGATCACAGAATATTATAAGTATGAACAAAAAGTTTGCATCGCCAACGTAGTTATTGTTATTAGCGTATGGGGAAACTGCAAAAATTGTCTAGGTATTTTCCACTAGAATTCCGGAACCGTTAAGAATAGAGTGACGTGAGTGGTATAAAAAAAAATAAAAAAATACTGTTTCTGTAATACTAGGTGGTCCAATATGGTTGTCATAGAAGAAAACCTACATTTTGAGGAAAAACTGAAATTTAGAAATAGATACAATCTTGTAATTTCGTAATAGAAGATGTTGAGCTAAGCCAATTGTCACTGTTCATGACCTTCCAGAACGAAAGATGAAAATTGCAGGAAAAGAGAATGTGTTTTGTTTTTCTTTTGAAAATATGTCAAAACTTCGTAGGATGAGATGAACAATTGAAATAAGCAAAAAAATACAGGATGTCCCATTTGATGAAAATCGAAAGTTTTGGCGCTCTTCGCACTTTCGACATGTTAACAAATTGATTTGTCAAACAAATAAAAGAGCACATTTACATATTCTTCAATTTTTATGAAGGATGCACATGCATATATTTTCACATTTCTTAAAATGTGTATACATACATATGTAGTTATTTGAAAAATCAAGCTATTCTAGTTTGAATTTTTTATTCGGTCAACAAACTTTACTCCAATATTTGTCTAATAACGATTTCTTTTGTTTCAGGTAAGGATTAAATACTTATGATTCCGAAGCTGCCACTCAGGTATTTATTTCATTTGCTTTCTGGTATGTTGAAATTAAGAAATACAGTTGATGCACGATAATGTAAAATCGAAAAATTCAGTTTGTATACATACATATGTATTTATTTGATAAATGAAGGTATTTCAGTTTGAGTTGTTTTTGGTGCAAATTTGAAAAGATTACTCTTTACTGAATTCATTTTGAAGTCATCAACATTTTCAAGTTCTGTCCATTGTAAAACAATTTTGAAAGCTGCGATAGTTGCGGAGTGGAAATTTTTTGTTGAGATGTAATCAAATCTTAACAGTATCTATCTTCAGAAAGATTATTTTCCTCATCTGTTGTCAGGTCAGTCTCATTATTTCCATTTTGTGTAGTCAGAAGGTGTAAGAGCATGTATTAAGTCAAGAGTATCGTTAATCTGGTTCCTGGTACATTAAGTCGCGAATTTTCGCGAAGCCTAACTAAAGGTAATTCTTCATCATTCAATTTTTTTAGGTAAAATAATGCTATACCTTACTATCGTTGCCCTTTCTAGTCGTTCCCAAGCCGTATCTAAATATATAGAAGTATCTTCCATATTATTGTGTTCAGGGCATCTGCTAGTCCATTACTTTTGGATATAACAGAGCTAAGTAATCTTTCTCTGTAATAAAGTTGAGTAAATCTCAACGCATTCTGATCCGTAGGTTGAATTGCTCGAATTGCGAGGAACATGTAGATAGCAATGTTTACATAACTTTTGAATGATCTTTAATTCGCAAAGAATTACAAGCATCACCTCCAAATTTGTTCTAATTAAGGGTTTGCATTGTCAAGATATTAGTATATAGCCTCTATGGTGTTGGTAGTAAAAAGTTGATCTTCTTGGAAATTACGTTGGATTTGAAATATTCTCTCCGTTAATCATTCTAGAGAAGCTATATGGGTAGAATGAAAATTTTTGCCAAAAGTTCGGAGGTTCAGGAGCTGGGACAAATAATCATATGACTGTTTGCATATTGAGTCCCTCTAATTATTGGTTTCTGAATAAAATGCTCCTTGTACACCAGAAATTACTACGGATCAAACTGTTGATTGTTTTACATTACAGAAGATACCTTCCTAAGATAAGAGTCTGCTTTGGTAGTTCCATCTCCAATGCCGCATGGAGTGGTTGTTGGACATTTCACCAAACCAATGCTGTGAGAGATCAATCAGTGTCTTTACCACCTTCAGGTATTGAACTGGAGTTCAGATTTTTCACAAATTTCTGCTAGGATCTTCTTTTTATAGAAGACAATAATTGTCGAACAGAATTAGTTTGTAGAAAACTGGAGAAGAAATTTTCGAACTTCAAAATGCCCCACTGCTTGAATTGCGAGGAAACATGTAGGTAGCAATGTTTACATAACGTTTGAATGATCTTCAATTCGCTAGCAAATACAAGCATCTCCGCCAATTTGTGCTAATCAAGAGTATGAATTGTCAAGAAATTAGTATAGCCTCTATCGTGTTGGTAGTAAAAAGTTGATCTTCTTGGAAATTACGTTGGATTTGAAATATTCTCTTCGTTAATCATTCTAGAGAAGCTTTATGGGTAGAATGAAGAACTTTGCCAGAAGTTCGAAACTGAAGGAGCTGACACAAATAATCATCTGACTGTTTGCATATTGAGTCCCCTTAATTATTGGTTTCTGAAGAAAATGCTCCTAGTACACCAGAAATGACTACGGACATACCCGTTTAATCAAACTGTTGATTGTTTTACATTACAGAGGATACCTTCCTAAGATAAGAGTATACTTTATTAGTTCCATCTCCACTGCCGCATGGAGTGGTTGTTGGACATTTCACCAAACCAATGCTGTGAGAGATCAATCAGTGTCTTTACCACCTTCAGGTATTGAACTGGAGTTCAGATTTTTCACAAATTTCTGCTAGGATCTTCTTTTTATAGAAGACAATAATTGTCGAACAGAATTGGTTTGTAGGAAACTGGAGAAGAAATTTTCGAACTTCAAAATGCCCCACTGCTTGAATTGCGAGGAAACATGTAGGTAGCAATGTTTACATAATCTTCAATTCGCTAGCAAATACAAGCATCTCCTCCAATTTGTGCTAATCAAGAGTATGAATTGTCAAGAAATTAGTATAGCCTCTATCGTGTTGGTAGTAAAAAGTTGATCTTCTTGGAAATTACGTTGGATTTGAAATATTCTCTTCGTTAATCATTCTAGAGAAGCTTTATGGGTAGAATGAAGAACTTTGCCAAAGTTCGGAACTGAAGGAGCTGACACAAATAATCATCTGACTGTTTGCATATTGAGTCCCCTTAATTATTGGTTTCTGAAGAAAATGCTCCTAGTACACCAGAAATGACTACGGACATACCCGTTTAATCAAACTGTTGATTGTTTTACATTACAGAGGATACCTTCCTAAGATAAGAGTATACTTTATTAGTTCCATCTCCACTGCCGCATGAAGTGGTTGTTGGGCATTTCACCAAACCAATGCTGTGAGAGATCAATCAGTGTCTTTACCACCTCCAGGTATTGCCCTGGAGTTCAGATTTTTCACAAATTTCTGCTTCGATCTTCTTTTTATAGAAGACTATAATTGTCGAACAGAATTGGTTTGTAGGAGACTGGAGAAGAAATTTTCGAACTTCAAAATGCCCCACTTCTTGAATTGCGAGGAAACATGTAGGTAGCAATGTTTACATAACTTTTGAATGATCTTTAATTTGCAAAGAATCACAAGAATCACCTTCAAATTTGTGCTAATCAAGGGTAAGCATTGTCAAGATATTAGTATATAACATCTATGGTGTTGGTAGTAAAAAGTTGATCTTCTTGGAAATTACGTTGGATTTGAAATATTCTCTTCGTTAATCATTCTAGAGAAGCTATATGGGTAGAATGAAGAACTGTGCCAAACTTCGGAACTAAAGGAGCTGACACAAATAATCATCTGACTGTTGCATATTGAGTCCCCTTAATTATTGGTTTTTGCAGAAAATGCTTCAAGTACACCAGAAATGACTATGGACACACCTGTTCAATCAAACTGTTGATTGTTTTACATTACAGAAGATACCTTCCTAAGATAAGAGTATGCTTTGGCAGTTCCATCTCCACTGCCTCATGGAGTGGTTGTTGAACCTTTCACCATACCAATGCTATGAGAGATCAATCAATGTCTTTACCACCTTCAGGTATTGAACTGGAGGTTAAGGAGCTGAGACAAATAATCATCTGGCTGTTTACATATTAACTTCCCTTAATTATTGGTTTCTGAAGAGTATGATTTGGTAGTTCCATGTGCACTACCTTATGGAGTAGTTGCTTGATACTACATCATATCAATGGTATCGAAATCAATCAGTATCTTTACAACCTTTAGTTATTTCAGTGAACTGAAGTTAAGTCTTTTCAGAAAATTCTACTAGGCTCTCCTTCTCACAGAAGACAATAATTGTCGACTTGAAGTGGTGTGGAGGGAGTGGAGAAGAGTTTTTCGAACCTCTATGATATTAAAAAGCCTCATTGCTCGAATTGGAAGGAAACAGCAGGTAGCAATGTTCACATAAGTTTTGAATGATCCTGAAGTCGCTTATAAATAGTAAAATCACCTTCGAGTTTATGCTGATCAAGAATATGCGTTGTCGAAAAATCAATGCTGTTGGTCTTCTCAGAAACTTTGGATCCAGAATATTCTCTCCGATGATCATTCTAGAAAAGCTATATGGGAAGGACGAAGAAGCACAAAACTCTCGTAAATCTTTCCACATTTCTGCCAAAAGTTCGGAACTTCTGGAGCTGAGACGAATTATTGACTGAATTTTTGTATATTCAATTCCCTTGAAGACGGAATTCTGAAGCTTGTACTACAAATTGCTGTAGACGCACCTGTTCAATCAAACTGTAGATAGTTTTTCTACATTGCAGAAGATGTCCCCCTTAACATTAAGGTCGTCCTATTTGGTGTGGTTTTTGCTTTTAGGCAAGAAGACGAATTGTCATAAAAGTGTAATGGACTGTCTGTATTCTTTCATTATCTCACTACTCCCAAGCACCGACGTCGACTGCAAAATTGATGTAAAGTACATATTCTCTTGAAAATACTTCTGTGGTATTAAGATAATTCTGAAAAATACGCATTCGCTGTTGAAGTGCCGTACTTATGATTCATCATAATTATGCATTATGCATCATCAGGAATTTTCTCGCTTTAATACCGCACTTTATATTCTGAAACGTTGCTGGGAAGAATCCAGTGGGGAAGAAGTGACCCAAAAATTTTATAATAACTGCTAGGTCAAGTATTCATCCACCTGAGTAGAGATGATATACCCCTGAATTCACCTGGATTCATTTCATATCGAGGCCCATGAAGCTTGAATAAATGCCTCATATCTCATGAAAATTCATGAAGTGGTTATGAATTTTCGGCATGAGCTTGTCATCGATTTTCCGCTGCGTGAAAATGAGAATTTGGGTCAAAGGAGGCTTCAGAAAAGATAATGAAGTGTCGATGAGCTTAACGATTGAAAAATAACAGAAAGATAAGATACGAAAAAATGAGTTCTTGGAAAAGTTGGGTTATGAATATTGTTAAAAAAGTTTATATAATTGTTCCTGAATGATCCAGTGTTACGAGGGATGTCTTTTTTGTTTTGCATGCTGAAACATAGAGGACACCATTGATCAACTGTTAGTTTAACTCTACTAAAACCGTAAGGAATAGGTATAGACAAATGGAAGAAATCGGTGGTGGAAAGCAAGGGATAAGCGATTTTTTAGACTCTGGGGGCGCTAGGACCCCTTGAAAAAGGGCGGGGCCGCACCAGGTGAAATTGGGAGAAAATTTTACCGGAAAACGAAAATTCGATCTCTCGAATGAGATTCGAAAAAACGCGTCGCTGAGAGGATTTCGAAAAAATTCTATTTTTCCCTCGAAAAATGGACCGAATCGGTAGGGGGTTGCTAGCCTAAACAGCTGGATATCGAGTCGCGTTTTCTGAAGGAGAAACGCTACCGGAGAATTCTTCCCTTCCCGTAGAGTAGTCTCATTTCGATGTTCCAAACCGATCCGGCGAAATCCTTTTCGACCGACCGCCGAAATCGAAAAAACGACGATTTTCCCCAGGTCATATAGAGTGCCGTGACGGAACCTACTATCACTCTTCGAAAGAGACGCTTTCGGGCCGTTCGTAACGTATTTCAAGATCGGATTTTTCGCGAAATACTCCGTTGATATATATTTCGATATTTTCCCTATTAGAAATTGTATGCATTTCTTCCCTAAATTAGAGTTTCAATCGATAAATTAAATCGATCTCGCTTGAAAGTAACCCTCGCCACTCAGTTTCGCCAAACATTCACGTCAAGAAATAGACGAAATCAACAATAGTCGAGCTGTCAAAATTGGAGTTTTTCTTTCATTCGTCCTATTTGTATATGGTTACCGGGAGGTATGATTCGCGAATCAAATGATATCTCGACAATAGATCCGCGGAAAGAAGTCGTTATTTCGAGGAAAAAATCTAAAACATGGAGGCGCATTGAATTGTTCCCCTCTTTTTCCTTTAGCATGACCTGAGCCGGCTTCTTCGGAAAGTTAGTATGACGAATATCTAGAATATAGTGCTCTCCCTCTTCTGAATAAAAACAACGAGAAGGATTATAAAAACATAATATCAACATAAACTCTAGCTAGAGTAATACAAATACATTACTTCTGTCAAATATCACAATATGATCTAGGTTGTTTTCATTTAATAATCTCAAAGCATTAACTAAGTATAAAGAGAGATCCTGTAGAGTTCGTTGAACGTTCTAAGCCCACTAGAATCGCCAATCCTAGTTGGTCTAACCCAACCAAGATTGAAAGATTCAGTTGAGGAACTTAGATGGCTCTTGGTGATACAGAATACTATACATTATTATTTTCAATTACTACCATCAGATGGCTGCAAAAGTTTTCATTGATATCTCACAATGGGCGTACTTTTTCTAGTAGTTAGTACTAAAATTGAACCTTTTTAATTTGTAAATATGAATCCGAACAAACTGTTAAAGTTGACAAGTTAATTGAAAGCTGGAATTAAACCGTGAGCATTTTCGCGCAATAATTTTCTACAATTTGTAAAGACAATTTTTTTTTTATTAAGGCAAGAGGGTTTCTGTTTCCGGCATTGAGGCACCTCACCAGTTAATAGTTTCCTATTGGTATGATAAATTTGAACGCAAAGAGTAAGGATTAGCAACGATACAGGAGTAGGTAAACCAAAAACAGTAGTCACGCTAGAAAATGTAGATGCTGTGCCTAAGATTATCTAGAAACATCGGCATGCAATATATAGAGAAATTGAGGTATCATTACAGACTTCAAAGACGTCAATACAAAATTTGTATAGCTCATCTGTTGACCTAAGAAAAGAAAGCTGCAAGAGTAAAGTGGTGTGAAAAAACTCTGGACCTTTTTAATTTTGAAAAGTCTAAGAGTGTTCTCACTATTGTCAGTGGTGATGAATCTTGCATTTATTCATACGAGCCAGGAAATAAGCGCCAATCTCCTGTTCGAGTCTTCCAAGCGGAGGGAAAACGAACAAAAGTCATCCGTGGACGACGTGTCCCCGAAACATTTGTTTCAAAACAGGTCATGCAGCAACAATTTCTTCATGAGTTCAAAGAATAGTTACTGCTAATTGGTACACAACCATTTGTTTACCTCAAGTCAGCTGGGTTAGCTGACCCGAACAGCATCGCCAAGACCATGCAAGTTCGCACCCAGCTAAGAAAATATTTGAAATATTTATCGAAAAAAAAATATTAAAATGTTACATCATTCTGCGTTCAGTCCGGACCTAAGTGCTAATGACTTTTCCCAAAATCAACAACGGATTGCGTGGTCAAAGGTTTCAGTCTTCAGAAGAACCTGTTGATGCCTTCCAAAAGGCCATTTTGACTGTAGCAGCAAACGATTGGGGAAACGGATTCCACGTTTTGGTTCGAACAAACGAAAAACAATAAAGGTCTCAATTGCTTTATTTCAGCTTTATATGCAAAGACATCTTTCGTATACTGTAAATTCAACCAACACCTCCCTATTTCTGGAAAAATGGATTCTAGCGAAAAATGCTGAGAAAGGTGAGTTTCAATTTGGTGCATGTAATATCACCGCCTATCATCAGTATCTTCCTACTCAAGACATAAAAATGGGGTGAAAAGTCCGTAGGCTCACATAGAAATACATAATTATTTGGTAGAAATCAATTTTTTATTCAATTAATAATAGTTTTGGCTGCGAATTTTAGCCAGAAGTTGTTTTTCTCAAAAAAGATTCAGATGTTTTTATAATTTTTATGTTGGGTTCTTCATGAAGGAATGTTGTATGGTAGGTCGTCTGCGGTATTTTCTTTATGTGTTAAGCTCATTTATATTGAGCTACAAAAAGTGAATTATTCATCTATTATACACATATTCATGTGTCCTCTTTGCTGGCTTCTAATAGATCTAAGCTCTTTCATTTCATACTTCTTTCCAATGTGAAGCAAGCATACGGAACATTTAAAGGTATATCTCACAGACAAACATACAACGAAATTTGTAATTCGGATAGACAGTGGTGGCAACGGTTCATAACCTTCCATTCTGGGTCCCGATAAGCAGACTTGATTAGGATAGACCACGGCGACGAACTTAGGATACCTATTAAGCTAGCAGAGTTCGACGACCTTTCCTATGGATTTGTAGATGCACGCACTACACTCTAAACCATCGAATTCCCAGTAGACATTGAACATCGAAATAGAATTTTTGTGACCTTGCGGGCCGATGAAACGCACAGACAACGATATCCTCGTAGCATAGAATAACTACCTCGTCGTTTACGTGCGTGAGCGCTCTACGGTTCGTTTAATATGGAATTTCAAGAGGACTCAAGTATAATTAAAAAGATATAACTGTAACATCGGTGGGTCCTGCGCGTTTAAATACGTGAATATTTTTACGAAATTACGTGGGTCATGTGACTGTACGAAAACTGGTTAACATGGCTTATTTTCTAGAGATTCTGCTTGCTGGAGGACAATTGTCGTGACTTCGTAACTTGTGTTCTTCGCTTTTAAATTCTAAATGAATGCCTTTGATGTACTAATGTATATATATATATATATATATATATATATATATATATATATATATATATATATATATATATATATATATATATATATATATCATATATATATATATGATACAATATTACAATATTAAATTGATATAATAGTATAGTGTAGAGTTTCATTTATGTTAAAAAATTTAAAATCTAACCTAACCCAACCTGATATTTCTCTTAAAATCAAATAGAATCATACAACAAATACGATCGATATTTCTATTGAAAGAATGCAATAAAAAGTTTGAAGTATTGCTTGGAGTTTCAAGGAACAGTTGATTCATTTCATTTTCTTTCATATTTAAGTTCATATCTCTGGAATTTTTCATGTAATTCAAAAGAATCTAACCTAACCACTAATTAGAAAACCTGAGAAAACGCTAAACGGTCTTGAGAATTGCTTAACTCTAACCAGCGATTAGTAAACTGATGTTATCGATTCGTAGAAAGTGTTTCCTGAAATCGAAAATTAAAATAGGCGTTCTAAATTTGACGTATCGTGATTTAATCAGCTATCAACATTCGTTCGTGAAATATACACGGATTTCAAGCTGAATTAGAAACCTGGTTTATTTTCCCGTACCTTCAATCAATATAGGAAGTTGTACTTTTCTCATTTTTATCATCTGGTCCTTAAATATGAAATTGAAATATTGTGATTGTAGCATATTTAAAGTGTAAAAGATAATAAGTAAAATAAGTCTCAAATTCTTACGAAACATTATACTGTATATTCCACAAAACTATGAATTCTTTTATTTTTCATCCGAAATTTGTCCATTTTATATATATTAGAGATTTTAATAAACTACATCTCCTTTTGAAACGGTTAAAAAGTTAATTATTCAACTACTGGTTTTGAGTGAAGAAAAATTACTTTAAACGAAAATACAAATGATATTTATATGTGAGATCCTTCTTCCAGATGAAAAATCGATTGAAAATATGAATGGAAATAATATTGAAATAAGATATTCTATTAAATATATTCTAAGATGATCTTGCTAGGAAATTAAATTCTCTTGAATTGATTATAGCCTTACACCTCCTTGGTGTTCAAAATTGAATCATTGAGTGATTAAGAATCAGAACCAAAAATCTATTCATGCTTAGGTTAGGTTAAATCAGAAAAACAAATGTTTTTGCACTCTCCAGAAAGCATTTATACGTTAATTAGGCTAGTTACATAATTCACAATTCAAGAACATGGAACATAGACAGCACATTATAGTTATATTATCAATCATTCAGAGAATAAAACGACTCTTTCATTAGATACTTAAAAACTCTAACTTTAAATGTTTCAGAAGTTAGGGATCGGTACTTCAATGATGACTCATTGAAGAATCTGAAAGCCATATTCAGAGAGCACTTCTGAGTTTGATAGTTTGAAAAAAATGTGTGTTTCTTTTCTCTTAGTATTATACAAATGGAAATTCTCAGTCAAGCGACAATAATGTACTTGGTACTTTTGTGTGTATACAAAAGATATTCGAGAATGTACACACATGAAGAGGTCAGAATATGTTCTCTAAATAAATGTTCAAAATCTTCTCTATGATATAATACCTCAAGAAAATCTTTACACATTCGGCATAGATTCTCCATCAAATTATACCGTACTCTAGAGGACTATAAAATGAGGCATGTTAAATTGAATTGAAAATAATTGAAGAAAGGTTAGGTTAGATTTGAATGACAGCGTAGCAGGAACATACTCCTGCTCAATTTCTAAACCGATTGATACACATAAATGTTTCATCGTCGTTTCGGATCTAAATAACAACCTTAAAACCTTACTGATTTTGCGAAAAACATCTCTGATGAGACCTCTTAATTTCATTATTAGTTTTTTAATATGTGAATTCCATCTTAAATGTGAATCTAATACACCCAAATACGTGCATTCAAAACAGCAAGGAGTTTCTTCTACTGTGCTGCTACCGTTGATGATTAGTGGATCTTTTTGTGGTAGAGATCTCGAGTCGACTGAAAAAGGTATGTATTTCGTTTTTGCGAAATTAATAGTTAATAAGTTATCATCCAACCAAGTTTTTATTTTTATGAAATCTGATTCTGCTAATCTCTTAAGATCATCCCAGTTCTCCCCACTGTAAAAAATCAAAAAATGTGTCATCAGCGAAGCTGAGTATTTCTCCTCACAATTCACAATTCAAGAATAATAATTCATATATATATATATATATATATATATATATATATATATATATAAAACTGTACTCCTTGTGGAACGCCATACTCTATCAGACCCATCTCACTGACCTCCCCACCAACCTGCACAGCCTGTTTCCTTTCCGATAGAAAACTCTTGAACAACCCTAGCTCAACCCCACCAAACCCCATGCCCTCCTACCGACTGAAAAAATACTATGTTCCACCGTGTCAAAGGCCTTAGTTAGGTCAATCAGAATACAGTGCTGCTCTATTATAATTGAAAGCTGTATAAATTTTATCGGTTATTGTAACAATAACATCTTGAGTGGATCTATTTTCCCTAAAACCAATTTGATTATCGGACAGGAGATTGTGTTGTCTGATGTATACTGTAGTACGGTCTTTGATAACTTTTTCAACTATTTTGGCTATGCTAGAAAGCAATGAGACAGGTCTGTAATTATTCAACTGATCTCTATTACCGCTTTTATGTAAGGTTATCACTAATGCAGCTTTGAGGGCTTTAGGAAAGATACCCCGGCTTAGAATCATATTCACAACGTGAACAATCGGTGGAACCAGAGTATTCATTTCGGCTTTCAGGACCTCGGCAGATATTTCATTAACCCATGTACTTTTTTTGTTCTTTAAATTCGATATTATGTTCTTAATTTCTTCTTCGTTCGTCGGTGTGAAATGGAAACGGTGTTTAACTTTTTTCTTTCTTGTTTTGGTAGTGGCCGTTTTTTCGAACATTTGAGCTAATTCTTTTCCGATGTTTGTGAAATGGTGATTGAAAGCTATTTTTCTATTATTTTGTTTGGCACAATTTTTTGTTTTATTTGTTTTGTTCTTGTTAGATTTGAATTCTCTCGCATATTTTAATATAAGACTATTCAGTTTGTTTCTGTTATTTGAATTCATATAATATATTATATAATAACCACCATTTTGCGTGAATACGAAAATACAAATTATAGTATAATTGAATTTCCAGTCTTAATCGCATGGAGCGACCAAAACAAAAATTTCCACTAGAAGCACTATCATCATGTATATCCCCCTATTCAAGCGGGCATGTTAAAAAAATTCAACAACATTGCTTTCTCCCAATAAAAATCGGTATTTATATTAGGCATCAACGAAAGCTGGTAGTATAATTATACTGTTTCAATATAGACGCTATAGGTCGAATCTTCCGTTTTGCATATCTGATTATCAGATAAGTTGAAGTGTTAAACATCCAGAAGTGGAATGAACGATATATTGGTCAATAATTCGAATTAGAACAAACGGAAACAAGTCAACGTTGTAATATATCTGATGGGATAGTGAGCACATTTTCCCTTGTAACGGTCGTTAAACAGCTTTCTCAATCCGACAGGATTTATGGTGGGTTGGTACCAACTTAACACCCACGCCATATTTCTATATAAACAAATTTCTTCAGTTCGCGGACGATAAATTTTGAAGTTTGATATATGTTTTACTCTGTAGAGAGAGCAAGTTACTTTGTTGAAAATGAGTTCGCAACTCTACTTCTCCACTTTAAATTAGCAGACACGTTCTTCCCCACTGTTTTGTCGAACAAGTTATGGCACCACGTTATTGCGAGAAATAATCCGGCGAATGGGCAAAAGCGTATTTTGTTGCAATTTTGTAGCTAGCCTACAACACCCATGGTTGTTTCCTCATTAGTCATTTTTCATTGGGATTGTTTCGCGCTGAATTCGCTACGAGCCGCTGCTAAAATATCGTTGTTTGTGACTGGACACGTTGGAATTAATGAATGGGAGGTTCAACTGGAATTAGTCAGAAATTTGATAGATTGGTTCTAATTTCAGTGGTTCGTGACACTGAAGAATAGAAAAAACTGTGCAGATGTTATAACAAATATTTAAACTATTCGGTTCTGAGATGATGTTTCAGTTTTTTTAATTACTTGATAACTGGTTTGAACAAATGGGCCAGTGGACTCAACGTTTGATGTGGAATGAAGATGTTTTTTGGTCGACAACCCACGAACTTGGTATATCTATCTCAGGATGAATTGCAAGTATCAGTACAATCATTTTCGCCAATCTCTCAGGTAACTTTGTATACAGTTTTTCTTTTACATATCAGCGCACATAGATATGACAAGTGCTTTAATAATACATTCTACGAGGGATGTCCTTTAAGTTTTCCATATAGAACTCGAATTAATCAATTGATTACTACACTTCTGCATTCGTTCGAGTCAATTCCGGAAGCAGTTATTCCAATCGTTTGCTACTACATTCAAAATTGCTTTTTGAAAGGCATCGAAAGCTTTTCTAATAAGTGAAATTCTCGAACACTCAGTTCGTTCTTGATTTTGGGAAGAGCAAAAAATCGTTGGGACTTACGTCCGGACTGTACGCAGGATAACAAATCGATTCAATTGTTTTCCGGGCTGTGCGATCATGCATTGCCTTCGTGAAGAATGATTTGCGGTAAACAAATGGTTATGTACGAATTGGCTTCTAGATTTTCAAAAGTTGGAACCGTCCAGACTCTCTTGACACCAATTCACCCTTGCAGCTTTCTGTTCTTCGGTCAGTAGATGCGGTCTCCAATGGGAAACTAATTTCTTCACTCGTTACTCTTCGTGCACACTTTTTTGTATTGAGGTTTCTGAAATCTGCATTGATGACTCAATCTCTCGATAGGTTGATTGGCGATGTTCCTGGATAAATTAACGCACACCATCCACATTTTCTCGAGTGACGACTAATTTTGGTGCTTCTCTTCTTGGATCGTCGCTAAGCCTAAGCCTGTTTGCGTTTAAATTCTTCATATCAACGGGTAACTGTTGACTGGTGTGGTGCTTCAATGCCGAGAACAGAAATCAACTCGCCGAGATATTCTTGTTAAGTTAATTGTTTTTGAAAATTTCTCACGTGTTGAGTTTCATTTTTCATCTAACTTGTCAACTTTGACAGTTTATTGTAGCTAAAATACTACACGAATAGAACTGAAATTTTGGAATTATATTAACAAATCAAAAAGGTTAATTTTCAGTACTGACGTTTGATTAATTGTGTCCTGTATGTCTCAGCATTCAAAACAAGATATTCCTCGTATTTTGTATAGATATGCATTTGTACATTCAGCCTTCAGGAATTTCCTTTAGATAGTATGAAAACTAGAATCATCTGTACTTCTGAAATCAGATATTTACATTCCTCCAAGCTTTATTGCATCTCCTTATAAAAGTAGAAATCCAGTACTTCCATCAAGGCAGCAAACGCTTTCATGATTTTTTTGTTATGATATGCTGTGTTATCCTTCATCTCTCAAAACCTAAAAACTCAACAAATTTGGGTAATATTTACTGAAAGGTTACTTCGAGTCCACAGTGATCGACTAACTGATCTACTGATCTTTTTAATTTGGAGGAATTTTTTTCTTTGTTGCTTCTGTGTCCACTTTTCTCAACACATTGGTTTCCAGGGGTTCATTCCAAGTTTATGAAGTGTTCTTCTTGTGATTCAGTGTCTTTTTCCTGACGAGTGTCCTCTTTTCATTGCCTTTCATACTCATATTCTCATAACTAAAAACTGAATTTTGGCATGCTGGTGTGACATTTTGGTGGCAATCACATTTTTATGCTGTTTGAAGTTGAATTTGTGAGACTCCTATTGTTGCCTGTCCATCAGAGTTATCCTTGTATATGAAAGAACGAATTGGTGAAGCTATAAAAGTAAACCTATGCAAACAATTTGGAAAGAGGAGCATATGCCAGAGGAATGGAAAATGGGCACAATAGTCACAATACACAAAAAAGGGGACCAAGGACGTGTCAAAACTATAGGGGAGTAACATAACTTAATACCGCATACAAAATTCTATCCTCGACGATCCAGGAAAGTCTAGCCAAAGCATCGAAAATAGTAGAACAATACCAATGCAGGTTTATCGAAGGCTGGTCAACAACAGACGCATTTCATACATTCAAGCAGATAATTGAGAAGCCTTACGAACACGGAATAGATCTCGAAATACTGTTTATCGACTTCATGCAAGCATTTTTCTCAATAGAAGGACCAGAACTTAATGCAGTCCCAGAAGAAATTAGAATACACTCGAAATTAAGAAAATCGATCTGGATGACACTGAAAGAAACCAAACCCAAAGTAGTAACCCAAAAAGAAGAAACAGAAAAGTTCATATTTGAGAAAGGACTTGAACAAGGAGACACTATGTCAGCTACACTGACACTCTTTAGAGTATGAAATAACAAAAATTTTGACAATCGTTTTAAGTAGATTTTTTAAATAATCAATTTCCTGTACATTTTTGACAGAATGTATTATAATGGATGAAACCTGGATTCATTACTACACTCCAGAGTACAATCGACATTCAGCCCAGTGGACTGCGTGTGAAAAACCAAAGCCAAGGCGTGGAAAGATGCAACAGTCGGCTGACGTGGTTATGGCATTAGAACTCTTGGATGCGCATGATATTTTATTCATTGATTACCTCAAAAGGGGCCAAACTAAAATTATGGCAAAGTTGTATAAATATTCGTCTTCGAATTGCTTGCCTACCGAGGTAATTCTCAATATCTGGCTCGCATAGACTTTTCCTGTTTGCAGATCTCAAAAGCATGTTCGTTGGAATAAAATTCAGCTTTCATGAAGAGGTGATCTCCAACACGTTATAACCTTAAGATATGTTTTACTATGTTAATCTATGCACTTTTCTTCAGCCTTACTGTTAATATGCCATAAAGTAACCTTAAGGCCAGGACAAAATTTCTGGTTTCTAAGTTTTTGATCCTCAGAAGTAAAAGAGTTGATTATGCGTTTTGTCATACAACTTTGTCCGGAATTCTGGGTGGAACAACAACCCCATTCATTTTCGCACTACTTATGTAGCCCTATCCTTTTTCTATATGTAATTAATAATGTATAGAAAAACTGAAAAGCATAATATATGTCATATGTGGAAAATTATGGAAATATTGAGAATTAATGGGGATTTAAAATTTTTCTATATAGACAAAAACTGAAGACAATCAATAAAACAAAATTTTAAACTCTTTGATATTTGTTGCTACAGCGTATCCAACGAAGTCAAGTTAATACTTTTTTTCTTTTTTTTTGCGAATTACTTGATTAATATGGTAGTAGCAAATATCATCATCATTAACAAATCTCTTTTAGGTAGAAATGTTCTTCTAGAAAGTTTCTGTTTTGCTGTTCATCTTGTATGACACGTTTGTATCATAAAAAGATCTTCCTTGATTCTTAGGCAAAGCTATATGGATTATTAATAAATCTTTTAACTAGAAATCACTTAGAATATTTTCGAATAAAGTTAACTGAGGTTCAACTTGAATTCAGTAGTGATGTTATTTCAAACCTTTTTCAGAAATGCTAAGATTATTATTTTATGTTGATGTTTGTTGTTTTTTTCTCATTTCAATTCGTTTTTTTTTGTTTTGTTAAAATATTTTGTCCAAATTTTGTCCAAGTTATCAGAGCCTTTTTTGACCGAGATGAGTTCAACCTGTCCGAAAGGTGTCGGTCAAAAAGGCTCTGATAACTTGCTGGACAAAATTTTTCAAAAACATAACTGGAAAAAAGAAAACGAATATCAGAGAAATTTTTGTTGTATTGAAATTCAACCAAATGTACAATTTTAGATGTCAGTCACGTCTTTCTTGACTATAACAAATTACATAGTCACAAAATAAAACATTCGAAACTGATGCAACAGTCTAACCTCATGTAAAATTATACTGTTTTAGGCGATCCATGAATATCATTTATAACAGCTCACTAGTCGAGCGAATACATTTAAATCTCGATGAAGAACTTCCTACTTTTCCTGCTATGACGTTCTTGTCACACTCATTCTGTTCCACTCCGAATCCTCTTTATTTCAATAAATTTAAATGTCCCACTTCTTGGAGCAACCGTTACACCATCCGGCGAAATAGATTACCCGATCGCCAAACCGAACTCTTTTCCTCTGGCCGGGTTAACGACGAGGTCGAGTCATGTCCGGCTCGGTGCCTCCTGCAACAACCACAGAGCAAGATCAACATACACAGAGAAGGACGAATATCGTCTATGCCCGCTCCTGCTACACACAGAGTAGCAAAACACGCAGGCCGTTATATTTGGCCGAGCAGCAATGCGCCGTTGCATTGCCTGCTTGATGTGTGCCAAGCAAAAGTTGAATAAGGGGCCGAGGGGAGTGGGGAATACACGTGGCTCTGGGTCAACGTCCGCTGAAAGTGAAAAGAGAGGAGGAGTTCTGCACAAGGATATTCGCGCAACGTTGCCATGTGTCGGATCGAAACGGTGCGGATAGGAGAAGTTTATATGAATACTTTTCGGAGAGAAAGCAAAAAACGTTGTCAAGGAAATCAATGTTTGTACAAAAATCATATACGAAACTCGTTCCGCGACGAATTGAATTGTATAAAAAGTTCAAGAAGTGAGATAAATAGCCATCAGAATAACCGTCTTTGCCGATTCCACATTCCGGTAGAATTTCGTTATGTTTTTTAATAATAGGAGAATTTTTCATGAAATATTTTAATTATTTTCTTTTTTCGCTACAAGGAAGTATATTTCAAGCAAAACCACGATAATACCTTACCATGTTGTATTATTTAAAATAGATAACAAAGCTTTAAAAAATTCAGAGAAACATTTCTTTGCACACTTACGGAAAATGATTAAAAACTAAATTCCATTGTTTGTTCAAGCAAGGTTTATACTTCAGATGAATAATTGTGGAGTTAATATGAAACTGTTTCATGTCATATTGTTTTTCGATATTCTATCTGATGAATAGACGCATTTTGAATCATACTTTCATCATTCTTGGATTTATCAACAACATAAATTTAATCTTTTCCGTTTGAGGAATGAATCTATGGACAGACACATAGAAGAATGCTGTGGTAATAATTATTTTTGCTTACCATTTTCCGAATAATTTTCGCTACTCGAGGAATTTATCTCACCACTAACTAAAGAACTGAGGGTTCAATTCTGGAGAAGGATGCTGATCAAAATAACCTTGTTTTAACTCAACAATAACTAAAGCTATCATTACTGTTTAGTCGGCAAGTGATAAATGATGGTAGAATAGTGATACTGCTGCTAAAACTATGTGTGATAACTCATAGGTTCAGCAATGATGTCTTGTAAATTGTGCAAGAAGCGTATATATCATCACAAAAAGTTGAGAACGATTAAGGATGAAAAGAGAAAGGTGTTTAGTTTTTTGCCTATATCTCAGGAACTATTAACATCTAGGGAGTAAAAAAAAGATTTTTAAATAATTCACATTATCCATAATTTTAATTCAACCCTGAATCTTCGCGCTTCAGTTTCACGTAACGCGTACAGCGTCAAACATCAGTACGTCTCATTTAATTAATTTTTTGAGGTATTAAATATTAATTTGAGAATTTGAAAAAATAATGCTGTATTTTGAACACTTCAAAGAATTCAGTTCCGTAAGAAATTGATCTTAAAGTGAATTTTTATATAAATTGGCGTCGAAATTTTTCGCTTCGTAGAGCCCTTCTACAATAGATAAGTCAATGAAATTACGTCATAAATGTTGAAAAAATTCTGGTTCACAATAAGTTGCCAAAAATTCGACATTTGAATTTGGGAGGCTTTTACTTGGTAGAATTTCAATTTCAATAATAAAAATAAGTAATGTTTTTTGAAGAATTTTACTGAATAATTGTGATTCATAACGCGTTTCACTACACCGTAGCTTCTTCAGACGAATGAATGTATAGAAATTATGACAATTATATATAGATACAACTGAGAATATAAATACGAATGTTCTCAAGTAACTAAAAGCTCATGGAGTTGCGTCTTCTTGAGTGGTTATTGATGACAGGTACATCCAATAAAATTAAGGAATAGATTGCTCCCTGAAGAGATTCAATAGAGGTGAAGGGCTTAAATCGACTTGTTCATTAATGAGTCTACCTGAGTGTTTGTTGATTTCTAAAGTTTTTCATTAATGAACAAGTCGATTTAAGCCATTCACCTCTATTGGTGCGTCGGAAATAAAAGAACTATAAAGGGATAAAAGTTTCTATATAAAATGGGATAACGATTTGGAGAAGAAAATATAGTATAACTTCTGAAAATACATCGCCCTGTCTGTAGGTTCTGTTGACATTTCGACATGTATTTTGTATTGTGTAATCGTATACCTAAAATTGAGGTAAAAATTACAAGAATTGCAGGACCTATAGCGAAAAAACTGAATATTATCGAAATTTCAAAACCTTTCAAGACGTAATTCCGCAAAATTGATCAAAAGAATCACCTCGTTCCGTAAGTATATAATATGTATCAGCATCCTGTATGAAAACTGTCTTTTTAACTTCATGAAAGGTTCAGGAATCTGACATCACACAATGGAGAGCCGTGATCGTTTCTACAGAATTATCTCTAATATGCATCTGTGTTACTAACTTTTTACTTTTAGTGTAAAACGTAGCTTGAGGATTTTGAAATGGGAAATATACTGTATGATGACCTTCCAGTATATTATATCAATTGCAGATTTAGATAAGGTCTATTTATTACTCTAATGGCTATGCTAATAATTATATGTTAGGTTTACATCAGGTATCGAAATAGTGTTGAATAATGAATAATATACAGTTTTTGTTTCACACTCAAAGAAGTATTTATGTCACTATTTCTTTCTATCTAAATCTCATTCAATGTTGTACCAAGTATTTTTGTAATAGACCAGAGCGCCACCTTAATAAACCCTGTTACTACTACTTTTTACTATTAATTCGCTTATAGCTAGGTTGGAGTGAAAACAATTTTTTTAAATTGTAAAAAATGAAACGGTAGGATATGTTAAAATTTTGAAAAATTATGAATCATGCTTCAAAATAGTAGCATTATCGTAAAAGTAATCCAAAATAATGACATTTTTCTCTTTGAGAAATTAAATTGATCTGAGGATTTTGATATTTTGGTTTAAAAACTTTATGGTATGGTGAAACGGATACACCGAGTTTCGTTAAAATTGAATTGATAGTATTCGAACAATTATTTCCCAATTTTGAAAAAATGCTAATTTCAAATTGTTACACGCAAAAATCGTATGGTTTTCATTATCTGATGATTTAATCACATATGAAAGGCTTCTCAATTCTTTAAATCCTTTTTGAAAAATTGAAATCGGTTGATTAGAACTATCCAATAACAATATAAAGTTGTGTGCTTTTTTTTGATAAACAAATACAATTTCTCCAAACAATTGTATTCAATTGAATTTTATAATTCATAGATTTAAAGTACTCAGAGAGACGCTTCTTTAAAAAAAATTAGTTAATTTATTTGAATTTAATGATTGTTGAAACAATTCAAGCCATCGAATTGAATAACTTGGATTCAGTGAATTTGAATGCATAAGCCAGGGGTGCTCATACTTGAACTGGTGTAAGATCTACCTCAATATTTTTAGCCTACTTACGATCGACTCTGAGAGGCTGCAAGTATCTATGATGCAGGGTTGTCGTACATACACGATACACCCTACCTACCTACCTACCTAGGTAGGGTGTACCGTAGCATATATAGATATTATCTTTCCGGATAATAGACATTATTTTGGTCAAGGTTTGGGTTACGTTTAGTTAGATTCTTCTATATGATATCAATGAAAAAAACTCATAGTTATTTGAAATTGCGAATTTATTGGTTGTTACAAAACAAAGAGTAACATATGGTGTTAAACTTAACTAAGGGGCGACTTTGGATGTTGAAGCGTGGCACTGCATGTCCTCAGCATACTTTTCAGAAGATGGTACGTAACCACTGAGTGCTAATCGCAAGCATGATGACATATGATCTTCAGTTAGTCGACTGCCATATTTTGACTTAATTATCTTCATTTCAGAAAATGCAGACCTGTACAAGTGAGTGCCGTCAGTTGAAGGGCGATTTGCCTCAGATTCGGATATTTATCTTCAGATATAAAACACCAGAAATTGGTATCAGATGCTGTAGCTGTAGATGTATATTTGATATAATCTGCACCAACTCATTTTCAACAGAATATGAGTTCATATTAAACTGATTTGCTATTTCTGTAGCTAATTCCTCAATGTTTTTACATGAAAAAGGATAACTCATAAATGATGCTATATTTGTCAATTTACTGCAACCATAAAAACGTATTTATTATTATTGTATTATTGTATTATTGTCCCAAAATATTTGATAATTCAGCTTCATACGTATCATAATTCAACTGAGCAATCCTTGCTTTCAAAGACGGAAAATGTTTCACATCCTTACTTTTCAGTTGATCTATCATAAATTGCAATTTACTTTTGAATGCGTTTACTGCGCTAATCATCTCAATAATAGTTTTTCCTTTACCTTGAAGCTCCAAGTTATTGGTGTTTAAGTGCATTGTGATGTCAGTCAAAAATGCCTAATCAGTCAGCCATTTTTCGTTTTTCAACATCTGAGTGTCACCACCTCTTTCGTCTAGAGAAGCTGTTATTTCTGGAAATAATTCTTAAAACCTTTCTAGGAATTTTCCGCGCCTCAACCAGCTGACGTCCGTGTGAAGAACTAAATCAGTGTGTTCAGCTGACTCCCTATCTTCCAACTGCAACTTAAAGAGCCGCCGTTGCAAGCTACGTGCACGGATGGAATTCACAATTTTGTTACAATGCCCACAATTTCCTGTGTGTTTAAAACTTTTGAACACAAAACTTGTAGAATGGAATGAAAAAAATGAAGGCAAAACTTCATTAGCTCGACACAATGCCACAAAACCGTTTTTATTTCCCGTCATTGCTGGTGTTCCATCGGTTGTAATGTACACTAATTTATATATTAGTATCTTGTAGTTTTTGAAAAAATTGAAGAAAACGTCATATATGCCACGGGCGTTTTCCTTCAGAGAAATGATTGTCAAAAATTGTTCCTTAGCCAACATGTCATCGAATTCCATCCGAATAAAAATACACAGCTGGGCAGTGTCTGTCATATCGGTGGATTTGTCGAACTGTAAAGAAAAGTATTTACATTTCATTATATAATGTTTTAGTTTATCTGCCATGTCGAAACTCATCACTTCAACACGCCTTGTGACAGTCGAACGAGATAACTGAAGTTCTCTAATAGCAGACATGATTTCTGTTTTATTTTTAAAATTTCCAAATGAAGTCACACCCACTTCAAAAAATGCTTCCTTCACAACCGATCCAACTTCGAATGGTTTCTTGTGTTTCGCCAATATATGAGATATTTAAAATGACGCGATCGTAGCAGCTTTTGATTGTTTGGTTGGTCTTGTGAACATGGTTGGTTCTCTTTTCAAACAAGATATCAAATCGTACTTTTCGTTTTCTTAATTCACTCTGGGGATGAAAATCCTTTTCATAGTTTTCAAGAACCGTTTTATGATGCCTCTCTAAGTTACCACGCTTAGGTATTACAACTGACGCACGACAAATGAGAGGAATGCACTTATCCTTCACCATACAAAAGAAAAATTCTTCCTCCCAATCGTTATTAAAATGATACGTTTTGGATTTCTTCGCTGCATTCGTTTTGTACTATTTAATAATAAACTTAATATCGATGTAGTATTGCCTTCAAGATACCATTCAGAATGACTCCCATTCCTGCAGGCGCAACATTTATATCGGTGTGGACGAAAGTTTCGGATGTTCCCGTCCGAAATTTCTAGAAAAGCGGCTAGAATAAAAAAGAGGCTTTTCTTTGACAAGTACCGCACGTTCCTTTGATAAAGCCGCCTTTTGCCGCTAGCAGAGTGTTATTTTATTACGTAAATTTTTGTAGTTTAGTTACCTACTTATTAAAAATATTTTCCTTCTCGAGATCTACTCAAAAAGTACTCGCGATCGACTGGTCTAAGCAGAAGAAAGTATTTCTCGAAAAAAATTATTTATTAACGTAAAATATGAGGTTGATTTAGTTTTTATATAGAACAATTTGTTTATAGCAAAATGTATCAACAATAAGCAATTGGTATTTTGATATTTGAACTCCTTGTTCCACGAGCTAATGAAATGAAGGAAAACATCAAGATTGGTTTATCAGAAGCTGAGATAATTCTATCTATTTTTGCATAGGTATTTTGAATCTTCGAATATAATTTTTGATCCTCGTTCCACCCACACGTAGGCGATGATTTTATTCTAAGTTTTTCTAATTTGGCGATCTTGTTTGGATCTTTTTCATCAAAGATCACGGAATAACGAAGTGCCATTAAATAAACAAAACACCTGATTGTTTATGAATGATGCGGAAATGAGTTTGAACGCTTATATCTCAAAAACTAATTGACAGATTTAATTTTTTCAAAGAAGCGTTTCTTCGAGCACTCAACACTATGAATTATAAAATCATATTGAATACAATTCTTTGAAGAAATTGTATTTGTTTATAAGGAAAGAAAGCACATAACTTCAAATTGTTATTGTGTATTGTTACATTTGATTACATTTTCGAATGATTGAAAATGTACCATTTTTAATGCAACAGTTTGAAAATTTGCATATATTTTCAAAATTTTGAATCGATTTTAACGATACTACTACATTTGGTTCTTCTAGATATTCTTGCTATTTTGAAGAATTGTTTATAATTTTTGAAATTTACAACCTATCCTATCTTCAGTAAAGTTTGATTTGAAAAGTTTTTTCTCTCTAACTTTTCTTCACAATCCTCAAATTAAAAGCTTTGAGCGAACGGAGTACTAAAAAGTAAATTTTTCACATTTCCCACCTTGGTCGTAGCTTAACTTTTTATGACTGCTACTTTTTATAGGGTATTCTGAAGCGTCTTAGTGAAAATCTCATTGCCTACTCCTGGGTCCAAGCAAAAACAGTTCCGCCTTGGTCTTTAGCTAGTTTCGGATAATGCAATAAAGTTAGACGAACTTTGATTTGTACTCACTATAAGTTAAGTTTTTATTAAGAAACCAAGATGTTAAGTTTGAGTAATGGTAATAGAATGGGTTCATTCGCTTTCAAGCGTTCCTCTATATAAATTATATTTGATGAGTCAATCTCTTTACTTATTACTTATTTTACAATATTTACTTGACTAAATTCGGGTTATTTCGAGAAATGTGTAGAATTTAGATTTAAGAGAAACTCGTATGCATCATTTTGACATTTGACAATGTCCAGTCAATGTCACAGAATCAATTGTACCTCTAGAGGTTAAATTTTGCTCTAGACCTTTCCAGCCGAACAACAAATTTATTACGTGGTAATAAAATATAATATATCATTAAGAGATCCAGCGTTCGTTGTTATTATTTCCCATTGTACCATAAATCTACTTACAAGACGGTGATAAAAGTTTCACATCTTATCATATTTGCTTTTATTTATGCGTCGAAATTGTCGCTGAAAAGTTTTTCTTTGTATTGGACCAAACAGCTAGAGTTAGGTATCATTGAAATTGCGGACAGTATAAAATTCAGAAGTCCCCTCTAGTTTCTGACTGATTGGCAATAAAATTGCCATAAAACAAGCGATCTCTTTCAATTTAGAAATGACCCGTTCATTTTGCGTTTGAAACTGCTCTTTGATGGTAATGAAATCTAAGTGGCGAACAATCTTCGTGTTTTATGTCACAATGATTGCATCAGGCTTAATGGTTCTATTACTTCAAGTTACTACAAAAATTCACATTTCACGAAACAATTTATGGAATTTTTGTCTATTTTAAACGCGTTCTATAGTAAATATTTATGTGTCACATACAGGGTGCTTCAACGAAAACTAAACAGAGGCTATATCTACCAACATATTCATTTCTGATCAAAACGCAAAAACAGGTCAATTTTTGTTTCAAAGGGAACATCTTTTAGGGTACAAAACTTGCCTGAAATATCAACCCCCTAAGCGGGGGTTGCAATCCTTGAACATTTTGAATAGAAAAGATGGGTCGAGTGATGACTCAAAAGAAAGGTGGTATCTTTGCTTACGTCGCCTTGAACGAGTTTCCATTTTTAATTGAAAACTGTCAAAGATGCAGGGTGAGCAACTGAAATATAGGGAAGATTATTTCCCTGAGACTATTCAAGTTTCAGTGAAGTAAAATGGAACAGATCCATGCTGATCAATGCCAGTCATCATCAAGTACCATCCTCATCTCGAATTTCAACCCCTAGGGCAGGGGTGACCTTCTTTGAAAATTTGGAAGAGGGTAGATGGGTCGAGTGATACCTCGAAAGAAAGGTATTATCTTTGTCTGCATCCCCGTGAACGAATTTTCATTTTTGATTAAAAACTGTAGAAGATACAGAGTAGGCTACTGAAAAATAGCGGAGACTATCTATCGCCCTGAGCTATTCAAGCATTAGTGCAAAAAAATGGAACAGATTCATTCCAGATCAAAGGCTGTCATCTTTGATCTAAATGAATCTATTCCAGTTTTTCGCACTAATACTCCAATAGTCTTGGGGCGATAGTCTTCTATTTTCAGTGGTTCACTGTATCTTTTACAGTTTTCAATAAAAAAAATAGAAAATTAGTTCAAGGCAATGCAGACAAAGATCACCACCCTGCTCAAGGGGTTGAGTCATCACTGACCCATCTTCCATATTTCAAAATGTTCAAGGAAATAGTCTTCCTATAGTTGCCCCGCTTAGGGGGTTGATTTTTCAAAAATATAAATTAGTTCATTGTACCCCTTTCTTTTGAGTCATCAAAAAATTGAACCTTTCAGGCAAGTATTTACCCCTTGAAACAAAAATTGACCTGGTTTTGCGTTTTTGCGTTTTGATCAGAAATGAATATCTTGGTAGATATAGCCACTGTTTAGTTTTCGTTGAAGCGCCCTGTATAAATAATCCTTAGGAATCAGATTATTTAAAATGATCAATCAATCAAAATAGTAGCTGCTCAGCTGTTCGTGGAATTACTTTATATATTGATCGTCTGCATACTGTACGAGGGTTGTCTTTTAAATTTTGCATATAGACAAGAATGAAACAATTGAGAGCTTTTGAAGACTTCATTGTTTTTGGAAATATTCTCCGCGAAGATTAATACTCTTCTGCATTCCTTCAAACCAATTCTAAGATTTAAGAACTATTTGCAACAAATCAGTACATCAAAATAGACATCTAGTTTATCCTACATTACTTAGTAGTCTAGTCAATTTTGACTTTTACAGTTGTAGAAATTTCCAACAAACAAAAAATTTTAATAACGTTTGGAACACGATTATAAATAACTTGTGAAAAATCTCCATCGATCCCATGTCTACAAAAATGTATATTCAAGTTATAAGATGGTACAAATGGGTTATTTGGTTTTTCAGCTGGCTTTATAGTAAAAATATCATAGACAAAAGTTGTAGATCATATAATCGTCTACAAAAATTGTCCCTATACATTCATAACATCTAATCATTCCCGAGAATAGCGATTCTAAAAGAGTGCTTTTTTTATAGCATTTCGTTTTAGAAGGAACGTCCGATCTGGGGGTTCTTTAAAGATTTCCCTCAATTCCTCAGGTCTGAAGGTCTTCGTGTTTTAAGTAGATGACTTTCAGATTTTCTTTTTCAAAAGAATGCAATTTTTGGTATATTTTCAGTCGGACTTTGTAATAGAGGTTAAAAGTTCTTCGTAGCATTGAGTGGAATGACCAGAGGGTTGAGGACTTATATTCCATTGAAACATTTGAACCAGAAGCACCCTTTTCGAAAATAAGGAGATTTATTGATTTGCCCAATCCATAATTCTCCTATTTACTGCATCGTACTTTTCTTTCGATTCATCTGGCTACGAATTATATTGTATCAGGCGGTCTACAATCAAATTCATCGTCTTCAATTAATTCTTCACTTATTTGCGATTTAATTTCGTGACTTATGTTAAACTGGATGATAGTTAACAGGATTACAGAATAAAATAGAATATATAAAAGCAGGCTTGACTCACTGATTAAAGTAGCCAAAAGCAATTTTTATAAAAGACAAATAGAGTCTTGTGCAGATGATTCAAGGAAACTGTGGAAAATTTTTAATAGTAAAAATGAAATCGAAACTGAGGTAAACGTTCTGAGACTAGATGCGGGAGAACTGATCACAACAGGGTCTGAAATTGTTGAATCTTTCAATAGCTTATTTTCTGAGGTAGGCAGGAAATTGGCAGCTAATATCAAAAACGAAATCAAACAAAATAAGTATAATACAATTTGCAACCCGTTATCGTTGTTCTTGGAACCAGTAACAGAGGAGGAAGTTGCAGGGTTCATTCGGGACATGAGGCATGAAAAATCTGGTGGCTTAGATAGTATAGATAGTGACGTTTTTAAAAAGGCTTTGAACACCATTGTGCACCCAATTACACTCTTGGTAAATATCTCCATAGAGTCTAGTGTGTTTCCGGATTCCTTAAACACAGCACTTGTTTTTCCACTGTTCAAATTAGGCGATAAGGAAAAAATAACTAATTACAGACCGATTTCATTACTGTCAAACCTTTCGGAAATAATAGAAAAAGCTGTTCATCACCGAACTGTGAAATTTCTGGAGAATTGTAAGGTGCTGTCCCTTGACAGTTTGGTTTTCGTAGGGTCAAATCGACACATGTTGCGCTGGCATGCTTAACATCTAAAGTGTATGAGAGTCTCGATTTGTTCAAGCCTTTCCTGATTTCGATTGCATGGAACATAAAGAACTTTTTAATGTGTTGGAGTGTGCTAGGATTCGTGGTAATACCTTGGTTTGGCTTAGAAGCTTTCTCGGTGAGAGGAGAGTTTAAAGTAGGGGAAAATATAGGCACCAAAATGGAGGTTGTATAAGGGGTCCCTCAAGGAACAGTCTTGGGCCCCTTGTTGTTATAATATATATAAACGCGCTATTTTCCCGGCTCTACAAAGGGTGACTTAATCAGTTTTGTGGATGACACGGTTGTATTTTATAGTGGGGAAACCTGGGCTGGTCTGAAAGAAATAGTTGAGAAAGATTTCCAAACAATCGTTGATTTTTTCGATAGTCGCCTTCTAACGATCAACACTAAGAACACCGAATTTGTGGCTTCTTCCTATTCTACATCATGTCTTTCCAAATATCAATTCCTTACTGTTGGGGATGGCATTCACTCGTTCTCTATTGGATCAGCTCAGTGATAGTTGCATGAGATAGGACGGGCACATTGTATGTATAACCAGAAGGTTGAGAAGTATGATACCGAGATTTAGGAAGCTAACATCATTCTGTTCCTTGAATATTTTGAAGAGGGTATATTATGCTTTGGTTCTGCCTCATTTGACATATGGCATTCTTACCAGAAGTGGCTGTTGAAATTAATATGGGAAAAGCCTTATAGATAGCCTTCTGATGAACTCTACAAGATATCACAATTGTACGAGGCCAGGCAGCTGTTTTTCAGGGCTCTGGCACTCTACCAGTGGCACACTCGAGGTGGGGCGGTTTTTAATAGTCATACGTATAACACAAGATGTAGGGGGAGGTTGGTATTCGTGGGTCAGCGATGTCATAGGTTCCTTGCTCCTAAAGTATTTAACTACCTGCCTCAAGACATAAAGAACTTCGGGTCGCTTAGAATATTTCGACAGAAGCTTGGGGCGTGGTTACAGATGCAACTGAGATCCACAATAATGCAGGTAATCGACATTAAGAACTCGTATGTCCATACATAGTATTCCTTTTATTTGTAGTTTTTTTTTGTAAAGATAAGGTTCATATTGAAGTTTTGATTACCTAATTTTAGAGAAAATATTAAATTTGGTATTCTAAAACCCTCTCACCAGAGCCTGTTTTTACTACTAGACAGCAGTATCTTCGAGTATCTTTACGATGTAGTATCAGTTTCTTGTAAATGAACATTACTGTTATTATTATTAACAGTAATGGATGTCATTGCTTGAAAACCATAGATGAATCCAACAGAATTACAGAGTTAGAGTGTCATAGATATTACTAGGGTATTGAGTATTAGATTCATAATTCAATGGAAATGTCATTGTTATTAAACAAGCAGTTGTAACAGGAGTCATTATTGTCCTCACAAAATGTTTGTAAGTAAATGTAAGTTTTCGTAGATAAATATATATACAGTATATTAATTGAATAATCTATATTGCGTTAGAACTAAATGCCTTTCTACATGCATTCGATGTTTTTCCACAAACCTTTTGAGAACAATACGTTTTCAAAATGAGGAATAAATTTATATATATGAAAATATGTTCCTCCAAAATACGAATTATTCAATAGTTTTCGGAACTAAGTTTTATGGAATTATTATAAAATATTGATCTCGCTAGAATTTAAGGATACTCAAAATACAATTTCTGAAAAAACCGACACTATTCATGCGATTATAAAAATTAACGAATTAACGTTTTTGTTACATATCTATTTCAAAAATTTAATGTGTGAAATTCCTTGATGAATTTCTTATCCTAACTAGTTCGTAAACTCAAACTTTATGGGGGAGAATTTAGGATTAACTTGAATTATTGACCATTTCCCTGAGGGTACTTCATTCGCGCCATGATGAAGAACCAGCCTTCCTAAGAGAATATTCAATAATTTACGGACTGTTGAATACGTCTTGAAAAGTTTGTCTTCAAGTTCTATTGTATTCCTTGTAGAAACGAAATAATTGAAATTGACTTGTATTCGAGTCATATTATAATTAATATAAAGGCAAGCAAGCTTCGCTAATCGTCTTATATTTTTCATAAAGTCGTTCTCTTTGTTATTAGACACTTATTCAGTATTTAAACACTTAATAGGCTGTATGTCTCAAAATGAAAATAGTTATGTTAATCGCTTGAGCCGTTTCCCAGATAGTAATGTGTAAATTTGTATTTAAATAAGAACTGCTGGTTCTAAGTTATAATATTAAATTTATATCAATCTCAAAGTTGTGATTGGAATTTCGTGAATCCTTAAAGAGGAAGCCTCCCTGTTATGTAAAGAATCATTTCTATATGAATTAATAGAAGGCTTCTTGTTCTCATGCTAGCAATAGCATATAGTGCCATCTGATATGAAGTTGGTAAAATGAAAAATATTTCTACAAGACATGTTATACCGGAAACTTTATGAAAATATTCAAATTTTAGTTTTCTCTATGGAAAATACAGCTTTATAAGTTTATTCCATTATTTCTAAATATATAATATAACTTGCTGATGTTTTATCATTTGTATTGTAAGCTGTGTTAGATTCAATTATTCAGCATACACAGGAAAAATAATAAAATTACTTTCAGCGTTTTTGACTAAGATCCTTATACTGAATTTCATCGAGGAGAAAACATCTGTGCACTATTTGTAGGTAAATTTATTCACACTTTGTGTATACTAGTATATTCTTATAAATACATTACTGGATGGTTGATTCATATACTTTCATGGAATTGCGTTGATTACATGAACAGCATTCTGGAGAATCTTAATAAACAGTAGTATTGGCGATGTGCTGCAGGTAATTATGAACATTTTAGACTCTATTTTAGTCGAATCGCTCTTTGTACGTATTCTATATTATATAACAGACCGGATGTCACATATATACGTACACTTTTCATTCGGAACTACTTTATATGTGTAACGCCTTATATACTCAACGACTTCTATTAGCCAACATTGTCCTGTACTCTAACAATTAACAAATATTTTGCGATATAGTTTAAAAAAGGAAATGTATCATAACACAAAAGGAAGAAACGAATGTTCCAATATGGCCAGATAATGGGAAAAAGAAAAAGAAGGGCCAATCAAATCATGCTACGTTTTATCTTTTATAGCAAGTCCAATATTTCGACACAGTTTGCATCATCTTCAGGGAAAACTATCAGATACTGATTTAATGATTTAAGACAAGTCACCATTTGAATACGTAATTTGATATTCCCTAAATACATTGGTTCCATAGATTAAGTTAAAATTTGTTAAAATTACAATTTATATATATTAACTTTGAGCTCTTTTTTCGAGACAGTTTTACAAAAACAATTTTTTGAAGATGGTACGTAACCACTGAGTGCTAATCGCAAGCATGATGACATATGATCGTCAGTTAATTGATTGCGATATTTTGACTTATTATCTTCATTTCAGAAAATGCAGACTTGACTTGACCCAAACATTGCCGTCAGTTGAAGGGCGATTTGCCTTTGATTCGGATATAGATCTTCAGATATAAAACACCAGAAATTTGTATCAGATGCTGTAGATTTGAGATGTATATCTGATATAATCTGCACCAATTCATTTTCAACAGAACATTAGTTCATATTAAACTGACTTGCTATTTCAGTAGCTAATTTCTCAATGTTTTTACATGAAAAAGGATAACTCATAGATAATGCTATATTTGTCAATTTACTGCAATTATAAAAACGCATTTCGAATTGTCCCAAAGTATTTGATAATTCAACCTCATACGCATTATAATTCAACTGAGGAATCCTTGCTTTCAAAGACGGAAAATGTTTCAGATTCTTTCTTTTCAGTTGAACTATCATAAGTTGCAATTTACTTTTGAATGCGTTTACTGCGCTAATCATATCAATAATAGTTTTTCCTTTACCTTGAAGCTCCAAGTTAATGGTGTTTAAGTGCATTGTGATGTCAGTCAAAAATGCAAAATCAGTCAGCCATTTTTCGTTTTTCAACATCTGAGTGTCATCACCTCTGTCGGCTAGAAAAGCTGTTATTTCGGGCAATAATTCTTGAAATCTTTCCAGGAGTTTTCCGCGACTCAACTACCTGACGTCCGTGTGAAGAACTAAATCAGTATGTTCAGCTGACTACTATCTTGTCTGCCATGTCCTGACTCATGACTTCAATACGCCTTGTGACAGTCGGACGAGATAACTGAAGTTCTCTAATAGCAGGCATGATTTTTGTTTTATTTTTAAAATCTCCAAATGAAGTCTCACCCACTTCAATAAATGCTTCCTTCACAACCGATCCATCTTCGATTGGTTTCTTGTGTTTCGCCAATATATGAGATATTTTAAATGACGCGATCGTAGCAACTTTTGATTGTTTGGCTGGTCTTATGAACATGGTTTGTTTTTTTTCAGACAAGATATCAAATCACGTACTCTTCGTTTTCTTAATTCACTCTGTGGCGGAAAATACTTTTCATAGTTTTTATGGACCGTTTTATGATGCCTCTCTAAGTTACCACGCTTAGATGATGCAACAGACGCACGACAGATATGACAAATGCTCTTATCCTTCACCATACAAAAGAAAAATTCTTTCTCCTAATCGTTATTCAAATGATACGTTTTAGATTTCTTCGCTGCACTAATTTTGTACAATTTAATAATAAACTTTGTATCGACGTAGTATTGCCTTCAAGTTACAATTCAGAATGATTCCAATTTCTGCAGGCGCAACATTTATATCGGCGTGAACGAAAGTTTCGAATGTTCCCGTCAAACGCGCCGCCCGAAATTTCTAGAAAAGAGACAAGAATAAAAATCGCGGCTTCCCTTTGACAAGTACCGCGCGTTCCTTTGATAAAGCCGCCTTTTGCTGTCGCTAGCAGAGTGTTATTTTATTACGTAATAAATTTTTGTTGTTTAGTTACCTACTTATCAAATTTTTTTTTCTGGAGATCCACTCAAATATCACTCGCGATCGACCGTTTGAGTACCCCTGCTCTAAGCAGTTTCACATGTTTCCAGTTTATGCATGTTGGAAGAATTGCTCTCAATTATTGTGCAGAAAATTAGTGCCACCTGTCATCCAATCTGTTATTTTGGGACAGTTATGTATATTGCCATTCATGAAAAACGCAAGCTTTCGTCCAATTTAATCGTTGATGTTCTTTCATTGTTCTTTGCTAATCCAACAAACCTTTGTTCGTTTGTTACAGTCAACAGACTATTTTTGCAGGTTTACACATAGTAATCCAAAACAAAAATTGAGTTTCATCATCTTGATTGGCTAATATTTCAATATGAACGCCAAGTTGCTTTGAAGCAGTTTTCTCAAAGCTTCTATTATAACAACAAATCGTTCTCTATTACAATACGAAATTCTATTCTAAATCATATCAAATGTATTCGAAATGCCGACCTCGTTTATCGAAACGCGGAAAGCGGTGGAAGAAAGAAAATTCCAATTGAATGGCAACGTTGCTAGAGAGTGAGAGTGATATTAACGACCATTTCGATTTGCAGCAACTGTTCTTCGCTGCCTTGCTGCTGCTTGGGACATTTATAAAGGTGGATTTGGATTCACATCGTTCGTTACACGAAATACATACAGCTCTGTGTTAAAGTTTCGAGTACAACATTGTATTTCTTTCGTTTCGGATGTTTTTATTAGGGTCTTGGTAGATAATGAGGAAAGATTATAGGCTGTACATATACGACTAAAATGGATTTGGTGAAGTTATAGGTGGTTTCTTTGCCTGGAGGAGCTAGACTGGATATATGTGACTGCTAGAGATTAATAACTAGTGAATTTGAGATGTTTCCGATTATTTTAATGAAATTCGAAGTTTTTGGCATAAAAAATACAAAATCTGTTTGTACAAGATGTACAGAAATTGATTTTTTATTTTGAAGTATAGTAAAAATTTTCTTGTTTATTTTAATACTACCAAATGCACACAGCACAGGTTGTTTTTTCGTTTGTTTCTGTATACGGATATTTGTACACTCTTGAAATACCTTGTCATGTGTTTTGAAACTGGTGATTACTTAAGTGGAAACCCATACTTTTATTTCTTGAAAAGATGACTGCTATCGATATATCAAAGAAGAAGTCTGATGTGGTAAGATCAGAAGATCTAGCTGTCCCGTTTAGATTTCTAAACGAAAAGTTTTCCAGAAATAATTCCAAACCAATTCCATAAATTCTAGGGCTCTATGTGCGGTAGCACCTGTAATCATGTATTTTGGAAAACAGTAAAATTTTGCAATAATAGTGACAACCTGGGTTACGCCGCAATCAATCTTTAAACGAACTGTGGATTTCTGAGAGCGACGTGGCTACTTTCTTTGTTGCTTGTAAAATATTAATTCATCACAGCCAATGTTAATCTAGTTTCAATCTTCTCGAACAATAAATCTCCAAGAAATAAGGGAAATGAATTTTAGATATCAGAAAACCGAATATGTAGGAGATTACTTTGAAATGCACCTTCAGAAAATGAAAAAAAATTGCTGTATTTGAAAAAATTCACTTCTTTATTAACAATTTTACTGAAAACTAATAAATAGTCTACGTTCTCCTTCTTCTTCTTCTTGCACGGCACCTTTATGGGCAGCACTCAGGCCGTTCGGCCCATTGTGCTTGCCGTGTTGTATTATTTTATTATGTGTCTCGCAAAACTTTTTTATGAAGCTTGCAGGACTGTGGTAGCTGGCCTCCTGGATCTTACGGGCGCTGCGTGTTTCAGCGCCCAAGGTATTATCTGGTCACCTTATGAGCAGGACATTCGAAGAGTATGTGTTCCGTTCTTTTGTCTCTTTCTAACCTAATTACTACTACGCCTTAAGTATGTTTTTAAATGATACCGACGCTGCACTGTGTCGGCTTTTCCTTTGACATAAGCCGCCCTCGCCGCGGTCGGTATTTTTGAGAATGTATATTCTTAAATGCCTCGTCTTACGCGTTCTGTCCTTCACTTTTTTTATTGTTTCAATTTTCCATTCGTTACCAAAACTGTGATGAGTAATACGTCTTCACTTTTGCCCATGTTATATAATGTTGTATAATGTCGCTTAAAAAAATGTTAAAACGAGTTTCGATACGAAAAAAATAAAATGTAGGAGATTACTTTGAAATGCACCTTCAGAAAATGAAAAAAAATCGCTGTATTTGAAAAAATTCACTTCTTCATTAACAATTTTACTGAAAACTAATAAATAGTCTACGTTCTCCGTCTTCTTCTTCCTGCACGGCACCTTTATGGGCAGCACTCAGACCGTTCGGCCCATTGTGCTTGCCGTGTTGTATAATTTTATTATGTGTCTCGCAAAAATTTTTTATGAAGCTTGCAAGACTGTTGTAGCTGGCCTCCTGGATCTTACGGGCACTGCGTGTTTCAGCGCCCAAGGTATTACCTGGCCACCTTATGAGCAGGACATTCGAAGAGTATGTGTTCCGTTGTTTTGTCTCTTTCTAACCTAATGACTACTACGCCTTAAGTATGTTTTTAAATGATACCGACGCTGCACTGTTTCGGTTTTTCCTTTGACATAAGCCGCCCTCGCCGCGGCCGGTATTTTTGAGAATGTATATTCTTAAATGCCTCGTTTTACACGTTCTGTCCTTCACTTTTCTAATTGTTTCAATTTTCCATTCGTTACCAAAACTGTGATGAGTAATACGTCTTCACTTTTGCCTATGTTATATAATGTTGTATAATGTCGCTTAAAAAAATGTTAAAACGAGTTTCGACACGAAAAAAATATAGCGCTTAGATTGAAAATAGAAATGTTTGATTGTTAACGCCTCGCAGAGTCGTTTTCATCCGTGTCACGCTCATTCAACGTTAACCAATCAACTGTACGATTAATTGAAATTCCGAAGATAAAATAAGTTCGCCTGAAGCTTCAACTTCACTGTCACCGAAAATTTTGTGTGATCCAGCAATAGAAAAATGGTAGTGGCGTTGTCATTATGAATCGAAGACCGCGACCAAAAAAGAGTGCCCCTGAGTGGTCCTATTATCTGGACGAAGGAACGCACGTTTTATAGAACCTGGTGGTAGCTGTGGTAGTGAAAGATTTCAAGCATCGGAAGGTTAGTTCAATGAATTTAAGGTGCGACAATTATTGTATAGAATTAAAATATTTGGGGAAGCTGCATCTGCAGATACTGCTGCAGCAGAAAAATATCCAGAAGAATTTGCAAACCTAGTAGGTGATGGAGGATACAAACTTGCACAAGTATTTAATGCGGACGAAACTTGGAAACTTGGAAACTGTTTGGAAGAGAATGCCAAACAAAACAATCATTTTCGAAAGCAAAAAGTCTGCTCCTGAATTTGAGGCAGCAAAGGATAGAGTTACAGTGCTGCTATGTTCTAATCGGATTGTGTCATTACACCACTTATGCTTCACAGATAATTGAATCCTCGTCCGGGTTCCAAAATTGTTTTGCTTCAGAAGTTGAAAGTTAAGGGAGAAAGAGAGCAATGCACCAGGTCTTCCTCGCGAACTTGCAACTATGCATCGAAATATTGACACAATCCAGAACCGGGGACTTTAATTTTTTCTGTTATTTGCTGAAACTATCCATATATTTCTTGATTTTAATCTAATTGAATTTAATTATGAACTGTGAATACTGTATTTGTAGATCTACCTGCATAACATTTTATATAGTTCATCTGAATTCAAAATTACAGTGAAAAGACGGTAATTTGCCAGAATAATACAATAATTTCATTCATTTTAAATTCTCAATGTGGTGAAATATTACGTATTTTTAAGCATCTTAAAATCACCCAAAAGAAATAATTTATCCCAACTTAGATAAGAAATCCAGCGTAGACGATATTCGACATTATCACCGATAGTTATTAAACACCCTTTTGTATTCAAGATCGCAGACATCATCTGGTATTTTCTCAAACAGCAATTCCCACGTCTCGACAAAGGAACGCGCTCTAAATAATTGCCTCGCAGTGGTATTAATTACCGGGTGGTGGATTTATATTTTTTCATGAATAGACTTTGATTGCATAAACAGATATATGGGCAACTCGTCGCGGTTGAACACTTTTTTTTTATATATAATGATTTCGGTAAGATGACTATGGCGTTTGATTTGTCTGCTTTGGTTAAAACTAAATCTTTGCTTTGAATTTTTGTATTAAATTTGTTACGGTATCTGTGATATTTAGATTTGTTTTTTTGGTGATTTCTGTAAGAATATCGGCAATTTTGAATGTTATTAAATGAGGCTCATGTAGTTGTTTTAGTGCAATTGCGGTTTCTTTGATGTTCTCGGATGAGATGTAGGGTTGAATTGATTCCCTTTCTCTAACAAACTACGTTCAGAAGTTGATACATCAACATCTGAACAATTTATAACTCCACTAGTGAATGATCTTATGGATGCGGTATTCTGAATATTATGTGAATTTCTCGTGAAACGTGAATTTTTAATGTCTTGGATTGAATTTTCAATTCTTCGTGAATAACTTTGCTAATGTCATTTCGCACCTTGTCATCATACAAATCGAATTCTATTGGATGTTCTATTCTATATCAAGGTAATTCATTCAGAATTAACTTGATATAATGTTGTATGACGTCTCGTTTGATAAATAGCAATTTGGCATCTTCTTTCATCCAAGTTGTTTCTGCTATTTGGACTGCTTTCTTCGAAGATATTGATTCAGATTTTGTGCTGATGTTGATATATTTTGGGGTTACTTTTTTCTGATGCACTGTTGTTTGAACCATATATTTTGGCCACACAGACTATATTTAATTCTTAACTTGCTATAAAGGGCGGTTTGTTTTGCTGTACTTGCACACTTCAAATAGTTAATTGATTCCATCGTTACTACGTGATAGTTAATCATGATGATAATAAGAATTCAAACTATGTATTATGCTATCACAAGAGATTTATTGAAAATCAGGAATACAATTTCCGTTTCTCGACCATCTTCTTCTGACAACAACTTGTTGCAAGTCTTTTGTGATAGTATAATACATGTTTAATTTTCTTATTATCATCATGATTAACTATCAAGTACTAACGGTGGAATCAATCAACTAGTATAAGATTTGCCCATTTAAATGTATTAGATTAATAATTATAAATCACTAATTGAATCTTATTTTTTGTTTCAGGTAATTTTCGTGATACCTTTCCGATGGTTTTTACAAAGGATACGTTGAGGTAACAAAAAAATCTCAATATTTCAATCAATTTCTAAGATGAGGTTCATCGTGCGATGAACTGGCATTGTAAAGAATGATAATTCTTTCCGATAGCATATATTGCAATTAGTTCAAAATGTGAACGCCATGATGAGTTAACACTCGGGTCTGTCCACTGAAATCATTACAATCGAATGAGTATGGTTCGTGTCAGGTACTCAACTCTGTTTTCAATCAGTTCCTCTGGATTAATAAAAAAAGCGAATCAACACCCACTGACAGTTATGGCGAAGAAAGGAAGCATTATATATTCGGAATTCCTGTCAGTTCCATAAATTCCGAATCTAATTATTTTGATTAAGACAGGAACGAAATGATGGCCTTGTGCGGTTAATACTTCATCCCTAAATTACTCATGTCAGTTTCAGGCAATGCTAAAACTGGAAGCGTGTTATTGGCAGTTGCTGAAATATTCAAATAGTAAACTGTTGCCTGCTGGTGAAAACAATATCTGTCTGAGGTATAACTTTCGTTTCTTAAAGTAGGAAACGAGATAAGTTTTGATATAGTCACTTTCCAAAGTCTGGAATCTTGCTACGTGTGTTCTAACAGTCAAATGTTTGTAATAGTCTGTGAATCACGTACAACATGAATTTGAATTTGGGAGGCTTTTACTTGGTAAAATTCCATTATCAATAATAAAAAACAAGTACTGTGTTTTAAGGAATTTTACTTAATAATTGCGATTCGTTTTATCAACAACAATTATATTCGTTGATAAAACTTCATAAACCTAATTACCCTATTAGACCTGTTGTTTCTGATGTAACGGCACCTCCGTTCAAACTTTCAAAATTCCTAAACGACTTGCTAATAAAACATTGCAATTTTAAATCTATATTCTCGGTCAAAAATTCATACGAACTTATTGCCAATATCAAAGATACCACTATACCACCTAACTCCAAACTCATTTCTTTCGATGTTAAGAATCTATTTCCCAACATCCCTCCGAAAGATACGTATTACTTAGTTGAAGAATTATTAGAAAAGGATCATGTCAATACTATCATTAAATCAGATATTCTTTCATTATTACAAATTTGTTTAGATCAAAATTATTTCCATTTCAATAATAAATATTATACTATTGAAGACGGCTTGATTATGGTCCTTTGTTAGCAGAAATATTCATGAATAACTTAGAGAAATTAATTCATAATCATCCACTCAGTAAATATTGTTTATACTGGTATCGCTATGTAGACGATATCATTATTTGCTTCACAGGAACAGATAGACAGTTGAAAATTTTCGAAAATTATATAAATTCATTACATCCAAAATTGCATTCACAACCGAAATAGAAAGCAATAATTCGATAAATTTCTTAGACGTAACAATTTCGAATGAAAATGGAAAACATGTTTTCGCAATTTACCATAAGCCCTCACATACAGATATTATAATACATAACTCGTCGTGTCATCCATATCAACATAAAATGTCAGCATTCAATAGTTTTATTCATAGATTGATTAACATCCCGTTATCACTAGAAAATTTCAACAAAGAACTAAATTTGATTAAAGAAATAGCCAAAAATAGTGGTTACAATCCCAAACTAATAAATAATATTTTAAATAAAAACAAAGTAGAATCGCATTGAATGAAGTTTACCCTGTCGATAAATTGAAACAAAAATTCAACACCTTAACCTACGTTGGCATTACAAGTGAGAAACTGAAATCACTCTTAAGTAGCAATAATTTCAACATAGCTATCCAAACTAATAATAATTTAGGCAAATATATAAAAATAATAAAACCAAACCAGGTAAAACCAATAAATCAGGTGTTTATCGATTGAATTGCAATGACTGATAATTTCTACATTCGTAGAACACATAGAAATTTTAATATTAGAATATCGGAACATAAACGCAGTTTTCAAATAAAAATCAGATTCAAATTACGCGAATCATCTCTTAGAAAATAATCATTCTTTCGACCCACAGTTTGAAATTTTGCATACAGATAATAAATATTGGAAGATAGATCTTTGGGAAACTTTAGAAATCAATAAATACAAACACTCAGGTAGACTCATCAATGAACAAGTCGATTTAAGCCCTTCACCTCTATTGAATCTTTTCGGGGAGCAATCTATTCCTTAATTTTATTAGATATACCTGTCATAAATAACCACTTAAGAAGAAGCAACCCAATAAGCTTTTAATTACTCAGGAACATTTATAGTTATATTCTCATTTATATTTTTCTGTATATTCATTCGTCTGAAGAAGCTACGGTGTAGTGAAACGCGTTACGAATCGCAATTATTAAGTAAAATTCCTTAAAACACAGTACTTGTTTTTTATTACAACATGAATCCTTATGATGAACAAAATCTCGACTACGTGATATCATTTTATATCTACTAGGTATGTGAATATAAAAACGAAATATTTTTAGCAAAAAGTACATAAATGGTTCAGAAATTTTCGAGTGAAGTAAGATAGACAAACGCGAGAGCTCCGTATGAACTTTGAGAAAGAATGTTCTTAAACTTTCCGAAATGGGACAAAAAGGTCGCTACTATTCAACTGAAAATTACCCTTCATTCAATCGAAATTATGATTCATTGGGGTACCTGTAATGTAAAAATTTCTTCTTTTTTGACAGTTGAAAAATGGAATTAGACTGAGAACACTTTCATCTAATAATTTTTTGGTATTTCTAAAGAGAATCATCCCAAAAGTCAAAAACTTTGTTGGTATAACTAATTTGAACGTAAAGATATAAGTCTTAGCGACGTATCAAAAACCTAAAGTAACTCTGCAGAACGTGAATACTGATTTCAAAATTGAAGATAGGTAACATATCCCTAGATTAATGCATAATTGCGGTTTCCAAAGACACCCATTTCCTAAATTTTGTATGCAGAATTGTGAAACATTTGTTTCTTTCTGAACATCCCATCTGTTGGCCGAGATCAGGTAGAGTGAACTTTGTTTTAGTCTCAACTCTTGGGAGAAAGCGATGCCGGTCCTGTCACAGTTGTGGCTTCTTGAAGAGGACCAAATTGTAAGTTATGGAAGCGAGTTTTAAGGCACATTAGCTCTGTAAACGAAAGAATTTTGATACAGAGAGGTACATGGCTAGTTGGACTGTCGGCTGATGAGAGTTTTCCGCGAACCTTGGTTCTCTTTGGAACTGGATTATTTCTGGGACCAAGCCTTTCAAATCCTCAGAGCATTTACCTTGGGAGTATGTGTGAAGAAGAAACCTGCCGCCTTTCAGCGAGAGGAAGGAGGTCACAAGTGATCTCCATGTGGTCAATGAGACGTACTGCTCTTTTCTGGATAGTACCAATAGGTGTAATGAATGTTTGGTCGCGGAGCGCCACACATGGGAACAGTATTCCAGACCAGGTCGCACCTGTGCTTTGTATAATATCGGTTGACATGGCATGAAGTACTGTTCAGCCCTGAAAAGAAAACTGAGATTAGCAGAAACAAATTTGGCAATGGCTGACACATGGTAATGCCAGCAAACTCCTGTGATGATTGTAATGCTGAGTACCTACCCCTGTAGGTTACTGAGGAAATTCAATGCCCTTGTATGATTAGAGGAGGTTTTCCAATAGTGAGTTTCCTCTGATATATTTTTCAAGTCTGAATTCAACGACATACTCTGATGGTATCTTTCCTCAGCAGGACGCTGATTAAAAAATAAGGACAGCAAGGTACAGTCCGCAAACCCAAATATTAGGATTTCGGTGGAGTGAAGCAGGCCATTGATTTGCGATATGAAAAGAGTTGGTGAGAGTATGGGGCCTGAATAACTCCTGCATTAACCCGAAAAGATTCACTCGCCATCAACTACCACCGGAATCGATCTACTGAAGAGGAAACTACTAATCCAGCCCCGCAATTCTTCGGGAAATTCACATGCGATTAGTTTATTCATCAAAACTGCGTGGTAAACCCTGTTGAAGGCCTTTTAGATATCAAGAGCAATAGTTCTTGATGCAATCGGCTACAAAAAACTCTAGACCCCTTCTCTGAAGCTCTGAAAACATGTATCTTAAACAATGTGGTAATAAACCTTCAATTTACTTTTCCAAGCGAGAAAATAAACTTCGATAGTCTGTTTTGGTGTTTCTAGGTGAAGAAACCGACATTTTGAATTCTTTGCAAGAATATGGTCGCGAGATTTTCTTGAAAGATTGTCATGGAACAACAATTCCTGTACAAGATATAGAAACTGCCACTATTCTTTGAACACAACTATTTGTTCATCGTTCATTGTCTTTAGAAGCTATTTCTTCATTCGTTTATTTATTTCCACCCCTGGCTAGAATTACTGCATGGCATCCACGATTCATACTGATCCATTTCGTTCCAAATTTCGATCAGTCTGTTCCCAACCTCATTCATGGTACATGGTTGGTTTTGCTGGCTACTTACCTGTTACACACCATGAGTGGGCGCCTGGGAAGAATTGAGGTGTCTGTTTACTTGCTTCTTGAAGAGGGCCAAATTGTAGCATGTTGGGAAGATGTTGGACGGAAGCGAGTTCCACAGCTCACCGGCCCTGTAAACGAAGAAATTCTTATAGAGAGAGGTTCGAGGGATCGTTAAATGTACCGCCATATGATGAGAACTCCTTGCCAGCCTAGTGGTCAGCAACTTGTCTTCTGAGTGCCAGCGGTTTGAGATCGCGGGTGTTCTCCGATTGGTCGATGAGGCGCACATCCCGTTTTTGCACACTATCCAACATATGCAACGAATGTTTGGGCGCAGATCCCCACACACGGGAACAATATTCCAAAGCTGGTCGAATCTACGCCTCATATAGAAGCAACAACTGAGATGACATGAAATATCGCTTGGCTCTGAAAAGAAAACTAAGTTTAGATGATGCCGACTTAGCTATTGCTGATACATGTTCATGCCAGCAAAACCCGGAGTTGAACGTTATTCTGAGAAGGTGCATTAAATCTTTGGATGCAATTTGTTGGCCTTGCTCATTAGAGGAGGTTCTCTAGCGGGGACCTTTCTAGAAAACGTAGTTGCTTGCGTCTTGCTAGCGTTGAAGCTCACCAGGTTCAACTGACCCCACTCAGATATCCTCCGTAAGTCTGATTTTGAGTTGTTAATTTGTTGACATCTCTGACGCTGAGATTCCGCAATTGTAATCGGCCGCAGACTACTGAAAGACGAAACCAGTGTAAAATCGTCTGCAAAACCGAAGATCTTGTTCTCAGTAGATGACAGAAGATCGTTTATCTGCAACAGAAACAAGGTTTGTTTGAATGTCACAGACATGTTCGATGGGATTGAGGTCTGTATTTCGTACTGATCCAAATCAGTCTTGACGGTAGTACCTAACGATATAAGCTTGGTATTTGCCACAAATGGTTCAACATCTTCTTCTAAAATGCCTGTAACGTACATCTGAGCATTCAGAGTTCCATTATTTACGATGACCAGATCATTGCGGGCGTTCGAACAAATTCTTCACCACACCATCATTGAACCTCAATCAAAACAACCGTGGGTAGGTTAAAAGTTGCACTAGGTATATATCTCATTTCGACGTCGGTATACTAGAGAACGTCGATCGCAATGAAAAAGGCAACCTTATCGACAAATCTATAAACAACACTCTCTCAGCTTCTGACCAATTTACATGTACCCTGGCAAAATTTTATCGGGCTCTTCGATGTGCTTCGGTTAGAGCTGGGCCTCGAGGTACGACACTAGACCTCAAACCAAATTCCCTGAGACGCTGTCGTATCGTTTCAGTGCTGATTTGCACTTTACTGTTCGAAGCTGAATTTGTAGGTGTTTAGCAACAGCGAACTCTTGTCTCAACGAAGAAATTTTTGAATCATTTTGGTCATGGATCGCAGTTGTTGCACTCGGCCGTAGTTGCCTAGGTCTCCTGTACGTACGAATCACTAGAAATAGTTGGAAGGTATTAGGTTCGCAACTAAGTTCTCGCTGTTTTTTTTTATGAAAATACAACTTTATTGTGAAAAATAATTACAAATGAATCATTCAAAATATTGCCCATCGCTAGATACAACATTTTCCAATCTGGATCGTGCAATATCTGGGGAATGTGGCGGGTGGGGTAGGACTTCCCATTTGAGCGTTTCCAAGTAGCTTTTAACGGGTTTGGCAACGTGAGGCCGAGCGTTGTCATGCTGTAGAATTACTTTTTCGTGTCTCTGCTCGTATTGTGGCCGTTTTTCGCGCAGTGCTTTACTCAATCGAATCAATTGAGTTCGATACCGTTCCCTAGTGTTGGTTTCGTTCGGTTTCAACAGCTTATAATAAATAACACCGACTGGGTCCCACCAAATACACAGCATAACTTTCGCACCGTGAATATTCGGCCGAGGCGATGACGTAGAGGCATGACCGGGTAGTCCCCAAGATTTTTTTTCTTTAGATTGCTGTAATGAATCCATTTTTCATCACCCGTTACGATGCGATGAAGAAAACCCTTTCTTTTTCGCCGTTATTCACAGGCGAAAAAGCGACACTCAACTCTTGGCTTCAAATCATAAGGAAGCCAAGTTCCTTCCTTTTGAATCATTCCCAACGCATGGAGTCGCTTGAAAATGGCCTGGTGGGTAACTCCTAAGGCTGAAGCAAACACTTCTTGCGTTTGGCAAGAATACTCATCGGGCAATGGCTCCAATTTTGGCCTTCCTTAACGGAGACGGTCGTTCACACCGAAATCACCGTTTTGAAGCGACGGAACCAATCCCAGTTTGTCAGTTTATCAGTTTGTTTAACTTGGAGCAGGATCTCCGTAAAGTTTTTGAAGCTCTCTATGAGCTTCAGTCGCCGTTTTCTTTGAATGAATGAAGAAAATCAACACTTCCCGCAAATGACGATTATTCGCCATAAAATCACACATGTTCTCACAACTAAAAGTACATGACGCAAAAACAAAATCACTAATGTGTCACAGTGGTTTGTTTACCATATGTCTAAGCTTTGTTCAAGACGTTCTTGATATGAAAAAATCGACCAGCACTTACTGCTGGAGCCATCTATTGACAAACAGCGAAAACTTTGTTGCGCACCTAATATATTACCAACCTTTAGTTTATTCCTGTATAAGTCCACGAAGGTGTTCAAACACTATTGCTTTAGCACACTCTGCCTAGGTTAAATTTCGTGATTCGCGTTGCACTGACCGATTGAAGTTTGAGAGGAGGACAAACGTTACTCGTAAAACTTGATTTACAACTGCTATTATCATCATGTGGTGGTTTCTCGGAAAATCTCCATTAATTTCTTTAATTTTTTGTTCATGAGGGTAATATGTGCTTCAAGGGAAAACATTGAGTTTTGTTGTCATATGCCCATACATTTTCTGAAAACAAAACATGTATTAATTAGATGTCTACTAAAAAAGAAATTTCGAATATTGAAATGTTGCATCAATTTCTTGGCGCAGTTTATTAGACAAATAAAGATACAGTGTATGTCTAAGTTTTTCCTAATTCTTCGACAACTTATATATGTTATGGTAAAAAGAAATTATGATTTTTGAAGGGAACCAGTGAATAAACTATTCGCTAACTTTCATTAGACGCAAAAGCGTCTAATTGAAAATGAATAAGTAGAATTCAGGCGGTCTCAACTTTCGTTAACTTCCTAACCAAATAGCTCAATCGTTGCCTTTAATGATTTAGACGTAAGATACTTTATTGTGAAGCAAAGTTATTTAAAAATTTTGGAGTAAAACACGTTTCAAGTCGATCGTCAGGAGTTAGCAGCTGTTAGTAGATTATATTCTTCTGGTCTCACCAATCACAAAGCATTGTCAAATGTACATATCGAATCACACTCAATGTATAATTTTTCAAAAATATGATAGTACAGAAGCTAATTTTTTAGGAATAATATCATTTTTCTAGTGGATATCTATGTATATTCTTCATAAAATGAGAAAAATTGTAAAATTGAAAGCAAATGATTTCTTGAATGAAAACAAACCCAGAGAGAATAATGTTGTAAGAATTGAAAAGATCTACAGATTTAATTTTTCTAATTCAATCGACCTTTTAAATATCGAAAAATTGCCGAAAATTTTCAAGTATTTCTCGAAAATCTTCTATAGCATCTAGGAAAACGAAGTTGAATTAATTTTTCCTCAAGGAGTTCTATTATTATTATTAAATAATCATTATCTTTTAATCGTATTTATTTATCCAAAGCAGATACAAGAAAGCGATATGTGTTTATTTATGCTTGAGGTCGATGAACTGAACTATGATATTTTTTCATTGGAAATATAAGGTTTCAACTTTAATCCCGTAAGAATGGGCGCTGTTGTGCTCCCTGAAGATTTTTGGAAAACTCTGCCCCAAAAGGTCATAACAAATATTTGCCTTTGTAAATTCCTTTGAAAAAGATGAGTATCGATTGTAACAGTCGTTATGAGGAAATGAAAATCGGAAAAATATTTCCATTTTGGACATTTAAACTTTTCTTTTTCTTTGGCTATGATAACATATTTCTCTGAAAAAAACGGTCCAGATTCGTTTTTTATATTTAATAATAACTATTTCGAAAAATTCGCTGGGTGACTCAGGTATGTTGTCATGAATTCATACAGAAGATTATCCATGGAAAAACATCAAATGCCAGGTATTTTAGATCGGGTGTTGGCTTCAATGAATTCCGCGTAACGCTATGTGTAGAAATGAATGGAGGTAATTTAGAACACTTACTTTGTTTGTTGTTCGCTAAATGCTGAATATCATCAACTATCAGCCCTTCCAGTTCATAGTTTCTTAAACAACATTCTTGCTGCTTAAAATAAGAATGCAATAAAATACTCTAAGTTTCACTCAAGGGTTTTAATCTCCAGTTAACAGAAATAACGCTCCTTATATTCAAACTTAAAATCAGGTGAAAACTACTTCAGGGGGGTATTTTACCAGTTTCTGTAGAAAATTATGAAAACCTTTGAATTACGATTACCCTTACTTCTGTTCATTCAAAATACACGTGACTTCTCACGTAAATAATTTTTTTACTCGAAAACGGTTGCGATCGCAAAATGATTGCAAGATACAAAAAAAAAATTAAATTGGAACATCTTTTCAATAAATATTTTTGGAAAGACCAGCGGTGCACAACATATGATTTTGATGGGATCAGAGGTAGCATCACCTGAAAGAATTATCGCCCTGCATATTTTCGCAACTACTGGACATATCTAATGAATTGATGAGCAAAAATATTCCTTTTCTGTAAATTTGAGCTATATCCCTTGAAAACAAGAGTTACCAACAGAAACGTGAAAAATATTCTGATTTTTAATATTTGAATTAGGGAGGCTCTCACTTGGTAGAATTCCATTATCAATAACAAAAACAATTAAAATATTTTGAGGAATTTTACTGAATAATTGTGACTCGTAACGCGTTTCACTACACTGTAGCTTTTTCAGACAAATGTACGGAATTCGTCTGAAGAAGCTACGGTGTAGTGAAACGCGTTACGAATCACAATTATTCAGTAAAATTCCTCAAAATATATTACTTGTTTTTGTGATCTTTAATACTCTGTATTTAGAGAACGGAGGACTTTTGGACATACAGTCAAAACCGGATATAGCGTCATTGAAGGGACCGTATAGTTTCCGATTATTTATTATTATAAGTACATATATATCTAATATAGAATAAAATATTGTTTTCAAATGAAATATCAAAAAAAGAAATAAAAATGTTTATTAAGAAATAATTGGAGATACAAGATGTAATTAGCTGCACTATAAGACTTACACTAGTTTTTAAAGAAATCAGTCATTTAAGTCTGTTTTTTTGAGTCCACTCTCAAATATGTTTGGCATTTTACTTTTCATACTCCTCAAGTTATGAGTATCATCAGTGTTAAACTGGTCGTTAAAGGTAACAAATTTTTGCAAAACTGTTATAGCGCTAAGAGCCTCGAAAATTGTTGCTGGCCTAAACTGTTCTTCAGGGTCTTGCTGGTCTTCGTTTTCTTCGTCAGTGTTACGATTGTTACTTTCAGCTTCTGCAAGAATTTCTTCCTCAGTAGCTAAGGCGCACACAGCGGCACTGTCATTTATTTCAATAAATTCCTCTCAATTCTTTGTTCTGTACCAGCAGTTGGCTATAGTGGTCTGTGTGACGTTTTCCCAAGCTTCCGATATCATTAGAATTGCATCCAAAACACCAAGACTTTTTGTATGTTTCCCGTTTTCAATATTCTGTATCATTTGTAGCATTTGAAGTTTTCTGTATTGTGTTTTTAAAGCTTTTATCACACCTTGGTCCATGGGCTGTAAAATAGAGGTGACAGTGGGCGTTGAAAACACAAGCTTTATGCATTTCAGATTGGAGACTACAGGGTGAGTGGGACAGTTGTCTACTAGGAGAAGAATTTTTTCCTCCACACTTCAATTCTGCATTTCAGCTACGCAGCCATTTTTCAAAAGTTTGCGATGTCATCTAGGATCTAGTATTGTTTTCATAAGAATTCTTGTTTTGGACAACTTTCCGCCCTTGCATTCCTCGCCTTTGAATTTAAGTGTTTTGTCAAGAGGTAAATTGTAAAACAATCCGGTTTCATCAGCATTGAAGATTTCCTCTGGTGTGTATCCTTCGCACAGCGCAGGCCACTTATGAGTTAGCCACTCTTCAGTCACTCCTTCAGGAACGCCAGCCGCTTCACCGCAAACTTTTCCTGCCACAATATTATAACGAGCACGAAAACGTTGTACCTAAGACGACGAACACCCAAACTTTTTCTTACCCATAATATGGGCGAAGTCGTGGGCTTTTGTTGCAGAATTGGACCACTTATTGGGATGTTGTTTGGCCTCTGGTTTTAAACCATGTTAATGAAGCATCTTCCATAACTTTATGTTGACTTGTCCTCGATCGTTTAAGTTTTAAACAGATGTTGTCGACAAGAACTTTTATTTTATCTCTATTCTTCCAAATCGTACATATTGTAGAATCTGAAACTCAACACTCCTTTGCAATTTCACTATTTGACTTGCCATTTTCTAATCTCCATATGATATGAGATTTTTCTTCAATAGTAAACACTTTCCTCTCTTTTTTTGCGACGTAGTAACGCATAAATACACAGTTTTATGAAAGGCAGAACTTATAAATCAAGCTGTCACTCACGCAGTCAGTTAGCGCACTAAACAATAAATATGCAAGGTCAAGTGACCGGGAAGAGGTCGGAGAAAGGGAAAAGGTAATAATACGCCTAAATATTACTTCAATGCTTAGTAATAAGATCTAAGATCGTTCGTATTGTTTTGTTTTGGTGGGACTAAATACGGTTGGTCGTTATAGTCGATTAATATCAATAAAGTTTTGTCGTTATAAGCGATATGTCGCTATATCCGATATTGTTATAGGCAGTATGTTTACTGAATAGTTTACTAAAGATTCGGCCGGGACCTTACAATCGGGTCGTAATAACCGATCGGTCGTTGTAAATGATGTCGTTATAATCAGTCTTGACTGTATATTCATGAACAGGAATCTCCGGTGCATACCTTCATCACCTTAAACACCCTGTATATCAAAAAATTTTCGATATCTTTCGATTGAAAGAATAATGTATGTTTTGATTTGCTATACAGTAGCAACTCACCAAATAAATCTTGTTTTTATCTACAAAAGCTTTCCTTTCAATTTTGCAAAATTTCGAGTTACGAAGGAAACTACAGATTCTCGAAAAACCTACGCTGTTTCTCTACGAATTTCTCCCAAGTTCGAACTCTCATTTTGATATTAATACGTTCCACTTTTCATTAATATATTTATGCATATTTGAAGAACCTTGTACGGAAAAGTACCATATTTTTCTGAAGTCAACTCATCTCTAGATTTGAATTTTTTAATCCAATTAATTTAAACAGGCTAAGAAGAAATAGTGAATACTGCTACGTAGAATCACAAGCTCTGTATATTTTCTTTTGGAAAAATATCCAATCAAAACGGTTCTTACAACGTTCCACATATTGCCATGAGTTCCATAGAAATTAGATTTTTAAATTGATAGCATTTCATCGAACCAACCGATAAAATCTGTCCTGAGCTAGTTGACGTCGACTTTCCATTGAATGATTGATATTCAATTGGTATGTCTGCAAAAAGATTACAAGAAAAATTCGAGCCATCAAGGGTGAAATCGTCTGTCAGTTGTTAGCTTCCTGTAGTTCAGACGGCACGTCGATGTTGTCTACGCTGGGGGACAATTGACAAGATTAAATTGTACGATTATTTACAGCTACGTGATTGAAAAGCTCATTATTGATTACAGACCTATTTCCTATTGAAGATGGTTATCTGACAATGGGTACACTTGGTTTCTGGTGTGTCTAGTCGAGACTGTTTAGAGTTGAGGAACCTTTCTATTGAATGACATGGCTACAATATTCATAGATTTTTTTCCATCCCATTGATTTTAACAGTCCTTATGATTAGGAGTGATCATCAACAATGATTAGATTTAACTCTGATAGTTTAGCTAGGTTTTTTCGAATATTGGGACAGCGAGTTCATTAAATAATTTTGAAACTGTTGGCTTCGTTTTACTCGAACGGTTATCACTTGAGATGAGTTACTCGATTCCTCTAGCTATTTTCCAGGAAAATAATTCGAAAATATTGAAGGTTGCAGGCGATTGCAAAATATACATTTGGTCCCTTTGTATACCATATTCGTTTGTTGATTTCCTTCTAAATGAGGATTTTAATTTTGTGTCAATTATCAATGCGTTTAACATTTACTGTTTTCAGTAAGTTAATTTATCAAACTTGATACATTTGATATCATTTACACATTGATTGTTTTATTGTGTGTAATTATATTATTTTTTAACGTTTATGACTGAAGATGCTTACCTGACAATGAATCATTAGGTGTCCTGATGTACCAAGATTGCTGCTTTTTCTGAATTGGAATTTTTCTTTCTTTTTTGTAATGTTAGCAACACTATGAATATTCATACAACTTACTGTTCTTCAGCACGTTCATTCAATTATTTTAATGATTGATCAAGTCAACATTGCGATTTCTTGCTTAATTGATTTTGCTATTTCTCAGAAAATAGATAATATTAATGATTGGATACGACTGGAAATATTACATTTGGCCTCAGGATATAACAAGATTGTTTCTTGCTTTCTTTCCAATTGGAGAGTTTTATTTTCTGTTGAATATGTAGAAATCGCTGAAAGAAATATTATCAATAGTATTACATTTTTTGTTCAGCAGTTTTATATTTATATGTATATAATAACTGTACAAGAAAATACCACTAATTTTGTTCATTTCACAATTCTTTTATTTAGCTTTTTACAACACCTGGTATACAAAATTATTTTACCATTATTACTTTCCTATCTTATAGCAAATTCAATGCTCTTTCCGATGGTATGATCAGATTAGTTGTAGCTGTGAGAGTAACAGAGATATTCTTGTTCTTATAGAGAGAAGCAAAAATTTTGTGAAATCAAGAAGTGTTGAATAATTCGATAAATATCAATTTTTCGAAAAAATGTTATGGGATATTTTTGTAGCAAATGATTTGTACTATCAGCTACTGAAGTTTGACACCGTTTATAGTAGATATATATATATATATATATATATATATATATATATATATATATATATATATATATATATATATATATATATATATATATATATATATATATATATATATATATATATATATATATATATATATATATATATATATATATATATATATATATCCTGATAATTGGAGAAACTTATTTGTTATCCAATCTGTTGATAAGAGATTGTTTGCTTCAGATGGTCAGATGGAAGGTATTCTCAAAGATTTGATGATTTAAGATGGTAACTTGATAATGAACATCTTGGTACACCAAGACTGGTTATCTTTTTCTGAATCGGGAATTTTTCTTTCTATCAACTTATATTACGAAAATTCGTAATAATCAAAAACATCACTGGTTACTACAATATTGATTAATCTAAATTGATGATTGAAGGAGATTATCTAATAATAATATTAGTTCACTTGGTATCCTATACAGGGTGCTTCAACGAAAACTAAACAGAGGCTATATCTACCAAGATATTCATTTATAATCAGAACGCAAAAACAGGTCAATTTTTGTTTCAAGGGGACATCTTTTGGGGTACAATACTTGCCTGAAATATCAACCCCCTAAGCGGGTGTTGCAATCCTTGAACGTTTTGAATAGGGAAGATGGGTCGAGTGATGTCTCAAAAGAAAGGTGGTATCTTTTTGTCTACATTGCCTTGAACGAATTTCCATTTTTAATTGAAAACTGTAAAAGATACAGGGTGAGCAACTAGAAGATAGGAAGACTATTTCCCTGAGACTATTCAAGTTTCAGTGAGGTGAAATGGAACAGATCCATGCTGATATATGACAGTCATCATCAATTACCATCCTCATCTCGAATTTCAACCCCTGGAGCAGGGGTGACAACCCTTGAAAATTTGGAAGAGGGTAGATGGGTCGAGTGATAACTCGAAAGAAAGGTATTATCTTTGTCTGCATTCCCGTGAAAGAATTTTCATTTTTGATTGAAAACTGAAGAAGATACAGAGTGAGCCACTGAAAAATAGAAAAGACTATCGCCCTTAGACGTTTGTAGTATTAGTGCGAAAAACTGGAATAGATTTATTTGGATCAAAGATGACAGCCTTTGATCTGGAATGAATCTGTTCCATTTTTTTGCACTAATACTTGAATAGCTCAGGGCGATAGATAGTCTCCCAAAAAGTCGATTCGATAATCTTGATGGTTCACGACGATTGCTTGAAAACGATACATTTAGTATTATTATATACGAAGTCTGTTGGATTAGTTTCCAGTCGGAGAGTTTTCCTTCAGTTTATTACAATGAGCAATTGTTTCAATATTATATATGCTTGATTTTTCAGCAAGTGCATGTATTAATTTTAATGTTTGAAAATGATGATCTCTCAGATAACTATTCAATATATCATGTCAAGATTGTTTGCTTCAAGTTTTGTACTATTTCTGAGGAAATCTATACGATAATCTTGATTACTTGAAAACATTTGGTTTCGTGATATACTAACATTGTTAAGATTTTGGTTTTCGATAGTTGAACACAATAAGCTGAAAGAACAGTACATATGTCAAGTCAAAGTTGATTCATTTCTGGATCTTTCTTAAAATACTATTTTTAATTCTAAGGATTCAAGATGATTGATTACCTGACAGTGAAAACATTTGCTCTTATCATACACCAAGATTGCTTACTTCAAATGTATTTGATAATGTTGATGCTCAAAGAAAATAGATCTGCGTTTTACTTTGGTTTTGGTAAATACTGAAGTATTTTGCCAATATTTCTTTGATAATATTGATGGACAAAGATTGCTTGGTAACGAATATATTCAATCTCGTTATATACCAAAAATGTTTACTTCATATTTCTTTAATAATAATGTTGTCTTTCAGAGTTATTAATTTGAAAATTTTGCAGAATGAGTGAGTTATATTTGTGATAAGTTTAGTGTGAAGAGTAATTTAGGATTTATGCCAATTTTCTCTTGAAACTACCCTTATCAAAATGTAACAATATTAAAATTATGTGCCAATGTTTAGAACCAAGGAATCAAATTTATTTCCGAAGAAATTATCTTTTCCTTAAATCGATCAGACTATAACATGCACAAACATAGTTACACAAAACAAAAAAAAATAATAGAATATTATTTTAAACACATACTTAATATTTTACTGACATCAAGAAATCATTAACGTTTTACATTTCATTGAATTAAAACTAACAGAAACATACAGAAAAAGTGACACACATTTCTTCAATATCTAATTTAACCGACAAGGCTATCGATCATCAATCATCATGGTCATTGTTCAATAAAATGATGTACGCACTAGATACTGAAAATATGAAATAATGCTCCTGGAGATTGTTGACATTGAAGAATAATAAATCTATTTGCCTCTGTACTAATTCTATTTTATGGAACCTCAATCATAGTATCCGTGCGCGAACAATTGGCGTTCATGGCCTATTAGATCTAACGGGTTAGTCTGTCAATTGATCTGGGGTTTGTAGTTTAAATATATTTGAAATTATTCTATCATACGTTCATACGTTCGCTGTTTCATAATAGATTGCAATTATCTATTTACATTTTTTCAAATGTTTCATCATCAGTTAATGGATGTACTTAATTATGAAAATGGAATATATGTATAAAGGGAGTAGGCTGATTAACAGCAATTTTATTAGGATCCACCACAAGTTTTTATGTTATTTAATAAATTACTAATAATTGATGAACGGATAAGATTCCATAATTCTAAGAATTTTCTTCCCGATCTTCCCGATATGTCCACTTTTCTCTAATTCAGTTTCTTGTTAGTTATGTAGGCACTTTATAGTCCTCAGCTCAAACAAGAGCATTAATGTTATCCCTCGGCATTCAAACCAGGACAAGTGTATAGCAATTTGAACGTCACCCTCGTACGCCTTCTGGCAGATGTCGAAAATTAACTGCCATAATTAACTGAAATATTAGAAACAGAGGGAAGAGGAATTGAACTGGCTTTAACCCAGTTCGAGGGTGAAAAAATATGAGTTGATTATAGAATCAAGAACTACGTTCTTGAAATATATTATAAACTATAGACGTTATGATATTAAGGAACTATCTTTTTAGGGCTTCTTATACCAAAAAGAAAATTGGATCAACGTGGTCTGTTGTTGTCTGTTGGACTTTCAAGACTTATCTCAGGAACTGGTGTAGGTGTAGAGTTGAAGTTGATACAGAATCTGAAGCTTGACAATCTCTTGAAGCAGTGGAAAATTTCTCAGTCTAAGCAATCAAAAGATATGTTTATGATGCATTTTACACCATATTCTGACATAAACATAGTTACATCCAGACATGAAAGTCAATTTGGAAGGAAGTAATGTGTTCAAGTTATAGCTCCTATAATGGTTGATCGATTTCAATAGTACAAAAATCGAGTTGCATTTTGAATGATATTCTAACAACCTGAAACATTTCCATTGGTCTGTCATTTCCGGAAATACCGAAAGTTGATCTTGACTCGGACTTTTTAAATGGTAACCCCATTTTTTTCCATTATTCATTCACTTTTGAGTACATTCTGCGAAAAAACTAGTTCCTAAATTGATGGGTTTCCGGAGAAAATAGAAATCGTCGGAAAAGTTTAAAGAAAACTCATATTTTTAACTCATCGATGTTATTTGCATGAGACTGTTTGAGTACGTGATAAAATTATTCTACCAGAAATTGTTTTGTTGTACAATACTAAGAATACTAGAAAGTTTTCTCACACTTGCTTTTCCTACTTCCCTAGACGGTAGTTATTACCATTTAGTATTCTGACGCCATTCCTGTTACGTCTGGGGTACTGCAGGTATCTGTGTTGGGGTCCTTACCTTTTCTTTCTTTACGTTAAGGACTGGATTCGTGTGACGCCCTTTCTTTGGCAGATGGCACCCATCTTACTCTAACGCTGTACAGTCCCTTCCTATTACCAGAAATGTTAATGCACATGTGTCGAACATTGTGTTGGAATACATGTATCATTCTCGAAGGTGGCTTCGTTGATGATAAATTCAGTAAAATTTTTAAAGAGAATGTGTTTATTCTAGTTCCACCCGGGATGTTTTCAGTGTAGTACTCTGTATTATTCGAGAACAATAGAGAGAGTAAAAAAAAAACTGTCTAGTTCATATAAGGAAAAATCTTGCGAAATCTGTAAATTTCTCTAGAATCCATTAATTGTAATACATCATAACGCAGACAAAGGTAATATTTACACTCACTTAAACACATAAATATGACACATGATATTTCATGTACGTATCAAAGATTTTAATCGGTTTTTGCCTTCTTACTTAAATGCCTCATCTGATAAATACTGACCTTAGGTAAAATTCAATTCTGTTGAGCAAACGTGTTCGTGCTGAATTTTACAAAGGAAATCTTGGATTTCATTAAGACCGCTCCCAATTAGGAAAGGTGAGTAATCATTCTTCGCGAGCGAAGATTTTTGCAGACGATATGGAATTCGAGATGTTTGATGAAATTTTATCTACGGAATGATCTAAAAATAGTGGGAAAGGAATTAATTTGAAACAGTTCTTCTTCTGACTCAATTACGTATTCTTGAACGACAGTTGAAATTATGCAATTTAAATTTACACTCTGGATTTTAACGAATTAGGAATCTGTATATATGGGTGTTCCAAATGTAAACTACGATTTGAATTTCCTGAATTAGTGCTGTAAAGGATTGAATATCCTAAAAAAGGATTTTGTTTACTTCAGATCTGCTAAATTCAGTTACTTTTAGTTATACGTTTAAACACTGGTGACTTGATAACCTGAAATAATGGCAATTTAGTTGAAAATGGTGTACACACTGAAACGCACTGAAATTGTCTGTTCATTTTTCAAAAATAGAAACTGTGTTAGAGCAACTACATGCATTTTCGACGAAAATAACCCTGGAAGAAAATTTGGACACGACTACATTCTTGAGTTGAAGAGCAAATTCATAGAAACTGAATGCGTTATCGATAAAAAGGCAATCCCACTGGGGTTGTGAATTAATGTGGTTGTTTTGGATGGAGTTGTCATTTTACAGAAAACACAATTCGTGAGGAGATTGACAGAACTATCTGGAGCATGCCGGATAAGTATTTTGAGGATTCTACACAACGAAAGTTTTGCTATAACTCTCTGAATGCAAACTTCTTCGCTAATCAGATTTTTCAACTCTCTGTGATATACTGCAACAATTGGGGTTAACATTCTATTTATGCATGAAAATGCTTCTTCTCACACTGCAGCTGCTACTATGGACTTCTTGAATCGATATGGGATGTTTCTCCCGCTTGATCCGTTTTGAGCATATTTAGGATACATTGCAAGGGGCATCATGCGAGATTGATTTTAGCTACATTAAAATATATTTAATGCAATTTTGACGTAACAACGTGTTATAATTCGATGATGCCGGCTGAACGCACGAAAAAACATGACTCATGCGGCGTTACCTTGCTCTGAGCCGTTCCATTTAAGGCTTGAAGAAACGAGCGACAAAGAGGCTCCATTGGTCTCCGCGTTCGGCAGCGTTCGACATATGTCTCTCTCCTACTTGAGTGAGCGTCTGCGTGGACAGCTGCTATACAATAATACATTTACATGTTTTCGTCAAGTATGAAGTGCAGTGAAAAGTGAATGAGGAGTCAATTGTTTATAGCGACGATAATTGGTGGCAATAAAAGTAATGATTCTTTCGATATTAAATATATGTTCAGTGATATATTGTCGAATATTCGTGCTTTCATTATTGAAATAAATAGCATCGATCCGTTAGTGCAGCGATGTTGAAAAAAAAATTAATAAAAACTGACATAATTGTATTTATGCGTACAAATAAATGTAACTTGATCAATTCAATTGTGATTTCCATTTACCTTCTTCGCTATATCCATAAAAAAAATCCATCAAACAAATAAAATTCAAATTCTCTTTTGAAAAATGCAACCATTCCTTCAGTATTTTCTTATGACGTTGTTACGTTCAACTGTCGTCAGTAAACCGACTTTACTGACAACCGATTTCTTTTTTCAGTTTGAATATTACCTTAAGAAAAATTGAACAATTTTGGAGTTTCATTTAAATGTGCTGAGTGCTGAGCTATCTAGCTTCGCTTGACGTTTTTACCTCTTCAGGCGTCGACAATGTATCTACGAAACAGCTCAAGTGCTGCGCCCCTGCATCAAGTTATCCATTAACCAAAATCTTGCCTTGTCGTTTACGACCTCTACATTACCTACCGTTTGGAAGACAGCTAGAATAACCCCAATATTCAAGAATGGAGATCGACTTTCTGCTCTTAATTATTGTTCAATAAGCCTCCTACCTATTGTATCCAAGATTGCAGAGAAGATTGTCTGCAAACGAGTGCTAGCATTCATGTAGGATAACGAAGGCATACCTGCCAGCCAACATGGGTTCCTTCCGGGTAGGTCAATTGTCACTTGCCTTCTGAGACATATTATACATGAAATTCGCTAGAGCTTTTGATCGTGTTCCTCTCCGGCGTCTGCTGCACAAACTAGATCATCTGGGGATCAAGGGTGGCCTGCTGGAATGGATAAGGGCTTTTCTTAGCAATCGTCAAGTCTCAGTTTCATCCACCAAACCTGTAACTGGCGGGGTCCCCCAGGGCTCAGTTCTGGGGTCTATTCTCTTTCTGGCATATGTGGCAGACTTATCATAAACCCTTTTCTCTATTCACGCATCGTACGCTGACGATCTCAAGTTTTACGCCAATGCTTTGACGTCGTCGTTTCAACTTCAGAAATGGCTTCTTCCCCTGAATATAAGCAAATGTAAGGTGTTACATCTGGGCAAGAATGACCCCGGTACCGGTACTATATGGATGGTTCGAGCATTCAGTCCAGGCAATCACAAAATGACCTTGGTGTGATCATTTCTGAGGACCTATCGTGGTCAGCTCACCTCAGACGTGTTGTATCGAAGGCGAACCGGATATTCTATCTCTACTACTACTATTCTATCTTTCACTGGATGCTCCATCAGCACGTGCAAGCTACTGTACACGTCTTACGTTCGACCTATCCTTGAGCACGGTGGTCCTGTTTGGCACCCAACCCTGGTTCGAGATAACAACTTCCTCGAGTCTGTCCAGAGAAAAATGACAAGATTTCCCTTTGGTTTTGTTCGACCTTCATACGAGGAGAGGCTTGAACTTTTTGGTTTGAGGCTATTCTCTGGGCGTCGCGAGCGTGTAGATCTGATTACCACCTATCGTGCAATAAACGGCCTATTTGGGACGGACCTTAGCGATCTCTTTCGCATCAACAGACTACCCCTCGTGAGCTCTTTATATGCAACCGCGTCTTCCATAAATGGAACTCTCTACCAGAAGCTTTGGTGCTCGCTTCATTTAAAATCTTTTTCGATAAAGTGCTTGCGTAACGCTGGTGCCTCCTTTTCATTTTCACTTTTTTGATATCACGTATTCTATCCATGGCATCTTTTATCTTTTCTGTTTCATTCTTTTTTTCAATTCATCTCGATTTTCTCGTTGGTTAAATTGGGCATTATTGTTAATATTATCGTTACCCTGTTTCCTTTTCTTTTTCTGTGAAATCACATACCATATTAATTATGTTTTTGAGATTCATGGACTCTTATGGCCCCACCTTTGTTAAATAAATAAATAAATAAATAAATGTCCTTCTGGAAGAAGGTTCATCCTGATTTGGGACTGTTGCTGATTTCTTCGAATAATATTTAGATTTCTTGTTCGCAGTAGTTTTTATCACTCAATACGGGGGACGTCTTTTAAGTTTTGCATAAAGCGCTAGTATGAAACAATCGAGAGCTTATTTTTCGAATTATTCTCTGCCAATGGAATATACTTTTGCATCCGTTCGAACCAATCCTGGAAGCAGTTATTCCAATGGAGTGCTGGTACATTCAGAGTGGCCCTTTGGAAGGCATCAACAGCTTCTTGTGAAGACTGAAACCTTTGACCACGTAGTTCGTTTTTGATTTTGGGAAAAGTGAAAAAATCGTTGGGACTTGAGTCTGGACTGTGCGCAGGATGATGTCACAATTTGATGTTTCTTTTTGCATTGAATATTCAATTGTTTTAAGGGCTATGTGCGAACTTGCATTGTCTTGATGAAGGATGATTCGTCGTTCGGGATTGGTTTCTGGAAGCTTACTAACGCATTAACTGTTCTTTGATTCTGTAAATTAATTGTTTCTATGTGACCTGTTTTTAAAACAAACGTCATGGCCATCTTTTTGGAAACACTTCGGTCACGGAAGACTTACATCTGTTTTTCTTCCCCTTGAAACATCCGAACAAAAGATAGGCGCTTCTTTTCTGACTATTATGAATAAATCCAAGATTCATCACCACTAACAATGTTGTGAACGCTTTTAGACTTTCCAAGGTTAAAAGGGTCCATGTTTTAGAAAATTCACCCTAGCAGCTTTCTGTTCTTCGGTCAACAGATGCGCTATCCAATGGAAAACTAATTTCATACGTAATTCTTCGTGATAAATTTTTGTATTGATGTCTACGAAAATCGCAATGGTGCCTCTATTTTTCGATATGTTGCATGCCGATCTTCCTGCATAATGTTATAAAAAGCATCTACATTTTCTTGAGTGACCAATGTTTTTGGTGCACCTGCTCTTCGATCATTGTTGAATGTAACCCTTTCGCGTTTAAATTCAACATGCCAACGGAAGCTGTTGACTAGTGTGTCAATGCCGAAAACAAAAACAAATTCGCCGAGGCCTTCTTCTTCGGATTTATATTAACAAATCATAGAGGTTCTCATGCAATACATAAAACACACCCCTCGTACCAGTAGTTAAATAACAGACAAAAAAATACCAAATATTCCTTCATTTTTGCCATGCCATTAATCGAAATTAATCCAAATCATCACAGATTTCAAATGTTTATTTAATTTGTATTTTCATAATCAACAATCACTAGAAACCTACGATTTCGATTGAAGTATCACGATTATATTGAACTCTTCTGTTGCTGTTATTTGCCATGTACCATTTTGTGGTGTCTGCCCAATGCACGATACTTTATCAACCCGATGATCTTAGTTTTATTGCATAGTTATAAATAAAAAATGAAATTTTTACCTGCGCCTCATCGTACTCAGTCTTTAATGTTGAAGGAAATCGAACCCGACTTTGCTGCAGATTCGACATAGTCGAAATATGCATGAAGGACTCCAATATGATTTCTTCTCCGCTGAAAATATTTTGTTGTTATTTTATTTTGATAATAACTTATCTGTGAAATTATTTCTACAGTAAGGTTCAGGCAATTATAGATAAAAGTGACTGCTATTGGATATATGAGGCTTGATATATCATATGTCCTATAAGTTTTGAGATAAAATGAGTAGAGTTGTTTCCATTTCACATTCTCACATTATCGTCAATAATAAGTGAGATTTTTTCATGTAAATATAGGAAACTATAATTACAGATAATGCACCATGAGGATCGATAACAGGTAATGTAGCCCTTACTTGGGTCATTAGCAGTTCGCGAAGTCGATTTTTCTAATTTTTTTTATAGATTCAGCTCAGCTTCCCAGCTATTATCCTTGAATTCCTTGAAGTCCAAAAGATTCAATTGGTGAATTCAGTCGATGGTTAACCAATCTGTCTTTTATTTTCTATGAAAAGAAGCCAGAAAATTCCGTATTTCAGTTGACGATCTGTTAAGAAGCATTGCTCTGATATAAATATTTGCGTTTTGGTTCTACGACTCGTCTAATGTAGGGCTGGGAAACACCAACCTCGAAAAGTGAGTAACATACCAAAATTTTATAGGAATCTTGACTTTTCCCTTTAATGCAATTTCGTCTGGCAGTTCTGTTATTTATATAGAAGCCGTCATTACTTTACATCTGTGAATGGGACAAAAATCATATTTAACCTAACCTTACCAGCCTGTCTTCTGTTTTCTATGAAAGAAAGCCAAAAATGTCGTATTTTAGCTGACGGTTTGTTAAAAGCATTGCTCTGATATAAATATTTGCGTTTTGGTTCTACGACCCGTCCAATGTAGGGCTAGGAAACACCAACCTCGGAAAGAAGTAACATACCAAAATTTTTTACTAACCTTGACTTTTCCTTTCAATGCAATTTCGTCTGGCAGTTCTGTATGTTATTTATATAGAAGCCGTCATTACTCTCCATCTATGAATGGGACAAAAAAACATATCTAAGCTAACCTAACCAGTCTATCTTTTGTTTTCTATAAAACGAAGCTAGCAAATTTCGTATTTTAGCTCTCGGTTTGTTAAAAAGCATTGTTTTGATATAAATATTCGCGTTTTGGTTCTATGACTCGTCCAATGTTGGACTGGGAAACACCAAACTGGAAAAGAAGTAACATACCAAAATTTTTTAGTGACCTTGTCTTTTCCTTTCAATGTAATTTCGTCTGGCAGTTCTGTATGTTATTTATATAGAAGCCGCCATTACTCTTCATCTCTGAATGGGAAAGAAAACATATCTAACCTAACCTATTCAGTCTGTCTTTTGTTTTCTATGGAACGAAGCCAGAAAATTTTTTATTTTAGCTGACGGTCTGTTAAAAAGCATTGCTTTGATATAAATATTCGCGTTTTGGTTCTATGACTTGTCCAATGTGGGGCTGGGAAACACCAACCTCGAAAAGTGAGTAACATACCAAAATTCTTTAGGAATCTTGACTTTTCCTTTCAATGCAATTTCGTCTGGCAGTTCTGTATGTTATTTATATAGAATCCGTCATTACTAGTCTTCTCTGAATGGGACAAAAAACATATCTAGGCTAACCTAATCAGTCTGTCTTTTGTTTTCTATAAACGAAGCCAGCAAATTTCGTATTTTAGTTGAGGGTCTGTTAAAAAGCATTTCTCTGATATAAATATTCGAGCCTCTAGCTCGAACGACGGAGCCCTGAGGATTTTCCGAAACTTTTCGCCGAAACGTCGCCGAGATCGAACGGAAAGTCGAAACGACGAGATTTCTTCGAAATCGAAAACTTCGGTCTTTCAGAAGGCAATCAGAACGATCGATCGAGCGAAAATTCCCAAAGAAAGCCCCGAAAAAGGAAAAATAAAAAATTCTCCGATTTTTCGCGAGTCGAGGGAATAATTTCGTCGGACTTTTATGTCTATACAAATTTTTCCATCGCGTTCGATCGTTTCAAAACCTGGACAAGGGCAAGCCTCGAGTTTCGCATATTGCGCCGCAATAGTTTCATTCCCGTTAAACCACGGAAAAACTGGAAAATTTCCGATGCAACGAAGGGCAAAATAAGTGGTTTTCTTTCATGCGTCCTACTTATACGGGAATGGATTCGGGTGTCGAACGATTCCTACATATCTCAAGATCGGATCCGCGAAGAGAAATCGTTACTCTACGACTTAATTTTCGAATTTGAGACGAATTTCGAGAAAAAGACCGGAAACACGGGAGCGGAGCCAATCACCTCTCCTACCGCCCCTTAGATCGATATTCAATGGAAGTGAGCTTTACCAACGTGTTAAATTTAATGCTCTCTCTCTTTCGAATGAAAATAGTGAGATGGAAATAGTTACTTTTACTTTCACAAACATAATTTCGGTACTACCAACAACTAGAATATAGTGCTCTCTCTTCTGAATGACAATATGAGACGGAATGAAATATACATTACATCTAATCGATTCTAACCTTATTTTGAATTACTCTTAGATTCGATCTGTCAAAATAAGTATTTCCGAATTTTATTTGAATGAAAAGTTCGACGAAACTTGAAATAAACTTTTAGAGGTAAGTGAACGTAGTTTGATGTTCATTTTATCAATTTTCATGTATATTTTGTTTAAGGAAATAAATGACAAGCTTTCAAAATTCATGAATTTAACATTTTGTGGTTATTCTAACCTAAATAATGTTATAGTGAAACGAAGTTAAGGAGACTTACAATAATGTTTGAAAGATGAGTGAATGTAGTTTGAATTTTTTTATGTATTTTGATGTATATTTCTGTCAGCATGCTCAAGAAATGTACTCAGAATTTTGATATTTCATTTTTCTTTCATGATTATTCAATTGGGACTATCTCACAGAATAATGTGATATCCTTGTAGTTAATTTATTATTTCGACATATCAGTTGTAATTTATTTCATCTTTTCCAAAGTAACTTTTTTTACACCATTTCACTTAAACGAATGGAGCCAAAACCTTTAAATACGACGGCTATGATTAAAATTTTCGATGATTTAGTTCCCAACTCTTAAGGTCGAATTGTTGGTATGACAAAACCAAGAGTAGTTTGCCTACAAATTTGACGCATATTGCTTCACGCAAAAGTCGCATAACGCTCAAATAATATTTCTTGCAAACAGTTTGACAGTGTAAGGAATTCATAATAGATATGGTCCTAAAAGTCAAAGAAATATGTCAACACGACATGTACTTTTTACTTCTTTGAACAATTTAGACCTTTCAAAAACACTCGCAGGAGACATTCTTTTGTCGAATGGCTTTCTCAAAATTGCAACCATTGAAAATGTTACCTTTTGCTGAATTTTTGCACCTAGGTCGAAGAATGACCTTTCAGAGGCGAACTTCAACGAGCTCAACTCTTTTTTAAACAAAATATTGTGTCGTTGATGTCAATATTCTCCTGAATTAGTAATTTTGTTTGAAACCTTTCGAGAAATTCTAAACTGAAAATTTTCCTTCTTTCACTTTGTTCGAATATGATAAGTTCTTGAGAAAATTTCTCTTCCGTAATACAAGCACAGAAACAAAATGAAAGCGTTCATCTGTAATATCACAAAACAAAAAGATGATTGCAACAACACTTATTTCGTTACTTAATTATCAGTATTGAAAAAATTATATGTTATTAACGGTAATTGGGAGATAAGTTGTTCTAATGTTAATCCAACATGTGAAAAATTGAGCGCAATAGTTTGACAAGCTGTAATTATTGAACATCAATACAAAGATAGCCTCCCCGGAATAGTACTTGACAATGCATTTGTTTATAGCTTGTTCTATTTGATTGAACAAATGAAGATATAAAAAATGTGTGAACCAAATCATTTCTGTTTCTAAGAAATTTAAGTTGAGGTGAAAATATATGTGGCTTGCTCACCAAATTTGGTTCTAACTGATTTACATCTCTTCGCAGTTATTGTTTCTTATACAATCCAAAATCATCTATTTTTCTTCCTATCGCATTGTTTTTATATAACCCTCGTACACTCGTTAAAGCTACATTTGCAATATTGCATCTCAGGATCCACAACACACGTTAGTTGATGGTTAACAAACACTGATTCATCGGATCCATTATGTATTTTCACTTTGAGGCTTCATTTCACTCTCATCAGAAGACCTGAAGATATTTGAAGAGTGAAGATTGAATATTTAGATTACGAGCACTATTTAAAGAAATATTTCGTGCTATATTATCGATTACCATTTAGAGAATTCTGAAAATAGATTTTTGAGAAAACCTGACTCTGAATTTCGATAATAAAATTTCCATAATTGCCGATCCGACGTATCTATCGGCATTTTTGAAATATTTACGTCCTGAAAAGGTAACGCTGATATTTGATTTGTTCGAAATGTTTAGGCATTCATATAAATAATGGGGAAATAAATCACAAGGTTAAAAGAAATGTTCTGAAGGAAAAATGTTTTCTTGATACTTATGAAATGATTGAGTGTCGAAGCCATATTTTATAGTGAATTCTTTCTTTATTATTCAAATTGTAAAGAAACGAGAATAATACAAAGTACTGAAATAAAGTTATTGATCTCATTGATTCTGATCGAAAATGTTGACGGTCCGATAAGAATTTAGCCCAATTTAGGAACTGTGAAAGCAATTTGTTCCACGAGGTTTTGTATTTAATCTAATTGATTGTTGAAAATATTTTTCAAGAATTTTTTCATACAGATTTCAAATATTCTTTTGAAGGTGGAAGTGTTTCCATTGAGAATATATGGTACATTATGGAACTCAAAAAAGATTATTCCTAGACTTGCGGAATGTGTCAAAAATTAAAGATTCATAAGTAGATATACTAGGAGCGTGCTAGATCAGATGCCATCTAATTCTGTTTGAAGAAGGTTTAAGGAGGCTGTCCATGACCTTGAATTGACCTTTGAGAAGAAGTGATGGGAAGAATAATAAATTTTAACCTTCTTCAAACAGAACTGGATGGCAACTGATCTAGCACGCTTCCAGTATACTCTCATATAAATCCATTTCGTAAGAATAAAGAATTTCTAAAAAATTGGCGTATTACTGACTATTTTATGTGTTATAGAATACTACGAATGAAATTGTTATCGTAACCAGTAATTATAAGTTTCAATACAGGTACGATTGAAATGAAGAAGCTGCTAGAGACTACCATCGAAGATTTCCTCAAAGATATCCTTCTGTCCGTATAGTTTTTACTTTGGCATTTAGAAGAATCATAGAAACACTTGCGCCAAAACATGTACGACCTTGTGAAGTCTACATACAGAACGTTATCGACTGTGTGGAAGATAATCCTTCAAAGTGTTCGGTGTATTGCAAATCAGTTGCAAGCCCCGATGTGTCATGTGGCGTGTTTCGAAAAGAGGGGAACTGCACCCTTATCATCGACAGGGAGTGCAGGCAGGGGACGAGCATTTCGCCGCTGGATTCTGGATCAACATGCTCAAGCTCCAGATTTCGTTTCTAACATTTTGTGGTCTGATAAATCATGCTTCACAAGAGATGGTATAAATACACTCCCCACAAAAATTGTCGCATCACCCTACTTTTACGACAATACTATATAAACTCTAAGGTTGGTGATTCAAGAGTCGCTTGGTAACTTTCAGAAGTGTAAAATAAGAAGATATCAATCGAAAGAGATGAGTTTACGATGGAAAATGTCAACTATTTTCGAGTTAATGAAAAGTTAAAAAATTCTACGATCTTCAAACATTCGCGAAGAGACCAATCAACTAGCATCGAATGGTTACTAATAATTTTCAGAATCGAGTGTTTCCTCCCCGGGCCCTAATTACTGCCAGTATACGTCTCGGAAGCCCCTCAATCAAATTTTGGATGTACTCTTCAGTCACTGAGTTCCAAATTTCAGGAAGCAGATTTTCTAGTTGTTGGAGTGTTCTACAAGGCATCCTACGTTGTTAAATTTGCCACCATATGTTGTCCCAAACATGTTCTATGGGATTCAAGTCGGGACTTCTGGCTGGCCATCTTAAAATATCAATTGCGGCATTTTGCAGAAATTCTGTAACTACTCTAGCTGCATGAGGCCGAGCATTATCATGCATATAAATGAAGATTTTGGCCAATCAATGGGCCGAAGGGTACATCATGGGGTTCAAGGATATCTGCGATGTATCTGGCCGCTGTTATTCTTCCATTATTCACTAGGACTAACTCAATATGATAATGAAAAGAAATGCCTCCCCACACCATTACTGTGCCCCCTCCGAAGTTTTTGATTTGCCGGATATTGCATTGCTGATACCATTCCCCAGGTCGTCTGTACACAGGCATCCGTCTATCATTTGATACTAGACAAAACCTGGACTCATCGGAAAAGGGAACATTCGACCATTCTGGAATACTCCAACTTGCATGTTTCCTCGCAAACTGAAGTCTTGCAACTCGATGCTCTCTGGTGAGACGCGGGCCGGTAGAAGCCACCCTTGGTCTGATATCGTCTTGTCTGAGCCTGTTCCTAACAGTTTGCAATGAAATATGCACATTTCTGGAAAGTGCAAATTCTATTTGTAGCATTCTAGCCGTACAGTGCCGAACTCTTAGTGCAGTTAAACGAAGCAAACGATCATCAACTTGTGTTGTTATCCGATTTCTATCCTGTCCGGCCCTTCTTCCATATTCCCCTGTTTACCGATTAATTGCTCTTGAAATAGTGCTTTGGTTAACATTCATCAAGTTAGCCACGTAACGTTGGCTTCGCCCCTCCTGTAGAAGTGTTACAATTCTTACCACTTCATGATCACTCAAATAGCGTCCAGGACGTTCAGCAGCCATTACAATAAATTCAAAGGTTCGAAAATCAACAAGAAACAAAAAAACTTGCATTAATTTAGCGTAAAAACTGAAGAGAAATTGAATGAATACTGATAGCCAAATAAACTCATTTTTGTTTCAGACGTGTTTGAGATCATATGCAAAGTTACCACTTAGATAAGATTTTTTCCCCTCATATGTCCAAAAACATATGTTGACAAAGAAACTGCGATCGAGCTGCTTAATCGATTGTGGGATTCAGAATACCTGGTGATGCGACAATTTTTGTGGTGTCTGTAAATACTATAATTATCATTCAATGGGTGCTGCAAAATCCAAATTCGATAATGCAAAAGCGTTACAGTATCAACGCACAGGGTAACCTCTACAGTTAACGATTCTTATCCATTCATATTTCAAATAATAGATTGAATGCCTTGACTTGAAATTTTCTACAGAACACGTTGTTCAATTCAATTGATGATGTTTCGGAAAATTTAATTCCGAATATGCATCATAAAAATGACGGAACATCATTGAAGAAGAGTTGTTGAATGGCTTAATGATCGTTTTCCTAATAGGTAGATTGCTTGGTCACCACGGTCACCGGACCTGAACCCGTTAGACTCCTATGTAGGGGAATACATGGAACAACTCGTTTGCAGTGTAGAGATAACAAAATTCGATCAGTTACAAAACGTTGATACGTCGAAAAATATATAGTTGTATATATGAATAGGACCGTATAACTAGGAGTGCTAAGTAGATATGGTGCAAGAGTTTTCTCGTTGAAACTCGGCATTTATTTCATGTAGTGTATATCAAGGATGTTATAATATCGTGCACTTTGTTAACAGATACTTACGTTGTTGGGACTATGTAAATAATTTTTGGAGTAATAAGGAAACTTTGTAGAACTTGTGTAGCTAATTTTCTTATTTTGATTCAGCATTTTGTAATGAATTTACATTTCGTCAAAAAGTGCAAGTAATTGGTCAATAATACACAATGAATCTATTTTTCATCCAAATTTATTGTATCGCCTTCCGAAATAATACATTTACGACAACGAACAGTCTAATAATCAAACATTTTTCAAACAAATCTGGCCCATTTCGACGAATTTGCTCTCTCAAACTCAGCATAACGATTAGGTAATATTCTTCATCTACCGTCTGACTTTTTGGCAAGAATTTTTACAACGCAATAATCAAATACAACAGTCAACATTACCTTAACCCTTTCAGCCGCATTGTTAATTGGTCAGTTTTTGAAATTTTTGAATTTTTTTATTGGAGGTTTAAGTATGGCTAAAAATGATAGGGTTGCAACAATTTCGAAAACACTAGAAAAAAGTTACAGGGTGTTGAAATTTCCGGAAAAAAAACTCCTGCAGTTTTCGAGATATTCAGCCCAAATTTCGAATGCTAGCTATTTTTTACAGCCTCCATCATTACACTTGTACAAGGTGTTTTCATTTCCGAGGCCATGTCTTCTATTGCCCTTTCAAACTTTCTTGTAGTACGCCACTGATCAGCGTTCAACAATTTTCGTCATTTTCGTTCAATTTAGAAACTTTTTCGACACTTTTTTTTCGTATCTGCAACCGTTTTCGAGTGAAAATATAATGGAAATACTCGATAGGTATGCCCAAAATTTGCTTTTAATTTCATAGCTCGTCTTCTGAGACTAAACTTATATACGAATATCAAACGAAAAAAAAATTGCTGGAAGTGACCTCCACATGCAAGAATACAGTCCTCTGTCCTTCTTCGCATATTATCACGCACTCTTTGAAATATTCCTAGGGTATTTCTTATCGTGTCACAAGAGGTTATTATTCGATTTCTCAATTCTTCTACAGTGTTCACTGGAGTGTATAAACTGAACTTTCGAGATATCCCCACCAGAAAAAGTCTAAACTATTTAAGTCTGGGGACCTAGGAGGCCATGGTTCTGGCCCACCCCGACCTATCCATCGGTTGTTGAATGTATTATTCAAGAATTCCCTGGCTTCTCCACTGAAATGTGCTGGTATCTCGTCATGCATGAACCACATTATGTTTTTCACCAAAAGTGGCACATCCTCAAGCAATAAAGATAACTTCTCCTCAAGAAATTGCCGATAAGCGGGATCATTTAGTCTGTAACGCAAAAAAATGGCCCAATCAGATAATTTCCAATTATTCCGACCCAGACATTTATTGAGAATTGTTCTTGATGATGAGATTCTTCAATCAAATGGAGGGTTTCCTCAGTCCAATAATGATTATTGTGAAAATCTGTGATAGCAATTCTCGAAAAGTTAGCTTCATCTGTGAACATTATTTCACTATCAAAATGAGCATTTTCTATGATTTTATCAAAGAACCATCGGCAGAAATTCAGTTTTAAAGAAAAATCTCGAGGAAGTAGAGTTTACACGCGTTGAATATAAAACAAGTACAATAAAAAGTCGTGGAGAATCCTCCAAACTAGAACATGTGAAATATTCAACTAGTTTCCAATTTTTCTTGTACTCACATGAGGATTCAAATCAGTATAATTCAAAACTGCGTCCTCAATATCTGGAGTTCTCGTAGTTTGAGTTGCAACTTTTGAATGATTATTTGCAGTAGAATTACCAGTTTTCCTCGACCTTCTGTAGATATTTGAAAATGTTAGCCTGTCTAGTGTTACTCGAATTGAAAAGCGCACCTGATATAGTCACCTAGTTGTGTTTCCGTCAGTCAGACCGTACATGTAATGGATGTCAGCCAATTCGGCGTTAGTAAAAACACTGGTTCAACTTTAGCAATTGTCAAAATAAATAAATAAATGAAAAAAATCAAAGCCTACTAGTCATTTTCTTAATTAGAAGTGCTTTAAATTCATCGAATGCATACAATTGTTCAATAATTTTTTGCTCGAGAACGGTTGGAGATACGTAAGAATCACAAGTGTCAAAAGTTTCTAAATTGATCGAAGATGAGGAAAATTGATTGAACGTTGATCAATGGCCTACTGCAAAAAAAGTTTGAAAGGGCAAAAGAAGACATGGCTCCGGAGAAAAAACCCCTTGTAGATTCTAGTTAAAACTTAGATTAAATTAGAGGCTGTAAAAAATAGCTTGATTTTTTTTACGTAATATTCGCAATCTCATATTATCAGAAGTAACTGAACACTCTTGATAATTATTTTACACGGGTTATTAATGTTACCTTTTGTACAACAAGATATGTATTTCATTCCATCTATGCTAACACTTCAGAATGGCTGTCGTATGCTGCAGGATTTGCGAGGATCAAATTTTTGAAGCTGGGTTCAAAAAGTGTCGTGCGATGCTGTTCTCACTAATTTGTTTTAGAATTTCTCCAGGAACCACCTTTCAGAGTTTCACATAGAGGGACAGTCTGTATAAACAGAAAAAAATCAATTTAACATGAAATTCGAATAAATTCAAGGAATACACTTTAGCACTTCTCTTCTTAGTACCTGATACTTATGTTTAAGACACCATAAAAACACTCAGTGTCAATGTCAGTTTTATCATGTAAGGTGTTTTATTGCAAACAAACAATCGCCTTTACTGCATGTGCTGACTGAACTTTACTTTCCTGTCAAGAGAGAAATTATGAAGGGTATTATATAACTCTATTAAAAACATATCATTTTCATTGTAACATCAAGCCTAGTGCACTTGGTTCGCAACACAAACATAGAGATGGGCGATCAGTTTGCAACTTTTTAGCACTTGATTAATGTTTCCTTCGTGCTGCAAGATCTCATTAATCGAGATCTTCTCTTGATAATCATTATGGTTCAGATTGTGGACTTGTTTTATGACGCATTTCTTTCAATGATGGGAATTATAGGGATTATAGTTTACTTGTTTCATTCACGTCAAATTGAAGATTATTTCCCTTCATCATTATCATCATTATCATACGATTTTGTATTCGTTAGGAATATGCGACCCCTTAATTTGCCAAACGAAAATTTTTTTAAAGATATAGTTATAGTAGTATTTTCGAAATACGATTGCCGAGCAGTAGAAAATGGATTAAGAAGACTATGGGGTCTACAGTTCAAGCCAAATTATTACTATTGGTGAATGAAGCTTACATAAATATGGAATGGATCTATCCAACTAATCAACTCATTTATTCCGGTTCATCAAAAGTCTTAAATTTTGCATGACATCGACCACTTATAGAAGATATCAATAATCTCAGCGAAGGTCGCAGCCTTGACCTCTGTCGAGGTAACGACAGTGTGTCGAAATATCAAAGCTGATACTGAGGATATGCAGAAATAGTTTCCGGCTTCAAACGATCGCAAAATGAGATTCACTTCATTTTCGTCTATCTTCAACTTACGTAAATCTAGAGAAAGTTCATCACCAACACTGTATAATAATTACGAGCATGGCGTTGACGATACTTGTGAAACTGAAAGTTCTTCGTGTTTCAAAGAATTCGCTCAAGGTTATGATTTGTTCCAAGTTCGAAACTTCGTTGCAAACCGTCTTGAAGTGATAATTAAAGAGTAAATAGAGGCGACGAAAACACCTCGTAACTAAGTTATTGATCCATAAGATATTCGCACATGTTTATCCATTACGATGAGTATATATAATATTTCAGAGCTGATTTCGTGAAATTTTATGTCATAAATTTTTTCATTATTAATGAGATACTGGGGTTCAATAACTTGCATGTGTAGTTGAATATTAGTTGAACTGAAAATTATGGATCCAAATTTTTCACCTAGAAAAAATATTTGTATGGAGAAATGCGTTACAGTTCATATGTTATATTGTTTTGTAAACTGGGACACAGAGAGCGCCTCTAATGAATTGTCACGATATTATCGGACACTTCTCGTTATCCTAAATTTAAAGTTTCAGTTCCATAGGTGAAGTTCTCTTCACTAGGAAAAGAACATACGACGGGTTGGAATTATTTTTAGATATAAACACCTCAAAAAAATATAGGGAACACTTCTGAATATCGATATATCGTATCCAGAACGATCAATATGGATGAGTTTTTCAAAGAAATGAACACCTGCATCAATTTCTCACCAAATTATGTAGAGTGCCGCAACAGATTTTTTTTTATAAAAAACTAAAAATGCAGCAGATGCGACGCTGCTTTATAATCATTTCATGTATTCAGTGTCTGAAATCAGTTAGTTGGCACTTTGTTTCTGTTGTAAGCACAAATAAAAGATTCAAGTTTTGTGATTCGACCATGGAAAGACGACATTTGACTAGAGAAGAGATGTTACGAGCCGTTGGCATGCTCCAAGCTGGGAGCTCACAACGGGAAGTATCCAGGGATTTGGGAAGTAGCCCAAGTGTCATAAACCGTTTATGGTCGCGTTTCAATGAAACAGGTAGCGTAAAAGAACGCCATACAGGTCGTTTCAGGATTACTACAGTCGCCCAAGACCGATTATTGGTTTTACAAGCCAGAAGAGATCGTACTACCACAGCATCTCAATTAGTTCAAGAGCTATCACGAGTTCATAATGTACAAACTTCTGACCAAACTGTGAGAAATCGACTGCACGAAGGTCAACTCCACTCCAGAAGTCCTTTAAGAGTTCCACAACTGACCCATGGAAATCGCGCTGCCCGTTTAGCTTGGTGGCAAGAACACGTAAACTGGGATCAAGAGAGGTGGGCCACAGTTCTCTTCAGTGATGAATCTAGATTGAGCCTGATTTTATCTCCAATTTGGCATTCGCACATGACGTGTTCTATTGATTCCATCTCCTCCTCACATAGTCTGCATAAAGGGTCCTTGACCAATCGTAACTTATGTAGGGATTTCGGAGGCGACAATGCCCCACTGTTATGATAATTAGAACTCTCAGGTCTTGTCTGGAGAGTTTAAGGCAAGCTTAGAGACCTGTGAGGCTACTACCGGTTATTTTCCATCATCACGATCTTCAGGGGAATTCTATGCCTAGGCTCTGATCCGGTGAACCTTAGGCTGTTCCTTGAGCAGCCAATGAGTCCGCGTTTTCATTGTTCTCAATACCCGAGTGGCTCTGGACCCACATTAGATGAAGCCTATTCTGCTCTTCCAGCGAGGAGTGGCACAACATTTGATGAGCAGTTGTCGGATGCCAATGACATAAATGCAGTGTGGCTATACATGATAATTTCGATTGACTTACTTGGTAATCTTGACGCGAAGAGGAGGTTATCATAGTGACCAGTGGAGAATATTTCTGCTTTGAAAACAGTCGCAAGTCCGCCAAGACAGACTATTTTTTGGAAGCACCTCGACCATATACACAACCTTCAACGCCTTGGGCAGTTGAAGAATGAAGCTAATATACTTTATATACTTTAATTGAGAATCAATTTTACCTACAATGGCACTATTGAACGAGATAGAGTAACAATACTCTATTGTAAAAAAACCAGAGCCAGAGCGGCAGTTCGTGTGTCAACATCGGTACTTCAAGTGTACCAGCTTCAGGTAACTGAAGTGAGCTGTGAAGGTCAGTGTGCCACCTAGATATTCGGGATAGTTGTCATGCTCTAAAAAATGCCATTAATTCCGCATCATACATATTCAGATGAAATTACGATACCTCAGTTTCCGAAGGATTAGAACATGGACGCCTCTCCTTGAAGAACTTCTTCGGAATTTACAGGTAGACAATTGAAATTTGTTCAATGGTTTTCAAGTTTTGCGACCAAAATAAAAGCAATATTATCTGCGTATATACGACTTTATACGTATATCATTTATATTATAAAAAAAATAGGTAAAAAAACTTTTTAAGTTAAACGGTTTTATGTTAAACATACATTGCACTGTTTAAGATAAATGTACTAAAAACCAAAAAATAATAAAATAGATACAGTCGTGGGAATTATAAACATATGCATAGACTAGACTAAAATAAAACCGTGGGGCACGTCAATTGTCTACAATCGTTGATTAAAATGTTTGTTTTGTAATGTTACACTATAATTATTAGGCAGTTGTGCAACCGACAACGATGGACGTGTGATAAGTAGGGCTAGAATGTGGAAACAAGCTAGCAAGCTCGATTATAAGCGAGTTTTAGGGTTTCATAGTGGTGAGCGAGTAGTACTTTTGTCATATGTTTTGTCGATTAAAGGCAAACAACAAGCAGTGAAACGATTCCTCGCCAGCCAGCAGTGTGAATGTCCAACGATAAACTAGTTAAAACATCTCTTTTATTTACATGGAGTGTATAACTATTAGAATTTCCATGAGCAAGAAAATAGTAAATAATTTCCTCACCGTCTGTGGGCCAACTGCCTAACGACGAATTAAACGATTCTTCTACCGCACATTAAGTCGATAATTTGTAGACAATTGACGTGCCCCACGGTTTTATTTTAGTCTAGTCTATGCATATGTTTATAATTCCCACGACTGTATCTATTTTATTATTTTTTGGTTTTTAGTACATTTATCTTAAACAGTGCAATGTATGTTTAACATGAAACCGTTTAACTTAAAAAGTTTTTTTACCTATTTTTATTTTCTAGTTTTTAGTTTTTATTTCGCATTCTTTTTAATTCATTTAGTGCTTCATTATTGCAAGGTTTCTTGCCCGTTAGTTTATTGCAATCCAACTCCTCTATACGTAGTCCCTGCAAAGATCTTACTCTACTAAGAGCCACGTAGGCTTGACCTTCTTCAAACAGTTTCGCACCTAAGTATACGACTGCGTGATCCACAGTGCTGCCCTGCATTTTATGTATTGTAGAAGCCCATGATAGTATTAAAGGCAACATTCTTCTTTCAGCTGTCCCATAATTGTACTTAGCTGGAAACTGTATGGCTTTCGGGTGTATAAGATGTACTCCGTCTCTTGCGAAATCAATTCGGACGGAAGGTACATCTGTTGCATACATCTGAGTTCGACGAAATTGAGGCCAAACGATTTCGGTGATGTAGCCTATAGCGCCATTTACTAATCCCTTTGAAACGTCAATATTGGACCGTAGCATGACTTTTGCCCCACAAATATTTCCAGTTCCGCTGGTAAACCCCAGTTTTGTTGATATCAGCTGGTATTATTGTAGCTATATCCACATTGTCTGCATTTCGTGTGGCGTGTACTAGCTGATCCTGTGCTTTTATTTTGTAAATGCGAGCACCATTATTTCTGTACAAATTCAATACAGCAGAGTTGTGGTCGTTAACTTGCTGATTTGTGGGGTATACCCTTAAAGCTTTGTCTATTGCAAACTCATCACTCGTGTCTTGAAGAAATCTTCCCATTAAAATACTAAAATGTTGGGTTGTTAGCTCACCGACTCTCAAAGCATTCAAAATATCAATGAAAATCTGGGAAACCTTGCTGACGCATATTTTCAGTTAATTCACAGAGCGTGAATAAACGCCAGAGATGTGTAGCTGGTTGGAGATGTTCTGGCTGTTTGAAAACAGCTAGTTGTTCCCGTCGTTTCTGTAATCGACTTTTTCTATCACCTTCACTTTCTTTAGCTCGTTTTACTTGATACTTTTCTTTCGCTTTTAAAGCCTTCGTTTACGTTGTGTTGCAGTTTCTGTTTCATTTATGTTTGTATTTTTTATATTTTTTTTTACCATTTTGTTCCCACGAGTAATGGACATTTAAACGGTCGATCCCCCCAGAGGTCCAATAAAGGGCAAGGCTATGTACAACAAGATGCGCCTGAGTCTTGAGGGAAAACGCTAACGACATATCATTTTTATCCACCCTAATGCCATACAGTTCTCGGCGCGTTTTAACCTTTCACCTTAACTTGGGTGGTGTACCGCTAACGACGTATCATTTTTGCCACCCTAACGCCACACAGTCCTCAACACGATACAAAATCTTGACTTGGTGAATTCAGGCTGGATACATTGTATTCTACTGGTTGAGCACTTTCATTTGATACCCATATTGATAGGATTGATAAAACCTACGTTATCCGCCATTTTGTTGCGGCCGCCATCTTGGATTTCAATTTTTATAGTATATTGTATTCTGATTGTTGAGCCCTTTCATTTGATACCCATATTGATGGGATTGATAAAAGCTATGTTATCCGCCATTTTGTAGCGGCCGCCATCTTGGATTTCAATTTTTATAGTATATTGTATTCTGCTTGTTGAGCCCTTTCATTTGATACCCATATTGATGGGATTAATAAAACATACATTATCCGCCATTTTGTAGCGGCGGCCATCTTGTATTTATAATGATAATGAATAAATATAATTGTATTGTCACCAAAATCCAAAGTGTATACAAAATTTCAGATTAATCGGATGACAGGAAGAGGGTGAAATTTGAATTACTAAATTTGACCCAAGAATAAATAAAACAAACGGGGTGAGCTAAATAAAACCGTTTAATATAGCATTAGTGGTGCGATAACAGATTAGTTAAAGCGCAAAATTTGGCCCTCAAAAAGTATTAGAAGAAACCTATATTAAAAAAAAATTTGCATTAGGAATTTGTATGCAAAATAGTTTGTTTACCGTTGGTTACAACATCTGTTGATCAAAGAACCAACACTCTTAGAAGCATGAGTGTTCTTCAAACGAGCACGCAATTTTCAATGCAAAGGATGTGTGAAGTAGGAGAAAGCCTCATAAATTAATTTCTGTATTTCAGTTTTGAGTCAATATTTCTCTAAAAATGGAAGAACAAATTTTCGAAGCAAACAGATATTGACTGCAGAGATGTGTTGGTAGATGCTTAACGAAGATACTAGAAGGTTAACTTATACCGCAATTTCTTATAGATCTATTACAGATTGCATAAAAAAAATGAACGCAAACAAGATTCAGTGTAGAGGGGAATTATGTTTTTAGTTTTATGTTTTTGATGAAAATAAACAAAGATGAGGGTTGTTCGAGGCACGAAAACTCGATATACAGTTGCTCATGCGCAAATTAAGAAAGCTCACTTGCAAACTTTTATTTACTTACCCTAACATTGTAATAAATACTGTAAAACCCCACAGAATCGTTTCCACTCACATCTGTCGAACTTAACTTTCGAATTTCTCTGTATTGAAATCTTCGACATCCGCTAAAACTAATTTTAGTGAATTTGTTTGGAAAGTCAATTCAATTTAATAGAATGACTGACGAAAATAAATATTCGCAAAATGTAATCAAATTCGGTAATCCAAATCTATGTCAACTACATTTGTTTCAAGAAAAATCGATTAATGCAAATGGGCCATAGCTGTTATAAATGTTATTTCCTCATCCGAATCGCGTACTGAATCTTGATTTTGACATCGAGATCATTTTTCAATTCAAGGTTCATCATTATCTTATGATATTCAGAGAAGTTGTTGAACTTTTTCATGAAGTACTTATCGATTTCCAATCAGGACTTAATTACTCGCAGAACTGATTGTTTGAATTTTCATCGCTGTCGAAGTCAATTTGCTGTTAATAAGCTTCATCAAGTTATTTCCATAACTTTTTTAATATGCCAAGATACTTTATCCGTTTACCATCTGGAAAGCACCATTTTTGGTTTTCATCAGTCATATCAAATGTAGCAAGTCCCAGTTGCATTCATTTTGCATTTTAAGCGATAAAGGAGATCATACACGAAGAATATAATCTTCAGAATCATGTTTTACAAGCGACTTAACTTGAGATGGTTAACTTGATACACTTCTTGCGGTTCTCTTCGTACATCGTAACAGTATCGTATAACAGTTGCCCCATAGATCATATTATTCTTTTCTTACTCTTTTTTAGCTCGCTGTGTTTATTGACCACACATATAGAAGTAAATGACTGGAAATATTTTCAAGGTTGCTCCTTTTCTATGACTGCAACTGTCACCAACATCGAACACAGATCAAATTCTAATGAGTTTATCAGTTATGTAGTCAGTGTGATTTTATGCGCAACATTAAGTTGTTTGAAAAGTAATTCATTTTAATTCTTAGAGAACCTATTGACAGCCTGCTGCATTGACATTATATTTTTAGGCTTCAAGCACAAGCTTGTGAAAAATACATTTTTTGATTGCTTTGTTTAAGCAAGAAACATTTATTCGATGTACGAGATATATCAACAGGCAATGCTTATTATAATTATAATTGTAATATGCAAACTTTTGATGTTGAATGAACATTACGATCGGGATCAGTTGACTGAAGTTTGAACTGTTTCTTAATTTAGTGAAACACGAGAATGACCAACAAGATTCAAAATTATATACAAAGATTTGTGCTTTTCGACTCTTCACTTCCTTTTCTTGGTATTGGATATTTTCTCTCCTCCTTTTCCTGAATAATCATCCAAATTACTGAAAGAAATAGTATGAATATTCTGAATTGAAAATGCACAGGAGAATGAAATTAAGTTATGTGAGCGAAGAAAAATCTTCAACACTGAAGGACCACTCTAGATTGTGTCATGAAAATACGAATAACCATGTCTAATTGAGAAAGGAAACAACACTTGATTGTTTTCGGGACTGTTCCCCTCAGGTCTGTTGTAAATCTACTCTTCCCTGGAATGATGGTCACGTGTGGCACAGCAGCAATAGCAGAGGGAGGTTAAAATAATACGAAGGTCGTCTAGTAACTAAACTTCTAATAACGGTGATGACTAACTCGTCAGCCATTCATCCAAAGCGTATTTCTGAATTGAACATGCACAGGAGAATGAAATTGAGTCATGTGCGCTGAAAAAAATCTTCAACACTGAAGGACCGCTATAGATTATGTCATGAAAATACGAATGACCATGTCTAATTGAGAAAGGAACCAACACGTGATTGTTTTCGGGACTGGTTCCCTCAGGTTTGTTGAACATCTACTCTTACTTGGAATTATGGTCACGTGTGGCACAGCAACAGTAGCAGAGGGAGGTTAAATTAATATGAAGGTCGTGTAGTATCTAGAGTTCTGATAATAGTGATGACTAATTCGTCAGCCATTCATCCAAAGCGTATGCTATTTCGATTCGAGTTTATCTTAATCGAATCCTTTTGTCCCCGCTGTATATATAACATATTCAGCCTCCGACTGCAGCGCTCAAAGCACACAAGTTTTCATCATAACTTCTCTCATCTCACAGCACAGCGAATGAGGAATATTTCTCAGATAATATGGCAGAATCAATGGAACTATGACTTTGGTTGCAGGAGGCTAGCTAATTGCTGAATGGCTTTGCGATCAGAGTAGTTGACTTGAGTAATAAAATTATCTTACTAGTTTTTTTTATCCTCAACTCTTGGAAGGTGGCGATGCCCTTTATGCCACAGCTGTGGCCGCCGAATATGATTTAATGTATGTGCTCCCTTGCTTCTTGAAGAGCGCCAAATCGTTAGTTATCGGAGCATTTATCATGGAAATCTATAAGAAAGATAAGAAAATGAACTACCGAGGAATACATGACTTGTATAGATCTTTCTGGAGTTATAACGGGTCCAGCTATCTGAATCTGTGTAATTTTTCTAGTGGACTTGTATTGATGTTTACACTGATGACACAGTGGCATGGACATAATAATTACTGGAAAAAGCATTTAAGACTTATGTCTCGATGACATTGAAAGGAATCGTCTTGTCTAGAAACTTCAAACTATGAAAGGAAATTCGTTTATTTCAAGCCGAAATTAATTTAGACGTAGGTGACTGGTTTCGTGATTTTTAACAGTAAGCTCATTTGGCTGACATGTATTGAATCTCAACTTTGAACTGTTCTCAATGATATAATTTGGCCTTTGAAAGGATCGATCGATTCGAAAAAGAAAACAGAATAATTGTGGAAATCTGAAATGAAAATAATTCACTTTGTTCTCAAAGTTTATATCAGCTGAGGAACTGAGTAAATGTGTTCTAACCTCGCTTGCTGTTATCTACCTTGAGTGATTTCAATATTCTTTGAAACACTAGATTTTGACGTGGGGATTCAAAACATGTGGTTTGCTGACATTTACTACCAGTTAAGGATGAAAACTTTCTCTGAGAACAAAAACAACTCGTTGACATTGCTAGCAAAACATTTCAGTATTTTGGATGCCATAATGTGTGAAAAAGCAATAAAATGATCATGCTCTCTTACTTAACATATTTATGCTATTGCCATGATTTTCAACACTAAGTCTTATTAAAACGAAGCATTCCAGAAAATTAAGATACTCCAATAAAAATGATCCTATCTACTTTCACGCCAAATATAGACAAGTTGAGTCATATCATGCAAGATCATGTGCAACTTTGTTCATTTGTTTAACACATAGTCAAATATCGATATCAGACTGATATCGATATTTTGACAAAATTTGAATTTATTCATCTAAAACCCTGCTTCTACAATGATACAATCATTCCAACAAGTCTATGCTTTCCTTTCAGAACGATTTATCTCTGGTCTCAAAATAGGCGTCAGTTTCGGCAATAACTTCTTCGTCCGAGCCACATCTCTTTCTGGAGTACTTTATCTTTTGAATCAGCAGAGAGGTAGTAATCGCTGGGTGCCAAGGTAGATGCGACAGCAATTCTAAGGGTAAATCGTTGATTTTCGCCATGATCTTTACCGACTTATGGAGTGGTGCATTGTCTTTCTGAAACAATGTTTTTGCCGTATGAGGTCGTTTGCTTCTAATTTCGTCACTCAGTTGGTCCAGTAGGACCATATAGCAGTCACTGTTGATCATCTGGTCTTTCAGATAGTCCACGAATAATATCTCAAAATACACACGTCATACTTTTGAAAGCCGATTGTTGGTTTTGAATACTCTGGTCTGCTTTTCACCTATCAGATGTTCTGTTGGACTCTCTCGTGTAGTGGTGGCTCCATGTTTCATCCATGGTCACATATCGACGCAGAAATCCTCTATCGCCTTTTGAAAGCTTCAAACAACGATCAGAATTGTAAATTTGTTGTTTTTGTTCGATTATGAGCAAACGCGGTATCCACACCGAAACAAAGTTATTTTATGCCTGAATTTTCGTGCGAAATGTTGAATATTGAATATTCTACTTTGCAATCACCCATAACACTTTTTCGATATTTTCAGGCGTAATCCATCATTTTGGCGTTCCACAGAGTTCTGCGTCTTCGGTGGTCGTAGGCCTACATTTGAAATCAGCGTAGCATCGGTAAATTGTTATTTTCGACGTTAGTACTACCTGAAGCAACAGCGCATTCGATAATTCTAGCGCCATCTATTTGTTAGGCTCGGGATTTTCTGGACCCATGGGTTAGATTGGTTTTCTAATAATATTTCTTTCATTTAATTAAAGTGTTCAACATGAAAATGAGTATTGCAACGGTTGAGAACACTTGGAGGTAGTATGTCCATTTCGACTTCTAGAAACTACGATGTTTAACTAGGTTTCTAGCCAGTTATGGGTTGAAGTCTCAAGATTATTTTATAACATAGCTTAAGATAGGACAAAGTACCTACGTCAATTTCCTGGAATAACTAGTCTACAGAAAAACCTTGCTGAATATTTGTATCCATTACCGTGTATGGCCACCTTAATTCATTCAAGACCCACTTGCATTCATTTTGGATTTGTAGCTTCAGGATATAATTGCCTCTTTGTTCCTTCATAGTTCAATGGAAATGAGGTCGAATGAAATTAATACTGGCTCTACCATAACGATGTAATTCTTTCGTACTCAGGTAGATTCTATATCTCCGCCGTTTCATTCACTCATATTTTGTATGTCTCTATTTTACTTCAGATGACTAATCCAACTTGCAGTGTATCATTTACACAGGTAATTCGTAGTCAAACGATATGAAATTATGGCAGTCGCGAACACGACCGTTTCAGACCAGTTGTCTTAGGATTTCACGAAAACTTAATAAGATGTAGCAATTTTTTTATTGTATGCAATTTATCTAATTGTTTTCATTGTCAGAACTGAAATAAGTTTAATGCACCCATTGTTTTCTGGTCAGCCAGCAAATCTCGAGTTGGAATGATTATTCAAATAATTTGTCTAGTTCGAGATTTTTTATGGCATATAATGTCTGTCCTTGGTTGAGAAATAAATAAGTCTTTAATTTAAATGGCTTCCGACTGAAGTATCCAACTGGAGTTTAGATAGGGAAATGAGAAACTTGTCTCGATACATTGAATGGTTGGTCTACATTATAGTTTTCAACATTAATAATTGAAGAACCTTGTTAATTAATGATTCATAATAATTAAATCCCTGATCACTGATAGCCTAGTATGTGTTCAATAAAATCGAGCTGAATTATGTAGTAGAATATCAAGAAGCATTTAATGTCAGATTAAATCGTCCAGACACATATATTTGTATTATAACAATAATTTTGTCGAAATGAAGATACAGAGTGATTCCATATGTGACTCACACTAAATTTCATTTAACTTCCAACTCTTGGGGGGAGATGATGTCTGTTATGTCAATACTTTGGCTATCGAAGATGATTCAATGTGTTGTGTTCACTTGCTTCTTGAAGAGGGCTAAAGTGTAATTCAGGGGTGTTCAAACTTAAACTGTTGGCGATCTACCTCAATATTTTTATACTACTTACTATCGACTGTGAGAGGCTGCAAGTATGTGTGATGCAGGGTTGTCGTACATATCGATACAACCTACCTACCTTTTTAAGCAGGGTGTACTGTAGAATATATATGTATTAGCTTTCCGCACAATAAACATTATTTTAGTCAAGGTTCGGGTTGAGTTTATTTAGGTTCTTCTCTATAATATCAATGAAAAAACTAATAGTAATTCAAAGATTGCGAGTTTATTGGTTGTTACGAAATAAAAGAGTTACATATGGTGTTAAACTTAACTAAAGGGTGACTTTGAATGGTGAAGTACTGGCACTGCATGTCCTCAGCACACTTTTCATAAGATGGTACGTAACCACTGAGTGCTAATCGCATTTCAGAAAATGCAGACTCGCACGAGTAAGTTGACCCAAACATTGATGTCAGTTGAAGGGCGATTTGCCTCAGATTCGGATATTTATTTTCAGATATAAAATACCAGAAATTTTCAACAGAACATGAGTTTATATTAAACTGACTTGGTATGTCAGTAGCTAATTCCTCAATGTTTTTACATGAAAAAGGATAACTCATAAATGATGCTATATTTGCCAAATTTCGAATTGTCCCAGAATATTTAATAGATCAGCCTCATTCGTATCAGAATTCAACTGAGGAATTCTTGCTTTCAAAGACGGAAAATGTTGCAGATCCTTTCTTATCAGTTGACCTGTCATAAGTTGCAATTTACTTTTGAATGCGTTTACTGCGCTAATCATCTCAATAATAGTTTTTCCTTTACTTTTAGGCTCCAAGTTAATGGTGTTTAAGTGCAGTGTGATGTCAGTCTAAAATGCAAAATAATTCAACCATTTTTAGTTTTTCTACATCAAATTATGACCTCTTTTGTCTAGAAAAGCGGTTATTTCGGACGAGAATTCTAGAAACATTTCTAGGAATTTTCCGCGACCCAACCACCTGACTTCCGCTGACTCCCAATCTTCCAACTGCAACTTGAAGAGCTGCCGTTGCAAGCTACGAGCACGGATGGAATTCACAGTTTTTGTTGCAATGTCCATAATTTCCTCCGTGTATAAAACTTTTGAACACAAAACTTGTTGATGTAAAATGCAATGGAATGAAAAAAATCTACATTACCTCGACACAATGCCACAAAACCGTTTTTGTTTCCAGTCATAGCTGGTGCTCCATCGGTTGTAATGCACACTAATTTATATATTGGTAGTTTGTAGTTTTCTACAGAATTGAAGGAAACGTCATATACATCTTCGCCACGGGTCTTCTCCTTCAGAGGAATGATTGTCAAAAGCAGCTTTTGATTGTTCGGCTGGTCTTATGAATATGGTTTGTTCTTTTTTCAAACAAGATAACAAATCATGTACTTTTCGTTTTCTTAATTCACTCTGTGGCGGAAAATCCTTCCCATAGTTTTTATGAACCGTTATATGATGCCTCTCTTAGTTACCACGTTTAGGTATTGCAACTGACGCACGACAAATAAAACAAATGTACTTATCCTTCATCATACAGAAGAAAAATTCTTCTTCCCAATCGTAATCGTTTTTAAAATGATACGTTTTAGATTTCTTCGCTGCACTCATTTTGTGCATTTAATAATAAACTTTGTATCGTCGTAGTATTGCCTTGAAGTTACAATTCAGAATTTATTAATTTTATCAATTATTTTGGACGAGAGTTGAGGAAAATCCTATAAACTCAAAAAAATATATAAGACTAAGCTATACAATATGGTCGTGAACAAGCGCGCACATGACATTGAGTAATACATCCCAATCACTGAGTCATTTTCCAAGCGTCGAATGTACTTTTGAACTGATTTACTGTGTTTGAACTCACCACCGAACTAGGTAGACGATTCCACAAGTCGAAAATTCTGTTTGAGAAGAAATTCTGGCGTAGATTTGGCTTAAAATTTACTTTCGTCAGTTTGAATGAGAGACTGCGAAAAATTGCCAGTGTTCAAGGAAAAAAGGTTCTTGACTTCAGTACCGAGAACTCCCGGTGTAGAGAAGTAGGTAAATATCATGTCACCCCAGATCCACCGGTCTGAAAACGTAGGAATTCCAAACATGGATAGCCTAGCAGGGTAATCAGGACGATGCTTACCAAAAGGAATTATTGTATTCCACCGTTCCACCGACTCCAAAATGGCTTCATCATTCCGCAGGGATGTCCACCAGACTGTTCCAGCGTACTCCATGATTGGACGAACATAAGTTTGATATAGCAGTCTGCCTGTCTTCACGTCACAGCCACCAAAACATTTCTGCAACATAAATGTGATTCTTCAGGCCTTCGAGATGACAATTGCAACATGCTCTGACCAGCTAAGGTTATTTGTGACTGTTATTCCTAGGTCTACATGACTTGAAACAGTTTTCAGAGTGTGGCCCTCAATGGTGTAGGTGAAGTTTGGATTAGTCCTACCTATGTGTAGAACGACACATTTCTCAAAATTTAGTGGAAGTAACGATTCACGTGACCATTGTTCTATTTTAGACAAGTCCTCCTGTAGAGTGCGTGGATCTAATAGCGGGAAATTGTAGAGCTTAGTAACATCGACAAAGAGTGCGCATTTTGACATGATCGGTGGTGTATAGAAGAAAAAGTATGGGCCCAAGGACAGAACCTTGACGAACACCACTAACAACATCCTTGGAGGAATACATACCACCGACCCTCGCACGAAAGGATATATTTGACAAGAACGTGCTAATCCATGAGAGTATATTATCCCTAATCCCCAGATGCTCGAGTTTATCCAGCAAACGGCGATGTGGTACACGATCAAACGCTTTTGCAAAGTCAAGATATATCACATCTATAGGATTTCCAGCATCCCAGGCTTTCGTCCAGTTGTTGATTGATAGAATTAAGCTTGTGAGGGTCGATTGAGCCGGAAGAAAACCGTGCTGTTGATCAGGGATAATATTATTGGATAGAGTGAATGTGATGATCTGGTCGCAGATAATTCTCTCCAGAACCTTGCCAACCGCAGATACGAGGCTTATAGGGCGATAATTAGTGGCAGAAAGTTTATCCCATTTTTGAAAATCGGTGTGATTGAAGCATGACATAACTGTCGGAGACGGTAATGTATATTGAAAATAAACATTGTCGAAATCAGACAAAAGTGTTTTATTTCATTCATTATGAAATGAATTTCCTTAAAATAAATTCATCAATAATATCATTAATTACATTTTTTTACTCTTAAATCTACTTAACATCTTTCAAAAATCTTGTGAGATGTACTAGGTATGGTATGCCTTTTGTTATTTCAAGTAGCCAAAATACTAGATCCATCTCTGTATAACCATACATTCTGCTCTGAAATGATTTAATATTTCTCAAGGCTTACACCAACGAAAAGCTAATTACCTCGAACTCCCATAGAGGCCCAAATATTGGAGACAACTTTATATGTTCTCTGATTTACTTTCCCCATCTAATTTTCTCGAATTCCTATGGATTTCAGGAACCACTTTTATATAAGCATCGTAAAATGCTTCGCCGGATTTCGTTTCGTTTATAAATAAACCCGAGTAGCCATAGCTAATTTTGTATGTCTGAAATTTATGGAAATTTATATAGATGTTGACAGTACATAACAATATATCCATTAAAATATGACAGGATATGTGTGTTTACCTGTTTATAAAAAAGAAGTTAACTTTATAGCCTGGACGTTGGTCATTAATACTGAAGAATAAGACATTCTACAATTTCACGAAAAGCAGTGATGAATATTCAGTTACTTTTTACAGGAATTAAATTAAATTATTAAAACTAAACTACTCAGATTAAACATGAGCATATTTGCCACAATTATAAAAATCAATGATGTAACGTGAATATCATGAAATTCGGTTACTATAACTTCCTTTTCTACGATCAACAATTGTAAGGCACTTATAAACAATGTAAGATGATCATAAATACACTTTGTATGTCTAGGTGCCAAAATTGTAAAAAAATAAATGATAATGTAAATATCATGGAATTTGGTTACTACAACCTCGTTGTTACCGACCAGCAATTGTTAAGCACTCTTGAGCAATCTATGATAATCATAAAAACACTTTATGTCTCTAGGAGCCACAATTATAACAAAATTAATGATATAATGTAAATATCGTGGGATTTGGTTACTTCACCTTCGTTTTCTCCGACCAACAATTCTTAGGACTTTTAAATGATCTATGAAGATCATAGAAACACTTTATGTCTCTCTCTCTCTCTCTCTCTCTCTCTATTAATCCACTCCTGGATATAGACCTCCTCCACATTTTTTCATCTTAGCAGCTGTTTGCATCCAATTTTTCCCCGCGATTTTCTGGATAACATCTCTCCATCTGAGCTGTGGTCTTCCTACGCTCCTTTTGGTAGTTCTTGGTCTCCATGCGAGCAGTTTGTTGGCCCATTTCGATGGGTCTTGCCTGGCTACATGGCCAGCCCATCTCTATTTAAATTGTGCTATCCTCTCAGCACATCAGTCAGTCTAGTCAGACTCTCTCTAATATCCTCATTCCCCACTCTATCTCTCAATGAAATTACAGTCATGGTTTTCTCCATATCTCGTTGTGAAACTTGTAATTTATTGGCTGATCTTCGAGTTAGAAATATGGTTTCAAGGCCATATGTAAGGATAGGAAGAACACACGAATCGAAGACTTTTCTTCTTAGGTTTTCCAAATGCAGCCCAGCCCAAACCCACTCTCCTGGAAATTTCACAGGTTTGATTTTCTTTCCCAAGTTTTTATTTAATGGCCTAGATATATGTATTCGGTCACATTTTCTATCACCTGATTTTCAATCGAAATGTGTATGTTTTCTGCACTCAGAATTTTGGTTTTATTCAGGTTCATTCGAAGGCCGACTTCTCTAGGTTTTTGGTGCAGTTCTTCTAGCATGGTTTTGAGTTCTTCAGGGTTTGTACTAATAAGAACTATGTCGTCTGCAAACCTCAGATGGTTTAAATATACTCCATCGATGTTGATTCCTTTGATGTTCCATTCTAAACCTTCAAAGACGTGTTCTAGGGCCAGCGTAAACAATTTCGGAGAAATAGTGTCGCCTTGACGTACTCCCCTCTCTATGCGGATTTTATCTGTTATCTTTCATCCAAATGAATTGTGATGAAAGCATGATCATAAATGAATTTCAGCAAATTCTAGTACCGAGGGTACATTCTTGCATAATCTAAAGATCTCATTATTGCCCCCATTTCTGTAGGATCGAAAGCTTGCTGGAAGTCTATAAAAGCCAAGTAGATGGGGATATTGTATTCGGTACACTTCTCGATGAGAGTACGAATTGCTTGTAAATGATCAATGGTGCTGTAACCTGCTCGGAATCCGGCTTGCTCTACAGGTTGGTTTAGGTCTAATTTGTGGGTGAGTCTATTTGTGATAATTTTAGTGAGCAGCTTGTACAGGTGTGAAAGAAGGCTGATGGGCCAGGTTGTTCTTATTCCAGGTTGTTCTTACTTCAGCATTTTGCCATATTTGTGAATTCTTCCATCCAAATAGAAGAGCATTTTCACGGCATCACCCGCTACCCATTTTGCAACATTTCACAACTTATCCTATCCTCGCCTGGATATTTGCGGGTTTTCATCAGTTGAAGTGCTAATTTTAGTTCTTCTATTTCAATGTCTGGGATTTCTTCAGAACCGATTTTCTTCACCACTAGTCTTTGAGATGTATTGGAGTCACTTGTCTCCGAAGTATAAAGACATGTGTAAAACTCCTTAACTGCTTCAATGATGGCTGATCTATTGTTCACCAAAATGCCCGCTTTGTTTCTAATGCTGTTCAGTATTGGTCTTCTGTTGGAGCAAGAGAGTTTGGAGTTTAGAACTTTCATATTTTTATTGTCTTCAATAGTATCCATTATGAGTCTTGTATTGTAATCCTTAGATCTTTTGGAATGCTTCGGGATATCTCTGTTCAGTTCTTTATAATTTTCTTCATTCCGTAGCATCATTCTTTTCTGCTGCAATAGCATTTTCGTATGTGTACTGATCTTCGTGTTAGTGTCTTTTTGTCCTGTGCATATTCTCTTCGTTGATGTCTTTGAACTGTTTGCTATCATTTCTGTTAGGTCGTTGATGGTCATTTCTGAAAGATTTTTCTGTTTGATAGTTTTTTGCTCAGTGTATTTTGAAATTGTTCCTTGCTCTCAGTTAACACTTCTAAAGTTGGGTATGGTTGCCCTTTGAGGATAATGCTGTTTCTCTCTATTTTTGTGTTTATCTTGAAAGTGCCTTTGACAAGTCTGTGATCGCTTCCCGTATCGAATTGATTTAGTACTGTGACATCCTGGCAGATTTCCCTCTTATTAGTGAGAATAAAGTCAATTTCATTTTAACGCTATTATTTGGACTTCGCCATGTCCATTGTCATATTATTTTCAGTGTTTTTGGTAGAAGGTATTCATACATAATAGGTTTTCATTTCTGCAATAATCAATTAACATTTTTCCTTTTATTTCTACAACCGAGTCCAAATTTGCCAACGTGTGGGGTATCATCATTCAAATTTTCTCCTACATTGGCATTAAAGTCGCCCATAACTATCACGAACCTGGCGTTTACCCCTTTTTTTGCAGTAGTGATATCTACCTCTTCGTCTTGTGCAACAGATTGGGGCATATATTTGGATTATTTGTAGGCTATATTTCTGGTTTAAATTAAGTACAACATATATGATACGATCTGATATTGCAACAAACTGCTCTACTAGGTGTTTCATTCTTTTGTTGATTATGAGTGTCACTCTGCCTATGTGATTATCTGTATCTTTATTTTTTTTGAAACGAAAGATGCCCCAACTTTTTAGAGGTTGTTGCTTCTCCCTACAATCTTGTTTCACTCAGACCCAGAACATCCCACTTTATCTGTTTCAGTTCCTCCTCTAATCTCTGCATATGTTCTTGGGATCTCAATGATCTGATGTTTTAAGTGGCGACCTCGAAGATATGTCGATGATCTCTTGCTTTGTTTTCCTCCTTTGTAGTTGAGGATTTCTGTTTGTCCTTTCGAAATTGTAGAGGCGAGTTATTGCCCTCCCCCAGAATTCATGAGGCAGACTGATACTGAGTCAGTACGAGATACGGAACCAGAGTCTCTACTCGCCTGGGGTAATGATGTATAATTCGACGTTTGGGGTAGTTTGGAAGGTTTTGGCATTGAAAACCCACGCTTGCCAGGCGGGTTGGTGCTAGATTTTGGTCCGCTAGGAGTATCCAATGTCCTCGCTACCTGACAGGTTTTCCCCTATCCGCCACCTTTGGAGGTGCCCAATGAGGGATCTAGCAAACCCCGCATGGCATATGTTTCTAGGAACCACAATTGTAACAAAATTAATGATATAATGTGAATACCATGGAATTTGAGTACTGCAACCTATTTCTAAACGACCAACAGGCACTTATAAACAATCTTTGATGATCATAGAAACATTCTGTGTTTCTAGGATCCACAGTTGTGAAAAAGTAATGGTGTAATGTAAATATTATGGAATTCGGTTACTAAAACCTCGTTTTTAACGACTAACAATTGTTAGGTGCTTATAAACAATCTATGATGATCATAGAAACACGTCAAATAACGAAATGATATAAATATCATGGAATTCGAATACTGCAACCTCGTTTTCAACGAATAACACTATATTTTTGGAACCACAATTATAACAAAATTGATGATATGAAGTGAATATCATGGAATTAGGTTACTCAACCTCGAATTTAGCAACCAACAATTGTTAGGCACAAACAATCTATGACTATGACAATCTTTTCTAATTAACTGCCTCGCTTTTTTCACCAATAATGTTGATTACAACATGATAGTAAACGAATTCATGCTTGAAAACTAGCCGAGTATATGAACATATTCAAATTACATGTTTTCGACGACACTGAGTCGCCTCCACACTGACAGAAATTATCCTCCCTTCTAATTCGCACATATTTTTCAGTGAATTTATTTTTTGTTTGGGCAGATTCCTGCCCTAACGCTGCTACTCCTTATAACAAGGAGGCATTGCTAAATGCTGTAGTGCTTCATTGCCGAAAACAGCTACCAACTCGCCGAGGCTCTTCTTCTTTTCGCCCTCTACGTCACGGAATGCTAAAAACCTCAAACGACATCCGTAAATAAAGTAATGAGCCTGATTTTTGTTAAATTTTATATATAAATATAATAACAATGCTTTGTTGTCTTCTTCGAAGATAAATAGCTCCAATAATAAAAAACAAGTACTGTGTTTTAAGGAATTTTACTTAATAATTGCGATTCGTAACGCGTTTCACTAAACCGTAGCTTCTTCAGACGAATGAATATACAGAAAAATATAAATGAGAATATAACTATAAATGTTCTTGAGTAATTAAAAGCTTATTGGGTTGCTTCTTCTTAAGTGGTTATTTATGACAGGTATATCCGATAAAATTAAGGAATAGTTGCTCCCCGAAGAGATTCAATAGAGGTGAAGGGCTTAAATCGACTTGTTCATTGATGAGTCTACCTGTGTGTTTGTATTTATTGATTTCTAAAGTTTCCCAAAGATCTACCTTCCAATATTTATTATCTGTATGCAAAATCTCAAACTGTGGGTCGAAAGAATGATTATTTTCTAAGAGATGATTCGCGTAATTTGAATCTGATTTTTATTTGAAAACTGCGTTTATGTTCCGATATTCTAATATTAAAATTTTTATGTGTTCTACCAATGTAGAAATTATCACAGTTATTGCAATTCAATCTATAAACATCTGATTTATTGTTTTTACCTGGTTGGGTTTTATTATTTTTATATATTTGCCTAAATTATTATTAGTTTGGAAAGCTATGTTGAAATTATTGCTACTTAAGAATGATTTCAGTTTCTCACTTGTAATGCCAACGTAGGTTAAGGTGTTGAATTTTTGTTTCAATTTATCGACAGGGTAAACTTCATTCAATGCGATTCTACTTTGTTTTTATTTAAAATATTATTTATTAGTTTGGGATTGTAACCATCATTTTGGCTATTTGTTTAATCAAATTTAGTTCTTGGTTGAAATTTTCTGGTGATAACGGGATGTTGATCAATCTATGAATAAAACTATTGAATGCTGACATTTTATGTTGATAGGGATGACACGACAAGTTATGTATTATAATATCTGTATGTGACGGCTTATGGTAAATTGCGAAAACATGTTTTCCATTTTCATTCGAAATTGTTACAAATTATTGCTTTCTATTTCGGTTGTGAATGCAATTTTTGGATGTAATGAATTTATATGATTTTCGAAAATTTTCAACTGTCTATCTGTTCCGCGTTACGGATCGCAATTATTAAGTAAAATTCCTTGAAACACAGTACTTGTTTCTTATTATTGATAATGGAATTTTACCAAGTAAAAGCCTCCCAAATTCAAATGATAAATAGCTCCCTTGGGAAGCCGTACAGCTCTGGAGATGATCTCACAGCTGTTCGGATATTTTCAACTGTCGTAAGAATGAGTTTTCTTGAGGTGAGTTTTAATCCTCAGGAAGAAAAAAATCCACAAGAACTCAAGTCTGGTGAATAAGAGGATTGAGAAATACTGGCTAAAAACTCCATTATTTAAATTGACGTATTGTCATGATGCAACACCTAGTTGTTTTAGATGTTTGGTTACAAAAGAAACACTTTTTCGAAGTCTTTTAAGGACCTTTCGTTGAAGATGTTGATTAACCGTTTGGCCTCGAGGTACATAGTTATTGTGGACGATTCCGTGGCTATCAAAAAAAACAATTCATCAGGCATTTGATTTTTCACTTGTTCCTTCGTGCTTTCTTGAGCCTTGGAGAGGTTCGAGGATCCCACTTCATGCTCTGGTGTTTGGTTTTTTGATCTTACTCAACGCCAACAACTCGTCACTAGTAATGACATGACTTTGCTGACATTTTATCGGTGTTTGCACTTGAAGGCCTTCCGGTTTGTGGTTCATTTTCAATTGACTTTCTTTCTTCTGAAAATGCCTTAAACGACCGAAAAACCTTGACGCTTGATGGAACACTTTATCTATAGGCCTGTCGAAGATTCTCAAATGTTTCACAGAAATAATTCCATTGATTTTCAGAACGTACAAGAAAAAACTGTTTCTAGAAAGCTAACGCTACGAACAAACAAATACACTCGGAGGCAAAATTAGCGGAACACTCGAAAATTTAACCAAATTCGAAGTACGATATTTTTCCTAATTCTCAACCGATTTAGATGATTTGTTCGGCAAGTTATAGATCAACTCTTCTGCTTTGTAGAAATTATAAGAGAAAACAAAAAAAATTCGGAAAAAATTTCATACGGGGGCAAAACTAAAAGTGTTTTTTTGTCAAAATTCGTAACACCCTGGGGTCCGAGTTGAAACGTACAATATCATGGTCTGTCAAGACACATCTTCCTACAGTAACGCCCTTCTTGTTTTATGCATTTATCTCTATTTTTACAAGAGATATCCAATTTGAAGCGAAAAGTCACAAATTTCAAGAATTTATTTTTAATCTTGCGTAGGTGCATAACATCGGACGTTAGCCAAAAAATAAAATCAAGATTAGAGAATCGGAAATCTAATGAAATGAAAATTTTTGAAATTCACTGGCCAATTTCACGCTCCGGGAGAACTCGAAGTAAACTGGAAAAATCGTTGATTTTGCACATTTATTTTTGAATTTTTTTGTGTTACACTCTATAATAATTATCATTCCTGTCCAAAATTGAGAGCAGGTGTGTATCCTGGCGATACACTCGTGAAATGAAATGAACATGTTAAGAAAAATGTTCATGATGACCCACAAAAAAAAAACATCTGATTTTAGTAGCGAGTATGACCACCCCGAGCTCTTATTACAGCGCGCATACGATTTCGCATACTCCCAATGATGTTGTCTATCATCTGTTGAGGTATGTTGTCCCACTCTTCCACCAAAGCCAATGTCGTTACCTGGATTCCGTTGTCGAACCCTTCTTCCAAGAATGTCCCAAACGTGTTCGATCGGGTTTAAATCCGGTGACCGCGACGGCCAGTCCATTCGCGTGATACCAAATTCATTGAGATATTCTATCACTATGCGCGCAGTATGAGGGCGCGCGTTATCGTGCATAAAAAGGAAATTTTCCCCTTATGTAAGGAGCAAAAGGCACAACATGGGGCTCCAAGATTTATGTTATATACCGATGGGCATTAAGTGATCCATTGCCAATAATCTCCAGTTCTGTTCGTACTCCCAAGCATATGCCACCCCATATCATAACTGACCCTCCACCGTATTGCTCAGTTCCTGCGAAGTTCGCTTGATTGTACCGTTCCCTCGATGCTCCATATTCTATCTCTACCATCCACGAAATTCACACAATATCGGTTCTCATCACTAAATAAAACTCGTCTCCACTGATTGATTGTCCATGCTACATGCTCCCTAGCAAACGCCAATCTTGCTACGCGATGGGCTCTATCGAGTCTTGGTGCTCTTGCTTGCGCGTATGATCTCAGACCAACTTCATTTAATCGTCTTGTGACTGTCCTCATACTGACGTTAATGTTATCCACTGCTTGTAAAAGGTTACGTGCCTGAACAGCAGTAAGACGAGGATTTCTTATGGTTTGATTGACGATGAAACGGTCATGTATAGCGCGGGTTGCCCGATTTCTTCCTTGTCCTCGCCTCGTCACGTACAATCCAGTTTCCCTGTAACGTCGGTAGATTCGATGGATAACCGACGTCGAGACACCCAACATGGTACCGACTGAGCGGTAGGTGCGCCCTTCCTCGATCAATGCCACTGCCATTGCTACTGAGGTTGGTGGTAAATCTCTCATTCTGAATGAAAAATTCCGTTTCGAATCTTAAACAGTAAAAGAATCACAAAACACCGCAACCGATCGAATTTGTATCAAATCAAAGAATGGAAAACTCTCATTCTTTAAGCAAGTGCAAGTGTGGTCATATACAAAAAACGTGTGTTGTATTTCATATTTGATGAAAAAGGTGTGCACATGTGTAAATGAAAAGTTTTATCAATGGTCCCAGAATTCGGTTGTGTATTTTAATACGTACCGACTGTTATCTCCTATGAATTCATAATTTTCACCAAATTAACCAAATTGTTATCAATAACTAATGCAATGCGAACATAAAATCGCAAACGACAATTTCGACACGCCTGAGTGATAATAAGAAAATTACAAATTGATAGACGAATTTTAATGACAATTTCTCGATTCAATGGAATTTCTCCAAAATGCTGATTTTCCACTTGAAATTAAATATATATATAAATATTTGCAAAAATAGAGATAAACGCATGAAACAAGAAGGGCGTTACTGTAGGAAGATGTATCTTGACAGACCATGATATTGTACGTTTCAACTCGAACCACGAAATTCCACAGGGTGTTACGAATTTTTGACAAAAAAAAACACTTTTAGTTTCGCCCCCGTATAAAATTTTTTTGTTTTCTCTTATAATTTCTACAAAGCAGAAGAGTTGATCTATAACTTGCCGAATAAATCATCTAAATCGGTTGAGAATTAGGAAAAATATCGAACTTCGAATTTGGTTAAATTTTCGAGTGTTCCGCTAATTTTGCCTCCGAGTGTATATGACCGTAGCAAGTTCAAACATGTACTGGAGAACCTGACGCTCTTCAAAGCTTTTTGGCTGACACGTTGCCGGATCGGAAGCGACGTTGCCAGTCTCATTACTTCATTTACATACCTCGTATCTTATGTGAATCACCCAATAAATCCGCTTAAGAATGAATACCTCCAAGTTTTGAATTCAAAGAATATGATCAACTAACGCAAAAAAAGAACTATAAGGCGCCTTTAAATCGCGGAACTTTCCGCAAACTGTCCAGTTTCGGAATTATCGAAACTATAAAAACCAGTTCATTACACATGCAGGTACTTCGAATTTCTTCGTAATAGCAGAATTTCCTGCGTGGACTGAAGTCAAGGATAACTTGCGTATTCCCCTTGATCGTTCAAGATAAAATGTGTAAAAATGCAAGAATATTCCTACGGTTTATATTCAAATAATAGTAGTCGTGAAATGGTAACGAGCGTAACCAAAACCCCACCTTAGAAGTTGAAGTTATACTTTGTATGAGTGTACTTGCACAGTTAAATTTTACATTGCTATATTGGGAATTAGTTATTAAGCCCTAGCAAGTTAGGTTTTATGGACTTAATATATCTACATCAAACAAATTATATTACAGTTCTACATTCTACGTACTTCAGATGGTAATCCTTCAGCTAAAACGATGAAGATTAATCCAATAACTTCTTTCTTAGAGACCATCTCTTCCAGATATGTCTCCTGAAAGTGGAGTCATAAAAAATTAAAGGCTCTGCTTGAAATTCTGCAGAAATCCAAAGTTCAACCAAAGCTTCTATACCAGTATTTTTTTTCATCCAAATTTCCTAGAACTTTTTCGTGAAGGAGCCAACCGCTTTAGTAAAGAACTTTTTTATCCTTTACATTTTTCTCGAAAAATGCATATTCTTTGAGAAAAAATACGTACGTAAGTACCTGCAACCGAATTTTCAGAAACTTGGAATCGAAAACATTCAAGTAGACTGCAGTCGTTCATACTAATTTTAACATTATCTGATATTTTTTCAATGTAGAGGTATTTTTCCTTTTAATTTTTTTCATTTTAGCAGCTTCATAAAATAAAACATGAATATTAAAGAAGAAAATATAATGAACATAATAGAGAAGTAGATTTTGATATATTTGATGATAATTCTAAAAGAGAAAGTTGGATGCAGAAGGAATTACACGGAAAGCACCCTAAAGAATTGAAAAATGATTATATTGATGAAATCGCATGGAATAAATGGTTAGTATCTGGAGAATTGTTGCTGAAACAGAAGGCTTGGCAATTGCGATCCAGGATCAGGTTGTTTTCACGAGGAATTATAGAAAACACATCATCAAACAAAATATAGATGATTCTTGCCGTAGATGTTTCTGTTCTTCAGAAACAGTTTTTCATATATTATCATCTTGCTCAGTCCTTGCTTCAATAGATTATTTAGAAAGACATAATGCCGTCGCTAATATTATTCATTTTAATCTAGGAATTAAACATGACATAATTCCCAAAAGCAAAAAATTTCACAAATATGAACCTGAGATTATTTGTGAAAATGACAAATATAAACTTTATCTTGATAAAACAATTCTTTGTAACAGAGCTGTAAAACACAATAGACCAGATATCATTCTGAATGATAAACAGAATCGAATAACATATATAATTGATATTGCTATACCCGACACACATAATATACAAAATAAATACAATGGAAAAATTTCTAAATATATGATGCTTGGCGACGAGATTAAAAAATGTGGAAAATGAAGAAAATATTTATTCTACCGATTATTATTTCCACAACAGGTGTTATTCCTAGAAATCTTCACAAAAGTATTGAGATTTTGGGTCTGAAGAAAATTTGTTTGAACAGTTACAAAAGATAACAGTCATCAAATCTTGTAATATTCTTCGTAGGTTTCTTTCCGAAAAAATAATGAGGTAGATTCATAGGTTTTCTTTAGTTTATACTGCTCAGAATCTCATTTCATATTTTATTTATTTGTTTATATAAATGTAATATAATTAACTGACTATTTTGTCATATTTATATTCAGAGCAGTATTCTATTCGATCGTTCACCACTTCACACAAAGGAAACTTTTAATGACACATTCAGTGTTACTTGACTAAGGTCCGTACACTGGATTTTTCCGGGGAGAAAGCCTCTGACACTACTCGTTGGTACATTGATATCATTGTCTGATGATGCTATAGTATGTATATATTCTGGTAGATTGATATATTCTCATAACATTTAACGTTATCCTAATATATAATTATTCCAGGATATGTTTTGATTATAATCATTGCCTGGCAATGGTATTAATTACCGGGTGGTACATTTATATTTTTTTCATGAAATCAGTTTGATTGCATGAATAGATATATGGGCAACTCGTTGGGGTAAAACCCCCTATATACGGGGTGCTTCAACGACTCTAAAGCGGGGTTGCAATCCTTGAACATCTTGAATAGGGAAGATGGGTCGAGTGATGACTCAAAAACAAAGGTGGTATCTTTGTCTACATTGCCTTGAACGAATTTCCATTTTTATTTGAAAACTGCAAAAGATACAGGGTGAGCAACTGAAAGATAGGGAAGACTATTTCCCTGAGACTATTTCAAGTTTCAGTGAAGTAAAATGGGACAGATCCGTGCTGATCAATGGCAGTCATTTGAGGGGTTAAGATCGATATGGCTGGCCCTGTTTGCCGCCCCAGTCGTTCTTCTTGTTGGTTTTCAACATATTCATATGGTATTACATTCTCTTCTTGTTAGAATTGAAATATTAAATTCATTTAGTATTACTGACATGATGTTTATCTGCTGCTCCTCTTTTTATTTTATAGATTTCTGCCATCTCTTTAGCCCACATCTATCAATCGAAATTCTGGTTAAAATGAAGAATGAAATGTTAACACGTTTTGTTTACACTGTCTGTTCACAAGAGACTTATAGACTAGCTGTTACTGATGCATCAGTGAGCGCCAGGACAGATCTTTCCTTCTGGTTTTTTCATCCCTGTTCTCTTGAAATTCAATAAAAATCATGCAAGGTCCTCCCGTTTCTCTTCTCGTCCTGAACTTACACTTTAGGGGTGAGCATGGGAGGTAAGTGTATTTCGAATAAATCAGTTCTTTTCGACTCACATCAAAATTTGATGTGCAATATAATTTTTGAAATGGAATTCGTCCTTCATTCATTAGAGCAAATAGAAATATTTTGGGCTCTTAAGTTATTCAACAAAAATGCTCATTTTAGCTGAGGACTCACCACCGAAAGTAGATCAGCGTACTGAAAAACACCCTCCATATTTTCAAATAATCTGACGAGGCAAGTATCGGACAGGATGATGAAATATGAAAAATTTCACCCAAGAACAACAATATTTGCGTTAGGGATCTTGCTTATTATTATTCGTCAAGAGAAAACATAATTTTCTTAAAATTGTATGTTTCCAAGCTCTTCATTTTTGATTTGTTAAAAAGAGAACTTATTTTTCTGTTTGTTACAGGTAAGGATTCCCAATTATACAACTGGTGTGTTGTGAACAAAATTTCGAAGATGTAAACAATAATGTGCAATGTTGATGTAAGTAAATTAAAATTTATATTTACTCATACGGCTCGAAAAGTATCCTAATCACTCCAAGAAGGCAGGCACAGACGATTGCAATAATAATAGACTTATTGCACTCTTGAAATTTCTAAAAATAACATGGTATATTTTTTGTTGCCCAGTAATTACATTTTATAACTATCTATTTAACGAGCATCCGTGAAAAAAACAGGATGCATGGAATATTGAATTTATTTTCAATGCCGACTGAAAAACAACTTAGGGTTTTTGCTTTAATAGTTTAGTATTAAAATATCACGAACCACAGACTAAATTCAATAAACTGTAATGGTCTGGCAGTAAAGAGGGTCCCTGCTGAGAAGAATTGATGCGGGGGATTCACGTTAACTACTAGAGAACAATTCTAGTTGTTCGGAGTCGACAGACAGACATACTGTCGTTGAGATACTCGTAGAACCCTGTCCTATAATCTGGATCATTTTTCGAAAAATATCTATCATTTGGTGGATATTAAAAATTAATAGGAATTTCTATTTTCAACAATTGTGGTTGTTTCATATATAGGACGGTCATTAAGTACAAATAGAAACTTCAGGTTTTGGTTCCTTGACCTAATTCGAGAAGATTTAGGCCCGGTTGTATGCAGCTAATTAAGAGATTGTAACAATTTGTCAACTTTATGTCAAATTTATATTTGGATTGCATAAAACACAAGTTAGATTAAACACTCAACAAGAAGTTAAGTATAAATCAGCTAGCAATGCGTCAAACCGATGATAAGTCAGTAGTTGGGTTGCATAAAACTTGATTAGTTTTTAACATTTTGTCAAGTCCATGTCAATTGTTTGTCAGCGAATTGGTCAATACTCTCTGATCAACTTCTTATAAATAAAGTTTTAGTAGTTTCAAAGCTAAATTAGCATGAAATATCAATGTATATTACATATTTTTCATATTTATTGAATTAATCAATAAATTACAAATAATTTAATTGAATATTTCGAAACTAGATTTGTCAAATATAGATGGTAAGTATTATAGTATGTAGGTACTTGTTGAACTTTGTGTGCTTACAATACAATTTAATTTTCTGAAAATGTCTACGTTCAGAAAATAAACATAATTTCAAATTGAGTTATCGAGTGTGCATAAATACTTTCACTGAAATTTTGGACTCAATTTATCATAACAGAAAATGCTCGGTTTTTCGAAATGACAGGTGTGAAACCAATAGTGATAGATTGGAGGGTGGTGGTGTACTGGTGGCTGTATCTAACGACTTCAGTGCGGGAATATTATGAATTGGTCGAATACCTCGATCGTGGAGGATTTATGGTTAAGGGTACGTTTATCTGGTGGTAGATATTTGCCTTGGGTATTTCTTACTTTCCACCTGAAATTAATAGCGATAACTTTATATATTATTTGGACCGTGTAACATCGTTGATTGAGGATCACCCTGATGATACTTTCATCTTATTGAGTGATTTCAATTTAGGGTTGTTCAATGGGCGTTATGATATCGATCACAATTGTTTTCTGAGTAATAATGTACAGGGTGATAAATATACTGCATTTAAGGATTTTTGCTCCTACAACTCGTTGCGCCAATTTATTGGTATTAGAAATCACAATGACGGAACTCTTGATTTAGTATTATCCAATATAAACACCTCAAAAAAGTCTAGGGAACACTTCTGAATATCGATATATTAGCTTGGTGCCAAGAACACCTTAACTGGGATCAAGAGAGGTGGGCCACAGTTCTTTTCAGTGATGAATCTAGATTTAGTTATCATCCCGATTCGGGAAGAATTCGAATATAGAGGGAACCTGGAAAGCAAAACCGTCTCCAGCATGCTCGAGAAATTGTTAGACAGGGAGGCGGATCGGTGATGTTTTGGGGAGGTATACGCCTTGGTGGAAGAACTGACCTCGTTTTCATACAGAATAACCTCACGGGAAATTCTTATGCCAATGAGATAGTTTTACTTGTAGTGGTAACGCATCTCCAAACGATGGGTCAAAATCTACTCTTCCTACAAGATAATGCCCTTCCTCATCGTGCAAGAGTTGTCTTGAACGTTCTTGAAGAGAATTATATCGATCTTCTACCGTGGCCATCCTGCTTCCCAGATCTGAATCCCATGTGTGGGACACCCGAAAAAGAAATCTCCTGCGTCAAAACGTCTTCCATCATGAACAGGAGCTTTGATTAGCAGTTCAGGGGGCTTGGAATGATTTAGGCCAAAATGTAATAGACAATTTAATATTGAGCATGCCGCGACGATGTTAAGTGTCATTAATAACAGAGGTGGACCTTCTGGGTACTGAAAAATATAAGTGCTTCCATATCGTTTCGAAAGTATTAGTTCAGAATTTTTTGTGTTTTACCAAATTTCGCCATTTTCAAATTTAAAATTTTTTTTTATAATAGGTGCTTTGGAGAAGTCAAATATTATTTCGTTTTCTTGAGAATACATTATATACAATACATTCTAACAAAAATCGAAAGATTTCTATAATTTCGAATCATCAAATTCATATTTTAAAGATATTGGTAAGTGTTCCTAGACTCTTTTGAGGTGTTTATATGATATTGATATTTCCAAATGTTCATTACCCTTTGTAAAGCAGGACTCACATCACCCTGTATTAGAGGTGTATGTTCAGATAGAGTTGATCGAGGAAGTATGTAATAAGTCACGTATAAATTTTTTAATGCTGGTTATTCAGTTATAACCAATGAATTGCTTCGCAATGATTGGAGTACTATATTTTTCAGTCATGATGTCAATGTCTGTGTGGTAAAATTTCTATGAAGTATTGAATTATACTATTAGTAAGCATGTGCCTCAGAGGTTCAATAAACGTAATGATTACCCAACATTGTTCACTTAAAACACTTTTAAGTTAGTCGATTTCACAAAAAATATTGAGAATTAAAAAACAAATTCGCTTATGAAATGTTTGCTTCACTGCGAAAGCGAGTGCGAGAGTAAAGTTACTATTCAGAGGGACTACGAAGCCCATATTTCTTCTGTTGAAAATAATATTATGAAGAATCTGAGAGCTTTTTGGTTTCTGAAAAAAAGAATGAAAGTATACCTTCTGTCATGAGGCTTGATGGTAATAAGTTTGAGGGAGAAGTTTTGAAGTCAAATGCTTCCGAAGAGTACTTCGCAAGTGTGTTTGAGGATCCTGTTAAACCTGTTGTTTATAGCAGGAGATTCGATTCCTTCTCGTCATTTTCCGTACAACGTATAAACTTGTCAGATATTCGGAAGATGATTGATAGTCTTGATAAGTCAAAGGGTCCTGGTCCTGACCTAATTTCACCAATATTCATAAAATCATGTTGCGCATCACTTTTGCAGCCTCATTATATTGCGGTGTGTTTCCGGATAAGTGGAAGTTAGCTCAAATTGTGCTGATATTCAAAAGTGGATCATTATAGACCAGTTTCCATATTAAGCCTTTTTGGAAAAATCTTTGAATCTATCGTGACTAATCATCTTTTCCACGTGTGTAGTTCAAGAGTATCGCGTCATGAGCACGGTTTTGTCGAAGGTAAGTCAGTATTGACGAACTTAGCACCTTATATAAATTTTTTTGTTTGAAAGTTTTGATGTGGGCGTGCAGGTGGATGTGGTGTATTCTGACGTTGCCAAAGCATTTGATAAGGTTCATCATAAAGCACTTATCAGTATATTATATGATTTTGGATTTAGTGAATCGCTGTCGAGATGGGTCGAGTCATAATTGACTAATAGACTACCGTATGTTACTTTGAACGCACATTCCTCCAAAAATTTTCATGTTTCCTCCGGTGTACCTCAGGGATCGCATCTGGAACCTCTTCTCTTCGTTATTTATATAAATGATATATCTGAATGTTTCATTAATACTCATTCCGAACTGTTTGGCTGATGACCTAAGAATCTATGAAGGAATTGAATCTCTTGTCGATGCAAAGTTGTTTCAAGATGACTCGAACCGATATTTCAGTCTTTGTTCTTCAAGATAATTCAAACTCAACATATATAAATGTCAAGAATGCTCTCTTGGTGACCTACATATAAACATGGTGGATAATGTAAGAGACCTTGGCATCATCTGGACGAAAAGCTTTCTTTTATCTCTCACATCGATAGTATTGTCTCTAGAGCTTTTAAGATGCTCGGTTTCATCCTCAGAATTGCTAGGAATTTTAAGAACTACGAATCTTTGAAAACTTCATACTTTACCCTGATTAGAAGCAATACAGAATATGTTACTCCAGTGTGGTGGCCCTATTATCATGCCCATATTGATCGAGTTGAGAAAGTTCAAAGAAGGTTTTTCAAGAGTTTAAATTTTAGGTTCAATCGTAACTTATTGCAAAGTAATTATAAAGTCTACAAGAGTATAAAATGTTGAGTTTGGAACAGAGGGGAGTGCTGTTTGATGGTATATTTCTGTATCGCATACTGAACAACTATTTCAACTTTTCAATAGTGGGTTATTTATGTTTCAATGTTCCCCAGTATAGGAACCGTCAAAGTTCACTCTTTTATGTTCCTAGAACTAGAACTGCACTTTTCTATAATTGTGTACTTCTGAGATCCATGAGATTCTTCAATTATCATTTAAGTAGCTTGGATGTTTCCTCTCAAGTGTAAACGTGTTCAAGCAAAAATTCACCTCTTATCTGATAAGAAATCACGAAGCTTGATTTTTAGTTTTGAGTGATTTCTGTTGTGAAATTGAATGTCACTTCTCTTTGTATTATTAACGTTTAAATTCTATTAGTGTAGAGAATTTCTGTTCTTGGGTTTTTACCTGTTGCGATTCCGATTATATATATATATATATATATATATATATATATATATATATATATATATATATATATATATATATATATATATATATATATATGATTTTCTGTATACTGAGAATTGTAAATGTCAAATGTCCGCTCTGTGAGCTGTGAACGCACTTAGGATTCTTCACCGTGGGGCCATATGATAAAAATTTGCAATAAATAAATTAGCAATATCCCATGGGTGCTCCCGATGTTTGCTTATACTTGCCATGATACCTGTGGGGTCCAGAATGATATTTTGTGTGAGTTCTATGAAATGTTTCGAATTTTTGACATATGATTCCGTTGTCTCTACTTCCGGCTGTAATTGTTTGGCATGATATCGTGTTTTGTGGATTTTCGATAAATCATATAGTTTAGAATTCTAGAGGATTTTCTCTGGAATTAGGTCTTATATATATATATATATATATATATATATATATATATATATATATATATATATATATATATATATATATATATATATATATATATATAGACCTAATACCCAGAAAAAATCTCTAGAATTCCTAAACTTGGCATTTTCGGTTACACCGGAAGTGCATACCAACTTTATTATTTGATATAGAACACCCTTTATATTAGTGACTGTTCCGATAACATTTTTTATTTCAATTACAAAATACCTAACACATATGTCTAGCTTGTTTCGTTCATGAAATATCCCAGTTTTAATGGAAAATTATCGATATTTTGCTTTCTGAAAAAATTGAGATATCTCGATAACAGCGTGAGCTACCAAAATAATGAAGGGTGTTTTACAAACGAGAAGCCGTGCGGGACATAACTCATATTCGACTGAATCTCAGTCAGTATACAGACTGCTCTTTTTTCCGCCTCACATTTCGAAACGAAGAAACATGAAAAACTACGTTTTTCAAATTAAAACCCATTTTTTTTCAATTGATTAGAATAGCCGTAAAGAACTAAATGAAGTTCCCTATACATACCCTGTACCTGAGATTTCAAGTTTTCAAGTTATGGCGAAAAAACGAATTTTACGTACTTGAAGTTGGCAAAGGAGGCTTAGATTTCTGCACGTGCATAGGACATATCCCAGAGCACAGACAGGCTCCTGAACATAGATAACAAATTATTATTGTTTTAACTGTCAGTCTTATCAATTCGAACAGAATGGCTAGCTACACAAACGAGCAAATACTTTATTTTTCATTCATAGAGATCACAGATGAAATGTGAGTAGAACTTGTAGAAGATTTGAAGAACTATATCCAAATATGCCGTCTATGACAGCTGAAAAATTCAGGAGATACGTTACAAATTTTCTTCCTACTGAAACGGTCCAGAATAAGACATCATTTTCATTGCCTGTAGTCAACAATGAAGACAATGGAATTGCCTTTCTAGCTCATTTTGATGTTAATCCACGTGCATCATTGGCAATAGCAGACAATGATCTGATATCACCTCATAGTAGTATGCACAGAATTCTAAAAACACATGAACTGCAATCTTATAAATTTTCATTGGGCCAAACTCTACAAGCTGGCGATCAACAGCTTCGAATAGAACTGTGAGATCCTTCTTCTCAGAACACAAGAGGATCCAGATTTTCTCAAAAGGATTATCTTTACGGAGAGGCCAAATTTTCTAATGAGGTTTTTAACCAGAATGACTTACACTTTGGGCCAACCAAAATCCTCATATTATGAGGGAAAGAAATCTTCAAAATAAATTTAGTTTTGATGTGTTTGCACTTTTGAAGGATAACAGTTTATCATTGAAAATTAAAATATCATTAACTCAACATAGATAAAAGTGCATTCTCTTACCTGTAAATTCTCTTTAAAATTTCGCAAAATTTTATTTCCTTGCACGAAAGTGCAACCAAGGTAACTTGGTAGAAACTGCGGCAAAACCTGATGGTAAATTATAATTTTCAAGATATTCCGTGTACATCGACTCGTTTACTGGATTTTTAATACACTATGAATAATTTATTTCCCAAAATTTATTCCGAGGTCAGTGTGGAACGCTTGATGTTTCGTAGGTCAGTTATAGCAAAACATGCAGTTCTAGGACGAATTTTTATGAGATTGTAAAGGTTATCAATGCCATACTTGTCGCTGCAATCATGCAGGCGACAATAATGTCTCAAGTTTTTTCACGAAAATTTACTTATTCTGAGTTCATAAACATTTGAATGAATATGAATTTGTTCAGTCTAGTTCACAAGTTCATGTTGGTGTTCATGAAGCTCCTATGTATGAGTGATATCTTATTGAATTTAGGATATTGTATAGAAAATGTGTTATACACACAATAGTTTTCAATATGAATATTGGTTCATGAATTTCGACTTTGAGACCCTTTGAAGATTGTAGTATAACAAAAACTTCACAGTACTCATCAGTACAAGGGGGTATTCTGGTCTAGAGCCCTACTCTTTGGGTATTTTTCAAACTAGGATAAAAGAAAAATTAAAAACATTTTTACTTTCCATTTATTCAAACAACATTTATCGATTTTAAAATATATAAAAAATTTAAAAAAGTCAAAGATTCATTCAGGGACAAGCTGGTCACTGGGTGGGGGTTGCCAGTCAAACGATGTTCCCTGGTTGATATGATTCCAACCCTTGTAGTGATCTAAATCGAACAAACAAACAAAATTCTTAATTAGGAAACGTGTGGCTCTTGGACCTTGGCCGAAAAACAAAAAAAATCACAAAATGGCGTCCACCCTGTTTTTCGACACTTACGAATTTTTTAAAAATACTTCAAATTGAAATTTTTCAAAATCCAAGGTCCAGTGATAAAGAGATGTATAAAGGAGATTCTCACAAAACTAAGGAATCGGTTAGATAGAACTTGAGATATTGTGTCAACAACCTTCATAAAAGGAGTTTTGTGAAAAACGCATTTGAAGTTTTAGAAAGATTTCCAGTAGAATACCTCAGACAATAATATTTAATACTCACTTTGGATTAATCAGCGATCCCATATCCATAGATTGGACCTTCTTCTTTCTCAAAATCGAGATTTTGTGAAGTTCTTTCTTCGGGACGAGCTGTTCTGCCTGCTTTTGAAACAGCAGAAGCTCGTAGTTCAGAGCGATTAATTCTCGGCCGGCTTAGGTACCCCGTCACAAAATCCGCTGTATCTCCCAAAATAATTCGAATTTTGAAAAATCCTTTCAAGAGCATATTTTTGAAAGTCTAAGCTTTGAAAATATGCAAAAACATACCCCCTTATACAGGCTTTTACATAATAGTTTGTCATAATTTTAAGAAAAAAAGCGCACCTGATTTAATCACCTAGCTCCTGTTGTGTTTCCGTCAGCTAGACCGTACATGTAATGGATATCAGCCAATTCAGCGTTAGTAAAATCAGCCATTTTTTCTTACATCAATAACTTCAAAAGTCTTAAAACTAATCATCAATTCAATAAACAATTCGAGCAGACACTGATTCAACTTTAGCTACTGTCAAAATAAATAAATGAAAAAATCAAAGCCTACTAGTCATTTTTTTATTTAGAAGTGCTTACAATTCAGCGAATGCATACAATCCTTTAATAAATTTTTTCTCGAGAACGGTCGGAGATACGAAAAAGTTACAGGTGTCAAAAAAGTTTCTAAATTGAACGAAGATGACGCAAATTGATTGTACGCTGATCAGTGGCGTACTGCAAGAAATTTGAAAGGGCAAAAGAAGACATGGCCTCGGAAAAAAAAAAACACATTGAGAATTTCAGTTAAAATCTAGGACGTGTAATGATGGAGGCTGTGAAAAATAGACAGAATATCTCAAAAACTGTAGGAGTGTTGAAGAAAAAAACATTTTTTTCCGGAAATTTCAACACCCTGTAGCTCTGTAACGAAGCTTTTGCCGACCTATGTTAATACGAATTTGTTTTCTTAAAATTGCACGTAAATTTACCCCTTCAAGTTGTGACATACTATCATGTAACACCCTGTATAAAAACAGGAAACAAAAGCAAAATAAGTTTATTAATGTTGAATCGTCGATATAATAGATTGAGAAATGTCGATATGTAAACGTTAATGTCGATAATTGTAGAGGTTGGAGGAAGAACCACTGCAGTGTACATGTGGGGCCCACTTAGAAGTTCTTTTGCGAATTTTTGCCCATGTTGTAGCTATGACTCCCATTAAGAAATACTTTATGGACTATGTACTCCAAGTTAATAAAATTTGCCTATTGATTTTTCTCCTAGAATCAAACAGTTGAGAGTTACAGAGATCACGAAAGTAACACTGCTTCACCGACTATGCTTCATTTTCGTTCAGATCATCTTATAAATTATGTTCAAAATTTAACATCAATTCCAAATTAAATATATGCATTGAAGGGTGCCAATGAGGTCCCTGTTATCTTCCGTGTCATCTTTCACCTCCCCAGTATTAGTTAGCCTTCCTACAGTCAACTCCAAAGCTGAATGTCTGGATAAAATAGTGTACTCTATGGATGGGAGTTGGATGTATGAGGCAGATAGAGATCCTTCTCCATGTGGTACGCTACTCTAGCTGCCATGTCAGCTATATTCTGTAATTCTACCAAAAACTGAAGTACAAGTTATGAGTACCATGAAGAGGGCTCAACATTTCTGACACATATCAACCTTCGATATAGAAACAATATTTTCATATATATATATATATACATATATTGTTGTGTGTCAGAAAAACACAAGTGTGAGCTCAGGAAAAATGTAACAGGGGAATCATACTATCCTGTGTATAATTCAATATACGAGTGAAAAACTTGAGGCAAAAACTCGCTCCCCTGTCATTGCACTAGCAATAGCTTGTCTGTTTATGTTGTGTTAGTGTCGTGTGTACATAAAGAATACCAAAGATTTTTCTGTTTAGCAGCTTCAATTCTCATCTTGCACTCCATGATTTCCAGACGAAGACGAGGGTACTGGACAGTAACCGTAACAATGGAAAAAGAAAACCAGCAGAAAAATATTTCAACAATCATACCTAACCTAATCTGACTCCTATATGTCTAAACACACTTGAATTTAAGAAACTATTTTACATAGCAAGTAAGGCCATAAAAAGGACTAAGGAGATAATCAAAAAGTACATAACCTGCGATTTTTCCTCTTTGGCGGAGATGTTCTTCCGTCGCAGTGTGAGTCTCCTGAAACATAAACATTTTCTTGTGATTGCTTGCCAATTTTGAAGTAAAATCGCAAAATCCCTTCAATATTCAAACTCAACAAAACAATTCCGTCTCTGTTTGACTGAGAGAGCCCCGATGGCCAGGTTCGGTCTTCTGAGTGATGCCGATTATGATGTTCAAGAATCATAATGAACCCAATAATTTGGGTTGACATCTCCCATATATTATTTCTTCGTGGTTCTTGTTCAATTTAAAGAAAAATTCACGAAAAAAATTTGAACTCTGAGGAAGGATGTCGGACGTTGAAATACGTAATTCGATTTAGTATCCACGCTCATGAAGCTCAAGGTTCGGAAAATAGGCGGCGAATTTTATAAGATTTAATTTGGAATATTTAGTGTTCCCTGTAAGAGTCATAGTTCCCGTGATAGTAGGGAAAAATTGAAAGAGGAACTTTCAAACCCTATCTCTTATCGAATTCCAATTCTACTATCCTTAGAAACATTTGACAGTAACACAAGTTTAAAGTGACATTCAAGATTATTCACACAGTTGTGTTGAAGGAATGTTTCTAATTAGAATTTGGCATTATACGAGGGATATCATTTATGTTTTGCATGCTGATGATGGGGGACACCTTTATTCATGTCAGTACTGTAACTGATATACTGTCAAAGTTGACAGTTAGATGAAGAATGCAATTAACCGTGACCATTCTCTACAACTTTCAAAGACTGTCACCTCAACAAGAATGTCTGAGCGAGTTGGTTTCTGTTTTTGATATTGAATTACCACACCATTAGAAAGTTTCCTATTGGTATGGAGAATTAAAATGTCAAAGGCATAGCGGAAATCCAATGGCAGGTAAGCCAAGAACAGCGGTCACTCAAAAAAATGTGGATGCAAAAGATCAAGGCATCAATGGGAATGTTGAAGACTTAACTACGAAAATTTCACACGAAGAATTGCATGCGAGAAAACTACTTTCGCGTTGGATAACGTATCTGATGATCGAAGAACAGAAAGCTGCAATAATGAATTGGTGTTGAAAAACTATGGGCCTTATTAACTTGGGAAAGTCTAAAAGCGTTGACAACATTGTCAGTGGTGATGAATCTTGAATTTATTGATACGAGACAAAAATGATCGCCAATCTTCTATTCGGGTGTTCCAAGGAAAGGAAAATCGACAAAAGTCATCCGTGGCCGAACTGTTCCAATGTTTGTTTCAAAAAATTCCTTTACAAGATCAAGGAACAGTTATTGACATTTGTTTACTGTAAGTGGGTTGCATATATATATATATATATATATATATATATATATATATATATATATATATATATATATATATATATATATTCTTTTGAAAAGAGAGGATTTACAAAATTTGAATAATTTTATTCACAATAAGTGCTTATATCTAAAAATTTGGTGTGTGTCAGAAAAACACAAGTGTGAGTTCAGGAAATGTAACAGGGAACCATACTATCTTGTATATGATTCAATAAACGAGTGAAAAAACCTGAGGAAAAAAACTCGTTTTCCTGTCGCTATTGCACTAGCAATAGCTTGTCTGTTTATGTAGTGTACATAAAGAGTACCAAAGATTTTTCTGATTAGCCGCTTCATTCTCTCTTGCATTCCATGATTTCCAGACGAAGACAAGGGTGAAAGGAAGGGGGTTTGGGACAGGAATCTGCAACAATGGAAAAAGAAAACCAGCAGAAAAATATTTCAACAATCAAACTTCTTATATGTCTAAACAAATCTAAGAAAAGAATTTACATAGCAAGCAAGGTCATGAAAGGGACTAAGGAGATAATAAAAAAATACATAACCTGCGATATTTCCTCAAATTCTATGTCTGTTTGACCGAGAGAGCCCCGATGGCCAGGTTCAGTCTTCCAAGTGATGCCGATTATGATCTATAGATGTTTTAGAATCATTATGGACTCAATAATCTGGGTTGACATCGCCCATACACTATTTCTTCGTGGAACTTGTTTAATATTAAGAAAAATTTGCGAAAAAATTTCGACAGTCGTTCGAAAAATATGACAAATGTCATGTGGTTAGTGAGCTTTCAGAAACCATTCTCTTTACCAAAACAATATAAGTTCGCACGCGAGAACGAATTGAATATAGAAAGCAAGAAAAGAAAACATCGAACTGTTACATCATCCTGCATACATTCCGGACCTAAGTCCCAACAATTTTTTTACTAATATGTTTGGAATTCTCGCTTAACACTTGGTGAAACATAATGAATAAATGATTGGTTTATCACTCGACAAAGGTTTATCAAATAGTGAAAAAATACTCGACATATGTTTCGAGTTGTTAGCCCATTATCAAGAGTACTACAATACTAAATGCAAAATAAGTAATTTCACTTATGTATAACGGCATTTACAACAGGAGGTAAATTGAAGTCTAGTTGGTCGTTGCAAATTGGCTGTTTTTTCCTATGAGCGGACGTAATTTCGATAATCTCCAATATGTCCATCCTTTTTCCTTTATTACCTGGATGCCTGAGTTCTATATTCTCGAAATCTATGAAATGAAGATATAGATATAGAGGAAACGATGTCAGCTGTAAACCTATGTCTCCAACAAAGTTATTTCAGGTTAAGGGTTCTCCATTGTCTCCGTTATTAAGTGAAATATTCATGACAAATTTGGAAAATAGAATTTTTAGTTCCTCCAACATCTTAATTAAGAATGTATTTTTATGGATTTGGATTGGCACAGATAGACAACTGAAAAATTTCTTAGTTTTAAATTCTATTTATCGATCGATTCAATTTACAATGGAAAATGAAAATAATGAAAAATCTTTGAACTTCTTGGACTTCTCTATTAGTAGGGCAGATTATTCACTCGCCTTTAAAATATACAGAAAACCAACCTATTCGAATATCCTGATTCATAAAAGTAGTTGCCAATCCCGGAGTTTCAAATTGAGTGCTGTTCGTTCGTTTATGCAAAGATTGCTTTCCATTCATTTGTCAGCTGTTGATTTTGAGAATGAAGTTCAAGTTTTCAAATTAATCGCTAAGAACATCGGCTATGAACTGAAATCAATTGACATCTTAATAAGACAAAAACGACATAAACTTTTATTGCAGAGCATTCATTCGTTGCATACTGAGAAATCTAACAGAAAATTTCCAATATTCCAATATTCCTAATATTAGCAACAAGAAATGTAACAGTTAATAATATTAACGCCAATCACCACTAATAAAAAGAATTTGGGTTCACTGTTAGTTAATAATAGAGATAAAACAAAATTATTGAATAAAAGCGGAGTATACAAAACACACTGGAGGGAATGTGATACATTCTATATAGGCCAAACCGGAAGATGCATCGAGAAGAGAGTTGAAGAACATAAAAGATCTATTCTCCAAAAAAAAATTCTACGGGTTTTTCGGACCACTGCATCAACAGAAATCATTTCATAGATTTCGAGAATATCGAACTCATGCATTCAGGTAATAAAAGAAAAAGGATGGAGATTATTGAAATTACGTCCGCTCATAGGAAAAAGCAGCCAATTTGCAACGACCAACTAGACTTCAATTTACCTCCTGTTGTTAATGCCGTTATACATAAGTGAAATCACTCATTTTGAATTTAGTATTGTATTACTCTTGATAATGGGCTAACAACCCGAAACATATGTCGAATATTTTTAATAAATATTTGTGAAACCTTTGCCAAGTGATAAACCAATCATTAATTCTTTTACTTCTCCCAAATTCCAGAAGGGACTGCGTGGTCAAATGTTTCATTCTTCTGAAGAAACTGTTGAGGCTATTTTGAATGCAGCACGTCGATTGGAACAATTGCACCCAGAGTTAGTTCGACGGAATGCAGAAGTGTATTAATCTTTGCTGAGAATATTTCGTAAATGAATCAAGTCTTTAGCTCTATACGCAAAACTTAGAAGACACCCCTCGTACTTTCGTACGTTAACTAATAAGTAAGAAGCATCATTTTGAGGTACGATCTCGAATAAGAAGAAGCAGAATCCTGTCAAATATTAAACCAGAACCAATGTTTCATATCGAATGGAAGTTACTTGATATTTTTCGAAAAAATGACAAATAAGCTGGTCATTGAATTTGAAAAAATTCTGGAAACAACTCCATATACGGCATTTTTAGGCTAATTGAATAATCTAGATTGATTTATGGACACTAACTTACATTTACTTGAATAAACGCAATCACCCTGCTACTGGACTGTTTGAGTCATCTCATTATCAACCAGTGAAAGTGTAAGGCCAAAAATTACTCAACACCGCATTTTAACGACTACCACTACCAATTAATATTGAATAAATAATAGGGCTATCCATTTCACGTAAATATACTCGAAACACCGAATTGCGGAAAATTTTAAGCGTTTTGTGGTCAATTTGTCCTCTATGACCGTCTAGTTGTTGACGTGTCGTCGTTTCAGCAAACCAGTTGCAGAAACAATCACAGAAATAATAACTCATTAATGAGTGCCTTGCATTGTTGAACTGGACCACTGCAAATTTGCACATAGGTGTGAAAAAATTACCAAATTGTTTAACCTTGAAGTGACTTGCCGCGTCATATATATGTTTTTATTCGAAATGCCTGAGCTGGTTTAGACAGCATGTAATAAAAATTGATATCGACCGTCGACATCGTTATTATGATGTATGTTTTCAGGTTAGTGATACTAGCATGGTTAACACAGCATCAGAGGGACATCCACTTGAAATCGGAGACTAATTTTTATTCCTGAATAACATTAATCATTAGTTCGATCCTCATTTCGGGAAATTTGGTTTAATTCAGTTGAATAATGTTTGATACTGCTTTCAATTTTTATGATTTGCTCAAATTGGCGCAAATCTTCGTTAATAATTGGCCTTAAAAAATAACTAACGAAAAAGATTGTCGTTATTTCGACAATCGAATCGAATATTTTATGTACTTAGATTTTGAACATGTATTAGTATACAGGGACCACCACGTAAAACTCCCCAGGCTCATAACTTTGTTAGTTTCAGACTGGGACAGTTATGGAAGGTATTTCAGTTCTTTTGTGTTTCTTGTAAAATGATAGCGAAGTTTATTAATTTAATTAAGATGAGCTCATAAAAATCTGGAGTGTAAGGGTATCATCAGTGATGGAAAATACGGTTTCCGTAGACAACGGTCATCTGGTAACTGCAGACGCATTAAAGAATTAACAATCGAAAAATAAGGCGAATCAAAAAAAAATTAACACAATGGCCAATTCGCATGAACTTTGGTAGTCAACCATTGATGAAGAAAGTCGAATATTTTTCTGTTGCCTGCGTTCAGAAGTAACTTGACTTAACCTTTCATAACTAGGCTAGCTTAGCTTGCTGAAATTGTCTTGATACGTATCGTAACTATGCTATCTCGTATAACGAAAAAAATCGTGAACGAATATTCATTAGTCGCCATTTCCAAAACATTTCATTTAATGCAGTAACCACAACATATATTTGGAGTGCTGACAATGGTTTTTGTTAATTACAACGCAGTCCACATGAAAATATTCGACCACCTTCATCAATGGTTGATAACAGAAGTTTATATGAATTTTCCATTCGTTCATCTGCGCGTCAGTCCTTTTATTCAAGTGTTCTTACTTTGATTTATCGATAGGGAAGTAGAGAAGCATATAAGTTGGGGAAAATGGCTTGAACTTCCTTCAATCATTGTGAACAACAATCTTTTTCTATTTTTATTTCTGGAGAAAAAACCATCATATAGTTCAATAACTCAAATGAAAGATATCAATTGAGGTACTTCACCTTCATTTCATTCGACAGAAAGTCGAATAAAACACGTAGGTCTTCTTTGCTCGAAACAAATTGTGGTCCAATAATGTTCCTTATTTATTTTAACGGTATTACTGCAGATTTACCCAACATTCATTTTTCATTGTTTGCTGATGATACTTGTTTTTAAAATCTAACCTAACACTTTGATAGTTTCCAAATTTAATGAAAAACGGAGGAACCAATCATTACTGTCATCTGTCATCTGTCAAAATTATGACGTCATCAACATCTTAAAACGTCCCTAGTGAATTACTACCACAATCTACGAAACAGCAGAACTTTCTATTGATGTGTGTTGGAATTTCCGGAAAAAATTGTTCTTTTTTCTCAAAAACTGCAGTTTTTGAGATATTCAGCCCAAATTTGCAATGCAAGCTTTTTTCTACAGCCTCCATCATTACACGACCTAGATTTTAACTGAAATTCACAAGGTGTTTTCTTTTCCGAGGCCATGTCCCCTTTTGTCCTTTCAAAATTTTTTGCAGTACGCCACTGATCAGGGTACAATCAATTTTCGTCGTGTTCGTTCAATTTAGAAACTTTTTTGACACCTGTGATTTTTTGGTATCTCAAATCGTTTTCGAGTGAAAAATTATTGAATTTGAATTATTTGAATTGTATGTTATTCGCTAAATAAAAAAAATAACAGAAATACTCGATAGGTATGCCCAAAATTTGCTTTCATTTTGATAGCACGTCTTCTGAGACTCATCTTATACTTATTCAATATCAAACTAAATAGAAGAACAATTAAAAACTAAATAAAATGTTGTAAGTGTCCTCCACCTGCAAGAATACAGGCCTCTGTCCTTCGTCGCATATTATCACGCACTCTTTGAAATATTCCTGGGGTATTTCTTATCGTGTCAAAAGAGGATATTATTCGATTTCTCAATTCTTCTACAGTGTTCACTGGAGTGGTATAAACTAAACTTTTGAGATATCCCCATAAGAAAAAGTCTAAAATATTTAAGTCTGGGGACCTAGGAGGCCATGGTTCTGGCCCAACCCGACCTAACCGCTGGTTGTTGAATGTATTATTCGAGAATTTCCTAGCTTCTCCACTAAAATGTGCTGGTGCTGTCATGCATGAACCACATTATGTTTCTCACCAAAAGTGGCACATCCTCGAGCAATAAAGATAACTCCTCCCCAAGAAATTGCCGATAGGCGGAACCGTTCAGTCGGTTGATGAGATGATGAGATTCTTCAATCAAATTGGGGGGGGGGGTGTGGTTTCCTCAGACTAATAATGATTATTGTGAAAATTTGTGATAGCAGTTCTCGAAAAGTTAGCTTCGGCTGTGAACGTTATTTCACTATCAAAACGAGCATTTTCTCTAATTTTATCTAAGAACCATCGGCAGAAATTTAGCCTTGAAGGAAAATCTCGAGAAAGTAGAGTGTGGACGCTTTAAATATGAAACGGGTACAATAAAAGTCGTTGAGAATCCTCCAAACTAGAACATGTGAAATATCCAACTGATTTCCAATTTTTCTTGTTCTCACATGAGGATTCAAATCAATACAATTCAAAACTGCTTCCTCAATATCTGGAGTTCTCATAGTTTGAGTTGCACCTTATGATAATTTGCAGTAAAAGTACCAGTTCCCCTCAACCTTCTGTCGATATTTGAATATGTTCGCCTGTCTGGTGTTACTCGATTTGGAAAGCGCACCTGATATAATCGCCTAGCTTCTGTTGTGTTTCCGTCAGCATGTAATGGATATCAGCCAATTCGGCGTTAGTCAAATTTGCCATTTTTTCTTATAGCAATGACTTCGAAAGTCTTGAAACTAATCGTTAATTTAATAAACAATTTGAGCATAAACTGGTTCAACTTAAGCAACTGCTAAAATAAATGCCTACTAGTAATTTTTTTAATTAGAAGTGCTTTCAATTCAGCGAATGCATACAATCGTTTAATAATTTTTTGCTCGAGAACGGTTGGAGATACGAAAAAATTACAGGTGTCAAAAAAGTTTCTAAATTGAACGAAGACGACGAAAATTGAATGTATGCTGATGAGTGGCGTACTGCAAAAAAGTTTGAAAGGGCAAAAGGAGACATGGCTCCAGAAAATAAAACACCTTGTAGATTCTAGTTAAAATTTAGGACGAGTAATGATGGAGGCTGTAAAATATAGCTTGCATTCCAATTAGGGCTGAATATCTCAAAACTGCAGGAGTTTCGAAGAAAAAAACAATTTTTCCGGAAATTTCAACACCCTGTAGCTCTGTAACGAAGCTTTTGCGGATCTACGTTTACATGAACTTCTTTTCTTAAAATTGCACGTAGATTTACCCCTTCAAGTTCTGACATACTAATATGCAACACCCTGTATTGTAAATTGAGAAGAATGTTGGAGCTCTTATACTTTTGATTGATAGCGTAAAAACAATAAAAAATTGTTGGGCTCGACTATACTATCTTGCGAATGAACGAGTCTTCATAAATGACAATATTTATTTTATACTGAGTGATTCTTCCCTGGAATGTGAGAAAACTGCTTACGTATTGATCAAATCTGGCACCTTTGGATCATTATTGCATCCAGTATTTTCAACATTTTTAACGCCAATACACTCACCTGAGTTGTAGATGTCAAAAATAACTTTTATCATACGTTCAGAACTGAATTGAAAGTTTCCCTTTGTTATATGAGAAAAACACGTGTTTCTTGTAAAATTAAGAGAAATTTTTGTCGTTATTAATAAAAATAATATCTGGCAAAATATATCCTCCAAAACACTTTTCGATGAACCTTAATCTTTTGATAACATTTTCCATTACATTTTCACATATTCACAGCGCTTTTTGCTGAATAAGAGAACGAATAATGTTTTTGAGTGTGTCTATCGGCCGAGGAGCATTAATATAGATCTTGTCGTTCACATAATCCAAAGAAAAAATTCCAATAGTGTTTAATCTCATAATTTGGAGGGACGATTGTAATTATCATTTCGAGAAATGACTCACGCAAGAGCAATGGTTAGTTTCGTTTTCAAAAAAATACGTCCCAATAATCCATCTTGCCCAAGAACCGCATCAAACTGAAAGTGGCTCATATTGATTTTTCTGTGGAGTCATGGATCAGATCTTTCATTTTCAACATCAAATTGGCAAAGACGCTGTTGATGACAGGTTGGCTTAAGTTATTGTGTTAAGTCAACTCTATGGGCGTTAATACCCAAATCTTGCAAAATTTGGTGTAATGTCGTATCTTATTATTCCGGAGATCCTGGGATTCCGTTTTCAATAACGCGAATGCTTCATTAAACGGTAGCTGGCCGATTAGGTGCCTAACGACAACCCAAAACACCAATTTTCGTTCCATTTTCATCAATGGCGAAGTTTTACTTGTCGTCTGTCAAAATACGACAGATCTCATTTTAATACTAGCAAAATATCGGGTATTTAAAAATAAAACTCATAATTCATTTTCCACGAGAAAAAATGAATTATTCCCCAAACCAGTTCCATTCAATCTGTCCGTGTTTACAGAACACATAGCAATGAAATATTCCGATGCAGATTCTAACCAAGCCAGACAAACGTAACTACCATATTTACCTCACACTCTAATTGCTACCCTTACTCCACTACATTGTGATACTTTATGCGTTTAGCGTCAAGCATATCTGCGTGTGCTCCGGAACTCCACGACATTCCACACATAGCACGATGAAAGAACGGTTCGCCTATCTCTACTCTTTCGTTTCGCGACTACTTTCTATATGAAGTTGGATAAATGCGACTCGATGAATTAACAGAAGACTTCATACATATTTTTGATTAACTTAAAAACTGAAATAATTTTATTTAAGACCTAGATATAGTAGTAATATTTTCATATTTTCTCTAATCTCTGATATCAAATTTTAGTACTCGTAGATCACGTAGAAACACTCTTCGTGAATTTGGACGGTTTTTGATTGCTCGCAAAGTCTAGTCATAATTTTTAGCAGACACGTTAGAGGCTACAAGTACTTCGATTTCTGTTTTTGAAAATAATGTTAAACGTACGTTATTAAAACGAAATTATCTGAGCACCACTTACCAGGTGCGAAATTTGGATTTGAATTGCGTAGAATCATAACAATCGCTAGCATATCGTTGTTACCCTATTTCACATAGTGAAAATGTGAAAGGAGACTTTTTATCCTAATTCTTGGGAGCAGGCGATGCCTTCATGCCACAACCGTGGCCACCCAAGATGATTTAATGTGTTTGTTCACTCGCTTCTTGAAGAGGGCCAAAAAGTCCCTAGTAACCAAAAGAATTCTTATATAGAGAGACAAACGTGGCGTTGCCAGTTGTACCATCCTCTGATGAGAGTTCCCCGCGCGCCTGGTATTTATTTGGAAGTGCAATTTTTTCGGAACCAAACCTTTCAGTTCTTTGAAGCATTTACCCTGGAAGTACCTATAGAAAAGAGGAAGATCAGCGACCTGCCGTCTTTGAGCGACGTCATGTATGAGTGCCCAGTTGGGGACAGAGCCACGCTTGAGGAACTTGGATATAACAAAATGAAGCTGATTGAGGTTATTGAGCTCTCACACACGAAGCTTGTCTCCTCTAGAAGAAGGATGGAGCTGGAACGTGATGTTTAGAATAAAGTGTGCCACAATAGACCACTGATTTGCAGTGGCTGGACTGTTAAGCAGCCCTCACGAGTTATATATCTTACCGTGAAGGCAGTCTAAAGAGTGCATTGTGCATAGCTGCTAGATCTACCGCTCCCTATGGTTGTCGTGTTGCCTGATAATTTAGGACATTGATCATTGATTTTATCATCGTTTTACATAAAATATAGGAGTATGTAAGGAACAAGAACTTGCAAGCATTACACTTTTAATGCCTGCTCACTTTACTGCAGTATCCCCAATGTTATTATCCACTCTTATCCGCTTCAACGTTACATCCTTTCTCGCTTCAAGATTACATTATTTTGAATGGTTGCTCCGAATTGTAGCCAAACTGGATAAACCATTGTTGTAGGAAAACGATCAGATCCAAAGTGGTTAATAATTCAAGGACAACTTTTGCTTTTATTCCAAACGCCTCTTAGGCTTGGGAAAAACTAATTACATCAAAAGTTTTCTATGCTGTATAGAGCAGAAAGTCATATACACCCCTCCCCTAACGAACATTTTGAATCCCCATTTCTTTGGTATTTTGGGGAGACATTGACATTTCCTGCTCTGGTATCTTTATACGGCACCATCATCTCGTGAAGAAACATCTCTCACTTTTAGTTTTCAAACTGCCTGATTCTTTCAAAAACCGGTCTCATTTCATATGTGGGATCTCCACTGTGGTCCAAATTGTTATTAGTAAAATGAAGTAGTCTACAAAGTTTTTCAAACATTTTCATTGGCATAACGTCAGCTATAGCAGTCCCCAATAGTCATCCGTTGATGGCTATTTTGATATCCTCATTATCTCCCTCAAAGGTGACTATATTCAATGAAAAAATTTTAATTTACCAAAAACATGTGTTTTGCTATGTAAGCCTACGAACTTTTCTGCCCACTTAACACAAATTGTACAATTCGAGAAAGTGAATGTAATTTACTTCTCTCAGAGCTTTTAACTTTCAAAACTCCAAGGAATTGAAATTTATGAATCATTCACAAGCCTAATGTCAATGTTCCCACACAAAAGTGCTCTGAATCGATAGATAACATTGAATATATCTTCATGTTTGTTTAAGACTGAAAATTTCCTTGTCGTAATTCTGGAGTCCCTATATGAATATTATTAGATAAGCCATTGACCTCTGCTTGTGTTTCTAAGCGCGTCACACAGAGGGGAATATACACACCGTGACATCTACCGGTTTAATAAACTTAAGTGCCCATCGTAAAGGCACAGAATTTGAAATGCACCAACTGCATAAACAGACGCAGTCGATTATCTCTATTTACCGGTTTGTTTAGGCAATAATAATTTTTATTATCTAAACCGTCCAAAGAAAACTGCCAAGACGCAGCTCTGTGGGTCGGTTCAAGGTCAGACAATTTGGGAGTATTTTCGCGAATATGTGTGAATTCTGACCTAGGTCGATGATTCGGTCAGATGGTCAGTATTTCAACGAAACTTTCCACTGAATCGTCTGTATGAAACGTGACTCAAACTTCAGGAATGGGAAAAATTAATTGAAAAAAAAATATAATTTCTCATCGAAATGTAATGTGTTTTTTAGTTACATTGTGCGAAATTTGAAAGTGTAAACCATATTTTCGATTATATTTTTCTATCCTTCGCAACTGATTCCGTGGAATTATGTATACGAGGGTTCTTCGAAATGCGATATTCAAATTTATTTTTATTTGATTTGTAACTATAACAAGTTTGTTTGATTTTATTGCAAATTATCCTTCACTGACTAACCAACTGAGTACTAAGAATCCCCCCGTCAAACATAATCAAACACCAAATATATATAACAAAACAACACGAATCGACTCGTGAAATGTGCGCAGTTTATACATGGCCGGAAAACTCGCCAACTTCAATGCACAGATGAATAAACTACAAATCGAAATATTGGGCCTTAGCGAAGTCCGATGTCCCGGCTCAGAAAAACAAAGATCAAACATGGTGTCATATATTATTCTGGTGGTAATGATCCTAAACACCGTTAAGAGGTGGCCATTATGACCACGTTCGAATTAGAAAAATCTGTTATGGATTTCATCTTGTTAGAAAAGCGAGTCCTGCTACTAAAGCTAAAAACCTCTCACCGTGTTCTGAATATCGTACAGGCGTATGCACCAACCAATGATAAAACGGATGACATGGTTGACGACTTTTATACCGATCTCGAAGAAGCCTTAAAATTAACAATTACAATAATTCTAGGAAATTTTATTGCAAAGATCGGATCAGGAAATAACGATGGAGATTATGTCAAAGATTAATTCTGGGAGAATGGAATGTTTTGCTCAGAACGACTCAGCATTGCCAACACTTTTTTCAAGCTCCATGAACGACGTTTATACACTTGACGTTCACCTGCTGATCGAGACGGACATATTGTAAGAAATCAAATAGATTACATTCTCGGAAGACACTAATATAAAAAGTTTATTAAATCAGTCAAAAAATATCCTAGAGCAGACATCAACAGCGACCACAACCCAGTTGTGATGGACATTAAAATACGCCGCTTTGTCAAATCTAAACTGGCCCCACGACAGAAACGTATCGTTATAAGGAAATTCGAGAATCCTACAGAAGGAACATAAATCAGTCAAAAACTTGAGAACAGGTTGAATCTATAGACAACGAATCGGATGAAGACATTGAGTCTTCATGGAAAGTTCTGACGAAAGCGTTGACTACGACCCAGGAGACCGATATTGGATTTGCAAATAACATCAAAAACAAGAGTGGGTGACCGATGAAATGAATGTACGAAGAGAACAAAAACACAAAAATACAGATAAATATGACGAAATTAACAGGCTCATTCGTGCGAAATTCAGACAAGCCAAAGAATCATGGCTGGTGAACAAATGCACGAAAATAGAAATACTTCAGAATCTCTTTTACTTTCAAAAGAATATCAAAGAGCTTACAGGTAGGCAGCAAAGAGGTCACAGTGGAATATTAAGGGGCTCCAACAATGAAATCCTTATAGGAGTAGATGAGAAACTAAAAAGGTGGAAAGAATATACCGAAAATCTTTTTAATGACATAAGACCAGACTCTTCTTCTTCTCGACGTGCCATCTCCATCAATGAAGGTTGGATATCACAACGGCAAATCGCTCTCTGTTTTCAGCGGTTCTGATGAGCCCTTCGAAGTTCATGCCAGTTCACTGACGTATGTTCCTCAGCCATGACAGTTTTTTCCGTCCTAGACCCCGTTTGCCCTCGATCTTTCCCTTGATGATGAGCTGTGCGTAACGGTATTTGTCGTTTCTCAGGATGTGACCTAGGTATGCAGTTTTACGGACTTTTACAAGTTTGAATAGTTCTCGTTCTGTTCCAATCCTGCGCAAGACTTCTTCGTTCGTGGTATGCGATGTCCATGGTATTTTGAGAATTCTGCGATATGTCCACATCTCGAAAGCTTCTAGTTTGTTGATTGTTTGTGTTTTTAGGGTCCATGTTTCGACTCCGTACAAGAGAGTAGAACATACATAACATTTTGAGAGTCTTAAACGCAGGTCGAGACTGATTCGTGAGTCGCAGAGGAGCTTTCTGAGTCGTACAAAACAGTTTCTGGCTTGTTCTATCCTCGATCTTATTTCTGTGTCTGGATCTAGTTTGTTGTCTATCCAGCATCCCAAGTACTGAAACCTATCCACTTCTTCTAATATCTTTAAGACCAGACTCACCCACGGATATATACGAAATCAACGAAAGAGCTCCTGAAATTACAAAAGAAGAGGTCAAACAAGCAATTGAACTGCAAAAGAACTGTAGAGCAGTTGGTCCTGACAATGTACATGCGAAAACCTTTAAACTTGCAGCTGCCGAGGACGGGGTTGGTCTAGATCTCATAACTAATGTATGTCACGAAAGTCTTGGGAAAAAGTTTTTTCATGCATAGTTCCCGCAATTCGAGGAAGATCTAGGTGCCATGATCAACAGATGTCATTTATGATTTATATTGAGTATTCCTTCTGTCAAAAGTCTGAATAAGTTCGCTAATATGGCTTACAAATTAGAACTTCGAAGAAGTTTTACAATTTAGTTGGGCGAGTTCCTAAGCGTGAAATCATCAACATTTTTCGAGGTCAGAATATTTCTAAGACAACTATCTATAGGGTAATAAGTGAATGTGAGCAAGGAATAACATGCTTGAATTTGCCAAAAAGTGGTCGACTGAAGGCTCTGAATGAAATCCGTAGAAACAGGCTCTTAGAAAGAGCAAGAGACACAGTAGGATCATCATTACGAAAATTATCCAGAAGATTTCGTACTTCTCATGAGACAATAAGGTGAGAATTACTGAACGCGGGATGTAAATATCTTAAAAGGCCTAAGTGTCCAAAATTTACCCAGAATCAATTGAAAAATATACCCAGATATTGCCGCTCCTTAGAAGAAATCACTTCGCAAATGACAGAACCATAATTTTGGATGATGAAAAATATTTTAAATTATCCCATTCTGAAATCAACTGTAATGCTGGTTTCTATACAAATAACATAGAAGACTGTCCAAATGAAGTAAAATTCAAAACAAAGAAAAATTTGAAGACAAGTTATTGGTTTGGTGTGCTATTTCTGAAGCTGGGGTTTCAAGACCATATGTAGGGCATGTGAGAAGCGAAGCTGTTTATGCTAACCTATAAACTCGAAGATGTCTCCCAAAATTGTGAGATTTCATCAATACCTATCAGGCTGATGACGGAATAATGTTTTGGTCAGACTTGGCGTCTTCCCATTATGCGCAAGTTACGAGAGATTGGTTGGAGGCTAATAACCCCCCAAACGTTCCACAAGCAAGACCAATCGAAGATTTTTGGGGTTTACTGGCAAGGAAAGTCTATGACAATGAATGAGAAGCCCAAAACGAAGAAGGTTCGAGACAGAATCTTTCATAAGATACGAGAAATCGATGTGGATGTCGTCCAAAAACTGATGAGAGTTGTTCGGAGAAAATTACGCGCCATTGAGCAGAACCGGCCCCTATCAGTCCTTCAAATACGATTTTATAGAGTTTAGATATGAGGTGAAATCCTAATGATATAATCGTTTCAATAAAGTTTTTTCAGTAATTAATTTATCTATTCGAATTTTTTCCCAAGAGTTGTAACATAAGTTAATGTATTTAACCGAATGAATAAAGTCGGAAAAATACCTACAGACTGGCTGAGATCCACTTTTATTACTTTGCCAAAGAAGAACAAGGCATCACAATGTGACGAATACCGCATGATCAGTTTGATGTCCCACGCCTTGAAGATATTTTTGCGGATCATTCATACCCGTATATACAAAAAGTGTGATTCCGTAATTGATCGTCCGCAATTTGGCTTTAGGAACGGAATAGGTACACGAAAAGCTTTTTTCTTTGAATGTGATGTAGAGACATGAATGTCGATGTATTCGCATGCTTTATTGATTATAAAAAAGCTTTTGATTGTGTGTCACATCAAAAAATGATCAACATCCTAAAATCAACCGGGATTGATGCTCTAGATCTAAAGATCATTACTGAACTCTATTGGCACCAAACAGCTACAGTCAAAATGGAAGGGTCCACATCAGAAGAAATAGCAATAAGAAAAGGCGTGAGACAAGGACATGTACTATCTCCACTGCTGTTCTATCTATATTCTTAGACAATATTCATCGAAGCTCTCGAAAATTCAACTGCAGGCATAAAGATCAATGGAATCAATATAAGTCACCTTCGATACACAGATGATACTGTCGTGGTAGCCAGCAGTATAACAGAACTTCAATTCCTTATGGACCTTATTGTGGAGCATAGTGAGAACTTTGGGTTTAATATGAATACATCCAAGACCAAACTACTGGTATTCTCAAAATCACCAAGACCCGCTACTCTAGTGATCAACGGAGAGAATATTGCACAAGTGCCATCTATAAAATACTTTAGTATACTCGTTAACCAGCAATGCGACCTGAAGGTTGAAATTAGATCAAAAATTGCGCAAGCACGGAAAACCCTGAATAACATGAGGACACTTCTGGCAAACCGAAACCTCAGGCTAGAACTCCGGATCAGATTACTTCGCTGCTACATCTTCCTTGTTCTTCTATACAGATGTGAGAGCTGGACCATTGATGCCACCACTGAAAAGAGAATTGAAATGTATGCCTACAGGCAAATGCTGCGAATATCTTGGACGGTACATAAGACAAACATAGAGGTTATGCTGCAAATTGGTAAACATAAAGAACTCCTCACGATAATCAAGGAGAGAAAGCTGCAGTACCTAGGACATATCATGAGAGGCGAACGATATGAGATTCTCCGCCTGATAATTGAAGGAAAGATCGAAGGAAAACGGACGTAGACAAAATTAATGGCTGAGAGACTTATGCAGATGGTTCGGATAGACATCTATGAAGGTTTTCAGAGCTGCGGTTTCCCGCACAACAATAGCCATTTAGATCGCCAACCTTCGTAGGGAGACGGCGTCCTAAGAAGAAGAAGACTAACCTAAGATCAGGTTACAATAGCTTAGCGTGAGAGGTGGTCGTAGGTGAATGAGTGGCCAATTTCCCCGGTAGAAGAACTATTATTGGCACTCAAGAGCAGACAACAAGTTCTCAAGAAAACATACTAAAATTGAATAAATATATTAAGTCTATTTCCTACACACAAAAGCTGAATAAAAATTAATTACAAGCTGAAGCTAAAACTGACGAGTCGACTGTCTAAAACTAATTTAACATGATTAATTTATAATGTTATATATATATATATATATATATATATATATATATATATATATATATATATATATATATATATATATATAATGTACGAAATGATTTTTACGTTTACAAGGTAGAAAGTTATTTTGCAGAAAAAATTAAAAGTTGAAAATCAAAAAAAAAGAACATGAAAAATACTAGAATGACTTATCTGGAGAGTGGAAATGCTTCTAATGGAGTTATGGGGCTTTAGAACACAGCTTCTTCCAAAAAGAGTATTTTCGTTAAAATACAACCTCTCCCAAAATGAGTATTTCTTGTTAAAATACAGCCTCTCCCAAAATTTATTTGAATCGTTGAAATACAGCTCCTTCCAAAAAGCTAAAAGAGTACGCATAAATTATTACCTAATAAAGAAATGTTTGTTTGTTTTTCCTTTAACGTGCTCTATTTCTGCCTTTCGGATAATGACACGTCGGGGAATTCTGTCACCTCACTAACCCGGAAATTTCGCCGAACCCCTCTCGTGTCGATTGAAAAGATCTTAATGTCCAACACATCTCTGTTAGACAGGACCGTCATCTTTACATCTCCTACGAAAGACGGACACTGAAGCGATTCCCAGAATCCGAAAAATAGCACCGACATTGTGGGGATTGAACCTAGGTAACTATGCGCAGGGAAGGAGCATCATATCCCCTACGCCACCGAGCCGGCTCAATTAAAGAAATGATACATGAAATATCTTTGATCTCTATGATGCATTTCAAATAACTTGAATCTCATTATTATATAGGAAACAGAATTAATTGTTTCAGATGCCAATATGACAATTTTGTATAGTTGTCATGTAGTAGTTTTCTGTCAACGAAATTTTCTGACATCTGTCATTGTCAACGGTCATAGAAGAAACTTTAGGATTTCTGAATCCTCCGTTATCATCCCTTGATTGTGTTGCTCGTTGTTTACTAGTGCCTTCCTGGGGGAAACGCTCTCATAAATGTGATCAATGAGGTTCTTCTGATCCCAAGTTTGTCTAAACTTCCTTCAATAACTACGTAAGGTACGATAGGAAACACGTACAATTCTATTGTTTCCGTTTTAAATCTTTATCGCCCTATGAAATATGGTGGATCAAAAGGAAATACCAAGTGTAGATAGAAACTAAATGTTTTGTAGCGATAGCATCTTTTAAGAACGAATGCACCGATTTGGCCATTTTTGTTCGAATTATTTGTATTAGTTCGTTATTCAAAATGGAAAATTTAAAGTTTATATATGAATAAAAATGGTTAGATCAACACTTTTCTTCATAAATGGATTTTATATAGAAAAAGTGTAGGTCTAACCATGAGGATGAGAAAATCTCAGTCATCGGCAATAAAGATAATTGTTCATAATCAATTAACGTATCCTTTTAGGCTGTAAGCAATGTTTAACAAATCAACGTAACGTCCATAATCAGAGATGCACTTATAGCTAGATTGACAACGTCAAACCCACTTCTTTCATCTAGTTCATCCAATTATTTAACCAATTACGGCATCTGATCCTATGGAGACATCAAGAGGCCAACAGATGAAGGAAGAAGAGACGGGGATAAGCAGTCTATGAAGTATGAATGCATCGATGCATCGCGTGGGACGCAACAGGGGACACTGGGGACAATAGAATTAGTGTATTCACCCCACGCTACGCGGTGAATGACAATGAGCCTTAGGATAGGTCGGGAGCCTTACGTGAGAGAAATTAGTAATAAATTAGAGAATAAGGTCCCTTCCCCCGACTTTAATACTAGGAAATTCAATTCAAGGTTTTCCTTGTCATTGCCCCGTTTCTATTTTACATTTTTGCTGTAGGTAACTATCTCCATTTCTTTCCGTGTATTTCTCTATCTTCTCATGCATTCGCGTTATCTTGATGGCAACGATCAGATTTGTTCGAGGAATGCAAATCGAAAATGCAAGGGGTTTTTTCGTCGTACCTCCAACGAATACGCGTATTTGTGTGATTCAAATGCTGCTGCTGGAAAAAATCAATGAATTCGAAAGTAATGATTATTTATTCACTTCAGACAGATTGATCAGAGTTCAGACATTCTTGTTCGGAAAATGTAGAAACTACATGAAGGACTATATTTTGCGTTTCATAGGATTTCTCATACAAGCAATGGGTCAATCAACTATGGATACGGATGGAATAGTTCAACAGGGATTTCTGAAATACCTCATTGAAGTTTTTCCTCCTAGGAATAAAGTCCTTTTCGTGAACATAATTATTGATAATAAAAATATATTCTGTACGTTCCATACTTTTATTCTATCAAAACATATTTTGTTGGTTCTCCTCGTTAACATAATATATATATATATATATATATATATATATATATATATATATATATATATATATATATATATATATATATATATATATATGATATATATATATATATATATATATATATATATATATATATATATATATATATATATATATATATATATATATATTTTTTGAGAGGATTTACAAAAATTTGAATAATTGAATTTACAGTAAATGCTTATATCAATAATTTTGATGTGTGTCAGAAAAAACACAAGTGTGAGCTCAGGAAATGCAACAGGGGAACCATACTATCTTGCATATGATTCAATAAACGAGTGGAAAAATCTGAGAAAAAAACTCGTTTCCCTGTCACTATTGCACTAGCAATAGCTTGTCTGTTTATGTTGTGTTAGTGTCGTGTGTACATAACGAGTACCAAAGATTTTTCTGCTTAGTCGCTTCATTCTCTCTTGCATTCCATGATTTCCAAACGAAGATAAGGGTGAAAGGAAGGGGGTTTGGGACAGGAATCTGTAACAATGGAAAAAGAAAACCAGCAGAAAAATATTTCAACAATCATACTTCTTATATGTATAAACAAATCTAAGAAAAGATTCACATTAAATTCACGATAGAAATTGAACAGAACGATTCCATTAATTTTTGGACTTGAAAATCACTAAACAAAATAATAATCATGTTTTTCGGTCTTTCGTAAACCAACACATACTGATACAATTATACATAACTACTCATTACATCCAATTCAACACAAAGTTGCAGCTTTAAACAGCATGGTACATCGGTTATTCAATTTACCTTTATCAGTAGAAGATTATAATAAAGAGTTAAACATCATCAAACAGATAGCCATTAATAATTCATATAATCTGGATATGATAGACTATAAAATATTCAACAGTTTAACATTCTGCGGTTCTGCAAGTACAAATATTAAATCCTTTCTCGTCAAACAAAATCTTAATATAACTTTCAAAACTTCTAATAACTTAGGTAAACATATTAAAAATAATAAATCTCGTGTTGAAAAATCAAGTAAATCAGGAATCTATAAACTCAATTGCGGTTCTTGTGATAAAATTTATATCGGTAGGACCTATAGGAGTTTTGGCATAAGAACATCTGAACATAAACGTAGCTTCGATAAAAATAAATCTGATTCAAATTATTCAAACCACCTAATAAAAGAAAACCATTCATTCAATAAAAACTTTGACATATTACATATAAAATCAAAAAGTTCAAAATTAGATCTCCTAGAAGCATTAGAAATAAATAGATACAAACATTCGGACAAGCTTTTGAATGAGCAGGTAGACGTGAATTATTCACCCCTACTTAACTTGTTTAATTAGTTTTTATTACCTTTCATACTAACTGTACAATGGCTCGGTGTGGATTTTCCTGTTATTCATCCAACTTGTTCTACGATTTGTTTATAATACCATACTCTTCATTCTGTTTTTCATTCTTGATAAAGCTGCTGTGTCAGCGAAACGTCGTCGAATTTTTTCAAATAAAGTGTAGATTAAAGTTAAACCTTGTGTTTTTTATCTCATTTCTATATGAGATCATTAAAGCAAGGTCATGAAAAGGACTAAGGAGATAATAAAAAAATACATAACCAGCTATATTTCCTCAAATTCCATCTCTGTTTGACCGAGAGAGCCCTGATGGCCATGTTCAGTCTTCCAAGTGATGCCGATTATGATCTATAGATGTTTTAGAATTATTATGGACCCAATAATCTGGGTTGACATCGCCCATATATTATTTCTTCGTGGAACTTGTTCAATTTAAAGAAAAATTTGCAAAAAATTTTGACAGTCGTTTGAAAAATATGACATTTGTCATGATGACATCATTGGAGTGGTCAAAGAGATTCTTTCATCGTAAACTTAGCCTCCTCTCCATGCTTCAATATGAAAACATGTTTTTCACATTTTATTTTTCCCTCGGATTCTGATTGCTTGGAACGAAAAAAATTCACATATTGTTTCAAACAGATTTTCAAATAATCAAGTCCCGGTACGTTTTCAAAGAGTGTATATCATGTGAAGCCAATTCAACATTTTGTTTGATTTTGAGTCTAGAAAAATGGTGTGTGTGTGTGTGTGTGAACGGAATTGTGCAAGATCTATGAATTTCTGATTCAATAACTTTGCTAATTTACCTTCAGGTTAGTATTATTTCGTAGTGAGGATGTTAGCAGTAAAAAAATCGAAGGGAGTGAAACAAAAAGTTTTAGTAACAAAGTTCTAGCTTATTTTTATTTCCTTTAATCATACTCTTCAAGTTGTTTGAAGTTTCGTGTTCACGTGCTGATAATTTGAGCTGTTTCAATTTTTCCCAGACGAAAAATGTACAAATATAAAAGAAAATATCTGAGACCCTGAGTTATCTGAGGAATTAAACAGAAACGAAGCAAATTCTTTAATCAGCAGTTCGTGATAAAATTACTTGTATCTCGTCTGTATGCTGTGATGAATAAATCCCTATTTTAATGAAGGAATTATCAATTAGGACATACTTTTTCCTGTAAATATCCAGAAGTTCCGCCTACGTTATTCTTTTTACAATGCCGACAAAGAAAATATCTGAAAGGGTTAAATCACAGAGCCTTTGAAGCCACTTCAGGATTGCTCATTTTCTTTTCATCAACGCAAGATTCCCTGCTTCACCGATGAACAAGCTTATAAAAGTGAAGGGTCATCCGTCTTGCTTGAACACAATTAGATTATCTGTATCGTTAAATTGTCTATTCGTTCAAAATGGAGGATATTCTAAAACCATTTCGGAAGTCTCTTCAGGTGAAACTATTCAATTAATTCCAGAAATGAACCGTTCGTCTTTTCTGTTTAATCAATTAGATTGATTCGTATCACTTGCCATGGATAAATATGTATTAAGCAACAAATTATATTAGACGGTCATTGATGAACTAGGTTATTAATTAGTAGTCTTCTGGGAAAACAAGTCTATTAATAATATGTTTACCAAGTTCTCTTCGTAATGAATCTCCAGATAGGGTATTAAAATATTCGATGAACGCTTTATATAATTATGCCCATTTTGTTCTACTAATTTTTTAATATTTAAGTTCATTTAAAACTTTTTGAGTGAGCAGAATCTTCAATTTTGTGAACTATTTAATGTTGCGAAATTCTGAGTTATCATAAAGATGATATTGAGCCCGCAGTTACTATGTGATATTGGATCATCATACGGTGATTTTGGTTTACTTTGTAAAGAATATCACAAAATTAGGTGGAAAATATCTAATTAACAAACGTATTAGCTATTTCGATATTTATCTCATCATCAGACGTTTACAAACTGTGAGTTGAAACTAATAAATAGTTGTACAATTTGTCTTAAATATAGAAAAACAGGTATGAATTATAAAGAGAGAAACACAACGAGTTTTCTACTATTGGAATATAGATAGATATTCAAAGGTTCATTGATAATTACTTGAAAATTCCACATATTATGGAATAACATAGATCGGTATTGTCGTTAAGAAGGGTAAGATTGTTTCTATTTTGTTTAGCTTTGAACATTTCCAGAGATTCTAGGTAATTGAGTTTATTGCTTTTCGGAGCACGATGAATAATGTTAAGATTATTTATACTAGGAAAGCAGTGGTTGTCATCCAAGCAATGCTGGAGTCACTTTTGTTTTTACAGAAAGAAGAATGATGTTCTTTATATCTAACGCGAAAAGATCTTCCGGTCTGCCCTATGTATACACTGTTACAATCAGGGAAACACAGTATATTTACTCCTGAATTGTCTAATTTCATAAGTTAGATATTATTATCATTCTCCCAATTGTTAACGATTTGTCGGCACAATAATCAATTGCTGGATCATAGTGGAATGCAGCTCGTTCAAGAATCACAGGAGCACAGCGTCTGCGGATTCGCCTAATTTCATTATGTCGTGCTTGCTGTTGTTGTGTTTGATGTGCACGAACTCGTTGCATTCTAAGCCTATCTACTTCATTGTTACTCACTGAATAACGCAATTCTGATATAGCAGTACGACAATTTTCTTGATCTGTCCCTGATTGGTCATCAGTGTGGTGAGCACGTAAGGTAGCTCTTCGCACATTTGATTGACTGCGACGACCTAAGTCAGGTCTTCTTCTCATCGGCATTGTAATTAATCAAAGTAAGAAAATTTCGCGCTAATTTAGCAGTAAAGTGTCTCTATCACAGAATATCAACAGAAAAAGAGCACATTACTTGGAATGTTACTATCACAAAAGATCACAAAAGTAAAGAAACTTCTCGTGCATGTAGCGGTAATCTTCACTCACAAAGATAGAAGGATGCACTCATAGATAGCGTAACATTTTTTTCCGTGTGTGACAGGATGGATTGACAATCTAATGTCAAATATTATGGTTGCGTTCAGAAATTAAATTTGTTACAAAACTTAGGATTTATCAATTTTTAACAACTGAAGTTAGCTAAAAGTTAGTTTCGCGAAGCGGACCAAATTGAAGATCAGTACTACGAATGATCTCTTACATTTTGTGACTATGCAATTTTGTCGCGTTAGCGGTTAGTTTCGGAACGCGACATTAGATCAAGTTGCAAAAAGACTCTTTAACGTTAGGAACGCAATTACATTGCTTAAACAGTGAGTGATTATAATTTAATATGAACTTCATTTAATAGCAATAAAATTCAAATTGATTCTACATTTTATTTAGAAAACGTTTGGGAAATAGAAAAAGGCTATTTTTATGGTTTTCCCGGAATTTTCTCACCTTTTAAACCTTCCTAGACCTCCACAAACATTTCAAGACCAAGATATTATAAATCCGTTCAGCCGTTCTCGAGTTTCAGCGAGACTAACGAACAACAATTGATTATATATATATATATATATATATATATATATATATATATATATATATATATATATATATATATATATATATATATATAGATTACTCGATAAGTTATCGTTTTGTCACATGGTATGAGGTTATTATCCTAATTTAGTCAATCATGTAGGTTAGACGAAGGAAAATTATTCAGGAAATAAAAGCACACCTATATTTCGAATATTGATAAACATGAATCGTTAAAGTGCTCGGTTAATCCACAATTTAATTGGCGGTCTAGTTCTGAAAGTTGAAGGGTAACGTGAAAAGGTGCAGAATGTATATGTGTTTTTTGAACGTCAATGTGGTACTCAGGGAATCTCATAAGAACCGGAATACCATAAGACTCCATGAAAGAAGGTATGCTTTCCCAAAATATTTATATCGTACGAAAGGTTGTTTGCACTATATAGGGTGCGCCAGAGGAAACTGGAACTTTTTTGTTCCGTTATAATTTTCGCAATTTTAGAGCTAGATGATTCGTTCTTGCTTCATTGGAAAGCCACACGACTAGGTTTTTCAAATATTGTATCGAAATTTCAGTTCCGGTGAAATCCAATATGGCTGACTCATTAGAAAAATTGATCTTTAAAATATTCCACTAATCGGTAAAAAAGTAGCGTGAAGAATTTATTTCATTCTGATTTTCAGCTGTAATCGAAATATTTTTTTCACCTCATGGTGTTGGCACTCCTAAAGTTATTGTGTTCTTCATGGATGTTCTAAGAAGACAAACAACCATATTTTACTAAAATCAACCTAAAATTTGATTTCCGTTCGAATTCAAAATGGCCGACTTCCTCAAATATTAACAATTTCGAAAGTTTTTTTCGCGGTTGTGATGAATCAACTGCGTGATTCAATCACTAGATTGAACCATTCCCATCATTTTGAGGGGTCGAACTATGAATATTGATTCAGAATTGTGCCAATTGTCGTTAACAATGTTTCTCTTTTCCACCATCATATGCACCTCCCGTCGTGAAACCTCTGAACATAGACTGCATGCATTAACTCTATGATAAACAAAAAATGATAAAATGTCATCAAGTTTCAGACGACATCAGGTTTGAACTCGAATTTTATCTTGGTGTTGCTTGTATTTGACGTTTGAAATTGTTAACAATGGTTTTAACAAATGAGGATAAGCGTTTCATTGAATGTTTATTTGTGCGTGGCTATACTGCTAGGCAAATGTTACGCCAATTGCCAGCCCCTAATTACAAAAGAAGTACAATCTATGATCTTGAGGAAAAATTTCGGACAACAGGGTCATTTAGAAGAAGACCAGGTACTGGTGCAGTTAGAATTGTTAGAACACAGGTACTCGCCTCTTTCATAATCCATTTCAAGCATCAACTCTACATTTTTTGTATTACAAACTCAAGTTACAATTTCAGTATAACATTCAGCGAATTTCTGCATTACCAGTCAGCCATATTAGAACTCCAGCTGTACTGTTTTCCAAATGTCTCAGAGATGCCAAATCTCAAAAACTTCTGTGAGAAGGGCTGGCACAATTCTGAATCAATATTAGAGTTCTACCCCTCAAAATGATGGAAAAGCTTCAATCTACTGATTGAATTACGCAGTTGATTCACTACGACCGCGAAAAATTTTTTAATGCGCGGGGGACATTGTTAATATTTAAGGAAGTCCATTTTGAATTCGAACGAAAATCAAATTTTAGGTTGGTTTAAGTAAAATATGGTTCTTTGTCTTCTTAAAACATCCATGAAGAACACAACAACTTCAGGAGTGCCAACGCCATGAGGTCAACAAAATATTTCGATTTCAGCTGAAAATCAGAATGAAAAAAATTGTCCACGCTACTTTTTTACCAATTATTGGAATATTTTTAAGATCAATATGTCAAATTGTTCAGAAAAGACTGAATTATCGACTGAATGCCCCCTTCGAAAACGTTCCAGTGATCTTGAAATATTGTTCACTTTTGAATGAGTCTGCCATATTGGATTTCACCGGAAATTAAATTTCGATACAATTTCTGAAAAAACTAGTCCTTTGTCTTTCCAATGAAGCAAGAACGAATGATCTAGCTTCAAAATTGCGTAAGTTATAACGGAAAAAAGACCGGTTTTCTCTGGCGCACCCTATAATTTAATGTTTTTTTTAGTAATTCATTTTATGGTCATCACACGTATCTGTCATGAGCATCCACTTCGAGCATGAGTTTTATGGATTTGTAAGAGTTTTTTTCATTCAGTTTCACCACAGTACGTATTCTCGATATTATTCGATGAAATTGAACAAGCATTGCATCGATAAGTTTGAATAAAATGTTTCTAAAGATGGAAATATTTCGTTGACGATATTCTATCGAAAACAAATGTTTATTTCAAACGCCCAATCCTGAATCCGTCGAGTAGTGCAAGGCCGTTAACCCACTAACGCGTTAGGAAACTCAGAGGAAATGTTGACCGAAAGCCTTAAATTATTCAACAGTGTCAGCAGAGGGAACCATCAACTTTGCATCTGTTTATGACCAAGCACTTCTACTCGAAAGTGTCGCTACAAAGTTGGTATCAAAAGACTTAAACTTCATGCTGCATAAATTCGTGTTGACATCAGAACGTGATAGGTTGATTTCATTTTTTAAAAATATGTTCTTCAGTTAGATTTTGAACCTGATTCTACACATTTCTGAGACGATCTGTCACCTTTCATTCGACGTCAGCAGCCTGGACGATTCTAGGATACCAACAAGAGATTTCAACTTATCCCAGTTGTATATTACGGTTCGATACGTCTAAAGTTAACGTTTCAGAATGTAAGACAAATTAATTCAGCCCTGAATTAGGCAAACATAGTTCACATCTTCTTTACCTGAGTAGGTTGAATGATTTGGTAGCCATACGAAAGAAAATCTATTGTACACTCAAGTCGAATTAAAACTCATGTTCTTACTTTACTGTCACCTAAATATATTGATATACCAATAATAACATACGAAATGGATCTCTATATAAGTGAACACATTGAAGACTTTTTTGGCAATATTCAACCTTCCATAGAATATCAAATATCTTTCCCGGAAGGAGCTGACATGCAGTAGTGGTAGTCTGGTCGGATGTTAAGAATAGGAACATCAGGCCAGACTACTACCTACTCTCAATCCGTTGGGGCACCATATGAAAGTCTTCAATGTGTTTACGCATGATGTACAGCAGACTAACAGCGTTAGTTTTCCGACAAATCGCATCTTTCAGACACAGTGTGTAGCGTTGCGGTAGATAGTCGAACTAGTGTGATTATTAAAAGTTTTCTATTTGATTTACTCTTTGGTTTCATTATTTCCTGGTGGCGTTAGTAGTAGCCTCAGTGTCTGTCCGTTGGAGGGCGCCAATTGCATATGCATAGATCTACATGTACTTGATAAGCTTATTCGGATTGAGATGAATAGGTGGCAGTCTGGTTTGGTGTTTGAATGGGTGTGCAACACTAACTACAGTCTATTGCTTCAATTCATGACATACGACCGGACTGTACCACTTCCATGTGGTCCTGGTTGACGTTTATTATGAATAGTGGATCGGAAAACCAGCTCCTTCAGGAAGGGAAATTCAACATGCTACGGAAGGTTAGGTAATGTTCCTGAATGAAAGTCTTGAATATTTTGATGCTAGTATGGCACTCGCTGTTTCAGAGATCGGGGACAGTTTCGTCGGTAAAATGTTCTCTAGAAATATGGTTGACTCAGTCATTTACTGAGCTGGGGTTTGTTCCGGTTCCTTCAGAAATCCTGAAAGCACAAACATGCTTAGATCCGCCTCAAAGACAACAGCTTGCTGTGCACGTTCCTCCGTTTTAGTATTGATTATTTGAAGCTGTCGATCTCAGTTTGTTATTCCATCATAAGAGGCGGTGAATACAAGAGTATAATGTTAACTAGATGGACAGACTGTCGACAAAATGAATTATTGTTCCTTATAACAGGCTGAAGTGAAGCAATTTGCTTTGAGGCTAAATAAATCGTCAATTTTACCACGATCAATATCATACGCGACAAATACCATGCTACTACCACCTATTTTGCCTGATTTGGTTCTCTATGTCTTCTTCATGTCTAAGCGACTCGACAGCATAACTGAGGAATGTGCCGTGAAAGCCGATATTGAAATAATCAAAGATGAATCTGACAGTTATTCTGAGTATAAAGAAATTTCGAAAATATTGCTCAAGATGAATGAACTATTTTAAATTATGTTAATGAATGCGAGAAACTGTTTGATCAAGGTGGTATATTTATTTTGAATTTGTTTCTTACAACGACGAATACATTGACCCCTTTGAATAATGAAGAATTATCATAAGGCACGCTATACTGTCAAACGCTTTTATGGAACAATCAGGAATACAATGATTAACAACTGATAAGTATTAATTCAGTGTTTGCAAGGAGAGTGTCGTCAAATACTTGCATATTGTTATTGAGAAATGGTAAATCTAAGTTTGGTGAGATTTGCTAAATGAAGACGAGCTTTCTTCTATTCAAATAATAATCCACTAAGAATCTCAAAGAACGAAGATAGTTCTTATATCACGATACTCACGAGGATGTAGGCAAATTTCAAAGTTTCATAACGGCAGCTACGTGAAATATAGTTAGAAAAAAAAACCGTTTCGTGGTACTCTCTCTCTGAAGAATTTGCAATTTTTCCAGTTATGTTTGAAGTAACGTAAAAAATAATTTCGAAAATCTGCAGGTTCTTTCTCAATCGGAATCAAACGACTTGAAGAAAAAAAAGTGTCCAACAGTTTGGTTTTAGTGTGAAAAGTAACTATATAAACATAGGTGGCTTTGGTATAGTTCTATAAGACATTTCTTCCACGATAAAGGTTTTCATCAGAAATAATAAACCTCATACGCGATTAGCTTTCAATGCACATCACTAATTGAGCCGAAATCGACTTCGACGATGAACGTTATCAATAAATATGACGTTGATCAAATTTGAATTTTAAATTATGTTTTTCTAGAAAAAAAGCATTGTTGGTGATTTATACATTTTCCACTATTTAATACAGTAATATAATATATAGCAAGAAACATCAAATACGAGGTATGTCATTTATGTTTTGCATAATGGGACATAGAGGACACCATTAATCAGTTGTCACTACTAAACATAAGCCTCCTTGATCCATAACAAACTGTTAAAGTTGACAAGATAGTTGAACAATGGAATCAAACCGTGTGCTGATAATTTTCTACAATTCTCAAAGACATACAACATATCGAGAGACTGAGGATTACAAAGACTTCAATAAAACAAATTTTACAAGAATGACGTGTTCTGTTTGATACCGTATCTGTTGACCGAAGAACAGAAGTTGTTAGGGTGCATTGGTGTCAAGAAATTCTGGACCTTGGAAAGTCCAAAAGCGGTTGCAACATTATCAGTGATGATGAATCTTAGATTAATTCATACGAGCCGTAAAATAAGCGCTTATCTATTGTTTTGGTGTTCCCAAGAAAAAGAAAAAGCGACGAAAGTCATCCAGGTCTTCAAAAAGATGATCGCAATGTTTGTTTCAAAAACAGGTCATGAAGCAATTATTCCTTCAGAAGATCAAAGAACAGGCACTGCTGATTGGTACACAACCATTTGTTTACCGCAAGTCGTTAGTGAGCTTGAGAACCCAAATATATGTATATATATATATATATATATATATATATATATATATATATATATATATATATATATATATATATATATATATATATATATATATATATATATATATTTTGTCAAGAGAAGACAATTAACCATAGCAGCACTAAAGAAAATATTAGAAGTTCATATTACAAAAGACTTAGAATTATCATCAAGAGTCATTTAACTAGTAAAAACCTTTTCAGAGCTATCAACTCCTATGCAGTTCCTATTCTTACATCTTCTTTTGGAATTATTAAATGGTCTAAAACTGATTTAAATGAATTACAATGTCAAACGAGGAAAATGCTCTGTAAATATCATAAGCACCACCCAAAGTCAGCTGTTCAGAGAGTTACACTACTTAGACATCTTGGAGGTCGTGGATTAACTGATTTGAATAATCTTCATAGTAAACAGATTTTTCATCTACGTTCCCATTTTCATGATAAACAGAGAACGTCTAAATTACATGATATTGTTGTTGCTTCAGATTATAATCTTACACCTCTGAACTTGACAATGCAAAAGGTTGATTTTGATATATTTGATGATAATTCTAAAAGAAAGTTGGATGCAGAAGGAATTACACGGAAAGCACCTAAAGAATTGAAAAATGATTATATTGATGAAATCGCATCGAATAAATGGTTAGTATCTGGAGAATTGTTTGCTGAAACAGAAGGCTTGGCAATTGCGATCCAGGATCAGGTTGTTTTCACGAGGAATTATAGAAAACACATCATCAAACAAAATATAGATGATTCTTGCCGTAGATGTTTCTGTTCTTCAGAAACAGTTTTTCATATATTATCATCTTGCTCAGTCCTTGCTTCAACGGATTATTTAGAAAGACATAATGCCGTCGCTAATATTATTTATTTTAATCTAGGAATTAAACATGACCTAATTCCCAAAGAAAAAACTTTCACAAATATGAACCTGAGATTATTTGTGAAAATGACAAATATAAACTTTATTTTGATAAAACAATTCTTTGCAACAGATCTGTAAAACACAATAGACCAGATATCATTCTTAATGATAAACAGAATCAAATAACATATATAATTGATATTGCTATACCCGACACACATAATATACAAAATAAATACAATGAAAAATTTTCTAAATATATGATGCTTGGCGACGAGATTTAAAAATGTGGAAAATGAAGAAAATATTTATTCTACCGATTATTATTTCCACAACAGGTGTTATTCCTAGAAATCTTCACAAAAGTATTGAGATTTTGGGTATGAAGAAAAATTTGTTCGAACAGTTACAAAAGATAACAGTCATCAAATCTTGTCATATTCTTCGTAGGTTTCTTTCCGAAAAAAATAATGAGGTAGAGTCATAGGTTTTCTCTTTAGTTTATACTGCTCAGAATCTCATTTCATATTTTATTTATTTGTATAAATAAATGTAATATAATTAACTGACAGTTTTGTCATATTTATATTCAGAGCAGTATTCTATTCGATCGTTCACCACTTCACACAAAGGAAACTATTGATGAGTAACATTCAGTGTTACTCGACTAAGGTCTATACACTGGATTTTTCCGGGAGAAAGCCTCTGACACTACTCGTTGGTACATTGATATCATTGTCTGATGATGCTATAGTATGTATATATTCTGGTAGATTGATATATTCTCATAACATTTAACGTTATCCTAATATATAATTATTCCAGGATATGTTTTGATTATAATCATTGCCTGGCAATGGTATTAATTACCGGGTGGTGGATTTATATTTTTCATGAACAGATATATGGGCAACTCGTCGGGTAAAACCCCTATACATATTCTTTATTGGTCACTAGTAACAATATTAAGGATTGCTTATGACAGGTCTGAAAATTATAAATAGATAACAAATAGATAGGTAACAGTCAGAACAAAGACAAAAAGAAACAGACAAGATATTTGTTTCAACTGAATACCTACTTGATAAAAACAAAGATATTTGATAATCCATAAATATTAGAAATTACCCTTTAAAAGAGAACGTCAAAAACTATAACAAACATGGGCTACCTAAGTAGCAAAGAACTCATTTGGTGAGTACACTATTATTTTGAATTGTTTATCACTAACTTCTCTCCAGCTTAAAAGGAGTTAGTTGTAGAAATTGAGGTTGGGTTAGGTTGTGCGAATTTATCCCAGATTTTGCTAGCCTGTAACGTGGTGGAATCAGAAGATGCACATGACAGGTATCGAATGTGTAGTTGGAACTGTGTGTTCGGAATTCTTGTTTCGCATGAATTTCTATAAGGGAGTTAGCAACGAATGGTGAGGGTAGCCTCATAACGTCGAGCCTTCTGAATATCGGTTTACAATGCTCGACGCAACCAGCCCGTTCTACAATTCGCACCGCTTTTTTTTGTAGGACAAAAATCCTGGGACAATTACCTCAGAGAGTGACACCGTAGGCTATGAGTGAATGCAACTGTGCAAAATATAACATTCGCAGAGTTCCCCATCATAGCCCTGGTATTATAGTTTTCTTAGTAAAAATATGGCCAATCTGGGTATAGGAGCATCAACCTAGGGCCCCCATAAGATGGTGTCATCCAAAGTAATACCCAGTTACTTAACTGTGGTGCCATTGTTAATTGTTGCATCTTTGGTAATTGTCATTTTTTGGGTTTTTTCTTTACTAAACTTCAAGGAGTGTGCACTCAGCCAAAGATCGGCTTGTTTTACGGCCAAGTCACATATTTGGTTCGCAATTTGAGGATCTTTATTTGAGTAGAATGAAGAAGTATCGTCTGCGAAGAGAACGCTGTTTTCTGTTCTTAAGAAAGAAGATAAGTTATTGATGTATATAAAAAATAGCAGGGGTCCCAGGACAGAGCCCTGGGGCACGCCAGTCGTAATTGGAAGAAAATTAGAGACGGCGCCCTCTACGCAGACACACATGTACCTATCCTCCAAGTAGGATGACAGAAGTTTCAAGGGACTCCCCTTATTCTACAAAAATCTGATTTATAAAGAAGAATTTTATGCAGTACAAGGTCGAAAGCTTTAGCTATATCAAGCAGTCGTATTGCCGTCTGCTCTATTTTCTCGAGGCATTCAACTATTTTAGACACGAGCTCAGACGGTGCGCTAATAGTTGACCTATTAGGTCTAAAACCGAATTGTGAGGATGACAGTGAATTACTTTTTTCCAGGAAATTTGATAGCCGATCTTTGAGAATTGATTCCATCAGTTTTCCTAGAATAGGTATGATCGAAATAGGCCTGTAGTTTCCCGGATTTTCAACTTTCCTTTTTTTGAAAACCGGCAGGACTTTTTTTGAAGTTAGGGAATATCCCCTGCTTAAAACACGAGTTGATATCTGCGGTGATCTTAACAATCTTATTATTTCGTATGGTTCGGTTCCTTGTCCGAAGGTTAATATAGAGGTAGCCTCAATGTTTTTCAGCTCTACTTGAGTTGAATGAGTCCCAAAATACGACGCGTGCGTCTTATTATTGAGTTGCATAGATCTGCGTCAGCGTTGAAATGGTGTGTCATCAATAAATCTTCTGACTTGAAGAACAAAAATTAACCCGCATGGTAGCATAGTTCAACATAGAACATGACGTAAATGTTCTGCCTAAAAAGGTTAAGATCCACGTAAGAATCTCTAAATTAAGTAAGATATCCACTCAGTTAGTCATTCGAAGAGGCTGACGAATAGTTTTATTATATGATGATAGATGTAGTGGACCTTATGTGCTGAGCTTTACGCGGTATTTTTTTTATCTGAAACAGGCTGTTGTAGTTGTGTGCTCATAACTGGAGGAGCTAGAAGGGGTAGTCGGCCTTATTAGAAACTGGACATTATTTGGTCCATTTACCTTAAAACGCCAATATTTATATAATAATGATTCAATTTTTTTTTTCAGGTGAGGATTAAATACTCATGAATCGGAAGTTGCTATTCAGGTATTTATATTTTTTTCTTGAATAAGTTGAAACTGAGAAATACCAAATATCCTCAAATTTTTATCATGCATGTATCTACAAACACAACTATTACTGTAGCTGATTAGACATAAGTCAACAATTATTTTGAACTGTCACAGTAAAAATTCATTCTTCGAACACGGAATGAAAGCGATTTCAATAAATGTAAAATTGACATACACCTACTAGATGAATTTGTGAAAAAGTTATACAATTTTCGATTAGTCGACGAAAATAAGTCGTGGATAGTTCATATTTCAAATGAGTTTGATGAAAATTACGTATTTATTTTAGAAGCTTTATAATCTTTAATATTCGGAAGAATGACACAGGACGCAATTGCTTATCACTGTATATTATTCTAATTCACAGCTGGCTATGCGAAAACTTTCAATTGTGACATATCAGAAACCGTTTCTAGCTTCGGAAAAATAACGACCTAGCCTTTCTATTCCTTACTGCTAGTTATCATGAAATAAGTGCGATCATAGATTAGCATGATGTAAGATGGAATCGAACAGAGAAATGCGTTCATATAATACCTGAAGTGGCAGTTTTTTATCACTACTTACTTCCTAGTCTACGAACGGTAGTGCATTCAACCATACATAAACATTGTTCCTGTTCTACTGACCCTATTTTCACGTTCATATTTTCAATGTTAATATTCAATTTCCCCTAGAATTTTATAGAGTAAGATGTGGGCATGGAACAGAATACTTTTAAATATCTCTGTGTTCTCTCCTTTCTATTCATGCGACTAGTAATACCTGATCGTTTGGTCTTGAAGTAGGTCTCTTATTTTTCTTATTCTCTGGTAAAAGTTGGAAAATCAATGTTAAAATAATGGCGTGTCGATGACCCCTTACATGCCTACTACATGGCTGTTTATTGAATGATGTAGTATAAAGAGTTCCAATAGAAATAAATTGAAAGCCAGGCAATGTATTTTCATGAAATTTCTTATTCCACGTCGATTTTATTCTTCATCAGTTATATGTAATTTTTTTCTGGAATTTCTCAACTTATTTTTCGAATAGCATGACCCTTGATATATCATAATACACCCCGTGGGAAATGTGCTTACAAGATGTAAGGAATATTTTGTTTTGAACATTATTATTATCTTAAAATTCCAAAAAATGAATTAAATCCAACATATGAGATTACTTCTTGATAGTGAAGTACAGTATTAAAAAATCAACATCTTTTATGCTTGATTCTGAAGGAAGCTCTTTTAATTTTTTAACAATATAATTTTTTTATTACAGTTAAATAATTGAACCCGCCGATTCCAAAAGAGCACGAATCTATTCATTGAAACTTTTCAGCAACAACAAAAATATGTTTATTATAAAAAAATATTGGTGGTAAAGAAACTGAACATGGGAGTAGTTAAATGAAAGAAATATATAATTTTGTAACTTTTATTTATAAAAAAGTATATTTTACACAGATTTTTTCGATTGAAGTTTCAGGACTGTCTTTTTCAAAATGATCTCTCTGATGTTCATATAAAATTGAATATTTTCAGAAAAACTGTTAAGTTCATCATCTTGATTTTCCTGATATTCATTGTTTACATGCCATGTAAACTGGCAGATATGAAACGTAAAAGCTATCTATTGTATTTAAGTTCACCAACAGAAAACCAATCGAACGAGATACGTTGAAAATAGAAACAAAGCTAATGCAGCCATCAGAGCCATCAAAAGGGAACACTGGACACAGTTTACCAGTGAAATGAAACACGACCTTTATGGAGCCCAAAGAAAGGTATGGAAGATGCTGAAAAACAGGAAAAAGCCAGTAAATGAATACGTTCAAACTAAAATCATATCACCTGACATCTGGGAAAAATATTTTACAGAGCTGTACCAAGATGAAGAAACAACTGATACATTGGTGAACGAAGACGAAACACCAGATGATGTTTTGATAACAGAGGAAGAGCTGAGGAGAAGAATACAAAAGCTAAAAAACAGGAAAGCCGCGGGAACAGACAACCTCCCGAACGAATTGCTAAAATATAGGGGAAAGAAACTCACCGAGAAGCTGCTAACTCTTTTCAATAAAACTTCAAACACATCACAGATTCCTGAAGAATGGCGCAGCAGCATCACTATTCCTATCTTCAAAAAGGGGCGAGAGACATCACCTGAAAACTACAGGGGTATAACCCTGCTAAGTACGCCCATGAAACTGCTCACTGACATCCTAAAAGACAAATTGGAATCACGTATCGAGAATAGAGAGGAACAGTTTGGATTTCGAACAAATAGATCAACAACGGACGCTTTCTTCATAATGAAACAACTAAAGGAGAAATCAATAGAGTTCAACAAGCCTGCTTACATCTGCTTTATAGACTTAACAAAGGCATTCGACAAAGTGCGCTTGACAGACATCCTACAAATAAAAAGACAGTCCCCGTCCCATATCACCAAACTAATTGAAAACTTAAACACCGGAAATGTGACAAAGATCAAGTCAGGCGAACATACTACACCTAACATAAAAACACCAGGCGGAATTAGACAGGGTGACAGCCTGAGCCCTTTCCTTTTCAACCTCTTGATGGATGAAATAATATAACAAATCACATCCTTAGATTTGGGATACAGAATGGGCCACTCTAAAATATCTGTGGTCTGCTATGCTGACGACGCAGCTATTATAGCAGCTTTTTAAATTCTATCAAGTCAGCCAACAGCTCAACATGGTAATTTCAATATCGAAAACCTAAGCCATGACATTCTCCAGAGAACCTGTTAGGTGTAAAGTGGTTGTGGAAGACAAGTCAATCAAGCAAGTCAATGTCTTTAAATATCTAGGCATGGACATCTGCAGCTACCACGATCCGGCGAAGGAAGTAAGAAGTCTCATAACTAAAGCAGCAGCTCTGTCAGGGTGTCTTAGAGATGTGATATGGTCAAACCAGCACATGGGAACATATAGCAAGGTGAAGATCTATAAGACTTGCATCAGACCTATCATGACTTACGGCATAGAAGCACGCGAAGACACAAACAAAACTAAAAGTATGCTACGCGCGGCTGAAATGAAAACCCTAAGAACTATCCTCGGAAAGACCAGACTGGACAGGATAAGAAACACTGACATACGAGCTCAATGCGGCATAGTAGACATAGTCAGATGGGGCAGACAAAGACGAAGAGAATGGTATGTGCACGTGCGAAAAATGCACGAAATCAGATTACCGCGCATAATGATGGAGAGCAAGCCACATGGAAAGCGCCCACCAGGAAGACCCCCAAAAAGGTGGCAGGAAAGCTGGCAGTCCACCTCGCAAGAAACCATCCAGAGACGGCTTCGGCAAGCAACAGACCAATAGAAGAATAAGAAGAAGAAAAAGACATGCCATGTATAGGAAGTTTGGTACTCTGCTGGAATATATTTATCTAGTTTTTTCAAATCAGCTTTTTCCTTTTCATTGATTGGTACTTCACCAGCATATGCAGGAGTATTATCTAATGGTAAGGGGGGCCTGGTACCCATCCTATGTGAGGTTGGAAATCGTGACTGACTAAACAATCTATGGATTCAGGTGTTGTCACAAGACCTCGTATGTTCTTGTGTGAAGTGTGAAATGTGACACTTTGGAAATAGCAAAAGTCACTTTTTTGTCCTTGGATACTCCTCTGCCATAGGAATCCATAGACAGCACTAGTTTCTTGTAATGGGTTGGCCACCATTTTTTTATGTCTATAATATCTTCAGTTTTATTTCAAAATTTTCATAAGCCTCAGCTAAAAGATTTTCATATTCTGTTGGAGTGTAAATCCTGTCATTTTTTCGAATATGTCTCTCTGATATCCTAAACATTCTATCAATTTTCAGGAATGAATGACTTCTTTTAGGTATGTGATATTGTATCTCCTTTATATTATTACTTCAGTCAGCTACCAGTGGATAGACAAAAGGATAGGAATCATGGCAGGATTCCGATTTTGGCCGGCACAACCATCTGAAAATAGATGCAGTTTTTTGGCATCATACTTGAGACGTTGTCGTACCGTTTTAGTATAATACTAATGTGCAGTTCACTGTTCTTTCGAAGCTATGTTCAAAGGTGCCTAGCAGTAGAGTTGTCTTAACGAGAGAATCATTAAATAACGTTCATGGATCGCCGTTGTTGCTTGAGGTCGTCTTTGCCCAGGCTCATTTCATGACTACTGGTCTCCCTGTATCTGCGGATCGTTCTGGAAACAGTTTATTGGCACACCCCAAGGTTTTGACCTATTCTCGTATAAGTCCCATCTAGGTTATATAACACCACTGCTTCAGCCGAGGTCACAATTGATCAACAGCTTCTCATGACAGGAAAATGTGCGCCAAGAAAAAACAACGAATTTTGTTGTCATAAGTCCAGAAATATCAAAAACACATGTATCAATAAGTTGTTGCCTACAGAAAAAATCTAATTATTTGTATTGTTCGTTAATTTCTTGATGAAGTGTAGAAACTTTCATGGGGGAAATCTTAACGACTTCAAGTTGAACTACTTTCATAACATTCGAACTAATTTCGTGATGTTAAAATCAAAAATAAAGTTTTTTTCTAACAAATTGTATATTGTACTAGTTCTCGAATTTTGTAGTGTAAATTTGGTTCTTGTATCTTGAAAGGTTATCTTTTATTTTGCACGCAGTGAACATATCTCAAAATCTTGTGTATTCATGTGTATGTGTGTTGAGGACTATATCTTGAGTTGTGGCTTACACTTTTCAACCGAAATATGTAAAACGATTCATCAGCATATGCTGAATCCAACCCTGTTATTACTTATGAAACTACAACCATGAGGTAGCAAGTGACGTCTAGTAGGAGATTCGTAAACTACCCTCGCCTTCAATGTGTTATAAAAGTATTACATTTCTTTTCTGAGAAATTCATCTAACCGAATCGCATAAAATTGTTATTTTGATGATGATTGGTTATGGCGAACCAGAACTCAACCTCCTCTTTTTGCTTGTGTCCATAATTTTCACGTTAAAAAGGTTTCAGAAATAATCACGAATCGGGTCTGCATCCTGAATTTTCTATTATAGTTTCTTGAGGATGATTCAGAGTGGCGAGTGGATGTTTGCGAATACACGATGAATTCTATCGATCGAAATAACATAGTTTTCTAATCGATATTTTTTCCGGATGAATCTACCATTACATTGAACGGTCTATTGTCAGAACTGACTCAATTTTCATAATTCTACCTCATTCTTTCGCAAGAAGATTCAATTCCATTTTCAGCTTCACTTTGTTTAGCCACATGCCTTCGATTCAGGAATTGGAGCAAGTTATACGCATGTTTTCAATCAGTTGAAAATAATTGAATTAATATATCAGTTACACATGAAGTGTGAATTATTTAATATATTATCATTTTTTATTTTCTATACTGTTTTTTTTAATTCGTTAACTATGAAGACCTCATTGGCAGTGAGAAACCTGTTCAGACTTCACAAAACAACTGATTAAATTTAACCAGCTTTTCATTTTTTTACCAGAAACTCGAAACATATTTTCAAAGCTTGTAATATGGTTGAAGTTTCACCACTATAGGTATGGGACTTGTTTGGAAGGCGGAAGGCATTTATTCTTTCTCCTGCTGCTACAGCCCTTGCGTTTCAGAAGTATTGTTGTGTATTTTAGCAAAATCTTGTTATTTGGATAATGTTTTGAAATTTTGTGGATGTCGGTTGAACTGAACGAATATTCAATTTCGAATTTTCTTTGTAATGTGAGATAATGTTAGTCCATTTCGATTGTCTTGGAGAGAAACACATACCGGGCGTCCACGCAAGATGCGACAAATAAAAGTATTTGGAGAATTCTTTATTGTTTTCTTGAATGTTATTCGAACTAAGTTCCGAAAATAATTTCTATGCTGTGGCACTTCCAGTTATAACGAAAGTTTACACTATCTTTGTTATTTCGAATGGCATAATGTATGTTTCTATTTTTTAACTGTAGAAAATTAAATTCTGAAAAATTTTTTCTCATATCATTGCCACCTGAAATCAACCGAAAAGAAGATATGAATTTCTCAATCGGAATTTTGCGATGTTTAGTTGTCTATTAGAAGGCATCGTAAAAATATTAAAGATCATTCTATATCGATTATTCATAGCTCGTTGTAAGTAAAGAGTCTCATTCAGCAGAAGTCAATGCATTTTGAGGTTTCACGGTATACAGTGTGTTTCCAAAGTTTGTGGCAAATCGAAGTACATTCAAAACTACAAAAGTAGTAGATAGTAGACTATCTATTTTTGCACACACCATTCAACTCGCAATAGTAATAGGTATCGATCTGTTATAGGTTTCCTTATACCTAAAATGTATCGTTTCCGAGTTATGCGCGATTTTATTCATTCAGCGAGGTATTTCTGGTAATTCGAAGATGACTTTCTTGACAAGTAACTGATGTAATCGAGAATACCTACTAGAAAAGAAGAAAAACTCGGAAACGATGCATTTTAGGTATAGAAACCTATAATCATAGATATATATATATATATATATATATATATATATATATATATATATATATATATATATATATATATATATATATATATATATATATATATATATATATCTCATATATTTTATTTATTTGTTTATATAAATGTATTATAATTAACGATCGATGCCTATATATATAGGCATCGATCTACCTATTAATACGAGTTGAATAGTGTGTGCACAAACACAACAAGCTAGAAATAATCGTTATTCAATGATATTCAGTATTTTTATGATGCCTCCTAAGAGACAACCAAAAATCGCAAAAATCCAATTGAAATACATATCTTCCTTTCGGTTGACTTAAGGTGGCAATGATATGGCAAAATTATTCAGAGTTTAATTTTTTATAATAAAAAAATAGAAACATATATTACGCCATTTGAAATAACAAAGATGGTTCAAGAATACAAAAAAAATTCTCCACTCTGTCATTCTTTTCTCCATATGTCCCATCTCGAGTGGACACCTGGTATATTTCATTCTTGAGAAAGTAGGGGTTGTTAGACCCCATTTATGACCCAAGAAGAACGAAATTATACAAATTGTAACTGACTAAAAACAAAAATTAACATATTTTGTGATATTTCTTGAATGGTATTGCATGATGTTCTGCTGAATTCATTTCAGTTGAGGTCCGCACTTTGTAGATACGTTTTCACGATCATGCGAAGCTGATTTCAATATTTAGTATAAACGTAAATATAATAAAATATTCTAACTACCATACCTTCGTGAGAATTGCGATTATAAAGTTCGAGAACGATAAGTATGTACTCATGTTGGGAGACCATGTACACATTTTACGGGTGTGCAATATGTATGCATTCTAATATCCCGCTTGCTAGATTGTACGTTTATATATGTTTGAATATTTTATGTTAAATGAAGGTATAATTGTCCGCGTCTTCTATCGAAATAATGAAAAATCCGTAATCAAAACTGAAGGAACGATTCAATTTAATATTAACACGATTGTTTATTCCGAAACTATCGTTCTAACTAGAGGGATGTCTTTCAAGATTTGCGTACAGTACAACTTCACTAGTCCATGCAGATATCGTTCTATCGTTCGAAATGCCCGAATTTTGGAAGTGACTTGAGTTTGTTTCAGTTTCAAAATAGAAACAGCCCAAAATCTGTTAAAGCCGAGTTTATAAAAATATCGAAAAGTTGAACAAAAAAATAGTTTCTATTATAAAACAGAATCAAATTATAGAATTTCCATTCATTATAATCTTTCCTCATAGAAAATATAGAATTTAAATATAAGCTAGTGTACATAAACGACATACTATTATTCATGACGTTTAAAATATCCATCGATTTTACTCTGAACCTTTTCTCGATGCTGCCATCTGAACTGATTTTTCCTTGAACCTTTTTTTAAGAGCAATACGTCTTCATAGGAAGATTATTCTGTACGGCCCAACTGATAATCAAGGAGAACGCATTGACAGTATCTGCATGTTTCACTTTTACCATACTATTTAAACCATCCTCTGAGTCAGAAGAATCCTCTACGTTTCCAATATTCCTTCCTAAAGCATCCTGTATAAGCTCTTCTTCAGTCAAATCGATAACAAACTCTTTGTCTCCCACAGCGCAGTTGGTAATGTTCTCAATGGTTAAGTCATTTTCTGGATCGATGACCTTTAATGGTTCGGCAATATTTTACAAATCATTTTCACTGATTGGACGAAGTTTCTTCTGAAGCTCTGAGAGTGGAATATTTTCATCATCTGATTCTTCTACTTCTGTAGTGTAATCCCACAATGCTGTCCAACTTTTTTTAATATTTATTGAAGTAATGGCTTTCCAAGATTGGGCAAGATTGTTCACGGCATCTTTCAAATTATACTGCTTCAAAATGAAAATTATCCCTTCACCTTCATGCGAAATGATATGATAAAGAAGCCATTTTCCATACGACACTTTAATGTTTTGAATTAAATTCTTATCCATAGGTTGGAGAACGGCAGTACAGTTAGGTATCAATAACTCTGAAGTTTGGATCAGTATTAACCTCTTCCTCAAGTCGGTGCGATGGTGCATTGTCTACCAACAACAGAGATTTAGAGGGCTTGTCAATCTTAGTTGAAAAATTTTCACCTCGGGAATAAAAGATGTTTTAAACCATTCATTAAATAATGGTCTGGTCATCCACGCTTTAGTAGATGCTTTGTTGACAACTGGTAGTGAACTTTCGTTTTTAAATGCTCGTGGATTTGCCGCTTTTCCCAAGACTAGTAAAGGTGATTGGTGAGTTCCAGCCGTGTTGCCGCATGGCATGAATGTTAAGGGGTCTTTTGACACTTTTCCACCTGGTGCTGATTTTTCCCCTCGTTGAACCCAAGTTGTGTCTGGTAAACATCTCCAAAAAAGGCCGATTCATCAGCATTATACACCTGTTCTTTGCTTAATACTATCTGTTCAACAACCGATAGAAATTTCTCCTTAAATGGTATCACAGCGGAAACATCACTGGAAAGTTTTTCACCACAAGCCTTCAAGAAACGAATTCCATGTCTAATCTTGCTTGAAACCTTTTTTTCCTGTGATTTGTTCATAAAATTGCTCTTGCTCTCAATATGTCTGACGAAATTGGTACGTGTGCGTTCGTTGTTGAAGAAACCAGTTATACAATGCGATTTCAACATCAGGATTCTCAGCTTCTTTAATATTTTTTTCCTACAAAAATACCTAAATACCTTGGATAGAATAAATTCGAGAAAAGTTTAAAATAATATTCCTACTAGGGATGCACCGATGGCCCGATTGGGCCAGCCGAGGTCTCGGCCGTGATACTCGGCATGCAGTAATTTTGTTTGGCCGAGAGCTCGGTACTCGGCTTTTTGTGAAAACCCTTGCTCGGTGCATCCTTAATTCCTTCCTGTTCCTTGATACGATTTGAATATAAATCTCCTTATTTTGTCCTTGTTCTTTTGTTTGTCAAACACTGTTGATTTTGGAATAGTGAACTTTGCTGCTATTCGACGAGTACTCATTGCATCATCAATAAAATCTATCATTTTTGATTTCTCTGTCAGTGTTAGCGTGATTTCTCTTGGTTGGAGCCATTATGCACACCACCGGCGAGATCGAAATGCAAAATCCAACTGTAGAACGATACTCGTCACTCTCAGATTACGAGTATACATACATGACAGAGAGGAAAATTATTGCATATATATATATATATATATATATATATATATATATATATACTGTAGAACGATACTCGTCACTCTCAGATAGTATATAGTATATACATACATGTACAGAGATATATATATATATATATATATATATATATATATATATAGATATATAGAATAAAATTCTCAAAGCGCCCGAATGAGTCGCTTGTCCGAGTTACTGGAGTGCCCAATATAGCGAGTGTTCGGGACTAGTGAAGTTGTACTGCATTCAGATAGTTCGTTAACGTCTTGATGATGTGTAGAAACTTTCATGGCGTTTTTCTCAAATCTACATATATCTGGTTAGTTTCTTATACTTTTAAAGCTTATCTTAACGACTTCAAATTGAACTACTTTTATAACAGTCGTACTAATTTCGTGATGTTGAAATCAAACATAAAGTTTATTCCTAAAGAATTGTAATTTGTACTAGTTCTCGAATTTTATGGTGTGAATTTGGTTCTCGTATCTCGAAAGATTTCCTTTTATTTTGCACGCAGTGAACATATCTCAAAATCTTGTGTATTCATGTGTGTGTGTTGAGGAACATATCTTGAGTTGTGGCTTATATTTTTCAACCGAAATATGTCAAGGATCCCCGAGGTTGTTCTTGCCCAGGTCTTCTTTCATGACTACCAGTCACCTTGTACCTGCGGATCATTCTGGAAAGAGATAAATGGGACACCCAAGCCTCTGACCTATCCTTGTATAAGTTCAACCTAGGCCATCTAACACCACTGCTTCAGCACATTCTGTCGGGATCAAATTTGGTCCGCTTAGCATTATTACCGATAATTAAAATTTTCAAGAAGAACAAACACTCGCAAAATTGATCAACAACTGCTGTTATCAATATGTGGTGGTTTCTTGCATTTCAGACTAACCATACGTGTTCCTCCATTACATTTAAATATCTGAAAAAATTATCATTTTCGAATCAACAAAGTTATCCGATACAAAAAAACAATTATGTCTAATAAGTCTATTAAAGCCATAACTCAATAACCTACTTGAAATTCATTAATCAATAATTTTTCATGAATTAATCTGCTTATTAATTATGTAGCCTATATATTATCGAAAGGTGTAGATATTGCTATTATTCACGCGATATTCATGAGCACTTTTTCGATTAAATATTGCATTCCTTGGAGTTTTTTCTTGCGAAACGGCATTCTACAACTCCTGAACACAAACATATTTTCCTCCAAAAAAGATTTACTGGATACAATAATTATCGAAACACCTCATCTAAACTAAAAAAAGGTAATTGATTAAAAAATCGATGGAGGATCGAATTCAAGCCAAGGTTGAGAATTCGGGAACATAAACTTTCAACTCAAATCTATCCATAGTATAGGTTACAGTATATATAAATATTATGTAGAGATAAGGTTCGAATTGCAAAGCGAACTCTTAAAACAGAAGAAATCTAGTTTATTCTGAATCAATTTGCATGATTTTCTCATAGAACGAGACCTAATTCAATAAATAATGTTACACTGTTTATATACTCGGAAAAAATGGCATTTCAGCGTGAGGAAACTTTTAAAACTTTTAATGACTGATGTGAAGATAGCCACACTTTTCATCCACGGTTCTCATCTACGATCTCAATTTGTCAACACCGCATTGTTTCAGCGTAGGCCTGATTCCAGACCTTCACTAATTTTCAGTTCGAATACGGTGTTTTTTATGAAAATTGACTAATTTTTTCATCGTAATCGATTCATTGAATTTGTATTTCATCTTTTCATTTCATTCATCTTCAGTAGATCACTTCTTAAACATTGAAACTGAAGCAGCAGAATTCCAAGTCATTTCCTGGTTTCAGTTATGTTTTTCCGTGAAAATAATGCTGTATCAAAAGAAGGAAATAACTCTTCTCCATTCTTGTTGAAATTCAAAATGCTCTCAAATACAAAATTATTAACACAGGTTCCTCGGAATCTTACAGTAGTCTGCTGATAGATAAAAAGCCACTAACACATCAAACGTGGGCTACGAACGAAACAATAAAAAGTATTCTGATCTGATGTGAGGTTCGAAGTTACAATCATAATAAATAGATCTCAATGAAGGTTAGAATGCCAGCAAGAAAAATTATGCGGCATATCGAATAATGGAGTTTGTTGCTACTGGCTTAAGATTGATGCCCCCCTGCTCCTTTTGCATTAAACACCAACTGCTTTGACTGATAAGCAAATTAAGTATTCCAATTTTGGACCAAAGCATCTTCTTCATTGGTTGGCACTTTTAGACTAGCTCGCAGTTTTTCTCTCTTAATGGTTACGCTTTGTGGGGGGATTTGGCGTGTTCTTTCATGAAGAAGCATTCAAGTCCAGCGCTTTTCTAGAAATCACATTGACGTTTTTGCTTCGTAGAATAGCTTTCTCTTTTCGCCACATTCGACTTTTCTTTCAATGAATCATATCATGATCATGATCTATAGCAAGTCTCGAGTTAGTTGGATAAATAAATGGGAAGACCAGACTGGAGATTTCGTGTTACAGCCAGCTTCATCCTCAGTATTAACTCTTTCAGAAGCTGTAACATATCTTGTTTAGTTATGCATTCATTCTTATGAGCATCTTTCCATACGGATAGGGTTAGGTTAGATTGTTGTACTACAGCATTCAAAGGTTATGTAGGAGTTATTCAGAGGAAGAAACATTTGTTACAACGTTTCTCTCTCATAATTTTACGCCACTTCAAAGGCTAAAACTCCCTATTGTGTGGGGCATCATTACCTATATGAACAATTTCATCCAATGTTTTCCAGAAATCAAAACAAATGAAATTTTCGAATAAACTGGTTGGTATCCACAGAAGGATCTTTATTGATCTTCGACCAGTGACTGTTGGTTCATCTTGTCTTCCGTGGGTTTCTTGTGAAAGTGAAATGTATATTTTCAAATAAAACATTTATAACATCCGAAAAATGACATAAATAAATTTTCCATAAGAGAACTGAAATAAACTTCTGTGAAAATAAAATCAACTGAATTAACCTTCTGTGAAAATAAGTGAAATATCTACATTGGAACTTGAGTTAAAAAGAATAATAATAAGCAAAATTACATTTCCACTTCATCAGATAATTGATAGTTCGCTATTGTTGAACCACGGGTAGAATAACATTAAGGTACTGATGTGTAACTTCATCTGTTTCGAATTTTGGTAATAGTAAACGCATCCCTCTATAAGGGCCGAAAAATGTCTCGCCATATACGCCAAATTTGGAAATATAACGTCTTTCGTGTCTTCCTCAATTCTAAAATCTCTTCCGAGCTTTCTACACGATAGTCATCTAGTTATTTATCTATCTCATATCACTGCATATCATTAATCGGTGCGGGCACGAAATACTTTTTGTATAAACCTAGTAGGTCTATCTCGAATTGATTCGACCACTGCATTCGACTTGCTTCGATGCTTCTTGGTGAGAGATGTGGGCTTGGCTTCTGAAATTCTCTATTGACTGCTGGTTGCTTTCTTCCCCTTTTTCTTCAAATTTACCAAATTCCCTGGCGTAGCGTTTTGTAATTAGTAGGATGTTCTGAAAACTTTTCGATTTGTACATGAAGATGGCAGCGCAAGTAAATAAAAACTAGTGAATTTTCATTGTTGCCATTTTGGACGTGAATTCTTATGGAACAGTCGTTTGAGTGAGTTGAAGTGAGTGTTTTTGTGAAAATGGACATAATCGAGTATTGAACTGTCATTAAATATTTGTTTTGAAAAGCAATACGCCTATGAAAATTGAAGATGAGTTGTATTCTATGTATAGGAACTCTGTACCATAATTTACTACAGTGAAATTTTAGGCAGCTGAATTCAAACGTGACCGTAAGAGCTTGGGAGACTTTCGGGCGTCCGAAAACTACGCATATCTAAAAAATCATATTTCTCCAAATGGTGCTAAACGACCGCCGAACGTGTCAAAAGAACGTGGTTGTCACATAACAAACCAATGTGAGAAACGTTCTTTTGACATGTTCATAACATCTGCTATCTCTCTCGGTTTAATTCGGCAGTCCTCTGACACCATTTGGCGAACTTTGGCTAGTTTTGTCGGTAATTGTAGTTATAAGAAAGCATAAGAAAGCTCTCATTGCGTTGGGTGCCGCGTTTGCTCAACTTAAAAAAATGTGTTCGAATAAACGTTTCTAACGCTCTGTTAGCGCAATTGGGGCACAATAAGTCTTAGTTTTGGTGATCAATTACTGTAGATGAAACTTAGATACACCATATTATGTCAAAAGCAAAAATACAGTGAAAACAGTGAATTGCAAAGTGGGAACCATTTCCAAAAACAGGCAAAAACTGTTTTTTCGGCTGGGAAAGTAATAACGACTATTTATTGGGAATAGCCATAGAGTTGTTTCAATCCATTTTCATAAAAAAAGAGAACCATCGCGGGAGCATACTACGCATCATTACTTGACAAGCTGGGAGCAGAACTTGCTGAAAAGCGGCCACATTTACAGAAAAACAAAATTCACCAAGACAGCGCATCGTCTGACGCCTCACTAATTGCCATGGCTTAAATCTACGAGTTACAGTTTGAACCGCTTGATCACCAGATCTAGCCCCAAACGACTTTTGTTTCCTCAACTAAAAATTGCGCTCGGAGGACAGATTTTCTTCAAATATAGAGGCAATCACCTTCGTGAACCACTATTTTGTATAGAAGTACGCCGGGAATTATTTGAACGAGTTACAAACGACAAATCTAGGAATGATGTGTAGAGTTACAAGGCGACTAGGTTGAGAAGAAAAAAATATTGGGAAAAAATGTCTTGTATCTTTGTTAGGTCGGAAAATTTTCAGATCACCCCCGTACTTGGTAGATCGAACGTACTAAGTTTTGAAATTCTTGTGTGTCGCAGCCGATTAAAAAAGTTCTGTATGACTAGAGATACTAACTATTTCTATTGCACCTGTACGGGTACGGCTACAAGCAAGAAAACTTAACTTTATGTTCTTACAAGTATCAAGCTTTCAAGCGTTTCCGCCGTACAGCATCATCTCCGAAAGAGAAAGCTAATCTCTTTGCTCTCGTGTTCTCAAAGAATTCTGGGCTAGATTCATCGAACGCAATACCTCCGAACATTGCACCCACAAATTATACCATAGCAGAAATCAAGTTCAGAATCCGCACTGTGAGACGGGCTCTCGAGCAGCTGAACTGCAAGAAGGCAGTTGGTCAAGACGAAATACCGCCAATCGTCCTGAGACAGTGTGCTCCCGAACCGGCACCCATTCCTAACCGTCTGTTTCAGATTTCCTATGAAAGCCAGACTTTTCGAACAGCTGAAAAATAGCGACAATTCAACCGATCCCAAAGAAATGAAAGAAGTCCTTACCCTGAAACTACCGCCCTGTTGCACTTCTTATTATGTCCAAAGTGATGGAGAGAGTCATAAATGATGAACTGAATTATTAACGACCGTCGGTATGGTTTTCGCAGGCATAGATCGGCAGAAAATCTGCGCGCCTACGTCACTTATGTGTGTACATCAACGATGGAAAAGCATGGGGAATCTAGATCAATAGCCCTCGACATCTCTAAAACCTTTGATAGGGTTTGGCATGCAGCCTTGTTGAATAAACTTGCTGCATATGGGCTTCCCAAAAAATTGCGGGGTTGGATAAGTAGCTTTCTTTCAAGAAGATCCATACAAGTTGCGGTCGACTGTATAACATCTGATTGTTTCCAGTTGCAAGCAGGAGTACCTCAGGGATCCATTCTTTCTAGAACTTTCTGCGCCCAAACATTCGTTGCGGATGTTGGATATTGTGTAAAAACAGGCTGTGTGCTTCATCGACCACCCGGACATCATCCGCGATTTCCAGCCACTGACTCTCAGAAGACAAGTTGCTGACCTTTCACTGTTTTATAGATACTTCTACGGAAGAAGCTCCAAGGAGCTTAAGGGCCTTGGTCTGGGAAAACTCATGTTTTGCCGCAACACTAGGCTGGCAAGAAGTTCTCATCATAAGGCGGTACATTTAACGACCCCTTGAACCCCTCTCTATAAGAGTTCCTTCGTTTACAGTGCCGGTGAGCTAACCTAACCTAACCTCAATTCTTCCCAGGCGCAGGTTCGCTTATTCCCGGTAAGCGCGCATAAAAAATAAGCAGCTTGTGAAAGCTTTATGTCAGGTCAAGCTTTTGGGTTTCAAAATAAAATCAAGTTAAACCTTTGATTCTTCAAAAGCTTGAATATAAGGTCAATGTCAAGTTTTTCGAAAAAATGCTGCTTGACTTGATGAAACTCTAATCTTAATACGCGCCTAGTACCAAAGATTCGACAAGAGACGACGACATTTGGGCCGTGAAGCACAAAAGAGATTCGAAGTCAGTATTTAGAAATTATTAGACCTCTAAGTTTTATGAATACAATAATGAAGAGATGAAAAATGCAGATTCTGTCTGGCTTGATAATACTAAATAACTTCTTCCGAATAAAGAAACCACATTATCTCTATATTAATTAACATACTATAATGAAATCTTCAGATAAATGATTGAATGGCATCTTTTAATGCTAACGAACATTGAAAATTACCTTAAGAAACAAAGAAATTTAGATTTTATCGTACTGACGAATGCTTCTCAGGTTATAAAAGTATCGTTAATCCGTATATCACAACTAATTGGATTGTCTAGTGGTGATTAGTGATCATTGATTTGAATGTCCTTCAAAAAAAAACTTTAACTGTCTGTATTTATATCCTCGTACAATAAACAATTCGAAGTGGACAATCTTTCCACAAAAACATACTAATTGTATTCTCAAGACAGGAAGACAAAACTGCAGTTCCTCATAATTTTCAAATAAATGAAATATTAACAACTCATAAAACAATTATCACAATTTATTAAGGTTCAATTAAAGGTGAAAATATCATTAACTTTTCAATCGTGGATATCTACATTCAGGCTATGCAAATTACTGTCATTGAATGATTAATTATTACTTTTTATTTCGTGTTCAACATACAGAACCCAGGCATAATGATTCAATTATCACAGTTATGTCAATATTATGAACGATTGAATAGCCGTGTTGTTACTTCAATCTCATTTGCAAAATGAATGCAATAATTGAAAGTTTCGTGGAATTATACACATATTTAGTTGCAGAATTCATGTTTACATGAGGAATGTTGTGAACTTGCGTTAATACGTACATACCTGTGTAAGCTATCACGGCAGGTATGGAGTTATAAACCTTTCTAACATCATCTTTTCATGAAAAGAGAAGCTGTCAGGGGGTCCTTGAAGTTTAACAGTGTCAGGAATAGATTCTATCAAAAAATACCGGCCTTTGGTCCTGAAACACAAAATATTTATTCTTCATCCTAATTATCGCTTCAAAGCAGGCCCCTGCCTAACCTGCCTAATACATTTACGAATAATTCCATCATAAAAATATTTTTCAAACGCTTTCTCCGGAATCGACTTCAGTTTTCGTCGCGAGATTCTATCGATTCAAAACAGGTACCTTGAAGTAGTAATTTGAGTTTTTGAAAAAGAAAAAAGTCGGCTTGAGCCATATTAGGTGATTACGGAGGTTGTTGGGTCAGAAATTCATTCACAATGATAGCCTTGTAAAATGGTGCATTATCGTAATGCAAAATCCAGAGTTTTCTTTCCACAAATCTGGCTTATTTCGACGAATTCGCTCTCTCAAACACCGGGTAACGCTCAGGTAATATTCCTCATTTACCGTCTGACCTTTAGGCAAGAAATCGAGTGCATAACACCGCGATAATCAATGAAAACAGTCAAGATTGCCTTGACTTTTGACGTGGTTTTTTCGGTTTTAGGTAGTTGGAACGCGCTATTTCGAAGCTTGGTGACTGGTTTGCATGTCGAACTCATAAACCCACGTCTCATCACCAGTTACAATACGTTTTATGAATGTTTAATTGAAATTGACTCGTTCTATCATGTTTAATCGACCTTTACGCGATTCAATTTTCGAAGAAAATTCAGGTGTTCTGGAACTAGCTGAGCGGTAACGCGTTTCATGACCATACAATCGTTTGAAATTATACGAATTGATTCAGGAGACAGAAAGTTCATTGCATATCTCTCGAACTCAAAACAGTTGAAGATGTTGATGGCCGACCAGAGCGAGGCAAATCTTTCACCACAACGCAGTCGCTTTTGCATGCACTGTTCCATCCATATGCACATATTTTTGATAAAGTCAATTCACCTCAAGTCCTCTGTTATCTTTTCAGCGATTCAACATACAAAAATCTATTTGAAATGAAAAATTAGTGACGAATTCTTCGTTGGATGTTTTTATCCTTTGTAAAAACCGTCGCAGAACACGCTTTTGAGAACTGAAAAAAATGTTGACAATCTTTTTGAGCAGATTTTTTCAAATAATCAATTACCGGTCTTTTCTGACAGAATGTTAACAACTCTATTTGGAAGTAAAACGAAATGAGGCACTTTTGTCACTTTTCAACAATTTATTCAATAATCACGACCGGTTTCGACCCTACGGTCATTTTCAAGCGAATGACAATATAATACATGAGTAGGCAAGTACAAGTACATAATGAAATTTATCTTAAATATGGAGTAGTGGGGATCCATTATGCTCTAGTTGGCTGTTGAGGGAATAAATTGTGGGTTCTTACATAGTTTGTTTATCTCCAAACTTTCCAACAAATTCATCTCTCCCCTTTGTTACATTTATGAAGGATTTTAAGATTGTTCAATGATATCAAGTGGTTAGTTGATTTTATGTGTTCAAATATTGGCGAATTTTTATCTGAGGAAATGTGTTCCTTGAATCTAGCTTCAAAACTTCTCCCTGTTTGTTCGACATAGGCTAGGTCTAACCTGACATTCATTGCATTTGATTGAATTCATCGTTCTTTTGTTTGGCATTGAATAATAATCTGCTGGAAAAGTAGTTACTGATTTTGTTAGGGAGTTCGCCGGTGTATCTGAGGCTAGTGTATCTTTCTTCCGGGGTTTCTACGATGCTATTAGTAATAAAGAGGTATTACGTTGTTCTTTGCGTTTAATGATTGTATTTAGAAAATGTTGTGGTATGTTGTTATTTGAGGCAATTTTTCTGATGATATTAAGTTCCTTTCGACAGAAAACTTTCAAACTGAGCTTAATATAGCATCGTGAAGCGTGTTAAAAAGGTTTGGAGGTAGTTTCCACACAAATACGCGAAAAATCTCGTGGAAAGCATACCTAGAAGATGCTTGGCTATTATTGACGTTGAAAAATGTTTTTGCATGAATGAATTTTTATATTTTATATGTTCATTTTTTCACAATAATGACTATGCTCTTACTCGACCGACCTTACATAAACAGGTAGATGCAGAATTAATAAGGGTGCAAACAAGAGTAATAAACGAATTATGATAATAGCATATTATTCAAAGATATCATACTGGTCGTTCAGAAGTCATCTCTATAGGGATTTGTTGGAGTTTGAACATTTCGATGGATTTTAAGAAATCTAACTTTCGGTCATTTTCGATCCAATGTGAAGCGAAAGTCGATTCGTCGGTTCTCTGGTTATTGTAATCTGATTGATGCTCTTTGTATCTAGTTTTGAATGGACGACCCGTATAACCAATATAGACGCCTTCACAATCCATAAAGGACCACTTGTAAGGTCCTGTTATGTCAAATATATCAGTTTCGATAGATTTGAAAAATTTTTAGAAGAATTTCATGGGGGTTTTGAAAGCTACTTTTTCATTCTGTTTTGAGATGACATTTGCAATCTTTTCGCTGATAGTGCCACTATGTTAATGAAATGTATTCATCTGTATTATTTGATTCTGTACGTGGGTAAATATTATGATATGCTATTTGTGTTCGTTTCTTGTGGCCATTCCGTTTGTTATATTTGAGGGATAACCAAAATGAAAGTAGTTTTCGAAATCCAAATGAAACCCTCAAGAATTTTTCAGTAGTAAAGATAAAACTGATAGATTTGACAATACTGGAGTTTACAAGTTGTCCTGGATTGTGAAGGCGTCTATATTGTTCAGGCTCGTCGTTCATTCTAAACTAGATACAAAGAGCATCAATCAGAGAACCGACAAATCTACCTTCTCTCCACATTGTATCGAAAATGGTCATCATTTTCAACTCCAACAAACTCCCCATAGAGATAATCTTCTGAGCGACCAGTATGGCCTAGCTTGTTCGTCCATATTTAATATCTTCAAATAACAGCTGCTCTTATCATCATTCGTTTAGTACCTCTTTGTTTTGTTTGCTCCTTAATAATTTTGTATCTACGTCTTGATGTAATTATGTATTTTCAACTTTAGTTCAGTGCTTGTTATCAGCTGAAGATGGTCGAAAGACCAAAATTGAAATCCTGTGTTTCAATAAAACTCTTAAAACACATAAATTCAGAGAAATATTATCTGAATCTTTTAGCTGGAACCAAATAAAGAAATGAAAATTTTTGTCGAAATCCTCCTATTCATTTAATATTGTGATTAGAGGTTAAAATGTATTGATTTCAAAGGGTTTCCGAAAATCAATCCATTAGATGTATGTTAAATTTTGGTCAAATTATCATTTTCCTCAACTTAATGATTCGCATACTTAGAATTAGCTTTTCTATTGATGAAACTACAATTATGTTCACTGACTCTGATATTGAAGTTTCTGTAAGTTCTATCTGATATACATCTTACAACTATCTCAGCTTAGTTTGAATACTCCAGATTTATTCCTTTTATCTTTCCGTCTATTTTACCTTTATTATTTTTGCTGAATAACTATAGATTATTATTGATTCGGAATAAGACAATTGGAACTTCTGCAGAAAGTGTTTTGAAGTTTGGCTTATTTTCTCCAACGTAAGTGAGGATAAAGTATCTGTATTTATTCGGAATATCAACAGAATAACATTATTTTTCTCAAGGAGAATTCACATTTTTTTCTGTAGACTCTCAGACTCATTCGATGTGTAATTCAACTGAACTAAATAGATAAATGTCGCTTCTAAATATGATATGGAAACATACCAACCTTATTTACTTATAAATCAAATCATACTTACAATGAGCAAAATTCTTCATAACCTTCATTATCTAATACCAGTCGTAGTTCTTTCTTTATTTTTCGAGCCTGAAGAGACCCGAGAAATAGGTGTGATATCATGTTGATTTCCCGTATTACGACAGCCCTTTTTCAATAAATTGGTCTAACGGAGCAGAAAACGAAAACGGTTGTTTATGTCGTAAAGTCACATTCGTTTGAAATAACCATATAACCAAGACAGGGTCGGCACACAGTACCCACCCATCCCGATTTACATGAATTATTTCAACGTGAAGATACTTCGGAATTCAGTGCGAACGATATCGAAGAGAGGGAAAAATCATCAGAATTGCATGAAGCGGAAACATAATTTAAAACGGAAGTGACAAGTAAAAAATTATTCAACTTATAACGTTGTTCGTTTGTTTGCATTGCGTCAGTTAAAACGTGAGACGTCATAATATGCCAATTTAAAAGCCTCTATTTTTTCTGGTATATGCAGTTTTATATTCCTCATTTAAGTATACCCACATATAAGTTCGCGTTAAATGAAACTAATTGCTTTACTTGAAGACGATATAGAAACACATTATCTGATGAAGTGTCCTAGAATTGAGAGGTACGCGATATAATTTTCTTTCATTAAAGCTATTTCAGTTGAACCAAATTTGTCATTTTGAATTTTGATTATTTCATGATGAAATGTTCTTCTTGAAGATAATTCAAAGTTCCATTCAATTTGTTTCATATGATTCTAGATCATGTGTTTCACAATTAATCATTTGTCTCCTTACAGTAGATTATTCTACGTTCGTTATTTAACTTCATCACTTATTGATTCACTATTCAAAATTCCGAATAATTATTTCAATCTTCAATTTATAAGTTCACTAGTATTAAAATTCATATATGTGATTTAGGTGATGTTCGATGTCACATTGTGTAAAGAAAACAGTAATATAGTACTGGAATATTATAAACATTGAGTCACTGATCTCAAGAGTATGGTTTCTCTGCTACTGGCGCTTGTGGTAGTAATACATGCTATTTATATTGTCTTGTGGATCGACTGAGTTCAGCGCTTTATTATCATTGGTCTTTGTTTGGTCCCCCCTTCCTTTTCTCTTACTATGCGCATGTCCGAGATATCTCTTCTTCAACGTCGTCCGTTGATTCTACCACTAATAAGTATACTCGTATAATATACGCAGACTTCTTTTTCTATAGTTTAGTTCAGTTCGGTTTTCAATACTGAGATAAAGTTGTTCATCAACATAGATTTCGTCACATTGGCTGTTTTTCCATATGTGGAAGAATAGGAATTCAGTAATATTAACAAGATTTTAGGTAGAACAACATGTCTGTGGGTACACCTTTTCCCTGAAGAAGTTGTTTCAACATTAAAGAAAATAAAAATCACCCCGTGGATTGAAAGAAAAATGTTATTTAGTATTAGTTCTAATATATTATTTTGAATGAGGAGGTCGTTACGTTACATATACATATACATACATACATATACATATACATCGTTACATTACATAAGAAAAGTTAGGTAGGTTACTTAATAGTCAATTAGATCTAAATCCTTCTCCTTTACTCAATCTTTTCAATTCATAAACTAAATAACTCCTATGGGTTTTCAACATACCCTTGTACTTGTACTTAATATAATATTAAGTAGAAAATAAGAATAATATATGAGGAATAACTCTGTTCATTAGTTTGGATCTATCTGATGAAGCCACAGTGTGATGAACCGGTCATAGTTTTATTAATATAGTAAAATCTAAATACCATAGTTTTATTTCATTGAAAATATCTAATATATTAGTTACATTATTTTTGATTTAAAGGAGAGTTTCTACTGGTTGAAAAAACGAATTTGAGTCTAATTATATTAGGATATACCTTAATCTTTTTCATTTTCAATTTTATGTTGGATTTTAATTATGAATTCATCATACCTTCGTGTGGTATAAACTTGTAGAAAGAGGTTTTCTTTATGTCTTATTCAAAGATCTTTATTATTTTCTAGATATATCGAATCGCATATGTCATTTTGAAGTTCTTTGCCAACCTTATCACATCTTTAATTCAGTTCGTTCGACTAAATTTTGCCGATCAATTAGGTGGTTTTTGTGCTGCCTCAAGGTTAATTCTGCTGAATAATCGAGTAAATGAGTCCGATAGCAATATACAACTTTTTTGATTATCGGTGAAGAAAAATATGGATCAAGGAATTTAAAAACATATCTACGAAAGATCTCTTTAGAGTTTTGCATAGAGCTAGATCGACAGTTGAATAATGGTGTCCTCTATGGCCCTTGCGAAACATAATGGCCATCCCTCATATGGGTAATACAGTGGAAAATCACTGAAAATTATTCTTTCGTTCGCTGATTGAAGAAAGGTTTATTTTCCGCCGTTCTGGCTGCTCAATATCTTGAACACACACCTTACGTGCTGAAAACATCCATTTCAATTTTCTACAGAATACTAGCACAAATTTTGTGTTTTTTTTGTTACTTCTGTTGGCCATTGGAAACTATTTGGCCTCAAAACATTTCAGTTAATTCATACAGGAAATGGTTAATTTTCGAGCGTTCATTTTTTCCTCGTTTTCATCATTTCATGAACACGAATAAAAATGTTTACAGGAGGATTCATTTAACAATAATTTCAGATTATTTGTGGAAAGTACATCTTCGTTATGTTTTCAAAAATCAACCTAGTATATAGGCATATCCAGAATTTCCCACTTCTCTTGATTTCTCGCTTCACTTCAGTGAGATGTTAATCTGTTGTTTTGGCAGAAACAATCAACCAATACCGAATATATCATCATAACAAGAATCCTGAAAACTCAGACATTCTTAACATGAAGATAATGTTGAAGATTCAATATATTTGACATCATAGTTATTTATATTGGGGAAAGTTGGTACATATCCATCGTCAAGTGCGTGGGAAGCAAAAATAAATTCAATATCCAATAACAAACTGTTGACTACATGATCAATCGCTTGATCAGGAAGAAGTTAATTGAAATGAGATTAGAAAAATAAATGTGGCACAGAAGGATTTCAACTTAAATATTTGGAGAATGGGTAACTGATCTTGTTACTAGAGAAACTCAAGTCAATCGTTATAATGTGTTTTATAAATGAAACAGAAGCAATTTTCACTATACTTTAGTCGTCAAAATTTGAAATCTTCATCGGGTCGAGCCCAAAGTGATTGTTGTTTCAGTCTTAGCCCAGCTGCGTCACAATGGTCTTATAATGAAACACATAAGGTTATGTGCGAGCGATTATTCCATCTGTACCATGCAGACTGATGAAAAGTACATATAAAAAAAGATTCTACGATACCTTTTCTTCGATTTTCTAAATGATATACAATATTCACTACGACAAAAGCTGGGGATATTACAGTTTTTTCGGAATTGAAATTGAAAGATCAATAGATCGTCCATTTTCCTTACTTATTGGTGAAAATGGATGTTAAAAAAAATTGTTTTCTTTCGGTTTATCGATCTGTATTCAATCATACAAATTTCAAGTAATCCATTGAAAATTAACAATCTATGATATTAAAATGAAATAAAATTAGTGTCTGACCGAAGCTTCGGCTTCGTTCGGCCAAAAAACTTCCTTCGATAAACCTTTTTCTTTTATTTTCCCACATTTTTCTCCAAAGCTTCATAGATTTCAGGAAACTGGCAAATTATCAATTGTTGTATATAGATGAATTGAAAATATAGGATCTCCTCGCTGAAGAACCGATTAGAAGTATTTGGGGAACGGGTTCATCGATCAATTTCAAGTATTAGCATTCGAGCAAGGGCTATTACAGTCTATACTTTGACCTGATGGGTCGATTCTATTTTTAGGTAGTTATGCTAAGAATTGCTCAGTGGGGAGCTTAGGAAAAGATAGAACAGTTATATGAAAGAGTATAATAAATTAATATGTGAAATATACAATAATTAAAATTAGTTCAGTTGGACTAGTGGCTCTAACGAGTAAAGAATAATAAATTTATACTCGAGCTCTAAGAGTTCCAAAAGAGGTCTCAAATTCCGGGTCCTTCACCCAGTTCAATTAGCTCTATGAATATATTCAAATCAGCTTAAAGATGTTCACTAAAATTGAATATCTTTTGTGATATACGATGCATTTTTACTCCGTCTTCTGTCGAAAAAGAATTGTAATTGTTCTTAAATTATAGGTATATTGATGGTTGTTTTCTTTTCAGAGCGGCATTACTTTCGGATATACCTGACTAAAACTTCGGTTTTTCAAATAGCATTGGAATTAAATCCCCTCTGTCTGTTTCTATGTTCCATGACCTAATGATTTGAATTTCTCAAAGAACTACAGGTTTTTGACTTATATATAATTTTGTTAAAGTAACCTGCGAGTATCTGCATCGCATCGGTTAAAGGATCTTTGGAAAACTTAAGAAAGTCTTGAAGCTTTGGAATAAATATTCTGTATATGAGCTGACCACGTCAGGTCCTCAGTGACAGTAACTCCCAAGTCCAACTGCTAATCCGTTATACCAATTGGATTACCTGCCAAGTGGTACTGAACTCTTGAGTTTTCTTATCGATGTGGAGAACCTTGAATTTGTCCGAATTCAATGGCAGAAGCCATTGATGTAAGCTGGTTTCTATTAGTTAAAGAATTGTTAAAAGTTTTTGCATTATCAGCAAAGAACGATGATGACGATCGAGGAGTGAAGGTAGATGGAATATATATTAAGAATAAAATTGATCCAAGCATCGTTCCTTGAGGTAAACCACTTGTAACTCGAGGTACGCAAGATATTGCTCTCCCGATCCTAACAGAATAACTGCTATCACTTAGAAAAGCTCTCATCCAAGATACTAGTCGCCTTCCTATGACCAAATGTTCGAATTTCAACATGAAACATTCAAACGGTGTCCGATCGAATTCCTCTGCAAAATCTTGGTAAATTACGTCAATCGGAATACCTCATTTAGCGACTCTATCCAATTATTTAAGCAGTCGAGGAGGTTCGTGATCATAGTTCTTCGAGATAACGCCGTGTTGATTGCTCCACCTCCAATCATGAATTCTTTCGCTTCGTTTGCACTATTCGCTTACAAACCTTTCCAAATATTGAGACCATAGTTGTCGGGTAAGAATTTGTCGCCTCTCTTGTAGATTGGCGAAACCGTATCTACCAACCTGTGCACGACGAGAAGCAGTAAATATTAACGTCAGAGAAAGGGCCAATGAGCCAACGCCTTCCTTTCAAATTTTTGCCAAAATCCCATCAGCACCTGGAGCAGAGGTTGTGTTCAGATTTGAAAGTTGCTGCTTTACGACTACAGGGTCATATATAATGTCAGAGAGACAGCTTAGGCTTCGAGGCAAATGTATTACAGAGAGTGGGCCATGTGGCTCTGCGATAAATGAAGCAGCAGAACTTTCTGCTGAAACTTAAAGATGTTCACTAAAATTGAATATCTTCTGTGATATACGATGCATTTTTTACTCCGTCTTCTGACGAAAAAGAATTCTAATTATTCTTAAATTACAGGTGCTATCGCAAAACTATTGTTCTAGTGATAATCAAAATGGAAAGGAATAATTTTCACGTGACATGACGTGAGAATGAGTGTTGAAGGGATATCGAAGTAGGTGGAACAATTGTTTTCTTCTTCTTTTTGGGCGGGTTTCTTATCACTTCTTTATTAACTAGCTGTGACGTCACTCGACTACTCATCGAGAGTGAGAGCGTAATAAGGCGTATTGATGGTTGTTTTCTTTTCAGAGCGGCATTACTTTCGGATATACCTGACTACAACTTCGCTTTTTCAATGTTTCAACGTTTCTATGTTCCATGACCTAATGATTTGAATTTCTTAAAGAACTACAGGTTTTTGATTTTCGAATAAAATTAAAACCGGCAGTTTTAGGTTAGGAAAGTCTAATAACAATGAATACTGATTCAAAATACGATTTTTTGACAATTTAATTTTATTGAGCTGACAAGACAGTTTTGAGCATCTTGTATATAAAATAGCATCTTCAACTACGTTGTTCCCAAAAATAATCCTCATCTTCGAAAATTTTGATTAAAAATCATAACTAATGGTGCTTAATTTCAGATGGGAAAAATCTAAACAGATGATGCTTCGACATGTATGCCATTTAATGAAAAAATTAAAAAGTACACCATGTATAATCCTAAGTGCTCTCTGAAAACAATTACAAATTGTAATATCAGTTTCTGCTTTTTTGATACAAATTGTTTTGTTTATTATAATTCGAGTATTGTTAAATTGATTTAGTCACAGAATAACTATATATAAAATGATGCGCTATATCGCCATTTCGTGGAAAGTTGTAGCAAAATGTTGTCATGGAAATATACTTAGTTCATATCTATTTTCATTGAAATCGGTTGAACGGTATCTAAGTTCATGCGCTTTCGAGAGAAGAGTTTGAATAAAATAAATTGCAAAGAAGTTTTCTCCCAAAAATACCACTAAACAAGACATATTTGGCGATAATCGATTAAATTGAGTTGTTTTCTGGTAAAAAGTGTATCAGTGAATTTTATATTGATTATAAATTATTGAAAATTCGAACAAACGGCATCCGTAGTAGCTGTAAGAAATAACTTCTGGAGCAAAATATCTTAGTGATCTGAGATGGTATGTCTTGAAGCCGAGATATGAACCCACCTACGACAATATCCTGTTGATAGGCGAAATATGGCTTAGAAGGGGAAGAGAATTCAACTGTTGAACTTTTGTCTTTTGACTTTTATCCAAGGAACAATATTCAACCAGAACGTTTAGTAATGTTCCTTGTATAAGAGTCTTCAATGTGTTCACACATATAGCGATAAATTTTCCAAAGTTATCCTAATTGAGATATGACGTACACCTGATTAACAGTTCAGTGAGCGTTAGCCTTTCGAAAAATCGCATCTTGCAGACACAATGTGTAGCGTTGCGTTAGATAGTCGGACTGGTGTAGCTTCTTAAAGTTTTCTGTTTGATCTACCTTTTGTTTTCATCGTTTCCCAGTGGCTTCTGTGTCAGTGTATCGATCCCATTCATGATATCAAACCGGAATGTACCGCTGGTGTATGGCCCTGGTTGGCGATGATCATGAAGGGTGGATCGGACAACAAGCTTCTACAGGATATGTTCCCTGAATGAAAGTCTTTATAAAAAGTTTGAGTTAAAGCCCAAGAGTTCAACCGATCCATGCCAATATTGTGTTAAATTTTTGTGAAAAACTGTCCTTATATGGTAAACAGGCTCTTTTTTATCCTGTGATCCATTCGAAGCACTAAACATTTGGTAGTTTAATGCACGACCACAAGAAAATTGACATTTTTTTCCCGAACAAAATTTTATTGGGTGATAAAGCCCACTTTCATTTGAGTGTTTTTGCATATTAAAAAAATTTTCGCCAGAAGGTTGTCAACTAATAACTGTTTGGTGTTATTACATGAACCATTTTCTTCGAGAATGATACTGAAAATAGTGGTACAGGGAACAAAGACTGCCATCGGGCGATGTGAACTTCTTCGTTCTGATCAAGCCAAGAAGTCGAAAATGAATCCTTCTGAAATGTCCCAAGGTGACGCTCATGTAGTTTATTTTTAAGAAGTTTAATTCCTTATTACATATCTGGAACATTTATGGGATGGTTGCTGTTTTGTGAGTAAAAAAACTAGAAATATGGTTATTTATCAATTTAATACGAACGTTCCTTGAAAGCAACTACTTCGAAAATGATTTACAATATCCACGATAAGATTATGAAATAGTTGTGGCCTCAGCCTTATCTCAAGGTACAGTGATTTGAATGCATGAAACATTTCGTCTGAAATTGCTTTCGGAAGAATGATTGCCCCCTTTCCTTCCAATGGAGTAGATACACAATCGTATGCAGGAATCTGAATTGTTTTTGTCGTAATCTTCATGATTTTCTGCATTGAGATATAACTGAAGACGACTTATGAATACAGTGCTATAAGGTAAGGGAACAAACAATAGTCTACGTAGATTATTTGAGGAACCTTACAATACCTAGCGAATGTTATGTTTCGTTATTACACTGGTTGAGTTATAAAATCTGAGGAAAATGAAAATCTTTAAGTAGATTATGTTCAATGATGAAAAAAATTCAACATATTTCTCTGAGAAACAACCCTTGAAGCTATAAAGCATACGTTGAAAATGCAATTCTGCTTAGACGTTATAATAAAATTTATGAAGGTCCTGCAGAGCTGAAAAGATCTATTTAGCGAATTTAATCTTCCACACTTAATTATTGTAATTAAAGAACATAATTCCAGCTGGGTGCCCCAGTGGAGCACGCTTTATATTCAAGATACAAGACTTTTTCTGTAAGATCGATATGAAAACATCTACACGATAAAATCTCGCTAAAAAAATATTAATGTCCTCGATTTTTCATTGTGACATATTTTTATTGTTTCCTATGTCCTTCTTGTGTACAGATCATCAGTTCACTGGTTTAAGTCCATCTCTGATAATAATCTAGCTACCTAAACGCGTTTGGCGAGACTGTATCCAACTATATTTACCTACTCGTATGTCTTCAATATTTAGCACCTGCAGCTGTGGACTCAATGCCTAATACGTATTCAAATAACTTCACGATTTTCTTGTTTTGCAAATAAATGGACTGCCATATAACAGCAGACTTCGAAAAGGAGAAGGTAGCCTCGCTTAGTTAGTTTTCAAGAAAATGAACTGAATGTGTTGATTTAAATTCCCAATCTGTCAGAAGAATCGCTAAATTGGTTCGAATATTCAAATGATTGTCTCTGGATAAGGTGAAAACAACAATGTATTGGATATTGCAATTATTGAAAATTGCTCAATAATATATTTTCAATGAAATAAAAGTAAAATATTTAGATTTTCACTATATTAACAAAACTATGACCGGCTTCACCACACTGTGGCTTCATCAGATAGATACAAACTAATGAACAGAGTTATTCCTTATATATTACTCTTATTTTCTACTTAATATTACAATAGGTACAAGAGGTATGTTGGAAAACCCATCGGAGTTGCTTACTTTATGAATTGAAAAGATTGAGTAAAGGAGGAGGATTTAGATCTAATTGACTATTAAGTAACCTACCTGAATTCTTTTCTTTGTTGATCTCTAAAATTTAAAATAGATTGAGTTTTGTCAGTTATTTTCATTGTGTAAAATTTTGAAATTTTCATTAAAGTTATGATTTTCTTCGAGTAAGTGATTAGACGAATGGGATTCTGATTTATAATAATTAAAACTAAGTTTGTGCTCGGATAATCTAACTTTGAAATTTCTGAAAGTTCTACGAATATAAATTTTATTACAATCCCCGAAAGACAGTTTATAAACACCGGATTCATTATTTTTATCAATTTTAGATTTGCAGTTTTTGATATGTCGGCCTAAAGAATTATCAGTTCGGAATGCTATATTGAAATTATAATGCGAGAGGAATGATTTTCAATTTTAGACTAGGATTACCAATTTAAGTTAAGCTGTTGTATTTTGTGTCAGAACTTTTTATACTTGCAAATATTTCCTGGATTGCTTTTTGAAATTTTTTGCGTGAAATGATGTTCCCAATCATAGTTGGATTGTAACCGTTATTGACTGCTATTTGTTCAATTATATTTAGCTCTTTTATGAAATTATTTTGTAACATTGGGATATTAATGAGTCTATTCTAAGCTGCTAATTTATGTGGATAAGGATGTGTAGATAAGCTGTGAATAGTAATATCTGTATGCGATGGCTTATGAAAATAGAAAAATCATGTTTGCCATTAATTTTAGTAATAGTTAAATCCAGAAAGTTAATGGAGTTTTCTGTTTCTATCTCTAACGTGAATTTAATATTATTATGAATTTTGTTAATGAATGTTTTGATTGACTCTAATTGTCTGTTATTCCCAGTGAAACAACAAATGATATCGTCGATAGATCTAAACCAATAAATAAAGTGTTTGAATAACGGATGTTCTTGGATAGTTTTCTCAATATTATCCATGAAAATTTCAGCGAGCACAGGGCTCAGAGGATTACCCATGATTAAACCTTTTCAACTATTATATAATACTCCATTGAAGTTAAAATAATTTTGTTCTAAACAAATTTCTAAAAGGTGTAAGATTTCTGATTGAATTATTGGATTGACTTTATTAATTTGAAGGGTGCTCTTGATGAGTTTCACTATATCACTAGGTGGAACACTAGGGAAGAGATTTACTACATCCCATGACATAAGTTTAGCGTTCGGTGGTAGTATCGTGTGCTGAATTTTATGTATTAGGACTGAAGAGTATTTTATTGAGAATTTAGGTTCAAAATTACCGTACTGTTGAATGATGTCTATGAGAAAGCGTGAAAGTTTTGCAGCTGGAGCTTGAATATATGAAACTACTGGTCTAATGGGATGCCCTGTTATGAAGAAATTGATAAAGATCCAACTAATAAATTTCAATTCATAGTAAAAATTGCTTTAGAGTATGCCAAGTTTATAATACCTACCAACCAAAAATATAAACTTTCATTGACAACCCGCAATTACCAAAACTTTACTATCTCGTCAAACTCCATAAAACTAAATCATTCCTCTCGCATTATAATTTCAATATAGCATTCCAAACTGATAATTCTTTAGGCCGACATATCAAAAACTGCGAATCTAAAATTGATAAAAGTAATAAATCCGGTGTTTATAAACTTGCTTGGGGATTGTAATGAAATTTATATTGGTAGAAGTTTCAGAAATTTTAAAGTTAGATTATCCGAGCACAAACGTAGTTTTAATTATCATAAATCAGATTCCCATTATTCTAATCAACAAAGAAAAGAATTCAGGTAGGTTACTTAATAGTCAATTAGATCTAAATCCTTCTCCTTTGCTCAATATTTTCAATTCATAAAGTGAGAAACTCAGATGGGTTTTCCAACATACCCTTTGTACTTGTACCTAATGTAGTATTAAATAGGAAATAAGAATATATATAGGAATAACTTAATAAATTCATTAGTTTGTATCTATCTGATGAAGCCACAGTGTGGTGAAACCGGTCATAGTTTTGTTAATATAGTGAAAATCTAAATACTTTAGTGTTATTTCATTGAAAATATGTATATCGATTTTCATCAAGTAACGACCTCCTCAATCAAATTGCTAAATAATATATTTCTCGAAAGGACTTGTCGGTAACAATACTTGGCCGTATCAAATACTAAAATAATTATTCAGACATTATTCAGTTAAATAACTTGATTGCTTGAAGTCCTTATACCGGGTATCTCATGTTGCATAGCCTATTAGGCGATTATGTAGGAATAATGGGTGATATTTCAGGAGATCGGTTTTTGAGGTTATTCATTCTTGACAGTTGACCCGTGATTTGTGGCATATGTCGAAATACTCAATTCGACTAGACATTTTATCACAAATAAACTAGTGCCGAATAACCTTGGCGAGTTGTAATTTTATTATTTCAAGTGAACAAGAGTTGAGAACTAGCCTATATAATTCAATAAACTCCACAAATTATTATGACTACGGAGGCGTTGAATTTCTATTAATGGTAAATAATGAAGAAAGATCAGAGCTGAACAGTCCTCGACGAATCCGAAATGTTACAATAGGGTCACCTTTAAGGCGTTCATCTCCAAAAGTTGCCATGCCGATAATGCGCAAACGATTGTTGTGGTCTTGTCGCATGCCGTCGTACGGGATTTTAGTTAACCTGGATGTTCTCAAGTGCTTTCTTATATAGAATTTTGTTAAAGTAACCTGCAAGTTTCTGCATCGCATCGGTTAAAGGATCTTTGGAAGACTTAAGAAAGTCTTGAATCTTTGGAATAAATGTTCTGTATATGAGCTGACCACGTCAGGTCCTCAGTAACAGTAACTCCCAAGTCCAACTGCTTATCCGTAATACCAATTGGATTATCTGCCAAGTGATGTAAGCTGGTTTCTATTAGTTGAAGAATAGTTGAATGTTTTTGCATTTTCAGCAAAGAACGATGATGAAGAAGGAGAAGTGAAGGTAGATCTGGAATATATATTAAGAATAAAATTGATCCAAGCATCGTTTGCTGGTGTACACCATTTGTAACTCGATGTACGCGAGATATTGCTCTCCTGATCTTAACAGAATAACTGCTATCACTTAGAAGAGCTCTTATCCAAGATACTAGTCGCCCTCCTATGCACAAATGTTCTAATTTCAACATGAGACATTCAAACGGTGTCCGATCGAATGCCCTTGCAAAATCTTTGTAAATTACATCCATAGGAATACCGCATTCAGCGACTTTATCCAATTATTTGAGCAGTCAAGGAGATTCGTGATCATAGTTCTCCGGGATAAAGCCGTGTTGATTGCTCCACCTCCAATCATGAATTCTTTCGCTTCGTTTGCACTATTCGCTCACAAACCTTTCCAAATATTGAGGCCATAGTTGTCGGGTAAGAATTTGTTTGCTCTGTTGTAGATTGGCGTAACCGTATCTACCAACCAGTTTGACGGAAAGGTATGTGCACGACGAGAAGCAGTAAATATTAACGTCAGAGAAAGGACCAATGAGACAACGCCTTCCTTTCAAATTTTTGCCAAAATCCCATCAGCACCTGGAGCAGAGGTTGTGTTCAGATTTGAAAGTAGCTGCTTCACGACTACAGGGTAGTATATAATGTCAGAGAGGCAGCTTAGGCTACGAGGCAACTGTATTATAGAGAGTGAACCATGTGGCTCTGCGGTAAATGAAGCAGTAGAACTTTCTGTTGAAACTTCGGCAGTTTCTTGATGGGTAGTACACACCTACATATTCATTATCAGAATTGATGCTCTGTGATGAATGTGGCCATTGTGATTAAATTACTCCCCTGTCCCCCTTTATTGAATGTTAATCCACCAATCCGTATCCGGAAGGTGCGTACTGTAGAGAATATTCCTGGTGTATCCGCTAGTGTGAATGGAGATCGTGATATGTCCATCCATCCAATTGCAGCAATTACTTGCGTGTTCGACCATCTTCAACATTTTTTCCTAGGAGCTCAGTATATAAAATAAAGCTCTTTCAAGAAATAAGGTCAGATAACTTGCCACTACGTCTCTCTGCCACCAGAAAGGGAAAATTAAAACAATTGAAAAACCGTTAATTCGGTAACAGAAAATCCTTGAAAACAGTTGACATAAATACGACTGCAACTGAAACATCATAACATGTATTTCAGATAATTACACAAAAGAAGAAACCTTGGAGTTTTTAGAAGTTGCAGATTTGTTGCAGAATTTATAAAAATAAAGAACTGATTCAGATTTATGTGTTTATTTTTCATTTCAACTGAATGAATCATAAGAACTGGTTGAGACCTACCAGATGGGCGTTTAGGTCAAGATGGTTATTAGTGAGTCTACGATAAAGGAAAAACTTTTGAAGTTTTCTCCACTGAAAGTTCATACTTCTGGATAGGCTATAGTGGGTCGTGATCACGGTCTGGTGGTGTTTATATGTCGTGAAGATGAAAGTTTTCTGCAATTTCTCTGTTACCATTACATTACGATAATGAACATTGCATAGCATTCTTTATAGACCTCATTAAAGCCTTCGACCTGGATGTGCATGATTTGCTGCTGGACAAAGTACATCGCTTTGGTTTCAGGGGATCAATTCACAAGAATCCGATCTTATTCATCCGATAGAGTGCATTTTGTTGATATTAAAGGTGTAAAATCTTCTTTGTTTTATATGAGTTGTGGCGTCCCCAGGGATCTGTGTTGGAGTCTTTCGACCTTTTCATATATTTTTTTGATTTTTGGTGTTCATTTTGTCTGTTGATGAACGAGAATTTGAAATCGCTTTATTGTATAATTTGCATATTAACGAACATCGTTGTATAAAGCCAAAATATATTCAGTTTGTAATACCAATAGCGATACCTAAGGCTGCAATTTTGCCGTAGATTCATCGGAAACGAGGTGAAACACCTTGCACATAAACGTGGTCGAACTTTATGTATATCAATGTATAGTACACGTGAGAAGTCAATGTATATTTAACATATATTTTGATATTGTGATACTTGAAACTATGAAAGAGTTTATGAAAAATGTGAACCCATTGAATAGGACACCGATGTTTTTCTAATAATGATTCAATTTTTTTTTTCAGGTGAGGACTACACACTTATGATTAAGAAGCAACCATCGAGGTATCTATCACTTTTTTTTTCTCTGATAACTTTGAAACTAGAAATTTCCAGAACAGTGCACTTTGGAGTAGAGCAGAACAATAGCTGCACTAAATTCTTCGAATATGGACTTTCGAAACGGTATTTTCTCTCGCTATTAACATAATCTAAAATGAATACATCAATATATCAGAAAGATGAGTTTTCAGAACCTTCAAGGCGGTCTCGATATGAAAAAATCAAAGTAAATATCACGAAAATTTTTATTTGAGACGAGATTTCATCCAACAGGTATACGTTGAATGGAAATAAATATCATAAAAAATATCTTATCGATGAAAGCAAACTCGAAATGTTGGAAATGATTGATAATGTAGACAAACATCTTCTTTTTCTCACAAAAAATTTAAATACGTAGACGCTCTAATCTGGTGGCTTCATCGAACAATTAAAAACTGACGAGAGTAAACATAAAAACCAAATTTTGATATTTCATATCATCGAGATGCGGTCATGGACCTTAAGTGATAAAAAAATTGTTGATTTTCCTTGTTCCCTGGAATAGTGATGTCATGTTCAATGTCAAATTCTGTACTTAAGTTTCATTAGAAACAAAGCTTATAAGTTTATCTCTTTGTGTTAGACGAGGTGGTGTTCCTTGGATGTTTTATAGTGAGTAATTTTTTTATATAACTTTGTCATTTATAACCTGTCGAATTGATAGCAGGAGGATACCATTCACTATCTAGAGGCATAAACATTTTCTTCCATAAGCTACATGCGTTTTGCTTCTGAAGCGTCAGAAACATTTTTATGCAAAATTGCGAAAGTCTACATAAAAAAAGATTCTATTTGAATTTTATATATTTTATTTGCTCATTTATCGAATGTTAAAATCGTGTGTACTTCAACAGATGATTTTCAGTCAATCAATTCCTCGAGTTCAGCAACGTGTCCATTTCAAAAACACGGTTATGAGTTTGAATATACTATAATTTACCTTCAAAATAATTACTTTTCAGAATATTTCTCAGCTGTTTTCTTGCTTGTGTTTTATTGGTTATAAATCTGGGTAATTTTTTTTTGTACCGGCAAAAATTTCAACATATGCTGACGATTTGGATAAGGTGACAATTACTTTCTCAAACTGGGAAATTCAATGTGAGTCAATACCATGAGACAAACTTATTAAGGTTGGGAAGTTCAGTTAACAGTAGTAAGGGTTGCTTCCGTTCAAACTCCAGAGCATTATGGATGTTTGTGATTACCAATATGATGTTACCAATAACGATTATATATTGTATGAACAGATATGTATAATGAGTGACGGCAGCTTAACAGCCTGGTCACTGCGACCCAGTGGTCTATTTTGGCACACTCTGTCCTAAATTTCACCGACAGTCGAGAGTGTCTGAGATCTGTGAGGCTCAGCCAGTGCTCTCGTACCCTCAGGTCCAACCACCAGTTATTCTCCATCCGTGCATTCTCCAGGGAAATTCCGACCTAGGATTCGGTTCGGTGAATCCCAAGCCTCGAGTGGCCAATGAGTCCACTTTCTCATTGCCGTCAATGCCCGATTGTCCGGGTACCCATGTCAGACGGAGCCTATTCCTTTCTCCCAGATTGTCTAGAGTGGAGCGATATTCCTGCACAATAAGTGACGTGCAGGTGTCGGATGCTAATGCCTTTAGTGAAGCTTGGCTTTCGCTGATGATTTTCATTGACCTACTTGTTAATCGCCCCGAAAGCACGAGGTTAGCACAATAGTCAATGGCAAATATTTCTGCTTGAAGAACAGTTGCAAGCTCACCAATTCAAATTGATTGTTCCTTGGCAGCACAGCGATCATATAAACCGGCTGCAACACATTTTGCAGTCTTGGGGCCGTCTCTAAAACAACTCACCCCCAAGTAGCCCCCAAGTAGACGGTCCAGCTGAAAAAATAATCTGGAATGGCAGGTTCATGTTAGTTTTGGGTATCGTTATGTCAGACTTTATACTCAGCATCTCGTTGTCTTCGATTCCAGAGTGTAACGTACCTGGCACAACGCTGAACATACAGGAGTAATGGCTCTTCATTCGTCACGCTTTTCGATTGTTGATGTCCACAAATGCATAACATATGCGAGGATATCACCAGTTGATCATTATCTACGTAAACCGTATTTTCGATCACTGATGATACCCTGTAACCCATAATATTTAACGAATTCATCTTGCTAACTCTGGGGTACATATCTTCAAAACAGTTGGTTTTGAAGATCAAGATCTTCTACTTTCTTACAGTTCAGTTGTTGAAGAACGCGCTCTACCGTAAGCATTCTGAACTGTGATTGAACATATGGGATGCTTGGTTTTGCGAAAACATTTTTTCAAAGAGATCCACCTTATCTTAGGTGATGATGGGATAGAACCGTCATCTCTAAACGAATGTGGGAAGGATGACTTGTGAACGTTGTTGCTGACTATTTTCGCCATAGACCAGAACTGACGAATTCCACTGATCTGCTCGTGGTGTAGGTTTTCGCAGTATGAATTGTTAAGGTACTGTTTCCTGTTCTTAGAAACTCTGTGTTCAACTGTGGCGGCTTTTTGACCGTCTTTAATGAACGACCTAATTAGTTGAATGGGCGATTTTTTGAGTTCGTGATAAAATGTTTTTGTCCCAGAAAATGTTTTGGTCATTATTTCAGTTTGGATAACTGGCATAATTTCGTATTTTGAGTAAAGAAGACTAACAACGTAACTGAAGATTTAAATGAATCGTGAAATAAGCTCATAGAATACCTTTAATAATTACATTTAATCTCCATAGAATTGAAATGGATGTCATTCGAATCATTAACAAGAAATTATCACAGATTAGGTACCTACCTGTTAATTCTTGTTAAGGTTTTGTTTAGAGTCTTCACGGAGAATTAATAAGTATGGAAGACGACAATCAAATCAATGCAGATATAATGCTAGTTTACTTTGAAACTAATAGATGTGCTCGAGCATTTCGACTCTATCGGGAACGATTTCCAGTTCGTGATGCCGAAACACCTGATTTACATGAAGCTCTCGTAAACAGCGCCTGCAAAATTTTGATCTTTTTGCTTTTTCCGTTTACAAAGAAAAAATAAAAACCTCATTTTATAACTACTTTGCGCGGCCGTTATCGAAATGAAAGGTCCTAGGAAAAGAAATTATTCGACAAATGTTCCTCATTTCAGTTATAAAATCACCTTCTGAAGTAGGTTCGCGTACCTACTTAGGAAATATCTGCAGATGCGTGAAAACAAATTTCTTGGAAATTTTACGTATCCTAAGAATTTGTTAAACAGTTCTTATTATCATTTTATCAATTTGTTATGAAACGCAGAGAATTTGAAATATGTGTTCCTGCTTCAATTTATTTGCAATCTCAATAATTATTTCGGCTTTGGATTCGAGAAAATTCTTCATTTCGTCGAAGAATCAATTCTTAAATCTAAAATATTGTTGAAATAAACGAAGTGAATATTCTGTTCCGTAAGAAAGATATGATAAATAAATGAGATTGAAATCTGTTACTGGTAGTTTTTACCTAATAAATCAACTGAAATTGAACAGTACAAAGAGCAGTACGATTCCGATAGCCTGCTTGAATTTTTATAAGCTCAAACAAACCACCTCTCCACAATGGGTTCGATAACCTTTAGACATTTGAGATTTTGCTAACTAGGTCAAAATTTAGCCAAGATATTCGCATCTGGTCTCTGCCTTGTTTTCGCTGCATCAATTTCGCACAGTTCAGTGACTTTTTTATCGTGAATAAAGTGAGTGTTTTTTTCCTAGTATCGATTTAGAAAGTGGTCATGCGAATAATCGACTACGGATAGTTTTATTTGGAGATGGGCGGATAGATTCGAATTAGTATCGATGAATAATACGTTCCGACTTCTGGGTGAGTAAATAATTGAAAGGGAGTACATGATTCCGTGTAATAGAGATACTGCTAGAGATACCTAATACTGAGATAGGGTCGTTCGATGGAATTTTAGATAAGGAGTATCATACATAAGAAGATTTATGTTCATATATGTCTCAAGTGTGTGGGGGTAGATAAAACATGATAGCAAAAACCTTAATACCTTTCAGAATCGTTCGTCAAAAAGAACACATGAAGAGAATAAAGTTATATAATATGATTAAAATGAAACATTTTCGTCTAATTTCCAAAATGTTTATTTTTAGTATACATAACCGAATTCGACAGTTACGTAATTTTCAAGTGTCCATAGCTAACAGTTATGAGAAAGAATTTGCTAACTGTACCTATTTTAAATGTTGAGCAGTGGGAAGTGATTCAATTCCAGTTGACTATTGAAAGTGGCAAGTGGGTCTTTCAAAGATTTTTAGTTTCCAAACCTTTCAACAGATAGTCATTCCTTTATTGCATTTGTGGAGAACTTTTGAATAATCTAATGGTGATTATGTGATTTGTAGATCGAATATGTTCAAAACTTGCAGATTTGTTATCTGGGGAGAAATATTCTTTGAATCTAGATTCAATATTGAACCTACGTTGGGTATTCATTGCATTCAATTCTGTTTTCTTATGTTGGGACCATTGAAAAGGGAGGTTGTTAGATTAAATTTCTAAAGATCATTACTGATGGTATTACAGCGAAGGGACCAATGTGAGTCATAAATGCTTATTTATTTTCTGGTTTTCCTATAATGGAATACAGTTTAATAATACTGTTAATGTGGAGACTGGAATATTATTATTTGATGCAATTTTCTTGATGATATTGATTTCTATATTTAAGTTGGTTATGAATAGGGTAACAAAAAGGCTCTAGGATGATATTGAATTATAAGCGGCTAATTTATGTAGTGTGGTTAAAAGAATCCATTAGAATTGTAAATACATCTTTTCTATATATGTGGTAGGTGAGATTATAATTGAGTTAAGTGATGGTTATGTCTAGGAATCTTTACGTTCAATTTCAGCAGTGAAGGTTACCCAATTATGCATTTTATTTGAAAAATGTAAAAACTGGTCTGTTTGTATGTTTGAGCCTTGAACCGCCACAACGTGTCTGTACCGAAAAATATATTTTATTATTCATTATAGATTTTTCAAGATTGTTCATAAAAATATCTGCTAATAAGGGGCTGAGTGGGGATCTTGTGAGATCCTGTGTTTGTTTGCAAAATTTCGATTTAAATAGGAAATAATGTTGTGACCGACATTATTACAAGATTACAAAATTCATGTATAATGTACGGTGAAATGCTATTTTGGTTAAAGTTTTCCTTTAATAGAGGCAAGTTTCTTGTTGTTCCATTTCGAATGTGCTAGATAATTCGATTGTTCCAACTGTTGTTTGATTTCTTCAATGATTTTTTGTGTCTGTTTTCCTGAGATTTCTGTTGATTCAAATAGGAAATAATTTTGTGACAAACAGGTCTCGGAAAGAATCAAAATTCATTTGTAATTTGTGGTGAAGTATTATTTTGGCTTAAGATTTCGTTTATTAGAGGTGGACATTCATTTATTGGAATATTGCAGTACATATTTTTTATATCAAATGAGACAAATTTGCAATTGAAATGGATAAATGTTGAAAGTTTATCTATCAGGTCTACAGAATTTATTGCGAATGAAAGTTGTCGAGTTTAATGAATTTGGGGTTTAAGAAGCTTGCTAATTCACCAGCTGGTGTGTTTATGTAAGATACAATTGGCCTGGTAGCGGTTTTGTTTGATTAAGCCGTATATTTTCCCCCACATTGAAATAAGTTACTTTTTTTCACATTCTGGATGTTTGATGGTTACAATCCAATCTTGTTTGATTTCTTGAATTGTGAATTGTTTTGTCGGTTTTCTTGAGATTTTGTTACGTTCAAAGTATCGACGATGTCTTGCACACACTATGCTATTTCCTTTATCTGTTTACTTAAGAATTAGAACTTCATTCTGTAATTTAGTTGAAATAAATATTTTTTGTTTCAGTCTGATTCTGTTCTGCTAATTTTTGAGTTGGATCTTTCTATCATTTCACTGTTTTGGTCTTAATGAAAACTGTATTATTTATTGTGCTTTTCTGTCCTTGGATGTTTAGTTCAGCTTGAACTGCAATTAATTTCTTATTTAGTCGTCATCGTTATTAAAAGGAATTAATTTAGGCCGTTTAATCAGCAGGGTAATTTGATCTCTGTTGGACTGATTTGTAGAAAGATGAATGAATTTGGGGTACAATGTATATTTAACTTTTCTGTGTTTCATATCGTTTCAGTTCCTTGATTTCTAGTGCTGAGAGTTTCTTTAAAAGATTATCATATTTTTCACCTAATGATCATGTATTCTAAACAATCGGTTTCAATATTATGTACAAGGTGAAGTAAGTCATCTTGGACAGATTTGATGTAGTTTTATGTTGTCGCCTATTTTGTAGAACCTTTTGATTTCTTCCTTCATCCACAGTTATTCAATTTTTGGTTTGATTTCGGAGGTAGTTTCACTATTTACAGTATATTTGAATTGTATTTAATTTGGTGTCACTTTTCGTTCTATGCCTGCTGTAGAACCATATATTTAGTAACACATTGCTTTATTTTAATTGTAGTCTATAATACATTACCATCAGTTTGTTCTTGTCTAGCATTTATAAATGATGATATTATTGATGGATTTATTCTATGAAAATTTTGATATTTTGATGTGAATAAAATTGAACACTTTTGCCTGATTTCCACAATGTTTATGCGCATCTTACAGCAACCTCTAGTTTTATAACAATACTTCTGAGAATTCCATTAATTTTCTTATTTGCGTTTGTCTACTTCGTTCTCACGCATATTTTCTTTTCCGAAGAAAAAATATGTATTTTTGAACATAAAAACTCAGTCAACATTATCGCATGCCAACAAACAATTCCGAAAGTCCACAAAAACATCATTAACAATTCAATCAAATATATTGCTTCGTTTATTCAAGGACGGATCATAAAAAATTATCACGAAGTCCAACAGAACAAGAAGTGGCTAACGGCGACCCGAATTAGGGTCAAGTTTAACACTATCCAAATTCGGCTGTGACGTCATAATGGATTGTTTCCGGAAGGCATGCGTCAAGTGACATTTTGCCAAATGCAAGTGTCCATTTAAATATGTCCCTGATGTGGGTCATCCTGCTCTAATAAAGGTCACTTTAATTGTTGCTTTATCGCCAATTTTTCACTCAGATCAATTTAGAGCAGAGTTCGTCCGTTACGAGATATTTCGTCGAGGGGATTGAGATGGAATCTACTATATATGAGTTGATATCTTTGGTAGCAAGTGAGATTTTTGGAAGGAAGTTAGCAGTTTCGAAAAATTCATCATCATCCAACAAATAGCTCAAATGTACAAGGAGAAGAATGTATATACAATTTTATTCATAAAATAAGTTGCTAGAAAGAGAAACGAGAAATATACTTTCAAAAGCCTTAATTTTCTTCAGGTAAACTTCGTTTTGTAATACACACATGAAATCTTTCGTTCTCCCAAATTGCCGCAGTAGATGGTAGCATCGAGAGTTGAACAATTTGAGTAACGTAGAAGATACATAAAAGAATTGTTAACCAAAACAATATCAGCACTGCGATTTGAGGAGCTTCCAACCCAGACCATCGCAGTGCTCTTCCTATAGCTGTCTACTTCCTGGACTTTTTTAAGTCGTTGGAATTTTTCTGATTGCTTCCACAGTCGCACTAGCCTGGAATCTCGGTGCAGTCCAATTGAGATTCTGAGACTAAAACATTCTGATCGAGCAGCTCGATTTTCTCTTGTTAAGGGCTGATACCTTCGAGATCTCCAGGTGTGCAGATTGACTTTATATAATCTATACCAGTTATAACACCAAATAGAAGTTCTAGATATATTTAGGTTACCCGTGTAATTCATATCAATTAATAACATTATACCAGCATTGTGCATCTTTATCAACCACACTAAGGCGTTTGAAACCACAAATCTTTTGGCACGAGTAAGGACGCAAAAATGTGTGAGTTTTAGGGGAATTTCATATAAGCTCGTGAAGAATAATCAGGTTGATAGAGAGCAATGAGCTAAAATTGGAAGTAAATTCAGTGTGCAAAGGTAAATACCTGTGTACCGCAAGGTACTATACTTGGGCCATTATTTTCTATTTTATCTGTTAACTGTTGTCAATCGATGTAAAAGGCCAAATAATGAGTTTCGCGGACTAGACAGCTTTGTTTCTTGATATATCAACTAGACATAAGCTTAGAAAAAAATCCCAGAATCAGTTCGAGGAGATCAATCACTTTTTCTTAAAGAGCTCATTGACCTACAAGCAATTAGTGAAAATATGCAGTTCATTCAAATTTGCATTCAAGATTACATATTCATTATTATTTATACTAAGATTTCTTATCGTTTAAATTTATTTTTGTTTGATATATAATTTTGTTTTATTCCATTGAAATATTACAGAGTATTACATCCGGAAACGAACGATGTACATGATGCCCCATTTACGATATTTTTGTACGGCTGCCATGTGAACTCCATCCTCGATTTTTGTGGAAAATTCATTGGTAGAAACAGATTGAGTAGAGTGCAGGGATGTATTAATTTTTTTGTTGAATACTTTTCTAATTATAATATAATCTAAAGCTGTTTTTTCAAATGTCAACCATAAGTGAATTTGAATGAAAAGCAAGAGTAGTCTTGTTTCTTTTCAAATGCATTAATAAACTTGCCAAATTTAATCAAAAATGGCAATATTTCTAGAATTGAAAATTCGGTGGTTTTATCTAGTATGCTGATCCGAATATATATGAGACAATCCACATATTTTCTATTATATTTATTTAATTCACATTCATTAGCTGAAAACTTTATTGGAAACTGTAAAGTTTGAAAGCTTTGAACACATCAGAATAAACATGATTCTGTGCAGCTTGAGATAATAATTCTGTTGATTTTCCTTGAAAATCAGGGAGGTAATGGAGGGGTCATTTTCCTCTTCTTGCAGTATTTCACATAGAACAAAACATCGAAAATAGGTCACCCTGTACATACCCTCAATACATTCTTCAGGGTTTTCCAGAACTGAGGAAAAATTTGGCAAGATCTGTGAAAAAGTTTGCAGATAAAAATCTATCGAAAAATTAGATTTGTTGATTATATGAAGTTTGCATCATATACAAGTGAGTTCAAATAAAATCCCCAAAATTGCTGTACCCCCATCAACTCTTTCTGAAGACCCGCACAATTGAGTATATCTTCTGGTCATCCACGAATGCATTAACCAATATTGTGAATAATAAAGGACCCAAGATCGATCCCTGAGTTAGTCCTGTGTATTTTGTAATAACCTTGATTGAAACGGAACTTCTTCCCGAAAGTTATATAAAGTTCAATATTCCTGATTTCAAGAATTATCAACAACTTCAAAAAGAAACTCAATTAGTGAATGAATCTGGCAGAAAGAGCGAACTAAGTAAGTAAATACAAAATCCTCACTATTACGATAATTCTGTTGAGCTTGCATCACTTCTCACTCACCTATAAACAAGTAGCGAAAATATGCAGTCGATTAAAATTCACCTTCGAAATTACATATTTATCAGTTTTAGTGGAAATTTCTTTATCGGAACATCTTCGGGAGGCTATCTTCATAGGAGGTCTTAGGAGATAAATGTTATAGAATTAAAAACTGGCAATTTCTTTTCTTTATTAGCTAGTTTGGAGTTGACACCTTTTGAATGTTTATTCCAGAAATGAGTCATTTACATCAGAATGGGGTCATTAAATGTTTGGAATTCTTCGAAGGCTATATGCCCTCTTAGTTCCGGATTTGCGCGCTCGAATATCGTACGAATCGTGCAGGTAGATACAGTTTTTTGCTGGTCTTGTTCTTCCGGATCTCGTTTTATTTCATCTTTATAAGAGGTGTTGCTATAAGTTACGACGTTTTATGTAAATTCTAGTAGAAATTAATAATCGTTAGGAAGTGGAAGATTAACTGTGTCAGTTGGTGTGATTCATATTATCTATATGTCTTGCAACCCCCCACCGGAGGTATTTCTGAAGTGGGGAAAAAAGAACACAAATGGAAACAATTTTATATAGGTTTCATTGCTCAAATGAAACAATACTTTCTTTCATTTGTTCTTTCGTTACTTCAGATTTTACACAGAAAAAACGAAGTAGACTGGAAAACCGTTCTTCTTTCGACTTCATAATCTTCAAACAATAAAAAAAATTGAAAAATTGCCAAATTAGTAACACCTCTCTATTCTGCATTATCTTCAGAGGCATGACAAGTTTCAGAAGCATTATTTCCGCTGCGATCTGGAATTATCGTCAGTTAATAAAAAGTAGTCATTTTCGGCTACAGTTTTTGTTTTATTTGTGGGAATTTGCTCTTTATAATCATTTGAATCGTTATAATGGGTGATTAATTTACTCTATGTAGTCACATAAATAGTCGATCATGGTTAAGCGGCCATTCATGCTTAAACTACTCTTCCACAGTTACAATTTGACAGTGCTCAAATGACCAAAGATCATTATCGTTGTGTTTCTACATCAACAAAATTAGTATTTTTTAATTTCATTAGAGAGAAAAAAACTGATTCCAACAATGTCAGGAAATATTGTCTGCCAATTTAATAAAATGATAGTAGTGACTTCATGACATGGGATTATCCCGACCACAACATGCACAGCGCCTTCATATTACGAGAACTTCTTCCAGGCGGTTAATCAAAATGAAAACATTGATGTCAGGCGACGAACTAGTAGACCAAGAGTCACTACTGAACGGGAAGATCGCTACATCCTCAATTAGGTTCAACGAAACAGGAGAACCGCAGGGTTATCTCTCGAACCTTTCACAGGAGAAAAAGGTCAAGACAGTCAAGACTTAGCGATGTTTGTACTCTAAGGACCTTCCGCTTGGTGGTTGATCTCCAATCGATTCTCTTCCTTCTGAAAATTCCTCAAACCATTGAAACACCTTGACCCTTCATAAAACACTTTTTTCATAGATCTGTCGAAGTTTTTCAGAAATTTCTGTTGCGTTATGTCAAAGTTTGAAGCAGAACTTGACATCACATTCAAAACTGATGCCACTTAAAGTGCGTAAAATAGATGCTTCATTTATTTTATGGAAATTCATTTTCAACGAAGATGAAGTAAAATATATTTTATGCTTTCCACAATTTACTTTTCACAAACACGAACGGTTTCGACCTTCAAGCCATTTAAATAAAATTGTGAAAGGTATGAAGTATATTTTACTTCATCTTCGTTTGGTAGCCAAGTAATTTATCAATAACACATACAAATTGGCGGATGCGCTGCCGCTAATTCACAATAAATTCTGAATATTGAAAGTAATTTTTCTGGTATGAGATTTGTTAAAAAACGCAGATTTCGGTGTTGTCAATGTGCTCAAAGTTATAATATTTCAGATACATTGTTTATTCTCGGTAATTGAAAGGTTGAGCCTAATCAAGTTCACAATCATTATGTTTAGCTGTCTCAATATATCAACAACTTATGCTAATGATGAAATAGCGAATAAAATTTTCCTAGAAGATATTTTGGAATCACTGTCAACGAATTCATATAACACACTAAATTGTATAAAATCTGATGTAAGGCATTTTGACTGACGAAATTAATATTTATTAATGAATGTAAATTTCTCAAGAGAACTAAAATTGGATCTATTTTCAATAAAAAAGTCCTCATATATCCACAATACGTTCAACATATGAAAAAAAGATTAAAAATTTGATTATAGCTCCTTCGACGTCTGTCAATAATTTCCATTCGTGTATACATGAACTGCTATTGAAATCGATTTGAAATAACATTCAGCCATCCAATTCGAATCTTTGTTTGAAAACTGAAAATTAATCAAGTGATTTCTCTAGAGAATTAAACGTTCAAATGTTTACAGCTGGGAAGCATGTATTTGAAATTAAATAATTTTTAATTTCTATATTTCGAGTATATTCTGTTTGATTAGTGTATTATATTGTCATATCTTTACGTTTATTTATGGTTATTTAGAAGTTTATAATTACATTTCATATTTGATTATAATTAAGTATTATGTTCTGGTACTAGCTATTTGCTCATCCTTTAAGCTATAATTATTTCTAATTCAAAACTACAAAAACTTAGTGTTTATTTGTATCTGAAAACATTACCTATTTTGGTATCAACCCGAAGATAAGGAATTTTCTGTTTTATTGAAACATTCAAAATATCACACACTTATATTTTATATACAGGACGTTTATTGATGATAGGGATTTCGAATCAAATTTAAATAGAAAACTTCAAATAAACACGTCCCTTATGAAGTCTGATTTTTGGAATACAGATTGTCAAAGTAAAAAGTATTTAATTTTTTACTGATATTCAAAGAATGCGTTCGCAAATTTCTTTTGAAATTTGACAGGATTGTTTGCTCTAATGAGTTGCGTTTGTGCCAACTAGATCATAATACAAAGGAGTCTATCAGACCAGTGATAGCAATAAAATTGTCGACAAAAATGTAGGGCGCAGTCTTTGCAAAAGATTATTTAATATTTTCGAATTCAGCACATAAAAATATAACTTTATGCCCCTCGCGATTTTCTCATATTTTACTTCGTTTTCGTAGACAAAATCAAAACCACTTCACTGCTCATCGAAGAATTATTTGATTGAAATTGAGTTAGGTTTCCTCGTTGCTCATTCTATTGTTACGAGCATTATACAATAGATACTAGCCCACGAGCAGAGCTAACTCGATTTAATTTTCACAAATGTTTTGACGTGCAAAGCAGAAGTTTCAGTCTCTTTTCTCCGTGAAAATGAAGTGAGATACCAAAAATCGTAAGAGACGTACTTAACAATAAATCTAAATTATTTTAACTTCATTAATTGATAGCTATTGTGTATTTTTCAGATAGAATCGTTTCTTGGTCTTTCAAATAAGTCGTGACTTGATGATATTGTTGATTTGTTCACTTTATGAAATTCAATTTGATCTAAATAAAACGAAATACTTTTCTGAATTCCACAATGTTTATTTTTGATACACACGACCAGTTCTGACAATAATGTCATTTTCAAGTGTCAAGTTGTGAGGAACAATGTGCTAACTATACTTCTTTTACATGTTGAGAGGTGGTGAGTGATTCACTTCTAGTTGACTTTTGAAAGTGGTGAATTTTTGGCTTTAACAGAGTTTGTTCATTTCAACTTTCAAACAGACTCACTGTCAACCCTTCATTGTATTTATCGAGAATTCTATAATGAAATCTTTGAATCTTGATTCAGAATTTGGATCTGTTTGTAAGCTGTTCATCGTAATCAATTCTGTATATTCCACATTGTATAATTTTATCGGTTCTTTGTTTGGAAGTGAATAGTAATTTTCACTGCAGAAGGAGGTTGTTGAATTGAATTTGGAAAGTGAATTTTTGAACTCAGAACTCCCAATGAAATCCCCTCTAAGCCCTTTATTAGCAGATATTTTTATGGAAAATCTATAATGAATAGTAAGTTAGAGTACAAACATATTATTTTTTGGTACAGATACGTTGATGATATTCTTCTCAGAACTCCCAATGAAATCCCTCTCAGCCCTTTATTAGCAGATATGTTTATGGAAAATCTATAATGAATAGTAATTAGTATGAAAACATATTACTTTTTGGTACAGATACGTTGATTATATTCTTGTAGGTTTCCAAGACTCAAACAGATAAATTGATCAGTTTTTATATTTTCTGAATAAAATGCATAATAAAATAACCTTCACTGCTGAAATTAAACTCAGCAATTGAATAAATTTCCTCGACATAACCATCACTGAACTCCATAAAAATCTCATCTGCAATATATTTAGAAAAGAAACCTTTTCTAAATATCCATAGATGTCTTTAATAAGCTTCCCATATGAACAGCATTATTGAACGAAAAGAACAAAATAAAATTTTTCGATTACTATATTCTATCATAGAAAAACTAGAAAATAAATACGCATGTCTAACTCACATTAGCCCGCCTTGAATTGAACGAAATGGATGCTCAACAGTTTACGATGAACAACAATGTCAAAATTTTGAATCAAGATTCAAAGAACATCTCTCTTCAGATCCGCAGTTGTTGAACATATTAAATCTACGAATCACATAATCACATTAGACAATCCAAATAACAGAAACTTTGTTTAACTCAAAATTCACCACTCTCAATAGTCAATTTGAATGGAATCACTCTCCACTACTCAACATTGGAAATAGGTATAGTTAGCGCATTGTTTCTCACAATTGTTAGTTGTAGACACTTGTAAATTACGTAACTGTCGAGATCGGTCGTGTATATCAAAAATAAACATTGTGGATATTTTATTTATACCAAATCGCTACTGTTAGAGCGTGTACCCGCAAAGGAACAATTCTATTATCATATACACTTAACATCTACTTGTTGAAACCACCTCGTAGTTTCTAAGTACTTTACATGTGCTACATACCACGATGACTCAAACTCCTCGACACGAGAACTCTTAATGTGTTTATAATTTCGAATAACATTTCCTTTTACTTCTTCGGTGTTATTCAGCAGAAACGAGCGCTGTAATTTTTCCTTTGTCGAAAAGTGTCGAAACCGACAGAAAACTTGTACACTCTCTGGAAAGGTTTCCGTCTCCCCAACCTATAATTTGAGACCAGAATTTTTTGAACGATTAAACAATGAGATAGAGAAATACCGTTGCTTTGAATAATAACGTAGCTGACGCTTTAAAAATCATGTTTCAAACAATAGTCATTCAAAAAAGAACCATGTCAAGGTCACATATCTAAGGTATGATCTAATAATGTTATTATGATTCTTAGAGTTCAACAACCTCTGTACGTTACTGCGTACGTCTTAGCGCAATACGTATATAATTGTATTTATATAGATATAATTGGATGAAATTGTTATTTCGTGTTTGATTATGTTATGTGATGATAGGGTGGGAGGTTTATATACATTGCGTTCAAGCTTCAATTTTCTCACGCATTTTTATACGCACTGTCGAAATCGTTGGTTTTTTTACTATTTAATTGTAGCTTTCTCTTAATATATATAAAAAATGTGCTAAGTTTTCGAATGAATGACTCAAGACATTAATTTTCATCATCAGGTTAAATGCCTACTGAATTACTCCTATTAGTTTTGGTTTTTGTTTTGAAAGAAATAATTGTTTCCTCATATTACGTTTTCTCAAATTTTCGTACAGCAATCAAAATATCGTTCCTCACACAATGGTTGAGATAAAGCTTTTCTTTTGATGACGGAAATTATCATCACACGATTCATTATGTGTCCACGAGTGTATAATCACTGGCAACATCGTTATTTGTAGAAATGGAAAATGGGCGTCTAAAAAATTAAAAGCAGAGTAAACTACAAGTTTGCTTTAGGATATCTCAACGCAAATAAAAAAAAATTGTTCGAGTAGCGCATCCAGTATATTTCCTGTGCACTGCACAGATATTTGGCAATTTTATTTCGAGTTATATAGACGGTGTTTCTAGAATTAACTCTCTACGGTTTATTGTAGTACTAACCACTAAACGATGCGCGCTTAAATTTCGCAGCTATCAGACTTGGTTGGAGTTGAGCAACTTTTATTGTTGAAAAATGGAAATAAAAGTGTTTTGTGTATTAACACAACAACAACATTACTTAATTATGAAAAGAGTTTGGCTGTATCTAGATGTGGAAGGAGAAAAAATTGCAATGGCCTGCGAATTGTTTCCTTATCCTTCGCATTCCCAATATCTGTGCCCCTTTGACTTTTTCTTCTACGTAGACCTCTGAAGAATAATCGAGTGATCGCTGGGACTGAGGCTCATTTTGAAGTTGAAGAGGCATTCTGCTATGAAAATGGTATCAAAAAGTTTTATGACTGCTCTGATCGCGTATTGCCCTAGAAGGCAACTATGCTCAACCACCTTGAACGTCATGCCTTTCAGGGAGGATATAAACTATCAAATCTCATTTAAATGTGGTAAATCTTTTGGGTCTCCAAAGAACGAAATTGAATATTTCTAACTAATATATGTTATACTAGAAACTAGAGAGTTTCTCGATAAGGATAGTAGGACTTTGACAGCATATAGCAGCCATCTTGTCAAATGTGACACAAGTTATATTTACTGTTAACATTTCATTCTACAATATTACATGCTTCGACAATGCCTTGGATTTGAACCTCATTATCATTGTCAGTTTCTTTTCGCCCAATATTCCCCGCCTTGCGTCCTTTCATGGCCTTTCTTCAGAGTCCAGAATTTGTGTCATTGATCGAATAATGAATAGGTAAGCTTCGACTTAACGGGATGAAAAAATGTGAAAAAATTTGAGAAAAAACCATTTCGCTTATTAGTATCGAACTGGGAATTTTAGAGGAAAGTTGGAGAAAAAGAGAATTTTATACAAGATAGGATGGGTCAAAATTAAAGTTATAAACCATGCTTTGAAATAACTACAATTTAAAATTAAGCCAAAAATGACCTTTTTCATCTTCATTTTGAGAATACTTTAACTGATCTGAGGACATTAATAATTTGGTTAAAAAACTTTATAGTATAATAACACAACACACCAAGTTTCGTTAAAATCCGTTAGATAGTTTTCGAATAATAATTTTGCATACCAAAGTTTTCAGAAAAATTGCTAATTTACAAACTGTTGCACAATAATAGTAAGTTTTTAATCATTTTACAAATATAAATAAATAAGGTGTTACATAATAGTATGTCACAACTTGAGGAGGTAAATCTACGTGCAATTGAAAGAAAAAAGTTTATAGAAACATAGGTCCGCAAAAGCTTCGTTACAGGGTGTTGAAATTTCTGGAAAAATTGTGTTTTTCTTCAAAACTCTTGCAGTTTTTGAGGTATACAGTCCAAATTTGAAATTCAAGTTTTTAAGAACCTCTATCATTATACGTCCTAGATTTTTGATGAAAATCACAAGGTATTTTCGTTTCCGAAGCTATGTCCCTTTTTGCCCTCTCAATTTTTTTTTGCAGTACGCCACTAATCAGCGTAATTTTCGTCAGTTTCGTTCAATTTAGAAACTTTTTTGATACTTGTAATTTTTTCGTATCTCCAACCGATGAGATTCTTCAATCAAATGGGGGTTTTCCTCAGCCCAATAATGATTATTGTGAAAATTTGTGATAGTAGTTCTCGAAAAGTTAGCTTCGTCATCGGCAGAAATTCAGTCTTGAAGGAAAATCTGAAGGAAGTAGAGTTTGGACGCGTTGAATATGAAACGGGTACAATAAACAGTCGTGGAGAATCCTCCAAACTAGAACATGTGAAATATTCAACTGATTTCCAATTCTTATTGGACTCACATGAGCATTCACATCAATACAATTCAAAACTGCTTCCTCAATATCTTGAGTTCTCATAGTTTGAGTACCAGTTTCCTTCAACCTTCTGTGGATATTTGAAAATGTTCGCCTGTCTGGTGTTACTCGATAGTAAAATTAGCGATTTTTTCTTACAGTAATAACTTCGAAAGTCTCAAAACCTATCGTTAATTTAAAAAACAATTCGAGCAGACATTGTTTCAACTTTGGCAACTGCCGAAATAAATAAATAAACTAACAAAATCAAAGCCTACTAGTCATTTTTTTAATTAGAACTGCTTTCAATTCAGCGAATGCATACTATCCTTTAATGATTTTTTGCTCGAGAACGGTTGGAGATGCGAAAAAATTACAGGTGTCAAAAAAGTTTCTAAATTGAACGAAAATAACGAAAATTGATTGTACGCTGATCAGTGGCGTACTGCAAAAGAGTTTGAAAGGGCAAAAGAAAACATGGCTCCGGTAAAGGAAACACCTTGTAGATTCTAGTTAAAATTTAGGACGTGTAATGATGAAGGCTGTAAAAAATAGCTTTCAATCCAAATTTGGGTTGAACACCTCAAAAACTGTAGGATTTTTGAAGAAAAAAACAATTTTTCCAGAAATTTCAACACTCTGTAGGTCCGTAACAAAGCTTTTGGGGACCTATGTTGATATGAACTTTTTTCCTTAGAATTGCACGTACATTTACCCCCTTAGGTTGTGACATACTATAATGTAACTCCCTGTATAATCTAAAAGTCCATCCATTTTTTCAAGTGGTTTCTGAAAAATTAAAATCGGTCGATTAGAAACGCCACAACAATTTAAAGTTATGTGCGTTTTTGTTTGGTATAGACTAAAACAATTTCTCTACGCAATTGCATTGAATTTAATTTTTATAATTCACAGTTTTGAAGTATTTGGGGAGGCGCTTCTTGAAATAAAAATTTGTAATCTCTCGATTCGTTTTCGACTCATAAGCCTTCTAACCTAACGGCATTTACCCGTTTATTATAAACAATAAGTTGGTTTTTTTATCCAATTTTGATATCCATGCGATATCGGCAAGTTAGGAATTGGAAAAATTCGAAGCAATCATCGCCTACTCTTATGAAAAATTGCTTGAAAACATGAAAGGATACTTAGCTTCAAGCCTCTTTTTTTCTGTTTTCAAGCAATTTTTTATTCAAAATACGTATGCAAAACAAAAAAGCATCAGATCGGCGTCTAATAAACCAGTCTTGACCTTTTTTTTTTCGAAAACGAAAAATTCCAGTTAAAATATTATCACAGAACAACATTCGTGGGTATGACACGAAATTCCACATTCACATCTTGATTTGGCTGCCGAAAATTGATTATTTAATATTCCGTTATCGCATGTGGGCTGAAGAAGCCCGAATGGAATTCAAATTGTGCGTGAGTAATAATACAAGTATTCAGTAATTCCACTTTACTCTCTTCATTTTTCACTACTGACAAGCGATTAAAGCTGAAATACGAATATTAATAATCGTCAATGAGATAAAACAATCTTCGACAAGGTAATTATTAATTTCTTTATTCGGAAATAAAGAGGAATATAAAGAAAAGTTCCAACCTATTGAAATAAATATTGATAAAGGTTATCTAAAACAAAGACTAGCTTTTTTCTTGTACGAGTTCACGAGTGAAGTCATTCTGGTTCCAAAAGTGGGCTAGAAAAGAATGTACCAGCAGTGCGTTGTGATGATGTATTGATGTGTAAGTAGTCTTACTTCTAATCCTCATATTACCAATCTAAATTATGTAGATTCGAAAGAGTCTTTCACTAACACGACAACAATTAGAATGTATATCGTTCTTCAGTGGACGATAAGACTGATGTGTTCCAGTAGTTGCTTCAACCTTTTTTTTTGGAATTTTGAATAATGCTTTTAAGAATTCAATATTAAATGAATGAAAAGCTGATATGGAAAAAGAATATGCACAATACTATGATATTAAGCTTTGTTAGTGAAGGGATCTGATGTAATCGTAAAAAAAAGATCTCATGTCTATATTTAACGGTAAAAGAAACGCAGGTGTCTTCGGTTTCCTCTTATCGTAAAGATTCCAGATGAACGGAAGGAATGATGAACTCTCAAAAATAGAGATATGATAGATTGGGTCTACAATATATTAACATTTCATGAAAATCCGATTCATGAACAATATTGTTCATATATGAAATTTATCCATTCAATCTTCTGTATTGCGATTGTTTTAGTCTCTGTCCAATTTTTACCCTGTTGTCCCAATATTTCCGCTATTACTCCATCCCACGTTTGTCGTGGTCTACATCTTTTCATCTTTTCGTTAGTCTTTGTCTCTCATATACGTTTGACTTGCTGTGTATTATCCATTCTCTGAAGATGTCGCCACCAGCTGAGCTGCCTTTTCTCTATAAATTTCAAAGTTGATTCAATTCCCAACTCCTTTCGTATGTCAATGTTCTTTAGCTTATCTCTTTTTGTGACTCCCCTTACCCTCCTAAGATATTTCATTTCGACAGCTTGAATTTTATTTTTTTGGTTTTTATCTTGAACCCATGACTCTCATCCAAATGTCAGTATTGGCCTACTGATAGAAATGAATAATTTCATTTTTATGGCTCCTGATACTTCTTTCTTATTTATGAAATTGTTGCTTATAGCCTTCATGGCCTTTTCGGTCCTATCATTGATTTCAGCATCTTGCTTTCCTGATTCTTCGAGTTCAACTCCTAAGTACTTATATTTTTCCACTTGTTCTATTTTTGTCCCCTCTATCTGTATATTTATGTCTTCCTTTTCTGTTCCAATCACCATTACCTTAGTTTTTTCTCAGTTCATTTTCATACCACTCTTCTCTATTTCTCTGTTGCATATATTCAAGTTTTTCTGAAGATCTTTCTCATTGCTGGCCATTATCATTATATCATCCGCGTATGCCCCTTCTGATACTGATACTGTTTAAGTCCTTCCGTTGTCTTGAAATACTCCGATCTCCTGTTTCCGCTTATAATGCAATTTCCATTACTTTCATATATATTTATTATCAGTCTCATAAATTTTGCTTTGACTTCTCTTCTACGTAGTATTTCCCATAATCTTCGTCGAGGCACCCTATCAAAATCTTTTTCCAAGTCCATGAACGCTAGGTATATTTTCTTCTTCATCCTGTTAGATTTTTCCATCAATATCATTATGCTGATCTTGAAGACTTCTTCCTTTTCGAAATCCACTTTGTGTCTCTCTCAATGTTCTTTCAATAATTGGCCTCAGCTTCATATCTATTATCTATTCATATATTTTCAAAGCCGTGCTTTATATCTATTATTTGTTCATATATTTTCATAGCCGCGCATAATAACGTAGTAACACAGGGTGAAAATCGAATTGAAAATTTTTTTTCAATAATAGTCTGCTGCCATGTTTTGAAACTCTTGAAGAATTAATTAACTGGAATTCTGTTAATTGAGTTATTGCATATATTAGCCTAATTTCCAATGACGGTTTCAAATCAGTGGTTAAAACTTCTGTATCAGCTCTAGTTTAGAAAGTATGTAACATGGCCAATTTTACAATAAAACACAACTTCTGTGAAATTGATCATATTCTATTAAATTCTTAAATAGAGAAACTTTCTTTTGTGTATGATTTTCTTGCAGATGTAGTCAGTGAGCTGGTCTAAATACTCCAATAATAGTCAGCCATCATGTGCGTTTCAGTAGCTTTCATAGCGTCCCTGCATAGTCCGAAGGTCCTGGTGGAATCGCTCGCCCTGTTTTTGACTTAGGCACCCTAGATTAGCAGGAAATAGTCTAGATGGTTCTGAAGAAAGTGTAACTTCATGCTCATATTACATCCGAGCATTTGAAAATGACTCAATAGTTGTTCAACGTATTAAGAATAGTCAGAACTTTTCTTTTTCCCAAAGAATTCTGAACAAGCCAAACAAACTCAATTCATGCAGTTTCATCAAGCTCCTTCATAGTCTCCGTTCAACTTGTGTCTTATTGACGATCTCATCTACGGCCCATTTTCGTCTTTTCTGCGCTTAGTTTTGAGAACTTTAGGGACAAGCAAAGGAAACAGTTTCTATTTGAATTTTAGGTGCATCGGAGTCGATATTATGAAATTTCTTGATACTGAATGTGGATTTATCACGTTTTGTTATCCCAAGCAGAGCATTCCTATGTATGTGTCGATTTTTAGCTCTACTATTCCAGAAGTGGATAAAACACAGATACTTTGTGTAACCACTTTGTTGGCCCAAAAGAAAGTTAACCATTTTTAAATCAACACATATCAGCAAAAATTAAATTGACGAGGCTTTTACGTGATAGAAAGCCATTTTCACAAATACAAGTAAACGATGATTTCTTCTAAAATATATTATTGAATGTTCGACGCGTTTCGATACACAGTATCTTCGTCATGAGCGAATGAATACAAATATATCTTACTTACAAATTTTTATATATACTAAAGAGGCAATCCACTCAGAGCTATCTGTACTTGAACTAATGTTTAGAAAATAAATTTAATTAGGATGAGTTATTTATGTTTATTATTATAAACGCAGTTTCATCAATGGGAAAAACCGATTCAAATTATTCAAATCATTTTAGGAAAATGCTCACTCTTTCAATTCAGAATTTGAAATCCTACATTCTGAGAATAGAGGTATAAAATTCAATCTTCTGGAAGTACTTGAAATTAACAGATTTAGGTATTCACCGGACATTTTTAATGAATAAGTAGACATAAATAACTCACCCTTATTAAATTTATTTCCTAAACATTCGTTCAAGTACGGATAGCTCTGAGTGAATTGCCTCTTTAGTATATATAAAATTGTTAGTAAGATATATTTGTAGTATTAATTCGATACTGTGTATCGAAACGCGTCGAGCATTTAATAATATATTTTAGTAAAAATCATCGTTTACTTGTATTTGTACATATGAGCAAGTTGTTTTCTGTATACTTAATTCTGTCCAAAACCAATGCAATAAATAGGTATTCTTCTTTTATTTTAGCTGAATGTGCAATCAGCAAAGACCTTAATTTATTCCAGTGGTGTAAGAAAAACACATTTCAGACTCCGTTTTGACGAATCTATGAACAAAAGTCATTCATTACAAAACTTAATTTCGCAACATTATCTTCTGCATTCAAATATTTTGGGAAATTCTCTTCTCTAGTGCAGTAGTAAGAAACTTTAGTTTCTTTTGTTGCTAAGTTCCTTTCTCCCTCTATGACAGTACCAGATCTCTGATTAAGTCGTTCAAATTATCATAATTGAATAATTTTGGCGATTTCAGGTCTTATTCAAAGTCACTATCGCTACTATAAGTTTTCGTCTCAATGTAAATCAACTCTACTGTGAAACATAATCTTGAGGTACAGAGGAAGTTCTAGGGCTCAAAATTCGTCTTTTTGTCGATTATATTGCAGGATATTCCAGATTTTTTCGGTTAATGCCAGTGATGTTCCCCAAACAAAAATAGCAATTATCATGGTGGTTGACGTTTTTCAGATCATAGCAGTTTCGTATAAGAATGTTTTTCTTTCATTATTTGTCCATAAGCTTAAAAACTCGAAGCACGCTTCACCAACATTTTGAGGAACCCAAGGCTTATCACGCATTTCCAGGTGATGCTCAAAATAATAGTTGTGAGCCTCACTTGGGAACTCTGTCACATTTAAACATTCACACAAACTCTTCTTGACGATCCATATCAAATTATAGCTAGTTGAATTGAAACTTTTCTTTAATCATTTGCAAATTATTACGGTAATTACTTGTTATTTCAATGAAAACTATAACTCGTAAACAAGTGACATAAGTCATTCATCAGAGGAAAACTGCAATTTTGTTGTTCGGTGTAGTGTGGTTATAATTGTTAAAGCTAGACTTCTTGAAGCGGATTGTGCAACAAATGAAACATATCAGTTTTTATTCTTTTCCTTGATGTTCCCTTCAAATCATCACTCATGTTAACAATATTTGTAAATAACAAATAGAAACGCTCTGGAAGAAGAGCAAGACTTTGCTTCAACCAGTTTTGGTGTCGAGCAACTTAGCATTCGTTTAGAAATGCTGACTCAATTAAATGTTCTAATTGGCAGTTGCACTAAATGAACGAATTAATTAATCTACGAACTGAATTGAAATTGTAAAGGCGTGAATGTAAACTTTTCCTCATTACTTATCTCATTCAATTCCCGGTAGGTTGATGCAGACATCTCTAAACGAATATTCCCAAAACAGTCACTTTTTCTATCAATTGTTATTCGCAGTTTTTTCCATATTGGTAAGGCAAGCACGTTTATTTCGGTCGATTCATTTCGTACGGATCACTTCGAATGATTTAAAACTCATACGGTTCACTTCGGATTGTTTACGTTGCATAGATCCTTTCGGACGATTTGCTTCATATAGTTGCTACATTACCCACAAAAAATCAGGAAGATAATTTATCGACTTGGCAAATATATCCAAATTAAATGATATTTCAGTTACGTGGGATATCCGATAATTTTTGTAGATGAAGCTGGAATGAAGTTATATATTTAACTTTATGATTATATTTATATATTATAAAACCTCATAAGCCTTCATTCAGTTGTGTTTTTTGCTAGTATATGATTTAATTTGACAAGAGCTGTGTTACCAAATTATTGACAAATGTAGTGTTTCACATCTGAATCCTGTTTACAATCAACATCTGTATTACTAGTTAGAAACCAGAAACATGTGTTTCAGAAAAATTATCGCAGAACTGTTTATTATTTCACAAATTATCGGATAGATTTTTCTCGCTGGTTGTCTGGTTTTCAAGATCATAGATACATTTTACATTTTCGTATGCCGAAATGAAGCCAGAATTCTCTTTGTATAAGAATTTAAAACAGCTGTTATGGATTCTTTATTTCATATCAGTCATAATGATATAACTATTTCATCAGGAAGTTTTGAACTTTCCAGTTGTTACTCATATCGTTGATATGCTGGAGTGTAAAAATACTACTATCTTTTCATTGTGACGATTATCAAACGCATGTGAATATGAAAACAAAATAATAACTATAACGCATATACTGATACGAAGAATTTATTATTATGAAGTTACAAATCCTTTCTGTTTTTATTTAGTGATTCACAGTATTCGAATATCTTGAAATCAATCCACAAATATATATTCTAGGATACCAACAAAACATGCTTATGTTATAAAATTCACTTCGAATGAAACAATGTGTTTGAAATATCTTTCAATCTCTCAGATCAACGGAAACGAGCTTAAATATCTAATTTAAGGATCGATATCCTCTTTACAGTTAATCGCGTTTGTTTGTAGTATTCATTCTTTATATTTATTGAAATAACGACAGAGCCTTCATCGATACTCAGGATGAATATGATATATGAATGAATCAAATAAAAACACATTTACATATTCTACAGTTTTCATTAGGGATGTACAAAAATATACCCATACTTATGCAGTTATTTGATATATGATGTTATTATGATTTTTATGGTGCAAATTTGCAACAACTCTCTTTCCTGCAGGCAATGGTAATAGCTTCGGTGTGGGAATCTATTGTTGTGACATAATCAAATCGGTATCTTAAGAAATATTCTCTTCATCTGTTCCCATTAGGTACTCAGAAGGTGCAACAGCATATAATATGTCGAGTGTATCGTTAATCACGGTATAATTTTGTTTCCAAATTTCGTGAAGCTAGCTAAAGGTAAATCTTCACCATCTTCATTGTTTCGTCATAAAATATTATGCCAACACTTTACTATCGTTGCCGTTTCCATTCGTTCCCAAACCGTATGCAAATGTAGAGGAGCATCTTTCAATTTTATTGTCTCTAGTGCTAGTCTATTATTTTTGGATACAACAGAGCTTAGCAAGCTCTTTTTTTCATTCTGGTTCTATATTGATAACATTTAACCTTCAGTGAAACATACTAGCCCTTCTTTTTTCATTCTCTAAACCTAATCGAACAGTTATTGTGTAAAAAGGCCGTTCACCCATTGTTTCTACACATCAATCGTTTGAACACACATACTGTCGAACATGCCTTCAATTCAGTAAGTGATCATCCGTTCTCTGAAGGAAGTAAAGCAAAACAAACAACTCGCCAACGAACTAATTTATTTTCTCTAATTTCCGGAAGTGCTTCCCGAATCGAATACGGGTCTTCCGCCCCCATATCGATTCACAGATATTTATGGGATTTTAAATACGTAAGATAAGCGAATGTTTTCGATTTCGGAAATTTCAGTTTCTTTTCTGTTATTTATTTCATGGACGATATCGAAGATACATCACAAAAACCAAGACGAGGATTCGGAAGATGAAAATTGAACTTTCAATTGGACAGGAACGGTAGTAAAAAAAATGTTTTTCACTTGTTCTTTACCAGATTCATCCAACAACCCTGAATTTCTGGGTATATATATATATATATAATAAACAAGAAATCGAAAAAATATATAGATTAAAAATAGAGTATACAAAACATAAAAATTGTTTTTTGAATTAACTAGTTTAATAAAGGGCTGGTACTTTGGCTCATCCTGAAATTCATAATCGTCTAGACTCTGAAGGGTTCAGACAATTCTTAATAATGAAGCGATATGTGAAGACAGAGGCAGTTTATATTAGGTAGTTGGTTAATAATATCGACCTGTGTATCGCTCCATCTTCCAAATCCAAATCCAAGTAACTAAGGGATAATTAGAAATTTAACTCAACTATACCCACCTAACTGAGCTTTTAAACTTGTCAAATGAAAATATTTGTTATATTTATTCCTTCCTTTCTATTAGAGATTTTCGTACATTGTACAGGGTGGACAGATAGTAAAGTCTTAGCTATGTGAAATATTGTGAATAGAGGAAAATGACTCCGTCACCGCGTTCCTTCTCTCGATCTCAATTGCTCTTGAAGTTATCTAAAAAAGGGTTTGACATTCTACAGCCACTTTTTCACCTAGAATCGAACTATTTGTGGGAATTTTTTTATTTGTCGCATGGTTTTTAAGTTATAATGTTAACTTGCGTTTTTTGAATGTAAACCATATGAAACTTTGATTTTGTTGAATAGAGTTTTTTTTATTTTTCAAAAGTATGCACCCCATATGTTAATTCAGTATGTTTTTTGGTGAAAAGCCGAAAGTTGTATAACTTTTCCTAATTTCATCTGATAACTCTATGTCCTTTCACAGAATTCACACGAAATTATTCTAGCTTGAGTATATTCTGTGCATTCATCAACTCATAATTGTTAGAAAATTAATCATTGCTTAGAAAATGCAGATGAAGAGACATTTCATTTATGATTATAGGCTTTTTTAAATTTTGAAATTCACATTTTCAAATCTCAGTGACGACAATATCGCGAACATGTGGTGAAAATTCAACAGTTCTTATCATACTATCCAGTTTTTTTCCAATAAAAAACTTCATTCTTTTCAAGTAGTCCAAGATCCATGGTTAAAAACAATCAATAATGTGAAATACCGAATGATTCCATATAAATTTGGTTGTGTGTGTTTCATTCAGTGATGCTCGTGGAGAAAAGTAATACAATTTTCCGTTCTTCATGAAAACACATCCTAGATTACCAAATTGAGTCACAAATTATGTATTTTTGGAAAGCAAAAAAATTCTATTCAACGAAATCGAAATCGCCTATGGTTCATATATAAAAGAATGCCAGATCGTATTATAACTCAAGTGGTTGCGGAATGTGAACTCAATTTTTACATAATTCCGAAAATAAACGAGATATTGGCACTTATTCTAAAACCTTTTAAAATGTGCTAACTGCTTACTTAAAAACGAAAAAAGATAAGTTGAATGTGTTTTCGGTAATAAAATCTCAATAAGAACACGAGGCAGAAGGGGTCATTTTTCAAAATTCACAATATTTCACATAGTTGCAATTTTGAAAGGTCGAAATTTGTCCACCCTGTACTTCATTTTTAACTCACTTTTGTATCTTTCTGAAACCGAAATTAAAAATGCATGAACTTTCATTACTTTCTACTACTTTCAAACACTGTTATAGCAAAAATAGAGCAGACTGATGGAAAAATAGCCTGACAGCAGATGTTTTCTAATACTTATTTTGACTATCACGAGATTTCCGATTCTTCCAGTACTCTTTCAAACTGTATCGCCACACGTCATTCAAGTTTTCTCTTGTCTTATCTTCGATTATATTTCATTTGGAGCATGACCTTCCCAACAACTTCCTGGTAGATCAAAACATTCAACGTAAAGGTGGTATCAGTTCATTCTATTCGGATTGGCGTGCATTGTACTTTCCTTCGAAACCGATTACTGAAATCGTACATAAGCTTTCATTCAAATTTGGGTCAGTCCGAACCTCTGGGTACGATACTCTCTCGGATACACGTGTCGAACGGAACGTATTCATTTGGCTTGCAGCTAAATGTGTATTTCATCGATATTTGTTTCTATTACAAATCAAATCTTATATTCTTAGAATCGTACGGAATTCTTCATCATGAAAATAATTATAACTGTAGTGGATATGAAAGTCTCGCTAATCAGATATTTACTAAATAATGACACAGTTGAAAGAAAAAAAACAGTAAGCTTAAGTTTTATAGAATAAAACGAATAAAAATATTTTAAAGTACAGTGCGCCAAGAAATTGAGGCACAAAATCAAAAACTCAAATTTATTTAGAAGTTTAAATATGTTGAAGAATTATGTTTTTCCGAGACCAGCACTGAACTCAATAATTCTGAAATCAATTTCGATGATAAAATTTATACATTATCACTCTAGAGTTTGAATATTCATTCTATATTATTCTATTTGCATTAAATAATTACACAAATCAAATTACCGATACGTGGAGCTTCAACCGCTGCAAAATAGGCCTAGAAGAAGTCGTAGGAAGTTCACTTCTGAAGAACAAGACCGCTTTTTGTGCCAAATTGCAAGATGAGACCCTAGTGCGTCGCCCTCCATACTCCAAAGGCAATTTCTGGATGCAACAGGCATCAGTGTATCATGTCAAAGACTCCGTTCAAGGGGTTCATACAGCAGAAGGACCTTAAGAGTTACAGAGCTAACCAGACAACAAAAAATTCTTCTTCTCCTTCCAACTTTATTTTAGGCGAAAACCGGAGACAACCGAAATGAAGGTGCTTCGCAGGATAGCCGGGAAAACACTGCTCAACAGAGAGAGGAGTGAGAATATTAGAAACATGTGCAAGGTGGACAACATTAACAACTGGGTATTGAGCAGAAAACAGGAGTGGAATGACCATATAAACAGAATGGATGACAGAAGAATAGTGAAAATCGCCCGTGATAGATCTCCACTGGGGCACAGAAGCGTGGGACGACCACGAAAAAGGTGGAGTGACAACTTGATAACAAAAAATTAACAGAATTAATCGGTGTATCAAGCGCCAGAATTGGAATATTGAGAATTGCAATTTCGGATGAGACCAGAATTGGTGTTCGATCAGATGACCGTCGGATTCGGGTTCCAGCTGTCGTGTTAATATTAGTGGTAATTAGAGAGAAGTTTTGTAATTTCCTCACATTTTTGCGAGGTGTGTATATTTAGATTCTTTTCATGTACGTTTTCTTGAACAAATCTAGAAATATATTGTATTTCACTTTGTCAAGGAGTTCAAAACAACAATCATCGATTAATTAAAAGCATAAGCAATTGTAAAATGCGAAATTTTTCAATTAACCCTTTCAACATAACGAACACACTAACTAGGTAGTTAATTGATCAACAATTGTTCTTAAGGCCCTGCCTCGCCCTATTTAATGAAATTAAACTGTTTTCAATTATATATAATCTTCCATACTTGACAGAAGAGTTTATCATTTCATTATCTCTGTTTTTTTCTCAATTCTAAACGAGAATATATGTATGATATGTAATGGTATCATATCTGATATCTCCATCTATTTCCATGCGTTATAGTTTGTGGAAAAGTAAAGACATTTCAGCACGAGAGTATCGATTTCATTCATGGAAATTAATTAATAATTATTAAACTGTTCGTCATGGATATTGAAACCTGGGTATTGCGCATTGTGCCCCATTTCCTAACTACATCCCGTGCTAATGATTACAATGTAGTATATAATAGAGCGCAGGAGGATCTTCGAAAGATCACTCACTTTCAGCATTTTCGCACCCAGTGGGTTACGCCTAAAGCTGATCGTGCCGGTACATAGTGACCAAATGAATTGGTGTTTCGACCCCTATTTCACACCACGTGCACTTAGGATTATCCTGCAATCCTCTCCTACACCGGGCTACTTCATCAGAGGCTATTTTGGCGCGAGTTTCTGGATATGCATAAAGATAAAACTCTCCAGTCTTCAAGTTGTGAATGTTAAATGAATTCCTAGATAACTGTCTGTTGTAAAAGACATCATTTGTAGTTATCATCATCATATTACTTTGTTTCTTGGCTGACCTTTTCCTATCATTAAAGGCACGAGCTTTGGTTAAATGAAGTTTCTCAAAAACTAATAACTATTTCAATACATCAATCTCTTTCCCTTCGTCAAGTACCTTAGCCTTGGCTAAGTTACTTAAGTACTGCATGTATGCATTCTCGGATAACCAAAGGCAATGTTAAATTGCGTATTAAAAACATGCCTGTATGATTCATAAGATATTATTTTGAGCTTTTCATGCTGGTTGTCTTTTAAAAACGTGTTATACATGCTGATTGTCTTTAAAAACACTTTTGATATCTTTGCTCGATAAGTTAAAGCATTATGGAGTCAGAGGCGTGGTACATAAGTGGTTCGGGTCATATTTGAAGAATCGTAAATTCTGGGTTGAAATCGAAACGTGCGTAGCAAATACACTAACCAGAGTCAAGTCCCCAGTTTACGATCTGAAGTGTGGCGTACCACAGGGCTCAATTTTGGGCCCCCATTCTCTTCCTCGTATATATCAACGACATCATAGTAAATTTTCCAGAGGCATTCTTCGCCCTATTTGCGGATAACACTAGTTATATTCAGAAAAATAACCTTCTTGGTAATCTATCCCAACAATCTAATGACCTTATTTCAAGTATGTTTGACTGAACTAGTCTTAAATATGCAAAAGACCCACAAGTCAGCTCTTCGAAAGATATTTCAGAGATAGAATTCGGGTTTCCTGTAGCAACGAGTGTAAGATTTCTGGGCATTATTATCGATCAAAACTTGAATTGGAAGACTCACCTTTCTGTCCTAAATAAAAAATTGGGCAGTGCAGCATTTTCCATACTTATCATCAGACAGAACGTTAACTTTGAAGCTGCCTACTCCCAGAGTATTTTGCAATATGGTGTAGAATTTTGGGGTGACTCCACCGATGCTAAAGATACTTTTATAATTCAGAAGCGAGCAATAAGAAATCTATTCAATCTAACAAGGTATGACTCTTGTAGAGAATACTTCGAAAAAGCAAAAATATTCATTTTGACTAATCTTTATATTTACAAATTGGCTCTGATCTCATTCAGGAACAAACATAAACTCATTTCCTCTGCGTCAACACATGCTTATAACACCCGGCATAATAATTATATTTTGCCAGATTATAGACTGAACGTGAACATAAAAGGACCTCTTTATGCAGGCATAAAAGTTTTGAATCATCTGCCGAAATGCTTACAGTCAGTTAACTCCTTACTTGTGTTCAAAAGACAGTTCAAGACTTTTCTCGTTAAAAATGTGTTCCATTCCCTTGTGGAATTTTCACAAAAAATTTTGATGATTATTTTGAGAATAGGTTCAAATAAAATATCAAAAATATGTTAATTTCAATTTTTGTATGTGTGTGTGTATTTTGATGTCAAAATTGTGTTGCTGCTACATCTCGAACATTATTATTAAAATTCAATTTAATTTGTAAATGGAAATTTTTCTTCATGCTTCTTTTGGGCTTTGATGACTAGTATTTTTTGTGAAAAGCATAATAATATTCCATTCTTACTATATGTTCAACTCTTCTTATTGTGGAAATAAAATTATTATTATACTATAATGACTCAGTCTTCCATTGAAAGAATTAATATGATTAAATACTCTCTCTCAGATGACATTTTTTTGTAGTTTCCATTCCTCCCTATTTGATCAATAGGGGGTTTTCCTGATCTTTTCAATTCTCTTGGAGATATTCAACCTTTCCTTTCGTAATTCCATGTAGTGAAATGAATGTTTTGAAACATACAGATACATCTTGCAAGATTTCTTCGTTTTTAACTCTCACTTTATAACTGTATGCAACAGTACGCAAACTTTCTTCACCATCGTCTAGTTTTCGGCTTCTTCTTCGTTTAATTTCATACACGTTTATAAGCCCAGACAAATATAAGCTTTGATCATTTACCCTACTCATCGAAGTGAAATATTGAATAATATTTCTACGAGTATCTTCATTCAAATTATCGTAACAGCTGAACCTAGAACAGTTGCACAACACTCCTTCATGAGTGGAAAGCCGCAAATTTTCATGACATCTTCAGTTCTACCAGTCGTCTATCTTTTTATTGTTGATCTATTATTGAGACTATTAGAGTCCGAAAGCTTAATTTAATTTTCATAAAAATTTAAATTGAATGAAAAAAAAACCGGGATGAATTCTAACCTAAAAATGTCAACTATCAAATTTTGGACAACCCTTCTTTGACAGTATGTCATGATCATTCCCTGTTCTTTTCATTTGAGCCATAGAAACTTAGTTTCAGCGACATCTATTGAGATTATGAAAAATTTAGTTAGTGTTAATCAATCTACTATAGACAAAGATGTGTTATCAGTACAAATCGAAAAAAAGTGACATTCCCTGTTCTCTGCATGTACTCTTTATATGTTTTAACGAGATATCACTATTTTTCAGCATTTTTAATTTGTCGACTAGACTAGTACCTTTCAAGATAAGAATTCACAGAGAAATTATATTCCGCCCAAAGTTCGCTCGCCCAGATATTCATACGATAATAAAGGATGTACTCGACAGCAAAACCTCGATTAGTAGATACAGCTTAATGGCACAAAGGCAATGCACATTCTAAAAGGCAAAAACTGCATGTAATGAGGATAATACCAAAAAGGGGGACGGTTATATCCTAAACGAGGTAGCCGAACCGTGAATACAATTCGAATGATTCGAAGCTCCGCATCGTTTATATTTGGAGTAAAGGATCATTTTTCAGTCTGTTAGATCCATAAAGCGGGTTCAATGCTCCCGAAATTCAGCTAGTTTCAGGTGTTACTGTCAGTCCGGGAGAACTAACCAATTTTGGCACATTTCAACGTCACGGAGGCTCCCGCTGAAGTGATTGACGTATTTGCGAACGAGTTTTCAACAATGTTTGCATTGAATTTGTATAATAAAATAGGGAATGCTGTTATTCACATGAATTACGTTGTATACTGTAATTTAGTCATGATATAAAAGTTATCATTACTGGGTTCTCATCCAAATTTGATAGTAAACCGAATTCGATGTTTTAGTAGCAGTTCTGTAGTAGTAGTAGTAGATACAGGAAAATGATCGCCCCCTCTCCCTATCTTTATTTTCGAGGAAAACACATTGGTGAAAACTGATTGCAGCTATCTTCTTTATTCTTCTAGTTATTCCGGAATTCTGTATATATATTTTCACATTCTATAAGCGTATTCGAAAAATTTTTTTGCCGATTGGTGTCTGGGTTATGAAGCAAAGTTGTATATTTTCTAATACGAACAACAGATAATTTTCGTTTCAATAGAGGGGATTTTTCTCAATTCCTTCAACATCAGCTTGATTCATTAAAAAATGGAAAATTCATATATTTACAATTCTTTGGTAAAAAAGGTTTGATGAGAATAAGCAATTAAACTTGTATTATACTTTCGCAAGAGATTTATTTAAAATCTGGATTGCAATTTCGGTCTGTCGACCATCTTCAGCTGACAAGTACTGAACTAAAGTTGATAATATACACATATATAAACAGATAGATACAAAATTAATAAGGGTGCAAACAAGAGGTTATGAACTAATTATGATAAAAGCAGGTATCATTCAAAGATATCAAATAGGGACGAATAAGCCTGGCAATACTGGTTGTTCAGAAGATTATCTTTATGGGGAGCTTGTTGGGGTTTGTAAATTTCGATGGACTCTAAGAAATCCAAATTTATTCTTTGAAATTGATGTACGGGTGGAAAATGATAGCCTTTTTCAATACAATCTGAAGCGAAAATAGATTCATCGGTTCTCTGGTTATTATAATCTGACTGATGCTCTTTGTTTATAGTTGAAAATAAACGACCAGTCTGACCTATATAGACGCCTTCACAATCCATACAAGACAACTTGTAAATTCCAGTATTGCCAAATCTATCAGTTTTATCTGTACCATTGAAAAGTTTTTGCGAGTGTTTGATGTGGGTTTTGAAAGTTACTTTTGTGATAATATAATACATAGTTTAATTATCATCATGAGTAACTATCACATAGTAACGACATAATCAATTAACTATTAAGTTTGTCTATGTGCCTCAAAGATGCCATTTATTCATTTCTGTGTTAAAAACAATAGAGTTAAAGATTTTGCTCCTTTTATGACACTATTTTAACTATTCGATCTAATTCGATTAATTCAATTTTTGTTGTGATTGTAATATTCAATCAAACTAGTCTTTCGAATAAATTTGATGAAAAATGATGAAATCCACTTCAGCTGCATCGTTTATTAACTTATATACTTGTATGTGACGTCACCTTCGTCATATATTTAGTGACATTAAAGAAACAGAGTTGTCAGCGCAGTTCTAGAAATTTAGGTTTAAATATTGATTCACAAGTTCACAAGGTTTTCGTAATCTAATTCAACAAGTTTGCTCAAGTTCAACATAGGATTTGTTTACCTGTTTTGAATTTTTTCGAAACTCTCGAAGATTCAACTGAAGAAAACAATCATTATCACAGATACTTCATGTAGATTTTCTGCTGCAAATTCAATTTCGAGCCATTTTGAATTTTTTTCTCACATTCAAACGAATGAAAGGGCGTTCACCCTGAGCTTCAAAATCTGTATTTCAAGAAGAATTTTCGGTATAGGGAGCACCCGAACTACTCTGGAATTTACTGGGACTTCATCCCACAGGAAACATTCGCTTATTTAGAAAGTTTCGACGTATCTATTAGTAGCGAAAAATCGAAAACTTTCTGAAGGTAACCACGAACTTTTCATTCAGGTTGAATGTCCTGTGGTGTTGAGCCTGGATGTGAGCAATATGCCGGTTCGTAACGCTTTCATAGAATCACCATAGATGTTTGTTTTATATATTGAAAACTTGTAGACAGTATCGTTAAACTTTTTTGGTACACTGCACACATACTGTAATATGGAAACAGAATACATTAGAATAGAGCTTATGTTTTGATGGTAAATTGAATTCCGTATGCTTGTTTCACCTGTTTTAGATATTTGTTTTTGAATCAGATGTGAAATATCCGTATGAAAATAAATGATTCAGGAATTCTGAATATAACAAATTTATTAGAGAAATATACTCTAGGTGAAAGTGATAATTAAATAAGTTTGAAGGAAACAAATAATCAATTTCATTTGCTTCCTTTCTTTATTTCTGGATTTTTCCATGAATGAGGTTCGATTTCTTCATTTGCCTGAAATTCAAACGTAAAAAATTCATTTGTAGATATTAGTAATTTGAATGATTGCAATTTTTTTCCTAGAGTAAAAGAAGGTTATTTCTGTCATTAATAATGGTTTTCTTTGCGAAAACTAATGAATTTAGAATCAAGAAATTTGTGTTCAACATATCCATGATGCGAATATAACTGATCGATTGATCGATCGGTGGTCTATTTGTAAACTACTACAGAGTGTTTCATCTCAAACAATCCACGCTGTATATTTCTTATACTGTAGTGATTGGAAAACTTTGCCAAAACACGTTGATTTTGGCTGGGGGACATCTCTTGACGTATATTCCAGGCCCTTTGAGGGGATGCTTCAACGTTTCAAAATTGAACAGGACAAAGGGGTCGAGCGATACCTCATTTGGAAGATTCTTGAAAAAACGCATGACAAATGAATTTTTATTCAGAGAGCTTTGGAGGGGAGTTGACATCTGCATGCATTAACCAGTACTTACTTACTACTTACTCACCTTAAGTTTTAGTTGCGATGTCTTCTAAAAGCCCTTTCTACAAACCACATAAACCTTGAAAAATGTTTTTGTTTTATCTGAATTGATTTCAGATACTTTACAAGAAAATTCTCACAAACTTTGTTCGAATAAAAAATATATAATATTTGAATTGATGCATTGTAAATCAACCATTGAGTTACTTTACTGATATGATTGCAAGAACATGTTGAGCTAGTACACCTTTATAACCAAAGTCAAAATTGTGCCGCAGTGGCTTCGAATATATTAAACCAAAACCATCTTGACCTTTAATTTTGCCATAAGTACGTAATGGAAATGATATCAAAATTTATTGAAACGTTTTCAGTAATGGATAAAGAAAGGCTGCCCATCGGAATTGTAAATAATGAAGTAGTAGATGTGGCGGTAGTGGGACATGTCCTACTTACGCCAAACACGCAATCTATACGGAAAATTTTTGCAGCTTCCGGTGTTAGTCAATCTAACGAATTTCACGTAAATACAAGTTCCATCCGTACAGAATTAAATTAATTTATGAGTTAAGTGATGATGATTTGGATCGAAGGCAAGCGTTTCGCGTAATAATTGCCGAGATTCATTTTTTCAGTAATGGATAGGTTGATCGGTATAACTGTAGATTATGGACCAATACAAATCCTCATGTATTTCGATAAATCCACACTTAATATACGGAGAAGCTGAATGCTGAAAATGCGATTGTTTTATTGATAACTGAGAAACTCAAAAGCGATCCATTATTTCTTGTACAATTGCATTTTCAACAAGACGGCGCTCCTCCTCATTACGCCGCTACAGTTTGTCAATACCCCAATTTGCAATATCTCTATCGTTAGATTATAAGAAGAAGACCTGACCTGAACGCTCTAGACTGTTTCTTGTAGAAACATCTTGATTCCTAAATTTGTGGGATCAGCCTGATAATTTGGACGATCTACACCAGCGAAAAATAGATCAGAGTCGTCAAATTACTCCAAATATGCTAAAACATATTAGAGCTCGTTTTCAGTAAAGTTTGTATTAGGTACCAATTGCATTGTAAGTGAAGAACAATTTTAACATTTGATTTGAAATCATTGAATTTCATTCTTTTTATTGTGAACATGATGAAACATTCAAATTAAGATTGATGGATTGTAAAAGCTTTTATAAAGAATTATATGATTCCAAATTACAACCAAACGCACAGCAAAAGGAAGATGGAAAGAGAAAAATATGTAATGTCGGTTCTGAGGATATTCCCGAAATTACTGTTAATGAATTAAACTCAGCCCTGAATAATCGTAAAAATTCCAAGGCGGCTGGACCAGATGGCATAATTCCAGAAATGCTCAAATGTGGAAGTCCTCGCCTAAAACAAGAACTGGTAATATTGTTCAATAAATGCTTGGATCAAAGTCAAGTCCCCCAAGCATGGCTTGAGGCTGAAATAATTCTTCTCCACAAAAGAGGCGACATAAGAAACCTTGGTAATTATAGACCAATAAGCCTTTTATCCCAGCTATATAAATTATTCACCAAAATAATTACCAAAAGATTAACGGGAAAAATAGATATCCAGCAACCCCGTGAACAAGCTGGATTTAGATCTGGGTTCAGTACGCTGGATCATATTCATGCAATTAAACACCTAATAGAAAAGTGCAATGAGTATAATTTAGATCTTTATATAGCCTTTATAGACTACCAAAAGGCCTTTGACAGTATAGAAATTTGGGCAGTCCTTAATTCTCTTAAAGCATGTAGAGTGGACAGCAGATACACGAACCTGATAAAAAACATCTATTCTTCCGCCATAATGCATGTCCAGTTATGGAATAAAACCAACGATATTCCAATAAAACGAGGTGTTAGACAAGGAGATACAGTGTCACCGGGGCTATTTATTGCAGCTTTGAACGAAATCTTTAGAGAAATGGATTGGCATAAGAAAGGAATCAACATTGATGGCGAACTTCTACATCATCTACGCTTTGCCGACGATATTGTACTAATAAGTAGTAACGTCCAAGAATTACAAGATATGATCCTAGACTTGAACAACCATTCAAAAAATGTTGGCCTAGAAATGAACATCAGCAAGACGAAGATGATAATGACTAACACAAACAATAACCCCGTAATCCACGTAGAAGGTCAACAACTAGAGAATGTCGAAAACTACATATACCTGGGACAAAATCTAACTCCTAAAAAAGATAACATGACTGACGAGATTACACGAAGAGTGTCCCTTTCGTGGGTGGCATTTGGCAAATTAAAACATGTCCTGACATCAGACATACCCCACAACCTCAAGAAAAACCTCTACAACCAATGCATTCTTCCTGTGCTTACATATGGAGCCGAAACATGGTGTCTTACTAAAAAGTTGGCCCAAAAATTGACGAAAACCCAAAGAGCCCACGAGAGAATATAATTAAATATTAAACTATCAGATCGCATAAGAAATACTTGGATAAGAGAACAAACCAAGCTGACAGATGTCATGGAGAGGGCAGCTCAACTAAAGTGGTCATGGGCAGGTCACGTAGCTCGAAGAAATGATAAACGGTGGACCAAGAGGCTCATGGAATGGAAGCCAAGAGTGGGGCATAGGAGTATCGGCAAGCCAAACACAAGGTGGAGAGACGATATTAAAAAATCAGCGGGTCTTCTTTGGATGAGAGAAGCTATTATCAGAAAGAAATGGTTCAATATGGGAAAAGCCTACATCCAGCAGTGGATTGAAATAGGCAGATCGTGAGATCGTGGCTTGTAAAAAGGGCTTCCGATATTACAGCAAAACCTACTTTTCTTATCGTCCTAAACCTCAAGCTAAGTCAATTTACTGGTTATTGCACGCAAACAGTAACTACCCCCGAAAGGTTTCCCTTCAAAATAAAAACTGACTCGTCTTTTCTGTTCGCAATAAACTTGAAGATATTCGAAAGTGACTCGTTTGAGATAAAAATAATTTTTGGTGGAGAGAAAGATTCGTCGAAAACACTTTGATGAATGTAAAGCGGCTCTGAAGACCTTTCAAATGAGGTATCGCACGTGGCTTGTTGAAGCCTCAAATATACATCAAAAGATTAAACAAATTCATTCCACGTATTTCGATAAATTTTTCCAATAATTTCAGGATAATAAAAATGCAGGGTGGATCGTTTGAGATGGCACACCCTGTATAAAGTTAGTCTAAGTCCACAAAATCAATAAGTATTATTTGGAAGTGTTCTATTATTGTTATTTTAATGATCTCAATGGTAGGAATTAGCGAAATGGAATTGTCATTTTTTTTAAGTCTAGGGCTGAAATTTTCATTTTAATACCGTGATAGATTACACAATTACAAGCTTTACAAATATATTTTACTGTGAGGAACAACATTTTTTTCAATAGAATCTGTTTAAACAGGTAATAGGTAACTAATAGTATAAAAATTTCTTTATTATATTAATAGAAATTGATTATCAAAATAATATTATCGATTTGGTCAGACATAAAATTCAGTGGAACGCCAAGCAATATTTTTATGAAATACAAGTCGATTTTCACGTTTAATCTTTTTTGCATGTAATTCTTATTTTCCTTAGATAATGAATTGTGCGAAAACAACCTTTTTTCGAATATCAAGATTTGTCATATCAACTTGTACCCGTTTCTTTTCGTTTCAAGCTATCCCAAATTACACAATGAAAAACGAAAAAAATATTTGCTGAACCGGCTGATAGCTAGTAAATCACAATTTTCGCAGGACGACTGCAAGGATTGCTTTATCATTTTTAATTTTATAATAGTATTGAATGAATAGTTCAATAGTATAAACAAAAAGTGTCATAATTGCAGTTAGAAAAGTATTTTCAATATAAACTTCAAGATTGATATATCATCAAATTGTTTCATGAACTGTAAAAAATGGGATACGTCTTCCGTGAGGACTGTAGTTCTCTGCTATTCTCAAATGAGGATATTATGTGACAAAACACTGTTTCGTTATCTGACGATCTCCATCAATTCCGTCCTACCTCAAGTCTCGCCAAGGAACTTCGTTCTAATATACATAAAAAATTTTACTGTCTCGCCGTCGTAGTTCGAGTAAAAATTGTCCGATGTGTTTATTCTATTTCTACATAACCTGTCTAGATCCATTGTGAATCGGGATTTATTTTTCTTACATCTAGTATTTCTGATATCTGGAATCTTATTTTCATTATCGAAATTTCATAGCCTAGTGTTCTGCAATATTTATTTTTGTTTCACTTCCATACCGCATTGATGCGTGTTAACTTAGAACGTACGTATTCTTGTTATCTATTCCGAATTTCTTCTCTCATGTATTTGTATAAGCGGTTTCCGGTTCCGTTAGCGATATGTTTACCAATATAGGTCAAGCTGTGAAATTTCTTGAAGCTTTCTTTGTTTATATACCAGTTACCTGTTTCAAGGCAGAATGATATCTTCTTGATATATCTGGCTATTATTAGGATTCTGATCATTTTAAATGATAAATAACAGAATAACAGAAAATATTACATTAACATTAGACTAATACAAATGAAAACTGAACCCTCTCTCTTCCGTCATCGTTTTAGAGGTCTCCCAATACTACTCAGTTACTATTGGACGCCAAACCAATCTGTCGGTCCATCTATGGGGATCTTCGCGAGCTACGTGTACAGCCCAGTGCCATTTGAGCCCAGTCTCTTTTCAGAATTTTAGTTAAGCCCGTTCTACGTCTCCAAGCATCGATCTCTCCATTTCTCGTTGCGGCACTTGAAGTTTCTTGGCGTATGCGCGGGTGAGTTCCATTGTCTCAAGGCCGTAACATAGATAACCTAACCTAACCTAGTCCTATTCTTCTCGAGGTTTGGCTTTCTTTGCCTAGTAGAATATTATGCCCTTGATAAATATATTCGGATACGTTTTCCAACTCGTGGTTATCGATACTAATTTGTAGATTGTCAGGACCCATTACTTTGGCTTTATTCAGGTTTATCTCGAGTCTTTAGGACAAAGCAACCTCATATAGTTCTTCCAGCATAGCGCAGAGAACTTCGGCATCATTACATACTAGAACTATGTCGTTCGCCAATCGTTAATGGCTCAGACGTACGCGATCTATGTTTAAGCCTTTTTTTCCGCATTTCGAATACTCGAATACATCCTCCAGAGCCATCGTGAATAATTTTGGTTTATCTTATCTCCCTAACGTATGCCTCTTTCGACAGGAACTTCTTTTCAATCTATCTATAACAAGATATAAGAAGAAGATGTTAGAAATCAAAAACTAGCACTACTACTTACAACCCAATGCGTGATAAGCCAAAAAACAGTTCGCAAAACCGCGAATATCGTTGCCGAGAGTGTGCGTGAGTTGCTAGGCGCATCAGTGAAGCATCGTTTTCAACAATTGAACATTTCAGAGACATCGCTGAGATGAATTTCACATAAAGATCTTGTAATGAAGCCGTGCAAAGTCCAATTGGATCAGAAATTGAATCCACGAGACCATCTGCTGCGTTTTCACTCGTCAGTTGGGCTTGCGACCAGATTGAAAACGCCGCCGATTTTCACGAATAAATCATCTTTTCAGATGGAGCGTATTTCCATCTTGGTAAATACAAACAATTGCCTCATCTGGGGAAAGAAAACCCGCATGTTATCATGGAGAAGCTGATGCATTCTCACAGGGTGACGGTTATGTGCGAATTTTAGTCTAGATGAATCACTGAGCAATTGTTCTCTGAAAATGAGGCAGGAGCCGCCGTTAAGGTCAATGGGGAGCACTATCACGCCATGATTACCGATGTGTTCTTTCCGTTACTTTGAACAACATTTGGTTTCAACAGGACGGCGCCTCGAGCCACACAGCTAACAATACGATCTATCTTTTGCGATCTTCGAAGATCGAATTACCAGTCGAAATTCTGATGTCGTTTGGCTGCCTCGAAGCTGTGATTTGAAGTCGTTGGACTATTATTTTTTGGGTGCGTCAAAGAAAAGTGTTATGTGGACAAGCCAGACACAGTTCAAACTTTGAAAGCCAACATTCGTGCAACCGTAGAGCTGCATACTATCGAAAATGTTTCTGAAACCTGGACTTTTATATGGGGTACTGCCAGGCCAGCTGAGGCAGCCATTTGAATGAAATTATATTCCACAACTAACAGAAAGGATCGTACTTTAATATGAAAATATAATTTGGAATTCGAATGAAGTATTTTTGTTTTATTGCATTGAAAGGAAGTTACCTGGCGGACCCTAAAAATGGTAGACTCACATACATTAGGAAAAATAGGCATACCTTGAAACTCTTCCAGTTTCTGATATCAAATCAATAATAAGCTATCCAAACACATAAAAAAAAATATTAGCAAAATAGATAAAGGAAAGAAGTATACAAACTAAGCTGTGGTAGTTGTGGTAAGATATATATTTGCAGAATCTACTGAAATTTTAATCTTAGAGTCAATGAATATTACCATAGTTCATCCATAAAAACTGATTCTAATTACGCGAAATATTTAATTGAAGAGAATCATAATTTCAACCAAAATTTCGAAATCTTACGGTCATCTAATAAAAACTTGATATCAATATTTGAGAATCTCTTGAAATCGATAGACATCAACTTTCTAACATATTACTGAATGAACATGTGGATTTTGACAATGATTCCCCTTTACTCAATTTGTTTCGGACTGAGTCATTTGGATACTAGTTTTGTGAATTTGCCTAAGGTAGTTTTACGCACTTTCAATCTGAAGATATTGATATATAGTGAATAAGGGCAAATCGATTTTTCTTTTCATTATTTGAAAAGGTTTTGCGTCAAGTAACGGTTATTAGCGAAAATAGGGAAAAATGTGGCATTAGTCATTGTATCTAGTTATGTCGTTAGTTAACAATTACCACACTCTTGAAAGAATTAATTGAAGAGCGTCATTCTTTGAAGTGTTTGAATGGCACCATAATTACTTCAAATTTTTAAATCAATGGTGTTCGTAACATAATTTTAGCCGTGCACTTGCCAGTAGTCACTTGGGAAACTTTCATCGTAGGGTCTTATCAGCGACCTAGTTTATAATTTTCCACATTTATATTCGCGTAACGAAAGCCAAATTACAATTTTTTTCTTTGCCTAGACAGGCCACCACCGTATAATTGGTAAATATATGCTTGCAATTTCATTTAACAATCGCAGCTAAATGTATTCTTAATCGAAAAAAAGAACCCCCAGTTGAATATGTTTGACGAAGGGGTTGGCGGGGAAGGAGGGGACAGAGAGGTGCAGGAGAAAGTTTCAACTCAGCGTTCGGTGGAGGACATTGCTCCCTGTCAGGATAGGACTAAGCCACTCGTTAGACAAGAGAATCGATATCAAATCATATTCGTGGAAAAACTAAATGGGATTCAGTTCTAACACTTTACAAGTTGAATAGTATTTATTTATATTTATGAATTCCATACCTACAAGTTACTTATACTGTTGGGAAATTTTTGAATCATTTGAACAAATTGAAAGTATCGGATGAATTTGAAATAATAGACTTTTCGTTGAAGAACTAACGCCGTCCAATATTTTCAACATTAGGAAATATGTAAATGTTATCTAGTTTTGATAAAGTGTTATTTTTCGGTAAATAGTCTGAATTACGAATCTCAAATCGAGCTGCCAGATTTATCTGGATTTGATGCAGTTTGGGATGTACTTATGCTAAGTTTTTCGAACTGTTTGGTTTGATGAAGTACTTTCATGTGTCAAGCAGCAATGGATCAAAGAAAGATTATTCTCAATATTTGAATTTTAAATCTTTGTGTTGAAATTGTGATTGTTCCAGCTTTAGAGTTTATGAAGAAACCGTTATTGTTGCATCTAGTTTTCTATCAAAATTTCTCTGCTTTCTAGAAGTTCTGAATATCATTTCGATACAACAAGTACAAAAAGACAAAAAGTATCCGGAAATTCTCATTTAAATTGGCGCGTTGCGTCTTTTTAAGTTGTTTCTGTATGTTGGTAGGAATGTCCTTAGTTACTATGACAAACATGAGCGCTATCTGTCAATTATTTTGGTTACGACAGCTGTTGAGACCAGTCGACCTCAGTGGTACTCTGCGAATTTTACACTGGGAAAAATATTGAACGAAGTGTTTATCCCATCTTGTGTTTCGAACGAAATCCTGTGTGCTGAATCGTTGCAAAAGCTGGAAAAGGCTTATAGAGGCACTGTTTTATCGAAAATCCAAGTGCTCGAGTAGTACAAATCCTTTAAAGACGGTCGGGAGATCTTCGAAGATTTGCCTCGTTTCGGGCGACCTTCGACCTCTTCAACCGACGATAACGTCCTAAAATCAAGGAAATTGTGCTCGAAAAAAATTGCGGACATGCTGGATCGTGCGGATTCTGATCCCACGTTCATGGGACGGATCATAACTCGTGACGAGACATGGGTCTATGAATACAACACTCTAACGAGCCAACAATTATCGGAATGGGTGGGAAAAAATGAGCCAAATTCTAAAAAAGCTCACTGAAGTCAAGACCATGCTGATCGTTTTTCTTCATTATTCGTGGTGTGGTTCATCATGAATTCGTTCCGCAAGGTCGAACGGTCAATAAGTACTTTTATTAAACTGTTTTGAGACGTTCGCGTGAAAATATACGGCGTAAACGGCTGGATTTGTGGAAAAACAATTCCGGTATTTAGCATGACGATAACGCACCATCTCATCGAGCCACTTCATTAACGACACTCGATAAAGACCATCGGGCAGCCGCCTTATTCACCTGATTTTCTCCGTGTGCTTTTTTTCTTCATTCCAGACTAACAATGCCGCTCTGGGGAACCAGCTTTGATTCCATAAACGTCATAGAAGAAATTTTGAAGAAGGAGCAGAAGGCCATCCCTGAAAGCGCCTATAATAATGTGTATCGTTTCAAATGGAGCATATTCTGAAAGAAATTCAATAAATATTGAAATAGATTAAGATTTTCACGTTATATTTCAAATTTCTGGATACTTATTTCTCACTGAGTAAATGTATAGTCAACAATTTTCCTTTGCCTTTATGTTGTTTTCAATACACATTGGCATTTAAATGATAACTATTTGGGAGGAGGCGATACCTGTCGTGCACAGCTGTGGCCGGCTGAGATGATTTAATCTGTGTGGTCACTCGCTTCTTGAAGAGTGCCAAATTTTAGGTTATCGGAAAGATGTTCGATCGAAGCGAATTCCAGATCACACTAGCCCTGTAAACAAAAGAGTTTGTATCGAGAAAGGTACATGGCATTGCTATTTGTACTAATCTAACCAAACCTGGTTTTCCTGTGAGACAAGATTCTTTTCAAAACCAAGCCTTTCAGTTCTGCAGACTATTTGCCATGGAAGTATCTTTGGAAAATAGAAAGATCTGCAACCTTCTGCATTTGAGCAACAAGCTAGAAATCGCGTGTGATCTCCTGGTGGTCGATCGGGCGTACTGCCCTCTTCTGAGCATTATCCAATAGATGTTATGAATGTTTGGGTGGGAAGGGCACACATGGGAACAGCGTCCGGTCGCGCATGTGCTTTTTATAGAAGCATTATCTGTACTGGTGAAAGTACTGCTTAGTCCTGAAAAAAACTGAGTTAAGCAGAAGAAGTATTAGCAATGGTCATGCCAGCAAACTCGGACTCGGTGTAGATGTCAGGATGATTCTGTTCCTATTATGTTCTTCAGTCTGCCTAATCGAGTGGCACAATTCTTTCGATTTGGAGGCTGGCACCTCTCTCTTTTCTTCTATTGATTGAATTACCTTCTTTTAACCTTCTACATATGATATGTCTAGAAGGTGTTTTATGAGCTTCGCTCAGATAATCAATTGATTGGGTTCAATCGAAGTTTAGTGTTTTGAGCTTCTAACAACAATAGAAAAAGTTGTTCTCTTTATCATGATTCACCTTAGGGACATTCGTTTTCTTCTATGAGACTATTTCTAGGTGGTTTTTTCTGTATGTTTTATACAAATGAATAACATATACACTGACCATCACACTTTGTGGTAGGAAATACATTAGTAGGTAGAAGAAACTTAAACATACATAGATTTTGGCCATGTGTGTATTAGGTTAAGTTAGGTTAGGTTAGATTTCTTCAGTCAGCCTAATCGAGTGGCACAATTCTTTCGATTTTGAGGCTGGCACCTCTCTCTATTCTTCTATTGAATGAATTACCTTCTTTTAACCTTCTACATATGATATGTCTAGAAGGTGTGTTATGAGCTTCGCTCAGAAAATCAATTGATTAGGTACAATCGAAGTTTAGTGTTTTGAGCTTCTAACTACAATAGAAAAAGTTGTTCTCTTTGTCATGGATTCACCTTAAGGACATTCGTTTTCTTCTATGAGACTATTTCTAGGTGTTTCTCTGTATGTTTTATACAAATGACTAACATATACACTGACCATCACACTTTGTGGTAGGAAATACATTATTAGGTAGAAGAAACTTAAACATACATAGATTTTGTCCATGTGTGTATTAGGTGACATTGTTATAAGTTTTTTATACTTCAGAATTCTAAAAAATACAAATTAAACAAAAAATTATAGCTAAACAAAATCTGTATGTTATATGACACTTATTTTAGAAGCACCTTCAACGCCTTCCAGACGATTTTTCCTCCTAACCTATATCCCAGGCGGCTTGGAAAAAGAGATTGCATTCTCATGCTAATATCCGAGAAGATCTAATACGATAAACTCACGTTGAAACTGAATGAGCGCATATGATTTATTCATAATGAACGGCTATTGAATTTCAAAGTACTTAGACTATTAAATTCAATTACTGTAATACAGATCTGGTAAATGTTGTGGACGTGATTACCGCTCGGATTGTTTAACACCTACATACGATTCTATAATATATTGCGCGTTTTCTGCACAAACTTTCCTATTTGGCATTAAATACCACGATGTCATGAATTATTGTACCGTACTTTCGAATGGGTACGACGAAATTTATGAATGATTCTTGATTTATCTCATCATGGTTGAGAAATATTAATTTGGTTTAATTAAATTCTATACATATAAGGATTTCTACTTAGTAGATCTAGGCAGTCTTAGACACGACAAATGAACCATTCAAACAATGCCCATGAGTTTCTTCTCCCACGAACATAACCTTGAAAGTTTAGAGTTTGCGTTTTCTTTCATACACAAAGGGTTGAAGATCTGCTATCGAAACTGCTGATATATATTCAATTCCCTAACCAATAATTACTAAAACTATTTCATAGAAATTCAAGTTGAAGTAAGATGGCGCCATCATCGAAAAATTCTATGGTCTTTCCGATTTACTAATCGTCCAGTGATATAAAAATTTCAAGATAATTTAATGTTTTCTTCATGAGTTGTAGTGGTTAAGATGACACCACCTTTGTGATTACAAAATTCATTAAAAGATCTGAAGTTGGTGTCTAGAAGTGTCTTTTTTTAATGAGATCGTTTGTCAAAGACCAGGATATGTGAAGAACATGATGTATCATGAAATTGGTAATCAGAAACCATTATATCATTACTTTTCATAAAAATGCCCGTCATAAAGCTTTCTTCGAAATTGGTAGAGCGTTTGTTTTCGTCGATCTGTTTAGGATTAGGTCTATGAATTTTGGTAACTGCTCCATATTCTATTCATCGAATGCCTGTACAAGGAAGGATTATTGATACTACTTATTATTGAGTAATGTTGGTGCGTTTGATCGTTGAAATTGAATTTATGCAATTAAAACTTAATTGTTTAAACCTCAAGAAAAAAATACTCAAGATTATCCAGCAAAAAAAGGCACACATCCTTCCATACTAAAAACTTGGAGGTTGGCATCCTACGTTTCGGTAGAGGAATATACTGGATATTGGGAGGCATCAACATGTACGTACAACGATTGTAAGTAAAGCCATCAATGAGTCAGTATCAGTGAATGCTTGAAACCCATATTAATCTCCAAGTTCTATCCTCTCGTAGATGTTGCACCATCTAATATCAGGAGACAGGGTAGCATTTATGTGGAATGTAAGGAGAAAATAGAAGAACTTTAACATTCACTTAACAGCCATTAACCCATTCTATGAATTGAATCAAGGAGAAGTTTTCTAACCAAATCCTTCCATCTCCAAGATTCCCCCAGAGAGAACTACTTGCTTCACTTTATGTAAAGAGATTCTCTATAATCATCTAAGACTTCTCTCTCTCTCTCTAAGTAAGATGCTCCTCCAGTATTGGCATCTTCAAGTGGTCTGCGAGTTGAAATTGCCAAGAGTGAAACTACTTTGGAGCTATGGGGCCTTTATATGGTCACTTAGATACACATCGTGAAGGTTGCGTACTTCAATATTCGGTACATTTACTTATTTGCCCCCTCATAGAGAAAACCTGCACAGAGCTACATCTTCTACACGCTGATTATGACCTCAGCCAAGCTGCTTTGGACTTGAGATATGGAGTTCTTGAGAGAGTCCTCCATAGCAGCTCTCAGAGCATTCCAGAATCAATTGACTAATTGTCAGATTAAGTGTATTATTCCTTCCGTTACGTAGTGTAGTGTTCTCTGATAGTGAAGTCAATGAGGTAATTTGCTGTGATTGCAGGGGAGTATCTAGACTTCTACTTGAGTTGCTCGTTAATAATAACTGATGTAGTGAAGTAGCAGACACGTTTCTGCATTTGTGCTCTCAGGGTAATCAGTATTTCTGATCCATAAGGTGCAATGTTAAATAATACTGGTAGTCAGGAACAAGGGTTGTTATAATTATTCATTTCATCGCCTATTGTACCAGGTGGAAATCTGATTCTTATAATAATTATGATAGCTTCTGATTCACACAGATGCATAGTCCTAGCTGTGGACTAGGCAAGTGAAATTGCATTTGTTGTCAGGTCTTATGCACTAAGACGGCTTAGACAGCCTTTGAATTCTGCTGCTTTCATATTTTACCTCAGTTAATAGGTGCTATTTAGAATAATCTCGAGGTATTAATGATTAGATTTTGTTTCAATGTGATGTCTCTAGTTAACAGGTTTAGTTTCTTGTGCTCTTGGAGGAGAACTGCCACCTCAGTTTGAATAGATTAGATTGAACTCCCATATTCTGAAATATTCGTTGTGAGTATTGAGGTATTAGGTTAGAGTGACATCGATTTGATTCAGTGCGGAGTTCTGATTAGCCATTACCATGTTATTTCAGTACTTCTGGGATCAGAAAATTGAAGGTGTACGTACTTATCCTTGTGAAGGTAACATAAGGGAGTTAGTATCTCAATCATAAAACAGCTTACTTGATAGAGATTTGATTATAGGAGTAGAGCAAAAGTGTAAAATATAGTTTTTTCTAGGAATTTGAAGAATACACTTAGGAGAGTTATCTGTTTGTAGCTTCCTTTTAGATTAGGGTTTTTCTCGGTGTGGCACTTGCAAGAAGTTTGCTACTGAAACAACTGTCCTTTGCTTTTGGCTTGATATTTCTTTGTAAATTGAGGTTTGATGTTGCTAAATCTTTCCAGTTCTGAGTTTTATTTCGTATTGCAACCTGTAATTCCTCTTTTGTTACTGAGTCTTTAATTATGAATAAGTTGCACTTTGAATTAGTGCTTATTTACCTTTGTCTTTTGATCTGGCATTTTGAACAATCTGCAATGAATCCTGAAAGTGATTTGAATAGTAGGAAATAGAGTTGACGAAACAGAAGATTGTTTCGATGCCATAGATAACTTTTTTCACAAAGATGCATAGAAATGTAGGAAGGTATGTAAATCGACAATTTTTAATGAATTGTATCGGAATTTCCCCAAGTATTATTGTTTCATGAATCATTCTACTTATTGGTTGATGTGCTAAGTGAACCTCCAATGTGCCTCAGGGAAACTCAATTTCCATTGAATTAACCTATTGCTTCAAACGGTTCGTTATCGGTAACTCCGAATTTCCATTCATTTCCTCTAAGTCCTACATTTCAATACATTCAAGAGCGATAAATCGTTTGCAATTACAACATTAATTAGCTGCGAACAAAGGATAGAGATAAATGTTACTGTTGTGTTAATTGACGTAACAACAAAGAACCTATATTTTTATCTTTAGTTGCTTGTGAAAATCCTATTAGAATAAGTAGTAAAGTAGTATGTTGAGATTTATTGAGTTCTTCTTCTGATATGGATGTAAGTGTTTATGGGCTCGTATAATCTGTATTATAGCTTTGATTTCGTTAGGTTTAATGCTGTAAGTAATATGGAATTACATACGAACGATAGAATTCCTGCAATTAATTGAATAATTGTTCTTTGTATACTTTAGAAAACTTTCTGAATTGATGGTGAGAGCTTCTTTATCTTCTTTGTTGTTCTTGTTGGTCGTAGTGAAATTCATAACTTATATGGAGAGCGGTTCAGTGTAATCAAATTTTTTTTTTAGATAACCGCTTCTAGCAATGTTACTAAAATAAGACTCACTGCGTTTTACAATGTTTCTAGTTCTACATAACATAAATGGTCGAAATGTTCGTATTGCTGCGACTTAAATGTCTGAGTTTTTCATTGTAGTTCACTATCAATTTCACTACATTACCTACATTTGTTTCTGAGAAAATCTTGACAGACAGACGGACAACGAACTGATCCTTCTCCTTTTTTCCATTTGCGTTACGGAAACAAAACAAAAATGAATTCCGAGTTGTACAAGTATTCTGCAGTACATTTGTGTCAGAACACACTTGCGAGCAAAAAAATTGAGGTAGTTTGGGAATATTTCTTTTTGAAATCTTTTGCCACTAACTGTACTTTCGAGATTTTCAAACTATAGAAGAGGCTTGCGTACAGGTACAATGATATTCCTGTCCTGACATAATCGGCGTTAGACAGTTTTACAGCATCATTTTCGATAAATTCGTGGAATTAGCATCATTTTTGCTATTTATTGAGGAGTTGCAATTTGACCATTCTGTTTGAGTTTTTCTTCAGTAAATGAAATCGGTGGAATTTGTTGTAGCCACGCAGAGTCTAATTAATTGGTTAAAATGCATTTGTATGGAATAGTTGTAGTCAGAATTGGTACTTTCTAACAAGATGGCAGAGGGCATCGTGAAACAGCTGGAATTAAAGAGTCTTGGTACAGTCCAAAATTTAACCAACGGTATCAGGAAACAAGATCGATAACCAGAAGGCCTGATTTCGATATATTGAAGTAAACAGTGATATTTGCAGTAGAAAAAACATTACGTGTTTCTTCCAATTAGTGTTTACACCCGTACTACAACAACTTGTTGTCACAGAGTCCCACTGATGAGTTCAGTACAGACAGCTGGCAGTTTCTTTTTATTATAGACTCATCAGAATCAGAAATAGCAATATGCATATCTTACGGTTTGATTATTTCCTACCAAAATTGGAAAATTTATGCAAACTTTGTCCTATTGTAGAACGTAAAGAACTGGTATTTCGAGAGACGAGCTTAATATTATTTCAGAGTACATTCTCGCATTGGCTACTATGGGTCCTTAAGCGCAGACAGGCCATATCTTAGTAAATTAGTGTCCCCTTTGTGAGAAGGAACATCAAAGAGCATATTCTCTCTGCTGATAGTAGAACTAAGCATTAATTTGTCGACAAAGCTTTCTGCTTGTAAACTTGAACGACATTAGGTTCCTCGAATAGTTCCATATCCAATTTAAATAATGTGATATACTGTGAGAGAAATAAGAAGTGAAAATAATGTGGATTATAAATTGATACAGCAGATTTCGATGCTATCATCTGAATACGTTTTTTAAATTGAAATTCGAGTTATGATCCTCAAAATCAGAATTTGGCGTAATAGCGTCTTATAGGTTAGTTAGTTTTTCAATGAATATTTTTGTAGAGATAAATTCATTTGTATGAAATATTCACTGTATATATTCTTTAATATTCTTATTAATTTTCCTATTCTACCATATATACATATATACGAGGTTTCTAAAATAAGTGATGAAAGTGGCAACGTCGCTTCCGATCCGTCACTGCGTGAGACGAGAGGTTTTGAGCAGCGTCAGATGCACACGTCATACGCCTCCAGTATGAGTTTGAACGCGCTACATCCATTTGTTTCTCCGTAGCGGTAATTTTCGTGAAACAGTTTTTTGTGCGTTCTAAAAATGAGAGAAATCAATTTTGAGCCACTGTGTGCTATCAATTTTGCTTCAAATTTGGACGCAAAGCACCAGAAACAATTGAAAAACTTCGGCAGGTCTACGAGGAAAATGTTTGGTGAAATTTCCAGTTTTTCGGTCATTTAAGGCATTTTCAGAAGGAAGAGAATCGATCGAAGATGAACCATGAAGCGGAAGACTTACAAGTACAGACGCCGATGAAAATGTTAACAGTTTCAGGGATCTTGTGCGTTCAGATCGAAGGTTGATGAATGATCTCGGAATAGTTGAAATGGAATCACATACTTGTTCATCAGAGTTTAATAAATAAATTAGAGATGACAAACGTGTCATTACTGTGGCTCCTCAGCCCCCTTATATACCAGACTTGAGTTCTTGTGACTTCTTCCTCTTCTCGAGAATCAAAAATCATCTCAAGGGAACCAGCTAAAGTCCATTCCAGTTTCCGAATTCTAGCAACGTTATGATGATTGGAAGGACCATCTCCAACGCCGTGTTGCTTTCCAAAGAAACTATTTCGAAGAAGACAACATTGCATTATAATTATATTTGAATAAAAATTGAACTATCAGTCTCATTACTTTATACACAAACCTCGTATATTAGCAAAACACATGACTTTCCCAAATAAGCTGCCGGACATAAGTACAGTTGGGTTATTTTCTTAACAAACAAACGGACTAACCACATCAATAAATTATTGTTTATGTAACGCTAAGCGGATGAGAACCATCTTCGTACATCTAACGAAATACTGGCCTGTTGATGCGCGTGTTTTTCATGTCTTTTTGTTCATGTTCTAGTATGTAATGTTTGCTGTTTAGACCAGACCAAAGATAACAAAGCAATTATGGTATCAATTCAAGGCATCAATTTGCGTGTAATAATTATCAGGGTTGGTGCAATTATTTTGTGTGTTTGGGTGGATTGACCCAGAATAGCTCGATGAAAATATTTTTTCTGTACAAACTTTGTTCTCAGACAAAAGCAATATGGTCCAATTAACCGGGTAGTTCTTCGCATGAATATATAAAAAACTTAAAAGAATATAAAGAATAGGGTTATATAGAATAAATATTCCTTGGAGATGTATTATTCCTTTATGAATTGGAAAATAACGAGGAAAATGTTGAATCGAAAGCTACAGCTTCCGGATTTTCAACAATATCCGTGTTGGGAGATATTACTTCTCGTTGAATTTCATCTGAAAGAATTCGAATATATTTCTACTATATAGTAGATTTTGGATAAAAAGATGTTCTCAAAAATCAGCTGTCGCATTTCCTTAGATAGTCCTGGAGAAACAAATCTGGCTCAGTTGTTCTAAATGATTGTTCTATTATGGCAAAAAAGAACAGTAAGAATTTCATTGAATTCAAGTGTTCGAGAATAACTTGGAGATAATGAAATTTTATTCTGCTAATGTTTTCCTTGCTTCTTCTTCGAATTTCGTTTATCCATAATTTCTGTAACATATTTGAAAGAATTTTAAAAAATGTATGTGTGTTAATTTGATAAAACAATCATGTTCAAATATTCACTATATTGACGCATTTCACCACATTGGCTTCATCAGATGAATAATACAATTAATTTGCAGTTCTTTTGAGAACTGAAATATTGAGTAATGGCTGCGAATTTAGGACTAATGTACTATTAAGTAAGTCTTCTTAGGAATTTTTCTGTTTATTAATGTTTCAATGTTTCCTATAATTTAAGTTTCAATCTACTATTATCATTATGTAGAATATCGAAATTGTTATTGACACTATGGTTTTATTCTAGTAGATGATTTGCAAACTGAGAATCTGATATTTGTTTGTCGGAACTGTGTTTCAAACAAGAATCGCATTTTCATAATGAACATCATCTACTAGAAGAAAACGATACTTTTAGCAATAATTTTGATATTTTACATGATGAAAAATAGATTGAAACTAATCATTGGATATCTACATTGAGAAAAATTTCGACAATTCCTTATGATGAATTAGACCTAAATTCGTCACCATTACTCAATCTTTTCAGTACGTAAAATAAGCAATCATGTTTGATTTTCCCTCCTGAGCTAAGTACCTGTTTTTATAAATGTGGTATATAAGGCATATTATGCTTTTGAATATCATTGTCATCAGACAATGATATCAATGTACCAACGAGTAGTGTCAGAGGCTTTATCCCCGGAAAAATCCAGTGTACGGACCTTAGTCAAGTAACACTGAATGTTACTCATTAATAGTTTCCTTTGTGTGAAGTGGTGAACGATCGAATAGAATACTGCTCTGAATATAAATATGACAAAATTGTCAGTTAATTATATTACATTTATATTGACAAATAAATAAAATATGAAATGAGATTTTGAGCAGTATAAACTAAAGAGAAAACCTATGACTCTACCTCATTATTTTTTCGGAAAGAAACCTACGAAGAATATTACAAGATTTGATGACTGTTATCTTTTGTAACTGTTCAAACAAATTTTCTTCAGACCCAAAATCTCAATACTTTTGTGAAGATTCCTAGGAATAACACCTGTTGTGGAAATAATAATCGGTAAAATAAAAAATTTTTCCATTTTCCACATTTTTTTTGTTTCCATATGATGTCAAACAACCTGAAACAAGAATGAGTTTATTTGACTATCAGTATTCATTCAATTGCTCTTCAGTTTTGCAAGTTTTCTGTGTTTCTTGTTGATTCTCGAATCTTTGAATTTATTGTAATGGCTGCTGAACGTCCTGGACTCTATTTTAGTAATCATGAAGTGGTAAGAATTGTAACACTTCTAGAGGATGGGCGAAGCCAACGTTACGTAGCTAACTTGTTGAATGTTAACCAAAGCACTATTTCAAGAGCAATTAATCGGTACCACGAAACAGGGGAATATAGAAGAAGAGCCGGACAGGAGAAAATCGGATAACAACACCAGTTGATGATCGTTGGCTTCGTTTAACTGCACTAAGAGTTCGGCACTGTACGGCTAGAATGATACAAAATGAACTTGCACTCTCTAGAAATGTGCATATTTCATTGCAAACTGTTACGAACAGGCTCAGAGAAGACGATATCAGACCAAAGGCGGCTTCTACCGGCCCGCGTCTCACGAGAGAGCATCGAGTTGCAAGACTTCAGTTTGCGAGGGAACATGCAAATTGGGGTATTCAGAATGGTCGAATGTTCTCCTTTCCGACGAGTCCAGGTTCTGTCTTGTATCAAATGATAGACCCATGCCTATATACAGACGACCTGGGAAACGATATCAGCAATGCAATATCCGGCAAACCGAAAACTTCGGAGGGGGCTCAGTAATGGTGTGGGGAGGAATTTGTTTCCATGGTCGAAATGAGTTAGTCCTAGTGAATAATGGAAGAATAACAGCGGCCAGATACATTGCAGATATCCTTTAACCCCATGTTGTACCCTTTGGCCAATTGATTGGCGAAAACTTCATTTATATCCATGATAATTCTCGGCCTCATGCAGCTAGAGTAGTTACAGAACTTCCGCAAAATGCCGAAATTGATATTTTAAGATGGCCCGCCAGAAGTCCCGACTTGAATCCCATATAACATGTTTGGGAAAACATGGGGTGGCAAATTCAGCAACGTAGGATGCCCTGTAGAACACTCCAACAACTAGACAATCTGCTTCCTGAAATTTGAAACTCAGTGACTCAAGAGTACATCCAAAATTTATTTGAGGGGCTTCCGAGACGTAAACTGGCAGTAATTAGGGCCCGGGGAGGAAACACTCGATTTTGAAAATGATTAGTAACCATTCCTTGCTAGTTGATTGGTCTCTTCGCGAATGTTTGAAGATGGTAGAATTTTTTAATTTTTCATTAACTCTAAAATTGTTGATATCTTACATCTGAAACTCATCTCTTTTGAATGATAGCTTCTTATTTTAAACTTCTAAAAGTTACTAAACGACGGTTGAATGAGCAACCTAAAAGTATTGTCGTAAAAGTAGGGTGATGCGACAATTACATTTTTCATCCATTATATTTCAAACAAGAATCTGCAATAACCTGATTTGATTTTAATGAATGCGGGCGTTCGAAATCATTACAACAAAGAAACTATACAAATATGAATTAATTCATCGTGTAAAGTATATTAATAAAGATTTATATTTTGTCCATCCTATATTCGAAAGTGTTGTTGTCATCCAGAGAGCGTGTAACATGTAGTGACATTCGATAAATTCATTTGGTGCAAAAACTGAAACGCGTTGGTTTGGCAACACACTCTCGAGCTTTACAATCATTCGTACGTTGAACTCTAAACAGAGAGATTCCATTTTTTATTCGTTTTCTAATAGGGTTGCCATATACGATACCAAGGCGAAAGATCTTTGTAAAACCTACGCCTGCGATCTCTTGCATTAGGAAATGTAGTACGCGGCTGATACGGAAATCCTTAGTTTCGATTGAATAGAGTGGGTGTTCTATTGAAATTTGAGACGTTTACCTTCTACTTGAAGATGACAAGATAATAAATAATTCAGAGAATGCCTGACGGGATGATTATTAACACCTGGATCTCATATGACTGCTCAGTACTTTGGATTTAACAGGTTGCGACAAAAAAGGAATAATTCGATGGAGGAGGTCGGTTCTTGATAAATATTGATATACATTTTTTCAGTAAATAAAATCAGGTACTTCGCTGAATAGGAGGAGCTCAGGAGTAAAATCCAAACAGGGATTTTTCTTCTATAAACTGAAATGATTAAGTAATGGTGACGAATTTATGGACTAATAAGTAAATTTCCGGATTTTTTCTCTTTTTCGATTTCCTATTCTTCCCAGTTTCAATCTGTTATTTTCATTATGCAAAATATCGAAATTGTCATTAAAAGTTTTCTCCCAGTAGATGATTTACATAGTGAGAATCTGATTTGTGTTTGTCAAAACTGGGTTTAAGCTCGATAACCCAATATTGAAATTTCCCAACGCTCTACTTGGTCATTCTGTCCGAGATAGAATTTTATGACCTGTTCACTTCTGGTCTGGCGTATTATTCCATCTCCGATATGAACCGAGTTGGAAACCCGAATTTTGTGGTAACATACTGCCCCTGTTGAGAAGATAATTTTCAAGAAACAAAGTAGTTTATTTTTCAATTTGCGAGGCTTTTAGTTGGTAGAATTCCATTATCAATCATAGGAACAACTAATGTTTTTCGAGGAACTTTACTGAATTATTGTGATTCGTAACGCGTTTCGCTACACCGTAGCTTCTTCAGACGAATGAATGTACAGAAATTATGACAACTATATATAGATATAAATGAGCATATAAATACAAATGTTCTTAAGTAATTAAAAGCTTATTGAGTTTCTTCTTCTTAAGTGGTTATTGATGACAGGTATATCCAATAAAATAGAGAAATAGATTACTCCCTGAAGAGATTCAATAGAGGTGAAGGGCTTAAATCGACTTGTTCATTAATGAGTCTACCTGAGTGTTTGTGTTTGTTGATTTCTAACGTTTCCCAAAGATGCTAAATGTGAATCTGATTTTTATTTGAAAAACTGCGTTTATGTTCCGATATTCTAATGAAATTTCTATGTGTTCTACCAATGTAGAAATTATTACAGTCATTGCAATTCAATCTATATACACCTGATTTATTATTTTTATCTGATTTGCTTTTATTGTTTTTTATATATTTGCCTGAGGTATTATTAGTTTGGAAAGCTATGTTGAAATAATTTCTACTCAAGAATGATCTCAGTTCTCATTTGTAACACCAACGTAGGTTAAAGTGTTGAATTTTTGTTTCAATTTATCTACAGGTACACTTCATTCAATGCGATTCTATATTGTTCCTTATTCAAAATGTTATTTATCACTTTGGGATTATAACCATAATTATTAGCTATTTGTTTATCTAAAATCTATGAATGAAACTGTTGAATGCTGGCATATTATGTTGATACGGATGACACGACGAGTTAATTATTATAATATCTCTATGTGACATCTTATGGTAGATTGCGAAAACATTTTACATTTTCATTCGAAATTGTTTCCTCTAAGAAATTTATTGAATTATTGCTTTCTATTTCCGTTTTGAATTCAATTTTGGATGTAGCGAGTTTATATAATTCTCGAAAATTTTTAACTGTCTATCTGTTACTGTGACTCAAATAATGATATCGCCTACATAGCTATACCAGTATAAACAATATTTACTAAGTGGATGGCTATGAATTAATTTCTCTAAAGTATTCATGAATATTTCTTCTAACAAAGGAATTAACGGATTGCCCATAATCAAGCTATCTTCACTAGTATAATATTTGTGATTGAAATGGAAATAATTTTGATCCCAACAAATTTGTAATAATGAAAGAATATCTGATGTAATGATCGTTTTGACATGAATCTCTTCTAATAATTTTTTAATAAGTATTACGTATCTTTCGGAGGAATGTTTGGAAATATATTTTTAATGTCGAAAGAAAGAAAGAAATGAGTTTGGTATCAGGTGGTATAATGGTATCTTTGATATTGGCAATTAGTTCGTATGTATTTTTGACCGAAAATTCAGATTTAAAATTGCAATGTTCTATTAGCAAGTCGCTAAGGAATTTTGAAAGTTTGAAAGAAGGTGCCGTTACATAAGAATGAAAATAGAAAACATGTTTTCGCAATCTACCATATGCCATCATATACAGATATTATAATACATAACTCGTCATCCGTATCAACATAAAATGTCAACAATTTTATTCTTAAATTGATTAACATCCCGTTATCACCAGAAAATTTCAACAAAGAATTAAATTTAATTAAACAAATAGCTAAAAATAATGGTTATAATCCTATAATAATAAATAATATTTTTCATGAAAAAGTAGAATCATTGAATGAAGTTTACCTGTCGATAAATTGAAACAAAAATTCAACACCTTAACCTACGTTGGTATTATAAGTGAGAAACTGAAATCATTCTTGAGTAGAAATAATTTCAACATAGCTTTCCAAACTAAAAATACCTTAGACAAATATATTGAAAACAATAAAACCAAATCAGATAAAAATAATAAATCAGGTGTTTTAGATCGAATTGCAATGACTGTAATAATTTTAAATTGGTTATTATACAGTTTTTCAAATAATAAACCTGATTTAAATTACGCGAATTATCTCCTAGAACATAACCACTCTTTCGACCCACAGTTTGAAATTTTACATACAGATAATAATTATTGGAAAGAAGATCTCTGGGATACTAAAGAATTCAACATACACAAACACTCATTAATGAACAAGTCGATTTAAGCCCTTCACCTCTATTGAATCTGATCAGGAGCAATCTATTACTCAATTTTATTGGATATACGTCAATAACTACTTAAAAAGAAGAAACTCAATAAGCTTTTAATTACTCAAGAACATTTGTATTTATATTCTCATTTTTACCTATATATAGTTGTCACAATTTTGTACATTCATTCGTCTGAAGAAACTATGGTGTAGCGAAACGCTTAACGAATCACGATTATTCAGTAAAATTCCTCAAAAACATTACTTATTTTTATTATTAGCTAAATAGTTATAGCAAACAGTTGACCATCATAATTTATCTTATCAATCGATAAGACAATCAAAGCTGTTACTAAATATTAGGTACAATGGTGAAAAATAAACATTCTTGATAATATAACGAAGAATAATAATATAAGGAACTTCTAAAATATATAGTTTGTTTGAGGAAGTTAATTACACTTCTGGCACTGCACTGTTCGTTATTATCAATAGGGAATGTGCTTATTTTCGACACTGGCCTTGTTAGTTTACCACTTGAAGATTTTAAGGTCAGTACTCTACCGATTCCACTTTAATTGTGATGAATATTCAAATCATTTGAATCGTTGGAAAGAAGGAATTCAAAGTTACTTCGATTTGAGTCAAAACAGTATAAAAATGTTTGAAATTTGAAAATGTCCCACCTAATATGCATTCCATATGGTATTTAATATAAATTGGACCCGTTGTCTGAGTATAGATCTGATACGTTGCCGTATAGTTCCAGATACTTATCCGCTTTGAAAAATTTATTCAAATCATGAGATGTTCACCAATATAACTTAATATATAATATTTTTGATTGATCTCTTCAAAACTAAGAAAAACCGCATACTGTCATTTGTACTAGTATTTCAACCATTATTGTCCGCTATTTGTTTTATAATTTTGAGCTCTTCCTGAGCTTTTTCAAGAAATGATTTCGAACATTGGTATCGTAATTCGTCTATGTATTATGCTGTTAAGTAGCTATTTTATGTCAATACGCATAATCAAAAATGTGAATACCATTATATAATCAGAACTTATGAATATTTTTAATGTCTCTTTGGAACAAAATTATCTCAAACATAAATTATGAAATTCACATAAGCAACAACGGCCTGATTATCGATGATCATCTCATTCATTTACTAGCACAAATTTTCAGGGATAACATTAATAAAATAATTCATAACCATCCGCTGTTGAAACACCGCATTGGTTATAACATGTGGATGGTAAAATATGTTGTTTAACAGCTTCTAAGAGATAATTAGATTCCTTCAATATTAAGTACTGCAGCTACTGTTGCATACGTCAGATTTCTTTCCGTTTTCTATTCTACTTTTAATGTTTTAAATTATGGCTAACTTTTACAACGTATGTGTAGCAACTTTATCTGCATTGATCTTTGGATGGTACAATAATTCTATTTCTTTGTGTATTTGTTTCTTGTGAAGTAATGCATATATAATATTTGGATTATAACCATTAAGCTATTCGCTGAATAAAACGAAATTCATCATTGAAATTATCTAAAGATAAAGGAACCCTTAACAACATGTGAATCATGCTGTGGAAATCAGCCATTTTATGTTGAACATCATAATTCAAAGTGAGGCATTTCTTCCTAATCAACATAAAATGGCTTTCCACAGCATGATCCAATGATTATTGCATGTGCCTTCTTCTTTAAAAAATTTCGATTATGAACTTTGCATTATCAAACCAATAGCTCTTGATAATGGTTACAATCTAAATCTTTTAACTGAAATACTCAACAAAAAACGAAAACATAAGGCAGTAGAATTGGTTTACCCAAAACCAAAGATCAAGACAGAGAAAGTAGCCTCACATGCGTTGGGAAAGTTAGCCATAAATTAAAACATTTACTGGAAAAGTTGCAATTACGCATCTTATTCCAAACCAATGATAATGTATCCAAATACATCAATAATAATAATAGCAGAATACATCAAGGGAAGATATCCTGCATATACAAACTTAGCTGCGGTAGCTGTAGTACGATGTATATTGGAAGAACCTACAAACATTTCAGTATTAGAGTCAATGAAAATTATCGTAGTTTCTAGCTTTCATGTTGTCTCATAATAATTGTACATTCATATAACTTCAGTCCAAAATTTTCATTTAAGTATTCTTCAGATCTAATAGAAACAATTTAACATACTGTACTACGATATAATACAAAACTTGTGTTTAGAGATATTTCCTAGTTTTCCACCTAATGATTCATTAAAATTGATTAATCAAGTTCTGCAGAAGAATAATGTTAATCCCATTATACAATCAGAACTTATGAATCTTTCAGAAGTATGTTTAGAAAAGGATATTTTAACTTCAATGATGAGACTTAATTGAGCAATTGAGCTTAGTAATGGGTTTTCCTATCAGTACTTTACTAGCAGAAATTTTCTTGGATAACATTGAGAAGATAATTTCTAATCATTCGTTGTCGAAAAACTGCATTTATTGGTTGAGATATGTGAATGACATAATATGTTCCTTTACATCTACAAAAGACAATTCGATTCTTTCAGTATCCTCCTAAAATTCAATTCCCCCTACTTTAACGTTCACTTTTCTGATTTAACTATTAATGAAATTTTCCTTAGTCATCATGATTCTTCTAAATGCCTTGAAACAGATATTACCATTCACAATTCTTCCACACATCCACATGAACGTGAAATATCTGCTTATAATAGTTTGATGCATAGATTAAACACGATACCAATATCATAGTATATTTCTCATCTCATAATTCGATAAAAGCTTTCAGAACCCTTTTTGTGTGTAAAAGTATGAAAATTAGCTCTGTTTTCTCAAGTTGTGGATAGCAAAATTATTGTTTGTAAGCTATCGAATCCATTTCAACGAAACTTGTTGTATCATTTTATTATACCATAGAGTTTATTGATTCAATCAAGTATTTTGAGTAAGAAAAAAATTCAGAGGTGGTTCAATGTCATGAAAAGTTTTTTTTGGCTTTTTCAAGATATTGTTAGCATTTTGAAGCATTGCTTATAATTTTGAAATTTTTACATATCCTTTCTTGATTTAGATTTAATTTGAAAACTTTTTCTCTCTAACTTTCCTCTAATATTCTTACTTCAAAAGCCATGAACGAATGAAGTAGTAAAAAAAATTTTTTTCACATTTTCGCCTTCATTCGTAGCTTACTTGTTCATGTTTGCGCATACTTTCATTATTATTTTAAACCGTATTCTGAAGCGATCTGAGTGAAAATCTTATTACCTACTCTTTTACGTCTAACCAAAAACAGGTCCGCCCAGGTCTATTTAGTTATATCATGTTTTTACTAAATTTTTCCCAAATAGATCCAGTAAACAAATCCTGAAGTTTTCAGCTCTATTGTATAATGCCATAAAAGCTGAATATTTCTATATAAATTCTCAATGATTGTACTTTTTCAATTTAAGGTATAGTAAATCTTAGAAATGTGGTACTTCCTACTTCATTTTTATTAAAAATTGGTTCTAAATTTCCCAGAAGAAGATTGCCCCATCCGATCATATGTAAACCTCATTCGCATTTGTTTAAAAATTAAATGTTTCAGAGATAAAAATGCAACACTTTTGTCATTGTTTGTATGTTGATTCGCGATGAGATTACACCTGAGAATCTACCGCTCCCACTCTGGCAACCGATATTTTGGTAAGTTTCATGCAGCAGTGGGTCTACGACTTGTGGTACCAATCTACCAATGCCAACATTTCGGTAACTCGATAGCGGTCTGTCAACTTTCTTACGTTCCGAATGTTCGGGAGTACCGTTCCTCGAAGGTTATCCAAAGTAGACAAACCAGTGCGTGTTGCGGTCGTGGCGAGAGAGAGACAACAACAAAAGATCCGAACAATAACAAAGGGCACCTTCGGTGTAGCAGAAAAAGCGGACGGACCAGACGTTTTACATGGGCCAAAATTGCTTCAATGGGACTCAATTTCGGGGTGTTCACCACGATTCAGTTCGTTGGCTTTTTCTCTTTACAGTGAAAGCGTTCAAGTTTGAGTATTCAAAGGATTTCTAATTCAAGTTAAGTTGAGAAAATTCTTTCAGGTTATAACAATTTTACAAATTTGTTTTCTATCATTTCACTTTAAGCATTTGAGGATATTTCATCATTATTAATTATGAAAAAATGTTTTCTGGTTAAACTAAATGTGCCTCGTATTTGTTATTGTTTGCTTGGTACAGATTGAGTTCATGAAGAAACTTTTTTTATTCATAACTCTGACTGAGCCCAGTGTCTGTGATTTGCATTTGTCTATTGGTAGAACAGACGACACTTTACTAATGGCGAGTAGTGCATGGCATGCTCGCGCATACCCTGAGCAAAACTCAACTTCTTCGATGCAGTTGTTTAAGGGTTAGTTGAAGATCCTGAGTATAGTGCTTTTGACTTCAAGAGCAGAATATTATCGAGACTAGTACGGGCAATTACTCTTAAATTTTGCATTTCGAAATGAAATAAAAGAGCCTTTTATGACCCTAAGGACTATTCTCACAACATCAGTGCACTCAAATCAATTCTGGAAATAGTTTCACATTGTTCTACATATAAAATAGTATCTTCAAAGGCATGCATGTACTGCACCCTCTGACCACTGTATCCTTTGACTTGCAATCAGTACTTAATTTTGCGTTAAGATTTAAGTTCAGACAACCCACGTGGTCTAACGAGTTGAAAATCCAATGGAAACGAACCACCCTGAATAATTTGGCTGGTTAAATTTTTCTGTGTATTTCCTCGAAGAGTTCAAATTTTTTATAAGAGGGGACATTTTTTGTTTGATGTTTCGTTCTCCCCCTATCAACTACCTACCCTGGCAGCTTTCACCACAAATAGGGAAAATGATAACATTTTGAAAAAGTGATCCCATTCTCTATACTACTACGTGATTATTTAGTTCCTATAATAATGGGACGAATTGAAATCGAGAATTGTTTGGAAAAATTCCAAGTTTGGATGGATTCTGTAGGTTCGGAAAAAATTTTCTCTCTCAATTGAACATTTGCGCTTCATCCCATTCCATTGTCAACTATCGCCTCAATGATTACTATACGAGAAAGGAATTGTGTGATAGTTTTTCACAAAGTTGTTCAATTTACTGCTTTTTTTTCAAATTTATCGACGATCGAGCAATCCTTCAAATTTTATGTTAAGATCTAGCGAGTCGAGTTTGTTTCGAAGTGTTAAAAACTCTGCTGAACTTAAATGGGATTTGAAAACTTTTCCCAGATCTGCTTTATTTATTGAATTTGGCTATTCGTTAAAAAAACAGCTGAATTGCATTGATAGTATTTTTTTAGTTATGATAACCCGAAATAAGGGTGCTTTAGTTGAAGATAATGTACTCACTGCAAAAAATCATTGAAATTGTGAGTTTCAATTTCTCAATTTAATGAAAACACAATTCCACCAGAGTTGTTAATATGGAAGGAATTTGTCTTGCCGCTTTGGGTGAAGTTGTGGAGAATAAACAAGTTGTAAGGAGATTGTCGTAAATATCAGGAGTATTCTGGACAAATATTTTGTTTCACAAACACAAAATTAGACTCGTACACGAGCTGAATGAAAATGATTTCGATTGTCTGTGGTCTTTTAATTCTGACGAAGACCGGGGTATCTTTCCTTTGGCCGCACGTATTTCTTTCGCCTTTTTTTACTGTTTTCTTTTATTGTCTCATTTTAAGAAGTTTTACTCTTGCCTACTTATGGTATTGGGTTACCAGCCTCTCTTTGAGGTTTCGGCTCGAGTGAAGATAACTCTGTTATCCTCTTTCTTTTGTTCTGTTTTTCTTCTTCCTCGTGTACTCTTTTCCACTGTATTAGGGAGATGTATTCATCCGTCTTCCTTGTCTTTCTTTGGATTATCTTTTTTATTTCCTCGTTTTCGTGTTCCTTTATTTTCTCTAAGAATTTTTTATCTTCTTGACTATCATCTCTCCCAGAGTTGTAATATTATATTGACTTCTCGTCTTCTTTAGTGTTTCTTGTAATGTTCTTTTCATGTAAAATTTTATTGTAGTGAACCATATTTCTCCTGTGTATGTTCTACTAGGTACGATGATTGTTTTTATGATTTTCATTTCGTTCTCTAATGACAGTTTGCTGTTCTCTTTAAGAAGGGGATATAGATATTTTTGCAGCTGCATCGCTTTCTTTGCGTTTTATTCCATTTGACTGTGGAATTTCAGGTTTTTGTCTATCAATACTCCGAGGTATTTTGCTTCGTTTTGCCATTTCTGTTTCTGGTTGGCTATTTTTATTTCTTCCGGTTTCTTCGCATCCTTCTTTCTGTTTTCATGGTTAAAGTATACTGCAACTGTCTTGTTTGCGTTGACTTTGATTCTCATCGGTATCTTCTTGTAGTTGTTATAGTTTTCTTGTTCCTGTGCGATGTATAGATTGCTGTGCCGTCTGCGCATGTTTCATTTCAGGTATGTCCGATATGTTTATATTGAACCGTAGTGTTCACAATATTGATCCTTGTGGAACTCCGGACTTTATTGTCTTTCCGCATTCTCTATTCGTACTTCCTGTCTTTTTGAGTACGATGCCGTTATGTTAACTAGTTTGATTGGAAACTTCGTTCTTTTCCTTTTGTATATGTCTTTTGTGCCAGACTTTGTCAAAGGCCTTTTCTATGTCTAGGAACGTTCCTGCTGTTGGTTTCGATATGTTCATTTTCTCTTTTCTGAATCTAAACTGGTGGCTCGGTATGATGTTGTTTTGTTCTGCAAAGCTCAGTCTTCTCTATATGAGTGCTCATTGTTGACAGCACACTAATTGGTCTATAACTACTGGGTTCGTTCTCTGTTTGTCCTGTTTTTGGTATCATGATTGATTCTCAGTTCTCCATGTGCTTGGGTAATGTTCTGTTTTCATTACTCTTCTAACAATTTATGTGAGTTCGTCTATCGCTTCTTCTGGTAGCTTTTCAAGGCCTGATTTTTTATTCCATCGATTCCAGGCGCTTTCCTACTTGGTATCTGTGCGATAATTTCTTGTACTTTTTTGTTATTTCCATTACTTCTTCGTTGTCATTTGTTTATCCTCTTCTTGTTCCTATGATTTCTACGTTGTTATTGAAAGTCTTGTCTGGATTCGGACTGTTGGTCTCAAATTGTTCTTCCAGAGAAATTGCGTCCGCCTCTTGCTTCGTTGTTACTTGAGGGATTGGTGCTCTGTTGTCAGAGCCTCTATTTTGTCATCCCTTTCTTCGTTGAAAACCTGTCTTATTTCCTCTCTTACTTTGTTGTTAAGGTTATTCAGAATTCTCTTATCTTCGGAATGCATTGTTCTCATGTATTTCTTTTTTCTTTTCTTCGATTAGGGTATGTATATTCATTGAAAGTGGTCTATTTTGACCTGCTGCCAGCGTTTTTGTTGCTTTTCTTTTCGCCTCTTTTATTTTGCTTTCCAAATCTTGGATTACCTTTTCAAGTTCATTTGCGTCTTTTATGGTTATCTTCTTTGTTTCTATGGTTTCTTTAAACATTTTCCAGTTTGTTATCCCCTTTTCTTTTCCTCTGTTTTCTGCCTCTATGTGTACTTCTAGTATCACCGTCGTGTCGTCCGAGTTTAAATATAGCTGCTCTTATTTCTGTCTACCAGGGCACATTTTTTAGCATTGATATGTTCCATACTTGGACTGTTTCTTTGCTTGTGCATATATGCGTTAGCTCTTCTGGAGCAACTGCCATTATGTTATTGTTTTTTGATATCTGCCTCAGCTTTTTTCCATTTGTGTGAGCTGTAAGACAGTCCTTCTTGTTTCGAGTTCAGGTCTCCCGCTACTATTGCTGTTCTTCCTTGAAAGAGTAGTTTCACTTCCTCTTCTTATAGAGTTTTTATTGGTAATTTGTAAATTGAGTATTATTTCAGTTCAGTATTGGACTTCAATCGTCGTTCAATGTTCTGCAAACATTTCAGTGAGTAGATTGATATCTATACAAATTTGCTTTAGAATGTTTGGTTTTCTGATGAATTGACTTTTTTTTAATGGCGATGTGCATCCATTTCAACACGGAGTATCATACTCAAGGACCTCAAGAATACAATATTTGAGCCGGAATTCTGAAAGATACCGTAGGACCCTTATTTATAATGGAAAACTTGAATCCAGATGTATCTAAGGATAACCTTATGTATCGAAATGATAGAGCACCATCCCCTTATGCTGGCGCTGTGTCTGACTATCTGGACAATAGATATCTAGGTTGTTGGAAATAAGTAAGGCAGGCGCTATAGAATGGCCGGTTAGATCGCCCGATTTAACGCCTTTCGATTTCTTCACGTGAGTCTATCACGAGTCAGTACTCTATGTTACGCCATCCGAATCGTTGGAAAAACTACGATCGACTCTGAAGTATTAAAAGGAAACGGATGAACCAGCTTTTATATGATTTAAAAGAAGAGGCAGAAAAAGCCTGGAAGTGCTAAAATTATCTGAATATCGAGATGTAAGGCAGCTTAACACTAAATGACAGTTTTCCCAGCAAATCCTTACTGGCAATTCAGACTTTCTTCTGAGATTGAAACCAGGAGTATGAGTATGTTTGAAAACAACTTAATTTTATTCGATTTTCTTAAGAACTGAAACGGAATATTCAAAAAAACCAGCAACCAAACCAGATTCCGAAATTTCCTTTCCAATTCAGGTCGAAGTCCGAAGAGCTTGGGAACTTCCGAAGGAGAGTGATACCTGTACTAACTATTTTTCAAAGCGGAATATCTGTGGATATATAGACAGATATAGATATTCAATTTGAATTCTACTTACATGAGACCAATGCTATCAGTCAGAATACTCGGCTGTAGAAACGATCAGAGCGAGAGCAGCAATTCCAAGAGTGTAGACATCTGCTACCCAGTTTCTTCTATGCCACTTTCAACTAAGTTTATTGATGTAACATTCGAAAGTCAACGAAGTTGAGTGTCACACCTAGATATTTGATGGAGAAATTATTATTCAATGGACAGTCAGTAGGTATATACCTATTCTTTTCGTTTCTTCGTTTCTTGACCATGGTGGTTAAACGTAGCACCCAATGTGCGTACAGTTTTCTCGTGCCCACATGGATTCATAATGTGCCAAATACGGTTCTTGTATAATTCATTGCCTATACCAGATGAGACTAAATATGATATTTACTAGAATGGGAGCCTGACTGCCAGTCCAGCCACTTTGACCCAGACACACTTTACCTTAAATTTCATCCTTCTGAAAAATATTGGAAGCTCGATGAGTTCTTTCAGTTTCATTAACTAAGATCCAAGTACCCCAAACCTAATCCTGTCCTCAGCCGAGTAGTCGTATAAATCCTAACTTATAAACGTGACTGCGGTGACGACAGAGTTCCGTTAACATTGCACTTAGAACTCGTAGGTCTAACCTTGAGAGTTTGAGTCAATTCTTGGCTTAAACTCAGTCAAAAATTCTTATTCTTGGTGAAGCCTGTCAAAACGCTGTGCAATTTTTTAGCCTTCATTAATCAGTGCTGCCATCTTCATGATTCACAATAATTAGAATTCTAGTTATTGTGAATCATGAAGATGGCAGGATTGGTTAATAAAGGCTAAATAGTTATAATAGGAAAAACCATGTGCAGCTTTATTATTTTGGTTATGAACAACTTGAATAATTTTCAGTTGTAAAAAAATACATGAAATATTGTGATATGTGAAATTAATAACTAGCATCATTTGCATTTTATGATTGTTTGTTGATTGTTTTCTGGCATCTCAAGAAGCATGGTGCATTCCCACTTATAATTCCAAACATGCTGGTGTATGTTATATGTCTCTCATACTCTTTTTCATATATACCTTCTTTGGTGTCTTTAATCTCTGATCTTAAACAGGCTTGTAATCTCGAAGAGCCATGAATCATCCCTCGATTGCTCTACGGCGGACATCCTGTGTGATCCCCGATGGTATAATTTCGAATTTCGAAGATAGTGGCAGGTGCACTTGGAATATAAATACCAGTGAGATAAAGAAATACTTTGAAATGCATGCATCTTTTGATGATTTGAACCGCCGTATAATTTCAATGGAAGGTGGACCGTGCTAAGGGTTTATTTCGAATGAATGCCTTGAATGTTTAGAATAGATTCGACAATATTTCATTTGGCAGTGTGTAGGGTGACCTTCTTTGATTTTATTATTTACTGATAGACCCTGAAATTCTCTGATGTAAGTCGATACTTCAAAGATTCCAGATATTCCGACTTAGTTCCTTGGCTTATCCTGGTTTGTTGAATTAAGTTTAATACATTATATTTGAATGTCTATAATTTAAATTCTGGTAGACGTTTCGAGGTTTGGTTTACCTCTTTTTCAATACATCCTGAGTTTCAAACATCTTCTATACGAATCTAATACAAGAATTACATTTAAATAATAAAAAAATTATAACTTTTTTTTAATCTGCCATTAGCTGTCAAGTTGGCAAGTGTCAATTCTGTCAGTATCCGTCACAGATTTCATCATTTGGTACGTTCGTGTTTTAATTTTCACTGTTATGGTGATGCGTTCGAGTTTACATCAATAGTTCTATATAGATGGCGCTTAGGGATCCAATTTCGGTTCTGTCGTTCACTACCTTATCAATATTCTGTTTAATGTGCATCATTTCAAGTATTTCTCTTGCTCGTCTGTTCTGTTCCTTGTCTAATATTTTTATGTTCTGGTAGTCTGGTAGATCCAACAGAATGAATGTAGGAATATTTTAATATAATCAACAACCTATAGTTATTCCCGAAGAGTATTGTCGAGATTATTTTAAATTTAAAGGTAGTTGTTATGTTAGATTCGTATAAAAGATGTTTGAAACTCATGATGTATTGAAAAAGAGGTAAACCAAACCTCGAAACGTCTACCAGAATTTAAATTATAGACATTCAAATATAATGTATTAAACTTTATTCAACAAACCAGGATAAGCCAAGGAACTAAGAAAATAATAAATTCTACATCCCTGGAGAATTCAGGGCTTTAAGTCTAGTGAGTGGAGACCATGCAACAGGTTCACCATTTCCGATCTATCGGGGTTACTCTTCAAGTTCCTCTGCCAAAGTCTATCGGAGAGTTTATGAAATCCCTCTTCATTTGAAGTTTGTGAAAAATTATTGGTCGTACAATCGTGGCACTAATTTCAGGTGCGTTTACATTAACCAAAAATTGCTGCTGAAAATGGATGAAAGTTGAGGTTTCTAAAATTCCAGTAAATTTTGCTTCATCCATCGATTGTAGTGCGTAATTGACATGGAGGTTTTGTACTCTTCTAAAATAAAACGGATGCATTCTTTCTGCCTTGAATATCCACCACGCAATTGTCAAGAGGTTATATACAGTTAGAAGGCCGAAAATAAACGAATTTTCTAGAATTTTTTGAGAAACTTTTAAATTTATCGATTTTTGATTCAAAATTTGTTCACATATTATGGTATTTAAGTGTATTTTTAAGACTTAGTACTAGTAAAATAGAACCATATATATATATATATATATATATATATATATATATATATATATATATATATATTTAGAAAGGACCTATATATATATATATATATATATATGGTTCTCTTGTACACTTCTGCCTTAAAAGCCTCAAAATGCCGCAATGCAAAATGCATGCAAATGATGAATTGGAAATTCCGTTAAATATGCCATTTTGAATGTCCAAAATAATAATACAGTTGGAACCTTTTTTCAATATGGTACATGGATGCGGATATCTCGGAAGTTGGTAATTTTAATTTGGAATAATGAAGTGCCTTCAATTTTATAAATGAATTTCTTGAACTTTTCGATAAGCGCAAACTGAAAAACCGTAAGAAGTCAAGTGAACTCACTAAACCTTCGGGAAGTTTATGAGAGTTGAAATTAGTTCGTAATTCTTAGCTTAAACTTCTCTGCGATGGAATCAGCTTGATAATCTTTCAATTCAGCGAGATTCTTTTGTAATTCAATGTTTTTCTCGTTCTTATTCAAACAATCTTTTCATTTAACTTGGCACATAATTTGCGATAAAATATTTCTTAGAAATTTGAAACAATTTCATTATGAACGACGAGGAAAAAACTCTTCTCATACCATTTGTAGGATATTAATTTTGCCTTTAAAGTGGTTTGTTTCAATAATATCAGGTTCGCCGATTTCAACCTGTTCCTCGTTCAGAAGACGCATCCTTATGTCGTCGGTTTCTAATTCCCAATTGCAATCAAATACCCCCCTTGCGAAATGAAAGTCCGCAAACTGTCGTACGTAATGAGAAGGGACATCATGCGATTTCCCTTTGTTTTAGTGCTTCGCCAGACAGCAACAGCTGCAAAATATCCGGCCAGGTAAAAATATACACAAACGGAGGCTCACGCAAATAAATTGTTTTGTTCCTTCCTTTATCGACAATCAAGAATATATAGGTGGCTGCGTTCTCTGGGGTCTCCACGGCTTTTGTTTCTAGCCGACTGAAAGAACTTTATTCATTCGTATTTCGATTGCAGGTTTTGATGGGGAGGCTGTGTTGGGGTCGTTGACCCGTTTTATTTTCTCTATGAGCTCATTGTTTTAGAAGCGCTACTTCCCCTATACGATGTGATCAATTTCTTTTGATACGCTTGGCATATTCTTTCATTCTTCTGGAAATCAACAAAATTATCTCTGAGGAAGGATGGGCTGACTATGTGACCTCTAATTATACCCGCTTATATGTTCAATTTTGGGGATATCGTATGTTACTCCATTCGGTGGAAGTTCGATTAAAAAGTCCGTTTGGGTAGTATGTCGCTTCGTGAGGAAAAGCAATATTATTCACAAAATTATCATTAGGCTTATTGTCATCCATCATTTGCTGTCAAATCAATTCTAATAATTCTTGCTCAAACTGTGCTTCTCAGGATGGAACGTATATTTATTCAATATCCTCCTTATCGACCTCTTACTGATACGGTAAAAACTCCTTATTCAAGCTCCAAGGGGGTATTCTGGTCTAGAGCCCTACTTTTAGGGTATTTTTCAAACTAGGATGAAAAAAAAATTGAAAACACTTTTACTATCCACTTTCTTAAACAATATTTATTGATTTTTGGAGTATATAAAAAAAATTTGAAAAAAAAGTCAAAAATACATCCTGTGACAAGATGGTCACTGGGTGGGCGTTGCCAGTCGAACGGTTCTCCATACTTGACATGATTCCAACCCTTGTAGTGATCTAAATCGAACAAACAAAAAAATTCACAAAATGGCGTCCATTTGAAAAACAAAAATTTTTTACCCTTGTTTCTCGACCCTCACGAATTTTTCAAAAATACTTCAAATTAAAATTTTTCAAAATCCACAAAAGCCTTCGATCGTGTAAGAGTGAAAGATGTGCTGCAGATACTGAGAGAGGAACAGATCCCGGAATCAATCATTAAAATTATCGAAGATCTGAACACCAACAACCACGAAAATAAAATCCCAAGGTAGCCTTACATCTGAAATACCTGTCACTGCGGGTATAAGACAAGGAGATAGTCTCAGCCCTCTTTTGTTCAATTTGATAATGAACAGAATCAGCAACAAAGTTAAGTCAGTAGGAAACGGAAACAGGACGAGTACGGGAGAAATAAAAATAGTATGCTACGCTGATGATGCGTCAATAATGGCGAAAAATGAAGATGATCTTCAAAGACTTCTGATTGCTTTCAAATCCGAAGCTGAAAATTACAACATGCAGATAACTACCGAAAAAACAAAGAGCATGGTAATATCGAAGGAGCCAAGAAGATGTATGCTAGCAATTGACGATAAAACTGTAGAGCAGGTAATGCCCTTCAAATACCTTGGGGTGCAAATAACTAGTAACGGGGATTTAGCAAGAGAGGTCCGAGAGCAGGTAAATAAAGCAGCAGCGATTTACGGATGCCTGAGAGATGTCGAATGGAAGAACGAGCATATGACATTGAGTGCAAAACGATGATTTACAAAGCGTGTGTACGACCTATCGGCACATATGCAATAGAAACTAGGGTCTTCAAAACCAAAAAAATTCTGAGAACGTCAGAAATGAACACGCTAAGGAAAATATCGGGAAAATCGCTCAGAGATAGAATTAGGAACGAGGTTATACGAGAAACATGTGACACTGCAGATATTGTACGTTGGGCAAGAAACCGCAGACGAGGATGGAATGAACAGGTAGACAGGATGGAAGAACACAGACTGGCACGTATTGTACGAGACTGAAAACCAAAAGCAGCACGTCGGCCACTGGGAAGGCCCCCCCAAACGATGGAAAGATAGTTGGCAGTCCATCTACCAAAAACAATAGTAGAGGGATCTCCTAGAAAAAACAGACCTCGGGGTCTAAATTGAGAAGAAGAAGAAGAAAAAGAAGAAGAAGAAGAAAATCCAACGTGCAAGTGATAAAGAGATGTATTAAGAAGATTCTCACAAACTTTCGGAGGAATCGATCAGATAGAACTTGAGATATCGTGTCAACCACCTCAACAAAAAGAGTTTTGAGAAAAACGCGTTTGAAGTTTGAGAAAGATTTCCAGTACTCAGATAATAATATTTAATGCCCACTTTGGATTAATCGGCGATTACATATCCATAGATTGGACCATCTTCTTTCTCAAAATCGAGATTTTGTGAAATTCTTTCTTCTAAACGAGCTGTTGTGCCTGCTTTTGGAGCAGCAGAAGCTCGTAGTTCAGAGCTATTAATCCTCGGCCGGGTTATGTGCTGCGTCACAAAATCCGCTATATCTCCCAAAATAATTCGAATTTTGAAAAATCCTTGTAAGAGCATATTTCTGAAGGTCTAAGTTTTGAAAATATGCAAATTTTTCAATTTTCTAGACCAGAAAACCCCCTTTAACAAGGTTCCTACAGTCGCGTTTTCACTATTCGTGGATAAAAAAGTGCGACACAATTTTATTCATTTCGCGGATCTAATCGGTTCATCGATGTTGATGAATTGGATTCGGTATTCTTTGTGAACGCGTCGTCAAATAGACTATTAAAAAGTAAAATAGACCTTATTATAACGACGCTAAGAGTATGTTTGTAAATATCGCCGCTGCATTGGTTCGGCTTTTCCTTTGACATAATCCGCCTTTGCCGTGTTTGGTGTTTCTGAGAATGTAAACAAACAAAATGTTCAAGTAAAGCGACCTTTTTCTCAATGCATAAAGTATATTGCTAAATCCCATTTGAATTTGGGAAGCATTTACTTGGTAGAATTCCATTATCAATAATAAAAACAAGTAATACTTTTTGAGGAATTTTACTGAATAATTGTGATGGTAATGTACTGATAATTGTGTGTGTACACATAGAAATTTCAATATTAAAATATCGGAATATAAACCCAGTTTTTCAAATAAAAAGGCAGATTCGAATTACGCGAAACATCTCTTACAAAATAATCACTCTTTCGACCCACAGTTTGAAATTTCGCATACAAATAATAAATATTGGAAAGTGGATCTTTGGGAAACTTTAGCAATCAACAAACACAAACACTCAGGTAGACTCATTAATGAACAAGTCGATTCAATCCTTCATCTCTATTGAATCTCTTCAGGGAGCAATCTATTCCTTAATTTTATTGGTTATACCTGTCATGTTTAACCACTTGAGAAGAAACTCAATAAGCTTTCAATTACTTAAGAACATTTGTATCTATATACTCATTTTTATCTATATATAATTGTCATAATTTCTATACTTTCATTCGTCTGAAGAAGCTACGGTGTAGCGAGACGCGTTACGAATCACAATTATTCAGTAAAATTCCTCAAAAAACATTACTTGTTTTATTAATAATACGTCTGTACCGTTGTCTGCCTTAGTTATAATGTTGCCTAAAATAATTGAAAAACTAGTTTCGATACGAACAAAATCAGAGTTACCGCTTGAAGGGAAAATGGAAATGCTTTATTGTTTAAGCCTTTAGAGTTGTTTGCATCTATATCACGCTCATTCAATGTTTACGAATCAACTGTACGATCGATAAGAGAATCCGAAAATGAAATAAAGTCGTCTGTAGCTTTCAACTATAGAAAAAAGAAATCGGTTGTCTGTAAAGTCGGTTTACTGATGATAGTTGAGGAAAATACTGATGGAATGGTTGCATTTTTCAAAAGAAAATTCAATTTTATTTGTTTGATAGATAATTTGTATGGAAATAGAAAATGAGGTAAATGTAAATCACAATTGAATTTATCAATTTACATCTATTTATACGCATAAATACAATTATGTCAATATTTATTAATTTTTTTACTATTTACATAGTATGAATTTCAAGTATGAATTTGCTTTGAGCAATGGTTTTACAACTTTTGAACATGTGTGATATTTAACTTCTTACAATTTGTGTTATTCTGTTGAGAATAGGACGATGACATTTATGTTTCCATTTTTGAAATCGTAGCTACGCTGCCTAGTTATTTCGATCTAATAATAAAGCAATTGATTTTTTACTCATCGTGAAATAGTTCTGTTAACTTATTGTTATAGTTTTGTCAATTATAGCATAACCCATAATCGCTGCACTATCGGACCGATGATATTTATTTTAATGATGAAAGCACGAATATTCGACAATATATCACTGAACATATATTTAATATCGAAAGAATCTTTACCTTTATCGTCGCTATAAACAATTGACACCACATTCACTTTTCACTGCACTTCATACTTGACGAAAACATGTAAATGTATTATTGAATAGCAACTGTCCAAGCGGACGCATCGCTCACTCAAGTAGGATAGAGACAGATGTCGAACGCTGCCGAACGCGGAGGCCGATTGTGTCTTTTTGTCGCTCGTTCCGCGCTCTCGCTTGTAATTTAAGCCTTAAATGGAACGCCTCAGAGCGAGGTAACGCCGCATGAGTAATGGAAGGAAGCAAAGCGCTTTACGCACAATTTGAAAAACCTGGTGATAGTTGAAGTAGTGGAGCATCGGAGTCTTGGTTCAGTAAATTTAAGGTGCGAAAATCATTGCATATCATTAAAATCGTTGGAAAAGCTGCATCTGCAGATACTGCTGCAGCAGAAAGATTTACAAAAGAATTTGGAAACCTAGAAGCTGATGGAGAATACAAATCTGAGCAAGTATTTAAAGCACACGAAACTCCACTGCTTTGAAAGAATGCCAAATATAACATTCATTTCCAAAAGCGAGAAGTCTGCCACTGGATTCAAGGCAGCAAAGGATATAGTTACACTGCTGCTATCTTCTTATGCGTCTAGAAATTGTGTCATTAAACCACTCATGCTTTACAACGTGCCACTGCTTTGGCGTGCTAGTTAGAAGACGTGGATTACAAACCTAATATTCTTTTGACAGGTTCCGGAATTGTTTTGTATTAGAAGTTGAAACTTATTAAAAAAAAAAGAATTAAGACTTCGAATATGTCATCTCCGAGAACTTGAAAAATTCAAGTTTCAACTGCAAACATTGCTGAAATTCCAAATGGAATAGGACGAGATGGGTTTGAACAGATAGAATCCAGTGTAATCACCAGTAATTATGTAGAAACGAACGTCAAAGTCCAATTTTGACAGCTGGTGTTTCGTTCATAACGGTTATTTCTCGCCGTGAAAGATTGTCGTAATAGAGTGGTAATAGTAAGTTTGAAACCAACTCGATTTATAGCTAAGAATTTTGAGCAAGTATTTCGAAATGTACGAGTGTAATAAAAGATACTTTACAAACAACTGAAAGGTTTCAGTTCATAAACATTCAATGATGTTGAGATCCACGAATCCAAAACAGACTGAAACCTCTTGCTAATATTTTTTTTTAGTCATTCTATACACGTTCCTCATATCGTTTCCCATCTAATTACATCACGCACAGTCAAATCAGGAGCCTACCTAGAACGCGACCGTCGATATTCCAAAAATTCTAGCCATCCCTGGGCCGCGTTCGTAAATAAATGTCATGGGTATCTGGGATCTTACACTAACTTTCGCGAGCGGTCACCGACCTCGCTGAGCGGCCCACTTCTCACTCAGTCAGTAAACCGTCGGTCGGCTTCGTACGGCGCCATCTTGTCAGCGACGTTGCCGAACTGATAAACAATCGGTGATTTTCGGGATTTCCTGATCTTCAAAATAATAGAAAATCTCTTGCTTGATTGAATCAATAATATTATACGAACATTCTTATTATAACCTACTTGATTTTCATATCAGTGACAATTGATTAAGACAGATCGTTTTCAACCAAACTCGCTCAGAAGAAAAAAAATTTCCGAATCTTATTTCGAGGACAACGAAACTGAATTCTATTTTGAGGCAAAAAATACATTTCTCTACTGAAGGACTGGAATTGCAATATCCTTATTTAAGAACCCTGAATGATAACAGATGTGTATTATCTGTCATAAATATATACTTGACGTATGTGGCTACCTTCTGCACTTTTTCTCAGCCTCTTTTTCAATCGATTTCCAAAAAGAATAGGGTCTGTTTATTCATCAATTTCTCCGTCAATTGTGGACCGATTGCTCGTTTTACATTCAAAAAGGAAAGGATGATGTTAGGATGCCGAAGAAATTGAGTCTTAACATTTATAGGCACTTAAATATATTCCAATATTAGCATCTGATAGTCATCATCTGATGTTCTTGAGCTGATGATGGAAGGAACAACTCCTTATCAGTTGGAAGTTAGATGCTTTATCCGAGACAGATATACTTGTTCTCTTGAAATTAGTCTATTTCGTTATCTGATTTTTCCTATCGTGGTTCCGTAACTTGAGGAAGAAAAGAGTTTGAATAGGTACTTATGAATCACTTCTTGAATAATTCAGTTATAAGAACTATATGTCACGGAAAAATCATGATTCAATGGACAAGGTAAGCCACGAAAATAAATCAATGGGGGATGCTGTTCACCAAAAGTTGAAAAATATGGGGTTTCGATATCAAACACAAAAGTTTTCGTTTCGAATGGATGTGGTGGATATTGATTCGATACACTTCTCGACATTTTATTCAGCTTCTTGTTGAAACAAACTGAAGGAGAGAATTCATAATCTGAACCTCGCAATTATACCAAAAAAATGCCTAATTCGGAAAATTGTTGGACTAATTTTCTATAATATTAAACTTATGACCTATATGTGGTACAACGGGTGCACGAGGAATCTATATCTCGAGCGTTTTTCAACCTGAGACATATCTGGTCTATGGTTAAGTAGAAGAAGAGTAAGTTAAGGTAACATTTATTTTTATGTTCTCACTCAGAGATGTTTACATTTTCATAATTGGTACAATATTTATTACTTGAGGGATTACCGAAGAGTCCATCAGAAAATGGCAAAACTAAAAATTCAAGGTAAGATACTCTTCATAAATCATAGAATGCTCCCTCTACCCATCTCGCTTTCACCATTCTATTAGAGTCTTTTTTCTGTTCTTACGAGCGAAGAGCAGTGACTCAAAAATTAAGAGTAGAAAAGGTTTAAGATCTTGAACTTACGGAATGTGGACTTACAGCTGTCTCTTTAACACAGACCAGCATAAGTGTGACAGTCCTCTTTCAAATGCCGAAAGGAGCAGTTACCCCACACTAATATTTTGTTTCTCAAAAACGATCAACCAGTGATTAACCCTCAATATTACAGTCGTAAATTGATTCCTCATTAACCTGATCAGAAACACACCTCTGGACCATCAGGCAGCAAAATGATCCGCATGGACATCTTGCTGAAGACAAGGGTCCACATCCATTCCCAGAAAACTATGAAATCTCACGAATGCCTCATCATCAACGTTTCTGAGAAAAAAGCAGCTCCATAATATTTCTTTCATTAACTACTAGCTTATTTGACGTGAACCAGTCAAAAGCTCTCGCTCCGGCTATGGCTTCCTACTTATCCACAGCATCTAATATGAGGAAGTTATTGATGTTGTAGAACCATCTGCAAATATCACTGTAGTGTTCCCGCTAAGAAAATTCGGAAAATCGTTCACATAAATCAAAACAATGGTCCGACTACGGACAATCCAAGAGATCTGTCTCCTGTCAGACCAGCCGCCATTAAAAGAACCGTCTGACATCGTTTCGACAGATAATAATCTATGATTCTTCAACTAATCCTGGAACCGTACGCCTCTAGCTTACCTAAAAGTATCGAGGGTGCAACACAGTCGAATATTTTTGTTAGGTTCAGGAACAATGAAAATGACAATTCGACCCCAAGATCCTATCAACAACGATGATAAATACTTCGTTACGTTTACCCTTCAAACGCAGATGTCACTAATATCACTGGCTAGACAACGCACAAAAAATAAACTATCAGAAAAACCTTCTTTGCGGAAGCTAATACGGAAACATTTATTGCTTATCTCAACTGCATACCTTTGTGAAAAAATTCTCTATTCTTTTATATACTGCTTTCCAAGAAGCAACGTCAACCCTTAGATTGACCCTCAATGATTATCGCAATTTTTAAAGTTCAGTTTTGCAATATTTATCATTCTTTCTTTCGTTACTCAGGTTGTTTTTGAAAGTGGTTCATTGGGTTCGCCGCTAAAAAAGGGTTGGAGAATATTAGTGGTGATCGCTTGTCCCTCTAGGTCTTTCAACTAGAAACCTGTATCCCTTCTCTTTTTGAGAATAACTGAAAAGTATTGTGATAATAGCTCGAATTCAAATTTATTGATTGTTTCACAAGATACGCATTACCGGTTTTATTCAGATTTTCTGGGTAGAAACTACGGCAACGGTGTGTGCCATGGATCCGAGCACCTACAGCACCTACCTACTGATCTCTTAATATCAACTATTTTATCTCCCAGTCGGACAGGAAGTATATCAAGCGTGAAACTTAATTCGTATTCCATTCAAATTTCTACATGATTGTAACGAGAATTCTAGTGTAATAGTAAAAGAAAATAATTTCCATACAAGAACACGATGGTTATGTGTTTACCTGAGTTGCATTGTTGCAGTGAAATCAATTTAATAGTTGATGTGATAAAGGTTGAAATAAATCATAAAGATCTGAAATATGATTTCAGATTAAAGTTTGAATGGATGATAAATTAATTAGATTAAAAATACGGTGATTCGTCTTATTAAGAGCAGAGTAAAAATATTACGAGAGATATCTCTTATGTTCTGCATGCTGGAACAGAAGATACCATCGATCAACTATCAGCACTTAAAATTCAAAATTTCAATTCTATAGGTGCTGTGTTCTGGCTTCAACGAACTGTCAAAATTGACAAGTTGAAAATGGAATTGAATCGTGACAATTTTTGCGCAAAACAAGAATGTCTTCGCGAATTGGTTTGTTTTCGGCATTGAAGTACCATACCAGTCAACAGTCTCTCGTTGATATGGAGAATTTAAACGCAAAAGGGTGAAGCTTATCGACGAACCAAAGGTAGATACACTAAAAGCAGTGGTCACTGAAGAAGAATGGGATGCTGTGACGATCGGCATTGATGAATCATTGCGGATTTCAAAGACTTTTGCACGAAGAATTACGTGTGAAAGAAGTTTACTGATGGGTACGGATCTGTGAACCAAAGGGTGAATTGGTGTCAAAAAACCGTTGAACATTTTAATTCTGGAATGTGTTCAATCGTCAACAACATTGCCAGTCATGATGAATCTTACATTCATTCAAGCGAGCCAGAAATCGCCAATCTTCTGTTTGGGTATTTCAGGGGAACAAAAACCGAGAAAGTTCATTGGTAGCTGAAATGTCTCCAAAACTATGGTCGCAAAGTTTGTTTCAAAAACAGGTCTTGTAGCAGTAATAGTTCCTTGATAAGATCAAAGAATAGTTACTGCCAATTAGTACACAACTATATTCGCTGCAAGTCGATAGTAAGCTTCTAGAAACCAACCTGCAATTGAATATTTAATGCAAGAAAACATCGAATTCATTCAACGGACCTAACGATTTCTTTACTTTTCCAATACAAGAACCGACTACTAGGTCAAAGATTTCAGTCTTCAGAAGAAGCTGTTGACGCCTTCCAAACGACCATTTCGAATGCAGCTGCAAACGATTGAAAAACCTCAGAATTTTTTTGAACAGATGCAGAAGTGTATTAATCTTTGTAGAGAATACTTCAAAAAAACAACAAAATCGTTGCAATCTTTCATTAGTTTCATTCTAGCTGTATACGCAAAACTTAAAAGACATCCCTCGACCAAGACTGCATAAAATGTTGTTCAGTGTTCTTTAAAGTTACATCCATGACTGATTTAGCGGACTCCTTTCCATTTTTGAATCCCGAAAAAAGCATCCACATTTCCACAATATACCGAGTTCAGTTTTTCAAGAACTTCTTTGGCACTTTTCCAACTTGAATCAAAAATGTTAATGCGTTGCTCAAGATCCATGTTTCACGACAGGCACGCCAATGCGACCTCGTTGTTGCGGCTCTGTGAGCAAACTGAGAGCTATAACCTCTTTAAACTTGTCACAACTTGTCTCAATGCATGAAATGAAAAACAATGATAACTTGCGAAATTTATCGCTATATGTGTGAACATATTGAAGACTTTCACTCATGGAAAAATAATTCAGCCTTCCATTAATAATCCTTCCCTGAAGGAGCTGGTTTTCGGATTTACTCTTCATAACATCGTCAACCAGGTCCACATAGTAGTGGTACAGTTCGGTCGAATGTCATGAATGGGTGTAGAACATTAACGAGGTCAAACGAGATGGAAACTGCAATCTAATGCTCCTATTCATGACAGTTGAATACTGTTCTCTGAATGAACGTCTTGAATAAAATCCCTTTCACATTTTTCGCATGCACAGCAAAAACCACCCTCATTAGTTTTCTGATGACAGCATCATTCAAACATGACCCTTGTTTGATTGCAGGATCCAATTCGATAAATTCAATTTACGGTGATCTCGGCCAACAGATTTCTGATTCTGGGTTATCAATTGTTTGTTGATTATTTACGTAAAATGAATGATTTCCTATAACTCTACACAAGGTAATCTAATGGCATTACATCACAACTTCTTGCTGTCCACTTAATAGTGTGAATCCTAATCATCAATCCACCAAACTTTTCTTCTTTCTGTAGCTGCATATTGTCGAAAAGCATTTTCTGTAAATCAAATGTTTCCCATTGTAGCTCAAAAAAAAATTCATGATTATATCCTCTTCTCAGTCGGATGTTGAAACTATGCCTTAGTAAAAACCATATAGAAATTTTTGTAGATGAAGAGGCCTTTCTCTAATCTTAAGAAAGTTTTTGGAATCGAAAATCGATAATGTGGATTGAATTTTCACGAAGCTCATGGAGTTTTAGTAGAACATTTTTTTACGTAAACTTCTGGATAAATCAACGTTGAAGGTGTATCTTATGATGAATTATGAACACTTTGGGGAGTAGGTGGAAGATTTTGTGTATTTGGAATTTTTACCTATTCTACATATATACTCTGTTTTCCTCCTTCAATGTAAACCTCCAGTATTTCAGAATCAATTTCTTATTTGAATAGTTGAATAAACAAATGACAACTTCCAACATTTCATAAATTTTAAATATGGCTACAATGATATTTAAACAAGGTATAATAAATAGTTGATTGTATTGCGTTCCACTATAAAATAGCTTCTTCAGACGATTTACTATGCTAACTAACTCATCACTGTAAATTAAATTCATTGTGAAGATTGCATCCCGAGAAGATTCGATAGGGACAAATAATTAGAAATAATTTGCGTAATTTGAATATCATTTCGAATTCATAAAACTTCGTTTCAATATGTTCTATGGGTCCTACCAATGTAAAAATGTATCGCAATCGTCGAAGCTCAATTTGCAAACATCTGACCTACTTTATCGTCGCATATAGTTTCAGTGTTTCTGATATATTTGCTCAAAATATTGTTGATTGGGAAAGATGAATTTGAATCATTTTTATTCAGGAAAGACCTGACGAGGTCCTAAATGCCTACATATATTGAATTTAATTTTGATTTTACGAAGGATTAATTTCATTTAGAGTTACTCAAATTTGTTGTTTCTTCAACTTAATATTTACTGATTTATGATTGGTACCGTTTTTGGAAATTATTCAAGCATTTGTATTTAATTCCATGTGTTAATTCTTCGAAATGTTTGTAATGGTTTTGTTTCAAGAATATTAAAATTGGAGAAGTATTTCAATCTACTTGAAATAAGAATTTGAAATAATGAAGTTGAATGACATTAAATTATAGCAAAACTAGTTGAAATGAAATCACAATTGAAACTACCTATAAATTACCTATGCCTAGCTAGATCAGAGTCCCTTTATCTCAGTGTGTGAGATTTTCATCTAGAATCTACGTCCTAGATGTAGCCTTAGGAATAATACTCATCACTTCATTCAACTTGCTTTATTAAAGAATAATTATCGAAATCACAGTAACTGACTTATAAATTACTAACTATAATCAAGGTAACTAATGCAAAAAAAACTTAACTACATAGTTTAACCAATTACAATAAAGGAGTCTCGGACGAGATAAATTCAAACTACATAAGTACTAATTTTCAATTTAGAACAATCTGAGCTTTTCAACAAAATGAAACTCAATGATAGAGCTCAGTCAACGAATAATGAAGATAGACGAGAAGAAATGGATCATAAAGAACACTTAGCTTTTAGAACTGAGGTTAATTCTCATGATGGTTGGATAGTGTTTTATGCCAGTTTTCTGGTATTCCTGTATCTTACAGCTTACAGGTTACTTGATTGGCTGAGTATGGTTCACAAGATGACTGCCCTAGGTGACAAAACTAGTTCCCTAAAGACGTGGTTACCCCAGTCGTGAAATATCAAGGTTTGGCATAAAGATGAAAACTCGTGACAGTAAAATATCTTAATGGTGAAAGAAAATCCTTGGAATAGCAGATATCGATCTAGGTTAATATATTGAAAGAAAATTCGAAATCTCTTCACTCTCTAATTGAATTCGTTATCGAGAAAATCCGGCAAAATTATCGACTACTTATAACGCCTCAGGCCATTGGAATTTATCCAGAAAATCGAAAGAATACTTAATCACTTCTACAGAAAATTATTCACTCCAATCGCTACAACACAGCTCCAATAAAATCACAAACGATTCCGAAGATTTCTAAATGGAAATAGAGTAAATCTAATGAATTCCGAACTTATATTGACTCGGTTCTATGAAAACTATTGATTTTCAAAAAAAAAACTAATGAAAAAGCGAAATTATTCTCTTCACAACAATAAAGTGGAAATGAAACATAGAATGAGTACTGCTTTCCGTTCTCCCACAGAAACGAGAAAACGATCTTCTTTCAAGTACTGACACAATTAACCGGTGGACAACCTAGATCAATACCAGCGACACCTTACGGATATAACTATAGTTCTCATTGGGTATCATTACCTGTAGATTCTTAATTTGAATTTCAAACTGTTTGAATATTTATCTTGATGAAATGAGATTGAATTATTAATAAAATTATGAAAACTGAGTTTAAATGATATAAATGATCAATTCCAGAAATCGGACTGTTATATGTTGTGGGAAATAAGCACGAATCATTGTTTTGTGAAATATAACATGGAAAATAAAGTAAGTATAGGTTATAAAAAGCAATTATTACCTACACATCTTATTCACTTTCAAAATTCGTAGAATGAATCCGAACATTCAGAAAATCAATTACCAAAAGTACGAACTAAATGATGCTGACATCATTGTGACAATTGTTGACAAAGACAAATTACTAGTAGCATAAAGGTCTCTGTGTGTTCTCTCAAATGTACTTCGTGTTCTGATGCCTGTACGTATGCCAACTCTTCCTGTTATTTACACCTGAAGTGCCGCGTACAATCCCACTTGAGTAATTACAGCTTAAGTATTCACTGTGAAATTAATGTGCAACTCTTGAGTTATGAGATGATATTTTCGGAGGTGTAATGTTAAGATAATTTTTGAGAAAATTAATGTTTCATGCAATGTTACTTTATAGCATAATTTGTATGGCTTTGTGAATTGGGTAAGACCGGAAGTTTTTTCATGGCAGTTTCGGTTATCAATAAGTATAAGAAATACAGTGCATTTCAATGAAAATACAACAACCCAGAATAAATACACTAGTTCAATGTTTCTGTGAATTTCCTGAAACAGGTCGATTCATGATTGATATTTCGTTCTCTTTCTATCACTGCTTTTTGGAGGTTAGTTTTGAGCCATCTGTGTTTTAACGAATAATCAAAAGTAACTGAATCTAGCAGTTCTGGAATAATATATTCTGTAGCTAGATTAGAATGCAAAAAATTGATTCGAGTGAAAACCACAAGTATAGAATTTTTTCATTCTCACCAAGTAACAAACTGTATTTTCTCCACGACCGCAAGGTATAAATCGAAAACAGATAAATGTTGTCACTGAAGTACAGCGGAAACAGTGGCCAGTATATTCTTTTGGATTGTTTAGATTCAGAAATGCTGCATATTACCTAGTTTATTCATTTCAAATACTTGCTGCGTACATTACATCAGTGGGCAATATTTGACATGGATGTCGGTAGTTGTTGCACTCTGAAGATGATCTGGCCTTTTTCACCACACGAACAAAGTGGTTTCTCTTCACTATTTTGAGTAGGTAGTAGTGAGACGGTGAATACCCACTTCCTAGACGGAATAATATTCTTATTTATTTTGATCACAACCAGAATTTTTGTACCACACTAGCACATAATCTTTTCCCAATATGCTTATTGAATGAACTTCTCGTGCAAGTCTACAATTTCAGAATAAATTTCTTACCACATCTAATCGATCTGATGAGACATAATTTGACAGTTGGAAGGGATTTTTGCATGCTTTTTCGCAGCCTCATCTACTCTCCCGTTTCCTATGATCCCGAGATGTGCCTTCACCCATAAAAAACCGTTTTGCCAAAGATTGAACATTGATGATCTTTTTTTGGATTGTTGTGAAAGAACTTTCGACTTTTGAATCTTTAAGCTGAAAATAGCACTTTGACTATCGGATAGAATGACTACGTTCTTCAAGAATAACTATTTTGAAATATTTTCGACATAGAAAAGGAACAGCGAAATTGCAATGAGTTCACCAAAAGTGAATCTCTCAAACGAATCAAATTCAAAATCAGCACCAACAGCCGCTAAATGTTCTGATTTGGAGGCATCTGTGTAAATTTGGTGACAACTTGAAAATTACGATTAATACGACAACAAAAATCTTCTGAAGAACCAAATTCTTGAGATGATGTAATAACAACATTGAAATTTGTATTAAGAAGATCATATGAAATTGAAAAGATCGGGAGCTTGTTTTCGATCACGACTTGTTCTATAATGGACAATAATTCGTTGAACTGAAATGATAGTTAGATCCTTCTTGACAAACCAATACCTGTGTGTCAAGGCCATTGCCCATATTTCTTAGTCATTTTATAGAGATGTCAATTAAACTAATATGGAACCTGCATGGAGCAAATAATTTATGCATATATGCGATCATGCATTTTTATATTGTTTGTTCATAACAAGAGAGGATTCATCCGATCTGTTTAAACTTTACTCTGATATGAACATAATACTACAAATTGGCGAATGCGCCAGGTATAACACATTATCAAGAAGTCGGTAATTTTCGATCCTTCAAGGAAGTTTCTTCATATACGTCATTTATGCTTATTCAAATTATGCATATCAAACGATAGTACGTTGTGAAATACCCTGAATGATAGCTAAATAGGATACTCAGTGAGTTTTGTTTGAAAAAGTTCAATTGTTGGGACATATACCTATCATAAAACAATGCCCTATTAGCATATTCAATCTCTTGTAATAGTCCTATATATTGCATGCTTGGAATAATGTAGATTGCCACACATTTAATTTTTTCGATTAGTATTTCTCAGCCGATTAACCTGGATACGCAGATCATAACATGAAATTATGATAACCGTATCAAATGTTACAATCATATTATTACAGAATCGGTTTTAAAGTTTTCGAGGACGTTAATTTTTTAATGTTCCGCCCTAAAATCAACTTGGGGAAAGTTACAATCGTAATAGAGGTAGGAACATTCCTTTGACCGATAAAAATCATTATATAATTAATATTCGTTGCATTGCTGATTGAATATTTTCGAAATAATTCAATCAATTAAATTGAGACTTGTCGATTCTCTGAACTCCAATTAAAATTCCTGAAAATGTTGATAATTTTTAGGAAAAAAGAGTTTTCATATGAACATTTCGTTGTCCGTTGTTTTCTGTTCGTCCGTCTGTCAAGACTATTTTCTTAGAAATAACAGAATAAAATAGTTAATTTTGAACCAAATGTTCAAATCTCTTGGTACAGTAAAAGATCACACTTTGAAGTCATAAGAATCGAAACCTATTGAGTATTTCTCTCTAATATAGAAATATTTAAAGTTAAGAAGTAATGTCATATTGCCCAGGTACAAGAGAAATCAGAAAATTGTAAATTGTGATAAACTGTTTTGCTTTTTCTCAGAAAGGCGCTTAGATTTCTAATTGAAATTGGTACCAGATGCTCATGCTTGCAATTCCTTAGGTCCGTGAGAAATGAAACTTTCCAGTTCTCAAAATACGGCTGTTTCTATCAAATAGTTGAAAGTTATAGGCTACTTCTGTTCAATCCTTTGTTTCAGAGTAAAAGAAAAATACGAAAATTGCATATTTATAGATCAGAAAACCGTCAACCTGTAGTGACAACAGAAAAAAAAATTATGCAATTGTAATATCAAATATTATCATCAACAACACTGTTTACCTATGTAAGCACATAGGAATGATTTGAAACGAATCTGCAACTCAGCCATATCGATCAGTGGTGTATATTTGTTACGTACTCCGAGGGAAAGGTCCTTCGCCTCCGAAAGTATATTTCTTTGGGGAAAAAGTGAATCCGAAAATCGATTTTTGGACTTGGATTATTTCGATGTATAGTTAAGTGGTGATAACTTTGAATACCCGATATTTTGAATTTTAATTCATAATTATGATTTTGGAAATTTCGAAGGATTGGTAGAATTAATCCTTTTTGAGATATTTCAATTGAGAAAATGAATAGATTAAGGTTTATTTTAAGAAAGAAACAAATGAAAGAAAATAAGACCCTCTTCTCGTGTGTAGTAAAAAAATTGCAAATGGTTTTCTCACAGAGTAGGTGTTTTTTCTTTACCTCAGTAGCTTGTATTACCTCCTCTTGCCCTGAAACAAGCCTGAATCCGTCTAGGCATACTTTGTATTAGGTTTTCAACCTCCTTTGGGGTGATATTGTGCGGTTGTCTTCTGTGGCGGCTTGGATGAGCTGTTGTGGGGTTCTTGGATTATCCTGGCGCGATCTAATTTTCCTTTCCAGATTATTCCATAAATGTTCAATAGGATTTAGGTCTGGAGAGCAAGCTCTCAAATTTTGAGATTCACAGTTTCAAATCTCAGTGACGACTGAGTACAATATCCCGAACATGTAGTGATAATTCAACATTTCTTATCATACTATCCAGTTTTTTTACCACAAAAAACTTCATTCTTCAGAAGTAGTCGAAGATCCATAGTTAAAAACAATCAATAATGTGAAATACCGAGTGATTCCATATAAATTTGGTTATGTGAATGTTTTGGGCACTGATCTTCAGAAAATAATATTTTGGAAAGGTGGGATGTAATGGAAATGTAAGAACAGAATAGAATCAAATTGTATTTGATATTTTACGAAAGATTTTCATTTATAAAAATTTTGATAGTTCATACAATACTGAATGTGGAAAATATGAAAATATATTGTTTAGTTACTATAATAAAATACATATAACTGATATTCAAATTTATGCGAGTGTCTCGAAAAAGGTTCATAACTTGCAGTATTTTATGTGTACTGCATAAGATTGTTACTAGTACTCAAATTAAACGTATTAGGTGAAATACATATAAGTATTTAAACTTTATTATTGAAGCTTCTAGTCTATTCTAAAAGCAATCGGCGAATAAGTAATATAGTATGTCCGATCTTATAAGTAGATACATTAATAACTAAAATATAAATTCAGTATTCAGGTTGTTCAATAGGCATTGCGTTGTCCGATTTTCTTGTTATTTTGTTCAAATTTCCAGTCTTACACATACCTAATTCCGTTACGTGATGATTTTCACCATATCAGAAGCAAGTTGCTGCCTTGAATATCTTAGAAGCCTTAAGCATTTGCAATAATAAACTTGAAGCAACCGTTCATGAAATAGCTGTAGTTCATGATTTAATATTTATTTACCGAAGTGAAATCTAAATCGTGCTGAAGAAAATGAGTCAAAACAAAAAATAAGCGATTGTTTGTATCCCTAAAATCATTATGGCATAGAAAAATAATAATGCAGATTTCAAGTTTGATATATATTTCATTGAAAACAATATTTTAATATTTAGGCTATGCATCTATCTGTATCAAATTTCAAGCCTCTTTATTTCTTAGCTTTCGAGGAAACCTTTATGAAAACTGCACTCAAAACACTCTAAGCCATCCTACTCCTGAAATGTTAGCTCTGAAAAATGGAAAAAAAGTGAGTGAGCCATACGTTATCCTTCATGGAGAATAAGGATAAAAAATGTAAGCAAAGCAGTCTGCCACTGATACTTCAGTAACAGCTAGTCTGAGAATGTCTCTTGAAAAACGAGGTACTGTGATTACTATCCATTTTTCAGTCTATCCTGATCTTCGATTGTAGTAATATTGCAATAATTGAAGAAGAAAACAGGAGAAAACATTGTGTGGGTATAAATGTAGTTTCGTACCCTTATAATCAAAAAAAGAGTTCTTAACTTGAAAGACTATACATAGGACTGAAAAGATCAAATATTACATAACCCTTTTAATCATAATCACGTTTGCCCTCCAAAATATTCAATAATAACTACACTCTCTTCGACTGAGAAGGTCCTAGTGATCAGGATCCGTCATTCAACTGATGGTTAATATGTTGAGCTGTGAAAGCAGAAACATTATTGGCCTTAAAAGAAAGAATATAATCTCCCGTATCATATTAAGAAATACTAAAACAAAAATTCAAACACAAAAACAAGTAATGGTATTGGACGTTTAAAAATAACCAGTATAAATTAAATAACTAGATATAACTGCTACAATCTACTTCAACAAGAAATCAGATAAAATTTTCATTTCAGCAATGATCCTTTCTCAATAACGGACATTTTTACAGAGTTTACTTTTCTCTTTATCTTGATCTTTAACGCCCCATTGGTAGTATTCAAGAATATATCCGTTGAGTACGCATAAAAAACCCTCAACCGTCTCGAAACATCTGCTTATATATTGAAGCGTTGGCTTTCATTATTTCGGATTATTCGTCTTGGAAGAATCAATACCCTCTTTGATATTTCGCTGCCCAACGACTATCCGGATGTAACGGGTGACCCAATTTCTCGTTCCACTCCCCAACCGTCGACGTATCTGACAAATGGTGGTCATTTATTGCACACCCGTCGAATATCACACAGAATGGCTCTTCTTCTTTACGTTTGCGGCTTTAGTAACGGTTAAATTAGCAAGCTCGGTTTCTCAGGGTATTCGTACTGCTTCTGCTTTCTTCTGGCTTTTAGTTTGGAATCAAATCATATCCCTAACGTTCGAAAGAGAGAGCTTTGAAGTTGACGATAACGAAGCTACATAGAAAGGCGGAGAAGCCAAAAAAATTACAAGAGATCCGACAGTCGGTCGCAAAGAATGGAAATAAAATTTCATTCGTTTTGCTTATAGAAGAGAAAATCGATTCGAAATATTTATATTAGCCAATCCTGAGGTAATGAATCAAGAGTTTCAATCGTTTCAGAGCTTAACTTATTTGATAATTTATATCTATATAATATAAATTACTACAATTACGAACCATTTTCACAGTATAGTAGGCTTCATAACGAAATTTATAACTATATTTCACAATTATTTGACTCACTCGAATTCCCGGGGAGAAAGCATCTGAATCTACTCATTGGTATTTTGATGACTGGTTAACATTAGTTAAATTAGTTTGGCATTTTCAATGTTTCTCATAAAAGAAATGCCTAGTAACTCCATCTAAAGGGAACTAACCTAACGAACGTATGTACCTCCAGGAAAGTTACAGGGGATTAGCATCCCTACAATGTATCCATTGATGCAATTTACCTATAGAAAAGTTATTGTGAAGTTCGGATAGAACAAAAACTTTCATTCAGTTATGAACGAAAGTTCTATGTTTCTTGATTTAAAAAATCGGGAGCAATTATCGTATTAATTACAATTTGATTTTTTTGTTTCAGGTATGGATATTTCAATTCATTGTTCAGCCACCAGACTGATAAATATGAGAAAAATTGAGATGAAAATGTAAGTTGAAAAAATTCATTTAAAGAAAAATGACTTGATACATACAAATCTTTTAAATCAAATATACGGTCTGAAAATTTGTGCAAAATTATATATTACTAATTCTATTCATTGGTTTATCTTTTTATCATATTAAATGCAGACAGATGAATTCACAAAAGCATTGAAATTCTAATAGAAATAATATAAGATTAATAGTAATAACAAAATTAAAATGAAAAGTAAAAACAGTTTCCGCAATGAGAAAAGAAGAGAAAGATCAAATTTTGAGCTCAATAAATAGATATGGTAGTAATAAAATCCAAAAATTATTTAACAATTTACACTCTACAACCCCCAATCAATATTCGAGCATCTAAAAGGCAAAACAAGCAGAAAACGTAACACAACAAAATGTAAATTTTTTTTTCATTATTATTTATGTTTAAAAAAGATGCGGCCATATTTGAGGGGTCCATTCATGAAAAAAGTTCCTTAAACTTAGTTCTGCAAATGCTTGTTTACCAAGCTATGTTGTGTTGAAATTTAATTAAAGAAACAGTAAAAATTAAATGTTCCCGAAGCAGTTTGACAATATTATGAAATTTTTAGTGTTTTCGTAGCTGGTGGAGACGCATACTTTGCAATACCATAGGAGTTTTTAGTCTCACCAATGGGTCGCGTATTGGCAAAAATAAGACGTCGCTGGTTGATCTAGAAATTGGAAATATTTTCAAATTTCTTTCTGAATCTCTCTTAACATTTTGTCATCTTGTCATCGCATCGTTTCACGTCATTCATTCATTATTTGTTTAATTAATCATTTTAATAACTTTTTTCATAATTTCTTTGGAAAAATAAAAAGTTTATAAAAAATTGTGGGTTTCTGTTCAATAGTTGTCAATAATAATAAACGACAACAGTTTACTCGAATTTTTCCGATTCCAAATTTGTTTGAATTTTGGTGCTCTCGCAATTTATTGTTTCATTCAAAAATATGAGGCACACGAAACAAATAAGTTTCCTTTCGGAACGGGGATTAAGAAAATAATAATTGCGTGCTAAAATTAAACTTAGTAAAAAGTTCTGGTGAATTTTCAGAGAGGGTGGACTAATCAAAATTGTTGAGTTGAAGGGTTATGCAGAATTTCATGATAATGAAAAAAATTCTACTTAAATGTCCCCAACTTCAAAAGGAAGGAGCTAAAAAAGAAAATGTATTTGACGAATTGTTTTTTTCTAAGCTGATATTTTGTATCACCATGAGTAGGTACCCATTCTTAGGAAATACTCTGTATATTCGAGAATCAATCGATTTGAATGAGTGAAAATATGATGTATTGTTATACCAATCATACATCAATATTCAAGTAGTTATCAATCGTATGATTTACGGCGAAATCAATTCAATTAGAAGTTTTATCCAATTAAAGTGAATGAATTGCATAGGGATTTGAAGATGACTCTAGCCACTTACTTACTCAACAAGTTTGCATACAAAGAGACTCTCCAAGCCGTCCTCCAAGTTAATGGTTAGGAGCTGTTCAATTCAAAGCAACAGTGTTGTTACTCGAGTGTCTTCCTGACTGAATTTCGAATGAGAGCAAGCAATTAGTACTGGAATTCACAATAGACGTATTTTACCTGCTTCAACATTTAAGAAAATTTTGTTACTCTGAAAGCAATCATTTTTCACTAATTATATTCGTTGTCAATTAAAATATCTTTATCGTATGATTGTAATGGCCCTTCATATTCAAATACCATGTCGAACGAGCCACCTTGTATATTTCTTATGTCTTTGTGATTAGAAAAAATTGCCGAAATACGTTTAGTCGAAGTTAATTGCAGATTCAATGAGCAAAGCCCTAAGAGGGGGAGCGCCAACCACTCAAAATTGAATTGGGCAAAGACGTCGAGCAATAACTAGTTTGAAAACACTTCGAAGTCTCTTCACAACAATGCATGAGAATATTAATTTCGAAGAATATTTTCTGCAAAAAATCATTTTTTGTCCCGAACGACCTCCTTGAATATTTTCTCATTTTCAAAATCTTTTGTTTGTTCTTGCATTCGCCAATAAGAAGTTGAGTAACATTTTAATACACTCCGAAGCCAAAACAAAATTATGGATGCTTTCCATTCAATGATGTTAGAGTAAAATATTAGAATCTGTCGAATATTATCTGATAGGCTGATGTAAAACAATACATGAAGCAATTTTCCATGCTTAGAAACTTTAATTCGCGTTTATACCCATTTTCTGAGATTTCAGTGTATAAAACGGGAGATAACAGCATTAATGTATCACAACAGAATTTTAGGGAATGTTTTTTCCAGTTTCAAATTTGAAAATATCTCAACGCAATTCAGAAGATGGTAAGGCGTCGTAATTTGTGCATTGCTAATAATGGAAATACTTTCAAATATTTGAGATAGTAGTATCTATACAAGGTTTTTCAAGCTCAAACGAGCGACCCTGGATATTTCTTATAATGATTGGAAAAATTTCCGAAACCCGTATAATGATTTTGTTTGGGGGACATCATTAAACGTATATTTGAGACTTCAAAGCAACCCCTTTAGAGGGGGCGCTTCAAACCCTTGAAATTGAATAGAAAAAAGAAGTCGTGCATTATCTCATTTGGAAGATCTTTTTTTAACAGTGTATGCTCAAAGTAATTTTGTAGAATGTTCTTTGCGAAAGAATAATTTTTATCTCAAATCAACAGCCTCGAATACTTTGGATATATTTTCAAGATTATTGAAAAAAGGGAAAACGAATCAATGTTTGTTCTGACGGAAAACAATATGAGGGTCGTTGCCTGCGTTCAATTTACTAACCTTAAAGTTTTAGACGATGAGAAAAAATGGGATTTGTTATAATGGCCTTTGAAAGCTCTTTCGAGAAATTACAACAATCTTGAAAAGATTTTTTCGTTCTATTTGAATAGCAACTTTTTCTTATTTGAAAGAAAAAATTTCTTTCAGCTGTATTCAAAAATAAATTGAAACATATTTTTCGGCTTATATTTTTGTTTTAAGACTTCTTTGCTGATGTGCTCCGAATTTCAGAAATAATTATGGTGTACTTGTAAAAACGTGCTAAGCTGGCGAGCCTTTATTACCACAATCAAAATTGTGTTACTTAACCAAAACCGTCTTGAACATTAAGATCGCAATAATCACGTAATTGAATTTATATCAAAATTTATTGAAATGTGTTCAGTAATGGATAAAGAAGATGCCCATTGAATTGTGAACCATACAGCTGCTGCTGTGGTGCTACTGAGATTTAATTAGAGGCAACGTATGTGAGACACGCAACCTTCACGACGAAATACTGTAGTTTTCGGTGTTAACCAATCAAACGTTTTCAGAATCTAACATGAATACAAGTTCCATCCGTATGGAATTAAATTAATTCATCGATTAAATGATGATAACTTGAATCGAAGGCAAGGGCGAAATTTTGGCCGATCGTATCAACAAGAACCTTATATTTGTAAACATTTTTTAACCCCATCAGGAAGTAGTAACCCAATTGTAATGATTTAAATGCATCTTAGAAGTGAAAATTGAGTCAAAATACGTATTTTCATTCATTTTGTTCATTTTACATAGCTTGAAAGAATATATTTTATCAATAAGAAAAAATTGCAATTCAAATGTAACAGTAAAATATTATCGAATTTTTCAAGTTTTTAAAGAGTTCTTTCGAACGTAATTATAACAAAACCTTATTCTCTTATCATCTGAAACCTTAAGGTGGGTAAATTTACTGATTGATCAATCAATTGATCAAAAAAGTCTCTCTTCGGAATAAAAATTGATTAGTTTTCCCTTTTTTCAATAATTTTGAAAACGGCCAAAACGTTCAAGGTGACTCGTTAGAGATTAGAAAGGCTTTAAGGTGCTTCCAAGTATGCCTTGATCCCTTTGCCCTATCTAATATTGATGGGTTGAAGTTACCCTTCTCAGGAGGTTGCTCGTTGAAGCCACAAATATACGTAGAACTACGAAATAAGAAATATACAGAGCGTTTGAGATGAAACACCCTGTATATTACTCGTCCTATCCACCTCTACATCATAACAGAAATTTTATTTCTCCTCATATGAGCACTGCTGGAAGATAAGTCCACATTCTCTTGTCAATTAAAGTCAACCCGTGCAACATTATTCAGAAATCTACCATAACGATAAAAATCTCGTCTATATTTGCATATGGAATAGAGCTGGAATGCATTTTGCCATCAACTGACTTATTTGGAAAATGTTTCTAAATATCTCGACTTATCATCTGAATCTACATTTGTTCAACTGAATATTTTCTTCAGGTATGTGAACAGTAGTTTGAAAGTATTACGGGGCAAAAATATGTATGATGTATTGAAGTGCATATAGTTTCAGACGTATTTCGACTGTGAAAGGAAGAAGTCGACAAACTTATTGATCTTTCTCTTTCCGTTTTCATATTGATCTAGATTAAACAAAATTTCTATCAGAGTTTTTTTGAGCTGTAATATTATTAAGGTTGAAGTGGTTTGAATGATTTTGATCCTGTATAATAGGTTTTGTTTACTACACTAATAAATGTGGAAAGTCTGAAGTTGTATTCTTGTCCAACTTTATTTTTTACTATCGAAAATGTAAAATCGCTATTAAATTAAGAAAGAACAGTAACTGTACGAGGTCAATTTTATATAAGAGTATTCCACTTACCTTTATATTTCCACGTCAGAGTGCCCACACATCTGTTGATTGCAACCCATGCTCTTATCAATATTCGAAGAAGAAGATGAAATTGGCAACACCTTTGCGTGTGATTGGCTGATTCATCACTATAACTATGTCAAACTTTTAGTTTTACAGCTATGTCAGCCTCCATATAGTCCATATAAGCTTTTTTAAGATTGCGAACAACCTTCACCGAACACTGATTTGACGACTAACAAACCTGTGGACTATTCACAAGACGCTCACCTTCAGGGTGTCTCCTTTAGAGGAATTGGTATGGTGAAAGGTAAGGCGGTCGAGTGTGGTTCAGTTTATTTCACCCAATCGTTAGGAACCCAAAAAATAAAACCTACACCACGCACAAACATGCCAAATCTGCTCGTGATAGATTTTGAACTCAGTCAACGACTACTTCACTCAGATGTTAGCCATGCGTGGATAAATTTGTTGTCGCTGCACAGTTTCCGTGGCCATAGATCTTATTTCGTGGGTTGCAAAAGTTATTTTCTCGAAGGGGACGCACACAGTGAAACTACTGGTTTAAAGGCATTAGATTGGCTTAGAGTCATTATTTTTCATCAGTTTCTTTACTTCATCAACCTGTTCCTTGCTGGGTGATAGATATTCCAAAAATGCTAGCACAAACTCCTTGAAATAGTTCGTAGTACTCATTCTAGTTGAATACAAATATTTCAAGCTTGTTCCCTTCAGTTTATCATATTTTAACTCCGATTCTGTTTGTAGAAGTTCGCTCGAGTTGGATGACATCTTGTAGGTGGACCATTACTTAGATTGATATGCTGTCGCTAGCAAATTTCGGCAGGTTTACACCTTCACTCATTGAAACCCTCATTGCTATGAAGCTTTCCAAATCATTGTTTCGCCAATTTCATTGATTAAGATACGAGAATTGTTCAAAAAGTTTCCAACCTATCACTTTATTTCTTCCCAGTGGTATTATACGTCACCTGAATCATGTCATCCTTCCTAGTAGTCCCTATTAGGTTTAACAAGAGTCTTCTAGCACAGATTCCAGTGTTACAGTTTTGGTAACCACTTTGGACGCATTTGTTTCAATTGTTTGTTTTTCGAAAAATTGGGGTTCTCTAAGCGGCGCTTTCAATATTGAAAACAGCTCACGGTGATAGGGAACTATATGAAAGCTGTTAGGAAACTGACAGCTGTAAGACTTGGCGTTTTGACAAATATGGCTGCACGAGGTTAGATGAATGTACTGGTGCGTTATCGTGAAGAAGCAGCCATCCATCGTTTTCCCAAAACTTTTCAGAATTTTGGTGCGGTATTCCTCGTTAATTTTCAAACCTTCAGGATCAAACTCATGGTGGACAATGTATTATATCATAATAAAGAAACATTGACTTGCTTTTTTCGGCCTTGGTTTCGGGATCATACAACCATAAACGCGATTCGTCACCAGTTATAATCTTTTTAAGTAGTTTTTATCATGACTGACTATTTCAATATTTGCCTGAGCGACTTGAGTGCAACAGTTTTTTGCACATATACAGATGAGCCTACCACCTTTTAACCTTACATATTCGTACTTTGAACAAAATATTTCTTTTACTACATAACTCACAATACACAAAAACATAGCGAAAAATTAATCAATTGTGATTATTATCAAAACATACTAAAATAAATAAGAATTTCTATTCCTCAGTTTTCCTCTCTAATATTAATCGTAAATCATTATCAATTCAAATGATAATAAATCAAACGTGAAATATGTACCCAAATAGCAATGTGTTATGAATTGAATAAATCTTAAACTAATATCATGTGAATTAAATTTGTCAACTGCATAAAACTACTCAGAAATTTTAATTGGGCCATTAAAATCAACATCAAATTTTATCGTTCTTAGATCTGGTATTTTAGCATTCAGCACAACCGGCGAATTCTTAAGTATATATCAATATTAACAGAAATGACATGAAGTTTATTTTCGTATGAATATTTTGTCCCAACTCGTTGATATAAAATCTTGTAATTCTATTTAGTTTATTGAGTTTGGCGAAGCAACTGTTTATGTAATACAGTTCCCCTGAATACGTTTAATTTAAATTTCAGAATGACAAAGTTTGGTCCGGGGCCAACAATTAACAGAATAATTGGTTGAAATCTGATACAGATTCTTTTCTAAATGATAAGAGCTGTAATGACATAAGCCTGCATGTCTTGCATACGCTGAAATAATCAGCATAACTTAAATGTATGCTTCTTCATTTCGCGAATAGATCTTCAATTATTCTTATCTCCTTCGAATAGCATCGATATTTAACATATACCTAGCCAAAGTCTTGTCATATCATATTTTAATGCTACCATGAAAAAGCTAGTTTTGATCTCGACTTGTCCCCGTTGCAATTGGTTTAAGACCCGAAACTGTTGCTCTTCTACAGAGTTCACTTGCGAGTTCAGGAATAGCTGGGCAATACACTGTCAGCTGCTTCGTGGGTTTGGATGAAAGGAGCAGAAGAAGATGTTTTACTCTTGACTTGATTAGAAAATCAACAAGAAACACAGAAAGCTTGCATCAATTTAGCGTGAATACTGAAGAGAAATTGAATGAATACTGATAGTCAAATAAACTCATTCTTATTTCAGACGTGTTTGAGATAATATGGAAACAAATGTTACTACATAGTTAAGATTTTTTTCTCCTTATATGTCCAAAAACATATGTTGACAAAGAAACTGCGATAGAAGAATTCGATTGTGGAATTCAGAATACCAGGTGATGCGACAATTTTGTGGTGTGTGTATTTAAAGGAAAGCTATTCAATTTATAATTATAATTTTCATAAATTGTTATGAAGGTTTTAAGGTGTACATAAAAATATTTTTTTCGGCATATTCAGTTCTACCACTGCAGATTATGCATTTTAATTTGCGGGAAAATTTTGTTTGCCTTCCTGTTCGAACATTCATTCAAAATTCCAACACGATTCTTCATGAGACTTAAAACTCATAAATGAATCTTCAAAAACTTTATTTTCTCATCTTTTCATGGCCTTCATACGCGATTTAATAAAATGTTCGAAAAAACGCCTGTTTTGGGGATGAATTTTCCACTAATAAGGTAGGGTGGTTTTCTTAACTTTTGAGAGGTTTATATACTAGTCGTTTGTATAGAATATCAAAAAAAATTGGTTTACTGAGATTGGTTAATCAGATTTTGAGAAAAACGTCTTCAAAATTTGAGAATGTGATTTCGATAAAAACTAATTTCAATATAATTTTATCTTAAGAAGATACCATACAGCTATAACTTTTTTTCTATTTCGAATTTCTCAGTAAAATTTTAGGACATTATTTATATGATAATGCGGAATATGTTTACGTAAAATCGAAATTCGAAAGTAATATCCCTTAACAATCGTTCGTTCTCATGTGATTGATCATGTTGCCGTGTCAAGTGATTATATTTAATTCAAAATAAAGATATATTTTGATAAGACGGTCACTAGTAATGAATATTGAATGGTAGTTTATCAGATAACAATATATGGCAAAGAGGTGCGTCCATGGATACTTATTCACGTAGTTTTAGTTCACGTGATTCTTGAGGTAGGACACCGCATGTATTTTCGTCCCATTTTGAGTTTTGATCGTATTTCCTATTCTTGAAATAAACAAAATTAAGTTATTCTTCATCCATAATTCACCCGATCATCAAATCAGTATTAAATTCCACTAGTCAGCATAAATCATAGAAATAATAAAATTGTCTCATTAACAATTCCGGTACTCATGCCAGATCGAAAACCTAGGCCACGAAATGAAAGATGCTGAAGTTATTACCTTCCCATGAATATTATTTAATCCATTCGTTCCGGACTATATAACTTTATTATTATAAATATACAATTATAATCTCGCCAGAAAATTTGGCAACGTATCCCAAACATACAAGCCGTCGAAATTGGAGCGAGTTAAAAGAATCAGTTTTTTGACCCGGGAAGTTTTAGCTTACAAAATGCGTATCCGAGTAATAAATGATCCCGGGCTGATGTATTATTGAAATATTGCAGATACTTTGCGAACAGGAGGCTAGTAACGTAATGCTCTCCATGTGGCGCCTCTTATGATCTGTGGGTTTTCTGTTAATATCTTCATCAAATTGCTATTAAAATTATACTGATTGATGATTACTGTGTTATGGGAGTGTGCAAAGCTTTTAGATTATACATTGATTATTTTGTTATAACAATGGTTTTTGTTGCTGGCTTTAAAGCAGGTCATTAGTCTGCCTAGTTTGTTACTATTTTATATAACTAGTATTTTCTTTTTTATTAATTTATTGAGAAGAAGTTTAGATATATTGAAGACGTATTGTTTCAATAATCCACGAGCCTTAAAGAATGCTTGACACAATCGAATTGAAAATGGTAGAAATTGAAATAGACCTAATAATGAAAAATGTAAAGCATTTGGGAGAAGGGAACTTTTAGTACCTGGTATTTCCACCCTTGGTGAGAAATACTGCATGACATCTACGATTCATTCTAGGAATAAGTGACCGATATTTTGATCGATAGAATTGGAGTCTGGACTTCGCGCAGGCCACAATTGAAGTTATTTCGTGATCTTGACGTTAGTTTCTAACGATATGAGCTTGGTGAGGTATTGCGTTATCATGCATAAACAAAAAGTTTTCACCTGCTTACCATGGTATAACATGCTCTTCCAAAATGTCTGTAACGTACCTTTCAAATTTTTACCAAGTTAAGAAAGCAAAGGTTTTGAATAAGTCTATGAAAATAACTCTTCAAAATAAATATTAGAAAATGTCAGTGCAATTCAAATAGATCATTTGCCAAGAGAAAATATGTGAAATTAATTTGGAATTTGAGAAGTGATTATTTCTACTCGCCCTTAGTGCGTTTAGAAATTACGTAGCATATACTTCAGGAAATTCGTAGAGATTAAATAGTGAACAGAAATATCGAAGGAAATTCAGGAAGTAATCACCTGTGGGACACAGCGGGAACGGTGCTTCTTCTTCCCCTGTCCGGCTTCTCGGAGAGGAGTCTTCCATTATTCTGGACTCATGTTATGCACGAATAATCAACTTCCAATTCAATTCCGATTCACACCAATAAGTTAATTCACCGAGCTTCGAAAACTAAATAACCGAAAAATGGAAATAACTGCGCATCTGAAGGAAAATAACTCAACAAAAACAATCATAATGATCCCTTAACGTCGCGATCGTGATCCTTATATATCTGTGATCCAGCAGCGCTTACACCCTCACTTCCCTCTGCCTTGGTAGTGAAGTACCTGTTACATAGTCTTTTACAAACGCGTTCCTTCGTCGCGACGTGGGAATTGCTGTTTTAGAAAATATCAGATGTGTGGAATCGTGGATATACGAAAGGTGCTTAATGGCCTTGGATTTTAAAGTCGAATATTGTTTTTGCTGGATTTCTCATCTGAGTTTAGATAGATTCCTTCGCCTCGATATTTCATTCTGGCAAATGACCGCCTTCTCACTGTAATTTTGAATTCAGATGAACAATATGAAATGTTATGCAGGTAGATCTACAAAATGCAGTTATCACAATTGATAATGAAATTCAATTAGATAAAACCAAGAAACATATGGATAGTTTTAGCAAATTAACCAAAAAAAAATAGACCCTGGTTCTGGGTCGTGTCACCACTAGTGTTAATTTCCATGATCCACGGATTTTTCATAGATTTTACACTGTTCGAAATCAAGTTATTCAAAGAACACAATTATCCGGAAAGCGTTGAATAACGCTCCATGATCCACAACTTTGATTATTGAAGTTTCAGAAAGAAAACATTGAAAATGTTACAAATGTGAATCTGAAAATATCGCACTTCCCACATGAGTTCCTGTTCGTTCAACTTGCATAAAATAACTATCATTCACTCAGATGATATTTCTTTCAATCAAGATTCTAAACATATTCTTTGATGACTCTAAAAAAACTAAAACTCAGGGAAATCCCATACAATCTTTTCTATCCTTATTTCGCACTTTTGAGGGTGATTTCCAACATACTGATTCTCATATTCCTTACTTTGTAATGATGATCTTAATCGGAAATTTTCATTTCTCTAAATTCAAAACCCAAAAAAATACAATACAAATACAAAGTTTTAAGTTTTATTTTGCATCTTATAAATTGTATTTCGAAGAAAAATGAGCCCATATCCATCTCTGAAGTTCAAGATATCTCCATACTAAAGTTCATCAAAATTCGTTCAGTGGCTTAGCCAGCATTCTATGATGTGAAATACCAAATAGAACTTTTCTGTACTACTCTTGATAACTTCTGACGAAGAATTCTTGGTATGCTGCTTTTACTTATTTCAAATATAACTCCTAGATTTTGATAAACGGCAGCCACTCAATTTTGACATTTTATCGATCGCTTGCTTTAAATTACATCGCACATCTCATTAAACCCGTGCCAGATCGGACATAAAGCTTTTAAATTAAATAAATTCGACGTTGGTACGTCCGTTTCAAGTCAAACACACTTCTCTTATTTGCATTCATGTGGAAATCTCACATAAACATTTTAAGATTTTCTTGTATTCGCAATGTTTTATTGAAAGTAGCAAGTAACTGACAAAACTGGATTATATCGCTCTCTCTAATTATTTACATCTGCAGAAAACCTATGTGCTAATACTTGAAGATAAATATTACTCAATGAAATAAAAATCGTGCAGTGGTGGAGCAAAGTCAAGAAGATGTTCTGATTCTGGAACAAATTCATATCGGTTGTTGGATGGACAAATGAATATTTAAACGTCAATTGTCATGTGCTTTTTCATTTGATACTTGAAAATTTAAAGCAGGTTGGACAAGGTGTACATCTCAGCTGGCTCAGTTATCAGACTTCTGCCATAATGTCAAATTTTTATGTGATGACGATAGAAGGAAAGCACAATATATAGATAGGTATTCAAAATACTATTTATAGTACACCAAAGAACAGGAAAAAAAGATCCCCCCACCCCTGATACGTTAGTGTAAGTCTTAGTGAGTTGAGAATAGAAAATTCATCATTCTTACTTGATTTTGCACTGGTATTGGGTTGGATACAATCTGATAAATTGAAGAGGAAAACATTAGCAAGATATGGTGTAGGAGATAACTATCCTTTCATACCAACCAAACAAAATTCAAAGAAGCGTTCTAACAGTAAGAAGCAAGAGCATACACAGAACTGAGAAGATAATCGAATAAAACATAACCTGCGACAAACCGCTTCTCAGAGTGCTGATTCTCGCTGCTCATGGTTATTGTGAATATTCAGTCATTAAACACAATAATATTGTATCCTTTATCTACTAGATCTGGCCTTCCAGGTGATGGTAATTAAGTTCAACTGCAGAAGCATAAACACTGGACCCCAATCCTAATAATCCTGTTGTTTCATGTTAACCAACTTTCATGCCACAGATCACCTCAATCAATAAACTTATTCAAAGTTTTCAACACTTTCATGGCTCCACTGCTAAGATTCTGCAATTTACGCCATAGATCAATTCCTCAAGGATTTCCTCAAAAAGTTTACTACAGTGAATCAGGGTAAGTTTCTCATCTGAAAAGAAGTTGGTTGGTATGGAAATAGGCTAAACACCTTTACAGGATGATGGAGAGAGCCCAAAAGGCACTAAAGACAAGGAAATTGATGTGAAAAACATGGATCAATCATCCTTCAAGGAGCCATTGTAAAATGGAGAAAAAGGAACTCATCACTCTAACAGGGAAGGTGCATATGCCTAGCACACTCAAGAGAACGCAAGAACCTTGAAACTAACCTCACGAGTAGCATGTTAATTTTGTCATTCTTTTGAAGGAGACTGAAGGCGCAAGCAGAGTCAGGAACTTCAAGTGTAGCTACATTATCGGATATCCGGAGATCCTGAGAAAGAAGGACATATGTTACAAACTCAGACCTCTGACAGAATTAGGGAGAGCTGGAACTTGAAGTATCCTACGAATAGATATGTTCCACAGAGTTGATAATCATTGATTGTCCAGATACTTCTGGCAATGTAAAGGATTTTCTACAGACATCCTGCGACTCTCCCTTTAAATTTATCCTAAATTATTATTGCACCTAGCTGTTTTCTGGCCTGATGATATTCGAATCTAAGTATTAAGTATCATCATGAATGATAATGTCCTAGCAGAATTTTATAAGGGTTTTGACCTATTCAAGCTTGACGACTTTCTCTATATTTTCGATTTTAGAGATCGCGCACTCGAACTCATATTTGTAACTTGATATTTATAGAAGATACTTTTCGTTCTACTAGTGATGGAAAGAAGTCGTCTCGAGAAAAATGTGTAATTGCGAGCAAATTGGCATGCTCGTCTTCAGAATGGGTAATCTCAAAGAGTAAAAGTGATAAATCATCGTAAGGGATTTTTTAAAGACCTAAAAATTTCGATTAGTTCGTATCATTGAGTTCGTGCCAAAATTGCTCGAATGGGACAAGACTGAAAAAAGAGAGCGCCAAGTTCAGTCGAATGTTAAGAATGAATTCCTGCCACAGTTTATGACGGTTCTTAAAGAATATTACCTGCAGGTTCTTTGTGCTTAAATTTTGGCGTGAACCAACATACTTATGATGCCGTAGCCACCGTATTCCCCCGATTTCGCCTCCTGTATCTTTTTTCTATTTCTGCTACTAAACAGGCGAAAGGACGACGCTACAAGGCTTGTAAATGAGTACTCAACGCTCCTTCCGCACCGGCAATGCTTGAAACGAGAGGCTCTGATCAGTAATAGGTGCAGATGTGATACGCCTGCAGTATGAGTTTGAACTCATACTTTAGTCATTCGTTTGTCCGTAGCGTTAAATTTAAATAAACAGTTTCTCCTTGTGCGTTCTCAAAATGGCATTAATTGTGAGCAACGGTATGCTGTCAAGTTTTGTTTCGAATTTGGGCACAATTCAACAGAAACTTTTAAAAAATTTCGGGGGAGAAGTGTATTATCAGGGGCTCAGGTTTTTCGGAGGTTCAAGGCATTTGCAGAGTGTCGATTGAAAATGAATCACGAAATGGGCCTGCAAAAGGAAACAACAATGAAAATTGGATTACACCTCTTTCATCGGATTTTGACAAATGAATTGGAATTTGTGCAAGACTGGTTCGGAAAAACTTTTCTCATCATCAAAAGGATCTCCATTACTGGTGACGAGACTTGATGTTGAGATGTTTTAATACAACCCAGAAACCCAATGGTACAGCATAGAGGGGCTCTCTGCGAGTCCTTCAAGGCTCAAAAAGCACGAATGAGCGAGTCGGAGATAAAATGCATGTTAATTTGTTGTTTGATAGCCATTGAATCCTCCACAAAGAGTTTTTGCACCAAGGTCAAACGGTTAATTAATACAATTACCGAGAGGGGCTTGAAAGACTTCGAAAAAGAGTTTTTCGTGTGGGATCAAACATCAAAAACAACTTGTTGCATCATAACAATGAGCCATGTCACACTGCAATCTCAATAATGGAGTTTTGAGCCAGTACTTTAGCTGTAACCGATCAGCTGAAGGCTATTTCAGTAACCCAGTTCTAGCAATTCTACCATGATTTAAGCACCGTCTCCAGCGCTGTATGGCTTTCCAACTTCCCAATAGAACTCGTTTGCAGATAATCATATTGCCTTGTACACTACGATTGAGAGGATACAGACGACATCAAAGAACTAGCTGAACAAAATATCATTTTTTTTTAATTATTCGAGGATTGGAAGATACTTTGGAATATATATATTCTTTTGAAAGGAGAGGATTAACAAAAATTCGAATAATTGTATTCACAATAAATGCTTATATCTTTAATTCCAGTGTGTGTCAGAAAAAAACACAAGTGTGAGCTCAGGAAATGTAACAGGAGAACCATACTATTTTGCGTATGATTCAATAAACGAGTGAAAAAAACCTGAGGAAAAAAACTAGTTTCCCTGTCGCTAATGCACTAGCAATAGCTTGTATGTTTATGTTGTGTTAGTGTCGTGTGTACATAAGGAGTACCAAAGATTTTTCTGCTTAGCAGCTTCATTCTCTCATTCTCATCTTGCTCTCCATGATTTCCAGACGAAGACAAGGGTGAAAGGAAGGGGGCTTGGGACAGGAATCTGTGACAATGGAAAAAGAAAAACAGCAGAAAATTATTTCAATAATCATACCTGTCTCTTATATGTCTAAACTCACTTGAATCTAAGAAAAGATTTTAACATAGCAAGCAAGGCCATAAAAAGGACCAAGGAGATAATCAAAAAGTATATAACCTGCGATATTTCCTCTTTCGCAGAGATGTTCTTCCATCTCTGCGAAACATAATCACTTCCTTATTCTTGCTTGTCAATTTCGAAGTATAATCGCAAAAACCCTTCAATATTCAAACTCAACAAAACAATTTCCTCTCTGTTTGACCGAGAGAGCCCCGATGGCCAGGCTCGGTCCTCTAAGTGATGCCGATTATGATCTAGAATCATTATGAACCCAATAATTTGGGTTGACATCGCCCATATATCATTTCTTTTGGATCTTGTTCAATTGGAAGAGAAATTTGCGATAAAAATTTTGCCAGTCGTAACTTTGGAATAAATAAATTTTTTCAAATACTTTTTGAAAAAATCTAAAATTCGAGGTGTTTCTTTAATAGATTTCGTAGCAGTGTGTTAACAGAGTCTAATGTTATCATCTAAACCCGATTACGAAGAAGCAATTTTCTATAGAACTCACACATTTTGGCTGTTGATGTGACTGTTTCACTTTTCTAATTAGAAAAATTGATCTCATGCATGAGAATTCTCAATTGATGCTTTTAGCGAAAAATTTCGTAATATAAAAAAATGTAAAATTTAAAAAAAATCTACGCCACAAATCTCTTAAACTTGGCCTTTTAGTAACACTTTAGGTCGATAAGATAAAGCCGAATATTTTAATAGGTCGCCAAACTTGTTCTTCCTCTTGATTATTCATATATCATTTAGAATTCAAAGACTTGTCGTATACTGGACGTTATTGAGATTCATTCCGTCCAAAGGGTTTGCGCAAATTAGTCCGATTCGTGGGATTCCATTTAAATAACACGTTTTTTATCTATTTATGTGACAGTTCTATCTTTTGGCTAACACCCATTGTTTTCTCATCAATTTATGTAAATAATTAAACTTTTTTGTGGTCCTAGGTCCGCTCCTGGTTTCGCATTGCAACGCTGGGTTTATTTAAAGTGTTTGGAAAATATGTCGTTATACTGGAAGAGTATTGAACTCGCTAGATGTTATAAATAAAAACGCCCTAATTGATTTATTATCTAAAAAGCACATTTATGCTGTATACTACATGGCAAATTGTTATTTTGCAATGAGATATTTCTTTTGCTCCAACTATACCATTTCGATTGAAGTATTTTTATCGACACATGGCTCCTACGAATTATTGCCTATTCAAATCTATTGACATATTAGATTAGTTATGAAGTATTGACTCGTAATAGTTTATTTCAAGCACGTGTAATCGATACCTAACTGCTACTAATTCATTTCCTGCTTATTGCCTTAATTCTTTGGGAAACTCTGCTTGAAATATGTTATAGTAATAAAAATTTAAGAAGACTAATCTATTATCCTTAATTGAAATCATTATACACTATTTCGTGTTTATAGGCTTTTGTATTATAGAAAAGCTCATAATGAGCCCTTTTTAGACATACTGTTCATTGATTATAAAATATTCTCAATATTATCACGAAATAAATTTGGCTTGATATCGGTTGTTCGAAAGATATATTTCAATTTTGATATTTCTAAAAAGTCGTTAGTCAATATCGATTTTGTTTTCTTCAATTTGAAATATGCTGATTCCTCAGCATAGCCTGTAGTTTCTTCAGCGATTTAATTGCAGAATTCATTCAGGATTACTTAGTCATCCGCATCAGCTGTACCTATAACAATTCTTCAGTAGTGGCGATGTCACACCATCCTATGGATCTTCTATCACAAATAAGCCACACCACTAACTCTCATTAACACTTGAATCGCTTTTCGGTATAACATTTAACTCTTCCAGCTAACCTCTCCTTATCAGTGATAGGCAGACGTACTTTCACATTTCTGTTCATCCAAGAAAACACAGTGAAACCTCAAGTGTCATGTCTGTTGAATATGGAGGCTAAGGAAAGTAACAAGATTGTTTTCTTAACAAAACAAATTTCAAATAAGCAATGAGAGTTTAACTGTTCTCTTCCATACTCTGCGCCCAGAAACCTGTTAATACCGTATATTTCCATCTCTGGCGAGGATCACTCCATCTAGGAGTCATACTCGAAAAATCAATGACCTTATACCATTCTGAACTATTTCGTTTCATATTTCGATAAGTCTAGTCCGAACCTCATTCATGATATCTGACTGGTTTTGCTGACTTCCTAAATTTTATATTGAGAATGTCCTAGACATGTTCGATGAGATTAGGGTCTGGATTTCGTGCAGGCCACTCCATTAAGATCATTTGGTGGTTTTGAAGGTAGTTCTTAACTAGATATTCGAAGTTATCATGTATAAACAAAAAGTTTTCTCCCATTTCACGCAAATGTAAGGAAACGAGTGAGTATTTATTGCATGTTTACACCAAATACAGTACAGTATACATTTGTGAAATCATAACATACAGGGTGCTTGAACGAAAACTGAACAGGGGATATATCTACCATGATATTCATTTCTGATCAAAACGTAAAAACAAGTCAATTTTTGTTTCAAGGGGACATCTTTTGGGGTACAAAACTTGCCTGAAATATTAACCCCCTAAGCGGGGGTTGCAATCCTTGAACATTTTGAATAGGGAAGATGGGTCGAGTGATGACTCAAAAGAAAGGTGGTATCTTTGTCTACATCGCCTTGAACGAATTTCCATTTTCGATTGAAAACTGTGAAAGATACAGGGTGAGCAACTGAAAGATAGGGAAGACTATTTTCCTGAGACTATTCAAGTTTCAGTGAAGTAAAATGGAACAGATCCATGCTGATCAATGGCAGTCATCATCAAGTACCATCCTCATCTCGAATTTCAACCTCTGGAGCAGGGGTGACAAGCCTTGAAAATTTGGAAGTGGGCGGATGGGTCAGTGATAACTCGAAAGAAAGGTATTATCTTTGTCTGCATCCCCGTGAACGAAATTTCATTTTGATTAAAAACTGTAGAAGATACAGAGTAAGCTACTGAAAAATAGAAGAGACTATTTATCGCCCTGAGCTATTCAAGTATTAGTCCAAAAAAATGGAACAGATTCATTCCAGATCAAAGGCTGTCATCTTCCGAAACATCATTCACATCTCATGATTTCGGAAGATGTCAGCTTTTGATCTAAAATGAATCTATTCCAGTTTTTTGCACTAATACTCCAATAGTCTTGGGGCGATAGATAGTCTCCTCTAGCTCACTCTGTTTCTTCTACAGTTTTCAATCAAAAATGAAAATTCTTTCACGGGAATGCAGACAAAGATAATACCTTCCTTTCGAATTATCACTCGACCCATCCACCCTCTTCCAAATTTTCAAGGCTTGTCACTTCTGCCCCAGGGGTTGAAATTCGAGATGAGGATGTTACTTGATGATGACTGCCATTGATCAGCATGTATCTCTTACATCTGTATCTTTTACATTTTTCAATTAAAAATGGAAATTCGTTCAAGGAAATGTAGACAAAGATACCACCTTTCTTTTGAGTCATCACTCGACTCATCTTCCTTATTCAACATGTTCAAGGATTACAACCCCCGCTTAGGGGGTTGATATTCCAGGCAAGTATTGTACCCCAATAGATGTCCCCCTTGAAACAAAAATTGACAAGTTTTTGCGTTTTGATCAAAAATGAATATCTTGGTAGTTATGGCCACTGTTTAGTTTTCGTTGAAGCACCCTGTTTATACCAAAGTTAATACATGATTCTAAGACATCAATGCAATTAACACATAGTTATACAAATTCAAACAGAAAACGTCAAACTCTAATATGAAACAACGTTTATCTATTCACTTTATATTAAAAATGTATTACTTGAAAAGTAGTACATATTATGAATGCCTTCCGTAATAGCACCGATTTCACCACCGTCCCTAACTGTCTGAAAATCAACTACGAATGCTCTGATATAGGGTAAACTGTTTTCTATACTGACGCGGAGTTTGAACGCGATTCAGTTTGTTTACAATGCTCGATTTTGTCAGTTCTCATAAGTGTGTTTTGCCATTTTCACAATAGATAAAAATATCGAACAAAGAATTTGTCTCAAATTTTGTATTGCGGATGGAATTCCGAATCGCTGAAAATGTTACAGCAGGCTTACGGTGAATCAACTTTATCAAAAACGCGTCCACATTAGTGGTATCGTCTATTCATCAGCGGACAAGATGTGATGGAAGTTTTTCCTCACTCTGGGGGACCATCAACATCTTCAACTGAAAGTATCTCCTCCAATAAAACTTGTTTGACAACTTCCCCTATAAGTTTTATGGTAAAGAAACTTCACAGCCTTTCGCTGCATATTGACAATTCTGTGCAAATGAGGAGAGTTGCCCCTGCTGGTCAAAGCATATGTTTCAACTGACTAAATCAGTAACAAGCAGGCTGATTCGATTGTTTCATCAGGCAGAGTAGATGATAAATTAGCAAGCAGGCCAACGTGTGCTTTCCAAGGAAGCGTGGGATCCAAAACAACACCAATGTATCATATTCACCATTTTGAAGCCCTTGATCTCATGAGTGGAAATAATTTTGTCCGTTATATCGACATTCAATCCAAAGCCGTTTGCAACAAACTACTTTCGAATAGAGTTCTGGGTGTCCGACTAAGTGGTCAACACATCGTTAACATCCGTAACACTAGTATCGTCTACAAATAGGATAAGATTTTCAGCACCAACTGTTTGTACTAAATCATTGATAATTATCAAGAATAATGAGACCTTAGCACAACCAGAAGCTGCCCCGTTAACCGCAGCTTATTTTATCAAATCGATAAAATTTTAATTTGTTGAGCAGTATATCAGGGGGCTTATAATCAATAGCCTTACTGAAGTCATTACAGAAAGTTCCCACCATGAATCAATTCCTTGTGTTACAATATTTAATAATGCAGTATCTTAAGTGGCATTGAAAAAACCCCCTCATCAATGCACCGATTGCAGAGCTTCGTGAGGAGGTACACAATTTTGTTGACACGTTCAATCAATTCAATATTCAAACCATATTGATCCTTTCATTTTCTATTCGATAACTTATTTATACCATCCATAACATGTACCTAAATGTAACATGTTCAAATGATGCCTAATAGCGAACCTTCCCCATCACTCTCGAATGTGATATGAATAAATTATCATAAAATGAGGAGAAAATATAGTTAACGATGAGGTGAGATTCCATCCTGGTTTTCAAGTTGATGATTGGACCCACACTCAAACAAACTTGTTTCATTCACATGTTCTGTAAAATCAAAATCAGTGTAGTTCTTTATTTCAATAAACATTAATTTCTTTCCTGTGCCACATGTATTAAATCCTTCGAGTTCTATCTTGACATCTCTCAACTCTTGCAACATGTACTCTTCCATTCGAAACAAAAGACAATGTCAACGACCACGGAACTTTTCATCCATGAAGCGTCATCTGTTCGGGGTGTAATCGAAATGTACGGTTCACAGGCCGAATCTTAAATATAGATTTGCGAGGTTCAACGCACTTTCTGCGGATTGCCGTGCAGCTTAATTGTCATGTGTGCCGAAATTGCAACGAGAGATTTCTTGGTCAAATGTCAACGCCAGTCACAGACTGCCGCCTGCACTCAATGGCGTAGAAGAATCGGAATTTAATGAGGGATACGAGAAACCATTGAGGAAACTCGATCAAGACTGTATACTCTACATAAAAGTGGCGAATTATTCATATAGTAACAATATATTTGGATCTAGACACTACATAAAGATTTCTCAATTTTGAATATATAGTTAGTATTATGTTAACTAACTACTCAAGAAAAAGCAGATTCAATTGAGCAACTGTCCAATTGTCTTATAATTTTGTTCTTTAAGGAAACAGTTTTACCTTGTTCGAAAAATGCTGGAGCTACACTGGCCCAAGAAATTCACGTAGAAAAATCGAGATTCATCATTCAGAAGATGGTGTTTCGTGATCTTGGAGGTGACTCCTATTGATATGAACTTGGTGAGGTCTGGCGTTATCGTGCATAACCTATAGGTTTTTCATCCAAATTCGCCGCAAAACATGTTCTTTTAAACTATCGTAACGTATCTCTGAACAGTAAGGGTTCCATTATCCTACAATTTGCACACTGTTATTGTATCTCCACCAAAACCATGGGTACGTAAAAAGTTGGACTGCGCATTTTTTTTCATTTAGACGCCTGTACACTAGAGAGCTATTATAAATGTAAACAAAATTCTCTGCTGCAATTAAAGCAGAGCTTCGAGCTGAAACGTTGTCATATCATTTCACTGTTCAGTCGAAGCAGCGTTTGAAGGTGCCTAGCAGTAATGAACTGTTGTCACAAGGAGGAAATTTTGCCGTACAAGGTCATCCTCAGACAGGTGTAGTTCCTTGACTTGCTTTGCATTATTACATAAAATTGAAATTTTCATCCTTTACCATCACAGGATCCCAGATGAATGACGTACAAGCACTACTATTCTTATGTTTAAGAAAGAAGACAAGAAAGTACCTTCGAATTATAGAGGAATAAATCTGTTGAGCATCACGCTGAAACTTACTACGAAGTGTATAACAAACAAAATAAATAGCCTCACCTCTTTCGCTGATGAACAACAAGGATTCAGATCTGGAAGATCTTGCACCGACGCCGTATTTGTCATAAGACAAGTAACAGAAAAGTCGATAGAATATAATAAGCCAGCATTTATGTGTTTTGTTGACTTGCTCAAAGCTTTCGACCGGGTCCAATTATCAGACATTATACATCTGCTCTACAACAGGCAAATCCCACGTAATATAATAAAGACTATCGAAAATATATATACTGCGAACAAGATCCAGGCAAGATTAGACGGGGAGCTTACCACACAGATACCAGTGAGAATTGGTATTCGTCAAGGAGATTCGTTAAGCCCCCTTCTGTTCAACATCATCATGGACGAGATAATCAAAAAAGTAAGAGGAATGAGGGGCTACAAAATGGGGACAAACAGATAACTATCCTGTGTTACGCCGATGACGCTGTGTTGATTGCAGAAAATGAAGACGATTTACAGCGCCTCCTACACCAGTTCAACCGTACAGCCAAATCGTTTAATATGATAATTTCTGCCTCTAAAACAAAATGCATGACTACATCGAAAACACCATTGAGATGCAAGCTTGAGGTTGATGGTAAATCTATCCAGCAGGAAATGAAATTTAAATATCTCGGCATAGAGATTTCGGGCTACGGAGATGTCGAGGCGGAGGTAAGGGAGCAAGCAACAAAAGCAACAAGAGTAGCAGGATGTCTGAATGACACAATATGGCGCAATAAGCATATCGAAATTGAAGCCAAGGCACGAATCTACAAAGCAACTGTAAGGCCCATTATGACATACACTGCAGAAACTAGGCCGGAAACAACGAAAACCAGGCGACTACTGGAGACAACCGAAATGAAGGTACTTCGCAGGATAGCCGGAAAAACACTGCTCAACAGAGAGAGGAGTGAGAATATTAGAAACATGTGCAAGGTGGACAACACTCACAACTGGGTATTGAACAGAAAACAGGAGTGGAATGACCATATAAACAGAATGGATGACAGAAAAATAGTGAAAATCGCCCGTGATAGATCTCCACTGGGGCGGAGAAGCGTGGGACGACCACGAAAAAGGTGGAGTGACAACTTGAACGTTCCATAACAGACAAACGACCGAAGAATAAACAGGCGGTTTCGCCTAAAATAAAGTTGGAAGAAGAAGAAGAAATTTTCAGGAAGAACAAACGTCACTCCCAAAAATTGATCAGCAACAGCTGCTATCAATATATAGTGGTTTTTTTCTTCCATTTATCTTTAATGAGAGGAAATTTTTTTAACATATGTCCGGGGATATCCGAAAAAAAAATTAGGGGCTAATATACACTAGTTCCGGCGTGCTCAAACTTGAACTGCTGGCGATCTTCCTCAATATTTTTAGACTATTCGCCATCGACTCTGAGAGGCTGCAAGTATGTGTGATGTAGGGTTATCGTACATTCACGATACACCCTACCTACCTACCTAACCTAAGTAGAGTGTACCGTAGCAGATATAGATATCAGCTTTCCGCACAATATACATTATTTTAGTCAAGGTTTGGGTTAGGTTCAGTTAGGTTCTTCTCTATGATATCAATGAACAAACTCACAGTTATTCAAAATTGCGAGTTTATTGGTTGTTACAAAACAAAAGAGTTACATATGGTGTTAAACTTAACTAAGGAGTGACATTGGATGTTGAAGCGTGGCACTGTATGTCCTCAGCATACTTTTCATAAGATGGTACGTAACCACTGAGTGCTAATCGCAAGCATATTTTGACTTGATTATCGTCATTTCAGAAAATGCAGACTCGCACAAGTAAGTTGACTCAAACAAATCCTTTGCATAGTTTTTATGAACCGTTTTATGACGCCTCTCTAAGTTACCACGTATAGGTATTGCAATTGACGCACGACAAATAAGACAAATGGGCTTAGCCTTCACCATACAAAAGAAAAATTCTTCCTCCCAATCGTTATTAAAATGATACATTTCAGATTTCTTCGTTGCACGTATTTTGTACTATTTAATAATGAACTTTGTATCAACGTGGTATTGTCTTCAAGCAATTCAGAATGACTTCAATTCCTGCAGGCGCAACATTTATATCGGCGTGAATGAATGTCTCGAATGTTCCTGTCAAAAGCACCGCCGGAAATTTCTAGAAAAGCGACAAGAATAAAAAACGCGGCCATTCTTTGTTAAGTGCCGCGTTTTCCTTTGATGAAGCCGCCTTTTGCCGCTAGCAGAGTGTTATTTTATTACGTAATATATTTTTGTAATTAAGTTACCTACTTATTAAATTTTTTTTTTCTTCTCGAGATCTACTCAAAAAGCACTCGCGATCCACTGATCAGCTTGAGCTCCCCTGCACTAGTTCACCCCTCCCTCATTTGAAACGGAATCGAATAACGAAAAACGCTGTATCATAAAGTTTTAATTTGGGTATGCATATCTCAGCAGGAGTGGATCATACGAGAACAACTTTATATAAAATTGTGGCATTGATTTCATGAGGTCTATCAGAACTTGAGTTATTGATATCTGATTATGAGACACCCTATATAAAAATGAAACAAAATGTAAATATATATGCAGTGCAATATAAACATTTTGGGTCAGTTACAGCTATGATATTTAGCGCTAAGAATAATGGGCAAATGTTTCAATATACACGTAAACCTATGTTAATTGAAGAATGATGAATAAATAAGACGCTGCAACGTCGTCTATCACCAAGTTATAGAATGTAAAACGCAAAAATATTCGATGTAATGAAATATCTGTGAAATCAGATTTTCATCGTGATCGATTGCAAATAGTATAAATTGCAAACAGAAGGCACAAATAAGTTTTCTATGAAACCAGAACTGTGGATTTTTATAGAATTTCCAGCTAATCATTTTTTGTATGCAGGGAAAAATCCCCAAACCCCATTCCATGTCACCAAAGCTATATGTTGAGAAGAAGAGCTCTAAGAAAGAAAAATAGTTCACGAATGTAAGCTAAGGAAACACCCCAAATTTGTCTGTCTACAATCAATACTAGTTTAATATCCAAAAGTTGTTTATTTCAGATTGGAATTACAATTCGAAAATTATATACTAAACGGATATATCCGCGTGTAAGTTGTATTCAATCGAGTTGAATAGTTTGAATAAGCAGCTCAATATAGACCCTGTGTGAAAGTAATACAATTAATTCTTAAGCAAGATATACAAATTGAGGAGATTTTTTCCACATAGTCTAAATCCTAATTTTATTAAGGACTAGAGTCTATCTTAAAATCCTACTGAAATGAATAATATTTTAAAAGTATTTCGACTTTAATCAATGATAACTTTAGCGACAGATATCCTGTATGATAATTCAACTCTTCAAAGAAAAAATATTTGAGTAGAGAATCGAAAGACCTTTCCAACGAAGTGCCACTCGACATATTTTTTCAAGTTGGGGGATGCTGAGGGTAGGATTGATTGAATTTCTATATCAACCTCAGAACGGACCGCGTTCCAATCAAGAATTACTTGAATGAGCATTTATCGCTAGTATCACTCATCCCAGAATAACTCTGTATAACTCTACTTTTTCGCCTAAAAAGTTCATATGTGACAGATCCAAATATTCGGTGGATAACATCCATCACAAAGTTTGAGATTTTAGATTAAGTATGAAACTGTGAACTAGTTTCACGACACTTTCCCTGGGGAAACAAAACTTTATTCAGGAGTCTGAAATATCATACATCTCCAATGTTCTTTTCCTCGTATAAAAGTTATTCATTCCTCACCAAGTTATTTTTGTTTCAAAGAGTGAGATATGAACTGATTATAAACTTCAGATATAAATTGAAATGTTTCATCCACGTTTTATGGAAAAATTATTTCTATATACAGCGCAACCTCGATATAACAAATCGGAGGAACAAGTAAATTTTCGTTATATCAAGTAATTCTTTGAACTGAGGTTAGGTTGATCTGAAATCAATATAAAGAGGTGAAAAATAGTTATATGTTCACCTCAACATTACGTACTCATCTTGTTATAGCGAAGAACTTCTACTAATAAATGACACATTTTATCGAATCTGTATGTATCATCTATTTAAAAACAATAAGGTAGGTAACAATTTTCTTTTACATTAATAATCAAAATTGAATGCAGTGAATTCCGTGAGAGTAGATACATATCTTGTTAGATACATACATTGTGCAGGTAGTTTAATGTTAATTTCAAAGATTCGTATAACGAAACTCACGAATTGAAGGTAAAGAATCAACAATGTGGTTATACGTAGTAGCTTAATCTCGATTTTGTTCACTTCGATTAGAAAAATTCATGAATAATTGTCTGTTTACCACCGGTAAGAGTTATCACTTCCAGAGCACAATCCAATTTCGTGATGGATTTGACTATATCGTCACTCAAATCTCCCTTTTTGAGAAACACAGATTTTATTATATTAAAAGCATTTTAAGCATCCGTTATTGTGAAATTATCCTTATCAATTTCACACCCTTCTTCCTCGTCTGTATCCGCTTCTGCATTAATAACCGGAAACTTAGATGTAATGATGTCAGCATCAGTTAGTTCTCCACAGACTGTTCAATCATCATCAAAGATAAGGTAACGAAGTTTTCGAACTCAGTCTCTTGAAGGTGCAATTCTTCTCGAACTCTTTGCTAGGTCTTAGCAAGTTCTGCGAGTGGTAAATCGTCCTTCTCCTCTTCGCATGTTACTTTAAATCCAATTTTCTTGAAGCAGTTTGCAATGGTCTTTTCAGTGACTAGATTCCAAGCTTTGGCGGTCATCTACATGGCTTGTAAAACAACAATTGTAGTGGGCGTTTGGCGTTCAAGATCAGTAAGAAATCGTCTGACAACTTTCTTCTTATAATGTATTTTGAAGCTTTTGATGATGCCTTGGTCCAGTGACTGTAGTTTAGAAGTGGTATTTGGAGGCAAGTACTTAACTTTTATATTTTTCAGGTTAGGTATTTCTCCGTGTGCAGTACAATTATCGATGAACATTAGATTTATCTTTTTTTTTATCTTCATCTCTTTATCCAGATTCTTAAGCCAATTTCAAAAAGTATTACTGGTCATCAAAGCTATATAGTTGGACGTGTAATCTGTTGGCAGATTATTGACATTTTTAAAACATCGCGGTTTCTGTTATTTTCCGATGATGAGTGGCTTAAGTTTGTAGGTCCCAGTACAATTTGTTCCTAGCAGTACTATTGCTGTTTCTTCCACCAGTACATTCATTGCCCCTGAACGATAAGGTTTTGTCAGGTAAACATTTATGGAATAGTTCAGTTTCATCGGCATTAAAGATCGTATCCGGCAGTCAGCTCTGCCAGTTTGTCTTTTCAATCATCACATACTTTTTCATCAACACTACCACTTCACCGCATATTTTTCGAAAAACAATCTCGTTTCGTTTTTTGAAATTTTGAAGCCAACCGTTGCTAGAACGGAACTTTTTATGTCTCATTTCTACTGCAAACTGCTGCGCCTTTTCCTGAAGAATACGACCTCCGATTGTGATTTTTTTTGTCTCGGCACTGTTTTAACCACTTCAGTACAGATTCCTCTATGTCTTTGAACTCGCATGATTTTAATATTCTACTTTTTATAGGCAAACCCCTTTCTTCTGAAAACTTATCTTTGAATTTTGAAATTGTAGCCAATACACTTACAGGAATTCCGAACTTATTAGGTATGGCTAATTTTTTCGTCATAGGATTTTTGTCAACATAATTAATGATGTTTCGCTTTTCTGCGACCGATAAGGAACACCTTTTAAGTTTCTGAGCCATTTTTACTTAAATCTTCAACAATAGTTACCAGGAGAAGTGTTTACATTACTTTCCATCAAACAACAATGATTGTTTTACGAACAAAACCGTGTCGAAACATGTCGCGACATAAATCACAGATTTATATAAAGGTATTGGGTAGACAAAATTCGTTAATTAGAGGTATTTATAATTTTTCTTGACAGTTGAAAATTCGTTATATAGAGGTTGTTCGCAATGTAAAGGTATATTTTATATTGACTTTTATTGACAATTCAAGGGGATTACGGAGAATTCGTTAAATCGAGGAAGTCGTTGATTCGTATCAGCCAAATAGAAGAAATTCAATAATAAATGACGTCTGAACAGGGGATCTTGCTGGCCATTCCATTGTCCTCAACCGTCTCTCTATGCATCGATTTGGAAATTTGGAAAACACTAACCCCACTTTCCAGAAATAAGAGGATAAAACTGCAGTGTGTCATGAAAGAAAACCTACCTCTAAAATGGAAATGGCGGAGCATATTGCACAATTTGAGAATGATAGGCAGTCGAAAGTATGATAAACAACTGACCAACACTTGGTGGGGACCACTAACTCTCTGAGTGATGACACTAAGAAGTATCCGGTCTATAAGTTGAAGAATCTCAAGACAGAGAAAACTAAGCAAGGCCTATTTCCAGCAGTGGACCCAACAGGCTAGAAGATGATGATGTGTAAGACTTTAGTGCCGAACCCTCCTAAAATCTATTAGACAGTACCCATAACATATGTGATCTTCGAACCCTTGCTCTCGATCCCTCATTCTTCTATAGATGCTTCGCATTGCGATTTCAGAAAACGTTACTTTCAAATTGCTGTGCAATTGTAAACTTCACGAGCCACCATTTATAGAAATTTCTGCTTTTATACATTGCACCAAGAAATTGACACACAATTGCAATATTTCAGAGTTAGCAACTGCTCATGTTGTGTTTTGGGTATGTCCGGAGGTATGCCAATAAAATTCGCTGTTTTTCTTGGCACTCATGTTTCTCTCATTAAGAAATAAAATGTAAGTATTGAATTGAGATTTTGCAATCAACACATATGGATAACAGTAGTTGTTGATCCATTATCTCCAGAATTCCATTTTCGGCAACTACGAAGTTTGACTCTAGCAGAATATGCTGAAGCAGTAGTGTTAGATGATGTATGTTGGACTTACACAAGAATAGGCTAAGGGCTTGAGGTTCCTTTTTCAACTGTTTCCAGAATGATCCGCAGCGCCAAGGAGACTGGTAGTCAAGAAAGATGACCTGGGCATGAACGACCTCGAGCCACAACGAGATCCTTTGGCGAACATCTCTGAGACATTCGCAACAGAAAATTAAGAAGCCAGCAAAACTAGCTACCGTGAATGAGTTTCGGAACAGACTGTTCGAAATTTGGAACGAAATTAATCAAAATGCTACAAGGTCATTCATTCGTAGTATAAATCGTAAATGTCATGCACTAATTCTGGCCATGGGTTGAAATATCTGATATACACATGCTTTTGGGGACTTTGATACTTTTCAAAAGTTTTACATTTTTCATTATTAACTTTATTTCAATTTCTATGAGTACCATTTTCATTCTAATTGTCCTCAAGCATTCCTTAATCCTAGGAGATTTCAGGAAAAATAATACTTTAAGATATCTTAACTTGTTCTGAGTTTTGAATTTTTTAATATAGAAAAGTGCGCAATGTAAATGTGTTAAATTAAACGTTTCGAAATATGTGGTCTCAAAGAGTGTGAGTGTTTTGAAATGAAATGTTCCACAGTATTTCCTGCGTAATCATTTGAATAAGATCCATTTCCACCGATCTTACGAAAAGTTCAGTCTTTTTCGCCAAAAATGCCAATATATTAAAACACATAAAATATCGAAAACTGGGGGCACATGTTAAGTTGCGTCAATTTCTTTGATTTCTTTTGGGCAAAATGCATACATTAAAAACTAGAACCCTTTGTCAAATGTCAATTAGTATCAGAAATTTCAATATTGAAAAAACACTTGCTGAATCCTTTCTATAATCGAGAAAGCAAATTGTCGGCCAGGATATCGTTTATTGGATCCGCTAGTATATTATAACTCTAAACGGGTAATTCTAGTATATACACATTTGGTGTCTAAAAAATTCACACGATTTGTTTGTTGATTAGCATTTCAAATGACCAATTCATGTAAATGTTATACTTGATATCAAATTAGATCGTTTCGATATTGTTTGACAGCATGAAACCTTTTACTTGATATTTGAAGAAAAGAGTTGTGAAATTAGAACAAACGCATCGAAATCATGTTTGAGTTCATTGGACGACATGATGTTTTGTGGATATTAATGGACCCTTCACACATTGACAGATATGGTTAGTAACTCGCAAGTTTTGGCAGCACGCCACTGGCGCCATATGTCATTTAGGGTACCATGGAACTATGGCGAGTTAATTAGAGGCTGCCAAACTCCGCGGACAATACCCTTTGCAAATATGTGCACTCAATGCACCCACACGTATTATCCCTTTGAAATTTTCGGAACTGCTATGTACTTGCCTGCAAGCATAATTTTACAGCACCTTTTGTTGCGACTATACATGTGAATATATTCATTGGTGAAAGTGTTTGAAATCATTCCGAGACTTATTCGGGCAATTAATCGTTTTGTCATAATGTGAGTAATGGGTTTTTAGATGAAAACTGTAGAGAAATATTAACCGTGAATTCCACGCACGAGTGATCAATACAAATACTGATTTATTATTTTTTTTTCATATTCAATACATTACGCCAAGAAATTATCGCACCACTTTATAAATTTTGAATTCCAGTACTTTCATCAAGGCTGCGTAGGTTTTAAGTTTTTTGTGGCGTCTCAGGTATGTTATGCTTTTACAATATGATTTTAGTTCTGCTAGCTAGCTTTTATTGATAATTTTTATCTCTTATACATTGTTTTGCGGAACTTATTCTTCGTGGTTGCAATATCAGTAATTTCTGTTGATAAGCAGCATTAACACTAGAAGTTCGAAAACTTATTTCTTCATCACCCATAACGTTATTGTTAGTATTAAATTGTTATAAAATATCTCGCAAAAAATAAACTCCATCCTAGATGACTTGCAACGGGCCCTTACCTCACCAAAGTATTTTTCTACCACAATTACTTGTATTCACTACTGTGTAGTACCAGTTACTTTGAATTTATCGCTGCACGGTTTTCACGCTCTTATTTTGGATTTTGGCAGTATGAACACTGATTGTGTAACCAACATAGTCTCTCGAACTATGAGAGGTTACGTCTCTTCACTCCATTCAATACTTCTACCTCCTCAACTAATCTTTTGAGAACCTTGCCACTCTTCTGAGAACCCTCACATTTCCAATGCTTCTTTTTCTCATGCTTTGTTGAGCATCCATGCTACCTCATAAGGAAGAATAGGAAATATGTAGTAGTTCTCACATCCAATATTGTGCACCGGCTTTTGTAATTCCTTTTTTTCTTCTTCTTCAAAAAGAGTAACAAGTTGTGATGGATGAAAATATTTGGATATTCAGTATTTTTAATGTAAACGAAAATAAAGCTGAATACATTATTCTTTTCAAATCCCAGAAAATTAAAACCAAAATTACTACATTTCAACATCTACCTTCATTGAGAATGTTTATCAGCATCATTATCATCATCTTCATCATCATTAACAGTTGTTAGCTTTCAAAAACTTTCTCTAGAAATACTTTTGACTTTATGTTTGACTTGCTTCTGCTTACTGGTGATCACGGGATCAGAGCTTAGTGAAGTCAAGCTGATGATATCTGTGTTAGATTTTTCTCTGCTCCATTTTCTCGAATTAGACTCTCTCTATCGCTTAAAATCTTTGTTTCTTGCATCTCTTGAATCTTCTGTTAATTGTCGATTGGTAGAACTGCAAAGCGCATTTTTTCTGGCTCTTGAATTTGACATTTCAGGTTTACTATGTGTATAATGAGAGGAAGTATCTCGTAGTATCAAGTGCAATTACAAGTTTTTTGAGCTTTACTTGATAAAGTGAAACTTTCATCAAATCAAAGTATATATTAGTAATTCGTGCAAACAACTCTGGAATTGAACGCCTTTTCATCGTTGGCCTTTCTAGTCATGACAAATTTAGATGAAATTACTTTGTCTAAGTCAAGTACTAAACATTGACTCATAACGTAAACTAGTGAAAGGCAGCAGAATACATATGGTAAAAATTGCATAAACGTAGACTATACACTTGGAGAGGTCCGGGTAATGACCTGACATATATAGTAAGGAATCAAATTGACAATATTCTAGTCACTAAAAGATTTAGAAATTGTTCGAACAGGGTGTGAGATATTGAAAATTCAGATGTCACCAAGAAAGCAAACAATTATATGAAAGAAATGTTAGTAACAGAATACGCAGGGTAGACATGGAATTTGTTTCGTGAATCAAACTATTAAAAAGATATAATCCTAGTAGACACAGAAAACAAGAATGGACGACCCATGAAATATTAGATCTTATGAAGCAGACGGTATAACATCTGATTGTTTCCAGTTGCGAGTAGGAGTACCTCAGGGATCCATTCTTTCGCCAACCTTGTTTCTGTTACAGATGAACGATCTTCTGTCATCTAAAGATTCTACCCTGGTTTCGTCTTTCAGTAGTCTGCGGCCGATTACAGCTGCGGTATCTCAGCGTCAGAGATGTCAACAAATTAATAACTCAAATTCTGACTTATAGAGGATATCTGAGTGGGGTCAGTTGAACCTGGTGAGCTTCAACGCGAGCAAGACGCAAGTAACTACGTTTTCTAGAAACGTCCCCGCTGGAGAACCTCCTCTAATTAAGCAAGGTCATCAAATCGCAAAGATTGGATGCACCTTCTCAGAATAACGGTCAACTCCGGGTTTTGCTGGCATAAACATCTATCAGCAAAAGCTAAGTCAGCATTAGCTAAACTTGGTTTTCTTTTCAGAGCCAAGCGATAATTCACGTCTCAGCTGTTGCTTCATATAAGCGCAGATTGCTTTGGACTTTATTTCCCATGTATAAAACTTGTGCGCCTCATCGACCATCCGGAGATCACCCAAGATCTCCAACCGCTGGCTCTCATAAGACAAGTTGCTGACCTTTCTTTGTTATACAGATACTTCCACGGAAGATGCTCCAAAGAGCTGAAAGACCTTGTTCTGGGAAAACTCATGTTTTGTTGCAACACTAGCTGACAAGGAGTTCTCATCATATGGCGGTACATTTAACGACCCATAGAACCTCTCTCTATAAGAATTCTTTCGTTTACAGAGCCGGTGAGCTGTGGAACTCGCTTCCATCCAACTTATTCCCAACATTCTACAATTTGGCCCTCTTCAAGGAGCGAGTTAACAGACACCTCAATCGTTTCCAGGTGTCGTGTAACAGGTTAGCCTATTCCTGGGAAGTGCGTGTGAAAAAGAAGAGGACAATATGAAATCAACATAGAAAGAAATAAAACAAAGAATACTAGAACCAAGAGAAAAGACAATGACTGATAGATGTAGGGGGATGGAGGAATATGAAAAGCACATGATGTGTTCAATATGCAAAGAAGCTTGCCGGTGCATACAGCATGAAAACCGCCAATACACTGGTAGATTCCACAGGCAATTACTATTGATGAACAAGACATCCTTGAAACTTGTAGAGCCCATATAGTTGAATCATTGGAAGATACCAGACCAGGTATACAGAGTAATAGGAATCGGGTAGAAGGTACTGAAATCTTAAGATTCGAGGTTCTTCATGCAATAAAATTGGAAAAACCGAAAAACGAAACTGGCTCTCACAAATGATACACGAAAAGAATATCAGTTATTACATGAAGTGTATACCACAGGTGCAATACCAGACGAGGCGTTTTTATCTTGAACATACTACTTTAGAAATGTCATGATCAGTGTAAGGACGTTTTTGTCTGTTTTGTTGATTATGGAAAGTTTTTACAAAATTGGCCATGGAAAACTTATGAGCTGTAAATTATGGAAAACCTTTACTGGAGGCCGAAAGCAGTGATTCGAGTTGATTGAATATCTAACCGATGAATACTGCATGCAGCAGTGCCAGTCAGGGATGTATTCTGTCCCCGTTTTCTTCAACATTTATTCGGAAAAATTCTCAAGATAAAATATCGGACTGAAGATTAATGATGAGTTGATAAATACTATGAAAACTGATGACGAGACGGTTATTTTCTGCGACACCATTCAGGGTCTACTAGAACTTTTGAACTGTGTGAACTTGACAGAACAGGAAATGGGTTTGAATATTAACATTAAAAACACAGTCTGAATATCGGGAGAGTCGCTCATTTCAAATATCTTGGATGCTTCATCACCGAACATTTTGTTGCTGATAAAAATATTATATACCGAATGGAAGTAGCTCTCCCAACTTTTCTGAAAGTTAGATCACTTCTTTCCAATGAAATTTAATTCTGAAGCTACGCCAAAGGCTGATTAAGTGTTACGTTAGGCCTGTGTTCTATATGCAGCAAATACATGGACACTGAAAGCTGCTACTATTAATCGTCTGAAAGTATTCAAAGCTACATAGAAGAATGCTCCGATTCCCTAAGCAGATATGCAAACCAATGAAGCAGTTCTGAATAGAGCGGATGTGGTTCGCGAATTACTGTCACTGTCACAGTGAGAAAAACTGCTTGTTAGAGGCATGTTCTTAGGCGAAGTTGAGGGCCGTGGAGGAATAGGAAGCAAACAGATTTCGTAGTTGAAGAACATTCCAGAATGTCGGCAACTGGCCAAAGTAATGCCCAACGTTGATGAGCCACTGAAGGAAGAAGAAGCTTTATTCATGAAGAAGTCTCAGGGTGATCAAAAATGCCTTGAGAGGCGTCCAGAAGAGCATGGTACGATGTGCTGTGTGCTTGACTAGGCAGTAACCCTCGTATATTGAACGCATTTCAAATAATTTCTTCAACTTCTCGAAGAAAGTTGTGTATCATATTTATTTCAATGTGGATGGGAATATATTCCAAACTATTAGAAATCTATAATTCTCTCCTCCAAAAAACGTATACACAGCGCACATGTCAGTTGATCTTAAGCGCCGTAACAAATTATTTGCTTCTCGATATCTGCACTTCGTCAAACAGGCCAATGTTTATTTTCATCCGACTTTCACCGCAGATTGCGTAAAACGAAAACACTTAAAATGGTATGTGGATATCTATTATGAGTACGTGCATTGTGAAATTCACGAGGTTTGTTTATATTTAAAGCAATCCGTGCATAAAGGACCAAAGTGTACGGCTCGTTAAGCCTGAACATAATGTGTATTGATATATCGAGTGCTCGGATATAATTAAAATTAAATGAATTGCAGCAGTTTCGACACACTCGCTGTGGATCTTATTAATTAAGTGAATCGGTAAGGAGGCGGAAACGAAGGAGTGCTTATAAGGAAAAGAGGTTGAAAGCGTAGGCTTGGCCCTTCAGGAATTGTAACAAATCGATTAGAAACATTCCGATGTTTCGAATAGTATATATAAGGGATTATTATTCAATAACCATAAGCGTGTAATTGTTAGTGAGTTTATGAGGAATTATGATTACAAGTGTCCCATAAACCCCATAAAATATATATATATATATATATATATATATATATATATATATATATATATATATATATATATATATATATATATATATATATATATATATTATGATGAGACAAATATCTTCCGCGACAAACTTCGCGAGGAGTCTACATATGTAATCTTGAAACAAAAAGAATTATTCAAAAATCCGTAAATCAATGCATAATCCTTCCTGACAAGAGCTAGTTTCCAAATCTGCCTGCCATGCACGCAGCCCCTAAGAGCCACAATAGTGCGGCAGACTGCAGTTTCGCCCTTATTAAGAGCTCATCAGTGTCGCATATCGCTTCTCAGCATCCTATCAAGCTACATCGGGGTACCCCATCAATTCCAGATAGGAAGCACCCCGTACATACTTACGAGAGTCGCCCTCTATGGACCGAGACGGTGAACCCGCTACTGGACTTCGAGAGAGATATGAACAATAACAAACAGATGTGAGAACGTTAGAAATTCCAACACTTGGAAACATATTTCGCCGGTCGGTGAATCACATCAACGGTACAAAACAAGCGAAATAATCTCGTTGAAATGGTGCTCTGGGCCTCTGTTTCCGAGATAAAACCTCCCGTCAGTAAATATTTGATGAGACAAATATCTTCCGCGACAAACTTCGCGAAGAGTCTACATATGTAAACTTGAGACAAAAAGAATTATTCAAAAAAAAAATCCGGTTTGATTTAGAAACTGGCTGCATAAGACGGTCCACAACATAATATGGAACTACGGATTTTCCTTCGTGGATCTCAAGGTTAACTATATAAATTGTCTTCGAATCGATTTATGTAAACATCTTCAGACCAGACCATTTGGTAGGTTTAGATAGTACATATTGTCTAAACTTACATCTACCTCTAAATGCCAAGAGGTTCTCGTGAATCGTAAGCTTTTCTTCTGGGCAGTAGCTATTACGGCAAGTAAGTACAAATGCTTTGGAAAAGTCACGGATTGGTAAGAATTATGTTACCAAAGCGATGGTTCATTTGCGACATACTCAACCTGAAAATAAACACAAAGATTCACTGAACTCTTCTTCCAGAGCGATACAAACCAGCAATATACAAGTTCAAGGAAACAAGAAATTCATTATGAATGCATTCTTACATGTAGCTGTGATTTGATGGATCTTGACCAGCTGCTATTTTGGTTTGTATAGGAACATTTGTGTAGGTCCAAATTTGGTCGGCCATTTCGTCTGTAAAAGAATAAGCCAGCACGCTTTTTCTGATGAAATATTGCGATCTTCCGGTTGAAGACCTGGGCATTTGTGTCACAGTATTTTTCATCCTAGTTTGAATATGGCGAAAAGGTGTCTTCTGCCACTTTGTTCCGTCCTTACCAGAAAAATACGTTGTTCGTACATGGCTTTCGTAAGTGGTTGCCATAGTTCCTGGTGTATTTCAGATGTTGAAGAACGTGCTCGGCGAAATAGTTTAGCTACGGGCTCGTTATCACTGATATCGTCAGATGAGTCTTGATCTGTATAACTTTCTTAGCTTCGAATACTCATATTATCTTTGTCTTCAGATTCTGATGTAGAATCTTCATAATCTGAGTCGGATTCCTCCAAAATTCTCACAAATCGCTGTAGTTTGCGATTTTCACTATCCATAATGGCAAAGGTTCTGAAAATTACAAAATAAATCACTTTAGAATAAAAATTTTTAAGCGCAATTACGACACGAACTGTATGGTTGGGTTTTACTTACCTTTTTCATGTTTAGCCTCGTCTATCACCGTTGCGACCGCAACACGACTTAGTGGTGGTATCGGGAAACTCCGTCATCTCAAGCTACGCTCACAAAATTTTAGGTATAAATTTATTTCGAAATGGCGTGGGTGAAAATCAGGGATGTCAGGACATAGTCAACCCGAAAATAAACACAATGATTCACTGAACTCTTCTCCCAAAGCGATGCAAACCAGCAATATGCAAGTTCAAGGAAACAAGAAATTCATTATGACTGCATTATTTCATTTAGCTGTTTTGATGGATCTTGACCAACTATAATTTTGGTTTGTATAGGAGCATTTGTATAGGTTCAAATTTGGTAGACCATTTCGTCAGTAGAATAATGAGCCAGCACTCTTTTTCTGATGAAATATTGCGAGCTACCGGCTGAAGACCTGGGCATTTGAGTCCGAGTATTTTCCATCCTAGTTTGAACATGGCGAAAAGGCGTCTTGTGCCACTACATTTCGTCTTTCCCTGGAAGATACGTTGATCGTACATGGCTTTCGTAAGTGGTTGCCATAGTTCCTGGTGTATTTCAGATGTTGAAGAACGTGCTCGGCGAAATAGTATAGCTAGGGGCTCGTTATCACTGATATCGTCAGATGAGTCTTGATCTGTATGACTTTCTTAGCTTCGAATACTCATATTATCTTTGTCTTCAGATTCTGATGTAGAATCTTCATGATCGGAGTCGGATTCCTCCAAAATTCTCAAAAATCGTTGTTGCGTTTTTCACTAATAAATTTTTCATAAATAGATCACTTTAGAATAAAAATTATTACGACACGAACTGTATGGTTGGGTCATACTTACCCCTTTCATGTTTAGCCTAGTCTATCACCGTTGCGACCGCAACACTACTTAGTGGTGGTATCGGGAGACTCCGTTATCTCAAGCTACGCTCACAAAATTTTAGCTATAAATTTATTTCGAAATAGCGTGGGTGAAAATCAGGGATGTTATGGATATGAAACTGCGGATACAGATTGGATACGGCCTTAGGAATGATAATTATACCGAATACGGATAATAAATTATTTCGGATTATCCGTTAGTTTCGGATAATTTCGGTTACGGAAATTAATTTTTAAGTAATTTCAAAAGTAAAATACATATAGGTTTATTACAAGTGGTTTTATTCATGAGTTTTTGGCCGGAATTCCAATCAGTCTGTGAGTAATTATTACAACTATAAAATAAAAATGAATATGAATAATTAAATTGAGTGTTACCTAAAACACCTAAAATGAAAATGTAATAACAAAATTATTACTTAATTAATTACGTATTCAAAGAGAATATCAAAATCAGAATTAAATTCAGTTTACTATAACTATAATTTAAGTTGAACATAACAATCATAGCTTTCTTTTTATAAATGGTGCAAACATAATAATCACATCTCCTTTTTTCATTCTTAACTTAATCATTCATTGTCTTACATTAATTTATAATAACATCAAACATTTTCAATAATCAAAATTTATCGAAGGTAAATTATACTTGACAAAAAGTAATTTCGCAACCTTATCACCAGAAAGTCTATTTTTTAAAGGATCATAAATTAACCCAGCAGCACTGAGAAATTGCTCACTCGGTACACTGCCAGGCGGCGGCGAGAGGTACTGTCTTACTAAAGCACTTAAACTGTTGTACTTGGTATGCATTTTCCACCATAAAAGTGGATTTTCGATGAGTGTCAACCCTTTCTCTCTATTGTATTCATTTAGTAATGCTTTTTTGACAATTAATATATTGTGTACTGTATCATTGTCATCACCATCTATGTTCTGCTCTTCTTCTTCACTTGCGCCTAATATTTCAGCTAGACAAGATTGAATGTATGAAGTTGTTGATGGCAGCTGAGTCTGTGATCTCTTCGGTGATGAAGGACCTTCATCAAGAGAAGTTCTTGAACACCCAACATTTCCTAGAATCTCTGTCTGTACTTGTTCCTTAGTAATTTCAGTGAAGAACTTGAGCTTGTAGCGTGGATCTAGATGAGTAGCTATTGTATATATTTTATTATTCTCAATATCCTGAAATCTGACGCTGATATAATGGACCATTTTTGTAATCATTAATTTAAAGTTTTCTGATCTGTCTTCTTTAATCTCTTCTGTTTCTAATGTGTTTATAAGAGTATAGATTAAAGGAATCACTGGAGCTATTGTCGTAGTTGCACTACTTAACTCCTTTGTAATTTCTTCGAATGGCTTTAATATTGCAATACACTTTTCCAAGTCGAGCCATTCATCAGCAGTAGGAATCGGTATAGTATGCAGTCACAAGTCAGTTATTTAAGGGAATGTTAAGACGACAAAGGAAGAAAAAAACAAAAAATGCACGCGGTTTGTGTATCGGTACTGACAGCGGCCGGTTGATCAAAACAACATGTTATAACGTGTCCCAATTAGGCTTCGAACCTATCCGATATTATGCGAAACTTTCATTTCGGATTAGGTTACGGTTACGGATGATTTTTTATATCGGATATCCGATAGTTTCGGTTACGGAGATCGATAAATAGCACCGTGATTCAACAAAGCACAAATTAGATTGTGAGGAAGAAGGCTAGAATTAGCGTTAGGTATTGAAGATGGAATCTTTAATCATTTGTAAAAGGATTGCTTATCTAAATCTTATTTTATTTGAAAAACTTCTGATTTTCGAACTTTAAACATTACTGTCAGTAAAACAAGAATAATCTTTGTATTCGACGATGTCCAATCCGAAATAATCAGATTGAAATTGTTCTGAATAAGCCAACTCGAATAGGCAAAACTAAATTAGCTAAAATATTTTTAAATTCGCGAGCCAATAAATTCACTTGACATTTGATCCAGAAATTATGCATTGTAATTTCGGCAGAACAATTAACGAGGAGAGAGATCATCGAACTCGACAGTGCCATGTGTTCCGCAAACTTCATTGTGCGCTTTCCACCCCAGAGAAGGAATTGTTGTCGTTTGGATACGTTGACTCCGCAAAGTCAAGGAACTTTTTATTGAGTCGACATAATTGAGATATTGCACATACCTAATTTAAATGTCGGTGCAACGCACGACTTTTAAACTTTTACATGCGAAATAATGTAATGGAATGAACGGGAGAAGGATGATGGAAGAGATTAGTCATTTCTGCAAATTCAAATCGTTCGTCGTGACATAATGTGAGATAAATTTAAATGAAGCTCAATTTATTTCAGTGTTGCGGGCGATTCACTTACACAGAATTTACTTAAAATGAAGACGCTAATCTTTCTTTGAAACGTACACTTCTTAAGGGACGGTTTGTCCCTTGTTTTCACACAGTAGCTGTATAGGGTGTCCCAAACTGTAATTTTTTTTTACTAAAGAGAATCTTTTCTCGTATATCTTTTGTTAATATTTGTTCTATCTAAAATTAACTACCATTGAGCATCAAGAGTGTTATTTTTCAGGCCAACGTATTTTACGACGCTATTTTATATACAAAGTACTCAAAAATCACTTGCCAACTCGAAAGAATAAATTGCTGCTTGGTTCTATTACGAAATATTCATTCCGTATATAGTAATAGAATGAGAAACCAATAAGTCATGTGTTTTAGAATAAATATCCAAACTCAGGAAAGAGAATGTTTACATTCTATTATTGAAATATTATATTCAGTGAATTTCTAACATTTATGAAAAATAAATTTGAAAAAATTCATAGACACAACCAACTCAGAAATCGAATTAAATTTTCAAATCATGCACCATTGTTTCCTAAACATTAGGAGCACTTCATTAATACTTGCTTTTTGCACTTGATTGGGATCGATGGTGTCTAAGGTCCGTCTCACTTTTAATTTGAAATTCTCCAGCGAAATTATCGATGAACTATAAATTTGTTCTTTAGGTACTCTATTAGATTAGAGATCTTGCAGGCCAATGCTGAGGACTTCTTATCAATCTGTCATCAAACAAACTGGTTAAATTTTCCAATATCTGAGGTGTGCAATCGGCTGAAGCACCATGTAATTGGTACGAACATGAAACACGTGCATTCAACAAGGGGTTGTCCATGAATTTTGAAATAAATGTAGATTAAATCTATGAATAATTTGCACCATTCAAATTTCCTCTTAAATTCAATATTGACATTGATTTTTGTACATGAACTGAATACATTGAAGCTAAAACGATGTTGGAAATTTCGCTTCTGTGTTTGACGTCGATGCTCCTTGGTCCAGACGTAACAATTTTGCCGATTAAAAATTCCTTCTCTAGGGAATTTGGACTCACCGTTCCATATTATGTTTTCTAAGCAGTCTGGGTGTTCTTGAATGCGAACCATCAACACCGCAAAAATTGATCCTTACCGTCGCCTCCCTTGGATTCATGGGGGATATTAATGAGTTTTGGAAATAATCTTTGTCCAAAATTTTATTGATTGATGTACGTGCTGTCGGATTGGCATTAAATTAAGAGACGGTAATGTTTTCCATAGGTGACAACATTTTATTGTAATTTTCTAAATTGTTTTCTGCATATTGATTGTAAATTTGGGTACCTTTCGTTTAATGTTTTGCAAGTTCATTCACTATTTGTGACATTGACCATAAGATATAAATGAATTCATAATTTCCGCGTTATTTGGCATTTCATGTAACAAAATTATACACAAACAAAAATCAGTACTATTGCTCTGTTCAAATAATTTCCATGCGTCAAACTGAGGCTGAAATTTATAGAACCTAACATTAAACATTGAGGGGATTGCTGATTTTGAATAAAATCGCGAATAAAATGAGAACGAACCGTTTGATATACTGGGTGTAAACGAAACTTGGGCCACACCTATAACTTCTTTCATATTAGAGATACTTCGCTGCAATTTAGCGTTTAGAACGAAGAACACATTTCGAATTTAACGACATGAATCCTATGAACATTCTGTTTATGTTTGCACCGGAAGTGATGCCGACTATCGATTTTCTTATGGATCCTGTATATATTTAGAGAGACAAAACTTGATTGTATTTTCAATCAATTTTACATACTTTCGGAAAAAAACAATTGAGAAGTATTTTTTTCGGATTTTTTTTCTTCTGGCGGGCCATGACGGCTAAAAATTCGTTTTGAACATTATCCTCATTCCTGAAAATCAAGATTTGTGGAACAAATTTTGTTGGCTGATTTTCTGTGAGCATTAAAATTCCTCAGGCTAGCTTTTCTCCTGAAAAGTGGATTTCTTCTACGTGAACCATATTGAGCCACCGTGTGTTTCTGATGTAGATTATTTAAACCTTCCTCTCGTCGATGCGCTTCGTTCAAAAATTATGGCTACAAATTTGTCGTTGTAGTCCAACTTCTGGGTTTAAAGTTACAATACGGATTAAGCTTATGGATGAGCTAATATGTCACAATATTATTTTGATATTCTATGGTCCGTTGTTGAGAAAATTCGAACGCCAATATTATTAAATTGTTGTGCATCGTTTACGTAATATTGGTAGAGATATTGATCCGTAGAAAACGAACACCTCTTTCACGATAGCACTTTTCAAGAACGTTTTGGTTTCAATCTGTGGATTCGTATTAAGGACAGTCACATTATAGGACCTATAATATTTGATGGTCCCTTGACAAGGGAAAGATATTTGAAATTTTTGAGAAATGACGTACAGAATCGTCTCAATGTTCCACAATTAGAGTGGCATAATAATTTCTATTTTCAACAATATAGAGCAACTCCTCACCATTCAAGGGAAGACGTACAACATCTGAATGGAAGTTTTCATGAAACAGTGGCCGACCTATGGATTTCTTCCTTTGGGGATAATTGAGAATGAGGTCCATCAAATGCCACCGGAAAGTAGACAAGAATTGGAAAACCCTTTGTTGCAGGCTACTGAGCGTATTACTCCTCAACAACTGGACAACGTTCTAACTACCCCAGTTAATTGGGTTCGACTTTGTATTCGTGAAAATGGGGGTCATTTTGAACACTTGAACATTATTTTTGAAGATTGTTTGATATTGTTCTTGATATCTGTCGTATCACACGTAGAAATAATTTATTTTCGTTCGTTTTTTCCCGAAAGTATGTGAAATTGATTGAGAATACTATGAAGTTTGATATATCCAAGAATATGTAGCATGTTCCATAAGAAAATCGAAAATGGATATCACTTCCGGTCCAACCGGAAAAAGTATGTCGTTAAATTCAAAATATTTTCTTCTTTTCGAACAGGAAATTGCAGCCAAATATCTTTAATACAGAAAATAGTTAGAGGGGTTGCCTAAGTTTCGTTTACATACGTTATAGGAAACCTTATACCAATCATTTTGAGAATTTAGTTTTAATGAGTGATTTTTGAACATTCTGTATATGAAATAGCATCGAAAAGTACGTTGCCCTCAAAAATAACACGTTTCTTAAACTAAAGAAGTTATAAATAATTCTATTCAAACCTATTTCATAATTTTTTGAAGGAGTAGACGAAACAATAATTCCGAAAATTTTGATGAAAATAACCATAGCTCAATGGTGGAGAATTTTAAATGTGAAAAAGGATGCCCTTCATTAAAAAAATCACTAAGTACGCCATGGAATGTTGTAGTCGATGTCCGGTACAACCGGAACTAACACCGCTCTGAAAACAATTGCAAATAGTAGATCAGTATCTATTGATTCTTTAATGGATCGGGTTTCAATCAGTCAAATTCTTTTTGTTGAATACAAAAGTTTAATAAATGTAAACACTTACATTGATTTTCACACTACACTACAAATCGTGGTTATGACAACTACCCTGAACTGAATGTTGAAAGAATGAGAACTAAATGAATGAGTCAGAACGAATCTCTTGAATCAGTGTAACTGTGGCCTATATATGCCACTGATTGAATTGAACTGGACGAAGTATCTTTTGATATACATATGGTTCCCGCGAAGTGTGGGGTCAACAGGCGCCACATAATTCATAATTGAGTTGACAAGAATTCTAAAAAGTTCTCTAGTTTTAAAAGTTCTTGATTTCATGTTTCCTTTATTCTAAAAAGTGCACCATTAAAATATTCTCAGTGGATCGATTTCACATGTTATGACACGTAATATGATAACCAGGACAAATTCAACGAAAGAAAGATTCCTTTTCATTACATAGTAGATAGGTGGTCCAAGTCCGAACTGATAATGTAGATTTGTTTTTGTTCAATTCCTATAGCAAATCATATGCGTAACACAGAATTCAGAAAGGGATAGGTGGTGTATAACAGAGTACAGATACATTACAATTCTAATCGTTCCCCAGATACTTATATTGTGTTCTTTAACGCGGACACCCTGTAGTTTATTTTGGTACCTTGAATTTGTTTTTGTTTAAAATGATTTCTAATGTTTATCAGAATTATTATATCCTTCACTTTCTAGAAGCTGTTTATATTCTCACATCAATTATTTATATGCACAAGACTCTGTACTCTTCCAAAATAAACTTCTTACATTTATGTCAAATTAGTAGAAAGGAGGACAATGGTTGATTACGTTTTCAAAGAGCAATATCGTAGTGCGTGTTTCTCGAATTAATGCGTGTGAAATTTCCCAACCGAGGTCGTTGCCTTCACGAAAATTTACCCATGCGTTTAGCGCTGCGTCATTTGATAAATTTCACCTATCGAATTTATCTCATCCAATGCAATGTTGAGTGTTACAATAAAACCGATCATTGTGGGTATTGTTCAACAATAAAACCACGCAGAACAACGGAATTGGTGTCAAATAAACAATGATAAAAAGAGATAACGGAAATGGGGTGCCTTAGGTTCCAATCAATGGAAGCAATTAAAAGGAGACAAACAGCTCGTAAAAAGTCGAGATTCGTTCAGAAACATCTATTTTTATAGGTTTTTCTTTCTTCGTGTTTATGGGTGTTATTTATGAATGGGGATTTTTCTATAAATCAACATTCATAGATGATAGTGAAACATTTCCAAAAGATAGTAAGGCGTTGTTAGATATTGCAATTTTTTTCCATTAATTCAATGTGTGCAAACTGTATTAAAAATTGAAATTAAAGATATACAGGATGATTGGTCTGTAAGTGTATACGGGTGATTCTCACGAAAGATGTTCAGATGAGCATAATATTATTAAATTTTTTTTGAAGAATGAGAATTGAATTTTCATGCAATATATAGACATTGCGTTCAAGTGTATTATGAATCTATTGTTTCAGCACTTTAGCTTTTTTCCTCGGTTTTCAGAATGCATTATTCAAGGCGGATAGTAATCGATGAATATCAAGTTAAACGGAATTACGTTAAATAATGTTTGAATTTTTGAGATCATTCTTATATTTTTGAGACTTGAATAAGACTTAATTCAGAAAATTGATTTTATTCATAACATATATTTGTATTAAGTATTTCATCATCAAAATAGGTCATTTTTGTGAATATAAAATATTACAACACAACCCTGGTCTAGATATAGTTAATGTATTGATACTTAACATAATAAAAATTGAAGTTTCATTAATCTACAACTCTGAAAGAATCACTCACTGATAGAGGAAACTTCAGATTCAAAAAAATAAAATTTAATATTTAGGATACGTATCACAGAAATGAAAGGAACTGGCGTGCTTCTGTCTAAGGATAAAAATAGTATAATCAACATAAGTTGTGGACAAACTCAAATCTGCACTGAACATGTATTGATCTCTCCTATTGATCAAGGGTGATTCCTCTTTTCTTTCGTTGTATACCTTACGTCTTTATCCCCATTCTTTTCTTCGGTTTCTTTTTTCTCTTCTCGACATTAGATCAATGGTTTCACTTTTACCATCTTCTTTCCGTTTGTAGTATCGCATTCTTTCTTTGAGATTCGCTCCGTGAATATTTGCGTTCGTGGAGTTGAGTGTCACGAAAGTGAAGAGTTTTTTTTGAGTACCTGATCTTCGGAATGTCTTTAATGTCTGATACTATGAATACAATGAAAGAAAATGAATATCTATCGAATTTGATGAACATCTTGTATGCAGAATTGGTTCTCATTTTTTTATTTCCCTTCACGGAAGTGATATCCTCAAGATGCACTGTCGAAACATCATCACGAATTTTTCTCACTCAAACACTCCTCACGAGGTGAGATCCAAACAACAACTGATTTTTGAAACAGAATAGAAATAGTAAATGCTCTTCAAAGAAGGCGCCGAATGAGCTTTCATCATCTACAGCCAAAAGCTGAAATGAGTTAAGCTTCACGGCGTTGAAGTCTATTTCTAGAAACGACTTCACCTTTTCTTGAAAATGAAATGTTGTGATACATTCCGTATTTTAGTGACAGATGTACAGATTTACCTTTACTCCTCCATAGAATACCTATTATTTATTAATCCACATCAGTTCACAAACTGATGAAAATGGAATTTCGAAACACGCGGAAGGAACATTCACGGAGATGAAATTCTCTGATGTTTCTCGACAAAAATGTATAATTCCGTATAACAAGGAGAATATAATGATGTCGCATTTCATTAAATATAGATAAATGAAGCTTACTGATGTAAAGAGTTGGTTTGAAAATTCATTTTTCTCATTTTTAAGCGGAGTGAACTGAAAAAGTTCACTGTTCGTTAGAATCACCCATACAGGTTATTTCCTATGATGACACTTACATTTAAGGGTATATCTTCAAGCAAAATGGATATATAGTTCGCAAAAAGTCGGTGTAGGATTCATTTGATGATTCCATAAAATTTTCAAATATTCAGCAAAAATTGTTGCTGATAAATCTCGACCCACTATCTGTTCGATTATGGAATTCACAGAAGTGAAATATTTTAACCCAGCGTGGTCGATTGGATACTTGCCAATACGGACACACCAAAGAATTAAAGCGTTGTCGATAAACTAACTCACACCGCTCTATGCTGGAACTAATGAAACTCACAGGTTATTCTAACCTTTTATCATAAGAAAATAATTTGCAATAAAATATACTGCCACTATAAATTGAATTGAAAATTGAAAGTTGAATTAAATTGCTCATAATGTGCAAAATTTCATTACAATCGGTTCAGCAGTTTAGGAGTTGTTCGCCGACAATCCACTTGAAACACAATTTTAAGTGTAAAGAAATATTCATTAAGTTACTAATCAAAACTCAGAATATTATTTCTAATTCCTTCCTTATCCTTGGATTGAGTAACTTATTATATTTTGGCAACAGTTTTGGATTCGAAGAACTGCTCGATTATGTAAGAATGAATATCTTCAATATATTAGAAAGTGACGATAACTAAGTATGTGTTCAGTTCAGTTATTTCAACAGTGATCTGAATGTATGAAACTGATTTAGGGCTTTGAAGTATGTGATTCAGCTTTGGTCCTTTTACAACTTTTCAGCATTCTACGCACTGTTCGTGTTGTTAGGCAACCCAGGCACTCTTGTGCGTTATTGTCTTCTATTATAATGTAGGAGTATTCTTCGCATATTTATGTCTAAGGTTCTCCTTACATTAGAGGGAAAGTATGATACAATAATTTCTTTCAGTAAATGCAATTTATTTGATAGATAAGTGCTAACTATGCAGTTAATTATCAGGTGGTCTTTTGATTCTATTTTCTTCTTTCATTAGAACAATTAGATTAATCAGGCTCACGAATTTTAGTCATAGACGACAACTCCACAATCATATAAATTGAATTTTGCATCATAGAATCAAAGACTGCCGTTTCGTCCTGGTTTAGACTCAGTGTACTGTCATTTGACGGATTCTGTTCCAAATTTTTAGTTACGACGCTTCTCTGTTGAGTTAGTGGCCATTGAATATCAATGAGTGATTACTTGACAATAACGAGCACAAGAAAATGCTATCAAATTTTCATTGTTGTTGCTTTTTGATAATATTACAGAAAATAATTACTTTATATCATCTAGCCTCTACTAACATCCACACTCTTTGTGATATATTTTTTATAGTGGAAATTTTTCGTTTATTCGTTAGCATTGTAAGTATGTCCAAATTGTCTTTCTAGTGAACGGGTATTGGTTCATCTTAATCTGCACATGCATTGTTGAGGTAGATCCAATTGAGGATTCGTCCATCCAAGAATTATTTAACAGAATTTCTATTGAATACTATAGTATTTCTATAAGACCAGAGATACGAGGTATGACCTTTAAAATCTATCATTTGCTTCATTCTAGCTCTATATGTCTTACTTCAAGGACATACCTCGTATCCATACCAATTGAATGTGCATTAACGCAATTTTCATTTCTCTGGTCTTATAGAAGACTTTATTGTTTTGGCATCAGCAAGTTCTTCTGTTCTTGATATTGGGAAAAGTAAAGAATAATGCGGGCTGCACATTGAATGATGTAGCAATTGGATGTTCTCTTGCGTTAAATATTCAATTGTTTCTCGGGTTGTGTGCGAACTTGCATTGTCTTGGTGAAGGATGTTGATCGCGTTGGTTTCTTGAAGCTTACAAACGACTGGTAATCAAATATTTGTGTACTAATGGGTAGTAACTAATCTTTTATCTTCTAAAGGAATTGTCGCATCATGACCTGTTTTCAAAACAAACGTTGCGACCTTCTATTTGGAGATACTTCGGTCATGGATAACTTGTCTGTTTTTCTTTTTTTTGATATACCCAAACTTGGGCTCATTTTCTGGCTCCAAAAATAAATTTTCAGACTTTCCAAAGTTGAAACGGACCTGAGTATTTTAACACCAGTTCACCCTTGCAGCTTTCTGTTCTGATCAGATACGGTATCCAACTAATTTATTCAGAACGAATTCTTCGGGTAACATTTTTCTTATTGAGTCCTTTGGGATCCGCAATGACGCCTCAATTTCTCCATATGTTCCATGCCGTTCTTCTTGGGGATTCTTACACACAGCATCTACATTTTGTTGAGTGACCACTGTTTTTGGTGCACCTGCCTTTGGATCGTCGCTAAAGCTATGCCTTGTATTTAAATTCTCCATACTAACGAGAATTTGTTGACTGGTGTGATGCTTTAATGCCAAAAACAGAAAAAATTAACTAACCGAGACATGCTTGTTGAAATATTTGTCTTTGGAAATTGTAGAACATTATTACGAGAAAAGTGTAATTTTTCAACTGTCAACTTTGAAAGTTTGTAGGGGCTAAAGAACTGAAATTTTGGAACTATATAAAGAAATCATGGAGGCCTATTTTTAGTACTGATAGTTGACTAATGGTGTCTCCTATGTTCCTGCATGCGAAATATATAAACATTCCTTTTATATATGCACACTCCGCAGCCGTTGAACAGTTTTCGTGAACTTTTGAGATCGATCAACGCACCTAAATTTTCTTTTCAATTACACGAATTTGAATTCATTTGGATTCTAGTCTAGAAAAGTTACTGCTGCATAAATAGTGACATATAATCTAAACAGTAACGTTCTGGAATTTCGAATTTTCGTTCATAAAGTCATATCATTAGTCTTCCCGAAATAATTATTTAATGTAATTTATAAGAGCAGGTTCAGGCGGACATTTAACAAAACGTGAAACGACTTGCAGGGACAAACAGGGATCACGGTTATGAACATAAGACCATTTCTCACGACCAGGAGGGTTATAATCCCGAGAAAGGTAACTAATGAAGCACATCATTCATAGCAGTGTTTCCAGTGTGGAAACTTTCTATGAAATTGCAAGAAAGTTATGTATTACTGAAGAGGAAAATTCGTTCAACAACAGCAGTATCATTGATCGCAATGAAGTTTTTTCAACTAGCCCAAATTTTCATCCTATAAATAATTAGTTTGGAGAGTTTTATGACGGGAAATGGAAAAATATACGTATCCTTGTTCTACTACAAAAATAAGGTCGATTGAGGCTTCTTGGCTTTTTTGAGATTCCCAATAGTCCTAAAGTCTACCAGCTTATCGACAATGCCGATAATTGGTTTCGGTTAACTTAACTGTAGTTTGTTTTTTCACCCTGCGATATCTGTCAATAATTTCGCCAACGATATTAGTTGATATGCCTAAGAACAAGCTGGGGGATCATTTGTGAGTTTACGATTCATCGAATAATTCTTATATTTCGTTCTTATATTATCACTAATCGAGCAGAAAAGTAGGATTTCTACAACTCTTCAGGACAACTCTTCAACACCCTCGAGTTTTACTCTGTGTTGATTCTGATTGATTTTCTTGAAGTGTGGAAATAGTCAAGCTTGCTTCCCAGTTCCTGAGGTCTTCGTACGTCAAAACAGCTCAACTGTATAAAGTATAGTTAACAGGATTTCCTCCAATTCTCTTGCTTCTACTTCGATAGATTGTGTCGCATATCTGCGAAATAGGTTTGAATTTTTGATCATCAGTTGATTTGTCCGTTAGCCCAAACACATAAATACCTTGGTGACTTGATAAAGCATTTTTCATTGTATCTTTCTAAGCTACGTCGGGACCACTATAGTCAACCGTATTTTGGACTCAGGAACTGTACAGGATTATCCTGCTAATTTGCAGACCCTCATGGTGGGTTCCCAGAGATTTAGGTCATCATACCTTTTTCCATCTAAGCCATCCAGATACGAAGATAGAGAGTCCCTTTCTACTCTCATCAATTCTGTCTTTTATATGAAAATTTATATTCCATTTAGCTAGAAAAGAGATACTCAAAATTCATTCTAGGGAATGTGGATCGAGTGGTGCTTTGAATCAAGGTCTTTGGATTCTTCCCAAATATGTTTCCTGTATACAAATAAGAAAATGTCTTCTCACGGTCAACCACCGGGTAATGTCAGTCATTTACGCATAGGTTGGATTTCTTCTCTTTTGATCTGATTATACATTCCCACCATTTAAGGTACTTGTAGGTTAAGAAGTCTCCAAAATGTCGAGAAGTTTAGGTTAGAAAAGCTTCAACTTCTTGGCCTCCGGGTTTTACAATCATCTGCCTCAGGAAATCAAATGTTTCGTTCCTTGACAACTCTCAGAAAAAGGTTTATACCTATAAAATAATTAGACATATATTCAACCGATGAAAAGTATTCAAAATACCAAAAAAAAAGAACATAATATGAGTAAATTGTGGTGCAGCTCATCTATCTGAATCATTCTGCGGAGAGGAAAATTCTGAATGCTGTAGATGTTTATAAAAGGAACAAAGAAAGAATCTCTCTGCCCGAGCAACCTGCTGGGAATATAGAGGCCCACCCTCCGCAAAACATCACGACACTGAAAATTGTCGACGAGTATCTCGTTAATTTTTCTTCGCTTTTCAAGCGATAGCTACCCGAAGTGCCTCAGCTAGCTCAAATGTGTTTCATTCAAATCATCCGATACTGCAACGAAGTTGCGTTCATAACTTAAAAATTCAGCAAATCTATTATTGTTATTAGTATTATTATGTAGGTATTATATTGAGAACAACAGATCACAGACGCTGAGTTGAATGGACTGAATACATATGTATAGTATACGGCCAGACGAGCCTTAGTATTCGTAAGTTGTCTAAATTTTCTACTGAAATAACCTAAGATTTTGTTGCATGAGGTTACAATAGAGTTGATGTTGCCATCGAAAATAAGTTTTCTGAGCAGAAGGCTACTCACAATTTCGAATTGAAAATATCTCTAATTTACATTGAAGAGCGAGACCACCTTGTGGCCTGTGAAGTTCAAAAAAACTTCCAAATCGTCAGAAAAGGGTAGGAACTTACATTTCTCACAACTGGTAATCGAATTTATATATATGATAAAGAATGGGTGCCCTAAGTAAGAGCCCTGGAGTACACCAGAACTGTTTGTAAAGCATTGAGACTTGAGTTACGTATTGATTGCTGTATTACTCAGGTATGGGTATCTAACTTGTTTAAATTAATATAGTTCAGACTCACATGTGATAGAAAACAAATTCTTTATGTGCAGAATAGTTTGGGGTCATAGTTTTGCATAGATTGAGGCCTATATCTTGTACAAGGTCTTTTTATGGCGATTTATGTTATTTGTTCGAGTTTTTATTTCACATTTTCATCATTTTATACTTTTTGATGTATAATTTTTTATAAAGGATGCGTCGACAAAGATTCAATTTCATATATAATCTCAGTTCAATTTGGTGTTCAGTTGCGAATACAAATTTGTAATTTTGAAATGTAATTTCAGAAACTAATGAAGATTATTATTTCTGTGCAGATTTTCAGAAAACTGGTTGAATGTTACTCCTATTACTTATATTCCGAAATAACCTATTGAAGTAAAAAAAAATCGAAAAATGGTTTCAATGAAGTGCCACTTGACCCTGCTGAGTTTTTCCCCAGAGCAAGAGAGGCATTTTGTTGGGTCACACGGTATACCTGCATAGATACAAAACAAGGGACCCAGTTATTCCCCAATTTATTTTGTTTGATATAGCCCCAGAAAGTATCCAAATCCAAATAATGAAATAAACAAACGTGCGTAGAAATAGTTTGTAGACTTCAAAACAGTGCATGTGGTCAATACTTTAGGAACCAACGCATGCTGTGTTTATACCCGAAATATACGGCTTCGAGGTCTTTGAACCCGCCAGCAGGTTAGTGGGTTAACGCTGAATTTGGGACGGCTCGTGTAGTAGTGTTGTTGAAAAAATATATAATCTTAGAACCGATCGAATAAAGCTGATATGCCTCGTTGGCGCTGATTCTGCGCCCAGGAAGTCTGGTTTGGGGTTTCATCATAGTTATCGGAAAAAGACGGTGACGAATTGAGAAATATCCCGACGTGACAAATCAGTATCGCCCGTATAATTGAATTCAATAATATAAAGGTTAGGACAGATACACTGTTTTACTCATTCAGTTTCGATGATTTTTTTTGAACGTGTTACGGGGGTCTTTCAAAAGTTTCCTACCTGAAATAGGAAAATGTGGAGATCGTTATACAAATCAGTGACGTTTTGAATTAGTCGTACAGTAACTTCAATTATATCATTACTGCCCACAAATATCATTTATTAATAGACTTGTGATAGCTTGCATTACAACTTTTATAATGAACTCAAAAAGCACAACTAAAACAGTGGCTTTCTCTGAGTGAACATGCACTAAAGAAGACTGAATCATACCCACAATATGTTTTAATAGACGTGGTGTCTTTCATACTGATCATCTTGTAAAGGTTAAACAATCATCGAAGAATATAATTCACAGTTCGGGCACTTTTGATTGTGATTAAAAGCAAAAATGACCGCATTTCATGAAAGAAAATGTGTTGGTCCATCAAGTAAATTCACGGATGCACACCGTGTCAAATATGTATGAATTGGTCTGAGAAATACTACTTCATCCAGTTTATACTTCAAATATTTTTTTCTCGAAAAATCAGCAGAAAATGAATTTCATTTATCATTGATGATTCAGTCTTCGTTTGCCCTCAGGTTCTCTCGAAGTGCTATAGCAGTAGATGAGGTTAATCTAAGGTCTATTGTACGAGGTTGGTCCCAGAACTATCTGGCCTAACAAAGAAAACAAATTTTAGATGAAATTTTTGTTGTTCAATATATTCCCGCCAAAGCTCTATACTCTTTTCCAAGCGATGTTTAATAAGGTCAATAACCTGTTTATAATTGAGGAAGCAATTGAAACTCGTACTCGTAAATTTGGCCGTTGCAATAATGTACCAGTGAGCTGGTGCATTACCTTGATAAAACACTCGTGAATTACAAATTGGTTCCAATAATACTCGCCGTTGATAGTTTTTTCTATTTCCAGATAATCAATTCCAAAAAACCGACGTCATATTCTTGCATGCAGATTGAAACGCCTTAGCCTACTACGGATTCTCCTATTTAAAAGCATTGCTCTGAAAGTTTTCTTAACTCAGGTGTGAAGTGATGAATTCATGTTTCATCCATGGCTATGAAACGATGAAGAGAGTCTTCTTTGTTATTGTGAAATATCGCTAAACACTCAATTCAAATATCTTCACGACAATCTATGATGATCCAATACCACTTGGCGAATTTTGTTCACTATTTCTGGTGTGAACCACTGCGATTTTGTCTTGTCAGCTAGTACATCCACGTTTAAGCTGAGCTACCGAATATTTTTCTGTTTCAAACGATGGGATTGCTCTCTCGGAGTATAATCTGGATCAGCTTTGATATTCATTAGACCTTTCGAATAAAGTAATATACAAGTATCGCAAGTTGAGTGGCCTATTAGACGTTTATGGAGAACTAATAATGATATCGTTCTGAAATTTTGGTGTTTGATTCACCTGGTCCAAAGCTCTATTTCCAAAATATTTTCACCTCATTGGCACTTCCGGTTATACCGGAAGTGCATACCAACTTTGTTATTTAATATAGAAGTCCCTATATATTGATGACTGGTTCGATAACACTTGTTATTCCAATTTCAAAACCACCTAATACATAAGTCTAGCTCATTTCGTTCAAATATACTAGTTTTACTTGAATAATTAACGATTTTTTGGTTTTTGAAAAACTTGATGTCTCGAGAACAACGTGAGCTACCAAAATAATGAAAATTGTTTTACAAACAAGAAATAATGCGGCATATAACTCATATCCGACTGAATATCAGTTAGTATACAGAGTGCTCTTTTTTCCGCCTCACATTTCGAAGCGAAAAAACATCGCAAACTACGTTTTTTCAAATTTTAACCCATATGTTTTTTCAATTCATCAGATTCATCGTAAAAAAAAAACTAAATGAAGTTCTCAATACATACCCTGTACCTGAGACCTAAAGGTCTTAAGTTATGGCGAAAAAACCAATTTTACGTACCTGCCTAAGTTGGCAAAGACGGCTTAGATTCCCATACGTTTATAGACACATCCCAGAGCATTAACAAATAACTGTCTTTTCGTCATTGGATAATTGAGAAAATAAGAAAAAAAATGCGAAACTGCAGTTGTTGTCGAATTTTCAAAGTCAAATAGAAAATATCAAAACGAACTAAACTCTATTTTCCTAAATTTCATAATAACTGTTCAAAGTGATGACCATTCACATCTAGAGATAATTCTACTCGACGCATATTACCCCGTGATGTGACTCGCTTCAGTTCCCCCACATCCAACCGTATGGGAGCATTTTGCAGTCTATTATGCAAATCATATCTTGAAGTCACAGCTTCAGAATAAAATTTATCTTTCAGCGTTCTCCAAAGATAAAAATCCATAGGCGATGTAAAAATACTACACTCTATATTTTGAGATACCACGAAAGTACAGACGTGTGATCTGGCAACATTGCATTATTAAAAATTCTCAACCTTCATTAGTAACGGCTTAATTTCCGTTGAGTCGCTGCTCCCACAGTCTTTTATCAGAAAGTTGGTTCAATTGAAGAAACAAAGTCCTGAATGGATGCAGCGCGCATTTGGTGATGAAAGTTCATCACGGGCAACTATGTTTCGGTGGTGTAATGAATTTAAAAGGGGAAGAACATTGCTTGGTGAGTCTCCTGCAGGTGAATCCTGTTCATTACTGAATCGCGAGTGTGACCTCTGGTCAAAGGAAATCCCAGGTGCATCTATCAAGTGATTGAAGCAATCTTCAGTTTTGGATCCGCAACAGTCAATTCAATTTTACAGGAGCAACTCCACATTATTCCAGAAGACAGAGTGTATAAGAATCTGGCAAGAAACGTTGAAAAATGGTGGTCATCGGGATAATGTTTCATCATTACAATGGCACAGCAAACAGTTGACACTATATGTGAACTGCAAGTGAACGTTATTCTTATCCGCCTTACTCGCCTGGTTGTGCCATGTGTGATTTCTATTTGTTTTTTTACCTGAAAAACATTTACGTCATTGAAGTTTCATGGCGGAGAAAGAAATCGGTGCGACAATTCATCACTTTTGCGAGAGCAATAAAAAAGATGACTGGCTTTGTTGCGGAAGCTTCTGTAACAAAAGTGCATTGATGTAGGATGAACATAAATTATCCAATTTGTATCATATGCCTCTTGATTTCTTTTATCTCAAAATATACAGTATAGCCCTCATATATGCGTTATTTCTGGTAACAAGTAGTATTTTTCAAGACTACCGCCATCTCTAGGTTAGAGTACTTCTAAGTCTGCCCTCGTATATCTATTTGTGTTTCTAGATTTAAATGCTTTGATATTGATATTGATTGGAAAATATCGAATGTCTTCGAAATGACTGCTTCAACTAAACAGAAGCGTGACCTTTGAATAATAAGTCGGTCAATTATGAGAATCTCTTTTCAGTATTTCGTACCTTAAAGGATGAAAGAAACCCTTTGCTTCTACCTTTTCATCAGGACATTTTTGCTTAGAAATTTTTCGGTCTACGGTCTCTTATAGCCACAAAAATGAAGTATTCAAGTGAATGTTACAAAAATAGTGTTCATTTATAACGCATATTCTTACAACAAATTGTTTGTTTCTCGTAGCAGTGAATCATGAAATTTCATAAGATGGAAAATATTCGCATACCTGAAGGAAGATTTAAAAAATCGTTGATTTGTAGTTGTATCACTTGAAATATTTATTTATAATGTTGAGTCAAAGTAGCGCCGAAATCGGAGCTCCGCGATCCTGTAAATACATCCTCTTTCTCCCTGTAAAGATATCAAAACTCTAATTATACCTTTGGAGACTACTGAAACAACTCACTGAAAATATATTGTACTTGATGGGATTTCATTGATGTTGAGAGCACCTTCTTCGAGTAATCTTCACTGATTTAATGATTCAACATCTACGTCAAAATCAAAAATTGGGATATTTCGAAACTGTATATTTCAAATTTAAAACAGAAGAACACAAGAAGTTAGTATTTTTTCAGAATATCTCCGTCATTAGTGTCAATATTACATTTTTCTGTGTAACCAATAACTCGAAGTGAATTTGTAGACATTAATTCCCTTTAGTGAAACTGGTAACTCCGAATCGACGAAAAATAAAAGCGATTCATCAAAAAGTAATAATCATTCATAGCAAAACCAACGGTGTTTACGGCCCTGTGGGAAATAAGGGAAAAGCCTTATATTGCCTGAATGACTTCAATAATAATTTGGAGAAAAATACTGAGTTCAGGATTTCATAGAGTCGTAATTGAATTTCTACGTGAAAAATCTGGACGAACTTTTTTTAACAAAACAGAAAAAATATAATGGAATGAATACATAAACATATAATTTTATATTCAGAATGCGAATTTGAAATTTCATGAAATTTCGTAAGACGCTTTGATTTTTATTTTGAGTCAGTTATGTTTTCACTTTTCTTGGGTAATAAAGGATTTGGAAATGAACTCTACTCATTTTCTCAAAGCACATGATACGTAATGTTACACCCTGTTGTGAAAATAATTTTAGGACAAATGTAGTGATCTATTAACTTTTAACATAAGTGCATAATTTAATCTGATAAATTCCAAAAATGTAAATTTTCAAAAACTGAATAAAACCATTTATTACTTCGAGATTACTTGTACTTGCCAAAATATGAAATTTTATCGATATGCGGGTCCTTTTTTTTGTTATGAATGAATAATACAATAACGTAAATTTTTAGTTCGATCGTATCTGTCAGTGTTTCGAAAGAACAGTATTTATGGTGTAGTCAATGTGTTGTCAATGTACTATAATCAAAACTGAGGCACAATACCGGTAATAAGGGCATGTGAGGCATGTACCTAGAAAAAGACAATCTGTTATTGATAACGAAACTGAACTGAATATTCTGCTGACCATTCAGGAAAATCCCCATAATGTTTGTGATGAAAGAGTTTTTGGAATCATGCATTGCAATGTAGTTTATAAAGATTTTATCAATTGCGAATAGATATGAGATTTTATATGATCAATCCATCTTCACATTAAACGGTGTGGGCCACCATCAAAACTGTCAATCTTGGTCTGAAGAAATCCCCTATTGTATCATAGAAACATGGAAATTCTTCTTCAATACGATAATGAAGCAGGGTCCATTGCGAATAATTACAAATCCAGTGGTTCATTTCACGAGTCGTGTTCGTATACCAGTTGCCTTGACGTCAACAGTCTTCTCGTGGCCCTTTGCATCATTTATTGGACCTTCTCATCGCAAGTAAATCATTCATTCGAGTTAGTGGCATGATAGCTAATACCGGAGTTTGATGGCATCAACATAAACATCTGAGAATCTCTATTTTCTTTTTGAGCGATACTTCAAGGCATCTCAGATGCTGCACAAAATGAACCTGATTGAGATTACAGTTTATGGGTGACTTTCCACATCTTAATGTTAGATCAGATCTTTCTTCCTCAAATGTATGCATTGCAGATGTACCAAACACAATATTGGTTTGGGAACGATCCATTCTTCTGAAAAACACTTAATAATGTCAAGTGGAGAACTACATGCTTTTCATCCACGGTTTCAATTGGACAATTCAATTGATTATAAAAATTACGTAATAATGTTAGATTGGTATCTGTGGGCCAGACATAATTGATGGCCATAGTATATACTAGGAAATGATACATTGTTTGTCTACAAAAAGATTCAATTACATCTTTACCAAATCTTTAATTGGAAATGAAATAGATAAATTTCTTAACAAGTGGATTGGACGAGAACCTCTTGAGTAGACACCCAGATTACCAGATCTTACTCCGCTAGAACTTTTTTAATGAGGAATATCTGAAATACAGATCGCACCAGAGACATTACGAAGCCTTAGTATTGGTGTTCGTTATCGATCATACTACCGAACTAATGGGGCCCATTTTGAACAATTTTTTTTTCATATAATTTCAATATCTATTCGAAATTTTAAGACGGGTGCTTGACGTGATTTAAAAAACAATTCATAATAACATAAGCAGTAAAGATTACGAAAAGAAGTACGTTAGACGAACTGAATGTTCAATCAAAATCAGATTAAAAGAACATGAAGCACATTCAAAATAGGGACGCACAGATCTGGAGTATGTGAAATTAATGAGAAATGTCAAAAATGCGAATACATTAAAAACTTGTGAAAATATTCACATAAAAAAATTCAAACACCCACTGAACAAAGACAAAAGTCTGATTCCGTTCAGTGTCGTCTACAGTTTGAGAGAATAAACACGCCCACTAAGCGCGTTCAACTTATCAGGAAGATGGTTTGACAAAACCTTCTACTATCAGGGATAGATTAAGTATAAATGAGCCATGTGATTCAGTGTACTATCATCTTCTGAAGATTTCAACTAAACGAGAGTAAAGAAGAAAATTATTCTTGTGCATTTCATATAGAACAGAATTGAATGTTTTGATTTACTTCTTGTCTACATACCTACATAAAAAGAAGTGAGATAAAATGAAACTATTTATCGTATTACACCTACTGTGTGAAAGAGATTTGTTCTCAAATATGTGAAATTAATGAGAAATGTCAAAAATGCGAATACATTAAAAACTTGTGAAAATATTCACATAAAAAAATGCAAACACCCACTGAACAAAGACAAAAGTCTGATTCCGTTCAGTGTCGTCTACAGTTTGAGAGAATAAACACGCCCACTAAACGCGTTCAACTAATCAGGAAGATGGTTTGCCAAAACCTTCTACTATCAGGGATAGATTAAGTATAAATAAGCCATGTGATTCAGTGTACTATCATCTTCTGAAGATTTCAACTAAACGAGAGTAAAGAAGAAAATTATTCTTGTGCATTTCATATAGAACAGAATTGAATGTTTTGATTTACTTCTTGTCTACATACCTACATAAAAAGAAGTGAGATAAAATGAAACTATTTATCGTATTACACCTACTGTGTGAAAGAGATTTGTTCTCAAGTTAGCCGAAAAATTGAATAATATATAGATTTCTCTGACGTAATTGTCGAATTCCATAAATAAATATAATATACTCAAGAAAACAGATTTCGAAATTCGAAAAAACACATTAGGTTAGATCACTTCAGATTCGTAATATACATTCCAAATTGAATTCAATGAATTTATTGAATTTAGTTCCTTATTCTTTCGTCTATTCGTAGAATAAAAGATTCTTTATAGCTTTTCTAGGAACTTTCATAAGTTGAATATTTTTCTCTATTCCAAATAACACTGTCGAACATCAAAATTCAACGGATCTGCTTAAACTTCATTTTCCAAAGTTGAGCTCATCCCATTTTCGATAACGTTGGTGAATAGTGGCTACTAATTTTTGGTCTTCTTGTATTTAAGTGAAGTAAAATAAAGATATATGTTATTATTTATTATCATTTTATTGTAGACATTAGAACTAAGCACCAAATATAGCTATAAAGTTTCATTTCAGTTCAATATTCTCTCAAATATCTAAAACTATAGGACTTCTTTTCCATCTAAATTAGTTCACTTGTTCTCATTACACAAAATTGATTTAAACTCCTTCCATTACTTTAAAGACTACTTCTGAATAGTTCATTCAGTTTCAATTTCTCTACATCTAATAAGTTACAATTATTCGAAGGTTGCACGAACAACAAACTCATCTTATACACCCATTTTCGTATTGTATTCAAATTAGTTTTATTCTAATGTGTTATGGATATTGCTTCATAGCACCCCCATGAGCTTTGTTTAGGGGTGAAAGACTCTTTAAGGTTCACTGCAACTATATGGTTATCTTGTTTGCATTCTATAAACGGTCTACTCTACACAGTGGCAACGAACTTTCAAACTAAATTTGCAGACGCCTCTGTTGAACTTCTATAAGCACTATACCCCTCTTAGTGCCGTAACCACCCCTTGAATGATTTGAATAATGAATGTGCATGGGAGTTAGTCTGTTCTGTACATGCCAGGTCATACACCTCTATACTTTTGGGGCTCCTTTTGTTTTTCTGGATGAATGGTATTACGTAACACTATCGGCGCAACAAGTATAACTCATTTCATTTAACAGTTTCAGTAGTTGGACGAATACGTTTATACCGAGCAAATAACATAAAAGGCTAAAAACAATTATTGGTGTGAAAGATTTTTCTGTTCAAGATAACTATGATTTGGAGAACACCTATTTTAATACACCGGGTGGCGTTTTCAAAGCTTTTCATTCAGGTTTTGGTTATGAAGTACTTTTACACAATAAAACGTTGAATTAATATTTAGATTGAGATTAGAAACAATTCTTTAATAAATAAAATGTTCAGCAAACTTGTACTTAAATTATAAAGTGATAAGTGGTGAAAGGAAAAGAAAGACTAATCCTCTCAGTAGTTCTCTGAAGTTCTACTTGTATTATGAAATAAGAATGAATATAAATAATTATACATAATTTTTTTATGAAACAATGATGTTCAAATCTTCACTATATTATGACGCGTTTCACTCCATTGTGGCTGTACGAAATAAGAAGTACATTGAAAAGAATGTGCCTTAATGGTAAAAGCAGATACTTAGCTCAATAGGAGGAAAATTCAAACTGGGTTACTTCTTTGAAGAAAGCGATATTTGTCTTCTAGTAGATGATTTGCATAGCTTTTGTGCTCTTATAACTTAATATTGAAATTCCTTAAATATTAACCGATTCAAATTGTATCACAGCTACCACAAAAGGTTTCAAAAACACCTGATTTGTTTCTTTTATGAAGATTAGATTCATAGTTTTTATTACATATGCCTAGAGATTAAACCGTTCTAAATGCCAGATTCAAATAATGAAATGAGAAGAATGACTTCTAATTTTGACTGATTTTATCAGTATAAGTTGATATATTTTATTTTAATTGATGATTTCAGTACTAGGAAAAACCTCATGCATTGCATGTTGAAATTGTTTACGAGAAAGCATACTGTTAATCATACTAGAATTATGATCATTATTGAGCGCTATTTATTTGTTTAATATTGAGCTCCTTCAAACAATTATACTACAACATTGGAATCGTGGTGAATCATTATATTATACCGTTATGAGCAGCTATTTTATGTTGATGTGGATGTGCGGAAGAATTATGAATGGAAATATCTTCAGGCGATATTCATGGAAAAAGAAAAATTATGCCTGATGTCAATTTTGGTTAGAGTTAAATTTGAAAAGTTAATGGAATTCTCAGTTTTCATTTTCATAACACGAGATTAGGATGAATGGAATTTATGAAAGCACTAAAGGAGTCAAATTGTCTATTTGTACCTAAAAATAACAGATTATCTTATCCAAAACAATATTTGTTGAAATTCGTAATTGGGTACTTCATGTACTCACACATTTGTACTAAAAATAACTGCATAAATTCACTATATGCCTAGCGGATAATATCATGTAATTTTTCACACTATTTTTGGAACCTAATTTATACTTTTTCTGGAACATATTCCTAGACTACATAATCTACATTTTCCACAAAAACGATCATGGCCATTATTTTTCGATATGGATCACGATATCAATATTCAGTTTTTTGGTGAACTGAAGATGAAAACGAAGAATTTCCAGATCTAATCGAAAATGTGAATATGATGCTCTTAGAAGTTGTTGATGACAAAATTAGTCGGATGTTTTCAAAATCAAGATCGTCAGCCAAAACACAAAGAAATTTCATTGATAAATTGTTAGACATCGACGAAAATTTGGGGAGATGAAGAACCGAATGATAAAAAATACGATTATGCGATTTTCACTATATTAACAAAAACAATCAGGCAATATTCTTCAATATTATTCCAATAATTTTGCCTAAATTGTGATTATCTATATAGTCTACCTTTCCAGAATCAACCCTTTCATAATCCATAAGTTAACGAGAGTGAATTTTCAAGAACATGTCACGTTACATGAGAGAGAATGTGAATGAGAATGGAGCAAAAGAGAAGATGAGGTATTTGAAAGTGCGTTTTTTCTCTTACTCTTTACGAACAATCTTTTATATTCTTGATTCTTTAAATAGAAGATATGAATAGTGCCTCTTGTGAAATCCACTCTCTGACTCACTCTTTCTATTTCTCATATTGAATTTCCCATATTTATTTTTCGAGGAATTTCACTTTTATTGCGTGCACGCGCAATTTAATTTGTGAATCAAGTTTTCTGAAGTCCAAATTGTGAAAGGTTCGATTATGATCACAAAGTTATGACGGAAACATTCTACGTCATATAAAGTATTCCGGTTTTTTTATGTTTATTTTTTTATGTTTTATTTCTATTTTAATTTGTTCCTTCAAGGTGTTTCAGATCCATTCTTCTCAATGCGTTAAAAAACATTGGATTTCGAATACCTAACAAAAGGAAGGCCAGAGGGGTCATATTAGATGATCTGGTTGGCCATTCTAAGATGAAGAATCACTAACGGTGACTAAAATCATTGGAAAGCCTTCCAAGGCGAATATGATTTAGGAATTTTGTATTTGTTGATTTTTTCAATTCGGTGAAATAAATCTGAACAGTATATTCGTCAGTTTGTGCAAACACTGTAATGTTTCGAACAGTGACTCTAGAAGCTTTCAGAAACTGAACGAAAGAAGAAAAAGAAAATGTTTCGAAATCATGTTGCGATAAATAGGTGAAAAGACTATAATGTTTACAAGTATTACTGGTTCTGTGTATATTTGAAGATGATGAAGCTGAAGTAAGCTTCAGCTATTTTCAGAACGTTACGTAGGAGTTAAATCAGCTCCACAAATGGATTTTCACAAAGTGAGTTTGTTCCCTTGTGAATACAAAACGAAGTACGAATCCATATGTGTACATCCATATTTGAATAGATGTGTCTATCACTTGCTCATTTTCTTTTTCTCCTGCAATCACAGTACTTGTGCTTTTATCGGGGAAATATCGGAAAATGCTGATTTGTCGGGTTTATAAAGTTGAACTAAGCCTCAGGTATTTCCAGACTTACGTAGGAGTAAAACCACATTCACAAATGGGTTTTTTGTTTTCTGATCCCTTGTGAATATACAACGAACGATGAATCCATATGTATTCATCTATATTTGAATAGACTGAGCACAATATTCCTCAAAGAATAGCCTGGAACGTTCGGCCGCCCTTTCTCTTTCTGGAAAATGTTTGCATTGGAGGTGGAGCTTAACGTGTGTTCGATAGAACTTTAATTACGGAGTTGATTTATTCAATTGTATGTAATTTTTTGTCGTCGTCCTTCGTTTTATATGGGTTCGAGTAGCGTAGCCTCCTATTACTTCTTCTTTTTTCTAACGAGCCGTAGATCTTTTCAGAATTCTAAGTGTAATATGTAATTTCCGATACGTTATGTATTCGTATTAAATGGCGGTGTTTGTTTCTTCGAGCTCTTGGGATGGAAGTTTTAATGACAAATGAAAAATTTGTTTTTTTTTCCTGAAATTTGGGCAGGTATTGAATATAATTCGTTTTGAAATAAACCAAATAATTATGAAAACTATATTACTTATTTCACTTGATAGATTCCGTTGTTCTTATGTTCTCACTCATGTTTCACTGCAAATTAACCAAGCATTACTTCTGACTTCTGATGAAGCCTGGTCTTCGGACAATTCTCCTGCCCTGGTTGCTTTTATTCTTCTTGTCCTTTTCCCAGTTTCATCGACATAATTATGAGTTTCTGTCCATAATGAATTCTCATATCTACTATCGTACAAAAATTTTGTTTTTTTTCGGTTAGAATAATTTGATTTTGAATTATTGGAAATCTCAACAATATTCTTTCGCTATTTAATTTGTGATCGTCGCGCATTCGCCATTTTGCACCTTATAAGATTGAATGATTTTGGAGGAAAAAACTGTGACACGTCGATTTTTCATTATCGGGGACCAATTTCTGAGTTAGTTCGGATTAGGTAAAATCAACTCCCCACCCTCTACAGCACTTAAGTCGGAAACTCGTTGGAACACTCTCCATTATATTTACCTATACAGAGTGTCCTAAAATTTCCAGAACGATTCAAAATGTTGAAAAATGTATGTATACACAAAGTTTTATGAAAATGTATATCTTGAGAATGTTTAGCAAAGCACTTGACATTTGTTAACCATGCGTTCCTCTTGTAAAATGCATATTCTTCAAAGAATTGAAAAGCTTACTTCTTATCATTTAAATTTTGTTTGGAGGTTACATAATTAACACAAGAATTGAAAGTAATGGGAAGGTTGCGAAATTCATCCATTTTCGGGAGAGGTGGATGAATTGAAAAGTACTGACTTCAAAGCCGACATTAAACAGGAGTTTCTGCAAAATTTCATCTCATTGCCACTTCATAAGTTTGAAAACCACATTCATTTATATTCTCAATTTGAGCAGCCATATCGCGGAGATGGGGACCTCGACGAAAAGAAGGTTATTTGACCAATCTTCTTCATTTTACTTGAGGAATCATCGCATAAAGTAGATCAGCGGAAATACTTTGTATATATTGATTAATACTCAATTCGTCTCTTACCAACATTTGGTTCGATGTGTGTAAAATGGCGAAGGCGCCACATATAAAAACTGTCAAGTGGGTGTAAATTGTTGCAGTAAATTATTGATTGTGAATACATCCATTTTGAGTATATTGAACAACTCGAAAATTAATATTTCAAAATAACACGGCAACCTTATTTTTGTTCATATCAAATAATATATATTCCATAGTTACTAAAGTAGTTATGAATTCATTATTCTCATAATCTTGTCCTTGCATGAAAATAACGAATTTCATTTATTTCGCCAGAAGTTCTACATACGTAACTGAACGTAATCAGAAAGGACGTCGTATCAGCCTTAATGTCTCATAAATATTAACGACGTTGTCTCGTCGAAATAAGCTTTGTGTTCTTATTTTGAGGGATCAGTTTTCTATTTCACGGTAGAACATAATTCAAGCAATCTTGGAGTCTCCAATCTGAATTTGAATGAAGTAAGATAACTTATAAGAAGATTATCCTAATATGTCTGCACGACTTGAAGGCCATCAACATGAACAAAATAATTGTCGAGATTAAGAATTTCACACTATGTCTTGTATTTTTTGGGCATAACAACCAAAGTTTTGAAATATTCTATGGTTCTGTCAGAGTTATATATATATATATATATATATATATATATATATATATATATATATATATATATATATATATATATATATTATATATAGAGTTTCACGGATGGGTACATATGTATTGTTTATCCGGGAGTACATCCGTTCGTTAGATTGCTCTCCATTGAATGGAGTTTGCAGACGTTTCGCCAAAATCTCATTTGGCATTTTCAATGCGTAGTCGTGGTAGGTAACTGAGGAGGTATTTAAGCCTCGTCTTTGCCGAAGATTGTATCGGCGTTCTGGATTAGGTGGTGTTGGCCCCGCCACCTCGGGGTTGTGAGTAGAGTTGTTGTTTCGATGTTCGGCGTTGTTTGTTGCGTTGTGTGTGGTGTCTTTTTTGAGAAGGGACTTCCAAGTGGTTGGAAGGTTGAGGGCATCGTCTCTCTTATTGAGGATTCCTTTTTTCTCTATTTCTATTGCTTCCCGTATTGTTCTGGTTTTGAAGTGGTTTATGTTGGCGATTTGTTTGCAGCTATCAAAGTCTATTTTATGGCCTGTATTTATGTGGTGTTGAAAAAGAGCAGATGTCATTTGTTTATTCTTGATGGATAATTTGTGTTCGTCCAGTCTCGCAGACATTTTTCGGTTGGTCTGTCCTACGTATTTTGCTTGACATGTTCCACAGGAAATGCTGTAAACGCCCTGGTTTTCTAATTTGACTTTGTCCTTAGGGTTTCTCAGGGAGGCGCCGATAGTTATATGAGGTGTGTATGTGGTTGATATGTCGTGTTTCCGTAGAATTCTTCCGATTCGATCCGTTGTCCCTTTGATGTATGGTAGGTAAGTTGTTTTTCTGTTTTCACTGGTTGGAGGGGGTTGTGGGTGCGTTGTTGTTTGGCGTAATAGTGCTTTTTCTATTGTATGTCGTGTGTAGCCGTTTTGTCTCAGCGCTTGTTTGGTGATTTCTAACTCTTGTTTGCTGCTCTGGTCGTCTGCAAGGCGTACTGATCTGGACAACAGTGTATTGGCCACTCCTTGTATTTGTGTTGGGTGATGGTGAGATCTGGCGTTGAGGTATCTGTTTGTATGTGTCGGTTTTCTGTATACTGTGTGTCTCAAACTCTACGAATCAATATATATATATATATATATATATATATATATATATATATATATATATATATATATATATATATATATATGTTTTGTGACAAGGAGGTCGAGGAACGGTAGTTTGTTGTTTTCTTCCAGTTCTATAGTGAAGCGGATTCTATTGTGTTTGCTGTACAGGTAGTCGAGAAAATCCATGAGGTGGTCTTCGCCGTGTGACCAGACTACGAATATGTCGTCGACGTATCGAAGCCATAATTTTGGTTTGAGGGTGGCATTCAAAAAAAAAAAAAAAGACACCACACACAAAGCAACAAACAACGCTGAACATCGAAACAACAACTCTACTCACAGCCCCGAGGAGGCGGGGCCAACACCACCCAATCCAGAACCCAGATACAATCTTCGGCAAAGACAAGGCTTAAATACCGTGAACAACATCGAAAATCCTCAGTTACCTACCACGACTACGCATTGAAAATGCCAAATGAGATTTTGGCGAAACGTCTGCAAACTCCATTCAATGGAGAGCAATCTAACGAACGGATGTACTCCCGGATAAACAATACATATGTACCTGGTGGCGCTCTTAATAGAGGAGATTATTCATAAATTTTTTAATAATTCTTCCTGTCTCAGGTTTATATACATATTTTGACGCACAAAAGCACAATCATATTATCCTCCTCCCCAAGCAGCTCGCAATTATTTCGAGTGCCAGTTACTTGTGTATTGGGCGTACAGATAGAAGCTTGAATTTCCAATATGGACTTACAAAAATAACCTATATTCCCAAATTTTTCGCTATTATATCTAATAATTGACAAAAAAGATCATTAAAATACTGAGGTATTTCTAGTGAGAGCATCAAACTTTGAATGAAAAATTGAAAAAAGCTGATAAGCACCTTCGATATTCCTCAATAAAAATATACGTTTTAAGGCAAAATGAGCTTTATTCTCAAGATTCATTACCCATTCACAGGAATAGTTTTTTATCTCATTCGTTCATAACCCAACATTCAGCAATTCAGCTAATTAGGTACATAAAATAGAAGATTGTTTTTCTAGAAAAATGCTGATTACAAATGGTCAATTCTCTAGTCAGAAAATACTATTGGAAGCCCTCACACAAGGTGCGTTTTTTATTTCAATTGCCTAAGAATTATATAAACATATGCACTCATAAAATAATGATTTCTGTATAGACATCATAATCAACTATTGACTATTACAGTTTTGATTCGATCGAACATGGTAATTGAGGTAATTTTTCCAGTTGGCTTTCTGTATCATCTTCCGAACAGGATGCCAATTCAGATAATCCAACATATTCTTTATTGAAGTATATTTACTGAAGTTAGTATTAACTCTCATTGATTTATTTTGCCAGAACTGCAGCCTACTTCTCTGGTACCCGGTACGAAAAATCAACATCGAACAGCAATATTTGAAATATCACATAACGATATTTATGGCCACTGTGACCAATGACTCGAAATACGACGAGAAAATCCAATATTTTTCGCCCATCTTCTCACATACATAATCGACAAGACTTGAAAAATTCAACTGTGAGTTGATCCTGAATATCTAGTTTTCGAAATAAACTCGATGGTTATTGACTGTAACAGGTAATTCTAGATCACCAAATTTTCTACAATTCTATTTTCACAAACCCAGCTGTATAATGATCTTAGTTAGCTGATTATCCATGACATTCTCATAATTATTTCCAGACACACAGAAGATTGTATCGTGTACAAATAAATTCACAAATGAATTCTTCAAAACAGTCTTCTAATCATTCACGTAAATGACGAACACTTCCCTGAGGGATCCCTAGTTTTCTGTCAATTTTGGTTGATATATTATCATCTATTTTAGTTCTGTGGTACTGTTTGCACAAATAATACCGTATTCACGTCCATGCCAAACCAATTTCTTTTAACAGAATCCCTCAAAGGCTCTTTGCAAATCAACAAAAATATAAATAATCACTTTTCATTATTGTCTCTTCTTCACTTGGGACACACATACTGCAGCGCTGACTCACAGGAATGGTTGCTACAAAACCCTGACTCACCCACGAACTATAACTGATTTTTTTGAGAATAGTCGTGTTAATATTTGATAACCTGTACATGTTGTTGGTAAATGGGATTTGATGTATGACAGGTAATCAATATATGAAAGAGCCAGTTTCATATAATAATCATGCTTCATTCAAGAACACAAAAAGGTCTGTCTTCACTTGAAGAGTATTCTATACGAATTGAAATATTTCAATTCCTAGAACAACTAAGTAAAATGCGTTTTTAGTCTTTTATTTCAACAAGAGGTATGTTTTCTGTCTTACAAGAAACAATTTTCAAACCTTCCGTAGAGTGTTAAATATCGCTCCTACAGCGCGGTCGGATGTCATGAATAGGAGCGTGAGGAAACATGTAAATGGTATTGCGCCCTTCAACGAATAGAGACAGGGGCCACCCATGCGATAATTTGTGAAGTAGTAATTTTTGAGATTGTTGATAGTACTGTATGCATGGTTGACAACAAGTTAGGAATGAGGAGCGTTAGTCTTTCGACAGGCCGCTTCCGTGCTGACACGGTGTGCTGCGTTGCGGTGAATAGTCGAACTAGTGTGATTTCTTGAAGTTTTCTGTTTATCTACCCTTCGTTATCATGGTTTCCCGGTGGCAATGGTGGGTGGCCCCTGTCTCGGTTCGTTGGTCAGCCCCATAACATTTACATGTTTTCTCACGCTCCAACGAATTGAGATGAGTAGGTGGCAGTGTGGCCTGATATTGTGAATGGATATGCAATATTGACAAGGTCGAATAAGATTTTCTCCTATTCATGGTATCCGACCATGCTGTACAACTGATATGATGAAAACATCTAGAGCCCCTTACTAAGAGATTTATTTTTGTTTAATAAAAATGATAGATAAAATCCAACATATGTTAACTTAAACCGAGTTCTTAAAAGAGAACCGTATCTAAATCAAAAGGTATCTTACATTTATTCTTCTCTATAACCTGAAAACTCCCGACCATATTCTCATTGTTGATTTCATTGATAGTGAGAATGGTGCCATGATTATTTTACATGGGTCGGATCGCTATGAATAATAAATCTGAAATACCAAAAAATTTATGTTCTTATAATGTTTATATTATCAATTTTAGTTAATAAGGTCCCAAGTAATGAATGATGAAATATTTGTGTTAAAACAACAACCCCGGTCCATGAAAGACGATGCAAAATACATCGCCTTTTGTGAATTGCAGTACCTGAATTTTCTCATTATCTTCTGCATTAATTACAACTGAGACCGAAATCAAAACATATTCGGTGATCATTTGAGATAGAGGCCTAATTTTCTGTCACTCATATTTTGAAAGGAAGTTGGTACATTATATTATTGTAAACAGGCCTAATCGGCCCCCACCCATATTATGAGTGGTAACGGCCCTTCTCTGAAATTTAAGTAATATGATATCATGTTTCATGAAGAGGTCGTTGCCCTGATACTCTGAACTTTGATATTTTATTTTGAAATTTTAAGGAACACTTCTACAGCTGACAACTTCCAAGCGTTAATTCGCTCTCGTATTTTTAGTCGAATTCAATAATAGGTATAGTATTACAACGTAATATATGGATCTAGATGTAAGCCCGTAAATCCGAACGTGATTCTTTTTGCTCAACTGAGCGCCAACAGGCCACATTATGTCACTGACTGTGGAACATGCTCTATTCCCATATTGCGGATTTGCCAACCAGGAAATCATGCCCTATGATCATTCACCTGTATGTATCACAAACATCACATGCATTCCACCAACTCAGACATTCATCGAAACCTTCATATCGTCTGAACATACAAGCCTCAATGTTTATGGGTTCATACATGCGTATCCTCCCTAAATCCATTTCTTTATACTAATTCGATGCGATTATTAGACCTAAATGCAGGAAAATTTCCCTTATTGAGCTTAGGAGTATAGGACATCAAATCAGTATTTTGAAAGTGAGACCCTTCCAAATAGTGGACAGTTTACCACTCGATTACAATGAATATATTATTAATATTTTCGTTACAGTTCAAGTAAACGTTCGGCTAAGTTATAAAATGAGATAAATATAAATACTTAATAAATGGATTATATTTCAAATAGATAATTGGCCCATTCATAGAAGCAAAGATGAGAATCAATATTAAATGTTCTGACATTCAAATGTATCATTCATTAATTTATAAAACAAAATATTTGGGTTCACAAAATGGTTTGGTAACATTTCACCAAGATCAATTTTCTGAATTATGAAAGTAAAGTTTCAAATCAATATTAAACTTCATAACATTTCACATTCAAATAGTTACCAAGCTATTCGAATCAGTATACAATCGTATCTTTGCGTTTCAATAATGTTGCAAGTTACGTTAACAAATGTTGAAATCAATATTTAAGAATTTGAGTACACTTCAAATAATTTGTCAAGTTAGGAGAACAACTGTGAAAATCAATATAAAATAGTTTCAGTACATTCCAAATTTTTGCCAAGTTATTAAAACAAAATAAGTATTAGATAATTTCAGTGCAGTTCGATATGATCATTGTCCAAGTAAAACATATAGAAATAATTTGCTCGCCCTCAATATATTCAGAAATCAATATATTTCAAAAAATTCATGATAATTGAATAGTAAACAGAAATATTGAACAAAAATTCATAAAGTATTCACCTCTGGTACTCAACAGGAATTGTAATTCTTCTTTCCTTGTCGGGCTTCTCGGAGATGAACAATTGCGTCTTCAATCTTAATTCTGATTCACGTTAAAGAGTGAATTCACTGATCATTGAAAATGAATAACTGAATAACTCCATATATGAAGAAAACAAAATATCTGCCGCTAATGTCGCGATTGCGGCCCTTATATATGCGTGGCCCATATGCGCTTACACCCGTACTTCCCTCTGCCCTAGGTACTCAAGTACATGTTACATAAGCCATTTAGAAACGCGTTCCTTCATCGCGACGTGAGAGTTGCTGTTTGAGAAAATACCAGATGATGTTTTCGATCTTGAATACGAAAGCGTGTTTAATAACTATCAGTGATAACGTCGAATATCGTTTACGCTGGATTTCTTATCTAAGTTGAAATTTAGTTTCGATTTTCGCGCTTTTGCTTTCAAATGCAATTTTCACTACATTGAGAATTGCTATTGAAAAATTTCAATGTAATTTTGAATTCAGATGAACTATATAAAATGTTATGCAGGTAGATCTATACAATACAGTATTCACAATTGATATTTGAATTCAATTAAATTAACACGAGAAAATATGGACAGTTTTAGGAAATAAACAAAAAAAGACCCGGTTCTGGGACGTCTCACTGTATTGAACGAGAAAGAAGTTTAACGTTGAAATTATGCTTCATAATTTTTTTATAATTTTTATGATCGAATTAGTGAAATTATAGAAGCTTACTTCTATTTTTTTATTACAGGGCGAATGATACAACTGTACACTTCCCATGTCTCATCACAGATCATCGTCCTTTACCTGTTCACCTCGCCTTCAGAGGTATCAGCGTTGGAGCAGGAGGAAGAAAAATTCTCCACGATATCGATGGACTCGTACGTCCTGGGCAGATACTCGCCGTCATGGGACCTTCCGGTTGTGGTAAAACAACCTTACTGAACTGTCTTAGCGGACGTCTCAAATTAGACTCCGGTCAAATTTTCTGTAACCGCGATCCTTTGTGCAAAAGATGGAAGAGAAAAATATGTTACGTGCTTCAGCAAGATATATTCTTTCCAGACCTAACCCTCAGACAAACGTTAGAATATACGGCTCGACTACGTTTACCGGATACCATGAGTCATACACAGAAAATGCAATATGTTGATCATATAATTGACGTGTTGGAACTTCAACATTGTCAGGATACGATAATTGGAGATTACCTCAAGAGAGGCTTGAGTGGGGGAGAGAAGAAGAGAGCGAACATAGCTTGTGAATTGCTAACAAACCCGTCACTTATGCTTCTAGACGTAAGTAGTTAAAACACTTCATGCATGCCTAGTGAATTAGGGAAGAACTATAAAATTCGAACTGAATAAATGAGCAAAGCCAGACACTTGCCTCGTGGTTATCCATAATTTACTAATTGTTAATTGAAGGTTTAGATTTCCAATTGGTCTGAAACTTAATTAACTTTATTGCTACCGTTATGTTCTCTATAATTTATGACATCTCTATTCTTATTGGAGAAATGAACTTTATTTAGTTGCTTGAAAGATATTGAGAGAATTAAAGTGAAAAACATTTATTGAGTAATATTGATGCTTCATTTAATTTATGGAAATTCATTTTCAATGAAAATGAACTGAAATATATATTATACTTTCCACAATTTTATTATCAAAAACACGATCGGTTTCGACTGTCAAGTCATTTTCAAGTGGACAACTACAAGAAATGATTCTGCTTATATAGATTCTAGTCTAATTACAAATTCAGTAGTGGGGATGTATTGATGTCCAGCTGAGTATTAACAGTGATTTCACTTGGGTTTTTACAAACCTTATTGGTTTCCAAACATTCCAACAGATGAATTTCGGTCCTTTGTCGCAATTATGAAGAACTTTGATATTATCTAATGATATTGAATGTTTCGTGGTTTTTATGTGTTCACTAGGGTGATCCTTATATGGGAGAAAAATTTCTTTTTTTTGAAAATCAGAGTGCATACGCTCTAACTTTTTTACATCTACCTAGACTTATCTGAATATAAAATTTTATCCTCCTACGCCACCATTAACCACGCCGACAGAGTTTCAAAGTTTCAAGAATTTGCAGTCTTCAACTTAATACCTTATGGAACTAAATCAATAAATATTACGTTTTTTGAATTTATAATTAAAAACAAAGTTATTTTAGATGTTTATTCATTTCAAGAAGATGAAGTCACAAAATTGTAAATAATCAGTCCTGATATTTTCTCTTGAGAGTGTCTTATTTACAGTCTGGATATACATTTCTGTGTTATTGCACGCAGCATAGCAAATATTGCTTTTGCTCTTCCTTTGCCATAATTAAACGATGAAAATCTTGCACTAGTTTGACAGTTCTTTCAGCTGTATCAGTAACTGCTCTCAAAGCTAGAACCTTTCTTTTTGCCTCTAAATAGGCATTCAATCATTTCAATCACAAATTAGCAGCTTATAATTCAATGATCCATAAAGCTTCTTTTTTCATTACACTGTCACCGACGAAAATGAATGTGTTGAAATGTTTGGAAATCAATGAATCTTGTAAAAACCCAAGTAAAATCACTGTTAATAGTCAGCTGGACATCAAAGCATCTCCACTACTAAATTTGTAATTAGGCAAGTATCTATATAAGCAGATTCGTTCCTGTACTTGACCACTTGAAAAAGACAGTCGAAACCGGTCGTTTGATTTGAAAATAAAATTGTGGAAAGTATAAAATATATTTTATTTCAGCTTCGTTGAAATACATTTACATTTTGATTTGATTCTCAAATCAATATAAAATGCATATAGTGTGGAATACACATAACAAATAGCTGGTCTTTGGGTTTTATGATGAATGAATAAATTAATCGTCATTCATCGTCCTTATGAAGAATTCTTTTTTTAAGAACTTAGATATATAATTCAAATTCTGGAATGAGATTATGATCAAAAATGTAAATGTTTTACTTCCAGCAAATAAAATGAATTCATTAAATTAAAGTCACTGTTACCGCGGTTCGTTCATCATCAGACAGTTTCAAAAGCAAGTATAAAACATGTTATCAACATCTAAGCTTAGAAGGTCCGAGTTATTTGGTAAAGTGAAGTTCTTTCTTATTCTTTTAGGGTTAATTTAATACAATTTTTGATTGTAGGTTTAGAAGTGAAGTTTGTCCTTCTTTTGAATATCACATTTAATTCTCTTTTGAACTTGTTAGTGGGAGTATATATATGAAACAAATCTATATGAAACAAATGGGCGGATCGGAGCATTTTCTCTGTGGGTTTTATACACACAACCAAATTTATATGGAATCACTCGGTATTTCACATTATTGATTGTTTTTAACCATGAATCTTTTACTACTTGTGAAGAATGAAGTTTTTTGTTGTGGAAAAACTGGATAGTATGATAAGAAATGTTGAATTATTACCACATGTTCGGTATATTGTACTCAGTCGTCACTGAGATTTGAACTGTGAATTTCAAAGTTTAAAAAAGCCCATAATCATATCTGAAAATGCCACAATGGGGGTATCACAGGGGGTGATTTAAAAAACCTACGCCCGAAACGTGGAGCTACAATCACTGCAAATTAGGTCTAGAAGAAGTCGTAGGAAGATAACTGCTAAAGAACAAGACCGCAGTTTGGGCCAAATTGCAACAAGAGAACTCAGTGCATCGCACCTCATACTCCAAAGGCAATTTCTAGAAGCAACATGCATCAGTGTATTAGTCGAAACGATAATCAAAGACTTTGTTCAATGGGTTCATAAAGCAGGAGGCCCTTACGAGCTCCAGAGCTAACCAGACAACAAAAAATTAACAGTGTATCGAGCACCAAAATTGGAATATTGAGAATTGGTGAAATGTTCTTTTTAGAGGTCAGACCTGAATTGGTGTTCGATCAGATGACCGTCGAATTCGGGTTTTGAGGGGTCGTGGAAGACAAGCTAGACTCATTGTGCTTGCAAGACAAATTCCGAAATACCAAGGGGGCCGTGTGATGTTTTGGGGTGGCATTATACTGGGAGGCAGAACAGACTCGATTTCGTTTCCTGCGAGTGTAACGGCTAGTAATCACGTGCATCTAGTGCTGGAGCCCAGAGTGAGACTCTGGCGAGGTTTCCACGGTAAGAATTTCACTTTTAGGCAAGATAATGCTCCAGCATCATTATCTCGAAACATCGCTATTTTGGACTGGCCAGCATAGACAAATCATATTGAACATTTATATAATCTCAAAAGAAAATAAGATCGCGCCAGGATAATCCCAGAACCTCACAACAGCTAATCCAATCCTCCGCAGAAGAGTTACAGAATATCACCCCAGAGGAGGTTGAAAACCTAATCCAAAGCATGCCTAGACAGATTCAGGCTTGTATTACGGCAGGAGGAGGTAATACAAGCTACTGAGGTCGAGAAAAAACACCTACTCCGTGAGAAAACTATTTTCAATTTTTTTACCACATGCGAAAAGAGTCTCATTTTCTCTTATTTGTTTCTTTCTCAAACTAAGCCTTAAGCTATTTTTTTTTCAATTGAAATATCCTAAAAAGGATCAATTCTAACAATCCTTTGAAATTTCCAAAATCCTGAGGTAATATTCAAAATATCGGGTGATTCCATATAAATTTTATTGTGTGTATTTCTGGCGGGTTTGAATTCATGTTCGTATTAAAATTAGGCTTATTTGTCATGTTCGATACAATGCCTTTTAGTAATAATAATTCATATATCCTAAGCTTGGATGTAGACATGTAGACAACATATTTTGAAACATCCCCTTCGATACATTGCGAATTCATGATTCATTTGGAGTTACGCAAACAGCATAATTAATAATTTGATGAAAATATGTATGAACAACCTAGCGGTCTTGCGATGAAATCACCACTAGAAACAAAGAACCATGTTCTGACTTGCCCGTTGAAATTAATTTATGGCATCTACCCTCCGCTCCTCTGCTCGGGGTCTTGTTTTCTCCACTGCCGAGTATTGTGCCTCAGCCTGGCTAAATAGTCCGCATGTGAGGAAGGTGGATGCTCAACTTAATAAAGCTATGAGAATGATTGCAGGCGTAATCAAACCCACTCCCATGAAATGGCTCCCAATAGAAAGCCATATTCCACCTCCTCATTCGAACACATGCTCTCGTACGCGAGTACGAGAAGATACTGAATTATACAGACTTACCTATCCACCAAGATATTGCAGAAGACAACAACAACCGACTTCGGTCAAGAAAGCCACCAACAAGATCAGCGAGGGAGGCTGTACACGAGGGATTTGATATTAGTAGAGCTTTTTCCCTTTAATTTGGTCCTATGAGTGTCTTTTGCCATACGATAAATAAATAAATGAATAATATGGTATAGATACGACGATGACATACTTACTTGTCTAAATGGTGCACCTAGACAATCTCATCATTTTATCAAATTCGTAAACAGTATCCATCTGAAAATGAAATCCAAACTCGAAAAAGAAGAAAACCATCAAAATCATTTTTAGATCCCTCAATGTCTCACTAAAATAGCAAAATTAACTTCAACATACTATGGACAGATAGGTGGAAATGTTACAAATAACCTTTCCAAATTGAGGTCTAAAATTACATATAAATACCAAAATATAGTAATTCCTCTTATTCAATGCGTATTCTCCTATAGACGATCTAAATAATACAGGAGTTTCATCTTGTCCAGATTGCGATAATTTCTACGAGGTCAGACACCCCGTTCCATCAAAATTAGATGTAAAGAATATCAAATTCATTAAAAATGAACAAGATTCAACACAACCTAACAACTAAATCCAGAATAGACACCCTTCTCCGAGTATAGATAAATTTAAAGATTCACATATTTTCTCTAAGGGTACAAAAGTCAATTACCCGGAATCAGTGGGAGTTTTCAAATTACCCTTCAGTGATAACTTTCAGATAATGAACGACTAGACTGATCAGTAACTGCTTTTGTTTGTGTGTTTGTGAACTGCATACCTAATATTTGGTTTTTCCTAATCAAAATATCGATGTGTTCATATATATTTCAAGTCACTTTGGTTTTCGTACTGTCCATTGATGAGCGAGATTTCGAAACCGCGGTAACATTGATCTATTAATTCATTTCATTTGTTACTTTTGTGTTTTAATCATACTTGACTACCAAACGATATTGACTTAATCCATACGGTGTCTTGATCTAGAGAAGAAGTAGAAAAAATCATTTCAATCAGTTCAATTATTTTCACTTCTGAATTCATCAAATTTTTTTTCAGGAACCTACCTCTGGATTGGATTCCCACGCAGCTTATAGCTTAATGCAAACCCTCAAGAAATACGCTGTAAACGAAGGAAAAACTGTTGTGATCACTCTTCATCAACCCTCATCACAAATATTTCATTTATGTGATAAACTCCTGTTATTATGCAATGGTCAGACGGCTTATTCTGGTGATGTGTGTAAAGTGGTAGACTTTTTTGGTAGCATTGGAATACACATCATGCCTCACTATAATCCAGCTGATTTTATATGTAAGTATTTTGAATGGTTGTTGGTTATTGCAACATATATCGCCAATATCTTGTGTGGCCAAACCATGTCATCTGTTCTGTGTTTAATGGAGCTCAAAAATAACATGGTACCCTCACATGATGTATTAAGGACTAGTAGGATCAATTATTCATTAGAATATATGAATCAGATATCTTTAGTATTGTTCAATTCGAGTTTTAATTGAATTGAATTGTTATAATTTTAACCTAAATTTAAACTAGACGTATTCAAAAACATATTGAATTCTCCTGAAATCAATTTCAAATATAAAGGTACTGCAATTTGACTTTTAAGTTCAATATCTAATTGAAAGATAGCCAAGATACATATTCATTAGCAAGCTATTATGTAATCCCTTCTTTTTGATCCATGACATCTTTGATTGTTTCGTGCAAGAACACTTCACAGTCATAAAAATATACATATGTTGATATGATCTATGAATCTACAAGTTACTTGTATGCCTTCGTACAAAGTGGTACATGTTTTTCCTTAGCTGTCCCCTAATAAATACATGAGACACCTGTTTCAAAATAATAGAATCTTTAATCCAAAGTGATTTTCCCAGAATACCGTGGATCAAATGGAACCATACGTCGATATATGAAAAATTCATAAAATAAAAATAAAATTTATTCAGAAAAAGTGGACTATGTTAATGTTTTTTCTGGACAAAATTCCACAATTCTTAATACGTGCTTCGATTATTTTAATATTCTTAGACGTTGACTTACTGACTAGAAAGAGAGTCTACTTATTTTTGAAAAGATTATTTAACAAACTAATAATTTTATAGTGTACAAGTAACAGACATTTAAGTCTTTACAACATGATAAACTGAACGAAGAATTGATTTTCACTACTTGACTAACAAATATATTCAAGCAGATCATCATCAATTTGATATTCAAATCTTATTCAACAATTACTTTGGATCCCGAAGCGAGGCATTAAACAGTTTGAGCTAAGTGCAATTGATAGAATCAATCGACAGTGTCAAAACATGCAAGTTAGACACACAAAGAGGACCATAAAAACTGGAACGAAAGAGCATGTACATATTCAAAAAATGAGGGAAAACACCAATCTAGTGCAGCCAAGTGCTAGAGTCTAAAACTGAACTCTCAAAAACAGACTGTCTCCATGCTTTACACCTTTAAAAACAAAATTGATAGTTCACTTCAATATCCGATCCAATGCACCTACGTTATTTTCTTGTCTGCATATAATAAACCTGATTAGAAAATATTCCCCCACTGCTCTGAATCCTACTGCTTCTTGGGATTAGCACAGTTCGATGCTATCTAACGAACGTCCAGAAATTAACGGCCAAAAGATGCTGCAACTTGGAAGTAATTTCTACTCCCCAGTGGAACTCTGGTCGTAAAAGAGTTAACTAATGCACTCTGAGCACCTAAACTTTGCATTTATTCAGTTGAAAATAATCATTCTACTGCTCAGCGGGAGCGAGTTTTGCACAAATGAGTTTCTACTTCATTTCCTGAAACCATTTTATGAAGGTAATAGGTTGTATCATGCACCTGATAATGGAAAAAATAGGTTTTTATATTACAACAAGAACGCTGAAGACAAAACGACCGAAGACGTCATTTTACTCGCCTATATTTTTCTTTTCTACAAGAAGTAAATTACCCATCGCGCAATGGGTATATGTTGCAAACTTTCTGTTTGTTGCTAATATAATTCAGTATGGTGCTTTTTTTATTTTGCTTCATTCAAGAATTTTAATTTCAGTGGAGCAAGTCAAAAGTTCTGCTGAAGTGAGACAGAAAATTATCCATGCTGCTAGAGAACAAAGAAAAAGTAGCGACTATCCTCCAGAACTACGTTGTCATAACTGTGCTTACATGAGTGATAAGTTCAATGACCATTCTAACAAATTATTACCAAATGGAACTTTCCCGGCTATAGAACGTAAGTTGCATTGTTTATCACTTATTGATTCCATTCTGATTTTTACAATTTTGAATATTTCTTTTCATGATTCTATAACGCCAACTTTTGCATCTATTCTAGAAGAAGCCCTGAACTCGATGGAACCAGATGTAAGACGATTATGGTTGGATACACACTCCCACGCTTCATCCTCAGCGAGTTCAGAGACTAGCGAATCAGACTGTCACTTTTCCTGGCCAACAAGTTTTTGGACTCAGCTGACGGTGTTATCTCAGAGAAATTTTCAAGAGGCTAGACCTAGGATGCTATCGAAATTGAATTGGGTACAAACGATAGGCTTAGGAATAATGGCGGGACTCCTTTGGTTCCAGTTGGAAAGGAGAGAGGAGTGTCTGCATGATATTCAGGGATGGATGTTCTTCTCCACGACGTATTGGATGCTGTTTGCTCACTTTGGAGCTCTCAGTTCATGTAAGTTGAAAAGTTAATTTCTCATTATGTGAATTGTTGACTTGATGAGGCTTATAAGGTAATGTTATCCCAAACAGTAGTGAACTAGTCAATTTAAGAGTTTTATGATTTACTACATCATAAAGGCCTCTTAAGCTGTTTCAAATTCTACTTTCTGTACCCTTTGTATATGAACAATTCATCTCGCTGTAGTATTCGAAACTTCCTCCCTTGATGGGGCTTGAATTGATGATTCATATATTGCTATTATATTCTATACATTATATTTCTAAAATAAAAAGCTGCCTGCAACCACTTTTTATCAATGAATTATTTACTATGAATCCTTTGAGGAATATTAGGAGTAATTCAAGCAAGCTCGAGAGGTTTAAGCTTTTTTTATCGGGTACTTTTTTTTTATTTCCAGTTCCTCCAGAGAGAGAAGTTATCAATAAAGAAAGAAGGTCAGGATCCTATCGATTATCTGCATATTATATTGCAAAGATGTTGGGGGAGTTACCATTGACTATAACGTTACCTGCAATATATCATTTTATTTCGTACCCTATGTTAGGTGAGTTAACTAATATTTAAAAATAAATTGTATATGCAGTTTATATTTTTTTGTGATTCTGTCAGTAACATGTGGTAACATAATTTTCTTTGTATTATAGGTTTTCATTCTCCACTTGTGTTCCTCACACTATTGGCGTTTCTTCTACTCAACACAGTTGTTGCCCAAAGTGTCGGATTTTTCATAGGTGCTTGCTGTATGGATATGCAAGCTAGCATAACTGTGAGCGCCCTCTACACATTGGCCACCCAACTTTTTGGTGGTTATCTGGCGACAAATATACCAGTATGGTTGACGTGGATGAGATATTTGTCCATGGTGCACTACGCTTATCAAAATATGCAGATCATCGAATTTAGCGAAGGTCTACCTATTCTGTAAGTTTTAGCTATTTGCGTACATATTATTCACTGAATCAGGATTGTGTATTGTTAATATACTCTCTTCGTATGTGAAACTTTTCATTCATTGAACTCGTATAGATAAACTTATTAGTTGAAAATTCAGGAGAAATATTTGGTAATTATTCTTTTGGTGAACTTTACTTGACCCACATACATATTCTGAGAGTTCGTCTATATCTATAGCTAATTTAGTATCACATACGGAATTGATTCAACTTAATTTCATCTTTTTTTTTCCAGATGTGCCCAACAATCGAAATTTTCAATTTGTAACGAGTCTGATCATATACCAGTCACTGCCATTTTGGAAGCTCAGGGAGCTCATCTACCATTATGGGCGAACACTCTAGTACTAATAATGTTTTTAGTAATTTTCCGTACTTTGGGTTATTTGGTTTTGCGCTACTTCAAAAATCCCAAGTGATCCTAGAACAGTTCAAATTCATCTAAAATTTGTGATAATATACAATAGTTCAACTCAATGTATCCAGAGAAAAGCGAATTCTCATATATAGATGTCAGTTTTAAATATTTAAATTTTAGAATTTCAAATTGAAAGTGTTCATACATTTAGAATATCCATGGTGTTCTCTTTTAACACAATCGAAATCCTCCAAGCAGATTTATTATTCTCAATTATTTCATCTCAATGATAAACAGTTATGACTGCATTAAATTTATGTTTCAAATAGGCTGTGCTTATATATAATATTACAGTAACTCACATTTTATGTTACTTTTGTTGTATTTTAAGGTTATATTATTTAATTATTCATTCCAACTTGTAATCGTTTTGTTTAAAGAATTTTACCACTTCTTTTAAAGAACAGTAGGTGTTCACTCCTGTTGATATGTTTGTAAAATAATGATTTTGAATTTTACCCCAAAGACAAATGGTGGATGCGCCTAGAATTCTTCTGTGTATAGGATTGACAAATTCTGATGTCCCAAAATGGTAGTTCCTAAATGTATTTCACTCTCATCTTTACTTCAAGTGAAAATGAAATTAATCTTTTGGTTTCGAATTTTCTTGAAAATGCATGTGTTCTAATTGTTGCTGTACAAAATCCAGAAAAAATATCATTTTGACAATTTTAAATACTTTTCAGGCATTTTTTCTCGTTATAAGTTTTCAATTTAACTCAATTCAACCTGCGAACCATACTATTTCTTGTATTAGATATCAAAATCTCTTACAACTTTCTGACTGTGCTGAAAGAATATTTAGCAAATAGAATCTTGAAAAATAAATATCAACAATTTGTTTAAATGAAATCAGTCATGCTTTTATTCTGCACACAATTTTGAAAACAACTGAAATATTACTAAGGTAAATTTGTTTTCATGCTTCCATGGACATCTTTAAAAAAAATTAAAGTGAAGTCAGATTATTAATATTTTGGTGCTTCTGGTGAATTTGTCCATTCTGTACACATTATCAGATATATGAAATGGAGTTCTTTATCAAAATAACAGGTTAAGGTTTAATATTATTTTTCACTTCAAAGAGAGGAGAATTTTAAAGGATTGTGCCTTGGTTTTTATGAACTAATGTGCCAAGAATCAGCAACCAGCTACGGCTACTGCCCAGAAAACCGTTGTGTATTATAAAAATTGTAGGGTGAAGATGCATTACAAAATAATAAATTGTACTCCTCAAAATTTTCTATTATAAACTCTCATAAAATCTTAACGCAAAAATGGAAGAACTGGGAGTTTGAATTTTTGTAACAAATATTGATTTTAATTTTTTTATGATGCATTTTCTGATATGGTATGTACGAGATAAGCTTTGTAAAGATAACTTCATATTTAATATATGAAGGAAATTTATGAAATTAGAGTGTGAGACATTTTGAACTGATTTTCAAATTCCTTAAATAATTGGTGGAAATTTTTGTTAGGGCATGGATAAAAGTTCCTGGCGGCAGTTTAAAATCATCCGATATGCAACATGTTGAAAATAACCAGCTGGCACATGATCAAATCACCTAACTTTTAACTAACTGATAAGACTGTTTTTCCACAATCATCATTTCATAAATTTCCAAATACTCATAAAATTACTGTTAATTCTTATTGTATATTTTTCTTATTACATTATTGTTAGGTACATCACTATAATAAAGATCACTTTTTTCAAACAAATTTATATTATTGTTTATTTTTATGTAACATTTAATGTAGACGTAGTGTTCGCAAGTATATGCCTCTATGCGTTGTTTGATTACCAATCAAGTGTTCATACACTCAGTCAAAGTTGCCCAATTCAAGTCTTTCTAGAAAATCACCATTTTAATTTTAGTTGTACAAAAATTCATATTTATAATGTTGCGTTATTTCTCGAAAGACTTGGGGCTGTATATAACCATATAAATAATAATCATTCTGCTGATAAAGCTGATAAAGTTTGCCTTTTTTATTTATGCATCGCAATTTGTAAATAAATTATACTCTTCGGACCAAATATAAACCTCAAATATAAATTGATTATTGATTTTTTCATCGGCAATTTTTCATTATTGACTACAGGCTGTGCTTTCTCCTTTCAAATTATAACACCATTCTTCGCAAAAATTGATGTTTTTGATGCACTTGTTTAATCATCCTGCACATTCGAGTAGCTGAATCAAAACTTAGAGGATTGGGTAAAATAGTTGAAAATTTATATAATATTTATGTATGTTAAAATTATACTCGAAAGAATGTTTCAATATTTATTGGATATATTCAAATAACTGAACTACCTTCACAACAGATGAAAAACCTTTTGAACATTCTTTAATTTTCTTGGAGAACTTAAAAGAAATTCATCATTTATTTTCTATTAAAATTTTTTCATTCAATGTATTCTGTAATCCTCAGAGATAATTTCTTGTTTTGTTCTTCATGATGATACTATAGCACAATGCAAATAAAACTATTTTTCAAATCTCTTGATTATTCTTAATAATTTAAAATCTATTAATAAACGGCGATGTATTAAATTGGGATGATTGTTTTCTTCCACTTTACATGAACTGAGTAAATGAAAACTGCCTTTTTATAAAAACTTTCATGCCAAATACTGAAAGTAAGGAAAAATTCTAAGACTTAATATCGAAATATTTATCATATCATGATACATATAAAACTATGTTTGATAATTATAATCTCATTCATCGTTTAATACTTCCATTTCTTTGTATAAAATATACGAAGAGATTTAAATCCCTGTAGATTATTATATGTTCTAGCTAGTCCTAGATTCTGAACTAGGAATTATTTATCAATAAATAGAATCTTTAATTTTTGGTCTTTTATTTTCACTGACATCCTCTAAGAAAAGAATGCAATTGAATGGCATATTTTTTTACATAGCTTTGAGAATAAAGTCACACTTTTTTGGTTTCAAAAAAAATATATCGAAGTAACACCTTCCTGATAGATTGCAATAATTTGCATTCCTTTTTGAACAGTATAAAATTTTAGAATGCTATGGGAAAGAAAATTAACGAGAAAATTGAAATAATTCAATTTTTTTCCGAAGTTTTTTGCATCCAATGTATCAAGTTGCTGATCAAAACAATGGCATGGCTAAGGCCATGCCATTTTCTCAAAAGTTAAATTTTTTCGTTAGAAGGCTTGTGGCAAACGATTCTTACAATTTTCCTATAAATATAAAAGAAGAAGTATTTAGACACTTTTCAAAAGCCTTTTTCGCTGAAAATATTTTTCATTTGGCTGCTGAAGAAGAATTTAAACTGCATAGAAAGATTATCTTTTTTCATTAGTCCAGTTCTGATAAGTTGCTATTCGAAAAGATGAAGTGTGAAATACTTAGAGTGGACATTATTTAAATGTGCCAATTTGAAACTAAAATTTTCACATAGTAACACAAGTCCACAGAAAGAATTTTGCCAAATATTCTGAAACTCGTCTAATTTGTCAGGAGCTCAATTGGCGCTACCATTTTAACAAGTAGAAGGAAAATAACCTCGATCGTATTCAGCTACCTATCACGAAAGTTCAGACGACGTTTGATTGAATATATCTAATGTGTAACTAGGAATTCGAAACTTGAATATTAGTCTAATCAATAGCTCCTAAAATTCTTAACAAAAATAGAAAAATATAGAGATAGAGTAGAAATTCTTAGAAAAATACACACAACCAAATTTATATGGAATCTCCCGATATTTTGATATTACCTCAGGGATTGTTAGAATTGATCATTTTTGAGATATTTCAATTGAAAAAAAATAAATTAAGGTTTATTTTAAGAAAGAAACAAATAAAAGAAGATGAGAGACTCTTTCCGCATGTAGTAAAAAATTGAAAATTGTTTTCTCACGGAGTAGGTAGTTTTTCTCGACCTCAGTAGCTTGTATTAACTCCTCTTGCCCTGATACAAGCCTGAATCCTCTGGGGTGATATTCTGCCACTCTTCAGTGGCGGCTTGGATGAGCTTATTTGGGGTTAGATTTCTTGGATTTTCCTGGCGCTATCTAATTTTCCTTTTGAGATTATCCCATAAACTTTCAATAGGATTTAGGTCTGGAGAGTCTGGTCTCATCCGTAAGAAGAACATCTCGCCAACTCTCAATATTCCAATTTTGGTGCACGTTACACCCATTAAGTCTGTTATTTTTTGTTATCTGGTTAGCTCGCGAACTTTTAAGGAACTTCTGCTGTATAAACCCCTTGAACGAAGTCTTTGACGTATCGTTTCTAGGAAATTGCTCTTGGTGTATGGGGTACGACGCACTAGGCACTAGGGTCTCTTCTTGCAATTTGGCACAAAACGCAGTCTTGTTCTTCAGAACTGATTTTCCTACGACTTCTTCTAGTTCTATTTTGCAGAGACAAGCTCCACGTATCGGGCGTAGGTTTTTGAAATCACACCCTGTTATACCCCTATTCTGGCCGCTATATACCTCTGTGTCACACCTTCTTCAACGAGAGCAATTATTCGACCCCTCTACACATCGGACAATCGAACGTAAGGCATTTTCAATTATGATTATAGGCTTTTTTAAATTTTGAAATTCACAGTTTCAAATCTCAGTGACAACTGATTACAATATCCCGAACATGTGGTGATAATTCAAAATTTCTTATACTATCCATGGTTAACAATAATCTATAATGTGACACGACGAGTGATTTCAATATAAATTTGGTTGTGTATAGCTCTCTCGAAAGGATTTCTAACCCCTTTATTTAATTGCAATAAATTGATAACTACTTCAGGTTAGTTCAAACTGAAATAACTATAAAAACTATTTTTTTGCCAAAATTTGTGGTTCCATGATGGGATGATGATAGAAAGGACATGTGTAATTTGAATTTCTGCAGTAAACATTTGAAATTTTGATGTGTGCTACTAGATCTTAGTTTACCTATAGGTTTTGGGTATATTGTTTTATGGCTTAGGAGTTTTGCTTTTTTAATAACTTATTTATTTCTGGATCGTTAGCATTATTAAGAGCTTTTTGTTCAATAATACAAAGTTTTTGTCTATATTATCAGAACATGAAAGAACTTTCAACAATCTGTGAAACATCATGTGGATAGTAGCCATGTTATGTTGCATAAGATGAAATGTCTGTGTGTATAATGGAAACTGTATGTCTCTTAGTTAATTTAGTAATAAGTAGACCTGAAATGTTTGTCAATTATATTGCTTCATTTCTGAAGAGATTTTTATGTTGGGGTGATTGAATTCATAAATTCCCCAAAATAAGATAACTGCCGGTCAGTAGAATATACAATGATATAATCTTCATGTCGAAACCAATATAGACTTCCTGGATTGTGAATTGAAATCTCCTGAGTACCTATAAAAATTTCAGGACTAAGTGGGTTGTCCATGATGAGACCTTTGTTCAAAGAGTAAAATGAAGAGTCCAAATTGAAGTCATTTAGTCTTACACACATTTATAGTAACAAAAGTATTTCGTATTGACTTATAGGATTCACATTATATTATATCTCATTCTATTTGAATTTTGATTATACTAATAGTGTCACAATGAGGGATACTTGATTGTACCTAATATAGCCAGCAGCCAGCAGGAGGGGAATTATAAGACACAACTGGGATTAAGTTTTGATTTGGATGTGTCATTCACTAGTCGGTCTATATATTTTAATAAGTTTTTATTTTAATTTAGAATTTATGTGTTGAATAAGATGGATAGATTTTGAGAGTTGAAAAGTTTTTGGTTTCAGAAATGTAATAAATTTTATTCGTATCTTTAACTGTATCACCTTTTGTAGGAGATTATCTCCTTCTCGATTCATTTTGTTTTTATGATTTTTATAATTTCATAATTTTCTCAAAGAGCCCTTACGCCGACCATGATAGTTAATTGACATTACATTGCAGAACGTATTATTCATCTTACTTCCTCCGCTTGCTCTCTTTTGTTCTTCGCGCATCTAATGAAAATCTCAACCGCACAGATATTCTTGTCGACTTATACTAAGCAACAACGTAATTATTCGGGAAGGCAATATGCGATTAGTTTATTCATCAATGCTGCTTGCCAAACCCTGTCGAAGACCTTCGAGATATCAAGAATAACGTCTCTTGATTCGCCATGCTTTTCGATGGTTGATGTCCAAAATGCGTAACGTATACAAGGAGATCACCAGTTGATCGTTATCTTTGGAAATCGTATTGTCGATCACTGACGATACCCTGTAACTCGAGAAATATGTCGTCGAAAAGGGTTACAATGTATAACCCAATTTTTCTTATATAAATTGAAATTATTATGTATCAAATAACGGAAAAGCAAACATTTCTCTCAGTAGTGTAGAATAATGTATGCAGGCACTACAAGAACACATCTATTGACTACATTTTTCAAATTTCTTTTCAAAATACGTTACTTTTCGTTGCTTTTAATGAACTACTAATTTTAATGTATACTTCTACTACAGTACTTAATATTTTCAATGACATAAAACTATGGTATTTAGATTTTCACTATATTAACAAAAGTATTACCGGTTTCACCACACAGTGGCCTCATCAGATAGTCTTATTTCCTACTTAATACTACAATAGGTACAAGTACAAAGGGTATGTTGCAAAACCCATCGGAGTTGCTTACATTATGAATTGAAAAGATTGAGTAAAGGAGAAGGATTTAGATCTAATTGATTATTAAGTAACCTACCTGAATTCTTTTCTTAGTTAATCTCTGAAATTTCCATAGATTGAGTTTTTGTCTATTATGTTCATTGTGTAAAATTCTGAAATAATCATTAAAGTTATGGTTTTCTTCGAGTAAGTGATTAGAATAATGGGAATCTGATTTATGATAATTAAAACCATGTTTGTGGTCGGATAATCAAGATAATCAGATAATCAGATAATCAAAACTTTGAAATGTCTGAAAGTTCTACCAATATAAATTTTATTACAATCCTCGCAAGACAGTTTACAAACACCGGATTCATTACCTTAATCAATTTTAGATTTGCAGTTTTTGATATGTCGGCCTAAGGAATTATCAGTTCGGAATGCTTTATTGAAATTTTAATGCGAGAGGAATGACTTTAATTTTAGACTAGGATTACCAATATAAGTTAAGCTGTTGTATTTTGTGTTCGAACTTTTTATACTTGGAAATACTTCCTGGATTGCTTTTTGAATTTTTTTGCGTGAAATCATGTTCTCAATCATAGTTGGACTGTACCCGTTATTGACTGCTATTTATTTAATTATATTTAGCTCTTTTGTAAAATTATTTTGTGACATTGGGATATTGATGAGTGTATATACCATACTATTGTAAGCAGCTAATTTATGTGGATAAGGATGTGTAGATGAGCTGTGAATAGTAATATCTGTATACGATGGCTTATGAAAAATAGAAAAATCATGTTTGCCGTTAATTTTAGTATTAGCTGCATTAACTTTCTGCTTCTATCTCTAACGTGAATTTAATATTTTCGTGAATTTTGTTGATTAATGTTTTGAATGACTCTTATTGCCTGTTTGTGCCAGTGAAACAACAAATGATATCGTCGACATATCTGAACCAATAAATAAAGTGGTTGAATAAAGGATGTTCTTGGATAGTTTTTTCAATATTATCCATGAAAATTTCAGAGAGAAGAGGGCTCAGAGGATTACCCATCGTTAAACCTCAATATAGTGAAAATCTAAATACCATAGTTTTACTTCATTGAGAATATGTATATCGATTTTCATCAAGTAACGACCTCCTCAATCAAATTGAACTACTTAACTCAATATTTCCTAAGCAAAAGAAAATTATTTGCTTCTCGTTTCGTTATTTAAAGAAAGGAGAAGATGGTAATGTTGCCCTCTTCTGTTTTCAGGCCTCAGGTAAAAAATACAAGACTAAGAAGTATAGGAAACACGTTAAAGTCTTCTTTATCAACTTACATATACATTTCTTTCAATAAAATGAACGAAATTGAAATAGAAAAATAAAAAACATACGTATTATAAAAATAAACAAATTTGGCAATTTGAGATCAGGTGAGGGTTATATGGCACCTTGGGGGCCATATTAAATGTATGAGCGTGATCCCAACCTAACGGCAAAAATCGCAGATATGATATTCGCCTTCAGGACCTGCATAGGCTGTATGAGCTCATAAATTGCAACTCTGGCACCGTAATCACTCTTCCCCACGTCTGTCGTTAGAATAACTAGTTTCACAAAACATGCAGTTCGATTCTGAGCTTTCCGAGGTCCTATCTGGATATAAACTGTCGTCATTCTCCGAATCTGTTTGTACGACTACATTACTTTCAGAGCTACTGCTGGATGATGACTGAATGCCTCTCTGGCGCTTTGTTGATGCTGCTTGTTCCAGCTTTACTACATCCGATACCGCGCCCACGTTCACGTCCACGACTTCGGCCACGAATTTCTGCTGAGCGCAAAGATTCACTAAATTCATTCTTGTATAGAGAGGATTTGATTGCTTTTGTTGTGGTAGTCTTTCTTCCACGATTAGAAGTTCGAATCTTATCTCCGGGGATGGGCTGAATGTTCTCCGGCAGAACCAAACGAGCTTGCGACTCTTATGCTGCAGCATACACACATAAATGCCTGTCGCACGGAAAACCATTTACAGATTGAATGGGTAAATGCCTGTCACGAAAACCATTTACAGCAATTCCACTGCGGTGCTCTTGAGATATGCCCGACCGAAAAGCTCAGCAATATCGTAAAGCTTCAGCGTTCTTTCATAAAGCAGAAGCAACTTAGAATCTCCTTACTATAGTGACTCTTAAGCGCACCCATAAAAGTCTTAACTAACGGCGGTAGCTTACCAGTCGCCTGAGGTGGAAGACTGATAATAGTGACGTGATTTTCTCGCGCCATTTCTATTGATTCTGAATTGGGAGTGTGACTATAATGTCCATCAAAAATAAACAATAAGGGAGAAGCCTTGCTGGGTTTTGTTTTTTCAATGTCTAAACCAGTCAATGAACAAATTTGAGTGGATCCTACCAGATGGATGAACTTTTCCAATCGACCCAGGTGGCGTACTTTTCATTAAAATATCAGTAAAGTTTTTTCTAGGAAATATCATCATTGGTGATACAAACATACCAGAAGCACTCGTGCAGCAAATCAGAGTACATAGTGACCCGCGTTCTGCAGTAGTCAAGGCTCCAATCTGTTTCTTCTCTTATTTACCTACAATCTGTGGTATTTTAGATTGCACAATTGTCAACCCAGTCTCGTCTACGTTAAAAATCCTGTCAGGGGGATAATTCTTATTTTACATTTGAATTTTCAATATATCGAAATATGCTTTGACTACGTCACGGTTAAAACCTTGAGCACGAAGTCCCTATTGGTCTGCGTAATGATGAGTTCTTATGACGCTTAAAAAAGTGATCCAACCAACCTCGCCTAGCTACTGCATTTCTAAAATTATTTTCGATGTTGTTTCTTAAAGCTAACTGATAAGCCATTCGTCTTACATCCATTCTTGTCATTCCATAATATTTCGACTCCATAAACAAAATATATTCCACTAACTTTCTTTCCAGCTCAGTTGGTAGTATAGGTTTTCTTCCGAGAGGTTTATGCACAAGCAACTCTAACGATTCTTGAGGATCCTTCACTAAGCTCTTCAGTGTATATCTTGGTACACAAAATATTTTCCCAGCCTTTTTATACCCCATCGCCTTTTTCCTCATCTTTAATTGACTTTTTCATTTGGTCAGGATCCCAAGTTTATCTTGTCTTTATAGATGGAGATATCAAAGTTTGTCATACATCACATATGGCCTCTCGGGTTCATAATACAAACAATATAGGGGGGCCAAATTTCATGTATCGAAGAATATATAAACAAACCATAAATACCTCAAAAAAGTCTAGGGAACTAAACTAAAAATGCAGCAGATGCGACGCTGCTTTATAATCATTTCATGTATTCAGTGTTTGAAATCAGTTAGTTGGCACTTTGTTTCTATTGTAAGCACAAATAAAATATTCAAGTTTTGTGATTCGATTATGGAAAGACGCCATTTGACTAGAGAAGAGATATTACGAGCCGTTGGCATGCTCCAAGCTGGGAGCTCACAACGGGAAGTTTCCAGGTTTCTGGGAAGTAGCCCAAGTGTAATAAAACGTTTATGGTCGCGTTTCAATGAAACAGGTAGCGTAGAAGAACGCCATACAGGTCGTTTCAGGATTACTACAGTCGCCCAAGACCGAATTTTGGTTTTACAAGCAAGAAGAGATCGTACTACCACAGCATCTCAATTAGCTCAAGAGCTATCACGAGTTCATAATGTACAAATTTCCGACCAAACTGTGAGAAATCGACTGCACGAAAGTCAACTCCACTCCAGACGTCCTTTAAGAGTTCCACAACTCACCCATCGAAATCGCGCTGCTCGTTTATCTTGGCGCTAAGAACACGTAAACTGGGATCAAGAGAGGTGGGCTACAGTTCTCTTCAGTGATGAATCTAGATTTATTTATTATCCCGATTCGGGAAGAATTCGAATATGGAGGGAAACTGGAAAGCAAAACCGTCTCCAGCATGCTCGAGAAGTTGTTAGACAGGGAGGCGGATCAGTGATGTTTTGGGGAGGTATACGTCTTGGTGGAAGAACTGACCTTGTTTTCATACAGAACAACCTCACTGGAAATTCTTACGCAAATGAGATAGTTTTACCTGTAGTGGTACCGTATCACCAAACAATGGGTCAAAATCCACGCTTCCAACAAGATAATGCCCCTCCTCATCGTGCAAGAGTTGTCTTGAACGTTCTTGAAGAGAATGATATCGATCTTCTACCGTGGCCATCCTGCTCCCCAGATCTGAATCCCATCGAACATGTGGGACACTCTAAAAGAAATCTCCTGCGTCAAAACATCTTCCATCATGAACAGGAGCTTCGATTAGCAGTTCAGGGGATTGCAATGACTAAGGCCAAGTGTAATAGACAATTTAATATTGAGCATGCCGCGACGATGCCAAAGTGTCATTAATAACAGAGGTGGATCTTCTGGGTACTGAAAAATATAAGTGCTTCCATATCGTTTCAAAAATATCAGTTCAGGATTTTTTCTTGTTTTTTACCAAATTTTGTCATTTTCAAATTTCAATTTTTTTTATAATAGGTGCTTTGGACAAGTCAACTATTATTTTGTTTTCTTGAGAATACATTATATACAATACATCCTAACAAAAACCGAAAGATTTCTATAAATTCGAATCATCAAATTCATATTTTAAAGATATTGGTAAGTGTTCCTAGACTTGTTTATAAGAGATATTAATAAGAAGTTTTTTACAATTACCTTCAAAATCCGACAGGAAAACGTTCACCGAACACAATGTACAAATTACAAGAGCTAAGGTACAGTATTTCCGAAAAAAATTAATAAAATGCACTGTACATTTAGAAGTTTGGCAATTGCGCGTTTCGACTTGATCGAATGAAAAAAGTACGTAACGCCCTCATCTGAAATTTTTGGATACTAATTATCACATACACAAGAGCTAAAGGTTTGCACAAAAATTGACTAGATGGCGTGCTTCTAAATTATCAATATCGAAGGGGGCCAATATACCTGCATGGGCCACATTACCACCTTCTCCTCTAATTAGGTTCAGTTAGGAATTTGCATTTCATGTTGGTCATTAAAAATCTTAAAAAACTACTCCGTTTTGTTTTCTTGATGAGCATCATTAGCATATTAAATATTTAATGTTCTTCAATCGCCTGGACTATTTATTAGACAATCCATAGCAAATATCTTAGTTGATCCGGTATTTTGAACGAATCGGACTAGAAATAGTGGAGGTAAGAGCAGTTCCTGCGAGTTCATGGTCATCCGAGAGTCTACCAGTCTTTGAAATAACAGCAACTCGTTGCACGCCTCGCGATTTCATTCACCGGTTGCGCGACCATCTGTTCATATGTTGCGTGTTATTTAGCCAGCGTCATGTAAAAGTGAAAATTCGACGAATTTCTTTGAAATCGAAGAACAATAATAAAAGTGAGTACTCACCTACGTTATTGTTGATGATTTTGTTGTTTTAAATTATAACAGTGAAAGTGCTGGTGGGCGAGTCTTTTGAATAATATTACATTTCTTTTTACCTTTGAATTACAATATTACTCTTCTGCGAAAAATATATATGGTATATCATAACTGTTTGAAATGATCATAACTAGAAAATAATAGAGACCAATGAAGTCAATATAAGAAACTTTACTATTTTGCGATCATTTTATGCTTGATTTAATAATGAACCGGACAATTATAGACGTAGGTATAATCATCATCATACGATCATTTCTATCAATACTACATAGAATAACACTTCCAATATCAAAATGAATAAATTTCATTAGAATTTCTAAATAGGTATTGTAATATTAGATTGGAATGTATAGTTGTATGTGACAGCATTTATCAGGGGTAGAATTTGTAATGTATAATAATTTCATGTAATTTATACCGGGTGTAACTGAAACTAGGACCACCCCTGTAACCCGTCTATTTGGAATATTTTGATGAAATTTAGGAATCGGATAGAAGACATCATTTTGAATTTGATAACATTAATGTTTGACATTTCGTCTTCGGATATGCCGGAAACGAAACCTACTTTCGAATTTCAAACGGGACACCTGTATTTTTTTGCTTATTTTAATTGTTCATCCCATCCTAAGACCTGTCGACATGTTTTTGAGAGAAAAACGAAATACAATCAATTTTTGCGATTTTCATCTTGCGTTCTAGAAGGCCATGAACAATGACAATTGGCTTAGCTCAACATCTCCTATCACGAAAATACAAGATTGTATCTAAAAGTTTAATTGCTCATTTTTTACGGGGTGTCAAAGTTAATAACAAAAGTTTGAATTAGGGAGACTTTTACTTGGTAAAATTCCATTATCAGTAATAAAACACAAGTACTGTGTTTTAAGGAATTTTACTTAATAGTTGCGATTCGTAACGCGTTTCACTACACCGTAGCTTCTTCAGACGAATGAATGTACAGAAAATATAAATGAAAATATAAATATAAATGTTCTTGAGTAATTAAAAGCTTATTGGGTTGCTTCTTCTTAAGTGGTTATTTATGACAGGTATATCCAATAAAATTAAGGAATAGATTGCTCCCAAAGAGATTCAATAAAGGTGAAGGGCTTTAATAGACTTGTTCATTGATGAGTTTACCTGAGTGCTTGTATTTATTGATTTCTGAAGTTTCCCAAAGACCTACCTTCCAATATTTATTATCTGTATGCAAAATTTCAAACTGTGGGTCGAAAGAGTGATTATTTTCTAAGAGATGATTCGCGTAATTTGAATCTTATTTTTATTTGAAAACTGCGTTAATGTTCCGATATTCTAATATTAAAATTTCTATGTGTTCTACCAATGTAGAAATTATCACAGTTATTGCAATTCAATCTATAAACACCTGATTAATTGTTTTTATCTGATTTGGTTTCATTACTTTTTATATATTTGCCTAAACTATTATTATTTTGGAAAGCTATGTTGAAATTATTGCTACTCAAGAATGATTTCAGTTTCTCACTTGTAATGCCAACATAGGTTGAGGTGTTGAATTTTTGTTTCAATTTATCGACAGGGTAAACTTCATTCAATGCGATTCTACTTTGTTTTTCATTTAAAATATTATTTATTAGTTTGGGATTGTAACCATTATTTCTGGCTATTTGTTCAATCAAATTTAATTATTTGTTGAAATTTTCTGGTGATAACAGGATGTTAATCAATCTATGAATGAAACTGTTGAATGCTGACAATTTATGTTGATACGGATAACACGACCAGTATTTATTATATATATATATATATATATATATATATATATATATATATATATATATATATATATATATATATATATATATATATATATATATATATATATATATATATATATATATATTATTACGTTTACGAAATTTATTGAATTATTGTTTTCTATTTTGGTTGTGAATCCAACTTTTGGATGTTATGAATTTATATGATTTTCGAAAATTTTCAACTGTCTATCTGTTCCTGTGAAGCAAAAAATGATATCGTCTACATAGCGATACCAGTATAAGCAATATCTACTAAGTGGATGATTATGTATTAATTTCTCTAAATTATTCATGAATAATTGCCCATAATATAAATAATTCTCATCTAAGCAAATTTGTAATGATGAAAGAATATCTGATTTGCTGATCGTATTGACATAATTTTTTTCTAATAATTCAACTAAATAGTACATATTTGTCGAAGGAATGTTGGGAAATAGATTCTTAACGTCGAAAGAAATGAGTTTGGAATTAGGTGGTATAATGGTATCTTTGATATTGGCAATTAATTCGTATGAATTTCTGACCGAAAATTTATATTTAAAATTGCAATGTCTCCTCAGTAAAACTTTAGAAATCAACAAACACAAACACTCAGGTAGACTCATCAATGAACAAGTCGATTTAAGCCCTTCACCTCTATAGAATCTCTTCAGGGAGCAATCTATTCCTTAATTTCATTGGATATACCTGTCATCAATAATCACTTAAGAAGGAGCAACCCAATAAGCTTTCAATTACTTAAGAACATTTGTATTTATATTCTCATTCTTATTTTGTGTACATTCATTCGTCTGAAGAAGCTACGGTGTAGGAAAATGCGTTACGACTCACAATTATTAAGTAAAATTCCTAAGAACACATTACTTGTTTTTATTATTGATAATAGAATTCTACCAAGTGAAAGGCTCCCAAATTAAAACATCGAAAATTGTTTGAATATGTCCGGACATATACAAAAGAAACATGTGTTAATAATTAGTTACCTTAGAAAAACGAATTTTGAAATATCGAAATTGTGTCTTGATTTTTTGTTTCTTAGCATAATGTATTTGAGATTGAATTTCGTACAAATATCTCGAAAAACTCCGCTAAGATGAATGTATGTTTTTATATCTTTGGTATTCAACGTTTTCTTCTTTTACTGTTTCGTTTCTCCGATAAAAGTCAATAACACATAGATCTGTGATATATATCGCTAATTGATATTACTGAGTAGTTATACATATGTCTAGACTCTAAACTATCCATATGTACAGAGTGGACAGATTTGAAATTTTTAGTACTGCAGCTATGTGAAATCTTGTGAATAGAAGAAAACGACCCGCCTGCTTGCAAGGACTTCTCCTTCTTTAAGGACATTTAAGTCAACACTTAGAGACTTCTATTCAGTTTATTAGTTGGTAGGGTGGTAAAGGTTACGATGGGATATACATTTGCATCATTTTTTTGTGAACTACATAATTATTTGTTATTGTACTGTAATAGCAGAAGCTAATAAATATACATTCCATTCTATTCTATTCTCGTTCTCAAGTTATTTGGAAATTCTGAAATTTTTTGGGATCGGTCAAGTGCCGTTATCTCGGTTGTTTTTGAAGTTATGTAATAATGGTTTTGGCACTCTAGAGGCAAATCTTTTATGTAGATTCGAGATTTGTACGGAATTTTTTTGGTCCATCGGTTTTTGAGTTATAATGCAAACTTGCGTTCATTTTAAAATTGAACCATAGGTAACTTTGATTTCGTGGAATTAGGTGTTTTCGTTTTCGAAAGTATATTATATGTTCATTCATTTTTTAAATCCAAGACCTGTTTTCATGAAAAATCCAGAATTTAAATAATTTTTCCTAATTCTATTGAGTAACTCCTTGTCCATTCACAGAATTTACATGGAATGATTGAAATAGCTTGAGTGTTTTCTGTACTCACATTATGAAGTTCGAAAATTGATTATGGAAATGACATTTCAGATAAATTATTCAATGTTTTTTCATCTAGTTACCACTTTTTTGTGAAGATCATATCGTTCGTAATATACTCCATAGATCTTAACATAAAATTGTAAGTGTTGGTCGATCGATGATTTGAAAAAAATGCATTTAATTGAATAACCTTTCAAAGAGGTACCACTCAACCCCTTTCTCGCATGGAAATTTTTGGGGTGGTAGTTGACAGTGGTAGTTGGAAAATACTATCACTTTTTCGAAATGTATCACCCAACCCCTTTTATCTATTCAAAAATTTGGGGCGGATGATAGGTAGGGAGTTGATAGGGTAGAATGAAAAATTGTCCCTCCTCCTCCAATCAACAATCCACCTGCTTCAGTAAATTCACAAAAATTTTCAGGGTGGTTCGTTTTCATCGGAACGCATTGTATACTAAGAATCGCATAGATGGGGAATAACGCTGTCCTGTTACCTTGTATTCACACCAGTGTTGTGTGTTCATACAAAAGATTATTGCTAACGCAAAAATTATAGGGATGTTTTATCTTTACAAATTTGTTGCTTATCAACCTTTTAATACTTTTCCTTGGAACTAAAGCAATCAATTTTAATATCCATTTCATAAATGAAATAAGTTTAAATAGCTTAAATCGGTTTGATCGTAAAAGCAGTTTCATAATGTAATTATTGATACCTCGAATAATTCATTTATGTCAGGTCATTTCGAGCCGATAATTCAACTTTTATAGATTAAATTCAGGATAAATTTAAATCGTTTATTTTTGCCTGAATTATATTCTTGAAATGTGTACATGTTTCATTTATTAATATTTTATTCGTTGTGATAAATCTGTTAATCCTTTTTCAGAGTATTATTATGCTAAAAATGAGGCAACTAAGTTTCGAAACTATGACACAAATAAAAGTTATTGCCTAAAATCCAAAAACCTTTCTACCAACGCAATATTTGATCACAAAGCATATTTGGATGTAAGGAAGTACAACAGAGTACAATCATGATATATTACACAGAATATTTTAGGAATCTTCACTCCATTCTTTTATTTGCTATTGAAGATTGAATTAATTTCATTATCAGAATGTATATTATTCATAAATATTTTTAGATTTAGGTTAGACGAAATAAGTGAAAGATAAAAACTATAATCCTTGATATTGGAAGTTTTTTGTCTTCATTGTCGAAAGAAGAGAACATATCTGCACTGAATTACGGTCTTAACTACAGTATCATTGCCAAATGTTGATCCTCTAATGCTTATTCGGAAGCCTTAATATGTAATAACCATGAAAGGATGAATCGAGACTGTTAAAAGGGGGTTTCAATTTTATCCAACGCATCTCCTTCAAGTTTTCACGTGTCATAGTACGCACTTCACGGAGAAAGTCAACGAGCATAACTCTTTAAAATTCCAGAAAACGGTCGCAAGACTCTTTCCAGCAGAGGAGATTTTCCCTCTTTCTCCACACCATGCTCGTTTGCTTCAATTCAGGTGAGTATTGGTGACCCACATGGTCACATGTGACGATATTGTCACAAAGTGAAACAGAGAATCCTAAGAAATCTTTAATATAATCCATTGGCTTGTTTGTTGTTTGGTATTGCTTTAACGTGCTCTATTTCCGCCTTTCGGTTAATGACACGGTGGGGAACTCTGTCACCTCACTAATCCGGGAATTTTAATGTCCGAACCCCTCAAGAGAAGGGATATTTAATGTCCAACACATCTCTGTTAAACAGGACTGACTGCTTTATCGAATTCACATTCTCGTTCACAGTTATTAATTCATATATATTTTTCTTTCAATTCCTTTGTGGTGAAAAAAAAAGCGAATCAAAAAACCAGAAACACACATTAAGCGTTGGCAAATGAAAAAAAAGTTTAATGTAATAGTGAATTCATTTCAAAAACTTCCACTTACCTTTGCAGCATTGCGGGTACTTTGTAAACACAAAGAAATTATAAGAAAAATATATATGAATTAATGATGAGTGTTAACGAGGATGTGAATGGGAATGAATCAAAGATTGAAAATGGACATCCTTCTGTACCTGACTTCTTGGGTTCAAAAGTTTACTGACGAATTGATCAATCCGAGTGAATTAACGAGTCAGCAGTTTGTCATCTGACTCGATATTTCCTTGGGATATCCCTGAGAAATGCAATAATGTAATTTTGAAATAATTTAAATATGGAATGATAAAGAAAAGAATTTAGTTTCCTATATTTTTCAATAATTTTAAGGATTTCCTAGAATTCTTGGTTTCACTATGTGACAATATGCTGAAAAAATCATCACCTTCACTCTTAAATTGCTGTCAGGCGCTGACAATTCTTCAGACGTGTTTCTGCCGATCAGTAAGGAAATGGGGAACTCACCCAAAGGAAATTTTTCTGAACCTTAACTCATCTGAGTTGATGGATTGAGCGCTTCCGTAACTTATTCCACGCCGAGATGCAATTTCAGCAATAGTTAAGCGGCGGCCTCCCTCAATAAGATTCCAAACCGAAGCAATGTTTTCGTCAGTCGAACTTGTTCGAGGGGGTTAGTTTTCACTTTCTGAGTGTCCTTCCAAAACTTTTTGAATCAAATTTAATAAGAATGCGTTGCGCAACACTGACGTTTACCTTACTCATTGATGATGAGGAACTGAGAGAAGACCCCTGAACACTTGAACTGCTGGCGATCTACCACAATATTTTTAGACTACTTACGATCGACTCTGAGAGGCTTCAAGTAGGTGTGATGCAGGGTTGTCGTACATACACGATACACCCTACCTACCTCCTTCCGAGAGAGGGTGTACCGTAGCGTATATCGATATTAGCTTTCCGCACAATATACATTATTTCAGTCAAGGTTTAGGTTAGGTTTATTTAGATTCTTCTATATTATCAATGAAGGAACTCATAGTTTTTGCGAGATTATTGTTTGTTAAAAACTAATGAGTTACATATGGTGTTAAACTTAACTAAGGAGTGACTTTGGATGTTGAAGCGTGGCACTGCATGTCCTCAGCATACCTTTCATAAGATGGTACGTAACCACTGAGTGCTAATCGCAAGCATGATGACATATGATCGTCAGTCAGTTGATTTCGATAATTTGACATAATTATCTTTTCAGGAATTGCAGACTCGCACAAGTTGACCCTAACATTGCCGTCAGTTGAATGGTGATTTGCCTTATATTCGGATATTTCTATTCAGATATAAAACACCAGAAATTTGTATTAGACGCTGTAGCTTCGAGATGTATATCTGATATAATCTGCACCAACTCATTTTCAACAGAACATGAGTTCATATTTAACTGACTTGCTATTTAAGTAGCTAATTCCTCAAAGTTTTACATGAAAAAGTAAAACTCATTAGTAATGCTAAATTTGTCATTTTCCTGCAATCATAAAAATATTTTATTTTCAATTCAACTGAGGAATCCTTGCTTTCAAAGACGGAAAATGTTTCAGATCCTTTCTTTTCAATTGATCTACCATAGGTTGCAATTTACTTTTGAATGCGTTTACTGCGCTAATCATCTCAATAATAGTTTTTCCTTTACCTTGAAGCTCCAAGTTAATGGTGTTTAAGAGCATTGTGATGTCAGTCAAAAATGCAAAATCAGTCAGCCATTTTTGGTTTTTCAACATCTGAGTGTCATCACCTCTTTCGTCTAGAAAAGCTGTTATTTCAGGCAATAATTCTTGAAACCTTTCTAGGAATTTTCCGAGACTCAACCACCTGACGTCCGTGTGAAGAACTGCATCAGTGTTTTCTGCTGACACCCTATCTTCCAACTGCAGCTTAAAGAGCCGCCTTTGCAAGCTACGTGCACGGATAGAATTCATAATTTTTGTTGCAATGCCCATAATTTCCTCTGTGTTTAAAACTTTTGTACACAAAATTTGTTGAAGTATAATGCAATGGAATGAAAAAAGTGAAGGGAAATCTTCATTAGCTCGACACAATGCCAGAAAACCAGTCATTGCTGGTGTTCCATTGGTTGTAATGCACACCAATTTATATATTGGTAGCTTGTAGTTTTTTACAAATAAGATAAATGCACTCATTCTTCACCATACAAAAGAAAAATTCTTCCTCCCAATCGTTATTAAAATAATACTTTTTAGATTTATTCACTGCACTAACTTTGTAATGTTTAGTAATGAACAAAAGTCTCGGATGTTCCCGTCAAACGCGTCGTCCGAAATTTCTAGAAAAGCAGCAAGAATGAAAAATACGGCTTTTCTTTGACAAGTACTGCGCGTTTCTTTGATAAAGCCGCCTTTTGCCGCTAGCAGAGTGTCATTTTATAACGTAATAAAGTTTTGTAGTTCAGTTACCTGAACTAGTTTATCATATACCCTACTGCATCCAGCTGTCTGAACCACCCTTTCGATAACCACCTTCCCATAAGAATTTCATAGCGACAGTTTCGACAATTTATTTGTTAGTATTAAAAACAGTAAAAATTTCTATATACAGTGTGTTCCAACGAAAATTTGACCCCCCCTATAACTCCGAAATGAGTAACATTAGCGAAAAACACCAAGACACGTCGATTTTTGTTTCGAGGGGGAGCATTTTTCGAAATTATTCGAAACTTGTCAGATCAACCCCTACCCCAGCAACCCTAATTTCGAAATTCATCATAAGGAATAAGGGTCGAGTGGCACCTTACTGTAAAGGTCTGTCAATTCTCCATTCTGATTTGTCATTTTAGAATTTTAAATTAACATACAGGGTGTCCCAACCGAGGGTAAAGTTGAATTCCTGCAAATCCCAAATACTAAATGAAATCGATTTATTTTGGCATAATGCAAGCGCAGGTTTATGCTCGGTCTAGAAAAACGACCTACACTTGTGAATTTCGAGTTGGTGCAATCAACCCCTATTTCCAGCATCCCCAACTCAAAATCATTCAATCGAAAATAGGTCAAGTGGCACCTCGTTGGAAAGGTATTTCAATTTTCTTCGAATTTGGTATTTTCGAAATTCAGAATCAGCATACAGGGTGTTCCGGAGCAGGAACACTGAAAACCCAAATAACTTTTTGAAACTGGTTCATTTCGGTATAATACGATAACATGTTTATGTTTGATTCGAGAATAAGACTCTCTTGCGTGAATATGGAATTTTTGCAATCAATCTCTTCCATTCAGCATCCCCAACTCAAAAAATCATACAAGTGATTACAGGTTGAGTGGCAAAGTTCCAGAAAGATTTTTCTATTTTCTGAATCACTGAGGCATTGGTTTCAGTTTGGCAATCGAGGTATTCTGGCGTGAGGATCAGGATGAGGGGATGATGGAGAAACTGATTGGATGCTCATCTAAACAGGAAAACGAGATTTATTGAACTTGTATTCAATTGAAAACAAAAAACTAACTTGATTATTACAACAATTGTTCAAAATGACCTCCGCCCACCTCCATACAGTTATACAGACGATTTTCGAACTCTCTTCTCACATTAGCGAAAACTTCAGGAGTCAAAAGTCGGCATTCTGTGATAATCCTCATCCGCAGCTCCTCCAGGTTTTCTGGTCTTGTGGCATAAACTTTAGATTTTAGATGGCCCCACAAAAAAAAATCTAGGGGATTTAAATCTGGTGACCTGGCTGGCCACTCAACAGGTCCTCTTCTACCAATCCACCTTCCTGGGAAATTTTTGTCTAAATATTGGCGCACCCGAGCATCATAATGCGGAGGAGCACCGTCTTGTTGAAAACGCATTTCGTCCTCAGAAAGAGTTGGATCGTTCTGTAAAATTTCTGTCAATCTAGGATGTATGTGTTCCTCTAACAACTGTAGGTAGCCATTTCCATTCAGATTACCTCAATAAAGAAAGGCCCAACTAGATGATTGCCAAAATTCCTGCCCAAACGTTCAACTTCTGAGGCCTTTGCGTGTGGGCCTCTCTAAACCAATGAGGATTCTGTGTGTCCCAATATCGACAATTATGTCTATTCACTTCACCACTGAGCATAAAGGTGCTTTCATCAGAAAAACAGATGTTATTCAGAAAATTTGGATTAGCGTTTAGGTTTTCACTTAGATTTTCACAAAACTGTAAACGACGATCTGGATCATCTTCGTTTATTTCATGCACTAATTTTACCTTGTAGGGTGAAATTTGTGATGTTTCACGATTCTATGGACAGTTGTAGCTGATACACCAGTCAGACGAGATAGTTTTCTGATCGAAGTAGTATTCTCCATTTGTAGATGACCCACTACTGCCACTTCCGTTGCCTCATTTCTGACAGGACATGCCACTTCATGTTTTTGTTTGCCATCGAACCCGTAGCTAGAATTTGTCAACCAAATATTTAACGTACTGGTGACTGACTCCTTTCTCTTTCAGGATGGTTCCTATCGAATATCCTTGCCGTTTCTTTGGCACAACTGTTATTTCGAAAATACGTCGATACAATTTCGACCCTTTCCTCAGTGGAATAAACCATTTTCAGATTAATTTCAACTGACGAACAACAACAATAATGAGGAACTGATCTGAATAATAATAATATTTCATTGCAAAAATGAGAAATAACAGATGACTGCACGCCAGATGGAAATGAAAAAATGTGAACATTTTCAATGCAGAAATCAGCTTTATTTCTTCGTAATTGATGCTCAACACATCGTACCCCAATACTTTTAACAGTTTCGAATTAATTTTAGTTGATAATTTCAAATGACGATATTGAATTTTTCGAAAGCGACATCCTGTATGGAGAGCCGAACTGAATGAAATGCTTTAATCATTCTGGAATTCAAAAACCTTTCTGAAGATATGCCACTTGAATTATTTGTATGATTTTCAAGTTGGGGATGCTGAATGGAAGGGTTGATTGCAAAATTCTATAACCACACAAGAAAGTCCTATTCTCGGATCAAACATGTTCTCGTATACCGAAATGAACCAGTTTCAAAAAGTTATTTGGATTTTCAATGTTCCTGCTTCGGGACACCCTGTATGATGATTCTGAATTTCGAAAATACCAAATTCGAAGAGAAAATTGCAGTACCTTTCCAACGAGTGGCCACTTGACCTATTATCGATCGAATGATTTTTGAGTTGGGGATGCTGGAAATAGGGGTTGATTGCACCAACTCCAAATTCACAAGTGTAGGTCGTTTTTCTAGACCGAGCATAAACCTGCGCTTGCATTATGCCAAAATAAATCTATTTCATTTAGTATTTGGGATTTCCAGGAATTCAACTTCACCCTTGGTTGGGACACCCTGTATGTTAATTTAAAATTCTAAAATGACAAATCAAGGTGGAAAATTGACAGACCTTTTCAGTAAGGTGCCACTCGACCCTTATTCCTATGATGAATTTCAAAGTTAGGGTTGCTGGGGGTAAGGGGTTGATCTGAGAAGTTTCGAATAATTTCGAAAAATGCTCCCCCTCGAAACAAAAATCGACGTGTCTTGGTGTTTTTCGCTAATGTTACTCATTTCGGAGTTATAGGGGGGGTCAAATTTTCGTTGGAACACACTGTATACTAGTTGTTGGATCGCCATTACCGGAGATCTGGACAACTTAATACTGACCTGAAACACTATTTCAGGTGTGAATCACTGTACACTCACTTACGACGTTCCTGTGTATCAGTTATTCACGCTGTAAAATTATTAAACTGCCAAGAACAAATTGAAAATTATAATTCTTATAATTCAATAGGAAAATTCTTACACACCGCTAGATTTTGGGCATATATGCATTTGTAATATTTATGTAGGCGTATTTTAATGATTGAGAAATCTAGAAAGAATATTTCATCATATGTTATCAGGAGCATAATTTGCTATCTCTTTGACAATTCATGAAGTTGTAAATTTGTTCAATCAACCAAAGAACGATAACCTCTAGTGTTTCGGAATATTTTGTCGCGTAGACATTGTAATTCCAAATTATTTATAATGAAAATAAATATTTGTTTGGTAGTTATCAATGAATATTTCAATTAATTGATTTACGTTTTGATTTTTTCAGGATATGTTACCAAGAATATCAAAAAATTGAGTAGACTACTTCTGACTGTGATTATAGTTGTTATAACTTTGGTGATTATTTCTAAATTTAGAGGAAGGAGGAATATGCAAGCAGAAAAAAGAAAAAGTTCATCCCAAGCATATATTCAGGTATGGAACTAATAGGAAAACAGTTGATAGATATAAAGTTTATTATAACATAAATAAAATGAAACAGTTTTGTCACATTTCCACAATGTTTATTTTTGAAACACACGAGGGGTTCCGTCACCTTATTTTCAAGTATCTAATCTAAACTTCCCTATTTACATGTTGAGTACTGGAGAGTAATTTAAATCTAGTTGACTATGGAGAGAGGTGAATTTTGGATTTTTATAAAGTTCGTTGAGTTCTTTCTTTAGAGTCGAGGATTTACACACCTGCTGGTAGATTCATGAAATTCACCAACTTTCATCCGCAATACGCTACTTTTGAATTTGTTTCTTCTGATATGAAAAATATGTACACAAACATTCCTACAGATAAATGTCCGCCTCAAATTAAAAAAATATTCAAACAGAGTATTACTTTACCACACATTAGGTGAATTTTGTAATCTCTGAAAAACCTGTTCGTAACAACATTAATTCCAATTTGCATAAAAATTTTTCAAACAATACCCAGGACTGCCCATGTGATCCCGACTAAGTCCCTTATAAACAATCCAAAAAAGTCTGAATAAATAAGAAGTTAGCACAGAAACATATAATTTTATGGTACAGATACGTTGATTTTCAAGGCTCGAACAGACACATAGTTTTTACGTCTTCTGAATAAAATGCATAATAAAATAACCTTCACTGCTGAAACTACGCATCATTTCAATGAATTTTCTAGACATAGACATCATTGGGTTAAATGATATCTTACGTACAACATTTATAAAAATAAACATTTACAGACTCAACAATCGCAATGGATTCTTTCAACCACATTACACAAAAATTAGTCGCTTATAATGAGCCTTTTCCATTCTCCCATTCATAACAGACTTTAATACGGAAATCAATATAATCAAGAAAATTGTAAAAAACAAGTACTGTGTTTTAAGGAATTTTACTTAATAATTGCGATTCGTAACGCGTTTCACTACACCGTAGCTTCTTCAGACGAATGATTATGCAGAAAAATGTAAATGAGAATATAACTATAAATGTTCTCTAGTAATTAAAAGCTTATTGGTCGCCTCCTCCTAAGTGGTTATTTATGACAGGTATATCCAATAAAATTAAGGAATAGATTCAATAGAGGTGAAGGGCTTAAATCGACTTGTTCATTGATGAGTCTACCTGAGTGTTTGTATTTATTTATTTCTAAAGTTTCCCAAAGATCTACCTTCAATATTTATTATCTGTATGCAAAATTTCAAACTGTGGGTCGAAAGAATGATTATTTTCTAAGAGATGATTCGCGTAATTTGAATCTGATTTTTATTTGAAAAACTGCGTTTATGTTCCGATATTCTAATATTAAAATTTCTATGTGTTCTACCAATGTAGAAATTATCACAGTCATTCAATTCAATCTATAAACACCTGATTTATTGTTTTACCTGGTTTGGTTTTATTATTTTTTATATATTTGCCTAAATTATTATTAGTTTGAAAAGCTATGTTGAAATTATTGCTACTTAGAATGATTTCAGTTTCTCACTTGTAATGCCAACGTAGGTTAAGGTGTTGAATTTTGTTTCAATTTATCGACAGGGTAAACTTCATTCAATGCGATTCTACTTTGTTTTTATTTAAAATATTATTTATTAGTTAAACTAATAATAATAATACTAATATTTTAAATATTCAATGCAAAAGTAGAATCGCATTGAATATTTAAAATATTATTATTATTATTATTAGTTTAACTAATAAATAATATTTTAAATAAAAAACAAAGTAGAATCACATTGAATGAAGTTTACCCTGTCGATAAATTGAAACAAAATTCAACATCTTTACCTACGTTGGCATTACAAGTGAGAAACTGAAATCATTCTTAAGTAGCGATAATTTCAACATAGCTTTCCAAACTAATAATAATTTAGGCAAATATATAAAAATAATAAAACCAAACCAGGTAAAAACAATAAATCAGGTGTTTATAGATTGTATTGCAATAACTGTGATAATTTCTACATTGGTAGAACACATAGAAATTTTAATATTAGAATATCGGAACATAAACGCAGTTTTTCAAATAAAAATCAGATTCAAATTACGCGAATCATTTCTTAGAAAATAATCATTCTTTCGACCCACAGTTTGAAATTTTGCATACAGATAATAAATATTGGAAGGTAGATCTTTGGGAAACTTTAGAAATCAATAAATACAAACACTCAGGTAGACTCATCAATGAACAAGTCGATTTAAGCCCTTCACCTCTATTGAATCTTTTCGGGGAGCAATCTATTCCTTAATTTTATTGGATATACCTGTCATAAATAACCACTTAGGAGGAGGCGACCAATAAGCTTTTAATTACTCAAGAACATTTATAGTTTTATTCTCATTTACATTTTTCTGCATAATCATTCGTCTGAAGAAGCTACGGTGTAGTGAAACGCGTTACGAATCGCAATTATTAAGTAAAATTCCTTAAAACACAGTACTTGTTTTTTATTATTGATAATGGAATTTTACCAAGTAAAAGCCTCCCAAATTCAAAAAAAAAAAAAGAATTGTATCAAATAATAATATTCCAGCCACCCACATGAACAGTATCAGTAAACACAAAAACCAAAATAAACTTGCCTTCTCTAATAACATCAGCAGTTGTATTTCAAAATTTAGTTTAACACTTAGGCAAGTAAGTTATGGTTCACACAAACAAGCTGAAGATGAATGCTTGCTGATAAGACACAGGAACTCATATTTCAAACAAAAATGCAAAGTAATGAACATCTTAAATTCTTAGGAATATTGCTGGAACCAGATTTAGGTTTTGGACGCCACATAAAAGACAGCATGTAGGCTGTTAGGGGCTCTTTTCACAATAAGAAGAATAAAACAGATTGCTGAACCATCTTCAGCAAAAACAGTCTACTTCGCATGTTTTCACAGCCTCATAACATATGGCATTATATTCACCACTCTCGATAACCAATTAGAATTATATCACTTTTACTATTTAACACATAAAATAAGTATCAGCACATTCTTGCTCGAAACTCATGTAACGAGTTTTACGCTCAGGTAACTCAGCGGAGGGAACACAGAGTACATAAGCATTTAATTTATTACACTGGTCTACAATGGTTTTGTTGCCCTAGATATGAAAATGATTTTGGGTCTATTTATGCACACAATTCGTGAAACTATCAATGATTTTGTAGGATTTGCTCTGATTTCTTTTTAAATCTTTATTTTCATTTTACATAACAAAAATCGTAAAACAAGAAACAAAATAACAGATATATTTATAATGTCAGTTATGTTTTGAGAAATTCGGATACATCGAAATAAATAAAGAGGAAAATGTCGAAAATATATTTCATATTTCCATAAAACGCCTTTTATGAGCTTTTCTTCTATCATTTTTCAGGGACAATCTCTTTTCAAAGACCAGCAGTAATCTGCCATCATGTGACAATCCCATCGACCTTGATACCTTTCTTCCATCACTTTTAGATCTTGATGAAGCCGCTCTCCTGTTCCTCACTATAATTTCCTAAATTATCCGGAAATTTATCTAGATGATTGTGGAGATAGTGTAACTTAATTCTCATATTTGCTCCTAAAGTCTGAAAGTTTGTCAGCATATTTTGCACAATTTCTTCATAATTTGCTACTTTATGGTTACCTAGGAAATTTTCGACAACCAACACAAAACTTTTCCAAGCTTTACTTTCCGGAACAGTCATAACTTTGATAAAATCTGAGTCTTTCATCAATTGCCGTATTTGAGGACCATCAAATATTCCACCTTTCAATTTTATTTTTCCATACTAAGCTTCGGAAATTTTCTGCAAATGTAATTAAAACAATTTCCGTCCTTGTTCAACGCTTTTACAAATTGCTTAATCATACCTAACTTAATATGTAATGGTGGAAGTATGATTTTGTCTCTGCTCACCAGCGGCTCCTTTATTACGTTGGCTTTACCGACAGTTAAAGAATTTCTTACAGGCCAAACATCTTGTTCCCAATGAAGTTGCTTTGTTCTACTATCCCACATACAAATAAAGCAAGGGTATTTTGTATATCCACTTTGTTGGCCAAGTAAAAATTAACCATTTTAAATCCACTCAGATCGTCCATTGATGCTCAGAGTATTTAATTTTCTCTAAAACTAATTTTACATTTTCATATTCTTCTTTGAGTTTCGTTGGATGGGCAATTGGAATTGATGCAAATTTATTTCCATTGTGCAATAAGACGCATTTTAAACTTCTATTGCAACTATCAATAAAAGGCGCCATTCAGTAGATTTGTACTCTTTTGAACCCATGTCTATAAGCAGCTTCGCGATATCATTACAATACACTAATCCTTCATTTTCACTAAAAATTGTGATAACTCTTTTCTCGCGTTCTGTATGTTGTAATCGTTACAGTTGGTGCCAATAAATTTTTTCTTTCAATCTTGAGGCTAACAGTTCTGATCCTTGTTTTGATAAATTGAGATCACGTATTAAATCACTGAGTTCATTTTGAGAAAATAACTTTGGCGTAGATGTTTCACCTTCCCATTCACTTCCACTAGTAGATGGTCCCGATTTCTGTGAATTTGGTAACATCATTGTTTCTGAGGGCATGCGAATTACTTTTGAAATGTATATGGCCGAGGGAGATTTTCACTGTGTAGAACCGGACATTTCGTAGACGGTAAGTCTGGGTATCTCCACGTTTGATTTCGATTAAAACCTTGAACATCTACTACGCAAAAGTAACAATCATCTAAATGATTCGTAGGCTCCATCCAGATCATAGGAATACCAAAGTCTAATCCAGAACGTTCACCTTTTTTCCACAACCGTAAAGATTCAACACAGGACTTACAAACTTTATTAGGAACCCATGGTTTACCTAATTTGTCCATTTTGAAACCAAAATATTCAACATAAGTCTCCTTGACAAAGTCTGTGAGATTTCTTTTTTGTTTTTTTGGTATATAAACACCGCAAATATAACAAAATAAATCACTACAATATTTACACTTTCTTCGTGACGAACTCATATTTTAGACTAGAAGACAAATATATAAGAATGGACATTCAGAACTTGAAACAAAATATTAATCCATGACACTTTATCCAGATTTACGTGTATATGTACTTCAATATTGTCAAATAACTGAGATCTCAGCTGTTCTGTGGAGCAAGGGGTCTGAGAGTGGGGATCAGGTGATGTTTGTATGCGCGAAAAAGTTGCGCAGAAGCCTAATCATGACTGGAAAATTAAATTTTATTTCTAACAAGCTTATAATTGTTCAAAATATAAGAAATGCAAAAATCATGAAAATACGAGCACATTGAGAACTTTCATGAATATATTCGTAATCTGGGCACTTGAAAACATAAAAATTTGCGATGATATCCAGGGCAACAATAAAAAAAATTTTTGTAGAGCTGTGTTATCACTATCAACCATAAATTTTGAATATTTATATATATACACCATTTACAATAATATGTCGTCCTGGGGATCGACTGCCACTCCACCTCCCAATCTAGGATGACAACAGTACATCTCAACCCTCAATACCCACCGTCTCAAATCGGCACCCAAAGTCCAGAGCTCTGAACCATAACATAGGACTGACTCAACCAATGCATTTCCTAGTCTCTTTTTCAAATCTTTGGAAATATGTTTGTCCTACTACAGGCTATTGAGGCATCCAATAATTTTTTTACCACTTCTTATTCTTGACATGACTTATTTCTTTCCTAGACCCTCGCTACATACCAAGGCTCCAAGGTATTTGAAGCATTCAACTTGCTTGATTGCCACCTCATCGTTCTTTCAAAATTTGCATCGGTATTAACTTCCAAATACTCCGTTTTCTTGAGACTTATCTAAAGTCCCCATTGCTTGTAAGTATCGTAGAGTCTCTTTATCAACAGCGATAATTCATTTAATTCTTGATCTGTGGAACTAGCTCCTTAAGGGTAACCTACCTACCACAGCGATGACATAATTTAATTGGCTCTCAAGTCATGAAATGACAAACTGCAATTTTGTCCTTATATAATGAACTGTCTCTATAGAACGAAACTGTAGTTTATGTCTACACACTAATATATGCAAGCTGAAATTCTTCCATGCATGTTTGGTTTCTAATCAATTTAAAAATTTTCAGAGAAAATCAAGAGGAATACGTGGATACACATGGTATCAAAGTAGTAGTAGGTCATTATATTGGCAATGATCTTAAAAAGCGCCTAATGCTACTTATGAAATGGTCAATACAAATTCTTTTAATCCAAAGCCCAGAGCTGGAAGAAATGGAATTCCCGTTTTCACTGAACCCAAAGACTTAATACTTAGCCAGCAGCTGTATAATATTAACAAATTTAATTTATTAGTTAGTGATCAAATTCCTTTGAATAGAAGTTTACCTGATATGAGGAGGAAAAAGTAAGTATTTAAGCCGTAATACTCAATGGAAACATTTGAATGTTAATAGCGCATAGCGGCCAACCTAGTAAAGCGGTTGTCGAATTTGACAGGATTTGGTCTGGATGTTTCACTATACTATACATAATAGTATGTCACAATTTGAGGGGGTAAAGATAATGCAATTTCAAGAAATAATATTCATATAAACATACGAAGCTACAGGGTGTTGAAAATTCCAGAAAAAATTGGTTTCCTCTTCAATACTCCTGCAGTTTTTGAGATATTCAGCTCAAATTTGGAATTCAAGCTTTTTTTCACAGCCTCCATCAATACATGTTCTAGATTTTAACTGAAATTCACAAGCTGTTTTCTTTTCCGAGGCCATGTCTCCTTTTGCTCTTTCAAACAAACGCATATCGCCACCGATCATCGTACAATCAATTTTCGTCATCTTCATTCAATTTATAAACTTTTTTGACACCTGTAATTTTTTCCTATCTCCAACCGTTTTCAAGTGAAGAATTATTGAATTTGAATTATTTAAATTGTATGTTATTCACTTAATAAACAAAATAATAGAACTACTTGATAGGTATGCCCAAAATTTGCTTTTATTTTGATAGCTCGTCTTTTGAGATTCAACTTATACTTATTCAATATCAAACTGAGAAAAAGAACAATTAAAAACTAAATAAATTGCTGGAAGTGTCCTCCACCTGCAAGAATACAGGCATCTATCCTTCTTCGCATATTATCACGCACTCTTTCAAATATTCCTGGGGTATTTCTTATTGTGTCACAAGAGGTTATTATTCGATTTCTCAATTCTTCTACAGTGTTCACTGGAGTGGACTAAACTAAACTTTTGAGATATCTTCATAAGGAAAAGTCTAAACTATTTAAGTCTGGGGACCTAGGAGACCATGGTTCTGGCCCACCCCGACCTATCCATCGGTTGTTGAATGTAATATTCAAGAATTCCCTAGCTGAAATGTACTGGTGTTCCGCCATGCATGAACCACATTAAGTTTCTGAATCTAACCAAAAGTGGCTCATCCTCGAGCAATAAAGGTATCTCCTCCTCGTGAAATAGCCGATAAGCGGGACCGTTTCGTTTGTTAGGCAAAAAGATGGCCCAACCAAATAATTCCCAATTATTCCGACCCAGACATTTAGTGAGAATTGTTCTTGATAATGAGATTCTTCAATCAAATGGTAGTTTTCCTCAGCCCAATAATGATTATTGTGAAAATTTGTGATAGCAGGTCTCGAAAAGTTAGCTTCAAAATGAACATTTTCTCTAATTTTATCTAAGAACCATCGGCATAAATTCAGTCTTGAAGCAAAATCTCGAGGAAGTAGAGTTTGGACGCGTTGAATATGAAACAGGTACAATAAGGAGTCGCGGAGAATCCTTCAAACTAGAACATGTGAAATATTCAACTGATTTCCAATTATTCTCGTACTCACATGAGGATTCAAACCAATACAATTCAAAACTGCTTCCTCAATATCTGGAGTTCTCATAGTTTGAGTTGCACCATTTGAATGCTTATTTGCAGTAAAAGTACCAGATTCCCTCACCTTCTGTGGATATCTGAAAATGTTCGCCTGTCTGGTATTACTCGATTTGGAAAGCGCACCTGGTATGATAGCCTAGCTTCTGTTGTGTTTCCGTCAGCCAGACCGTACATGTAATGGATATCAGCCAATTCGGTGTTAGTAAAATTAGCCATTTTTTCTTACAGCAATAACTTTAATTTAATAAACAATTCGAGCAGACACTTGTTCAACTTTAGCAACCATCAAAATAAATGAAAAATATCAAAGCTTACCTGTCATATTTTTAATTAAAAATGCTTTCAATTCAGCGGATGCATACAATCGTTTAATAATTTTTTGCTCGAGAAAGAACGGAGATACGAAAAAATTACAGGTGTCAAAAAAGTTTTTAAATTGAACGAAGATTACGAGAATTGATTTTACGCTGATCAGTGACGTACATAAAAAAAGTTTGAAAGGCAAAAGGAGACATGACTCCGGAAAAGAAAACACCTTTTAGATTTTAGTTAAAATTTAGGACGTGTGATGATGGAGGCTGTGAAAAATAGCTTGCATTTATCAAAAACAGTACTCTGTTTATATAATGCATGATCTTGCTGTCATATCATTATTAATTATGCATCGGGAATTGGATTTTTATATATTCGAGGTTTTATCATTCTAAGAAACTGAGGACCACAACAGATAGTGAATTGCTTTGGAGCATTTGGACGCTAATCCTTTTTTTTTCTCAATTTAGTTTGATTGGGACATTATTTCGACATTTGACAGCAACTTCGCTGTCGATTGTCGGAACCATGTTCGCGAGAAGCCAGTCTCTCAACTGAGTTACAACTGAGTTGTGGAAACCCACGGGAAGCTACCAAAGAATACTATCGAAGATATCTTTAAAGACTCAGAGGAATGGCAACACTCAAATATGTACGAACTCGTCAAGTCAACGTACCAAAGTAGTGTAACAAATTTCGAGCAGTTACAAGAACGGATAAACATTAGCGCCGAAAGAATTTAAAATGACATTGTCCATCATATTGTTCTGGGGTCACTTCCTCGTAGGTATGAGCTATGTATTCAAGTTGGAAGGTTTTTCTTTATTTATTATTATTTTCTTTGATACATCTTCACAACTCTGAAACATAATGTTTCGAAATTATTCTTCGACCTTTTTGATCGAAATAATTATCATTATTATGTAGTTCATCACCACAGCATCGCTGTTGAACCTCTAGCAGCTTATCGAGCGTTTCCATCTCAAAAACAATAAACATAGATCATATCTGCATATTCTTCATTATCGGAGGAATGCGTTTTCAATTCGAAAAATTTGAGGTTTCGAAACTATTATAATTTATCAAAAAATGGTGAAGATCTTTTATCAATGGGAAATAACTCAGTTTTCTTGATAATCATTCTACTATGATTGCGAATATCACCGTCTGTACAACCAGATATGTATTTCATTCCATCTATAGTAACACCACACAGTTGTTCCCGTATGTTTCAAATTTCAGGACTCAGGAGGATCAAGTTTTCGAAGTTCAATATGTCCGAATTTATAAAGCTGTTCTCACTAATTTTCCCTGGAATTTCCACCGCTCGAAGTTTGTCATAGACCTTGGGCGTCCCTTTAGATCCCAGATCATGGGGTAACCAATCAATAATCAAGTAATACATAGAATTATAATTACTTTCATCAGAGGGTGAAGTGTAGTGTAACAGATTTATGGTGTCTTGCTCTGTTTTCACTTAACACACTTTGCTCTAGTCTTCATAATAAATAGAAGAAAAGAAAGGTACCTTGGGTTGACCCAGCAACCATTTTTTTTTGGCCAATTAGCACCCCGGATTAATTCAGTGCATCGAGAACTGCGCACTATGAGTTTTGTCCTTTTCTTTAACATCCACGATTCAACGTTTGTTATATGTCAATAAGATGGTGGATTCGTTTGCAAAAAGAAAAATTATTAACCTTTTTAAGTCTCATGGACTTCAGCGCTTGTTAACTGAACCTTCAAGAGTCACAGTCACTACATCTACGTGTATTGATAATATTTTTACTGACATCCAACTTGACGCTCATTCTAAAGAAACCATAAATCCTCATATTTCCGACCACAAGTCACCACAAGGCACAAAGATTACGTATCCCATCGTGCGCTCCTAGGAAAAATAGTAAATATAAGATGACGCGTCACTTCAATGACCATTATACCTACCAATTCATTCGTAACCTCGAAGAGATAAACTGGAACAGATTCAAATTGTCATGTGATTCTGAACTCTGTTTTGAAATTTTTCATGAAACTATCATCGATATTTTGAAAGCCTTGATACCTATAAGAAGAAATTGGTTACTACTTAAGAAACCAAATATCGAAACAGCCCCATATTCAAAGAAATGTAAAATAAGGTCGAAGCAGCTCACACTATTTTTGAAGTCCGTAGAGATGATTGTTCCTTCCTGAAAAAGAGATATAAATATGAAATTGATGCTCAAATTATAGGATTAATTGAAAGCTCAACAAATAGAAACAGTATGATTTGGAGAGTATTAAATTAAAAATCAAAGGATCGAATTCAGGAAGAGAAACAACTCCTCTAGATGCCACTATGATGTATCAATATTATGGGACCTTCGGATGGGCGCTCGATGATGGTGTAGATCGTTCAGAGGATGCAGTGGGAGGAATTCGTATAATGAGTGCAACTTCGATTTTTATCGGCGCAACCACTCCGAAAGAGGTGATGAACGTGATTGCAGGAATTAAATAAGTCCGATATTTATGGAATGAACGTCAATTCATTGAAGTGATCTAATCAATTTATATTCACCCAAGGTGTTTTTCCAAATTGTTTTAAAGTGACGAAAGTTATTCCTATTTACAAGAAAGGTGATAAGGAAGACTTTTACCTACCATCTCAAAGATACCCGAAGCATTATTGAAAAATCAAATGGTAGACTTTATGGAAAAAAGGGCAATAGTTAACGACTCTCAACATGGTTTTACAGAGAAATGATCGACCACCACTGCTCTGATGGAAATAATCGAGTTTCTGATGGAAGCTTTGGAAGGCAAAGAGGAAACAAGCATTAAATGTTGCGATCTTGGAAAAGCTCTGACTGCATGAACCGCCACATTCATCTTCACAAAATCGAAAAGTATGGGTTCAGAGTTGTTATCGGCAAAATTCTCAGATCTTATTTAAAAGGAAGGTTCCAGTCTGTTGAGTGGGAGGACTCCACAAAAAGAAGTCAGTACATGTGTACCCCAGGGCTCATTTCTGGATCCTATTCTATTTCTATTATATATGAACGATTCACCATCAACTGTGGGTTCCGACAAGGTATGTATATTTGCTGACGACACAACCTTAATAGACAAAGATCAAGACAGAAATCACCTGAATGTCAAATCTGAGAGTTCGATAGGGAGGGCTCAAAAATGGTTCGAGGCAAATAAATTATGTCTGAATATGGAGAAGACACAAAAAGAAGACTTGACAAAGAAAATGAACCGATAAAACTTCTGGGATTTTATTTAGATGGTGCATTGTCGTGGGCTAGTCATATTGTTAACTGGAAAAAGAAGTTGTCATCTGCAGTGAATGCTATTCGGAGAATAAACCAAATAGTAGGGGAAAAAGCAGCTATATTCACTTATCATACAAAGCCACCTACGGCATCCTACTCTGGGCCGCAGCAACCGAAGCACCGGAAATTTTCCTGAAACAGAAAAGAGACATCAGGACTATAGCCGGAGTCAATCAAAAACAAAGCTGTCGTGATTTATTCGTAAAATATATCATACGAACGGTTACATCCTGGTTCGTCTTAGCATGTCTGTGTTATGTTCATGATCGTAGAGGCTCGCTCACGACACAGAAGAACTTACACTGTTATGATACACGACGAAAATAAGATCTAGTGATACGCTCTCATTGACTTTCCCTCACAGAAAAAAGCTGTCACTATATTGGCATAAAAAAAATTCAAGCGGATCTTCAAAGGTTTCCTGCACAAAAATGTCTGTCATTCAAGAAGAATTTCTGGAAATCTATGATCAAATAGTTTTATGAAATTTGCAATCTTCATTGTTTCCTTTTTTAAATTTTATGTTTTTCGTTTTTCTTTATGTTGAGATTCTATGTATGTATGTGGGTTGACGTCTTATGTAAGTTTTTCGATGAGAAAATGAAAGTATTATTATTATTATTATAGGTAACTCTATATTTGAATTATTAAATTGAGAGTTCCTTATTAGGATACCCTTTTTAATTTTAGAGTGTAGTGTTATGGCGCAAGGCATCATCAAAGAATGTATACAATATTTTCCATATTCTACAGAAAGATTACAATCAAATGTTCTTAATCAAAGAGATGATAGCTTTCTGAGGAGAAATAAAGGTTGCTTAATATATGATTTAGATACTGTAGATTGAGTTTGAATATATATATTCTCATCACCTACCATTAATGTTAAAAGGTATTGTTAGGTTTTTGCCTCTACTCGTGCAAAAAGTGAATCCTGATGATCTTTTACGAGGTTTGAAGTGCAGCTTTGCTGCCAGTCAGTGTATATATCTTTTGGTCTTTATACGAGCCTGCTATACTTGAGGATTTACAATGCAAATCTCTCAGTGACACCGGCTAGATTTCTTGCCAGTGTTACGCAGTATTTTGCACTGAGCTTTATATTCATATGTTTGTTAACGGTAAAGTGAACTCAAAATTGGACACTTATTATCTTTCTATCTATCTAATTGTTCAAATAATATATCTGAGTGGTCGTCTTTGTCACTACTTCCTAGGTGTGAAGATGCAAGGAAGTATGACCATTGGAACTGTAGTTATAGTCAGAACAGATAATTTCATATATACTACTAACTTACTTACCTTTATCGTGCATATCCTCAGATCTTACAACGTACCACCTAGTTTATGAATGATCAGTCAATAAAACTCGTTTGGATAGGAAAATTTCATATCTATCAGATTTAGAAGTTAATTTCCGAAGTATATATTCTCAATGAAATAAAACTAAAGTATTTAGATTTTCACTATATTAACAAAACTATGACCGGTTTCATAACAGTATGGCTTCATCAGTTAGATACAAACTAATGAACATATTTATTCCTTATATATTAGTCTTATTTCCTACTTAATATTACAATAGGTACAAGAGGTATGTTGGAAAACCCATCGGAGTTGCTAACTTTATGAATTAAAAGATTGAGTAAAGGAGAAGGATTTAGATCTAATTGACTATTAAGTAACCTACCTGAATTCTTCTCTTTGTTGATCTCTAAAATTTCCAATAGATTGAGTTTTTGTCTGTAATTTTCATTGTGTAAAATTTTGAAATTATCATTAAAATTATGGTTTTCTTCGAGTAAGTAATTAGAATAATGGGAATCTGATTTATGATAATTAAAACTACGTTTGTGCTCGGATAATGTGACTTTGAAATTTCTGAAAGTTCTACCAATATAAATTTTATTACAATCCCCGCAAGACAGTTTATAAACACTGGATTTATTACTTTTATCAATTTTAGGTTTGCAGTTTTTGATATGTCGGTCTAAAGAATTATCAGTTCGAATGCTATATTGAAATTATAATAACTTTAATGATAATTTCAAAATTTTACACAATGAACATAATAGACAAAAACTCTATCTATGGAAATTTTAGAGATTAACAAAGAAAATAATTCAGGTAGGTTACTTAATAGTCAATTAGATCTAAATCCTTCTCCTTTACTCAATCTTTTCAATTCATAAAGTAAGCAACTCCGATGGGTTTTCCAACATACCTTTTGTACCTATCGTAATATTAAGTAGGAAATAAGACTAATATATAAGGAATAACTCTGTTCATTAGTTTGTATCTATCTGATGAAGCCACAGTGTTGCGAAACCGGTCATAGTTTTGTTAATATAGTGAAAATCTAAATACTTTAGTTTTATTTCATTCAAAATATGTATATCGATTTTCATCAAGTAACGACCTCCTCAATCAAATTATCCGAAGTATATTCTTTCCAGTATCGTGAGAAGGATTGTAAGTTGCGAGTGCATATTTGTGATTTATTTCATTCGGATTTTTTTACTCATTCATATCTTCTAATTTGAGAATTTTAAATTAACTGTAAACTGATTTTTTTCAGATGTGATCATATATTCAAAGAGTGTAAAGACTGTCCAAAAACTAGTATAGTGATAGTTTTCCATAACGAAGCATGGTCCACATTGCTGAGAACAGTTTGGAGTGTTATAAATAGATCACCTAGAGAACTACTGGAAGAAATCATCCTAGTTGATGATGCTAGTCAAAGAGGTTGATATATATATTATTTTTAGCTGAAGTTCAGGAATGTTCTATAGCCATTTTAAAATCTTGTATTCGAGAGAAAACTTGTTTCTCATTTGAATCACAATGTTTGTGTTATAAAGACCTCAAAAAAGTCTAGGGAACATTTCTGAATATCGATATATCGTATCCAGAACGATCAATATTGATGATTTTTTCTAAGAAATGACACCTGCATCAATTTCTTACCAAATTATGTAGAGTGCCGCAACAGATTTCAGTTTCAGTGCTTTATAATCATTTCATGTATTCAGTGTTTGAAATCAGTTAGTTGGCACCTTGTTTCTGTTGTAAGCACAAATGAGAGATTCAAGTTTCGTGATTCGATCAAGGAAATACGACATTTGACTAGAGAAGAGATGTTACGAGCCGTTGGCATGCTCCAAGCTGGGAGCTCACAACGGAAAGTATCCAGGGTTCTGGGAAGTAGCCCAAGTGTCATAAACCGTTTATGGTCGCGTTTCAATGAAACATGTAGCATAGAAGAACGCCATACAGGTCGTTTCGGGATTACTATAGTCGCCCAAGACCGATTTTTGGTTTTACAAGCCAGAAGAGATCGTACTACCACAGCATCTCAATTAGCTCAAGAGCTATCACGAGTTCATAATGAACACACAAACTGTGAGAAATCGACTGCACGAAGGTCAACTCCACTCCAGACGTCCTTTAAGAGTTCCACAACTGACCCATGGAAATCGCGCTGCTCGTTTAGCTTGGTGCCAAGAACACGTAAACTGGGATCAAGAGAGGTGGGCCACAGTTCTTTTCAGTGATGAATCTAGATTAACTTATTATCTCGAATCGGGAAGAATTCGAATATGGAGGAAACCTGGAAAGCAAAACCGTCTCCAGCATGCTCGAGAAGTTGTTAGACAGGGAGGCGGATCAGTGATGTTTTGATGAGGTATACGCCTTGGAGGAAGAACTGACCTCGTTTTCATACAGAACAATCTCACGGGAAATTCTTACGCAAATGAGATAGTTTTACCTGTAGTGGTACCGTATCTCCAAACAATGGGTCAAAATCCACTCTTCCAACAAGATAATGCCCCTCCTCATCGTGCAGGAGTTGTCTTGAACGTTCTTGAAGAGAATGATATCGATCTTCTACCGTGGCCATCCGGCTCCCCAGATCTGAATTCCATCGAGCATGTGTGGGACACCCTAAAAAGAAATCTCCTGCGTCAAAACGTCTTCCATTATGAACAGGAGTTTCGATTAGCATTTCAGGGGGCTTGGAATGACTTAGGCCAAAATGTAATAGACAATTTAATATTGAGCATGCCGCGACGATGCCAAAGTGTCATTAATAACAGAGGTGTTCCTTCTGGGTACTGAAAAATATAAGTGCTTCCATATCGTTTCGAAAATATTAGTTTAGGATTTTTTGTTTTTTACCTAATTTCGTCATTTTCAAATTTCAAATTTTTTTATAATAGGTGCTTTGGAGAAGTCAAATATTATTTTGTTTTCTTGAGAATACATTATATACAATACATTCTAACAAAAACCGAAAAATTTCTATAAATTCGAATCATCAAATTCATATTGTAAAGATATTGGTAAGTGTTCCTGACTTTTTGTATTTGTATTTGTGTTCACGTAGAGAATATAATTCATAGAAATTGAAGAAGTTATCTTAAATATTTTTAAAAAGCAATCTTTCAATAAATGCTGAATGATTTCAATCTTCTTTATGATACAAGCATTTCTATAAACAAAGACTGACATTATGAGCACTAATGTTTGATAAACATTCGTTTGAAGTATGAGTATTAACTACTCCATAAAACATGATATCTCAATATTGTATCGAGTTAAGATGTATGAGTTTAAGTTAATCAAATCTCTGTTCCAGAATTCTTGCGAGAACCTCTTGAAAAATATATTAAAACCCTACCAGTCCCTACAAATCTATTAAGAAGTTCAGAAAGAATAGGTCTCATACAAGCAAGGCTTAAAGGAGCAGCAATAGCAAAGGGGGAAGTGCTCACCTTTCTAGATGCCCACTGCGAATGCACTAGAGGGTGGTTAGAACCTTTATTAACAGTAATAAGAGATGATGCTAAAACCGTAGTTTGTCCCATAATAGATATAATTAATGACCAAACATTTGCTTATGTCAAGAGTTTCGAACTCCATTGGGGAGCATTCAACTGGAACCTGCAATTCAGGTGGTATACACTTGGAGGCTCTCATCTCAAGAAAAGAAAACTTGATCCAACTCTACCATTCGACACTCCAGCAATGGCTGGTGGACTTTTTGCAATAAATCGACAATATTTCTATGAAATCGGTTCCTATGATGAAGGTATGGCAATATGGGGTGGAGAAAACTTAGAACTATCATTCAGGCTTTGGATGTGTGGTGGAAAGGTTAAAATAGCCCCATGTTCACGTGTTGGTCATCTTTTCAGAAAATCATCACCATATACCTTCCCTGGTGGTATTGGGAAAACTCTGTTTTCCAATTTGGCTAGAGTCGCTTTAGTTTGGCTGGACGAATGGGCAGATTTTTTCTTCAAATTCAACCAACCCTCACGTGCAGTAAGAGATGAACAGAATGTAACTTCCCGGCTCGCCTTGAAAAAGAAACTTCAATGCAAGAGTTTCGGATGGTACTTGGATAATGTATGGCCGGAACATTTTTTTCCGAAAAAAGATAGATTTTTTGGACAAATTAAAAATGTTGAAGCTGATTGGTGTCTAATAAAGCCGGATACTAAAGAGCTTTCGAATCAACCTGTAGGTCTTGCTACGTTAGAACCTTGTATCAGGAGAAATGTGAGTCTTGAGATGTTTGTGATGACGAAAGATGGTTTTATTATGACGGATGACTCTATTTGCATGGATGCCCCTGAAGGTAATACGACTACTTCAGGGAAGGTGAGAATTATGGCATGCAGTGGAGCTACTAGACAAAAATGGCGTTATAATATGAAGGTTAGTAGATAGTCCAATAATTTCATTCGTTGATTTTAATAAAATAAAACACTTTTGTCTAATTTCGCCAATGTTTATTTTTGATACACTCGACCGGTTTCGACAGTTACGTTATTTTCAAGTGTTTAGAGCTAACAGTTGTGAGACAGAATCTGCTAACTATATTTATTTTAAATTCTGAGTAAAGGGGAGTGATTCAATTCTACTTGATGTGTGGTGAATTTTGAGTCTTTATATAGTGTGTGGGTTTTCAAATTTTCCACCAGATTCAATGTTATCATTCTATTGGACTTGATTATCAAATGTAATTCTGCTATTCGTTCAAAACTGTGGAATAGTCATTTGAGGAGAGATGTTCGTTTAGCAGCGCTTCGAATGAAAACTTTTTTTGTCTTATCTCATCTAAGATTAGCTCAAGTGTCTCAGGGCGATAATTTTTATGAGGCCTTGTTCCTGGTCTTCTCACGTATTGTCGGGGCATTCTGGAAAGAATGGAAATATCTCAATATCTCAAATTTGTTGAATTTAGTTTTTAGAATATGGGGTGACAATGTGCCACCAAGTGGAACAAAGTCCCTCCGCAAATTTGGGTTTCTAACAAAAAATGTTCATAACTCATGAAAAACATTGATATTGAATCGCTATTGAGGTATGATGTAGGTAAATGAATATGTAGTTCATAGTACTAACCTGTATTACTCTCTCGTTACACCAGACTTGTCGGGACCTGAAATTTTACGGATATCGGAATAATCGTGAAAAAACCGAGTTTGAATTGAAGGGAACTGCCGATTTAACGGTGGGGGTTGCGTAGTTCGAATCAGCGCCACCAGATAGCTGTACAAGTAATGCTCATCATGAAGATATGAAGTTGGTGTGGCGGAAATTTCTGAGAAGCGCTAAATTCAAATAACCTTGAAAAAAGAGTTGCACAATCTCACCTCTGCAGGCACAAAGTCACCCCGTTTTACGGCATTGAAAATAAACATTGCGGAAATTAGACAAAAGTGTTCCATTTTCTTTATATTATATTTTGAATCATTTGTTCATGAGTAAACTATTTTCCAAGTGGTTAGATGATTCGGAGCACTGTTTAGAACTGTTCGAGCGAAATAAACCATTTGTTTTTGCGTCAGTATGTAACAATGACGTGAATATTTTTATATTTAGTCCATCGCTGGTGATAATCCTTTTTGCTTATTGTGATATACCTAATAGGTTTTTTATTTTTCATATTTTAATTGAAACACGATTATGTTTATTATTTTGAATTAACTTTTTGTAGAGAGCCCCCATTCTAGATTTAATGGAGAAACGAAGGCAATGTAAACACAACAGAAAATACACAGAATATAAAAGTCTCCAAAGAAAATTTCGAAATGAAATAAGAGCAGCAAAGGAAAGTTGGCTGGCTGAAAGATGCCTGGAAGCAGAAAATCTGAGCAAACTGGGAGACAGTTTCCATCTCCATAAAAAAGTCAAAGAAATCGCTGGAATATATAACAATAAGAGTGTAAGTTTCATCAGGGATGAAGACAATAAAATAATATTGGACACCGAAAAACTACTACTAACATGGAGGGAATACACCACTGGTCTTTTCCTAGATGACAGACCAGGAAACCCCGAAAACGAAATAACAACGCTATCAGGACCAAGTATACTAAAGAGTGAAATCAAACATGCTATAACTCTGATGAAAAGCAACAAAGCTCCGGGCCCTGATGATATGTACTCGGAAACATTTCATTTAGTTAGCGAACAAAACCTCGATTTCATAGTCCGACTCTAATATTTACGACACTGGACAAATTCCCAAGGACTGGCTCCGTTCTACATTTGTCGCACTTCCGAAAACAAACAACACAACTGCGTGTAAAGATTACCGCCTCATTAGTCTAATGAGTCATTTCCTCGAACTCTTCCTTCGAGTTTTACACACGAGACTATACAGGAGGTGCGAGGAAGTGAAAGGTGCCAGTCAGTTTGGATTTAAGAACGGTTTTGGAACAAGAGAAGCCATATTTAGTCTCAATACATTAGTGCAGAATTGCCAAGACCAAAGAAAGAACGTTTTTCTGTGCTTTATCGACTACGAGAAGGCATTTGATAATGTAAAGCAGGACCTCCTCATATCATATCTTAGAGACTTGGGGCTGGATGGAAAGGATATCAGACTTATAGGTAATCTATACTGGAACCAAAAAGCAGAAATCCGAAATCAAAATGCAGGAACAACTGAGGATTTTGAAATAAAAAAAGGCGTCTACCAGGGGTGTATCTTGTCTCCGATGTTGTTCAACTTGTATGTGGAAAGAGCTTTCATCGCGTCAATCTCCGACAGTCCCATGGATATTAAAGTAAACGGAATTCCCATCAACAATATTCGATACGCGGATGATACCGTGATACTGGCAGATAGTGCAATTGACCTGCAAGCTCTACTAGATAAGGTCAATCAAGAAAGCCAGAGATTGGGTTTGAAAATTGACATCCGTAAAACCAAATGTATGGCCATTAGCAGAAACGATGCCCCAAATGCCATAATATCCATAAATGGAGAAAACATTGAACAAGTCACTCAATTTAAATAATTGGGATGCATGATCAACCAAAAATGGGACCCAGATCAAGAAATAAAATGCAGAATCGAGCATGCTCGAACAACGTTTATGAAACTTAAAAAATTCTTGACAGACAAAAACCTAAATCTCAATCTCAGATATAGAATGGTAAAATGTTACGTCTGGTCCGTTCTCTAGTACGGAGTCGAGGCATGGACGTTGAAAACAAACAGCAATTATAAATAAAATTGAGGCCTTGGAGATGTGGACCCTACGACGGATGCTGAGGGTATCGTGGGTTGAACATGTAACGAATGAGGATATACTGAGAAGAACTGGTTTGATAGACCTTGAACTTTTCGAAAACATCAAAAGAAGAAAAATTGGCTACCTTGGACATGTACTCCGCGCAGTACACTTCCAGCGTCTTATCCTCCAGGGTAAAATAGAAGGAGGAAAAAGAGGAGTAGGTAGGAGAAAACTATCCTGGCTACGAAACATACGACAGTGGACAGGAATACAGGACTTCCAGACACTACAAAATGCTGCAATCAATAGAATCATATTATGAGTGAAAGGATGGACGCCTACGCAAGAATCTGCATGGCACTTGAAGAAGAAGAAGAGAGCCCCTGCTATGGACTTCCTGTTGGGGCTCCGGTTAAAATAAATAAATAAATAAATAAATAAATATGGATATACCACATTACACCAGAATAAAAGACATACTCTCGTGTGGGAAAAGACACAGATGGTATCTGATTGAAGTGACTAAAATTTTTGGGGATTCGATTGGTATAATTGTAATCGGAAGATTTAGCTCCCAGCTAATCAGCTAAAAAAAAATTCGCTGAAATAGAGATCGAATTTCCGAAACTGAAGCATATTTTTCTATAAAAATAAAAATGAAGAAAACCGTATTTTTTCTTCTTCATTCTCAACTTCTGAGGGAGGAAATAACTGTCATGCAACATTTGTGGCGCCCAAGATGATTTTATGTGTGTATTTACTCGTTTCTTGAAGATGTACGTGGATTTGCTTGTTGGATTGTCCGCTTATGATAGTTTTTCGGAAACCTGGTTTTCCTTTGGAACTGGATTCTTCCCAAAACAAAGCCCTTCAGTTCTTCAGAGTATTTTCTATGGAAGTATCTTCAAAAAAGAGAAAGATCAGCAACCTATCTTTGAGCGAGAGGCTGAAGATCATAAGTGAACAGCAGATGGAGATGAAAAGAATGATTGGCTGCGAAATCATACACTATTCTAGACCAGGTAGTACTTGTGCTTCGTACTAAAGCATCAGCTGTGATAGCGCTAAGTACTACTTATCCCTCAAAAAAAAAACTGAGTTTAGCAGCAGCAGATTTGACAATGACTAACACTTGGTGAAGCCAGGAAACTCAGGTGTTGACTGCGATATCGAATAGATCCATGTTAGTTCCTGAAGCAATTCGATGTCCTTCCATGACTAAATGACTGCAGTGTGACCTTTCTGGAGAACGTCTTTGATTGCATCTAGAATTGATAAATACAGTCGAATTTTGACTAATATTGTGCTTTTTATTACTCAGTATTCATACATTCCAGACTGATGGGAAGAACTGATAGCTCTCGTAGAGCTTTTATAACATATTAAAACGATTCATGATTTCTGTATTTTTATGTGTATTTTCATTTATAATTTTCATTCAAATAAGTCCGAAAATTGAATACAAACAACACCCAATTTCATCAATATCTATGAAACATTCAGAATTTGAAAAAAGTTTTGATACATACCAATTTATTGATCAATCTATTGAATTTCTTTTCAGACAAAGGAGCTTCGTCACATAACCAATGACAAATGTTTGGACGTCCCAGATTCTTCGAAATCGACAGATGGATTAGTCATAGAAGATTGCAATGATCAACAATCGCAGAAATGGATTTTGGAATCTGTACCTTGGACAAATCTCTAGTTTATAACTTGACAAATACTTCCACTATTTATTTCTGACAATTCTCCAGGGAAATGCACTGTATAAAGTACAAACACTAATTTTAATGAAAAAATAAACGACTTTTTACAATCGTAACAATTTTTATATCTATACAGGGTGTCCGTGAATTGCGAAACGTTATACCGCAGATTCTTCAGCTTGAAATAAGTCGATTTAGGCCAACTTACCTAAATGAAAAGTTTCTTCGTTTGGCCGCTAGAGGTCGCCAAATCCAAAGATTTTTTTTTTCTCATTTTCCAAATAATTCGAGAACAACTCGATCGATAGAAACCATAATTGGTATGCGTAATCGGGTGGGCTATTCACGTTCTTTAGTGATCCACTCAATGACCTTGACGTTTCACAAGTGTCCCTGAAAACTCGAACGTGTTTTTGATAAACCATAATTTTTCAACTGTCTGCGTTTGCGCAAAACTCTTTTAGACATTGAGTAGCTAAATTAATTATCAAACTTTTTGTCCCTTGAGAAATTTTAATACGATAAACGGTTCAATCACAAAAAACAGTTTTCACTTTCATGATTTCATTTCTTCAATCGTCTAGCAAGTCAAAAATCACATATTGACCATTTTGGTTTTGGATTTATTTCTGTATTCTGGCAGATTGTCATTTTATTATGCTTGACAACGCTTGTCGACAAAATGATGTTTTCTAGGTTGCAGTAGTACAAAAATCGAAAAATTCGAAGAAAAAAATTCAATTAGTTTTTCACAATGACTATTCAAAAATATGAAAACAGGTTGGCCAGTTGGAAACTAAATAAGAAAAAACAAATCACATCAGAATAACAATTAATTAGTTTACCCCCAAAATTTCATTCAACTATAGTAAATTTTAAAAAATTACTTCAGGGTCATTTTTGAAGAAGTTGACCGTATTTAAAATTCTCATATGCAACTCTACTCGGGTGTCAATTAGAGAAGAGTAAACTCAACTCAAAGAAAGAAGTCGCACGAAGTCAAGTCGGGAGATCGTGCTGGCCAACTTGCAGGAGCATCAGCTTCCCTTCCGGTCCAACGATTCGCATACTGTACATGTAAAAACTCACGAACCGCTAAAGTGAAGTGAAGAAGTGCACCGTCGTGCATAAACCACATTTCTGTACGCAGTGATACTAGAATATCGTCAAACAATTCCGGCAAAGTTTCTTGCAAAAAATTCGAATATGCCTCTCCGTTTAATCGATCTGGAATCATTACTGGACTAATAATGAATTTGTCAATTATTGAAATCCATACGTAAATTTTGAATTGATTCTGATGTGTACTTGTGAAAGCATGTTGATTTTCGACACTGTACACGTGTTCATTGTGAAGTTTAGTGATGCCAGACCTAGTAAAAATGCATTCGTCAGTAAATAGAATTTACCTACTGAAGTTCTCTTCTGTTGGATAAATCGGCATTCTCGCGGAGGCGCCAAACGCTTGGTGGTTCGTCACTATATTATCCGGAAATCTTTCAGCATATACCCTCGCGCTTTCACGTCCATTGCCTTGACAAAATAAGTGCACCATAACCAAATCAACCATTTCAGAGTTAGTTACTGTACATCTCCGTGCCCAATAGTGTTAAAAATCACAATTACCTAGTTAAGAACTTTAGGAACACTCTTGTGTGAACAATTGTTTGTCGAGCCTTATAAAATGGCCAGACCACAGAAATAAATCCAAAACCAACACGGTCAAATGTGATGTTTCTGACTTGATAGGTGGTTGAAGGAATAAAATCATGATATTAAAAACTTTTTTTTGTGATTGAACCGCTCATCATATCAAAATTTCTCAAGAGACAAAAAATTTAGATAATTACCTAGCTACTCAATGTCTGAAACAGTTTTGCTCAAACGCAAACAGTTGGAAAATTATGGTTGATTGCAAACACGTTTGAATTTTTAGGGACACTTGTAAAACGTCAAGGTCATTGACTGGATCACTAAAAACGTGAATAACACACCCGATTACGCAAAACAAATATGGTTTCTATCGATAGTGTCGATCTCGAAGAAACTTTTCATATAGGTAAATTGGCCTGAATCGACTTATTTCGAGCTGAAGAATCTTTGGTATAACATTGTACATTCAATTCACGGACACCCTGTTTATAGGCATATCCAGAAAGGGAAAAATTCATATGAAGCTTGAAAACGTATGGTGTTTTAAAAATAATTTCATCATACTGACATTCATAATGACACTGTCCAGTAAAAAACTGCAATTATTGAATTATTTCTGAAAATTCAAAAATATAAAAATATCTACATAAGGTGCTCCATAAAAAACTTCATCCGCTAGTTCAATTGTGCTAAATATTAGTGAATAAAATTTTTTTGTGAAACGTCAATCATCGACTTGGTAGTTTTCACTTTTATAGTCTTCATAGGAAAGGAGGTTCTAGTGGTACCTCATTTTAGAGAAGATTGACTCTTTCTCTAATGGCAAGCTGCTTGTTATATTTAATCTAGTACTTCTTAGGACTGACAACCAAATATATGTTTGAATTATTAGGAAAAAAACTTGATCATACGAAGGATGTCTTTTGAGTTGGTTTGTTTGTTTGCTTTTTCCTTTAACGTGCTCTATTTCTGCCTTTCGGCTAATGACACGCCGGGGAGTTCTGTCACCTCACTAACCCGGGAATTTTGCCGAACCCCTCTAGTGTCGAAGGAGGGGGATCTTTAATATCCAACACATCTTTGTTAGATAGGGCCGACGGTTTTACATCTCCTCCGAAAGAGGATTCCAAGGATCCGAAAAGTCGCACCGGCTTTGTAGGAATTGAACCCCGATAACTCTGCGTAGGAGACTTGTCCTTTGTGTTTTCCATGCTGCGACATAAAGGACACCAATAATCATTTGTCGTACTTAATTGTACTATGATTTTTCAATATAAATCCAAAATTTCAGCCGGCTCGGTGGCGTAGAGGATATGATGCTCGTTCCCTGCGCAGAGTTACTTGGGTTCAATCCCCACAAAGTCAGTGCAATTTTTCGGATTCTGAAAATCGCTTGAGTGTCCATCTTTCGGAGGAGATGTAAAGCTGTCGTTCCTGTCTAACAGAGATGTGTTGGACATTAAAGATCTCTTTCCTCTACACGAGAGGGGTTCGGCAGAGAGAGGTGACAGAATTCCTCGGTGTGTCATTAGCCGAAAAGGCAGAAATAGAGCACGTTAAAGGAAAAAACAAACAAACAACAAACAATCCAAAATTTCAGTTCTATGCGAGCTGTGCTTTAACCACAAGAAACTGTCAAAGTTGAAGCACCACAGCAGTCAAGAGTTTCCGCCTGGTATGGAGAATTTAAACGTAAAAGAGTTGGGCCTAGCGACGACTCAAGAGCAGGTGAACCAAAAACAGTGAAAATATAGGTTCTATGCAGAAGATTATCCAGGAAGATCAACATGCAAGATACCGAGAGATTGAGGCATCGTTGCGGATTTCGAAGACCTCAATAATTTATAAAAGCGTTTATAATATTATCAGTGGGAATGAATCCTTGATTTATTTGTACGAGCCAGGAAATAGGCGCCTATATTCTGTTTGGGTGTTTTAATTCATTTGTGGCCGAAAGGTCTCCAAAAAGATGATCAAAACGTTTATTTCAAAAGCAAATCATGTAGAAACGATTCCTTTACAAGGTCAGTTACAACTGATTGGTACACAACCATTTGTAATCCTGTCTTGTATGATGACGAGTTCTGCGCACCTGAAACGTGTCAATCAGCTGTTTGCCGAATGCATTTTTGAATTTCTTACAGTGTCGTCATATTTGTGAGAGTTCTTTGATTGGAATTATTCTAGTGTTGTCACTTGTCTATCAATATGTTCAACAACTTCTTTAATTTTGATTTCGTTCAGCTTGTTTTTTCCTTCATGGTTTCGATCTCTTTGGTCTGTCATAGGTGCGTCACTATTGAACTTCTTCATAGCAGTATTCACTCTGAAAGTTGTTCCTAGATTCTTGATATACATTTCTCGATATATATTCCTCGACACACAACATTCTCTTGGAGTTTATAAACTCTCGAATACTTTTTTTCGGATTCCTTCCATACGTTCTTTTTTTGGTCTGTTGCACTCCAGCTACAATAAAATTGATCTGGCAGTCATAGGATTTCAGAGATCAAAATCACTCGAACTCATTTTTGCGAATCTCAGTACATTTGCAATCAAAGTCAAGAAATATTTTGGGTTCAATTTTTTTTCCTTTGTTGTGAAAGTATGCTTCATTACCGTTTCTGTTAAGCTTTTTCTCGCTCTTGTTTTGTTCTGCATCTTTTTCATTTTCAGCAACAATATGTTGAGGTACGGTCAGATCATTCTCAACAGAGGTAGAGCTTTCATCTTCGTTTTCTTCTGCAGGAGCTGGTTGACTAGTACTAGGGCAGGAAACTGCAGATCTATTCAAACTGTTTCCATTTATGGAAGGCTCTGCAATAACCAAACAAAATTTTTCAATGTTTTCATTATTTGAAATATCAGGTTCAATTAAGCTGAGAATTAAACATTCTGGCATATTTCCATCGCGTAAATTTTCGTTGTTGTTGATACTCTCGGGATGTTGTACGATATTTGTCACAAATCTTTCTTGTTCCCCTCACATTCTGAAACAAAAGTTAAAAGTTCATGTTAATTTGAAGGAAGTTTACTGCTTCAAATTTGTGCTCAAAACTGCATCCAATATTAAACTTTATCATAAAGATTCGGAGCAAAGGTATCGAACTTAAGCAGGAAGTTAAAAATCGATAAAGAAGAGTAACGGATATACTGAAAAATACTTAAAAGTTGAATTCTGTTTTCGATAACTCTGGTAAAGTATCAATACATCACAGGAACCAGGTTTGCAAGAAAATATAAGTATAATAGTTCAAAATATACTTACCTTTTCGGTTTCTTTGCTCCTCAGCTTCCCTCAAGTTTTTGAACATTCGCTGGGTCCTATTTTGACACATCTTGAAAAAAAACTTCAAAAACACACTAAGGAAACCACTAAATACACGTTAATATTTCGCAGTTATGTGGAAATTCTTATTTTGCAAGAACCAACCAACCCACTTGGGCGATGCGGGAAAACGACATATTGCAATTTATATTTCAACCAATTGGGCTGAGAATATTCTGCACTAGTGTAAACAGAACAGGAGTGAATGAATGGCTTGGTATATATTATCCTCGACTCATATTGCGTCATCACATTGGTTGGTACGTTTCTGCAATCGGAAGAATAGGTTACAGAAGGTTTGTTTTCGTTACCCACTAAGTTTTGGTAAGATTGTGGGTTGGTATGTTTATGCATAACTACGTCCAATTGTTACAAATAGTAACTCCTCCTTTCTTATAAATAAATAAAAAAAAATTTATTCTAGGCTGGATTTTCCAAAATATTCTCATACCTTAACAAAAAGACAAATGATGTTTTGTTTTATTCAAGAGCATATAATCATTTCGAAGAACGAATCGAGTGATCAAGTGTCGAAGATGACAGATAAAAAAGCTGTAATCGCAGTCACCTTGAATAGAGAACATCTGAATCACGTCTGCGACACTGGAGAACCTCTGCTTTTGGAAAAACAAGGACGGCTGCTTTTTGCAACTGAAATTCTTGGCTGCTCGATGTGCAATTACTTGATAGTGATGATATATAGTATAGTTTTACATTCTTTAATCTTCCAATATGGAATAACTCATAATTTTCTTCTATTCTATCGAGAATTTTTCATTATAAGAATTTATGATTCAGTAAATTTCTTTGTGCCTATTCGTTTGTCATATAATGATTTGTTATAGAACCATGATGAAATGAAATTATTGTTGTTGTAGCAGGTGATGGAATTCGAAAGAAATCAATGTGGGGCTATGAAATCTGTCTGAACAATGAAATCTTGCAGGATATAAACAGGGTGTCCGCGCAAAAATTTTGCAGTCTAGGTAACGGGTCTATCAATCAACTCCAAATTTCGAGATAATAGTGAGTGGATACTGATCTGCGCTTGCTACTTTTCGATTTATTTACTGAATTGTAGTATCATCTTTACAGCCCTGAGGAATTGACTCAGATTTGAGTGAAGTTATCACTTTTTTTTCAATTTAAAGAGAGATGCTATTTTATATAAAAGATGCTCATAACTCTCTTGTCAACTCAATGTCACTAAATTGTCAAGAAAACATTCCTGGTGTTCCAAAATTGGAACAATTTCTTTCACAAATACAAGTAAATGGTGATTTCCACTAAAATATATTATTAAATGCTCGACGCGTTTCGATACACAGTATCTTTATCAAGAGCGAATGAATACTACAAATATATCTTACTAACAAATGTTTAGGAAATAAATTTCATAAGGGTGAGTTATTTATGTCTACCTGATCATTAAGAATTTCCGGTGAATACCTAAATCTGTTAATTTCAAGTACTTCCAGAAGGTTAAGTTTTGTACCTCTATTCTCCGAATGTAGGATTTTAAATAATGAATTGAAAGAGTGACCATTTTCCTAAGATGACTTGAATGATTTCAATCAGTTTTTCCATTGATGAATTTCCGTTTATGTATTATGATTTATTTTCTTTATTAATTAGAGATTTATAATTTCTCATAAATGAACCTAAATTTGTTGATGTTTAGAATGCTATATTTAAATTTGAATATTTAAGAAGGATTTCACATTATTGCTAATATTGCCTATATATGCTAAACTATTGAATTTCTTGTCTTGGTATTCACCGATTGGATATTAGGTTGTAAAGCTAATTTTTGTTTTTCTTATGTAATATTCTACTAACTAAATTTGCATCGTAACCATTATTTATTTCGATGTGTTTAATCAAATTCAATTCTTTGATATAATTATCATTAGACATTGGTGTGTTCAGGAGTCTATGTATATAGCTGTTAAATTCTGCATTATTATGTTAGTTAAGATGCGTTGATGTATAATGAATTATGATATCTGTATGAGAAGGCTTATGATGAATTGAAAATTGGTGTTTATTATCTGATCTTGTTATAGTTAAGTTTAGGAAATTGATCGAATTGTTCTATTCTATTTCAGAAGTGAATTTTATTTTTGGGTGCAGGTTGTTGATCAAATTTTCGAATACAGTGAACTGTCTGTCCAACTAATAAATTCAATAAGGAAGTGAAGACAGTCATTAAGAATTCAAAATTCATCATTACAAAGAGCGAAAAATTTTTGAAATTATCTCACCGAATCCTTTACCTTTTCAACTTTATTCTTTAGTTAAATTGTTGTTGACGGTAGTTGATGATTTTGAGGAACCAGAGCCATCAAGGGGAAATATGTCTGAAAATTCTAACAATAAAACCAAGATAATACCGAACATAATTCTATCACAAACATCGAATTGAAGAGTCACAAAAAATGAAGAATTGTGTGTAATAGCTCTCCAATCTCAAAAAAGAAATGAAGGCTAGAACAATCAAGAATTTTTACAAGTTCTCCAGAGAAAGAGAGAGTTGAGGTTAGATTTGAAAGAAAAAACAATTGAGAAATAGAAGGAAAAATTCAATAAAACGTAACATATCATTCGAAGAAAACCCAAAAGAAAAAATTAGAAAGCTACAAGAAGCAACAAAAAGTTCAAATCTGATTATGATCATCTTCATCAGATTGTGAAATCTTACCGAATCCTTTACCACTTCAACTTTATTCTTTAGTTAAATTGCACAAAAATGGTTATCTTATAAGACAGTGGTATCACTCACACATGCCCCAGCATTAAAAATTTCCAAAATTTTCATACATATTCTGGAATTTGTAATTTCAAACCGTCTTTTTCTATTCGTAATTCAAATGATTTGATAAGAGAAATAGAAAACATTGTCAATCCAAGTAATGCAAAGTTAGTCTTGTTTGATGTCAAGAATTAGTTTCCAAGTAATTAACCGAAAGATCTATATAATATAATTAATAATTTGTTAACAGAAAATATGACGAATCCACGAATTAAGTACTACATTATGGGTTTATCAGATGTTTGCATATCTCGAAATTATTTCATATTCAACGATTGTTTTTATAAAAGTGATGAGGGACTTATAATGGGAAACCCCTTAATCCCTCTTTTAGCAAAAATCTTTATGGATAACATAGAAAAAACTATTCATAAACACCCGCTTAATAAACATTTCCTATATTGGTATCGATATGTCGATGACATTATTGTGTGTTCCACAGGAACAAACAGACAGTTCACTGTATTCGAAAATTCTATCAACAACCTGCCCCCAAAAATAAAATTCACTTCTGAAATAGAATAGAACAATTCGATCAATTTCCTAGACCTAATAATAACAAGATCAAATAATAAACACCTGTTTTCAATTTATCATAAGCCTTCTCTTACAGGTATCACAATTCATTATACATCGGCACATCCTTACCAACATAAAGTTGCAGCATTTAACAGCTATATACATAGACTCTTGAACACAGATAATAATAATATGTGTTTATTTGCAAGTTTCAACAAAAATCTTTACAAATATTCCTGACAGATGCCATTGCATTCCTCAGGATACTTAATTCTATAAATAAACAAATGGTTGAGGTAATACCTCAGAAAAGGTATTACCTGTAGTTGGTGTACATTTCACTAATTACAAGATAGCCTTTAGTATGATGTAAACAGAAATTGCTGTCAGCACTGTATATAACATTCGAGAATGAATTGATTTAATGAAAGGGCCCATATCGGGTTACAATCGAAAAGTTCAAGTTATCTGTCGAAACTAGGTTGGAAGGTCACTATAGGGTCTCAATATCACCATCGGGTTCCAATATCACAATCGGGTTTCAATATCACAATCGGGTTTCAATGTCACAATCGGGTTTCAAAGTCAAAATCGAGTTTGTTTGTCAAAATCTGGTATAAATGTCACAGTTTGGTATATTACAGTAGTTCATGTAGCCCAAGGTTAATTTCATATAGCCGATGCATTTATAATGTTATGAAAAACACTACGGTCATTATTCAATATCCAAGACTTCAGCACATATTTAAAAGTTTTTGGGTTATTAATGGTTTTAATATGGACAGGAATGATTCTGTACATTCTAGGTCCCAAGTAATCTAAATTTCTTGTTCCGATAGTCTTATCTGCTCGCAGAGTGACATAGTTCATATTTTTATTCCTCGTGCCATAATGATGATCAACAGAACACATAGTGTCTCTATTTCTGTTCAAATCGCAAATTATCCTGAAACTATACAGTTGTATTACATCTAGTATACCAGATTCCCCAAACAATGCATCACTTGGGTAAGTTCTACACTTATGCATCATTAGTTTCAAGAACCATTTTTGTATAACATCAATTTTTTTCAGATGACAGTCGTATGCGCCACCCCATGCTAGAATACCATATATTAATTGAGACTGGAAAAGAGAGTAATAGAGTATTTTCAGCTGTGGCATGTCAAGAAAGTCCTTTAGATATTTAAATGTACTCAATAAAGGTCTATAAATTGAGTTTGAAGGTCCCACCTCAAATGCTGATCCAAAACAATGCCAAGATATTTGATTGATTTTCCCTCGCTAACTTGTGTTTCAGAATCAATGAAAAGAGGCCCCAACTCAGGTAAACCGCTGCTGTAAGATGTAAAAGGCAGATATTTTGTTTTTCAGAATTCAGGGTTAACTTGTTATACTGAAACCATTTTTTTATTATTTTTAAGTCGTTCTCTGCTTTATCCTTTACATCTAGCCAGTTACTAGCCTGATATAGTATAGCAGTGTCGTCTGCGTAGCTTACAATTTCGCCCTCCATTTTCAACATCAATAGCGAGTTGATGTAGATGGTGAAAAGAATGGGTCCAAGAACAGTTCGCTGTGGCACCCCATAAGTAATATGTCGAATTTCACTCGCCTGCCCATCAATATCGACGACTTGTTCACGATTCGACAAATAGCTTTTCAACAAATCATAAGAGGAGCCCCGAAATCCGTAATTATTCAGCTTCTCCAGTAATCTTTTATGGCATACGGTGTCGAATGCCTTCCACAGATCGATAAACACACATAATGATTGCAACTTTTTATCCATATATTTATACACATCCTCTGTAGATTTTCCTGGTCGAAAGCCAAATTGATTAGGAGAAACAATATGAAACCTTTCGAGATACGAATTTATTCGATATGCCATGATATCTAATTATAATTATTTCAAAGAATTGAATTTGATAAAACAGATCGCAATGAATAATGGTTATGATACAAATTTAGTTAGCAGCATATTACATGAGAAAAACAAAAATTAGCTTTACAGCATATATATCGAATCGGTAAACACGAAGACAAGAAATTCAATAGTTTAACATATATAGGCAATATTAGCAATAATGTGAAATCCTTTCTTAAAAATTCAAATTTAAATATAGCGTCCAAAACATCAATAATTAATAAAGAAAAATAAAGGTGTTTATAGATTGGATTGTGCAGATTGCAATTGTTTTTATATAGGTAGAACAGGAAGAAATTTAAATGTTAGAATCTTCGAACATAAACGCAGTTTCAGCAATCGAAAAACCGATTCGAATTATTCAAACCATCTAAGGGAAAATGGTCACTCTTTCAATTCAGATTTTAAAATCCTACATTCGGAGAATAGCGGTTTAAAACTCAACCTTCTGGAAGTACTTGAAATTAACAGATTTAGGTATTCAACGGAAATTCTTAATAATCAGGTAGACATAAATAACTCAACCTTATTAAATTTATTTCCTAATTATTAGTTCAAGTACGGATAGTTCTGAGTGGATTGCCTCTTTATTATATATACAAATTTGTTAGTAAGATATATAGGTAGTATTCATTCGCTCTTGATAAAGATACTGTGTATCGAAACGCGTCGGGCATTTAATAATATATTTCAGTAGAAACCATCTTTTACTCGTATTTGTGAAAATGGATTTCTATCACGTAAAAGCCTCGTCAATTGAACAATTTTTTTTCTTTATACCCATACCGCCGAAATTTTCATGAATGGTTTTTTCCTCCCTAAACGTGATGTATTCTCGAATAATTCAAGGAGTTCGTGAATTTTTCGAAACTCGGTCACGAGAATACAACAAATTCACCAAAACCAAAAACCGGTTAAGATTTATTGGAAGGACTTAACACGAAAGAAATGTGTTCGCATTTTACTCATTATTTCGTCACACCTAATGTGTAACTTGAGAGTTGGTAGACTAGTCGTAATGTTTGAGAACTGCTTGCTCACTCTAAATCATATTTATGAAACATAAAATATGCCAGAAACACTCACAGTTATAAACTATTTCTTGACTATCGCCCTTTTCATAGAAGCTACGCAAGAAGGATGCGAAAGTCACGATCGCTGGTAAAATCCACAGCTACCTCAACAATACTCGCCTAAATCATAGCGGCGGTCATAGAAGATTCAGAAATATATGTTATTTCCGTGGACGCAAAGCGTGCATGCGATTCGCGGCAAGAAGCCATTTGATTTGTGATCACTTATTTCTTATAAGGTTGTTTAAAAGTAGGAGATCAGGGAGCATCCCAGGATCATATCGCAGATTACGGAAATGATTTGCACTAATAGTTCATGCAAATGATGAATCTCTATGGAGGAATTTCGTTTAGTTGTTCAATTTTGACATAACGAAAAAACTAGGCTTCCACTTTCAATAAATCCAATGTTGAAAAATTATGAAAATTATATTTTAGTCAAGCAAAAAGATAACTTCATCGCATATTAAATATGGACGAAAGTGGACTAAGAACTGTTCTTCAGGCCCCTAAAATGGAAAAAAGCTGGTTGATCAAATTTTTCTCCATGAAAGGGAAACCCTAGTAATTTCTGTACAACCTTGATTGAATCTGGCAAGTCGATTCCTCCTCAGTTTATTTTCCACTGGTGAGAATTATAGATACTTTTCTCTTAGGAAATGTTACAAGCATTATCGCTTTTGGGTCAAAACATGGATCGATTAACTCTGATATTTTTGTCAATCTTCTTAAGCATATCCAGATCTTCAGCATAGAAAAGTTAATTTTGCTTATTTCAGATCGATACCAGCTTAACTGCTTAGTTACTTAAAAGGGAATGGTAATATTCTGCTAGCTTTCCTACCTCATTGTACGCACCTATGTCATAATTATACATTGGTATCTTTTGCCCGTTTAAGAATAGACTCAAATCCCCATCCAATGATTTTATGGTTAAGAATCCTGGAGAACCAATCAGAATTAAAAATAGTATTGCACACCTATCAGCAGTGCCTCAAATTCACTCCTTCAAATAATATAAACTCGTTCGGGAAGTTAGAAATATGGCCATTCGAAAGATTGGCCTTTGATGCTGATGATTTTGTGCTTCCTATATTACTGACAGACGAGAACTATCCCTGAAAGAGTCTTCCAATGATAACAAACAAAACGTCATATCACACATAGTTGATGATTTTGAAGAACCAGAGCCATCAAGGAGAAATATGCCTGAAAATTCTAACAAGATAATGCCGAACAAATTCTATCACAATCATTGAATTGAAGAGTCATGAAAAATTAGAATTAGGTGTAATAGCTCTCCACTCTCGACAACTTATAATAAATAGTTCAAAAAAGAAATGAAGGCTAGAACAATCAAGAATTTTTACAAGTTCTCCAGAGAAAGAGAGAGTTGAGGAGTTGGAAAGAAAAAACAATTGAGAAATAGAAGGAAAAATCCAGTGAAACGTAACATATAATTCGGAGAAAACCCAAACAAAAATTATTAAGCTACAAGAAGCAACAAAAAGTTCAAATCTGAATATGATCATCTTCATCGGATTGTGATGTAGTATTTGATGATTCTGATCAAGATGAAATAGGAAGTATTGAATCTTGCTCCGTTGGAACGATTAGACGATGAAATCGTTAATAAGGAAAATTGAACCAAATATTTTGAGTATATTGAAGCTCATACTGCACCATTTCATATTATCGAATATTATCTAGTAAGTATATGTTTTCGATACTAAAATAGCCGTTTAGAGAAAGCTCTGTATGTACCTCACTCCATAATTGAAACAATTAATGTGTTTTTAGAAATTTTACTTAATAATTGCGATTCGTAACGCGTTTCACTACACCGTAGCTTCTTCAGACGAATGAATGTACAGAAATTATACGGTCTAGTGAAACGCGTTACGAATCACAATTATAAAGTGAAATTCCTAAAACACATTACTTGTTTTTATTATTTATGATGAAATTCTATCAAGTAGAAGCCTCCCAAATTCAAATGTACCTCACTTCCCCTAATTGGAGATTCAAAAGTCAATTTGAGAATTACCGTATTGGCAATCCTAGATTGGCTTCGGAATCTAACAAGCGTAGTAGCAACATTATTTGGTGGTTGGAACATTAGGGTTACGGTGATTTTCACATATATCAATAAAACGCCAAGAAAATGGGCGTAGATAAGTTTAAATATTGGTTGAAAGAAATAACAGATAATTGGAATGCAATTTTCCACAATTGCATCGAATGTATCTCCAGGACGTTAAAAACGCACACATTTCGGTCTCGGAAAGAGTGCATCAAATGCATCCTAAGGACGTTAAAAATGCATATTATTCGGTCCCGGAAAGAACAAGTTGTGCTCCCCTTATTCAGAGCTCTCGGGGCTAGATTGAATTTTCATTATTGTTACATATATCCAGCTTCGCTCGACGTCTCAAACAACAAATATGTTAGATAAAGGGACATATAGGGTGCTTCAACGAAAACTAAACAGATGCTATATCTACCAAGATATTCATTTTTGATCAAAACGCAAGAACAGGTCAATTTTTGTTTCAAGGGGGACATCTTTTGGGGTACAAAACTTGCCTGAAATATCGACTGCCTAAGCGGGGCCTGCAATCCTTGAACATTTTGAATAGGGAAGATGGATCAAGTGATAACTCAAAAGAAATGTGGTATCTTTGTCTACATCGCCTTGAACGAATTTCCATTTTTAATTGAAAACTGTAAAAGATACAGGGTGAGTACCTGAAAGATTGGGAAGACTATTTCCCGGAGACTTTTCAAGTTTCAGTGAAGTAAAATGGCAGTCATCTTCAAGTACCATCCTCATCTCGAATTTCAACCCGTAGAGCAGGGGGACCACCCTTGAAAATTTGGAAGAGAGTAGATGGGTCGAGTGATAACTCGAAAGAAAGGTATTATCTCTGTCTGCATCCCCGTGAACGAATTTTCTTTTTTGATTGAAAACTGTAGAAGATACAGAGTGAGCTACTGAAAAATAGAGGAGACTTTCTATCGCCCTGAGCTATTCAAGTATTAGTGCAAAAAAATGGAACTGATTCATTCCGGATCAAAGGCTGTCATCTTTGATCTAAATGAATCTATTCCAGTTTTTCGCACTAATACTTCAATAGTCTTGGGGCGATAGTCTTCTCTATTTTTCAGTGGCTCACTATGTATATTTTACAGTTTTCAATCAAAATGAAAATTCACTCACGGGAATGCAGACAAAGATAATTCCTTTCTCTCAAGTTATCACTGGTCCCTTCTACTCTCTTCCAAATTTTCAAGAGTTGCCACCCCTGCTCCAGGAGTTGAAATTCGAGATGAGGATGTTACTTGATGATGACTGCCATTGATCTGCATGGATCTGTTCCATTTCACCTCACTGAAACTTGAATAGTCTCAGGGAAATAGTCTTCCCTATCTTCAAGTTGCTTATCCTGTATCTTACACAGTTTTCAATTAAAAATGGAAATTCGTTCAAGGCAATGTAGACAAAGATACCACCTTCCTTTCGAGTCATCACTCGACCCATCTTTCCTATTCAAAATGTTCAAGGACCCCCGCTTATGGGGTTGATATTTCAGGCAAGTATTGTACCCCAAAAGATGTCTTCCTTGAAACAAAAATTGACCTGTTTTTGCGTTTTAATCAGAAATTAATATCTTGGTAGATATAACTTCAGTTTAGTTTTCCTTGAAATACCCTGTATAATATCTATCAAATGGCGACAATGCAATTCCTTCATACTTTAATACAATTCAATGTGGAGTCTTGAAAAAACGGATGACAAGTAACTACCATGAGTAACTACATGGAGAAGTCGAGAAATGCATGTACTGAGAGAAATTGATCAATTTAAAACTCATTTCTACCATTTTTAACATTCAAAACAGAAATTTATTCAGAAAATCCCTTCCTTATCAGATTCAATAGCCAAGAAGAATTCAATAATAAAGATCCCAAATCTAAAGTGAGTAAAAGAGCTGAAAGTACAAGAACAATGCGTTCATGTCTTTTCGTATCAAAATTAGTATAAAAATAACTTATTTGATGACTACCACATTGTTCAAGAGTTGAGTTGACGACCGTTTGGAACTTCAGAAAATAACTGATGTGAACTGAAGGAAGCAAGAACGAATTTGTCAGTTAATCAGGTTGTTTTCAGCTGAATTTTGAGATTCCAATGAAATTGTCTTCATCTATTACCATGAGGGGGATGGAGGCACCAGTAATGAATATTACACTGAGTCATTCCACACCATATGGTGGAGAAGAGGGACTGTGTATGATCTTGCTTCTTACGTTAAGTTTTCTTCATTTCATTAAGATCTGTTGTGGATATTTATCATAAAAGCCATGCCTTTCTGCTGCTTTACCCTTTTATATTTCAGATTGTTGCCGGAGATCTGGTTCGAATGAAAAATGAAGCGGGTACACAATTATTGTGATCATACTATCTGTTCACAACTCACACACAGATTAGGTATGGTGCACACCTTCCCTTCATTTTTCTACGTTTACACTCTAGAAGCGATCGTAGGAGGCTTGGTGAATGTCCATCCATTCTACATTATATGCCATCGACATCAAAATTGGACAATATGGCAAGTTTCATGTAGTTTTTACCTCTTTTCCATTTTTTTGAGAAATCACTTTCTCTGAAGCAATTAGGCTGGAGCTTATATCTTGACATGCATTTTGCTTTGTTGCATTTCAAATGAAGGTTCCGTGTCTTTTTGTTCAGAACTGTTTGTAATGTCAAATAACATAATCCAGCTGTTGCAATTTTGCTTTTGTATTTAAAAGCTTAATATTTTGACGACCTGGGGTATTATTGTAATATTGTGAAGTAATTCATTAAAGGTTCGCTGATTTTCATGGAGTGAGATGATAGAGTTTCCAAGAACCATCTGTTATGACCCTAGGCAATAGTGTAACTCTAACCTTGCTGAAGTTTCTGCTGTAGCATTTTTCGTTTCATGAGTTCAGTGTACGGTCAAGGAGATATTTGACCGGTCTCAATGCAGCTTATTTTAAAAGCAAGTCATCTAGTACCTCTACACGTGCTTGCGTCTAATTTTTTGTGCATCGGGACTATTTTGCCCATTTTCAACTCCTCTGGCATACCCTCCTTTTTCCAAATTGTTTGCACTAGTTGGCAAAAGTCTTTTTTTAATGCTTCTCCCCTATATTGAAAAAGTTCCATATTTATTTAGTCACTTCCAGGTGCTTTCCAGTTTCGACTTTTGTTTATGCACATTTATATTTCTTCTAATTCTGGTTCTTCAAGTGTCGCCTCTCCTTCGTTCAGTACTACAGGTTATGTCTCAGCTTTCGTAAGAAGTTCTTCCATATCTTTTTATGAACATCCTACTTTACTAAAGTGTCCCCGTTTTTGTTTTTTATTCCATTTGTTTTTCGTTTGTAGACTCTGTTGTTTTGTTTTATTTTCTCATAGAATTTCCTCGTTCTGATTCCTTTATATCCTTCATATCCAAATCTATCCATTCTCTTTAATTTTTTTCATTATTTTGGTGTATTCTTTTTTATAATTAAATATTCTTCTCCGTCTTGTTGGTGTTTGTTTCAATCCATTCAAGCCTCGCGCTTACTTTTTTCCAGCATCTTCTTGTTCTCTTCATTTTATCTCTTGTCTTTTGTCTCTTTATTTCTGAAAACCTACATGTTTCATGCTCTATTTGATTTTTCCACATTACTTCTATATCTCCATTATACTCTTCAATCTTCCTAAATTCGTTCTGCGTAATCGTCTCTCACATTTTGTCTTCTAAATCTTTCTATACACCATTTAGGTTTCTTATGTTTCCTTTTTTCTGTTTTCTTTCCTATTCTAGTTGCTTATGAGAAGTAGTCTGAGTCAGCGCATGCTTCTCTAAAAGTTCTTATATCTATTATTGAGGTTTGTTTTCTCTTGTTTATAAGTATATGGTCTATTTGTGTATTGTATCTATTATTAGATTATACCCACGTTGTTTTGTATTCTTTCTTGTGCTCGAACATGATGCTGATCACTATCATAGCCTTTCTTGCCACCAATTCACATAGCCTTTGCCCATTGTCATTTGTTCCTTCGTGTGAGGTATGTCTACGCGCTATTCCCATTAGGTAATCTTCCTTTCCAATTTGAGCATTAAAAGCTCCCATTATGAAAACGTCTTATTTTGGGATCTTTTTCATTACCCTTCAATTTTTCATGAAAATGTTGTTTATTCCTTCCTTTCCAATTTGAGCATCAAAAGCTCCCATTATGAAAACGTCTTATTTTGGGATCTTTTTCATTACCCTTCAATTTTTTCATGAAAATGTTGTTTATTCCTTCCTTTCCAATTTGAGCATCAAAAGCTCCCATTATGAAAACGTCTTATTTTGGGATCTTTTTCATTACCCTTCAATTTTTTCATGAAAATGTTGTTTATTCCCTTTGCCACAAGCAGCTTCGGTTGGTTCGTCTACGTTCAACAAGGATATATTGAAGGACTTTGCCTCTAATCGTAATTATGCTATTCGTTTGCTGATTGATACAAAGTCCATGATTTTTTTTCGCATCTTACCTATTACTATAAAAGCAACGTCATGTTGTCCTGTTTGTTATCTCCGGAGTACTTCAATATCAAGTTCCTCTTATTTATTGTTCCTTGTCCTTACCCTCGGATCTCCTAAATTGCCGACACATCTAATTTATATCGTTTTAGCTCCTTACCTATTTCATTCAGTTTTCCGGGTTCTAGCATTGTTCCTTTAATGTTTTTCTCTCTTGAATTTTTTACACTTTTCTTTGTTATTTCCGTGGTTTTATCCCATTGTCCTCAGTCGTCGGCATGTTCATCTCCAATTCATCCGTTATGGCTTTAATTTGTTTTTGGGCTTTTCATCTTTACATAATTTTGTACACTTCACGTCTTTTTCGTAGCCTCTCTTTTGGTTGGGTGATCTCATGCTCAAGCTTTCTGCTCCTTGCTTCCTTTTACTTTCGTTTTCTTGGTCATTCTTCCCATTGAATCCTATTTCCAATTGATTAATCGGGCATACTTCACCATTAGTAATTAGTTGGTCATATTTTAATAGTGCTCGTTGACCTCCATCTCTCGCTTCCATCATAAAGAGGTGTTTTTGCTTCTGCAGTATACCTTTTGAGTGGTCTTCTTCAATATAAATCTTTCGTTTCTATGAGATTCTTGGCCGCCTTCACGATTTCTGCTTTTTATTCCTACCACTATTAGCACTGGTCTATTAGTTTTTCTGGTTGACCTAATCTGTTTATTTCTCTGTCTATATTTATTTCTATGCGCATTTCAAAAAATACTTTCTTAATTTTTTTCATAAGTTTTTGCGGGCTTTCATTGATACTTTCCTCTTATCCCAATACAATTGACAAACGAGGTAAATCTCGACATTCTGTATCCAAAATTAATCTTTTAATTGATGATAAAATCGAAAGGAACCCGGAAAAAGTCGCATTTGAGTTGGGTAGATTCATTTGCAATGTAGCCTCTGATCAAACCACAAACCTTTATAGTTTACAGTTGGCTGATTACTATTTGAAAAACTATGTTGTAGACATACCTAGTTCGCTTTTCTTCGGGCCAATAGATGAACATAAACTTAGATCTTTATTGAGTGGGTTCCCAGGTAAATTCTCTACTTGCTATGATGAGATACCTATAAATACCATAAAAAGTAACATAGATATTCTAGCCAAGCCATTTATACAACTTATAAATGATTCGCTTGCATCTGGAATCTTTTCTGAGCCTTTAAAATGGCAAGAGTAATACCCTTGAATAAATCAGGTGACCGTACTGAAGTCAAAAATTAGCGGACTATATCACTACTGCTTACACTTTCCAAATTATTAGAGGCTGTTGTTGAAGAACAATTGATAGATTTCCTGGTTCAACATAATGTAATTAATTCATCTCAGTTCGGTTTCCAAAAGAACCTATCTACTTCTGATACTATCTATGCACTCTTAAATAAAATCAACCAGACTCTAGAAGAGAAGAGGATTCCTCTGATAACTTTTTGCGACCTAAAAAGGCGTTCGACTGCGCCAATTTTGATATCTTGCTCGATAAGTTGGACCATCATGAAGTCAGAGGCTGGTTCGAGTCGTATTTGAAGAATCGTAAATTCTGGGTGGAAATCGAAACGTGCATAGTAAATACACTAACCAGAGTCAAGTCCCCAGATTACGATGTGAAGTGTGGCGTACCACAGGGCTCAATTTTGGGCCCCCTTCTCGTGTATATCAACGACATCATAGTAAATTTTCCAGAGGCATTCTTCGTCCTATTTGCAGATGACACTAGTTATATTCTGAAGAAAACCTTCTTCGTAATCTCCCCCAACAATCTGATGACCTTATTTTAAGTATGTCTGACTGGTTCTGCGCAAACAGACTCTCCTTTCATCACCCATTTGTTGGAGACTCCTTTGTCGATGCGTGGTTGATTAATCTCATGGTGATGTCGTCCATGCAATTCCTTCATGCTCTTGTTTTTCATTATCTGATAGGAATGGTAGATTCAGCAGGTCATCTCTGATATCATTCGGTGTGTGAATTGACAACATCTATTAATCCGCGTCCTCCTTCTTTCCGCTTAAAAGTTGTTCGTATCACAGACGATTTTGGACGATGATTTTTGTACTTTGTCAGAATCGTTCTGGTCTGCCTTTGAATATCATCTAGTTCTGTCTCAGTCCATCTGATCATTCCAAATGAGTAAAGCAACAGTGGAATGGAGTAGGTAATGATTGTCTTGACTAGATTCCCCGAGTTCAACATTGATTTCAGCCCAGTCTTCAGACGCTGACTGTATTCTGAACGAATCTTCTCCTTTTATTTTTTATTTGGTTTAGCAATCTGGCTTATTGGTTTCCTAGATATTTGTATATTTCGCCATCCCTCATATATATATATATATATATATATATATATATATATATATATATATATATATATATATATATATATATATATATATATATATATATATATATATATATACAGCTCTACAGGCCCATGGCTTCATCACACATTCTTCTTCCAGTCCTTCACTCCTAGCTCTTCAATATCTTTTCCATCATCTTGATCCATTCTGTGCGTGGTCTTCCCCTGCCTCTTCTTTCCGTTATTGTTATATTGTCAAAACTTGTCTTGTTGTTCTATCGTCTCCTAGTCGGAAAACATAGCCAAGCCATCTCATTCTTTGTGCTCTAGCCAGATTTGTTATTGAGGGTTGTCCATACAATTCTTGAAGCTCGGCGTTCGTTCTCCTTTCCCAACGATTTTTACCTTTTTCCACCATATATTCTTCTGAGTATTCTTCTCTCGAAAACTTCTAATGTATATTTTCCCTCTGATTCAACTTCCACAGTTTGCAACCGTATGTTACCACAGGCCTGATGATCTTATGATAAATTTTCTTCTTTGCGTTTTTCGACAAATTTTTGAACCTGAGCACTCTTTATAATCGTCCTAAGCATTTTGTTCCTTTAGCTATCCTTTCCTGTATTTCTACTTTCTCCTCCCTGTTCTCGTCAATGTTACACCTAAATAGTTGAACTGTTCTACCTTTTCAAAGCAGTATGTCCTATCTTCACTAATTATTTGCAGATTTGAGTGCCTTTAATTTTTTTGTTGTCCTATTATCATATACCTGGTTTTATTTTCATTTATCATTAAGCCCTTTCTTCTTGCAATGGTTTCTAACTTCCTGAATTCATTCACCAAATGTTCTCTTGTTCTGGTCACAATAACTATGTCGTCTGCATACGCTAAAACTTGTGTCTTTTGACTGTATATTGTACCTTTGCTAGCTATACTGCTCTCTTTTATAATTTTATCCATCACGATATTGAAAAGTGTAGTAGAAAGGGGATCTCCCTGTCTCAGGCCTTTATCAACACATAATGGTTCCGACAAATGTCCGCTCATCTTAACTTTATAGGTGGTATCCGTCAATGTCATTCTCACCAGCCTTATAAGTTTGCCTTTTATTTCTAGTTCATCCATTGCTTCATATATATATTTTCTTAGTATTCTATCATAATCCTGTTAATAATCGATGAAAAGCGTATGGAGTATCATGTTTTGATCAATAGTATTATCTATAATTTGATTCAACACAAAACTCTGATCTATGACTGATCTATTTTTTCGGAACCCACACTGATACTGTCCTAGCTTTGGTTCTATTATTTCGTTTAGTCTATTTTTGATAGATATCGCCATAATCTTGTAGATAGTGTCCATTAAGGCAATACCTCTATAGTTCTCGCAATAGGTCGTTCTTGTGCAACGGACATATAAGAGGTTACTTCCACCTACTTGGCATTTTCTCCTTTTCCCAAACTTTAGATATTATAAAATATATATTGTCCTCCATTTCTTGTCCCCCTATCTTCAACATATCCGCCGTGATGCCATTTCCACTTGGCGCTTTGTTGTTTTTAAACAATTTTATGATTGATCTTATGTCTTCCTTATTTGGTGGTTCCTCATACGCTTCATTTAGGAACGCCCCTTCATCTTTCGCATTTTCACTAGTCTCTTCACTTTCCCCGTCTAACAACTCTCTGAAATACTCACTTCATCTCTTCAAACTTTCTTCTATTCCTCCTACCAACTGCCCGTTTTTGTCTTTGCAGAATAATATTTTATTTTGCTGATAGAGCCTCCTCTGATATTTTATATTTTTATAGAATTGTCTCGTCTGTTTTCGCATATAGTTGTTTTCCAGATTTTACATTTCAGTCTCTATATATTCTCTTTTCTTTCTCCTGCATGTACTTTTTGCTTTTCTTCTCTTTTCCCTATACAGCTTCTGGTTCTCTTTTGTGTTGTTCTTCATCATATTCATTCTCGATTCTTCTCTTTCAAGTACTGCTCTCCTGCACTCTTCATCATACCAAGCTCCTTGATCTGCTTTGCTATCATCTTTTAGCAGCATATCTGCTCCTTCTTTCATCATCTGTTCCAACTCTCTCCACTGATCTTCAATGCTTTCCTCTTTATTACTGGAAATTCTTTCGGTAACTTTGGTCTGAAACTCCTTCCTAATATTCTCATCATTTAATTTTTCCACTGTATATTTGATAACTTTATTTCTTTTATTTTCCTGATGTTCTGGTTTCCTTTATTTTATCTTGGCTCTTACTAGTATGTGGTCTGTGTCCATGTCTGCTCCGCGTAAACTCCTAACATTCATTACATACTTGGCGTGTTTACTCTCTATAACCATGTGATCTATTTGGTTATCTGTTCTGTTATCAGGTGATATCCATGTACCTTTATAGATATCCTTATGCTGAATATAGGTTGTGACTACTCGAAGATTCCTCTGTGTTGCTAGTTCAATAAGTTTTTTTCCATTCTCATTACTTTCTTCGTGCTTACTGTACTTTCCTATAGCAGGCCTGTATATTTCTTCTTGTCCCAGTTTCGCATTGAAATCTCCCAGAATAATGTTAACATCATATTTAGGGTCTTGTCGTATTCTTCTTTCATTTCATAGAATTTTTCCTTTATTTCATTCTCTTTTTCTGTGGAACAATGAACATTTATAAGAGTCAACTTCCTGTACTCGTTTCTTACTTTAATTTTGCATAATCTATTCGTTACTGGCAGGAATTCAACAACTTCTTGTTTTAAGCTTCTATTAATCAAAAATGTCGTCCCTAACCTCTTATCTTCGCCACCGCTATCAAAGAATATGTAATTCCCCACTTCTTTGACAAAATTACCTAGTTGTTTGGTTTCTTGTAACGCAAGTATATCGATTTCGTATTTTTTTCATGATTTCTGTGAGTCTTATCAATGTTTCGTCCACATAAGTTGTTCTGACATTCCATGTACCTAGGTAAATTTGATCCTTTTTCTCTATTGTCTGATTTTCTCTCTTTTAGATGCTCCTCATCATTTTCTATCTTCATCTCTCCTTTACTCTTATCCTTTTCCTTAGCCAATTTCATCATGGGGACTTCACAAGTGCTGGCCTCAATCAGTTTTTCGGAAGGACTTGAAGCACAATGTTCCGGTTGCTTCCTTCTCTATCCAATTTTCACGTTTTTCCCATCTTTACTTTCTGCACTTGCAATTCCTCTGATGTGGTCCTGTATCTCTCGATCTTTCTTTGATAAATCATCGTTTATATAAATCTTTTCCCCAACTAGTCGGCCAAGTTTGTTCTTATTCATCATGACATTTTTCTTCGCCATCCTTCATGCACTGTATAATATCACCGTTTGGAAGGTGTGTTTCACCATCTATGACTTTCCCTCTTTGAATGTTCAGACTCTTACATTTTTCAATCCCGAATTCCATATGAACATCTGCCGAGAACTTACTGACAGTTTTCAACAGATCATCCAATTGCTTCTTGTTCGAAGCAAATAATTTGATGTCATCCATATAGAGCATTATTATTATTATTGTTTTTTCTTCCTCATCTCTTTTCTAATATTTCTATTCATTTATCTCGCTCCGAGATGTTATTTTTAATTTCACGGATTTCATTTTTGATATCTTCATTTTCATCTGAGAGCCTGCTTATTTCGTTTTGCAACCCATCCAGCTTTTCATCGCTGATTCTGGTTGGTGAAATTATTCTTGCTCCGTTAATAGTTGCGGGGTACATGTCAAATTCATCGAGGACGCATCACATTTGTCAACATGTTGAAACGTCAGGTTGCCTACATATGTATGCTCATACAATATGCATAATCCACATAATCCAACCCTGGTCTAAGTACGGATTGCGGAAGCCCTTACTGGGCGTGGCACTGGGAAGATACAGTGTTCGCCGAGATGCAACGCGAGGGTCAGGTCACCGCGGTCTTCGTGTTCGAGTGCCTCGGGATTATTGGAAAAAAGGAAACACCTGTTTATTATTAGATATAATACCGATAATACAGATGAGGAATGCTGTAAGCGTATTTTATATTTTGCCCCGCCAACTGAGGGTATTCATCATGCTCCGAGCGGAACACTCAGTGTGACTGTGTGCTATGTTCTCTATTACCTAACAGGGAAATGGGATGTGGTTACTTGATTGAAATTGTTTGTAGGCATGTGAACTGTAGGGAATTAAATCACGTATTTTGTCTTGTCGAATATGCAGTTTTTTTGTTAAACACTCTGCAAATGAAGCCTGCAGGCTGCATGCAGCGTCGTTTTTATCAAACCATAAATTGCTTGTTGTTAAACTATCATTTAGGAAAACGTGTTAATGTCATCATACCAATATTAAAGAGGCGTAAGTGAACAACTGGCAGTGATTGAGGAAGTCATTCTTCTTCTCAGGCATGTGATTTTCATTAAAATGGAAGAGTATCTAAAGTATTCTTCGAGTGACCAATAGAATAACAACTTGCAGCTCAGTTTTCAGAGACTTCTATAAAAATACACCTTTATTGCAATGATACTCTCGATATAAAATAAGCACAGATTTCTCGTTCGGAATCGATTTCTCTGCCCTGGAACTTAATGATTTTGGTGAAAAATTACACTTTCTTCTTCATATTGTTCTTTTTTTCACAATACCTTCAATGTTATACAGGGTGATTCAGGAGAGGGAGATATTTTCGGAAGTGGTAGGCAACATTCGTGGTGTGTTTAATGATACATCTTTTTGACTTACGCGACTCCATTTCGCATATACAGGCTGTTTATTGTGAAAGGGCTAAATTTTCCAGACATCATAACTCTGACATCGCTGGTCCGATTTGAATGAAAATTTCAGGATTGTGAGCCACCTAGTAGACCATTTATTCGCAGAGAAAATTTGTTTTCTCGTACAGGGTGGCACTGTAGAAATTCAATTTTATCAATAGATGATGAAACAACACCTTGTATATCACTCAAGCGAAATTCTGAATATATCATCAGAACAGGAAAAGGTAGCTCTTTCAGTATGCCACTAGAACAATTTCATCACACCTTAGGTATTTCATTAAAAAAATATTCGTTTTGGAATAATATTAGTGGCCAGCCAAACCTCAGAGACAATTCTGAATACTAGGCGATTAACGTCCGAGTTGATGTAAAAAAAATTAATACAATTATAGTTGATGAAATATGTTAGATTTCTGTTGAAAACTTCAATAAAATCTACAGGGTGTTACACTCAATTCAGAAAATGTTTTCGATGCTATTATGGCGACTTGTGAAATGACAATTTGGATACTTTAATCTGTTGCATGAAATTCGGTTCTTGCTCATAAATCGATATCATTAAATATTTGACGAATAAAGTTGGCAAAATGTAGAAATAAGTTGACTACGGTGCGGACGAACGTGCAGAGTACTACTTGACATGCCAGTTATTCCGTGAAAACCTCCCTCGAAAAATAGGTTACTCCTTTCTTTTCACATTGAATTCAATGGCAGCGAGCTTTCATGGATGATGATTACTATCAAATTGACAGATCACTTGAGCAATTATTTGTCTTTCCATAATGTAGTAACCATACACCTGTAATAACTCTCTTATCCTGGAACATAGAAAATGCTTCCAAATTCAGTGGTCACATATTAAATACGAGATGTCAGTTATTTATTCGTTATGGAAAGACGAATAATTTCTTAACATAAAAATAAAGATCTAAATATTTCTCTGTATCTTTATGTTAAGAAATTATTTGTCTTTCCATAATGTAGTAACCATAAACCTGTAATAATTCTTTATCCTGGAACATAGAAAATGCTTCCAAATTCAGTGGTCACATATTAAATACGAGATGTCAGTTATTTATTCATTATGGAAAGACGAATAATTTCTTAACATAAAAATAAAGATCTAAATATTTCTCTGTATTTTTATGTTAAGATATTATTTGTCTTTCCATAATGTAGTAACCATAAACCTGTAATAACTCTCTTATCCTGGAACATATAAAATGCTTCCAAATTCAGTGGTCACATAATAAATACGAAATGTCAGTTATTTATTCATTATAGAAAGCCAAATAATTTCTTAACATAAAAATAAAGATCTCAATATTTCTCTGTATTTTTATGTTAAGAAATTATTTGCCTTTCCATAATGTAGTAACCATAAACCTGTAATAATTCTTTATCCTGGAACATAGAAAATGCTTCCAAATTCAATGGTCACATATTAAATACGAGATGTCAGTTATTTATTCATTATGGAAAGACGAATAATTTCTTAACATAAAAATAAAGATCTAAATATTTCTCTGTATTTTTATGTTAAGAAATTGTTTGTCTTTCCATAATGTAGTAACCATAAACCTGTAATAATTCTTTATCCTGGAACATAGAAAATGTTTCCAAATTCAGTGGTCACATATTAAATACGAGATGTCAGTTATTTATTCATTATGGAAAGACGAATAATTTCTTAACATAAAAATAAAGATCTAAATATTTCTCTGTATTTTTATGTTAAGAAATTATTTGTCTTTCCATAATGTAGTAACCATAAACCTGTAATAATTCTTTATCCTGGAACATAGAAAATGCTTCCAAATTCAGTGGTCACATATTAAATACGAGATGTCAGTTATTTATTCATTATGGAAAGACGAATAATTTCTTAACATAAAATAAAGATCTAAATATTTCTCTGTATTTTTATGTTAAGATATTATTTGTCTTTCCATAATGTAGTAACCATAAACCTGTAATAACTCTCTTATCCTGGAACATATGAAATGCTTCCAAATTCAGTGGTCACATAATAAATACGAAATGTCAGTTATTTATTCATTATAGAAAACCAAATAATTTCTTAACATAAAAATAAAGATCTCAATATTTCTCTGTATTTTTATGTTAAGAAATTATTTGTCTTTCCATAATGTAGTAACCATAAACCTGTAATAATTCTTTATCCTGGAACATAGAAAATGCTTCTTAATTCAATGGTCACATATTAAATACGAGATGTCAGTTATTTATTCATTATGGAAAGACGAAAAATTTCTTAACATAAAAATAAAGATCTAAATATTTCTCTGTATTTTTATGTTAAGAAATTGTTTGTCTTTCCATAATGTAGTAACCATAAACCTGTAATAATTCTTTATCCTGGAACATAGAAAATGCTTCCAAATTCAGTGGTCACATATTAAATACGAGATGTCAGTTATTTATTCATTATGGAAAGACGAATAATTTCTTAACATAAAAATAAAGATCTAAATATTTCTCTGTATTTCTATGTTGAGAAATTATTTGTCTTTCCATAATGTAGTAACCATAAACCTGTAATAATTCTTCATCCTGGAACATAGAAAATGCTTCCAAATTCAGTGGTCACATATTAAATACGAGATGTCAGTTATTTATTCATTATGGAAAGACGAATAATTTCTTAACATAAAAATAAAGATCTAAATATTTTTCTGTATTTTTACGTTAAGAAATTATTTGTCTTTCCATAATGTAGTAACCATAAACTTGTAATAACTCTCTTATTCCGGAACATAGAAAATGCTTCCAAATTCAGTGGTCACATATTAAATACGAAATGTCAGTTATTTATTCATTATGGAAAGACAAATAATTTCCTAACATAGAAATGAAGATCTAAATATTTCTCTGTATTTTTATGTTAAGAAATTGTTTGTCTTTCCATAATGTAGTAACCATAAACCTGTAATAATTCTTTATCCTGGAACATAGAAAATGCTTCCAAATTCAGTGGTCACATATTAAATACGAGATGTTAGTTATTTATTCATTATGGAAAGACGAATAATTTCTTAACATAAAAATAAAGATCTAAATATTTCTCTGTATTTCTATGTTAAGAAATTATTTGTCTTTCCATAATGTAGTAACCATAAACCTGTAATAATTCTTTATCCTGGAACATAGAAAATGCTTCCAAATTCAGTGGTCACATATTAAATACGAGATGTCAGTTATTTATTCATTATGGAAAGACGAATAATTTCTTAACATAAAAATAAAGATCTAAATATTTTTCTGTATTTTTACGTTAAGAAATTATTTGTCTTTCCATAATGTAGTAACCATAAACTTGTAATAACTCTCTTATTCCGGAACATAGAAAATGCTTCCAAATTCAGTGGTCACATATTAAATACGAAATGTCAGTTATTTATTCATTATGGAAAGACAAATAATTTCCTAACATAGAAATGAAGATCTAAATATTTCTCTGTATTTTTATGTTAAGAAATTATTTGTCTTTCCATAATGTAGTAACCATAAACCTGTAATAACTCTCTTATCCTGGAACATAGAAAAAGCTTCCAAATTCAGTGGTCACATATTAAATACGAAATGTCAGTTATCTTTTCATTATGGAAAGACAAATAATTTCTTAACATAAGAATAAAGATCTAAATATTTCTCTGTATATTTATGTTAAGAAATTATTTGTCTTTCCGTAATGTAGTAACCATAAACCTGTAATAACTCTCTTATTCCGGAACATAGAAAATGCTTCCAAATTCAATGGTCACATATTAAATACGAAATGTCAGTTATTTATTTGTTATGGAAAGACAAATAATTTCTTAACATAAAAATAAAGAGAAATATTTAGATTGTTGTGATCTGAAGGTAAGGTTTTTATACGAGTTTGTTATAACACGGCTACCAAATCCACCAGCTATTCGAAGAAATGCTGGACCTTTATCTATAACGTACCTCCATTTAGTTTTTACTGACCCTTATTCATGATTATGTCCTAGTAATTAGTCCTTAGTATACACTAAAGAATATACAGGATCTGTGAAGAATACATGTCGAAGACTCAGTTTAGATTTCGGGATGCAGTAGGCACCGGAGAAGCCTAATTTTGTATTCAAGTGCTGTTCCAGAGGTGCAGAGATGTTAACTGCGATGTATATGCTTGCTTTGTGGACTATTATAGTAAGGCTTTCGACCGAGTACAACATCACAAATTTATCGAAATTTTGGGCAATATAGGTATCGACGGAAAAAATCTGGCCATAATATCACAACTATATTGGGGACAGTCAGCGTATATAACCATAGACGAAGAACAGTTAACAGCGATAAGTATTTCTCGAGGCGTAAGACAAGGATGCGTGCGTTCCCCACTATTATTCAACATGTTCTCGGAACACATTTTTAGGAAAGCTTTTGAGGGCGTGAACGCCGGAATAAACGTCAACGGTAAAATACTGAACAACATCCGCTACGCTGGCGATACAGTAATTATGGCAGATAGTGTGAGTGGATTACAACAACGGATGACACGAGTGGTAGAAGTCAGCATGGAGTACGGTCCAGAGTACTTTAAAATTAGCTCAGTGCTTAAGACACGATCCCTAACTTCAACCACTAAAATACGACTTCTCATGTGCTATGTTTTCTCTGTCTTACTTTACGGCGTGGAATCATGGACCCTTACAGAGGCGACTACCAAAATATTTGCAGCCTTCAAAATGTGGCTTATCGTAGAATTCCAGGAATTGCGTGGATAGACCATGTGTCTAACGAAGAAGTCTGCCGAAGAATGGAGAAAGATCCTGGATTTATAACCACGATGAAGACGCCCAAACTTGAATATCTGGGTCATATAATGAGACATGAAGGAAGATATGGGCTTCTGCAAAGAATACTACAACGGAAGATCCGAGGTAAACGCAGGCTTGGCAGACAAAGGATCTCCTGGCTCAAGAATCTCAGGATATGGTTCTCAGTATCAAAAACAGGACTTTTCCGTGCCGTAACAAACAAGATTATAATCGCCAGAATGATCGCCAACATCCAGACCGGATAGGCACCACAACAAAAAGAAGATATTTGAAACATTTATGAATAACGACAGAGCATTTCACTCAAACTTGGAGCTTTATTTTCAAGTGTTACTTGTAACAATTGTGGAAATCTGTTTGATTTTGTGTCGATTTTCTGTTATACCTATAAAATACTATTGAACAGTAAAATAATGAGTAATTAATGATAGGAGTTGGAGGAGATTATCCTTTATCTTTAATATGTGGAACCCTTGGCTTAAATGGATGCTTTCCAAGTGTCTTCAAAACTGTTAGGTTTCGATATGGTCATTTCAGTACCCACATTTTCTCTCATTACGTATTATACGTTTCTCCAAATGAATTTGCATAGTTCAAGTAAACTCCAAACTATTGAGAATATTTCTTAAATCCATGAGCTTACGATGTCATGTCCATAATTTCGAACAATAGAGTTGATTCCTATCAATATGTTATAAAATGCACATTACTCGCATTCGAAAGATTCTAAAATCATCTCGAATGTCTCTCTAAATGATATGGTATCTTCTTTACAACAAATTTCAATTAATCAAGGACATCGTGTTGAAAATTCAACATTATAAATTTTATCATCAATTGAGTAATGACTATCCCATGTTGGGTACACTGCATATTTAAACAACAATAAAGCATTAGGCTGTATTGTTGCAGAACCTTTTTAATTATGGAGATGCACTTAAATTATTGTAATTTAAATCTTAATGAGTTCAACCTAGGTGTCTTATACTATTGTATTCGTACCTCTAATAGAGCAACTGTCATCTGAATGTGAATTATTCAACACCGAACACATTCGAAATAATGATTCAGTAATTATCCTTTCAATCTTCCTTGACTTTGTTTCATCGATCGAACATTGTTTGAAGAATCATTTTATTTACAAGTTTTTTGACATTCAGTCACTCCACTGAATTGCTCATGTTGAAAAAATGAAGATTGAGTGGCCTATTAGACATTTATGGAGAATTAATAATGCTATCGCTTTAAATTTTGGTAGTTGATTCAGCTGGTCCGAAGCTCTATTTTCAGAATATTTTCAAACAAGAAGTGCCTGCTTCATAATTTAATATAACACATTTTGTACATTGATGACTGGTTCGATAACACTTATTATTCCAATTATAAAACACCTAACATATTAGTCTTAGCTTGCTTCGTTCATGAATTATCTCAAATTCTTTTGAAAATTATCGATTTTTTGCTTTTTGGAAAAATTGATATATCTCGAGAACGGCGTGAGCTACCTAAATAGTTAAAGGAGTTTTGCAAACAAGAAACCATGTGGGACATAAGTCATATCCGACTGAATCTCAGTCAGTATAGAGTGTGATCTTTCTTCCGCCTCACATTTCGAAACGAAGAAACATCGAAAACTATGTTTCAGAAAGATATGAACAATATCAAACAGAAACTGTTTGTTATTATTCGTATCTTTCTCGAAGTCCGGTAACGGATTCACCGTCTCGGTCCATAGGGGACGACTCTCGTACGTATGTACGAGACACGTTCTTTCTGAAAACGTTAGGGTACCCCGATATAGCTTGTCAGGATGTTTAGAAGCGATATGCTACACTGGTGAGCTTCTAATAGGCACGAAACTGCAGTCTGCCGCTTCGATTCTCGGCATCCTCCTTAGTTGTACTATTGTGGCTCTTGGGGGCTGCGTGCATGGCGGGTAGATTTGGGAACTAGCTCTTGTCAGGAAAGATTATTCATCGAACTACTGATTTATATGTATATATATATATATATATATATATATATATATATATATATATATATATATATATATATATATATATATATATATATATATATATATATATATACAGAGTGCTTCAGCGAAAACTAAACAGAGGCTATATCTACCAAGATATTAATTTCTGATCAAAACGCAAAAATAGGTCAATTTTTTTTTCAAAGGGGACATCTTTTGAGGTACAAAACTTGCCTGAAATATCAACCCCCTAAGCGGGAGTTGCAATCCTTGAACATTTTGAATGGGGAAGATGGGTCTAGTTAAGACTCGAAAGAAAGGTGATATCTTTGTCTACGTCGCCTTGAACGAATTTCCATTTTTAATTGAAAAACTATGAAAGATACAGGGTGAGCAGCTGAAAGATAGGGAAGACTATTCCCCTGGGACAATTCAAGTTTCATTGAGGTAAAATGGAACAGATTCATGCTGATCAATGGCAGTCATCATCAAGTACCATCCTCATCTCGAATTGCAACCCCTAGAGAAGGGGTAATTTTCGATGCAGTGATACCTTTCAAGTAAAGGATTCCGATTGCCTTCATGTCTGCTCGCTATAATTCTATTCTCATTGAGTTCCCTAGGAATTAGAGGATGCAAAACGGAAAAGTGACTGAAGATGCAATGCATGGTATACCATCTATCTTCGACCAGTATCAAACAGGGACTGATTTTTCACTGAATAAACACCTTTTGAAAGACAGTTACTCGTTTGAAAACATCCAGTTTCAAATGTAATAGATAAAAAAACTTATAAAAAGGCTGAAAATGAAGACGGGAATTTGAGATGTGAATGGTGGAAGATGACAGCCTTTGATCTGAAAAGAATCTGTTCCATTTTTTTGCACTAATACTTGAATAGCTCAGGACGATAGATAGTCTTCTCTATTTTTCAGTAGCTCACTCTATATCTTCTACAGTTTTCAATTAAAAATAAAAATTCGTTCACAGGGATGCAGACAAAGATAATACTCTTCTTTCGAGGTATCACTCGACCCATCTACCCTCTTCCAAATTTTCAAGAGTGGTCACCCCTGCTCTAGGGGTTGAAATTCGAGATGAGGATGGTATTCGATGATGACTGCCATTGATCAGCATGGATGTGTTCCATTTTACTTCACTGAAACTTGAATAGTCTCAGGAACAAGTATTGTACCCCAAAAGATGTCCCCTTGAAAAAAATTGACCTGTTTTTGCGTTTTGATCAGAAATGAATATCTCGGTAGATATAGCCTCTGTTTAGTTTTCGTTGAAGCACCTGTATATATATATATATATATATATATATATATATATATATATATATATATATATATATATATATATATGTTAGGAGGATTAACTAAACCGTATTACCTTGAGCATATGAAATATGAATACTCCCTATCCTCCAACTACAACTTAAAGAGCCGCCGTTGCAATCTACGTGCACGGATGGAATTCACAATTTTTGTTGCAATGACCATAATTTCCTCCGTGTTTGAAACTTTTGAACATAAAACTTGTTGATCTTTAATGCAATGGAATGAAAAAAAATGAAGGAAAATCTTCCTTAGCTCGACACAATACTACGAAACCGTTTTAGTTTTCAGTCATTGCAGGTGCTCCATCGGTTGTAATGCACATTAATTTATATATTGCTAGCTTGTAGTTTTTTGCAAAATTGAAGGAAACGTCATATATATCTTCGCCACGAGACTTCCTCTTCAGAGGAATGATTGTCAAAAATTCTTCCTGGGCAGTGTTTATCATATCGGTGGATTCGTCTAACTGTAAAGAAAAGTATGTACATTTCATGATATCATGTTTTAGTTTATCTGCCATGTCTTCAATACGCCTTGTGACAGTTGGACGAGAACTGAAGTTCTCTAATAGCAGACATAATTTATGTTTTATTTTTGAATTTCCAAATAAAGTCTCACCCGCTTCAATAAATGCTTCCTTCACAACCGATCCATCTTTTAAAGGTTTCTTGTAATTCGTCAATATATGAGATATTTTAAATAATGCGATTGTAGCAGCTTTTGATTGTTTGGCTGGTCTTGTGAATATGGTTGTTTTATTTTCAAAGAAGATATCAAATCACGTACTTTTCGTTTTCTTTATTCACTCTCTGGCGGAAAATTCTTCTCACAGTTTTTATGAACCGTTTTATGATGCCTCTCTAAGTTACCACGCTTAGATATTGCTACTGACTCACGACAAATAAGACAAATGCACTTATCCTTCACCATACCATCCCAATCGTTATTAAAATGATACGTTTTAGATTTCTTCACCGCACTAATTTTGTAATGTTTGATAATGAACTTTGTATCGTCGTAGTGTTGTCTACAAGTTACAATTCAGAATGACTCCAATTCCTGCAAGTGCAACACTTATATCGGTGTGAACGAAAGTCTCGAATGTTCCCGTCAAACGCGCTGCACGAAATTTCTAGGAAAGCTGCAAGAATAAACGCGGCTTTTCTTTGATAAGTACCGCGCGTTCCTTTTATAAAGCCGCCTTTTGCCACTAGCAGATTGTTATTTTATTACGTTATAATTTTTGTAGTTTAGATACATACTTATTAAAAATTTTTTTTCTTCTTGATATCTACACAAAAAGATTAGTCAATCACGATCGACCGTTTGAGCACCCCTGCTATAAAGGTAGATAATATTTATTTCAAATTTTACAGAGAAAAGAAGTCAAAATGATAATCAAAAGTAAATGTTAGATACGTTAGGTTAGATATTCTCCCCATGTATTACTTTATGAAGATAGATTCTATACTTGTCGTTGAGCGAATATCCTTTGGCAGTTCATTGAAAAAAATCATCACTACATTAAATATTTATTCGCGTATTAGTAAATTTTCTCTGTTCGTATTTGAAAACACATAAAATGAAGTGCATGTTCCTGCTTTTATATTGCAGTTCATCTCTGAAATTACTTGGTTATTGGAATGCAAGTTTGTTAGATTGTAAAACATCATGTTGAGCTTTTCTAATACATATGCACATCTTATACACTTCTATGAGGTTCATCCAATAACTGTCACTGGACAACATTTTCGTCCTAAAAGGCAGTTACATAACGTACTCTTGGACATGAATCACATCGTCGGCACGAGTTGCCTTCAGTCAAGTTAAATGAATTAAATGTTGTTCGACATTCATCACGACTCGAGATGATATATAGATTGTTTCGATAGTTATTGCAATAAAATCGTCTTTCTTCTATGAAAGACAATTCGAAATGTAATGTGAAATGAAGTTTACCCGAAATTATTTTTGTATACTGTTTCCAACAAACAAAAGTGCCAACGAGTTGTCTTTGCAAAATTCAGTTCAGAAACCTTCACAGTGCATTTGTGACGTGTGATCTTTATTATAATATTGTTGATTTCATCAATTTTATGATGGTCGCTGCGTATGCTGAGGTGCTTGAAACTGATTTTACTGACCATCTTGAGCAACAAATTTACAGGGAGGTGCCGGATGTTAGGATAACTAATCACAGATTAGAATTCGACCACTGACACACAAAGAATCAAATTATTTTAGAAATATTCTTGAATAGGGATTCACTGGTGATACCAATCTACTGATAGGTAATGACACTATTTCAACATCTCATAACAACTTTGTCGAGGCTTTTCAACTCTCATTTCTCGAATTGTGACATCGGGGAAGCTGATGCGTCCAGTTTAAAACAACGGAGGATGTTACTGGATATGCGAAATTGATTGTAACTTTGTCACAGTAAAGCCTATGTGAATACAAATACACTATTTTTTGTTTCATGCCAAAATATCAGCGTATCGCAATCATTTGGAATTTCTGGGATTTCAGTAACTAATACGCTCTGTCTAAGTTCTCTTGGGAGGTGAATGTTATTTGCCCTTTGTTTCAGAAGAGGTTCATAGAGTTGCTTCGCCGAAAGTTTCAGAAATTGCAATCTTGTGTACTGTGTTTTTGAAATGCTTTGGTGGATTATATAATCGTTCAGGCCATTAATGTCGATGATATGGAAGAATAAGGCCATCGGCCAACGTCTTGTTCTCCTGCAACAAGAATATTTCCAGCATTTTTCGTCAACTGAGTCCACACCTACCTTTGTTCTATTGAATAATGAATTGATTTCCGGCAACACATTCTCAACATCATCTTCTTTGCTATGATGCATTGATTAAATCAAACAACAGCCTCTTTTTTTTGGCATCCGAGATATGAGGGTTTTATCATTTGTAAATCCATACAATGTCGATCCAACAGCTCTAGATTCCGAAAGCAGGAACTGCCGAGGGATTGCTCTTTTATTTTCTTCATTGTTCCTACATATATTAGTTTATTCTTCAGCAAAATGTCTACAAGTTCAATAGAAGAATACCAGTTATAACCAGTAATATTTCTGTTGCTTCCACATATTGGCTTAGATAAGCGAAGAACTGCTTGGGTTGGTATTGCAAAATTTTTTCCTCAGGTGTTACATCTTCCAGAGCATCCGTTCCCTTTTCACAGTAAATATACGTATTGTAGATGTAGTGCGTTCTTGCATCAGCCAGACATTGAACTTTTATGCCGTATTTTTCTGGTTTTGAAATTCGAAAATTATGCCGTGAAATGACGATTTCTCATCGGAGACCCGATCTCGAGATATGTAGGAATCATTCGGCGGTCGAATCCATTCTCCCGGTGACCCCGTTTAAGTGGAATGGTTGAAACGAAAACCCGTATTTTAATTTGCGGAAGTCGACCGATAGCCCTTCGTTTGATGGAAGATTTTTCCGTTTTCCCGTGGTTTTATGAGAATCTAACTATTACGGCGCAAAATGCGAAACTCGATACTTTTTCGTTGTCCAGGTTTCGTGGCGATCGAACGCGATAGAAATATTTTTATAGCTACGAAAGTCAATAGAAATTATCCCTTCCATCCCCGTGATTTCGGAGACGCATTTTATTTTCGCTTTTTCTGAACTTTTCCTGGAATATTCGCTCTATCGACCTATCCGATCGATTCGAGTAATCGATTCCGAAGAAATCCTGCCGTTTCGATGTTCCGTTCGCCCGGGGCGACGTTTCGGCGAAATTTTTCGAAAAATCGTCGCACCTCCGTTGTTCAAGCTAGGGAGTCCGAATTTCGCGCGGATCTTCCTCCGAAGTTTCTCTACCGGCAAAAAATTATTCGCAGGGGCCTACGGCTCCCGCTTTTCTGCGCCGTCAGTTTCTTCCTGCCCGGTTCAAACTCCAACCGTTCCCCCCACTTTCTTCGAAATAAGCCTTACTGCTTTTGTATTTTATGGATCAGATGCTCACATGAAACAAATTATTGAGTTATTACCACATTTAAACAATGCTGTTCATCAATTATTAGGGACTGCATGTTACTCTTATTTAGAAATAAAAAACCTGATATTTACAAACTTAACATTGTCTTTGCATATTTTTCATTTAATTTTCCAACCTGTTCACAGTGGATGCAATTCATTCTTTCTTGTTATCAAGTGGATTGTAATCTAGAAACAAATACTTCACTAAAAAGAAACTACTTATATCCACACAAAGTAAAAACCCACTTTCAAAGAGTCATTATCATACACTTCAACATTAATAACTTTATTTCAGATACATTGAATTTCATTTTCAGTTTCATTAGGATAAATATAGATCACAAACATACTTCATCGTTTATGAACTGAAACAAAACTCAATAGAGATGAACACAAAATTAAGTTTAAAATACCTTATTTATTATTTTCTCTCGTTGGAATACAAAGGTTAGAACACAGATTGTAAATATGAAATATGTGGATTCTTCATAATGCTGAAAAAATATACATTAGGATGCATTAAATATTCGTTAAATTACGTTCACTTAGCTTGGAATGATTATTTGAGGTTTTGTTAATTTAACGTGAACAATCTCACATTATCAACAATTCTTCTTCTTATCTTCTTTTTATTGCCCTTGGCAGACATTATCAACTTATCAACATAGTCCGCCGTACACGAAATTGTCCGTCGTACGTTTGGATATTTGATCGTTTAGTTTATAATCTGTCTCTTCATTTCACGTATGTTTCCGGGTACGGTCCCCCTTAAAACTTCTTTTTTTTTGCCTTGACAGATAGTAAAACGGATTTTTAAGGAGAGTAAGTGAGGATGGCTGGCTCCGCCCCCGTATTTTCGGTCTATTCTTTCTAAAATTTCTAAATTCGAAAATTAAGTCCTGAAATGATGATTTCTCATCGGAGACCCGATCTCGCGATATGTAGGAATCATTCGGCGGTCGAATCCTTTCTGCCGGTGACTCCGTTTAAGTAGAATGGTTAAAACAAAAACTCGTATTTTGACAGCTCTAGGTTTGTTAATTTCGCGAATTTCTGGCTGTTGGAGATTTTCGGAATAAAGGAGGTAGAACGAAAATTTGCGAAAGTCGGCCGATAGCCCTTCTTTCGATGGAAGATTTTCCGTTCTCCCGTGGTTTTATGAGAATCTAACTATTGCGGCGCAAAAAGCGAAACTCGAGGCTTTTTTGTTGTCCCGGTTTCGTGGCGATCGAAGGCGATAGAAATATTTTTATAGCTACAAAAATCCATAGAAATTATACCCTCCATCCCCGAGATTTCGGAGACGTATTTTACTTTCGCTTTTACGGAACTTTTTTCCGTAACTTTTTCCCGGAATTTTCGCTCGATCGACCTCTCTGATAGATTCGAGTTATCGATTCCGAAGAAATCTCGCCGTTTCGACGTTCCGTTCGCCCTAAGTGACGTTCCGGCGAAATTTTTCGAAAAATCGTCGCACCTCTGTCGTTCGAGCTAGGGACTTCGAATTTCGCGCAGATCTTCCTCTGACGTTTCTCTACTGGAAAAAAACATTCGCGGCGGCCTACGTCCTTCGCTTTTCTGCGCCGTCCCTTACTGCTTTAGTATTATATGGATCAGATTCTCACATAAAACAAATTATTGAGTTATTTCAACATTTAAAGAATGCTGTTCATCGATTGATAGAGACTGCATGTTATTCTTATTTAGAATTCAGGAAAGCTGATATTTACAATCATCCGGTTATCATAACCTAAAAAGGACGTCACATTACTCGTTCTCTACGCAAATTCTAATAAGTATAATAAATAACAGAATTGTCTAAAGCCCACTAGAGACTGTACACATTTCCTCAGGCATTTTCACAAAGCAAATAAATGATAATTCTAATCCGAATCAATAGCATAAAACTATCAAGCAAACATCCATAGAATGCGACAAAGTGGGCAGAGAACATTAAATTCAACTCTATGGTAATACTGATATAATTCAATTTGGGATGAGCGTTACCCACTCTACTACTAGAAAGCAGTAATGATTGTTTACCGCCTCCAGAACTAATTTGTAATTTCTAACACCAGAAGAATAAAGTAGAAATGGAATTATAATAATTAGTACAGTGAAATAGTGGGCAGTGAAATCTCAATAAACTCCTAGGAATCACTTAGCATATTAATACGACTAATAAACTGAATATAGTTATAACATGAATAAAATATGGCTTTATTAATGATAAAATAATATCGTTACAATGCATATATTGAAATATTAGTTAATTGAGAGCTTGTAGGGATAAGCATCCTACATAGTCATCTTTGGTACATCCGTACATTGATACAGGGTATTTCCGTTCAAATCTGCCAAAATGCACAGAATGATAGAAAACCTTAAATTATTGACACATTCCTCGAGAATATACCCTCTCTGACCTGTCGATTTAGAAATACAGGTTGTCGAATTTTCGGAGAAAAAAATTTGATTTTGAATAACTTACTCAATTTTTTAGACATCAAGCTCAAATTCGACATTCGAGTGCTTTTTCATCAGCTACACGAGTTATTTCCACATTTAAAGAATGCTGTTCATCGATTGTTAGGGACTGCATGTTACTCTCATTTAGAAATCAGAAAAGCTCATATTTACAATCTTAAAATTGTCTTTGCTTATTTTTCATTTAATTTTCCAACCTCTTCACAGTGGATACAATTCATTCTTTCTTGTTATCAAGTAGATTGTAATCTAAAACAAATAATTCATTAAAAGAAACTACTTATATGCACACAAAGTAAAACCTCACTTTCAAAGAGTCACTATCATACACTTCAACATTAATAACTTTACTTCAAATACATTGAATTCCATTTTCATTTTCATTAAGATAATTGTAGATCACAAACATACTTCATCGTTTATATACTGAAACAAAAATTCAATAGAGATGAACACAAAATTAAGTTTAAAATACCTTATTTATTATTGTTTTCTTTCATTGGAATACAAAGGTTAGAACACAGAATGTAAATATGGAATATGTGGATTCTTCATTATGCGGAAGAAAATATACATTACGATGAAATAAATATTCGTTACGTTCACTTACCTTAGAATGATTGTTTGAGGTTTTGTTAATTTATTGTAAACAATCTCACATTATCAACAATTCTTCTTCTTCTCTTCTTTTAATTGCCCTTGGTAGGCATTATCAACTTATCAATAAAGTCCGCCGTACACGACAATGTCCGTCGTACGTTAGAATAAAAAATTTGATTTTGAATAACTCACTCAATTTTTAGACATCAAGCTGAAATTCGACATTCGAGTGCTTTTCATCAGCTACACGACAACGTATTAGAAATTTGTCAGTTGCTCTAAAGGGTGATATATTTTTGGTGTCATGTCGTCTCTTTTCCTCCAAAACTTTTCGCAGCACGCCTCTGACCACATATCATAGTATTTTCAATGAACTCATTCAATTCAAAAATTTTTGTTTCATGCAGTGTTTTCGTATCTGTCACCGTTTCAAAGGAAAAAATTAAAATACGAACTTTTCAATAGATTCTGGCCCATTTTCGTGTCGAAACACAAGTCCAGGGTGTTTCCGTTATAATCTGCTAAAACGCACAGGATGATAGAAAATTGAAAAATATTGATACTTACTCCAAGAACACATCCTCTCCGACGTATCGTTTTCCCGATACAGAGTGTCAAAAACATGATGCGTTTCATGATTCAATGCTGGTCATGAATTTATTCTGTGAATTCACCGAGTTCTATGAAAAGTTGAAGATGTATGACTATTTATTCACATAATCTAATGAGAGTAATAAATATCCAATATTTTCAATATTCTTATGTGACTTTAATTAACTCAAATAAACGCAAGTAAACCTATTTTTATATCGATAAATGTTCCTTCGTTAGACATTTGTACGAAAACACTTGAGAATTTGTTTTTATTGAACGGTTGATTCGCCGAAAAATGATTATCATTTTCGTCTTCAAAGGGTCTTTTACGCTGAAAAACATAAAACATACAAATTAGTGTTCTGCCGTATACGTAACCGCTACCCAAAAAAGTTAATAGTATGTAGATGTGTAGACAATTTGGAAACCAACAGATGAACAAGTTAAGATGTATCATAATATTTCTTTTTTAAGGGTGGAAGGTCCTTTCTGTTATTTATTTTAGTGGTAGTTACATCTCTTACAGCTTTAAGGGGGAGACGAGGCCCCACGTTATCTCGTTCTTGTTGGAAATAATTGCATAATAATACAATCATGTTTTGGGCTTGGCACGAGAAAGCTCTTGGCATTTTCACCATTTATATAGAATAAATATTCGAAACACTGAGTTCTGAAAAGAACAGATTTTAAGATAATGATTCAAATATTATCAAAACTTCGAGGAAAACACTTCAATCCAATCTCAATCAGTACATGAAAGCGTACTAAAATTAACAATAAAAATACGTCAACGCCGCATTTCAATGCCAACTGTCATAACCAAATGTTATCATATGTCACTAAAAGTTCCTTTGCGCGAGACTAGTTACTTTGTTCTCATCCATTGCAATATTTTCCAATCAAACATCCTTAGCTATGACGTCTCTTTGAACTTAACGTGAACAGACTATATAACGAATCTTAGATACTCACCTATGTATATAGAATATACACTCACTCTTGTATTAGGGCAAAGCAAACAGATATGAGTATAATTTGTTTCGAGCGTTATTTTAGTTTCGATTCACGATCGACCAGTGCAGTTTGGCAGATTAGAACGGAAACACACTGGACTTGTGTTTCGACACGAAAATGGGCCAGAATCTATCGAAGAACCTAACTAAACCTAATCCAAACCTTGACTAAAATAATGTATATTGTGCGGAAAGCTAATACCTAATATATATGCTACGATACACCCTACCTAGGTGTTTAGGTATGTAGGGATTGTGCAGAATTGCTCTCCAAATTATTCGGGTAGCATTCTTGACGGAATTTTGATCTGAAACTTTAATTTTGAGACAAAAATCTACCCAATTGTGAATGTACACTTGCACGATAGATGGTGAATCGAAGAAACAGTATTTTAGCTGGAAAAATCCACCGATAAGTAGTAAAGCGGCTCTATAACCTTAAACGAGTTACTATCTAGTGTGGAAATGCGACTGGTAATGTTATAACTAGAAGGTAATACAGTTTCAGTCATAATTAAATTTTGAGAAAAACTCCAACAAAAAAAATATTTTTAGTGATATTCTTCGATAAAATCGTTCATTAACCTATTAACCCATTCGAATTCTGTGAACGTTCTTGTGAAATACGGAATATAATAAGCGCAGGTGGATCTAACACAAAATTAATGTCCCATGAGCATGAATCGCCTTAATGCTATCGTTATCTGAACAGTAGCTTATGGTAAAGTGGAGTATCTTGTATTTCAGAGACCCCGGATGATCTCAGATTGCCGATATGGCTACCGAACGATGGTCATTTGAATATATTACAATGCTGTTACATATTATAACCTTTATCTGATGAACAAAGTTCAAGTTTATGCAATGCCGCTGAAAGCACTTAGCTTAAGTCGAGATGGCTATGGTTGCGAATGATTTAGAAAATTGGCCTAAGAATGAAGGTGACCGGAGGAACAAATGATGAGTTCAGCTGTAATGATGCTGTAAGAAAATAATTCGTACACACTGCGCTTTTCTCTTCGAATATTTTGAAGTAAATCATCAATATTTACGTGATTCCAGGAAATAGTGAATAACGATTAACTGAATTATTAATTCAAGATAACATTCCTCTTATCAGTATATGGTATGGATAGATAGATACTTTATTTCCTCCAAATGTTCAAAAAAATGTTAATAAATTTACACGAATAAAAATATTCGAATATATTAAAACACAACTATAAAACCAACGTTAATAAAATACAATAATAAAAACAAGTACTGTGTTTTGAGGAATTTTACTTAATAACTGCGATTCGTAACGCGTTTCACTACACCGTAGCTTCTTCAGACTAATGAATATACAGAAAAATATAAATGAGAATATAACAATAAATGTTCTTGAGTTATTAGAAGCTTATTGGGTTGATTCTTCTTAAGTGGTTATTTATGACAGGTATATCCAATAAAATTAAGGAATAGATTGCTCCCCGAAAAGATTCAACAGAGGTGAAGGCCTTAAATGGACTTGTTCATTGATGAGTCTACCTGAGTGTTTGTATTTATTGATTTCTAAAGTTTCCCAAAGATCTGCCTTCCAATATTTATTATCTGTATGCAAAATTTCAAACTGTAGGTCGAAAGAATGATTATTTTCTAAGAGATGATTCGCGTAATTTGAATCTGATTTTTATTTGAAAACTGCGTTTATGTTCCGATATTCTAATATTGAAATTTCTATGTGATCTACCAATGTAGAAATGATCACAGTCATTGCAATTCAATCGATAAACACCTGATTTATTGTTTTTACCTGGTTTGATTTTAATATTTTTATATATTTGCCTAAATTATTATTAGTTTGGAAAGCTATGTTGAAATAATTGCTACTCAAGAATGATTTCAGTTTCTCACTTGTAATGCCAACGTAGGTTAAGGTGTTGAATTTTTGTTTCAATTTATCGACAGGGTAAACTTCATTCAATGCGATTCTACTTTGTTTTTATTTAAAATATTATTTATTAGTTTGGGATTGTAACCATTATTTTTGGCTATTTGTTTAATCAAATTTAGTTCTTTGTTGAAATTTTCTGTTGATAACGGGATGTTAATCAATCTATGAATAAAACTATTGAATGCTGACATTTTATGTTGATATGGATGACACGAAGAGTTATGTATTATATATCTGTATGTGACGGCTTATGGTAAATTGCGAAAACATGTTTTCCATTTTCATTCGAAATTGTTACGTCTAAGAAATTTATCGAATTATTGCTTTCTATTTCGGTTGTGAATGCAGTATCTGGATGTAATGAATTTATATGATTTCCGAAAATTTTCAACAGTCTATCTGTTCCTGTGAAGCAAATAATGATATCGTCTACATAACGATACCAGTATAAACAATATTTACTGAGTAGATGATTATGAATTAATTTCTCTAAGTTATTCATGAATATTTCTGCTAACAAAGGACTTAACGGATTGCCCATAATCAAGCCCTCTTCAATAGTATAATATTTGTTATTGAAATTCAAAGTATTTGATCTAAACAAATTTGTAATAATGAAAGAATATCTGATTTAATGATAGTATTGACATGATTCTTTTCTAATAATTCTTTAACTAAGTAATACGTTTCTTTTGGAGGAATGTTGGGAAATAGATTCTTAACATCGAAAGAAATGAGTTTGGAATTAGGTGGTGTAGTGGTATCTTTGATATTGGCAATAAGTACGTATGAATTTTTGACCGAAAATTTAGATTTAAAATTGCAATGTTTTATTAGCAAGTTGTTGAGGAATTTTGAAAGTTTGAACGGAGGTGCCGTTACATAAGAAACAACAGGTCTAATAGGGTAATTAGGTTTATGAAGTTTTATTAACGAATATAATTCGGGAGATTGTGGATTGGAGTCAATGAATTAATATTTTTCGTGGTCTGTAATTAATGATTTTGCTGTCGAAATTATGTTTTTAACCACTTTTTGAAATTTTGCGGTGGGATCCTTAGTTGATGTTATATAGATTCCGGCTGTTAAGAATTTTTCAGTTTTAGAAATATAATCGGTTTTACTAATCGCGATGACGGTGTTACCTTTATCTGCTTTAGTGAATACTATATCGTTCTTGGTACTATTTTCACGAATTGTTTTTATTATCTTATAATCGGAATTGCAATGAGGTGATAATTTTGAAAAGTCTTCTTTGATGATTTTTGCTGTTTGATGTTTGGCTAAAATATTATCTTTGGAGTTTTTGAGAATGATTTCGGAGTCTATGCCTAACTGTTCAAAATTAGTTCTATTATGTTTTGGATGTAAATTATGTTTGAATCCTTTTTCTAATAGATCTTTTTGTGGTTGTGTAAAATCGGTATCAGTTAAATTAGTGAATCTGTCAAGAAATTTATGGTCTGAAAATTTATCAGTTGAAGGTTTGGGTGGAGAAATTTTGAATTTAAGTGAATTCAACTTTTTCTGTTGTTGCTGAAACTTTTTATGAATTAAAATTTTGACATCGTATCTGGATTCAGAGTCTAAAATATCAAACTCAACAGGGTGAAATCTAAACAATAATTCCGTATGGATTACCTTCAAATATATGTTTGCAACTTCCTTCCTGTTGTACTGGATCTTCATATCCTCTTTGAGCCATATGCGTTGGCCTTTCTCGATTGCTCTTCTTGCTGGTCCACTGTTAATAAATATAATAACAAATGTTAATAAAATACATTCATATATAGAGTTCATTACACAATTTGTATATAAAATATATTTCAAAATTGAAAATCAAATTGTAAATATTATTTCATAAAGTATAAATCTTTTTTCTTGAAGACGATTAAGTTTGCTCCTCTCCAAATGTTCGATACTTCATTAAATCGTCGTTGCGCTTGCAAAAATCGCTATCTGAATTTTGACCTTTTTCTGTTTATTGCGCCAACAACTTCTAATTTTCATGCTTTTTAACCCCCAAAGCCAATATGTGCCATTTTCAACGACTTTACAAATTAACAAAAACCGCGATGTGTAGGTCTTGATGGTTGATTACTTTACATAGTCGCTTTGTGCTCAATTGCACATAACAATTTTATTTGGACTTCACTTCCACGGTCATGAGTCACGTTTTACTTAATCTTCAATATCGTTATGTGATCCATCGACACATAGCGGATTTATTTTGCAGGATTCAGAAGATACAGCGCAATGTCTTAAAGCATTTTCGCTAGTCCTTGGGATTGTTGTTATATTCAGTTACTATTATTGTTTTCATCACTAAATTATTGATGTGCTTTTTTGTGGACAGCGAATTGAAAGCAGGTATGTCTAAATAATTTTGTTTTTCATGAAATTAATTTGAATGTATTGTGAATTGACCGGATACTATATTAGATAAATATACTACATTTCCGACTTTAGGTGCGAAACATTCGTTTTTTGGTTATGTAAACTTTGCCTTTAGTTTAGTGTTTGAAATGGAATTCGCTCATTGTTCATCAAATTCTTTCTTGAGTCTGATATTGAATAATCATTCAAATAATTACCTTCTGGTTTCTCAATGATTCAATTGCTGACAATGTTGCGTCAAAAGTTCTCAAAAGAACTCTCATGTGTATGTAAAGGACAATTTGAAGAATATTCTGTTGAAAATTCTCATATTGCATTATTTTTTATCAGTCTTATGGGCAGGTATCTTTTATATGATTGATTCGGTACTCATTTTACAGAGAAACATGCCGTTATCTCCGTTCAGTACGTCTCAAAGAATAATTTCGATGTGTGCTGTTTCTGCCCCACCGTCTAGAAATGTGGTTACGCAAAATTCATGTTTGCGCTCACGACCAGATACAATTATTATGGAAGTTGACGAAAATGTCCCTCCTTATCGTGTTGGTTCAACACTTTTAACTGACATTTCTTACAATAGCCCAGATTTACGGTATTTCAATTCTTTTAATGAAGATGCCTCAGCCTACTTAGGAGACGTGATTTCACAAGATTTAGGATTGATGGGAATAGCTATGGAAGAAGAAATAAAAATGACCAAGAAAAACAGTGATTCAGAATTTGTTGAGAATACTGATAAATATACCGATGAAAATATTGATGAGGATATTGAGGAATAACATTATGGAAATAGAGACATGACACTGGATGAACAAGTAACAATGAGGGAGGAAAATATCGTTGAAGAATGTGTCGAACATATTAATGAAGAAACCAATGCAAATATTGATGTGAATTTCAATGAACGACATTTTGGGAACCAAAAAATTATTTTGAATGAATGCACAGGCATCTTTGATATAGTGGAGGATAGTAGAAATTCACAGGACGAAAAAATGGATGAAACAATGCCAACAAAATACAATAAGAAAAATAATTGGAAACTGAGATTATTTGGAAAAAATACGAAGGAATGAAAACCATCATAAACGACAACGAAGAGAAAATCGTAAGAAAAATGCACAGAAAGAAGAGGAAGGCGTAAAAGAAAAGCCTTGCACCCACGGAGCTGAAAAGAAAACCGATAAGAGTTTTTCATGTGCGGCTATTGACGACGATATAAGAAAAGATTTGTTTCAATATTTCTGGCAACTTAAGTCATGGGAAGCTAAAAATCTTACATCAATGGATTATTACAAATTCGAAATACCATGAGACCGCGGCCAGATACTATTGACGATAATCCGAAGAAATCCTACGGGTTCGATTGTTTTTTATCAGGTTTGAATGGGCAAAAAATTCGCGTATGCAAGGAATTTTTTTAGCGACTTTTGATTTGAAAAAAGACGTATCTCAAGATTGGATCAGGACAGGAGATATAGCTGAACTCCCAACAGTAAGATACGAAAAATTGACAAAAGAATCCCTAAGAGTGAAGGATCGGAATCTGCAAAATCGAAATCGGTAATGATGTGCCTGGAAAATATTACAAAAATACCCAGCCACTACTGTCGAGCAGAAAGCAAGCGAATATACGTTGAGGATTCTTTTATATCCAAAACGCATATGCATAAAGTTTATGTTTAGTGAAGCCAAAGTAATAGTCTTTATCTTTCAATTTTTAAACCAAGAAAGGACCAGTGCGACGTGTGTGTAGCATACAAAGAAAGAAATATTACCGAGGACCAATTTTAACTGCATATTCCGAAAAAAATGAAGCAAGAGACGCGGACAAATTAGCTATCGATGAAATGTCATCTGATGTCCTTGTCATCACAATGGACATTCAAAGTGTTCTACTTTGCCCGAAAAGACTCGCGTCAGAACAATATTACAAAATGAAGTTACCTATTCACAACTTCACAATTTACGTGAAAAATACAAAGGATGTACACATGTATGTGTGGCACAAAGGCGAGGGTGGAGTTAATAATATAACTAGTTGTATAGTAAAATTTATTCGGGAAAACTGCTCATCCTACAAGAAAATTATTCTCATATCACATGGATGTACTTCTCAAAATAAGAATAAGATACTCTGTAGCGCTCTATCGAATATTTCTTCAGACATGGGAATTGAAATTCAGCAAATCATTTTGGAGAAAGGACATACGATGATGGAGGTTGACAGCATGCACTCCACTTTGGAAAAACAATTCAATCCTACAATATTTTCTCCATCTGATTATATTAATCGAATGAGATCAGCAAGACCATCACAGACATATAAAATGAATTACCTGGAATATGGTTTTTCAAAGACGAAAATGTTCCAGGTAATTTTGTAACTATTAGACGTGGTAAACGTGCTGGTGATCCTACCGTTAATGATATTCGACCACTATGCTACTAAATGGAGAAGTTAAATATAAACTACCCCACACAGAAGATTTCAAGATTTTGCCATAAAGAAGAGTGGGTGTGATAGAAAATTTTCAAGTGGAGGCACTATACATTTCTCCAGTTGAAATTGATTCATCTAAATACAATAGCCATTAGTCGTTAAAAAATTTATGCATAGAGGTTATCACGCATTTTATGACAATTTGAATCATTGAAACTATGCAAGTAGCTTAAATTGAAGAAAGAAATTTATGTTCACTTTGTTAAATCAGGCAGTGAATATGTGATCTCATTTCATACTTTTTAAAGAAGTTGTTCTCAAATAATAAGAATGAACATTCAGTAGTGTAATAAATTCATTGAAAAAAACACTATGTGATCAGAATTATCGTAGAATAAAGTCACCATACCCTAGAAAAAATTTATCCATGTGCTTATTCTGCACATACCGATTTTGAAACACAGGTTCATTTTCATCTATGTGTAGTAAATATCTTGTTGATTTCTTATAAACTCAATGCTTTGATATTCATGACAAATTGATACAAATACAGTAATTAAAACTCCCAATTGGCTAAATGGTTAAATATCACCAGTACTATACGGTGTGAATATTGAAAGAAATGTTTTCTCGTGTCTACTGTGAAGTTGTACCAAAACACATGGCGATTTCTGAAAGCGCAAACGACGATATAATCTAATCCCCTCACTTAGAAAACAGTTCTGGGATTGCTTGGTCTAAATCACTCACATATAACAGAATGGTAGGGTGAGTATCCTGTATCTTTAATACCTCTCCCTACAACTAACAGTCCTCAAAACACCACACAATACCCGCAGTCCTCTTTTTTGTATTAAAAATAGGAGATTAGTATCAGAAGCAGAGCCCCACAAAGTAATCTCATGGATTGCTAAACTGTTGAAAATTGCGTAATACAGGGTGACCGTGAATTGCGTGTACAACGTTCTACAACAGATTCTTCAGCTCGAAATAAGTCGATTTAGGCCAACTTACCTATATAAAAAGTTTCTTCGTTTGGCCGCTAGAGTTCGCCAAATCCAAAGATTTTTTCTTATTTTTCAAATAATTCAAGAACGACTCGATTGATAGAAACCATATTTGATATGCGTAATTGAGTGCGTATTCACGTTTTTTACGGATCCATTCAATGACCTTGACATTTTACAAGTGTCTCTAAAAACTCGAACGAGTTTTTAATCAAACATAATTTTTCAACTATCAGCGTTCGAGTGAAACTAGTTCAGAAATTGAGAAGCTAGACTATTTATCAAACTTTTTTGTCTATTGAGAAATTTTGATATAATTAGCGGTTCAATCACAAAAAACCGTTTCTTAATTTTATGATTTCATTTCTTCTACCACCTAGAAGATCAAAACTATCACATTTAACCATGTTGGCTTTGGATTTATTTCTGTGGTCTGGCAGATAGTCATTTTATTAGGCTTGACAACCAATCGTTGACACAACAGTGTTTCTTAAGTTCTTGACTAGGTATTTTGGTGATTTTTTATCACTATAAGGCACGTAGATGTACAGTAACTCTGACATGGTTAAGATTGTTATGGTTATGGTGTGCGTCAGTGGACGTGAAAGCACGAGAGTATATGGTGAAAGATTTCCAGATCGCATAGTGCCGAACCACCAAACGTTTGGAAATCTGGAGAGGCGCCTCCGCGAGAATGGTTGCTTCAAGTCCAGGACAGTGGATCGAGGACGACAACGAACAGTAAGGATGGTACAAAGCGAAGAACAAATTTTGGATATGGTTGAGGAAAACCCACAATTAAGCATGCATCGATTTGGTTTGCAGTTAGTCGTTCCTAAAACAATGATTCACGATAAAGTAAATGAACAATTATTCAATCTCAACGATACTGAGAATCGCCTAACTTTCTGCCGATTCATCCAAGAGAAGAGAATCCAGGATCTCCACTTCAGTAGGATAATTCTATTCACTGACGAATGCACTTTAACTAGGTCTGGCATCACTAACCTTCACAATGAACACGTGCTTTTACAAGTACACGTCATCAGAATCAATTCAAAATTAACGTATGGTGAGTGCACCTCCTCACTCCACTTTAGCTGTTCGCGAGTTCTTACTTGCACAGTATGCGAATCGGAAGGGGGGCTGATGCTCCTACAAGTTGGCCAGCATGATCTCCCAACTTGATACCGTGTGACTTCTTTCTTTGGGGTGCTTTAAAATCTAGAGTTTACTCTTCTCCAATTGACACCCGAGAAGAGTTACATATGAGAATTTTAAATGCGGCCAACTCCTTCAAAAATGACCCTAAATTAATGCCAAGAGTCCAATTTAATTTCTTGAAGAGGATTATTCCCTGTATATAGCAAGATGTTGGAATTTTTTAACGTTTACTATACATGAATGAAATTTTGGGTGTAAACTAATTAATCGTTATTCTGAAGTGATTTGCCAACTTGTTATCAAATTTTTTCTTCGAATTTTTCGATATTTGTACTACTGGACATTGAATTTCTTATTCGTTCAATCCGATTTAGCAATATAGAAAACATCATTTTGCCAACAAGAGGTTGTTGAGCCTAATAAATTGACAATCTGCCAGACCACAGAAACAAATCCAAAGCCAACATGGTCAATATGTGATATTTTTGACTTGCTAGGTGGTTGAAGAAATGAAATCATGAAATTGATGAACGGTTTTTTGTGATTGAATCGCTAATCATATCAAAGTTTCTCAAGAAACAAAAAAGTTTGATATCTAGTCTAGCTACTCAATGTTCAAAACAGTTTTGCTCAAACACAGACAGTTGAAAAATTATGATTGATTGAAAACACGTTCGAGTTTTTAGGGACACTTGTTGAACGTCAAGGTCATTGAATGGATCACATAAATAGTGAATAACGTACCCAATTACGCATAACAAATATGGTTTCTATCGATCGAGTGATTCTCGAATTATTTGAGAAATAAGAAAAAAAAATCTTTGGATTTGGCGACCTCTAGTAGCCAAACGAAAGTTAAGTTAGCCTAAATCGACTAATTTCTATCTGAAAAATCTGTGGTATAACGTTGTACACGCAATCTGCGGACACCCTGTATGTGAGTTATGCTTCCCGAGTACCTAAAAGCTGTTTTATCCTTCTGAGTGTAAAAATGAAACTGTAGAGTTTTCACCTAAATTACTTCTATGAAACGACAACGATAGGGATCTATTTACTACGAATCCTCATGGGTTCCACAATCACTTCTACTCTTCATGAATCGAATTACAGATGAACATTAATTTTTTTTTGAGATTTGAAACTTTCCAGCCCGAGGAATCTACGTAACACTTCAGGCCATACATGTTGCATTGGTAATATTCCATTAGAATGATTAGAAAGTTATGCGAGCAAAAAAATATATCATTATGAAAAACAAGACCAATGACATTAAACTTTTCTCAAACGAAAATAAAAAACACATGCGAAAATCTTTAACAGATTCCCTGAAATTCTGTTTTAACTCTTCTAAATTGTTACTATTCCTCTTGTATAGTGTATCCTCAACAAGACCCAAAAAAAATCTAAAGGCGTCAAGTCAGGGGAACGAAGAGGCCATCCCACAGGACCTTTAGTTCTCAAGCAATTATGTCCAAAATTCAAATTTAACAGATCAGTGGTGGGTCCTTGTTTGGTAGAAAGGAGCACCATCGTATTGAAAAAAATATTTGATCTTTGTGCTAACGGAAAATGATCGAGAAATCCTTCAATGATATTATTGTTGATGATTTCTGCATAACGTGCTCCATTCAAATTTTCATCGAAAATTTTAAACGCCAAAACGCGACTATCCCATTATGTTGCACATCAATATAGCGTTGACGATGATGATGAAAAAATTGGGAGACTCGTATTCTGTAAGGTTTCAACAGGTTCTCCTTTAGAATGCCGAGCTCCCGACGACTCAAAATTCCTGTTTCTGCTTCTATTTGTCTACCCGAAATTGAAGGTTTGGCGGTTACAGCACCTATCACTTCGATCGTGGCTTCCCCTCTATCACTTACATGATATTTTTAATTCTTGATTTTCTTAATGTGCCACTACTGATAAGATTCTCTTCCATTCTTAGAAAAATAAATTTATTTGGCTGGTGCCTTTCAGGATACCGATTGAATTATGTTTCGGCCGTTGCAGCTGAATCATACACACTAAGAATATAACATTCCATCATATCGAACTTTTCATAATTTTCATAGTGATTATTTCTATTCTGCATCTTGAAACATATAATGTCTCAGGTGAACAAATTCTCAAATGTAATAAGTTGGAGCATACAATTAATAGGCAGCTATTTCGATTTTCAATAAACTTTAACCTTTACCGAAACTGGAATCGAAAGTGTCAAACTCTAGGATAACAGTTAATTACTTTGGTCTAAATCGAATCAAACAATATGAATAATCATGATCTTGAATAGGATCTTTAAAATCTGTGGTTTTCAGTCATAAAACTATATTAATCGTTGATGGGCATGCACTTAATGAATGGAATTCTGGCGATTTCAGGTTTTCCTCTGAAAAAAAATATTGAATGCAATAATTGACTATAATTGAAATAATGAAGAATTTAATTAAAGGAACAATATTCAACCTTCCGTAGAATGTTAAATATCCTTCCTTGAAGGAGCTAGTATTTCCGATCCACCCTTCAAATTCACCGTCAACCGGGGCAACAGAGAAGTGGTACGGTACGGTCAGTTGTCACAAATAGGAGCAATGGACTGCAGTTTTGGTCTTATTGGACCTCGTCAGCACTGCCCACCTATTCAAAACAGCCAGTTTATATTGCCCCTACTTCATCTCAATCTGTTAGAGCGCAATGAAACATGCGTATACTATTGCTCCCTCCAACGGACCGACACAGAAGCTACCCACACCACCATCCCACGGGAAAACCATGAAAATGAAGAGTAGATAAACAGCAGATCTCTAACATTCACACTAGTCCGACTATTCACCACAACGCTACACACAGTGTCGGAAATTGAATATTTTTCATTGAATAAAATTCTACATTATGTCTACACATACAGCGATCATTTTGCGGGTTATAATTGAGTAGATTTGAAACAATTGATTTATATTATTGGAAAGGAAAAATTTTCATATTCAGGGAAAACGAAGCAGCACAAGGATGAATGGTGTTCACTGACGTGAATTGGGCAAATGTTATTATTAATTGAAAACTGAATTCAGCGTCTTGGACCTGTTCTCGAAATTTGGCTTGGAATTCAACTTGTTAAACTGATTTCATTGTTTGTTGTATTCATAGACATGCAGAAATTTGAATTTTCCTAACTGAAACTCAGAAAACAACGGATTGTTGCGTTTTCGGAGGTGGCGCACCATGGGTAAAATTCTGAAAAAATTCAAACATGTATTTTTTAACCAAAGAAACCAAACGGCGTAGAAACTAGACCGACCCAGACACCCATCAAGAGCTGGAAAAATATTTTTGTAGAAATTAGAAATTTCTTTGGAGCCTTGTGGGGATCGAATAATAACAAAAAATTTTGCATGCTCTGTGAGATTGTTACAAGCGTTCATAAATTTCTCTAGATTTTTAAGCGAACGATAACCGTGGAAAAAAAGAAATGCGAAACAACACTTGTCACTTTGGGGGAGGGGTTTAAAATTACGATGAGAGCTTTTTCCTTTGATCGAACCAATGATGCAATCAAGAAAAGAATGCATTTCGCGAGTAAAGTCATTTCGACTATCTCATCGGGGATCCCTTTAGCTTTTTGAAATTTATTGTACGAGTGAATCGTTTTTCGGAAATAGATTGATATTATTTTAATTAAAAGTACTTGTGGCCAATTTTTGATCAGTACCTTATAACTGTGTATTCCCTATACATGAAGGTTTGTTCAAATTTGTGTATGATTAACTACTACTATCAATTCTGTACCATATATTAAACGCAATTCTAAGGATTTTTAGAAATGGTCTAATAACTAGTATTTTAGTCATTTAATGCTTATCTAAAGGTCATTATTACAAATCGAATTGCTCCATTCTTGCTACCGATTTCCTAATGAAATTGATAATAAATACTTGTTTTATATATACATATCCATAGAAAAACTGCAGTAGTATTAGATATGCAATACACTTAACTGACAATTTTTTCGAGATTCAGTATAGACGATAATAATGAATAATACATTTCCTTATGAAAGACTTCCCAGAATATACGTATTTATTATTAAATGCGGTAGAACACCGTTTATTTTTGCATCATATCTTTCAATATTATAATTTCAAATTCAATAATGAGGGTGTAATAAGATAATAGATGTATCAGCTTATTTATAGTCAAGTAAGATTATTTAATTTCTTAGGTAAAAGTATCATTAATTCATTGAAGTTTTTCGTGCAAAATTTGACCTTGCCCCGCCTTATAATATTGACACAGTTATTGTTGATTATAATTATATTTATCATAATCACTAAGCAGAGAGATTTATTTCATATCGAAGTCCCCGCAGTTATCTTCTTTCAAGGTTTGATGTTTTACAATAAAGGTCGTTGCAAAGGAGGGTTGCTGAGTATAATTTGGAATATTTGGAGGCTGAGTAACTGAATATTATGAAGTAATTAGGAGGAGAATTGTCATCAAGGTTTATTTACAGATAACTTTAGTTTCCGTAATTATTAATCACTGTCAGATTTGACTTGGAATTAGTTCAATTATTTCAAGAAATACCCGAGACTAGTCAATATTTTTTGAGCTATTTGAGTGAAATAAATCAATACTCATTATTTTATACATTGAATAGGAGTACCCAATATTATGGTAGATTTACATATAGAAAATTCTTTTACAGAGAGCAAGATGACAATCTCCAATTGAGTGAGATAAACCAGCAAGAGGAAAACACTTGCACAAAACTATAAAATGAAGGGCCTAGTAGGAACACAATATTCAATGAAATAGAGGAGCAAAAACAAAACGAAGAAAACGACAGTCAATTATACAAAAAATTATTCCATGACCTAAAAGAACACTTGCCAGCTGAATTTTTCACGAAAAGAGAAACTCCATAGAAACTCAGCACTGAAGAAATAGACTGAATGGAATCGAAGAAGCAAGGACTTAACGCTCCAAAAACCTTTGCGCAAATTACAGTGAGAAATAAAAGGACCAATGACGCTTTACGTGCGAAATTCACACAAGTGAAGTAGAAGAAATTGCAACTTAAAGAAGTCAGTTTTTTCAACAAATACTAAAATCCAGGAATCAGGTGAACAGGGGGACGAACCAAAGAGGAGCATGCAGTCAAGCAGTGAACTAGGACAAGAAGAGCTAGAAGAGGGGATTGTACAGGGTCATCAACTATCAGAAAACTGAATTTTGGAGAATATGAGCTGCGAGCCACTAAACGAAGATTGGCAGAGACCCAGAGGAAGAAAGACCAGCCATATATGGAACAACAGCTATTCACAAAGGCATAGGCAATCACAGAGCTTTAATTCCAAACAGCCATTTGCATCTCTCGAAGGTGATTCTGGACAAAAGTGAAAAGGATATATTAAAATATTTAGGAAGTAAGCTGCCAAATACAGAAATAGAATGCAGGGAACTAATGGTCAAGTCAAGAGATTACAGAAGTTTTGGAATAACTGTCCCAGCAAACTTTAGCTCACTCCTTCTAGAAAGTATGTTCTGTTCAAAAAATCAAGTAATAAAGAAATTTGTTGAATTGAAACAAAATTTTCCGATCAGACGAGAGTCCAACAACTAAAGATAGTCATAAATTGTGAGCATGACAATAGTCTCACTGATGGAAGAGTTCTTTCAGTGGAAGCAAAAACTATAATGAGACGAAACTAGCTATTGAAGTGGTCACCAAAAACTGCCAAACAATAGTAAATCTCAATAGAATCAGAATAGTGTGCCTTACAGAGCACTGTCTGAGCGCGGAGCAGATGTCCCGGGAGGTTATTGGAAACTATCAAGTAGCAAGTGCTCACACGCGTCAAAATTGCTAATTGCTTGAAACCACTATACTATACTATAGATTCTCTGTCTCAAACCTTCTTCGTTTTGGGCTTCCTATCCATTGTCATAGACTTTCCTTAAAAGTAAACACCAGAAATCTTCGATTGGTCTTGATTGTGGAACGTTTGGGGGGTTATCACAAGGTACAAATGGGATGTTATTAGCCTCTAACCAATTTCTTGTAACTCGCGTATAATGGGAAGACGCCAAATCTGGCCAAAAATGTAAAATATTTTTCATCATCCAAAAATATGGTTCTGTCATTTGCGAAATTCTTCTTAAGGCGCGGCAACATCTAGGGATATTTTCCAATTAATTCTGGGTGTATTTTGGACACTTACGCCTTTTACGATATTTACATCCTGCATTCAGTAATTCTCGCCTTATTGTCTCATTAAAAGTATGAAATGGATTATTTTCGTAATGATGTCCTACTGTATCTCATGCTCTTTCTAAAAGCCTGTTTCTACGGATTTCATTCAGAGCCTTCGGTCGACCACTTTTTGGTAAATGCAAGTATGGTATTCCTTGCTCACATTCACTTGTTACCAGATATATAATTGTCTTTTCTGAACACGAAAAATGTTGATGATTCCACGCCTAGGAACTCGCCCAAATAAATTGTAAACACTTCTTCGAAGTTCTAATTTGTAAGCCATTTTAGTGAACTTATTCAGACTTTTGACAGAAGGAATACTCAATATAGTTGGTTTGGTGGCGTAGAGGACATGATGCTCGTCTCCTGCACAGAGTTACCTGGGTTCAATCCTCACGAAGTCGGTGCGATTTTTTGGATTCTGGGAATCGCTAGAGTATCCATATTTCGGAGGAGATGTGAAGCCGTCGGTCCTGTCTAACAAAGATGCGTTGGACATCAAAGATCCCTTCCCTCGACACGAGAGGGTTTCGGTAAAATTCCGGGATAGTGAGGTGACAGAATTCCGCGGCGTGTCATGATTTTCCACGAATTGCGGGAACTATGCATGAAAAACTTTTTCCCAAGTCATTCGTGACACACGTGACCTAATAATGAAGAGGCTGACCGATTAGCAGTGATCACAGCGACTAATACAGAAACTAATAATTAATTGCCACAATCTGACAACATAAGATTAATCAAGAAACATATACAGGAAAAATAGCAATCAATCGGGAATGCTACAAATACACAGCTTAGACCTTTAGTACTTTTAGTGTCAACCAATCTCTGCATCCCGAGCAATCGAAAAGATCAGGTAAAAGCAAATCGGTTACGAATAGGTCATTGTGCTCTGCCACACAGCCACCTAATGAAGAGGGAACCTCCTGAAATGTGTGATATCTGTGCAGTGCAACTAAATATCGAATACATCATGTGTAACTGTCCAAAATACTCAGTAGAGCGCAAGGAAAGGGGAATTACCAACCTTGAAAACTCCCTTACAACTAAAATAAATGAATCTCTGAACTTGTTTAAATCTATATCAAAAACTGTAATTGCTATACTATTATTTCTGTATTTTTTGATTATTGTAATCTTGTTCCGTTAATAAGCCCTAATGGTTGAAGCGGTATATTTACTATGAAAAAACACCGTGGATAAATATTTTGAAGAACTGCCTCTTGGTAAAAGAAGAAATATCTATTTTCAACATGATACAGCTCCTCATCAACGAATGGTCATTTATAATTCACTAGACATAAATTCTAGCAATAACACAGGTCAACATTTGATCTAAGCAGGAACACCGCTCGCGATATGTGGTGGTAGGGGTTTTTGGGGTCGCTGATGACGATGAGCGGGTTGGTTTAGCCCGATCACGTCAAGTTCAAGGTCATTTCAAGGTCAAACATAGAAAAAACCGTCAAAAAGTTATGAAAAAATTTATGGTTATATTTTTCATGTCTCCAAGTCATACATCTGGGGTGGTCTTTAGGAAAATAGCCCCTTGCCCATTCCTATTTTATATAACAGGTTGAATACCATTACTTATCGAAACGTTCTGCAGAATACGTTGTTCTAATTTAATTGATGACGTTCTGCTAAATTTTATTCAGAATATATCTTATCAACATAATAGAGCACCTGCACATAAAAAAAGAAAAGTTTTCGAATGATTGAATGAATAATTTCCAAATAGGAAGAATGGTAGGTGAGGATCAATTGCTTGGTCACCAAGGTCTCCGGATCTCAACTCCTTAGGCTTCCATGTATGAGGATACATGAAACAACTCATATTCAATTTAGAAATAATTGCGAGAATGGTTAAATAATACTGACGAAACAACGAGAAATGATAAGGTCTAGCATATTATTCTGCAGTCACTCCTTCGAAGATGTGAGCGCCGCATTCAAGTCTTATCGAGCAACTTTGATATGGTTAATGTTATTTTCTTTAGAGAATTTTTACAATTTTGAAACATTATGTCAGTTCAAAATATTTTTCGAAATAATTATATTTAATATGTATGTCATCACCACAGAATCGCTCATAAATCTTCAGTGGTATTCTCTAGCAGGTTGTCGTGTCTGCACAAGACGCTTTCGTTGTTTAGAATTGTGATTTAGGGACCCGTGAGGATCAAACTTTTGAAGCTGAATATCCCCGAATTAAAAAAGAATAATTGCCGTGATGTTCTTACAAATTTGTTATAGAATCGTTTCTAGAATCATCTATAAAAGTTTATCATAGAGCTTTGAGGACACCCAGTATTGTAACATTTATCAACAAGCTTTCATCTAACTAACATACCTTTCCTCTATTGAATAAATTTCCTGAGTTGATATGAATCTAGAATCAAGACGTTATATTTTACGAGTTGATGAAATTAAGAGAGTTTAGAATTTGTTATTCATTCTAATATAATATGTTGTGTAACAGGATTGAATTATTACAAATTTCATAGAATTGTTGTGGTAATAAAAGGCGGACCGAGAATATATTGCCAAGATAAAGAGCAATATGGTTTGTTACATCTAACCTCTACTTCATACAGGAGGACACTAAATTGCTAACACATCATGAAAACGAATTCAAGAATTTCAATTCCGTTCAATAGCCCAAAAAGAATCCCTCGTAAATAAGTCAACGTTACACCCAAATACCTATAAAATCTTTTTTTTTCTCATTGATATCTGACATAGTTTTCCTTATATAAAATAATCAATTTTCGTAACCCCCTTAAAACATCTACTCAGTGGCGTAGAGGAATGTGAGTCATAGGATTTATTCATCAAAGAAAGTTGTCTAAATGTATGCATCGCAAAAATGAAAACTAAAGTATAAAACATTTATCAGCGGTGTCCTTACAAGAGAATTAATTATTTGCTCTCTCATTTATCTACATCCTCTGATAACGAATCCTCGAAAGTATATTCACTATAACAGGGTATCTTCTAGCAATTATAGGATGGTCCAGTTCTCACATTTTCTTCCTCAAGCATGTGGGCTATGCAATTAGATCAGTTGTTTGCTGTCACATTTTTATTGCGTTATTTAAAAATTTTCAGCCTAAACTCACCTTCTACTTGTGCCCGGAATAGCTCAACTGGGTTCAATTACTAATGATTGGGAGGAAGAGCGAGAATGGTAACATCCCTGTTCCTTGCCATTTCATCAAACTCATGCTTTGACAGAACTATTTGCGAAATTTAGCGAAAATTTCCTTCGTATTGAATTTGTCAGGCTCTTGTTGGTGTCTTTTTCACTTGTTGCTAAAGGACACTCCGTTATCCATCACTATAACCGATCCTGTTGGAACAAAATCTGAAAATTGTCCAAAACATTCCTCAAAAACATCGGCATTCATGTCTTCCTCAAATTACCCAGTGCGTTTGCTTTCGAAGAAAAGTAAACCTCCATCTACCGTTAGCACTACCTATACATATATATATATATATATATATTTTCTTTTCTTCTTCATCTTCTTCAACTATAGCGTATCTATGTTGCGTGGTAGCATTATACTCTCTATCTAAAGTTGTATCGTGCCGCGCTCCCATTGCTCGGTTGTTCGACTCACGGAGTGTGTGTATTCGTCGCTGCTCCTACCGTTTTCTTATGTATGTCGTCCTGTTTCTGTGTTCCCGGTGGCGTATGTTTTAATACTGTCTTTCAAGTCTCCAGTAAATATATAGCGTCATCCCGTTTGTTCATAGTTGTATGTTTTTCTATCTCGATGGCTTCTCTTATTTTCCCTTTCCGTAGTTGTTTTATGTTGGCTACCTGTTTTATGTTCGGGTATTCGAGTTTGTGACCATTTGAGTTCGAGTGTTGAAAGATTGCTAATGAAGGTGCTTGTCGATTTTCAGAATTCTTATGTTCTTGTATCCGAACTTCTATTCATCTATTTGTTTCCCCAATGTAGGACGTGCACAGCCCGTGCACGGAATTTTGTAGACGCCTTGGTTTTCGAGGTGTGTTTGGTCTTTTGGTGTCCTCAGATTGTTGTGGATGGTATTGTGCGGTTTGTAGATAGGCTTGATGAGGAAACACAACATCGTTATGGCGTTTTTTGTTCGTGATGGTGATGATTCGTATGGCTCTCCTGTCATGTCCGTTTTTCTGAAGAATGTATGTTAGTCGTTCTAATTCTACGTGGATGTTGTTTGGAGAACATGGAGTTTTCGAACGATGAATACGCGTCTTAATAACTGAGTTCAATTGTACGTCTTTTCTGGAATCATTAAGGTACCTCGATGAAGCTGGTTAGGATGCTGAAAAGCGATGTGCGATACTGATGAGCTCCTAATAAGTAGGAAATTGCATATAGATATATATATATATATATATATATATATATATATATATATATATATATATATATATATATATAAAATTGATATAATTGTAAATCGGGTAGCGGTCTGGGGACAGGAAAACGAATTGTTTTCTCACATATCTTCTTTACTTATAATCAATATTTCGTCAGCATTTGTGACTTCATCAGGATCTAAAATATAAAATATAAGAAAAATGAAACTGCTCACCAAAATTGACGACATACAATACACTACTCACAAGTTAACAGATATTGCCCTTTCAGGAATTAAGAGACATGAAATTACGGAGACATAAATAGCAAAATTGCAAATCAATCACAATCACAAATTTTCTTTCTTCTCACATTATATGTTCACAATCTTCAATAAAAAAAACAAAACACACTTTGGCTAGGACATCTAAGTTCCGACAACAAGTTCTCGACATAATCTGATAAATTGAGAATATAAAATCTAAATGTTCATACCAGAGTCTCCATCTGCATAAATTCGCAAAAAACAACACATTTGCTGAAGATGGTGACCCAAAATTATCCAGCTAATTGCAGTTTTTTTATAAAAACTGAAAATGCAGCAGATGTGACGCTGCTTTATAATCATTTCATGTATTGACTGTTTGAAATCAGTAAGTTGGCACTTGGTTTCTGTTGTAAGCACAAATAAAAGATTCAAGTTTTGTGATTCGACCATGAAAAGACGACATTTGACTAGAGAAGAGATGTTACGAGCCGTTAGCATGCTCCAAGCTGGGAGCTCACAACGGGAAGTATCCAGGGTTCTGGGAAGTAGCCCAAGTGTCATAAACCGTTTATGGTCGCGTTTCAATGAAACAGGTAGCGTAGAATAACGCCATACAGGTCGTTTCAGGATAACTACAGTCGCCCAAGACCGATTTTTGGTTTAACAAGCCAGAAGATATCGTACTACCACAGCATCTCACTCAGCTCAAGAGCTATCACGAGTTCATAATGTACAAATTTCCGCCCAAACTGTGAGAAATCGAATGCACGCAGGTCTACTCCACTCCAGACGTCCTTTAAGAGTTCTACAACTGATCCATGGAAATCGCGCTGCTCGTTTAGCTTGGTGCCAAGAACACGTAAACTGGGATCAAGAGAGGTGGGCCACAGTTCTCTTCAGTGATGAATCTAGATTTAGTTATTATCCTGATTCGGGAAGAATTAGAATATGGAGGGAACCTGAAAAGCAAAACCGTCTCCAGCATGCTCGAGAAGTTGTTAGACAGGGAGGCGGATCAGTGATGTTTTGTGGCGGTATACGCCTTGGTGGAAGAACTGATCTCGTTTTCATACAGAACAACCTCACGGGAAATTCTTACGCAAATGAGATAGTTTTACCTGAAGTGGTACCGTATCTCCAAACAATGGGTCAAAATCCACTCTTCCAACAAGATAATGCCCCTCCTCATCGTGCAAGAGTTGTCTTGAACGCTCTTGAAGAGAATGATATCGATCTTCTACCGTGGCCATCCTGCTCCCCAGATCTGAATCCCATCGAGCATGCGTGAGACACCTTAAAAAGAAATCTCCTGCCTCAAAACGTCTTCCATCATGAACAGAAGCTTCGATTAGCAGTTCAGGGGGCTTGGAATGACTTAGGCCAAAATGTAATAGACAATTTAATATTGATCATGCCGCGACGATGCCAAAGTGTCATTAATAACAGAGGTGGACCTTCTGGGGACTGAAAAATATAAGTGCTTCCATATCGTTTCGAAAATATTAGTTCAGGGTTTTTTTGTGTTTTACCAAATTTCGTCATTTTCAAATTTCAATTTTTTTAATAGGTGCTTTGGAGAAGTCAAATACTATTTTGTTTTCTTGAGAATACATTATATACAATACATCCCTACAAAAACCGAAAGAGTTCTATAAATTCGAATCATCAAATTCATATTTTAAAGATATTGGTAAGTGTTCCTAGACTTTTTGAGGTGTTTGTATATATATATATATATATATATATATATATATATATATATATATATATATATATATATATATATATATATATATATATATATTTTTGTTGTAAATCTTTTGGTGAACCCTGTAGATGAGTGCATGCAAAAGAAAACTACCAACTTGCTCCAATAATCCATAAAGCAGCGAGTCGAAGTGCACCTAACCAGAGTGGGTGGCATACCAAGTCAACCACACCCCGACAAATCCTGACAGTAACTAACATGAGGGGCTTCGCGTAACATATCGACTTGCAAAAATATCAGCTTATATATATTAGAATGCCCACGATGATGTGCCAGGCCTTATAAGGCAGCTGGGACTTATTTAAATTGACACCTCGTGATAAATCTATCGTTGCCAGAAAGGCAATGTAATATGCCTTCCAAGCTATGTTGATATGTGTAATATTTCATAAAGTTGAAATATTCGAAGATAATTTATGGGAAACGGTATTCTGCTTGTGTTTACGTATTGAGTTGTAATAGATTAGGCGTAAACATGAGAAGTTTTCTCTGCTTGAGATCATTAGTTTTACATAAGATGAATAATTATCAAGTAAACACTCTTATTCCTAGTGAACATTTTAATTCAATTAAGGTTCAATTTCATAAAAAAATAAGGAGAAATATCACACAAATTGTGATCATTGTGCAATCAATGGAGACCCCAACAGTGCGTAAGGCAAGAAACCCTGTAAATACATTACAATGATTCTCGAAAATATCTTCTGAAAATCTCGGATATTGTGGATGATAATCAAACTGAAAGACTTAAAAAAAATATGGAAACTCCATCCAATCCATTCTTTGTTTCATCAGAAAAACACATTGTTCAGAATTCATGATAATTTAAAAGAAATGTGGAAGCACGTACAAGATAAGAGAGCAATAGTCCGAAACATGGACATCACGTTCTCATGGCTAATGATTCGAAATTGACTATAAAAATAGACGGACATGCTTTCTCAGTCATGTTTTTTCACTAAGCCATAGTAATTGATGATTTTTTAGGGAAAGCGAATTCAATGTAGAGCATTTGATGAGAAATACTCGTACAGTTCCTTGTTTGTTTTCAGATTCGTAGCTTAAAACGGAATATTTATAAGTAGACTGTCAACTATACAAGTCTATTAATAGGTTTTTTCTTAGTGAAATTACATTGGGACTGAACAGGGTGTCCATTTTCAATATTTAGTACGGTAACTATGTGAAAACTGCAAATAGAAAAAAATTACCCCCCTTCCATCTTCGTTTTCAATTTCCGAACAATTTTCATTGGCGAAAACAGATCGTAGCTATGTGGTTGTGTTAAATATTCCGGATTTCTCAATTATCCGAGAATTTGGTATTTATCAATGTCTCGGTTGCTATCAAAGTAAGGTGGAAACTATTTTGACTTTTCTGCTGACACTTTTTTTAGTTTACGAAAACCAGTATTCGAATTTCTTTTTTTGAATGTTTTTAATGTTTGAATATGTTTTTGAATGTAAATGACAGGTAATGTGGTTGGAACCGGAAGAGAAATTGTTTTGTTTCCAAATATGAAGCATGTATGCTATTGAGAATTTACACAAATCATACAAAACGTTTTCAATTCAGTGATCACAACAATGAAGTCCAATTATTATAAGGTCAAACGTTATTTATCATACATGAGTAAGGAAATATCGAAAAGAAATAGAAAGATTCCTAAATACTCAAAAGTATTTTCATTATTGACAATGCAAGAATTGCAATATCCAAAAACACTCCTACATGCATTTTCAATTTGATTATTGATCACTGAAACTAAACAATTTTTCAAGTTTTGTTCCTACTCATTTGCATCCATAAGTGTTTGTCTACATAATGAATCCTGACATAGCTATGGAGACAAAAGTCTAACGTAGGTGAATCCGGTGAGCTGGCCATCTCATGGTCTGGAGGGAAAGTTCTGGAAATATACTAACCTCATTTGAGCCAAGGGAGTTTCACTTGAAGCTAGTTTCTCATTAAAGTTTCTCATGAAGATTTTCGTTGAAAATAACGTACGCAAAACTATAGTTGTTTAGAAACTGAGATTTACTCATCTCAGGTTAAAACTTATTGATCTAACCCTAATTCTCGATTTTCGAGGATTTAAACTTTATACCCCTCATATCTGAAAATAGTCCGGCATCCATCTTACAGGGTGAGAGAAATGGTTTAATGAAACCCCCATACTGAGTAAAATATTATGAAAACAGTTTCGCTCCGACCTTTGAATTATGAATTATCTACCCTCATATCAGTTGATTCAAAAAACGCATGCATTTTCATGTATATCATTAATTTACTAAAAAACGATTGCGATTTCAAAAGAGTTCAAGAAACAAAAAGAAATTGAAATTGGAATATCTTTTGGAAAAATATTTTCGAAGTCTAAACTAATCTAATCTAACCTAACCTATGGCGAAACACACTATGATTTTGAGAGGATTGAAGGAAGCATGACCCTAAAAAGAATATCTTCTGTATATTTTCGTATTCACTGGACACATGTAATAAATTGATGAGTATCTTTTAAAAAATATTTTCGAAAAGACCAATGGCGCACTACACTATGATTTTGAGAGTCAACGAAAGCATCACCCTGAAAAGAATATCCTCTGTAGATTTTCGTATCAACTGGATATATCTAATGAATTGATGAGTGAAAAATTTCATTTTTATTTTTAGATTGGAGTTTAATCCTTGAACATTACTAGAGTATCATTTGAACCAATACACTCCCCACAAAAATTGTCGCATCATCCTACTTTTAGGACAATACTATATAAACTTTTAAGTTGGCCACTCAAAAGTCGCTTGGTAACTTTCAAAAGTGTAAAATAAGAAAATATCATTCAAAAGAGATGAGTTTATGATGAAAAATATCAACAATTTTCGAGTTTATGAAAAATTAAAAAAAATTCAACCATCTTCAAACATTCTTCATTTTAAAAATCGAATGTTTCCTCCCCGGACCCTAATTATTAATTTCTAGTTGTTTTACTGTTCTACAAGGCATCCTGCGTTGCTGAATTTGTTTGTTTGCTGATTCAAGTCGGGACTTCTGGCTGGCTATCTCAAAATATAAATTTCGGCATTTTGCAGAAGTCTCTAACTACTCTAGCTGCATCTGGCCGAGCGTTATCATGCATTTAAATGAAGGTTTCGCCAATCAATGGGCCAAAGAGTACAACTTGGAGTTCAAGGATATCTGCGATGTATCTGGCCGCTGTCATTCTTCTATTATTCACTAGGACTAACTCAGTTCGACTATGGAAAAAAATGCTTCATAACACCATTAATGAGCCCCCTCTGAAGTTTCCGGTTTGCCAGATATTGCATTGCTGATACCATTCCCTAGGTCGTCTGTATACAGGAATGCGCATTTGAAACTAGACGAACCTGGACTCGTCGGAAAACAGAACATTCTACCATTTCTATATTCCCTCGCAAACTGAAGTCTCGCAACTCGGTGCTCTCTGGTGAGACGCGGACCCATAGAAGCCACCCTTGGTCTGATATCGTCTTCTCTGAGCCTGTTCCTAGTAGTTTGCAATGAAATATGCACATTTCTGGAAAGTGCAAGTTCATTTTGTAGCATTCTAGCCGTACAGTGCCGAACTCTTAGTGCAGTTAAACGAAGCTAACGATCATCTACTGGTGTTGTTATCCGATTTCTTTCCTATCCCGCCCTTCTTCCATATTCTCCTGTTTCGTGGTACCGATTAATTGCTCTTGAAATAGTGTTTTGGTGACCATTCAACAAGTGAGCCACGTAACGTTGGCTTCGCTTCTCCTCTAAAAGTGTTACAGTTCTTACAACTTCATGATTACTCAAATATCTAATTCACTCAAAACAACATCCTGCCCAATAATATTCGAATTTAAAATATTCAACATTATATTGAATGGTGTATGCCTTCTACATTTCAAAATGATTGCATTGCCTTTTCTTGAATTTTTGAAATTCTTGCAATCGTTCTTGAGAAATATTAAATAACGCGGAACAATGATAAACATGTGCAGCAATAAGTACAATAGCAATTTTATAAAACAAACATATTTTTCGCTGATCTATTATACTGGGTGATTCACAAGTGGCGCGGTGCTCTGTAACTCTTGAAGATTTCAATTTTGTTCGAACGGTATTGTATTTAGAAAGTAAGATTCTACTTCAGCAATTTATTTTGAAGTAAACAGCGTGTCTCAATTTTCTATGAAAAATCTTGGGAGGTTTCATCAGATTGGAAGACCACTTTTTTGTTGAAGATTCAAGAGCGTCCTAAACTCTTCTATAATGTCTTTAAGTAATAAGTTTCTTGGTGAGTAGTTTCGCTACAATATTTTTCTTCCGTAAAAATTCATGAAAATAGGCTCTTACATCATCGCATGCTTCTTCAGGTAGAGAGGATGGATACTTTTATCATTTCGTTTTCTTATTGCCCAAGGATAGCTTTATTGATGAAGTGAAATAGATTATCCTCATTTTATACAAAGTGACTCGAAAAAATTATTAAATAATGTAATTTTAAAATTATTATATCTCAATTTTTCAAGAGGAACACCCTGTATTTTATTATTCACGTCAACGCATAAAGTATTGTGCTATATTTTGCAGAAGTAACCCTATCTTTCTCTTCGATCATTTTCGAAATATTCGATTATTTGTGAAAATTTTGATGAAAATTCTGGAAACCGTATCAAACTCATCAACATGCATCATTATTTGCACAGAAGTTTTTTTCTGTAATGATTCAAGTGGTAAAAAATGAAACCTAAACAAGATAATTCTTTCAACGAATGATAAAATCAAGATAATTAAAACGTAAATCGAGGTATGTGTTGACTTTTTGTATTTGTGCCTTCTGTCAGGTGTCCCGACATATTATATTCTGCATTCTACATTGTGAACTTATCAGTGTTTTGTTATTGTACATTGTTAAAGTGAGGTTTGAATCCAATTTTCTCAATTGACTGCCATGAAGTTCTCCAAAGAAGAAATCGTTGATATGATTTTTATTCTGGGTGGGTGAGATAGAAATTATTTGTTGGCAAGTAGAGTTTATGCACAAAGGTTTCCTGATAAGAGGCATCCTGGTGCAAGATGCTTTGAAACACGGACAGAGGACCCATATGAAAGTCAAAGAGAGATTCCTCATTTAACAGATATGAGTCAAACTTCCGTCCAGAGAATTTTGAAAGTGAATAAATTTCATGCATATCATGTACAGCTGCACCAGGAACTGAACAATCAAGACTATGAAAAACGAATCAATTTTTGCAATTGGGCAAGTGACAAAGTAGCGGAAAATCCAAATATGTTTAGCAGAGTTTTTTCTCGGACGAGGCAACTTTCCACAAGAATGGCCACAGCTCATGAGACAAATAGATCACCAGCATCATTGGTCTTGGAATGTATGGGCCGTTATAGTAGATGGATATCTAATTGGGCCACACTTTTTCGACGGGCACCACAATAGTGAAATATATTCAGATTTTCTGCAATATCATCTACCAATGGTACTTGCCGATGTACCAGAGCATATAAGACAAGATTTGTGGTTTCGACAGGATGGAGCACCGGCACATTACTCACAACAGGTTAGGGAGCATTTGAATCATGTATTTCAAAGCAAATTGATAGGACGTGGTGGTCCTGTTAGATGGCCGGCTAGGTCTTCGGACCTTACAAGTCTAGATTTTTTCTTGTGGGGTTATACTAAGGGCATCGTTTACCAGATTCCTTCTACAACACAGTTGGATAGGAGACAGAGAATAGCTGACGCCTTTCAGTCAGTTAATCCGCTAATGTTGTCGAGAGTTCAACGGTATTTCCTCGAAAGGTTTGAGTTGTTTTTACAAAAAAAGGGCAACATTTCGAACACTTATTGAAATACTTTCAACACCTTGTAGATCATCTCACCAAGAACCAATCTATTACGTATTTCATACACGACTACCTTGAAATGTCTCCATTTCTCTGATCAAGTATAATGATATTTACGAATAAACTATTCTTTCGCAACCTCTGATTTTATTATTTTAGTTTTTTTTATTTCGAAAACGGTCGACGATAAAGATAAGGTTACCTCTGCAAAAATATGGCACAATATTTTATGCGTTGACATGAATAATAAAATACAGGGTATTCCATTTAAAAATCAAGATATGATATTTTTAAAATTACAATATTCAATAATTTTGTTGAGCCACTCCTGTGAAAAATGAGTATAATCTATTTCAATTCATCAATAAAACTGTCCTTGGGAAATAAGAAAACAAAAGGAAAAAAGTATTCATCCTCTCTGGCCGAATAAGCATGCGATGATGTGAGAGTCTATTTTCATGAATTTTAGCGGAAAAAAATTATTGTGATGAAACTACTCACCAAAAAAACCTATTACTTAAAGACATTATAGCAGAGTTTAGGACGTTCTTGAATCATCAACAAAAAAGTGGTCTTCTAATCTGGAAAAATCTCCCAAGATTTTTTTATGGAAAACTGGGACAGCTTCTTTACTTCAAAATAAATTGCTCAAGTAGATTTTTACTTTCTAAATACAATACCGTTCGAACAAAAATTAATTCTTCAATAATGTACGAGCTACAGAGAACCGCGCCACTGGTGAATCACCCAGAATAAAAATAATTCAACTGGGATTTAAGAAATCACATTACCTGCATAAGTTGAACACTTAAATAAAATATTTATTTTTGCAATAAATTATCTTCAACAATTACCCTACCAGAAACAATCAATTTAGATATACTGGCATTCAAAACTGAACTATTATCATCACAGTCAACAACGGAGTTTGCTGGTTGCTGATCTTTCTCATTTTGCAGATATCTCCATGGTGCATTCTCTGACGTAATAAACGACATGGTTTCGGAAATAATCCATTTACAAAAAAAAAGATTCGCGGAAAATTTTCATCAACGGACGGTCCAATTAGCAACGCTATGTACATTATTAAAATTCTAGTTTTTTGCAGGACTAGTGTGCTAGGGAAATCACTTCCATCCTACGCCTTCCCGATATCATAAAATTTGGCTCTCTTCAAGAAGCCGGTGAACACACACATTAAATCCTCTCGGGCTGCCACAGCTGTGACATCGCTATCTTCCGAGTTGAGAATAAAAAACCAGGAAATCTTCATTCATTAGTTACAACATTCGTTCGAGGTCATTACCAACAATGGAAACCATAGAGTCATTCGCAAATATTTTTATTTCGCAATTTCCAAGTATTCAAAATATCATCAATATAAAAATTAAAGAATTGGTCCCAATACTGTCCTTGCGGAATGCCATCATCGATTTCTTTTCGTCGAACACTATTCCTTTATATTTTACTTTCTTCGATCTCCCCATCACTCGCGTTTCAAATCATTTAAGAGCTTCTCCTTCAAATCCGATTTTTCGTGGATTTTTAAGAGAAGCTTTCGATTTATTGTTCCAAACGTATATTCAAAAATACAGAAACCACAACTTGGCTCTTATCGTTAGCTTTCAACCACTTATCACATATGTTCGATATCAAATATTCACAGCATGATCTGACCTGAAGCTCGACTGATTTTCGTTCACCTTATCTACATCACAGAAATCCATTATTCAGTTCCTCACAACAAATTCAAACAATTTTTTATATATTGAATTTGAATTTATTGGCCAAAAGCCCTCAACATCCCTAGTATTTGGTACCTCTTCTACAAATATAATAAAATGAATTCAAAAAGGAAATCATGTATCTATTCTGCATAACTCAAATCATACCACAATAGCATATCACATCTGAGGCGTTAAAAAATTACAAAAATATTTGCTGCATCGGTGAAACTATTGAAATACAGAGTTCAGTGCAAAATTAACATTTGAAAATTTAACTTTTAACAGTTTTTCGTAAATTTAAGAGACAGTTTTCTTTAATAATAAAAAACAAGTACTGTGTTTTAAGGAATTTTACTTAATAATTGCGATTCGTAACGCGTTTCACTACACCGTAGCTTCTTCAGCCTCCCAAATTCAAACAAACTTTCAAAATTCCTCAACGACTTGCTAATAAAACATTGCAATTTTAAATCTAAATTTTCGGTCAAAAATTCATACGAAATTATTGCCAACATCAAAGATACCACTAAACCACCTAATTCAAACTCGATGTTAAGAATCTATTTCCCAACATTCCTCCGAAAGATACGTATTACTTAGTTGAAGAATTATTAGAAAAGAATCATGTCATTACTATCATTAAATCAGATATTCTTTCATTAATACAAATTTGTTTAGATCAAAATTATTTCCATTTCAATAACAAATATTATACTACTGAAGACGGCTTGATTATGGGCAATCCGTTAAGTCCTTTGTTAGCAGAAATATTCATGAATAACTTAGAGAAATTAATTCATAATCATCCACTCAGTAAATATTGTTTATACTGGTATCGCTATGTAGACGATATCATTATTTGCTTCACAGGAACAGATAGACAGTTGAAAATTTTCGAAAATCATATAAATTCATTACATCCAAAATTGCATTCACAACCGAAATAGGAAGCAATAATTCGATAGATTTCTTAGACGTAACAATTTCGAATGAAAATGGAAAACATGTTTTCGCAATTTACCAGAAGCCGTCACATACAGATATTATAATACATAACTCGTCGTGTCATCCATATCAACATAAAATGTCAGCATTCAATAGTTTTATTCATAGATTAACATCCCGTTATCACCAGAAAATTTCAACAAAGAACTAAATTTGCTTAAACAAATAGCGAAAAATAATGGTTACAATCCCAAACTAATAAATCATATTTTAAATAAAAAGCAAAGTAGAATCGCATTGAATGAAGTTTACCCTGTCGATAAATTGAAACAAAAATTCAACACCTTAACCTACGTTGGCATTACAAGTGAAAACTGAAATCATTCTTAAGTAGCAATAATTTCAACATAGCCTTCCAAACTAATAATAATTTAGGCAAATATATAAAAATAATAAAACCAAACCAGGTAAAAACAATAAATCAGGTGTTTATCGATTGAATAGCAATGACTGTGATAATTTCTTCATTGGTAAAATACATAAAAATTTCAATATTAGAATATCGGAACATAACCGCAGTTTTTCAAATAAAAAATCAGATTCAAATTACGCGAATCATCTCTTAGAAAATAATCATTCTTTCGACCCACAGTTTGAAATTTTGCATACAGATAATAAATATTGGAAGGTAGATCTTTGGGAAACTTTAGAAATCAATAAATACAAACACTCAGGTAAACTCCTCAATGAACAAGTCGATTTAAGCCCTTCACCTCTATTGAATCTTTTCGGGGAGCAATCTATTACTTAATTTTATTGGATATACCTGTCATAAATAACCACTTAAAAAGAAGCAACCCAATAAGCTTTTAATTACTCAAGAACATTTATAGTTATATTCTCATTTATATTTTTCTGTATATTCATTCGTCTGAAGAAGCTACGGTGTAGTGAAACGCTTTACGATTCGCAATTATTAAGTAAAATTCCTTAAAACACAGTACTTGTTTTTTATTATTGATAATGGAATTTTACCAAGTAAAAGCCTCCCAAATTCAAACAGTTTTCTTTCATTTAGTGTTTGATCAAATTTCTTAGTAGCGAAATACTCAAACTTTCTTTGTTCGTTTTTCTGGAAGAAATAGCTCTTGTTCTAGTATCTATATTGCTCTACATAGCTACTTGATGGAATAAAGCGAAAAATTCAGCAGAGCATTCGAAAATATGAATATCCTTCACACATGTGGGATAATTTACATATAAATAAAGCTCTCGCAACTCGTCGTCGTTGTAGATATTAAGAGGTAGCCAAATTAACAGTAATTTGCGTGTGTGTTACCCACTCTGTTCGGTTAGAGCTTACAATCTTGATAAGATCTTACTATGTATCCAACATTTGCGGTGTCATGCGTCTTTGAATATACCGTAGGAGTAAAGTGATTGCATCATCGCTTCATCCTACCCTTTAAATTTAGATGAAAGAACTGATTCTGAATATGTATCGTTTGCATATAGAATTTCCACTCACAAATCAAAGAAAGAATTGAATAATGTGACTTTGGCTTATTAGGTATTCAACTGTCACTTCAATTTGTGTTCAGTGGGTTGAATATATCGAATTGGTTTATAGCAGATGACCACGATTCTATGTGACAGTTGGAAACTTTTTAATTTGAACGATAAGAAGAAGAGCGACGAAGAAAATAAAGTATCAAAAATTCTCTGAAAATACATAGTGGTGTTTCTCGAAAATTTTCAAGAAAGAGTCCTTTTTCTTTTTCAATACTAGTGAAAAACGCTGAATCATTTCGACTTCCTATTCGGCGGATACCGGTATTGATATTACAGAGTTTTTGCACCTCTTATTTGGAGACTTCCTTATTTTCTGCGCATGCGCTCTTAAAATATAGTTCCCGAGAACTCTAATAAAGATAAAGAATTGCCGTTATTACGGCAGAATAAGAACTGGTAAGTATTCTCATTTACCGTGTGCAACCTAACTTAACAAAATCAAATCGGCCGTATTGAAATGACAAGTGACAATTTTTATGGTGACAAGCTGTCAATTGAAGAACTAGGTATGAGCTTGATGGGGTTTGGCATTACCATGCATAAACAAAAAGTTTTCACCCATGTTTGCTTCAAATAATCATGTTTTTCTTAAGTATCTGTAACTCACATTCGCGCATTCAGAACTCCATTATCTACGAAGAGATGGAGTCTACAAAAAATAATCTTTGCCGAAGAACAAAGTTATTCAATGGCTTTGTGAATGCCAGTTTCAAAATCAACAACGACTTCAGAAATGTTTACTTGTATCTTATCATTTCTGTATTTTTATATTATTTTTACATGTGTCTGCATACATATTTGGTAACAAACAATATGATATTGGTACGTACGTAATGTCCGTTGGGAAAGCCATACAACTCAAAACATTTGGCAAAAGAAACTAGGAGAATATACAAATGTTAAGCTCAAGTGTATTCGAGTCACATTTCTCGAATAACAAAGACGAAAGTTACAGAAAAAATATCATATTTATATATGTGAAGTATTAGGAAAGCACTCAGAAATGTTATTGATATAGATGGTGGAAAGAAGGGGTCCCAGGTGAGAACCTTGAGGTATCCCGGATGTTACAGGTTTTATTTTTGAAGAGGCCTTGTCGAATGCCTTAGCTATGTCAGCATAAAACGCGTCCACCTGAACAGCATCATCAAGACTTCAGGACAAGAAACTGATATATGACATCAAATTCGTGAGAACTGATTTCCCTTTGATGAAGCAAATCACAAAATTCGACCCCGGCAGAATGTAAGAGTTGTATATACTTATCCAAGAATAGACCATGACATATGGTGTCGCAATCACCCGTTTTTCAGAATGATCTGCAGGTAGAGTAAAACTGGTATTCATGAAAGGAGACCTGGGCAACGATAACCTCTTGTAACAACGATGATCCATTAGTGTTATTTGAGAAAATTCTCGTTCATTATTGCTAGGTACCTTCAAATGCATCTTGGACAGAACAATGGAGAGCAAATTAGCTCTAAGAAGATATGACAGCGTTTCTTCGAGGAGCCTGAAAGAATTTTGCCTGGTATGTCAATTTGTTAGAAACTGACAGAGAGAGAGAGAAAGGGCTCTATGTACAGATGAATCGAGAATTTGTTTATTTCATTTTGAAGGACGTTTCTTTTGGTTCAGTCATCGAAATGAGAGATACGCTCAGTGCAACTTTTTTCTAAGCATGGTCATGGTGGTGGTTCAAAAGCGGTGTGGGAAGGATTTCTTCGGGTCTAGTTGACCAGGACCAAGCTCAACCGGCTCCACTCTGATATCTTCTCGAAATCTGAATTCAGTGACATGCTCTTTTGGTATCTTTGTCGGTGTTTACATCTCAGCTGTTAGGTATAGGACACTGACTAAAAAATGAGGAAACTAGGGAGAAGTCGTCGGAACAACCAAATATTTTGTTCTCGATGGACTAGAGTAGATTATTAGTCTGCAACAAAAAAGAGTTGGCGAGAGTATGGAACCCTGGGGTACTCCCGCATTAACCTAAAAAGATATACTCGTCACACAAACAACTACCACCTGAATAGATATACAGAACAGAAATCTATCAATCCAACCCTGCAAGTTCATATCCGATTAGTTAATTCATTAAGGCTGCGTGCCAAATCTTGTCGATGGCCTTTAATGTATTTAGAGCAATGGCTCTTGATTCGCCATGTGATTGGGTCTTGTTCGGGTTAAAGTTGACCAAGATCAACAGGCCCTACTCTGATATCATCTCCCAGTCAGAATTCTGACATGCTCTGTCAGTATCTTACACAGTGTATTTGCTCAGGACTTATAGGACGCTGATTAAAAATTGAGGACACCAAGGTACAATCGTCCATGAACCCAAATATTTTGTTTTCGGTGGAATGTAGCAGATTATTAACTGAAATAGAAAGAGAGTTGGCGAGGTTATGGACCCCTGGCATACTCCTACATTAACCTGAAAAGATACACTCGTTGCATCATCAACCACCACCTGAATCGATTTACTGAAAAGAAAACTACTAATTCAGCCTAGCAATTTTTCGTGAATTCCATATGCGATTGGTTTATACATCAAGGCTAAATGAGAATACTTACCAGCTCTTATTCTGCCGTAATAACGGCAATTCGAATAATCCAAAGACCAAAGTTGTTCAATTGCCTTGTGAATGCTAGTTTCAAAATCAACAACGACTTAAGAAATGTTCACTGGTATCTTATCATTTCTGTAATTTTCTATTAGGAAGGACAACCATTTTTACATGTGTCTGCATACATATTTGGTAAGGAACAATATAATATTGGTACGTACGTAATGTCCGTTGGGAAAGCCATGAAACTCAAAACATTTGGCTAAAGAAACTAGGAGAATATTCAAATGTTACGCTCAAGTATATTCGAGTCACATTTTTCGATTAACAAAGATGAAAGTTACAGAAAAAAATATCATATTTTCCTGTTTACTAGAAATGTATAAAAATTCCTCAACCTTTTTCGTTCGAATGTCTATCTAACTTAACGTAGAAAAGGTTCCCTTTATAATTGTTGGTAACGGTGGCGGTAATTTCTGTCGAGCTCATAAAATCTTTCGAGTTTTGCATTTGTGGACATCAACAATCGAAAGGCATGGCGAATTGAATCAAGAGCCATTGCTCTTGCTACATCAAAAACTTTCGACGGTGTATCATCAGTGATCGACAGTACGGTTTCCGTAGACATCGATCAACGTTATGCATTTGTGGACAACAATCGAGAAGCAGCCTTGATCAATAAACTAATCACATATGGAAGATGAGACATAAGATATTTGAAAACTGCACAGGTAACTTAAAATCGATGTATAGCCATTCACAAAATTCACGTTTGATTGTGTTTTTTGATAGTTTATAATGAAATTTCTTAGGCGATTCATCGATACATGGAAGAGAGTTATGAGTAAAATTTTGAGGACACGTCACGTTGCATGATAGAGAAGTGATATAACGTATATAAAATAAGATATATTACATCACGGACTAGAAGGCGAACCAGGAATTCAGTTAAGTTTACAGTATCCTATAATAGGACTAACAATATCTTTCGCAGGTCATTTCGCCTTCGATTTGAGATGGTTGTGTCGCATTATCATCGAAGCAGAAGGCAAAAACATTTTCGCAAAATTCTGTTTTCGATACATCAAGGCCTTCGAGAGGGTTGAGCATGCAGCCTTGATGTATAAACTAATCGCATATGGACTTCTCGAAAAATTGCGTGGCTGGATTAGTTTTTCAGTTTCTTTCCAGTAAATCGATTCAGGTGGTGGTTGATGATGCAACGAGTGCATCTTTTCAGGTTAATGTGGGAGTATGCCAGGGGTCCATACCCTCGCCAACTCTTTTTCTATTTCAGTTAATGATCTGCTATATTCCACCGAAGACAAAATATTTGGGTTCGTGGACGATTGTACCTTGGTGTCCTCAATTTTTAATCAGCGTCTTATAAGTCCTGAGCAAATACACTGTGTAAGAAACTGACAGAGCATATCAGAATTCTGACTGGGAGAAGATATCAGAGTAGGGCCTGTTGATCTTGGTCAACTTTGACCCGAACAAGACCCAATCACATGGCGAATCAAGAGCCATTGCTCTTGATATATTAAAGGCCTTCGGCAGGGTTTGGCACGCAGCCTTAATGAATTAACTAATCGGATATGAACTTGCAGCGTTGGATTGATAGCTTTCTGTTCTGTATATCTATTCAGGTGGTAGTTGTTTGTGTGACGAGTATATCGTTTCAGGTTAATGCGGGTGTACCCCAGGGTTCCATACTCTCGCCAACTTTTTATTTGTTGCAGACTAATGATCTACTCTAGTTCATCGAGAACAAAATATTTGGTTGTTCCGACGACTTCTCCTTAGTTTCCTCATTTTTTAGTTTGTCAGTGTCCTATACCTAACTGCTGAGATGTTACACCGACAAATATACGAAAAGAACATGTCACTGAATTCATATTTCGAGAAGATATCAGAGTGGAGCCGGTTGATCTTGGTCCTGGTCAACTAGACCCAAAGAAATCCTTCCCACACCGCTATTGAACCACCACCAAGACCATGCTTAGATAAAAAGTTGCACTGAGCGTATCTCTCATTTCGATGACTGAACCAAAAGAAACGCCCTTCGAAATGAAATGAACAAAATCTCGATTCATCTGTACATAGAGCCTCTCTCTCTCTCTCTCTCTCAATCAGGTTCTTCGATGAAACGCTGTTATATCGTCTTAGAGCTAATTTGCTCTCCATTGTTCTGTCCTAGATGCATTTGAAGGTACCTAGCAATAATGAACGAGAATTTTCTCAAATAACACTCATGGATCATCGTTGTTGCAAGAGGTTATCCTTGCCTAGGTCTCCTTTCATGACTACCAGTTTTACTTTACCTGCAGATCATTCTAGAAAACGGGTTAGATTAGGTTAGATAGGATATGCGACACCATATGCCATGGTCTATTCTTGAATAAGTGTATACATCTAAGTCTAACATTCTGCTGGGGTCGAATTTTGTGATTTGCTTTATCAAAGGGAAATCAGTTCTCACGAATTTAATCCCATATATCAGTGTCTTGTCCCAAAGTCTTGATGATGCTCTTCAGGTGGACGCGTTTTATGCGGACATAGCTAAGGCAGTCGACACGGCCTCTTCAAAAATGCACCTTATAACATCCGGGAAACCTCAAGGTTCTTACCTTGGACCCCTTCCTTTCACCATCTATATTAATGACATTTCTGAGTGCTTTCCTGATACTTCACATGAACTATTTGCTGATGATTTGAAAATTTACATACGAATTGAATCTCATGCTGATACACAGTTGTTCCAAAGGGATTTAGATCTCTTTTCTTTGTTCTTTAAGTCCCGATATTTTGAACTAAATGTCGATAAATGTCAGCACATAACCTTCACGAAAAACATCAACATCATACATACCTCCTTTTCTCTCAATAATCAGAATAAGACTAGGGTTGTACAGGTTAAGGACTTGGGTTGTTTTAGATGTCAAACTTTTATATGCACTTCATGTGGATTGCATAGTGTCGGGAGCTTTTAAAATGCTTGTTGGTTTTATACTTAGAATTACTAAGAACTTTAAGAATATTCAGTCATTGAAAACAGTATACTTTGCCCTAGTCAGGTCAAAATTAGAGTATGCTACACCTATCTGTTCACTCTTTCACCACGTTCATGTTGAGAGAATTGAAAGAGTCGAGAGAAAGTTTTTTAAAAGTTTAAATTACAGATTTAATCGCAATTTGCTGCAAAGTGATTATAAAGTCAGCTTTTGCCGATATTGTGTCTTAAGCTTGGAGGGTACACGTGCTCTATTTGATGGTGTGTTTTTGTACAGAATTTTAAATAATTATTAGAACTACCCTTTGATTAATTTCCTCACTTTTAATGTTCCTCAATATCATAATCGTCATAACAGCTTATTTTACGTACATTAAGCCCGAACTGCGCTATACTACAACTCTGTCGTTTTAAGATTAATACGTTTCAGTAAACACCACATGAAGAATTTTGATTCGTTTAATATGAGTTTGGTGTATTTCGAGAAAAATTGATTTCATATACAACAAACCATCATAATTCATGAAATGAAGCTACAATCGACCACTTTTTTCTATATAAATTGGATTTTTTCTTGTATCATTTGAATTGAAAATGTTTTCTTCTGTTTTTCATTAGTTAGTCAATATTGATAGAATATTTGTCGAAGTTTATTCATAATTATCTTAAATTGTTTTTGTAAAGAACCCTGTAATTGGAATTTTTCTGTTGGGGTTCCTGATTCAGTAAATAAGTAAATAAATAAATGCATATTTTCATCTGAAATTGAAATTTTCGAGAAGAGCAAACTCAACTCGCAAAATTTGATTACGAACTGCTGTTATCAATACGTGGTGGTTTCTTGCATAATCTTAATATCTTTCTTTCATTTTGTTGAGTGGAATATGCGCCAAGAGAAATCTTTTTGGCATAGACTGCGCTAATCGAAAGAAAAAGAAATCGGTTGTCTGTAAAATCGATTTTCTGACGATAGTTGAACGTGACAACGTCATGAGAAAATAATGATGGAATGGTTGCATTTTTCAATAGAAAATTTCGACTTTATTTGTTTGATAGATAGTTTGTATGGATATAGAGAAGGAGGTGAATGGAAATCACAATTGAATTGATGAAGTTACATTTATTTGTACGCATAAATACAACTATGTCAATTTTATTTATTCTTTTACAATGTGCATAGTTTTTACAAGTATACATGTGCTTTGAGCACATGTTCTACAACTTTCAAACATGTGTGATAATTAACTTCTTGCAATTTGTGTTATTCTGTTGAGAATAGGATGATGATAGAAAAAGAAAATTTACTGTTTAAATTTATTATTGTATAAAAATAAATTTTGTATCGACATTAAACACCTCAAAAAGTCTAGGAACACTTACCAATATCCTTAAAATATGAATTTGATGATTCGAATTTATAGAAATCTTTCGGTTTATGTTAAAATGTATTGTATATAATGTATTCTCAGGAAAACAAAATAATATTTGACTTCTCCGAAGCACCTATGATAAAAAAAAAATTTAAATTTGAAAATGACGAAATTTGGTAAAAAACAAAAAAAATCCTGAACTAATATTTTCGAAACGATACGGAAGCACTTATATTTTTCAGTACCCAGAAGGTCCACCTCTGTTACTAATGACACTTTGGCATCGTCGCGGCATGCTCAATGTTAAATTGTCTATTACATTTTGGTCTAAGTCATTCCAAGCCCCCTGAACTGCTAATCGAAGCTCCTGTTCATGATGAAAGACGTTTTGACACAGGAGATTTCTTTTTAGGGTGTCCCACACAAGCTTGACGGGATTCAGATCTGGGAAGCAGGATGGCCACGGCAGGAGATCGATATCATTCTCTTCAAGAACGTTCAAGACAACTCTTCCAGGATGAGGAGGGGAATTATCTTGTTGGAAGAGTGGATTTTGACCCATAGTTTGGAGATACGGTAAAATTATCTCATTTGCGTAAGAATTTCCCGTGAGGTTGTTCTGCATGAAAACGAGGTCAGTTCTTCCATCAAGGCGTATACCTCCCAAAAACATCACTGATCCTCCTCCCTGTCTAACAACTTCTCGAGCATGCTGGAGACGATTTTGCTTTCCAGGTTCCCTCCATATTCGAATTCTTCCCGAATCGAGATAAAAACTAAACCTTGATTCATCACTGAAGAGAACTGTTGCCCACCTCTCTTGATCCCAGTTTACGTGTTCTTGGCACCAAGCTAAACGAGCAGCGCGATTTCCATGGGTCAGTTATGGAACGCTTAAAGGACGTCTGGAGTGGAGTTGACCTTCGTGCAGTCGATTTCTCACAGTTTCGTCGAAAATTTGTACATTATGAACTCGTGATAGCTCTTGAGCTAATTGAGATGCTGTGGTAGTACGATCTCTTCTGGCTTGTAAAACCAAAAATCGGTCTTGGGCGACTGTAGTAATCCTGAAACGACCTATATAGCGTTCTCCACGTTACCTGTTTCATTGAAACGCGACCATAAACGGTTTATGACACTTGGGCTACTTCCCAGAACCCTGGATACTTTCCGCTGTGAGCTCTCAGCTTGGAGAATGTCAACGGATCATAACATCTCTTCTCTAGCCAAATGTCGTCTTTCCATGGTCGAATCACAAGACTTGAATCTTTTATTTGTGCTTACAACAGAAACAAAGTGCCAACTAACTGATTTCAAACACTGAATACATGAAATGATTATAAAGCAGCGTCGCATCTGCTGCATTTTTAGTTCTTTATAAAAAAAACTGAAATCTGTTGCGGCACTCTACATAATTTGATGGGAAATTGATGCAGGTGTTCATTTCTTAGAAAAATCATCCATATTGATCGTTCTGGATACGATATATCGATATTCAGAAGTGTTCCCTAGATTTTCTTGAGGTGTTTATCTCTTTCAGCAAATGAACAAGCAAGTTGTTGTTCAATTAGTTACTTAATTATTTTTGCTTATTTAATTGTAATTTGTTGTAAAAGAGAAATAATTTTGAATAACTGTGATTAAATTATTGTTCATAAATCTGAAAATTAAAAATTTAAAATTTGTAAACATCATTGAAATTCTCGTAACTCTAGCTTTTGAAAAGCTCGCCACAATGTGTCTGATTGCCAGCCTTTGAAGGCTGGCTGGTCCAACCTGTCATTTCAGACACGTTGTTATGATATGTGGAAGATTTAACATATATGTTTCAATTTTTGGAATCATAGCTACGCTGGATACTTATTTCGATCGAATAGTAAAGCAATTGATATTTTACTCATCGTGAAATAGCTTATGTTACCTTATTGTTATGGTTTTGTCAATTATAGCATAACTTACAATCGCTGCACTAGCGGACCGATGCTTTTTATTTTATGAAAGCACGAATATTCGACAATATATAACTGATCATATATATAATATCGAAAGAACTATTATCGCTGCAATAATCGTCGCTATAAACAATTGATACCACATTCACTGTTCACTGCACTTTAAACTTGACGAAAACATGTAGATATATTATTGTGTAGCAGCTGTCCACGCGGACGCATCGCTCACTCAAGTAGTAGAGAGACTGATGTCGAACGCTGCCGAACGCGGAGACCGATTGTGCCTCTTTGTCACTCGTTCTGCGCTCCCGCTTGGCTTGTACTTCAGGCCTTAAATGGAACGCCTCAGAGCGACGTTACGCCGCATGAGTTCTATTTTCTCGTGCGTGCAGTCGGTTCCATTGAATTATAAAACGTTGTCACGTCAAAAAAGTTGATAATTAGTTACCCTACCACGAAAGACATTTGAAATATTGAATTTGTGCGTTAATTTTTTGTCGAAGTGTAGATTTTTGGCTATTCGTCTTCATTTTAAATTCGCAATAATTTTCAAACTATGAATCTATACTTATATCTATAAGATATTTCCCAATTAAAGTTTGTCATACTGGTCTGTCAATTTGATGAGTCACTCATATTGTCTAAAATTTCCATGATGCAATTTCTCATCAAAAGAAGAATTAGTGTTGTACAGAGGAAAATACCAATGAATGTTGCAATAAAGAAGTGTCGTGATCGTCAAATTTGCATATCTTGCTTGCGAATTAACAAAAACTTGATAGCTTCTTAATTTCCTTGAAGCATTAGTGAGAATCTCTGTAAATTCCTGAACGTTAATGAGAAATGTTCCATTTTTATAGAGTTAAACGATATTTCGGAATAAAATACCGTAATCTTCATATTGAGCCTGGATTACCCAATAAATTCCTAGTTTGTATATTATATATATATATATATATATATATATATATATATATATATATATATATATATATATATATATATATATATATATATATATATATATATATATATATATGAAAATAAACTGAGAAAAATCATTCAGTGTTCCGTAAAAGATTATTAAGTTATAATTTTATGAAAAATAAAACATTGTATGTATTACATTTGATAACTGGTTCATTGAAGTAGTTTCAATTACCAGGCGAATCTGTAAAATACAGGGTGTCCGCGTTAGAATTATTTGGGGAACCGGTTAATCTATCAATTTCGAATTTCAGGATTTGAGTGAATGGATTTTGATCTTCAATTTGAAATTGTTTTTAGAGCGGTACCTCTTCCGGTTATAATGATTATCGACTACAAATTTGGATAGAATTTATCCCATCTAAATTAACCACCATTGAGCGATGATTTTAAAATAAAATGGCAAATAAATGCTCAAACGAGGAGATTGTGAATTTATTCATCCTTCATGGTCAATGTTAACAAATAGTGAGTCGAACTTGCAGCACATTTAACGAAAAGTACTCAAATTTACAACCCATTTGCAGAAAACAATTTAGAAAATTTATTTATTTTTTTATTTATTTTATAAGCTTGCTACTTATGGAAACAGCCAGCGAAAAAGGGGTACAGTTAGTTACATTCCCAACGATAATGTCATTCGAAGATACCGTCCTTGGGTAATTTTTATGCCAATATGTATGCGTTTGAAGGTACTGCTGATGCAGATTTGAGGAAAGCACGTATATAAATTAATAAATATTTGGACGAAAATAATTTCAACCCCTACAAATTTTCATCAATATCGTCGATGAATCCAAGAGGCGCAGCGGTTAGGATTAATTTCTGCGAAATGTTGATGGTTCACGTCAACCAAATATTATTTGGGCCTATGTCTTTCAGTGATGACACCCTGTATGTATCAATAGATATTAATGATATTATGGAAATATTTCCTACTTCTCAAACACCATATATAACTAGCACATTGTTTAACCACATCTTATTCCATACTCACTATATATATTTTTTCTACACTCGTGTGAAGAAGAGAATTCGATCTTTTTCAATTTTTTCAGTTTTTCAGTTTTTAAACGATAGAAGAGTGACTGCCTCTAGTAAAAGAATTCTTCATCCGAATTTCATCATGATTTATAGATGAATTTGAGAGATCTAATGGTTACAAAATTATTTCCAATTTGAATTGAAAATTTTCAAGCAAACCTCAGGACTCATGGAATCTCCATCTACTGATGAAAGTGATATAATTGTCTGTATGGGCCTTGAAAACCGCAAGAATATTATTGTTAATAAGTAGAGTATAGTATATATATAGTATATATATAGTATAGTATAGAGTATAGAGTAGGTGTTTTTTCTCGACTTAAGTAGCTTGTATGACCTCCTCTTGCGCTGATACAAGCCTGAATCCGTCTAAGCATGCTTTTGATAGGTTTTCGGTCTCCTCTTGGGTGATATTCTGCCACTCTTCTGTGGCGGATTGGATGAGCTGTTGTGGGGTTCTTGGATTATCCTAGCGCGATCTAATTTTCCTTTTGAGATTATCGCATGAATGTTCAATAGGATTTAGATCTGGTGAGCAAGCTGGCCATTCCAAAATAGCGATTCCCCTCTGTTTCAAGATAATGTCGCGCGAGGTTGCTGGTATGCGGAAGAGCATTATCTTGCATAAAAGTGGAATTCTCAGCGTGAGCACCTCGCCAAAGTCTCACTATGAGCTCCAGCACTAAGTTCACGTAGTTTCTAGCTGTTACACAGGCAGGAAATGAAATCAAATAACTTTTGCATCCCAGCATGATGCCACGCCAAAACATCACACTGCCCCCTTGGTATTTTGGAATTTGTCTTGCTCCTCGGAGTCTAGCTTGTCTTCCACGACCCCTTAAAACCCGAATCCGGAGGGTCGTCTAATTGAACAACAGTGCTGGTCTCATCCGCCAATTCCCAATATTTCAATTGTGGTGATGGATATACCAATTATGTCTGTTAATTTTTTGTTGTCTAGTTAGCTTTGGAATTCTTAGGGCCTTCTGCTGTATAAACACCTTGAACGAAGTATTTGACGTATCGTTTCGACTAATACACTGATGCCTGTTACTTCCAGAAACTGCCTTTGGAGTATGGGTTGCGACGCACTATGGTCTCTTGTTGCAATTTGGCACAAAAAGCGGTCTTGTTCTTCAGAAGTGATCTTCTTACGACTTCTTCTTAACACATTTTGCAGGGATTGTAGCTCCACGTTTCGAACGTAAGTTTTTGAAATCACCCCTTGTGTTACCCTCATTGTGGCCGCTGTATTCCTATCTGTCACCCCTTCTTCAACGAGAGCAATTAGTCGAACCCCTCTGCAAATCGAACAATCCAACGTAAGGCATTTGTAATTATGATTATAGGCTTTTCTAAATTCAATAATGTACAGTTTTGAATCTCAGTGATAACTGAGTACAATATCTCGAACATGTGGTGATAATTCAACATTTCTTATTATACTATCTAGTTTTTTTACAACAAAAAACTTCATTCTTCACAAGTAGTCAAAGATCCATGGTTAAAAACAAACAATAATGAAATACCGAAAGTCTGGAGATTAACAAACTTCAATAAGAACCCAATCTAACCCAAAACTCACGAGGCTCAATAGTCAACTAAAATTGAATCACTCATCCACTATCGAATACTTGAAAGGGGTATAGTTAGCTCGTTGTTTGTCACAACTCTAAGCTGTAGACACTTAGAAATAACGAACCTGTCATAACCGGTGTTGTGAAAGGTGTGGTGGACCCAGAACTGATCAACTTTATGCGAGTTTCAGGTTTGGAACTCATGAGTATTAGACATCTTCGCGATTGACAGTCTACCTTCGCGGATATACAGCAGTAAATAGTTTGAATATATAGACGACAAACAAGTAAGTTCTTTGTAGGGGTTCATAAAGTCAAGCAGCTTGAAAATATCTCAAGAAGCTTGATTTGATTTGAAATTCAAGCTTTTGAAATTCAGAGGTTTGATTTGACCTCATTCTGCAACACGAAAGCTTAACTCGATATCAAGCTTCCACAAGCTGATCGCTGATCGCTTATTGCCGTACTGGTGCTATAGAAGTAGGTAATATCTCTAGTCATACAAAATTTTTTAATTAGCTGCGATACAATCTAGTCAATTTGTTTCGCAGCGTAACAAATAGATACAAAAAGCTCTGCGAGAGAATTTAAAGGAAAGAGCTCAAAGAAAGGAAAAAAGTCAACCAGCAGGTATTTCAGGAATGTAAAAAATTTCTGTATTCATTAACAATATTCAATAAAATATTGATGTATATAGAATAGATTCAACTGTAATGATTGTTTCAAAGGTATCATTCATTGAAAACTTTCTATAAAAATATAAATATATAGAAAAGTGAAAGAAATTCATGAAGTTTCATCACCTAGCGACCAGAAGTATAAGTAAAATAATCTATAGATTGATATTTACTACATTTGGCGACATTCAGCAGAACTCTTTCGTAGCAGGAGTGAATGCCGAGAATGGAGGTTCAACGGTGATTCCCCAAGAATCGAGATTTAGCGGTGATTCCTCGAGAACCTGGGGAGTCCCAGGCCTTCCTCGAAAGTCATATATAAAGATAAATGCTTTTCTCTTCTTTCCCCATTTTTTGTGAATATAATGTCTCTGTTACCACATTGTCATTATACACTCCCCACAAAATTGTCGCATCACCCTACTTTTACGACAATACTATATAAACTCTTAGGTTGGTCATTCAAGAGTCGCTTGGTATTTTCAAAAGTTCAAAACAAGAAGATATTATTCAAAAGAGATGATGGAAAATATCAACAACTTTCGAGTTAATAAAAAATTAGAAAACTCTGCTATTCTCAAACAAGAGACCAATCAATTAGCATCGAATGGTTACTAATCATTTTCAAAATCGAGAGTTTCCTCGCCGGGCCCTAAATACTTCCAGTATACGTCTCGGAAGCCCCTCAAACAAATTTTGGATGTACTCTTGAGCCACGGAGTTCCAAATTTCAGGAAGCAGATTTTCTAGCTGTTGGAGTAATCTACAAGGCATCCTACGTTGCTCAATTTGCCACCCCATATTGTCCAAACATGTTCTATGGTATTCAAGTCGGGACTTCTGGCTGGCCATCTTAAAATATCAATATCACTCTAGCTGCATGAGGCCGAGCATTATCATGTATATAAATGAAGTTTTCGCCATCAATGGGCCAAAGGGTACAACGTGGGGTTCAAAGATATCTGCGATGTATCTGGCCGCTGTAATTTTTCCCATATTTACTAGGACTAACTCAGTTCGACCATAGAAACAAATGTCTCCCATACCATTACTAAACCCCCTCTGAAGTTTTCGGTTTGACAGATATTGCATTGCTGATACCGTTCCCCAGGTCGTCTGTATACAGTCATGCGTCTATCATTTGATACTAGACAGAACCTGTACTCGTCGGAAAAGAGAACATTCGACCATTCTGGAATACCCAAATTTGCATGTTTTCTCGCAAACTGAAGTCTTGCAACTCGATGCTCTTTGGTGAGACGCAGGCCATTAGAAGCCACCCTTGGTCTGATATCGTCTTAACCAAACCTGTTCCTATCAGTTTGCAATGAAATATGCACATTTCTGGAAAGTGAAAATTCATTTTGTAGCATTCTAGCCGTACAGTTCCGAGCTCTTGGTGCAGTTAAACAAAGCCAACGATCATCAACTGGTGTTGTTATCCGATTTCTTTCCTGTCCGGCCCTTCTTCCATATTCCTCTGTTTCGAAGTACCGATTAATTGCTCTTGAAATAGTGCACTGCTTAACATTCAACAAGTCAGCCAAGTGAGGTTGGCTTCGCCCCTCCTCTAGAAGTGTTACAATTATTGCAACTTCATGATCACTCAAATAGCGTCCAAGAAATTCAGCAGCTGTTACAATAAATTCGAAGATTCGAAAATCAACAAGAAACACAGAAAACTTGCATTAATTTAGCGTCAAAAACTGAAGAAAAATTGAAAGAATACTGATATTCTAATAAGCTCATTCTTATTTCAGAAGTGTTGGAGATCATATGGAAACTAATGTTACTACATAGATAAGATTTTTTTCCCGTCATATGTCTAAAAACATATGTGGACAAAGAAACTGCGATCGAGCTGCTTAATCGATTGTGGAATTCAGAATACCAGGTGATGCGACAATTTTTGTGGTGTGTGTATTAGTATGGCAGAAAGCACTGAAAGAAAACTAGAAGGTAACACGTTTAGTGTTGAAAATCATGTGACAATAAAATGTGTGATTTTTCTGACATTTCATTTAAAATGGAAGTAGATCCTGATAAGGACAATGGCTCGGAATATCCAGACGAAAACTGATAGCATTCTGATACTAATTGATAGTATCTTACTTTGAATTTGATTCAAATATTTCCGATCAAATATTCGAAATAATGTAGTCCTTCATTTTCGCTCCTTTTCCATATAGGATGAAGTTTTATGTTTTATTGTAACCGTGTTCAAGTTCCCAAGTTTTGCTATATATTTTTACGCTCTTGTAAATAAGGCTTGAATTGAACTTGACTTGATTTCAAGTCAAGTCAAATCGAGCAGTTTGATTCTCAAGTCAAGCCGTGAATCCCTATTTCTTGGCTATAAACTACTCCCTACAGGAGGTAACAAGAGAAACCTGAAGTAGAAGACTCAGTATCCGTTTCTGTATTACAGAAATTTACCTCCAACCAGAAGTCCCACGTCACACAATGATAATGCTCAAAATGAACAGAATGTTGGAATGCTGAAAAGTAAAAGCTACATCAGTACTCATGTACTTCTTTATATGTAAAGCAGTACACTACCCGTCTCTAAGCATCTTCGATATTGAATCAATTGCCATAGTCCACAGCAGGTGTCTGACTATCATCGTACCCAGGAGCCTGGTTTCTGACGAGAATTTAAAAGCCTTGTTATCGAAAAATAATGCAGGGTTGGTATTGAAAGTTTAGCATCAGGCGGTTCCTGCTACAGCACATCACAAATTTCATTTCATCACTAGGCGATCAGCAGATTTTTTGATGACATCTGGTGGCATCGTCGGCGTTAAGAACAAGTTTATCATAAGAGATGTTCTCAGAGAAAACATTAAACAGAACTAGAAATAGAAGTGCCAAGTCGGAGCTCACGTTCTCCTTAAAAGATATCGTCTAGATAAATAACAAAAACCTCTCCTTGAGGAAAGATCGAACTATTGATGGGACCTCTGACTCGCATTCAAGGCACTTTATGCGTCTGGTCTCAAGTAATCGAATATCCTAGTCAGATTAAGAGAGAATTACAACATATTCTCCGTTATCCAGCAGCCTATTATAATAATTCTTTACAACATGCATATTGTACAGGGGACGTTTCTTGAGAACCCTGTACCGTCACACATCATCGCCGAGTTGTGATGCTCGAGTGGGGGTAACACAGACAGAAGTCGCACAAACCTTGGGAGGTATTCTAAGGTATCGAAGGTCAAATTTAGAGAATCAACTGTTGCCCTCTTCACTTAGAATTCAATTTTTTTATTGTACTTATTAACACATGTTTCATGTTATTTCAATTCGGTGTAATTTGTTTATAAAGATAATACTCTAAAATGCGAATCAATAATGTTAACTTTGTGGGAAACATGATGTGCATGGGAAATCAATGAGCAATGTAGAAGTTATTACAATTAGTTTTAATTAATTAAATGTACACCTGCATCATTTGAATGAGACAGATGTGCATATGATGAAGCATGAGGGAATGTTAACTCCTTAACAATATTTTATTTACAAAGATGTCTCTTTGCTTGGTGAATGAAATTAACTCAGTTTCCATGAAATTAATTATTGTCATTTTACTACTCGAGACAAAAATAATGATGTTTCCTAAGAAATCAATCACTTAGAAAACATCCTCAGGGAATTTTAGTATTCTGTTAATTGATCATACTAATCCCTAATAGCGATGTTAATCGATAGGTGGTAATACCAATTTCAATAAATAAGCTGCGTTTAAATAACGTATGCATTGCATCATTGTTTTCTCAACGTAATGTTATTGAAGAACACTCATTGCAAATAGAACAATGTGGAAAAACCTTTAGAGCTGTCATATCCCTCATATATTTATAGCTGTTTCATCCTTTGTTTTTATGAAACAATAAGTTGATTCACATGAGAAGCATACTATCGATTTTTTATTATTGTTCGTTATTGTCTTTAGCAGAAATATTCAAAATTTTCTTCATGCAGAATTTTATTCCCAGAGGAAGCACTCCTGATATGGGAGATTTTATTGTTGTGTATTTCCCCACCGTTGATTATTTGTCATTAGAACTTCAGGCATAATTAAAACACAAAATTGAAGTTTTAAGTATGTTTTACTACCAACAACAAAATAAATTTCTTCTTTCTTGTTATTCAAAGGTCTTAAGTAAGGGTTTCTTGCAATGAATGTTTTGCAGGTTCTTATGACACTGGCCATTGAACACATAAATATTAATGATTTGTTTTTTTGTGAAAATGAGAAGAATTATTTTCACCTATTTCAAAATGTCAAAAACATTATTGCATTTTCTGTGTTATTTTCTTCCACAGAAGAAAACCACTTCTCTCGATTCAAATGTAGCAATAATTGTTAGATTTTAAGTTCTCACGGTATAACTCCGACAGGATTGAAATTTATTTAAAGGCAGTGCTTGCAAGGCTTATCTATTTTTTCTGGAGGAATCAACTTGAACAATAAAAAACATTATGTAATAATTTGAAAGAGCGTAGCTTCTCCACATTTTCCAGTTTTATCTTTTCAATTGATTTTTGCACATTCTTGAGTTGCAGGGAATTATTAACGACCGTCAGTATGGTTTTCGCAGGTAAAGATCGACGGAAGATCTGCTCGCCTACGTCACTCATGTCTGTACATCAACGATGAAAAAGCATGGGGAATCTAGCGTAATCTCTCTCTCTCTCTCTCTCTCTCTTCAGCCTGTGGATATCCACTCTTGGACAAAGGCCTCTTCCAAATCTTTCCATCTCTGTCTATTTAAGGCAATCTGAACCCAATTTTTTTCCTGCTGGATATCATCCCTCTATCGTTTCGGAGGTCTACCAACACTCCTCTTGGTGTGCCTTGGGCGCCATACCATTATTCTATGAGTGCATCTGTTTGGTTCTTGGCGGGCTACATGTCCAGCCCAGCGCCATTTGAGTTCCGCTATTCTTCTCAAAATGTTCGTTACGCTTGTTCTTCGTCTTATTTCCTCATTTTTGATCTTATCTCGCAAACTAACGCCAAGCATCGATCTCTCCATTGCTCGTTAGTCGCCTGGAGTTGTTGGCGTATGCGCGGGTGAGAGTCATTGTTTCAAGACCGTATGTGAGGACTGTAATACATGTCTCAAACGTTTTCCTTCTGAGATTTATTGGGATTTCTCGAGATTTCTAGAGCACTAGCCTTCGACATCTCTAAAGCCTTCGCTAGGGTTTGGCATGCAGCCTTGTTGAATAAACTTGCTGCATATGGGCTTCCCAAAATAATACAGGATTGGATGGGTACATCAATACAAGTTGTGGTAGACGGTATGACATCTAATTGTTTCCGGTTGCAAGCAAGAGTACCTCAGAGATCCATTCTCTAGCCAACATTGTTGCAGATAAACGATCTTCTGTCATCTACAGAGAACAAGATCTTCGGTTTCGCTGACGATTGTATCCTGATTCCGTCTTTCAGTGGTTTTTCAGTAGCTGTGGAATCACAGCGTCAGAGTTGTCAGCAAATAAATAACTTAAACTCTGACTTACAGAAGTTCTCTGAGTGGGGTCAGTTGAACTTGGTGGGCTTCAACGCGAGCAAGACACAAGCAACTACGTTTTCTAGAAAGGCCCCTGCTGGAGAACCACCTCTGATGATGCAAGGCCAACAAATTGCATCCAAAGATTCGATGCACCTTCTCGGAATAACGGTCAACTCTGGGTTTTGCTGGCATGAACATGTATCAGCACTACCTAAGTCGGCATCAGCTAAACTTAGTTTTTCTTTCAGAGCTTCTATATAAAGAGCAGATTCGACCTGCTTTAGAATATTGTTCTCATGCGCCCAAACATTCGTTGTGGATGTTGGATAGTGTGCAAAAACGGGCTGTGCGCCTCGTCGACCACCCGGAGACCACCCGAGACCTTCAACCGCTGGCTCCCAGAAGACAAGTTGCTACCCTTTCTCTGTTTTACAGATACTTCCACGAAAGATGCTCATAGGAACTGAAAGACCTTGTTCTGGGAAAACTCATGTTTTGCCGCAACACTAGGCTGGCAAATAGTTCTTATCATATGGCGGTACATTTAACAACCCCTCGAATCTTTCTCTATAAGAATTTCTCTGTTTACAGTGCCGGTGAGCTGTGGAACTCGCTTCCGTCCAACATATTCCCAACAACCTACAATTTGGCTCTTTTTCAAGAAGCGAGTAAACAGCACACCTCAACAGGTTCACCTATTCTATATAATATAATTTTCGAGTAATGATACATCATTTGCGATATGTCAAGAACAATTTTTTTCAAAAGATGGAAGATGGTTCCACTTCAGTTGCCTGGTGTAATACCACAACATTATGCTACAGGCTCCACATATTGGTCATTCGTGATTAAGTTTCGGATGCTTGGCAGATGGCCTGGTCTACAGGGAGGAAAGGTATTCTCAGATGTGACAAGATGAACTTTCTTAGGACAAAATTATCCGGAGGAGAATTCGTTCTTCAGTCAGATCTCTATCAACAGCTTCTAGTGGACGCACGAATCCCCTAATATCCGATGAGAGAAGCTAATTCGTTATTGAGTTTTGATATGAATACACCAACGTGAATGTGAGAGCAGTACACGAGCACTTAGTCACGCAACCCTCTCCTAGCTCAAACGGAAACTCAAATAATGCCAACAACAGACATCACCTATCTCTTTTTCAACGGATATAAGTTGTATACAAGGCTTCAGTTTGAGAGGAACTATTCCAAAGAGAGGACACGTTAAGGGCAGAAGTTTTTGACCTGGCATGGTTCAAAATCTGTTTATATAACAAATCTATGTTCCTATATTGTCTGTATCGATTTCCTAACTATATTTAGTACCCTAGATAGTTGCAGTATCTAGGTGACAAGCTCGACACGATCCAAATAAAGCATTCGTCACCTGATAGAATACTTCAACGTCCACAACATTAACTGGCTCTAATACTCAAATAGGACCGACGAAGCAGAAAACCAAAAGAATGCTTTTGCCATTAGCCGCAACTTTACGAAATATAACCCATTTTCCCGATATTCTCGATCTCTTTCCTGTTTCAGATCTAGATAATTTCCGTTTATAGGTATTGGCACCCTTAGTCAGTTTCTGCTACTGGTGACCCCATACAGCATCGCAATAAAGATTCTATGCCTTCCAGGAAGATATGGCATTACAATAAAATATGGAGAAGCTGCGCGAGTTGCCCTCATCTGTTCCCTCTAATGGTGTACGTTTTCACAGATTCTGTCCCCAATGTCTGCACTGAATCGATCATTAAAGACATTCTTTGAAACATTGTAGGTACTCTACTCCTCGGAAAAAATATCCACATTAAAAACTGTCAAAAAGCTGCCACGGTCAAAAACAGAGCAAATTAGAACTGGAAGAGAAATTCAACAGATGAAACTAGAGCTGAAGCAACTAAATGAGTTAGGAATAGACTTTTGAAGCAGACCAGAGGAACTCATAAGTCATCCTTCCCAGCTTTGATGAGAGATAACAGTTCTATCGCATCATTACCTTAGGCATAGGCGGATCTCTTTGCAAGAATGTTTTCGCAAAATTTTGTTCTACATACATCAAACGCAGTGTCACCCAGCATTCCACATGTTCTATAGAATATGTGTGAAGAAAAATTCAGAGTGCGTATGGTAAGACGCGTTCTTCAACAAGTGAACTGTAAGAAAGCAGTGGGTATTGGTGGAATACCACCAACTCTTTTGAAGAAATGTACTTCAGAGTTAGCACCTGATTTTAGTCTTCTGTTTCAGATTATGTACGAGAGACAGATATTTTCGTAGTATCGAAAAGTTAGGGGAGTATAACCGATTCAGAAGAAGAGGAAGAAATTCCTACCCCAGAATTATCGTCCAATAGCATTGTTGCCCATTACGTCAAAGTCATATTGAAATATGTATTTCAAAATATAGTTTGATTTAAATGTCAGTTGTTGTATAAAAAGATAAATAACGAGACAAAATCGTGCGTCATTATTTTATTGATAATAATAACGGTAGCCAAGCAACATTCGAATTTCGATAGTGACAGAATCGAATACATAAGAGTTTAGGCTATCACACCCATACGCACAATTTCTTTCCTTTCTAATTTGGAATTTGGAAGGGGCAGCGCCCTAACAGTAGTAAAACGACAATTTAAGTTCGAGAGTTGCGCTTTGAGTAGTTTTTGATTCAATATATTATGCCTCTATATGTCAAATGCGGTTTATGTAATACATATAGCTAATTGAGTATCAGACACTCTAAATTATAATGAACATAAATGCTCATATGAGCTCATAGGTTCGCAGAAGAAATGGGCTGCCTACACTCGTGCATGAACTTTTCTTACCCAGTTCGTATGCGCGCATGAAAGCTCATATGAGCGCACAACCCGATATCAAATACTTACTTGAATGTTATATTTTGCAATTGTAGTTGGATAAATATTTGAATCTTACCTTATTGTAAATTGAAATCTCAACATCAGGAAGCAACATTTTGGCGAAAAAATTGGATAAATGGCAAACATAACTGAAAATCGTTACTAGAAACATTTGTCGGAGTTAACCTTCAGTTGGCTTTTATCTCTTCCAGATAGCATAGTATTAGAAAATATTTATCTTTTATACAAGCACAGTAGCGGAAAACATGAGTTTTCCGCTCTAAAAGTGGCTAAAAAGTAAGATTAATGGCAAAAAATATCTATAAATCGTCACTAAAATATTTTTTTGGATGGAAAAATTTTCGGTTAGATATTATGTTCGTAGGATATTATGATATTAAACTGTTTTCATTGTTTCCCGTACACACAGACATTGAAATTTAAATTTTCCGTACTAAAAGACAAAAAACGGTTTTTTGCATTTTCGGAAGTGGCACACCAGAAAAAAATCAATGTACTTTTCAACAACAGAAACCAACCGCAGTAGAAAAATTGTTGAAGAAAACAAATTTTCTGGAAATTCTGCATGTTTTGTGAGGTAATTAGCACTATTCATGAATGTTTTCAGATATTTTGAGTGACTAGAATCCGAGAAAAAAATTAGGTGTGAAAAAACACATTTTCCGATGTTGGGGGGAGAGGATTAAACTTTTATTTCAGGATGGATACTTGTTATCCTGAGTTATTATAGCTTATTCTGAAACGAACAGTATACTTTGGATCGTGTAAGAAAGAAGTATCTGAGAAATATACAGGGTGTCCGCGAATTGCGGGTACAAAATTATACTACAGATTCTTCTGCTCGAAATAGGTCGATTCAGGCCAACTTAACTATATGAAAAGTTTCCTCGTTTGGCCCGTAGAGGTCGCCAAATCCAAAAGATTTTCTTTTATTTTCCAACTAATTCGAGAACGACTCGATCGATAGAAACCATATTTGGTATGCGTATTCGGGTGCGTTATTCACGTTTTTTAGTGGTCCACTCAAAGACCTTAACGTTTTACAAGTTTTCCTAAAAACTCGAACGTGTTTTTAATCAACCATAATTTTTGAACTGTCTGCGTTTGAGCAAAACTGTGAATTGAGTAGCTAGGCTAATTATCAAACTTTTTATCCCCTGAGAAAAACAGTTTTTCAATTTCATGATTTCATTTCTTCAACCACCTAGCAAGTCAAAAATATCACATATTGACCATGTTGGCTTTGGATTTGTTTCTGTAGTCTGGCAGATTGTTTTTTTATTATGTTTGACAACGTCTTGTTGACAAAATGATAATACAAAAATCGAAAAATTTGAAGAGATAATTTAATAAGTTTTTCACAATGACTATTTGAAAATATGAAAACAGGTTGGCCAGTTGGAAATTAAATAAGAAAAAACAGATCACTTCAGAATATCGATTAATTAGTTTACACCCGAAATTTCATTTAAATACAGTAAATGTTCGAAAATTCCACCATTTTGCTGAATAAAGGAGTTAATCCTCTTTGAAAAATTAAATCGGACCCTTGGCATTACTTCACTTTTGAAGTAGTTTGCCGCATTTAAAATTCTCATATGAAACTCTTTTCAATTAGAGAAGAGTACACTCTAGATTTCAAAGCACCCCAAAGAAAGAAGTCACACGGTATCAGGTCAGGAGATCGTGCTGGCCAAGTTGCAGGAGCATCAGCTCCCCTTTTGATCCAACGATTCGCATACTGTGTATGTAAGAACTCGCGAACCGCTAAAATGAACTGAGGAGGTGCACCATCGTGCATAAATCACATTTCCACAAGCAGTAGTACTGGAATATACCAGACCAATAATGAAATTGTCAATTACTGCAATCCATACGTTAATTTTGAATTGATTCTGATGATGAGTACTTGTAGAAGGATTTTCGACACTGTACACGTGTTCATTATGAACGTTAGTGATGACAGATCTAGTAAAAGTGCATTCGTCAGTGAATACATGAAATACATTGTTCCTTCAAGACATCATGAATCATTATTTTAGGAACGACCAACTGCAAACCTAAACACCGCGTGCCTAATTTTGGGTTTTCCTCAACCGTGTCCTAAATTTGTTCTTTGCGTTCTATCGTCCTTACTCTTTGTTGTCGTCCTTGATCCAAATTCCTGGGTTTGAAGTAACCAATCTCGCGGAGGCGCCTCTCCAGATTTTCAAACGATTGGTGGTTTGGCACTATGCGATTTGGAAATCTTTCAGCACATACTCTCGCGCTTTCACGTCCGATGCCGAAGAAACTTTTCATATAGGTAAGTTGGCCTATATCGACTTAATTCGAGCTGAAGTATCTGTAGTATAACGTTGTACACGCAATTCACGGACACTCTGTATACGACAAACAGGTTGATAGTTTCAAATGAAAAGTATTTCTTGAGTATTAATGGTAATACGACAAAATAATTCTGTGAGAAATATTCGATTTTTAGAAAAGTGGCTTCAAGTACTTTCTGAAATACGAAGATCTAAGCAATAATAGTAACAACATGATGTAACTGTAGTAGAGTTCAGAATACTTATTTACCCTTGAAGTACAAAACTAACCGTATCATAGACGAAGGAAAGGTACATTTCTTTTGTTCACAGTTCTATATCAAATAACCAAACACTTGCAAAAAATGAATGTCGTCACATGGTATCATTTTATCTATCAAGTTTCTTCAGCGGAAAGAATAGGAACATCCTTGAAAATATGTGTAAGACAGATTTTATTACCGACGACTTTTTGCAACTGAAGGATATCCAACCTTCATGGAGAATCATATTTTAATTGGGTCTCAACTAGACATGTCTAAAATTTCACGCTTCGTTGACGCAAATGTTCAAAGGGTATATTAGAATTGTTTTGCAATGAATTGTTGTTCCTCTAATTTCATAACAACTACCGCTTTTACGCTCTCGATCTATGATGAGGAATTCTGGTCGAGATATTGATTTTGAACGTTTTATAGCTATATGAATCACACGACCTTCTTCGAAATGATTGTTTGTAAATCGGTTTCCGATTTCAGACGTCTAAGTGTCCCAGTACCTCATAACCAGCATCTTTCCAATCTAAGCATTTGATAAAATAACTTTATCTGATGACCAAAAATCTATTTTGAGATTTCCACGGCTTCAAGTATCATTTCAAGTAGAATTAAGACCGCTTTACACTGAGTTCTTGATTGAAATTTAATTCTCTTCGTGTTCAGGTTTTCATTTCTTGAAAGCAGAAAACGGACTTTTATAACTTTATCTCATTATACATTTATGGTCAACCGAAAATAGTAGACCAAAAATACTAGCACATTCCCGTTAACATAATGAATTGAAAAAATTACTATCAAAACGTTGGTGGAATCAGAACCGCTTTTCTAGGTTGAAAAATATTTGCAGACCAGACGATTTTGATGTTGTAATTCTTGTCGAAACATGGCTCATTGACCAGATTTTGGACTTAGAAGTAAGTATTCCGGGATTCAATTTATTTCGCCTTGATCGTAATTCTAATACGAGTTTCAAGCAGAGGGGAGGTGGTGTTCTCATACTCGTCAGAAGCAATCTTCAGAATTGGGCATACATTCAATGATGTTGAACAACTATTTATTTCTCTTGGTTCCAGTTCTGAAAAAACTATTTTTGGTGCTGTGTACATACTACTTGGCTCTCCGTAGAGTATTTATAGGTGACATTGTTTAATGCGTAGCTACCTATTAGACAGGAAACAGCTGGTACGGGTTAGTAACGGGGTGAAGAGTGAAATGCGAGATATAAGCTATGGAGTTCCACAAGGGAAAGTCTTGGGACCCATTTTGTTCACATTCAATGATGTTGAACAACTATTTATTTCTCTTGGTTCCATTTCTGAAAAAACTATTTTTGGTGCTGTGTACATACTACTTGGATCTCCGTAGAGTATTTATAGGTGACATTGTTTAATGCGTAGCTATCTATTAGACAGGAAACAGCTGGTACGGGTTAGTAACGGGGTGAAGAGTGAAATGAGAGATATAAGCTATGGAGTTCCACAAGGGACAGTCTTGGGACCCATTTTGTTCACGCTTTATTTGAATAGTCTGTTGTCTCTTTCGGTCAAAGGAAATATTATCAGTTTTGCCGATGATACTGTCATTATTTATTCGAGAGAGGACTGGGAAAGTCTCAAAATAATAGTGGAATTAGATTTTATTACTATTAAAGCGTGGATAGAGGAGCATCCACTTTCTATGAATTTTTCTAAAACTAAATATATTTCTTTTGCCATTGATAAACGCTCTTTACCTCAAAATTTTCCATTAGTCATTCAGGATGAAAACAGTAGGTTTGAAATACCATGTACTTATGAGTGTAAATATCTTTGTGTAATATTAAATACACATGTGAGTTGGGTTGCTCATGTAAACAAGTTAATTTTGAAGCTCAGAGAGTTGTTGTCGAGGCTCAGATATCTCACGAATATATTAGATAAAAATCACATGAAAATAATTTATCATGCTCTTGTTGCGATACGAAATGATTGCGTGGGGTGGGGCATATAATAACGCGTTGAATAAAGTTGTAATACAACAAAAATGGACCCTACGTATCATTCACAAAAAAACATCACATTCTCATCAGATTCATTATATAAACTCTCTAAAGTTTTGGACGTGAGACAGTTACTTTGCTTCTCTATACTAATTCATTAAAAAAAAATTCACGAACATACACGCATCAAACATGACAAGAGTACAAGATACAGTCACTATTCACTTGCTATCCCTAGTGTAGAAACAGCAATTTGTCAAAGGAACCTCATTGTGGTGAAACGACTCATAAGTTTGTCAATATAGAAAAATTTGAACATCAATATTTCATTCATTGAAAAAATGTATATCAATATTTATCAAGTAGCGACCTTCTCAAACAAATCTGAGTATCTTTGTCACAGACAGCAAAATTGAATACCACATCCGTTGGGTCAAGACTATTTATATTTCTTCATTATTTAAAAACATTTGAATTTTCTAAATGTCTAGGATTCTGTACACAGTTATAAGATCACTATTTCATCCTCTATTTGTCTATTTGTCTGTCTATCTACCTGGCCTTCAGCCTGTTAAGACTCGTCCCAAGAGAAGGAGTAGCTAATCAGTTGATATTATTAGAGAATATTTCAGTCGGTAATCTATTGAAGCTGTGAAAAGATCGATTTTTCAAAAACTTTTCCTTAAAAATGCTCGGCCAGACTCAATACGTTTCCAGAACTCGGTCACTGAAGAAACAACTCAATATTTCTCAATATTCAAGGGTATAATGATCGGTTTCTTAACAGTTCAATATCAACAGAAACATCTGTTGATACATTAACCTTTGTAGTATTAGCACTCCCCAAACAGTATTTATTTCCAAAAGAATTCAACAGGTGGCCTACCCATTATTCTTCCCATTGCCGTCCTGCCACATAAATATTAATGAAATATTTTCACGTTCTACAAAAAAATAACCACTCAGATTGAAGCACAAATTCCTCTAAAGCAGTGAATCCTTTGATATTAAGGCTTCTCGTGATTTTTCACTGACCGACTAAATTTCATAGGTCACACACGTTGTTTCGTTATATTATAGGTATAAACTGACACGAATTTAGGAATATCATATTTTATAATCACCTGATTATGCCGATGATCGTTTTGATATCATCTTTCGTTACGCCCACACACGAAATATCTTGAAGGGTTTCTACGACAAAAATATCCTATAACAAAATATGCAAACTGATTTTTCGGGCAAATTGTCGTTGAACTCATCATTTCATTATGCGTTTCCAGTTTTTCGAACAAATGCTCTTCCTTTTTTGTCAAATTGAGAAAATTAATGCAGTTTTAAGCAAATAAGGCAACACCTTTTTTAAAGTATTTAGTTTGATTCTTCTAGAAGGAATTTTTTAATGTCAATAATATATGCGTAGATGAATATTACCGGGTCTGTTAGTTTGCTTTTTCATTTTTTCGTTGCCATTTGTTTCATAGTGGCCTTATATCTTTATTATAAAATGCATTACTTCCTTATACACTCCCCACAAAAATTGTCGGATCACTCTACTTTTACGACAATACTATATAAACTTTTAGGTTGGTCATCCGACAGTCGCTTGGTAACTTTCAGAAGTGTAAAATAAAAAGATATCATTCAAAAGAGATGAGTTTAAGATGGAAAATATCAACAGTTTTCAAGTTAATGAAAAATTTAAAAATTCTACCATCTTCAAACATTCGCAGAGAGACCAATCAACTAGCATCGAATGGTTACTAATCATTTTCAAAATCGAGTGTTTGCTCCCCGGGCCCTAATTACTGCCAGTATACGTCGCGGAAGCCCCTCAAACAAAGTTTGGATGTACTCTTGAGTCACTGAGCTCCAAATTTCAGGAAGCAGATTTTCTAATTGTTGGAGTGTTCTACAAGGCATCCTACATTGCTGAATTTTCAGGCAAGTAGAGCAATCAGCTCAGAATCTTGCACTGTTGCGTCAGTCCACCTCGCGGATTCTGGGGGAGGCAAAAATTCGAAAGAAACAAGTGCGAAGGACCAGAGACATTTCGAAAAGTTATACATCGCTACTTACAATGTCAGAACTCTCAGATCAGAAAGTCATCCCGAAATACTAGAGGAGGAACTGCTGAACATAAAATGGGATATCTTGGGCATTAGCGAGACGAGATTGAAGGGTGAACTCGCTACAACCTTAAATTCAGGACATTTGCTGTATCAAAATAACACAGAAACGAATGATCACCTAGGGAGAGTTGCGTTGGTAAAACATAAACGATTGAAACCAAGAATTGTCACAATGAAGTCCATTTCTGAGAGTGTTATATACATCGTCATCAAGGTCAATAAGAAATTCAAGTTGAAAACTATACACGTTTATGCACCAACCACTTCATCTGATGACGAAACAGTCGAACAGATCTGTGAGGATATAACTCGTGCAAAAACTAGCGAAAACGCTAAGTATGTCGTGGTGATGGGAGATTTTAATGCCAAATTGGTAAAAACAATGACACGGAAACACGGCACATTGGTAGATTCGGTTCTGGTGAGAACAACTCTCGGGTAGAAATGCTCATCAATTTCTGCAAGACTGAGGATCTCTATTGTATGAACCCTTTCTTTCAGAAACCGGAAACGCGAAGATGGAATTGGAAAAGTTCTGATGGAAAAGTGAAAAATGAAATCGATTCCATTATAATATACAAGAGAGGAATTAACACCTCAAAAAGTCTAGGAACACTTACCAATATCTTTAAAATATGAATTTGATGATTCGAATTTATAGAAATCTTTCAGTTTTTGTTAGGATGTATTGTATTTAATGTATTCTCAAGAAAACAAAATAATATTTGACTTCTCCAAAGCACCTATTATAAAAAATTGAAATTTGAAAATGACGAAATTTGATAAAACACAAAAAAAAAATTCCTGAACTAATATTTTCGAAACGATATGCAAGCACTTATAATTTTCAGTACCCAGAAGGTCCACCCCTCTTATTAATGACACTTTGGCATCGTCGCGGCATGCTCAATATTAAATTGTCTATTACATTTTGGTCTAAGTCATTCCAAGCCCCTGAACTGCTAATCGAAGCTCCTGTTCATGATGGAAGACGTTTTGACGCAGGAGATTTCTTTGTAGGGTGTCCCACACATGCTCGATAAGATTCAGATCTGGGGAGCAGGATGGCCACCGGAGAAGATCGATATAATTCTCTTCAAGAACGTTCAAGACAACTCTTGCACACTGAGGAGAGGCATTATCTTATACGTTACCACTAAAGGTAAAACTATCTCATTTGCGAGAATTTCCCGTGAGGTTGTTCTGTATGGAAACGAGGTCAGTCCTTTCACCAAGGCGTATACCTCCCCAAAACATCACTGTCTAACAACTTCTCGAGCATGCTGGAGATGGTTTTGCTTTCCAGGTTCCCTCCATATTCCAATTCTTCCCGAATAGGGATAATAACTAAATCTAGATTCATCACTGAAGAGAACTGTGGCTCACCTCTCTTGATACCAGTTTACGTGATCTTGGTATCAAGCTAAACGAGCAGCGCGATTTCCATGAGTCAGTTGTGGAACTCTTAAAGGACGTCTGGAGTAGAGTTGACCTTCGTGCAGTCGATTTCTCACAGTTTGGTCAGAAATTTGTACATTATGAACTCGTGATAGCTCTTGAGCTAATTGAGATGCTGTGGTAGTACGATCTCTACTGGCTTGTAAAACAAAAAATCGGTCTTGGGCGACTGTAGTAATCCTGAAACGACCTCTATGGCGTTCTTCTACGCTACCTGATTCAATGAAACGCGACCATAAACTTTTTATGACACTTGGGCTACTTCCCAGAACCCTGGATACTTCCCGTTGTGAGCTCCCAGCTTGGAGCATGCCAACAGCTCGTAACATCTCTTCTCTAGTCAAATGTCGTCTTTCCATGGTCGAATCACAAAACTTGAATCTTTTATTTGTGATACAATAGAAACAGAGTGCCAACTATTTGATTTCAAACACTGAATACATGAAATGATTATAAAGCAGAGTCTCATCTGCTGCATTTTTAGTTTTTCATAAAAAAAACTGAAATCTATTGCGGCACTCTACATAATTTGGTGAAAAATTGATGCAGGGGTTCATTTATTTAAAAAAATCATCCATATTGATCGTTCTGGATACGATATATCGATATTCAGAAGTGTTCCCTAGACTTTCTTGAGGTGCTTATGTTACAACGTTTCGCTCCTGAATAAATTCGACACAAATAGCGACCATCGACTCGTTAGAGCTACAATTCATCTCGACACCAAATTCGAACGAGCCAAAATGATACTGAAGAAACAGAAGTATCCCACTTTAGAGGTTCCCACTAGAAATAGAGAAAAGTTCGAAAAAGCTGTCACGACGAAACTACAACACTCAGATTATTTGGGAGATGGAGAAATTGATGATCTTACTCAGAAGATAGCAAGTTGTTTACAAGTGGTAACAAAGAAGACGTGCAGTACTCAGAAAAACACAGGGAAAATCAGTCAAAACACCAGACATCTAATTGAAAAAGGGAGAAAAACAAGTCGGGAGGATGACAGCTTTAAAACATTGAATAGGTTAATGAACAGAAGTGTTCGGAAAGACCTGAGAGATTGGAAGACACAGCTAGTTGAAGAAACTATTGAAAACAACAAAACATTAAAGTCCTCAGATCAAAACTATCAAGTGAAAGAACTAAAATGACGAAAATAAAGAACTCTGAAGCTAACTTGGTCAGCAAGAGGGAAGAAATCATAGTTGTCATTGAAGAATTTTACAGAAAACCTTATAGTTCTGAAAATCAAGAACAAAAATATATTAAAAGACATATTCTTTATACCGGCTCTAAAGACAACGAATGAACTGAAAATTGCGCTCAATCAGATGAAGAACCAAAAATGCCCCGGTGAAGATGAGATCACCATCGAGATATTGAAGATGGGAGGAGAATATCTGTTAGATAACGTACGGATCCTTCTCAACAAATGCCTAAATGAAGAAAGAATACCAATGGTATGGAATAATGCTTAAGTCATTCTTCTGTATAAAAAAAGAGACAGAAATAACATAGAAAATTACCACCCTATGAGCGTTTTATCGCACTTGTACAAATTACTGACGAAAATAGATTAACCAACAAAATGGACGCTCATCAATCCGTCGAAGAAGCCGGCTTTCGGAAAGGCTTCAGTACAGTAGACCATTTGCTAGTGATACGGACTCTCATTGAAAAGAGTACAATGTATTTGAAAGCGTTTGACTTGATTAAAACTTTGGCAACACTAAGAGCACTAGATAACGCAAGAGTAGACAGTAGATATTCAAATCTCATCAAATACATATACGAAAACGCCACATCCAAATAACGATAGACGAAGAAACAACATCGAAAGAAATCCCCGTGAAAAGAGGCATACTACAGTGAGACACGATCTCTCCAAAATTATTTACATTAGCTCTGGAGGACGTGTTCAAGGGTTTGAAGTGGAAAACGGAAGGCATAAATATAGATGGTGTACGTCTGAACCATCTTCGATTTGCGGACGACATAGCATCATCAAGTAATGATCTTTGCACGATGCTGGAAGAATTATTAGAGGCTGTCTTGACCTATGGGCTCGAGATGAAACTGGATAAACCGAAAGTTATGCGTCCTGATAATTTGAGAATCAGTATATCGGTAACCACGAGATCTAAAATGTTACAGAATACATTTATTTAGTGCATAAAATCGTACAAGGCAAGAAAAATCAAACCTCTGAAATATTGAGAAGAATTGGACTAGATTGGGCTGCATTTGGAAGACTGAATCATGTGTTGAAATCTTGAGAAATCCCAATAAATTTTAAATGGAAAACGTTTGAGACATGTATTATGCCAGTCCTCGCATACGGTCTTGAGACAATGACCAAGAGGAGTATTGGTAGACCTCCGAAACGATGGCGGGATGATATCCAGAAACAGCAGGAAAAAATTGGGTTGCGATTTCCTTAAATAGACAGAGATGAAAAGATTTGGAAGAGGCCTTTGTCCAAGGGTGGATATCTACAGGCTGAAGAGAGAGAGAGAGAGAGAGAGAGAGAGAGAGAATATTAGAAATATAGTTAATTGGATATTTTCCATTAGATTTCTCAGTATGCAACGGATAAATACTCTGCAATCCAAATTTGATACAAAATAATCCAAAATACTCAATATGAAACTCTATAGAATTAACCAATCACTTGACATTTCTGAAAATTCCGATAAATGCTAAATTAGTATCCTTTGATATAATTAATCTATATCCGTCTACACCCTGCCGTGATGTCGAATCCACAATTAATCAACAACTTCAATCCAATAGTACATTAAGCTCCACTCATATAGAAGAAACGATGTTTTCTGTGAACCTATGTCTCCAACAAAGTTATTTCAGATTCAATAATAAAATATATCAACAATTAAAATACTAATTGAGAATGTGTTTTCATGGAAAAGATATGTAGATGATATCTTCTGTATTTGTATTGGCACAGACAGACAACTCAATAGTTTTTTACAGTTTTTAAATTCTTTTCATCGATCGGTTCAATTTACAATGGAAAATGAAAATGATGAAAAATCTATCAACTTTTTGGACTTGTCGATTAGAAAGAATCATGACTCACTCGCCTTTAAGATATACAGAAAACCAACCTATTCGGATACCCTGAATCATAACAACACTTACCAATCCCAGAATATCAAATTGAGTGCCTTAAATTCATTCGTGCACAGATTGCTTTCTTTTCCTTTCTAAGCTATGGATTTTGAGAATGGAGTTCAAGTTTTAAAATTAATCGCTAAGAACATGGTCTATGAACCGAAATTAATTGATACCTTAATAACACAAAAACGACATAAACTTTTATTGTAAAGAAATTTATGTTGGAAGGAGTGTTTATGCAAGTAGATTTAAGTTTAATTCAAAATTTACGCCTGCCAAAACACACACAGATTTTCATTAATGGGCACCGGTGAAAACACATGTGCGGGGAGCGAGGTCAGTTTCCAACCGACAGATCGGATGAATAGTGGTGTTTCCGATATCGATTGAAAATCACTAAAAACCATTTTGTTCCTAATATAAATCTACAACAATCCATGAGTTCAACCTTTGCTGACAGAGGGTCCTCGATACATCGAAGTGTATATCCACCAGGTAGGTGTACTTAAAAATTTTTGTGTGTGTGATTTTTTTACAGAGCTATATCCTTTTTTCATACAATCCTCACCTCCTGTTTTTCTTTAATTTTTATTGTATTTGCATGGACACAGAGAATTTATTGAAAATTATTTCAAAGTGTTGCACATACCTACCTCCTTCTCTTTTATCCCCTTATCATTTTTGGTAATTAATATTATTTCGTTTTATAGAATTTGGTAAAATCTTGTTTATTTGAAACCTGTTCCTGGTAGAATCTGCCGGTCGAACATATGCAATATAATATGCTCCCGCCGTACCCAATTTGGTTCACTTTGGCGTGGTTGTTGACGCAACTGGTATCAACAGATTTGCTCAAGGTGATACACTTTTCTCATATTATGATATTCTATGCTAGGATTCTTGATTCTCTATTTAACTCCCATTTTTTTCCGATCGATTGGACGATAGAAGGTGGTTTGGCCTTAACATTTAAGAAAATCGCTAGCTTATGTATTCAATTAATTGGATGTTTTATAGCATTTCTCACTATTTTTTCGTTCTCAGTTTCCTTTAGAATAATTCAACAATTTGTTGTAAACGTTAATTTATCGGCTAATAATCTGTCAGATTTTGCATGAATCTGTAACAACCGGCTGTGATTTAAAATATTTCTTGGTATTTCTTGTACACTCGACGAAGCCATGTTAGAAATATGTTATTGAAGTGTAATTATCACTTGAATACGAATTGAACGTTGAATCGGATGAGAGTAGGAAATATTATGAACGAGCACACTTCATTCAGAAATCGCCTATTAACACAATTTTTTGACGGTGATACAGATTGCTCAAAGGACTGATCTGTATAATGTACTAGGACAGATTGAAAAGTTTCGGTACAATAAGGAAGTACATTATTTAGTTAACTTGATAATTATTTCCTCTTATATTTTTCGCCCGGTGAATAAATTTGTATCAAAAATGGCCTCAGGTCTGTTTACAAAAATATTCAAAAACTTCGACCTTACACACTCTAAAACTGAAGAGGTATCACTCTGCTTTATATTCCAAGTAATTTCCATGCGAATATAATTCAAATTGGAATTCAGGAAGTTCATGTTAATGTAAAAAAATATGAAAAAACCGGCAAAGTGCGAGTCAGAATTGCGCTCGTTTGGATGCGTACAAACTTGTAGGTATGTAAGAACGGGGATAAGTTGATGTCAGTAAAGTGAATTTAGTGGTGATAACATTGAATAAGTTATAACACTTTTGAACAACGAGAGGCATTGAAAGGACAAATATGAAACTTCATACTGATGTGGTAGTTAGTAGAGTTAAGTAATATAAAGTAGAGTAAAGTAAATTTAATTGCATGTATTCACCAGTGGGGGTTTGCTATGTCCCCTATCGGGCGCCTACCCAGGTGGTGGATAGGGAAAGGCCTCCCAGATATGGGAGGTAACGAGGAAATAAAATACTCGAGTCGGACCCAAACCTAGCAAGACAGCGTCTGTACCCAGATTTAAATCTAAACTCGACAACCCGTTTGGCTAGCGTAGCGTTTCAAGGCCGAAATCCTCTTAACCTCATGATGTCGCTTCCTAAAACTGAAATACCCAAGGTGGGTAGAGTACAAAATTCATAATCCCACTCTCTTGATACAATAGCAGACAGCCTCAAGGATTTTGGGGGAGTCAAGAAACTGACTAACGACGTAGACCACCCAAATGAAAAACTCTATATAGCTACTTCCAACACCCGTACACTGAGAACTCAGGATCATCTACAAGAACTGGAAAAGGAATTGTCGAAAATACAATGGAATATGGTAGGACTGTTAGAAACAAGATTGACAGGAAAAAAATGCACAACTCTGAATTCAGGACATGTTTTATACCAAATGAATTCATAAGAAAATTCACCTCTAGGAGGTGCAGATATTCTCATAAATAAAAGAAGGAAACATCTGATCTCGAAAATTAAGAAAATCTCAAAAAGAGTACCTTACATTTTTCTGAAAATCTCGAACTGTTACTCTCTACCGATCATTCAAGACCATGCTCCAACAAGCTCAGCTGAAGACGAGCTAGTTGAATCATTCTACGAAGATATAAGAAAAGCCTATGTAGAAGAAAAACGCGAATCTCGATTCAGCGTAATTATCGGTGATTTCAATGCGAAGGTGGGGACAAAGGAGGACGTCCACGAGAACATCGGAATAGTTGGCATTGGCAAAAGAAATTACCATTGCGAACAGTTCATAAACTTCCCACAAAAAGAAAATTTATTCTGCATGAACTCCTATTTTCAGAAGTCAGAAAAGAGAAAGTTGACATGAAAAAGCCAAAATGGCCAAGTCCGAAATGAAATAGACTTTATCATGTCCAGTAAAAAAAATATTGTCATGGATGTTTCAGTATTATACAACTTCAGAACTGGAAGCGATCGTAGACTAGTCAGGGCAACGATTGGAGTAAACACCAAAATCGAGAGAACTAAAATGATATTGAAAACAAACACTACTAATCTTGATCTGGAGCAATTTCAACAGCTATATCAGAATGAACTCGTTTAGACCCAGCCATGGAACTAAAGGGCTTAGAATTGAATGAAATGACAGAAAAATAACAAAAAGCATCGAAACAGGAACAAAGAAGGTGAGCATGCAAAGGAAACCTAAAAGAGACAGTAGAATAAGTGAAGAAACCCTTAAGTTGATGAATAGAAGAAGAAAGATGAACAGAGACCATACATAATATAGTATCTAAAACAAAAGAGCTCAGAAAAGATCGAAGAACATACAATAAAAATTTGATGAATGAAACAATAGAAAGCAATGAAAATTTGAAAATTCTAAGAACGAAACTTGAAGCTTTAGAAAATACAAAAATAATTCAACTCTATAGGTTAGAACTTCCAATACTTCCTGATGTCAAAGAACATAACAGAAATAAAGTCACAAATGTAAACTAGAAAGAGATGCCCGATATCACATCAGACGAAATAAGATCTGCACTGAACCAGCTGAAAAAATGAAAGATCCCCTGGGGAAGACCGCATTACAAACGAAATGTTGAAATTTGGAGATGACGTCTTGATTCAAGCAATGGGGGTGATTTTCAATCGATGCTTAGAAGAAGGAAAAATCTCAGATAAATGGCGTCGTTCTGAGGTGATTTCAATATTAAAAAAAGGCAACAAAGACGACATGAGCAATTACCGCCCGATAAGTCTCCTTTCACATCTCTGCAAACTGTTAACGAAGATAATAACTATCGGAATCGCAAATAAACTCGACTTTTATCAACCCGTCGAGCACGCAGGATTCAGGAAAGGTTTCAGCACTATCGACCACTTACAATCCATTCGAGCTCTGATACTCTGATAGAGAAATGTTGTGAATACAATATTAACCTACATCTGGCTTTTGTAGACTTCAGAGAAGCCTTCGATCTTATCGACCGTTGGGCAGTAACTGAAGTATTGAACGATGAAAGGATAGACTCCACATACACTACCCTCTTGGGGAATATCTACAAAAGAGCCACATTGAGAGTGAGGGGCGACTAGGAGACGCAGACGAAAGACATTCGAGTTCAGAGGGGAGTAAGACAAGGGGATACAGTATCTCCCAAACTGTTTACTCTTCCTTTATAAAACATCTTTAAAAAACTCGAATGGGACGAAAAAGGTATCAATGTAGATGAAAAACACCTGAATTATCTCCGGTTTGCCGATGATGTGGTCTGGATCCGTTCAAACGAGGAGAAATTAAGAACTATGTTAACTTAACTAAACGAGGCATCCAAGGAGGTAGGCTTTCATATGAACTTTAGCAAAACAAAATACCGATAATCCGGTAGGAATAGAAAATCAGCTGATAAAAAAAGTTGAAGATTACATTTATCTCGGTCATGTTATGAAACTAGGAAAGCAAAACCAGATGGCTGAAGTGAAAAGAAGAACCCGACTTGGATGGACAGCGTTTGGAAAAATGAGTAACATTTTGACGAACAGGGATGTTCCCATTTCCTTACGTAGGAAGGCTCCGACTCCTGCTTTCTTCCCATCATGACCTATGGCGTAGAGATTGTGACACTAACTGAGAAGGGCGCAGAAATGCTGAAAGTTGCCCAAAGACATATGGAAAGCAGCACACTGGGAGTGACTTTGAGAGACAGAATCCAGAACGTACAGATAAGTACGTAATGGAGTTGGGCAGGATACGTAGCCAGGAAAAGAGAAGATGCATGGCCAAATAGACTAGTGCACTGTTGACCTAGAACCAGTAAGAGGGGCATTAGAAGACCACAAAAACGATGGGTAGATGACCTCAGACAATACGCAGGCTCCAACTGGTATTACCGCGCGCAGGACAGGGAAGCATGGAAAAGGTTGGGAGAGGCTTACATTCAGCAGTGGATGACTGGGAGCTAATATGATGATGATAATGATGATTCACATAGGAATGTTTACATTTGTCATAATTAGTACAATATGTATTATTAAAGGGAATACGAAAAGCATAAATGATTCGTCTATCAATGACGCTTTCACCACTCTTTCGAATCTTTTTGAGGGCAGGTCTCTGATCTGGAAGGTATCCTTTTGAATAATTTAACCGAAATATACTTGACCTCGTAATGACTCAGTAAACCTGCAAAAGTCAGGCCTGTACTGATTTCTACCCCTTGTGGAATAGTTATGACCGTTTTTACGGGCGTAGACCAAGAAAGGTTTAGATCTAAAACTTTCGAAATGTGGAACTACAGCCTTTCTTATAAGTTGATCTGATCGCCCTCTTCTGCATACCGAAAATCAGATGTCTAGAGGAGCAGTTACCTTACGGCAATATTCCGTATCTCAACAACAACTGAACCAGTCAGAAATAAGCCACACTCAGTATAGCACCCTGATTCTGATTCTTCACTGACCTGATCAGAAGCATACCCTGGATAATTTTGCAGCAAGCTGATCGGCATGGACACAGGACCGAAGACAAGACTATCCACAATCTTTTTTTCATTACCAACGACTTCATTTGACGTGAACCAGTTTGAATTATTATGATATTCTGGCGATATCTCCTTCCATAAACACAGCATCCTGGTTCTAGGAAGCAAATGATATTATAGTATCATCTGCAAAGAGCACTATATTGTACCTGTTAAGAAAATTTGAAGAATCGTTCACACAAATCGAGAACAACAATGATCCGAGCACGGAGCCCTGCAGCACACCCAGAGAGATCAATCTTCTATCAAACCAGACGCCATTATAAAAAATCCTCTGACATCGATTTGATACGTATGAATCTATGAGAGTACAACTAACCCTGAAACAACCGTACGCCTCTAGCCTACCCACCAGTATTGAGGGTGCATCACAGCCATATTCTTTTGTTAGGACCAGGAGCACCTCAAAATTTCATCAACAAGGCCAAAATGTATATACCGCACTGTGAAAATAATGTACTAATAGAGAACACATGAGAGCCTCTCAAATACTTTTGAAAATATCAGAACTAGAAATATTGGTCTGCAGTTGTCAACCTGATCAACATTTCTATTTTTGAAAAAATGGAATATACTCTGAAATCTTCAGGCAATTTGGATAAGTATCAATATACTATAATACTTGCTATAGCATTTTTTCAATTTCAAATTATTGGTGTCAAACACACATTTGTGTTTACACAGGTCAGAGTAAATACTGTCTACAATCATTCACTTGCAATTAAAAATACGTACTTTTCAGAAATACGAAATATTTTAACAATTTTTATCACAATAAAAAAACATTGAATATTCAAGGAACTCGGTATAACCATAAAAGGCCCTCTCAATCAAAAATACCTTGACTGCTCGTTCGAAGCAGGCTTGATTCAATTTTTGGACATTTTCAGGAATTTTATTATAGTATTTGGGACCCAAGTAATAAATACTTTTTGGGATTCCTGAATTTCGAAGATCTCAAATTATCTCTATATTGCGTATTATGTTCGTACTCAACCGCATTTAATTGAAACTTGTCCAAATTCTGTTTGGTATATTTAAGGAGCTCAAATATGTACAAAGAAGGAAACGTTAAGATACCAAGCTCCACAAACTCATTCCTGCAATCATCCTTATACTTTAAGCCTCCTAATGTTCTGACAGCCCTCCTCTGGAGTCTGAAAATTCTAGCCCCTTCAGCTGCCTGGCCCCAAGCCAGGACTGCATATGACAACAAAGAATGAGATAGAGAGAAATACACACTCCTAACACAACCTAACGAGAGCGAATCTGATACGCCTCAACAGAAAAATATTTGTTAATATTTTACTGGCAAGAGCCTCTGTATGCTTATGCCACTTCAACTGATCGTCAACATAAACACTCAAAAACTTCGTATGGTCAACGAATTCATCCGTTGCAACACTTTCCCGTGGCATCAAAGTAAAAAACAAATTTCGCTGTTTTTTCATTATTTAATGTGAGGCCATTAACCACAAACCAATCGCCAGCCCACAACTGTGCGCTGGAAGACCCCCAAACAGCAACTTCCCCATTTGGATTCCTGTCATTGTGGTATCATCAGCGAATAATATATGTTTAGCAGAATCATTAAACTCTGGTAAATCGTTTATATAGATCAGGAAGAGCAGTGGTCCCAGGATAGATCATTGGGGTACACCACGCTCTATATTTGATAATTTATCATCTACTTTTACTGTTTGATATCTACCACTCAAGTGAGAACCTATCATTTCTATTGCATTATTCGAGAAGTTATTATATTTAAGTTTTACCAGAAGCAAGTCATGCAGCACACACTCGAATGCCTTTGACAGTTCGCACAGCACAGCCATCAAATACTCCTTTCTCTCATAAGCATCGACAATTTCCTCAAGAAAATCAAGTACAACCATGGAGGTATTACGCCTCTTTCTAACACCATATTGGCCTTTGAAAAACAGATTATTACTTTCAAAAAACTCAGCAATCTGCCGAGACAAAACCTTTTCGAAGAGTTTAGAGATGGCCTGAAGCAAGGATATTGGAGGGTAGTTACTAGGACTCCCATGATCGCCCTTTTTGATAACTGGGACCACCAATGCCTCCTTAAGCACATCCGGGAAAGTATTGTTAATTATACATCTATTGATAAGGTCTGTGAGAGGACCTATAATTAAGTTTTTTATCGATTTGATAAGCCTTATGTTCAAACCAAATATATCATTACTACTTGTAACTCGTAAGTTGTCTACTACGTCTCTAACCTGCATGTAGGATACCGTTCTGAATGAGGAAACCTGCCTTCTGCTTGTATGCCAACCATTACGTTTGCATTTATAGGCAGAGCACCACCTAAGTCATTAATGAGCTTTTCAGCGATTTCAACAAAGAAATCAGTAAATTTGTTGGGCGAAATACCACTCTGAATCTTTTGTCAGGAAATATTTGCCTTTTGTCATTTACAATGCTTCATATAGCCCTTCGACTAGAATTTGAATTTTTATTATTTTGTAATTGCATTTAATCTTTGCTGTTTTGATAGCATGCTTATATTTAGTTTTCAGGACTTTTCGTTTTACCTTAAACTGGTCATTGTGATGAGATTTCACAAGATCATTAAAAAAGTTCAAATTTCTCTCATTAATTGTAATCGATCATTAAACCAAGTCAACTTATACGAGCTATCTTCTACATTGTAAGCTTCCATTGGGAAAGCTCTTTCAAAATTCGTTCTCAATATTTGCATGAATCTTTTTCATTTGAATTTGGGAGGCTTTTACTTGGTAAAATTCCATTATCAATAATAAAAAACAAGTACTGTGTTTTAAGGAATCTTACTTAATAATTGCGATTCGTAACGCGTTTCACTACACCGTAGCTTCTTCAGACGAATGAATATACAGAAAAAATATAAATGAGAATATAACTATAAATGTTCTTGAGTAACTAAAAGCTTATTAGGTTGCTTCTTCTTAAGTGGTTATTTATGACAGGTATATCCAATAAAATTGAGGAATAGATTGCTCCCGAAAAGATTCAATAGAGGTGAAGGGCTTAAATCGACTTCTTCATTGATGAGTCTACCTGAGTGTTTGTATTTATTTATTTCTAAAGTTTCCCAAAGACCTACCTTCCAATATTTATTATCTGTATGCAAAATTTCAAACTGTGGGCCGACAGAATGATTATTTTCTAAGAGATGATTCGCGTAATTTGAATCTGATTTTTATTTGAAAAACTGCGTTTATGTTCCGATATTCTAATATTAAAATTTCTATGTGTTCTACCAATGTAGAAATTATCACAGTCATTGCAATTCAATCTATAAACACCTGTTTTATTGTTTTTACCTGGTTTGGTTTTATTATTTTTTATATATTTGCCTAAATTATTATTAGTTTGGAAAGCTATGTTGAAATTATTGCTACTTAAGAATGATTTCAGTTTCTCACTTGTAATGCCAACGTAGGTTAAGGTGTTGAATTTTTGTTTCAATTTATCGACAGGGTAAACTTCATTCAATGCGATTCTACTTTGTTTTTATTTAAAATATTATTTATTAGTTTGGGATTGTAACCATTATTTTTGGCTATTTGTTTAATCAAATTTAGTTCTTTGTTGAAATTTTCTGGTGATAGCGGGATGTTAATCAATCTATGAATAAAACTATTGAATGCTGACATTTTATGTTGATATGGATGACACGACGAGTTATGTATTATAATATCTGTATGTGACGGCTTATGGTAAATTGCGAAAACATGTTTTCCATTTTCATTCGAAATTGTTACGTCTAAGAAATTTATCGAATTTTTGCTTTCTATTTCGGATGTGAATGCAATTTTGGATGTAATGAATTTATATGATTTTCGAAAATTTTCAACTGTCTATCGTTCCTGTGAAGCAAATAATGATATCGTCTACATAGCGATACCAGTATAAACAATATTTACTGAGTGGATGATTATGAATTAATTTCTCTAATTTATTCATGAAAATTTCAGCTAACAAAGGACTTAACGGATTGCCCATAATCAAGCCGTCTTCAATAGTATAATATTTGTAATTGAAATGGAAATATTTTAAATAAATTTTGATCTAAACAAATTTTTAATAATGAAAGAATATCTGATTTAATGATAGTATTGACATGATTCCTTTCTAATAATTCTTCAACTAAGTAATACGCATCTTTTGGAGGAATGTTGGGAAATAGATTCTTAACATCGAAAGAAATAAGTTTGGAATTAGGTGGTATAATGGTATCTTTGATATTGGCAATAAGTCCGTATGAATTTTTGACCGAAAATTCAGATTTAAAATTGCAATGTTTTATTAGCAAGTCGTTGAGGAATTTTCATAAACCTAATTACCCTATTAGACCTGTTGTTTCTTATGTAACGGCACCTTCGTTCAAACTTTCAAAATTCCTCAACGACTTGCTAATAAAACATTGCAATTTTAAATCTGAATTTTCGGTCAAAAATTCATACGAACTTATTGCCAATATCAAAGATACCACTATACCACCTAATTCCAAACTTATTTCTTTCGATGTTAAGAATCTATTTCCCAACATTCCTCCAAAAGATACGTATTACTTAGTTGAAGAATTATTAGAAAGGAATCATGTCAATACTATCATTAAATCAGATATTCTTTCATTAATTAAAATTTGTTTAGATCAAAATTATTTCCATTTCAATTACAAATATTATACTATTGAAGACGGCTTGATTATGGGCAATCCGTTGAGTCCTTTGTTAGCAGAAATTTTCATGAATAACTTAGAGAAATTAATTCATAATCATCCACTCAGTAAATATTGTTTATACTGGTATCGCTATGTAGACGATATCATTATTTGCTTCACAGGAACAGATAGACAGTTGAAAATTTTCGAAAATCATATAAATTCATTACATCCAAAATTGCATTCACAACCGAAATAGAAAGCAATAATTCGATAAATTTCTTAGACGTAACAATTTCGAATGAAAATGGAAAACATGTTTTCGCAATTTACCATAAGCCGTCACATACAGATATTATAATACATAACTCGTCGTGTCATCCATATCAACATAAAATGTCAGCATTCAATAGTTTTATTCATAGATTGATTAACATCCCGCTATCACCAGAAAATTTCAACATAGAACTAAATTTGATTAAACAAATAGCCAAAATAATGGTTACAATCCCAAACTAATAAATAATATTTTAAATAAAAAACAAAGTAGAATCGCATTGAATGAAGTTTACCCTGTCGATAAATTGAAACAAAATTCAACACCTTAACCTACGTTGGCATTACAAGTGAAACTGAAATCATTCTTAAGTAGCAATAATTTCAACATAGCTTTCAAACTAATAATAATTTAGGCAAATATATAAAAATAATAAAACCAAACCAGGTAAAAACAATAAATCAGGTGTTTATAGATTGAATTGCAATGACTGTGATAATTTCTACATTGGTAGAACACATAGAAATTTTAATATTAGAATATCGGAACATAAACGCAGTTTTTCAAATAAAAATCAGATTCAAATTACGCGAATCATCTCTTAGAAAATAATCATTCTTTCGACCCACAGTTTGAAATTTTGCATACAGATAATAAATATTGGAAGGTAGATCTTTGGGAAACTTTAGAAATAAATAAATACAAACACTCAGGTAGACTCATCAATGAACAAGTCGATTTAAGCCCTTCACCTCTATTGAATCTTTTCGGGGAGCAATCTATTCCTTAATTTTATTGGATATACCTGTCATAAATAACCTTTTAGGAGGTGGCGACCAATAAGCTTTTAATTACTCAAGAACATTTATAGTTATATTCTCATTTACATTTTTCTGCATAATCATTCGTCTGAAGAAGCTACGGTGTAGTGAAACGCGTTACGAATCGCAATTATTAAGTAAAATTCCTTAAAACACAGTACTTGTTTTTTATTATTCTGCATGAATCTGTCAGATTTTATATGTACATCTAAGGCATCATCCCTAACGGAATTCCATGACACTCCCGAAAACCGACCAAAATAATTGAATAATCTTTCTGATATAGTGCGGCAAGATTTCTTTTTATGACCTATCTGGTCCAGCAAAGGAATTTTTTTTACTTTCTACGTAACAGCTGAGTGATCAGATTCAGCTGTATACAAAGAATTTGTTTCACTTACCTCAGAGGCAAAGTTGATAGATATGTTATCGATACAGTTGTTTCCGCGTGTCGGAACACTTATCATCTTCTTTAGACTAAAGGCTGCCATCAGGTCGCATAGTCGTGTGCTATCTCCGTCACCAGACCCAGAGTGGACATTGAAGTTTCCAGTCACTACTATTCGAGGCCTTGAATATTTGCAGAACAAATAATTTAACATACGCTCTAAGATATCTAAAAGACAAGAAATATCGCCAGATGGTGATCTGTACAAGTTTAAGACTATTACATTCAGTTCATTTAGGTAAATACAGCATATTTCACAATTTTCTTCTAGTCCCAGCTCGTTCTCGCTCACATTCTGAGGGATACCCTAGCAAAATAAAATGACTCAGTTCCCCTATTTGCGACTTAATCTATGGAATCAGAAATTCTATTAGCTAGTCACCGAATGGTTTCGGCTGGTATTGCATTCCTGTGCAGTCACTGAAGCACTACGACACTTTGACGGTGGTTTTGTGACGTTATTGACTAGAGTATAGATTCGACAGAAAATCGCCAGTTGCTATTGTCTGTCAGTTCTTTGTTGAGTGAATAGATTTGATAATAAAAACAAATACTGTGCTTCAAGAAATGTTACTTAATAATTGCGATTCGTAACGCGTTTCACTACACCGTAGTTTCTTCAGACGAATAAATGTACAGAAAATAAGAATGAGAATATAAATACAAATGTTCCTAAGTAATTAAAAGCTTATTGGGTTGCTCCTTCTTAAGTGGTTATTGATGACAGGTATATCCAATAAAATTAATGAATAGATTGTTCCCTGAAGAGAATCAATAGAGGTGCAGGGCTTAAATCGACTTATTCATTGATGAGTCTACCTGAGTGTTTGTGTTTGTTGATTTCTAAAGTTTCCCAAAGATCTACCTTCCAATATTTATTATCTGTATGCTAAATTTCAAACTGTGGGTCGAAAGAGTGACTATTTTATTTTTTGAAATTTTACATACAAAGAAAAAATAAATTTTTGCATACAAGTAATAAATATTGGAAGGTAGATCTTTGGGAAACTTAAGAAATCAACAAACACAAACACTCAGGTAGACTCATCAATGAACAAGTCCATTTAAGCTCTTCACCTCTATTGAATCTCTTCAGGGAGCAATCTATTCCTTAATTTTATTTTATATACCTGTCATCAATAACCACTTAAGAAGGAGTAACCCAATAACCTTTTAATTACTAAAGAACATTTGTATTTATATTCTCATTCTTATTTTCTGTACATTTATTCATCTGAAGAAGCTACGGTGTAGTGAAACGCGTTACGAATCGCAATTATTAAGTAAAATTCCTTGAAACACAGTTCTTGTTTTTTATTATTGATAGTGGAATTTTACCAAGTAATAGCCTCCCAAATTCAAATGAATAGATTTGACGTACTGAGATTCACAGAAATTACGTTTGTAGATTTCATTACAAATAAACGAACAAATATGAAGGCAAATCTAATAAAATGTATTATACCAAAATGAACAACTCCATTCATAACTGTGAATACAGAATAAAATGAAGTCATATAGATAAATCTTCTGAACTTGAAGTTATAATATAGGAAATCCATCTAATCGATATTAAAATAATCTTCATTACCTTATAGCGATCGTATTGCGTTTTAAAATAAACTGAAGAGGAGTTTTCCAAATAACAGGATGAATCATTTCGTTGTGACCCTTACCCATGTCAGCAGATCAGAAAAATTGTTATTACTTCACGTTAAATTAACGACTTAATGCAAGTCGTTTTACGGCTTTCAAGTTTCTCTTTAATAGACATTCAATAATAGTTCTTCAGAACGATGTTGGCTAAATTGAAAAAATCAATTTTATATTCATTTAATGAATTCATTCACGCTCTCGGTTATCATTGAACGTTGTTACGTTCAGAAATTATGGTCATCTGCAGCAGTCATACGCAATAAATTTCCTCCATATAAGTGTAGCCACACGTGTTATTTATGTGGTACTTGAGATGCTTGTTCCAGTTTTAAATATTCTTTCGAAAATTCAGTAGCAACTACTTTCATTGATCGTGTAGGTGTCTAGATAACGACTTGGTCAACTTTTACTCGTTATTCAACGTAATTTGAAGGGATATGTGTAAGTCATTACCTCCGTTTGTTTATCTGCCATGTCGCTCTCCATTAGAGGACAACATTCACTCCACGGACGATTCTTGTTGATAAGCAGCAAAAAGTTACTTTTCCTTCTTGGTATGTTGAAAAGATGAATTTATCGAAAAAAGTGGATAATTAGGCGGTTTGGATGAAAGTGCAGATGAAAGGATACGTAGGATTTACGAAATTAATTGGTATTATGATTTATTGACCGTAATTTATCGAACTCATTTTCAGTAACGTATTTGTTGGTAATATGAAATCGAACTCATACTTGTACAACACTTTCCTTTATAATCAAATTACATATTGATAAATTAAGTATACAGGGTGAGACAAAATGGCGGATAACGTAGGTTTTATCAATCCTATCAATATGGGTATCAAATGAAAGTGCTCAACCAGTAGAATACAATGTAGCCAGCTGATATCAACAAAACTGGGGTTTACCAGCGGAACTGGAAATATTTGTGGGGCAAAAGTCATGCTACGGTCCAATATTGACGTTTCAAAGGGATTAGTAAATGGCGCTATAGGCTACATCACCGAAATCGTTTGGCCTCAATTTCGTCGAACTCAGATGTATGCAACAGATGTACCTTCCGTCCGAATTGATTTCGCAAGAGACGGAGTACATCTTATACACCGAAAGCCATACAGTTTCCAGCTAAGTACAATTATGGGATAGCTGAAAGAAGAATGTTGCCTTTAATACTATCATGGGCTCCTACAATACATAAAATGCAGGGCAGCACTGTGGATCACGCAGTCGTATACTTAGGTGCGAAACTGTTTGAAGAAGGTCAAGCCTACGTGGCTCTTAGTAGAGTAAGATCTTTGCAGGGACTACGTATAGAGGAGTTGGATTGCAATAAACTAACGGGCAAGAAACATTGCAATAATGAAGCACTAAATGAATTAAAAAGAATGCGAAATAAAAACTAAAACTAGAAAATAAAAATAGGTAAAAAACTTTTTAAGTTAAACGGTTTTATGTTAAACATACATTGCACTGTTTAAGATAAATGTACTAAAACCAAAAATAATAAAATAGATACAGTCATGGGAATTATAAACATATGCATAGACCATTCCTTCTTGGTATGTTGAAAAGATGAATTTATCGAAAAAAGTGGATAATTAGGCGGTTTGGATGAAAGTGCAGATGAAAGGATACGTAGGATTTACGAAATTAATTGGTATTATGATTTATCGACCGTAATTTATCGAACTCATTTTCAGTAACGTATTTGTTGGTAATATGAAATCGAACTCATACTTGTACAACACTTTCCTGTATAATCAAATTACAAATTGATAAATTAAGTATACAGGGTGAGACGCGAGTTACTGGAAGTCTTAGACTCATGCAGTTCATTATGGATAGGGATTCATGGCTTGACTTGAAAATCAAGTTGCTTGACTTCACTTGAAATCGAGTCAAGTTTTTGCTTTCAATAGTCGAGTCAAAATTTTTTCACAAAAGCTTGAAAAGTCAAGATTCTTGAATCGGAAAACTTGAACGCTTGAAACTGAACACAATTGCAATAAATTATTGAACTACCTCTTATATTCAACTAGCAGACCGCCCCGGATTCGCATGGTTATCAAACAAACATTTCAAAAGTTATAATTCTTCACACACACACACACACTTTCCCATACATACTTTCTCGTTTTTACGTGGAATTCTTAAGAAAGAGTGAAGTGAAGAAAATTCGATTATGAAGTATCAATTTAATTCTCTTTTTTGTATTGAAATTTTTATTTTTTGTATTATATTTGTATTAATTTTCTGGTTTTCTTCTTATATTTTATTTTCGATATTTGCAAGAAAGCCTTTACTATATACTTTCCTTTCTCTGCTCCTGTAGACGATATTTGATGTTAATTTATTTTGTGGCAGCAAAATAAATTGATTTTCGGGGCCTCTGACCCGCGATAGACCAACTTACATTCTTTTCGTAGGTCAATCCCTACTTATTCAAAAGTTTGTAGGCAGAGTAATTGTGACAACTTTAATAGTTGGACACATGCTGTCGCGATACTTTTTGTAGATAATTACGTTGTCTGAAAAGTCGTAGTACATTATTTTGTTCTGTAATCCATAGTTTTCGCAGCACACGCGATGTAAAAAATATTTTTGGTAATATTTTTACACCTTGGGTTACATTATTATATGGGGTGCGCCAGAGAAAACCGGATAAATATTTTCCGTTATAGCTTTCGCAATTTTTGAGCTCGATCATTCGTTCTTGCTTCATTGAAAAGCCAAAGGACTAGGTTTTTCAGAGATTGTATCGAAATTTCATTTCCGGCCAAATCCAATATGGTTGACTCATTCGAAAATGAGCTATACTTTAGATCGCTGGAACGTTTTTTTCACTAAAAATTATAATGGGGCATTCATTCAGTCTTTCATAAACTTAGTGTTGCCAAACAAAAATCAGATTCTTATAATGCAAATAATTTACTACAAGAAAATCATTATTATTTACAAATGTCATATTTTCGAACGACCCAGATTATTGGGTCCATAATGATTCTAAAACATCTATAGATCATAATCGGCATCACTTGGAAGACTGAACCAAGCCATCGGGGCCCTCTCGATCAAACAGAGATGGAATTTGAGGAAATATCGCAGGTTATGTATTTTATTTATTATCTCCTTAGTCCTTTTCATGACCTTGATTGCTATGTAAAATCTTTTCTCAGATTAGTTTAGACATATAAGAAGTCTGGTTGTTGAAATATTTTTCTGCTGGTTTTCTTTTCCCATTGTTACAGATTCCTGTCCCAAACCCCCTTTCTTTCACCCTTGTCTTCGTTTGGAAATCATGGAATGCAAGAGAGAATGAAGCGGCTAAGCAGAAAAATCTTTTATTACTCTTTTTGTACACACGACACTAACACAACATAAATAGACAAGCTATTGCTAGTGCAATAGCGACAGGGAAACGAGTTTTTCCTCAGGTTTTTCACTCGTTTATTGAATCAAAGACAAGATAGTATGGTTCCCTGTTACATTTCCTGAGCTCACACTTTTGCTTTATCTGACACACACCAAAATTATAGATATAAGTATTTATTGTAAATACAATTATTCAAATTTTGTAATTCTTCTCTTTTCAAAAGAATATATATATATATATATATATATATATATATATATATATATATATATATATATATATATATATATATATATATATATATATATATTCTTACATCTTCTTTTGGAATTATTAAATGGTCTAAAACTGATCTAAATGAATTACAATGTCGAACGAGGAAAATGCTCTGTAAACATCATAAGCACCTCCCAAAGTCAGCTGTTCAGAGAGTTACACTACCTAGACATCTTGGAGGTCGTGGATTAATTGATTTGAATGATCTTCATAGTAAACAGATTTTTCATCTACGTTCCCATTTTCATGATAAACAGAGAACGTCTAAATTACATGATATTGTTGTTGCTTCAGATTATAATCTTACACCTCTGAACTTGACAATGCAAAAGGTAGATTTTGATATATTTGATGATAATTCTAAAAGAGAAAGTTGGATGCAGAAGGAATTACACGGAAAGTATCCTAAAGAATTGAAAAATGATTATATTGATGAAATTGCATCGAATAAATGGTTAGTATCTGGAGAATTGTTTGCTGAAACAGAAGGCTTGGCAATTGCGATCCAGGATCAGGTTGTTTTCACGAGGAATTATAGAAAACACATCATCAAACAAAATATGGATGATTCTTGCCGTAGATGTTTCTGTCCTTCAGAAACAGTTTTTCATATATTATCATCTTGCTCAGTCCTTGCTTCAACAGATTATTTAGAAAGACATAATGCCGTCGCTAATATTATTCACTTCAATCTAGGAATTAAACATGACCTAATTCCCAAAGAAAAAATTTCACAAATATGAACCTGAGATTATTTGTGAAAATGACAAATATAAACTTTATTTTGATAAAACAATTCTTTGCAACAGAGCTGTAAAACACAATAGACCAGATATCGTTCTTAATGATAAACAGAATCAAATAACATATATAATTGATATTGCTATACCCGACACACATAATATACAAAATAAATACAATGAAAAATTTCTAAATATATGATGCTTGGCGACGAGATTAAAAAATGTGGAAAATGAAGAAAATATTTATTCTACCGATTATTATTTCTACAACAGGCGTTATTCCTAGAAATCTTCACAAAAGTATTGAGATTTTGGGTCTGAAGAAAATTTGTTTGAACAGTTACAAACTATAACAGTCATCAAATCATGTAATATTCTTCGTAGGTTTCTTTCCGAAAATAATAATGAGGTAGAGTCATAGGTTTCTCTTTAGATCATTCACCACTTCACACAAAGGAAACTATTAATGAGTAACATTCAGTGTTACTTGACTAAGGTCCGTACACTGGATTTTTCCAGGAGAAAGCCTCTGACACTACTCGTTGGTACATTGATATCATTGTCTGATGATGCTATAGTATGTATATATTCTGGTAGATTGATATATTCTCATAACATTTAACGTTATCCTAATATATAATTACTCCAGGATATGTTTTGATTATAATCATTGCCTATATATGGTATTAATTATATATATATATATTTATATTTTTATAAATAGTTTAATTGCATGAACAGATATATATATACTCGTCGTATATATATATATATATATATATATATATATATATATATATATATATATATATATATATATATATATATATATATATATATATATATATATATATATATATATATATATATATATTATATATATATGATATAATCAAAACATATCCTGAGTAATTATATATTAGATAATATAATATATATATATATATATATATATATATATATATATATATATATATATATATATATATATCTATATATATATATATTATTCTAATCTCAATAACCTAATGAAAATAGATTGAAACTGAACCTACGGGAAGCATTAGAAATCAATAGGAAGAAAAATTCGAGAAGTTTAGTCAATAGTCAATTAGACTATACTTTTAGTGTTATTTCATTCAGCTACTTATTTGTCTTTGAGGTTATTGTGATAATGTTATTTGTCTATTATATTTTGAAAATTATAATATTTTATAGTTTTTCCCGTGAAATGAAAATTGTGAGTAGCCTATTCACAAATATACGAAACAAAAACATTTTAATCTACGTGGATGGAATGAACTTTGTTTCAATTTACAGTACAACCTATCTAATCCGAATGATATGAGACTAGGGCTTGTTTGTATTACTGAAATATTCGGATTATCTAGGTAATTGAAATGAAATAGTAAAAAAGACAGACATATTTATTAAAAACGTGAAATATTTATTCGAAACGTGAAATATTCATTGAAAGACGTAAAATATTCATTGGGAAACTCAAACTTGTGATTCACAGAAGAACATTTCACAGATCAGTTTTTAGGTTCTGAAGAAGTCTTGGATCGTTTTCTGTTTCAACGAACGAAGATGAGAATTTGCAGCTTCCTCTCTCAATTTATTCAATAATAATATTTGGTTCTGAGGGGTATCTTTTTCTGTGCACCATTCCAAACATTTGTTGAAACACAAGAGAGTTCCTTTATGTTTCACTAAATTCATGGTGACATCGCCTTCTTCAAGTTCTTGTGTATTCTCGTCACTTTCTATGTTGTTGATTATTTCAGCTTCAGAGAGATAGTTCTCATTATCTCCTACAACTCATTCTTCAATGTCTTCAGTTGTTTATTCTTGACCAGACACATTTGTAAGCACATATGTCATCATGCGTAGATGCGAATTTTCTCTTCTTTCTCTAGCACAATTTTTTTCTCAACCGTGAAAGAGGCAACAGGTCACCTGCGTCATCATCATCTTTTGTGGGCCATAAATTCTTCCATGATTTCTGAATTAACTCTTTGGACACAGATAACAAGGCCCTTTCAAGAGAAAACACATCATGTCTGAGGTCCAATTGCTTTAGTAACTGCGAAACGTTATTGTCTTCTTGTCCCACAATATTCAGTAGATTTTCGAAAATGCAATTTTCACATTTTGTTTTACATGTTGATCCATTGGTTGTAATAATGGAGTACAATAAAGAAGTAGAAATATGAACTGAATATTTCGGTCCTCTGTGATTAATTCCTCTTCTCTTCGTTGTCCAGGAGCATTATCTAATAAGAGCATAGTTTTTCATGGCAATTTCAGCTCGTTAATTTTATTTCTAACATAAGGAATAAATTGTTTGTGGAACCTTTCAAAAAAAAGTTCTCTAGTTACCCACCCTTTTCTTTGACCTTTATAATAAACAGGCAAATTGGAGCAGTTATTGAATGATCGGGGTTTGTTGGATTTTACGATGACCAAAATTTCATTATATGAGATACTGATGCATTAGAACATGGCATGAATGTAATACGGCCCTTACTCATCTTCCAACATGGAGCTGAATTCTCAGCAGCATCGGCTAGTGTTTTGTTTGGAAGAATTCTCCAAAATCTGGCACTAGATCCATCTCCCGTATTTTTGAAGAAATTTATGGTTCTACCGCACTAACGTCTGAGGACAATTTCTCTCCTGATATGGTGAGTTGTCGAATTCCATTTCTAATTGAATTTTTCCAACCATACTTGACTTGCCTTGAAATCATCTCTACCAGTTACAATGGTGTACAAAAATCTTACTTTCTCACATATGAGATAACCAGATAAAGGTGTATGTCGAGATCGTTCTTGTAAGAACCAAGTGTATAGAGCATTTTCAACATTCGGATCATCAATTGTTGAGTGTACGCCGTTTCCCAGGACCAGAATCAGAAGAAGTTATAAAATACTCAATTGATTTTCTTTTTTCTTTATATCGCATGCTGTACATTTTCCAATTGAATGTATTCTGGCCAATTCAGAAACAATTTTTCCATTATTCAATTCTTTCAAATTCCGCATTTTTGCTGCAATGTTAACCTTTTATGTCGACGCGACATGATTAGTACGGATATCAGGCGCTAAATGAGAGAAGAGAATCTAATCTGCACAAGTGAAGCGAGTATTCAGACAAGATATTGCAAGTTCGGACACTTTCAATCGATGAAATTATTGACGGCGTTCGGATTATAGAGTTTATAAGTTTCGTTGTTCGGATTATTGGATGTGCGGATCAGAGTGTGTTCGGATGAGAGAGGTTGTACTGTACTATCAATGAAAAAATTGTTGGTCAGCTAAAAGGAAGTCTCACCATAAACATGTCCCTTTGTTGTAATCTTTGCCGTAACCCATGCAACCCCAACTAAAAATTGGCTAAAATCAATTGAAGTTCCCTGTGCTTATAAGCCAGGTCTTGCATTATGTGATATCTATATGTTTGAATTTCTTAAGGAACTAAGAAGGAAAGTCTTACAATAACAATCAACAGATTGAGTAGATTATTCGCACATAATGATTTAGTTGAATTCTTTTTGTTGTGATTGAAATTGCCACTGACCTATGTCAATGAAATTATTTTGAATGTTAAAAATTGTATCCTGAATTCCTTGAGAAATTTAGGAAAGTATTTACTAATTAACTTTGGAAGATGGTAACCTTTATGTTGTCGCCCATACTGTTTCGGCTTCTGCAGTTGGAAATAAGCCATCTCCTGGAAGACCGGGTTAAGTAATCCTGACCTCCGTGGTCGAAAAGAGGATATTGTGTTATGTGTTTGATGATTGAAGGTATTTAGATGCGAATATGTTTACAAATCAGCAAAAACCTATGGAGCAGAAGTATTCATGTAACAAATAACACAAACTTTGACTGAATATCAACATCAAGAGAGTGAGAATATGGCATCTCATGTATAATTTGGTTATCTTCATAGTCCTGTGTATGGTCTTGCTAAATGAGAAATTTTTCCTTAACTTACATTTGTTAGGTACGTTAGATATTCATTACTTACACCATGGTTTTTTCTTCCATTCTCCACAATACTATAGTCCAATCGCTAATCGAAGACCTGCTTTAAATGAAAAAGGAATTGTAAACACGATAATTCTGATTCCATTTTTTGTTTATAGCTCACACACTGCCTTCATTTCATTGATGTCGCGGGGACATCATTTTCCTGAGGCTTTTTCTCCTTGCAATCTTGAGTTAAATAGATTATCGAATATGGTTCACTCGTACCATATCATTTTTCTCAGCTTGCACTTCAACTATGATCGTAAAAGGCTTTTATTGTTCTAATATTTGTCCATTTTACAAATATATTTGAACCCAGCACGATTTGACTATCATCAAAATTTGACACTATGGAAAAATCAATGTAGTTTCCCAATTTTCCGAAATCCTCCTACATTCAAATGTATCCATGAATGAGTACTTGGTACGAAAAATTTGGAATGCTTTTTCTATATGAAAAGCTGATATTTGCAAAGAATTTTCTGATCTTACAACAAAGAATTCCCCATTGAATATTGTTTCTTTCCGAAAAAAATTAAATGTGTGTATCATCAATTAGGTTTAATAAGTGAAGCGTCTAAATATCGAAATATCGATCGGCGTAAGCGAAACACAAGTCAACAACATAATCTAGTAGTTTAGTTTACTAGTTCAAATCTGCTGAAGAGATAAAAGAAAACAGAGAGAACAAAAGCTCTAGATTCTGAAATTATATCTTTTTTTTTAGTTTTAATTCTACTTAGAGATTAGGGCTCTGCGTGTTGTGTCTCATTGATTACGGCAGTTTAAATAACGTTTTGATATGTTGAATAAAAACTGATGCAACTGTGAACTAAAACAATTCTTTCCGGCTCTAAGAATTTTTCTTTTTTTATGTATTTTTTTATGAATTCAACACACTATCGTTCATTCAAACTGTTCGTTACGTTTGAGCATATTTCACAGAGACTAGTTGAATACTTACCATTTTGTCCATATTCTTATATTCTTATTATTCCTTCAAATCCTACTATAACAGCGTCCGAAACTCCATGGTAAACTTGATTGCAGTGCTATTCATTTTTTCTGTTACGTCAAACAATAAGAGATGAATATTTGAGAAATGAATTCGTATTTTGAAACTTTGTCTGCTTTTCGTCTTTTCCCAGAAATTGGTTAATAATAAGAAATAAGGTAAATTTTTGAATGATCAGAAAACAGACTGCAATAGGATTTGATGATCACTGGAGCATTCACTCTATATCTACTGAAGCCATGGAAGTGATACTTGGCCTTAGATCTCGTCACCTGGTGATTAAAGAAATATCTAGAATGACTATCTATAGATTCTATCATCTTCTCAAAATCGGACAAATATGTTCAATGTCGTAACCTGCGCTTTACTGTCTGAAACTGAGGACAATGAGGTGTTGAGTATGCATCTAACTAAATAATACCCCAAACCAACATGGAGCCAGATCATAATTCCAGCAGACAGAAAAAGGCTGTCTACTCGTGGATGCCTGTTGGTTCACACACGGCTCCGAAGCTGCCCAAGGTGTTGGAGCTGGTGTATAACAATAGCGAAACAGAAATATTCGCTATTGACCATTGTGCTAACGTCCTGATCAAGAAGAAATCAACAAGTTGGCCAATAAGAATTATCACGAATAGCCAAGCTGCACTGAAGACATTGGCAAGCGACAAATCACGTAACTAACTGGTGGCTTGCCACCACTGGGCCTTCCACTGCGAGAACCAAGGCTCAGCGTAAACTCTCCTGGTGAGCCCTGAGCGTTCTGATTGTCATATTAACGGGGCAGTTCTTCTTCTTTTGGCGCATCTCCTTTCACTGGACGTTAGCGATAACAAAGGCATAAGATTTTCGATCTTCTGCAGTTCTAATTAAGGTTTGAAGGTCCATCCCTGTCCACTTCCTAATATTCCTCATCTATGATAGCTGGCGTCTTCCTGGTCCCCTTTTCCCCTGTATTTTACCCTTTTATATTGGGTTGAGGTAACTTATAATCACTGCCACGCAATATATGCCCCAGATATACTCTTTTTTCGTTTTTTGATGCAAATGAACAACTCGCGATCTCTATTCGTTCTTCTCAGAACTTCTTCGTTGGTGGTTCTAGAGGTCTACGTTATTTTCAGCATCCGCCTAAGGATCCACATCTCGAAAGCCTCTTTATGTCTCAGTGTGTTTATCTTGAGAGTTCATGCTTCCATTCCGTATAACAAAATCGAATGTATGTAGCACTTTACCATCCTATAGCGAATGTCCATTTTGAGGCTTGAATTACATGGGAGCTTTCCTTATTTTTAGAATCCTGATCTCGCTTGTTCTTTTCTTGAATACACTTCAGTTTCTTCTGGGTCCAGATCATTTGTGATACAGCATCCTAGGTATTTGAACTTGCTGAATGTGCCGTTCATACATTTCGATGTTTGTTTGTATCTCCATACGTCTTTTTGTTATCACCATGACCTCTGTTTTTTTGACGTTTATTTTAAGACCAAACTCATCCCCCGTTCCGACTATCTTATCCATTAGTGCCTGCAGATGATTTTCACTGTCTGCTTTTATGACTGTATCGTCGGCGTAACGAATATTGTCGATTAATTCTCCGTTGACTTTTACACCTTGCTTTGCCTCTGGGAGTGCTTGTGAAAATATCTCTTCGGAATATAAGTTGAATAAGAGCGGCGACAGGACAGCCCTACCTCACGCCTTTTTCTATTTGGAGCGTATCAGATCTATTATTTTCTGTACGCACTACAGCGTTTTGATTCCAATAAAGATCCTAAATTATACTTATATCGTTTTTATCGAGGCGTTTTCTTTCTTTGCGTTCCATAAGTCTGTTGTGTTTTGACAAGATCAAACTCTCTTTCGTAATCTATAAAAAACAAGTATATGTACTTCTGTTGGTCTCTACATTTTTGATGTAAACAATTAACGAAAACAAAGTTCTGAATCCTGCATTCGAAAACCAAACTGCGCGTCTGAGATATCTTGTTCACATTTCTTGACTATTCTTGTAGGTATAATTTCAAGAAATAATTTCAATGCATGTGACATGAGGCTGATGAGTCTGTAGTCCCCACTTTTTTCGGATTTCTGGTCTTGGGTATAGGCACGAATGTAGATCCCAGCCATTCTTGAGATTTCATCTGTCTTTTTATTTTATTAGAAAGTATCGTTAGAAGGTCTAGATCATCTTCTTCGATTAGTCTAATGGTCTCCCCATATACTTTGTTAGGTCCCGGCGCTTTATTTTGTTTCATTCGTTCTATTGCATGTTTTATTTCTGATTTCAATATCTCAGGTCCCAATTCTTGTTGTTTTTGATTATTATTCATGGATATTCTAGTATCTGAGAAATGGTTTTTTATGTATTTATCCCACTCTTTCCCTATTTATTCTGGATTTCTAATATATGTGTTTTCTGAGTCAGTTAGTTTTATTGGTGTTTTTGGTTTATTGAGGCCTTGGCTTCTTTAACTCTTTCTCTTCTTGTACGATGTAATTCCCTATATCTTGTTGGATCTTTGTTTTTATCTTTTCTTCTTTCATCCATTAGTTTTAGTATGTCGTTTGTCATCCATTGTTTTTTAGGTTGCAGTAGCGGCGCGTAATTCTCTAGTCTGTCCCGAGTTGTTATCAGAGCGTCTTTTAGTTGTGACCATAATGTGTTAAAATCCAGTTCTTGTAGCTTATTGTTAGTTTTTAGTTCCCCTCTTCTGGTGTTTAATATTTGTTTAGTTTTATTGCAATTTTCATCATTTTTTAGGTAAGTGACGGAGCACTACCACTTCAAACTTTATGTAAATGATGGCGGACCCAGTGTGTAAACTGTGTAACAAGGAGATAGAATCACTTGAATACGTCATGTGCGAATGTTCAACTGGGGACAGAATCACGTTTGAAGAACTTGTATCAAAAAAATCGGAGGTGACTGAGTTTATTAAGCTCTCACCCTCAAGCATATAGCTTTTATAAAATGGATGGGGTTGGTAGGTGAAATTCAGAACAGGGTGCGCCACAACAAACCAATAGGTCGTAGTGACAGGGCTGTCAATTACATAATTTTGAGATAGTTCATTCTTTAACTCTTCCCTGAAATTGGTTAATCGAGATAGAGCTTCATTCAAAATAACCTGAAAAGAGAATGGAATAGGAAAATATAAATTCAAATATGGTCGAAGTTTATTTCAGTTACATAGAAATAAAAATATACAGATTAGATATTGGATTTTCATTTGTAACAAACTAATTTCATCACCAATTGCGTTACTCCCAATATTTACAATTTTTAATTACATGACTAAACGAGTCGTGGACTCTCTAAATGATTTGATCAAAAACTTGGTAACCAAAATGACTAAAATTATAAAATAAATCTCTAGAATATGGCTTGAAGTCTTTACACATTTTTACAAATTGTACAATGTTTGAATAATTTATAACACTAGTTCAACTCTCTTGTACTAAATCTTAAATACTACAAGGTAACTTAAAGGAAAATTGCATTTATGTAAAACATTAAAAAAGAAAATTATAGGAACACAAAATAATTTTTGTCATTACTATCATATAAATCGTTGTGTTAAAAAGTCTTATTACAGTTATGTTATATTATGTGCAAATCTTTTCATTTTGTGTATGAGGTGCTCTTATAAATAGTGAAATACAACAAGAAGTAGTCATCCAGAAAATTGGCTATGATTGCATTTATTAGTCTTGATTATTGAAACAATATTCGATTTTTTGTGAAAGTGCCAAGTTATTTCTCGGTTGAAAGTTAAAGTGTTCATTACTCAATATTTTCTAGAACTTCTGGATGAATACCCACAAAGAAAATAAATAAAATATAAATTCAATCTGAAAGCAGATTGAGGAGGAAGAAATGTGACATGATTCTTCGATTTTTATATTTTTTTGATAGGCACTTGATTGTTCTTTGAATTCTTGATCATTGTATCAAACTACAGATGAGTATCTCAGTCTCACGACTTTAGTATTTTACATCAAGAGAAGTTTGATCTATTTGACATTTCAATATCGTCCAAAGAACGTTTTGAAATTTATTAGAATTTAATTTGCAAATTCTAAATTTGATTTGAAAATTCATTTGTTAATTTTGATTCAGAACTTTAGTATTCTATATCGAAAGAAGTTTGATCTATTTGACATTTCAATATCGTCCACAGAACGTTTTGAAATTTATTAGAATTTAATTTGCAAATTCTAAATTTGATTTGAAAATTCATTTGTTAATTTTAAATCAGAGCTAATTAGAGAAATTATTTCAAGGAGTGATAATTTAATGAAATTTATGATATTTGGAAATGTATGAATTGATTATGGAGATTTAAATAAGAGATTTATTGTTTTCTGTAGAAATAGATTTATCTGTCTTGAAAGATATACTTCATTATCATAAATAGATAATACCCATCCCCTCCACTCGAAACAAAACACATTAATTTTGTTATAAATATAGGCATAAAATGAGAAGAAATAAATACTTTCGAAGCAATAATGTGTGATCTTTGTTTTATACTCTGAAAATATTTTACAACAAAACAAACCAATCAAATATAAATGGGTGCGTCCCGATTTCTAATAAAACGCCCTGTAGTTGAACCATTCATAGGTTTTTGCATTTCTATTGTTGTAAGCGATTTTCTTGATGTGGTCATAAAATGATTTTTTCTTTTCGCGTTTTGTTTGAAAATGCAAATAGCACTCATAAGGAAATAGCCATTACATTCACGCCTACTATGACTGGACTATACATGCACGGCATATGTAACAAATCGTTTACCAGATTTATCTTTATGGTTTCAGTTTTTGAAATAGTTGTAATCTTTGAGTTTACAGGTCTTATAAAATTTAAATAAGTATATAGAATACAAACATTTTCATTTGAATAAAAATTCGTTGTCAGTTATCTTAATATTTGATTCAGTTTGCATGAAAGTTGAGAAATATGAAAAACACAGGTATTTAATAGATACGATTATTTAAATGAATTATATAAATTATATATAATAATGGATGGTGAAATTTTAAAAGTTTGCTCTGAAGTGTAGCTGAAAATATTGATTCTTTTCCTGTGTATTATATTTTTTTGAAAACGGATAATAAATAATTGAGAAGTTGTTAATTCATCCTCAGATTAAATTCCTTTTGCATATTCATAAATGAATTAAAATTCCAAGTAACTTAGATGAATAAATACTTAATTTATTTTTCAATTTTCTTTCAAATTCGAGATATTTTGAGATCTAATCTACTTAAATTTCACGGAAATTTTCATTTGCATACATCATTCAATTGAAGATAATTCAAGAAGTTGAATATACTGATATGATTTCAATTTTGTATAATATTGAACTTTAAGGAGAATCATCACTTCAAAATTTTGGGAAAATCGATTTTGAGTGTTTTATATATTTGTGTTCCTTCTTGCCTGTAGAATGTAGAATATCACTTCAATTTTCAAGTCGAAATTCAAACCGGTTTAGAGTAATATATATATATATATATATATATATATATATATATATATATATATATATATATATATATATATATATATATATATATATATATATATATATATATATATATAATATATAACAAAAATATATTCATTAGTACGTTTTTATATTTTTGTACATGTCAGTAAGTATAAATTTTTTTCGAAAATGCCACTGAAATAAGACAAAATTTATCATCCAACTAAAAAAGGATCCAGAACGATACTCGTACGTAAAAGTTCTCATAAAAAAAGTAAATTTAAAGGTAATCATTATTCTGGAAATTCAAAATTGGAGAAAAATTTCGTGAGTGAATCACATAAAAAACTGGCGGGGTCCAGTGACCCTGACGGAGATTTAGATGTCGGGTTTGATAGCAAATTTGGCTATGTGATCCTATCTTTCAGTTTAGTATATTCTCACTTGGAAAATATTTTAAAGTGTAAAAAATGTGATGGTAGTATTAAGTTTTTACGAAGAAGTGCTATTGGCTTCGGTTTCAAACTTGAAATTCAGTGTTCTTGTCAGCATCCAAGTTCGGTCAATTCTTGCACTAGTACCTATAAAACATATGAGATCAACAGGCGAATGGTTTTGATTTTCCGCCTATTAGGAGTTGGACTCAACGGCATAAATTTGTTCTGTTCCATGATGGATCTAGGTCGACGCTTCAACCAGAATTTGTACTACACCGCGTGCCGCGGCTGAACATTTGGCTCAACTTATATTTCAAAAAGCTGGAAGAGAAGAAAACGAAAAGAACGTTGAACTCGGATTCCCAAAAGGCGAATTGACTGTGTCCGGCGTTGGTACCTGGGCCAAGAGATGTTTTTCTTCTCTCATCGGAATTTGTACTCTAATTGGAAAATACACAGGCAAAATTTTGGATTGTTTGGTCTCGTCAAAAACGTGTAAGAAATGTGAAGTAAACAAAAAACTGACGGACCCAACCGCATTTTTAATTTGGAAAGACACGGAGTACGTCGATGAATGTTCCAAAAATTATGACGGAAGCTCAGGGGGAATGGAAGTCCAAGGGGTGTAAGAGATGTCTTGTCGTTCGGAAAACTTACATGGCTCAAAATACGCACTCTACGTTGGAGATGGAGATTCAAGAACGTTTCCCAACTTAATCTTATTAATTTAATCTTGTTACTGATGTTAAGAAACTGTCGACAATGGTCATAAAGGACTGATAACCTTTACTTGTTTTCATTCAGGAATATTTGGAAATTCAGGAATTATTGAATAGCTTTTTTTCCTGAATCTTGAATTCAAAAATAATGTCTGTTTTGACTTTTAGCTGAGACAAATTCTGACATTCAGAAACCTTCTGAATCTTGTTTGAATCTTTATTGAAAAAATATCAGGATCTGAACGTTTATGCAAAAATAACTTTTATCTGAACTTGTCATTTTAAATTTTTAGAAACTGAAATCATGGTAACTTACTCCTGAACTAGCTGAGGAAATTTTAAAAATCAAATATCAGAATTTTGTTTGAATCCTTATTGAAAAATCTTAAATCTTAAAATTCATTAAAAATCATTTTTTGTCTAAATTGTGTATTTTAAACAAGTATCTCTAAACTGGTTTTCTGAATATTTGGCAAACAAATGTATTTGATATCAACTGTTTTCGAAATTCGCCAATTATTTGAGTCTGAAAATCAGCAAATGCAAATGAAACATTCGTTGAATGGTACAGGGTGGATAGATTTCGGGGTTTAGTATTGCAGATATTGAGAATAGAGGAAAATCCATAAACAGATCAAACCTATTTTCTGTTTTGAGTTATTTACGAATTTTGTAGACTTCTGAAGCCACTGTCATTATCTCGGTTATTTTCAGTTATATAAAAATGGTTTTGACATTCTACAAGAACTTTTATACGTACAATTGAACTAGTTGTGGAAATTTCTTTTTCAACCGATGGTTCTAGAGTTACAATGCAAACTTACATTTTTTTTAATTCATACCATAGGCAACTTTAACAGCGTCAAAAATCGAAAATGTCATGAATTTTTCCTAATTTTATCTAGTGATTCTATGTCCAATCACGAAACTCACACGCAATGATTCCAATAGCTTGTGTTCTGGATACTCATTATAACAGATCGAAAATTAATTCTTGAAGTGACAATTCAGATGAATTATTTATTGTTTTATACAAAATTTTCAAAAAAGCAGCTTTTGTAGCATCAACATCATAATTATTTTGAACATAACTTTCTATAATACCAAACTTTTCTAAATTTTCGACAGCATGGTCGCTACGTTATTGCAAACGATACCATATTCACATTATAGTTGTGACTGTGCATTGAATATTTCATCTGAATCATCATTGCAGAAATTAAATTTTGAACTATCATAATGAGTACATTTTCAAAGTAAAACGAAATGAGACACTTACACAATTTATTCCATAATCACAACCGGTTTCGACCCTACGGCCATTTTCAAGTGAATAACAAAATAATACATGAGTAGGCAAGTACAAGTACAGAATGAAATTTATCCTAAATATTGAGTAGTGGTGATCCATTATACTCTAGTTGGCTGTTCAGGGTAATAAATTGTCGGTTTTTACATAGTTTGTTAATCTCCAAACTTTCCAACAAATTCATCTCTCTCCTTTTGTTACATTTATGAAGTATTTTAAAATTGTTCAATGATATCGAGTGGTTAGTTGATTTTATGTGTTCAAATATTGGCGAATTTTTATCTGAGGAAATATGTTCCTTGAATCTAGCTTCAAAACTTCTCCCTGTTTGTCCGACATAGGCTACCTGACATTCATTGCATTGGATTTGATAAATTCCTGATTGCTTGAATTTATCGTTGTTTTGTTTGGCATTAAATAATAATCTGCTTAAGTTGGGACCGCTCGAGAATGAAGTATTTATGTTCAATTTGGAAAAAAGTTACTGATTTTGTTAAGGAGTTCGCTGGTGTATTTGAGACTAGTGTATCTTTTTTCCGGGGTTTCTACGATGCTGTATAGTAATTGGGAGGTAATACGCTTTCTTTGCGTTCAATGATTATATTTAGAAAATGCTGTGGTATGTTGTTATTTGAGGCAATTTTTCTGATGATATTAAGTTCAGTTTGAAAATTTTTCTTTCATCATGTAGTTATATGCAGCTAGTTTGTGACTTAAATGACTGAACGAGTCCATTGTAATCGATGCGTCTGTGAATGTCCCTTTTCTGTAAATTTTATAAGTGAGTTGGTTATTTGAATTTGTAATGGTGAAGTCGAGGAAATTAATTGACTTATTATTTTCTAATTCAGAAGTGAAGCTGATGCGGCAATGTAGTTTATTCAGGACATTTAAAAATTGCTGAATTTGACTGTTTGAACCACGAAAACCAAACTGAAATGTCATCTACATATCTGTACTACAAAGTAATGTGTTTTTTAGCGAAATCAGTGTTTAATATTGAGTTTTTCTCTAAATTATTCATGAAAATGTCAGCTTGTAGAGGGCTAAGAGGTGAACCTATTGGAAGACCTGAATTTTGTTTGAAGAATTTAGATTGAAATTGAAAGTAACTTTGAGATGGGCCTACTCATGTATTATATTGTTATTCACTTGAAAATGACCGTTGGGTCAAAACCGGTCGTGATTATTGAATAAATTGTGGAAATGTGACAAGTTTCTCATTTCGTTTTACTTTAAAAATGAATTTCCAAATATAGAAAAATCATCAATACTACCAACGAGTACATTTTCATTCCCTGTATATTCTGTAAATGGACATTTCTGGAAGCAATTAGAAAAAATGTTGTACAATTTTCGGTTTTCCATTGAAGCGGCTGAAAACAATTATCGCACCTGTGATATGTTTTTGTGAAAAAAAACAATTTTATTCAATAAAATCAAAATTTCTATTGTTCACTTAAAAAAAACTTAAGTTTGCATAAAAAAATCAAAAACCTTTAGACGAAAGAAATTTCCGCACGTAATTCGATTCGACCTTAAAAACCTCTTGTAAGATGTCAAAACTATTTTCACATAACTTTGAAAACTATCGAGATATTGATACTGATTTGGAAATTTTCCAAGGTTTCGTTTGATTAATTCAGAATAACATATTATTCTTTTTTTTTGAAATGTCTCCTACTTTAGTCTTTATTGACATAACTATCAGTTTTCCCTGATTTAGTATCGAATGAAGTTCATAAGCTATTAAGAACATTATCAAAATTATATAGAAATAGCCTAGACGAGTTAAAAAACTGATGCAAAAAACATATTGAAGTACCCAGGGATGCAATGGGATGAGAGCACAGAGTAAAACTGTCAGATCAAATATATGGATACCAAGATCAATCCACCTCGAGAATGATTCCTCTGAGAGATAAGGTATGGTGGAATGAATAACTTTAATTTTAGATCTTTAGATTGTGCAAACTGCATAGTTAGCTGTTCGCAACGCTACCTATGACTATTAATCTACAAGAAGGTGATTTACTGAAGGTCAATGTGGAATATTAGAAGAAATGGAGGGTATATTCTTTATGGTGGAAGTTATGTTGAAAGCAGATCTCAGTGGAATCCGTTGATGTTTATCGAAAACCATTATTCAGCTGTTTCAATGGGAGAAATTTTATTACGTGAAGCTATTAGAATTTATACATAAATATAAAAGTCTTTGCACAGGGTGCTTCTTTAGCTCGATAAATTAAGGATTCGATTCTTTCATTGATGTTGAGAAGATTAAGTATAAACGTGATTTATTCAAAAAGATTCCGAGATACAGGGTCCTAGATTATTTCCATTAAAAACGTTTTGGCTTCGAAATGGTTAATTGTAGGTTATTGAAATTATGCTGAAAATAATTGAGTCCATATTCACTTGAAAGTTGCGAAAGCTTCAGTTCTGATAAAGAAAAAACTGAGGAACTTTCGAAAGTTTAAAACCCTATTCTTCCGTAACGAAGCGTTTTCCACATATAGTTTCATTATTCTATTATTTTTAGTTGCAAGTAGGCATTGAGTGTTCACCGGGCGATTACTCGACAAGACGAACACCATATTGAGGAATCTTCGAACAATATGGGTTGTGCCGAGTATGACGTCTCTCTGATCTGCGGTAATGATGAAAGTGTCCAACCCCAATTTCTTGGTGTTCTCTGCGACATGGATTTCGACCAGGCCGTTGACAGATATTATAAGTGGCATAACTATGACAGATTGCAATCCGTATATTTCCTTCATCTCGAAGGCCAAGTCACGGTTCTTTTCGACTTTTTTGGTGTATGCTCTACTCATATTGTCCGCTGGGATTGTCACATCGAGAAGGATGGCTTTCTCTTCTGTTTTGAAGAAAACAGCAATATCTGGCCTATTATGTGGCACTGGACGCTCAGTGATAATAGGGTTATCCCAGTATAATTTATAATGTTGATCTTCCATTATCGTTTCCGGCATGTACAAGTGGTTTTTCATCTTCACCTTTCTGAGTCCGAGGTTCAATGCGATATGTTGGTGATAGATCTTAGCCATCGCGTTATGTCGGTTGAGATACTCTTTGGGCGCAAGAATCGAGTAAGATGAAGTGACATGCTGTATTGACTCAGGAGCAACGACGTCAGATCCCTCGGAACAGCAAGGCCTGCAATATGCTTCTGGTATGATCTGGTTGGCACGACTTGATCTTGAATGGTTAGTAGTCTTCCTTCAGTCTCCGCGTGTAAGTATCCCGCAGTCAGGTAAGTAAGTGATTCCTTTTTATTTACATTTTCACCTTTCAGACTTTTCGTATATCGACCATGGAGTGCCTTTGACATCCATTCCTCTTGTAGTTCACCTGAGGTACGGCTTGCGAATTTTATTTCTGCCCTAGCCAGTTGGAGTGGAGTCAAATCATCTAACCGTCGGATGGACCTAAAGGACCTCAGGTTCATCAGGTTTTGAGCATGACTTACGTTGGTAAGACCTTTACCACCCTCACCCTTTGGTAGATAAAGCCGACTTACTGAGGTATGCGGATGATGCATGCCGTACCTGGTGAGCATGGTTCTAATTTTTTGATCGAACTTGCGCAATTCGGTCATTGACCAGTCAACCACTCCGAATTAGTAGGTGATGCTCGGGACCGCCCAAGTGTTGAGTGCAGTTACCATAGCCTTTGAGTTCAACCCCGATTGAAGCACTCGCTTGACCCGGGTAAGCAGCTTCGAACCAAAGAACTCCCTAACTTCAACTGTTTTTTGATCCAGAGCTTGTTGAATACCTAGATATTTGTAAACCTTTTCTGGTGGTAGTGCAGGAAATACACTCTCATCATACAAGGTTATTCCTGGTGATGCATTGACCACCATTCCCCTTTCAACACTCAGAACAGCACATTTTTCGAGTACGAGCTCCATACGTATCGCCTCACTGAATGCCTTAACCATTTCTAGTTGCCTCTTCATCTGGTCTTTCGAGCTTGTATAAAGTTTAAGGCCGTCTAAGTATAACTGATGAGATATACTGATCTTTCTCTCCCTATCGAACATATAGGAATTGGGACTGTTGTTCAGAAGGCAGCTCAGGGGGTTCAGGGCGAGGCAAAACCATAGGGGACTGAGAGTATCGCCCTGGAAGATACCCCATTTGATAGAATTTTCATCAGTGTTGATTTCGTTTTTATTTGGATGGATGTCCGCCAAGTGATTCAAGAGTTCCCTAATATCATGTGACACACCGTACATACCCAAGACTCTCAACAACCAGGAATGCGGGACAGAATCGAACGCTTTTCGGTAGTCTATCCATGCCACCGAGAGGTTCCGCCTCTTTAACTTTGCGTGTTTTGTAATTATTTGGTCGATAACGAGAAGCTCCTTACAGCCTTTTTCCCCCTTTCGACAACCATTCTATTCATGCGCTATCAGATTGTGCTCTCTAATGTGGGCGTTGATGTGGAAGGCCATAACTCCAGTGAGGAGTTTATAGATGGTTGGCAAGCATGTTATAGGACGGTAGAGCTTAAGTCCTGAGAGATATATCCCTTTTGACAGTAGATGTGTAATGCCAAGTGTTAAATCTTCACTGATTGTGGTTGGGTCTGTCAGTCCTCACTGAAACAGAGATGCAATGGTAGAATGTGTGAACGTGAAGTATTTCCACCAGTAGTTGTGCAATCTATCTGTTCCAGGAGCAGCCCAATTGTTCGTTCTTTTAAGGACTCGAGCGATGTCTTCCTGATATTTGCCATGTCGTGCTTAGGAGTTTTTGCATCAACCTCGGGGATCCAAAATGCTGAGTCGTCGTGAGGGGTATCGTCTGACCAAATGTCACTCCAGAACTTGTGAATTGTCTTTTGAGTGGAAGAAGTACCGTCCTTGCTTTCAGTGTTTTCAAGGCCCCGGAAAAATTGTTTTCTGTTTTTATAGAAGAGCATGTTGTTCTTAAATCTCCTAACACGTTCGTTATATCTTCGTGATCTGCTTCCTAAAGCCTTAATTTTTTGTTTCAGTCTGTCGCAAATGACTTTCATCTTGCTGTCGAAGGATTGATCCTTAGCTCTAATGCGGAACTCAGATGCCACTTGACGGACAGACCTCTTCAGTTTCTTGGATGGTACAGCAGCATTGAGGTAAGTATGTATAGTACCAATTTTTTTTCTCATCTTAACGATTTTCTCTTCTAGGCGGACTTTCCACGGTGCAGTATTACCTTCCCTCTCTTCTAGTGGAACAATTGGTAGAGTTCCGTGAATTTAACACTTTGTAACTTACCCAGCGTATACCAGGTCTACCAGGTCGTCAAGCGTGGAGACATCATCCATTTGTTTTCGAATCAAATCATTGATTGTCTCAACATTTCCCATCATTTCCTTCGACTGAGTCAAATTCTCAGAATCATCTGCTACCGCGTTGATGATTGACCTTCTTCCTGAGCAACGCCTCTGTTGTGGAAGGGTATCGGTTCGTGGCCAATAATATATATATATATATATATATATATATATATATATATATATATATATATATATATATATATATATATATATATATATATATATATATATATATATATATATATATATATATATAGATAGATACACTCGACAAATGAACCAAACTTCAATTATTTGCAGTTTAGGTTTCTGAATTTATATATTTTAGACGAATTAACTTGGACACCCTGTTACGCGAAAACAATGTCTATCAGATACATGATCTCACAGAATCTCCAAATGGTAGAACTGAGCTGTACTTCATAAATTAAAAATTACGACATTTAACATGTAACAGGTTGAAAATTTAAAGGGATAATATATTTCAGAGATAATTCAATTTCGTGAACATCTCTAAATGGTATAGTTCAAAGAGTTTTTCCCAAAATCAAAAACAAGGATTATCAAACATTTCGGTCACGTCAAAACTGCAAAGCATAAAACACATTCACGAACACGACGGTAGAACATCTATTATTCCCTACTGACATAAAAATCTTCGGTAAGATCATCTATTCACGGACGGTCTCGTTACCTTTGATGTTTTATACAACTCTTCTATGACTGCTAACAACAGCACTTCTTATCTGGTTCGCCAAGTCTAACAGAATCATTTTTAACACTTTTTTGTTATTTGTATCGTGCCGTCAATTATGTGAAGACTGTCGTGTCTTCAACTGTTGAATTGCTGTAGTCTTGAATTTGGAGGCGTCTATCAGTTAAGAGAGGTTAGGATTCGGTGACCCGTCGCGATTTTCATCTCTTTGTCGGCACGCTTTGTACTTTTATTGAAGTAGATGAATGTAATCTGAATTGTTCGACAAAGAATAAGTGAGAGGTTAAGTAAAGAGTTGAAATAGATCATCTAGATTTTGATACTTTCTAATTTTCTTGTAAGTATTTGTTAAATGAAGAAATTAATGTTAGTAGTTTCATAAACTTCGCGTTTTGTTATGAAACTCGAAATTGCCGGAAATATATTATCATTTCGTGATATTAAGATTTTCGAAGTGGTTATTTCAATTAACTAATTGAGGTAGTGAAAACTTGTCTCAACTTTAATCATGCAATATTTCCACAAATTCAAACTTGCAAACTTCATTATTGCGATTCTCGCCGAGGCAAGGCGAGGGTCTCAGAACCACTCGCTGAGGGAATACCTGCAGAATTCGGGTACAGTCTAAAGCTTTCTAATCTCGGAGCTATCGCCTCAGCAGGAATGTGTTTCCGGTGTAACATGCAGTAAAATTATGCTGCTGATGTTATAACTGTTATTAAGAATAAATCCTTACGGAGAGGATTATAACTGTTATTAATTTTTTAGAAATGCTTAATTTTTTACGTATTCACAATTTTCAGTTCTTGAAGATTCTGTTATGTTTTCTGATAATTTTGATCTGATTCTATGGTAAAAGTTTTATAAATTTTGCCAGTCTTTAGTTCATCAAATATTGTTTGGTAATGAAGATCTAAAAACTTGAAAGGATATTCAATGAAATAGAAAGATTAATCTTAATGGTTATATCAATTCTATGTTCTCATAGTTTATTTTAATTTTCAAAGTCGAAGAATATTAATATTCTTGGTGACAAGTCATAGTTGACAGGAGCAAACCTCAATCAAGAAAAGTTATCTATATAAAAAAAATGAATGAATGTGTTTTTTACTGCCAAATTCGAGAACGGCTATTTTTTCTTAATGAACCTTGTACAAGTACAAAAAATTTTTCACGAAGAGAAAAATTGTATACTACAATTGTGAAAATCATATTTTTCCCTGAAGAGTTTGGTTATTTCTGTGAGACTTATTTGGGTTTCGAAATGGAGAACATGAAAATAGTATCTGAAATCTTAATTACACGGTAACAAATTTGAGTATTTCGAGTTTCAAAGAAATAACAACAGCAAAGAGTGCGAAATAGGAGTTAAAATGGTGTGTGAGATTTAACAAGATCTTAAACATGACAAATTATGAATGGTTACAAAGCAAGAAAATAGCGTTACAAAATTTTTGTGAACACTACCCAGAAAGGTATATAAGAGAAGTTCAATTGCTGTTTGAAAACGAATTTGGCGACGTGAAAATATGGAAATGTGATCTTTATGAAAAAGTAAAAGTTGTTGAAAAATTGTTTCATAATATCTGTAAAACTACCACTTTGAAACGAAATAGCTGCTGAAAGATTTCAAATCTAATCAATCATAACCCGCGTTGACAACCAGCATGGATCAGGAGCGTAGTCCTTCGACATACCGTATTCTAGCAGACACTGTGTGTAGCGTTGCGGCGAATAGTCTAACTAGTATGACTGTTTGAGGTTTTGTGTTTATCTACTCTTCGTTTTCATGGTTTGCCCGTAGCTCGTTGGTGTGGGTAGCTTCTGTGTCGGTCCGTTGGAGGGAGCTATAACAATCGCTTGTTTCGTTGCGCTCCAACGGTTTGAGATGAAGTAGGGGCGGTATGGACTGGTTGTTTTGAATAGGTGAGCAGGGCTGACGAGGTCCAATAAGACCGAAACTGCAGTCCCTTGCTACTATTCATGACAACTGGCCTTACCGTACCACTTCTCTGTGGTCCCGGTTGACGGTGAATTTGAAGGGTGGATCGGAAAACCAGTTCCTCCAAGGAAGAATATTTAACATTCTACGGAAGGTTGAATATTGTTCCTTGAATAAAATTCTTCATTATGGCTGAAAGATTTGTTTGGAATTTCCCTAAGGTTGAGTAAAGAGTTTAAATAGATCGTAGATATGAAAATTAAATTATTGATTGCGAAGAAGGTTTCAGAATTTTGTTATATTGTAGAAAATTTGTTCAGTTTTCGAGATGAAGGTAGAAAATTTTGAGCCTAAAATCTTAAATAAATAGTGAAGAATCTAGGAGTGCGAAGAAGGAGTTACAAGATTTGTGTAGCATTTATCTCACTCTCACTGAAATTTGAGACGTACAAAAATTGCAATTGACATCTTGAGGACAAAGTTAGAATAGTGTTTGAGAACTTTTAGAATAACAGTCTCAAGGAGGAGCGAAATATGGGGTTGATGTGTCGGGAATAATTTAATCAATTTTCAGATTTTTGACAAGAAAGTCTGTATTCGAGATCTTGATTTCAAAGTGAAAATATACCCAAAAAGCTGCGAAATATAGGTTAATTGTTATATGGGATTACCCACAGTTTTCCTGTATCAGAAATAAAAGAACAAAAAAGATGCTCAGAGATTAAAATGTAAAATAAACTTGGCTCAGCTTCAAAGTTTGATAATCTGATTAAAGGTGTTAAAATTATGTCAAAGAATTTTTGTCAAAATCACCCATTAGGATACAAAATGAATAACGAATTAGAATTGCACAAAACTACTAATTAACCAAACTAATATTTTCTTGCTTTGTCAGCATTATTTGAATTTCAGTAGCTCAAATCGTATATATTTGTCATATATTCAACCATAATATGAAGATACCAGGTCTCCAAAGCTAGGTTAATTTTGACAACCAACCAAAATTTCAGGACAGTTGTATTCTGTCATTCGATTCAGTGATTATGTAAAACTTTCGATGAAAATTATTAAAACTGAGTTGGTTTTAAGCTGTCATTAAATATATGTATTCAAAAGCAATGTGCAATATATGAGTTTAATATACAAAACAACGTCTAATTTTCCCCAATGAATATAAAAATCTATCAATACGTCTAAAGTACGCGTATGCCATTTCTACCCACCTTATACCTAGACCTCGTTCGAATGAACTGTTTACAGTGTAGGTATGATAAATCATTGTATTGATGCAGAATCATTACTGTAGATAAAACTTTGATACAGCGTTATATGCCCAAAATAGAATGATAACCAAAATTTTGAAGAGGCAATCTGCTCCAAAAATGAATAAATAAAAAAAAATATAGGCTCTAACAAGCTGAAGGTAGAAAATGCGCAAAAACGACATTTGTTAAAGAAATTGTTACACCAAGATAACTGAAGAATAGCACCTCATCAAATATTAAAAGTTCACGATTCACATCAGAAACGTGCATTTTGCGTTAGATGACAAATATTTTCGTCGAAAGAGGAGGTCATCCCTTTGGAATACAATTATTCTGCATAATGATAATAATAATAATTTCTGTATACTGTCCAGAACAGAGCAGTACGCCAGATCGACCACCAGGAGATCAGACGTGATCTCCAGCTTCTTTCTTGAATGCTGACCTTCTTATTTGTACAGATACTTTAACGGTAAATGCTCTGAAGAACTGAAAGCCTGAGCTCCGAAAAAAAATCTTGTTCCAAAGAAAAACCAGGCTTTTGGAAAGCTCTGATCAGCGAAAGGTCCGACTAACTACGCCACGTACTCTTTTCTATAAAAACTCTTTTGTTAACAAGGCTTGTGTGCTGTGGATCCCGCTTCCATCGAATATCTTTTCGATAAATTAAAATTCGGCATGAAGAAGCGAGTGAACAGATTCGTTAAATCATTTCGAGTAGCCACAGATGTGACATGACAGACATTACCTCCTTCCAAAAGTTAATACAAAGGAATAAGAGAAAAAGACGCCAAGAACTGATGAACGGACAGGAACATCACTGGGAGAGGTTGTATCTACAACGAGACTTTGTTGAAAAAAAATAGATTCATGGCAAAAATATTCGAAATCATTAATAAGTCTGCAACTTTTCATGCTAAAGGTATTTGAGCAAATCACTTTATGATTAATATAGTTGTATTTCATTCATTGTTTCATGTGTAAACTTCCTTACACTTTTGAAACTGTCTTCTCTCCGTGAGACTGAATTACCCGGAGGTAGGGAAGAGAGCCTACTCATGACTTTTCAATATTAGCTGTCAATTTCGAGTTAGCAATCTGCAACACCACAAATTTCCATATTTCATGTCCAAAGTGCTACCGCCGGGCACAGATTTCAACGTACAGATATGGACATATTTGACGAAAGCAAGCTTAAAACATGAAGCACCACAGGCGCAGCTTCAAACAACGCATTTTGCCGTCGAATCAGATGACATAAACAAGGTTCGTTACTCGCAATCATCCCACCACGTCGAACGGCGATAGAGCGCTGATGAGGCATTGTTTTGGATTTACTGTCCAAGTGATTGGCAATGTTGTCAGTTGGTGAAATTGATTTTTTCATTCACAGGAAATATGCGAAATATATATCGACTTTATTCGCAATATGACAATTTTTCATAGATGACCATTTCATAGAAATTATTATTTTCCCTAGAAAAATTTTCTGTACCCAGAAAATAACCTCATAGCTCCTCTCCCGATTAACAAAAAGCGTTGATGTATTCATGCGTTTTTTCTTTATTGTTTGTTGTGAACGTGAGCTATACAAAGCAATTCATGTAATATAAATTTTTGGGGTTAAGTAACATATATGAATTTTGAAGAAATTTATCCAAACTTGACAACATCGCAGCATTATCCTGTTAATAATTTCAAGGAGCTACGTCACAGTTAACGAAGTGCTTCAGGAATCACGCCCACCCTAGCGGCAGCGGTATGAACTAATAACGAAGGAGCGTTTCACTGCTGATTGCAAGATTGTCTATTATACTTATTTTCTACGTTCTATAGTTTTCAGCTGTCGCCTCTAGATTCTACGTGAATGATGGGTATTTGCTACGAAATTGGGGAAGAGGGCGTTCATCATTGCGGGGAAAGTGAGGCTATCAGATTTTTTTCATATTTTATGACCATGTTCTGGTCGTAGATCATCTGCGATTGTTGCTAGAGATGATTATATAGTTCAGATGATGACTACAATGTCTGAAATAAACAATCCATTGAGATTGTTCGGATCTATTTGATATTTTGTGAAAGGGTCACTTATACATACTATTTTCTTCAATTCGTTCACACATACGCCATGATAGAGGAACAGTTAATAATTCAGAGGAAAAGAAGAGATATTTTAGTATATTGCTCTTGTTATATCGTCAATTGAAAATGTGTATGTCAATCAAATTCTGCTGTTGGTTTATAAACTCAACAGGATTATTCATCTGAATATTGTTAAGTAAACATAACAAAATGAGACATCGATTTCCATCTTTAACTACATTGTACGCGATTTTTGCGTCCCGGCGTTTTATGACGCTTTTGAAACAAATATAGAGATACCTATTGGGATAAATATGAAGATGGGGACTCTATGTGAAATTTCAAGAACTATTGAGCTACCTTATTTTAACGCGAAAGCACCATGATGTACCAAGAATCTTTTAATGGTACCCAATAATTTTTTCAATTCGGCGAGAGAATAACAAGTAAATGTCGAAAAATGGAAGCTTTGTACGATTCAGCCAATGAAAAAGCAAAATAAGAGATGCTGGTTTTATAACTCATTTCTAAAATACTCTCTACTGATTGCGAAGATGCTAACAAAACTGCTATGACAGCAGCATCTATATATAGTTATATGAAAATTATGTTTACCTCAATGTGTTATCCAAATGTTCATGTGGATCAAATCCAGGAAAAAACAACCTCTAACCTAGTATATAATATCATTACCAGGCAGTTATCATAGTCACATTATATTTTTGAATTATCACATCTGTTCATATATTAGAATGATAAACGAACATATATTTCTAGGTGAAATTTAATGTACATTGACATTGAATTTCAGAAAAAGCTAATAAATTATTGTGCGATATATGTTGGTTTATATCATTCTAATGTATGAATATATGTGATAATTCAAAAATATATTGTGACTATGATAAGTAGTATTAAATTATAATTTGTCTTATCAAATTCTCAGATTAAATACTATTGATTATATTGCTATCTTACAGAAGTTCTGAAGTCCTAGGGTATACATCTTTACTGAATGTATTTATTCATGACGACAGTTGTATCCTAATATCCCAGTTAACGAACACTTCTTAAAAGTGATCTCCTAGGTTTAGCGATGTTTTTGAATTTTCATGTTTGCAAATTGAATTACCACTATTTTGAACAAATAATTTTTCAGATCATCATCTCATCTCACAATTTTATTCGATAATATCAATCCTATTTTACTTTTACCTAATACCAATTTAAACTGCTTACCTTTGAACTGAAATATTAACATAAGTTAAGCAGAAATATACGTCAGTCGTCAGATTATTAGATCTTATATAACTGACAGGTGGTCTACCTGTAATATATTGTTGCAAAATGCCCAGTGCTGGGAAGTACTTTAGTAGTTTTGTACTCGAGTACAGTAACTAATCACTTTTAGTGTACTCAGTATTCGCGAATGCATTCTTTTCGAGGAAAGTAACTGCATTCTGTACTCGAATACTTTTTTCAGGAAGCAACTGTATTCAGTACTCATGATTACAATTCAGTACCCATGATTACAAAATGTACTCATGAGTACAGTTTGTAACCATGAGTACAATAACCGTACCATAAATTTCCAAATTTGGTGGGGAAATTCTGCTCACAGAAATTTTGGCAACTTTCATAGATATCTCAACTTTAAATTCCACAGATAGGTTTAAAGCATTTGTTTTATGTCGTCAATCCAAACTGAGATAGTTCAGTTGCATAACGAAGTCGAGTTTATCAATTGAAGACATAAAAAAATTATCATCATGAGTGCTGAATATATTGCTTCAACCTCACCCGGAGAGGAACTCGACCGCAGTTCTCCACCACCAATGATGATTTTTTCGAATTCAGTGAAGACTATTCCAGAGAAAATTCCAGTTCCGTAAGATTTCCTGTTCAAAATACAACACAAGTACAGTGTATGAAAACAGAACTAGAGCTTGTCAAATATTTAAATGACAACCGGAAGAATTTTCAAATGTTGAAGGACTATCCGAATTTGAAAAAACTTTTTCTGAAGTTCAACACAGTGCTACCGTCTTCAGCACCTTGAACGAACGAGTTTTCATTCGCATCCATAGTAAATGCTCCACACCGTAATGCTTTAAGTGACAATAATTTTCAGAAACTAGTTTTACTGAAAGTAAATTATAGAAGTATATTCGAATCAGTTTAGTGATCATGTTTATATTGTTGTGACCATTTTTTTCATTTCAAATTTCAATAAAATTGGTATTTTCATTATGTCTCTTATTTGTTAGTTAATACTTTTCATATTATAACAATAAAACTTGATATTTTGTTTCACTGATATTCATTAGCCACTGTTAACCTATTATAATGATATAAAATAGTAATAACTGTGCTTCATCAACACGAAACGGGTTAGAAAGATAACTCTGTGTGCACAAAAGTCGTCATATACGTATTCGAACAAGCACTCGAGTACAATTGTAATCAGTACGCCATTACTTTTTCACGAAAGTAATCAAGTACAGTATTCGAATACTATTTCGAGCAAAGTAATTGTATTCATACTCGAATCTTTTTTTGCACAAACAGAAATTATTTCGAATGTGAATTTCGACAAGTGAGGAAAAAATGTGCAGAAATGACTCGAATAAAAACTGACGAAAACAAGAGACAATAAAAATCAAAACCTGTTTGTTCGCGCTTAAAAAATTATTAATATCTAGGTTAACAGAGCAATTAACAATTCTCGTACAACAACAAAATCGCCACTGTTGCACAATTTTCAACGAAGATAAAAGTTTCTCACCATAAATCTTAGTTTATGTACACCGAATTATGATTCACCCAATTAGCATAAATTCAGTCTTCATTGAAATCTCACAAGATCATCAAAGTTTTTTTTTACTAAACTGGCATGACAAATTTCTCGAAAATCAACACGGTTGACAAAATGCTACTGGTTTCTGTAAAACGATGTGAAGCAAGGTTATCAATTAACATTTTTGTGTATATTTTATTAACAAGCGAAAGATTGTTATCTTTGTCGTAAATTAGAACCTAGTTTCTGATCTCATTGTATAATTGATATTGAGTAACGAAATACATTATATATCTGAAAACCATCTTTAGTTCAGAATATTTTACACCACTCCCGAATGAGAGGTTTCATTTGACTTTGTGAAAATTCAAAATGAAATTGAATTCGTCTTTTGAAACTATTTTCCTCAAATAATCTCATAGATCGCAGAATAATTAATTCAGTCATTACAAACATGATTATTTCAAAATTATTTATATTTCATTAAGTTTCATAAGATCAGTCCCATTTTCAACAACTTTTTTCCCACAAATCTGGATGTGTTTCGTCAATTTTGCCTCGAAAGTATGCTTCCAACGCTTCAAGAAATGCTGGTTTGATTCATAAACAACTGATTCACTTAACCCTATAAAAAATAAACGAGAATCGTTAAATCACACGATTAAGGAGGCCAATGAATAGAAATCTAATCTCTGGACAGAAAATTACCGAATTGATTTTGCAATTACTCTATGCGCTGTAGGACATGTAGCACCATCTACTTGAAACGTATGGCCTTATAGCGCTTGCTATTCACTCCAGCAACTCTTTTATTTTGAAGAAAATAAAGACCGCTGATACCGCCAGCCAGTAAACCACACCAAACATTCAATTTCAATGGATGTAGTAATCATTAAACGACAGCTTGAGTATTCCTACAACACTTTGCGTATAGCAGCATCAATACACACATTTGTACTTTGTACAAGTATCTTGGTGTTAATAGTTTTGCATTCAATTCATCATGCAATTTTTCGTGAAGGCAAACGAATTCATGTTAAGCCATTTGTTTCAACAATAAAGGAGGAGTCCTTGATAAGGTACGCAATTATTTTTAGAGCGTGTTTTTGGCCTCCAGAAAAGAGCCTTCAGATTTGTTCAGTGTTGCTTACATTTACCACTCCATCTGTGAAGATATTTTCGAATGTAAAAACATACTAACGTTGGTATGTCTCTCAATTTTAGGAGTATTTGGTGGTATTAGGACATACTCCTACTAGTAGGTTTAATACATTGAATGAGAAATACTTATTCAGAATGTTCCAACACAATTGTCCGCCACTCGTCTGAAGACTCTGCGTAGCGTATATTTTCAATTTTGAATGGCCAAATAAAAAATCAAGAGTATTCAAATCCAGTGACCTCGCTGGCTACTCAATTGGTACACTTCTGATCCAGTTCACTGGAAAATCATTATTTAAATACTTTCGCACTTGAAAATCGAAATGCGAGGAAGCATCATCAATTCTTCTAGTAGTTGTAGATAACTACCTCCATTGAGATTACTTTAGAAGAAGAACTGTTTAACAAGATAGTTCCTGTACAACCCTGTCCAAATATTAATTTTTTGGGGTTTGTTTATGTATTTTCCTGTGCAAGTGAGGATTCTGGGTATCCAAGAGTAGAAAATTGTGTCTGTTCGTCTCTCCATTGAATATGAAGGTACTCTCTTCAGAGAAAGAGATTTTTTGGAAAAATTTGGGATTATCATTCGTATTTTCACGCAAATTTTCTCAGAAAAGCAGGCAACGATCAGAGTCATCTCCATTTCAGTACATGGTGCAATCTTATGGTGTTGGGATGAAATTAGTGATGCTTTGCTATTCTGTAGAGAGTTGTACTTGATGCGCTAGTTTGATGGAATAATTTCCTCATTGACTGAGTGTTGTCTATTTGTAGTTGATCCAATACCACAACTTCAACAGCTTCAGCTTTCAGAGGACATGATACTTTAAGTTTTCGTTCTCCACTGAATCAGTTGCCTGAAATTTAGGTATTAGAGATTTATCATATTGGTGAGTCACTTTTTCTCTGAATAATTCGTGTTGAATATTCTAGCTGTTTCTTTTACGTAACTCTTATTTTGAAAATGTGACACGATTTATGCCCTTTATTGATTTTATCATTTTCGAGTGGATCTCCTAAGTATCCAATAACAGTGATGCAGTTCTGATATAAACAACTGATTGATCATTCTATGATAAAAAAGGTGTACTTATTGCTCTAGAGGCAAAACGTAGGGCACTGATGTGCTAATTGCAATGATTGATGACAAGTAGATCTTCTCCGAATTGAAGTCTTTCAAAACCATCTGTAGGCGTTCTAGTAGAAAGGCAAATTGAACTGTCGAAGGAATCTTAATCAGTCGACTGACGTACCTATCTAGCTAAGGGAATAAATATCTCGATTGGAACACCCTTTATAGATCCCTAACAGGAAGTGTTGACCAAGTTCGTTTAAAGTATCAAGAGACTTCTCTAGTCTCTAATGAGGTGTCATGATACTCTTTGCGTTTGAAATTCTCGAATTTGGGAATGCTGAGGGTAGGGGGCTGATCCATATACATTCAGATCAATATTTAATCAGAATATATCGGGTTCAGAGGGTTGTTCAAATATTATATGAAAATATCCTTTCGTAGTTGGAACTTCCAGTATCGAGAATAATTTCTTTATCGCCCTAAAATGTATTTTTTGCAAGAGATGGTGGACCACCTCCTTATCTGTAAGAATTGAGGGTACTGTTCTGAGAGAAAATAAGCAGAATTTTTGAGGCAGTCTAGTCTAACCTAGCCTATTAACCTTTATGGATCAATAATGGTTATTATTCTTATTACCATCCAGCAGAAAAACCAAGGTGTTCAATTTCAATGACTAACCTAACTTAATCTAACTTTAAACAAATTTTTCAAGAATGTTTCTTATCAGAAATATCGTTTTAAGTCTATAGTATTTCAAACAATTATTCATTTTAATTAAAATAATCGGAATGTTCAACTAATAACAGCCGTAAGGTGAGAAAGATATAACGAACATATTTATCACCAGGGATTCACAAATATAATTCCAGTTGCTTCTTGTGGGAACTGCCAACACTTGAAACGTGAATTAACCAGAAGAAGAACTACAGTTAACTACGATGACATTGCATTACCATCCAAATGGTATATAAATTACACGTTATCCCAGCTCTATATTGAACAAATTAAATGGATCTACCTATACCCACATGGGAAAATGACTATATCCAGTAACATAAATATGGTTACCAGAGCATAAGAACAAATATTGAATTAATCACTTTATTCAGTTTACAGCTCAGCTACATTATTTTCTTCAGCATACGTTGATTTTACGGTAATTGGAGATTCAAAAAATATAATCATGTAGTGTGAGTTTTGAAGAATAATGTTGGTAGTTGTTTGATGACATGGTAATTGGAGGATATTTCTCACAGTTTTTGTTGACACGTACAATCAATTTGTTTATAAAGGATGTGTGACTGTGAGATTTTGAAAAAACATATGTGTCGTTAACTTATTCATATATAACAAAATTTGAGGGAAACCAAGAATTAATGAGAATTTTATGAATGAATTAGTATACAGCATGTCCCATAATAAATTAGAGATAATTCGGAATGAGATAAGACTGTATGATTAAGCTGTTACTATTTGGTAGTTAGGTTTGATCGAAACATGAATGTAATTTTCTTATTATATATAATAAGTAAACAGATCACTATTATTGGGGCTTCGAACTGGCGTTTATCATGTCATAGTTTGAGAACCAAGTACAGATTGACCTAAAATATGAATAAAAAGGTCGTTCTCGATTTGGAAGAACCAGAATTTCGCCAAGCATTTCACTAACTATTGGAAGGAAGTTGTCATTAGAATAAATCGAAAATTTGAAATTTACATAGATTAGTTTGGTCGTTCTTCCTTTGAAAATGTTGTGTTATTAAAGACTGATTTGAAACTTTCAACTGATTCTAGGTAATTCAATTTTTTACCCTTCACTGCAATGTATGTACCTGAATCAATTAATAATAGGAGAACAGTGGCCAGTTAATGTTTTCTAAAGTTGACATTTTGCTATTTGAGAGATTTCAAAATGATATTTGTTGGTTTACCTTTTTTTCTAATTCAAGCTCTCATTTTCGAAAGGATTCTGTGTATGAATTTGAGATAATTGTTAAATTGTCAAGGAGTACCGTTAAGACAAATAAGTATGACAGTTATATTTTTTTTATCAGACCATATAGTTGTCGGGCTTGGATTCATGTTTATAGAAAAACAACTAGGCTTAGTTAAAATATTAGATGTCTTGTCTGATATGGTGCCTTTTAGTTGAATAGCTATGGGGTCATTAAAACTTTCTATTAATTGTTCGATAAAATCATTAATTTTGTTTATGTATTTTGATTCTGTAATAGATGAATCTCTTCAAAGTAATGCCCTAACTTCATATATTTTTTTTCTTGCGATCTACTCATTTTAAAATGTTCAACCCGCCAAGTTGAGCCAGTCAAAAGAAATATTTTTACTCAATAAAATTTAATTCGTTCAACGGAAATTGCTATCAACAATGAAAGTCTATGTGTTTTTGAATCTGGGAGGCTTCTACTTGATAGAATTCCACCGTAGCTTCTTCAGACGAATAAAAGTACAGAAATCAGAAAATGAAAATATAAATACAAATATTCTTAAGTAATTAAAAGCATATTGGGTTGCTTATTCTTAAATGGTTATTAATGACAGGTATATCCAATAAAATTAAGGAATAGATTGCTTAATTTTATTGGATATACCTGTCATCAATAACCACTAAAGAAGAAGCAACCCAATAAGCTATATATAACAATTTATAGTTGTCATAATTTCTGTACATTCATTTGTCTGAAGAAGCTACGGTGTAGTGAAACGCGTTACGAATAACAATTATTCAGTAAAATTCCTGAAAAAAAAGGTCATGTGGCCGTATTTTATGAGAAGTATCATGAGTGTGAGAGGTGAACTACTCCTAACGTTTGTCAACTCCTAATTTTAAGGGGAGTAAGATCTTTTTCAAATTGGATTGTATTTCCTGTAGTTTTTCACATATCTACCGAATTACCTGTCGGATGTAAAGAGTTGAGGAACGTCGAAAACCTAATAAGATTTGAGAAAAATCTATCCTTCAAAATTAGGGCACTAGGTGTAGTTCATACTACTCTCGTAGCACATAAATGAAACACGAAAAATATTTGAAGTTTTCACTGTTCATTAAAATTCTCAGAATGTGAACCAAACAAGTTCTTTCACACAAAATCCAGTTTTCCATCACTTTTGGAGTGAACATACAAGCGAGCCTAAGGATAAAATATTTCCTGAAGATATCGGTTAATTTTCACACCCTTTATGGTTACGAGATGTTTCTTCAATTAATCAAAGGATGTATCAGAACAGTCTTCTTATATTGGAATGTTTCAAACACGAATCACAATTATTCACATTTAGCAAAATGTAATTGGTGTGTAATTCTGCAGTTCTTCATCCTTATAAGGCTAAAATACATGTCAAGAAGAAATATACTCGTTGAATCTTCTGATTTGCGATGCAGCTTAGCAATAATTCTCGGACCTAATATATTAAATGAACAAGAATGAATAAATATACGAGTAACTGCATCAAACCAACTACCAACCATTTGACAAGATAGTGATTCTCATTCTATTACATGACTCTAATAATGGAGGTTTCGATTTCTTTTCTGATGAATCATCAATGTTATTAAATGAACATCATTTGAATGGAATCGATTAACCTTCATGTGTAGAGTAGAAGAATATATGTTTAGAAAAGTGCAAATATGCCAAGTACAGAATAATCCAGTGTCTGTTTTAATAGGAATTTATGATATTTATATATTTTCTCAGTGAAGAATTTCAGTGGGAAGATAGAATCATCATAAAATCATGAAATGCAAGGGAAAGCATTGAGGCAAAGATTAGAAAAGAAAATCTAATATAGAATGATTAAGGATAGTATTAATTTCGAATAGAAATAAATTTTAGGTTTATTTTGAAATTATAGAAATTGAGGAATAACATTTTAACAGAAAAATCTGAGTGAACTGACCAAAAAAGGAAAGAATGTAGAACATGAATAGAAGATAAGGAAGAACTACTGGTACTATAGAAAATGCATAATATAACTATATAAAATACGATTATTAATCATTTCCATTCTGTTTGAGACGGCGGTAATATGAAAGAATACAAAACAAACTAAATCATGAAATTACGAATGAACAAATTACCGCACGTATGCCTCAGATGAAAAAGAATTAACAATGAAAATATTAAAAATGAGTATATGGTGCAAGAGATAGAAGAATATGAAAAGCTATACGAATTTAAGTGTGAAAGGTTGAATATCATTCTGTTTATGCTGAAACATTGGAAACATGAATGATATCCAACATAAAAGTCGATAAACAATCTGTATGTGCTAAAATTGAATTGAAACCAGAAAATCCTCCACATTTAAAGAAGAAAGTGTTAAATATACAGAAACTGCTGTCCTTAAATTGAAAGTAGGAAGCCACGAAAGGTACTAAATTATAAGAAATACTTAGGATGAGATTTGTAAAAGAAATATGAAATACTCAGAGTTAAATGTTATCTTGAAAAGCTTATATAACAATGATGAAAATAATATTCGAAAAATTTTGATCAACTGATCATAATTCCCACTAAGTGTAATATTAAACATTTAGAACAAAACTGACTATGAAAGGAGAAGGAGAGAATCAGAATGATGAACTATAAGAAGAACAGATTTCAAATGAAATATGAAACTACAAAAGATAGATGTTTGACAATATGACATATCCAAACAAAGATTTGCGAAGAATATAAAGCATTGAAAATTTAGATAGAGAAAAACACAGCAATTATAAAATAGAAAGAACACAGTTATAGTGATAGAATTTTGAAGTTATAAAGTTTTGTAAACTAGAAAAAGCAGTGGTTTTAAAATTTGATGGGTTACTGAAAGATCTATAAGTTACTAAGAAAGAAAAAGAATCTACGTGAAATGAAAGTATCAAAAGTGAATAATTATGTAGGAAAATGAAAGGATAAATATCGTTATAGTGTCAATTATGAAAAACATTGAAGAAAACAAAAGAGAAGGTTGTCGAAATGAACTACAATTATATAAGCCGGAAAAATATATTGTGATTTCAAAGCAGAATTTAAAACGAAAATCTAAATTCATGAAATTAATGAATATTCTATATTGAGATGTAAATTTGAAATATTAATTGATTGATTATATTTTTCTAAGCGAAAATTTAGTTGACTATGGATTTTGAATTTATTAATGTTAGGAAAAGATAGAAATAGTGCAAGTGAACTCAACATACAAATCTCAAAAAGCTGTTTGGATTTATAAAGATACATAAACAATAGCAAAATGAAACTAAAGGATGAATACTGAGAGAAACTGAATGATTTTACGTTAGTTGATGAATTAGAAGAAACAAGCTAGAAAAAGGAGATATTTAGAACAATATGTAAAACGAAAAGAGACAGATAATCAAGAATTATCAAACATTTAACCAAAACTTTATGGAAAATACAAAGCTTAGGAATTTCATTGAAATGAAAGTATAAAATGATGAAAAACACAAATATATTATCTAGAACAAACCACTATGAAAATGAGGAAAATCAAATAAATTTAATAAATGGATGAAGCAGATGAAACATGCTGTAACAAGGAAATATTAATGAGAGAAGAATATGAAGTTTGAAAAATTCATGAGAAGAATTATATATAAGTATCAAAGAAAGAAAAAGTTAATTCTGAATGTATTACAGTGTTGAAATTATAAGTCTTTGTGAACTGTGAGAAGCAGCTAAAATAAAAAATAATGACTTCAAAATTTGATAAGTAACTAAGAAAATGTTTGAAAAGAAAAAAGAATTCATGAGAAAGTAAAGATTATATGATGAAGAAGTGAAAAATTAAGTTGGGAAAATTAAGGAATATATCAGTGTCAACTTTGATCACTCAAAGATGGAAAGAGAGTAGATTATTGAAATAAGGTACAATGATATAAGCCGAAGAAATACAAGAGAATTAGTTATGTTTAGAACAAGTTCTTAATCTGATAGAAAGCTACTACTACAAATAAATAATACTGAATGCATTCAAAATTAGATATTAATTGATATTTGAAAAACTCTAATGGATTAATTATGATTATAATATATAAAGAGAAAAATATTGATAACTAGAAAGAAGTAGCCATGGGCCAATATCAGAAAAGACTTCGAAAGTTGATGGGTAACTAGGATGTGTATAAAGCACCAAGAAAGAAGAAAAAATCTACTATAACTGAGAGGTTGAAAAGCGTAAAAGTGAAAAATCATGTGGAAGAAAATAAAGAACTAATAAATGTCACGTAGAGTTAACTATAAAAAATAGAATATTTTATGATAGAAAGAAAAATATGAAACGTGCTACACTGATATAAGCTGCAGAATATAAATATGAATGATTAAGCAGAATCTACCAATCAACAAAAATCAGAAAAGATTAAGCTAGAATGTATCTGAAGAAGAAGAAGAGAATAAAACACTATTATTATTCTTTACTTATGTAAATATAATTCTGAATTCAAAAATATGTATTATGATTTTCTATGAACGGAGTGTTTGGTTATCTGAAAATAAAAAATAAAAATAAAACTATCAATATGTCAAAGATAGGAATATTAATGAAAGATAATGTAATTATGCAGACAGGAAAATATAAATTTCGAGAAGTTTGAAATTTGAAAATTGCATAAATTGAAAGAAATAATTCACGAAGAAAGATTATGAAGTGTATGAAATGAAAAATAGAAGTATTATGTTGGCAGTAAAATGACTAAATAAATATCATTGTAGAATCAACTACAAACAGCATGTAAGACTTGAAAAAGAAAATACTATCGAGAAATCTAAATAGAATAGACCCACGGTCTAATTATAATTAATATATTTTCATTTATATGATGACTAAATGTGAATTTTTGAATAAAATTATTATTTATATTTCCTCATAGCAACTTAGAAAGGTACGAAATCTTTAATTATGGAGAAACACAGTAATAAAGATAATAACTTAAAGAGAGGAAAAGTTGAGAAAGTTTGAATTTGCAGGAAAACATATACTAGAAGAAATAAAAGATGAGAGAAATAAATTAATCATTATCCTTAACTACAATCACATTTAAACAATGATGTTATACATGAAAAGAAGAAGATTGAATTGAAGAAGGATAAAGCGAAAGTAATTCAAGTGATGAAAATGAAATATAAGCATACAAAAGATCGGAAAATAAATATGAAGAATACATGAAGATCCCATAAAAAAATAAAAAATCTGAGTAAGTAATAAGCTACTTTAAAATTTTATGTAAACTGTGAGAACCAAATACCAGTACCACATTTCAAAAATCTCGAATCAAGTGCAGAAAATCACTATTTAAATAGAATTTTATTTGAATTCCCATAGACTTGCTTGTCTACTATTGATATTGTTACGAATAATATGGAATCAATTAGTTGAAAAACTCAGATTCAAAAATTTGATAATATTACCGAAATATAAGCCCTCTATATAATATCAGCATTCGTCATCTATTGATCATGTTTAAAGAATTCGTATCTGTTGCGTTAACTCGCCTAGACTTCGTGAGAAAAAATTCTATTATTGAAAAGAAATCTGATTCCCTGAGTTAAATCAGTCATGCAATAATAAAACTCTTCGTTTAACACTGATTTAATTTTATTTATTTTCCATCGCCTTTAAAGTGTTAGTTATTGATTCGGTACTTCGTCTGCTTTAAATTGACCATAAAATTTCTGCCCACCTTGTTCACTTAACCTTGTGTGCACATTTTTTCTCATTCCTCTACAGATTATTTCATGCCTTTGAGAATAATAGTTGATCCCTGTGTAATAATTGTCTGACAGAGTAATAACCGTTAAATATTATAATGCCAGTGACTGGTATAAATTCTTTATAAGTGAATTTCCATGTCTGTTAAACTTCGATTTATACTGAACCGACTTATATTGATGTTATATGTTGAGTTATTCATGTTAACAGAAATATAAAAAAAGACGTGGTGATGATTTTACACAGGAGGAAATGATCATTTGTTAAAAAGAAATTGAAAAAGACAGCGTTTTCTTCAAGTCGATTTCCAATATCTCTGTTCGAAAAAGACTTCCTCTCAAATTATAAAGTTGTTGATATGTATCGAGAAGATCATGACTTAATGGGGGTTCATATCGCTCGGTCGATTGTACTCGACTTGGATTAATCAATATCGTTAGGTCACGAAACTTCTTACAACACAATATTTTCGAAAACTTTGATGGCATGGATTATTTACTATTGTAATGAGATAAACGAGTGTAACAGTCGCTTCTTTAGTACTATTTGTTGAGATGTTTCAGCTGATTTTCCTAAAAGCCTGATTTTCCTAGTTTGTATTCCTGTGTGCAAGAAAAAAAAAACGAATTAAATTGAAAAAAAAATATCATTACAAAATAAAAAGGTCAGCAAATCGCCGATGTCAAGTTCTAAACCGGTAGGTTGTTGTTCTTATAGTAATAATTTGAATAGCTTATCAAAAGAAACCTTTGAATTATTCAAATATCTATCAATTGAATGCAGTTCTTTGATTCGAAAGAAATGGGTGGTGCTTGTTTAGTAGATACTTTGAGTAATGAGTTAAATTCCGAATTTTTCTGACTGCACCGAAGCTGCGACTGCAGTGTCAAAAATTATTGCCAGCTATATCGAATCATCAGACTTTTTCAGAAATAATTGAGAGTTAAACCGCTTCATTAACACGTACCTCTGTGAGTATACTAAATTTCATCAACAATTACAAAAATCAAAGCAACAGCATCAAGGATAAATTTGGTTGCATGATTAAATATATCAAATCGTACTAAAACTCTGCAAATACTAGATGAAACAATACTTTTCTATTCAAAGCCAATTTCATTATTTGGTTGAAGTGTTCAGAGTAGGTTGTGAATACGACGAAGATGACGAACAGAGAATTTGTCCGTCAATATTTAATATTGAAGATAAAATCGTAAAAAATATCATCAAATGTGTAGATAGTACATTTCATCTAAATTCAATTGAAACATATGCAATCAACTGCACTAAAGATATTATACCCCGAAATACCAGAATGAATGAATTTTGAGGCAGATTATGATCAATCAAGAGATACTAAGAGAGAGAATGAGGTACAAGGAATGAGCATCGCTTTTTATGGAAACGAGGTCTTGTTCCACAGTTTCCATAAGTTATAATGTTATATACATAACTCATAAATTTGAGATAGAAATTGAAATCAACATAAGAGTCTTATTTGCTTGTTATAAGATATATAATTCAGGTAATCGTCTGGACAAAATTTCAGGTGCATTACGTAAATGAGAATGGATATTTTAATGCAAAAACACAAAGACAAACCATTCACCATTCACTCAACTGCGTTGATTTGAATCCCTTTGATTTTTGTTCCGCTGACCCCAGAAGGTTCAATAAGAAACGCGTTTTTGAACTGAGACGGGGTCATAGAGAGAGAGAGAGAGAGATTGTTTTATGGATGATTGAATTGACTTGGACGAATATACTTCCATTTCGATTTGAAAATGAATTTCAATGAATTTTTGACAGAAGAAACACAAGAAAAGAAGTTTATTTGATTATTGTGTTTCATTCAGAAAATATACACTTATCGAAAAAAATATACACTTACCGAAAAAATATTCAAGCACTCAGAACTTATAATTAAGGAAACTCAGAATCGATGAGAAATTCAAGTGTGCTTTAGCCGTTCATTGCAATATTGATACTATTTGAATAAAATACCATCATTATTGTTCAAATCATTGTTCTTCAACAAAATTATGAAAGGAGATATCATTGAAATAAATAAATTATTCATTGCCAAAAAGTCAAATAATATCAAAACTCTTATGAAATACAACAGCCTATTTAAATTTTTCAGCTTCCGAATTTGATAATTCACTTTTTCTCGAAAAATTTGCATTAAATCGGTGCATAAGAAAATGACTATTTCACAGTTAAATATCACTTTCTGAAGACATTCTTATAAAAAACACCCAGTTCCAGAAAAGGTGGATGAATAAAACGATTATGTTGATTGAAAAACAAATATTTAATTTTATGTTTTCAATTTAGTATAGACATATTTTGAATATGAATGAGTAGATTTTATATCTCAACAATGATAACTTACCATCGAACTATGATTTTAATGAAAATTTGCAGAATTATAGTGTCACCTTCTTTGCCCAAAATAATTAACTCAGATTTGAGTAACATTTTTTAGGTTTGAGGAGAAGAGTGTCATTTGAAGTTCAACGTAGTTTCCTATGCTAATCCATATACAGGGTACTAAATAATCAGCTTTTAGCTCAATAAAACTTAATGAATTTGTATCTATTCTATATTCTGTGATTTTCTCGATCCTATTCTGACTCAAAATTTGACATTAATCAATATAAACTTTAAATTTTTCAAGACTTTTCATTCGAATGAACAAATAGAAAGGTTTTTGAGGTTCTGTTACCTCAAGATTTGAACGTCACACATTGCCGCAGTTTCAGATATTTGCCACTAGAGTGCTCGAACATTCTTCGCTGTTTTTCCTTTATGATGTTAACAATAATACGTTTAAATCTAACCTGGTCCTTCAAACCCTTCCTATCAGAAATGTGTTGGCAAGATATCAAATATCACTTTCTGAAGACGTTCTTATAAAAAACACCCAGTTCCAGAAAAGGTGGATGAATAAAATGATTATGTTGATTGAAAAAACAAATATTTAATTTTATCTTTTCAATTTAGTATAGACATATTTTGTATATGAATGAGTAGATTTTATATCTCAACAATGATAACTTGCGAAATATATCTCTCATTCAGGGAACAATGCATAAAGTTAAATAATCTTTCCTGAAGGAATTCATAGGCATCGTCGACCAGAGCCACCCTGTAAGGGTACAGTCCAGTCGAATGTCATGAATATGAGCAATATTCAGCAGTTTGTTCAATGAATGAATTTCATTTTTATGATGGAACAGAAAATTGTAGTATTTCCCCATTCAGCCCCTACAAAAAAACTCAATATTTTCATTTGACAAGAACAAATTATTATTCTCATCATAAAAATACCTAATTATTTGAAGCAGAAATTACCGAAAGACTGAAACTATTAATTTTCAGAACAACTTATGAACACTAGTTTCCAGTTTCCAATTCTATTGATTGGTATTAATGATGCATCACAGTGACCAGTTCCATTCTATTTAATATACGGGATCCTGAAAATCTTCTGCGGACGAAGTTAAAGTCTAGCCTTAAGGCCTCAATGCAGTTAGATCCACCCACTTCCTCTTTGCCCGAGAAACTGGACCAGTTTGACTTTTATAGCTTAGAAGTGGCAGTCCAAGATTGACCTCTTGATACTCGCGGTCTATTCTTGGTGATACAGTATGGTCGACCTTAACACACCATACCTTATATACTCCTTGTTTAACCAATATTACGTTAATGGTTGAATTGGACACTACTTGAGATATAATCGGGTGTTTCTCAATTAGAACCACCAAAAATTAAAGAACTGTTTTATTCTCTAAAGGGCTTTTCTTTTTATTTATGAATAAACTGACTTCGTTAAACACATGTGGAACATCCTGTTCATCCGTTTATGTAGCAATTAATAATATAGCGGAAATTCATGCTTCTTCATTATTCACAAAACAGTTTGTTGTTTTTATTTTGAATGCATTACTAACCTGGATTAAAGATGTTATTCCAAATGTTATAACTCCTATAATCGTGCGCTAACAAAGTGGACAATTGCCTCTGGTAATGTCCATAACATGGCAACATTTAATTATATACCACATTCATTTCTTTATTATTGCAGTTTATTAAATGCAGCTAGGTCGTGAAATCTTTAATGATACTCTTACTCCAGTTCCTTCGTTTTTTAGAAATTTCTCTACGGTCAGTTCGGTGTTTTTATGAGTGTATTTGTATCCATATCAAATTCCTTCACGTCCATGATTGAATATACTGTACTAGGTTAATGCTAGACTGATGAGAAATGAAGCTATTTCGAATTTTTGGTATTTTGAAGATTTTTACTGAAGCAATGTGATGGCGACCGGAAATCCGTTAAGATAAGTTTAGGAGTGAAAGTGTTTTGCGTTGGAATAGGCATTATTCAAAAAGATCTGACTATTAATGAGGTAAATATTTCATTGAATCCTTTCGCACGGTCTGATATTGCTCACTTTTTGAACTGACAGACGTTGTCCTCCGAAAATTTTAGTTTTTCTCCAAATCATCCATTTCTTTCTATTAATCAATAAAGTTCAACGAATAAAACAGAACACGGAACATAAGAATACAAAAACTCTTTGTTGCAAAAGTGCTTCTTTAGATATTTCTTGTTTTTCTGTTTATTCTTTCATTCGTTTCCTGAAATTTTATGGAATCAGACAGAAAGAATTGAAAAAGCTTCAATAATGTCGTTTCTACATAGTGGTCACGCTAAAGGGTCCATCAAAAGTATCTGGGGAACTGGTTTATCAATCAACTTCAAATTTTGTGATCAGAGTATATGGATACTAATCTTTCATAGCGGTACCATTTCCATCTATACCATATGTCTTCTACAACGTTACTATTTCAAATGATATGGTGTACCTTAATTATTTTTTTTAAATGCTTTTTCAAGTATCTCTTGTCAGAATTTGTTCTATCTAAAAGTGGGTACCATCGAGCTATGATTTTAATGAAAATTTGCAGAATTATAGTGTCACCTTCTTTGCCCAAAATAATTAACTCAGATTTGAGTAACATTATCATTTTTAAGGTTTAAGGAGAAGAGTGTCATTTTGAAGTTCAACGTAGTTTCCTATGCTATCCCATATACAGAGGGTACTAAATAATCAGCTATTAGCTCAATAAAACTTAATGAATTTGTATCTATTCTATATTCTGTGATTTTCTCGATCCTATTCTGACTCAAAATTTGCCCTTAATCAATATAAACTTTAAATTTTTTCAAGACTTTTTCATTCGAATGAACAAATAGAAAGGTTTTGAGGTTCTGTTACCTCAAGATTTGAACGTCACACATTGACGCAGTTTCAGATATTTGCCACTAGAGTGCTCGAACATTCTTCGCTGTTTTTCCTTTATGATGTTAACAATAATACTTTCAAATCTAACCTGGTCCTTCAAGCCCCTTCCTATCGGAAATGTGTTGGCAAGATTCCATGGGGCGAAAGTATGCATCATATAAAAACATAAGATGCGGCAAAGAATTAGTATCGTGAAGAGACATATCTCGAAAAGAAATGGACCTACTGAGGTATTGATTATTGTGATAAACACACTTATTGATCCTACAAACAGTATGTTACAAGTATTAAGTTAGTTTTTTTAGTTTAGCGTAAGAACACCAGACCTATGCACATGTATTAGATACCTCTATAGGATTACTTATGTGATATGCAAATTCTGGAAATATATTGAATTGAATTGATTTGAATTGTTTACACAAAGAGCGATAATTTTCGCATGTTATCATTATTTTCCTTTCATTTCCCTATAGATAAAATTTCGTTCAGTGAAATTGTATGCAGATGAAGATTTAATTCGTTGAGAATAATTTCATTGCCAATACCTTTTGCAGGAGATGTGAGTTAACTTATAGATAAAACGCTACGTGTCTTAATTAAATTCAGACATCATTCAAAAGCGCTAAGTGAGAATCTAAACGTTTCGTTTCTAAGAGTTGCATAGGTTTCTAGCAGATGGCGGTGTGAGTTAGTTTATTGGATAACGTTGTGATTTTCTGACATTTTCAACTATAACTCATTAAATAATAATAAATGATTTTTATTCTAGTCTTTCATTGCTTCCTTGTCGAATGATAATTTTTTTTGCTATAATCGTTATTGCACAATAATCTTTAGTGGATGAGCAAATTTTCATCATACACGTTCCATTCTTGGCATAGACGTTCTTCGGCTTTCTTCCTAGATGGGCCACTTGCTTTACATATATTGGGTTGAATCGTAGGAATTCATTGTTGATTTAGAGCCGATTTCGTTCGATGGCTCACACACGCACACAGATTCAAAATAAGTGATTTAACATCGTCACATATTTGTTCATAAATGAAAATTCTGTCGAACATGTATAGTTTATATAATAAATCAATACTCGCGTAGACCCAAACTTCATTCATTCATACATCAGTCTCTCAGAGAAAGTGTTGTGACCGAAGGATGTCGATAATTTTGATTGATTGAAAAATGATCCCTTCCAGCTATCCGTCGATGTTTCGGATAATGCTTGAGGATATTCAAATTTGATCAGATCATAATGGCTGCTTTGAGAGCGACAGTTATACACCTACTAATTAGAAATTAGTTGATGATTCAATCGAGTAACAATTTTGGGAAACACGCCACGTGAAACAGTCGATTATAATTTATTGATATTTGGTTCACAATTATGGACTTTCTCGATTCTCTAATAAAGAAAATTAATGATTGAGTTTGCTGAATTAATCTTGCAATAAAGTTCTTTTGGTGATCTATTTCTTGACATCTAGGATTTCGAACGATATCTTCATTGGATCTGTTTCAATAAAATTTACGATTAGGTATGATAACAACTTTTTTACAATCGATATGTTCTTGAAATTTTACCATATTTCATGTAGCTCTGTTCAGATAAAGTACAGGAAGAAATCTATTACATGTTATATAAAAAGTTTATTTCTACGAGAAATTAAAGACGTAATTAACGGTCGATTCCGAATAATTCCTGCCATGATAATTTGTAATTCGATGTCATTTGCAATTAGGTGCATTACGGTGGACTTGACGACATTTAATTTCCGATGGTGATATTGTTAATTAGCTGAGCGGTTTCCTAACACTACAGATTTATTAAAACCCAATAAGGTCATACTGCTATGCTTTTTAGTCTTGAGTACTTCCTATTTGATAGCTGGGACTGTTAAGTGCCGGTAAAGCAGAAATCCATAAAGATTTCACTTCCAGCATGAAGTTGTTTTTTGAAAGATCACGCTGTTTATAGAATAAATCAATTTATTTGATCTAGAAAATTTATTCAAAACAAGACACTCGAAGAAATAGAGTTTCAATCATTCATTCCTTCGAGATATTTTCAATTTTGAATAATAATCATTGAGTATATAAAAAGAAAATATTGATTTTCTTTTGATGCATACCAAAGTTCCTCTTATTACAAATACATCTTGGCTTGTATGGTATACAATCTGTTTTTACAATTGTTCTTTATGGTTTGATTATGGAAAGAGATCTTCCATGTGATTGCATTCAAATTAATTGGATTTCAATATCCAAAGTGTTCGTTATCCCACTCGAAAGACCAAAGAGTAGTGTTATAGATCCAGATTGAAAGACCATGTATTTGAGATTAGTGCAAGTTGGACGAGTTGGTCGAAATCATTGATGCAAAGCTTTATATTTATGTAAAGAAGAATTCATATAAATTTTTTAGAAGATGTGATTATCAAATCTTGTAATTTTGTAGATTAATGGTTAAAGTTATAGGCTTTATTCATGAAGAATACAGGAAAGCATTTCATAATTTTTTAATACATTTCGAATACTTTGTTGATTATTTTATCAGATCAAGTTTTGGCAAATTCAATTCTAATGTAAGCATTCCGGCTCCATTAGGATCTTTTGCTGATGTTCATAGGGGAGGTGATGATTGTATCGAGGTGTTTGAGAGTATAATTCTTAATAAACTATCAAATATTATAACACACATGAAGAACAAAGCATCAGATGATGAATTGTTATCAGTCGCTCTGCTTAAGTCACTGTTTCCTGTGATTGGTTATCCTTTGCTCAATTTTGTCAACTCCTGTTTAAGAACTGCTGAATTACCAACTGATTCGAAATGCAGTATAATAGTACCTGTACCTAAAGTAAATGCTCCGAAAGGTCCAGTGGATTTCAGACCGATCAACCTACTTCCGCTATTGGAAAAGATTTTGAAATAATAGTTTATGAACATCCCATAAAGTTCATTGAGAAAAATGATATTTTATTTCCGTTTCAGTAGGGATTCAGAAAGAATCACTCGTGTGAGTCTGCATGCCAACTTGTTTGCACTAAATGGAAGAAAGATATCGATAAGAGAAATATTATTCTTGGCGTTTTTGTTGACTTGAAGAGAGCGTTTGAGACCGTTGACCGTGAAAGATTTCTGGTAAAATGTGAGAGGCTGGGCATCAGCGGGACAGTACTGAAGTGGTCAAAGAGATATCTTGCAAATATGCGTCAAAAGACAAGGGTCATAGGAGTGTTATCACAGTGTGCAGAGATTAGTTGTGGTGTGCCACAAGGAAGTGTGTTGGGGCCGCTGCTGTTCATTTTGTATGTGAACGATTTGAATTTGTACTTGGGTGATTGTTTTCTTAGTTTGTTTGCTGATGTGCGCGGAATTTTGATCTAGGAATTACAAAATTATTATGGATGATCAGGTTATTGATTTCGTCCAAGAGATGAAGTATCTGGGAAACGTATTTGACCAGCAGTTGAACTTCTCTAAACATGTTGATTTTTTATGTAAGAGGATTGGAAAAAAGTAGGTTACCTAGACAGGATTTCAAGAAAGTTGTCTCTATGGTGTGACGAGTGGTTTATAACACTATTATTGCTTCAAATTTAAATTACTGCATTTCATTGCTGATTTCTTCGACGGGAGAGAACATTCGGAAGCTACAGATAGTACAGAACAGAGCTATGAGATTACTTCTTGGATGTAGTAGGTCCACTCCTATCAGAGATATGTTGAGGAGGTTTATTATATGCAAGGTGTTATTTGAGTGCTCAAACTGACCTTCAAGGCAAAGTTGTTTTTGATAGTGTATTAATCTCAAAATTGGAACAACAATACAAAACTTGCTTGACAATATTCACACATACATTGGTGCATTGGTAATATTGATTCTTCAACTTTATGTCGGTACATAAGTTGCTTCCCATATCTCTTCTCACTCTCATGTAACGAAATGTGCCTAAAGGTGTTGTTCTTCAAAATTTCACTCTCAATTCTCGTCGACGAACCGATTATTTAAATACTTTCCAAGAAGTTTCACTTGAAAAATTTTCTGAACGTTACAGCACAATATTTATTGAATAATCGCCTTGAAGTATTGAAAATGCATCGAAAAGTTCGTAGAAAAATAACATTCATCAAGTCAACCTTTAAAGGTTAAAAATTCATATCTCAATTACATCAACAATACGAGTAATAAATCATGCCAGATATTGCTCCAATTAATTTGTATGTTTGTCTGTCAGTCCGCCGTGAATCGGCCCTTCTGTCAGCACTTAATCACACAATATCCTCCTAATAAAGTCCAAGTAATTGCATATAAATGGCAATGTGAAAATCCGTTCCACTTTTTTCAATGAAACGAGTTATTGGTAAAGCGGTATGCACCGTACATATGCTGCTGAAGAGATGTGTATCTCGGTTGGGAACGGATGTCAAAGATATTTCACAATATACTGAATTGTATGAGTTATTGCTTTTCGGTTTTTTGCCTACGAAATTTATATGTGCGGGTCATAGACAATAAATGAATATTTTAACGTATATGGTAGGAATGTTCAGTGTTGGAGTAAAAATAATTCTTGGAATTGGTTTCAAATAGATTCTGTCTTCAGCAAATGACGAGAGTGACGAGGAAAAAGAAGTTTTCATGCTTCTGAAAATATAGAATAATTACCTGAAAATGACATACATTCTAATCAAATTCCTGTTTGAAGGATATATAATGTTTGATTCAAAACTAAATTTTATTTTAAAATGAAATATAACAAGGTTGGCCGTGAATTACTCAAAGAATTCATAGGAAATTTTGAAATTTAGTATATTGTTGAGATATGAAATGACTGATGAAAGTCTACAATTTTATATGCCCTAAGAATCGGAAAAACATGAGGTCAAATTCACTTATTTTTGTATTACTTATCTAGAATGAAACTACAAGGTATATGAGTCAGAAAATTCACATAGAGGATTTGTTCACATTGAATTTATTTCAGACAAGAAATTCAAGTACCTGACGTCTTATTTAGACATTAATTAGTGGTGCTAACTTCCGCAAAATTTTGAGAAAACCATATAAGTGTTAGAGAAGCATTCAACATTTCAGAAATGAATAGCTGTTCTAATCTATACAGAGGGTTTTTTAAGTACTCATCGATAATTGGGGATTTCATTCCTTGAGGTAATTCCAGAAGATTTAGTGAGGATATGATATTTCTAGAAGACTTCTTTTCTGAGACACAGGAAATACAGTCCAAGAAAAATTATAAGGAAATGAAGAAAAATCGTTTTAACTTTCGAACCTTGAACTATAGATAACTGGTTCATTTTCAAGCAGAATCAGAAGTGATACTGAGCACTAATATATCATTTGGAAAATGCAATCAATGGCGTAGCCTTGTACTCAATGAACCTTGCTTCTAAGGAGACTCCAACGCCAATGATTGTCAATATGTTTATTTTCGGATACCACATGGTTGTAGTTTTTTTTACGATTCATAGTTTAAGAATTGATTGAAGTCAGAAAAAAGCAGTCTAAATATAGAAGTCACCAAAAAATTTTTTCATTTTCGAATATAGTATAATAATTGAAGCTGATCGGTCGATAATACGTAGATATTTATTATTATATGTTTCGGATTTTTCTAGACCACATAATCATGAAATTGGTCAAAATTAAGAAGCGCGCCTGTTTGTTCAATCCAATGAAAGTTAGCCCTATTTCCAGAAAGGCAGCCTCCGGATTTTTCTTTTGATATGAAATAATATATGAAGACACACAATTTTTGGGCAAAATAGTGCTTAAGTTTGTCTCTGAGCAATCTCTTACAATTCAATCCATCAGAAGAACTCAGCAGAGTATTTTTTTCCAGAAAAGATTTTGAAGGATTCTAGAAGGAACTAAGTAATGAAAACTATTAAGTGGCGTAGGAGACTTGTATCGACAGAAAAAACATAGTAAGAAAGAAAGATATGAGTATGAAGCAGAGAGGATAGTGAAGATAAAAAGGCAGGAGAGGAAAAATACAAAGAGAACAGAGAAAATCGAGGAACTTTTATGAAAACGTGTTTTACCTTGCCATTTTCTTTGTACAAAAATACGAGAAATCCCTGACGTAAGAATGATTACAATATCTATCTTTTGTTTTGGACACGTGAGATTCGATCTATGCAGAAGATAGAACTTCTTCCTTTCCTTAGGATGGTTTGTGTGTAAATTGTTGGCACTGCGATCAGCTTCTAGAAATAGACGAAGTTTGCCAGCTCTGCTAGTATATTAATATTTTGTGATTACAGGTTATGTCTGTCAATGAATCGACTGTATGAACTGATAATTACTCTTAGAAAAAAAGTGAGGTTATATTGCATAGATACATTTTTCATTGTAATTTAGTGAGCGGAAGTTGAAAAAAAAATGAAGATGAATATAAAGCAGAGAGGATAGGGAAGAGAAAACAGAAAAGTAAGAAAAATACAAAGGGAGCAGAGGAAATCTAGAAACTTTCACAAGACGTGTTTTGCCGTTTTCTTTGTAGAAAAATACGTCAAAGCCTCGACGTAAGAATGAAACCAATATCTATTCTTTGTTTTGGATACGTGACATATGATCGATGCAGAAGATAAAGCTTCTTCTGTTTTCTTAGAATGTTTGGTTTGTAAATTGTAGGCACTGCGATCAGCTCCTAGAACAAGACGAAGTTTGTTGGCTCTAGTTATATATTACTATTTTGTGTTTACAGGTTATGTCTATGAATTGATATTTACTCTTAGAAAAAGTGAGTTTATATATATAGATGCCCTTTTATTTATATTGTATTGTATTATAGTGAGGGGAAGTTGAAAATTACAAAAAAAACATAGTGAGAAATAAAGATGAATATGAAGCAGAGAGGATAGTGAAGAGGAAACAGAAGAGTAAGAAAAAACAAAGGGAACAAAAAAAATCTAGGTACATTCAGAAGACAGGTTTTGCCGTTTTCTCTGTAGAAAATAAAAGAAAGCCTCGACGTAAAAATGATTATGATATCTACCTTTCGTTTTGGATACGTGACATTTGATCGATGCAGAAGATAGAGCTTGTTCTGTTTCTTTAGGATGGTTTGTGTGTAAATTGTAGGTACTGCGATAAGCTTCTAGAAGAAAACGAAGTTTACCGACTCTGCTGGTATGGTACTATTTTGTGTTTGCAGGTTATGTCTATCAATGAATCGAACTCTCAGAAAAAAGTGGGGTTATATACATAGATGCCCTTTTTATTTGTATTGTATTGTATTGTAGTGAGGGGAAGTTGAAAATTACAAAAGAAAAAAAAAAATAGAAAAAAAGATGAATATGAAGCAGAGAGGATAGTGAAGAGAAGATAGAAGGGTAGAAGAATTGTAAAGAGAACACAGAAAAGTCGAGGAACTTTCGGAAGAATAGTCATGCCGTATTCTTTATAGAAAATTATGAAAATTCAAATTTTATGGGTGGATACGTGAGCTTTGATTGATGTACAAGACAAAACTCTTCATGTTCTTTTATAATAGTTTGTGCCTAAATGATAATTGTAGACACTGCGATCAGCTTTTAGGACAAGATGAAGTCTGCCGGATCTGCTAGTATATTACTATTTTCTGTACTACATACATAAGTGTATTTTTCATTTATATCAACGTAAGTAAAAGTTGGAAATAACAGAAAAACATAATGAGAAAGAAAGATATGAGTATCAAGTATAAAAGCTAGTAAAGATAGAACTGAAAGATAGTAGAAATGCAAAGATAATAGAAAGCACTCACTTAGGAACGGTCAGAAAATAAGTTTTGCCATTTTCTTTGTAGAAAAACACGTCGAAGCAGGAGGATAATTATAAAATCTATCATATTATGGTTGGATACACGACCTCTGACCGATGCAGAAGATGATCCTACTTACGTACTAATTGCAATTAGAAAGTTATTTACTTCTTTTGTCAATATTGTTTTTGAAACAAATATTCATTATTTTGAATTTTAGAATACTCTTCCATTTTATTTTTCAGGCAAATTAAAATGAATGACTTATAAAAAACTATTTCTTAGTTTATAATTCAAAATAAGATTTCCAATCCTCCACTCCTGTCCTTGTAAAATGCTTCAAATGTGAAATTTGGCGCTTTGGGACATTATTGAATAATCAGTCATTATTTATCAAACAAAATACTCATCGCTTCTGTGACAGAGTCGCGGTTAACAGCTAATTGCTTATTTATATATGTGATATGTAATAAAAGATAACACTTAACTCGCTTTTTTGAGTTTGTGAAAGTAGGGATGTACTTAATTACTGTCAACGTCACTACGAATTACGTTAATTGATAAATATTGAGCATTTCTTCAACTTCATCAATTTTACAAAGTAAATAAGAAAGAAACTATATAACGGATGAGAAGTTACCACTCAATTAACAGTATTGATAAATATTAATACCTACAAAATGTACAGAGGAAGCCAGTATTGACAGGAACACATATGAATGAGGATGATGGCGAATTAATTTGAATTCATAATACTATATATAAGAAGAAAAATTAAAAATGAAAATAATCCAGGAAAATGTTTTCAAGATAATCCTTTGAACTAGATTTGATAAAGAATATATTTGAAGTAATACCTGTATCATCGAAAAGTTCCACGCAAAATAAAATCTAAACACAACGGAATACTAGCATATAATTTAAGTGAGTATTAGATATGAGATCGTCTAAATATAATTGTGTCTTGCTTAGGATTATTAGTTGAGTAAATTTACGTCTCGGACTGTAGCTTCGGATAATTGAAATTTTTGACTTTCGCTCGAAACGCGTTACGAATACCTTGAACAGTTTTTTTGTCAAGTAGGAACTTGAGGAAACCTTGTCGGCTGACTAAATCGGAATCGGAATAGGAGCACTTTGAACATTCCATAATTATAGAATGATAATAATGTCCTAGTTATTTTGAAAGATTTAATGAGTTGAATATATGCAATAATAAAAATGTTTTCTGCGTTTCCGCTTCAACGGTTGTATGTGAAAGTTTTGAGAGTAACAATAATTACATTATAAATTCTTGAGGTTGAGAATGAACAAAAATATTACAAAAGGTTTTCATCTTTACTCGAGTTTGATTTTGTTGTACAGATTTATATTTTAATTGTGGACTCTTCAGAGTTTAGTACATGAATGCAAACAAGGGTATGTTCTTGATAAACTATTCGAGAATGTATGCAATAGATTCGCAACAACTAGGAAAATGAATCAAATAGATGACAGTTCGCAAAAACTGAAAAAAAAAGAAAATGATATTTCGGTTTACCAAAACAATTAAGGAACTATATAGATGAAATGAAGCGCTTTTGTCTGATTTTCACAATGCTTATTTTTGAGACACACATCCGGTTCCGACAGTTGCGTCATTATATAAAATCAAACAAGAATTTGGACAATCGAATTATCTAGCACATTCCGAATGAAATGAAACATATTCCCATGAACTTCACAGATAAAAATGTAAGGTTTGATCAGACTATAGAAAGGAAAGAACCCCGCCAGTCAAGTTGTATCCTACTGTAGGTAAATTAGCAAGCTTTTAAAACCACAAATTCATGCAACTCACCTTTTTGATGAGGAAATTATGCCCTAAACATTCCAACAGAATGTTTGCCTTTAATTAAATACATCTTTAAACGGAATAATAATTCACCACACATAGAACAATTTTGTTTTCTTATAGAAACCTGTTTAACACAAAATTATTTCCAATTTGAAGCAAAATTTGCGAACCGAAGCTCAAGACCTCCATGGGATCCCCATGCATTCCCTTATTAGCAAATATTTTCATGAACAATCTATAATTAATAAGAAGTAAGCACAAAAATATATCATTTTTTGGTACAGATACGTTGATGTTATTTTTCGAGTTTTCAAACCTCAAACAGACAAATAGACTAGTTCTTAAATTTTCTGAATAAAATGATCTTCATTGCTGCATTTGACTGCAAAAATTCAATAAATTTCCTAGATACAACAATCGCTTATAATCTTATCGACAACATATATAGAAAATAAATCGCTTGTGTGTTTCAAAAATGAACATTGTGAAAACCAGACAAAAGTGTTTCATTTTATCAATATTAATAGAAATTTTCATGAAATAAATCAATCAACAATATCATGAAATGTGACTATTAATCATTAAGAAGAAATCAAAATGATTAGGATGAAATTTTCGATAAAAGTCTCAACTCCTAAGCACTATATCTATTATTCACAATTGTTTGGTAATGTTGTGTTAATGTGAAATTTCGAATGAACTAAGGTGTTTTTAGAACGATCTTGTGGGTAAAAAGCTAGACCATTTCAGCTAACGAAATATTTTGGGATTTCCAATTTTGTCAAACCTTTTTACATCCTGAAACTTTTTCTCAAATGAAATTACTCTGATGAAGTAAAAATTGTGAACTTGTTGGTTATTCTGTAAATATTTGGAATAATCTGAAATTACAAAATGTCTAAATTCAGGTTTCTCTGATTTAGTAGAAGCAGAGTCCCAAAAATTATTACCAGCTAAATTGTGGAAAATTCATAAAATGATGAATGAAAAAACATGGAGTTCTTATTGGCTTATTTTAGGTATTTCCACAATAATAAAAGCCAACAACATCTAGTCGAATTAACGAAAGATCAGAAGTAGATAAAATATTACCTTTTACTTATGTGTAGCTATATACGGTGAAGAAAGGTTCTCATTTTCTCCTATGTATAAAAAATCATATATTGATACCTAGCAACATAGATAAAACGTCACAGATTTCTCTAGTCACTGAGGAAATATATATTTTAGTAGTCTTGATGAAATATCTTAGAATATTTAGAAATTACCGTTCCCTAGCTCTTTGTTTATTCATATTCAAAATATTAATCTTGGTATTGAAAGGTATGGGGAATTAGCTCGTAAATTTGGGGCCGATTGAATTATTCCTGAAGTTATTTATTCTGTAAGGTCTAAACTCAGAAAGAGGATCTCCACGAAACGTGGGAATTGGAAATACAGCAGAACAAAGTTGAGATATTCCTACTTTCAAGGATTTGTTGAAAAATTCCTATTTAATTTGTGTTATGAATTATGTGAATTTATATTATTATGGCCAGAGTAAATGTTCAGAAGATTTGTGGTATTTATGATATTTTTTTCATTTCATTATTTTTGTGGGAAAACATTTTCAATTGAGAAGTGAAATTGTTGTCATTTTCTAGAATGTACGGAAAAGTTTCGGAAAACACTGGGTTTCCAGAATAAATTACTGAGGATATAAAACTTCATTATTCAACATGCTTCAAATTATCGAAATGCTCGTAAATTGCAGACGAATAAGTTGCGGTTCGAATCCTTCAAAACTTCGAGAAATTAAACCTCGAAGGATAAACATTATATAGGCAGCCATGAAAATAAGATAAACGTATATATTCAGAGCTCAGACCAATCTGGTTCATAATCATTCATGATATCTTTTGATTTGTTCAAAAATTACACAAAAGATATTGCTGATAATCGCTACAACAATGAATGAATGAAAATAGGAGACACGATCATGTAAAATCCATAACTATTAATAAAAAGCAATCTAAGTATACAGATTATATAATAAATGTTATCAGATTTCAAAATGGTAAAATTTTCTGTTGTAAAAGAAACTTATAGTAATTGAAAAATGTCTTTCAGAACATTGAATTCAAGCGATAATAGATCGAAAAATTTCGTTTATGAGTGGATATTAAGAAATTATATCAAATCGAATAAATTATCAATTTAACAGCGAAAAATAAGTCTTATTCAAATTACTTGAATTGTATTCACTTTCTAAAGTATAATCCGTTCATTTATTGCTGATTTGCATGCCAAATTGAAATGGTCAATCTATAAAATTATTCACTTTACCCGAAGCAAGATATTTTAATGCTATTGCTAACTGTACTTTCTTTATGCTGTATGCACTAAATACCAAACATTTCATCTAAAACAAAGCAATGATTTCATATCGAAATTTCAAGAATTGAAAAAATTATATGACAATCAATTATTTATAGTGTAACCAAGTGCATAAGATATTTTAATTCGTGACGAATTATAATTCATGAAATTGATTGTGTCTTTCTGTAAATCAGGTTCAAGTTACAAAAGAAGCTTCTCGTGATACACGAGAAAGTTAACTCAAGACGTCTCTTACGAAGAATCATGTAACATTAGACAGGAATACATTGAAAAACTTACCTACATTCAATGCTCATCACAAAATATTTCTTTTAAAACCTCAATATGAAGGAGCAAATAAATAATATTACAATTATGATGAGCACTTCCTAAAATTATATTTTACCATTGCAGTTCAAAATATCACAACAATGACAGCGAAAATCATGTGTTGTTGTTTTTATCATTACAAATCTCATCTGTATATTTTTCTTCACTACTTCTATCCTCACTCTTCGAAGTGTGTTCTTCATCTTTCACTGACGGAGATTCTGAGCCTACTGATGAACTTGAGGAGAAGTTATCTTTATCAGAGAAATATGAAGAATCCCTCTTGGTTTCATCAGGAGATGGTGTGCTCTCTTCCATATTCACACATAACTTTCTGGGTATATTAAGAGGAAAATTTGTAAATTTATTATTGGGTTGTAAATGCTGCAATAATCTTCCATCAGTCACTTTACCCATAAAAGATCTTATTTCTTCGAAACATGATTCTTCACTAAGATTTCTCGTCAGCTGTCGTCTTTGCATATTTCTCTCATCTAAAATAGTTGGACCATCAGCTTCATGTTTCTTTAGATGCCTGTCCAAGTTAGTTTGTTGCCCGAAACACCTTTCACACAATGGACACTTGAATGGTTTTTCCTTGTTATGAATATTCCTCACATGTCTTTGAAGATTACTTGATATACTAAAGGAGCGTTCACAATATCTACATTTATATGGTTGTTCCCCAGTATGAGTTCTTAGATGTCTCGTAAGATTTGCAGAGCGTGGAAAAACTTTTCCACAAAATTTACAGGCATATCTATCTTTTAGTTTACCACCAGCTGTATCGAACACTTTGGGAGTTGTAGGAGCTGGTGCATTTCTCATTAGGTCAAAAGGAACTTGATTAACAGGAGGACTCAGCATTGATGGGCTGAGAAAAGGATATCTCTGTGGATACCCCGGAGGAGAGCTTGAGTATGGTAGTGGTAGTCTAGGCAGCTTGTCACCACCTTGAACTCTATACATCGCCTCTAGCATCATGGGATGTATAGGCTGTGGTGGAAACAACATTCCTGGATATCCAGGTATTTGAGGAGGAAATGGTTTAGACATATTGTTTGGCACAGGGCTTTTGCTTTCTTCAACTACTACATCTTCCTTATCGCTACCTACACTAAGAGTTGGAGAAATGAGGTTTCTATTTTCATCCTCCACTTGCCTCCTCGCTAACATTAAGGATTTCTTGTGATCCATTCGGAGATCTAATGGTTGTTCTTCGTTTTCTTGTGGGCCTGCGGGTGGTCGACCTGCTGGTGACATGTGTGGACCTGGAGATCTAGTGTTTCTTGAAAGATCGAACGGCATATCATCGCCGGGAGGAACTCTAACAGATAAGGGATAGGTGGCTGCTTGTTTTGGTGAACTGTGACCGCCTGAGGCCACCAGCATTTTTCTGGGGGAAGAATCTTTTTCTCTCATGGTGAGTGGTAGGGACAGTGATAGTGGCGGCAGATATCTGAGCCAAGGTAGGCCCGTTTCCACCAAACTCATGGGCGTTCCAAAGGAAAACCTGAAATGAAAAGAAAGACGTTAATAATCTGAATATATCAAAATTTGAAGAAAATGAAACAAGTTATAACTTTGACATAACATCATCAACCTATAATTATCGATGATGACCGCAAGTATTTTCATCCCCATCTGCAAGAATGTACAAATCAAGTCATTGGTGTTGGAATATTGAAAGGAATGTGACCTTGAAATTTGAATTTGGTTTTTAACGGTGGCGTCCATGCGGACGCGCGAAAGATGGAGCACATTTGGACGCGTCGAATTCTGCCCCGCTTATGTATGAATGTGCCCATCCTTGGCTAATTTTGAATTTGATTTTTGGTTGCAGATGAAGCGAAATAATAAGAAAAAGACGCATAGAGCCGCTAAAGATGAGAGAAAATTGTGCGCGCTGTTACTGCTGTAATAAGGGACAAAATATCGCTTCGCACTGCATCTTCTCAGTTCAATGTAGAAAAAAAAATAACCTTATTCGATAGAGTTAAGTTGCGACTTGGTCATGTCCAGGTTGATGACTCAGGAAACAAGAGTAATCATTCTACCGAGAAGAAACGGATTTCTAAATACGGATCTGGACAAGTATCTACCATCGCGCAAAATAACCATTTGGTGTAATATTTGAAAATTTCTTCCAATATACAATATGGCTCACTTACAGTCTTGTAGGATATTGGCACTAAAGTACCCTCGTTCATTGAATATCAAAAAGGAGCTGAAAAGGACTGAATGAGTCAGTTTATGTCCCGACATACCGAAAACGCGAAAACACTAGTTTTATCTCCTGATAAATCCAAGATTGAAAAAACTTCTTAAAAATTATTTTAGACTTCAACAAAAATTTAAACTTACTCCTACTAGCATAGTGATTATGAATGAAAGTGGAATGATCACTGTTCATCAAGCCCTTATAGTGATTGCATCTTCAGGAGAAAAACAGGTTGATCAAATTGTGTTCCCAGAGGGGGACTCCTAGTTCCTTTTGTGCAACCGTGACTGCAGCCAATTGGATCTTAAGTGAAACTTAAAGATACCTTCCTTTCAGGAAGCATTACTACTAGTGTGACCTTTGGTCCAAGAAATGGGTAGATAAACTGTTTGTTATTTTTCTGAAGTATATCCAGATGCATGCTAAGTGTAGCCAACAGTATGAGAGTCACACCGATTACACAAGTACTCCAGAGAGTGATTGAGTTGAGGAATTGAAGAGAAACAAATAATTGAGAAATACAAAAAAAATTCAATGAAATGTAACATAGCATACGGACTGCACCAAAAAAAATATGAAGGAAGCTACAAGTAGCAAAATTCAAATCGGAATGTCTCATCCTCATCCGATTCTGATGTAGTATTCGATGATGCTGATCAAGAGAAATACGTAGATGAAATAGGAAATATTGAATCTTTTTACCCATTTGAGTTTTCTAGACGATGAAATCCGTAATGAGGAGGATTACGTACTAGTTCAATTTTCTACTGAAAAAACGAATCGTTATTGCGTTCGACAGATAATGGAGAAACAAATTGATTCGGAATTTTCTGTTAGACTTTTTAGTACAAGAGGATCCAAAGGTTTCAGACTCCCTCAAGATGAAGACTCTTCACGATCATTCGATCTGCCTATTTCAATCCATGATGGATGTAGGCCTCTCGTTTTTCCGTCTATTTCTGCCGATTTTTTGCTTCTCTCATCCATAGGAGACCCGCTGTCTTTTTCAGGTTGTCTCTCCATCTGGCGTTGTGTCTTCCTTGACTTCTTCATGTTTAGTCCATCTGTTGTATGTTCTTCGGGACACATGTCCTGCCCATTTCCACTTCAGTTCCGCTGTTCTTTCTATAACATCAGTCAATTTGGTACGCTCTCTTATCCAAGTGTTTCTCTTACGGTATGATAATCTGATACCAAGCATAATTCTTTCTTGTGCTCTTTGTGTCCTAGCCAGTTTTTGCGCTAGTGTTTTCGCTAAGCACCGAGTTTTAGCTCCATACGTAAGTACAGGAGAACTCACTGGTCGTAAAGTTTGTTTTTCAAGCAACTTTCAAGTGAAAATATTTCTCAGTTTACCAAAACCTCCCAAAATAGAAATTCTTCGTGTTATTTCGTCGCTTGAGTTATCCTTTTTTGGTGTCATTTTTTGTCCGAGATATATATCGCTTTGAATTTCTTCTGGTTGTTTACCTTTTAAATATATTTTTGTGGTAACTCGGAGTGAGTCCTCACTTTGGTCTTAGCTATATTTATGTTCAGGCCGACTTTTATTGAATGGTTGTTCAGATCTGAAGGCATTTCTTGCAACGAATGAGGATCACTACTTATTAGGATAATGTCGTCAGTAAACTGAAGATGATTTATATATTCTCCGTCTATGTTTATCTCTTTACTAGAGCAGAGTATTCTCATGAAGATGTAGTCGAGGGCAGAGATAAACAATTTAGGTGAAATAGTGTCTTCATGTTGAATCTAACATAACCTCGCTTATGGATATATTTTTCTTCTCCCATAAGACAACGTGCATCTTCGCCTCAGAGTATATATTTTCTGTAAGTCTCGTGTAGCTACTATCGATTCTGTTTAGTGAGATTAGAACTGCCCACGTCTCAATAGTGTCAAATGCTTTCATGTAGTCTATGAAAGATAAGCAGAGATCTATGTTGTATTCGTTGAATTTTTCCACAAGACTCTTGATGGTAAGAAGGTGGTTGCTCACGGGGTTGTTGAAAATCGATCTTGTTAATTAATCGGTTGGATACAACTCTAGTGAACAACTTATACATCTGCTACAGAAGGCTAACAGGTCTGTAGTTATGTGACTCTTTATATCGCCCTTCTTGCGAATGAGTATTCTAACCAGCATTTAAGTATCTTGCTCTGTTCTAAACACCTATCAAAGAGTTCTTTCATTTGAGTTAAGTCATCCTTCTTGATCATTTCCGGAAATATGTTATCCATTCTCTCTGCTTTATTATTTTTGAGCGTTTTTAATGCGAAAATGTAATTAGAGGTACATCTTTAGACACAACATTTTGTATTTTTTTTTCTTTCTGTCATTTGTTGCTCACTGGGTAGAATCATGTTAGAATACAATGTGTTGCTGTTTCTCACTGATATCAGTTCCTCTCCTGATGGTTTTCCTCTTGAATATTTTTCGTCCACTATTATTTTCTACGGTTTCTCTGATGACTCTAGTGTTGTATTTCCTAATATGCTCTCTCACATTTTTTTGAAATAGTTTATTTTAAGTCGGACCATTCTATTAGGTCCTCTTGCTTGTTTGGTTTCATTTCTCTTCTAATTTGGAATAGTTTAAATGTTAGGTCATTCAGTTTTTTAGAGGATCGGGAGACGTGTCCTTTGAATTCTTCCGCACTTTCTCTCATAATTGTTGTTAATAAATCGGCATGAGAGCTCAAATCTTCGATTGTCAGTTCTATTCCTCTTAGTGTCCGTTTTGCTTTCTATGTTGTCTGATATTCTTCATTCAAGGTAGTTTTAGACTCTTCGACAATCAATAAAGAAGATATTCTGGCGAAGTTGTCCGACCTTTTAGTGGTACAAAGTAACTCGTTCATGAAATTTGACGTTAATTTAGTCACTAATAATATTCCGTGATGTTTTTCCTCAATCTTGTGTAATGAACGAAAGAAATTATTATTAGTTGCCTGCCTGCATACTTGAAAAAAAAGTAATTTCGTTTTACTCATCGAAGAAGCTCTCTCAATTTATGTTCTATAATTATCCAAATGTAGCCCATAAAGTGCACCACTGTGGGGCACTTTCAGACAAAAAAAGTTTTGGAAAGAATCCTTTCTACAAAAATCCACCAGAGATTAAGCTGAATTCTCTAAGTATATTGAAGTTTATATGTAAACCTTTTCGAATCATCAAAATAGCCGTTTGAAAAAAACAGGTTGATCTTCACCCCACTTAAACTCCAACTCCAATATAATTTGGACACGAAATAATCAAGAATTTAAAAATAGGCCTGATAACTGAATACACAAAATATTGACCAGAAATGGTTCTTCTCTTACTTCTTGAAAGACCCCTGTAGACTCAGAAAAAAAAACAATAAACATACAATTACAACATATTGATGAATATGAAAGATCATTCACTGATAACACCGGTTATAGTATTACTCATCAATTCAATATGGAAAAACGTAGAAAACCAGATAAATGGAAGCTGATATGATCCAGTTATTCATCATCTACGTACAAGGAAGTCTGTGATGGATGTCGACGAGAAAAAGAATCCAAAGTGGGGAAATTGATAGCACGAAAGAGCGGCAAAAACCGAAACGGTCGTTCTGAACGAGAAACGGTCAAAGATAGAACATCCGTGAGCGCATCAAATTGAACTGCAAATTAACAATTTGAACGTGTTGCACAATGTTTTCCAACATAACCGTTTTAAGATAGATTAATTCCAAGCGCCTTCGAACTTTTTGCTTGCGAGCTTATAACATTGATAACAATATCGTAAAGTGGATAATAAAAGATCGTTTGTAATCTGCTATCGAAGTTGGTTCACGTTGTTGAGTTTTTCATAGAGATTGATGGCTCCCGCAAGAGGTAACTATCAATAACGTGATATCTTCGTGATGGTCAGAACGCAGTGGTTCTGAAACAGGAGGACTTCAATACACTTAGTTTTCACATAATCACATTATTTAGAGTACTGTCTATATTTAAGATCACATTTTCTGGAGCATAATTCGTAAAGTTTCTTAGCATAAGTTGATTTCTTCCTTTTCTGTCAAAATCTCCCCCACAACTCGAGTTATTTGTCTCGAACTTTGAATTTGGAATACTATCAAGGTCAACACGATTGGACGTTACCATTTGTTGATAAATTCTACGGGGCGATATTTTTTCAGGGGTCATATCGTTTTTGACCAGAAGGAACAGAAGTTTTTTGTAGTATGCCGGAAACAGTTCTTATTATAATGAGTTGATTCTTCGTCCTCAGATTTGAGGGTTAACCCAGAGAAGACAAAGTGGTTTTCACGAAGAAGCATACAATTCCATCATGTTCAGGTTCCAGTTTTTTGGACATAAAATAATCGGTTAAGTACTTAGCACTATAAATGAAAAGGAAATTGAGCTGGCTCTGCATCTTAAGCTACTTCTATTGCCCTAATGTAGGAAAGCATACAGCGCTACTTGGGGCTCGAAGCCACACGTGCTGATGTGGTTCTCCAAAACCGTTCAGCTTTCTAGATGCACTGGCCAAGTTGACAAAAGTGGAAAAACAGAGTATGAAACTGACTCTAGAGAAGTTCACCGCACTGGGGTGAGAAGTGTGGTGGTTGCTCAAAGAAACACCCCTACTGCGGCGTTAGGTGCACTGTTTGGGGTCGAACAACTCACAATTATCAGCAGGGTAGTTTTGACTGCTTATAGGTTAAGATTAGGGAAGTTATTAATAGCAACAACCTCCTCTGGATGAAGTCGAATAGAACCACACCGGAAACATTTCCTTGCCAGTTTTCCAGTAGGAGATCATGGCGATACTTAGCCGCGCTCGAAGGCTGGTAGAATTAGGTACAGCTTATGAGTGGATCACGATCTGCTTCGACAATCGGACCTTCTGGGAGCATACACAGAATTACTCTTAGGGAGTCTGGGACTGCATTCAGGTACTACAACTGGAGAGAAACAAGTATATCTATCTCTTCTGGATTCCGGGTAAAACAATCATCTGAGGAAATGAAATTGCGGATAGACTGGCCTCTTAAGAGGCTGAGAAGACGCTAATAGGACTCTGTGGTCTGGATCTCAAACTGTGTTGTTAGGGCAAGGCTTGATGATTGGCTAGTGGAACAACATAGGGATACCTGATTGAATGCTCGTGGTTATTACCAGTCCAAGCCAATACTAGGTACATACATATTGCCTTCAACCTGGACAAGGTTGTCATTTGAAGGCAATTCGTGTCAGAGTGAAAGTATAAGGCCGGACCGGCAGCGCCTACCTGAAACGCTGACTCTTTTTTGCACCTGCCTTGTAAATGCTCCCTTCAATGTATTTAGATGCGTAAAGCAACAGTGTCAGTGTTTTTCTTATACCTGAAATGTATATTTTAATTTTTCCATCCCCAAACTGAAAAGTATTCTAGAGTGGTAGTCAGTATAAGCAGCTAAACCAAGCAGTAAAGTTGTGAGTTCGTTCATATTTTTTTGTAATTTTTTCGTGAAAATTAAGTCATACAGAGAAATGAGAAAATCCTTCAACATACGTATCATAATTATTGTTCAACTGACGAAAAACCTTAGCATGATAAGTGCCCGGATGGACCAGACTCATGGTGCAGCTAGCAGAGTCCTGCAGCTACCAATCAATTATTCACTTTCAAACATGATTATGAGCCATTACCAGAAGATGTTGCTGAGGCTATACGGCTTTTACAGGATTTTTATAGATCTCAGCAGTGAAAATTCATTAGAAAGATGTGTAAGTGGTTTTAACCAAAACAACAACGAGAGCTACTATCAACTGATTTGGAAAATCTCTTCCAAAGTTTCCAATCTCACAGCTTGTGATAGCACCCGAGATAGGAGAATGGCCCGCTGACAACATCAGCTCGAGTTATTAGAATCTGCCGAATCGACGGAGGGTGTATCATATGGTCCTGGAATAGACGACTCCATGTAAGTGAAAAAAAAATTTATTCTAAACTTTAAGCGCGTTTTTCTCAAAATGGTGTTTACAAAGTCGGTGAGATCAAGATTATTCAAAAACGGCTAAGATGATTAGTCTCAATTTCAACACGAGCTTCTCTAATATATTTATATAATTGACTAATCGATGATTCTTTCTTTCCGATCAAAATTTTTTTCAAAAACAATTTAAGGGCGAAATTTTGGTAAAAAATCGATTTTTTTCTTTAAGAAACCGCCATTTGGTTGAAAATTCCATACTGCTTATTCCTTTGATTAGTTACTAGATTCAACATTGCATTAACGAAATCTGTTTGATTTCTTAATTTCAGAGGATCCAGTTCAGAGATATAGTGGTCACCGCAAAACGTCTTTTTTGAGAGGAGCTCCTGGAGATCAGCTGTAGCTCCCTTCTAAATGAATGTTTTTATTAATACTAAGTCTCAAAATAAAGTTGAAAGATACCATACTGTATTCAAATTTTTGGATCAATAAATTCAAAAGTGTTCTTAGAAGAAAATTTGGAAAATTCGTTTTTTTTCTCGGATTTCTACTTATATATAATCTGTTAATGAAGAAAATATTGAACATCTTCACATCACTCAATGTGTCTTCACCATTTAAGCGTCTCATTATGAAACACCCTGTACATGTCTTCTTTGGAAAACACGAAAATGATGAATACGACACGATATAACGTATTAAATATTAAAAATACCGTATTGCAATATATTTCTTGTATGTATAGAATTCGTTCACTTCACTCCTGTCAACCGGAGAAATGCGCGAACATCTTTCTCCTATTACGTACCACTGGGACGAGGAAAAAATGGCGATTAGAAGGCGTAACATAGCTTATTGGTTCTTCTCTAGATTTACAAGTTCGATTCAAGAGCCTCAAATGGACACGATGGGTTGTTGGATGTTCTTTTACGGTCAGCACGTCAATTAGAGGATATAATCTACGATGCGACACGTTTCCATGTGTATACGCGATGGAATTCGAACAGACATGATATTAGAATGAAGATTTTTGCTGCGGAAAAGGCGATGATAGGACACGGCGACGTTGTTGTAATTGTCTTCCCACACTATCTTGTCCAACTTCTAACTTGTCCAATTATACATCAGAGAGGACAGTGTTAATTAGATTCTACTTGATTCTATTCAATATAATTTGAAATCATTACGATATTACTAATAATATAGAGTGAAGACTGATTATGACGTCTTAGTTCTGCAGCTCTATGAATATTATGAATAGAAAAAAATGTTTACACCTTTCCTGTGGTTTTTTAATGAATAATTCATTAGTTCCAGTTTCTTTCGTTTTAGAGTTATTAGGGAATTTTGAAGATTTTCACATTCAGTCAAGTGCCTATATTTCAGTTGTTTTTGGAGTTATGTATAAATGCCTTTAACATTGTAAAAGCGCTTTTGTACGTAGAATCGAACTACGTTCAGAATAAATAACAGACAAGTAAAGAAGTAAACTTTCTGCGTTTCCGAGAATCTAATCAACGTAAACTGCATTCTTTTTTACTATACGAAGGCGTAAAAAGTATGTTAGAATCCATTTGTACGCGAAATATACCTCTCGCGAATACCGATAATTAGGACAAACGGAGAAAAAACTCGACATTGACAATTTGACTTTTTATAGGCGAAAAAATTAATTTTCGTGCAATAATATAGTCGAAGCGATAACATGTCAAAAGATACTTCACCACAAATTGTACGCGATGGTGTTGTATGAAATTATTTTCAATAGGGGGCACACAGCTTCTCTTTGCGTTTCCGAGAATCTAATAAACTCAAACTGCATTCTTTTTTACCATACGAAGCCGGAAAAAGTATGTTAGAATCCATTTGTACGCGAAATAAACCACTCGCGAACAGCGATAATTAGGACAAACGAGAAAAAAACCCTCGACTTTGACAGTTTGAGTTCTTTATAGAAAGAAAACTCAATTTTTCTGCGATAATATACTCGAAGCGATAACATGTCCAAAGATACTTCACCACAAAATGTACGCGATGGTGTTATATAAAATTATTTGCACTAGGGGGCACACAGCTTTTTTTCTGGAAAAACTGATACAGATTAACAAAATAATGAAATCGTGAGCTAAATTATCATGTGATCTTTGATGTAAAACAATCTTATATCAATATGTTATCGGCAGCTTAGATGAAATTTGAAAACGAAGCCATAGAATATAAATTTAAGTACATGCGCTTTTGTACGAAGAATCAAACTACGTTCAGAATAAATTACAAATAATTAAAAGAGTAAGTTCTCTGCGCTTCCGAGAATCTAATCAACTTAAACTGCATTCTTTTTCACCATACAAAGCCAGAAAAGGTATGCTAGAATCTATCTCTACGCAAAATAAACCTCTCGCGAACACTGATAATTAGGCCAAACGAAAACAAAACCTCGATTTTGACAGTTAGAGGTTTTATATGCGAAAAATTCAATTTTTGGCAAATAATATACTCGAAGCGATAACAAGAACAAACGATGGTGTTGTATGAAATTATTTGAACTAGGGTGCACACAGCTTTTTTTCTGGTAAAACTGATACAGATTGACAAAATAATGAAATCGTGAGCTAAATAATCATGTGATCTTTGATGAAAAAGAATTTTATATCCATATAATATCAGCAACTTAGATGAAATGTGAAAACGAAGCCATAGAATAGAAATTAAAGTACAAAATTGTTTATAGAAAATTGATACATGTCGTTAGACTTTGAACGCTTATATCTCAAAAACACATCGACAGATTTAAAATTTTCTCTTTTTTAAAGAAACGTCTCTCCGATGACTTCAAATCTCTGAACTACAAAAATCGAATTTAATGCAATATTTTAGAGATTTGTATTTGTATATAACGAAAAGAAAGCATAGAACTTGATTGGCCATTTATTTGTGATTAAATTCTCAAATGATTGAATTCTATCATTTTTGTGTGCAACGATTCGAAAATTAGTAATTTTTGCATTCCTTTTCTTCATTTTGGATTGCATAATCATTGTTCGAAAACTATCCAACCGATTTCGACGAGTATCGTTTTATTATATCATGAAGGTTTTTCAACCAGGATAACAAGGTGTTCAGATTCGAGTAATCTTGAAATTGTGCATAAAAACAGTCATTTTTAAAGAAGCGTCTTTCCGCGTACTTTGAATCTTTGAATTACAAAAATTGAACTGAATGCAATTATTACGAGAAATTACGAGTATTTGTTCATAGGGCAAAAAATACACAACTGTCAATTGTTTTTGAGGCCATTGTAATCGACCGATTGTAATTTTTCAAAAAAATTTGAAGATTCAAGTGGCCATTTGTATGTGATTGAGTTTTCAAATGATTAAAATTTAGGATTTTTGTATGTAAAAATTTGATAATTAGAATTTGTTTTGTATTGCAGAATTATGGAACCGATTTCTATGGAGTCGTGTATCATTTTATCATACCATAAAGTTTTTATAACCAAAATATCTCAGAGCAGTTCAATTAATCTTAAAAATGTAGAAAATTTGTTTTGGCTTATTTTAGGTCTTCTTACTATTTTGAAGCTTTCATCACAATTTTTGTAATTTTTAACCTATACTATCTTGGGTAGAATTGTATTCAAAAACTTTCTCATCTTCCCAACTTTTCTGTAAAATTTTATAAGCTATGAGCGAATGCGGTAGGAAAAAACTGTTTTTTTTTCAAACTCTTTCACATTTTGCATGCCTCTCTAAGTCGAAGCTCACCTGTTCATGACTACGCATATCTTAATTATTGTTCTTTAGGGTATTCTGAAGCAATCTGAGTGAAAATCTCATTGCTGACTCTTAACATCTATATAACAGAGTTTTATTATAGTTGCACCCTGGTCTATAAAGGAAATAATCTATAAATTTTCATGTACCCAACAATTCAAATAAATATCCGATATTTACTATGTTCTACGAAAAATTTAATGTTCATATCCTTCTTAATTTTCATTAAGTTGCCCATAAATATTCCGAGCACGATTAGTATCATCCAAACTATTCGAAAACAATAGAATGTTGCAATGAGATGTCCACAAGTTAATTGCATCTAAAAACTCACGAAACAATAGAGCTTAATCGTTGAAGATTCAACCTATAGATAAAGCGGCAAACTCCCATTAATTCAAATGTAATAAAAACAACGAGCAACCGAAAGACATTAAAAATATTAGTACAACTATCTATTTTCCTTTCGTTCAACCGCTACACCCACAGCATGTGTGGATCTTGTAAAGATATGTCCAGACGAACGAGATTTCATCACCGGCGACGTTCACGTTCGTCTGGCTCTGGAAATTGATGAAGTTGCAATATAATTGGAAGAAAATCGAGGTAAATGAATATTTCTTGTGAAAGTTTAGGGATTTTTGCCAATTTGTTGATTCGAACAGATGGCAATAGGAAAAGTTCTAATTCAATTCTACAAACTTCTCTTATTATCTGTTCCGTCCAACATACCAATCTGATATGTCTTGAAAAAGAGATGTTGCTAACAATGATTAATAGTTTAGGTATATTCTATCTTCCTCTCAGTTTCAATAATAATATGTGATGGTATATGAAACAAGATTTTTATTGCGATCGTTATCATTATAGCCTTGACGGTGAAATCAATATAACCTTTCTATTCATACATTTATACAGACTGTTCTTTAAGTACTCCTTCAATGCTTGATTCCTTGATCTATTTCGAGATTACTCAAAGAAGGCAAAAGATATTCGAGTTCAAATTTTTTAAAAGAAAATTTTTGATAAATTCGGTACCCTAAATTTTACTTGATTGAATTTTAATTCTTTGTACGAAGCAATATTGTACAATAGAACAACTCACGAAAAATGCAGCCAGTTTCGTTGCAGGGTATTCAAAAACTCTTACGTCACTGATAATTTTCTGAAATTGAGTTCATTTTGCTTAAAAATAGCTTCTACGAAATAGTATATATGTGTTTGTATGTGCAATGTTTTGTTGGTTGAAAGGACCTTCTCAAGCACTCGGTGGATTCCCTAGGGCTACTATTTTGAAGGAGACGATATTGAATAATAATTATATTAAAAAAAAATCAGTCCCCTTACTTGATTTACACATCTCGCAGCTTATGAGGTATTCAAAGTCAGAGAAATGTAGATATAATTTCGAAATCACACAAAAGTTACCTGTTTCCGAATGTATATTCATAACAACGAATTCAGTCGATCTGAGTACAGACAATTAAACAGAAAAATGAGTTGGCTAACACATAGATGGCATTACTTACATTAAATCAACATTTTGTGAAGCAGCTTTTGTTAATAAAGATGAATGAAAAAGATTTTCGTGTGTTAATAAAACATGGTTCAGTAAGATGCTTGTTGAAAAAGATATATGCAGCGTACGGTCTTACAGGCTTTTAACGGCTAAAATATCAGAAAAGTCCTCAAAAGAATGTTGAATGACCACAAAGTTTAGCTGATTTAGTAAGCTGACACTCTGAAGATATCAAAAGAACGTAAAGACATATAATTTATGGATATTTGGACACATGAAACCTGTGTGCAATATGGATACAACCGATTAAGAACAGCAACCTTGTGATGATTCAAAAATAGCAATATGTCCCCACAATCAAGATGAATTTTTCCTTGATTTATTACAGCGAACGAGATCTGGATTCACCACTACACTCCAAAGACCAATCGACAGTCAGCCGAGTAGACTAAACGTAAAGAACCAGAGCTAAAGGATGGATACATGTATCAGTCAGCTGGCAAGGTTATGTCATCAGTATTATAGGATGTAGATAGTATTATATTCATCGATTACCTTAATGGTCTGATTATCAATAGTGAGTACAGCATAGCATTATCGAAGCTATGATAAGATGAAATAACGTAAAAAAGGTTTAATTAATGAAGGAAAAGAGTGTTGTTTCCTCGAAAAAATCCACCTTTCAACAAATTGCTGAAAACGATGATAAATTTGTATGAAATGGGCTCCAATTTGCTTCCCCATCCACCGTTTTTTTACAGATTTGCCCCCAGTCACTTTTTCCTGTTGGCAGATCTCAAAAGAATGCTCGAAGGAAAAATATATCGGCACTGATGGAAAAGAAATCGCCAAAACTGAGGCCTATCTTGAGACTTGAGAGAAATATTTCTATAAAAAGACGTAGTCGAAAATAGTTGCCTTGTTCTCGAAGGCAACTATATCGAATGAAAAAAATGATTTTCTCAAAAACTATCGATTTATGATCGCCTATGGACTTTTCACCCCACATATCTTGAGATCAGGATTATTTTTAACCAAAGCAATGCCAGAAATATGACGACTACCATTGTTTTTCTTTAGGGAAAATAGATACGCACTAATTTTTAAACAGTTTTATGACTTTATGGTATTGAAAGATATAATAGAAAAGATTTTTCTTTCACCGGAAACATGAAAGGTCTTACGTTGTATCTCTCAAATGATAGAGTTTACATTGCTACTAATCCAATTTGTGACTGACAGGAAAACGAAGAAGCAATCGATTATATTCTTCGACAATAAGGGTTGTTTGTTGAACACAGTAAAGAGTTTTATTATAAATTATGCAAAGCCATGTTTCAACTACCTAAGAAAGTTCACATCATCAGTAAACCTTGTACTCAATGTTGCGTCACTATGATGCCGATTCTTGGGAAATGTAATGAAAGAAAAATATATCTGCTGAAAGGATGGGAGAAGTTATAGCACCCTATTTGACTGAATTACTTAATAAGTTTATTTTTGTTTGCTCATCAGTATCATTCATGTAATTAGATGAATAAATTGGTTTAAAGGCAATAATAAATCAAAAGTGAGTAAAAGTGGATAAGAGTTGGTTGGAGGGGATTTTGGACAGCTGTGATGATCAGTTTTTGTTTTGTTGGTAGTTCTTTTTTTGTCTTGAGCTGAAAATTATGCAACAAAGTTTTAGAATAAAAAGCCACTTGATTTACTTTTCCTATAATAAATTTTAAGTTAGAGGACGCTGATCTTGGATACTTCATTTCACAAGATCCTAGTCTACTTTACGATTCAAAAATCGACGTATCCCGAGGTTTACAGAGTTAGAGATGAGGGAATTCTCATTAGATTACACGATATACATTAGTAGCCTAAATAAATCATCACACCGTTGAAAACCATATATCAACGTTATAAAACATTCAACAATCATGTTTGAATATATGAATAAAATTGGTCAATACCTGAGCTCATTAAAACTTCAACAATAAAGTTTTAACTCAATTTCAATTACCTAATAAATGTCAGTAATACAAAATGAAAGCAACTTTTCCAAATAATATTGCCAAATATTGAACAAAAGTTTCTTGATGAACACTAAAGAGCATTAATAAATACCAAAATCTTTGCCTGAAGGCATAATAAAAGAACCGAAACAATGCGTGCCTAATGGGTGAAGATGCCAGCTAAAGATTAAAGAAGCAAGGATTGTTATTAATTGGTACCGATCTAGAAGGCCATATATTGGAAGAATTCGTCCCGTATGAGTTTAACGATACACCCACCTGTACGAATATGAGGATTATATAAATTGTGGCTGAAATTCTGAATGACTGCCGGCAAGAGTTGCTGGAGACTTGATTAATTGTGCCTAATTTATAATACCTTAGCACATGCTTTGTTTAGTACCGGCGATCACTTATTATGATTCAATTGCATATCAAGCTCATTTGTAAGGAAAGGTCGGTGTTGAATGATTTAAATAACATGAGGCTCATCAAAATTAAATTGGATCTCATTCCGTGAAAACGATGATCTATTACGTTCATCTTGAAGTAGTCAGTTCAGAGGTGGGGTAATTAGAGAGACGAAAGTACAAGCGTTGTATATGGAAATATTAACTATTGTATCTTTTAGTTTTATGACATAATCAATATTTAGCTATGTGGAAGATGCTGAGGTAATACTTGTGGAGTATTCATAAGTAGTTTATTGACTTCAATAGCAAAGAAAACTCCATTTATTCCTCTCCTCCTACTCATCAAATGGCAATAAACTTGACGAAATTTATAGTCGAGGTTTAGGGTGGTTGGTTTGTTTTCATGTATTCAGACAACAAGGTTAAATTGAACGTCAAGATCAGCATTTTTAATATCGATCCCCAGCAAACTGGTGCCTTCTTGCAGGTTAATCTGAGCTAGTTTGTCGAAAGCTCAAAAACTGCAGGCGGAATATACTGAGAATATATGATGGCAATCTCAAGATCAGTGCATCACTCAGCTTGAAGGTTTAAGCGACTATATTCGAGAAAGAAATGTATGGAACCCCGAATTGCTCTTGATAGACTTTCAGATGTCAAATTCTACATTTTAATTCAGCGCAGTGGAATCCTTAGATCAAATATTCTGTGGAAACTTTCAGGTAATCCCAGCCAAGGTACTATGAATAATAAGCCACTAGGGTAGGTATATTTTTATACCTAGTAGTTTCCACTAGCTGAGCGATGGTTGGTTTATACCGACTTCTCTTTCCAACTTTTGTGAGGTTCATAATAAATATATATCGAAGTGTAATACATATATACTGTGTACATTCATCAATACCCGCAACGGTACAACAGCATTAGTTCTGAATTATTCCTAACAGCACAGATAAACTCCACTCCATCTAGTGCCGCTAGAACCTCTTGCTTACGTATATTACTTCGAACTATTGAGCGGGTTGTAACGGGCAGAAGGATGTTGAATTTTTCTCTTTCTGGTTGGATGATCACAGCATTATAGTCATGTCGATGTAAAATACCTTCCTACTGCTAGGTTTGTGGACACGAAAACTGAAATTCTCGTCAGTATTCCTAAAGGATGTTATAGACTGATGGCATACATGCACAGTATCGACCAAGCTAATGGGAGAAAACTCTGACTCTGCTCGGACGCGAGTAAGCGAAGAATATTATTTCAAAATGCTTGGCCGTGGGTAGAATCAGGTTCGGCAAGATTGCGTAAGAACACAAAGAACTGAAAGAGCTTTCTTTGCACAAGATGATCGACTTTTTTTAATAGATGGACTAGTTCAAGTCCACCTGGTCCAGGTATCATGAGCAGCTTAAATAGTCCGTTAGGAAGCAATGAAAGGGTGATAATTGCCCACTCACTATCAAAGCAGCAAGCAATAGAAATGAAGGAAGTTCCAAACTCATTGAAGATTTTGGAAGGTTTCATGCTTTCGAAAGCGGGACTACTTAAATATGATTCGAGCTAATCAAGGAGTTTAGCAACAAAAGTTTGCTTGACTGAGACTGAGGTGGATAAGCCGAAAGTATTCTTCTCGCTAAAGTTTCAATGCCGCAGAATTGATTAATTCAGGCCATGGAGTGCCCTGAGAGTTGCTTTGTATGCCCTCTTCAAGAACATATAACTTCAAGAGCAGTTTATTGATAAGATAATTCAATTTGAGAATGTGATTGATATGTCAGCTGATAACTTCTTCATTTGAAGAGATAGAAGTAGGACTCCAAAGAAGAACTATACAAGGATGAAATAAACCTGCTTCTTTAATTATTGGTTTGCTATAAGGATAATTTTTTCCAATACTACGAAACGCTCGACACATCCAAAATGTGGACAGATTTTCATCAATTGAGTTAATCAAAATAATCAAGAAAATCAGTCAAGATGAAAATGTTGTTTCCAAAGCTCAACAATGCATAATGACCTATATTATTGAAGAGCACGCCATTTAAATAGGCACAAGCTTCTCAAAGTCAAGAACTTGCGCGCAAATGCCTGATTTTTTTTTCAATTTGTTTTGCGATAAGTTTGCATGCCCATTTTCAGGTTTTCAATTCTTGAAACAATTTGTTGGTGGGGCTTTAACTTTATCTTTAACATATTTATAGATGCGTAGTCCAAGGGGCCTCCATTGAGCATTAGTTAAGGTCAAACCGTTTGAAAGCTAGATTCCCAAACCCAGTAGAGATTTTCTGCCAACCAAAAATGACAAAAGTGACAAATAACGCTACCATTGTTGAGAAACCTTGACCTATCGTAGCGTAAAATTAGATTACCCATGTGATGGAATAATATTGGTGAGAATTCATTTATTTCTTCTTCCAATTTTCCTACCGAAATGATTGGGGCACTGCGAATATACGATGGCATATTTATTTTCATATTATAACTCACCCTTTTTTCTACACGAGAAAAATTCGAAGCATAGCAAAGAGAAGTATTTCAAAATGATAAAATAGAAGATATTTGGAAACTATAAATTCTAGACACCTTTTGAAATTTAAATAATTTTTTAATAGAATTGATAGTCCATATAGAAAATTATATCAACGATGATCCTTTCTCTAATTTATATCAATATCTTGGAGTTGCAGACGAAGAAACTACAGGAATAAATATTAGAATCGGAACAACCTCTCCTACCACTTTTTTCACTTCAATCAATTTGTCCTTTTACTATTGAATGTCTCTTGTACAGGATGGACCAGATTTGATGTTTTAGTACGGCTGCTATGTGAAGTATTGTAGATAGGTAAGAATGATCCCCCTTCTATAGAGCCAGGGAAAAACTCATTATTCATAACGGATTTCAGCTATCTTTTTCAGTTTTCGAGTTATTCCGGAATTCTAGATTTTCAGGGATGTCGACATGTGACGATATTTTGAATCCGGCCTGCAGTAGAATGCAGAGACGTATTCGAAAAATTCTTTTGCTGAGCGGAGAGTTTTGATGAAATAATCTTGTGATTTTTCAAATAAGAACTATAGCTGATTTTGGTATCAATAGAGAGGATAATTTAGTACATACGTACAATTCTATGGTAAAATACGTTCTTCTGTATACGTCAAAATCCCATTTGTTCAATTATGTGATCACTTGTTATAACATAGAGCATTTTGAGAAAATTTAAGTTTAGACTTAAAAGAAAATATGTTTGACAGAAAATATAACTATATACATTATAAATTGAATCAATAAACAAATCAACTAATTAATTTGAAAGCATTTGCATCAATTGAAATGAAGGAACAACAACATTCCCGAATTCTTCACAAAAAAATGCCTCTATAAAGTGAAAATCACCCAACTTCAGTAGAATTCTGGATATCTTCGAAATCCCAAAAAAAAGTCCGCAATAACTCGAAAACTGAAGAAGATAGCTGTAAACCATTTTCACCAATCAGCTTATCTCGAAAATCATTTTTCTTTATCTACAATATATCACATAGCTGAAATACTAAAACATAGAATTTGATCCACCCTGTGTTCGGATAGAAAATGAATGCTTAGTCAAATTTCTGTACTTTGGATTGGCGCAGAAATTCAACGACGCAAACAATTTCACTAGTTCTTTAGCACGTCATTTAAATCGAATATACAGGGTGTAACATAATAGTTTGTCACAACATAAGGGGCTAAATCTAAGCGCAATTTTAAGAAAAAAGGTCATGTAAACATAGGTCCGCAAAAGCTTCGTTACGGAGATACAGGGAGATGAAAATACCGGAAAAAATTAGTTTTTTCTTCAAAAATCCTGCAGCTTTCCAGATATTCAACCCAAATTTGGAATGCAAGTTATTTTCTACAGCCTCCATCATTACACATCCTGAATTTTAACTATAATCTTCAAGGTGTTTTCTTTTCCGGAGCTATGTCTTTTTTGTCCTTTCAAACTTTTTTGCAGTACGCCACTGATCAACGTACAATCAATTTTCGTCATTTTCGTTCAATTTAGAAACTTTTTTGAAAATTTTTTCGTATCTCGGACCGTTCTCGAGCAAAAAACTATTAAACGATTGTATGCATTCGCTGAATTGAAAATAAAAAAAATTACTAGTAGGCTTTGATTTTTACATTCATTTATTGTTTTTGACAGCTGCTAAAGTTGTAAAAATGTCTGCTCGAATTGTCTATTAAATTTAACGATCAGTTTTAAGACATTTGAAGTTATTCCTGTAAGAAAAAATGGGTAATTTTACTAACTCCGAATTGGCTGATATCCATTACATGTACGGTCTGGCTGACGGAAACACAACAGAAGTTAGGTGATTATATCAAGTGCGCTTTCCAAATCGAGTAACACCAGACAGGGGAACATTTTCAAGTATCCACAGAAGGTTGAGAGAAATTAAAAGTTGCAACTCAAACTATGAGACTATTGAGAAAGCAATTTTGTACAAGAAAAACTGGAAATCAGTTGAATATGTCACATGTTCTAGTTTGAAAGATTCTCCACGACTTTTTATTGTACCCATTTCATATTTAACGCGTTCAAACTATACTTCTTCGAGATTTTCCTTCAAGGCTGATGGTTCTTAGATGAAATTAGAGAAAATGCTCATTTTGATAGTTAAATAATGTTCACAGACGAAGCTAATTTTTCGAGAACTTCTATCACAACTTTTCACAATAATCATTATTGGGCTGAAGAAAACCCCCATTTGATTGGAGAATATCATCATCAAGGACAACTCTCACTGAATGTCTTAATGCCCGCTTATCGGCAATTTCTTGAGGAGGAGTTACCTTTATTGCTCCACGATGTGCACTTTTTGGTGAGAAACATAATGTGGTTCATGGATGACTGGGCATCGGCACATTTCAGAGAAGAAGCTAGGGAATTTTTGAATAATACATTCAACAACTGATGAATAGGTCAGGGTGGGCCAGAACAATGGCCTTCGGGTCCCCAGACTTAAATAGTTCAGACTTTTTTTATGGGGATATCTCAAAAGTTTAGTTTATACCATTTCAGTGAACACTGTAGAAGAATTGAGATATTGAAAAATAACCATTTGTGACAAGATAAGAAATACCTCAGGAATATTTCAAAGAGTGTGGATAATATGCGAAGAAGGACAGAGGCCTGTATTCTCGCAAGTGGAGGACACTTCCAGCAATTTATTTAGTTTTTAATTGTTTTTTTCTTAAGTTCGATATTGAATAAGTGTAAGTTGAGTCTCAGAAGACGAGTTATCCAAATAAAAGCAAATTTTGGCCATAACTTTCGAGTATTTCTACTATTCTTTTATATTTAGCGAATAACATACAATTCAAATTCAATCTAACCTTGTGAATTTCAGTTGAAATCTAGGGCGTGTAATGATTGTGACTGAAAAAAATAACTTGCATTCCAAATTTGGGCTAAAATCTTAAAACTGCAGGAGTTTTGAAGGAAAACCCATTTTTTTCAGGAAATTTTAATACCCTGTATATCCGTAGCTTTTGCGGACCTATGTTTATATAAACTTTTTTTCTTAAAATTGCACGTAGGTTTACACCCTCAAGTTGTGACATACTATATTGTAACACCCTGTATTCGTCGCAGAAGAATTTCACTGTCGAAAAGATTAACTCAGTCAACCGTGTAAATTCAGTTGGAGATATTGAAAGAAGTCAACATTTCAAATATTTCAAGATCAGACATCTTAATAAATCTAAATTATGGTGTTTTTACTATAGCTTCGCAAGTAATATCTCTTAATTTTCTGAAGAAGAATTCGTGTTATGCTTTCATCACGGAATATCAATGTTACCTCCGCCCATCTGACAGCGGTCAAGCAGAGCACTGCAGTTGCACCGCAGAGAGCAAAAGTAGACGCGGAAGTAGCGGATAAATTGTCCTGTCAAGCACCCACACCCAGTGCTGGTGGCTGGAACGGCCGATAGAGAAGTCGTGACCAGGCCAGACCTACATAGACAAATTGTCTGTGGCCCGTTAGGAGCACGTACTCTCTGTGCTGCGATCCGTAGATAACACGCTAAATAGAACTAACATGCTAATAGCCATACGATGTTAGCTGATACGACTGTAAGAAACTGTTCGTATACGAATACGAATGCATCGATTGCTCTCGATTGTTCGGCTGTTTGTATTAGGCAACGCCAACGGCGGAAAAATGCGATGATCTATTGGACGTTGGCATGGAGGAGGATGTACTCTCCTTGTCACATTGTCGATAAGACGAGTAGCTTTTCAGTGTAATATTTCCTTTAGCTTTGTTCCGACGAATCACGAACAGATTGAAAACAACTCTTACAAAACGGACAGCAACCTGATAAAACATCACAAAGTAATTAATCGTGTTGTTCGGAGTTAATGGAAAACGTTGTCAATATACCTACTTGGATTTGAAGAAATGTTTATTTACACATGCATTTTTGCAAGTTATGTTTCGAATGAAGCAGTTTGCCTTAGTAGCGAGGAAACATAGTACAGTTATACGAGACGTAAACAAGAGGATATTCTTATGTTAGTTTCAAGATTTAAATTTTTATCCTGTTCAACAATTTGCTTCACTTGATTTACAACAAGCAACTGGCGATCTTGCATACGTTAGGAATTTGTAGATATCAAGAATCGAAAAGTATGGCGAATCAAGAGCCATTGTTTTCAAATACCTTTGATATGGTCTGGAACCTCTTGATGAATAAACTGTACTGGATCAGAGGACTTTGTTATCAATTCACAATTTATTATTCCCTAGCGTACTGTCAGCTGTCTAGTAATGTATTTCTATGGGGGGACTCGGCGGGACGCGACCAAGTGTTTAGGTGTCATGCGGGTAATTTTTTTATTACAGCCTACAGATAGTTGTAGACCATATTTTCTGCGAAATTCAGTTCTCTTTTTCCCTGCATTTACACGTTGGCTGTCCTTCAGTTGACTAAGAAACATCTGAATGAGTTGAAGACGAACTCGGCAAGCCACGATCTGGAAATATGCTTAGAACCACGCTCTATCACACTAGCAAATTCGAAAAAGCACCACTTTATGTTGGATCAAAACTCTTCAACAAATTGCCAGTTAGGAACAGAGTTCTGGCATATGAGCCATTCAGAAGAAACGTTAAAAAGCTATTAATTTCAAAGAGTTATTACACTGTAGCAGAACTTCTGGAAGACAGTTTGATTTAATGATCTTCCTTTTGATGCAATTGTTTGTTAATTGTTTTATTTATTTGTTATTTATTGCTTGACGTGTACATCCACACTTTTGTGGCCTTACGTACTGAATAAATCAATTTTCAAGTTAATGCAGGAGTACCCCAAAGCTCCTTACTCTCGCATCTCTTCTTTTTTGTTGAAGAATGATAATGAAAAATTATGCCAGATCCCAGACAAGTCTTACTATATGCTTTTTAGTTGGCTGAAGGCAAATCCATAACCTCAAAAATAAACTTCAAGAACCATACAATCAGGCGAACAATAACTTTCGGGCTTTAAAATCTTTAAAATCGCCTAACAGTTTTAACCACGTAGTCCCATGACTCTGTAAACCCAAATAAATATAATATAAAAAAAATAAATAACCCGATAACTTAATAACCTCAAAATCTGGTCCAGAACAGTGATACGCAATTGGATTATTGGAATACTGCACTAAATGGGCTGTTGTCAACTGTGATACTCCCATATAACCTTATAACTTAACCCTTTAAACCTCCACAGCTTCTGCTTTAAACCCCGCTAACTTAAACTCTCAAACCCCTATTACCCCATAACGTTATTTCCAAATTCCTATAACTTTATATACTCCGTTACCCAGTGGCTACTACGGGATCTAAGTTTTCATGTGATGAGGTCATGGATGGGGTTTTCAATACACCGCATAATGCCATAACCTCGGAATTCAACCAGCAATAGAGTTCTAAAGTACGTTTACAAATTGTGTGATGTTGGACTTCTTAATAGAATGCACTTATCTGAAAAAAAGAACACAAAATAATTGCCTTAAGCCCTAGCTCTTTAAACATATACGACCGAACAACCTAACCGGTTAAAAGTCTATAACTTCAAACCTTAAGCTGAACAGCCATAATCTCATACAGTAAACTTTTAAACCCGCAATAATCCATAACCTTAGTGTTGAACTAATGAAACAACATAGCCTCCTAATCAGACAATTCGAATTCAATAACATCAGGGTAACGGGGTATATAGTTATAAGGGTTTAAAAGCTTAAGATATTGGGTTAAGATTCGAGTATACAGAGATATGGGGCTACGTGGTTGAAAAGTTATGCGGTTTTCAAGATAATAAAGCCCGAAAGTTAATGTTTGCCCGATTTATATGGTTTTGGAGTTTATTTTTGAGGTTATGAAAAATCCTGACGTGATGGAGCAATTTGGACCCCAAAAACAAATTGGTCTGGGTTCTGGCATTATTTCTCGAATTTATTTTGTGAAGCTGTATAATGAATGATAATCTGTTCCAATTCAACGAGAATAAAATACTTCGGTTTGCGAATGACTATACGTAGTGCTGCCGGGATGGGGTCACACACACGAAGAAAACACGAACACTTATTGTAAAGGTAAATAGAAGATTAAATAAAACACGTGTTTACTGGTAGACAACGGCGGTTTGGCAATATGGCCGGTGGCGTGGCCTCGTGGAGCTGACTCGTGGCAATGCTTGCTGCAGACGATCTACGGAGACGGTGTGAACTCGATGAGGTCGGTGAAGGAATAGAGACAGTAAAAAGGCCCTAGTCTCAGAGATGCACAAATATTTAAATTCTCGGTCCAGGTAGGCTCAGAGTACGTTCTGTGCTTAGCTTGGTCGGAGGGGCTTTCTAGGCAATCTTTGGTTAGAAGGCGTTGTGAACAGGGTAACACGCTTGGTCGGAGGGTCCTAGAGTGATCGATGGTTAGATATCATAGTGAACACGGTAACACACCCCCCTCTGAAGATCGCGATCAGGCACCCCCATTTTGCCATACTGAGTGATAAAACCATTGCGTATCTTTATTTAAGATATGTCCATGCGTGTACAATATACCACTGAAAATCAAAAAAAAAAAAAAGTTTCATCTGGTTATTTTACTTAAATCTAATATAACCTTGTGCGTAGTGTGTCTGTTGCCGCCTTACTGTCTTAGGTACCATTTGGCATCAACGCGATGATGGAAACCACGAAAAACCTTGTGTTATGTAAGTGATTGGTATGGTTTAGCTACGTACATTGTGAGAGCGTGGTGAAAGGTTCTATTTAAATCTAAGATATGTACAATAACAAAACCTGAGCAGGAGGGTTGAAGAAAATGCATCAACTTTGTATATTTATTCGTCAGTTACGTAAAATTAGATATTGAAAATGCCTGAAGAAGAGAATAAGAGCGCTGGAAAAAGAAAACAGTTTACTAACGTAAGACACACAAGTCACATGACGAGTTTATCATGTGTAGGAGAGCTGCAGCTGCGAGTAGACGAGTGGGTCTAGGTTTACTAACGCACAGGTCGTCTTATAACACTACACACAGAATCGTCGTTGGGCGCCACTTGGTGATGTTTTCGGTCCAAGAACCAGATTTATCGACGTGCGTCGATATTGTTGGTGTCGGTTCTACCCGTGATTCGGCTTTACCTAGTTTGTGGAAGTAGCGGAATTCTTCACTTGTCTAAAAACAAAATATACCAACACCAAATTCTTGGAGAATATATCATAGTCAAAGACATCGAATTGTTTCAGAAACGAACATGCATCTACTCGGTATCATAGCTACATCTTAATCGCCAAAATTACCGCATTTGTGGTTCGGGGAACCCACACATTACTCCTGAAAAGCGAATAAATCCACAGAGTGTCACTGTTTGGAGCGGTGAAGACACTATCGGAGCAAACTGTATTGAGAATGAATTTGGTCAAGAACTAACTGTCAATGTTGTTCGATATCACGATATAATAATTCAGTTCTTTCTAGATGATATCGATGAGGCCAATGTGTAATTTCCACAATGTCGTATGCCGTACAGTCTGTAAAACACTTCAATTACGGCATTAGACCATTTCTGGTCGAGTACACTCACTTTTCTGCCATCAGAATTGCTAGTCTAGATTCAGTTTTCTTTTCGAGGGGTTATTCGATCACCCGTTGTGATATTCTACAAACAACCCTTTTAATGTTCTGAACGATTCATTGAAAATAATAATGATCCCTTTTAATTCAAACTTTGCAATATATCTCTTATGGGATTATTTCCTAAATAGCGTAAACTGAATTCATTCAATATGTGTGCCTCATGGCTATAATAGCATAATTTTTTTTAACGTGTTTGAAAAATTCATTATCATTATATATATTATAAAATCACAAATCAAGTCGTATAAAACTTTTATGAGCTATCTTTTCACAGTCGATGGTCATATCCTTCGCTCAATTTCACAAAAGTAAAACATCATAATTTATGTTTTCCTGACGCATCCTCGGGTGATTAGGAGATCCGGAGGGTCTTCGGTTAGAACAGTAAGCTTCTTTCTTATCAAGGTACCTCCTCCTCACTCACAAGTCAGCCTATCCAGGCAATAATAATGAATCCATGCCTTCTGGCGTCCATAATTATAGCTTCTACTTAATTGAAGAGTTCTGTGACCGGTCAAAGTCATAGAACAATGTTACCGTATAATGCCTGTCGATATATTATTAACTGGCTAATATCATACATTGCAGGATTGCAAGATAAGGGGACGTGTTTGCCTCATGGTATTGTATGCTATGAAGGGGTACGAAGCTTCGGATATCACGAAACAATTTATAACACGAAATTGCTTCATTACTTCGTTAATGAATAATGGAAGATGCGGTAGTTCTTGGAGGTTATGTGTTGGTATGTTTGTCATTTAAGTTTTATATTTCTATGGCTATTTACTGGAATAAAGGGTAATTTACATGGCTGTCGGATTGTATTGCAAACATTGTTGAATCTTAAACAAAGCTGAAGTGTGACATGTCTAATTGCACCTTAGTTGTCGGCGACCTTTTTTGAATTATGTTTTTCATAAAATATAGATTTGCCTAACAACGATCAATTTCAATCGACCCCGAAGTCCACAAAGAGGTAATATAAAATTCTTGATGGGTGATATAAGGGAATGTAGAATAGAAATTGCGAATCAGTCCTTTTAGGTAATTTGAAAATAGCCGCTTTTTTACTTGGTATATATTATAGCATAAAGGTGAAAAGTATACCTGTTTTTTATGCGAGTAGAACAGTTGAACACGATCAGAGCTTTCCAAAAAACATGCGGTCCTAGACAGTCTGTAGATTATGGAAGCAAAAATGTAATATACCATTAGTTGCCCCACATAAAATGCTATTGCGCCTATTTCTCGTTAAACTAGGCCTTATCAAAAACTTTGTGAATGCATTGATCATACATAGAAGTTCGTTCTTTTGGTTTATTTTAAAACTGAAATTTTCCAGAATAAGGTATTGAGGAGAGGATTTTCCTTTTGACGCAAATTACGAGAAACTGAAGTTGATAACCTTATTGATGGTGATCATGAAGCTCCGTGCTCATTTAAGAGATGTAGCTACAAATTTTCTGGGCAACAAAACAACTTGTTGTAACCATTGTCACTTACATTGCATTTTTTGTATTCACATCAGAATTTCTTTCCGCACAATAGTGATTTTGTTAGTGATCCCAACAAAAAGAGATTTCACCAGGCTAGTTTGAATACGGAAAATTTATCACACAAAATACTACGTTCAAATGTTGAGTACAGGAAGTGACTTAGTTGGGGTTTGGTGGTGAATATTGGGTTTTCCAAACTTTTCAAGAAATTGAAGAGATGGAGAACGTGCAAAATGCTCCAGATTGAATAACTGTTTTACCGCCAGCAAATGCAAAGAAAGATGTTATAGATGAAAATTCTGAAGAAGCCATTCAAAACCAGTTGAATTTATATATATATATATATATATATATATATATATATATATATATATATATATATATATATATATATATATATATATATATATATATATATATATATATATATATATATATATATATATATATATATATGGGAAACCATACTATCTTGTATATGATTCAATAAACGAGTGAAAAACCTGAAGAAAAACTCGTTTCCCTGTCGCCATTGCACTAGCAATAGCTTGTCTGTTTATGTTGTGTGTACATAAAGAGTACCAAAGATTTTTCTGCTTAGCCTCTTCATTCTCTCCTGGATTCCATGAATTCCAAACGAACACAAGGGTGAAAGGAAGCGGGTTTGGGACGGGAATCTGTAAAAATGTAAAAAGAAAACCCGCAGAAAAATATTTCAACAATCATACTTCTTATATGTCTGAACAAATCTAAGAAAAGATTTTACATAGCAAGTAAGGTCATGAAAATGACTAAGGAGATAATAAAAAATACATAACCTGTGATTTTTCCTCAAATTCCCTCTCTGTTTGACTGAGAGAGCCCCGATGGCCAGGTTCAGTCTTCCAAGGGATGCCGATTATGATCTATAGATGTTTTAGAATCATTATGGACCCAATAATCTGGGTTGACATCGCCCATATATTATTTGTTCGTGGAACTTGTTTAATTTATCTTCTACAGTTTTCCATCAAAAATGAAAACTCGTTCACAGGGATGCAGACAAAGATAATACCTTTCTTTCGAGGTATCAGTATCACTCGACCTATCTGCCCTCTTCCAAATTTTCAAGGGTGGTCATCCCTGCTCTAGGGGTTGAAATTCGAGATGGGGATGGTACTTGATGCTGACTGCCATTGATCAGCACGGATCTGTTCCATTTCACCTCACTGAAACTTGAATAGTCTCAGGGAAATAGTCTTCTGTATCTTTCAGTTGCTCACCCTGTATCTTTCACAGTTTTCAATTAAAAATGAAAATTCTTTCAAGGCGATGTAGACATAGATACCACCTTTCTTTTGAGTCACCACTTGACCCTATTCAAAATGTTCAAGGATTGCAACCTCCGCTTAGGGGATTGATATTTCAGGCAAATTTTGTACCCCAGAAGATGTCCCCCTTGCAACAAAAATTGACCTGTTTTTGCATTTTGATCAGAAATGAATATCTTGGTAGATATAGCCTCTAGTTTTCGCTGAAACACCCTGTATGTATATCTATAGTACAAAGCGTTCTTCTTTATGAGTAGAACCCAAGCCATAACAATTCAGTAAATTCGATATCCTACTGTAATACGGTTCTTCCAACAGTACTGGTGAAACTTTTCTCCCAAAAGGAGAAAAATGTGGACATATTTCTGAACTCAATATTGTTAAGAAGTATAATGAGAAGATGGGTGGGGTCTATAGAGTCAACGAAAATGTAAGTCCTCATAGAATTTCTATCAGGAGTAAAAAGTGGTATTTTCCATTATTTAGTCATATAAACGATATGTCTGTGCGAAATGCTCGGCAATTGCATATGCAAAATGGTGATAAGCTCAATCAACTGAATTTTTGACGAAGTCTTGCCCAAGGATATTAGAAAAACTAAGCTGAAGCGGGAGCACCTGGTCCCCGTAGATGCAAAATAAGACTTCCATGAGACATATCGTATTGATGATTTAACCATTCAAAAATTTATGAGGATAAGCAAAGGAGATGTAATATGCTTCCATCAATATCAATTGAGAATAAACATTTCTGAGAAAACTAATTTCATCACAGCCATTAAATTTATTCGAGCTACGAAAGAAGTTTTGTCCATTTTTCATTAATTTTAAGTGAAGGATATAGGAAAAAGTGGAAATTTATATAGGCTTATATAAATTACCTGCAGCTTCTTCTTTCAAGATATTCGGACGAAAAACATGCATCGTTAACAGCCAAATTTATAAAGCTGTTTTAATGTGAAATAAATTAATGTGTTCTGGACAGATGGATATCAAAAGGTATTGAAAATAATACTCAACAAGTCGTAAGGGTAGGGAGGTACATTACATATTTTTTGTGACTTGAATTATATTATTGATGATGAATTCAACCTTGCCACCTTTGTGGGTAACATTAAAATAATGCAGAAATCTGATGAAGTTATTTCGTACAATCTTTTTTTCACAAAATATGTAAGATTGAAGGTAAAATTAATTAAAAATATAAGGTCACATGAAATTCGCGTGTTGTCAAGCGCTGGTTCACAAGATTTAATCTTGTTTTATATTAGTTGTTACGAGATCCAATAAAAATCACAGAGGACTCGAATTAAGATCACCTTCATTAGCTGAAATTCTTATTGAAATCGATAAAATGCTAGTTTACTTCTAATTAATATATTTTTATCGAAAGGTAACTTGATATTTTAAAAGGAGTCGACCCTCCAATTATCATGTTTCCAATCTGCTCATTTTCAAATTAAGTACTGAATTTCATTTATTCAATATTTTAAGGCAAAATTCTCGAAATGCAGGTTTTTGAAATTCAGGTTGAGAACCTCATTTCCGTTGATGTTACGAAGGTTAATATTGTACGCATCGTGACGGATTTTCTAAAATTAACTGACTAAATCTATGTGAAAGAAATATAAGGTTTGAAAATTTTTTTCAGCTGGACTATACTATTATTTTTCAGTATGTTGTGGCAACAATTATCGAAGTTTATCTTGATTCCCACTCGGGAACTAATTACTGAGGAAAATTATTATACAGTGTGTTCCATTTGGAATGGGCATATTTATATGCATTCCATTGATATATGTAAATGAGATTATTTGAATATCAAACAACTGATCCCGAAATTTTCGTGAATTTTCGGTTTAATATCTGTTAATTGAATATTGGAAATGGTACCTATTATTTTGGGGCTCATATTGTTTTTGATTCAGTAGTTAAACATGAGGAACATCGTATCTGATCACGAAGATAATGTGTTTTAAGCTACATTATTGAAGATATTTCAGAGGATAAAAGTGATTGTGTTTCTAAATTGGCAAGGTTACATGGGGTTGAAGTATTAACCTAACAATAATATAGCCTAACCTAACCTTAAAATAAGAATCAGCGTTGTGAGAAGTGTAGTGGGTATTGTTTGCTTATTTTTCAGTCCTGCAAATCATCTTACTTTTAACGTTAAGTATTCTTCTTTCAATTATGTTAATCACTTGAAACGAAAGAATATTCATTACTTACGTCAATTCTTCTTATATTCAATTTTACAGAAAGCAGATTATTGTCGTCCTATTTCCAATCCGTTTAAACTGAAGGCTGAGACCCAAGCATGAACACAATAATATAAAATATACTTCTTTTTCTCAAACTACTCACAGACTAGATGCTACTGATATATTAGCAATGGGTAGACATTGGTCCTCCTCATGTTCTCTTCATGTTCTCTTCAAAATGAGATGAAAAACACAAGGTTTAACTTTAATCGACACTTTATTTGAGAAAATTCGACGACGTTTCGCTGACACAGCAGCTTTATCAAGAATGACAAACAGAATGAAGAGTATGGTATTATAAACAAATCGTAGAACAAGTTGGATGAATAACAGGAAAATCTACACCGAGCCATTGTACAGTTAGTATGAAAGGTAATACAAACTTATTTAGAAAGTTAAGTAGGGGTGAAAATTCACATCTACCTGCTCATTCAAAAGCTTGTCCGAATGTTTGTATCTATTTATTTCTAATGCTTCTAGGAGATCTAATTTTGAACTTTTGATTTCATATGTACTATGTCAAAGTTTTTATTGAATGAATGGTTTTCTTTTATTAGTTGGTTTGAATAATTTGAATCAGATTTATTTTTATCGAAGCTACGTTTATGTTCAGATGTTCTTATGCCTTAGGCTCTTCATTCTGTTTGTCATTCTTGATAAAGCTGCTGTGTCAGCGAAACGTCGTCGAATTTTTTCAAATAAAGTGTAGATTAAAGTTAAACCTTGTTTTTTATCTCATTTAGACAAATAGTTTGTTTTTTTAATCCGACCAATGCAATAACCTAACCTAACCTACGAATCATTCAAAAATCGAGGTTCAAAGGGTATGCTTAAATAAATAATGAAAAAACTGAAATGTCAATGTAATAACAGCAGTAATTGAAAATCCTAAGACATCGACGAGAGATAGGCGTTGTAACTGGTCTTTCAAAACGCCACAATCAGAGAATACTAAAAAACATTAGTTTAAACCATATGAGATGGGTGAACCACCAGTTTTTTCCTGGCGATTCCGAATTGATTTCTTTAGATGGTTCGAAGAGGAATGCAGATTTTACAAGAAACGTTATTTGGTGTGATGACGTTAGGATAAGCAGTGATGGACTCTTTAATACAAATAATCGACATCATTGGTTAGATGAAAATCACCATTTTTTTCAAGAGAGGAATCGCCAAGGTCCCTTTGGTTGGCAACTGTTGGGCAAGAAATAATAGAACTATATATTTCTGAAGAATCCATAACCGCCTACAAGTATTTGGATATTTTGAATGAACTTGTTTAGCCATATTTGAAAAATGTTCCGCTTGTAGACCTTGAAATAAAGTGGTTTCAACAGGACAGCGCATCTGCCCATAATGCAGGCAGTTCCGTTCAAAAATTGACAATGACATTCACGAGATCACTCGATGGGCACAAGAACTTCTGTTTCATGGCCAGAGAGATTTCCTGATCACAGCCCATTAGATTCTTCCATATGGGCTTTCATCTAAAACAAAATTCACCTCACGAATACTTTATATGATAAGATTTCTTGGTTAACATCTGGAATTGGAAAGTTCCACTTTTATTATTTCTCAGATGTTTTCGGAAATTGTGTTTGTCGTGTTCAACGTTCTGCTCAAGAATGCTCAAGATTTCTGTTTTTCCCAATGTATAATGAATGTTCTCTAAATTGGTTTTTACTATTCTGCAGTTCTCGCAAGCATCGAGAACATCTCAACGAGGATCACATGCGAAATTATCGCTATTAGTGTAGACACATTGAAGAATTTCATTCAAGGAACAATATTCAACCTTCCGTAGATTGTTAACCCTAGATCACTAAACTTCGTCGAAACGACGACGTGGTCCCAAAAAAGTAGTGGCTCGCATTTCAAATTCCGGCTAATCTCAGTCGACTTGCAGCTCGCGCGGCGCTCGAATGTGTTTTTTGTGTAGGGGTTCTACACAAACTTGACATTTGTCACAAATGTATTAAATAATAGTTTTTCTCTGAAATGTTTCTTTCTTTTGTTGACTTCATCACTTAATTTAATATTTATTTGTTGATTTCATTACTTAATTTAATATTTCAATATTTTATTAAGTCTCTGTTCTTTCTAATTCTTACGATTCAAGCATTTGAAAACAAAAATTTCAAATGAGTAAAAGACTGATCTGATCTGATCTGATCTGAAAGACATATGATACATATGAACATGTTAACAAATGATTATTGTTCCTTGAATAAATTTTTTCATCGCTTCTTGCAAACATCACCAGCAGCTCAACCATTGCCTTTTTCGATTGAATGAGAAATTATATCATATTAAATTATTTTTTGTTGTTCTAATACTACAGAATTTTTTCCTGATATCACGAAATCTTGCTAACAAAACGAGAACGTTGTCTGTGGTTTTCATCTTGGCCAATTCATCATCGATAGCTCATCCGAATTATTCTGTGATCTTTCCATGTTCATAGATATACTAATATTGCCATAAAGAATTATTTTTCGAATGGCAAGATTCTTAGAGATTCAGTTCACAAATTACTTCATTTTTTGAAAAATAAGCCTCAATAATATTATTATCATATTATATATTTCCGTAGAATAGTCAGCTCAATGCGATCAATTCAGCATATGGAAAACTTTCGATATAAAGAAGTTATTCGAAACAATCCAACTGCTCTCTTCTAATTTCTGTTAACAGGCGTTCAGATTGATAAAACTAATGGTTAGCCATGTTATCCCAACGTTCCAAACTAGTTGTGCTCTCTTTCAGAATGAAATATTCATTAGCATGATTTACAGGGAAATAAATGCCGCTTTTTTCGTGCAAAACTAGATTCGCTACCATTTCTTTATTGCCTTGAATGAGAGATACCCGTGAATCAGAATGTTTCCTTCATTATCTAGTTTAACAAATGTTTATTGCCCAACAGACGAAAAATGAAGCCATTTCTATGTTAATCTACTTTCCTCTGAGCTCACAGATATCCGCAAAGTGAAAACAAACACAAAAAGACAATGAAATTTTATCTTCGCTGTTGTAGTTTCCCATACGGACATTATCAAAAGACTTGAGAGTCGGCAAAAGGATAACATAAAGCATCATGCTACAAACATATCTTTTATACGTGACAAGGGAGACATAATGCGGAGAGATAACAACACTATGGTGTCTTTCGAACAACGCTTTTAAATGTCTGAACAGTCATATGGACCTGGTGACATGAGTAAGTTGGTGGTAAAGTGTTTTGTTGTAATTCTCATGTACTGTGCTTCTTGTTAAACATCTCTTGTATTTTTCTCGAAGACAAATTTATGGGCGTGATAAGAACAAGAAAATTAAACATCAGTTGATGTATCAATTTGTTCGATTGTTTTTATCAATGACTCATGAATGGAACCAACGAATCTAAAATTTCATGAAACATTTAAATATCTATTTAATTCAAAAAAGTTTGAATACCAAATTACATAATGAAAGGATATCAAGAAAATTTTCTCTTATTTCCAAACTCTATACATAACAAAGATTAGTTTTTATGAATTTGCACATTATTCTATCACACATTAATTCATGTTTGCATTTCTTTATACATATATTTTTTTATTGTCGGTTTAGCGCAAACAAGTTATTTGATATGGGTTGAAAATTCAGTGTTTCTGAAATTGTCACACTCAAAAACTGAAGTTCACTCTTTCCATGATAACAAGATCATAGAGTAGCATAATTTTATATAAAATGGATAAAGCAGCCGCGAGAAAACTGAAAGTACAACAAGCAACAAAGTTGAACATCACCTAAACGATGTAAATTTGGTAAATAATTTCTCAGCTTTTTAAAACATGGGTTCAAAAGTCCCACGACTATCAAATATATTGCGCCAGATATATGAACTGCTTCAGTTGGTACTTATTTTTATGAGATACATTTCAGCATTTCATGACGTTTCCTTCAACAGTTTTCGAGAAATTGAGATTGAAGTGACGCCATGTTTGTTAATCTGCAAACAATGAATGAAAATGAGTATCATGTCTCAGTACACTGCTATTTCGTGGGTAAAAATACATTACAAGACCAGAAATGACTCAAAAGCCTCACCTGGAAAATTCTTCCTCGTAAACAACCATTTGCCAATGGTATGCTTCTTTCAAACGTGGTCATACATTCCGAAGACGCAGACCGCTCTGGATGACCAAAAGAGGTGACTATGCGAGAAAACATCAAGAAAGTATTATGGTTGATTGCGCAGTGAAATTGCAGAAGTTAACTGACATCCTAACGATATTAAAACGCACTGTATTCAGCAATTTTAACTAAAAACTTCGATGTGGGAAGTCTTTTCTCGAAGAGGTTACCACGTTTGCTCCCAGTGAAACGAAAATAATAACGAATTGACCAATTTGAGTGTTTTTTGGAGCTTTTGAAGCGCGATGTATAAAACACGCGAGTCTGAAAGAGCATCTGCTAAGTGGACAGCAGAGTCCGAAGGGCATCTCAAGCATCCCTAAACCCAACAATCGGATATGGCGTCTGTATATCAACATTGTTTCAACAAGGTAATAGACCTATCCACAAGTCGATAGAAACCATAACAAAAATCAACGATTCAAATTTGGAGTTGTTGCTGCAGCCACCCTATTTTCCAGATCTGGCTCCTAGCGAGTACTGCCTCTTTGTTGATTTGAAAACGATGCTCTCGGACAAAGGGGTTATTCTTTGATTTATCGTTTACAGTATTCACTCAATGAACTGCGAGACTTCAAATATCTCCGCATGTTTGCCATATCTGTAGGTAGGCTGAAGAGGTGGTAAATTCCGAATAGTTTATTAATTCATCAAGCGGTGTAGATTAAACCATGAATCAGATTAACAAATTGCAAATACAATAGCCAATTCATCTCTCTTATGAGCATCTTCTAACAATGTAAGTGCACAAATATCTAAATTGTCGCGTGTGCTTCAGTCAATATATGGGTTGGAGTAATTATACAGCACGTGTATTCCTAATTCATTTATGCATCATCAAGCGTTTGTCTTCGAGAAGTGCCATCTTGCACGTGGGATATGAATTGTTAACTTGTTTAATTTATTGTAAGTGATGTGTGAACACTTCATTTAATCATATTGTGATGGCTGAAGTACAATTTGCTTCAAGGACGTGTAAAACATTTTGTTCCAGCAATTTTCATGGTATGTTATCATAAATTTGATGATATTCGCTTTTTTTCAAATATATATAATCTAATAAGACAACAACAAACAAAAAGAGAAATATTTCTGCTCATTTCATTAGGCTACAGAAATTGATGGACTATATTTCTATCGACTACTGGTAAGTGTCAGAATTCAGATGTGAGTCTAAGCTCAAATTTGTAGGTACGAGGTGTGTGAATGAAGTAATTAGGCAGGTTTTTCAAGTTCGTCATTCGAATATAATCACAATGCAATATTATCTCCTACAAAATAGTTCCTTGTGAAAGCCACACAGCGCTGAAGTCGGTCGTTCAAATCATAATAGAATTTCCAGATACTTGAATAGGTTCCAGCTGGTTGGTTACAGCTGTTTGAATGTTTTCAAGTATCACATGGATTAAAATCTGTTAGATGAGGTGGTTGAGGACCCTTTATTGAGATTGCAGTGTGACGTCACGCATTGACGTAATGAAACACAACAATAATTGTTTTTGATGTTTGGTCGCACCCTAAACACTTTTCTTCGAAGTGTTTCAAGGACCTCTCGGTAAAACTGTTGATGTACCCGCTTGACCGTAAGGCACAAACTCATTGTAGACGATTCAGTGCCTGTCAAAAAACCAAATCAATATGCATTTGATCTTTGAATTGCTCATTCGTGCATTCTTGAAAAGATTGCAGTGTGCACCTCTGTGCTCCTAACCAGTATCGGCATGTTCCAGAGAACGTGGATTAGATACTATCGATCCCAAAAATTCAAGACTCCCTTCCCTTCTTTGATCCTTTTGGTATTGGGAAAAGTTTTTCGGAACCAGTTCTGCACAAATTTTTCTCATCCCCAATTCTTTGATGAAAATGTGAGGAACGTAGGTGTGATTCAAATTAAACTGTTCCGTGATCATTCTGACTGTCAACCGTCGATCTGAGCTGACAAGATTCTATGGACTCTGTTGACATTTGCATCGGTGGTTGCTTCGAGGTACTCTCTTCATTCTGAAAATGCCTCTCGAAAAACCTGTGCCCTTGAGAAACCACTTTCCTATGGGTCTACTGAAGTTTTTTGAATGTTTCTGTTGCATTGGGTCCAAGTATGAATAACTTGAAAGCACATTGTTACTTAAAATTGATGTTCATTTTAATAACGCAAAAGAAAAATTGGGTTTCACGAAAACTCACACTACGGACAAACTAATAACTGTTGCAACCTCATTCTGGAGGTGCATCACTGTGCTACTGACGCTGCTCAAAGCCTCTTATCTCGCGCGTTGCCGGATATGGAGCGACGTTGCCAGTCTCATTACATTATTCATAAACCTCATATATCAGTTGGCAGAGGTGTTGGACAGACCACTGATGCTCAGGATTCAAATAATAGGTAACATGACAGGGGTGAATATATAGCTTCAGATTAAGATTGATTGATGGTCAATGCCAAAAAGACAGAGGGGCACGGATGGAAGCTGCTTTTGCAGCTTGCTCAGCATCTCAGCGTCCTTGAAAAACGGATGAACCATGATTAATAATTTATGTGATTCAAATGTATTCATGTAATGTGACTGAAATTTTCTGCAGAATTTCAAGCTTATTGCTGCTTCCGTTTGCGAAGGAAAATCTAAAAACGACATTTTCTGTTCCATTTTCAGCAGCCATATCACGAAGAGGAGGATTCTATGAAAATGAAAATTTTGTAATAAACAGTTTCTATGAGAAGCAAGTCTGCGTACTTAAACACGCTGTAGATTGTTTATTTTTCGAAAAGATGAATACGGAATAAAGCAGTCATCGTTATCTGACAAAATGCAAATCTTCAAAATTTTTCATGAGTCAAAAAACTTTTTGACTTATCTATATGCGGAAAAGGGAAGTTAGCTTAGACGGCTTTTTTCCTAAATTTATGAAAGTTTCCCCTTTCCTTTTCTCCATATAGATGGCAATGTACTCTGTTTCAAATTGTAGTCGAATATCCGGCGAACGATAAAAGGTGATAGTATATATATTGATTGCTTTGTATCTAGAGTTAATGAAGCGTTTAAATCTGAAATCCTAATTTAATTATGTCAATTACTCGTATGCTTAGATTTTATTTCCATTCAACCATGTCTCTACTCATGAATAAACTGTGAAAATTGTAAGCAACTTACACACCGGATGTTGACCGTTTTATGTGAGGAAAATATTCAGTACTTCAAGAAGCATTGGATAATGCTTTAAGAAAATTGAGTTTCTGTTTGATATTTCCTAGAACTGAATTCTACTACAAGTTGAGTCAGGAAGGTAAATCGCACGTATCATTCTGTGAAAAAATGAATTTCAGATTGGTTTTCATCTACATTCACGAAGAGGAGTGCATGTCTGGAGATTTCCATGCAAAAAACTGAATTCAACATACACAGAAGGATAAAAATTATGCAAGAGGTATTTCTCTGTGCCACATAACTGAGCATGGTTTGCTGGATCAATTTCAATGGCAAAACTTCATTTCATATCGAAATAATTCCGATCTAAACTGTTTCTTAAAACATGATATAGCTTTATGCATGTACCAAGAGCCACAAGAAAAATTCGTTGAAAACCAGTGCCTTTAGTCCGCTCAATTATCTCGATCTCAATGCCATTTTAAGTGTATGACATGCGTCGAGTTCAATTGGATCAACATCATTTTCAAAAACTAAAATCAAGGCTGTGTGACTATGCTGAATCCAAATATGCAAAATTAGCATATTGGAGAATAAGAGGAGGAATAATTTCGCAGAACAATGTTTAAAGGACTCTGATAAATTGTATGGTTTCAAATGTCTTATTCACACTACGTTTTGAAAGAAAAAAGTACCGCTTAGTTCAAGGTGCGAATGTACATCAAGCCTTCCATATATCTATGTTCACGCTACTACTAGGGTTGAATTCGAAATCTTGCTTTCAGCTTCAACTTTTATTGAGTCAGTATCCTGGAAACCATCAGTTTTCAATTATGGATTTAGTTTTAAATCATATATAATTATAATTAATTGAAATCTTTCTCAAGTTTCCAAAAGTCATTATCATTTCTATGGCGTTAGAAATATCTATCCTTTCAACGTAATATCTTCCAGACTCATCTAAACCTCGCTGCTTTGGTGGATGAGGGAGGAAAAACAAACGGCAGAGCCAAATCTAGAGAAACTCAGAGCATTGATGGTGAGAAGTGTGGTGGGTACTCGAAGAAACACCTCTACTGCAAAGCTAGCACTATATTGAAAATCACATCCAGATGAGACTGGAAGAAAGGAAGGATGCCTTGCAAAGTGGAGGATACATTTGGTACACGGAGGACTAGCAGACCGAAAGGGGATCAAGTAGTGAGTTTACTACCACAGAAATGGGAGAGATTCTTCCTACCATTTCTATGGGAAGGAACAAGAGTTTTCCAGTAGGAAATCATGGCGAGCTTTGGCTGTGCTTATACGATTGGTACAACTAATGAGTGGATCACAATCTGCTCCGATAGTCAGGCTGCAGGCAAAATGTTGTTTTGGAGTATGATCAGGTACTGGAACAATTGGCGATAAACTACTATATCCGTCTCTTCTAGGTTCCGGAACACACCGAGGTCAAGAAATGATCTTGCGGAGAGGCTGACCTGTGTTGGAGCTAAGAATGTTTTAATGAGACCATGATTTACGCTCTGGATCTCAGCTTGTGTTGTTAATGCAAAGCTGGAAAGCTGGCTAGCGGAATAATATACGCATCTGATTGAATACTCGTGATTGCCGCTAGTCTAAGGCAATGCTGCGTACATCACCTAGTGAAACTAGGTTGATATTCGTAGACAGTCAAACTAATTCACGGCTCCTCGCACAGATAGTGACTGACAGGCTATGTCAAGATAAGATATCACTTGTGCTAGATAGAACTAGAGTATAATCCTGGAACTCTATCAGAGACTTCATTGTCAAGATTGAGTAGGGGATGTATTTCAAGAAAGAGGCACGAAAAGAGAATGATGTTGATATTCATGACGTACCCTTCTATGTAATCACTGTAACGTTCAAAAAGATCAATTAAAGATTTGATATTATAATCATCAGAATATTCCGTTAGAGTTCCTCTTAGGAAAGGGCTTCTATCGTTTACACAAGATTGAGCAGCCCTTGCCAATGTTTTGTTTTGATAATTTTATAGGTTAGCTTAAATTGTCAAATGAAAATATATCTCTCTTCACTACAACGTTGGCGGGGGTAAGAAAATTTCTGTTGGTTTCCGATTTTAGCCTTATACCACCTGACGTATTGTTCACGTCTCTATTATTCAGTAATTCATTAAGATCTTGGTGTGTTGTTCATTGATAGATTAAATTGGATCTGGACTTAAAGTTAGTTGTGTGAGTTTACAAGGCCACGGTTGGTAGAGTGAGTAGTTTCTTTTGTAAATTAGAATCAAATTATAGAGCTTTCATTCATTATAATTTTTGCTCATAGAAAACATAGAATTTAAATATAAGTTAGTGTACATAAACAACAAGCTATTCCTTAAGGTTTAAAATATCCATCGATTTTACTCCGAACTTTTTTCGATGCTGCCATCTGAATTGATTTTTCCTTGAGCCTTTTCAGGAGCAATACGTCTTCTTTCTTCTGTCCCAACTAATAATCAGGGAGAACGCATTTACAGTATCTGCATGTTTCACTTTTACCATACTATTTAAACCTCTGAGTCAGAAGATTCCGCTACTTTTTCAATATTCTTTCTTAAAGCATCCTGTATAAGCTCTTCTTCAGTCAAATCGATAACAAACTCTTTGTCTCCACAGCCCAGTTGGTAATGCACTCAATGGTTCAGTCATTTTCTGGACCGATGACCCTAAATTGATTGGGCAACATTTTTCAAATCATTTTCAATGATTGGATGAATTTTTTCTGAAGAGTGGAATATTTTCATCATCTGATTCTTCTACTTCTGTAGTGTAGCTGTACAACTTTTTCTAATATTTTTTGAAGTGATGGCTTTCCAAGATTGGGCAAGTCAAAATGGAAGTTATCTCTTCACCTTCATGCGAAATGATATGATTAAGAAGGCATTTTCTATACGACATTTATGTTTTGAATTAAATTATGATCCATAGGTTGGAGAACAGCAGTACAGTTGGGTGGCAGAAATATAACTCTGAAGTTTGTATCTTCCTCAGGTGGGTACGATGGTGCATTGTCTACCAACAACAGAGCTAAAGAGGGCTTGTTAATCTCAGTTAAAAAATTCTTCACCTCGGGGATAAAAGATGTTTTAAACCATTCATTAAATAATGGTCTGGTCTACACCTTTTGGTAGATGCTTTGTAGACAACTGGTAGTGAACTTTCGTTTTTGAATGCTCGTACATTTGCCGCTTTTCCCAAGACTAGTGAAGGTAATTGGTGAGTTCCAGCCGCGTTGCAGCATGGCATGAATGTAGTCTTTTAACACTTGTCGACCTGATACTGATTTTTCCCCTTGATGAATCCAAGATGTGTCTGGTAAATATCTCCATAAAATGGCCGAGTCATCAGCATTATACACCTGTTCTTTGCTTAATTCCATCTGTTCAACAACCGATAGAAAATTTTCCTTGAATGGTATCGCAGCGAAAACATCACTGGAAAGTTTTTTATCATAAACCATCAAGAAACGAATTCCATGTCTAAGCTTGAATTTATCTAACCATCCCGAACTTGCCAGAAAACATTTTTTCCTGTGATTTGTTCATAAAACTGTTTGGCTTTTGCTCTCAATATGTCTGACAAAATTGGTTTGTAGGCGTTGTGTTGTTGAAGAAACCAGTTATACAATGCGATTTCAACATCAGGATTATCAGATTCTCTAATAAGTTTTCTTTGTCCTACAACAATACTTTGGATGAAATAAATTCGAGAAAAGTTTAAGATAATATTCCTACTAAGTATGCACCGAGGGCCCGGTTGGGCTAGCCGAGCTCTCGGCCGTGATACTCGGCATGCAGTAATTTTGTTTGGCCGAGAGCTCGGTACTCTGATTTTTGTGAAAACCCTTGCTCGGTGTATCCCTAATTCCTACCTGTTCCTTGAAACGATTTGGATATGATTCTCCTCATTTTATCCTTGTTCTTTTTTATGTCAAACACTATTGATTTTGAAATAGTGAAGTTTGCTGCTATTGGACGAGTACTCATTCCATCATCAATAAAATCTATTATTTTTGATTTCTCTGCCAGTGTGAGCGTTTTATGATGTCTCTTGGTTAGAGCACACCACCGTCGAGATTGAAATGCAAAATGCAACTGAAGAACGATACTCGCCACTCTTAGATAGTACAAGTACATACATACATGCACAGACAGGAGAATTATTGTTTGTATATCAGCCGGCGTGGACGTGCCCGGATTATAGAGGTAAAATTCTCAAAGTGACCGAATGACTCGCGTGCCTGAGTTACTGGATTGCCCGATATAGCAAGTGTCCGGACTAGAGAAGTTAAACTGTAATGTGAAGAAAAATGAAAATTATAATTATATTTTGATCGAACTTCGTACGTTTTAGAGACCTTCTCCTAGAGATCGATATAAATCTTGTCACAAATTTTCGTAAATTCTGTTCTATCCTACGATTACTCTAATTAAATTCTTCTAGAAATAACTCTCCGTTAGTCCCATCGATTCGAATATTGGCTATGTTACGTTACGTAACAAATAAATAACGATATCGATATCTTCGAATAGCGCGCCTAGCATTATTGATATTCCGAATTCTATGTCCCAAGTATAACATAACTTATATCACCGATAAAATCTCCGGATGCTCTACATTCTAACCGAGCTATCAACAGTTGAGTTTCGAAATGACATCAAATAATTCAACGTATCGCCCGAAGAATTCGTGCATTTCGGCTTTAAAAAAAGCGGTGATTCTAACTCGTGCTAACATTGTATCTTTGCCGTTGCAGCGTCCAAATACATTTGACTCGGGGCAAAGAAAGTCATGCCACTCTAACGATTATGCGATAAAGTATGATTTCGATCACTGTAATAATGACATCTCTTATATAGAGCTCATTCCACGTGCCTGTGACGAGAAATCCGTAGGCGGCTCTATGTACACGCCTTTCACTCTTGCCTTTTTGAGAAATAATGCTGACGACAGAGATGAAGATAAAGATGTTCGCGCCGCTTTTCTGAGTTATGATCTGCCTGATCTGGATCGTTTGAGGTTGGCATTCGAAGGAGAGTTGGACTGAATAGTTATAAAGCCCCAATGATTGGTTTCTCTGAATGAGAGCTATAAAGGTATGATTTCCACTCGATTATATAATGTAATCGGAACCGTAAAAACGAACCTATTATTCGAGCATGATTCGAATATACGAGGTATGTCAATTAAGTTCACGGAAAACTGCCTGGACGGTCCGAAAAGTACATAAAAATACTTTATACTCTACCCACTGCATGCTCTGCCATTTGGTCTCAGGGTCTTATAGAAATACACACGACTCGTAACCAATGATAACATTCGTCAATTTAAGAAATCATATCGTGACAGATCGACAGTCGGAGCTCTTTCTGCTCGACTGTTAGCACTTTGGGAACCATTTTCGCACGCAGCCCACGCATCCTTAAATCTTCGTGTAGCATGTGCCGGATCGTCTCTTTGTTGATGCTTAACTCGTCTTCCAACATTCTGAGGCTTACCCGACGGTCTCCGAGCACTCGCGAGTGCAGCCGATCGAGGTTTTGTGCGTTTCAAGGGGTGGGGGAAGCTCTCTTGCGCGGATCTCCACTGACTCTCTGCCGCTTCTGAACCGCTTTTTACATCTGATTTTTTCAGACAATCTTCCTTTTATACGTCGGCTACCTGTTTCATAATTTCCACAGAAGTTTCGCCGCGTGTCACCAAAAACTTAATTACCATTCTTTGCTCAGTTATTTCATCACCCATCTTCACGACGGTGGGTCAAAACAGGTCGATGGTCAAAGGAAAATAAAACACGAAGTATACAACAGATCAACACGAAACATGCACAGGCTGACGAAGAAATGAATTCTGTTTCGACTGAAACCAATGCGAACGCTGCAGAATTACCAACCGCCGCAGCATTGCCAACTACCGCGAACTTAATTGACATACCTTGTACACTGTGCCAAAGAGTTCACGTACAAAACTCAAAGAATTGTTTTTTCAGTTATCCACCAGCAACAAGGAATGCTTCAGAATAATCGAAATGAAAATGGAAAAATTTGAATGAAAATAATTATAATGATGAAAAATCCTCAGAAACCTGTTGGTACCAGATATTTCCACACCTGGCATGACGTCTACGATTCATCCTCAACATTAACGGCCTTATAGCTTTCTGATCCATCTCGTTCCAAATTCCGTTCAGTCTGTTCTGAACCTCATTTACATTAGTTGGCTGTTTTTGTTGGCTTTGCAATCTTCTATTGAGAAAGTCCTAGACTTAGTCGATGAGATTGAGGTTTAGACTTCGTGCAGGACATCCGTTGAAGTAATTTCGTGATCTTGATGGTAGATCCTAACGATATGAGGTTCATGTTGTCTCGCGTTATCATGCATAAACTGATATTCTTCTAAATTGTATGTAAAGCATTCAGAGTTCCATTACTTTCGATGACCAAATCAGTTAGGTCATCTAAGACTGCTTCTCCAGCACTTTCTGCAGGGGTCGAATTTCGTTGTCATAATGGTATGTCACAACTTGAGGGGTAAATCTACGTGCAATTTTAAGAAAGAAAGTTCATATAAATATAGGTCCGCAAAAGATCCGTTACGGAGCTACAGGGTGTTGGAATTTCCGGAAAAAATTGGTTTTCTTTTCAAACCTTTTTGAGATATTCAGCCCAAATTTGAAATGCAAGCCTCCATCATCACACGTCCTTAATTTTAACAAGAATCCACGACTTGTTTTCTTTTCCGGAGCCATGTCGAAATTTGCCCTTTCAAACTCATTTACAGTACGCCACTGATCAGCGTATAATCGTCATCTTCGTTCAATTTAGAAATTTTTTTGACACTAGTAATTTTTTCGTATCTCCAACTGTTCTCGAGCAAAAAATTATTAAACGATTGTATGCATCCGCTGATTTGAAAACACTTCTGATTGAAAGAATGACTAGTAGGCTTTAGTTTTATCATTACATGTACTGACGGAATCACAACAAAAGCTAGGCGATTATATCAGGTGCTCTTTCCAAATCGAGTAACACCAGACAGGCAAACATTTTTACTGGTACTTTTACTGCAAATAATCATTTAAAATGTGCAACTCAAACTATGAGAACCCCAGACATTGAAGAAACAGTTTTGAATTGTATTGATTTGTATCCTCATGTGAGTACGAGAAAAATTGGAGATCAGTTGAATATTTCACTTGTTCTAGTTTGGAGGATTCTCCACTTCTTGTTATTGTACCTGTTTCATATTCAACGCGTCCAAACTCTACTTCCTCGAGATTTTCATTAAAGACTGAATTTCTCCCGATGGTTCCCAGATGAAATTAGAGAAAATGCTCATTTTCATAGTGGAATAATGTTCACAGACGATGAATATTTGGAGAACTGCTATTACATCTTTTCACAATAATCATTATTGGGCTGAGGAAAACTCCCATTTAACTGAGGAATAACATCATCAAGAACAATTCTCACTGAATGTCTGGGTCGTAACAATTGGAAGTTATTCGATTGGGCCACTTTTTTGTCTAGCAGACTAAACGGTTAACGGCAATTTGTTGAGGAGGAATTACCATTATTGCTCGAGGATGTTTCACCTTTGGTGAGAAACATAATGTGGTTCATGCATGACGGGGCACCAGCACATTTTAGTGGAGAAGCAAGGAAATTCTTGAATAATACATTCAACAACCGGTGGATAGGTCGGGGTGGGCCAGAACCAAGGCCCCCTTGGTGCCCAGACTTAGATAATCTAGACTTTTTCTTATGGGGATATCTCAAAATTTAGTTTATACCAGTCCAATGAACACTATAAAAGAATTGAGAAGTCGAATAATAACCTCTTGTGTCACGATAAGATATACCCCAGGAATATTTCAAAGAGTGCGTGATAATATGCGAAGAAGGACAGAGGCCTGTATTCTTGTAGGTGAAGGACACTTCCAGCCATTTATTTAGTTTTTAATTGTTCTTTTTTTTAGTTTGAATTTCAATAAGTATAAGTCAAGTCTCAGAAGACGAGCTATCAAAATAAAGGAAAATTTTGGGCATACCTATCGAGTATTTAATTTTTTTTTATTTAGCGAATAACATACAATTCAAATAATTCAAATTCAATAATTTTTCACTCGAAAACGGTTGGAGATACAAAAAACTTATAAGTGTCAAAAAAGTTTCCAAATTGAACGAAGATGACGAAAATTGATTGTACCCTGATCAGTGGCGTACTGCAAAAAGTTTGAAACGGCAAAAGAAGACATGGTCTCAGAAAAGTAAAAAATAGCTTGCATTCCAAATTTGGGCTGAATATCTTAAAAACTGTAGGAGTTTTGAAGAAAGAACCTATTTTTTCCGGAAATCTCAACACTCTGTAGCTCCGTAACGAAGCTTTTACAGACCTATGTTAATATAAACCTTTTCTCTTAAAATTGCACTTAGATTCACCCCGTCAAGTTGTGTCACAGTATTATGTAACACTCTGTATAGACGCCTTCACAATCCATACAGGACATATTGTAAACTCCTGTACTGTCAAATTCATCAGTTTCAACTTTTCTATTAAAAAATTTCCGGGAGAGTTTTATGTGGGTCTCGGAAGCTTTTTTTGTATGCTGTTTCGAAATGACATTTGCAATCTTTTCGCTGAAAGCCAAAATATGTTAATAAAATATATTCATCTGTATTTGTTGATTCTATACATGGGTATTATGATTTGCTATTTCTGTTTGTTTTAGCATATCAATATTTAACCATGTTTAGATTCAACTAATACAGATAAATATATTTTATTAACATATTTTGACCCTATCAGCGAAAAGATGACATTTCAAAACAGCAGAAACAGTAGCTGTCAAGAATTAAATTTCACCTCTATCGTACATACGTCACTTGGCGTACTTTGCAGTTATTATTAGGGAGTTTTTTCTTATATGAAACAACTTAGTGAACAAATCTCTTTTACATGTTCATTCAATGTCTAATCAACTAGTTCCCACATTTCTTCATACACAGTGCAGACGTTTAGATCTTATTCCTGTTCAAATGAATTATGTGGGTAATACATATATTCAATACAATTGTCTCAGTTTTTCGAACTTGTAGTTACTAATGAACAACACATTGTTACTTCCTTATTGAAAACAGCACACGCACTTTTTGCTAACCCTGAGAAATAAAGAAGCAAGGAAATAGCATTTGGTCGCTTCCATATCACAGAACAATCTCAACAGAGAATTAGTTATTCTACTTTAGGATAGATGCTTAATACCGGTTCATAACATTCGCTTCATTAATACAACTGTTATATTCCAATTCTTACACTTGACACTTTTCAATGAGATTACGAAAGAAAGATTTCAAGGAAACATTTTATGAAATACTTCTACGCATATGCCAATCATTGCCATCGACAATTTTCAAGTTTTACCAATTAACGATTCCAGACTAGCCGCGCCCCAAGTCCATAAACTGGAGACGAGCATATGAACTTGTAGATGGAATCTGACGTAACTGTATCACTTTCTCAAACGCGTATTGTGTCATGTTCGATTCGTTATATTTTTCGCAAATAGAAATTTCATCTTGATTATAAACAGTTGTGAATTAAGCACGCATCTTTAAACTTAAGGACATTACTCGAAAAATTCGTTTTCCTGAAGGTAACATAGCAAACAATTTTCAGACAATGATGCTTTATTTTCATGATATAAACTTTCTCTAAGTGATGTTAGTTCCAATTTATAATATTCGGATCATTTTCTATATCAGTTATTCGATAAATTTCATGACCCTAGGCCAACGGAAAGAATTTTATAGGCTTTGGTTCTCTTGCTAGATTTGGAAGATGCAGTATTTCAGTTGCTTCGACTGAGAAGTTTGATTTTATTATAGTTTCGAGGAGCTGCGGACCAGTGTCACGATCACGATCTGCCTATTTCAATCCACTGCTGGATGTAGGCTTTTCTCATATTGAACAATTTCTTTCTGCTAATAGCTTCTCTCATCCAAAGAAGACCCGCTGATTTTTTAATATCGTCTCTCCACCTTGTGTTTGGCCTGCCGATACTCCTATGCCCCACTCTTGGCCTCCATTCCATGAGCCTCTTGGTCCACCGATTGTCATTTCTTCGAGCTACAACACCTGCCCATGATCACTTTAGTTGAGCTGCCCTCTCCATGACATCTGTCAGCTTGGTTTGTTCTCTTATCCAAGTATTTCTTATGCGATCTGTTAGTTTAATATTTAATATTATTCTCTCGTGGGCTCTTTGGGTTTTCGTCAATTTTGGGCCAACTTCTTAGTAAGACACCATGTTTCGGCTCCATATGTAAGCACAGGAAGAATGCATTGGTTGTAGAGGTTTTTCTTGAGGTTGTGGGGTATGTCTGGTGTCAGGACATGTTTTAATTTGCCAAATGCCGCCCACGAAAGGGACACTCTTCGTGTAATTTCGTCAGTCATGTTGTCTTTTTTAGTAGTTAGTTTTTTTCCCAGGTATATGTAGTTTTCGACATTCTCTAGTTGTTGACCTTCTACGTGGATTACGGGGTTATTGTTTGTGTTAGTCATTATCTTCGTCTTGCTGATGTTCATTTCTAGGCCAACATTTTTTGAATTGTTGTTCAAGTCTAGGATCATATCTTGTAATTCTTGGACGTTACTACTTATTAGTACAATATCGTCGGCAAAGCGTAGATGATGTAGAAGTTCGCCATCAATGTTGATTCCTTTCTTATGCCAATTCATTTCTCTAAAGATTTCGTTCAAAGCTGCAATAAATAGCCCCGGTGACACTGTATCTCCTTGTCGAACACCTCGTTTTATTGGAATGTCGTTGGTTTCATTCCATAACTGGACATGCATTATGGTGAAAGAATAGATGTTTTTTATCAGGTTCGTGTATCTGCTGTCCACTCTACATACATTAAGAGAATTAAGGACTGCCCAAATTTCTATACTGTCAAAGGCCTTTTGGTAGTCTATAAAGGCTATATAAAGATCTAAATTATACTCATTGCACTTTTCTATTAAGTGTTTAATTGCATGAATATGATCCAGCGTACTGAACCCAGATCTAAATCCAGCTTGTTCACGGGGTTGCTGGAAATCTATTTTTCCCGTTAATATTTTGGTAATTATTTTGGTGAATAATTTATATAGCTGGGATAAAAGGCTTATTGGTCCATAATTACCAAGGTTTCTTATGTCGCCTTTTTGTGGAGAAGAATTACTTCAGCCTCAAGCCATGCTTGCGGGACTTGACTTTGATCTAAGCATTTGTTGAACAATATTACCAGTTCTTGTTTTAGGCGAGGACTTCCACATTTGAGCATTTCTGGAATTATGCCATCTGGTCCAGCCGCATTGGAATTTTTAAGATTATTCAGGGCTGTGTTTAATTCATTAACAGTAATTTCGGGAATATCCTCAGAACCGACATTACATATTTTTATCTTTCTATCTTCCTTTTGCTGTGCGTTTGGTTTTAATTTGGAATCATATAATTCTTTATAAAAGATTTCTATTAATTTGAGCATTTGATCTCTATTCGTAATGACCTTCCCAGCTTTGTCTTTAAGTGATATCATTTCTATTCTTCCTTTACTAACATGTCTATTAAAAATTTTTGGGCCTTTGTTATTCTTAATAGTTTCTTTTATGATCTTGGTGCGGACCAGTGTATTCGATATCAATTATAACTTGATTTAATAACGGGTTCTTGAGTGAAACAAATAAGTTTATATTGAAAAAACAATTGTTGTGTTGTAACTACAAATCTATCGTTTTTTTCTTGCAACAGTGCTATTGTTTCTAGCCAAAATTGGTGTCTAGATCAATAGGAAATATCGTATAGGTTTTTCGAAAGTAAAAATAGACCCGAAGTTGTAAGATAAGCGGCAGTACTTTTGATTTTGTGACTTAGCCGATTATTCGGTACCTACACTTTCAACTTTATTCAAAGACGTTCCATTACATCAATGATAATGATTTGTGTTTTATAGAAATTTTGAATAGATCTTCTGTTCTTACAATCAATTCTTTTAGTTATTTTAGGATTGCCCATACTACAACGTACGAAATGCCACTGTTTAAGATGAAAAAATATATTAAAAGTTATAGCTATTTCTAGTTATCGTTCAATCAGACAACTATGAGTTTGAAACTGAAATACAATTTTCTTATATACAGGGGTTACATAATAGTATGTTCAACTTGAGGGAGTAAATCTACGTGCAATTTCAATAAAAGAAGTTCATATAAACATAGGTCCGCAAAAGCTTCATTACGAAGCTACAGGGTGTTGAAATTTCCGGAAAAAATGGTTTTGTCTTCAGAACTACTGCAGTTTTTGAGATATTCAGCCCAATTTTGGAATGCAAGCTATATTATACAGCCTCCATCATTACACGTCCTGAATTATAACTAGAATCTACAAGGTCATTTCTTTTCCGGAGCCATGTCTTCTTTTGCCCTTTCAGATTTTTTTGCAGTATGCCACTGATCAGCGTACAATCAATTTTCGTAATTTTCGTTCAATTTAGAAACTTTTTGACACCTGTAATTTTTTCGTATCTCTGGCTGTTCTCGAGCAAAAAATGATTAAACGATTGCATGCATTCGCTGAATTGAAAGCACTTCTAATTGAAAAAATCACTAGTTGGCTTTGATTTCATTCATTTCATTTATTTATTTATTTTGACAGTTGCTAAGGTTGAACCTGCTCGAATTATTTATTAAATTAACGAATACTTTTAAGACTTTTGAAGTTATTGCTGTAAGAAAAAATGGCTAATTTTACTAACGCCGAATTGACTGATATCCATTACATGTACGGTCTGGCTGGCGGAAACACAACAGTAGCTGGGCGATTATATCAGGTGCACTTTCCAAATCGATTAACACCAGACAGGCGAATATTTTCAAATACCAACAGAAGGTTGAGGGAAACTGGTACTTTTAGTGCAAATACTCATTAAAAGGTATAACTCAAACTGTGAGAACTCCAGATATTGAGGAAGCAGTTTTGAATTGTATTGAATTGAAACTCATGTGAGTACAAGAAAAATTGGATATCAGTTGAATATTTCACATGTTCTAGTTTGGATGATTCTCCACGACTTTTTATTGTACCCGTTTCATATTCAACGCGTCCAAACTCTACTTCCTCAAGGTTTTCCTTCCAGACTGAATTTCTGCCGATGGTTCTTAGATAAAATGTTCATTTTGATAGTGAAATAATGTTCACAGACGAAGCTAACTTTTCGAGAACTGCCATCACAAATTTTCAAAATAATCATTATCACACTCCATCAATAGCTACCACAACTTCGTTGCTCATCTCTGTGAAATGCACCACAGAAACTGAAAACAAAACTTTCGATATCGCTAATGTGGACTGCCATATTTTTCGCGCAGAGAGAAGGCGAGACTTGCACTCGTGAATCGTAGACGTGATTGAAGAGGGGGTGTGGAGCCGTCGAATTAAAATATATGCAAACAGTAGCTCTATCTTTTAATGAAACCAATGAATATAGTCAGAGACCTTCTAGCCTGTGAAAACTAGTATACAAATCTTGGACAAGTAATATATTCTCTTTATTGGTTTTCATGCAAGATGTTCGACTATAATACTACTACCAAGAACACAGATCATACAATTTTTGCCAAATATTCTATGCATATTGCAAAACAATGGAATAAGCTTTTAAGCAGTGTCATATATATAGAAAACTCATGACTTATCTCGTTATTATCGGGAATTTCATCGTCTTAATAATTTTATAAATTTGAAAATTTTTTGTTACGATGTTAGTTTTGCATTCAAGTAGGAAGGTCTGAACGGATTCGGATGACATTTGGTACACAGGTAGGTTATAACCTCAGTTATTAGCTTATGACAGTAAGAGACTAATTTCCTGAGGGATTTTAAAATAAATGATATATATGGCATTTGAAATGAATAAATAGTGTTTGGTGATATTCGGTTTGGTGTCTTGAAATGATTTATCAAATATGTCTATTAAATTCAGCGGTGTGCTATTTTTATCTCCAGCAATATCAATGCGAGGCAATTCAGATGTTCTTCATGAAAATAAGATTGAACAACGATTTCACCAGTCCAGCCCATTTGATGGAGAAAATATAAATTTTCTTTTCGGTACGTAATTGTATTTATAGTGCAGATGAATCAAATCTCTCCTACCATTTTTCAATACCAAAGTGTGGCTGATAGAAAATTTCGTCGAGTCTCCCAACATTGATACGTTAATATTCATATACTAACAAAGTGAATTCTCTTGTACTAGCGATGCCGAAATAGAAAAGGGGTCTTCGTTGGCTTTCATATACAGGACCAAAATTTTTATTCAGTATTGAAGGGCTCTGGAAAGAAGCATAGGAGCCTTTTAAGGCAGTGAATTTCTTTGGGCTATGGTAGAGGTGAAGTTTATTTCGAACTTGAGGACAATTTCCTTCGAAAATATCAACAAATGGGTAGCGATATGTTTGGGAGTTCATTTTCTTCACTCTCGTCTTCAATTTTAGAGTCTATACCTCAAAAAAATAGGAAACTAATAAAATTGTATCGTTATCTCTCTATCTGTGAATTTTTCTCTTTCAAAGCTCTTTCTTAGAAACACCTGTAAGAATAGTGTTGAAATCGATATCGAATACTGAAGTCGATAATATCTTGAAGCTGTGAACAAATTAAACTTCTGAGCTAATTCTATTTATAGATGCTGCATATTTGGACTCGCTGATTGAAGACCAAACCTGTAATGTACTTCCACTTGATCAAGAAACATGAAATTTGGTGGTGAGGGGGGCGGGGTAAATGATGCACAGTTACAAGTAAAATTAAGAGAACTTTAAATTTGAGATTATCTGGTGAAATGAATTTTTAGTCTACTATTTTATTTCTAGGAAAGCTCCAATCTCTTGAAGATATGAAGAAATAATAGTTTTTAATGAACGCCACTGGAAAATATGTTGTATTTTTCTTCATAGGGAATCAAAACCTATGGTGCGATTTTTTCTTGCAATGGAATTAATTTGAAGATTGTAATTTTGTAACATTTGTTGTTACATCAGAAAAAAGGAAATGAAAAATCTTGATAGAGAGGTCTAAATAATTCATCCTCAATAAGAAATTCCTTATCTCAATTGTTTTTTGCATAAATTCCTTGAAATTTCGAACTTGATGCTAAGAAATTAACTTAAGCTATTCAAAAATATCAACGAAGGATACTATAATAGAAATCGAAGAAGAATTCATGACTCGGGCTAGGTTTTTACTGGTTAGAAGACGTTTAATCCTTGACCTGTATAATATATTTTTCGATATTCGTTTAGTGATGATGGTTAGTTGTCATTTCTTGTATATACTATGATAAATATGTATTCCTTGATACAACAGTACACTTTTCATACTGAAAACTTGTATTGTATTCAGTAGTAGTTTTAATTTTTCATAGAAATTTTTGGAAGACGAAATTCTATATAGAGAAGTTAAAAGCTGCTCAATATAGATTTTCACAGTTTTTCTGAGAAACATTAGTTTTCGTTAAGAATTATAGCAACAATATATTGTTATATTTGTAGAAATGTTCAAGTTGAATCTGAATGGGTTCTGTATTCCTTAGCAACCAGATAGCATGTACAATCTAAGTGCAAGCTTGAGCATATATTATACTTCTACAATAATGAGAGGACTATATTTTCATCCTTAATGGGCAGATCTCAGACTTCCGAGACATCTGGTTAACATAATTGGTCTACGAACCATCTTTGCGACAATAAAGTGAAGATAAAGTAGGTTGACAAGTTAAAAACAGGAAATAATTACCTATGCACCATAGATCTTCACTCGTGAGTGTCTTATTAAGTTTTCTATTACTTTATTTGCTTCGATTTTCTACCGCATTCATATATGGTAATCCGACGAGTTTAAAGAGCTGACATTTTCCTGTCATAGTGCCCTGATTTTGTTCTAGACTTCCGAAGAATATGATAGAGTAGCGTACGATAATTTAGTGATAAATGATATGAGTGACATATTTATTCTGTGGTTTCGGTTCTGTATGATTCGACCCTTCGGTCATTGCTGAATACTAATTGCGGTACAAATATGATTACGAGATATATTTCTTTCTTAACTCTTAACTAGGGAGGAGCTATTGATTTCAAGTTGTCTATTGAGTGTAGTATAATGTGGTCTTTTCCTGAGTTCATTAATTTCCTAACTTTCCAACAGATTCATTCTTCTTTCTTTATTGTATTTACGAAGGACTTTGAGATTGCCTAGAACATTGTGCGGTTGGTTCATTGAATATGCTCAAATATTTCTTGTCCGATGGCATATGTTCTTTGAATCAGCATTCTAAATTTCTACATAAAGTTAAACCAATTTGGTAATTCGATTTTGTGAATACCAGATTGTTTGAGTTTATATATATTTATATTTTATATCAAATTATGATATTGTTAATGTTTGTTATAGTATAATCGAGAAAACGTATAGATTTATTGATTTCAACTTGAACGGTATATTTTAAGTGATCGTGAGTTTTACTGTGGAAGTTCAATAATGTATCTAATTCATCATTTGAGCAATAAAAACCAACCAAAATATCATCAATGTGCCGGTTCATGATATACTTTTTGGATAGGTCGCTGTTCAGTAGTGATGTGTTTCTGAGTGGTTCATGAAAATATCTGACAATAGAGGGCTAAGTTGCGATACCATAGAAAGTCAGTCCTGATTTCTGTTCATTGTTTGTTTTAAAACCAGACATAATTTTGATCTAAATACGTTTCTAAAAAGTTGCAAAATTGAAAGGAGATATGTGGAAATGTTTTGATTTTTGTGAAATGTCTGAAACTAAAGATGGATATTCATTTGTTGGAATGTACATAGTACATGGCTTTTACATCAAGGAAGCGAGCTTGAATTCATGAGTGATTTCAATAGGAAGAGTTTTTGTATAGTGTCCGCACATTTTGGGTGATTTAGGGTTCAGTCTCAATCTGCATTCGCTATATAGTCTGAATGATCCAAAGCTTTTTTGACTTTTTTCATAAATAAAATCATTCGACGCTGAGAATTGAAACGAACATCACAATTATTTTATTTCATTCAAGATAAACCTGAAAAAAAGATATGCTGGTTGTGATCGAGTAGGCCCACTTCCTCATTAAAAGAAATATTATTCTTCAAAATTAAAAATGAACAGCTCATCCTCAAGCAGTCCAATCGTAGCGAATTACTATCTATTGCAAAACAGAAAATGAATCCAAATAGTTTTCAGCTCATGTAAGTCATTCAGATAGAATGTTGATTCAAACAAACCACGCAATAGTTTTAGACAATATCTAAGTTCTTCACAAATGCAATAAGCGATGGAGAATGAATCTATTGGAATGTTTGGGAATCAATAAACTCAGGAACCCCACATTATACTACTGTCAACAGCCAACTTGAAATCAATTCAACCCTCCTACTTAACATTTAAAGATAACATATAAATGAGATAAAAAACACAAGGTTTAACTTTAATCTACACTTTATTTGAAAAAATTCGACGACGTTTCGCTGACACAGCAGCCTTATCAAGAATGAAAAACAGAATGAAGAGTATGGTATTATAAACAAATCGTAGAACAAGTTGGATGAATAACAGGAAAATCCACACCGAGCCATTGTACAGTTAGTATGAAAGGTAATAAAAACTAATTAAACAAGTTAAGTAGGGGTGAATAATTCACATCTACCTGTTCATTCAAAAGCTTGTCCGAATGTTTGTATCTATTTATTTCTAATGCTTCTAGGAGATCTAATTTTGAACTTTTGATTTTATATGTAATATGTCGAAGTTATTATTGAATGAATGGTGTTCTTTTATTAGGTGGTTTGAATAATTTGAATCAGATTTATTTTTATCGAAGCTACGTTTATGTTCAGATGTTCTTATGCCAAAACTCCTATAGGTCCTACCGATATAAATTTTATCACAAGAACCGCAATTGAGTCTATAGATTCCTGATTTACTTGATTTTTCAACACGAGATTTATTATTTTAATATGTTTACCTAAGTTATTAGAATTTTTGAAAATTATATTAAGATTTTGTTTGACGAGAAAGGATTTAATATTTGTACTTGAATTATTAATGGCTATCTGTTTGATGATGTTTAACTCTTTATTATAATCTTCTACTGATAAAGGTAAATTGAGTAACCGATGTACCATGCTGTTTGAAGCTGCAACTTTGTGAATTGCATGTAATGAGTAGTTATGTATAATTGTTGTGTATGTGTTGGTTTACGAAAGACCGAAAAACATGATTATTATTTTGTTTAGTGATTTTTAAGTTTTTTCATTCTTGATAAAGCTGTGTCAGCGAAACGTCGTCGAATTTTTCAAATAAACTGTAGATTAAAGTTAAACCTTGTGTTTTTATCTCATTTATATCATGGATCTACATCAAGTAACGGCCTCCACAATTCAAATCAAAAGATAAGATATATCATGTAATATTTGTACCTTAGTAAGTATTCAGCATTTGAAAATGACCGGAGGGTCAAAACCAGTAGAGTAATAACAAATAAACGTGGAAAACTGATAAAGTGTTCTTTCTCATTGATAATTTGATAATTTAATTTTATGGTTTCTTCGTTATCATAAATCATCATAGTGATATGGTTCCCTGATACTTCGACGTCAAATTCAACTCAATAATGAATAAATGGCCAACTGAGGTAAAAAATAATCATAATCAAATTCTCATTTTTCCCATTTAGAATACGATATCTATTATCACTATTCCACGGACAAACAGATTTCATCTGTGCTGTAGGTGAAAGATGATAACAAGTGCTGTCATAAATCGTAGTGACGAAAACTGATATTAAGCCAAAATACATTTCAAACCACAGTTAACCTTTTCTTCCCACATCACCACTAAGTGTTTTTTCTAATTAAACTGAATCACTAGCTTTAAATGCAAATGCTCGTCACATCCCATTTAAGTGCACCTTAAGATGGTGAACAATTCAATCAATGGCAATGAAATGACCCAATCAGTGGGTGGCACTGATAAAATTAGCAAAATTGTATCGAGCGGTACCTTTTTCACAGCGACAATATATAAAAGGAACCTAATTTGGAAAGTTATCTCACTTCATGAGGAAGCGATTCGACATGTAAGGCCTAATTTGTTAATTTGACCATTCGGTGTAGAGATTTTACGAGCGTTTCTGCAGGAAAGATAAATTGTTGAGTATTCCCGGCTATAACTTCTTGATTGAGGTTTTCTGTTTCCATTCCATGATGAAGATAATTTGTACGGTATTATGTTATAGTGTTTTTCGTGCTTTAGTGGAGATGTACGAGGATTAGTCAAAATGAAAAACGATTTTTTAATTTTCCTTGATAGTACGATGGCTAACGACTCATTGTTTTTTAAGTTTCTTTTAGACAGTGGAGAAATAAATGTGATTTGATTACGAAATATATAGAGGTTTCAAGTAAAACAGTGAAAATGATGACTTTCGATTCTTCTGAAGAAAACTGATATCAGGGTCATTGAATAAATGCTCCTCTGAGGTTATGCGTTCATGAAATAACCAAAAACCAACCCTCATTTTCATCACAAGTAAAAAGCTTTAAGTTACCTGATAGAGCTTCCTATTTCATCATCATGGCTGAATTTGGCCTCTCACTTCATTATGTTCCAAAATTTGCAGAACACCTTAGGGAGATGCCGGCTCGGTGGCGCAGAGGATATGATGCTCGTTCCCTGCGCAGAGTTACCTGGGTTCAATCCCAACAAAGGCAGTGCGATTTTTCGGATTCTGGGAACCGCTTGAGTGTCCATCTTTCAAAGGAGATGTAAAGCTGTCGGTCCTGCCTAGTAGAGATGTGTTGGACATTAAAGATCCCTTCCCTCAACACGACAGGGGTTCGGCAAAATTTCCGGGTTAGTGAGGTGACAGAATTAGAAATAGAGCACTTTAAAGGAATAACAATCAAACAAACAAACAACCTTAGGGAGATGGTATTTTGCCACCATTGCGATAGTAACTGAACTGCTGAAGAAACTGAATCGAATCGAATTTGAAGAGGACAAAATGAGTTCTTATGAATATATAAAGAAAAATGGAAATTATATTCAATTTGAAATCTGACGTTTAACCTCAGAAAGCAGAAATAATACGATATATAAGCTAGAGAAGTCAATGCTGACTAATACTGTATGCTGAAATTGTGCAGTATTTTCGCGATGAAAATCAAGCGAAAAAAGGTCTGCTCTGAAGTTCAACATTCACAACATGCAGAAATATCGTAATTTTCATGATGATTTCTATTTTTTTATGGTGAACGGTACTGGTATAACCTCTTCAAAGCGGCATAACTTGTCATACGCCTCTTGATTACCCTCATTACTCACCACTGGCAGTTACATCGACATGATCAACACGTTTTGAACCTGACAACATAGAAATTGAAGGAGAAAATCAAGAATCTGACTGTGGTTTGTCGCCTTGTCAAGAGATAAATCCTCGTTCAATCAACCAATGTGAATCAAACAAAAAAAGGAATACAGATCTGTCGATAAATTCTGCTAATATAAGTAGGACGTACGTGTAACCGCAAAGAAATTTTGCCCAGTTGAGAACCTCCTCTGGCCTCTTTGATTTTACTGTAGTAGAGCTTTAGACTATCGAAGTATTTTGATTCCTCTCCAGTACTTTTAGTTATCACTGTTATCGTGTGTACTTCATTGATGCTCAAATATAGTCCCGGAATTTCAAAGGATGTCCCTGCGCCATTTTTGTGTTAGTTCATCTAATATTTCGTTGCAATATGCCTCTTATGACCGTAATTTAAATTAGTTTTATCGTGTTGCTTAAGCTTGCTCTCTAAAAGTTCAACCAATCTTGAAGAGACAACTTGCAAAAAAAATCTATCAAAAAAAACTTTTAAAACAATGCACGTTCCTAGTCCGTCTATTATACTTTTCTGATGATATTAACATATAGTGCTGCAAAAAATTCACCCAAAATTTCAATATTTATCATTCTGATTTTGAACACAGCATTTAATGTCTTAGCGCACATATTTTTCTCCTAAGAGATTTTGCAAAAGACCACCACATTTTGATGAAACAGCACTTGTTGATAGATATGTGAAAGTAACGTTTGTTCTTCTTAAGAATTTTCATTTTCAGCAATAATGCAATGTAAATCACGAAATTTAAACCTGGCAGATGTGACTAAGCAGTGGTATTAGATGACCTAGGATGGATTCATACAAGAATAGGCCAGAGGCTTGAAGTGTCCCAATCATGTCTAGGATGATCTGCAGGTGCAGGGATACTGGTACTCATGAAAGGAGACCTATGTGAGGACGAAAAAAGAGAGGAGATCAGCACTGAAACAATTCTACAACGTCTCACAACGCAGCACTCCGGAGATCATGTTAGAATTATGCGTAGGAACATATCAATTAGATAAATTACTAACATCTGAGTCGAGATGTTGTCCTTCTCATTGCGATCGACGCTTGGAAGCTATAAATGCCGAAATGGGAGATATTCCCAGTGCTACTTTTGGCGTACCTTTGGTTTTGGAGGATGTTCAATAATTCTGTGAAAAGATATTATTTCTATGCCCCAGTTGGTGTGGTCATCGTAAATAATGAAACCTTGAGTATTCAGAGGCACGTTACAGACTTTTAAGAATAACGTTTTGCTTGATCTAGACTACCCTCAAGATTACGAAATCTCTTCAATGGAGTGGCCTGCACAAAGTGCAGACCTCAATCTTGTCGAACATGTCTGAAAAATTCTCAATAGAAGATTAAGAAGCCCGTAGAACCAGCCAGCTACCGTAAGTAGAGTTTTGAGTATGAGTCGTCAATGTGATGCAGTAATTCTCACCAGGGGTGAAAATATTTTTTTTTGGGACTTCAACTTTTTCGCAAAAGTTTTAATTTCTGTTTTTATTTCAATTTATATGATAGTTTTCAAGCACTCCTCAGTGCTAGTGAGTTACTGAAAAAATAATTCCTCAACAAATCTAAACTTCTTTAGAATTAATATCAATTTTCGATGTTGTTCATTGTTTTTTTGACACAGTGTAGTTACGTAAATCACAATTGAAATCAAAATGAATTTATGGTTAAATTTCAAACTGGCGTTGAAACCTAGTATAACCGATTTCGAATTATTTTTGATATAATAATCAATAGTACTTCGAAATATACTTTTTGCCTCCTTGAAAATATTTGTAATACTTGTGTATCAACGATCAGAACTGATTATTGATGAAGCTTGGTCCCATTTGCAAGGGTGAAAATAATGGTTGGATATTTAAATCGTATAAGATTGTACAACAATTGAGCTGGATGACTGTCTTATAGAAAACTCTATGGTTTCGCTGGCGAGAAAAATATAATTTACGCGATCTCAATAATGGTCTCCCAAAGGTTGCTGTTCTTGCATCATTATTCTTCAATTGATATATGACTGGTATTCCGACAACTTTTTCGGATAAGTTCATTAACGCTCGAAATTTTTCTCATGATAATTACGAAACCGTTCAAGAAACTTTGACTGCTCACTTTGATATTCTGAGTGAGTTTTTCAGGAAAGAGTTTATGCATTTATCTTTGGAGAATTTAGTTATGATGTTTTTATATGAATAATCTCAAAAAGCATTCATGTTTGAAGGTAAATCGTTATTTTCATTTCAAATTTCACGGATAATACAGGAGTTCTATTTACTTTCAAATTTTCCATCAATAAATTGAGTGAAAAGTTAAATCAGGAAACCATATTTGTCAGAAGTTAGCAGGGTTCACTAGGGTTGCCGCTGATTTCATTCTTTGAAGTCCTGTTCTTCATCTGATCTTCTTTTTGTCTAATTGAGTAGTGCTAATGTAAGTAGAACACATCATAATTGACTTTTGAAATTCGAATTTTATGTAGTACCATAAGTTCAACTCTAATTCTCTGGCCTCTGGTTCTCTACAATAAAACTCCCCCACTTATCCGTTGACAATCAACTCCGAAAGAAAGTTGAATTATCTCTCTTCGAAGACTCTTAACCGCCTCCCCTCTCAACTATTCAGGAATTTTGGAGCACACAAGCTTTGAGATTGAAATCTGAGAATTTGATTTGGTCTAATGGTTTTCTGTGTTCTCCTTCCGATACTTTGTACTTCAGAGACGTTAGTGAAATGAAATGGGTGTTTTCATTAAGTTTCTCATATAAGACAGTACTTTAAAGGCTCCTGGTCTTGATTTCAGAACAAATATTTGGCCTACCTTAAATCATTGCATTGTAATATTCTGCTGCGCTAGTAGAATCATTAATAGAATTCAAACTGCGAGTCTAGGAAAATTTTCAAGTGGAATTCTGTAGGCAGTCCAAATTGGAAGTGTGGCTATTGTTTTTTTTTTCTCAATATTTATAGATTACTGCTATCCTTCTGTAGATAATTGATCTGGATAGAACAAAGGGAAATGAAGCGAAAACATAATAATTTTGATTTAACTGATTGTTGACAAAACACTCTCGCATTAGCTCATATCATTAACCATCAAATGCAAGTGTGGACGAACATTCTACATTATACGCGTCTCCTCATTACGTTTTGACTCACATGAGAATCTGACAAAATTAGCGTTATAACATAATCAATGAGTTTTCTAATTTTTGTAGCTCTCTTTTTCGAAGGAATGAATGAATAAATATATGAAATTTTCTTATTCAAAGTATAACTTAGAGATCCATTAATTTTAAATTTCATCTAGACCTAAATTTCATTGGCATCGTCATGCATACACAGTTGCGTTACAAATTTCTTCCAAATGCAAATTGAATGTCAACCGAGCAACGGTGACATTCTACGCTATTATAATGTATATAATTGGATATGTTTTAATAAAGACGGTAAAAATTCATGCGGTCAGGAATTTAGATAAATGGGAAGATTTCCATATAGAGCACTTGACAAGAATCTACGCTGTACTATTCCAAATGTCACCTGATATGTGGGAGGTACAATCTTCGTTTGTGTTTGTTTGTGATCTAAAAATTGCTGAAGCGTATGTTGAAATTGTTCGTATGTGCAATTGTTTCCTTTATTTGCGGGTTATAAATGGCTGACAGCTAATAGAAATCGAGAATAGTTTTGAGAGTATATGAATTATATGGCTCGGATATAACAATGAGACGGAATACGCCCAGAGGGTACTTTCGTTTTGTATAAAATAGGAAGAAAGACTATTTCTAGAAAAAATGGAAGTACATGGATAGAATTTCCTTTCTAGGATAACTGAATAAGTGTTTGAAGTTTCAAAATTATTTCATTACTTCAAAAGTATAAGCGAATTTGAAAGTGATGTAGACTTGTTTTGTCTATTTATTACTTGTCATATATAACATATTGGGCCACAACGCCTTCGTAAACGGTGAGTGCGTTTGTGTGAAAACTGGTTAAACAAAATGCGATTTGACTTTCTCAGGATCTTGTACTCTTTAATGTTTCTCCTTTTCAAAATTTTAGAAAAATTATTTTTAACAGGGTGTCCACGTTTCTGGATAAGTCTATTATCTTCTACCTACCACCTAGGGTAGGTCTAAAAGGCTGCCATAGTATTTTTGGATAATAGCATCCACTTCAAGAGCAAAAGATGTTGCTTTGGTATGTATTATTATTTGATCCATGCCTTTGACATTATCAATGAGAGGAAGCTACTTAGAAAACTTGAGAACTATGGACTGAGAGTCTCACATGATCGGACTTAAATTCGGTCGGCGAGAAAACAAATCTGAGGTATTTAAACTTGAAAGGGGTGTTCTGTGTGTGTTTTAATAATTAATGACCCTGTTTATTACATAACATAGATGAGTGTAGCTCCGCAACTTTACGCAAATGATACATATGTATTAGAGCCGGAAATTATTAGAATAAGATTTTCAATGAGCTACAATTATATTGAGGCATCTGAAAGTGTAATCTTCTCAAACTTAAAGCAAATAAATTCTTTTTAAAGGGTGCATTGTCTTTTGTTTTCTGAATTACACTACCTTAATGAAATTAGGTACTTTTTGTTCATTTGACATTTTCTTTCCCCTTGTTAGTCAATGGAAAAAAACTGTTAATTTTTACTATTATTAGGAAGATCACTCTTGAAGAATAAGACCGCTTTTTGTGCCAAATTGCAAGAAGAGACCCTAGTGCGTCGCACCCCACACTACAAAGGCAATTTCTGGAAGCAAAAGGCATCAGTGTATCAGTCAAAACGATACGTTCAAGAGTTTCATACAGCAGAAATTAACAGACTTAATATTGAGAATTGGCGAAATGTTTTTTTTTTTCGGATGAGACCAGAATTGGTGTTCTACCAAGTGGGCGGTGTGATGTTTTGGGGTGGCATTATGCTGGGAGGCAAAACAGATTTGATTTCGTTTCCTGCTAGTGTAACGGATAGAAATTACGTGGACCTAGTGCTGGAGCACATACTGAGACTCTGGCGAGGTACTCATGGTGATAATTTTATTTTTATGCGAGATAATGCTCCTCCGCATACCAGCAACCTCGCGCGAATCTTGAAACAGAGGGAATCGCTTTTTTGGACTGGTCAGCTTGCTCTCCAGACCTAAATCCTATTAAACATCTATGGTATAATCTCAAAAGGAAAATTAGATTGCTCCAGGATAATACAAGAACCCCTCAACATTCAAGCCGCCACAGAAGAGTGGCAGAATGTCACCCCAGAAGAGGTCGAAAACATAATCCAAAGCATGCCTAGACGGTATCAGGGCAAGAGCAAGTAATACAAGCTACTGAGGTCGAGAAAAAACATCTGCTCCGTGAGAAAACAAGTTTTAATTTTTTTACTACATTTATTTCTCAAAATAAACCTTAATTTATTTCTTTCTTCAATTGAAATATCTCCAAAAGGATCCATCCTAACAATCCTTTAAAATTTTCAAAATCCTTGAGGTAATATTCAAAATATCCGGTGATTCCATATAAATTTGGTTGTGTGTAGTATTTGATGATTCTGATTAAGATGAAACAGGTTGGAAATGAAGAACGAAGGAATCTTTAATGAAATTATATCCAAGTTTGATTTCCTTTAAAAGAAAACGCCATTGCGTTGGGAGATAATATGGAAACATGGCGGTTTGGAATTTTGCGTAAGGTATTTTAGAACAGATGAAACAAAGGTTTCAGTCCCCTCTACGTTGAAGGCTTATCAAACATCAATAGAGAAGACATTCTGGCGAAGTTGTCATAACCTTTTGGGGTACAAGGTGTACCAAGGGTGTAATTTGACGTGAATTTAGACTCTCATAATATTCTGTGATATTTTTTTATAATTTTTTGTGACGAATAAAATATATTCATCTTAATGTTTTCTACCAGAATACTTGAAAAAAGTTATTTCATTCAACTTATTAACAAATGGGCTTACCTAATTTGTATTTTATCATTGTGCGAATGCACCCCACCATCGTCCGAAAGTTCCCCGCTGTGGAAGGAATAATTTTTAAAAAGACGAATTAAAGCTTCTATGTAAACCTATGGAATACGATCTAGTAAGTAGCTATAATGAATTCAATATGTACTTAATAAAAGCTTAACATTCAGAAAATATCCCTCAAATTCCAGAAAGTGTCTTATATCTTATAGAAAATTATCAAATAAAATTTGGAGCACTCTAATTCTTTTATCGAATTATAATTTCATTTTCAATAATGATATAGCGTAACTCAAAACAAATAACTGTATCACATTAGATACGGTTTACAAAGATATTCAAAATCGAATCTTATTCTTCAACTATATTTACCTTCATTCAATAAGTTCTAAGATGAAATAAGATATTTGGAAAATTTGTTTCTAGTAATTCTTTTAAACTTTATATATTATGAATCTTTATTCTTCATATGACTTTCAATAAACGAATATTCTTTTAAATATTGTATGAACCTCTCAATGTTATTCCGTATCATTCACTAGTTGCATTAAACGAAAATATAAATTTCATTTTGACTTAAGTTCGGAATCGAGAGAAAACATGAGGAACTTCGTTCTGACAGGGGTCTGCCGACCGCATTCCGCATTATTTTTGCCACATAATCTCCATACAAGTTTCTACGTAACACTTGGAGCACGAGTCAGACTTACACTTGTCCGAATTAATAATTGTAACATTATGGTTATTTATTAAAGAGCATATTAAATGAAAGTTATGGTTTTAATATCTTCAATAAGGAACAACTGTTACAGTCTTCAACATCAGCGGATACATAAACTAGAATTTATTCGCTTCCGGCATACTCCTGCTCTGGAATGTTGAGGAATTCACAAAATCAGAATAATCGTCCAGTCGTTACTCTGGCGCATCCTTTCACGAACTTGAAACAAACAGCGGACTGGGAAATAGACGCGACAGTTCGATTTAACGTTGTTAGAAGTCACAAATCAGCATTAGTTTCAGTTAATGGTCAACTGGTACTTGTTATACAGGGAGAAAGTGGTTCGATTTACATCAAATTGTGGCATCTCATATGTTGTAGATCCATCTATATTTCAGCAATGAGAAAGTAGAGCTATTAGAGCAACGCGTATTCGGTTGTGCGAGCAATCAGCGAGACCGATCGATTGGAAAAATCGACCAAGCGAAGGAGAAAATGGTAGCATTTCCGGATATTTCAGATCGGGGTCTATGTTCTGTTATTTTTTGTTTGTTTTGTGTGCATGTTCGGAAGTGATTAATGAGAACAACTAGCGCAAGAGACGAAAGGAATCATACAGTTTAAGATTGGATTTTGTTGTTCATTTCCTTTTATTTGTGGAATTTGTTGTGATTTATTCAAATCATCACCATTAATGATTAATTGAAATCGATTCCTTTGAAACAAAGTTTAAGTTTTCATTCGTTACTTACAAAATATATGATCCACAACATTGGAATAGAAATGAGTTAAACCTCTTAAGGCAGTTCACAATCTAACAAAATAATCACATCAAAAATAATAAAAGTAAGATAGATGAAGGAAAGAAATCTGGCGTGCATAAATTCAGTTGCGGTAGTTATAGAAATATTGAGTAAATGAACATTCTTTCAGTTCCATAAATATATATATATATATATATATATATATATATATATATATATATATATATATATATATATATATATATATATATATATATATATATATATATATATATATTAATTATATATATGGCGGGATGCAAGAAAAACTGATGAAAAGGAAATGAGTTTGTTTGTTTATAGGAATTGTGTTCTTCATTGGCACTTTCAGTATAAGAAAAAATTTGGAAAAGATTTGGTACAATTCTAGAAGAAGCGGAATCGAATCATGCTACCTTTTTATAAGTGAAAATAGATTCAGGTTCCTTCTAAGATGTATTAGATTCGACGATATAGAAACTTGAGACGAGAGACGCAAGCTTGCTAAGTTGGCTCCGAGAAGTTTTTGAAAATTTTTAGTGAATTTTCAAGCCAATTTCACACCAATTGATTTCCTCACCGTAGACGAACAACTAGTAGCTTTCAGAGGCTGATATGGCTTCAAACAATATATACCAAGTAAGCCTGCCAAATATGGTATCTAAATGTTTGCTCTTGTTCATGCAAAAACATATGGAACCCTATGTTGGGTTCGAGACAGTTGGTTGGTTGTTGAGAAATTAATATATATATATATATATATATATATATATATATATATATATATATATATATATATATATATATATATATATATATATATATATATATCTAAACTCGCATCATGTCTCCTGCGATACTTCCTCTTCCTCTTCCGCGCGGAGATATTCTTCCGTCGCGTTTCTACCCTGGGATAATGTGTAGAGCTTTTAATTTATCAATACAGGAAAAAGGATGGCCATTTTGAATGCAGTGGTTAGCTTATGTTGAATGTAGTTTATTTTTAAGGTATATAGTTTTATATTCTTTAAATCTAATTTAGAAGGAACCAGTTTGACCATTGCAGAAATTATTGTAGTCTCGACAAGACAACTTATAAATTATTGATTTATTCAAATTCTCTGTAGAATTTAGCATCTGAATCCGATTTTAGTTTTCAATTTGAGAAGGTTATTTGCGACATTTTCACTTATCTGCCGAGATATGTTAAAGGGATGAAATTTTCGGATTTGCTTGTGCTTATGATTGGGTAATTGTTTGGAGTTCGAAAATTTGAGCAAATTGTAGGAATCATAATTTGTTATGCATTTTCGGCCATATTAGAAAATAGAAGTAACGTAATTCACCCATTATTTTCTTGTGTTCTTGGAATTAGGAACGTGGCAAAGTCTGTTGTCTCATGTAGTATTTTTCATGAAAACAGTAATTGCAATACATGAATGAAGCTCATTCTCTCTCACATAGAAATAATAATATTCATGAGGTAAATCAATGAATGAACAGAAATTATGTACATGAACTAGAAGCTTTATTGCTTCAATAGCATTACAATTTAAATTTCATTGGCAACGATCTCAACTATTTTTCCAATCAAATGCTTAATTGAAAATGGTGAAATGTTTACGTATCGTACTTAGAACAAAGAAGAAGAAAACAAGGTAACATCGTTCGAGTGAGACGCCAAGTTCACTGAAACAAGAGGTAGAAAGAGACGCTGTCGTATTCCACGATCTTCTAGTTAACAAAGCGGGATTCAATTATTATTCAACTCGTAATAACACAGTAAAAGACGCTCATTTCATTATTGATTTCATGTCGGTATGCCGTTTTTTATCAAAGCTGAAATCATGAATACCCAAGACACGGGAGCACATCTCGCAAGCCACAGATACAGCATCGTTCACATAGTTCTGTGTTCTCTGAAATAATAACATTTAACAGTTGGATTCCCGAATTTTAATTAATTACTTCTCAGAGATCACCGACGAAGAGCGCAATATAATCGTTCAGAGACCTTCGATGCTTCTGACCATTTTGTTCTGTGCGATGCCGAGAATATTTTCGCAAGGCTTTCAGAGATAGAAAAAATCGCAAACAAGACATCATACAACGATATGCCTCCGCAGCCAGAATTAATTTATCGTTTTATAGAAGACTGGCAACGATTAAATGGTAAAAATCGTGGGTTACTTTGATTCGCAGTAATGAAGCAACCATTAAGTATACCAGTCAGGTGGTTGCTTAATGTTGCTTCGACATTTTCGGCTTCCAAAAAACGGGTTAAGTGAAGGTAACTGTGGATGGGAAAAATACTGCATTCGGTATGCTGGAAGCATAATAAAACGAAGGGATGCTTTAATCGGCGTCGAGCCTTTGACATATCGTCAAAAACATGATTCCTTTGTCACTTTCATATTTTCATAAATAAAAATGTCATATCAACGTTTGTTGGCGATAAGCTCTTGAACTACTGAACCCCTATTTCGAAGACATTTTGTTTACTGTATGCATTTTATCCAACTTGAGAGATGGTTGTCGATCTCAGTTTATGATATCACCAAGTACTTGTTTATTATATGATTAGGATATGATTAGCTGTGAGTACCATGATATTATAACTGATGGCGATGTGAGTTACTTCATCGACGCTTTAGTTTTTTCGTGTTCGGATTGGTTACGGATTCAATTTCAGGGGAGCTAACGATAAGAAAGGGAGTTTTTGGGTTTATCGCACCCACATATCCAGGCAGTCTACCGATTCCGGAAGTCACAAGCTTTCGAATTGGTGGGATTTCGATCCGAATTATGTCCCACCAGTGGATAGCTGGTACAAGTGAGGAGGCATAGGCCGTAGGTTAATCCTCTTTTGCCTCAATTTCAAGTCAGATTAGTGGTAGTTATAGTTGAGATCCCATGCTGAGCGAGCGGATAACCTCGACGTGTTCTAAACTCTAGTACCAACCAAATACCACCATATCTAATGGTAATCGTGGTAATAAGTCTTGAGGCATGTGTGGCATCTTAACCTCCGAATATTATAAGGGTACGAATCCAATTAAAAGCACCGTGGTAACGGTCAAAATGTCTTAGTTCTATCTACGCTACCACCCCATTAGTTAATCATTTGATAGATATTATCAATACACACATTTATTTATATAAAATTCGAAATGTTTTGCTTTTGTATCAAAACAAAATTATTATTTACCGAATCAATTCATATTTGCCAATCACATTTTATATACCTCCACTTATTCCTGCATTTACAGATGCTTTCGTTCAGCTTTATTCCGATTTTCATCATGTCACTTTTCTAACTTTAATGGGGTTGTCGTATGCTTCTTTCAGAGGTAACTGGATGCTATGTTGGTAGTTGGGAAGACCATTTCGTTTGTTATTGTGTCGAAACTTGACCTTCAAATCAGTTATATGGTATACTATGTCAAGAACCCGATCCTTATGCGAATAACCTCAGTTCTTCAATGAGGTTTCGATCAAAGATCTTCCATCGTGTGGTGAAGCAATAGCAACCAAAGTTATAAATGTTTCTTTTTATGATTTGATTGAGGAGGTCGTTACTTGATGAAAATCGATATACATATTTTCAGTGAAATAAAACTAGAGTATTTAGATTTTCACTATATTAACAAAACTATGACCGGTTTCACCACACTGTGGCTTCATCAGATAGATACAAACTAATGAACAGAGTTATTCGTTATATATTAGTCTTAAAACCCATCGGAATTGCTTACTTTATAAATTGAAAAGATTGAGTAAAGGAGAAGGATTTAGATCTATTTGACTATTAAGTAACCTACCTGAATTCTTTTCTTTGTAGATCTCTAAAATTTCCCACAGATTGAGTTTCCTATTTAATATTTCAATAGGTACAAGAGGTATGTTGGAAAACCCATCGGAGTTGCTTACTTTATGAATTGAAAAGATTGAGTTAAGGAGAAGGATTTAGATCTATTTGACTATTAAGTTTTTGTCTATTATTTTCATTGTGAAAAATTTTGAAATTATCATTAAAGTTATGGTTTGCTTTCGTGTTTTCTACTGTTGGTTTCGCTTCACTTGTTTTATGAGATGGCTTCGAATGAAGATTGCTAGCCTTCTAGATAGTATCCCTTCCTGGCAGTTCGACTATGCTGCTAGAATTTATAATACCAGGACTATCTGCTTCATTGAAATCGAAGAACTCATAAACGGAGTTGTCAGGACGATAGAGTTTTGGTTTTTAAGTCCCAAATGAAGGATTCCACAAGTTTCTTTTGTCTCAGGAGGCTCAACGTAATGCTATTTTCAATTCAATATAATGTTTACTGACACATGGCCCAAGCAAAAAACATGTGAAACGTCCTTATGTGTATCAATTAATGTAACATTGAACATTGAAGACTCCCCAAAGTCATTTTTACATTCTGGATGTTGACGATGGTTGTTTGTTCTACAATGTTTCACTTAGCATTTTCATTTTCATTCAAACATATTGAATAATCAAATTGGCTGCAACTTTCAATTGGATTTTGAGTTGAGGAATTTTCATATTCTTTACTTACCGAATTAATAAGTAATTTGTGCGAATGGAAATTACCTGAAACAGAAAAAATACTATCAAGGAATGATTGTTACTGATACAAAAACTTGATTGATTCAAAGATTTTCATTAAAACCTGAACCCTGCTCCACCTTTAATCCTCGATACAAGCTCTCGCAAAAACTAATGGATATCAATTACGGCCACATTCCAGAGCTGCATGAATCACGAAAATTAATATAGTGTTTACTGTTGGCAAAAGTGATAGGAAACCCGTTATGTCAGAGAATAATAACCATAATAATCACACTGTGCTTCTATACTCTTGTTTATACCACTTTTGGTTTACATTTAATTAAGATTTTATCATTATTATTATCCATAAAAACCACCATCGAAGTAATTGGCTGTGGGCCGCTCTCAATTTATATTATACTCTATGCTGCTTTGTATGCGTACATAGAGTGTGGTGCACATAGAGCGGTGTATTGAACATAGAGGTATTTCTTTAATTACTGTTATTAGAGGGTAATCGAGTACAATTCATTACATACGATCGAAGAGACCTCGCAGTAATTCTTAGCTGATCTCAATATCATAAGTGCCCCATTTCATCATAAACTGAGTACAGGGTTGGCTACGTTTGATGGAAGTAAATAATTTAAATTACAATTTTACCTATACTATGAAAGTGTAGGGCATGTTCGTTTTAATCTATAAAAATGTCCAAAGCAATTTGAAACGTATATACAACGAGAAATTAGTATGAATGATATATAGTACGACGATAAGGTATGAAATGAATTTGTCTTCTTCTGTTTCAGGAAAACATGTTTGGATAGGTCAAATTTTATATTTCTCTAGAAATGTTTTTACTGATAGAAAAGATATAACAATTTTTTATTTTAATCGTTGAGAGTCTATTTTTAAGTTCTCTAATGCCTCATAGTAAGAATTTACAAAAAAATTCAGAAATACAGGTTGTTTCATTCGAGAAAAACCAATTTGATACTTTTGAATATAAATTCAAATACTTCAACCCTTTCTACTGTCAATTCAGTGGAAAGGTACTATTCTCTTACTTTTTACACCTCTTAACATATGAATCTATATAGGGAACAAAGATTACGTGACACCTCATTCGAAGAGTATTGTGAATCGACAAAAAATATTCTCACCATTTCAAAATTTCTGTGTTAGTATAAAATTCGAGAAAAAATCAGAAATTATATAGTTTGCTACTTGCGAATAAACTCTCAAAACGAGAGTACTGAAATCAATCTACAAAAATTGTTTCATATTAACTTAACTGAAGGAAAATCAAAACCTAACCTAACCTAGCTGTACCTTAAACAATGTTTATGCAGATGAATGTTCTATAATTGTTCACTTTCAACTTCTGAACTGACTGCTTTCAACAGATTAAAAGCCAACAGATTCTTTCACGTAAGTCATTTTAGTCAATTTAGCTGATTGAAATTGTGAAAAATTCCTCTCGGATATCGATTGTTCGCCAAGATTATAGCGTTCGAATCAGTCTCCACCAGTAATCTTATACAAGAATTTTTCTGTGCGACAAAGAGCCGATATAAATGAAACTCCAAAACTGAATTTCGGACTTCATCGTTCTCTTATTACTGGGGATAGTTAGTTTACGGCTTTAATTCCGAATATTCAGCGATTGAATTCATTTGGATCTTGCGGAAAAAACCGAAACTGAAGAGGCGCGTCGTGTAGTTTCGATATGCTATCGAATTCCACTTCAAACTTGGATACAATGCAACAAAAAAATTGGAAAACCGGCGACAGAACTATGGAGAAAGCGTTTTATCAAGGAGTTGTGTTTTCGGTGATTTAAGGCATTTTCAAAAAGATGAGAGTCGATTGAAGATGACTCACGAAGCGGAAGGTCTTTAAGTGCAAGCAACAAGGAAAATGTCAACAGAGTGTAGGATATTGGACGTTCAGATCGACGGTTGACAGTGATATCGAAAAAATCCTTGTGACATTTTATTTTCCCGAGAATGGAAAATCACCTCAAAAGAATTCACTTAGGACTTTTGAAAACATCCAAACAGCTATAACATTGAACATTTCAGCAACGCTATGATGATTTGAAGGAGCGTCTCCAGCGCTATGTTGCATTCCAAGGGGACTATTTGGAAGGGAACATTGTAATTATATTTGAATAAATAAATCGAAAAACAATCAGTCTTATTAGTTAATTTGCATACCTCGTAAATTTCAGACACACTTGCGAAGGAACGACTGATGTTTATCCGAAGGAAACGTTTAAGGTAAGTTCACTGACAAAAAAAATATACGAGGGCCTCCAATTATTCGAATCTTCGTTGATCTAACGTAACCATTTTAAAATCGTTCAAAATATTGTTTACTATCTTTCTAACGACTGAAAACTCACTAAGTTTGAGGCTCTTAATGTTCAAGTATTTATTTGGTAAGTAAAAGGCGTTCAGAATATTATACTTTAAGTATGAAAGGCAAATCAAACGGGTAAACTAGTCTAATCATCATGAAACTATAGATATAATTGTTTGTATGTTAGGAAGTTATCAATCACAATACTCACCCATTTGCTAAGAATGAACGGATTTTGATGGAAGAGACTTTCTATTTCAAATTTTCAAATTCAAGAGTACAAAGTAGAGGTTAAGAATTCTCATACTTTCGAAGGGGTTTACATGAATATTTTTATAGCATTCAAGCTCTTGGAACACATGTGGTAGACATTTCTTTAAAAACGAAACGAACATGTTTTTTTCTTCTCGTGCCGAAAACCATATGTGACAAAAACCAGAAGCAACGTATCCATCTCAAATTTCTCGTCAAATTGAATAAAACTCCGACTGAGGCTAAGGGAATGAATCTCCATTTTGTGTGCGTGTTTTTGAGTGGTGTCAGCTCGTGCGTGAAGGCCGAGAGAGCACTGAAGGTGACTAACGCCCAGGTCACCCTGTCATTGTTTCAACTCCGGAAACAGTGACCAAAGTCAATCAAATTGTTCGTGCAGATAGTCGAGTGAGTATCCGGATGATAGCCTAGGCTGTAAACGTGAATGAAGAAACGGTTAGGAGTATTTTACACGAGGAATCACACATGACAAAAGTCTGTTGGAAGTTGCTGCCAAAAACATGCCCATAATGTGCTATCTGTGGAGCAGTATTTGGCCAGTAAGTGCACTCCAGTGCTCGGAAACGCGCGGTACTCGCCAGACTTGGCACTGTGCGACTTTTTTCTCTTTCCGAAGATAAAATCTGCTTTGTAAGGGACCCGATTCAAGTCGATGGAAGCGGTTAAGCAAAAAACGGCAGAGCTCCTAAAGGCCCTCACGAAAGGTGTGTGGCGAGGAAGGGCAGTAATTGAAGGGGAGCATTTAAATGCAGAATAATTTTTATATTAAAACCCTTTTTCGTAACCAGTCTCGTTATTTAATAGCCAGACCTCGTATTTCGATAATGGCCTGAGAATTTTCATCAGTTCAAAAATATAAATTGTTTAATATCATATCGCATTTCTTCTGCAGCCTGATTCATCGTAATAGAGGATTGATGTCACAAAGGCAGCATTTTGTTGATAAGGATGTAAAACTCAATTTGAAAAATGCACCCATTCTGGAAAGTCTTCTGGATGAAGTAATTGCTGTTTTTGGATGATAATTTTAGAAATATGATGTTGATAACCGTAGATTGCTGGAGAAGGCTGCCCAAATTATCGCTTCCAGATCATTTACTTCCATATCAACTTAACTGCATTTATTTTCCTTAAATATGTCTTCTTTTTGAGAGCTTTCGGTTTTTTGAGTCTAGAAATTTTGGGGAGCTCTAGTTCATCAACTGGAAATCGTTACAGTTCGAGTCGAAATACTCGAACACTATTTCGGTTACATTGAAAATGATAGCCTTGTTTGCTTATCGGTGATAGTCAGGTTTTCTCACCATAGATTTATATTTAAAGATGATATTTTTACCAAACTACAGAATATAATACAGCAAGAAATAACCCTGCCCTACAATTATGCAACTTAATTGAATACTATTATCAACTATCTGTTAACGGCCTTTGCTTTTAGATAAAATATTAGGTGTTTCAGTGATACTACAGTTATTATGTGAACTTGGTCAACTTGTTTCGTTTTTGATCTATATCAAGAAAATTATTTCTGATGATAAGAATTTTACCATAATTCACAGAATCTCCAATCTCTTATGGTTTCATTTCGGTTTTCTCATTATTTGAGTATTTATCCAATCTACTGATTTTTAATTATTCAGCTACACAACGAAAAAGCGGCGCAAAATATATGACACTTCATGACTTTGACGTAAGATTTCGATGTTGCTACTTCACGACAAATGTTCGAAAATTCTGCGTTCACTATTGGATACTTTATAATAAGCCCCATCTTTTGGCTACTTAGGGAAACAGTAAGTGTTGGTGTAATGAAATTATAGTATATTTTGCATCTATCACCTATCAACCAACTATCAAAGAATAGCCAACTTTTACCCTATTCACTTTCATCTTCGGTACTGCTTAGTTATCCGTGAAAAAGACAAGAAACGAAACATTAAAAAGAATTTGGGGATAGGTACCCAATCTGTCATAATTTCTCGATGATTGTATGAATATTGCTCTGTGATTTTCGATGGTATTTCACCTCAGAGCTTACTCCACTATTCATTAGGATCTTTTTTAAGTTTTGAGTTTTTTTCATCCAAATACGAAATGATGAAAGTTATACTAACTGAATTATTGAGCAAAATGCTTTCAAGGACAGAAAAATTTCATCACAAAATCAAACAATCGGCCAATTTACGAATTACATCGAAAAATTGGAATCATCGAAATTTTTCGATAATTTCTTTTTTCGGAAAAAACGACATATTAGGTACCCAAAATTGAACGAGTAATCGAAAAAAATATGAGGATTCAGTCAAAACGTCGATGTTTCGGCATTTCCGGATATGACAGATAAATGAAAATACTTCAGGCTGTTAAAATTTCATTTACAAAGTTATTCTCCTGTAGTTGTATTGAAATCGATCAATAATTCTAGAAGCTCAAGGCAATTTTCAGGGAATATCCGATATAACGTCGAATAATGTTTCCTTTTTTGATGGCAGCGATTGACAGGATATACTATATCAATGTATCAGTATTAGAAAGAATATTCCAAAGCAACAATTCCAAGTTTGCAGTGTACAACTGAATTTGATCGACGAATATGATATTAAGTCCGTTCCTGAAAAACCATACACCGATTATCTCCGCTCTTGTGCTAGCAGAAAAGATGTACATTCTATGCTTCCGAAATGTTATCATTATCCAGGCGGCACACAGAATAGAGCAGCGATCACTGAAAAATGATGCCTTATTATTACATCATGAAAAGGTCAACTTGAAGGTGCGGTCTCTCTTGGCGCGTTAATTTTCTTGTCGTGTCTTGAATCAACCAAATGATATTTTTCGGTTCTGCCCCAGACGCCCATAATTGGATGTTTTGAATTGAAGTCTATGCAGAAACTGACCTTTTCTCCGTATGGAATCGTTACATCTGTGGAAATATCACTCGAGAAACCGGTGATGATTTACTGGAACCGACCGTTTCAGCAGAAGCCTGAACACATAAATTAAATGTAGTCTGTAATGTGAATGGAAGAATCGTGTGTCTGATGAATGGGAGAGAATATGTTCGAAATGTATACTATTCAATGTAGCTAAGTTTCTACAATAATGATAATTACTCTTCGGATATTGCTTGATGAAGGTTGTCAGTAGATAGTACACATGTATCTGAAGAAAGAGAAAACTTAAAACAGCAACAAAATAAGACTGATTCGCTTAAATAATAAAGAAACACCTTGTTTGATGAGAAGATACAAAACGCCAACGTATGTAGGTGTCAAGTATGAATGTTAAGTGTATTTTAGTAATTATACAGGGCGTCCCTCAAGCTCTATAAATAACTTTGAGTGATGGTTTCTGAAGAAATTCTAATCAAATTAGTAAGAACATCATGATGCTAATCTTTTTCAATTCGGAGATATTCAGCTTCATGAATTTGATCCTCATGGGTCGTGAAATCACGAACGAAATATATATCTTGTTGTGCAGAAAGTGACATTCGTAACCCTAGTAAAATGATTAACAAGTTGGGTTACTTTTCATACATGAATGTCAGAATATCTTCTTCGATAGTTATCAATGAAAATTTAAATTTTTTCAAATTGAAAATGCTTCCTTCGTTAATGAAGATTTTGCAGACATTTTCATGGTTTTAACGACGGAAACGCAGGACAAAATTCAGAGAATACAGCTGAAAATTCAAAAGCGATTCTGTGGAAAAATACATAGTGATTATAGTTATTTCGATCAAGAAGGTGGAAATATAGTTTTCAATAGATCAGTTGATGATAATTAAATGAAATGTGATAAATACATAAAATCGTGTTAATCATTACGAGAGTTGTTCAAAATGATCGTCTCTGATTTAAATGCATACCATACATCCACAAATAAGTGACTGCAGAACAATTTGATGGACAATGTCCATCATTGGCATTGGGTATCTGTTTCTTGTATCTCTTCGAAATTTTTTATCTCAACATTGTTGACAAGATGATTCAGGTATCCCCATACATAGAAGTCTAAAGGGTTGAGATCTGGTGACCGTGGTGACCAAGAAATTGGACCTTTCCTATTTATCCACCTATTTGGAAAATCGTCATGTTGATACTTCATACCCTGTATGAAATAATGCGGATCGTCAAGAATTTACTTAAGCAAAGTGTAATTTCGACAAGTAATCTGCTATTTACAATTTGTATGGACAAGAATCTATTATTATATAGACCACCACAAACATTGATGCTCAATTTCCTTTAGAAACGCCTTTTCCTAACAGCATTTGGATTCTACCGGGCCCATAAATGATCATTATGGATAATTTTGAAATTAATCATACTCTTTTATGAAGCATGATTTATCAGACCATAAAATGTTGCTGCAGAATCGAGCGGCAAAATGTCCATTGATGCTACTCGCCCCTTGCATCCAATGCAGGGGACGAAGAGCTCCACGTCAATGGTCTTTTCAAAATACATTTTAAGGCGTCGATTACTTATCGAAAAATTATATTCAACACATATAAAGTTCTTACTGTTCTCGTAATTTTTTATGTTAACTTGCCGAGGTCGTACATTTTGGCTCATACCTAAGTAAAAACGGTATGAATAGAAGGATGTCTTCGAGGAAATTTTTGATAGTGTTCTCCATCGCAAAAACCATAAACAAATATCATATCTACATGTTTTCGATAACTGATTGAATACATTTTCAATTTTAGAAATTTGAGGTTGTTTCTTAATAATAATTATCTATCGAGAAAGATAGTCTGACATTTATGTATCAAAGGTAACTCAACATCGTTGATAAATCATTCTAGCATGGTTCCGAAAGTCCTTTTTGTACAACAAGATATGTATTTCCTTCCATTTTTGATAAATCCATAGAATCGCTTTTGTATGTTGGAAATTGTGGTTCCAGGACCAGTGAGGATCAAATTTTGGAGCTGAATATCTTCAAGTTTGAAAATATTAAGACCATGCTGAGCTCAATAATTTTCCGTAGAATTTCTTCAGGAATCATCTCTCAAAGTTCGTTGTAGAAGTGGTTGACACCCAGTATAACGACAAACTGAAATGGAGTAATACATATCTCAAAACTTGTTTAAGAAATCAGTTTTTTTCAAAAAAGATATTCTTTTCGGAAAAAAGTATTCACAGTTATTTCTTTGTGAAAACCATTTCGTTCCTTCTTGTTGATTCCGAGAGAAATTTCGAATTTCGAACATATATTGGTCGCTTTCCCGGACTTTGCACCATCAGTTTGATGGCTATTTGGAACGTATCGTTTGTAACAACAAAGCGACCATACCGTACGGAAATTTTGAACCCATATCGGCCTTGAAGATGAATATTAATATGGCGATGTGGAGTATTCGACCACCAATGTTCGTTGTTAAATAATATATTATATTTATCATTATAACTTGTCTGAAAAATTGGGTTTTTTCTCAGATTTTGGCAGAAACCAATTCTAAAATTCGAAAACTAAGAAATTTTCATTTTATAAGGTTTATATTTATTTTTTAAGGAAACTTTCTCGACTCTTAAATATTCCTGTTTCTATTCCAATTTGCCTACTTGAAATAGATCAACTCCTTCAAATTCTTATTTCTTTGGGACGTTCATGAGGTTTTCCCTCGATTTATCGAATAAACTTTCATAAGGTTGTCGCCTCTCAGAAAAAAGATCCAAATACGCAGCTTCTGCATTATAATTATTTTGAATATTACATTCAATTATATAAAATTACATGATCGCTCCGTTATTACAAACGATCCTATATTCACACAATAATTGTAGCTTGATGAAAAAACATTAAATAATTTATTTGAATTTTCATTGCAAGAATTTATTTTGGGCTATGATAATGAGTTCAGAGAATATAAAATTGCTTTTCATCCATTCAATGTGAATTTTGTGAATGGATATAGAGGTTCTAGCTAAATTAAGCAAAAATTTGAATAATTTTACTTTTTCATGAAAACATCCTGGATGAGTGCACAAGTGATATAGTTTTCAAAATAAAAACTCGTTTCAACAAAATCAAAGTTACCTTTGATTCATTTTGAATTATAACTCAAAAACCGTTGGATAAAAATGTATTTCCGCACGAAGTTTGAAAATCCGCGAAAAAAATGCTTGCAGAATGTCGAAATCACTTTAACACTATTTCTGAAACAATCGAGATATAGGAAATCCAGAAAATTTTTAAATTGCAAATAACTCGAGAACGAAAAAAGCTAGTTTCCATATGTTTACGGCAATAACTTCCTCAGGCAAAAAACACGAAGGTAGTGATCATTTTCCTATATTCACAATATTTCACATAGCTGCAGAACTAAAAAAAAACTAAAACATCAAAATCTGTTCACCCTGTACTCTGTTATATGAAGTTTCACGTAAAAGAATAGAAACCTATTTATTTGTTCAATCATTTAGATGCTACGTTTCACCTGAACAGCAATTCTTCGTCCGTATATTCAGTTCCTTCTCATACTCTAACAATTATTTTCTTCCATTGATTGTTATAAAAAATTTGAAAATGAATTACTAAACCAATATCCGAATGCAATTTCATCACATTTTTCCTCTACCAGCAGGTTACCAATTCTAAGTACAAGTAGAACTAGAATGAACACAATTGGATGTAACGTTTTTACTCTAATGTACCGAATGCTAAAGCGAACGAATAGCTCATATCCAGTTAAATATAATGATTAGGAAGCAATCTAAGGTTATTGCCGTAAACATATGGAAACTAGTTCCATATGTTTACGGCAATAACTTCCTCAGGCAAAAAACACGAAGGTAGTGATCATTTTCCTATATTCACAATATTTCACATAGCTGCAGAACTAAAAAAAAACTAAAACATCAAAATCTGTTCACCCTGTACTCTGTTATATGAAGTTTCACGTAAAAGAATAGAAACCTATTTATTTGTTCAATCATTTAGATGCTACGTTTCACCTGAACAGCAATTCTTCGTCCGTATATTCAGTTCCTTCTCATACTCTAACAATTATTTTCTTCCATTGATTGTTATAAAAAATTTGAAAATGAATTACTAAACCAATATCCGAATGCAATTTCATCACATTTTTCCTCTACCAGCAGGTTACCAATTCTAAGTACAAGTAGAACTAGAATGAACACAATTGGATGTAACGTTTTTACTCTAATGTACCGAATGCTAAAGCGAACGAATAGCTCATATCCAGTTAAATATAATGATTAGGAAGCAATCTAAGGTAAATATTAATTTGGTTAAGTGATGACCATAATGTTAGAAATACAGGGTGTACAAAGGTTGACTTGATACAGGTATAAATATCGGTATATATAAATTATATGGTAATGATTGTACTGCTTTATACAAGGATTTACATAATAGTAGGTCACATCTTGAGGGGATGAATATATGTGCAATTTTAAGAAAAGAAGTTCATATAAACATAGGTCCGCAAAAGCTTCATTACGGAGCAAAAGGATGTTGAAATTTCCGGAAAAATTGTTTTTTCAAATTTGCAATTCAAGCTGTTTTTTACAATCTCTACATTACTCGTCCTGGATTTCAACTGAAATTCACAAGGCGTTTTCTTTTACGAGTTCATGTCTCACTTTGCCCTTTCAAACTTTTTTGCATGCGCACAATCAATTTTCGTCACCTTCATTCAATTTGGAAACTATTTTGACACTTGTAATTTTTTCGTTTCTCCGACCGTTTTCGAGAGAAAAATTGTTGAATTTGAATTATTTGAATAGTGAGTTATTCGATAAATAAAAGAAATAATAGAAAACCTCGATAGGTATGCCCAAAATTTGCTTTTATTTTGATAGCTCGTCTTCTGAGACTTAGCTTATACTTTTTCAATATCAAACTAAAAGAAAGAACAATTAAAAACTAAATGAATTGCTGGAAGTGTCCTCCACCTGCAAACATACAGGCCTCTGTCCTTCTTCGCATATTACACGCACTCTTTGAAATATTCCTGGGGTATTTCTTATCTTGTCATAAAAGGTTATTATTGGATTTCTCAATTCTTCTACAGTATCCACTGGAGAGGTATAAACTAAACTATGGGTCCCCATAAGAAAAAGTCTAACCTATTTAAGTCTGGGGACCTATTCAAGGATTCCCTTGCTTTTCCACTGAAATGTGCTGGTGTCCTGTCATGCATGAACCAATTTATGTTTCTCACCAAAAGTGGCACATCCTCGAGCAATAAAGGTAATTCTTCCTCAAGAAATTGCCGATAAGCGGGACCGTTAAATCTGTTAGGCAAAAAAACTGGCCCAATCAAATAATTTCCAATTAATCCGATGCAGACATTTAGTGAGAATTGTTCTTGATGATGAGATTCTTCAATCAACTGGGGGTTTTCCTCAGCCCAATAATGATTATTTTGAAAATTTGTAATAGCAGTTCTCGAAAAATTAGCTTCGTCTGTGAACATAATATCACTATGAAAATGAGCATTTTGTCTAACTTTATCTAAGAACCATCGGCAGAAATTCAATCTTGAAGGGAAATTTCGAAGAAGTAGAGCTTGGACGCGTTGAATATAAAACGGATACAATAACAATTCGTGGAGAATCCTTCACACCAGAACATGTGAAATATTCAACTCCAATTTTTCTTGTACTCACATGAGGATTCAGATCAATATAATTCACAACTGCTTCCTCAATATCTGGAGTACTCATAGTTTGAGTTGCTCCTTTTAAATGATTATTTGCAGTAAAAGTAGCAGTTTCTCTCAACCTTCTGTGGATATTCGAAAATCCACCGGTCTGGTGTTACTCGATTTGGAAAGCGCACCTGATATAATCGCCAAGCTTCTGTTGTGTTTCCGTCAGCCAGACCGTACATGTAATGGATATCAGCCTGTTCGGCATTAGTAAAATTAGCCATTTTTTCTTACTGCAATAACTTCAAAAGTCATAAAGCTAATCGTTAATTTAATGAACAATTCGATCAGACACTGGTTCAACTTTAACAACTGTTAAGATCAAGAAATAAATGAAAAAAATCGAAGCCTACTAGTCATTTTTTTAATTAGAAGTGCTTTCAATTCAGCGACTGCTTACAATCGATATTTTTATGCTCGAGAACGGTCGGAGATATGAAAAAAGTACAATTGTCAAAAAAGTTCCTAAATTGAACGAAGATGACGAAAATTGATTGTACGCTGATCAGTGGCGTACTGCAAAAAGTTTGAAAGACCAAAAGAAGACATGGCTCCAGAAAAGAAAACACCTTGTAGATTCTAGTTGAAAATTTAGGATGTGTAATAATGGAGGCTATAAAAATTGCTTGCATTCCAAATTGGGACTGAATATCTCAAAAACTACAGGAGTTTTGAAGAAAAAACCAATTTTTTCTGGAAATTTCAACTTTTTTTCTAAAAATTGCACGTAGTTACTCCCTCAAGTTGTGACATACTATTATTTAACACCATGTATAGATCGAATTTATCGATTCATCAATATTAGAGTAGACGAGCGAAAAAAATCAATAATTACTGATAAATTAATAACTAGTATTCCAGAACATTGCATTGTTACTAGATAAAATTAGTAGGGATTCTCGGCTGGACTAGAAGATCAAGCTGCTCAACTCGACTCTACTTGCATTTTTTATCAGAGTTCAAATCAAGCAGAGCTTTTTCTCCACAAAAGCTTGAAAATTCAAGCTTCTCGAATCGCAAAACCTCAAAAGCTTGAATCAAAATACAGTATCTATGGAACATTGAACTTATATATTTATGAAATTTTTGCACTCTCCTATCTACTCTGTTCTCGGAGAATCACCTTTCAATCTCGATTCTCGGAGATTCACTCAGTCTCCGAAAGGGCTCTGCCGAAAATCGCCAAATATATATATTATTTCTGAAAGGAATATCGAGTTTTGAACGATTGATACTAAAATACGTCTGAACCATTTGGTTTGAATCTATTCTATATTACATGAAAGGGTCTTCTAGATTGTAGCTTTTTGTATCTACTTCTTGCGCTGCGAAACGAATAGACTAGATCGAAGTACTATGTTTTGAAATCCAAGTGTGTCGCAACATATTAAAACATAAAACAACGAATTGAATTTGAGTTCAAATCAAGTCAAGTCAAACCTATAAATTTTAGACAGTTTGAATCTAAAGTCAAGATTTCAAGCTGCTTGACTTGATGAAACCCTAAAAATAGGAAAAATTGAGTGCATGTGATATATATTTTTGAAACGAATAAGAAATCTATTCAACAAAATCACAGCTTTCATTTTAACTCAAAAACTATTGGAGAAAAAAAAAAGTCCGCACGTAGTTGTACCTCTCGAAAAAAGCTATCTTGAATCAGTTTGCATGAATAAATTCCTCACGAAAATAGAACTCAGGTGGATGGTGTTCCTCTATTCACAATATTTCACATAGTTATAATACTAAAACGACGTAATCTGTCCACCCTGTACTTCAAATGTCAACGTTCAAGTAGGAAACAATATGACTTCAACTCAATAGATTAAGTTAGAATCATCCAATACAAATGTCTAGGTATAAAACTCTATCACGAATTTCGACATTATACACCTACTTTTATGAAATTTAAAGTCTCCGCTTTCAATAATTCAGTCAAATTGGTAATGGCGCGCCGTTGAAGAAAACAGGGTAATCAATTTGTCAAGTTAAGACCATCGTTTGTTCTCATGTTCGCAAAACTATGATTTATCGTACATAGTTTTAAGCACTATCATGTTATATGTGGATCGATTTTGTGTGGGCTGATGGAAAATCAATTGGTATTTAAATATTTTACAACCTTTGCAGAATCGATTGATGCAACGTATAGCACATGAAAACGATTTAAATCTGATATCAAATGAATGTTAACATTTAGGAGTTGGTGCCTCTTCTTCGAAGTGATCGATTGAGAACTACAAGACGAACTCGTCGTAGGTGTTGATCGAAATGGGACGTAGGTGTTCTTTCGATTATTATTTATGGATTCAGAAATCAGTTCTCAGAAGAATATTCTATGTGATTAATCATAGGTACTTATATTTCTTTTTAGAATTTTTTTATAATCAATCAATAGTCGTTTGTCATCCCAAAAACGCTTGGGAAGTAATAATAATATTCTATATGGAGGGTGCCCAATAATTTCATGAACAACAAATTAGTCAGATAGTCAAGAAAACTGTTGTATGCAATATATTGATAGCAAAATTATCATTCCTGATTTGCATCACGCACAAATATCATGCTTGACTTAAAGAATCCATCAGTTCTCATAACCTACTATGATTTTAAAAGTCCATTTCATTGTGAAGAAATCTGTTACCAAAGTAATTTCAAAAGTCAAGCGTTTTCAGATTCGGAACGAGAGATTTTTTCACCCAAGTAACGGTTGAAACATCTCCTGTCCAAAATTATATGTAATAAAATAAAATAATCGTTTGGATGACATAACTCGATCTGCCATTGAGGTTTTCCTTTCGTCCTAATTACCTGGAATATGTGAGAGAATTTTTTGGCATGTTGGGTGATTTTTACAGCCTCCTAGCTTCGATTGAAAAAATGGAAGAATGAAGTATATATTTTTGAATATTCTACAATTTTATTCGGCAGGATTTTCTAAAATATATCGATAATGAGAAGGTGTTTAATTTTTCATATTTCCGTATTTCTAAACGTGAACTATAGTTGACGAAGAGCAGATAAAAGGATTCTTGACGGAAACATCAGTTTACGAATTGATGAATTAAAACAACCTCACGGACCTGACATTCAGTTTTTTGACATATCAGATGAACATGACAATTTTTACAATGCATTCAATTCATTCTGCTAGAAAATTTATTGAAATAATAAAAAATCTCTATAAAATTGGTGGGTCAGAAAAAGTGATACAAGGAATGCTTTTATGTTCTTTATGCTGCGTCAAGGAGGACACCTTTTATAAACTGTCAGTTCTAAAAATGCGCTCTATAATTTATTTTAAGGTGCGCAACTAAGTTCTCGCTGTTTGTCAATAGATGGCTTCAGCAGTAAGTCGTGGTCAAATTTTACATATCAAGAACGTCTTGATCAAACCTTAGACACATGGTAAACAAACCACTTTGACACATTAGTGATTGTGTTTTCGCGTCATATACTTTCAGTGGTGAAAAAATGTCTGATTTTGTTCCCAATATACGTCATTTGCGGGAAGTGTTGATTTTCTCCTTTAATTCGAAGAAAACGGATTCTGAAGATCATAGAGAGCTCTTGAACGTTTACGGAGATGCTGCTCTAAGTGAAACAACGTGCTGGGATTGCTTCTGTTGCTTCACAAACGGTGATTTCGATGTGGACGCACGTCCTCGTGAAGGTAGGCCAAAAATCTTCTAAGACGCTGAATTGAAGGCATTGCTCTATGAGGATCCGTGCCAAACGCAAGAAGAGTTTGCTTCGGTCTTATGAGTTACCCGCCAGGCCATTTCCAAGCGATTGCATGCGTTAGGAATGATTCAAAAGCAAGGAACTTGGGTACCTCATGATTTGAAACCAAGGTTGAGCGTCGTTTTTTCGCCTGTGAACAACTGTTGCAGCGGCAAAAAAGAAACGAAAAGATGTAAAAAAGTTGTAGCTAGCTTTGGGCAAAATTTTGAATGATTCATTAGCAATAATTTTTCAAGATAAAGTTGTATTTTCATAAAAAAAACAGCAAGAACTTTGTTGCGGAGCTAATTATTCAAACCCAAAATTTCAGTGCCGTGCTGTGCTTGTCAAAGTTGAAAAGTTAGTAGAGTACGGTAAAACCGTAATAATTTTTTACAGTTTTCAAGAACAAATATCTCAATGAGAATGTCCTGGCGAGTTGGTTTTCATTTTCGGAATTGAAACATAACGTGGTTATTGACTGAAACTGTATCGGGAGGACTTCAAAACTACCCTCGTGAGCTTTTTATATGCAATCGCGTCTTCCATAAATGGAATGAGAGTTTGGGTGGAAGTGGTCTGCTTAAAATATGAAACGTAAATGTGGCAGAAGTACAGAAGTAAGTAAACGAGGAAAATTGGGAGCTATGCCTACGGAAAATAGTGAGTAAGTGAAATGTGAGAAAAAGGCTAGAGAGTATTGAACAGGAATAAAGAACTACATGAAAGAGCGGAAGTAATTAGCGAAACGAAAGGGCGGAAGAATATGCAGGTTCAAATTCTCGGTGAAAAAGTCGTTCGTAGAGGCAAAAGGAATGTAAAAGAGATATTTCAGGTAATGAGAGACTTTGAAGAGGAAAGAAATACAGAGAATGAATAGGGAAGAACAGTTCATCAGAGAAGTGTGAGGAAGGAACAGAAGACAGAGGCGGAAAATGATCTAGGAAGATGAGAAGCGCAATAAGAATTTACTAGGAAGAACAACAAAGAGGAAGAGCGTGAAAATCAAGGAAAGAATTGACGGTAAGCAAGATCTAAGGATAGCATAAATATTAAAACGAGAGACAAAAGCTCAAGCGTAGACAGTGCTGTATGGTAGAGACGTAACTGTTTAGATCTGTGCGACAGCACATTGCTAGAGTAAGTGCAAGAAATGAGCAAGAGGAGAATGTGAATGGTGCGAGCCTTGGGAAAATCTCAGTAAAGCGTTTCAGAGAAATATCCCGAACAATAAAATGATAGAATAATGCCACATGAGGGTTTGGGAGGAAGTGTTCTGCTTAAAATATGAAACGTAAATGTGGCAGAAGTACAGAAGTAAGTAAACGAGGAAAATTAGGAGCTATGTCTAGGGAAAATAGTGAGGAAGTGAAATGTGAGAAAAAGGCTAGAGAGTATTGAACAGGAATGAAGAACTACATGAAAGAGCAGAAGTAATTGGCGAAACGACAGGGCGGAAGAAGATGCAGGTTCAAATTCTCGGTGAAAAAGGTCGTTTGTAGAGGCAAAAGGAATATGAAAGAGATATTTCAGGTAATGAGAAACTTTGAAGAGGAAAGAAATACAGAGAATGAGTAAGGAAGAACAGTTCTTCAGAAAAGTGTGAAGAAGGAACAGAAGACAAAGGCGGAAAATGATCTAGGAAGATAAGAAGCGCAATAAGAATTTACTAGGAAGAATAACAAAGAGGGAGAGCGTGAAAATTAAGGAAAGAATTGACGGTAAGCAAGATCTAAGGAAAGCATAAATATTAAAACGAGAGACAAAAGCTCAAGCGTAGAAAGTGCTGTATGGTTTATTTTCACTTTTTGATATCACGTATTCTATCCATGTCATCATTTATCTTTCCTGTTTTATTCTTTTTCAGTTCATCTCGATTTTCTCGTTGGTTAATTCAGGCATTATTGTTAATATTATTTTTACCCTGTTTCCTTTTCTTTTTCCTTGGAATCACATACCACATACAATTATGTTTTTGAGATTCACGGACCTTATGGTCCCATCTCTTACCTTTGTTAAATAAATAAATAAAATAAACTACATCAGTGAACCGTACTCTACTGCTATGGAGAATTTAAACACAAAACGGTTCGGCGTAGCGACGATTCAAGGGCAGATGCACCAAACAGTGGTTACTCAAGAAGATGTGGATGATGTGCGAAAGATTATCAAGAAAGAATTGCCTGTGAAGAAATTAGGATACCACATAAGATGACCGAAGAACAGAAAGCTGCAAATGGGAATTGGTGCAAAAAAAAGGCGCTAAGCTTTTGTTCAGTTTTGGCATGTTTTAAAAGATTTTCGCAACGTTGTTTCCGAAGAAATTCATGTAGCAACAATTTCTTCATAAGATCAAAGAACAGTTACCGCCGATTGGTTCATAACCATAGCCCGGAAAGCAATTGAATATTCAACGCAAGAAAACATCATTGTCACATCATCCTACGTACATTCGAGATCTAAGCTTCCACTCTTTCCAAAATCAAGAACAGACTGCGTCGTCGAAGGCTTCAGTCGTCAGAAGAAGCGGTAGATGCCTTTCAAAAGGCCAGTTTGAATGTAGCAGCAAACGGTTGGAATAACTGCTTCTAGAAAGGGCTCGAATAAATGCAGGAAACATATTTTTCTACGAAGCCCATGTCAATTTGTCTAGGTTCTTCAACAAGCAAATTTGCCACATTTGGGCGTTCAAATATCCAGAAGCTTTGTATGCTGAACGTGTCACTGCAAGGTCCGTAGGCGTGATTGGCTTGATTTTTCGATAATTTGGCTTGAAATGGAGTTACATTTAATTGACTAAGCTATGGAGAGATGTTAACAACTCAATTGTATCATATCACTAATGATATAGATATCATTGACATGTGATTTCAACAGGATAGTTCGCAAAGCCACCAAAACATTGAATTTATTATGAACTAAATGTTCCGATCGCATTATTCCACGTTAAATCGTTTCTGAATCGGTTGTAACCATCAACCGCGACGCGATTAACGAACCATGGCCGCCATATTGCCGAAAGCAAAGTAATGAAAATTTTCTGATAAAAATGAAAAGTGAACCTTGTTAACCTATTTCAAAATACCTTACTTGTAAATATGGAAACGACCATTCAGATTTAAATGTTTCTTCAACATATCTTGTCGAATCCGCTGATGATGACAATCAATCTTGAAAAATCAATTACTTCATACCAACTACTCATACAGATATTAACAATTCAAAAGAATTCTATACATACATATCAATACAAGTTATACGGCTTAAAGTAGCCCGCAACATAGATTAACTAACATACCAATTAAAGATAGAAATTTGAATAATGATCTCAATGTTATGAAAAAAGTAGCAGTAATTAACAGTTATGACGCCAACTTGATTGATGTGATGGTAAGATGTAAGATATTCCAGAATGGAACTTGAGAAGTGTATCCTATTATATAAGAAACTAGTACAATTTGTAAGAGTTCAATTTATAGTTTGCAATCTAGGAGAAGGAAAAAGCTTCTCTTTTGATTTAAAGATACATTTGCTGGAAAATGAGGTGACTACTCGAGTGAAGACAGAGCAATCTTTCCATAGTTTCGGTTAACATTTTTTTGTGGGATATTCTGCGGTGCTCCGGTTCATTACGATCTGGAAATCGTTTCCGATAAAGTCGAACTAAGTTCACAAGTGATTCTTGAGCATCCTGTATATACATTAGCATCGGAAACTACGTTTCTCCCAGAAAGGACACTTTTTTCGTTGATCTAAAAAAATATATAATGGTAGTTAATTTTTGACAACATAAATCTTAGAAAAGATTCTTGGAAAAGAATTCCCTTTAATGAAAAAAATTGGAAACGTACATCATGCAATTTATAATAGTAAAGTTGTAGTCGATGTCCAGTATAACCGGAACTGCTACCGCGGTGAAAGCTAATGCAAATTATTGATTAGTATCCATTTACTTCAATGCCAAAATTTGAATTTGATCGGGATACCCGTTTTCCAAATATTTCAAATGAGCCCTTTTGCCACCCTGTAGATAAAACTGTGATTTATCACGGCGGTTTATACAATTTAATCTTGCGAAAACTATAGCTCCGTTCCATGGTAGAAAAGAGAGATATCTTCTCATAAGCAATTATTCGATAACTCATGGATCCCAGGATAATTCATTTTAATGATATGTTCATTTATTACCCAATTCAAAATGATTCTGATTATTTTAATATCAGTCATATTGGGATGTCATCACATGCTATTTTACAACCATTTCAGAACTCATTGAAAAGGTTCAGTGTAAAACCCCATACAATTATTACAAATTTAACACAGCAGACAATTTCATTGGAATGCCCATGGTGAAAAATGTATAGCGAGAAATCTCTCTTGTCCGTCCATCTAATCGATCGACGTATAATTAATCATTATATAATCCGGTAATTAATGATTTCCTCGCTAACCATTGGAATCTGCTCCAATTTTAATTGCAAAACAATCACCGTCTAGTTATAGTATTTTGTCTAATACGTTCAATTAGAGAATTCCCTAATGGGGAGACTGGACGTTTGTGAAATTTTCAATTTCTATCAATTATACAAATTAATTGAAATTGATTGCTATTGGCCGAAAGGCTTGGCACTCTTGCCACCTGGATCCAAAAGTGTTAGTATTCCGCATACATGCCTAGAGGGAGATAGTTATAGTTCACCTTGCCTCATCATAAATTGCATTTCACAATTTGTGTAATAAAATCGATAGATGGAAAATATGTCTGTGTGTTTTAAAAGCTATTAAATATTTTTAGAGTTTACTGAAACGTCCTCATTTAAACACTATTATTATTATTATATTGTCTGTCGTGTACAAATAAACAGGTTTGGTGAAAGCTTTATATTTTATTTGTATCGAAACTTCTATGGCCATTACATTGGATCCTGATGAGAATATGAGAAAAACTTCTGTAGCATTCACATATTTTTCAACTATTTATAGATTAAAAACAACTCATACGTTCTTGAATACATTACATTATTAGAAATATCAAAACTTCCAACAGAAATTCATTTCAAACTGTAAATTCTTATATACGGTATAAAAATGAATTCAAATAATGAAAATAAGGAGGCCTGATACAAAATCGAGGTTACTCCTGTTAACAAAAACAGAAAATATAATTCCGACAAAACCATTTTCACTTTTCAAATAAATGAAACAATGATGTTTCAATTATTCACAAATTTAAGACACAAATAAGTAGTACATTCAAAAGGATGAAAGCTTTATATATCACATTGCTAAAAGCAGGTACCTATTTAGTTCAATAGGGTTGCTTCTTTCAAGAACTGAAAATATTAAGTTATGGTGACGAAGTCTGATTGACTGTTTATCGATTTTAATGTCTCAATTTTAATCTATTGTTTTCATCATCTTGAATATCAAATTAATCGTTAGACGTATGCTTTCATTCTAGTGAATGGTAATAATAGTGAGAATCCTATTTTGTTCATCAAAACTACATTTGTGCTAAAATCTCTTAAAAGTTCTACCGATAAGAATTTCCTTATGAAAGCTTATAAATACCCGATTCGTTTCCCGAATGAATTTTGGATTCACAATTTTTAATGTATCTGCTCTGCAAGTTTTTGGTACAGGAAACATTGTTTAAATTATACGATGAGAGGAAATAATTTAAATTTAGATTGAGTCTACGAATATAAGTGAGTAAATTATATCTCTGATTCATGTATCAATTACAAGAAAAAACTTCATAGATTATGTTTTGAAATGGTTTACGAAAAAGCAAGCTATCGATTATACGACCATAATTGACCGCTCTTCGTTTCATAATATTGAGCTCTTTCAAAAAATTATTTTATGACATTGATCTCGTTGCGAGTCTATGTATCTGTGAAGCAGCTATTTAATATTGATGTGGATGTGCGAAAGAATTATGGATGATGATATCTGTATGGGATGGTTTCTGAAACATAGAGAAATTATGGTTGCGTTCAATTTTCGTTTTACTTGAATCTCAAAAGTAAATCGAATTTTCAGTTTTCATTTTCAGTATAAACTTTATGTTAGGTTAGAATTTTGCTTTAGAATAGAAACAAATCTATCAATTGAGACAGATGAAATTTATGCTGCAAACGCCACAAACTACTTCTCGGGAACTAGCATTTTATATTAGAAATTTTTTCCGAGCACATCCAAATGAGAAAAAATAAAGTTATTTCATGCTTTTTGAAGTGCCATTGTATTTCTTAAGGCTATATTGACGACTGAGGTTTGTAGCTTGATAATCTAGAAAATAATTCAATTCTGTTGTTCTTCGTCAGTTGACTAATAAGACATGCTTTCTTCCTCAAACTAATAATATACTGATATTTCTTCAAACTGAACAACAAAAATAATCTCGAAACTTCAAAGGTAATATTCACCAATAGAAAATAAGCTAATAAAGCTCAGTAGTGAGACATATGAAGATTTGTTCGGTAAAAAGATCATAATCATCAATTCAGTAATTCTGAAATGGTTCATCTTACTTTCAAATAGGAATGAAATTCTAAATTATTCCATCACCCCTGTTTATTCATTTTGAAACTACACGAAAGAGTTGTTTAATCTGAGCAATCATAATCAGCGAAATTATCGCTGTATGTGTAGACATAATAAACAATATTATTCAAGGATCAATATTCAACCTTCCGTAGAATGTTAAATATCCTTCCTTGAAGGAGCTGGTTTTCTGATCCACTCCTTATACTCACCGTCAACCGGGGCCACAGAGAATCGGTACGGTACGGTCAGATTGCATGAATAGGAACAATAGACAGCAGTTTCGGTCTCATTTGACCTCGTCAGTATTGCTTACCCATAACACAACATCAGGCTAGACGGTCACCTACTTCATCTCAACCTGTGGGAACGATACAAAATATGTATATATTATTGAAGTAGGTGACGGTCTAGCCTGATGTAGTGAATGGGTAGAAAATACTGATGAGGTCAAATGAGACCGAAACTGAAGTCTACTGTTCCTATTCATGACATCTGACCGTACGGTACCGCTTCTCTGTTGCTCCTGTTGACGGTGAGTGTGAGGGGTGGATCAGAAAACCAGCTCCTTGAATGAAGGATATTTAACATTCAACGGAAGGTTGAATATTGTTAATTGAATAAAATTCTTCATTATGTCTACACATACACCGATAATTTCGCAGATTATGATTGCTGAGATTTGGATGATATCTGGTTGAGAACCAGACATGTATCAGGAGCTTTGGTTCTTCGACAGACCGCTTTCTTGCAGACACTGTGTGTAGCGTTGCGGTGAATAGTCGAAAAAGTGTGACTTCTTGGGGTTTTCTGTTTATCTACTCTTCGTTTTCATGGTTTGCCTGTGGCGATGGTGGGTAGCTTCTGTGTCGGTCCGTTGGAGGGAGCAATAACATATACATGTTTTGTAGCGCTCCAACGGATTGAGATGAAGTAAGTGACGGTCTAGCCTGATGTTGTGAATGGGTAGGCAATACTGACGAGGTCAAATGAGACCGAAACTGCAGTCTATTGTTCCAATTTATGACATCTGACCGTATTGTACCAGCTCCTTCAAGGAAGGATATTTAACATCAGACGGAAGATTGAATATTGTTCCTTCAATAAAATTCATCTATACTATATTGTTTATTCCAATATCTAGAGTTGATGTGAGTCAAAACACGACTGGAGAAAAGCACAGTATGTTCATTTGATGAACATATATAATACATCACATCTCCAACGATTTACTCCAAAGTGTAAACAAAGGAAGAAACCTGATGGAAATTCCTTTCACGCCTGTCGTTTATAGCTCGGTAGTAGCTAATCTATGTTCAGTTAGCTGTGAACGAATAGTGTAATCAGAATTATGGCATTAAAGCTTTTGATAGACACCAGCTGTTTCTTTGAAAAGCGTAGTTTGGAGGTACTGGAGGAGAAGTAAAAATGCACGCTTCTTTATTGCTGGTATCTTCTGTAATTTAGGGTGAAAAATTTCAAACAGACCTTTTTTCTCCCCTGAAAAAAGCTGGAGATATTAAATAATCGTTCACTCGAAGAGATATCTCTTGCGTATTTTGGATAATAAGGGCAGATTAAATGTTGTCATAAAATAGAGACGGGGGCAATTTCAAGCGAAATCTGCTTCCTGCTGCAAACGATTCTGAAGGCTAGTCTCTTGGCACAAAAATCGTCCTTTGACAGAAACGAATACATATTCGACGAGCCATGATACTTGTTTGTAGGACTTATATTAAAATTCACTCTAGAAAGTTGGTCGGGTCGAGCACTCTTTCCTAAACCAATTAGCGCCACCTCTTGATTTCGTTTAGATCCAATATATGAGCAAAACATAGATATCATTCATAGAAAATTGTTCGAATTTTGAAAAATCCATCTTAAAAATCATATCCTAATTTTCCTTGATTTTTGTTACTGGAATTAACTTCATGTCTACGCCCATTGTCTTTGCCATTTAGTAAAGTCCAATAGATGAAGATTCAAACGATGTTAATATTTCAAGCGATTCAAACACTTTTTTGAAGAAAATGTTATGCTTTCTTGTTATGGGATTTGAAGAAAAGTTGAGTTTCAATTCTGGAGAACAACTATCAATTCGAAAGTATTCCCTTTATGAAGAAGTCAAATTCGGAAAATGAATAAGCTTTAGTTTTCCGTCAAAAAAAACTCGAATGCTCATGGAAGCTTACTTATACTACTGCTACTACATTCACCATATTCCCCAGATCTAATATCAATCGATTATGACTCTTACAGTATCCAAACAATTTTTCGAATGGCAAATTTCCACTTTTTCTTGAGAATATAATCAGCTTTGAATGAGCGATAAGGATGGTACAAAATCTTATGATTACTTTCCAAGCAACTTAATAGTAATACTTTCATACGCCGTTAGAAGACACCAACTATATTCATTCAGTAAACTTGATTCGCTTGATTGAATTGTTCGCGCAGACGTGACAAGGCACAGGGCACTTTAGAAATGGAATATCAATAATAATTACAGCCAACTACGTTGGAGCTCTTTCCCTACAATTCAGTAAAAAACATTCCGTTAGCTGGTCATCGGAGTCATAATATCAAAATGCTGTAAGAGATAAACAAATTGCAAGCGGAAGTGCGAAACGTGATTTGTTAGCATCTGACCTCGTGGACTCGGCAGGACTTATGATTCTAATAAAGCGAAGGAACAGTTGCACATGACAGGAAGGCGAGCAGATAGAAGAGGCCAGCGAGGTCCGCCCAGACCTAATCACGAATCGATGCGGATTCCACAAGTGCATTCGACCGAACTGCATCTCCGCGGACCTTGCACATAGAAATGTTCCCTATATACGGACGTTGAAATATTCCTTGACACTCGTGCTGTTCAAGAGAAGTCTGAATGTCAGTACCAATCAATTGTCTTGCCGATGAACTGGTAGAAAATGTTGATGGTTTTCTTCCTGACTGAAAATGGTGATATTCTCTTGTGCTTTCTCGATTTTTCTGGAATTAATGTGAAAGAACATCATGAATTTTATATTACTAGCATCCATTTACCATGAAATACGGATATCTTATATGAAAGAAGTGGATAAATACTTCCCAAGCTATAGCTGCAACAATTTTAGATCGAATTCAATGAAACAAAAACTGAATTGTAACTTGGATGATATTTCCATTGGATTGTCTCTTATGGAAATAGCGGATGTTGAACTTCACTTGGGTCTTTTGAATGATGCCCCCAAGCTTTCATTTTGTTTGATTACTCATTCACCCTTCAGTATCATTTGCTAAAAAAGTTTCACTTAAAACGCTGTGTTTTAAGAAAAGAAAGAAACTATCGAAAATTTCGGAACAATAGTTCACATTTATAAACGAAAATTCAAAAACAGACATGATGCAAGTTCATTTTCAATTTAACAGAAATACTGCTGGAGCATGTCGACTCTACCGAATTATTTCAGATCGTTATGACCCGTAGCGCATAGTTTACCATACTCGAAAAACTTGAAAAGTGGAGATCTGTTTCAATAATCAATGAAATAAAAAGCTCAACGCATATCAGAAATTTTTACATTACAATTTGTAGAAAATGTTCTCCATGATGTTGAATACACCATTGGCTTCCCTGAATACGGCACATGTTACATTCACGTCCAAATTTTTAGGTGGGGAACAGTAAACTTGATCCTGTAAGTAACTCCAGAGCCGAATATTAGGAGGAACGGGCTGGCCATCTAACAGGACAATTTGTTCCATTGATCACCAAACTTCGCATTAAAAGCTGTGTTGTGGAAAGCAGCACCGTCTTGTTGAAAGTAGATTTTTTTTCGTTCTTCCAGAGGAAGATCATCGAGAAATCTCGTAATGTTCGAACGATAATTGCATTATAATTGTTTTCATTAAAGTTTCTCCTAATGGTCCTTTCAAGAGATGCGTTTAAATGGTAGACTTTACGTACACACCGAATCTACGCTGACAATTATTGTTCATTTTGTTATGAGGATTCTACTGGCTCCAATGTCTAAAATCATTTCTATTACAATAACCATTGTTGTGCAAAGAACATTCATTTAACCAAAAAATGATGATTCTGGAAAAAGGATAATCTGAATCAATATAAAAATTCATAAACTCGAGGAATCTAATAGTGTCATGTTCTTCAAGGAGTTGAACATTTTGAAGAACTTAAGGCTTCTATTTATGTTCTTGTAAAACAAATTGAACAGTCGTCATTGACGACCCGGTTTCTGCAAAGATTTTTCGAAGTTTCTGTGTTCGCTTCAACTCTCAACAAATAATTCAATTCCGCTGCTTCAATAACCTTCCTTCTGAGAATTTTCGATTTTTCGAACGAATCTGGCTATCGTTCTCGATAGTGTCGAAATAGTACCCATTCATTCTTCACGAAAAAAGTCAAAACGAACCAGTAAAAAGAATAAGCAGGTAAGTACCTAAATCTGTCATAATTTCTAGTTAACATTTGCAATTGACGTCCATTACAACTTTACGAAGATTGCTCTGTGATTTCAATGGTATTCGCCAAAGAGCTTACTTCGTGATTCATTATTGATCTATGCAGCCGAGTGGAGGAGGTTGAAGTTGCCGGCTCTTTGCTGCGATACGTAGACCCATACGTCAGAAATAGATATCAATACGTTAATATTGGATTACAATAAAATTTGAGAAATATTGCTGTACATCTGGGGTTCCCCAAGGATCTCACCTTGGTCCACTATTATTTCTTGTTTATGTGAACAACATCAGGAATATTTTCAAAAAATGTAGTATTTCTGTGTAGGCTGACGATCTCAAAATCTGTTATATGAATAAATTTCAGAAAATGTAAACTATATCTTTATCTAAAAACTATTCATTTTCCATAACGAATAAACAACAATCACAGTTACTCGCACTAGAGACCTGGGAATCATTTTGTATTCGAAGTTAGTTTTGGATCAACGTATCGATCATATTGTCAGGTCCGCTAATGGAATGTTGGGATAAACACTCTGACAGTGTCGAATTTTCAAAAATACGCAGTGTTTACACGCTTTAGTTTTCAGCAAACTCAATTTCACGTCAGTCATATCTGCAACCCCCACTATAAAGTTCACTCTTCAATAATTGAAAGAATTCTTAATAAGCTAGAAAAGAAATATTTACTTTTGGGATGATAGTTGATATTTTTACTTAGTCTCGCTAGAGGACAGAAAAAAGAGAACGACTTCTTAACCCTTCAAAAAATAATGTTGGGGGATGTATGCGTACCGGCAATTCAGAGTAATGTCTACTTAAATGCTACTAATTTTCAGATGAGAAATCAGACTTTTTACATCCCCTTTAAAAGGCAAATTGCTTCACGTCGGCAATGAACTTCATTCATCACTGTACTCCATTCGAACAAGAATTTGAAGACTTTTTTCTTGACAGATACCCCATAGTCACTCAACTTTTGTTCTCGTCTTTTGTGTTCAATTTATACTTATCTTTTAGTTTTTTGAGTTTCTCTGAAAATATTTTCTGTTCCCAAGTTCTTAGTTTTCTCAAAGACAAGTGAACGATGATTTCTACTAAAATATATTATTAAATGCTCGACGCGTTTCGATAAACAGTATCTTTGTCAAGAGCGATGAATACTGAAAATATATCTTAACTAACATATACTTATATATACTAAAGAGGCAATCTACTCAGAGCTATCTGTATTTGAACTAATGTTTAGGAAATAAATTTAATAAAAGTGAGTTATTTATGTCTACCTGATCATTAAAATTTCCTGTGAATACCTAAATCTGTTAATTTCAAATACTTCCAGAAGGTTGAGTTTTTACCTCTATTCTCAGAATGTAGGATTTTAAATCCTGAATTGAAGAGTGACTATTTTCCCTTAGATGATTTGAATAATTTGAATCGGTTTTTCCATTGATGAAACTGCGTTTATGTTCAGAGATTGCAACATTAAACTTCTTCCTGTTCTACCTATATAAAACAATTGCAATCTGCACAATCCAGTATTTAAACACCTGATTTATTTTCTTTATTAATTAATTTATAATTCCTGATAAATGAACCTAATATTTGTTGATGTTTTGAACGCTATATTTAAATTTGAATTGATAAGAAGGATTTCACATTATATTGCTAATATTGCCTATATATGTTAAACTATTGAATTTCTTGTCTTGGTGTTCACCGATTGGATATATATGTTGTGAAGCTAATTTTTATTTTTTCTTATATAATATGCTGCTAACTAAATTTTCATCATAACCATTATTTATTGCGATCTGTTTTATCAAATTCAATTCTTTGAAATAATTATCATTTGACATCAGTGTACTCAAGAGTGTATGTAAATAGCTATGTATTCTGCAACTTTATGTTGGTAAGGATGTGCCGATGTATAATGAATTGTGATATCTGTATGAGAAGATTTATGATAAATTGAAAACTGGTGTTTATTATTTGAACTTGTTATTGTTAAGTCTAGGATATCGATCGATTTGTTCTGTTCCATTTCAGAAGTGAATTTTATTTTTGGTGCAAGTTGTTGATGAAATTTTCGAATACAGTGAACTGTCTGTTTGTTCCTGTGAAACACACAATAATGTCATCGATATATCGATACCAATATAGAAAATGTTTACTAAGCGGGTGTTTATGAGTGTTTCTATGTTATCCATGAAGATTTCTGCTAAAAAGAGGGCTTAAGGGTTTTCCATTATAAGTCCCTCATCACTTTTATAAAAACAAACGTTAAATAAAATTTAATTTTGAGATACGCAAACATCTTATAAAGCCATATTGTCGTATTTAATTCGTGGATTCGTCGTATTTTGTGTCAACAAATTATTGACTATATTATACGGATCTTTCGGTGGAATACTTGAAAACAAATTTTTGACATCAAAAGAGACTAACTTTGCATAACTTGAAATAAAAATATTTTCTATTTTTCTTATCAAATCATTCGAATTACGAATCGAAAAAGGCGGTTTAAAATTACAAAATTATTTCAGAATATGTATTAAAAATTTGTAAATCTTGAATGCTGGGGCATGTGTGAATGATACTTTTACTTTTAATGTCCCATCTCACGTGGACACCCGGTATAGTACTTAGTGGATACTATTTTTGGGTGCTTCCCGTTCTTCCTCTCCTCACACAATATACAATAAACAATTAGAATCTCTTCTAACGCTTTGACTTATTTTTACTCAAGATACGGAATTATGTGAGTTCTTCGAACTGAAATAGAGACCAGAACACTTTCTGGCACAGATAAATTCTATCCCAAACTCAAGCAGTCGCCCATTCTACTAAGTACGTCGATGAATTGAAAATGCGAGTTTTCTTTCGATAATTGATTTTTTATTGGAAAAAAGCGTTTCAAATGATGAGTCATTTGAGAGGAGTTATTCAAAATTCAATAGTTAACTTCAAATGAAGGTTAAATTCCGGAAGAAACAATTAAAATTATTCAAACTGCTTGAATATCATTCAATATATAATTCGAATTTGGAAATCGATCAACAAGTGTAGATGTTCTAGCTTGGAGCGTTTTTCACTGAACACCGAAATGATGGACCTTTAAAAATATAAATTAGAAGATCTAACTCATAATGGCTGCTCGTCGAAGAGGAGAAGAACGTGAAAAACACGATGAGTTTATTCTCGTAGATATCATTATTTCGCACATATCTATTATTTGTTGATCCAATTCTCGATAGCAGGTTAATCATTTTACGATCCGCTTTCTAAGGTAGCAACGTTTATTGATTATTCTCAAAATAGTAATAAAGATTAAATTTATAGATCCTAAAATACATACCCGAAGGCAAACTGAAACATTTATTCCAAAATGTGCAGTATAATTTTGCCTTTGATGTGGTATGCATGCAAATATTCCCGAGAATGTTATTTTAATGCATAATTTATGAAGTTCTGAAAAGAATTTGGTGTAAAAATAAAAAACAACATATTCCTGCTCAAAAATAGAATGACTTCCATTTGGCACAACTAAATTGGTTGGGAATTTCGAAAGTTAAATATATCTTGGGCAATACGAGGGATGTCTCTTAAGTTTTGCATATAGAGCTAGAATGAAACAATGGAGCTCTTTTGAAGGCTTTATTGATTTTCGAAGTATTGTCCGAGAATATTTTCAAACTTCTGCATTCATTTGAACCAATTCTGGAAGCATATTCCAATTATTTGCTGCTACATTCAAGATGGCCTTTCTGGAGGCATCAACATCAGAAACCTTTAACCACGCAGCCTATTCTTGATTTAGGGAAAAGTAAAGAAATCTTCGGGACCTAGGCCCGAACTATACGCAGGATGATGTAAGAATTCTACGTTTTCTTGCGTTAAATATTCTATTGTTTTCCCAGCTGTGTGCGAAGATGCATTGTGTTGGTGAATAATGATTCGGCGTTTGATGTTGGTTTCTCGAAGCTTACTAAAAACTTGTGGTAAACAAATGGTTGTGTTCCATTGAAACACTCTTCTTTGATCATGTAAAATATCGGTTGTTCTTCCGTGGAACACTCAAACGAAAAATTAATCATATTTTCTGGCCCGTATACATAAACGCAAGAATCATCATCTCTAATAATGTTGTAAACGCTTTGAAAGTTTCAGAACTGGAACGAACAAGAGCTTGCAGCTTTCTGTTCTGCTGTCAACAGCTGTGGTATCCAACGGGAAACTAATTTTTTCACACGCAATTCTTCGAGAAAATTTTTTGTATCGAGTTCTTTGAATTCTGTAATGATGCATGATGTTACATGGCAATCTTCCTAGATAATCTTATTCACAGCATCCACATTTTCTTGGATCGTCGCTATGCCTACTCCCTTTACGTACTAATTCACAGAAATTTCTTGTTGAAAGTAATTGTCTTTGAAAATTGAACAAAATTATTGCATGAAAATACTGATGGTTTAATTCGGTTTTTCGGCTATCTTGCCAAGTTTGACAATTTGTTGTCCCAGCACATTAAACATAAAAGACATCCCATTGAAGTGACTAGTTGTTTTCTGAAATTACATCAGTTTATTAAAAAGTTTAACAAAGTGTTTAGGTCTAAACAAGGTGTCACATGATAGTATGTCACAACTTGAGGGGGTAAATCAACGTGGAATTTTAAGAAAAAATTTTCATATAAACATAGATCCACAAAAGCTTCGTTACGGAACCCTGTAGGCGTTGAAATTTCCGAAAAAATTGGGTTTTTCTTCAGAACTCCTTTGAGATATTCAGCCCAGATTTGGAAAGCTAGCTATTTTTTACAGCCTCCATTATTACACGTTCTAAATTTTAACAAGGATCTACAAGGTGTTTTCTTTTCCGGAGCCATGTCTTCTTTTGCCCTTTTTTGCAATACGCCACTGATCAGCGTACAATCAATCCTCGTCATCTTCGTTCAATTTAGAAACATTTTTGAGACTTGTCATTTTTTCATACCTCCGACCGTTATTGAGCAAAAAATCATTGAACGACTGTATGCATTCACTGAACTGAAAGCACTTCTATTGCTGTAAGAAAAATTGGCTAATTTTACTAACGCCGAATTGGCTGATATCCATATCATGTACGATCTGGCTGACGGACACACAACAGAAGCTAGGCGATTATATCAGGTGCGATTTTCAAATCGAGTAACACCAGACAGGCGAACATTTTCAAATATCCACAGAAGGTTGAGCAAAACTATTACTTTTACTGCAAATAATCATTCAAAAGGTGCAACTCAAACTATGAGAACTCCAGATATTGAGGAAGCAGGTTTGAATTAAATTGATTTGAATCATCATGTGAGTACAAGAAAAATTGGAAAACAGTTGAATATTTCACATGTTCTAGTTTGGAGGATTCTCCACGACTTTTAATCGTACCCGTTTCATATTCAACGCGTCCAAACTCTACTTCCTCGAGATTTTCCTTCAAGACTGAATTTCTGCCGATGGTTCTTAGATAATATCAGAGAAAATTCTCATTTTGATAGTGAAATAATTTTCACAGACGAAACTAACTTTTCGAGAACTGCTTTCACAAATTTTCATAATCTTTATTGGGCTGAGGAAAACCCCCATTTGATTGAAGAATCTCATCATCAAGAACAATTGTCACTAAATGACTGGGTCGGAATAAATGGAAATTATTTGTTTGGGCCATTTTTTTGCCCAACAAACTAAAAGGTCCCGCTTATCGGCAATTTCTTGAGGAGGAGTTTTCTTTATTACTCGAGGATATGCCACTTTTAGTGAGAAACATATCGTGCATGACAGCACTTTTCAGTGGAGGTAATAGGGAATTCTTGAATAATACATTCAGCAACCAATGGATAGGTCAGGGTGGGCCAGAACCATTGCCTTCAAGGTCTCCAGACTTAAAGAATTTAGACTTTTTTTATAAGTCTCAAACGTTTAGTTTATACCACTTCAGTGAACACTGTAGAAAAATTTGAAATCGAATAACAACCTCTTGTGACACGATAAGAAATACCCCAGAAATCTTTCAAAGTGCCACAGCATCGAAAATATTTTCTGAACTTAGTTCGAATAACATTCAAGACAACAACAAAAATTCTCCAAACGGACATTCCTTTCTCCATACTGTTAACGTCACATCTCGCGTGGCACCCTGTATATCTATCTAGAATTACGAAATTTCATTTTTATATAATATAAATTGTATGTGTGGATGCCTGATTTTTTCCTTATAGATGGCGAAAAGACTTCAATATTCAAATATAATACTTACATTTAAACTTAAGTGATCGTCAAGAGTGTATGCAATAATTACCTGAAAGAAGGAAAAAAGTTGAGTATTTCACAATGACAATTTCAGTTTGAAATTAATAATTTAATGCTCACAATCATTTTTTGCATGACATCTGTTTTCAGAAAAAAGCGGAAGTATTTTTTGATTACGCTATATAATAATTTTCTTATTTTTATGAATGAATCTATTCGAATTCCACCGATATAAGGTAGTCTGCCAAAAATGTTTTTACTCTTTTCTCGCGCTATGGTCTTTTCAGCAACTGAGGTCGTTTGGCCTTTATGCTTGACCAAGCGGATTGGGTTTATGTCTCGTTAAAACTAACTAATAAAGCTTACAAGTCTAGAAAGCTTCCAGTATCATACGTGCACAGGGTCTAGCAGTGCAAATTTGTTCACGCTCGTCCATTCTATGAACAGGACATAATATATATTCTTCATTCTCATCACTTTCTTTCAGGTTTCTGCAAGCCTCGTGAAAGTTTTATTCAGTTAGTAATCTGAAAAAATGATTCGGTCGAGATATAATAATTCATGTCCCTCTTTTTTGTTTGCGCCTCTTTCGACTGACTAAATCTAGGTACGTGTGTATTATAGTAATATGGAGTTCTAGAATCTACTTAAGAAAGAGCTAGCGCCTGCTCTCAATCGTTTGGATATCGAACGAGATATTTCCAGAGTGTTGAGAAATTGAGAGGAGAATAACTGGATCCAAAGGGAGGGAACAAAGGCCTACCCCTAAGTTACACTCCAATCGCATTATTGCCCATCATGTAGTTAAGTCATGGAAAGAGTAATAAACGATGAGTTATTAGAATATGTGGAGTTAAAGGTTATCATCACTGACCAACAATACGGTTTCCGCAGATTTTTGTGGACATCAACAATCATAAAGCCTGGCGACTCCAGAGCTATTACTCTTGATATACCAAAGCAAACGCCTTCCAAAAGGTTTTGGCGCACAGACATCATAAATAAACTAATCGCAAATAGACCTGAAAATTTGCGTGTTTGGATTAGACGCTCGCGCTTCAGTAAATTGATAGAGTTTGTAGTTTATGGAGTTACGGGTGAATCTTTTCAGACAGATGCAGGAATACCCCGGCTCCATTCTCTGTCCAACTCTTTTTCTGCTGAAGATTAATGGTCCCATCTACCGAAAACAAAATATTACGGTTTGCGGACAGTATCCTGGCGTCCTTATCTTCTTGTCAGCGTCCTCTAATTGAAGAACAGTCACATCGATAAAGATACCCACAGAGCATGTCAATGAATTTAAACTTGGAGAAGATATCAGAGTGGAGCTGGGTGAATTTTGTCAATTCTAACACGAATAAGATGAAAACAACTAACCATATGCATCCACCCGGCATCACAGTCAACATTGGTGTTTTCTGGCCTGACCATGTTTTGGCCATTAACAAACCTGATTCTGCTAAAGTCAGTTTAGCCATCAACACTAACGCTTTCACATAAATTATAGGAGCGACTTTGTCTAGAATACTGCAGCAAAATATTCATTACATCTATTGGATAGTGTCCAGCAAAGAGCAGTACACCTTATCGACCATCCACAGATCACACAAAACAATGGTGCCAGGTTGTTGCTCTTTCTCTTTTTCACAGATACCGTAGTAAATGCTCTGACAAACAGAACGGTTTGGTTTCAGAAAGATTCCTTTTCAAAGAAAAATCAGAATCGCGGAAAAATATCACCAGCAGACTATCCAATTTGCATTGCCACATACCTCTCTCTACACCATTAGTTGATGTTTGCCGGTTTTATCAGCAGATGTTGTTAGCAATATGTATAAATTTCTATGATTTGGCATGTATATCATTTTTTTCTATTGATATTAACCTTCAAAAATACGCAAGTAACATTGCACCAGAATAATAACGTCATATTTGTTTACCTCGAGTTTCGTTCCAAGTAAATCGCATTTGCGGCATTCCTTGCTTTTCGTATTTTATCAGAAGAAAAAAGCAGCTGAAGCTCACCGATTGCTGGTAGAAACTTATGGTGAATATGCTCCAGTGATTAGAACATGTGAGACATGGTTTCGTCAATTTAAAAGTGAAGATTTCGATTTGACAAACAATGAACATCCTGGTGCAGCGAAAACGTTCGAAGACGTGGAATTGCAGGCGGTAACGTTTAAAAGCCATGGAAAAGATCCAGAAGTATGGGAAATAGGTGCCACACTAGCTGAACGATAGACAAATTGAAAACCGAAAAACTGTTTGTGGAATTCCGCTTCAGCGATTCAAAAGGAAATCTTTTCTGCATCGAATTTTCAAGGGCGACAAAAATGGGTTTATTTTGAGAACCCGAAGCGAAAATAATCAAGGCTTTCATCTGATGAAGCCAGCCTATCGACTGCAAGGCCAAATCGCTTTGGTCGTAAGGCAATGCTCTGTGTTTGGTGGGACCACTAAGGTGTCGTGTACTACAAGTTGTTAAAACCTAGTGAAACGGTGAACACGGATCGCTACCAACAACAACTTATCAATTTGAATCATGCGTTGATCGAAAAACGTCCGGAATATGCCCGAAGATATGGCGAAGTTATCTTGGAACGTGACAACGTACCATCTCATACCGCTAAACTGGTGAGAGACACATTAAAAACAATTAATTGGGAAATATTATCGCACCCGCCGTACTCCCAGACCTCACCCCGTCCGACTATCACCTTTTCGCATCAATGGGACACTTCCTTGCAGAAGAAGTCGAAAAATGGCTCGTGGAATCGTTTGTCTCGAAAGAGAAAAAGTTTTTTTGGGATGGTACCCATAATCTGCCTGAGAGATGGGCCAAATATGTTAAATCTAATTGTCAATACTTTGAATACAGAAATTTTGAGATTCCTCCGAAAATTAAGTGTTTTCTTTATCAAAAAAATACGGCAAATTTCAACTTACACCCGTGATGAAAAGTCGTGTTTTTCAAAAAGCGGAAGAACACACACATCATCTTTGGCGGCCACGGCTGTGTCATGATAACCACAGAGTTGAGAATAAAAAAACATATTTACGAGAAGAAATGTTATTCTCACCACGTTAAATTTGAATTGAATTACGAAATTTGATCTTGGTTATATCAAATTCTATAGCATAACTTCCTACCTCAAGTAATCTCGTTAGTCCATATCAATGTGTGAAAGTACACCTTTTCAATCCAGTACATTTATGCAGTGTATAAGATTAATGAGAGATACTAAAGATATATTCATGATATGAAATATTTCCAATCCGTTATCTTGAGCCACTTTATTATTATATATGTATTACTGCTCATCAGTATAATTGATTCATATTATTAAAATTATAACGCTATATAAGTCAATGATAAATATTCTATCCAAAAATGGTGAATGATAGAAGTACAAATCAGGTATGTTACTTTCTCAAATAATACGTTTATACGTGAGGAATATTTCAACTTTTCTTGCGTTAATGCAAATTGGTTGATAAATTGGCATATTACGATTGAGTATCATTACGAGATTCTGAATTTCGCTGGCATTTTTCGTTTGTACTCTTTAATTGAAATTGGATCATGGTAAGCTTCATTTGGAGCCCAAAATGTTTCTGCTTAACATGGAAAACTGGATCTGACCATCTTAACCCCCTACCGAAATTGCCAGGAATTGGATTATTTATAATAATATTATCAATAAACATAAACTAAGATATATCCCAATTTGATACTTTACATAATAATTTAAGTCTTTTCTGTTTCATACTCGGCGAGCCCTGTGTTTGAACTAGTAACAACTAAATTTTTTAGCAAAACTCCTACAGTATTGAGGTTTCACGACTGTCTAGGCAATTCTGTTCTCATCTCGATATAGTCAACAGTCTCGGCCTTATCTATATTAGAAGCTGTATGGAGACGATCTGATGCTATTTCGTTACTGGAAGCATTTTACAAATTCACTCCTATATAAAGTCGCGTAGGGAATTCGTCTCAGAAAGAAACTACTTCACGAAGGCAACAAACCTACGCTTCGATGTAACATCCAAACTCCTACAATCATCATCCTAACACTGGTTGATATTCACACAAAAAATCCATTGAACTCAATTGCTGATCTGCTAGCGATCTGATCATAGTTACCTGCGCATTCATCATGCCAACGTAACTGTTGTATCGGGTCGATTTCCCTATAAATTCGCCTAGGCGGTAATTATAAATGCATTGGATTGAAAATATCATTGCACCTTCGTGTCACTAACATAATGCCGGGTATTCATCTAATACTCATTCAGGTATTTAATACAGCAGTTAAGTGGATAATCTATTATTAATATCCTATATGATAAAAGCGCCTGCAGGATAGGATTAGGAAGAACATTCGAAGAGTTAGGACATCTTAGCATGTCCCACAGAAAATATAACAGGTATAGCTTGCAGATGAGCTCACACTATAAATTAACTTTATTGGTGAACAGGAGGATGATTCAGAATACCAAAACAATATTTTAAATGACAATTGAAACTTTTGTTCGAAAGTTATTAGAAAAATAAGAACTAAATTCAACAATAATAACTCAAAAATATAGGGCGTACTCTATATTTTGGACCCCTTATATCGTATATCCATTATTAGTTGCAGTAACAGTACCTTCTTGGCATGCTGGTCTTTAGATTTTCCAGCTCCATCAGGAAAATATCAGGCCAAACTTAATGTGATATGTTTTTTATCCCACCCAGTGCGATGCAAACCACAAAGACGCTGTTTGAACATATTCCAGGCATGCAAATTAGGATTAAGGCAAGAGATCTTGCTGGAAAATAAGAGCGCTGATATACCAGCACAATGTAAGCATGTGTTACTAATTGAAAATAAATTCACTTCTTCAAAGTGAATTATTTCAATAACCCACAATGTGCTCACAATTTTTTTTCACTAAAATTATGCATCTATCAATTAAAAAGTAGTTCAGTCAGAAATACGAGTCACGCTTTTTACTACTGTTTAGATATAAAAATCAAACTAAAATTGAGTAAGAGCATTTAAGTTAGAGTGTTTCAGATAATTATCACCGATACTAAAACGAATGTCCTATCTCATAATCAGTTATTAAATATTATCCTTCTAGAAATCTAGCATCTTCAATTCCAGTCCTTCTAGCTTCACGATTTCAACTTTATCGTCATATGTTGCCCTCTGATGAGATATCCAAAAGTAGTCGGACATTAAATCACGATCGGCAGAATAAGCTGTTTCTCGAAATACAATACAATGAAATCTTCAATTTGACAACAACAAGTTAAGTAGTCCAGTAAAATGAGGATTTAATTGCCGAAAATCCAAGGCAATCTTGTGTTTACAGACACTTTCGTTTTGGCATTATATAAAAGAAGGTAAAGTTCCCTCGATGTGCTTTATAGGTTATATACGAGGGGCGTTCATCAATTAAATAGACAAATGGAAGAAGACTAATTTATTTTCACAGAACAGAAAAATTTTCACTTTTTAATATAATTACTATCAATTTAACCCAACGAGTTACCACTCTCTCAAGTGGTTGAAATAACTATTTATTTCATTGAATACTAGGGTCTATGTTTGTAGGGGCGAGAGTGTGATACAACCGGCACCTAGATCTTATTAGATCCTTTATATATGTTCTCTTTATTTCTGCAGTCTATCACAATTTTAACTATTATAATTCACAAACGATATAGCGATATAGTTCAATGAGGCAACTTTTCACTGAGCTTATGTACTCTAGAATTTAGGATGGTTCGATGTTTGAGGATAATGTCTTCGAATGTTTCGTTCTCCCTTCATAACCTCTACAGAAAGGTGAGTCACTTTTACCCATTACATGGAGATGCTTTTCTAAAGGGCAGTGTCCAGTAAGTGTGCCTATCACTTTGGTAGTTTTGTCTTAAGGTTGCTAGATTTTTCACTGCTTCTCACTATAATACTTCGAAAGTTATCTGGTTAACCATTTCATACAAAGTTTTGAGCGTTGATGGTAGTCCCAAGGGTTTCAGTACTATTTGCCTAGATGCCGTTTTGGCTAACCTGTTCGCTACAATGTTGCCTCTGTTTGTGATTGTTCAGCCAGCAAACCGCAAATTTGATGTTGACAGCCTCGTGGTATTCCGATGTTGTCCTGAATCGGATTTTATGTTTCTGCAAGGATGGTGTTGATTTTATACTATCTACGAAGATTTTAATGATTTTGCCTTTGTTTTTCCCTCTGTACTACTTCTATGGCGGCTAAAGTTAAGCACGTGAGATCAGTTTGAGTAACACTGCTGTATCTAAGCATAGCCTGTAGACCTTACAAGTTGAGGTAATACTAGGACAAAGACACCACGAATCAAATACAAGAAATGAACATTATTTTCCTTAGATTAACCAGAATTCAAATTTCAGTCGTATACCTAAAGAGCTGCTTTTGGAGTGGCCGAAGTGTCTCCAAAAAATTGGTCGCAAAAGTCTGGACCTAAGTCCTATGATATTTTGTCCTTCTTCCAAAAGCAAGAGCGGACTGTGTGGTCGAAGGCGTCTGTCTTATGTAGAGGATATTGATGCCTTCCAAATGGCCATTTTGAATGCAGAAACGAAAGATTAGAGAAACTGCTTCTAGAATTAATTCAAACGAAAGCAGAAGTGTATTCATCATCTCGGAGGATACTTCGAAAAACAATCTTCAAGAGCTCCCAATTGTTCAATTCTATATTTATATGTAACACTTAAGAGACATCCCCCGTATGCCAAACATAATGAATAAAATGAAGATCGACAATATGTCAATTCCATACAAAATAGCGCCTGATGTTTTGATAAATTTATTCCACTAATAGTCCGCACTCTATATAGGAAAAGTAAGGTTTCATTGGAAATTGTTTCCTCTAATAGCTTGTGAATAACTGAAAAGTTCTGAATTATTAACGAGTAACTTAATGGCTTTTCTTCATTTTAATTTGTTGACAAATTGGCAAATCTTTGATACGCCGGTGAAATATTCAAATATATTTTCAACAAGCTAATTCAAATAGTTTAATCATTACCAAATACCGATTTGAGCTAATAACCTCCAAAAATAGCTTTAGACGTCAGAGTCCACCTCTGGCCATCGAATAACTCCTATTTTATACGGGTGACTAGCACGCATCTGTAATATACGCATGAGTAACATGTGAGTGGTTTTATTAAATATGGCATTCAAAAATTATAATTAACTCTACCGTAAAAGGTCACAGCTCCGATAGGCAGCCACGTCTAGTAGCAAATTGTTCGGCGCAACCCCGTATTTAGAATTAAATCGCTTTTACGTACAGGATGCAATTAATTTAGGATTTTTACCGAGCTGTAATGGATGTTCCTGAACTGTATCCAATCATGGAAATTCTTGCAGAAATAACTGCACAGGACGTGAGTGACCGCATCGAGATACTCTGCTACCTTCATCGCTTACGAGAAAATGTGATACATCTTAATTCCGAACAGGAACCACTTCTTATTCCTGCTTCAGTTCAATTAATGATGGATACTTACCTGAAATAGGTCGGCATTTCGATGTTTTCATATATTTTCAACAAAAAGTTTCTCATGCATAATCGAACGATAGAAAGAGATCATTTTAATTAGTTGGCCCTTTTTATTTTTGCAATAGTTAGGATATCTTTATATAGAATCATATTTTTTGATTTCGGCTGCCGCAAACGCAAAAAATCAAGATGAGATACTTATTTTGATATTTAATAGAAAACCCATTTCTTATCAATCACCTTCAATTTTGAGTTTTTTTTTCCATTTAGAAGAAATCTGTGTCAAAATTGAAAACTTCCACAAATAGAGAAATTTTTTTCAAATTGTTTTCACACACTCATTTCTGGAATATAAACCCTTCTTAACTGCAGAGTTTACTTGCGTAAATCGACTGCTTTCGCTGAGTTACCAGTGTTTGAAATCGTCACTTTCAGATCAGATTAACCACTATTTTATAACAATCTTTCACGACAAGAACAGCTAACATGAAGCAAACTGGAGCTGTCAAAATTGACTTCATCTTTAAAGAAAACATTAGAAATATTTCTCGTGTGTCTCTTGATTTTCGCTCCAGGACCTCCAAATTTCAAATACACTTGATAAAGAGACAACTGATACTGTCGAATGAAAACGTTTATGACGCAGAATGCATATACGGAGGGCGATCGGATACTGTTTTCTCCAATTTAATGGTACGATTAACCATTTTAAAATTTGAAATGCAATATTTATCCTATTTTTAATAAATAAAACTCGACATAACTTGCGGCAGGAAAATAACGGCTGATCTTCTATAGATGAATATGTACAGGGTGCTTCTGGATGTAATTTGTTGTAATTTGTTTTTGGTGAAAAGTTCAAACATTTATAACTATAACGTAGACTAAAATTGATGAAATTTTAGAAATTCATTAGGCTCGTCTTATTAAATCCACTCACGAACGAAAAAAGGAATACAGGTCCGTAGTCAGCCCTAACATTATATTTTCGGAAAACGTATAATATAGTATATGAATAATATGAATTTATTTTTACTCCACAGCTATGTTGCATAGCGATTTAAAACGTATAAAAATACGGCATCACTTATTGATCAATAAATTCAACAAAGAGAATAGAATGTTTATCCTATTATCAATAAACAAAACTCGACATAACTTGCGGCAGGAAAATAACGGCTGATCTTGTATAGATGAACATTTTCTTATAGTTCAATGTTATATTTGGCGTCCAGAATAAGAAGACGTTCAATTTACAGGGTGCTTTTGGATGAAAGGGCCATCATGTAATGAGGCCTCTCAGAAATTCTGTATGAGATTCATTAAAGCTTCCGGGTTTTCAAGATAGAGGGTGATTTGTTGTTTTTGGTGAAAAACTCAAACTTTTATAACTATAACGTAGACTAAAATTGATGAAATTCTACAAATTCATTAGACTCGTCTTATCAAGTTCACTCAGGAACGAAAAAATTATTACAGGTCCGTAGTCAGCCCTAACATAATATTTTCGGAAAACGGATAATATACTATATGAATAATATGAATTTATTTTTACTCCAGAGCTGAGATACATAGCGATTCAAAACGTATAAAAAATACGGCACCACTTGTTGATCAATGAATTCAACGATGAAATAGAATAGCCAGCTGTTCTCAGATCACACAGAAAGACTTATGTTAGTATACGGTTCTTCCAACGCATTTGAAATTATTTTCATGAGAAAACCAAAAAATAAAAAAATAAAAAAAGGCTTCTGGTATTCTTTTCTGATCAATTGCATTATTGTGGATACCTTTTAATGCAGAATACGTCTTATTCACAAAATTGTGCATTTCTAATACATTAAACATTCACAGAAATGATTTTTCCCTTCATTTAACGAGATCTATTTGGGTATGGGTGTTGTAAGTGTCAATGTATTTATAGGTTATAATTAATTATTAATTGAAGGATGATGTCGAAAAAGTTCCAAACCTGAAAGGACAGATGTGGGCCGATTGCCCGCGTCCCTGCTTTCTTTTTTTGAAATAAAAAAAAAATTGACGTTCACAGCCAGGAGAACAGATTTTAGGACAGAATATTTTCACAAGCACTCTTCAGCGAATTATTTAACGAAAATATACGAGAAACGGAATATACAGAATTTAAAACATTTGGAGTATCGAAAGCCATCATGCAGGTTAGGTAAAAACGGTGGCAACAAAGATTTTCTGTTATGTGGTGAGGTGTCGTGTGTATGATGGCCATCTGTTCGTACCTCATTTTCTTGAAAGGCATTAACAGGTAAAATATATTCGGATTTGTTAGTGAATTTTCTTCCAATTATGTACGGAAATATGATTGTGAGGTAAATGTGATTCCAGCACCTCCCACCTAAAATTAGGAACATAGGTGGATTAGTAACGGTGGGCATGTTACATGGCCCCAAGGTCAACAGATCTATCCCCTTCAAATTTTTTCTGTGAGGCTATTTGAACTGTATGATGTAGATATTGTTTGTAGAAAACAACTAGTAAATCGCATAATAGACGCCTGTGAGGATATACAGAATGATTCGTAGTAGCATGAATGATTTCCATAATCTAGAAAATACTTGAAAGTCTTCGGTGGGCATTACGAAAACAGACTTCAATGATCCATCAATTTGTACCCCGTAATTTGCTATTTCTCGTTCATGTTAGAGAAATATTTTGTGTTTTTATGATTATTACATAATTCTTCCTAAGATTATTTGATTACCTGTACGGTGTTAATATAAATGCTTTTGGAAAATTAACAGATGAACCAGAGAACAAATAAATTCAGGTTATCCATTCACGCAGTGTCCTAATTTTTGCGCAAAAATCAAATTTGGCTGAGTACGGACCTTTATTTTGTTTGTCCTTTTTGAGTCGATTCAGTAAAATTTTCACAATGGTTTCTGGAGCTATGCATGATGAATTGTAAGTAATCACCCTATATATTGAAAACCTGGAAGCTTTGATGATTTCATACACTATTTCTGGAAGGCCTGGAGTTACTCGATTACAGTATGAACCTTTCATAATACGCTTATGATGAATGCCAAGTGAAATGATTTTGATGCCAGGTTTCTCGAGACTAGGTGTCTTGGGTTGATCCTTCCTGCCGAACACCATTCAGTTTGTTCTTTTCTTATTGTATCTTTCCTCATCTTCAGACTCAAATTTGTTTAAAATGGATACTTAGATCTGATTTCTACGAATTTGGTAAAGAAGTTGAGCAAAATTGACCTGGTATGACGCAACAAGGAAGAACCTCATCGATAATGCGTTAAGAATGGACTGCTCTACTTTCAGTCGTATTTCAAACGCATCCCGATCGCATTTCTAACGAAAGAGAAAACGATGCGAATAGCCTGTTCAACTGTTCACTTGTCCACCGTAACCAGATACTAAATCTATGATCTAGTTCGCTATCGATTATATTTATTACACGAAGACCGTCTCCTGTTTCTGTTCAACGTACTCGTACAAGCAAAAGCAGAAAGAAACAGAAACGCCATCCTCAGTCCATACGGAAGATACGCGCGGCTAACTGTATCGAAACGATATGAGAAAAAAGAAATGAGGAGATTGAATATTTCTTAGAGAGATAAGACGCGGTGACACTCGTTGTTGGAGAAAACAGCTTTCGATTGATTTTAGTCGACCATTTAGTCTTTTTTCGTTTCTTCGCGCAGACTAGTTAGCCCGAGGTTCTCCTCCAGTTTGTTTCGTTCTTTTGTCGACGTTTTTCAATTGAAGAAATCGCGCTAACTGCTCACCGTTAAGTATATTTAGATTGTGTACGCAAGCGTGAAATTGTTCCGACGTTTTACATAAATGTGACGGCGATTAGATTTCATCGAAAATTTCTGGCGATTAGATATTCAAATACGAAATGAAATGTATAGATTTAAAAAGAGAAAAAACGGATGATAAATGAACCAATGTCATGCGTTAATGATCGAGAATTTCTGAAATATGCCATCTTGATGAATTTATGTAACACAATTATTTTTTGAAATTAATAACACGGGTCTACAACGATTTCGATGCTGGGGATTTTGAGTATGTCTTACATAGCGATATCAAAAATGTAAACGTTTTTTTCCGGTCAGCTCTAGTTACACCTTCCAAATAAGTAATATTTTATTGGCATTAAAAATCAAGAAATTGTCTTTTGAATGATTTTCTAGAATGAAACTTGACTTGTGCAATTTTTTATGATTCACAGTCTACCATCATATAGTCTTCGAGTTTTCTTCCATCGTTTTTATGCCTTGGAGGAAATGTTCCCCTTATTCTTCGCTGAGATCTCTTAAATTTGGTTGAAATTGATCTAGATGACAACTGTTTGGGATTTTATTCTCATATTACAGCCTTAATCTTCGAAACAAATGAGCTCTCCTTCTACTAATTATACATAATTGTCAGTCTTTTACATTCCGAGGAAATTTTGTGCAATTGCAACAAAAATTTCCAGATCATGCATAGAAATCTGACAAGTAGAAAGCTTCAGCTTGAAAGACAGCAAAAAAAATAGTAAGGAGGAACTTGATATTTGCTACAATGTAATTTATAGCCTGTGGAACTTTTGGGTGTATATACAGACACAGCAGCCTTTGCAATGACGTCTACGTTGTACAATGACAGAAAACAAAATCTAACTCAACCTAAGCTACACCAAATCCCTTTCTATATGCTCCCGAATTGAGAAACGTCTTATAGGCAGCCCAAAGTCCAAGACAATTGACCTGCATCGTCCTCTACACCAAGCTCTCAGTCTCTCCAAAGCGGATCGATCAGTTCGCTTGCGATAGGTGACAGAATTAACAGAAAGAATGAAATCTCATACCGTTTGGAGATGAATCAAGATTTATGTTGTGATAGTCAACATATTTTCAAATCGTTGGTACGGGAATTGAGGAAGATATTACGAATAATTAATGCAAAAAGCAGATCCACTTCTAGATGGATCACTAATGATATGAGCTGGTACATGTTTAGGAGGACGCGTATGTTTGTTGTTCGTTGAGGAACAATGACTTGGCAGACTTACAATCAAGATATTCTAGCTGTTTCACTTAACTTTCAGTTATATAAACAGAATGACTGTTTCTATCGAAAATAGAAAGAAGGTGAATGATCATCATTCGCTCCCTTAATTTGTCCAGAACTGAAACCTACTCGATATGGCTGTTCAGTGAGACTATCTTTTAGTAAACAGTCAGAAATTAATGAGCAGTTGATGGGGGAACTTCTGTTATTAGGAACTGAAACTCCAAACGAAAGCACAGGCTTCCTTAGTGGTAGTATGATCAAAACATTTAATGAGTCTATACAGATAAAGAATAGAAGTACGTGAGTCAATCAAATTTTGGTTAACGATATGATTTTAACACCTAGTCACTCTTTCTATTTATTCTTGTTAGCAATACTAATACAAAAGGGTGGTTTGAAAGTTTCCGACCTAACAAAGATACAATTTATTTTTTCTGAATATATGTTTTTCATTTTTCAACATCACCTTGTAACTCTACACACTTATCCCAGCGAAGTTCTTATCTCTGTAACCCGTCCAAATTGTAGTTGACTTTTTCTCTGCAAAATAGTGGTTCACGAAGAAGGTTGCCTATTCATTTGATGAAAATCTCTGTTTTCCGAACGCAATTTTTAGATGAGGAAACAAATAAAAGTGGCTTGAGGATAGATTTGGTGAGTAAGACGGATGTTCAAGTAGTTCAAACTGTAATTCGTGCATTTTCTTCATGGTAACCGCTTGGGTTAGATGGAACGGTCCGTTGTCTTGGCGAAACAGGAGTTCCTTTTTCTGTAAATATGTCCGCTTTCCTGCAAGTGCTGTTTTTTGCTTGTCAAGTAATGATGAGTAGTATGCTACTGTGATAGTTTTTCCTTTTTGAAGATAGTCGATTAAGGTGATTCCATGACTGTCCAAAAAACAGTCGCCATCACCCGAGCCGAGAAAATAGCTTTTACGATTTTTTTAAAGCAGTTCCTTCTTGGCAGTCCACTGTTTGGACTAAATTTTTGTTTCTGGCGTATCATTCATCTACAGTATTTAGTACTAAAGATTCATCTTCAGTGATAAATCGACGCCAAAACTCTGAACTACTGCACCAAAACTGCGTCATCTAACCTATCAAACTCATCTCTAACTTGCATAGGTGTCTTGTCTTTCAAAAACAAATATTTTATGATAGCTCCATACTTCATTTTGTCCAATTTCACAAACCCAAAATTCACACTCACATCAAGTTACTCAAACGACTGTTCCATAACAATTGCGAGTCCGAAATGGTTGAAACATCAGTGAGTAACTGTCAATCGTTGAACAATGAAGATTCACTAGCTGTTATTCACCAGTGCTGCTATCTACACCTAGAGGTCGGAAGCTTTTCAGGCCGTCCTCTTATTTAGAGATTGTGGTATAATCCGAATAGTTGGAACAATATCGATATTGAAAAATTATTATTATTTTTGCTAACAATCTTCATCCAAAGCTTTCTGAGTGAGTCAATCTATCAAAGTCTAGTTTCCATTCTTCTGTTATTTTTCCAAGATTTTTCTAATAATAGTTCTCGTTATAAGAATTGTAGCTTCCTGTATCTCCTCCTATATAGTGATTTTCAGGCTGGAAACTGCTTTAATGATATTACAGAATAAAATGCCCGTTGTAATAGTGAGAAAAATTTATCGTCAATGTGATGAACATGTGTCAAACGAGCAATTTGTATACCGTTATGGGTTGGGCACAAAGGATGCACTCTTCAGCATGCAGTTATTAGTTCAAAGAAGCATGGACATAAATGTCCTTGAGAAGACATTTGATGAGATGAGACATGTTCCACTCATCGAAATTCTAAATAATGTCGGGATAGATGATGAAAATGTGAATACAATTACAAGTTTGTATTGGAATTAAGTGGCGTCAGTGCTGATTCAGCATGAGGAAACGATGAAAATTCGAATTAAGCGTATTGTGAGGCAGGGCTGTGTTACTATAAGCCTCGACATGCTTATAGCAACAACAGCTTGGGGACTGCAATTGCTGCTAGACCAAGTAAACGCACCAGCGAAAAGTATGGAATCAAAATGAATATAAAGAAGACCAAACCGCTCTACTACTGAGGGGTCAGCAAATCTAACGCTGCACGCAATTCGAATACCTGCCTTGTCAACAGCAAGTGGGAAATGAGACCTGAGATACAGAGTAGAATTGAACAGGATTGTGCAGTTTTCATTGAGATGCAAAAGTTGCTAACTAGTAGAAACCTGAGTTTCTGAGGTTACGAATGGTCCGTTGTTATGTTTCACCAGTAGTGCTGTATGGTATAGAAGGCTGGACGCTGACACAATGCATATAGAAGAAAATTGAAGCATTCTAAATGTGGAAATACCTTAGAATTCTTAGAATCTCTTGCAGAGACCACGTATCTAACGTAGAAGTCCTTCGCAAGATCGTACGTGGTGTTGCTACTCACAGAAATTAAAAACGGAAACTCCAGTACTTCGGTCATGTCATGCTGAATGAAAAGTTTAAGCTCCTACAACTAATTATCCAAGGTAATATCCAAGGAAGGCAAGAAGCTGGAGGAAGAAGGCCTGGCTGAAAAATCTTCAACAGTTGACGAAGATGCACAGAAAGAAGAAGAAGAAGATGCTGAAATCATTGGTAGGATAGTAACTTGTTCTAAGCTCCACTGCTCTTTGATGTGCTGAGAAAGATTTTGATATTGTAGTGTCTTTGTATTATTTGTGATTTTCATGATATTTTGCATTTAGAACTACGATATCAATTACCCACACATATTTTCTTTTTCAAGTTCCAAGGAACTACATCAGGACGGTTGACTGCTGTTGTATAGGTTACTATGAATGTGTTTCTGCATATTTTACAATGTGCACTTTCTAGAATGATTGTTGGTGTATACTTTTATATAGGTTCTTCTGTTTCAGGTATATTTAGAGACCAAGGCATGGTGTATTGCTTTTCCAACTGCATCGTGCAAATAAAAACTTGTGATGGTATAGGGCGGTATATCGTTCATAATAAAAACTAGTTTGTGCGTTCTCTTGAAAAACTTCTTGAACGCAGAATATTTTAGAGAAATATGTCCTTCCTGTTGCGCCTGTGAACGGATATTAATTCGTGCAGGATAACGCTCGCCCAACTATTGTAGAAATCATTTCTCAATTCTTTGATAACGCTAAAATTGAACAAGTGATGTGGCCATCCCAGAACCTGGATCTAAATCCAATCGAGCAACTTTGGAATGAACTCGGTGGAGAGAAATGCTGGACAACCTACAAACGCTGGTCAAACTTTGTTGGAGGAGTTGAATATATACCACCGGAAATCATTCAAATTTAATAAAGAGTATGCTAGGTCGAAGTAGGCTATCATACAATCAAGAGGGGAAACCACAAGATATTAGTTTATAATATTTACGAACTTGGAATTTGGGCGATATTTTAAATTTTTGTCACCTGAAATTGGAGGTGATAAAATTGTTGTTCCTTTGATTTTTAGTTTCTATAGTTCTGTTGAGAGTTCAAAATTGATGTTTCCTCTAATTTCCCCATTATTTTTACTTTGTACGTTTGGAAATTGAGAGAAGACCAAAGAGTTTCTTGTAGTTCCATTTCAAAACGTCAAAAATGGATGGTTGACTTTGCAGTTTCGTGTCTCTCCCCATTTTCTGGATAAAATATAGAAATATCAAATATTGAGGAAATATGGAATATTTGTTTCCTAGAATGACAAAAATGAAATGATTGGTATATTTCGAGGACCAGCTGGAGTTTGCTGAAAATAAGCTAGGGTGGTCTATGCTTTGTCACATCTACAACTTTATATTGTGTCAAATCAATGAATGAAAATAATCCCGAAGTTTATTCTTCAAAACAGAAAAAAGAAGAATCAATTTGGTTAACGGTTTAAGGGATATCATACAATGAAGATACACCAAATTTGAGGTGAACCACTTTATTTGTAATGTCCTCTCTAGCATCTTTTGTCAGCAATCATTCTTCTACCACGCAAGCAGAGCAACGGTCATCGGCTAGTTATCTAAAAAGAAATCCACTCCTAGACTCCTGGAACTCATACGTCAAGAACATATCAAGCAATGTCTATCTCAATTATTTGGTGAACGTGAGTTCTAAAATTGCTTCCATTCAACCTCCCAAACAATATCTGTCACATTCTCCGATAATTTTTTTTATTGAACTGTGTATCTTTGATCGATTAGCTGAAATTATAGAGTACAGTAAGCACGAGTAGCGGCGAGTTTCGAATAAATAATAACGAACATCAATACCGGAGCGTGGAATTGGTGCAATTTTGCTGCGTGAAATTGGATGATCCGACGGGCATCTTTTACACGTAATCGATTCAAACAAAAGTAACGAGTTCATTTCAAATTTGTTTGCATAAGATTACATGAAAGTAAATTTGAATAGCGATAAACTAGCTTTGTAATTCTCTGGCAGATGCTATTAAGTATCGATTGGATTATCATACTATAATAACGGCTGTGGGAACTGAAGCTACCTGTTCAATTATTGTATTTTGCGGCGAAATTTCTGGTAAAGATCAACTTTAATCTTGTCGATTTCCTCATGGAAATGAACATCGAAGCCTTTTTTGTGAAATGTAACTATTTTATGAGTTGTAGGAGTGTACTCTCAATTATTTCCTACTTTCAGATTTTCTGATTCGAAATAAGTGAGTTGGAAAATGTGTTACCAAACTTCAGGAGGTGATAGTACAAGTAATTTGCAAGAAAAATGATCTATAACATTTTTCTAAAAGTTGATAATAATCGAGTTATTTAACACTTCTTGATTTTATGAAATTTTTGCTTCTCTCTATATAAACAAGAACATCTCTGGTATTCTTACAGCTACATCAAATATGACCACACCACCGGAAAAAGCATTGAATTTGTTATAGGATAGGTTATTATTAATGGTGAAAAATCTTGTATACCAGGTGTTGTAAAAGGCTGAATGAAAAAATTGTGAAACGAACAAATTTGATGGTATTTTTCTTATTAGCTGTACCACTGAAAATTGGTCAAAAAGAACCGGTTTTTGCTTGTGAAAACTACAACATTTATTTGTCTTTCAAATGGTGTATCAACTTTTGAGCTTACTATTTTTTTCCTAGCAATATTTTGGGTAAGAGTGAGGGTAATAACATTGAATTCTCTAATTCTTCGATCACAAAGGAGCTAGTTTCATTGGAGTGTCTAAACAATTCCACAAATGACTCTTTTATAATAATAAGCGATGAATAAATAACATATCTGGATATTGAATGTTTAAGAAACTAGGAATGATTAATTTTTCTCGGATTAGAAGAAGAAATTAGAAAAAGAATCGTATAAGAATGAATCACAGAAGGCTTGTATTACTTGATTTCAAAACAATTAAAAATATTTAGAATTTAACAAAACTGTTATTCATATTGATGAATTGAAGTTTATATTTTCCTCTTTTACGGTTCCACTTTCTTTTTCAAAAAAAAGAAACACGCCTAGTTTCTCAAACATTGAATATCGAGATATGTTATTTGTATATAGCTTCGCGAATGGATATTCCCGGGTAGCGGTGCGGGAGTATGCATCGCGCTTTCTAAAAAGACAGCAAGAGTTTAGGCGCTCCGGTAAAACAGGTTCATGCAGTGGTTGGAGGATTAGAGAAGGTGGTGGAGATGCTCAGCAATGGAGACAAGGTCCTGTAATATTGCAGGATGTTCGCGAGGACCCTACAACAAGTACTCGGAAAATTGGTGCTACATTGAGACTTCGTTATTCCACGGTTCATAGAGTCTCAAGTGAAATAATTTACATCCTCACAATTTCAGTAAGGTTCAAGACCTAAAGCCAGTGGATAGTGAGGTGAGGTTGCAATTTTGTAGGTGCTACATGAATAAATTACAGCAGTGGCGATCAGATAAAATTCTACGTATGATGGTATGATACATTTGAAAAATTCCTATATATGGGATACAGATAACCCTCATGGCACTATTGTGTCACACTCTCAGCACGAGATTAGAGTAAATGTGTGGTTGGGGTTAAGGGGGGGTCAGCTTGTCGGGCCAGTTATACTTCCCGATCGTCACAATTCAAACGAATTTTCAAATCTATTAAATAACGAAATAATGAACGTTCTGGAAGTAATGACTATAGCTTCTTGGCAGCACCTTTGGTTTTAAAGGGACGGCTACCCGGTTTGTAATATTTATGAATTTAGAATTGGTGCAATATTTCAAATTTTTTGTTACCTGAGATTGGAGGTGATGAAATTGTTGTTCCTTTAATTTTTCGTTTCTATAGTTCTGTTGAGAGTTGAAAATTGATGTGTTCTGTATAATTTCTCCATTACTGAACTTTGTACGTTTGGAAATTGAAAGGAGACTAAAGAATTCCTTGTGGTTCCATTTCAAAACTTCAAAAATGGATGGTTGACTTTGCAGCTTCTTATCTCTCCCCATTTTCTGGATAATAGATAGACATAGATACAGAAATATTAAATATTGAAAAAAAATGAAATATTTTTTTTCAGAATGAGAAGTACGAGATTAGAGTAAATGTGTGGTTGGGGTTAAGGAGGGGCCAGCTTGTCGGGCCAGTTATACTTCCCGATCGTCACAATTCAAACGAATTTTTAAATCTATTGAATAACGAAAAATGAACGTTCTGGAAGAAATGCCTATAGCTACTTGGCAGCACTTTTGGTTTCAAAGGAACGACTGCCCGGCTCATTATTCTAGGATAGTCCAGAACTGGATAACTGAGAGATTTGGAGAGAAATGGGGCCGGTGAGTTGTCCATCCAGAAGCCCTGACCTTACGCCGCTTGATTTTTATGTGTAGGGCTCATTAAAGACCAATGTTTATAGAATTCCCATTGATACTCGGGAAGAATTAATCGAAATGATTCGAATCTGTTGCAACGAAATGAGTCAAAAGCACATTGAACGTCGAAGAGTAGTTTGAAGTTTAAGAAAAATATGTGTTAAGTGCATTGAAGAAAGAGGAAGACATTTTGAGCACCTGTTATACTTTTTAAGTCTCTTTCGTAAAAATATCGTTCATTAACTTATTCTAAATTTAGTTACTGTTCATGTTTCGTTAAGTAATATAAGATATTTGCGTTTTCGAATTTTATTCTTATTATTCTTATTATTCTTACCCATGATATTGTTTTTACAACACCCGGTATACAAAATCAGTACTTACCTATCTTATAGTAAATTCAATGCTCTTTATGTAGCTATAAGAATAACAGAGATATTCTTGTTTTTATAGAGAGCAGCAAAAAATTTCGTGAAATCAAGAAGTGTTACATAACTCGGTAATTATCAACTTTTCGTTATAAGACATTTTCTGTTGCAAATGACTTGTACTATCACCTCATGAAGTCTTGCACTTTTGATAGTAGACACCTACTACTACTTTTTTGGTAGACAACTGATCAACATTTCATATTTTTTCGAATATGTCCGGATATATACAATAAAAATCGATGTTTGTTCTTGGCAGACATGTTCCCCCCATGAGGAAAATAGTAGTAATAAATTGGTATTCTGAAAGAAACCACTTTATGATAACGGCAGTTGTTCAATTTTTGCAAGTAACGTTAGTTCACAAAAACTAACCTAACCTAACCATAGCAGAATGTGCTGAAGCAGTGGTGTTAGATGAGCTACATAAGAAGAGAGGTGTCCGATTCAAGTGTTTCCAGAATGATGGGAACTGTATAGAATCAGAATTTCTCTTTACATGGGGGGTGCTTCGAATAATTACAAAAGAATATTCATGGTCAAAGCAGTATCTAGGCATGGTTCCAACGACTCCTTCAGCAGGTGGATAGACAACGTGATCACTAACAAAAAATACAGCCGAACCATTTGGTGTAACCAGAAGATTCCACTTTAACAGAGGATGTCCGCGTGGAGTGGTTCTCTATGCAACACTGTAGTATAAGATGACTTCCTGAGAATTCTAAACACCAAGGGCTTCCCATCCCAGGGCTATGTGGATGACATTGTCTGAGTAGTCAGAGGGAAGCAGTATCCGAGCTGCGACCAAAAAAGGCTAACAAGTAACCCTGGTAAGGTAAAAGTAGTACCGTATTTACTCACAAAATATAATATTGGCATCATGCAGCAGCTCTTCGCAGAGGCTATTCAATGATGGTGCCAAATATCTGGAAGTATTCCTGGATAAAAAACTTACGTGAAATAACCATCTTAATCAAGTCATAAATGGGGATAAATATTTCTTCATGGCCAGTAAACTGGCATGTGGAAATAAATGGGGGCTAAATCCAAAAAATGTTCACTGGTTGTACACTACGGACCTAACACCTATGATTGAACACTTCGCTCTTCATGGTGGCCGAAAGTGATACAGAGGGGGCTATGGAGCAGCTTAACAAACTTCAATTACTAGCCGGGGACTGCATCAGAGCTTCCTCAAGTACAACACAAGCCTGAATGGTATCCTGAATTTACTTCATCGAGGAGAGGGTGTCAAAGGAGGAGCACAATAAGAATTAAATAGTTGCAGTAGTCTGAAGATGAACTCCTTCCCGATTCGGAAGATAATGGTCATATGAAAAAAATTTTCGAGCAGAAGTTCTTGATAATAACATGCTTACAAATAATATGATAATCATTCAGATTTATCTTGGTTTTCACTGGAGATATGGCGATCTGAAAAATTTAAATTCCCCTTCCTTCCTTTATTTTTCATATATATATATATATATATATATATATATATATATATATATATATATATATATATATATATATATATATATATATATATATATATATATATATATATATATATATTTATATAAAAGAAAAAAAAAAAAAAAGTTTTTGATAATAGCATTCAAGCATTCATAAGAATAATATAAAACCATAAACGCTTATCATTATAATTACCGGAAATTTGTTGATTTAAATGTTCAACCTCTCCCATACACATATGTCCTTAGGGCTGAGTGTGCCCTGTAACAATACTCGCTGAGAATTTGTCAAGTTGAATAAATCCGTGAAGTTTTGTTGCGGTCAGATCATAACTATGGCTGTTATCTAAGATACAAAATTGTTACAGATCAACCTAAAACACTAGATTTGTAGTTACATCACGAACTTTTCTTAGTTCTAATAAACGAATCGATAGATCTAGTTCTTGCTCACAACTGTGAAATTCAATACATTTTCTATGCGCTTTTTTTGCAAAAACGCTTTTAATTTGACGAATTTTTCAGTTTATAATGGAAATCACAGCTATCTTTCTCATCTTCATTCTCGTTTAAGATTTGCTCATGACTCCATGATTCGTGTTTCAGCCGATGTTTTAGAATCCGATCATATTCGACTCTGAATGAAATAACTTGAGAATTAAACAGAACTTCACTCATACTCCGTTCTATGAGAATGACAGATTATTTCAAATAAAAGTCATCAGATAAAGCCGATAATAAAACCGTTACAATTAAACTAGATATCTTTTCATCAAAAACTATCACTCAAGTTATATTCTTCAGCGAAATAGGTAGGTTTCACATTCATCTAACCACTATCCTATCTTATAACAATAATACAATTCGATTACAGACCATCCATTTCAAGATATCACCAAACTAGCTCGTTACGTTCCTCTCGAATCATTTCGTTATTAAAATGATAATAAAAGTATTTTCCAACATGGAGAGGTTGCTTTATTTACATACACAATGGAAGATAGTAGGCAGCATCAATTTAAATTTTACATACCATCCTTATTATATTAGACACGCGATGAATTATGTATAGTTTGTTGTATTTGAAAACGGTTGTCTATAACTCGAGGATATTGTAAATGAAAGAAATACGTGATGACTTCTAGTTAAATACTTTTTGAAATATTGCCGAGGTTTACTTCTGTTTGGTGTTTGGTTAAATTTGTTCGCTTCTGGCCGTGAAGAATTCAGGAAGTTCTGTTTGAACTAGTTTGTTAATTTAAATGGATAGGCATATACAGTGTGAATGTAAAGAATGGAATGAGGTACATAATTTCTTTCACTTGAAACCAAATATTGGGAAGAAGGTTCTGTTAAGAATTCCTGAGTCAAAGATCAGTGACGAAATAATTGATTTTAGAAATATGACACCCATTAAATGGTCCTGGTACACGAATTAAATTGAGATCCCGATTTCAGGGTGTCAGATTTTGTAATAGAGAGAATTCAGTGGTAGCTCATAAGCCGTTATTGATTTGTCAAATTTTGGAATTTTAGAAACAGTGAATCGAAGAAATAAATATTAGAAGCATTAGTATGATGTCTCCGTTTTGATTCATAAGTTGTCGAGCTTTTCTAAGAGGAACATTTTTAATTTATTTCGATAACAGTTAGATAAGTATATTATACAACAATTTTAGTAGATTAAAATAGCTCTTCAGCAAATCTGTTCTGTTAAAGTGATTCCCATAAAAATAGTTAAGACATGAAAGAATTCTTGAAAGTCAGATGATATTGTTTTGACTGGAACTTCGTTTCGTCACTAAATTATTTCATTGTCAGAATTTAGTCAGATTGTCAAGATCTTGAACCAGCTGAATTTTATTTGCTGTAAGATGTAAATCTTTCTTTGATCTGTGGACGCACTAAAACTCTAACTTCTTCAATCTATTTTCGAATTCCAATAGATAGTGTATCTGAGACTATCAAATAACCATTATTTTTTATGCGCGCTTCTCAGGAATAGGCGTACCTGTTACACCACCTGGGAAGAATTCAGGAGTCTGTTTACACGCTTCTTGAAGAGGACCAAATGTAGTATGTTGGGAAGATGTTGGACGAAAGAGATTTCCACAGCTCACCGGCCCTGTAAACGAAGGAACTCTCATAGACAGAGGTTTGAGGGGTCGTTAAATGTATCGCCATATGATGAGAACTCCTTGCCAGCCTAGTGTTGCGGAAAAATATGAGTTTTCCTGGAACAAAGTCTTTCAGCTCCTTGGAGCATCTTCCGTGGAATTATCTGTGAAACAGAGTGAAGTCAGCAACTTGTATTCTGAGGGCCAGCGGTTGGAGATCGCGGGTGATCTCCGGGTGGTCGATGGAGCGCACAGCCCGTTTTTGCACACTATCCAACATCCGCCACGAATGTTTGGGGGCAAATCCCCATACATGGAAATAATATTCCAAAGCAGGTCGAATCTGCGACTTATATAGGAGCAACAGCTGAGATGACGTGAAGTATAAATTGGCTTTGAAAAGAAAGCTAAGTTTAGCTGATGCTGACTTAGCTACTTATCCAACCCCGCAATTTTTCGGCAAGCTAAATGCAGCAAGTTTATTCAACAAGGTTGCATGCCAAACCCCAACGAAACCTTTAAAGATATAAAGAGCTGTTGCTCTAGATTTCCATGCTTTTCCATCGTTGATGTCAAAACATGAGTGATGTAGGCGAGCAGATCTCATGAGGATCTTTGCACGTGAAAACCATACTGACCGTCGTTAATAATTCCTTGCAACTCAAGATATTTGATGAGTTCGTAATTTATGATAATAACCTCGAACGCAAAAATCACAATGTTTTTATGAGTGAGCTTTCATGGCAGTATATTCTTCAAAAAGTTTAGAACAACTCATTCTTACCTACCCATATCTCAATCGCAAGACTAGATACAATACCCCATCCTTTTAGGACAGATTAAAACACAAATGAAATTTTCACTAAGATTTTATTACCGACAAATAAATTAAATTAATAGATCACTCTTAACTCTGTAAACTGTAATTAAATATATATGAATAGATCGTTATTTGAATTTGGAAAAATCATGATAACTGTATTCAACAACTTTTGAAAATGAGTGATTTTGATTTGGGATTTACATCGATCAGTCTAGTCGTTCATTATCTGCCGATTGAAAAATGGATAAGTTTCTCAAAAGATTGCAGCCTTCAACATCTGGTACAAATGTTAGTGGTGGAGGTGAATCAAAACCGAGGAAAAATGGACATTATGACGAGAATTACTTAAAATATGGGTTTATAGTCATAGATAATAAACCTCAATGTGTAATGTGCGGCGATCTTTTATCTCGTGAGAATGAAACTGTCAAAACTTCTGCGGCATCTCACGACCAAGCATCAAAATAAGCTAATAAGCTATTGAAATTCTTTGAACGAGGATAGAAAGCTCTGAGTCAGCAAAATTCTTTGGCTCAGGTAATAAAATAGTGTTGCCTTAATCTTGTACAAAACAATAGAGTTCTAAAAACGCTCAAGTGAAGTCCAGTCTATCAATAATCATTACTAATTTTAGTAGGCATTGATTTGTTTGATGATTTATTTATTTAATATCTTCATTTTTTAGTATTTGCATACTGTTGAAATTAATTGCAACTGAATGTTCGTTTGCAAGGCTGGTGAGCTTTTTATTTGTTAGTCATGTGTTGGTTTCTATAAATTATATTGCTCTATTTGTTTTAGGCTATCCAGCGTAAACGACTCAACATTATCAGCTAATAAAGTCGCATATCGAGTTGCTATAAGTGGCAACAGGTCAAAATTATTAATCCCTTTAACATTTTTACATTTTGGACAAATAAGTGAAAATGACGCAAATGACTTTTCCAAAGATTGAAAACTGAAATCACATTCAGACCTCAAAATAAGTTGTCATCACATATAATGCTAAAAACCTTATAGAGAATTGAAATAAACTAAGGAGTGGAAATTTTCACATCACTCTTTAATGACTTGCAGCCAAAATGACTATCTAAATCCCAAATTTTCGACAAACTCAAATGATCTCCGTACAATAGTTGTTAAATACCGTCATAATATCTGGTTCTTTCAAATCCAAATAACGACGTATTCATAAATATTTCATGTTACAACAGTATCAACAGTGATCTATGAGTTCAATTTATATGTTGGTAATACAACCATAGTAAGAGTTCCATTTGTTTATTTATTTCAAAAGGATACCACATCAACCACGAAGGGTTATTAGCGGCTTGTGTACGGTAGGTTCATGAAATTCAATGAGCAATCAGATTTTGGAATACATAATGATGGTTTTCAAGAAACATATGAGTAGTTAAGCATGACTTCATATTGTTAGGTACACCATGTGTACAGCGATCGTTTATATAACTCGCTCACTCGATGAACATATGCTTCATTGTGAATCTTGAATCACAAAATTCACATTTCGGAGGTTCGGATTTGGTAGAAATGAATTTATGAGTGGTGAGCCTGTGACCAATTCACACGCTTTGTTGGATTTCGCGTAATTTGCCTTGGTTCAGGTCCCAGTTGGTTTGCCACTTGTTCGTTGTAAATTTTCTTATAAAAGATTCAACGTCAGAAAAGTGTAGATAATTCTGGGTATTATTTGTGCTATTTGTAGCAATTTCTGCAGCTTGGTCAGCAATTTCGTTGCCGGGTATTCCGATGTGCGATGGAACCCACTGCAAATAAATTTTCTAGTTTATCGATTCTTTGAAACATTCTCTTATTTCAAGTAATATTGGGTTCTTCGGGTATAGTTGTTTAAGCGCTTCTAAAGCACTCAGTGAGTCGCTCACTATCAAAATAGAATTTTCAGGTAGGATTTCTGCGATTTGAAGAGCTTCTCTTATAGCAATATCACGCTCTTGAAAAAACTACAGTACTCGGGTAATTTGGCCAGTTTTTCTTGATTATCCTGCTCTTGTTTGCTTCTCTGAAGCATCTGTGTGAATTGTTCTGTAGTTTGGATATTTATTTTTATTTCGATGAACTTACTTTGGAGAATATCATGGTTTGTTTCTGTTTTTGGATAAAATGTGAGCACGGTGTTAATCTGGGGTGTTTTCATGGACCATGGGAGTGAAGATAGTGTAGATGAGAGGCAATGTTTTAGGGATTCGGTGTCGAAATTGGTATCATCTATCCTTTTGAAGAATGTTTTGTGTTTATTATTGTCTATTGATGGGTTGTGTAGGATTGTTTTATGGACGGGGTTTTCGGTAGTGCTGTATATTTTAGTGACATATATTCTCTTCGTATGCTCACAGAGGACTCGTTGAGAAGAGCGTGAAGACTCTTAGTTGGACTCGTTCTGAGGGCTCCTGCTATAATTCGAAGGGCTGATTTTTGCAATTGCATTGTATCAAGTTTTCTTTGAAGGTCTTTGTTCAGGTTTCCTAAGCAAACACAACCATAGTATAAGACACTTCGGACTGTACTTCGGTAAATTGTGAGAAAACTTGTTACATCAGCGCCCCTTTTTTAGCTAGAATTTTTAGGAGATTTAGTTTTCGTTGACAGGACAAATACCAAATAGTTACGGCTAACGAAATACAGTGTCATGTTGAATTCTTGATTAATTCAATAACTCAAATTTTTTCCTACATTCACTACGAAAAATTTGTTTAAACATTCAGTACAATAAATAAGGCAAGACAGCTTCTTGGCCATTCGCTGGCTGTCTATTCATTTCACCTGAAGAAGTACGCAGTCATCTCGTGTTCCCATATAGAAAACACTGTAACTTGAGAATAAAAATCCTCAGAACTCGGTTGAAATATGCCATGTATCGCTATAAAGTCACTAGAAACATTCTATATGTTTCCTGAAAACTAGAACGAATGTTTCATCACCGTCTAGGCCAGTTCGTCATTTCTCAACACGGTTTCAGAAAGCCGTACAAGGCGCGAAGTATTTTACAATGTGCGAAAAATATCATAAACATAAACGTTCAAACATTAATTGTTAAATGGTGTTCTGAGTCACAATTAAATTCCGATACTGATTGAAATTTATAGGTTCGCACTGTGCTATGAAAGAATTTTACACGAATAACCAATTTTAATCCAATACCGAAAACTAGAGCAAAGAAGTAGTTTGAGAATGTATACTACAAAAGGAAATTTCATTTAATTAGGAGATTCAACATTTGTGAAAATGTTTCTACTCTACTATCTTACCTAATACATAACACTTGAGTTGAGAAATACGTGATTCCGTCTAATGAAGTTTCAGTTCTTCTCCAGATTTTCCATTTATTCCATGGACTGAGAAACAAATAGAAGTATGTCGTTCCCATTTTAAGTTTTGATAGTGCTTATAACTGAACTGTGAGCTGAGAACGTGAGATATTATATATACCTGAATTTCAGAATTTTCTTAGTTGTTTCTTTAATATTTTCTTTCTTTGAGACCTAATTCATGATTACAAAAGTCATTACTCATATTTTGCGACTTAAACCTGATCATCTGATAGATATCAGCCCACTTTGTTCACCTCATTAGAAGTTTGAAGGGGCTGTAAGGGAATTTGATCCAACACCCCTCTTCCATACCGGCATTCTTTGAAAGATTTAATTGAACTAAATTGCAGAATAATGAGAGATGAGACCGTAAAGTGATGTTTTCCCCACACCGATTGAATCTGAAGTTATTCATCGTTGTAAGCAGAAAATTTCTCTAGTGAACAGCGTGTATTCAGAAGTAACCGGAAAACGTCCGATCTTCAATAGTCGTTTGTTTTTGTCGTGAAAGAAATGCAGGGGTAATTTTTGAGCGAATTCCAATTTCTGGCAAAGTCAATTTCGAAAGCTTCTTCCAACTGAAAAATCGAATTTTAGGAAGAATATATGCCAATTCTAAGATTCCAAATATCCAAAATTACAGGAACTTCAGTAAAAATTCGCCTTAGACATATGCATTCAATTGCTTCGAAATGATAAAATTCGAAAAGCGAAAATAGTCGGATCATAGCCCTCTTTCCGAATCAGATTAACGGTTCATTTTTAACGATCACAGTGGACGCTCAGAGCTTTTTGTTTAAGGATGTCGGTTTCTCGTGAACGATATGGAATTGAGTGTTTTGATTCTCGATATAAGCGCTCCGTCCCAATCTGGTCCAAGTCGTGTTTTATTTCTGAGTCATAATGCATAAAGATTATGAAGACATCCATTATCTTCTTTCACATATACAGGGAAAAAAGGTGAAGTTCCAAGTCCATGTATTTATTCAATTGACGAGGCTTTTACGTGATAGAAATCCATTTTCACAAATACAAGTAAACGATGATTTATACTAAAATATATTATTAAATGCTCGACGCGTTTCGATACACAGTATCCTTATCAAGAACAAATGAATACTACAAATATATCTTACTAACAAATTTTATATATACTGAAGAGGTAATCCACTCAGAGCTATCCGTACTTGAACTAATGTTTAGGAAATAAATTTAATAAGAGTTAGTTATTTATGCCTACCTGATCATTAAGAGTTTCCGGTGAATACCTAAATCTGTTAATTTCAAGTACTTCCAGAAGGTTGAGTTTTATTCCTCTGTGCTCAGAATGTAGGATTTTAAATTCTGAATTGAAAGAGTGACCATTTTCCCTAAGATGATTTGAATAATTTGAATCGGTTTTTCCATTGATAAAACTGCGTTTATTAAAATTTACTATTAAAATTTCTTGCTGTTCTACCTATATAAAAACAATTGCAATCTGCACAATCCAATCTATAAACACCTGATTTATTTTCTTTATTGATTGGAGATTTATAATTCCTTATAAATGAACCTAAGTTTGTTGATGTTTTGAACGCTATATTTAAATTTGAATTTTCAAGATGGTATTTCACATTATTGCTAATATTGCCTATATATGTTAAACTATTAAATTTCTTGTCTTGGTGTTCACCGATTGGATATATCTGTTGTAAAGCTAATTTTTTTTTCTCATGTAATATGCTGCTAACTAAATTTGCATCATAACCATTATTTATTGCGATCTGTTTTATCAAATTCAATTCTTTGAGATAATTATCATTTGAAATCGGTGTGTTCAAGAGTCTATGTATATTGCTATTAAATGCTGCAACTTCATGTTGGTAAGGATATGCCTATGTATAATGAATTGTGATATCTGTATTAGAAGGCTTATGATTAATTGAAAACTGGTGTTTATTATTTGATCTTGTTATTGTTAGGTCTAGGAAATTGATCGAATTTTTCTGTTCTATTTCAGAAGTGAATTTTATTTTTGGGTGCAGGTTGTTGATGAAACCTTCGACTACAGTGAACTGTCTGTTTGTTCCTGTGAAACACATAATAATGTCATCGACATATCGATACGAATATAGGAAATGTATACTGAGCGGGTGTTTATGAATAGTTTTTTCTATGTTATCCATGAAGATTTCTGCTGAAAGAGGGGTTAAGGGGTTTCCCAATATAATGTCGTATTTAATTCGTGGATTCGTCATATTTTGTGTCAACAAATTATTGATTATATTATACGGATCTTTCGGTGGTATACTTGGAAACAAATTCTTGACATCAAAAGAGACTAACTTGGCATTACTGGGAATGACAATATTTTCTATTTTTTTTATCAAATCATTTGAATTACGAATAGAAAAAGACGAATTGAAATTACAAAAGTTTTCCAGAATATGTGTTAAAAATTTGGAAATCTTGAATGCTGGGGCATGTGTGAATGATACCACTGGTCTTATTGGATAACCATTTTTGTGCAATTCAACTAAAGAATAAAGTTGAGGTGGTAAAGGATTCGGTAAGATAAGTTTAGATTTTTCGCTATCTGTAAAGATGGATTTTGACTTGTCAATGACTGTCTTCACTTCCTTATTGAATTTATTAGTTGGGTCTCGGGATATAACTGAATAATTAGAATTATTATTGAAATCTAATGTTTGGAAATATAATCTTGTTTAATTATCACTATAACTGTATTACCTTTATCTGTTTTTGTGAAAATAATGTCATTCGATGTTGATTTAATTTTTTTATTTTTGATTAATATGTGATCTTTAGTTGGTCTATTACGCTTTTTAGGTATTCTTTTTTAATCATGGCCTCAGTTTGGTGTTTCAACATTTCTGAGGCAAATTTCAGTATCTATTGCTAATTGTTCAAAATTCGATGGATGACGTTTAAGATGAATATTGTATTTGAATCCTTCCTCAAATAACGCCGTCTCATCAATGGTGAAATTTTTTTCGATTAAATTTATGAATCTCTTGAAAAATTTATGATTTGACAAGTTGGTGTTAATTCCTTTAATTTTAGGTTTACTCTTAATGAGGTTATTAAGTTTCATCAATTGAGGTTCATATTTACTCCGGATAATATTCTTGATCGATACTCCATGTATTTATGTGTAACTTTCCTGAAGATGCCCGAAGTATAAAGCCCGAAATATAGAGCCGAAACGTTAAAAAGTTGAAAATGTTTCATTTCTGAAGTCCCTTCAATAAGGAAAATATTAAAGAAAATCACATATACAGAGTGAGTCAGGAGAAATGGAGCCCACACAACGATAATTTTGCAAATTTTATGTTTATTTAAGGGCCGAAATAACCGAGGTATAGGGTGTTAAAAATCATCATATTTTCTTGAATATCTTCCGATAGTGGTTCGATTCAAATCAATTGAAGATTTGGATGTTTCTTTTAGATGAGAATAAGAAAAGAAATCAATCGAAAACGAATATTCCAGATTGATAAAATGTTGATAAAAAATTTATTCTGGAATGGAATCAGTAAAACAGATAAACCACTAACAAAACAAGAAAGAAGTAACAAGAACGTTATTTACAAAATTTCAAAAATTACCACCCTCCTATTCGTACACATATCCCTGAGCGCTACCAGATGCCCAACTGGTTTTCTAATAACATCCGGTTCGATTCGAATAAAATGGCAATAACAGTTTGGAAGATTACAACTAAATTACGTCAATTGTTTTTGATTTTGATGATAAAAATCATAACTCAAAGATGGTGAATTTTAGTTACGACAAATTAACTAAGTTTCTTGAAAAAGAATGCCCTATAATATAGAAGTTTAAAGGAATACCATGTCATTTGAGATAGCAAAGCTGTTGTTCAGTATAACCAGAAGAGGCTTAGTTCCAAAATCAATCGCAGAATATAGATCAGTATCCATTTACTCTGATTCCAAAATTTGAAATTGATCGATGAACCCGTTCCCCTGATACTTTAGTGCTGACACACTGTATAAATTATCGTACCTCAGTATAGTTTTTATTTTGTATTTGTCTGATGAAAGCGCAATGCCGTCGAAATACGTTACAAATATACTAAACAAACTCAAACTAAATTTTCTTTCATTTATCATTAGAAAATAATCTTGTCCATGACATTCTGTACAATATAAATTTCCGCATGCTAATGCTTGGGTATAATCAACCATATCAAAGTGTTGCCACCATATTTGAAATTCTCTTTTCATCTAATTTCGTCTGGACAATTCTGTATATTCCTTGAACTACACAAAAACTAAAGTGACTTTATTTCATATAAAGAATCTATGAACAGAATGGATATGTTTCAACACTTAATATCTTGAAAAAATTCTGTCAGTTGAAGAAAATTGTGTCTATTTTAATGAGATTTCAATTTATGTGAACAACTTGAAACTTTGAGGTGCATCAGTTTGCTCAACTTCTCTATCTGCATTCAAATTGTTATCGTATTCAATCGTGAAAATGTATTTCACAACTCTAGTAATTGTTGAATGTGATTGAGATGTTTGTAAAACTAATTGCATTCATACAAAGACACGCATATTGTGATATGAAATTAGCGACATAGTTCTATGAGAAAATGGGAAATATGCGCATTGTTTTCTCGTAAATGGAACAAACAAAGAAGTCATCAGAAAAATTATGTGCAAATTGCTCCGTGCTCGAGAAATGTCACCACGGTGTTAATGCAAGAGATCCCTTCGTCTCGTCGAGTAGGCCATGACTCGGATAGGGCTGTATCACACCTCGGCATTGTTATTAAATAAGAATAACAACATATTATATGTTAATGTAATTCATACTGCGTTTGAAATGTGACATCCTAGACTGTTTAAATTAACATTTGATTTAGGCGTCACCTCGATTATGGGCTGAACGAAAATCATTGTTCATATGATAATACCTTGCATTATGTAATTTTAATTTTTTATCAACGGGACGATGCGAGGAAATCAGATGAGAAAAAGTGTCGTCAAGGTGGATGCGGTATTGAAAGTTAATGGTTAATGGTAGTTATTTGCACAAGGATTGTACCATTGAACTCGAAACGGAAGAGTCGATCTAGAGCAAGTTGATGAACGAGTGGGTATTCCAGCACGCTAGATAATTAACTGATACTGATTTCTTCCTACTTCTCTGTCGTCCCGCTGTGATACAATTCAATTTTCATTCATATAAAATTCAATGAGTCCAGCTTGTTTGTCAAATAGTCCGTGAATAACGATCCATAAAAATGGATTTTGCATAATTAGTAAATTTAATTTCATTAGCTCTCAGTAGAGATGATCAGGAAGATCTTCATATTATGAAAAGGTTAACAATAAAACTTTGAAACAGATGTTTTTGTGAACATATACGAGAAACATTTTAATTGGTTGAAATAACGGGTTCTCCAAATAATATTTTTCAAAAATGCTAAATATAAATTACTAAATTCGTCTTTGACATTCAGGAAGTTAGTAGTGACATTTGAAAAATGGCTTGATACATAATATAAATTTTATTGAAATCAGTGAGTTTTGAAAAATATCTCGAGAAAATTTTATGATTTACATAATTTTAGATCTGAAGAAATATTGGTTTAATTAATCAACTAAGACCTATTAGCTGAAGTGAATAAATGCAATAGTTTAGCAATAACTGCTAAACTATTCGTTTCTGGATAAAAAGCAGAAATAGATCAATATGTGTCTGAAGGACCATCTTTTAACAGACGGTGATTTTATTTTACATCAACCCCCTAATCAGGGGTGCACAAAACTCAATTTTTTAAATGAGGAAGTTAGGACGAGAGATACCTCATTGAGAAGCTCTTTTGATTCTAAACAGAAATGTGTAATAATTTTCGAGTTTTGACATATTCAGAAGAAAATACAGACTGGTTCGTCAAAAGACGAGTTATTTTCAGTGATTGCAAAATCAGTCGATTTGGAATGAACTTTTAAATGTTGTATTTTGGGGAAAAATACGCTTAAACAGTGGGGCTTCGACTACACCCCTCAAATTTTCAAATGGATCAGTTAGTTTGCGTAATAACTCATTGTAAAGGTTTTAGAATTTCTAGAATATTATAGTCAAAATTTTTGCATCATCTGCATTGTGATAGAGATACAGGGTAAATTAATAGAGAGCGATACAGTGTTTGCGAGGTCTGCTGATTTTGGATGGATATTCAGAACATGTTTGTTTAGTTTTCAAATAAAAGAGTTTATTCATAGAATTATCTACATGTTGTTGAGTATGGAAAAATTGACAAAACGATTGAATTCATTATATCTGATACATTTTATAGGTCAACTCGGTATCAGTCGAATAAATGTTCAAAGTTTTCGCCGCCAATTTCTAAACACGAATACAGATTTTGCTCGAAACATTACGTAGTATTTCAGGGGTTATACGATAACACTCGACTACAATCCGTAAATTCACCAAATCTGCTGGATCAGTTTTATAAATTTGACTTTTCAAGTGACCCCACCGAAAAAAATCCAATGGTGACAAGTCGAGAAAACGTGGTGGCCATTCTGTAGGTCCTCTCCTTCGGATCCATCGATCAGGAAATTCTCGATCTAGATATTGTGGAACAGGTACATAGTGCGGGGAGGAGGGCACCATCCTGCTGAAACACATTATCCTATTCTAAAGAGCTAGGATCATTCTCCAATAATTCAGTTATGGCCGGATTCAAATAGTTGGAGATACATTTCTCCCGTCAGATTTCCTAGTAGGAAAAATGGCCTAATCAGACAATTCTCACAGATGCCTACACAAACATTCAATTTTTCAGGATATTGGGTATGTACTCCACGAAAGATTCTGGGATTAGAGTCCGACCAGGAGAAGCAATTATGACGATTTACACTGCAATTCAAAAGAAGAGTACATTCATCCGAAAAGCAAATATTGTAGAGAAAGTGGGAATTGTTTGCGATTCGCTCACTTATTATTTCACAGAATTGCACTCTGCGATCGAAGTTATCCTCATTCAATTCCTGGACCATCTTCATTTTATCCGGATAGAATTTGTATTGTTTGAAAACCCGTCCAATAGTTCTTGGACTCACAGTAATTGCCCAAGCATCGCAGTTGCCATTTCCTCATTTCGTATGGTTCTATGGATATGCTCTCTTTTCCTTTTCTGAACAGAGCCAGTTTCTCTAAATTTTCCACCAACTCCAAAATGTTTGTCGTCATGGCGTTCATTGAAAATAGCATCTGCCCTATACTCACAAGTATAACTGCTAAAAAAAATTTCAATAATTTCCACTCTTTCAGCTATTGAAAGAACCATTATACTGGTATGGATGCAACCCGTGGTGTGAAAAGCAGCTAGATAAGCAAACGAACTAATTTGAATTTCATTCATCAGATACAAGCAATGTGGAAGAAAAACTGCCGCATTTGTTGTTGAAAAATCTGCATTACACCTGTGTGATTTCGGATGAATATTTTTCTGTAACGAGAACTTTACAAGAGTCCATTTCATTTCAACCTTGGATACAGTGCTGTTAGAGGCTTTTCACATACGACGATCGGTTGCGTATGCGGTCGTGAGGCGTGCAACCCTAGTGGTTGTCTTCACATGTCTGCATTCCATCAGTCTACAATGGGGAACATTTTTTGCGATTCAACCGATGACACGTAGCGATCTTCGCTTCTTTGTAAAGAGGCTCTCAGACTGTGTATGAATTTCCCCATGATCCACTCTGTATCCTCATTGAAATGTAATCGGATTTGAAAATTGGTTCACTGTATAAGCTATAACTCGAAATATATCTTTTTCCGAATATGTAAAAACTTGAAAATTATTACACATTTGTGTTGAGAATCAAAAAGGCTTTCCAATGAGGTATCACTTGACCTATCTTCCTATTTCAAAAGTTTGAGTTTTGTGCACCCCTGTTTAGGGGGTTGATGTAAAATAAAATTACAGTAAATTAAAAGATGTCCCACTTCGGACAAAAATTGACCTGTTCCTGCTTTTCGTCCAGAAACGAATAGTTTAACAGTTATTGAGTATTTTTTGTTTTAGTTGTCCCACCAGGTATGGAATTTTTGTGCGGGTAAAATACAAAAATTTCCTCAATGAATGTATTGTCATCATTCGCACCTACGTTTTGGTATACAGATTGTCCACAAGCAAACGTGAGAACTGATAACTTCATCTGAAGAGATAAGGATCAAAATCAGATTGCACAGCCAGTACTCTTTAATAAAAAGTCTATTTTTCATTTATTTGTCATTTTTATTGGACTTTAGGTATGGTGAATAAAAATTTCGGTGACAATAAAATAACATTCCGTTATTTTTTCAACAAGAACTTCGTTGAAAAACAATCGAACAAAGAAATTAGAAGTTTGGCAATTATAAAAGATGAAAAATATATTGGACAACTGTTCACGAGGAACACACTTTCAGATGTCAATTCTCTCGTCAATATTTTCATTCATTGGTAAATATATTTCATTAATTACGTCAAGAATTTTGAATTTTAAGGCAGCAAATTAGTCGACTGGTTCCGTATAGACTGTTATATAAATTTGCTGATTAATCACAAGATCTAACAGCATACTTGCCTACTGAATTCCATGAAATTATGCGATAAGAAAATTTAGTTTGCAATAAAATCATTGTTTCGATGGGTATGTAACTTGCGACACATTCCATGGATTGATGGTATCCCTATCATCGATGTTAGTCTAAAATAGAGTTCTTAACGTTTCTCGATAGCATAGTCAAAGGACTTCGACAGGGTCTGGCTTGCAGCCTTGATGAATGAAGTAATCGCATGTGGAAAAATTGCGAGGTTGGATTGATAAGTAGCTTTCTCTTCTGTAGATTGATTCGGGTGATGGTTGATGTTGAAAAGATTAATGCAGGAATACCTCAGGGCTCCATACACACGCCAATCTTTTTCTGTTGCCGATTAATTATCTGCTCCACACCACCGAGGACAGAATATTTGGGTTTGCGGACGACTGTATCCTGGTGTCCTCATTTTCTGGTCAGCGTCCTATAACTGCTGGGGAGACACACCGACAAAGATACCAACATAGCATGTCATTGAATTTAGAGGGGAGAAGGTATCAGAGTAACTCCGGAGTTTGCTGATATGACTATGTGTTATACAAAGCACAGGTACGACCTGGTCGGAAATACTGCTCCCATGTATGGGGCTCCACACCTAAACATCCATTACATCTGATGGAAAGTGTCTAGAAGAGAGCAGCTCATCGACCACGCGTGATCTCCTGCCTCTCGCTCAAAGGCGATAGGTTGCTGATCTTCCTCTCTTCTACATATTCTTCCATGGTAAATGCTCTGAATAACTGAAGGGCTAGGTTCCTCCGTCCTCAATAATTCTTTTGTTTACAGGGATAGAGCTCTGTGAAACTCGCTTCCATCGAAAATATTTCCCATAACTACAATTTAACTCTCTTCAAGAAGCGAGTGAACACACATTACACTACCTTGGGAGGTCACACTGTATTTTTACAAGCATCGCCTGTCCCAAGAGACCATAACTGCCAGTTAGGTCAGTTAGACTACATGGCTCATCACACAGTGGCACATTCAGCAATCAAAGCTTCTCAACAATCGCCCTTGGATTTTCAGAAGCCTGAATGCGACTGTTCTGCCCGTTGACTTATACAAACGATTGAAAATGGGTTATGTCGAGAAAAAAACAGATTTATTATGGAAAAACCAGCGCTACTAAAAATCAATCGAAAAATTAAATGTGAAAACTGTGATTGTATGTCGATTTGTCCCCATTGCTAAGCCTCTATTGTCACATTGGAGATTTTTCGGCATCTTTATTCGTCAATATGTCCAAATTCACGAAACCAAATGTAAAAATATGAAACGTCATATGGTTTAATGATATTGACATGTATCAGTTTTGCTGTGCAACATTATTCTCTTAATTTAAAACTAACTGACTCCTCCACATATGATTGTTTCTCGCGTGGAAAAGAAACTGAGAACGGGTGAGCCTTTTCCAAAACCAAACATGTTCATCGTCTACAACATTTAGAAATGAGAATATGAAAGTTAATGTATTGGCACCAGTTAGAATTCAATCTCTTATTCCAGTGAACAAATTGGCAGGAAAATTGAAAATCTGTGAACCCTCAATAATAAAATAAGGAATTTAGCAGAAATAATTTCTTTGGAATTCACCTCTCATAAGAACTGCGAACAATACAGTTCTAGAGAAGATTAGAATCCATTTTGTAAGTATAATGTTTTACTATAAGCCTAATAGGGATAATCATATTTGGTGTTGCGACGAGTCAAGATTTGTCATTTTTGATTTACAGAAAGCCTCCACTGGGGTCAGGAGTTTTGGAATTCAATTTTTCATGAAATCTGGTCTATAGAACCATCTATTTTAAGACGATTGCCTTCCTGAGCTGAGTGTGTTCACTAAAAAATTAAGCTACTGCATTCAAATCAGCGAATTCCTAAACTGCAGATTTGGGAACAGATGCATTGGTAACATGATTAGGTGGCCAGCATCTTGACCTGACTTACTGTGCTAGATTTCTTAGGGCTATGTAAAAATCGCGATTTGTGCTACACCATTCTCCATCTTGCAAGAAAAGATGAGAAAAGCATTTTATTTTATCATCATTTCAAGAAAGGTATGCTCAAGCCAACTAGTTAGCCGCTTTGAAGCCCATACCCAAGAAAACAATTCTCAGGAACTCCACCTAAGTCAGAAAAAAGTGTGAGATTTAAAATTGGCACAAACATACGAGCTGCCATCTGCTCATCCAATCAATGAGTTTAAGTAGTTGATGTTTTCACTAACTTCAATGATTCAAAGAATGTGACCAATGCAGAGTGACATAGGACTTTTACCGAATTTTTAAAGATTTTTTGTTGGAATTAATTTATCATTATCTTACCATTGCTGTCCGTCATTGACAGAAAATATTAATGTAAATTGTTATGTTATGTTCCTTAAAAAAATAAAATGAAAGGCAAATTGAACTCCCCAATCGCTTATCCGTTCATGCACTTCATGTTTTATCACTGTTTTGTATGAAGTATTTAGTTCCAGGAGTGATTGTTGGAAAACTGGGTTAGTTCCTGAAAATTTGATTTTCTCCGTAGTGTAGGGAATTAAATAATTTCAGTAAGCATCCTTAGGAATAAATTAATAACAATACGCATTTTCAAGACTTTCCATGTTGTGGTTTAGATGTAATTCTAGAATACATTACAGACATTCACTTTCATATTCAAAGATTTGTATTCCTAAACTCTTCACTCCTCTGTAAAGTTTTTCAAACATTTTATTTCATACAATACTTGCTGATAATTACAAACAAAAACAAATGAGCCAAACCGTTTGGAGGTTTTGAGCTTACATCACTCAGCAATTGATTTTTATTTTCATTGAAGTATCAGGTATGGTATAGAAGAGATTATACAAAATAAAATTTATGACATCAATAGTGATTTCCATCCATATGAAATTTAATGGATTCTGGTTGTTTATTAGATAAACCGTGAATAACGACCTATAAAAATTGAATTTTTGCATAATGAATAACTTGATTTTATGAGAACTAGAGGAAGCTTAATATCCCAGTAGAGAAAAGCAGTAAAACTTTGAAAAGGTTAACAATAAAACTTTTGAACACATATTTGAGAAAAGATTAACGAGATAAATAATTTATTAGAATTCAACAGGTGAACTACATATTAATTAGTAGTCGTGAATATCCCGATTTTTGAAATTAATGTTGTAGACTAGTAGGATCCTATAATTCGATATTTTTTTTCCAGAAGTAAGCACAGTCTAATGAATTCTTTTAAATATCTGGGAAGACAATCAGATGATATTCGCAACAAGATTACAATCTAACATTACTTATTTTTGGCAACTTGCTTAGTACCACTCAGCTGAATATTTTGAGATACAAAAAATACACGAGGCGAATGATACACCTATATCAAATTGTCGCGATCTCCACTGTGAAATGCCGATCATGTAAATGTTATTTTGGATGAAAAATAACCTGAAATCTACTCATGGTTAAGTCGGGAGAGTATGTTCACGTATAAAGTCAACTGTTTTCTGTGTCGTGTATTATGATGCATTGTCAGAATGCACCAATATCTCACAAATCCTGACAGATTGGAGTACCATTTTATGTGTACCAGTTGGCTGACACTGTACATTGACTTTCTAGCAAAATGATTTCACGAATTCTGTATTCTGAAAGAAAACTGTGTACATAACTTTTGTGATAAATCTTTACTTTTTCGCAATGGTTGGATTCGTCTCATCTTCCTGCTCATCCACAGTGGAGTAGATCATCGCGCGCACACGTTCTGTGGACAGTTCCATGTCGAAATATTCGTTATCACGGTTAGTTTATGTACATACAGAATATCCCACGTACATGCCGGTTATAACAAACCGATTCTGGAAATCACAAATTCGTAGCCTCTAAGAAATTAACGAATAGGTTATTCTTGCACTCATCAAATAATTATGTGTCCACCTGTGGCGGTATACAGGGTAATAATGTTTTCAGGGTCATGCTACCTTTGACCCCCAAAAGAATCAGTGTAGTGCACTTTCAAAAGTATTTATTGAAGACACTTTTCTATATTTGAAGTATTTTAACGGATTCTTATTTCAGACAAGCGTGTATTATAAGAAAGTGCATATGACTAAGACTAAAAGGAATGATTATATTCGGCATTCAATGGAAATAGAAGCAGCAATCGAAATAAACTTTTGTTTTTCAACTAATAAAATAAACTTCATTCATTCTACTCATAGTACTAAACGGCGATTTATTGAAGCCCTTGGACGAAAAAGTCTGAGGGATTCAGATCGAGGGATCATGGAGGCCACGCTATAGGACCACCTTTATCAATCCATCTATTGGGATATACTTAATTCAAATGATTATATTAGTACCAAATGCGAGGCCTTACTACCAGCATAAACCACATTCTTCTTTTCTCACATGGCAAATCGTCGAAAAAAATCTCCAGGAAGTTGATGTATATTAGAGATTTCAATCTATAAGGTACAATTACTAGACCCAACAATCTGCCTTCAAATCAACCGGTCCGAACATTGCTAGAAAACTCATCTTGGTAGTATAATAGTTTTTCTTGAAATACTATCCAGACAGTTGAATCTCATACGGGTAAGATTAAGTTTCACTCAAAAGTACCCGTAATATAATGACCTAAACAGCTAATGAACATTTGAATTTCCTCTCAAGAAGATGAACATTCGGCATGCAAATTCAAAATGACGTAAAAACTACTTCGAAAGGTTACTTTCTTAGTTTTTGTGAAAATTATGAGTGATTCAAGTTAATCAAAAAACGGTAACGATTTCGAAGAACTTTCAAGAGAAAAAAAAATTTAAGCTAAATGTCTTTTTAATAGATACTTTTGAAGGGGTCATTGGTGAGCCACACTATGATGTCGATGGGGTCGAATGTCGCATGACCATCCTTTTCTGCAAATCGGATCTAGATCCCTTGAAAACTGCAAGAGTTACCAACAGAAACGAGAAAGAAAACTGAATTTTAACACCTTGTATGTCGAGAACTCAGTATTTTTCGACATATGTTAATGAGCAAAGTTTTCGTGTTTTGTGGTGTTAATTTTTTTTTAGGAATTAAAGACATAAAAAGCCTAAGTTCTGCTGTCTTAATAAAAAGTAGAGAATTATTGCTGAAATGATGGTGAAGTAAAGAACTCTCTTTAGAATACATTGATCTCTTGTTTGAAAAATGCTTACTTTGAATAACTGTGATAAATATACTTTTTTGCGACAATTTAATGAAAAAAATTTCAATAGAAACAACATTTTCCCAAAAGAACCAGAATGATTTGCAATGCAAGTATTTTCATGATCTGCATACCATTTTCACGAACATCACAGAAAAAAATATGAACGAACTCACAACATCACTGCTTGGTTTAGCTGCTTATATTGACAGCCACTCTTGAATATTTCCAGTTTGGGGATAAAAAATTAAAATTCACATTTCAGTTATGAAAAAACACTAACACACTGTTGCTTTACGTATCTAAATACATTAAAAGGTAGCATTTACTATACGCAGGTGCATAAAAGTACTTCCAAGCATTCTGAAACGCCTTTTCGAATTCCGTGCAACTTCGAAAATATTCACCGGAACGATATGAAATTTTCTGTGTGTATTCTTAAATATATGTACATTAATTAATTACTCTTTCAAAGTATGCTCCATTTGAAGCGATACACTTGTGCCAACATTTTTTTCACTGCTTTCAGGGATGGCCTCCAGCTCTTTCTGCGAATTTTCTTTTATGACGTCTATGGAATCAAATCTGGTTCCCCGGAGCAGCAATTTCAGTCTGGAGAAGAAAAAAATCACACGGAGGTAGATCAGGCGAAAAAGGCGGCTGATCAATGGTATTTGTCGAGTGTTTGGTCTTAAAGTCGTTGATACTCGATGAGATGGTGCGTTATTATTATGCAGAACCCACGGATTGTTTTCCAAGAATATTTGCGAGCAAACGTATAAAAACGGTTAAATACAAGTCCTTATTGGCCGGTTGACCTTGCGGAACGAACTGATGATAAACCAAAATCACGAATATCGAAGAAAACAATCAGCATCGTATTGATTTTCGAACGACTTTGACGAGGTTTTTCGGTTTTGACTCATTTTTTCCACCCATTCCGATGATTGTTGGCTCGTATTCATAGACCCATGTCTCGTAACCAGTTATTATCCGTGGCGTGTAAGTGGGATTAAAATTCGCGCGGCCGAGCATGTTTGCAGGTACTTGCATCCAGTACTGTTTTTGAAGAATATTCAAATCTATCGGTACGAGCCGAGCGGCGATGTTCCGCATGCCCAATTAGTTCACGAAAATCAAACTAGCGGTTCCACGAAAGATTTTGAGATCACAAGCTATGTCTGGGATAACGGTTTTCGTGCACCATTTCTTTGATTCTTTGGACGTTATCGTCGTTTGAAGAGCTCGAAGGTCGTCCGGAACGAGGCAAACCTTCGACGATCTCCCGACCGTCTTTAAAGGCTTTATACTACACAAACACTTGGGTTTTCGATAACACAGAGCCTCCATAAGCTTTTTCCAGCATTCGCAATCATTAAGCACACGGAATTTCATTCAAAACACAAAGTTTGAGACAAAAATCTTCGTTCAATATTTTTCCTCATTGTAAAATTCGCACAGTACCATTGAGTTCGATTGGTTTGAACAGCAGCCGTAAACAAACTAGTTGACAAATAGCGCCCAAGTCTGGCATAGTATCAAGGACAGTCTTACCAACAAAAAAAACTTAAATACTTAAAAAATACTCAACGCGTTCAATTTAAATGAGAATTTCCGGATACCTTTTGTCACAGAATATAAACCCTTGAGGCAATTTTTCTGATAGTATTCGTTTCAATTTTGAAGTCTGTTGGTGATAGTGGACAGTAAAGGCCCTATGGTTTATTGAATTATAATAAGCTGCTAGTTTATGATTTTAGTAATTGAATGAGTCCATGGGAATAGCTGACTCTATGATGTTTATTTCCGTCGATTTTTTATTGATAAGTCCTAAAAATTTTCATTTTAAGTTTTCATCTTATGAACACATCTAATGAATTGCTGAATAAGAATGCCTTTTCTGCAAATTCGAGCTAGATCTCTTGAAAACTTCAAGATAGTTTCAGAAACGTGAAAAAAACACCCCTGGACTGTTGGACATGTTGATGGGCATTTTTTATATTTTTTGATGATGAATTTACTGTAGAATTTATTTTCAACTGCAACTAAATACATACATGAATAACGTTTATTTATAATACGTTTGGAGGATAGATTATCAGAAAAAAATTGAAAAAGGTGATAACGAAGTATTGAATTTTGAGTTAAAATATGTGTTTTGTTGCTGTCAATGTTTCTTTCAACTTTTCTAATTTGCAAACTATCCGAAGCTTGAAACATATTTATACCCAACGATATGCATGAAAACATTAATATCTGTTAATATGAAACCAATGCGATGGAAATAATTCCGCTTTGCTTTCAACGCGGAAAATATTTATTAGAATAAGTTAATGTTAAGAGCGAAACAGCACGAAACATATCATGTATCTTGTCGCATTTCACAGATAGCCAATAATACAGGTTTGACATAAATATAGTTTCACATAATCTGAGAACGAGAGTGTAGAGCGCAGTAGATCTGCATGCATCTCACACAGACTCACACAAACTCGGCAAATGTAATTGAGATATTCAATTGGAAATATCACGACGTCATAAAGCAGGCAAAGACAGATATCAGATTGCGACTGAAATCATAAAAATCGCATCAGAATTAATCTCATTCAAGACACGCAGCGAAGCTTTTCTATCTTGGAGTTTGCTTATTAAGCTAATGGCCTATAAAAGTCGTTAAAGCAGCCAGGCCGATAATATAGGTAGCTACGGCGGTAAATCCGTTTAGCGGTCCGATATATTTACGATGGTGATTGGCACCTTAGACCACTCTTGATGGACGATGCTAGCCGACTAGATGTTTTGAACTTTCCCTGTATGTTTTCGAAGAATAATATGCTTGTTGTAGTGAACCAACTAAGGCAATGGCGATTGTACTATTTAAATCACGAGTCTTTCCAACGGGCACGCATTCGAAATATACTTGAATTTAAGGTATACTATTTCATGAATAGTGTAGTAGTAAAAGTAAAGGGTATACGAAAATTTGAATTCATTAAATCAATACCGATATTTATCAACTCACTGGCGTACCTCGTTATAAATAAATTTACCCTGATTATAATTCATTACAATTTTGAGGTATTCATTCTAAAAGAAAACTGAATTGTGAATTTTGAGGATAGAAAAGAAATGTGAAAATGCAGTAAATTTTATGTAGTTTTCAGTATTCTCAATCATCTAACCATAACTTTTGATTGATGGATAGATGAGAAAATTAACTTGCCATATTTTCATCAAGTTAGCGATAAAATGAAAAATCTTAAAGAAAATTTTTGGCACTAGACAAACTGGACTTAGTAGACGTGCGCTAGGTTTTCATTATGAGTGACTTAAAAAAAAAGATAAAGGAAAAATATCTAAAATGTGAGAAAAAAAAACCTAAGTTGTGACTAAAATACCCTAAATTGTGACTCAAATACCGGATTTGACTAACGCCCGATTGTGAAAAAAAAAATAAACCTATCGTGACGAACAATTTAAGAAACATAGTGACTTTTTGCTTCGTAATTACGCGCTGTGAAACTAACTTTACCTTCAAATAGAAAAAAAAAACATTCCACGCAAATGAAGTTATTCTAAAATTTAAATTTAACAAAATATATATCTGTCTCAAAGGCGAACAGGCGAGACATTCTTCGGAATGATTAAGCCTCTGCTTTTTCATTGCTTATTACTCTGTATGTATGAAATCAATTGTAATAAACTTTATTATTGTTATTATTATTATTATTCAGTAATTTTGTTAAACTGCCAAGTTTGTTGACGACTGAAGAATATGGAATATCGATTGAAATGTTATATGAGCTTTGTATTCTCCAGAGGAAGCAATTTTATTTTTGGGGCATGTAGTGGGGGTCAATAAAAGCTTAACGCCAAGTTCGTGGGGTTGCCGCCCTTGTCGCCCAGCCGCCATATTGAAAAAAGGGGTGTAAACACCTTTTTCGCGATATCTTGAAAACCATGTGTCCTAAAAAAAATTCGTGGAGACATAAGTTATAGCAAACCGCTTTACCTACAAATATGCTTATCTTGCTTTTTGCCCTCAATCTGAAATTAGAGAAGTTACAAGCGAAAAAGTGAGAACATTTATATAAAAATTTTCTGTTTTGCTCTATAAGTTTTTTTATACATGTCACAAAAAAATTACTTCAGACCAATCTTGAAGATGGTCTCTTAAGGAAATTGTTGGCTTTAGTTATTCTTGATTTCATTCATTTAAAACGCTGTCACAGTGCTCCAGAGTTGACCTGGTTCATCAGGTCTCATAAAAATCCGGTCAGAAAAAAATGTTTAACTTACTTTTTCGATCTTTTTATTTTATTGTAAATGCATTCCCAGAAATTTTTGTTGAATCCCTACCTGCAACTTCACTTATTCATAGCTATCTCTTTTCTCCGCAACCTATGAGGTAGAGTCTATGAGCGAGTTTTTTTACGTGGTATCCCCACAGACATCTTGTCGATGACATAATCATATTTTTAATCAGTTATTAGCTAGCTATTCTATTCTTAAAATTTAAATCATAATTGGAGGTTCATCTTCCAATTCATTTTCTTCCATTAACTTTGATATATACATGAAGTTGCAGCATGTTTCGCTAGAACATTGAAGGTATACACATTCAGCCATAATTTTTTTTGCATCTATAGAAAATTAATTTCATGGGATCGGAGGGTGCTGGAGGCTTGGAAGCTTGTATTGGCATCCAAATGTGTTCGTGCTCATTCCAGCCCAAATCTTCAGGATTTTGATATCGCCCGAGCCACGACTGGACCTGGTGATATACTCGGAGACTGTGAAAACAAGCTGCATCTTGTGTGGGGGCTGCGATTATGAACTAAATGAATTTTAAATAATCTCTTGGCAAATCGTTTGTATCGTATGCCGTCTAATGAGTCGTCTTTATTACAGCTGTATGAAACTACGAAAAACGTACACCAATAAGAGTCAGTAAAGATGAATCGAGTTTCTCACTCAGGACTAGCGCGGTACCACCAGTTAATTCAGGATGTTTCTGCCAAATTTTGATAAATTTCAGTTTCTCATATTAGAGGCTGCTGATATTCATAATGAATAATAAAATGAAATGAAACAAGTTACTATGTTTTGACTATCACTAATTTTTTTATGTAAAGAATAAAAATTATCTCCATTATCAACAACAAGCTAATGAAAACTGAATACTCATGTACAATACAGGAACTAACACTAATATAATGCTAGTAGAGTTCACAGTAACTTGAATAATGGTGATTGGTAGGTGATTAAGTCTACCTAGTCGTTAAGGAGCTTAACCCTTTCTACACATTCATTCAGACAATGTGCAGCAAAAGCTGTATCATATTTCTGATGTAGGAAAGACCGGAAATGTTCCTTGTATCTAGCCTTGAAAGAGCATCCTGTTTGACCTATATAAAAAGAATTGCACTCAGAACAGGTTAATAGGTATACTCCGGATTTTTCAAATTTATCGATTTTATCTTTTGTATTGAAAAGCAGGCCTGACAATTTGCTAACTGATTTGAATGCAATATGAACTTTTTTACTATCAGACAAAACTCTAGCTATCTCTTTAGATGGCCTGCATTTCAACAACATAAATTAAAAAAAGTAACGATTAACATGTTCTGAGTGCAATTGCTTTCATATAGGTCAAACAGGGCGCTCTTTCAAGGCTAGATACAAGAAGCATTTCCGGTCATTCCTACATCAGAAATATGATTCAGCTGTAGTTGCACATTGTCTGAATGAATGTCATACTTTTCCAGAACTTCAACAGCTAAAAACTCTTCATTCTTGTGATAAATCTTATAAACTCAATTTCTTTGAATAGAAAGGGTTAAGTTCCTTAACGACCAGGTAGACTTGATCATCCACCAATCATCATTATTCAAGTTACTGTGACCTCTACTAGCATTATATTGATGTTAGTTCCTGTATTGTACATGAGTATTCAGTTTTCATTAGCTTGTTGTTGATAATGGACATATGTCCGAAACCGGACCAACCAATGTAATTTGTTATCCTTCACATCAATAAATTAGTAATAGTTAAAACATAGTAACTAGTTTTATTTTATTATTCATTATGACTATCAACTATCACGTAGTAGCTTCATCGATCAATTATTTGCTGATATTGTATCACATTCTGACAAAGCATGAAGAAACAGAAAATTCTGTGCTATAAGATCTCCATAAATAAAACTTAAATGGCTATATAACTGACCAGGCGTGCGCCTTTTGAAGGTTTTGAAAAGTAAATGTTGGGCTGTCTTTCACCTAATGCCGTGAGCAAGAAAAGAATGTCAATGTCCTCTGCCACAATAATCACATAATCATGAGACTGGGATGCATTAAGTGCAACAGAGACGATGATTGCATCTGCTTCTGATACAGCATTCTCGAAAATGTACATAATCAGAAATTAAGTTCTATAATAAGGAAAACAGTTAGCAATGAATAAGTGAAATTGCAGGTAGAGATTTAACAAAAATTTTCGAGAATGTATGTACACTAAAAAAAAGATCATAAAACTAAGTTGAAAATTTTGTTTTGACCGGATTCTCATGAGCATTGACGAACCCGGTCAACTTTGGAGCACTGTAACAGTGTTTTATGAATGAAATTTAAAAAAATTAAAGAGAAATATTTTCCTCAAAAAACCATCTACAAGATTGGTCTGAGGTAACGCTTTTTTTAAATGTATTAAAAAAAGTTATAGACCGTAAAAGGTAATTTTTATAAAAATTTTCTCACGCTTATAGCTTCTTTAATTTTAAATTTAGGGCAAAAAGTTATATGAGCATATTCGTAGGCAAAACGATTTGCTACAAATAATGTTTCACAAATTTTTTGAGGGGCGTATAGTTTTCCAGATATAGCGAAGGTGTTGGCACTTCTTATTCCGAGATGGCGGCTGGAGGACACGGGCGGCAACCCCACAAACTTGGGGTTATGCTTCTATTGACCCCCAATTAAATTGCGTTCTCTCAAAAATGCAATATTCGGCCTTTAAATTGTAATATTCTAATGGACTAAACGTTATTTTTGGCGAATGCTTTAAGAATTGATGAAGAGCTAGAGAATTAAGAGTCAAAAAGTCCCAATACTAACTAATAAGAATACAATTTTATCTCAAAATTCGAATTTATTCGGATATTGTTTTGAATTAGCGAAATGCTCTTCAAACTTTTCAAATACTTTTTTTGTCATTTCGTTCCAAATTTTTTGAATATTTCGCGAACTCACTTCTACTGCTCTTGAATTCCTGAATAATTTCATTTGTGAAATTAAACTTAAACAACAGCGAGAAGGTCTTCAATAAAATTCGTTTTTTTCGCTTTGGAACGCTTAGAAAGCTCAACGGGAACTTGTACTGAACTAGTCATTTCATTATATCATACTATATCCATCAATTTATCGAGTTGTAAATATCAATCCCTATTGTATTACAATAATTTACGTTATCTGAACATTGTTTACAGTTTTCCTTTTCCATCTTACTTCCGAATTGTTCACATAAAAAATTGAATGTTTTTGTTTTGACGCCTTTAAAGAGACTCCCAGTATATCGATTCGAATAAAATCACTGAATTGGCATTCTGCATCAAACCACCCACTACGTTTGCAAAACGCAAACTATCATTTTCAATATTTCATACCGTTATTACAAAAATGATGGAACAATACAAAATACCAACAAAGCGACAACAACAAATAGTAATTTCCGTATAAACAAATATAGTCATAGATCAATTACGTTACAAAGTAGAGAAAGCGAGAGTATATACAGAATAGAATAAAGCGAGATTTTACACAAAAATCTGTTCTTTGTTGAACGTTTGAATAAAGGTTGAAAGGTGTTAATAATGTTAATACATCAAACTGTTTGAGTAATTGATAAATAGTTTCATCTTCGATGTGGTTAGACGCCCATTTGTCTTCATTTTATTGAATGAAATGAGCAAGGAAGTTCTTGTAAATGATCCTGTACACCATAATAACTTAAGGGCAAATAATTGTTGAAAACTTAAATACACATCAATTAGTTGAATGTGGACAGATTTCGTGGTTTCAGTATAGCAGCTATGTGAAATATTGTGAATAGAGGAAAATGACACACCTCTCTCTGTGTTCTTTTCAGGCCAGAAATTTATAGCGCAAATAGATGCATGCTAGCTCTATCATTTTCGAGTTATTTGGGAATTTTAAAAATTTTAAGAATCTGTCGCAAATTTTTGGGTTGTTTTTCAAGTGATTTAAAATTAATTTTGCCACTCTACAGACCCTTTTTTCGTATAATCGAACTATGTGTGGAAATTATTTGTTTGTCAAAAGGATTTTGAGTTACATTCGGCCAAAAAATGTACCGGAAATTGATGATTTGAAAAATCTACTTGAAACGATTGTCAAAATATTTGCTGTTATTAAGTTGAGACAACTGTTTTCTATTCTAACGCGGAGTTTGAATATGATCCGTCATTTAGGTTGTTCACAGTGCTTAATTTGTCTCAAGATATAAAGTGACTTGAAGGCAATTCTCAATTGGGGATCGTCAGCAGTTCAACTTTCGGCACTCCTACTGTACAGTGATCGAGGCCTGTCAAATTGACTTCAATAAATGTCAGAGGGAGAAAATAATAAGCAGCTATCTTTTCTCTCTTTTTTTCTAGATAATGATGATAGATGAATATGGTTTTCCGATATTGTTAACTGTTCCCAAAATATTCTAGGCATTTGAATTTTAGTCAAGTTTCAAAGTCTTAAAAAAACATATCAAGAGATTCTTAAGTCTCTAGGTTATTCGAATATCATTGTCAAATTTCCTTTCATAATTTATGTTATCTATCAAGTCAAAAATTACTGAATGGTGGAAATTTTCAGATTAGTATCTTTAAAGATTGATTGTTGAAAACCTTTTCCACCTGGTGTTAAAGATTTTCAAGTTTTTCTCGCAATTGGGGCAGACATTTTTTATTGTAAATATTGGTGAAAGTATAGATGAAATTTCAGTCATTTTATCTAGAAACTCTTTACGTGCTATTATTGGATGGTCCTTCATTTTCAGAGTTCACCATAGTTTTTCAGTTAATGTTTCAAGCATAATTCTGTTGCTTGACAATATCTTGATCTATTTTACATATCGTTGAACAGAATTCACAAAATAGCTTGTTTCTTGATTAACAACTTTAATGAAACTGTGGTGAACAGAATTTCTCACAATAAATCGTCCGAGTAAATAAAACGCATACCAGAAATGATATAACAAATTATTTTCATTGTTGCAAAATTCAATAAATCCTCTAGACGTCTGTTCAAAAATTCGGTGAGCTCCAGTTACTGAGAAAACTGTCTAAACATCACTTCCCGTATTTGAAAACTATAACGAATGTCGAATCTTCGTGCTAATAGAGCAGTTATCATTAATCATCAGAATTGTTCGTCTATGGTATGATTATATAAGACTTAAGTAGACTATAATTAGTAACGAATCGTGAAACCTAAAGATTCATTTGTGTTTTAATATATTTCCCGCGAGGTTTCTCAATCAGGTTTAGATGGACGCGGTTATGGAAATTTTTTTTACACAAAAAAAAATGTTATGCACATTGCTACCTTGTAGTTAAATTCCATTGGAAAACTTGTGGTTGTTCCTACATAGCAGAATAAATACTTGTTTTTATCTTTGATTTTTATTTGAATTCAGTACTTCAATTTACGTTGAAATTGTTCTGAAATTAGGGTTTGATCTTTTATCCTTGCAGAAATAACTTGGTATGAATACTTATTTTCTGAATATGAGTTCGTGTTATTGAGACAACTTGAAGCACCATATTTTTCTGAATAATCAGAAGAAAGCAATCATGTATACATGTAGTGTCCGCGCATAAGGGTCCATTAGAAGTATTTGGGAAACGGGGTTATCCATCCATTTCAAAATTTGGAATTAGAGTGAATAGATAGTGAGCTACAATTTGCAATTATTTTCCTAGCGGTATCACTTCCAGTTATACCAGATATCAACTACAACTTTGCTATTTGAAAGAGCATTGTGTACTCTTTCATTAAAGGGTATTCATTTACAAGCATATTCTGTTAAGATTTGTTATTTGCCCTCTTGGCAAATATCTACAAAAGCCCCACATTGAGAGTGGGGGTCGACGCAGAGACGCAGATGAAGGACATTCCAGTTCAGAGGGGAGTAAGACAAGGGGATACATATCTTCCAAACTCTTTACTCTTGCTCTAGAAAAGATCTTTAAAAAACTCGAATGGGACGAAGAAGATATCAATGTAGATGGAAAACACCTGAATCATCTCCGGTTCGCCGATGATGCAGTCTTGATCAGTTCAAACGAGGAAGATTTAAGAACTATGTTCACTGAACTGAACGAGGCATCCGAGGAGGTAGACCTTCATATGAACTTTAGCAAAACAAAAGTCTTAAGCAACACCGAAAATCCATTGAGAATAGATAATCAGCTGATGGAAAAAGTTGGAGATTACATTCATCTCGGTCTTGTTATAAAACTAGGAAAACAAAACCAGGCGGCTGAAGTGAAAAGAAGAACCTGACTTGTATGGACAGCGTTTGGAAAAATGAGAAACCTTTTGAGGAACAGAAATGTTCCCATCTCTTTACGCAGGAAAGTGTTCGACTCCTACGTTCTTTCCGTCATGACCTATGGCCTAGAGACTGGGACACTAACTGAGAAGAGCGCAGAAATGCTGAGAGTTGCCCAGGGACATATAGAAATGAGCATGCTGCGAGTGACTTTGAGAGGCATATTCCAGAACGTAGAGATAAGGAGTGTTACAGATATAATGGAAAGAACTAGTTAATTGAAATGGAGTTGGCAGGGCACGTAGCCGAGAAAACAGTAGATGAATGGCCAAATAGACTAGTGCATTGGAGACCTAGAACAAGCAAGAGTGGCATTGGAAAACCACAAAAACGATGGGTAGATGACCTCAGACCATACGAAGGCTCCAACTGGTATCATCGCGAACAGGACAGAGAGGAATGGAAAAGGTCGAGAGAGGCTTACATTCAGCAGTGAATGACTAGGAGCTGATATGATGATGATGCCTGAACCAGTTTCCTCGAATAACTGTAGAATTTTCAGAAAAAATCATTTAGTTTGCCTCAAAGGCAGTACAAGTTTATAGAAAATAACAAAAAAGTACAAAATTCTCATGAAACATATCGTCCTATACATAGGTCGTTGAGAAAATGTGCTACTACGATCATGGTTTTGTGTGAAACACAAAAAGAACATGTTACATGTAACCCAACGTCACATTTAAGACATATGGTGGTAGTTTTCGAATAACAGTGTCGACATTTGGTCTGTTTTACTTAGGGACCTACCAAATGACCAATGTTATCATAACGAATACTCAGCTTTCAATGTTTTCTCGGCCCTCTTGTTGCGAAACTGCTTGTTTTTTGTTATTCTGAAGCAGATGCTATTCAATCTGACGGTTGAATGCTAAATGATCCAATTTACCTTGATTGATTTTATGAATTGGCTAAGGATCGTGAATGCTCAAGTTAATGCAGTAAGCAACCAGAAGAAAATACCATTTTCTATCCCTTATAGACGTTCTATATAAACTAATGTTTTCGTCGCACCTGTCGACGCCACCCATGTTCTTATTACATAGGGTAGTTGGATTTGCACATTCTTTTTGTTTTTATATGAGTAGCGTTTGGTAGTACCTAATGGGACTACTCCAATATAATTCGGAGAAATAGTCACTATGTTATTATCGTTCCATTGTACAGCTACAATGTGGTAATCATTTAAAATTTTCGATTCATGAGTGTCTCGATCCCCTCTTTTTGTTGGACTTCATCAACAAATGGATTTCCTGGCAATCTATTTTTGCGCACAGTTCCAGTTCTTCTGGTGTTTTTCTCTGTCAGATGAATAACACCTGCGCCGACTCCATGTTTCCTGTATTGCTCAGAAACGTGAGTTGTGGCACCTTGATATGGTTCTATCCAATTGATGTAACACAATTCGGATTAACGCATCCAAATTTTGCACCCATATCTTATAGGCTTACCACGAATGTACTGCTTGCACGCATGTCTCCCGAAATAGGGTAACAAAGCTTCATCAACACTGTGACTTTCCAAGAGGGGAGCTCTATCCATAAATATTTTCTTTCATGTTGGAATAATGGAAGAACTTTCTTGGATTTGTCTTGCACATAATATACTCAAACCTATCTCTTGAAATCGGGTTGGATACCAAAGTTGAATGTGTCTCCAATTCTTCTTCCAAGTACATTCGACGTTGTGGTAAAAATAGATAACCACTCGAAATAAGAACGCCTAAAAATGCTTTCATTTCTTTGAAACTCACATTTCCGTTTCTATTGTGAAAAAATGCTTAGCGTTTCAGTTAGAATGAGATTTATCAAAGAGCCAGGAAAAAATTCAGCAAAAAAACTTGTTGGGGACATATCTTCAACACTTATGGAAGATGGCCATTCCATTGGTTGATGAACGAGGTCGCCATTTGTTCAATGATAATTCTTCTTTTCTTTCGTTGCTCCTTTCAGTTTGCTTGCCAGTTATGTTAGAGAAATTTCAGGTAAATTAGAAGGACGAAGCTGATCTTCATCATCAGAATCCTCATCCGTTATTTCACCATTCGCCTTAGATAGAGGCATCATAATAGCATCTACGTGAGAAGTTTTGTTTGAATAATCATCGCTGTTTCCTTCTTCAAGAAGAGCCAAAATGTCATTCAGATTCAAATTCCTGAAATAATTTAGTAATGCTTAGTTAGTCATAGCAGCATATATTCCTAACGTCCTACATTTAGAACGTCAAGGTTTGAGTCATCATTTCCCCAAACTAATATGCATTCATATTTCTTTCATCGATTAAATTCTCTTCAAATAATGAAGATGACGTTTAGGTGAAATGGATCATAAATTTCAATGAAAACCACAAAAATAATTAGTAGAAGTCAAAATATTACCCAAAGTTGACAGCTCAGACAACGTTCCTCCAAGAATTTGGAAAATTATGCCCATGATCGAAATATTAAACTGTGCTCAGCCTCATATCAGAAAGAGGAGATACGGGATTTAGTAGTTTTCATTACGACAAATTCTTCAGTCCTACTTCATAATGCTTCTAAAAAATTAATTTGAATTTTGTTCAACCTGTAAATCCTCTCAGTTCGTTATTATTCATACATTAGGAATGATACTTACGCTGCATCTTAATTGTAAACATGGTAGGTATGAAATATTCACCTGGAAAAAGAGACAGAAATTAAAATTTAAAATTAGGCTACATTCCAATAAAAATTTTGATTGATTCAAAAACCAAAGTTCCGTTAACAATTTCGTACTTGGGGAGAGTATTTTTAACTGACTAAAATACCAATCTATTCCCATGGTTCAATTAGGCAAGACAAAAAATCCGAGATCTGGAATCTTATATGTATCCCTTGTATAATAAATAACTTTACTCTTTTTTCTCACAGTGTAACCACAGCAAAGCTGATCAATTATTGCTGCAATCCCTTCCATCTATAGGATGGGAGCACAATCCAAAGCGGTATAAATTTCAATTTTCCCTAGCACCAGTATGTCGAGTACTGGTAGACACCGGCCGAGTTTCGTTCATGTGTTACAGAAGTAAATACAAAAACGCGATGTTCTACTACTATATTTTACCGTTGGAAAAAAGTTGTATCTTGTTAGAGGTAAGTAAATTCGAGGTTCGGAGAAAACAATCTAGTGCTAATACTGCTGCAACAAAATATAAAATCTCTGAGCCCACTCTGCGAAGAACAAAAAAAAAATATGAGAATAATGTAGGACATTTTCATTTTCTCAAATTTAATTTACAACCTAACTTTCAATTCAGTAACCTACTTATTAATAGTTACTATCTTTATTTGTATTTCTGTTGGAATAATTTTTTTTCTTCAAGAGCTACTTCAACATGCAGGAAGACTTAAAAACACATTTTCTTCTTGGAAAGAAAATTAAAATATTATTTGAACGATTAAGAAGTTTGGTATAACTAAAAATTATTGCGCAAAATTCGTTTATGATTTTACAAAGTCTGAAGAAATTGATCATTTTTTTACCGAATAGAGAATTTAACTGGTATGGATTTCTTATCAGCTTTTATTACCAAACATAATTTTTCCCTGAAGAAACCTGAAGCTAACTCAATTATTAGATTAATGGTGTTCAACAAAAGAATGTTGATAATTGTTTTGGCATATACAAAGAACAGAGAGTAAAGTGAAAATTTTTAACATAGACCAAACTAGGTTAGGTTGGGTAAGTAAACTGGGTGCTCTCCTGCTCCCATCAATAAACTTTGAAATCCGAAGGGCACCAGAAGGGTGTATTGCTCAGAGTAAGTATGCAGCTTGCATATTTGGATGCTGGGCCAGCAGGGTTAGTTGAATCTGGTTGGATGAATGCTCAAAACTTTGTGAAATGGTCGAATCATTTCATTGGATCTATGAAGACCTGATTTTAACTCTTATGGATAATCATTCTTCCCACGTAACTTTTGAATCTGTGAACTTGTGTCGCGCTAATCATATATATGTATTAGGATTCCATCTTTGGGCATTCAAAAACCGCATATAGCTGTAATGATTTTCATCATTCTGGGTGGAGAATAGGTCCAAAAGATATTGCATCGCTGTTTGGTGTTGCATTTAACAAAGCAGCAACCGTAAGAATTGTTACAAATGGTTTTAGACCAACTGGAATAGAGCCACTCAATTCAATGATCTTTCAAGACTCTGACTTTAAGTCAGTAAAAACAAGTAATAAAGTCACAAAAGAATTCAAAACTGAAACCTTAGAATTACAATCAGTTGAGTAATTAGGACCAACTAATACTGCGAAAGAATAATCAAAGGAGTCATCAAATGATGTCCATTTAGAACCATGGCCATCGGTATTACTTCCAATGCCTCAGACACCTGAGCATCTAACGCAAAGGAAAAAGTTGCCATAGATATTACAAAAAGAGAAAAAAAAGAAACATCTGGATTGACTTCAAAAAAAAGTAAACAATATAAGGATGGCCATGCGTGAACTGGACTCGGATACAAAAAATACAAAAACGCAAAGAAGAGTAATGATGTTTTGTTACATGACTCGTCAGCGTTATCTGAATGGTCCGTGCATATGATCTGCGAAGGAAACGATGCCAGTACATATGACGAGCATTGTGTTGAAAAAAGGTTAACGTATAATTTATGGGGACATAGGTGAGAATTGAGTCTGGTGCTCCACTCGTAAATTGTGTGCTCCCTCTCAGTTTACTCTTACAAAAGAAACAAAAACAACTTATATTTGGGATTTTCTATACTTGAAATTAATTAGTAAAATATAGAAAACAAAATATTTCTTCTTCCTTCATTAACCTAAGAGAAAATCTGAGTGAAAAAGAATACTTTTGTCATTTTAGCCGAACCTTGGCATCATCTTACCCCAACCCTCCTGTCATCTTAGATGGTGAGATTTGACAAAATTTAAAAAATATTGAAAAAGGCTTCTTAATTTAGAATGTTCTGAAGCAATGAATACAGGGTGTTACAAAGTAGTATGTCACAAATCTACTTGCAATTTTAAGAAAAAAATTCATATAAAAATAGGTGTGCAAAAGCTTCGTTACGGAGCTACAAGTGTTGAAATTTCCGGTTTCTTTCTTCAAAAGTTCTGCAAATTTTGAGATATTCAGCCCAAATTTGGAATGCAATTTCTTGAGGAGGAGTTTCATTTCTTGCTCGAGGATGTGGCACTTTTGGTGAGAAACATAATGTGGTTCATGCATGATAGGGAATCAGCACATTTTAGTGGAGAAGCTAGGAAAATCTTGAATAATACATTCAACAACCGATGAAAAGGTCAGGATTGGCCAAAACCATGGCCTCCTAGGTCCTTAGACTTGAATAGCTTAGACTTTTTCTTATGGGGACATCTCTAAAGTTTAGTTTATACCACTCCAGTGAACACTGTAGAAGAATTGAGAAATCGAATAATAACCTCTTGTGACACGATAATAAATACCCCATAAATATTTCAAAGAGTTCGCGGTTATATGAGAAGAAGGTCAGAGACCTGTATTCTTGCAGGTGGAGGACTCCTCCAGCAATTTATTCAGTTTTTAACTGTTCTTTTTTCAGTTTGATATTGAATAAGTATAAGTTGAGTCGAAGAAGACGAGCTATCGAAATAAAAGCAAATTTTGGGCATACCCATCGAGTATTTCTCGATTTTCTTTATTTAGCGAATAACATACAATTCAAATTCAATAACTTTTCACTCGAAAACGGTTGGAGAAACAAAAAATCACAAAAAGCGGAGAAGTTTTTAAATTGAACGAAAATGATGAAAATTGATTGTACGCTGATCAGTGGCGTATTGCAAAAAAGTTTGAAAGGGCAAAAGGAGACATGGCTTCGGAAAAGAGAACACCTTGTGAATTTCTGTTAAAATCTAGGACGTGTAATGATGGAGGCTGTAGAAAATTTGCTTGCTTTTCAAATTTGGGCGAAGTATCTCGAAAACTGCAGGAGTTTTGGAGAAAAAAACAATTTTTCCAGAAATTTCAACACCCTGTAGTTATGTAACGAAGCTTTTGCGGACCTATGTTATTATGAACTATTTCTCTTAAAGTTGCACGTAGATTTTCCTCCACAAGTTGTGACATACTATTATGTAACACCCTGTATATTGTTTTTATCCTAAATAAATAAACTTTTCATGTTGAAGTTATCACGTTCGTCAACTTACACCGCTATCTCTTATTATCAATTTTATTTCGCTTCTTCCACATTAAACTTAATCTTATAAAAGTATTTCCTCATGAATCGATTTTATTTCGATAATTACCTCCTGAAAAATAATGATCAAATATTTTGTGAATGAAAATTTTTCAAACCGATGACTCTATATAACTTAAGAAGCCAAAAGAGAAGAGAATTCTGCTGGTTTCGTATAATGACAAAGCAATTTCAGGAAAAATCTACTTCAATATTCTGAGTAGTTTAATCATTATTTCCTCTTTCAAACAAGTTCAAAAGCTTCTTTTTCTGTAGCACTATCGTCTTTAAATTTTATTCCTATCAAATTAAAAATTTCTTGCTACAGCGATTCGGACTACGTTTTGTCTCTGTCAGGCATTCTGTCGTTTAACAGAAATGATGTTTAAATAAATTGATTGTAATTAAGATTTAATGAGGTGCTACCTTAATCAGATAGAATTCCCAATAGGTTACGGCTTCTACTTCTTATGCCTGAAGTAAAATTCCAAAATTATTTACTTCCATGATTTCTTGAGCGCATAAAATTACGTACAAGGGAAAGACGTTAACCCTAATAACATATTTCATTGGTAACGTGCTATGTCTTACAACTGCAAGTAGCTAACGAACAACAGCTTAAACATATTGAGATGGGGATTCCATTTCCTTATCCAACTAAATAAAAATGCACATACCATTAATTAAGGAGGCAGAGAGGAGCAGAAGCACCATCTGCTACCATTTCCAGATAATTGTCAATTGGATTTGTATCGTGGCCTATAAGGTCTCATTACCGACCTGAACTAATGATTTCGACTAGATTGATTGTAAATTAACTCCAAATAAGTTTCCTAGACCACTTGGGTGGTATATGTAAATGTAATGAAACTATAATGGAACAGCGATAACATTAAATAGGATCGTGCCCTCGACACCTCGAAGGGTTTCTTTATGAGGAAGTTAGAGCACGGTTTGTGATAGCGAAAACTAATTCAAATTGAACAAGTGTTCAAGATATTTTCTTGATTTTGAAGAATCATGTTTTTTCAAACAATTATTATGTGAGGAATAAATTTATCCTATATCATATATTACATTTCTGTATTATTTTGAGCAGAATAAATCATTCTGATAGCATGAAGAGACGTAAAGGGTGTTTTGTCTCAAACGAACCACCCTGTTCATTTCGTATCTGGTTATGATAAGGAAAATATGCCGAAATATGTCGAATCAATTCGTTTAGACGGCATCTTTCGACGTATATTGGAGGCATTAACAAGTTACTCCCTAAAAGTGAGGCTGCAACACCTGAATGGGTTAAAGACGTTGAGCTTAATTGAAGCTCTTCAAAGTCTTTTAATAAGCGAGTATCAGAAGAGTAATTTATCAACAGCTGACATCAATATGTGACGATTTCGTCCAAAATCTCAATTTAATTCTTCAATTTTATTTCTCACTAGAGGAACATGTCCGTGAAGAAAAACGAATTTTCTTATCCGAAAAATCACATGTATTGATAATTAGTTGCCTACCGGAAGAGAACTTCGAAATATTGAATTGGTGCGTCGATTTCCTGATAAATAATAAATATGTACGAGTCGACAAGAACATCTGTGCGGGTGAAATAACCCCTCCCCTTGTTGCGCCTTAACTTTACGTGGCCAAGAACTCCGATGTCAATAAACCTTAGAAGTTTTAAGAAGAGCCAATCAAACAGGACCGAATCCTGCGAATTTCATTTCAATATTTCTAAGTTTTGGTGAGGATGGAGTTCGTTTCCAATTTCAAAGGAAAAAAATTGATTGAGCAATCCACGGAAATAATTGCGAACGTCACTCATTTAATGAAACGAGAAGCGATGCAAAATAAACCTGTAATTTCTTTGAAATAGGTTCAAGAACATGTCGCTTTCGCAACAGGAGTAGGTTTGCGAACTGTGCAAAAAATTTGGAGCGAAATGAAGAATATTGAAGATGACGAAAATAGTTTTTCTACTCCCGATAAAAAAAAAGTCAGCAAAGAAAACAGATCTAGATGACTTCCATAGAGCTCTGTTCCGCAGCTTTGTCGTAAATTGTTACGTCGTCGATAAAATCGTACCCACATTAAAGCGAATCCATCAATAGTTCGTCGATGAGAATGAAAATGCAGGATCACGAGAGAGCATTTGAAAAGTTTCGAGAGGAATGGGTTTCCGTTGGATTATGAAGAAAACGAATACAAAGCTACTCATGGAAAAACCTGAAATACAGCAACTGCGTTTGAATTATTCAAGAAGCATCAAACGATACCGTTAATAGAAGAGACCAATAATGTACATGCACGAAACAATACATTCCTTCCATCAACACAAAAAGGCTTAGAATGAATAGACAAATGACGGCCTACGTCAGCCTGTTTCCAAAGGACCAAGACTGGTAATTTTGACCGCCGGTAATGAATGTGGATTCGTACAAAATGCATATCTGGCCTCAAAGTCCAATTGTACAATCGGTTATATGAATTTCGCAAACTACGAAAAATGGTTGAGAGAAAAAATTATTCCACATTTATCACAAAAAAGTGTTAGTGATCGATAACGCCCCATATCATAATGTACAAACAGAGAAACACATGGCTTCCCGAAAAGAAGAAATTAAAGAGTTGCTTCAACGTTGAAATATTGCCGCAGATGGGATGCTCAAAGCAGTATGTATCTGAAAATAACTCTTGCGAATACTTCCGGGTGAAAATTCCGAAAACTGTAGTTTCTATAGATGAATATTGAAAAATTTTTGAACACCCTGCATTTTGTTAACAAAGCGTTTTTCGAATATAGTTTATTCAGCAAACTCATATTATTCCTAGATTGTCCACTGGTCAATAGTGGGTCTCGTATTGAGAGATCGAAATGCATCATTCGAAGGATTTCCGGTCATATAATCTGCGAATGAAGAATATTGAAGATGACGAAAATAGTTTTTCCACTCCCGATAAAAAAAACAGCAAAGAAAACAGATCTAGATGACTTCGATAGAGCTCTGTTCCGCAGCTTTGTCGTAAATTGTTATGTCGTCGATAAAATCGTACCCACATTAAAGCGAATCCATCAATAGTTCGTCGATGAGAATGAAAATGCAGGATCACGAGAGAGCATGTGAAAAGTTTTGAGAGGAATGGGTTTCCGTTGGACTATGAAGAAAACCAATACAAAGGTACTTATGGAAAAAACTTAAAATACAGCAACTGCGTTTGAATTATTCAAGAAGCATCAAACGATACCGTCAATAGAAGAGACCAATAATGTACATGCACGAAACAATTCATTCTTCCCATACACACAAAAAGGCTTAGAATTAATAGACAAATGACGGCCTACGTCAGCCTGTTTCCAAAGGACCAAGATTGGTAATTTTGAACGCCGGTAATGAATGTGGATTCGAACAAAACGCATATCTGGCCTCAAAGTACAATCGGTTATATGAATTTCGCAAACTACGAAAAATGGTTGAGAGGAAAAATTATTCCACATTTATCACAAAAAAGTGTTAGTGATCGATAACGCCCCATATCACAATGTTCAAACAGAGAAGCACATGGCTTCCCGAAAAGAAGAAATTAAAGAGTTGCTTCAACGTCGAAATATTGCCGCAGATGGGATGCTCAAAGCAGTATGAATCTGAAAATAACTCTTGCGAATACTTCCGGGTGAAAATTCCGAAAACTGTAGTTTCTATAGATGAATATTGAAAAATTTTTGAACACCCTGCATTTTGTTAACGAAGCGTTTTTCGAATATAGTTTATTCAACAAACTCATATTATTCCTAGATTGTCCACTGCTCAATAGTGGGTCACGTATTGAGAGATCGAAATGCATCATTCGAAAGATTTCCGGTCATATTATAATCTGCGAATGTCAAGGTCCTTGCGCGAAAAGTCGTAATTTTTGGGATGAATTCGCGAATATATAATCTGCGAATGTCAAGGTCCTTGCGCGAAAAGTCGTAATTTTTGGGATGAATTCGCGAATAACTCGGAAACGATGCATTTTAGGTACAGAGAAACCTAGAAATGATCGATGCCTATTAATATTAAGAGTTGAATTTTATGTGAAAAAATAGGTCTAATTTGAAAAAACGGATTTTTGTACTTTTGAATGTTCTACGATTTTCCACACGCTTTTGAAACACCCTGTATACCGTGATGATTCTAAATGCACTGCCGAATAAATCTACTTACTTATAATGAGCTAGAAATAATCGATATTGAATGATCTTTAGTATTTTTATGATAACTTCTAAGAGACAACCAAAATCCCGATTGAAAAATTAATATCTTCCTTTCGGTTGATTCCAGGTGGCAATGAATGAAATAAAATTGTTCAGAATTTTATTTTCTACACAGCATTGAAAATATATTCGGAACTTAGTTTGAATAACATTCACGACAACGAATAAAAATTTCTCCAATCTGTCATTCCTTTCTCCATATACTGACCAGTTGAGCTCGAAAGTTGAAAGATTGCTAATTAAGGTGCTTGTCACGTTTCTGAGTTCTTATGTTCTTGTATCCAAACTTCTATTCTTCTTTTTGTTTCCCCAATGTAGACGCGATCACAGATCACAGATTTTGGTGTTCTCAGATTGTTGTGAATGGTATTGTGTGGTTTGTAGATAGGCTTGATGTTGTGTTTCTGAAGAATTTTTCCTATCTTATCGGTTCCTCTTTTGTCGTATGGTAGGATGGCAAGGCTTATAGGTTTGGTTTCTTCGTCGATTTCTTCTTTATGGGGTTTTTTGTTTTTGATGGCTCTTCGTATTGCTTTCCTGTCATGTCCGTTTTTCTAAAGAATGTCTGTTAGTCGTTGGACGACAGTATTAAAACATACGCCACCAGTAACACAGGAACAGGACGACACAAATAAGAAAACAGTATGAGCAGCGACGAATACACACAGTCCGCGAGTCGAACAGCCGACCAATGGGCGCGCGTCACGATACAACGCCGAAGTATACCACGCAACAGAAATACGCTACAGAGAAGAGGAAACTACAAGCAGCACTCAACAAGATCATCAGGACAGCGAAAAACGCCCCATGGTACAAAAGCAACGACCAACTCAGGAAGGAAATGGACATCAACACGCTGGAAGAAATCATCACACCACTAACGACGAAGACAACCGACCAGATGGAAAACTACAAAAACAAGGAGATTAACCAAATAATGGAACTACAACCGAGGGCAACAAGAAAGAAGACATCCCTAGTACAATGGAAGAGAAAACAACAGGCCAGCATAGATGCTCCACAATAAAAGAAGGAGGATAACCAACCAGTAGAACCCCAGGACAAACCAAGGAGATGTAAAAGAAGCGAGATGATGAGGAAAAAGGATAGAAATTCGACCCTCACCAAAATTCATGGCTCCAAGAGATACGCTACAGTTGAAGAAGAATCTCCGTCTTGAAAATGGCTGGTGCGATCCAGCTGAAACGTCGTCAACGACAACCAACGATTGGTCAATACCAGGATCAACGGACATTTGGTTCATGAATAATAAGCTAAAAACTTTTAAAATAAAGATGTTTTTGACTTTTGAAAAATTCGACAAATTGGAATGTTTAGACCTTGTATTATTCTGATGCAGCTTCAGAAAATCTTTCTGTTCGTTTCCCTGACAGGAGGCGACCTCATAAGTCAATATTTCAAACATTGAAACAGAATCTCATAAAGTCTGGTTCTTTCAAAACAATCACGGAGAAAATTCAGGTTAGATTAACAAGTTGTTGGACAGATAAACATCGATTTCTCAATAATCACCAGATTTTTTAATTAACAGGAGTAATTTTCAGACGAGCAATTTTAGCCATAAAAAAAGCAGACTGAATTCGAGATTTTTTCGAATAAGGTCCAATAATGCGAAGAGAGAAAGTAAAGTTAGTAAAGTAAGAGGATAATTTTCGAACACCCTGTGGTGTAACGAAAGGTTAAACATAACCAATAAATCATTCTTTCTCTGTTGATTAGGTGGAGAAAATAATTCAAACAACTTGAAGTAACCTATTTCAGGTTCACACACCGATACCAAAATTCTGACAAATTTCTTCTCCTTTTTTCTGGATAATTCAGTTTGCAACGAATGCTACATGCAGTTGTTCAGAGAAGGATGCTTTTCACTATCAAAAAATTAACAAACACCATTCCATTTGAAGTTACAAGATTGCAGTCAACTTCACAAATTTTTCAAGCTCAACCTGATATTGCGCTAAAAGAAACACCCTGTATATATTCAACATCGAATTTTTGTCCCTCCAAAATAGACATTGTTTTTGACTCATCGATCTAGGTGTTTGAAAAAAACAGTTGGAGATGACTATGAAATATTCAAATTGAACTTTTCTATTCATCATACATAAAGAGGTTGTTGGTTCTATGAATATTATTATTGAACGTGAATATACGTCTCACATATTCATGAAGATAATACAATATAATATTTGTTTGTTCAAGGAGTGCATGTATTATAATTGTTTCATTCAAAATTATTTAAATTTCAGAGTAGGTGTAGGAAGAGCAACCCAGCAGAAAGTAATAGTGAAACTTATTGATTAATTTTTGCGAGAGAATGTCGTCCTAACATTGTTGCATTAGCTTCTTGAGGTTATAAAAATAGCGAAGAACAGTTATTTCATCATCACTCAGCATATGTCTTGTCAATTTTTTTATGATTGAAGCAGAATTAAAATGATTATATTCCTGAAATGATATATACGATAAATGGAGTATATGAGAAACAACTATTTCATCCTTCACTATGAGAACGACGCTTTTTATCTGTCGAAAAAATTGAGTGATCGGTCAAAAATTCCTATCGAAAATATTCCTTCTGATCGAGTAGAAAGAAACCCATTTTTATCGGAGTAGAAACAATAAAACACATTATTCGTGTTCATCGATAAGTACCAAGACTGATGGAATTTTTTCAAGAAAAATTCACAGATATATCTTTTTTTGTTTTATCTGTTTATAGGCTGGATACGCTTCCTTTTGCTGATATGGATCTGTTGCTTGAGAGGTTTCAGCTTGTCCTAGAAATCCGTTGCATAGAAAATGTGAGTTACATTATTACTGGCGATTCTGGAATCAATTTTCTCGATCGTTTCAATGTCAAAACTCAAAGTTTCCATACTATGTTGAGGAATATCGATGTAAAGATAACAACTGATCATCCAACCAATTTTTCAGGTTACCGGCACATACAATCTTCTTCTTCTTCTTCTTTTAGCCCTTCTCTGTCCACTCCTGAACATAGGCCTCCTTCTAGCTTTCATCTCAATACACATACAATACAATCTTATTTGTCGGATCATTATACTCAAAAATGACAATTGAAATTGATAATGCGCCGGCTTTGACGGTTTGACCTCGTAAGATTAGGTTACGCTGTATCAATTCGGTGGGCATGAGTGGTTTTGCTCGAGATCTTTTGGAAGTGTGCTGGCACCAGTTAAGTGATGCGTCCGATGATGTAAATTCACTGTGGAATGCCTTTGAAGACAAATTTCCCTCAGTGTTTGACCACCATTTTCCCTTAAAATGGATAACCACTAAAAGTAGAAGTAAAAATTTCTATAAAAAATCTACTAAAATCAATAAGCTGAGAGATCTCCTCGATAAAGTATATAGTCACCAAATGGCACCCGGAATTCGAAGATCTGTATAAGACCATAAAAAAATGACAAAGCAGCTTTTAAAGCAAAACATTTTATCGGTGATAATATTCGTAATTCAGATAATAAATCCAGATCCTTGTGGAAGCCAGTCAACAACCTAACTGGCAAGAGTGGCCCGACAAATGAGTCAAAAATTCCTTTGGGTGATCCTTCTAAAACTGCAGAGGATCTTAATCAATATTATATCAATTCTGCCACTAACTTGTGTGAAAACTTATCACTGGTCAATCAAAGATCTAAATTGCGTAGTATCAAAAGTTCATTTTATACCAAGTGGGGCAACTGAAACGAAAAAGACTCAATAACTACAAAACTAATCGTTTCTGAACAAAAAGCAGAAACATATCAATTTTTGTCTGAAGGGGGACATCTTTTAACACACGTTGATTTTATTTTACATCAACACACAGAACTCAATATTTTTAGAATAGGAAAGATAGGTCGAGTGATACCTGATTGGGAAGCTCATTTGATTCTCAACACAAATGTGTAATAATATTTGAGTTTCGACATATTCGGAAGAAAATACAGGTTGGTTCGTCAAAAGACGAGTAATTTGTAGTGATTGTATAATTTGTCGATTTCGAATGAACATTCACCGAAATACTGTTGTATTTTAGGGAAAAATATCTTTGAGCAGTGGTGCTTCCAATACACCTCTTCAGGAGAGGGTGACAACGCCTTAAATCTTCGAATTGATCAGTTAGTTTGAGTAATATCTCATTAAAAAGGTTATAGAATTTCAAGAGTATTGTAAACAAAATTTTTGATTCATCTGCATCGTGATGAAGATACAGGATGAACTAATAGAGAACGAGACCGTGTTTGCGAGATCTGCTGATCACACGTTTGTTTGGTTTTCAAATAATAGAACTTATGCATAGAATTACCTACATGTTGGGAGTAGGCAAGAATTGAAAATTAAAAAAACAATTGAATTTAATATAAATGATACATTTTATAGGTCAACTCGGTATCAATCGAAAAAATGTTCAAAGTGTTCGCCGCCAACTTCAAAACACAATTACAGATTTAGCTCGAAACGTTCCTGGACTTTACGTAGCATTTCAGGGGTTATACGATAACACTCGACTACAATCCGTTATCGTAAATTCACCAAATCTGCTGGATCTATTTTTTAAAAAAAGCCAATGGTGAGAAATCAGGAGAACGTGGGGGCCACTCTGTAGGGCCTCTTATTCCGATTCATCGATCAGGAAATTCTTGATGTTGATATTGTCAAACAGCAAGTGCAAAATACGGGGGGGTACCATCCTGCTGAAACACAACCTCCTCTTCGAAATAACTAGAATCGTTTTCCGAAATTTCAGTTATGGACGGATTGATTAGTTCTTTATGTAGTTGAAGATACATTTTTCCTGTCAGATTTCGTGGTAAAATCAGACGATTCCCATAGTAGCCAACCCAAACACTCAATTTTTCAGGATATTGGGTAGGTACTCCAGGCAAGATGCTGGGATTAGAGTCTGACCAGAACCGGCAGTTATGATGACTTACAGTGCCATTCAAAAAAGTGCATTCATCCGAAAAGCAAATATTGTAGGGAAAGTGGGGATTGTTTGCGATTCGCTAACTTATTATTTCACAGAATTGCACTCTGCTGTCGAAGTCCTCCTCATTCAATTTCTGGACCATCTTCATTTTATACGGATGGAGTTTGTATTTTTTGAAATCTCGTCCAATAGTTTATGTGGTTAAAATGATTCATTAAAATCTGTGTCTTTGAATATTTCTATTCTGTTTATGTTAAAGGTGATTTTATTATTGAGTTCAGTGATGGTTATGATTGAGAAAATTGGATTGTAGCGTTTAATTTCAGCAGTGAAGGTTTTGTCATTATGCTCTTCATTAAGGAAATGTAAGAACTGGTCTATTTTTCTATTTAAGCCATGGAAACTTACAAGAATACCACCAACATATCTGTACTAAAAGATAATATGTTTTCGAGTCTTATTGTTTCATACATCAGATTGCATCTTCATAATTTATAAATGGAAATATCATCAGATATGGGTTTTCTTATGATGGATGTTTGAAGCATTGGCGATACCAAATCTATATATGTCTTAAAGATATGCGTTACGAAAAAAAAAACAGAATATACTGGTCGAGTGTTTCTCAATTAATATCTCTTAGAAAGTCGGTATTTACAAGAGAAATGTTTTTGAATTATTACTTTGTGTATAGCCTTCCTAAGAAACAGTTCTCATGCAGCTGCATGTTCAGACAAATTATTTTCGATTAAACGAATTAATTAAAATGTACAGTAATCAATAACCGTAAAGTAAAATATTATAAAGAATTTAGAACTTAGTCGCCAATTTTATGATCTAAACTCTCACTGTTTTGCATACTTAAATTCAATTTAATTGAAATTAAAATTGAATTTTAATTAGATCTTCACCTCGAGCTAGGTACCGGTGCCGCTAGAGATTCAAACGAATTTCGAAGGAGATCTTCTGGGCGTTTTACATTTGTTAATTGACTATCCAGTCGAAACAAGGTTGTGAATTCAGATGTTAATAGGTCACTTGAAAATTATTGGATTCCGAATCGAAACTCTGGTGAGGACGCAGTTTCTTGTCGATAGTGATTTTACTGCCTGTCTACTAATTCCTGCATAATCAATCTGTATGAGATCGAAGATAATTCAGTTTTATTTCGGGATGTTGAAATGCGGCTGAGCAGGTATTTGGTTTCAAGAAATACTTCTCAACAAGTTTTAGGTATAACACTTTGAACAAAACGAATGAGGTTTACAGTCCAAGTCTAGATTCTCAGATTGTTAAAATTTTCTTTATGAGCGCAAACTGAAAGTTAATTTCTCATATTTCCTTTGAATTAATTTTTCACTCTTTTTCAAAACAGTCAGTATGGAAATCGTCTTTGTAAGATTGCATGAAAAAATTGTGGCAAATAGTCTCAGAAGGAAAAATCCATAACGAAGGTAATGTTTCAAAATCAAGACTTCAAACAATGCAAGCGTTGAACATCTTTACCTCAGTAATGCATAGATCTCATGTGATTTTTTTCGAATATTCATTCATTATTGTAAAACAGGCAACAGTTAGTAGTATTGATACCAGCAGAAGCCAGTATTTAGATACTAAAGAAGTTGGAGATATAGAACCTGACTTGCCGTCTATTTGGCCATACGTACGTCATAGGGTTTGATCACCAGGACAGATGAGATCAATTTAATACATTTCATTTTCAGATTGACAATTTGATGATACAGTCAAGTCAATATCAAATGTACATTTCATAATCTCAAATTGACTTCCTCTTTTCGGTTGAAATGACTACGACCAAAGCATCCTTTTCACTAGTAAGTAGTAGTTGTCTGGCTGTTCTCTGATCGTTTTAAGTAATAAATAAATATTGAATTAATTCATTTTTCAATAGTACATAGGACACTAACAACATGAATAGTTTTTCATGTTCAAGTCGTCAATCATGAGTGGTGGCCTGTAAGAACTATAGCTTGAGTAAATTTATTCCCACCCCTTCTCCACATGAGTTGAACTAGTGACACATATAATTTTATAAGAGGTTTGTACTAGATTGCTAAGAATTAATTCATTATGTTTACTTAACTTTCAATTTCAATAAAATTAAACACTTTTTTTGATTTCTACGATGTTTATCTTTAAAACACACGATCAGTTTCGAATTTACAAGTGTCTAGAGCTGACAGTTATGAGAAAATGTGCTTACTATATCTTATTTAAGTATTCGACAGTGACTCAATTGAAGTTGACTGTTGGGAGTGGTGATTTTTGGATTTTTATAATGTTTGTTAACTTCAAAATTCTCAATAGATTCATTGTCAACTCTTTGTTGCATTCAAAGAGATTTTGCAGTAATATATATATATATATATATATATATATATATATATATATATATATATATATATATATATATATATATATATATATATATATATATATATATATATATATTCTTTCGAATAGAGAGATTTACAAAAGTTTGAATAATTTCATTTACAATACATGCTTTTACCTATAATTTTGATGTTTGTCAGAAAAAACATAAGTGTGAGCTCAGGAAATGTAACAGGGGAACCATAATAACTTGTATATGATTCAATAAACGAGTGAAAAACCTGAGAAAAAAACTCGTTTCCCTGTTGTCACTATTGCACCGGCAATAGCTTGTCTGTTTATGTTGTGTTAGTGTCGTGTGTACATAAAAAATACCAAAGATTTTTCTGCTAAGCCGCTTCATTCTCTCTTGCATTCCTTGATTTCCAAACGAAGACAAGGGTGAAATGAAGGGAGTTTGGGACAGGAATCTGTAAAAATGGAAAAGGAAAACCAGCAGAAAAATATTTCAACAATCATACTTCTTATATATCTAAACAAATCTAAGAAAAGATTTTACATAGGAAGCAAGGTCATGAAAAGGACTAAGGAGATAATAAAATAAATACATATCCTGCGATATTTCCTCAAATTTCATCTCTGTTTACCGAGAGAGATGGCCAGGTTCAGTCTTCCAAGTGATACCGATTATGATCTATAGATGTTTTAGAATCATTATGGACCCAAAAATCTGGGCTGACATCGCCCATATACTATTCCTTCATGGAACTTGTTTAATTTAAAGAAAAAGAAAAAAAAATAAAACATGAAAAAATAAAATAAAATAAATAAATATTTCAAAAACTGTATTCTGTCTACTCGAGACGGTTTGAATAAATTCAAACACTTCTAAATATACAAAATTAAATGCAATGAATGCCCAATAACTTACGTAGGACAAACAGGTCGAAATTTTGAATATAGAAAAAAATATCTCCTTAAATATCCAATCCATAGTTTTTGAACATAGTAAAGCTCTAAATCACATATTTGCAATAGATAATTTGAACATTTGTTTAAAAATGTAATGATAGGATGACGATGAATCTATTAGAAAGTTGAATAGTCAACCAGAATTAAATCTTTCTCTACTACTCAAAATGTAAGATAGCTACACACTCTTTCTCATAACTGTTAGCTCTAGACACTTGAAAATTGTGTATGAAAAAAGAATATTAAGGAATTCGGACTACTGCTAAAATGAATATCCGTAAAATAAATCCAGCAACAATATCACTAATATTATCCCAGTTAATAAAGATAAATTTTCGGCAGCTGAAAATTTTAATTATGAATTTGTCTCCTTTGATATAGAAGACATGTACTCAAACATTCCAATAAACGAATGTCCGCCTCTAAAAGAGAAATCTTCAACCAAAATAACACTGTACCAAAGACCTGCTATTCACAAAATTATTTCTGATTCAAATCATAATTTTTCAATCAAAACTCAGGAATTCCCATGGAATCCCCACTCAGCCCCTTATCAGCAGATATTTTCATGAAAAATCTAAAACGAATAATAAGTAAGCATAAAAGCATTTTATTTTATGGTGATATCATGTTAGATAATTCAAATGCTCTCCACAAATACAACGAATCTGTTATAGGGTTATGAAACTATCAAACTTCTTGAAAACCTAAAATTCACCACTTTTAGTAGTCTACTAGAAACTAATCGCTCTCCATTACTCAATATATACAAAATGACGTAACTGTAGGAACCGGTTGTGTATCAAATAATTGTGGAAATCAGACAAATGTGTTTGATTTTATTCTTATCAAAGTAATTTTCATCAAATTAATTCAACAATATCACTAATGATTTTCCTTTCATTGAAGTAAGTGCCCGGAGGATCTCCATTATAGAATCAAGAAGATAAAAGAACTATTATTATTCTAGATTAAATCCTTGAAAACTTTTAATTTAGAGAAAGATCTGGATCCAAAGTTGGGCGCTATGAAGCTTTGTATTCTGAAAATGCGATTTCTTATACTTTGGTATAAAAATCAATTCAATTTTCTAAAGCTCTCGCCTAAAATCTAGCATTGCTAAGCTTTGTTCTGTTTGCGTTTTCCAGAACAAACCTAGGTTAAATGTTTCTTTAGCACAAATACGACAGGAAGTGGTCAATGTTGAATGATATCCAGAATATAATTAGAATGACTAACTCCAATTAGTTATTTGGAGAAAGAAAAAGTAATAAATTTGATACATTTTGTCATTGAAAAGAAAAAACTAACTTTCATATGGGAATTCATTCAATATCAATTATAACATTTTGAACTCAATACTTCAAATGTCGTTATTCACTATGAATCTCGTTCGTTATTCTTCAATCTGACATTAGCACGCGATCTTCCCAAATGACATGAACATAGAAAAGATCTTAATCCTGACCCAAATACTTTAACAATGTCTGAATAAAATTGCAATCGTTTAAAATACGCCATCAAGTCTCGACAATAGAGGATGCTAGTCCAATTCCCAAGCTCTTAAGTAATTCACTTTTCGCTTTCCCAGACCCTTCTGTAATAACGCATTTAAGCAAATCTGTTCACAAATAAAACTATGCATACAATTAGAATGTATTAAGATAAGAACGACGTGAAAAATTAGCAAACAGACTAACGTAATAATGCTATCTTAATAGCTGTCATCTCGTCTGGTCAAAAATTATGACAGTAGGCGTCTATCAGTGTCAAAATCCTTTCTAGTTCCTCTACGACTGAATTATGAAATTCAACGTGTGACAGGCTTTCTGTATCAATGATTTTTCCCAGGATTGTTTCATTCAAAATTGGTTGTGTTGATTTAATCGAAGATAAACTTCTTCGTAAATTGGTGATGTTATCGTAGCTTGTTCTGAAATATCCTATGGCCTTGGTTGTTATTATTTTGATTTATTCAGAGCAGATAGTTGAAATCAGCAAATTAACACATCGAGTGGACTCAAAAGTGCTATTTCTTCTTCTTCATAGGAAACAACTCAGAGATTCGTTAATTCGAAACGAATAATTAATCCAGGGGAAGCTATTTCTCTGATCTTTGAACGTATATCGGAATAAATATCGAACAATGCATTTCTTAAGTCAAATGACACTGATGTAGTTCCATCTATCTGCTACAGTTTCTACTGATTAAATCTGGTTGTGATACATATATTCGATGATGATATTGAGAAATTGAACTATGTATTAAACTATCACAAGAAATTTATTGTAAATTATGATTGCAATTTTGGTCTCTCGTCTATCTTCAGCTGCAAACAAGAGGTAATGAAGTAACTATGATAAAAGCAGTATTATTTACAGATATCAAATATGGACGAATAAGTCGGGCCATACTGATCGTTCAAAATATTATGGTGAGTTTATTGGAGTATTGGAGAAATCCAACTTTCGTTCTTCGGTTCTGTAAATAATTTGAAATTGATTTATAAGTGGAAAATGATGTCCATTTTCGATACAATGTGAAGCGAAAGTAGATGCGTCAGTTCTCTGGTTATTGTAATCCGATTGATGCTCGTCGTATCTTGTTTTTAATGAACACCAAGTCCAATCGATATAGACGCCTTCACAATCCATACACGACAACTTGTGAATTCTTGTATTGTAAAATCTATAAGTTTTATCTTTACTATTGAAAAATTGTTGGTTAGGTTTCATGTGGGTTTTAAAATCTACTTTTTTATACTGTTTGGAAATGACATCTGCAATCTTTTCGCTGATAAGGCCAAAATATGTTAGGGAAATATATTCATCTGTATTAGTTGATTCTATACATGGGTAAATATTATGTTATACTATTTGTATTTGTTCCTTTCTGTTCATTACGTTCATAATATTTGACGGGCAACGATTGTTATTAGCTATTTCCCTAAAAGTTGACACTTCCCTGTACATATTTCCTTCAGATAATGGCTGAGAGAAAGCACTATGAGTCACCCAATCAAACGCATTGTATTTATGAAATTTTGGATGTGTTGCGTCATAAAGGATACAAATATTAGTAGAGGTGAGTTTTCGATGTATATCAATACACAGTGTAATATTTTTAAGAGTGATCGTTAGGTCTAAAAAGTGAATCTGATTATCGACTTCTCTCTCTATTTTGAACTTAATTTTGGGATGCATGCTATTAATGTAAGTTAAAAATTGATTTAGTAGCCTAGCGGTTCCTATAACATATGCTTTATCGTCTACGGATCTTTACCAAAAATGTGATAATTTTGATTTGGAGGAATTCAGTATGATATGAGTGTATCTTTAATATACACCTTGAAAATGTCAGCTAGTAAAGGGCTAAATGGTGGTCTCATCGGTAGACTATGATAAGCGGTGTTATTGAATTTGAAATAATTCTTCAGCAAAAACTGAAGTCATTCCGTACAACTGGATTAACGAGTGATTTGCTTGAGATGTCTGAGACCAATGGAAGGGGATGTTGGAAAACATGTTATTTACATCCAAACAAATTAAATATGATTTGATTCGGGTTTGAATCCGTTTCAATATTTGTATTAATTGGATTGTTTTTGTTATTGAATATTACGAACACCTAAATATTCAATAAAAAACTTGAAGTCAAACAAATTATCTATGAGATCAAGGGAACTATCACTCCGAAACAGTACTATTGAATAAAATCAGTTATAAAGGGAGCATATACTTGACAGAGAATAAGTAGTAATGTGCTCATAGTCGCCAAAGTTTCAACGTGAATGAAACGGAAATAATTTCTGTTCTCCGCATCTACAAAGTTTCAGCTTTAAAAAGCAAAAATAACTTGGACACATTTTCAGTACTGAACGAGATGTCGATATGACTTGAATATGTGCAATAGCATCTGCAGACGTACATATTTCTCCATTTCTTCTGTTTCGAGAAAGAAAATGATCTCATCATCTCTGAAAGATATACCATCTGTATCTGGTTATTGAGTATATAGCTATTATAAGTGAAGCAGCTAAAATAATGTTATGATGTGATATGATATTCTGTATGCGCTAGATGAGCTGAATTTCCACAGATTCTTTGACTTTTTTAAAGGATAATTCTGTAGGGTTACTTGGTGATTCCTCGATCTTCAATGTTTTCATTGAATCTTCAATTTCGATACTGTATTGGTCTTCAGTTAGAACTACTATGCTGTTGACTTCGTCTGTTTTAATCATTATAAGTTTTTATTCCTGCATTTAGTGGCTATGCAACGGACCGTTTTCAAATTCTTTTCTCTGTAGGGTTTTATCGGTGTATTTTTGATTATTTCAGTGAGTAAATGCATAAGAAGAATGAAATTTTCAATGTTATTTTATTATTTTAATATTCCGTTCTGCCTGTATGCCCATCACTAATAAGATCAGATTGTCGAGCAGAACAGATGACCATGTACTTTTCTTTTATACTTCAGATGGTGAGATTCTGTTATGAAACATATTCCATAATTTACGAGTATATCTTCTTCCCACACAAACCAACGACAAGGTACATCATTTCATCAAAAATCCGATACCTTGCGACCAGCATCAACAAAGCATAGTTAAATTTACATAATTTGGTCCATACCTGCTCCAAATCCACCGTTTAGCTTTCTTTATATTACAATTAGGGACTTCTAAACGACGGTTCGTGAGCGACGTAGGTGGTTTAATTTAATTTTGAAAACAACTTTACGAGCATCTCGAATTACTCTAGTCCGGTCAGATCTTGACATTAGATTAAAGTGAACAAGCATCCTATTCTTGATATAATTTATAATGTCCGATTAGGCTATACGTCTAGATAGGATGAAGTATGCAAGACTTAGAGATAACAGAGGAGCATTTTTAGTTCATCTGAAGAAATTCTGTGTATCTTGCATACCAAAACGTGTTAAGCTTCCAACATTGAGAGAATGATGAGTTCAAATTTAGTTTTATACCCTTATTCAAGTTTCTTGTGAAGTCTTTAACTGCTAGCTCTTCTGGTTTTTATATATAGAAATCCTGAGGATATGGTCAATTTGAAAAGAGGAATCCAAGAAGGATGATTTCTAGAAAATATTAATTCTTTTACATTTGAATTTGGGAGGCTTTTACTTGGTAAAATTCCTTATCAATAATAAAAACAAGTACTGTGTTTTAAGGAATTTTACTTAATAATTGCGATTCGTAACGCGTTTCACTACACCGTAGCTTCTTCAGACGAATGATTATGCAGAAAATGTAAATGAGAATATAACTATAAATGTTCTTGAGTAATTAAAAGCTTATTGGTCACCTCCTCCTAAGTGGTTATTTATGACAGGTATATCCAATAAAATTAAGGAATAGATTGCTCCCGAAAAGATTCAATAGAGGTGAAGGGCTTAAATCGACTTGTTCATTGATGAGTCTACCTGAGTGTTTGTATTTATTTATTTCTAAAGTTTCCCAAAGATTTACCTTCCAATATTTATTATCTGTATGCAAAATTTCAAACTGTGGGTCGAAAGAATGATTATTTTCTGAGAGATGATTCGCGTAATTTGAATCTGATTTTTATTTGAAAAACTGCGTTTATGTTCCGATATTCTAATATTAAAATTTCTATGTGTTCTACCAATGTAGAAATTATCACAGTCATTGCAATTCAATCTATAAACACCTGATTTATTGTTTTTACCTGGTTTGGTTTTATTATTTTTATATATTTGCCTAAATTATTATTAGTTTGAAAGCTATGTTGAAATTATTGCTACTTAAGAATAATTTCAGTTTCTCACTTGTAATGCCAACGTAGGTTAAGGTGTTGAATTTTGTTTCAATTTATCGACAGGGTAAACTTCATTAAATGCGATTCTACTTTGTTTTTATTTAAAATATTATTTATTAGTTTGGGATTGTAACCATTATTTTTGGCTATTTGTTTAATCAAATTTAGTTCTTTGTTGAAATTTTCTGGTGATAGCGGGATGTTAATCAATCTATGAATAAAACTATTGAATGCTGACATTTTATGTTGATATGGATGACACGACGAGTTATGTATTATAATATCTGTAAGTGACGGCTTATGGTAAATTGCGAAAACATGTTTTCCATTTTCATTCGAAATTGTTACGTCGTAACAACGTAGTTATTATTAATATTAATTTCATCATTCTAAATCAAAATGTTGTTGCTGTTGGTGCTGTTGAAAATTTGAAACACTTCTAAAAAAAGTGAAACTGTAGTTCTCTTATGATTTTTTTCTAATCCGATCTTCATTTCTCAAAACATTAGATATCCCATAAATTTTTGTGGAGCAAACATGAAAACGCTACGCCTGAGTTTGTGAAAGTTTTGAGGAGCTTGGCTGATCTCAAGCCTAGGGAAGGAGGAAGGTTGTCACCTCATTATGGAAGCAACCACGCTGCCGCGAACCTTCGGATTGTCAACGGGTCTAATATTGGAACAAAATTTGGACACAGTTACCAAAGGCACTGAACAGTAAAAACAAGAAATTATTAATAAAACATAATTTGTAAGCATAATATTGCGACCAGGTGAAATTGATGAAGTCGCTGAAGGAATGAAAAATTTTACAGTTGAAATTGCTGCCCTTCAAGAAACTAGTTGAAAAGGACAAGGTAGGATACAACGAGAGAACTACGCCTCAATATACAGTTGATCTGTTCAACAGACGGTATAGCCTAGAACAGGATTCGTTTTGTCAAAAAGAGCGAGAAAGAGCATCATCGAGTACGAAGCCGTATCAGATAGATTGTGTGAGATGGGTTTCGAAGCGCTCTTCAGAAACATTACTTTGATTTCGGCCCACGACTCCACCGAAGACAAGGATGAAACTGACAAGGAAAGATTGAAAAAGAAACCTTGTATGCAGAAAATAATTTATATGGCCGACATTTTGTCCTAAGGATTTCAATAACAAGGTCGTGAGTACAAGGGACTAGGAACATGTATCAGGACGATTCTCCTTCATGAAACAAGTAACGAGAACGGCATCTTGTCACAGTTTGCTGCAAGAAATGAACTTTCTATGAAAACACTGCATTTCCACACAAGAAAATATATCTAACCTGGAAAATACCGGGATTTAGCGCAGTTAACCAAATCGACCATATCCTAGTGCAAACAAGACACTCTTTATTAGTAACTGACATTAGGTCAAAGGTATCAACTTCCAACCACTATCTAGTTGAAGTTATACAGCCAAAACAGCAGTTACCAAAAGAGAAACACTCACAACATGCATTGAGACGCCCATAGAATTAGATCTTACTAAAAAGCATTTTAGAACCTTTAGATAGGGAAAGAAAAGATAGCAGGAATATATATATATATATATATATATATATATATATATATATATATATATATATATATATATATATATATATAGGGTTTTACCCCGACGAGTTGCCCATATATCTGTTCATGCAATCAAACTGATTTCATGAAAAATATAAATCCACCACCCGGTAATTAATACCATTGCCAGGCAATGATTATAATCAAAACATATCCTGGAGTAATTATATATTAGGATAACGTTAAATGTTATGAGAATATATCAATCTACCAGAATATATACATACTATAGCATCATCAGACAATGATATCAATGTACCAACGAGTAGTGTCAGAGGCTTTCTCCCGGAAAAATCCACTGTACGGACCTTAGTCAACTTAGTAACACTGAATGTTACTCATTAATAGTTTCCTTTGTGTGAAGTGGTGAACGATCGAATAGAATACTGCTCTGAATATAAATATGACAAAATTGTCAGTTGATTATATTACATTTATATAAACAAATAAATAAAATATGAAATGAGATTCTGAGCAGTATAAACTAAAGAGAAAACCTATGACTCTACCTCATTATTATTTTCGGAAAGAAACCTACGAAGAATATTACAAGATTTGATGACTGTTATCTTTTGTAACTGTTCAAACATATTTTTCTTCAGACCCAAAATCTCAATACTTTTGTGAAGATTTCTAGGAATAACGCCTGTTGTAGAAATAATAATCGGTAGAATAAATATTTTCTTCATTTTCAACATTTTTTAATCTCGTCGCCAAGCATCATATATTTAGAAATTTTTTCATTGTATTTATTTTGTATATTATGTGTGTCGGTAATAGCAATATCAATTATATATGTTATTTGATTATGTTTATCATTAAGAACGATATCTGGTCTATTGTGTTTTACAGCTCTGTTGCAAAGAATTGTTTTATCAAAATAAAGTTTATATTTGTCATTTTCACAAATAATCTCAGGTTCATATTTGTGAAATTTTTTTCTTTGGGAATTAGGTCATGTTTAATTCCTAGATTAAAGTGAATAATATTAGCGACGGCATTATGTCTTTCTAAATAATCTGTTGAAGCAAGGACTGAGCAAGATGATAATATATGAAAAACTGTCTCTGTAGAACAGAAACATCTACGGCAAGAATCATCTATATTTTGTTTGATGATGTGTTTTCTATAATTCCTCGTGAAAACAACCTGATCCTGGATCGCAATTGCCAAGCCTTCTGTTTCAGCAAACAATTCTCCAGATACTAACCATTTATTCGATGCAATTTCATCAATATAATCATTTTCAATTTTTAGGTGCTTTCCGTGTAATTCCTTCTGCATCCAACTTTCTTTTTAGAATTATCATCAAATATATCAAAATCTACCTTTTGCATTGTCAAGTTCAGAGATGTAAGATTATAATCTGAAGCAACAACAATATCATGTAATTTAGACGTTCTCTGTTTATCATGAAAATGGGAACGTAGATGAAAAATCTGTTTACTATGAAGATTATTCAAATCAATTAATCCACGACCTCCAAGATGTCTAGGTAGTGTAACTCTCTGAACAGCTGACTTTGGGTGGTGCTTATGATATTTACAGAGCATTTTCCTCGTTTGACATAGTAATTCATGTAGATCAGTTTTAGACCATTTAATAATTCCAAAAGAAGATGTAAGAATAGGAACAGCATAGGAGTTGATAGCTCTGCAAAGGTTTTTACTAGTTAAATAACTCTTGATGATAATTCTAAGTCTTTTGTAATATAAACTTCTAATATTTTCTTTAATGCTGCTATGGTTAATTGTCTTCTCTTGACAAAATCCAAGATATTTATATGTATCTCCTTGATGCATTGGCTCGATTTCGATATTGGAAATCTTTATATAATCAGAGGTGATCTTTCCTTTTCAATAGAAAGATTTTTACATTTTGGAAGCCCAAATTTCATATGAATATCATTGGAATAGTTGAAAGTAATCTCAAGTAGACTTTTTAAATGAGATCTGGTTCCGGCATATAATTTAATATCATCTAAATAAATTAAGTGACTTAATTTGAATTCAGTTAATAGACTCTTTATTTTGAAGCCGAAACTAGTAGCATTCAATTCATGAGATAATGGATTGAGGCAAAGACAAAACCAAAGAGCACTTAAAGAATCACCTTGAAAAATGCCTCTTTTGATTGGAATTACTTCGGATTTTAACGATTGTTAAATATATATATATATATATATATATATATATATATATATATATATATATATATATATATATATATATATATATATATATATATATTTATATATATATATATATTGTATTTAATAAATGTTTATATCTACACTTTTGCTCTGTTCAGAAAAAACACAAGTGTGAGCTCAGGAAATGTAATAGAGGAACCATACTATCTTGTATATGATTCAATAAACGGGTAAAGAAGACCTGAGGAAAAGACTAGTTTCCCTGTCGCTATTGCACTAGCAATAGCTTGTCTGTTTATGTGTTAGTATTGTGTGTACAAAAAGAGTACTAAAGATTTTTCTGCTTAGCCGCTTCATTCTCTCTTGCATTCCATAATTTCCAAAAACAAGGGTGAATGGAAGTGAGTTTGGGACAGGAATCTGTAACAATGGAAAAAAAACAGCAGAAAAATATTTCTACAATCAAACTGATTATATATCTGAACAAATCTAAGAAAAGATTTCACATAGCAAGCAAGGTCATGAGAGGGACTGAGGAGATAATAAAAAAAATACAAAACCTGCGATATTTCCTCAAATTCCCTCTCTGTTTGACCGAGAGAGTCCCGACGGCCTGGTTCAGTCTTCCAAGGGATGCCGATTATGATCTATAGATGTTTCAGAATCATTATGGACCCAATAATCTGGGTTGATATCACCCATATATTATTTCTCCGTGAAACTTGTTCAAAACAACAAAAAGTTTGCGACAAAATATATGACAAATGTCATAGCAGGAATATAAACAAAGCATGGGAAGATACCAGATCAATTATTATTAAAGCAGCAACTAAGTCAATATAAGAACTCGAGAAAGTAAGAAATTGTGACTGGTTTGATGAGGAAAATGCAGAAGCCGTCAAGAGTAAGAAAACTGCAAGAGAAACGATGTTGGTAAGAAAAACAAGATATAATGAAGAGATATACAATGAATTGAAACTCAAAGTACACGAAATCTTGAAGAGGAAGGAAAAGGATGCCCCCGATAATGAAATTCTTAAGAAAGAAAAGTTGAATACAAAAAATAAGACCGCAAATTTTACGCCTCAGTTAAACATGGAGGAAAAAGTTTTCAACAAGGGACCGAAGGATGTAGAAATAAACAAAGAGAACTCCTAGAAGATGAATCAAGAATTCTAGGAGGAAGGGTTGAACACTTTAGAAAGCTTTCAAATGAAAAAAATGCCCCAGTAATACCTTCCTCAACACAAACACTCCTGACTAATGTTGGAAGCAATAATCTTGAGGCTCAGCTTCTCTGGGTTAAGTACACCATTGTATGTAGGGACCTAAAAATGGCACGAGAAGATAACAAGCGAGTGGAACTTATTCAGCAAGGTGGCATAGTACTACATGAGACCTTGCTAGAAAAACAAGTACAAATATGGGAGGAAGAGAATATACTGAGAGCTGAACAGATAAATCATTTATCCAATACACAAAAAGGGGGATAAGATGGACTGCAAAAAGTATTGAGGCATCACACAACTCAACGTTGTTAATGCGCGCCTTCAGGTTTCAACCGAGAAAATCTTGGAAGAATACCAATGTAGATTTCGACAATCACAGGGAACAAGCAACCAATTCTTTGTACTTCGACGGATAACGTAGAATGTTCTAAATATGGAATAGACTTGCACCCTCTCTTCATCGACTTTAAGCAACCATTTGATGGGTTAAACAGAGCCGAACTGAATTACATCTTGGAATACTTCAACATCCCTGAGAAGTTGAGTAGGCCGATGCTGATGATTATTAACAAAACAGAGACGCACATACAAGCAGGTAACATTACAAGTAGGTCTTTCGAATCCAATAATGATGTTGAACATGTAGACGGGCTTTCAACGAATCTGTTCAGATTAGCCCTTCATTTTGTTCTACAATACCTGGACCATCTGGGAACAATCTTCAATGAATTAAGTAAGTTAGTCAGGGGTTACTCAGTTCAAATACGGAACAACCAGTTGAACTATCAAAGAAAGAGTTCATGCAGAAAACCGAACTCATTTTGCAAACATGAAGCTATTTAGAAATAAACTTATCAGTAAGACCTCCAAGATGACGCTACTCCAGACTTTGGTCAGACCTGTTGTCACTCATGGAAGAGAAACTCAGCATGATTGAGTAAAAACAAGATATCCTCTAAAAATTCGAGGCCAAAGCCATCAGGTTCATATATGGATCAATTAAAGAAGAAGACCGGTTATGTATTAGGTCAAATATAGTTTGTCATGTCTTCAATGAGTTCCCAAAGATCTGCAAATTGAGGATGTGCGAGGTTGAAGCAGCAGATCTGGATACAGAGGCCAAGGCCTACATCGTGCTGTAGCGCCGTATGATGATGATGAAACAAAAAACCGAAGAACAAAAAAAACAAAGTAATAAACATTTATTAATGAACGAATTCTGAATATAAAGTTGAAAGAAATATAACAACATTGCCGAAAGTTCAAATAACTTTTCGAAATTAAAATACACAAAATTAATGCCTTCAGAAGTTTAGAATGTGAATATTTTTCGAAATTTTCGTGCATATATCGAGGCAGACAAAAATTATTTCAGGTATCCTCCATATTTTATAGTTTTAAACGTCGAAGTGTCATTTTTAAAAGTTTAATTTATTCTATTGGCTTGTTGTTTCACTAATTTCTTCATTTCCAAACCTCAAAAATAAGCTTGATTTCATTTAATCGTGCAAAGAGATCACATTGATCGCAACTCAATATCTGGAGATAGTTATCGTCAGATATGCTGAGTTCATCAATTTAATCGAAAAATTTCATCATCTTCACTTCCAATTCAGCCGATCATAATACTCATTACCGTATTGTTGTGTCATCCTTTTAAAATAACGAACGTAAAAAATCATGCACAGCCTCTTACGAAAGGGATACTTGAAAATAATGAATTAAGTCGTTCAATCATCAAATATCGACAACATTATATTCGCCCAGTAATTATTGGGTATAGAAATATGAGCACTATTAGTTTCAGCTTTTGTTTACGCGTGATATTGATTTGGATTCGTTTTCATTCAGCTTTTTTGTTATCTGACTTGAATTGTTCTCAAGTCAATGTATTATATTAGATTCATTCATTCTTGACTTTGAACTAGTTTGCTATTATTATATCAATCAGGATATTTCAAAAATGGGTGGGTCAAGAACGATATTCCTCTCAAAAATTCCATGAAAATGTATACTGGACTAGAAAGTTTTTCTTAATTGAGAAAATTCATCACAATGAAAGATTATCATCAAAGACAATTAAGACTCTTTGTCTCTAGTTGGGACTTCAAATCGTTGTTATTAGCAGAGCTCTGGTTTACTAGAAGGCTAAATGAAACGCTCGGTATACAGAGTTTGCATATTATAGACTGACTAACATGTAAACCACTCATTCTTGGCAATCTTATTCTATCCAAGATTATGGTTCTCATAAGTAGAAGCATTTTCTTCCGCTGATAGCACAGATTCAACAGGGGCAGCTCAGGACCAAACCGTCAAAGAGTTATCCTGTAGCAGTTGGCTGATATGAGGAGGTACTCATAACTACCAGGATATGGTCTAACCATTCAGACGATGCAGAAAGCAGAAGTTTTCTATTCTCAATTCGTTGGAGGAGGAGACGCAAGTTATCGGGAAGATTATCGATGAAAAAGAGTTCCACAGCATACTAGACGTGTAAGTAAATTAATTTTCATAGAAAGAGGTACGTGTCGTAGCCAGTTGGATCGTCTGCTGATGAAAGTTTTTGCAAGCCTGTTTTATCCTTTAAAGTGGATTCTTTCCGGAACTAAACATTTCAGTTCTTCAGAGCATTTATCATGAAAGTACTTGCAAAAAAAGAAAAATCAGCAACCTGCCCCCTTCAGGGAGAGGTTGGAGATTATGCGTAATATCCGGTTGTTCGATGAGGCGCATTGCTTTCTTCTATACACTATTTAATAAATGTGATGAATGCAAAGGAGCAGAACCCCACACATGGAAATGGTCTTCTAAAACAGGTCGCACTTCTGCTTTGTATAAACGCATCAGCTGTAATGGGTTTAGCCCTGAGAAGAAGTTTGGCAGGAGCAGTTTTAGGAATGGCTGACGCACGCTCATGCCAACAAACTCCGGCGTTGAATGTGATGCCGAATACATCTCCTTGCATAATTGAAGGAAGTTTCACAGCTGTGAGTTTCTGGAGAACTTTGTTGATTGCGTCTTGAACGCATTAGAACTGGCCAGTCCCACTCTGACAGTGAATAAACTGACACCAAAGGTAGAGCTATAAGTTACTTGATCCTGCAGGTGTCAATTTCTCTTATAGCAATTATCTTGGTCGATATTCACTTTTTCAAGAATTGTTGTTCCAAAGTTTATGAATATTTGCATCTGTAGAAATCTCCAATAAAATATTTGACGATCTTGTTGCGGTTATCTCCCAGACGCTGCTCGACAATCTCGAAACAACAATAACAGTGTATTTGATGTAATTTTCTCCAAAAATTATGAAAAATTAATGGTTGAAGACATTCTTGTTATAATTTTTCAAATTTCTTGTCAACAAGGTACACGTTGTGTACGAAAACATTGGATCAAAGAATGGAAGTTGATTTTCAGTACTGGCATTAGATTAATTCTCTCAAACCTACCAGTAATCAAGGGAGTTGTATTTCCTAAAATAAAATAAAATAAAATAACATACAATGAAATGTTTTGGGCACCTGATGTGCCAAAAAACATATAAAGGCTCCATAAATTCCAAGAAAGTTTGTAACTTTAATACAATGGTTTAGGAATTCTATGCTGCTACAAGCTAGAACTATAGTTTAGTAACTTACACCCCCAAAGAAGAATAGGTTACATGCTGGTATTTACAGTCTCTTGAAGACCATAAACTTAAATCTAGGTGCACAATGCACTTGTATGTGCTATTACTCAATACACTTGGAAGAACATAAATCTAGAATAGACAGTAACACTACTATTATCAGCAACATAGGATGCCTTGTAGAACACTCCAACAACTAGAAAATCTGCTTCCTGAAATTTGGAACTCAGTGACTCAAGAGTATATCCAAAATTTGTTTGAGGGATTTAAGGGACGAATACTGGCAGTAATTAGGACCCGAGGAGGAAACACTTGATTTTGAAAATGATTAGTAACCATTAGATGCTAGTTGATTGGCCTCTTCGCGAATATTTGAATTTTCAATTTTTCACTAACTCAAAAATTGTTGATATTTTCCATCATAAACTCATCTCTTTTGAATGATATCTTCTTAGTTTAAACTTCTGAAAGTTGCCAAGCGACTCTTGAATGACCAACCTAGAAGTTTATATAGTAAAGATATGGTGATGCTACAATTTTGTGGGGAGTGTATAAAGTTTCCCGTGTTTTTTTTCGATGTTTTCCATTTCGTATAATGTGCATGAATTTTACTGTCGGAATATTTTCTTCTGTGTTGAAGTGCTCGTAATAGTAAACAAAATTTTGATGTCACCGATTTGTGTAATGAACTATGAATATTCATAATTTATTACTCCACGTGAGAGGAATATATGGATTTCAGAGCTCTTCAGCGATAGTTGACAAATATTGTGCTTGGTTTTCGCTATCGAACAATTTTTTTCAATGTTATTCTACTTACAAAAATGAAGAAAATGTCATTGTTACGCATTCGAGAAATGATCTACAATTCTTTTCAGTTTATTATACCGTTTAGTAGGAACATATTGAAATCATAGTTTTTTCGCACCACGAATTTTCTAGATTAATTACTCTAGGCACGAGGATTACATAAAGTTTATAGTTTTTCCTCCATAATTTCCATTCAAAGTAATAAACCTGGAAAATTCTGAGTGATGTGCGTGATTTTCGCTATCGACATATTATTCTCAGAGCTATTCTGCATACTACGAAAAACTAATTTTCAATGTCACCCATTTGGTAAATTCACCACGAATTTTCTGTTCAGGACACCATGAATCACAAAATGACGCAAAAAGTAAAAAATCATCAACTTTTGAAATCTAATCACACAGATACAATTCATTGTTTCAACAAAAAGTACTCTGGAAGAATCATTTCAGGTAATTAGATGCATATGTAAATGTAAATGGCAGTAGAAGTTCCCCCAAATACCACGCAGGTTTTTCGTCAAATTCACTTTCGTTTCTTTCTGGTACAATCAAGTTGAAGATACCTATCCTTATTATTTCGATCAAACAATAGAAGAGACTTCATGTATATCACACTGGATTACATAAATTATATTTTTGTCCGTCATATCGAGTAAAGGACAACATCCGCTCTGAAGACCTAATACACTTCAAACAAAAAAAGAAATAATAATACAATGTACTTTCGCTTAATTCCATGGTTCAAATTAAATGACAAGTATTTTGTACACAAGAAACGTCATGTCAACACATAATTATCTAGAAAGTGTAACGACTACGGCTACGTTTTTTTTGCGGTTAGAAGGATGACAATCGAGTAGAATTTGAAGCGTATAATTCAATTATTTGAGCAATTTGATCGCGAAAAATCACTTTTACCTAATGCATATTCATCAGTGATGGTGTTCTACCCACGTACTTGAATATAAAGTGTGAAATTCGCCAGCAAATTTCTTCTATAATGACACCTTTGTAGAATGAAGCTGCGACGAATATTTTGTTGTTGAATAAACTTGAATTCGTCATTCTCCATTGCTTTTCTTATGAAAAGAATGTGAAGGAAAATAAAGTTTACAAGTTTCATTATTATTATTATTATTATATTTCAGGAGAGTTCAGGTGTGACCCTATAAAGTAACTTACATAAAAGAAAAAAATACAAATATATGCTATGTAACAGATGAAAGATTAACTTAATATTCAATTTAATTCAACAGTGTGCTAGTGCTACTAAATTATTAAAGAAACAGAAATAACTTGAAAAATGCAATCAGACCGAACCAACCCGACACAAAAAAAAATGATGATAACAACATAGTCAGTTAACTTCACTACTTTCTCCAAGAGTCAAATGCATGCTTGAAGGCATCCACCTCCAGCGCATCAACTATAGCCTCGGGTAGACCGTTACATAAACCAAAGACTCGGTTCAAAATAAAATGCTCCCAACATGACTGCTTAAAACTCTCCTTACTCAACTTCAGATTATGGCCACGAAGGCGCTGGTGAAAAGGATTGCCGAGATCAACACCGGATAGCGAACAGAGAGCACGATAAGTTATTATTGGGTCACATCGAGAGCAACGATCGGCAAATGAGGGAAGGCAGAGCGGATTCAACCGCTCGCTATAACCTGGATGTGAAACACCATACTGATAATGAATTGGTGTAGCCATCGTTGGATATCTTTGAGAGCCTGCATGTCGCGAATAAGCTTAGAACACCAAACTGATCCACCAAATTCAAGTATAGGAAGTATATATGTTTTATACAATAGAGAACACGTTTGCAAGATCGCATTCGGAAAATGATGGCTGCAACAGAAATAGGATGCGCTTGCATTTCGCAGTGGTGTGGAGAATATGCTCTAACCACGAAAGGTAATGGAAATTATCATGCCCAGATCAAAATGGTTGATGCAGCTGGTTATATTTTGGCCAGAACGTGAGTATATGTGTCAGGGGCTATTCTTGCCTATATAAAGTTTTCGACACTTCGAGAGATTCAACGGTAACTACCAGTCATCAGACCGTTTCGAGATAGTGTCCAAACCTGGATGCTTTGTGCATTTGTAGTTGGGTTGTTAAAGATCTTAGTGTCGTCAATGGAAGATCAGATGTATACCGAGCGAATTGATTGGGTCCAAGAACTGAACCTTGGGGGACTCCACTCGAAACCGATTTCGTAGAAGAATGAGAAGTACCCACTCTAACACGAACGAGCTCATTCAAAATCTTCATCCAGATGTCGACATATTCTAACAGATTTGTAATAACCGAACGTCCAGGAATGAAACCACGTTGATCTCTAGAGAAGTGATTACAGGAGAACCTCCATCAATAACTCAAAGACATCGAATTCCCCAGAAACAGACATACATCTACTAGGTATCATAGTCAACATCGGAGATTGTTGACATGACCTTCACATATCTGCTAAACTCAGTTTTATTTTCAGAACACCATCATAGTCGATACACCATGTGTTGGCCTTCGCACCCAAATATTCGTTATTATTAATTCTTCACCATTGTACTTGAAAAACAAATTGATTCTTCGAACAGCTACGCATGGTGTTAATATCAGAGACATCCATAACTTAACTATGGCTCGTCACTTCACAGCACTTCACAATCGTAGTTTTTCTCACAACGGAGTTAAGTTTTATAACAATGATACCAATATCAAACAGTCACCCAGTACATCAATTTTCAAAAAGGTCCTCAAAAAACACCTACTGAGTCTGAATTCGTCGATTGTGCCATGACACTCTCATCTTGTGTTATATATTAGTATAATTATTTCATTTTAAATTTCTTTATGCTTCCTTTCATTTGTCATGGGGGCTGTCACTTGATTCTGATTCATTTTTTTCATAGGTACTTTTACTTTTGTTTTTTATTTCCTTGTATACTTTTCACATATTGTATTTCATTTATTATGTTTGCATTTATATATTCATCTTATTCACATAATTATTATTATCATTATCATTTTGCGGTTAGATGTAAGAGTACCCTTTGGCTAAATCTCGCCCAAACGAATGTACAACAATATTTTGTGCAATAAAGGCATATTATTATCATTATCTATTGAAAAGTCCAGAAAAAGGCAGTAAGCTGCTGATCTTTATCTTTTATACTTCCATCGTTAATGCTCTCAAGAACTGAAAGGCTTGGTTTCAGAAAGAAGCCAGTTCATCGGGTCCATCTAGCGACGCAAGGAACCTCCTCTATAAAAATCCTTTTGTTCACCAGATTCTCAACCGTGGAACTCGATTCCATCGATAACAATTGGCCCCTCTTCAAGGAACCAGTGAACATACACATTGAATCATCATCGCTGCCCCCACCCAAGAGATGAAAATATAAAAATATGAGGAAACATGAGCAAGTTTGTATCCCCCTCATTGAATTTCCCAAATCTGTTATCAAAATCGTAATCAGCGACTTCAAAAATGTGAGATAATATTTATTTATTTATTTATATATTTTAACATTAGGGATAGAAACAGGTAAAACCCAAAATATGCCCACAGAACAATTTTGAGGAAATATCTGATAAAACTGAATGGGGTGAGTATATACTTAGCAAAAAAAAATCTTATAGACATTATATGCATTGATAGATTTGAGCAAATGTTCAATACTCAAAAACTCAACTCGAAAGAAATGTCTCCCATCGAGATCGAATAATATCTCGCGATTGATTGAACAGATCAAACTGAAAATCCCTTCGTATGGAGTTACAGACCCGAAGCATTCTGCAGATGGGTGAATTTTGAACTCTGTTGGTTTTTTTAAATGGAATATGAAATAATACATTCTGTCCAGGCTCCGCGAAGGAACATTAAACTTGATATTCTGCAAAATGTCATCGGACTCAATAACACCATTCACAATTTTATGGGTGAACAGAACATCAATCATCAAACGCCTGTTCTCTAAAGCTAAAAAGCCAAAGTTCCTACGTCTAATGTGATAATTGATTGAATCTAGTGCAGTATTAGTCTTATAACCGAGGAATTTTATGAATCTATATTAGATTTTTCCTAGGCGAGAAATGTAAATGTCATACCGAAGACTCCAAATTACCGTGGTAAAATTCAATCTACTCAAAATGTATGCATTATAAACAGTTGCCATTTTAGTTCGATTCTTGAAATTCTTACATTGCCTTATCAGAAAGCCTAACATTTTATTAGAACTGTTCACAACATTAGCTATATGTCTGTCGAATAACAATTTAGAATCAAAAGTGACTCCAAGGTCTTTGACACTTCTGGTTGACTGCAAAATAACATTATTTGATTTGTGTAAATAATTTCATTGACATTCTTGGTGAATGAGATTGAATGGCACTTTTTCATGTTGAGAAAGAGATGGTTTTCTCTACAGTATTTACTCAACCTATTGGGATCACTTTGAAGTGCAATGCAATCTTCATTCGTTCTAATCTGGTAAAGAGTTTGAGATCATCAGCATACATCCAAAATTCACAAAACTTGAAACACTTTCCTATATCATTCACGTAAATTATGAAGAGAAACGGACCAAGGTGAGAACCTTGGGGAACCCCAGAAGACGATGTATGAACTACAGATCGGAAAATCCCTAAAGTCACAAATTGAGACCTATTCTCTAAGTAAGACTACAACCATCGCAGCAACGATCCCGATATACCCATCCCGGCCAGCCTTTTCAATAAGATCCTATGACTAATGAGATCAAAGGCTATACTGAAATCCGTGTAAACTGCGTCAACTTGTATCTGATCATCGAGGTTATGCTGTAAATACTGAGAGAATACAAGAAGATTTGTTTCAACGGATCTTCCCTTGTAAAATCTATGTTGATCTGGGATTATTTTATTCTTCACAAAATGGAAAAGGTGTTTATATATAACAGATTCGAAGACCTTAGACATAACCGAAAGTTTGCTGATCGGTCTTTAATTTTCTATTGAAAATTTTTTACCGCTTCCTTCATAAATCTGTTCGACTGATGCCACCTTCCATTTAGAGGGAAAAATGAGGCAACGGTAAGCTGAGAGAGGATCTACATGCCCTGATGAAATAGGATGGTAGTCAATCCTGGCCTGTACCCTTGTTAGGATCTAACTCGTCCAAACATTTCTTCACTTCATCCTGTATTGGTTTAAAAAATGAGAGGTTATCACCCTCATTGTTACCTGAACCAGAAGCAACCGGCTGAGAATTCTTATTTGGCCTTGGTTGATTAAAAAACTTTTATAAAACTTGGCAAAAACGTTGCACGTTTCCTCACCCGTGTTACTCGTTTCGTGATGATAGGACATTGATAATGGCATATTACAATTTCTTTTTTCAGAAGCGATAAAGTTCCAGAATTTCCTTTAATTGTTTATGATTCCATCTTTGATTTCAATAAATAAATGCATGAGTTTTCCAAAAACACACATGATTGTGTTTCAATCCTGATTATTTTTCAAGTTAAATGAAGTCAAGTTTTTTTTATTTGACCTATGGTCGCAAGAAGCCAGGGTATAATATTATTGTGCTTTTAAAAGCTCGACTCTATTTTATTTTGCATCCTTGATAACTTGTTACATAATTCTGATTTCTAATAAAAGAATTAACAATAAATTCAAGCATTTCTACGATTGAATAAAACGCTTCAATAGACATTCTTTGGAACATCACGCTATTCGAGAACAATACAACTCACTGACCAATATTTAATTGATTCAATTAAGACTAAAGTAAAATATAATCTTCTAACAATGACGAATTCATCAGACAACCCATCAACTCGACCATTATTCACCTATTCAAAGTATAACTAGATCAAGAGCATCTTTGTGAACCAACAATAAATAACTTGGTCCAATTAAAGGCCATGCGCGAGAGAAGACAATGATTTATTTTGTAACAATAAGTCAACGCGATACGAAAACATATACGGACGACAAGAAATAAGTTCGTGTGGCCCTGAAGACGACGGCGTTGTTGCGGACACGCTGTGTGTTAATTAGCCTTGCTCTAAAACATACCAGAAAAAGCTGGGCCTAAAGGTGCCCATCTACTGAACAATTTCTATCGTGATAAACATCAATCCTAATAAAATTATAATTAAAGAAATTTCTATGTTTGAAGGTTTGTAACTCGATAGCGCGGAAAGGTCTGAACGGATTCGGCACATAGATTGCACAGGTCAACAATGAAAGTGTTTTGGGTAAGAGAATAACACTTTCGTACTTGTTCAAAATTTACCATGAAGCTGACAGATTTGTATTTATTTTAGGAAATTTCGTTTCTGCAATATGTTACACCGGTCAAACAATATGCTTCACTTCAATATGGAGGTTATATCAATGTTGTTAATATTGTGTTTCACCAGGTTTTCATTGGTGTGGTTTCGAAATTTAGAAGGAATTGGGTAGTGGCCACGGAATTATGTGAACTTAGTGGATAACTTTTATTGTATTTGTGGGGAAATATTCTCGTTGATGAACCGTAATTTGACTACCTATCTGCATTGTTTTGATATGAAGGACAGTAACCATGTGAAGTTATGGGCAACACATGTCTTCAGATACTTTGCAAGAATTATTGAGAAATGGAAACTAGGCTCTTGGTGTGCCTATGGTTTGATGAGAGCCTACAGTCAATATGAATGAATACTGCTCAACTTTACGTATAGACTCTGAATTGTCATGGAAGGTTAGGTTAGGTTAAAAGGGAAAGAAAACAGTATAATATCCGAATATTCTTATCGATATTCGACCTTGTTCACATTCAAATAGTTAACCAAAACTCGTTGATTTTGAATCAACAGATGAACTGCACACACTAAATCAGCTGAATTGAGGGATCTCATTCGAGATCTGGATTTGTCGAAGGATAAGGCAAAATTAGTTGGCTCAAGACGAAAGCGATGGGCTTTTCGCTTAACATAAGAGAAATTTATGCAAACATGAAAACTTTTCGTGTCTAAACCAATTATGATGACAATTTCCTCATGAAATCCGTGATATAAAAGAAATGCACTTGGCGTACAATAAATACTGCAGCTTTAAATGCATGTGGGATAATGTGGATAAGAATTCAAATCATATTCAAGCAGACTAGCCTGAAAAAGATCGTAACCATGATGAAAAAATGATGTTGCTGATTGTCTCGTGGATTCAAAAGTTATTCTATGAAATTCGGTTAGATCAAAGAGTTCGTCAGGTATCTATCAAGAAAAAGAAGCCTTTAGCTATTTAAGGTATAACTAATGATTTTTTTGTTGTACCAAAAATTCAACAATTTCTAAAAAGATCCTACGTTTGACCTAGCTTAGTATGGCAAAGAATACTAATATTTGGATGCTTCCATGCGAATAGGTGTAATGGTTATAATGTTTACTTGGTGCCAACACTTCTACCAGAAGATTGGCAGTATGGCTCAACATGCCATTTGAAATGCATTTTCTCAACTCCATCTGGACTATTAGTTGCGGATCTGTCACTAACTCACAACATAAAAACCCATGAATCTACTAAATAATGATCTTCCCACGAATCTACTAAATAATGATCTTCATGTCCAACACATCAAGTATTTATCACGAACCTAATAGACATTCAATGTTGTTCCTGTGGAATGAGCAATAAATTTAATTAGGAATTCCCAAATTTTCATTCTTGTGGAATGAATAGGTTGCCCATTTAAGAGATCCAATAGAAATAAAAATTTTGGTTTTTGTTGATTGAGTATATGTGTTCATTGATCTGTGAAATTTTCCAACTATCTATTATCTTATGTGGATCGAAAGAGGCGTTAATCCAATCTCTGAATTTCTGATTTACTGATAATCGAAAAACTTGCCTGTTCTGTTAAATGATTAGAGGACGAAACATTCGTCCGACAGATTATCTGTATTTGAAAAAGAAGACAAAGAGGGACGACACAAAAATATGCATATTTAAATGAAAGGAGCTTTTCATTTAGTGGCATAGAGCCCTGGACCTCTGCATGTTAGGTTAGGTTAGATCTTTCAGATTAGGAAAGTACTGTTTCAAGATTACTCAGAGATGGAGTAAGTGATCTGCAAATCTCTAAGAAGACAGTTCATTCAGTGGCCTATAGCCCTGGATCTTTAAAGGATATCTCTGTCATTTTTTCCGGATTTATAACATATTTAATTGTTCCGCTTGGCTTGAAATGCAGACCAGTATTACACCCTGTTGTTCAGTCCCTGACTATTGAGGAAAGTGGGGCAGTATCTTTCCTCATCGAGTCGCTATCACAACAGAACCCGTTTTAAGTTGATAAAAAGTTTTGGCATATCCTGACTATTCTCAATAATTTGGAAAGTTTATCCCTTATATCGTTGACATTCTTTTGTATTACTTGGGGATCGTTCTGGAAATGAAACTGAGGTAAATATTTCCTCATACTGTTCTTAATTAATACGACGTGTTAATAGAGTGATGGGAGAGACATCTTTTCAATTCTTGATTCAAATATAATTACAATATAATATTGTCTCTTTCAAAATAGTTCTCTTTAGAAGCCACACAGCGCTGGAGAAGGTCCCTCCAATCATCATTGCTGAAATAGCCTTGTGCTGGTCGGTTGAAGCTCTGGATGTCTTCGAGTTCTCAAATCTGGTGGATAAGGAGGCTTAGGAACCACGGGCATGTTTTTACTGGCTAAAACCTCTACATCCCAGTTGTTTCTGATGTTTTATCGCACATGGAAGACTCTTTTTCGAAGTCTTCATTCTGACTTTAAACTATCGATCTGTTGTTAGCGCTTGAAAGTCTTTCGATTCGTGGTTCATTTTCAATCGACTGTCTTCCTCCTGAAAATGCCTTGAAAGACCTGAAAACCTGAGTCCTGGGGACGAAACACTTTCTTCATAGACATACCGAAATTCTTCAAATGTTTCAATTGCATTGTGTCCAAAATTGAAATGACACATGATACCACACTGTTGTTCGAATTGATGCCACTCAATTTTAGAACGCTTAAAAAAAAATATGTTTCACGAAAACTAACGTTACGGGCAAACAAATGACTGCAGAGAATTCATATTCATACTGTAGAAGTATGACATGTGCACATGACGTTGGTCAAAGCCACTCGTCTCGGGCGTTCCCAGACTAGAAACGACGTTGTTTGAAATTAATTAATTTTCGTGAAATTTCACATCTGAATTCGTAGAGAAAAGCAAGTTTTCGTCTCAACTTCAGCTATGAGCCATAATCCGTTAAGTGGATAACCCACTTTAACTACTCAAAGCGTTGAAGACTAAACAAATTGGTTAACGCCATCAGCTGATGGCGATTACGTTATAAAGAGATGAATTTAAACAATTGCGGGAATTGTTTGAAAGATTGAGGTGCGATTAAGTCAATTCTAGTTTAGTAACTTGTACATTGAAGTAATAATATCATTTTTCTATAATTTCATGGTATTCACATAAAAAATTATCTGCTTGATCAGGAATGAAGTGTTTCATGCTTAGTCATGTCCACGATTGTGTAAATTGTGTTTGAAATATAGTTGATGTTCCATCACATTTCAATGAATTTTCAGAGTTTTCTCCCGATCTTCATTTAATCCACCAATTTTTTACACAAAATTTGAACGAACAAAACTGTAATAACCATCAGGTATCGACAAGAATATGTATATGGTGTCCCATTTTCGATGATTTAGTATGGTAGCTATATGAAATACTGTAAACAGAGTAAAATTACTTCCCTTTCATGTTCCTAGATTTCCGAGGAAAATTCATTGCTGATGAGAAACGGTAATTATTACTGTTAGGTGAAAACTATTTCCACATTCCAGGGACACTTTCAGTTACTTCAGAAAAATAATTCATTAGGCCATGAAATATAGTATCAAATAGAGTGGATTCAATTCCGATGCCGGTTTCTATGTGGATCAATATTCTATATAAAATTCTATGAATTCGGCATCAGTTTGACATTCGGAAATTATTTGAAAAAGCAGTAACACTAATTAAGTTTGTGTATAGTTTTTTTGTTAAATAATAAGACAAATAAATATTCAAACGAGAATATTATGAATTTATACATCACTTATGGTCAGTTTCAACAAATAATATGTCGAACTTGCATGACATATATCGAAAAGTACCCTAATTTACGTCCAATTAGCAAATCCGAAATTGCAAAATCACAATCGAATTTTATCACTTACGAAGTATAGAAACCGAATTGAGTGGAGTTAGCTTAATTCTAAAGACTGACTTTTCGTTTTGTAGATATGAATCACGAAACATTTATGAAAATGAAATCAAAATGAAAAATAAGGAACAAAAGAATATTTTATTCAACAAGAAACTATACAAAAATAAAATTAGTGGTATTGCAATTTTAAAAATTCATAGGACCTTGTGGAATATTGTGGAACATATAAACTTGTATCGAAATTAATCAACTATATCTATTTCTATGTTACACGGCTTAATGATTGAATTTTCCGAAGCAACTTCAAGTTATTGATGAACACGCGAATGGAAAAACAACGAGACATTTCAGGTATGGGAAAATCTTTTAATTAATACTAATTTAAAAAATCGTTCTAATTAGGTGAGAGAAAAGGTAGTCGTTTCTGGAAAAAACTTGTTTTTGGAAATTTAGTTTTGTTTAATCGACAAATGATTTTTGAGCACACTGTACATACATCATCGGAAAGTACATTACTTTAAAAAATCATACTTTTGACGTTAAACGGAATAAAATGTTATGATCTTACTCAAATCTGAGTAAATTTTTAGAGCAACTGTAATTTCAAGAAATTTGATGAACATATCAAACCTAAATGGTCATTAATGTCAGGTAGGACAAACCTTAAGATGCTTAAAAATGGATAATAGAAAAGAGTTGAAAGAGAACATGCCATTTGAAATAGCAAAGTTGTACGCGATTAACGACATAACCAGAAGTAACATAACATAATTACAAATTATAGATCAGTATTCATTCACTCTTAATCCCAAATTTGAAACAAATCGATTAAGCCCTTCCCCGGATCCTTCTAATGGTTCTTTCTGCGCAGACACTCTGTATAAACCATTGTTGAATTTGGATTAAATAGGTAGAGTATTCATTTCTATTTTTCTAGAAGTTGAAATTATTAGAACATTTATACAAAACATTTTCAATGTTTCCAATTTTATGCTCACAACAATAAATTCAACACTCAATTCGTATTGTTGATTCAAAAATGTTAGCGGAAATTTTTTAATTTAAAATGTGCGTGAATATGGACAACTTGAGGAATTCGACTTGACCAGAATAGTTATAATTCTGATGCAACTTCAGAAAATTATTCGGTTCGTTTTCCTTACAAAAGGCAACATCATCTTTATTTCAAATATTGAAACAAACTCTCATAAGCACTAGTTTTCTCAGCTCTCAGAGAACAAGATTACAATAATCAAGATTAATGAAGAAGTTACAATGGAAGTTTTGGTTGCTGATACTGCGAATTCCTCAATTTCATGTACCTAGTCATTTTGGAGCAGAGCAAGCCATACCAAAATTTAAGGTTTCGCAAATCTTCAGGAAAAAGAGGAAATCACAGATTTTACAGCCAGAGTATTATGAGTGATGACTAAAATTTCGCCGATGGTATCCGGAGAAGTCAACTTTTAAACCAGTCTTTCGGTAATAACTGGTTGGAAACGAGAGGAACAAGTGATATAGCCATCTAATTCACCAGATGAAACCCCGTTAGATTTTTTTTGTGAGGCTATGTAAATATACCTACTATGAGATACGAACATAAATATCACGAAAACATGAAAAATCAGTTTTTGATAATTCCATACAAACTCAAAATTTCGAGGTAACACCACTGATATAGCCAATCCCAAAGAAAGGAAAGAAGCCCTTACCCCAAAACTACCGCCCTGTTGCACTTCTTCTCATTATATCCAAAGTGATGGAGAGAGTCATAAATGATGAACTCATCAAATATCTTGAGTTGCAGGGGATTATTAACGACCGTCCGTATGGTTTTCGCAAGCAAATATCGACAGGAGATCTGGTCGCCTACGTCACTCATGTTTGTACATCAACGATGAAAAAACATGGGGCATCTAGAGAAATAGCCCTCGACATCTCTAATGCCTTCGATAGGGTTTGGTATGCACCCTTGTTGAATAAACTTGCTGCATATGGGCTTCCCGAAGAATTTCAGGGTTGGATAAGTAGCTTTATTTCAAATAGATCAATACAAAATGTGGTTGATGGTATAACATCTGATTGTCTCTAGTTGCAAGCAGGGATCCGTTCTTTCGCCAACCTTGTTTCTGTTGCAGATGAACGATCTTCTGTCATCTACAGATAACAAGATTTTCGGTTCTGCAGACGATTGTACCCTGGTTTCGTCTTTCAGTAGTCTGCGGCTGATTACAGCTACGGAATCTCATCGACAGAGATGTCAACAAATTAATAACTTAAACTCTGACTTACAGAGGATATCTGAGTGGGGTCAGTTGAACCTGGTGAGCTTCAACGCGAGCAAGACACAAGCAACTACGTTTTCTAGAGAGGTCCTTTAATAATGCAAGGCCAACAAATTGCATCCAAAGATTCCATGCACCTTCTCGGAATAACCGTCAACTCCAAGTTTTGCTGGCATGAACATGTATCAGCAATAGCTAAGTCGGCATCAGCTAAACTTAGTTTCTTTTCTGAGCCAAGCTGTACTTCACGTCATCTCAGCTGTTGCTTCTATGTAAGGTGCACATTCAACCTACATTGGAATATTGTTCCCATGTATGGGGATCTGTGCCCAAAGATTCGTTGCGAAAGTTGGATAGAGTGCGCCTCATCGACCACCCGGAGATCACCCGCGATCTCCAACCGCTGGCTCTCAGAGGACAAGTTGCTGGCAAGGAGTTCTCATCATATGGCGATACATTTAACGACACCTTGAACCTCTGTCCATGAGAATTCCTTCGTTTACAGGGAGTGAAACTCGCTTCCGTCCATTATCTTCCGAACATCCTACAGTTTGGCCCTTTTCAAGAAGAAAGTAAACAGACACCCCAATTCTTCCTAGGCGCCCACTCATGTGGTGTAACTATTCCTGGGAAGTGTGCATAAAAAAATAGATATCGGTGTTCCGCAGGCTAGCACCCTGGGAACGATATTATTTGATTTTTTTTACTGATAACCTTGCTGATTACCTGAATGAGTGTAGCTCAGGAACTTTACTTCACGCAGATGATACATCGGCCATTTCTGCTGCTGAGTACCCAGATAAGCGTTCACAAAAAGCAAATAATTGCTTTCTTAGTGTGTCCATAGGTAGCATCTGCTCCTCCGCTGCAGTAAAATTCTTAGGGGTGAGGATTGAACGTCACCTATTATGGCTAGCTCATGTTTCGTATTTATGCACTGAATTAGCTCAAAATTATTCAGTCCTACGTCAACTGAGAGCCATTGTGGAACCCCATATCCTCAAAGCCTTTCATTACTCTAACATCTATAGTGTAATGAACTACGGTACAGTGTGCTGATTCTGTCAGAAAATTCAAGATGAAAAGGCATAATAAGTTGGCATATCGACAGTAATATCCTGCCGACCATATTTTAAGGATTCCCTTTAAACGTTGACTGCACTGTACATGTTGATCTGCTGCCTGAGGTCAAGTGCAAATCTATATGTGCCATTCACTAGACTATAGCAAACGCAGAGTGGTCCGATAATTGTAAGCATAAAGATTTTCAATAAGCTATCTAATTATATTAATGCCTGTGAAAGTGTAAAATTATTCGAAATCAAAGCAAAGAATTTTTTTCTGAATGCTGCGTTTCATAGTGTCAGAGAATTGTTTTGTTTCAATATCGATTTTGCTAAATTGAATTATCCTAATTAATTATTATGTATTTGTTTGTATATTCGACATTTTCCTATACCTTGTGGGTTATTGGAAATAAAGTTACTTATTATTTATATTTGTCTGCTAATTTTCATCAAAATCCGTTCAGGCGATTTTGAGTCTTAGACAGCTAAAATTTTTATTCAGGATCGAAGAAATTGAAAGAAAAATATCTAAACTCTACCTAAAATTAAACGAAAGAAAATGGAAAGGAATTCATTGATTCGATGTATCATTTCCACGTTTTATACGTGAAACAAATATGTCCCACATAAATCCTGCCGCTTTACCTTTGCAAAAACCTTCACAGTAGCAAAAATGTCGAAACAGTTCTTCGTATGCAGGAATGAACAAACTTCTCCATATTGGTCATGGGAAAGATGAGTGGCATAGAAATTCTCGGAGTAAATGGAATACTACAGCATGTCTTTTCCTGATTGAGAAGATGCTTATCTTTACATTGTAGTTAATTAAAAAATTAGTTCCCCAGTAGAAGATAACAGGATTGACTCTTTCTTATGCGTTTTCAGTAATAAAATGTTAACATGACAATTAGTATATTCATTAATAATACGGTTAGTTAATATATTAGCTTATACTGTTGGTTCATTTTGAACGCAGCGTATTATTGAGGAATATTTCCATGAAATCATTTAAAATTATCGGAATTCTATAGTAAAACAATTAAGTCTCGATATGATATTATGGAATACACTCCTTATTACATATTATTGAAACGTGACTTATATGAACCTTACCTCTTATTCTTCAAAACGATCGTGGAATGCGAAAGTGTGGAGTGAAATTCCTCAAAATATATAAACCAATTCCCAATATTTTTCGGTGATTATTTCGTTACTTATCATCAGTATTTAGGTATTCATTTCGTTTTCTTTCTGTCGGTAGACAACTGAGCAAAATTATGACAGTGATTTTTGAGTACGCATAGTAATAAAAATAATATGATCTACAAACAGCATTGATTGATTTGTTGTATATTTCACAGGGTGTTCCTCTCAAACCAGCCACTCTGTAAATTTCATACCCGGTAGGTATTGGAAAAAAATTTCGGAAGACATCAAATAATTTTCTTCTGGGAACATCTTTTGACTTATATTTGACGCTAAGAGGAGGGCTTCAACTAGTCAAAATTGAATAGAGTAGAGGGATCTAACGATACCTCATTTGAAAGCAGTTCGAAGCCTCTCGGGGATTCTGTAGTCCCTAGAGGGCGCGTTCCCAGGTGGCGGATCAGAGAAAGCCTCCTAGATATAGTTGTTAGGAGGGAAATCGAATACCTTCCGCGGAGCAATAGGTACACTCGGTAGCGTCTGATCCGGAGCGGGTGGCTACCAACAGCGTCGCATCATCATATTAGGAGCAGTTGAAAGAAAACTCACCAACCTGCAAGGCAAGCGTGGTGTTCAAATTGCCGTTTGCAATGTCAATGTCAAATCTCAAAACAACAATACCCCAGCTGAGTAGGATTACAATTCCAGAATCTCACACCGAAATGACGGTCAGTCTCAAGGATTCTGGGGGGACAGAAATTTGACTAGGAAAATTCAAAATCTGAGGGTTGCAACATACAACGTCCGAACCTTATCATTAGAAAGCAAGATACTAGAAATGGAAGAGGAATTATCCAAAATTAAGTGGGACATTGTAGGCCGCAGCGAGGTGAGAGTGAAAGGAGAAGGGTGGAGAACATTGAAATCACGCACTCTACTATGCAGGCAATAAAGATGTCGTCATTGATGGAATTGGTTTTCTCATACATAAAACTCATATTGATAATATTTCGCTGGTAAAGAGTATTTCCCAACGAGTTGCGTACCTAATCTTGAAAATTAACACAAGATACAGCCTCAAAATCATCCAAGCCAATGCACATACATCACAAAGCTCCGACGACGATATTAAGCGCTTCTGTGATGATCTTCAAATAGCACTGAAGGATACAAATTCGCACTTCACTATCATCTGCGGAGACTTAAACGCAAAGGTAGGCACAAAATTAGATGAGGCAGAGATATTAATGGAAAGGTTCGGAAGTGGTCAAAAAAGCAACACGGGGAGACCCTTCGGTACTTCCAGTTGGCAAATGGCTTATTCTTGTTGAACAGCTTCTACTATAAGAAAGCTAATCGAAGGAGGGCATGGATAGGCCCAGACGGGAAGACAAGAAATGAGATAGACTTTATAATAACTGATAAGAAATCTATACTACAGGACGTAGCAGTGCTAAACCAAGTCAATGTGGAAAGTGACCACAGAATGGTGAGAGCCACAGTCCAAATCAATGTAGGCAAAGAAAGATACAGATTGACTTAGCCAAAGAACATACGAAAATGGAGCAATCCAGAAAGTACTGAGAAAAACCAAGAAACCATCAACAAAGTCTTATCAAAATACACAAGCCATGGAAATATCAAGGAATGGAACATGCAACAGAATCCGTCATCGAAACAGTTAGAAAATTCTGCCCAATTCACATACGAGAAAGTAAAATAAGTCAATGATTGAAGATCGAAGAAACCTACAAAAACACGACAACACTAATACCCAAGTGATAAACAAACGGAGCAAAGAAATCTCCAAAAACATCAGAAGAGATATAAGAAATTACAACAACGAACGAATAGAAGATACCATAGAGAAGAACCAAAAGCTTGAAGATCCTGAAAAGAAAACTTAGTAATAGTAAGAACGAAGTACTAAAACTTAAGAATAAACATAATCAGACCTGTACAAATAGAGATGAAACACTCCGAGTAGTTGAGGAATTTTAGAAAAACCTGTCCGAGTGTAACATAGAGTTGAAAATAACACCGAAACAAACATAAAAAGCTAGCGGAGTCATGAACCAAGGGCCAGAAGAACTACCAGGAATCAAATTAGACCAGATTAAATCAGCAATGCAGCAAACCAAGAACAACAAAGCTCCAGGGGACGACTAAATACCTATTGAGGCAATCAGAATAGGAGGAGAAACTCTACTACGAAAAATCAAGGATCTTTTTAATTTGTGCTTAGAAAATGCTTATATCTCAGAAAAGCGGAATAATGTAACGATGTTGCTGATTAATAAAAAAGGTGATGCTACGGACATATGCAACTACAGGCCAATTACCTTGCTGTCGCATTTATAAATTCAATTGTTCACTATGGTCATTAGCAAAAGATTGGAGAGAAAACTCGACTTTTACCAGCCAATCGAGCAGGCAGGCTTCCGATTAGTTTTTGGAATAAGGGATCATCTCCTAACATTGAAACTACTGATCGAGAAGACACTCGAGTACAACAGACCTTTGGTGCTCATTTTCATTGACTTCCAAAAAACTTTCGACACGATCGAGACAGTAGTCATCCTTGAAGCCCTCCAACAATGCCGCATAGATTATAGACACACTCGTTTAGTGTATAACATCTACAACAGCTCAACTGCAAGTGTAAGTCTTCACAAAGATAGTGATAAGATCCGAATTCGACAGGTGTTCGACAGGGCACATTGTCTCCTAAACTTTTCACTTCAGTGCTCGAATACGGTTTCAAAAAACTCAACTGGGAAACAACGGAATTGACATAGACGGGACAAAATTGTACAACCTACGGTTCGCAGACGACATTGTACTCATCACGGATAATTTACAGGAGGCTGGTGTGATGATGAAAGAACTGAATGAAGAGATGGTAGAGTAGGGCTCTGCATGAACAAACATAAAACCAAAATCATGACCTAGTATTTGGAGGAATCATCACGTCATTGAAGAGGTTAGCGAGTACAAGTACTTAGGGCACGAATTGAGAATATGCAATAACAATAAGACACATGAAATGAATAGAAGAATAGGATGGGCTAGGCAGTATATGGAGACCTATTCAGCAGTGACATTCCAACTAGCCTGAAAAGGAAACTATTTAACGAATTTGTCCTACCGGGGCTGACATACGGAGCGGAAACTCTCACCTTGACCAGAAATACTGTTCACATATTGGAAATAACCCAACGAAAAATGAAGAGGGCCATGCTGGAAATAAAAGGAAAGATAGGGTGAGAAACAAAGAGATAAGACGAAGAACAAAAGTTGACGAAGTCATTGAACGAATTATAACGCTGAAATGGAAATGGGCGGGACATGTTGCATGGCTCAAAGACGAAAGATGGTCTATAAAATTATTGAGCTGGTGACCAAGAAGAGATAAAAGAAGTTGAGGAAGACCCCAACTCGCTGGAGCGATGACTTTCAAAGAGTCGCCGGTCATTGGATGAGAGAAGCCCAAGGTAGGACACATTGGATGCGATCAATGGAGACCTACGTTCAGTAGTGGACACAACAGGCTGGAAGATGATGATGATGATGATGATGACAAAGCCTCTTCTCAACGATATATGAGAAAATTCTGACGAACTTTTTGCAAACAATCATTTCTTATCTCAAACGAGCCACCTTGAATATTTCGACAATTTTTGAGGTTATTGAAAGAAAGGAAAACAAATCAATTTTTTCATGAAGAGAAACCCTTGTGCAAGAATATTGTTTCTATAAAAATTTCCTTTCAATAAATTCATCGTTCTCCCACGAGGATAGTATGAAAAATTTCCGTTCTCTAAGTGAAAATGGCAACACTCTAAATAAAAGCTAGTGGTCATTGTTCATCTGTTGACCATTATTTACCAAAATTTTAGCAATTTGGTATGCGTAGTTGTTATGGAAGAGTCGTTTGAGTGAGTTGATGTAAATGTTTTTGGAAACTGGAAAAATAGAGAATCGAGCTGTCATTAAATATTTGTTTTTGAAAGGCAATACATCTATGAAAATCAAAGATGAATTGAATTAGTTTTTGGATTAAGCCTATGTTTCATCATTTTTACAGTGAAATTTTGGGCAGCTGAGTAAGAGCTTGGGAGATGAACACCAAAGTTCACCAATGGTGCTAGACGACCACCGAATTGAAGTGAGAGAGATAGCATAGGCTATGAACATATCAAAAGAACCTGTTTGTCACATATCAACATTCAAACATGAGAAAACTGTCCGCGCGTTGGGTGCTGTGTTTGCTAACGCAAGACCATAAACGTGTTCGAGTGAACATTTCCAAGGCCCTGTTTTGCAGTTTGACCGCAATGAATCCGAGTTTTGACGCCGGTTGATCACGATATATGAAAGTTAGATACAATATTAAACGTCAGAAATAGAAATACATTCCGAAAGGTGAACGGCACAAGAGGAACGCGTTCCAAAAAACTAAGACGGTGTTTTCAGCTAGGAAAATGATGGCGGCTATTTTCTTCGATAGTCATGACGTAATTTCAATTGATTATCATCTAACAGGAAAAACCATCACATAAGCATACTACGGATCATTACTAGATGAACTAAAAGTGGCAAAACGGCCACTTTTACAGGAAGAGAGAATCCTATTTCCCAAGACAACGCACCGTCTCACACCCCAACGGTTCCCAGCTAAAATCCACGAATAACGGATCAAACTGGATGACCACTTTACGCACCAGATCTAGCCCTCTGCGGCTTTTTTGTTATCTCATCTAAAAATTGCGCTCGGAGCACAGCGATTTTCGTCAAACGAAGCAATCACTTTCGTGAACCACTATTTTGCAGAGAGAAACGGTGAGTACTATTTTGACGGTTTGCAGAGAATGTGTGTAAAGTTACAAGGAGACTTTATTGTGAAATAAAAATCAATTTTCAGAAATAATGTCTTGTATCTTTGTTTGGTCGGAATTTTTCATATCACCCTCGTAGAATAAATAAATAAATCCCAGTTCAAAAGTGAAGTTCATAGTTTCTATTACACCCAGAATAGAAATGGTTTAGTACAAACGACCTATGAATCAAATGAGCATATTTGCTTAGTACTGAAGTAAAAAGGTCTCTAATTTTCGAACAATAGTCGAACGAGTCGACTAGAATCGAACGGTGGATCGGTAAAGGATACCATTCATTCTGCTAAGGTCAAAAGTCGCACGTGACGGTCCTAATGAACCGACACGCGCGCAATTCATAGATGGGTGTACTCCAAACGCCGTGTTCGCGCGCCAAGGCGGACTCCGCTTGCGCCATCTTCATTACAATATTGCCAACCTCACGACATCAAACGGTTTCTCTTTCAGGGATCGCTTCAAAGTACTACTATTAAAATGCATGCCGACTGGAGGGGAAGGAACTACGATTGAAGAATATGTTCTCGCAAATGCGAATCTGAATGATTTTATATGAGAATCAGCGCAACAAAACCATATCGAAATATACAATTTAAATTGAACTGAACCAACTCACTAATTGGAGAATCTTGAATTCATGCAGCCAAATTCTTGTATAATTTATGAGCATACATTCAGTTCTGGATTCCTTCAGTGCTCGATAATCAACTAGCTTGCCAAGAATTTATCTGTCAACTTGGGGATCTTTGGATGTTTATCCTCGATTTAAATTTGAAGGAATGTTTCAATCATGGCGCCGACTACACTGCGCCAAGAAATTAACACATAAAATCGAAATTCAAACTTATTTATAAGAAGGTTAGATACGTTGGAGAATTATTTTTGAAATAATCCACCTGCACTAAGGAATGCGTGAAAACAATCGAAATAAAATTGAAATAAAACTGATATTGGAAAATATAGAACTTTTGGAAAAAATCAAAGTACCCGCTGACGAGAATTGCTGTATGACATCTACGATCTCTTAATCTTCTATTGCGAATTTCCCAGACATGTTCGATGGGACTGAGCTCTGGATTTTGCGCAAGTCTTAACATTGAAGTGATCAGCTTAGTAAGGTCTTAGTCTGGAGTTATACACACAACTAAATTTATATGGAATCACTCGGTATTCTATATTATTGATTATTTTCAACCATGGATTTTTGACTACTTGTGAAGAATGAAGGTTTTTCTTGTGAAAAGACTGAATAGTATGATAAGAAATTGAAAATGCCTCATGTTGCATTCTCCGATGTGTAGAGGGATCGAATAATTGCTCTAGTTGAAGAAGAGGTGACACAATGGGGGTATCACAGGGTGTAGCTTCAAAAACCTACGCCCGATACGTGGAGCTACAATTCTATGCAAAATAGGCCTAGAAGAAGCCGTAGGAATGTCACTTCTGAAGAACAAGACCGCGTTTTGTGCCAAATTGCAAGACGAAACACTAGTGCGTCGCACCCCATACTCCAAAAGGCGATTTCTGGAAGCAACAGTGTATCAGTCGAAACGATACATCAGAGACTTCGTTCAAAGGGTTTATACAACAGAAGGCCCTTAAGAGTTCCAGAGCTAACCAGACAACAAAAAGTTATTAGACTTAATTGGTGTATCAACCCAAAATTGGAATATCGAGAATTGGCGAAATATTCTTTTTTCGGACCAGAATTGGTTTTCGATCAGATGACCACTGGATTCGGGTTTTAAGGGATCGTTGACGTCAAGCTAGACTTCGAGCAGCAAGACAAATTCCGAAATACCAAGGGGACAGTGTGATGTTTTGGGGTGGCATTATGCTGGGAGGCAAAACAGATTTGATTTCGTTTCCTGAGAGTGTAACGGCTAAAAATTACGTTGACCTGGTCCTGGAACCTCTGGCGAGGTGTCCATGGTGAAAATTTCACTTTTATGGAAGATAATGCTCATCCGCATACCAGCATTCGCACGCGACATTATCTTGAAACAGACGGAATCGCTATTTTGGACTGGCCAGCTAGCTCTCCAGACCTAAATCCTATTGATCATTTATGAGATAATCTCAAAAGAAAAATTAGATCGCGCCAGGATAATCCCAGAACTTCACAACAGCTCATCCAAGCTGCCAACGAAGATTGACAGAATATCAGAGGAGGTCGAAAGCCTAGACGGATTCAGGCTTGTATCAAGGCAAGAAGAGGTAATACAAGCTACTGTGGTCGAGAAAAAAACACCTACTCGGTGAGAAAACAATTTTCAAATTTTCTCTTATTTTCTTTTATTTGTTTCTTTCTTAAAATAAACCTTAATTCAATACTTTTGTCAATTGAAATATCTCAAAAAGGATCAATTCTAACAAACTTTCGAAATCTCCAAAATCCCTGAGGTAATATTCAAAATATCGGGTGATTCCATATAAATTTGGTTGTGTGTATATGATACAATACATTTACGATGGCCACATGAGTGCAGGCGTTCGAAGAACGTTGTGACAAAATTTGATATTTTGAATTGCTTTCTGAAAATTGGCCATTGTGTCGGGTACTTCTCGTTAAATGTTCTGCAAGATCGACTTACAACTTGTTGGCATTAACCATAATTGATGAGTGAATTCATAATATCCTCGTTTGAGTATTTATTTGTTATTTTGTTGAACCAAACACTCAACTCAAACAGACTTAGTGTTAATGGTATTGATATGGTGAAATCGCGAATCAAATCGAAACGAACTATTATAGGTATGGGAAAACATAGCCCCAATCAATACGCAATACGCAATACGTATTCGCATTCGAAGAAAATATTTTTGACAATTTAGTTTCATTGATTCAACAAGTGAGTTTTGATCACTCTATATGGAAAATAGCATCAGAAGGAACGCTGTCCCCAAAAACAACACTTTTTCTTGTTAAAATAAGATGTTATAATTTTACTAAATTCTCAATCAATTTTTTGAGCAACAAGATTGCACTATAATTTCGATAAAGAAATCATAGCTCAAGGGTGGTTGATTTAAGATAGGACAAATATCATGAAAAGATAGATGAAAAAAGACACCCGGTATGACATTATTTGTAAGCATGAGAGCTGAGAGCGCTATTTGTTTCTATATGAATTTATTGAAATAATAGCTAAATAAGATGAAAACCATAGTTTATAAATTACAACGATTGAGTTTCTAAAAATCTTAAATTATTGATAGACGAGGTGTCTCCTAGTCAACGCCTTTAACGGAATTGAATTATTTTGTATCAATATCAATTTGGATTATCTCAACATAAAATCATAAACCCTTGATTGAATGCTAGCCATATTGTTGCGGTTTCACTTTGCAATGATTTGCATTCTAAAACTGATTAAGCATAACGAAATTGAAAATGAATTATAGGAAAACACGAAAAGCTTGACCACTGAAATCATTCATAAGGAAAACAACAGGATGTATGAATATGAATTTTTCATCAATGAATTGCAATGAACACAAGTGAATTTACGACTTCTAAGTTGTTTATAGTTGTCACAAATGTCAATAGCAGGATCTTTCATGATATCATTGTGATTTCCATGACAATGAATGTCTTCGTTTTTTCCAGAACAGATGCAGATTAACGAAATTCCAGGATATTTACTGAGTTAAATTGATTTTTGTGTAGGATGTGTTTGTGACAAATGTGATCAGAACGTTGATTTGATTTTATATCTTGCAAAATATAATGCTTTACTGTGAATTATGTTACTCAGATACCGGATGAATAATTTCTGAGTATGCGATAAATTAGTTTCAGCTTGTTGTATACAAAACATAGAGACTACACTACAAAAACTATTATGCACTAGTGGATTTCACTAGTTCTGATTTTCTTTTAAATAGCAAAGTAAGCATATAGAACTTACATGACAATTTAAACATGTGACAATGAATCTATCATGGTGATGTTTAATTTCTCTTAAAGATACTACAATTATCATCAGTTATCAGATGGTAGCAGGTGAACAAATAAGAAAGAGGGACAACCAGATATTGAAGCTCTGCTTATAAGACGTCGTGTCTATTAAGTCACTAAGTGTAAAATGTAGTATGAGGTTCTATACATAGAGGGGCTATGCCTAAACATCATTATGAGGATGTACAAAGTTTTATTCATACAGGAAAATTGATATATGTAGACTTCATCTAAGAGAATTTCTTTCGAACGAGGATTTATATCTTGGGACTGCCAACCAAATAATCAACTATATGGAACATAATACTGCTGTTGTTATTCTTGTTATTGATAAATTCAGTCCAAGTCTTGGCACTTGTCGGCAATTATCTTGGTTGACACTGCTGTTGCTCTAATAGGTTCAACAGACCAATATCACTATCATCAACTTATAATTTTCAAAATGTTAAATATGTTTTCGAGAGAATATTTCAATATATAAAAATTTTGCTTAGAGCAAAATCGCTGAAAATTTCGTCAAATTCAATTTTTATTGAATAAATTCACTTCTGAAGAAAATGCAGCAATTGTAGCCAAGATTTCTCTTTAACTTCAAAATAGTCTTCAGTTTCGGTGACCACCTGTTCCTTAGTCTTGAATTTTTCTTCAGTGAGCATTTTTTCAAGTCCGAAAACGAAAAAAAAGCGCTGGGAACAAGATCTGGCGATAAGGTGGACGATGAAGTAATTCGAAGCCTAATTCGTCCAATTCTGCCATTGTTTTGATTGATTTGTGGCAAAGTGCATTGTCTGGATAAAGCAGCACTTTCGTTTTTTTCAATTGGGGCTGGTTTCCGTGATTTGGTCCATTTATTGATCTAATAACTCAATGTTGTAGTCCTTGTTTATCGTTTAGCTCTTTTTGAGGTAATCGATGAATGTAATACCCTGCGAAACAGCTCGAAAACAGCTGATAGGTGCATTTTTGCAGCTATGGATGCAGTTCACCTCGTTCAGTCAACTAGGCTGACTGTCGATTGATTTCTGGAGTGTAGTAAGAAATAAAAATTATGCATTGTAATGTGTCGACGAAAAAACACGGCACCGATTCGTTGTTTTCATTTTTGATCAACAGTCAATAAGCGCGGTAAACATTTCGCACACAGTCTTCGCATGTCCAAACATTCTTTCAAAATAAAATAAACACATTGCTTGGATATCTTCAGGGTCTCAACTATCACGATCAATCTCATTTTTCGATTATTCGAAACAATTTTCTGTACTTTAACATTTCCATCGATAGCAGCCTCGTTGGGACGTCCACTGCGTTTATCGTCTTGAAAGCCCATATCACCTCGTTCAAATTTTGTAAACCACTTTCCGCCGTTGATTTTCTGGGGTTGAATCCGAATAATGTTTATCTTACCATACTTTGGTTTGAACTGTATTTTTTTTTCTTCAGAAGGAAATATTTATTCAACACAGGAGGTTCTCTTCTATCGATTTTGCAAACAATAACAAAAATTGATTCACTGACAGCTGAAAACTTTTTGCCAGTGTCTAGTTAAGGTTAGGTTAGGTTAGATTTATGTCGATTTGATCCATGTAACGTTATCTGTATATCAGCCTTCTCTGCCGTCCTGATATACCTAGAATGGATCCAAACACAGTTCCGAATGTAAGCTCTTTAAAAGTTTCTGAAGCTTAAAATTGTAATCTTTCATTATAGTCGAAAAGAAATATAATAATTATAATGACATAGTCACAGAGTGTCACAAATTTGAAGGTTTTATGAGACAGCCACGTGAAACATTCTTGATAGAAGACCCTTTCTTGGTTTCTATTTTCGGGAAAACCTAATTGAAACAAACAATTTCAGTTATCGTTTTTGTTTTCGAGATAACCCAGAATTCTCAGAATCGAGGGATGCATTCGAAATATTTTTTACCTAAGTTTTCAAAACAAAAGATAAATTGGTTGTTTTGAGTAGAATATTTCATTCTTTTTCCAAACTATATAATATGGTAATAATATTATTAGGGTGTATTTTTCAAAACATGATGAGTCATTTCCTACCAAAGCTCATAATGAGATGGGAATTACCAAATTTGGGACATTCTGAACAATTTGAAATATTCACACAGATTAATTGATAATGATAGATATAAAACTGATGACCAAATAAAAGTTATTCCACAATAAAATTTTTGAAATGATTATATTTAGTTGTTGACAACTATAAACTGCTCTTACCTTTCAGCTAATCCAATTTTTGTTCCATAGTTGTAAATAGTAAATAGTAAACTTTAATACTTGAAAAATTACAAGGTCGGTCAACAGGAAATCTCCGGAAAGGAGAAATGAAATTACATAGTTTTGTGTATCACAATAATGATGAAACAACCACATACACAAATTCAAAGTTGTAAAAGGTACGAAATATTCATCACAGAAAACTGGAGTTCAAAAATTCTTCCACACTATAAAATACATTTTCGAGTAACAGTCCTTTAACAGCACTTTCAAATTTACTAGGGTTCATCTCTTTATTACTCTTGGAAAGTGAATTACATAGTTTCGTTCCTATATAGTTGAAAGATTTCTGAGTTTTGCAGAGACGGTGCCTTGAAAGTTTATATTTTTCCCGACCACGAGTGAAGTAGTTGAGGTAGTTGTGTGTTTTTCGTTCTTGTTGCAATAATCTTTTTTTCGTAGAAACTTCATAGAGCAACAAGTATGAAACACAAGAAACTAAGAATCTGATATTTTTTAAATAATCTTCTTCAGCTGGTGGTTGAAGAAACCCCGGACATGATTCGTAGCCCCTTCTTTTGTTTCAGGAAAATTCTGGTGGTCTCTGTTGCTGAACCCCACAGTATTATTCCATATGGATAGACACTGTAGAAATGTGCATGATAGGTAAGTAAAGTTGCGTTTTCGTGGACAATACGTTCAAGTCTCCTGATTGTGAAACAGGCAGTAGCCAATCTTCTACATAATTCATCAATATGGGGCGTCCAGCTGTGTGAATTGTCGAGAACAAACCCTTACAGCTTGAGGGAAGTCACTCCACAAGGTTTGGTGGTAAGTATAATTCTTTGAGTTTTCCAAGATTTAATGACAGTTCATTTTATTGGAACCACTCTTTTGCCCTCATTAATGAGGTTTCATCTTTACTTTGCAGAATTTCATTGTTGTTTGCTGTGTTTGTCAGTGTCGTATCGTCAGCAAATATTTTTGCGATATCACATGGTACATTTTCCAGTAAATCGTTTATATAAATAATAAATAGAACTGGTCCTAAGATTGAACATTATGAGATTCCTCTAGTGACTTTTTTTCTGACAGATCCTAGCATTCTTAGTTCATATGGTCTCAAAAGACTGACATAGAAACTCGAATTGAAATATAAGGCCAAAAAAACGATTTTATAATTAATCGGAGTGGTCTATTGAAGGAGGGCGTAAAAACAGAATTGATTCTGATTGGACCATCATAAAATATCCATTACGGTTTCAAGAAGAAACTTGACAAGAAATTATTATTTTCAAAACCCCTAAGGGATTGATAAAATTTGGAGGAGTTTAGCAAAAATGAAACTAAGACAACTTATTTTGAGTTCTGAAAGTAACTTAGATTCAAGTTTTGGAAAATTACCAACAGTATTTTCTTATAGTCAAAACTATATGGTCTGATTAAAACGCGCAAAGAAAACGTCTGATCAGACTTTCCTCAATAGTTCCACTTACAAATTAGAAAAACAAAAAAACCCATTTGTATTTTAATCGCGCTAACCTACCGAATGATAATGACTGAATTCCTACAGTCTCTCATTGCAGAATATTAGAGTAGCTCTTCTCCTATTATAATAAATTATTAATATTTTTTTCACCATCATGAAAAATTTTCAATACTCAATAGCCGTTACCGATTAAAAGTTGAAAGTATTATCTCCGACACCAATACACTAATATCGACGCATTTTCCAATCTTCCATTTTCTTCTATGCCACTTTTATTTCCTCAATCGAATGAAAACAATAATTTCGAATTATTTGAATTAGTTTCGAGAACAGCTGAATGTCAAACAGAATTGAGTCAGGTGAAAATTAACGTCATGAGAAGACTTTCGATGAAACAATCCCGAATAACCAAAGCCATGTAAGATGGTGATGAAAAATCGAATTGCTCATAAATCTGGCTTGTTGACGCATGTAAGTTCACTCAAACAACTAATAATATTGACTGCTTGACAATCGCAAGAAATTTGCGTTACTGGAAGGAAGGAATCTACATAATCTAATTTTCGGACTTGCTCTGCTCGACTTGCTTTTGGCTTACCGATAAGAAACAATCAAACTGGCATGATTTTGTTAGTAAAAGCCTTTTCCAATATGTCCTACGTTTTTGAGACCGAAAGCAAACAATTTAAAAACAAATTCAATAAAACTTGTTGAACTCATTTGAATAAAACGAAGAACACAATAGCATATCATCATGTACTTCAGCAATAATGTACTAATTCTCTTCACATCAATACTTAGCCAAATTGTAGATTCTTTCAATTGGAATTTGTGGATTGCCTTTCTCTTTTTTTAGATCGCTTCATCCAATATATGAATCTGTGTTCGAAATCAAATCATGCGTAAAATAGATTCTCTCGATTATACATGAAAATATTTTTCATCTCTGATGAGAGTGAAAACAATGAAAGTCTGTGGAATTAATATTCCTGGTTCATATTCATAAAACAGTTCATTTTCTATTACACGATAGTTGGGTTGAAAGCGCGGAATTCTAATCTGAGGTTTTTGATTATAGAATTGCAGAAGCACTCGTTGCCTTCTATTAGTTTTTGTGGTAAGTTTGTAAGTTCGATATTGTAGGAAATACTGCACATTTATTAACAGAGATGGAATACTGAGAATTTCAATAAACAAAAGCACGATTTTGATGTGGAAACTAAAGAAATAAGAAATAGGATAATCGTATTGATTTCTTTAAACGAATTGATTCATAAGGTACTGTTTAGTATCTCGAACGTCAGAATAGTAGAATAATACTTCCGTCGGTCTATGTATCTCATGTCATCCGTTGATATGATCGAAATGATTCCATAAAAAATACTATTGCCGAGTACTGTTTATTGTTAATTTATACCGGCATGATTAAATATTATAATAACATAAGTAGTTATGAAAATGAAGCAATATATCAGAATGACATTATCAGCCAATCATATCAATCAATAAACCAACGTGTGGCGCTTGAGGTTTTCTTCCTGGAAAATCCAGTAAACGGACTTGAGTTAAAAAGTATTGAACGTATTATGATCATTGTGTTTTCAAGTACTAGATGATTGAATATCTCTGAAAGATAACATCAGAAGTAGAAAAAAATATTTGATGAGTTTCATCACACGAGTGGTTTCTTCGGATAAGTTATAGATACGAATGGTTAATTAGATTCATTTATTGTCTCCATAAATTCAATTCACGCTAATATAAAGTTGACTTCGGAATGACTGAGAATTCCATAATCTTTTATGATAAATATAACCAGAACTGCACTAACATTATTTTATTGATTTCCATAAATAATCTCCTACAGCTCTTACCAATAACAATTCTTTCGCACATTCGCATCAACATGAAATAGCTGCTTGTATCAGTATGACAAATAAGGTTCATCACGAAAATACTTGAAAGATCTCAATATTATAGAATAAATAGCGGTCAATAATGACTATAATTCTAGAATGAAGTATCTTCGTGAACGATTTCAACATACAATACATGAAGATTTTCCTATTGTTAAAGAGACTTATAGAAAAATATCATATTTATTTGATTATATTGGTGAGACAAGTCTGAATTTGAAGTCAAGTTTTCAATTTGAATATAACCTTCAGAACGGATTTTATCTAACTACATAATACTAGTAAATCAAAATTCATAAACGAAATGAATTAAGCGTATATAAATTGTATTGTGGAAATTGTGATTAAATTTATATCGGTAGAATTTTCAATTTTAGGATATCAGAGCATGAACGCAGTTCTGACCAACAAAAATCTGATTCTGCCTATGCAAATCTTCTACTAGAAGAAAATGATACTTTTCAGAATAATTTTCATATATTACATCAAGAGATAGAAAGATTGAAACTGAAATGGAAAGCATTCGGAATTAATAAACAGAACATCTTGAAAATTTATATGATAGTCCCTGTTAAGCTTATTACCTGCTTTTACCATGCAATAAACAGATCATCCTTTTAAATGTAGTGACTCCACAGCGTGGTCAAATGCGTCTGAAGGTTGTTGAAGTAGTAAAAACTTGATCACCATTGTTTCCTTTGATTTAAATAATCAAAATTCTTTTGTAACAATACCACATAGGTTGCGGCCAGTTCAGTAAAAATGTTTATAATGAAGGACATCATCATTGATGTTTATAATGGAGATCTTTCAAGTGTAAATTGTAATTATACATACAGTTATATTATATTAAATTTTATTTGGCTGACTACAATCAAATATATTCAAGTAATAAAATAGGATTGACAATTTCAACTGGGATTTATTGAACAAGATCAAATAACAAGATGTTAGTAAATTATTTTATCTAAAATATTGACAAATTGAATAAAATTGATTCAACAGTGATCGGAGTAAATTTACCCAAATAATGCAAGAAACGTTATATTCTGTGTTTTTATTGGATTATGAAACTAATATAATCATATTATTATATTAATAATGGAAAAAAAGTTATAATAACTATGAAATCAAAAATTTGATTTACAAATATATAATATAATAAAATATTGTACAGTAATTGAAAGACAATATTTCAAAGAATAGAGGTGATATAAAAATTTTGAATGAATTATCATAATTTCAAATTTTATTTTCAGGTACACATTCAAAATTAATGGAAAATTAATTTTCGGATGCAACATAAAATTGTTTCATGATATGAAATAATTTCAAGACTCTTGGATTGATGGTGTTTCAGAAATTTATGTCAGAAACGAATATAGTTATTAGGTGCTCAGGATATAGAAAATTTGGTTATAATCGCTAGTGTACTACTATACAATTTATCATCCTTATACAAGGAAGTTAATTCCAAGGTGATTAATATTTGAAGAATATTGTTGAAGTTTCCTTCAGGTTCCAAGATTGGAAAATTATTAACAATTTCAAAAATAGACCTCTAAGAGAACATTCAGATTTTGCTCTCAATGAATAGTTTTCCTTATCTTCATATAATCGTAATTTCATCTTTTGAATTGAAACAGAAATAACTTGAAGAACGAAGGGCTCAAAGATTTCTTCGGATTTGTGATAAACTTCCTATCTATTAAAAAATTTTATTATGAATATTTTTCACATACCTTTTAATATTTTCTTGTGAGGAACTATTCACAACTGTCAGCAACTATCATTTGAAAAGATTTTCGTCAACACAATACCAACCACAGAAATTGTTTGAACAGTTTCAAACCACATCGGTCAATAATCCTTTTGTAATCCAACAAAAAACAAAACAACTTCTAATTAAAGCACTTATGTCAAAGTCTCCTCTAACGAGTCTTGTTGAACTACACTCAAAGAATTCGCTTATGAGAGAATTATCCGTTAACAAGTTCACAAGTTGAACAGTACCACGCCTTGAGGAAGATATTTCATCACATACAATTCTGTTTCACTTTTGTTTTCAGACAACTTTTACATACAGGTCTCTTCTCTCACAAAGCGAGATTTAAAAGGTCCAGGATCAAGTGAACTTTAAGTCATACCCGGTTTATCACTGCCCAATTTAAACTGTCAAGAGTGAATGTTAGCTGCCGCGTATAATCTTGAAAATCACTTATTTATTCACAAGAATCCATATAATAATAAAACTTCAGCGATTTCCACAAATTTCCAGTTGTACTCGAAAATTTTTTGGAGATTTCAACGGCGGACAACACGCGAAACTTGTAGACTTCAACGAAAGGATAGGCGCGAAACCTTCCTATATGGCGATGAAACAGTTTTTTCGTTTAGTATTAAGCTCAAATAAACAATTAATACTTATTCCAAGTTACGTAAAGAACGCACGTGAACAAATCGGCCTCGGTGGGTAGAGAACGTGCGTTCACTTCAGCGGTCGAAAAGCGACTGATGAACACCGCCTAAGAGTATACGAGATACTGCTCCAGATCTGACGTTTTAGAGATCGAAAGTGTTTTGCGGATGGACCCGAGTTGATACCGTTTAGGTTTTGTTTCGTCGTATAGCGGTGATCGTGTTGGCGGGGTTGTGGTCAGTTCCTGGTTGGATTGACGTTCGGACACGTCGTCCTTCTTGGTGGTTACGCAGGATGTCGCAGATAGTAGCTGTTTTCAGTAATGAATTCTTATCAGAATTTCAACTCAATTATTCTCGGTATGAGTTTCGTTGAGAACTGATCTTCATTATGAATATAAAAATTGGATGTTGATAATTAATTGAAAAAGAGTTCGTTTAAAATCTTGTATACAAATTTTATGGTAATCTGGCTGATGAAATGATGTATTTAATAAAATAAAACAATAACGTTCGAATTTTCACTATATTGACACTCTTATGACGCGTTTCACCATACTGTGGCTTTTTCAGATAAGTTGTATGTTCAGCTTCAATTTATCATTTCCATTATGTGAAATAATCAAGTTATTATCAAAAGTATGATTTCCAACTAGTAGATGATTTGCATAGTGGGAATCTAATATTTTTCATCAGAATTGTATCTAGGCTTCGATATCTCAATACTGAAATTTCTAAAAAATTTTACCATGAATTTTATCAAAACCCTAGAAGAGTGTCTATGAACCACTGATTAGTTTTCTCTATGAATTTCAGGTTTACACTTTTTAATATAGCTGGCTAGAGCGTTCTCCGTTCTGAAATCCATATTCGAATTATGAGATCGTGAGATTGATCTTGATTTCCGACTGGATTGACTTATATGAGTTAATATATTATATTTTGATTAGCCTCTTTAACAATAGAAAAACCTCATGAATTACATATTTGTATTGTTAACTAAAAAGCAAACTGTCGATTATATTAGAACTATAACCCATTATTGACTGTTATTTGTTCAAGAAATTATTTTTTCTGACAGTGGTATTGTACTGACTTTATGTATCATACTCTTATGAGCAGTTATTTTATTTTTATATGGATGTGCGAAAGAATAACGCTTATGTCTAGATGGAATGGTTTGTGGAGATTAAAAAGAATGTCTAGTATATTTCGGTAAAAGTGAAATCTAAAAAGTTAATTTAATTCTCCGTTCTTATTTCCAAAGTGGAATTTATATTAGGTGAATCAAATTTATGAGGAACTACAGGAATCGAATTGTCTATTTCTACATGTAGAACAACAGAATATATCATCCAAATATCTTAATCAATAAATGATAATTATCAATTATTTCATCAATGTTATCCATGAGAATTTCTGCTAGTAATTCAAGAAAGGGCATTCTTTCTCAAGAATCTTTTGTTGTAATTTGTCTTATCTAAAATTAACTACCTTTGCGCAATTTCAAGCTTCGACTTTTCTAATCAAGATTTTCGAAACCTTCTCAAATTTGAGAAAAATTATAACTTCTTTTTAGTTTGAAAAAAAGTAATAATTTTGAAGAAAACATTGCTTCAGGTGCTATTTTATATACAGGGTGCTCGAAAATCACTAGATACCTCAATTGAACTAAATTGTCAAAACCAGATTATTATCAAAAACTAACCCTAACTTTATTTTACTTTTACTTTTAAATTAGTATTGACTCAAATTAGGTTTCCCTAGGACCATAAATTCGTCAACAAATGATGAGCTGAACTTGCAAAAATTTGCAGAAAACAATTAAGAAAATCACAATCGAATTTTGTCACATGAAATACAGAAAATCAAAATGAGTAGGTTCAAACGAGAAAGATGTCGGTTTGGCGAAACGAATTATGAAACAGAATTTCTTTTTGACAAATGAAATTCAAGAAACACCGTAAAAATAAACAACGTTGATAAATTGAATCAAATTAAATATTCAAATGAAACATGTTCTTTCAAAGAATATTATCCAAGAATTCTAAAACAGATGTAGTTTAAATCTCTAAATATTTAACACCATTCAAATTTTTTCCATAAATCAAATATTGACATTGGTTTCTGTGCATCAAACTTAAAACATCAAAGCTGTGTTCAGATTCTCGCTCCCATGTTTGATGGGGGTTTTCGTAGACCCATATAAAAGAAATATGCCGATTAAATTTATCTTCTCTCGAAAATTTGAACTTATCGGTCCATTTAATGTTTTTTAAGATTTCTTTAATGTGAAGCATCAACATTGTGAAGAAACTAATCCCAAACGCCACGTCTCCTTGGTTTATCGGGGATTAAATAATTTAGAGGATGGTAATTATTTTTGTTCAGAATTTTATTGATTAATGTACGTGCTATTACCAGATTACCAACATTAACACTTGAAGAGACATAAGGATTGGCATTAAAATTGTACTTATGAATGAAACAAAAACTATTGCATTTTTTTTTCAATGATATATCAATTTTCGCATTAACTGTTTCTTCTGCAGCAATATCATGGGCCAAAGCAATTAAACCACTAAAATGGAAAGAACATCTTATTTTATTAAATTTCACTTCAAATTAAAATAACGAAATTGTTAGAGACATGTATGTCTAATGTGATAACATATTTACATTATTTATTTTTGATTTAACCTCTACCTTGACAGATACATAGAGCGCAGTTTTCCATTGTGGTGTTGTAGTAGCTCCCAACAAGCAAAAATTCTTTGTTCGAGCTGTTTTCTAGTTTCAATTGGTTGTTTATATATCAAAGGTTTCAATCTACCCCACCAAAAAAATCTAACGGAGTTAGATCAGGGTTTCGAGAAGGTTATTTAACTATACTAAAGCGTCCTATCCATTTATTTTTATAATTTTCATTTAGTCACGTCCGAATCTCCTCGCTATTATGAGAAAGGCAACAATCCATTTGGAGTCAGAAATTGATTCTTAAATTCAAAGGAACCTCTTCTGATACATTGTGCAGTTCGTTTTGAAGAAGATCCAGAAATCTATCTGCATTTAATGTGTTTTCTAGTATTATCGGTCTAAGAGCGTAATTTTTAATTATAGACATCCATACGTTGACTTTGAATCTGATTTGATTATTGTATGGATTCACAGCACGGGGATCTGCTGGTGACCCCATATGGTCATTGTGACAATTAAATATGCCATCTCTGGTAGACGTTGACTCATCAGTCCAAATTACATGATTGTAAAATTGCGAATCTCTGTTAGTTTGTTCGATATACCACTGACAAAACTGAAAACGTTGTGCTCTATCACGATCCAGTAAATTTCGAACAGGGGTGAAATGATAAGGGTGGAGGTTATTTCTTCTGAGACTTCGGTGCACATGTACACGAAATTCTCCCAAGTTGTATTGCTACCTTGCGCATACTTAGTGTTGCAGTTTCTTCAAAAAGCGCTGTTATGATTTGACCTTGATGACGATTTACTCAATCGGCATTAAGACGATGATGTCTTGGAATACTCCCTGTTTCGCCCACAATCCGAAATGTAGTTACAAAAGTGTTTCTATTAAGAATGCGTCTTTCAGGATAACGACGAAAATACTTCTCAACTGTTGTTCTAGAATTGCCATTGCAAACACCATACATAAATACAGTGTGTTCCAACGAAAACTTGACCCCCCCTATAACTCCGAAATGAGTAACATTAGCGAAAAACACCAAGACAAGTCGATTTTTGTTTCGAGGGGGAGCATTTTTCGAAATAATTCGAAACTTGTCAGATCAAACCCCTACACCCAGCAACCCTAATTTCGAAATTCATCATAGGGAATAAGGGTCGAGTGGCACCTTACTGTAAAGTTCTGTCAATTCTCCATTCTGATTTGTCATTTTTAGAATTTTAAATTAACATACAGGGTGACCCAACCGAGGGTAAAGTTGAATTCCTGCAAATCCCAAATACTAAATGAAATCGATTTATTTTGGCATAATGCAAGCGCAGGTTTATGCTCGGTCTAGAAAAACGACCTACACTTGTGAATTTGGAGTTGGTGCAATCAACCCCCTATTTCCAGCATCCCCAACTCAAAAATCATTCGATCGAAAATAGGTCAAGTGGCACCTCGTTGGAAAGGTATTTCAATTTTCTCTTCGAATTTGGTATTTTCGAAATTCAGAATCAGCATACAGGGTGTCCCGGAGCAGGAACACTGAAAACCCAAATAACTTTTTGAAACTGGTTCATTTCGGTATAATACGAGAACATGTTTATGTTTGATTCGAGAATAAGACTCTCTTGCGTGAATATGGAATTTTTGCAATCAATCTCTTCCATTCAGCATCCCCAACTCAAAAAATCATACAAGATTACAGGTTGAGTGGCAAAGTTCCAGAAAGATTTTTCTATTTTCTGAATCACTGAGGCATTGGTTTCAGTTTGGCAATCGAGGTTTTCTGGCGTGAGGATCAGGATGAGGGATGATGGAGAAACTGATTGGATGCTCATCTAAACAGGAAAACGAGATTTATTGAACTTGTATTCAATTGAAAACAAAAACTAACTTGATTATTACAACAATTGTTCAAAATGACCTCCGCCCACCTCCATACAGTTATACAGACGATTTTCGAACTCTCTTCTCACATTAGTGAAAACTTCAGGAGTCAAAAGTCGGCATTCTGTGATAATCCTCATCCGCAGCTCCTCCAGGTTTTCTGGTCTTGTGGCATAAACTTTAGATTTTAGATGGCCCCACAAAAAAAATCTAGGGATTTAAATATGGTGACCTGGCTGGCCACTCAACAGGTCCTCTTCTACCAATCCACCTTCCTGGGAAATTTTCGTCTAAATATTGGCGCACCTGAGCATCATAATGCGGAGGAGCACCGTCTTGTTGAAAACGCATTTCGTCCTCAGAAAGAGTTGGATCGTTCTGTAAAATTTCTGTCAATCTAGGATGTATGTGTTCCTCTAACAACTGTAGGTAGCCATTTCCATTCAGATTACCCTCAATAAAGAAAGGCCCAACTAGATGATTGCCAAAAATTCCTGCCCAAACGTTCAAATTCTGAGGCCTTTGCGTGTGGGCCTCTCTAAACCAATGAGGATTCTGTGTGTCCCAATATCGACAATTATGTCTATTCACTTCACCACTGAGCATAAAGGTGCTTTCATCAGAAAAACAGATGTTATTCAGAAAATTTGGATTAGCGTTTAGGTTTTCACTTAGATTTTCACAAAACTGTAAACGACGATCTGGATCATCTTCGTTTATTTCATGCACTAATTTTACCTTGTAGGGTAAAATTTGTGATGTTTCACGATTCTATGGACAGTTGTAGCTGATACACCAGTCAGACGAGATAGTTTTCTGATCAAAGTAGTATTCTCCATTTGTAGATGACCCACTACTGCCACTTCCGTTGCCTCATTTCTGACAGGACATGCCACTTCATGTTTTTGTTTGCCACCGAACCCGTAGCTAGGAATTTGTCAACCAAATATTTAACGTACTGGTGACTGACTCCCTTTCTCTTTCAGGATGGTTCTTATCGAATATCCTTGCCGTTTCTTTGGCACAACTGTTATTTCGAAAATACGTCGATACAATTTCGACCCTTTCCTCAGTGGAATAAACCATTTTCAGATTAATTTCAACTGACGAACAACAACAATAATGAGGAACTGATCTGAATAATAATAATATTTCATTGCAAAAATGAGAAATAACAGATGACTGCACGCCAGATGGAAATGAAAAAAATGTGAACATTTTCAATGCAGAAATCAGCTTTATTTCTTTGTAATTGATGCTCAACACATCGTACCCCAATACTTTTAACAGTTTCGAATTAATTTTAGTTGATAATTTCAAATGACGATATTGAATTTTTCGAAAGCGACATCCTGTATGGAGAGCCGAACTGAATGAAATGCTTTAATCATTCTGGAATTCAAAAACCTTTCTGAAGATATGCCACTTGAATTATTCGTATGATTTTCAAGTTGGGGATGCTGAATGGAAGGGTTGATTGCAAAAATTCTATAACCACACAAGAAAGTCCTATTCTCGGATCAAACATGTTCTCGTATACCGAAATGAACCAGTTTCAAAAAGTTATTTGGATTTTCAATGTTCCTGCTTCGGGACACCCTGTATGATGATTCTGAATTTCGAAAATACCAAATTCGAAGAGAAAATTGCAGTACCTTTCCAACGAGGTGCCACTTGACCTATTATCGATCGAATGATTTTTGAGTTGGGGATGCTGGAAATAGGGGTTGATTGCACCAACTCCAAATTCACAAGTGTAGGTCGTTTTTCTAGACCGAGCATAAACCTGCGCTTGCATTATGCCAAAATGAATCTATTTCATTTAGTATTTGGGATTTCAGAATTCAACTTCACCCGTGGTTGGGACACCCTGTATGTTAATTTAAAATTCTAAAAATGACAAATCAAGGTGGAGAATTGACAGACCTTTTCAGTAAGGTGCCACTCGACCCTTATTTCCTATGATGAATTTCAAAGTTAGGGTTGCTGGGGGTAGGGGGTTGATCTGAGAAGTTTCCAATTATTTCGAAAAATGCTCCCCCTCGAAACAAAAATCAACGTGTCTTGGTGTTTTTCGCTAATGTTACTCATTTCGGAGTTATAGGGGGGTCAAATTTTCGTTGGAACACACTGTATAGAAGCTTGATACTCGATATTTGTAAAAAACGTGGCATCTTCACTTTAGATACTTAAGTACACTTCTCAAAATGGTCTAGAGAACAACAAGATTATTTAAATAATTTTAATGAATACCACTCTGATATCTTTGTAAATGCAGATTTTGCACCTGGTGGACTTACGTAGTCAAAACGGCCGTGGGTATTGATTCAAGCAGATCAACACATGTTTTCATAAAAAATACAGAAGTTGAGTATATACCGTGAAATGCGATATTTATTATTCTTCAAAAATTTTGTTCATTTCGTTATTTCTTTTGAGTGATACCGAATTCTTGTGAGTTAGGGTATTAGAAAATAGCAACGTAGACATTTAACGCGAGACGAAAAATTACGTGTAGTGGGTATGATTGAAGGATGAATTTGCAGTGTCAAAAAGTGTGATAAGTCGATAATGGAGACTTTATCTGGATCCTGATGATGTGAAGGAATGACACACAGGTCCTAGAAAAAAATTCACCTGCCCTAGATACATTCATTGTGCCAGACGGAATGCTTCAATCACAGCTCGTGAAATTTCTAGAAATTTCCAAGATACACATGGAGTAGCCATTTCTGACCAAACTGTCAGAAATCGTCTTCGTGAAGCTGGTATTTATTCTCATCGACCCATCAGAGTCCATCCACATAGACCTGGCAATCGCGCAGCACGACTAACACGGGCACAGGAGCCCGGTTCGGGTTCCACCCAGATAGTAGAAGGGTAAGGGTATGGCGTCAAAAGGCTCCATCGAAAAGGCTCAGGCACTTTCAGAAAGTACACAGTTACGAAGACGGATCTGTATTGGTATGAAGTGGAATCAGACCTCATTTATCTTTAACGGAATATGGATCATCAAACCTACATTGATATTGTTCTCCAACCTATAGTTTTACCATTTCGAAACACGGCTGGACCAAATTTCTTATATATGTATGACAACGCCCCTCCACACTCTGCAAACCCAGTACGAGAATGGTTTCTGAGGGAGAATATCAATATTTTACAATGGCCACCACAGTCTCCCGACCTAAGCCCCATAGAGCATGTTTGGGACATGCTTCAGCGGAGGCTTGATCCCCTTATGGCGAATATTCAAGGTCGTCCAGCTTTTGAAAATGCCTTTATGGAATAATGGAATCTACTTCCATTATTCTGAGTATGTCAGAACGATGTCGTACTGTTATTGATGCAAGTGGTGAGTGGTGGTCATACAATATATAAGTTTGAGTTTACTTGGAAAAAAATAATGAGAAACCTTTACTCCATTTCGATTGAGAAGTAGGTAATGCGAATTGTATGACCTACGCTTAATATTTTTACTATTCGTTAGACCATTTTGAGCAGTGAAATCAGAAAAACACTAAAGTAACTTTATGACTTTCACAGTTCTCTTAATAAGCATTCCAAAGCCGCCTCGGCGTTTCATCAATTTTGAAAGAAACAGAAGGTGTTCCAAGAGATCATTGTCTAAATACTGATCGAGTAAATCTTCATTAAGACCAAATCATAGCAGCGCTTTTTCATTAAACTTTTTGAAGGAAAAAGTGAACGTATGGATGTGTATAATCTTACCAACAATTTTGTTATTTCATTTAAAGTAATAGTCTTGAAATGCAATAAAATAAGATGTTTATTTTTTCGAATTTAGTAGTTCGATTCTCATGATATTGCTGCAAAACAAACAGCTTATGCAAAAAATGATATATCGTTGGAAAGCCTGTTAAATGCAATAGCTTCTGCCGGAAAAAACATGTTCACATTGATACAACATCAGCGATATGACGACCTATAAAATACCAATAAATTTGCTCGTTTCCAAATTAATATATTTAATCAGGGCTGAAGGACTTTGGTCGATGGCCTCTTGATATTATTATCAATAAAGAACAGTTATTATTATTATTATATTTAATCTCTTACAGCGCCCTGTATAGAATATTTTTCTAACACTCCTATAATTTTTTCTTATGAAGAATGTGATGCTCTTTCGGATGGTATGCCTGAATTTAATGCGGCTAGAAGAATAACGGAGATATCTTTATTTTTATGGGAAAAAATCATAAAAATTCTAGAAATCAAGAAATGTTCAATAAAAGTGTAACTAACAATTTTTCAAGAAAGTGTTATGAGACTTTTTTGTTGCAATAGATATGTACAATACCCCTCTAAGTTCGGCCATCCGATACACCCTGTATAATTCAGAATCACTAACAGTCACAAGTTGAATTGTTCCATTTTTACCAATGACGAAAAATTCTACAACCCCCTAATGACTGAGGCGTGTACTCTCCAGATCTGGATCGCACTACTGAATGGTCAAGAAGATGATTTCTCTCATTGAACCCTATCAAATGCGTGGTTATGCTAATCTAATCCCAGGGCTATCTATACAATACATGCCTAAGTTATCTAGCCTGTATCATACCATGTTGATCTTATGAAAATTAGATTCTTCTCGAGACACGACACTGTTTTTCGTCCCAAGCGTGAAGATTACTTACTTCTTGCATCATAGGTTTAGCAGTATCCGAATCTCCAATTTCTTTGACCTTATACTCGTTCCGTGGAATACGCAGGATTCGCATAGTGCCCCTTCTTCAAGATGAATGAAGCAGTTTTTGAGTATGTCCAAAGGTAGAACACCTCAATCCTGTGTGCAATCTTGCTCTTTGCATAGAAATTCTTTTTTCAATTATATACGGATGATATGGAAGAATATTTATCACATACAGCATGTTTTCATGTTATTATTGTTTCTCTAAAATCTAACGTAATAGTAATGAAATATCAGGTTAGAATGAGTTGATACAATTATTCTGACTCAACCTTTTTCCACAACTCTTCGGAAGACTAGCCGTTATTGATGTGTCCGCGACGGGAGTGTCTCCCTGTTCTCTGCAGTCATTCAAAGAATAAGAAGATAGTAAGTTTCATCCATTTTTCAGGTATTGTACTCAGCTAATTCATTAAGATCGTACGTTGGAGGCTCAGTAAATTCATTTACATACTACATTGTTACAATATGCCATAATGAAATCTTTCAATTTTTGTTACTTTACATCTATTTCTAATAAAAAACATAAGTTTACATATATTTGCATTCAATTAAACATATCCCCTCATTTCTGCCAATCAAATATGAATACAACATACTAAATTTACTCCAAGCGAGACAGCATGAAACTTTGATTACTCAGAACTATGCTACGTATCATTTTCACCAGCAGGATCTTAGATTTCACCCAACAGTCGTCGCATCATGTATTTGAATGAGTTTATTCTAATTTTATTGTTCTTGTTGATCGCTGATTGCTATTATTGGAACGATAGAAGTAATTTATGCAAGTTTTCTTCGGAAACCTTGCTCGAGATCCTTGAACGGGCGTAGTCGGTTTATTTAAATTAGATCGCAGATCCGGAAGTCTGTCACAAGGATCCTCGTTACGTAACTTGGAAATCTTCAACGTGTGTTAGTGAAATGCTTCAACCGCTTTTTTAGAATATTGTAGGAATGAAAACTATTTCTAAGATTTCACAAAAACCGAAAGTGTGCATTTTAGTTAGATTTTTGAGAACAAAAGAAACAGTTGAATCTATTTGACTTTATGAAAATTTCATCAGCTCAAAACCATGCTTTACCAATAACTAACGACCAGCTTAATTTCTGTTCATCCTCCCTTCTCTCATCTGTTTTGTAGGTATAAATAATATAGTAATATCCTTTCATTTTTTAAAACAACATAAAACCCTTAGCGTAAATCACACATATTTATTATTCATTATATTTTCTAAATCGCAGAACTAATGCTTCTTTATCAATTGTTTGAATAATTACTCTACAAATAGTGGTAAATAATAATTAATGACAGCAGCCTACTTTAATTTTTTTTTTCAGTTTCATGCGATTGTGGTTACAGGTGCTCTCATAACACAGATCTGCAACAAAAATGCTGTCTGGATATTTTCGACTGATTTCTATGTATTTGGGTGTTCTGAGAACGAAAAACATACTCAAAAACGCAAATTTTATTTCATTATTACAAAAAACAGATTTTTTGGGCTCAAAAGGGATTAATTTGTAGTAAAAATGATAGGTATAATATTATTTCGATTACTGTTTTGAAATGTTTACAGGACATAGCTATAATTAATTTCGAAATAAGGAGCACCCTGTTTGATCTCCATTAACAAGTATAAACATATTGTAACCTGAACGTGCGAGCTCCGATAGTGAAGAAACATTGTTTTATAGATCTTGGTTCAATACAGTGCAATGTCGTCAGTGCGGAAGAGTGTGAACCTTCGGATAGTTTTTGTTACACTTGTGGAGAATATATGACATTAAAGCAACAAGTTAATATTACGGAATTTGTAAAAGGTATACTTCGCGTATTTTGGCTTCAAACTTGGAGATCAGGATAAAGTATGGGCACCTCATAAAGTCTGCAAACGATGTGTTGTAGATCTTCGAAATTAGTCTAAGGGCAAGACAAAAGCTTTCCGATTTGCAATTCCTATGGTATGGCGCGAGCAAAAGAACCATAGTCATGATTGTTACTTTTGTTCGTGTAATATGAAAGGGTATAATTCAAAACGGAAGCAGTCAATTTTATACCCCAATCTGGAATCACCTATTCGTCCCATCCCTCATGGGACCGAAATACCAGTGCCCAAGGTCCCTGCTACCTTGGAAGAAGTTCCAAGCTCTGACGAAGATGGTGCTGTACCTACACCTGATGACCAGTCAACTTTTGAATTTGAAGATGAGTCCAAAATTGTATTCCCAAGGCGAGCTTGATGATTTGGTAAGAGACTTGAATCGTCCCAAAAACGCTGCTGAGTTGCTTGGATCAAGGCTCAAAAGCAGGAACTTACTTTTGCCGGGAGTGTCTTCCTCCTGGTTTAAATATCGTGAAAATTAGTTTACTTCCTACTTTGTCCAAGAGGACGAGTTGGTTTATTGAACCAATAAAGAAGGTTTGATGAATACATTTAAGATCTCATACGACCCAGAAGAGTGGCGTATTTTTATAGATGCTTCAAAAAGAAACCTTAAAGCAGTTTTGCTTCACAACGGCGGTTTCTATACTTTCATTCCTGTCGGCCATTTCGTACACATCAAAGAAATCTACAAGAACTTGGAATTGTTCTTTGTAAATTGAAATATAAAGACCACGGTTGGCAAGTGTGCGGTGATTTCAAAATTTTGGGCATGGTGCTCGGACAGCAATCTGGGTTTACCAAATTCCCTTGCTTTTTGTGTCTATGGGATAGTAGAGACCGAACAAATCACTGGACCAAAAAGTGTTGGCCTGCGAGTTTAAAGTTGGCGAAAAGAATGTCCCGTATGAAACTTTGGTGCCTCCTCATAAAGTTCTTTTATCACCGTTTCACATAAAGCTGGGATTGATGAAGCAATTTGTAAAGTCACTTCCAAGAGATGAAAATTGCTTCAAATACTTAATATCAAAGTTTTCTGGCCTCTCGGAGGCAAAGTTGAGGCCTAAATCCACTGCTGTGTTTTCGTTGGACCATGTGGAATGCAGGAATTAACGAACTCACACCGGAAGGTTGAGAAACTTGGGAGGTTGTGGGGTATGAAGAAGAAATAATAGAGCTGAACAAAGTAAAGAACAAAATTGTAAGAGAAAAGGAGGTACCAGAAGAGGAAAACTGAAATCATATTACCTTCACACAAAAAAGGGGATATTAAAGAAAGCCAAAACTATAGGGAATAACATTGATCAGTTTGCCTGCAAATCTACTCGCTAGAATACTTGAGCCGAAAATGAGGAAACAAATGGAAAACCAATCAGAAGAAATACAATACGGATTCAGAAAGAGTAGGAGTGTACAAGACGCTCTATTTATATCTAGAAAAGGCATTGGGGAGTGCATCAAAGTAAAGAAAGGCGACCTAGTAAAGAGAATTCGACAGGGTTGGACGGGAAGATATATGAAAAACATTAGATGAACATGGAGTAGATAGAGAACTCATAGAAATCATAAAATATTCATACAATATAACAAAAAACATTGTATAGACTAACAAAGAACAATACCCTCCGAAACAACAGATGATCCTAAACAAGGATGCGTTCTTAGCAAACAATTATTTGCAGTGATTTTAGATGACGCGATTTAAAAAGCAAGTAAAAATGAGACCGATAGTACTGGGACACTAGAAAATGCAGAACATGGAGGCATTAATGTCGGAGTCGGACAAAAACTCACATCACAACCTGAATTCTTCAACAAGTGACCATAAAAACATCGATATACAAATAAATACAAAAAAACAAAAATAGTAATGTAGAAATAAAAATACAAAACATTTAAATAAATTAGAATAAGTGGAAGAATTCAATTAGTTAAGAACGATAATACAAAGTACCAGAAGAATGGGAAAGGAAATGAATACTAAAGTAACTACCTTTAGAAGCAAATTTAATATTACGAACAACATATCTGATGAAAAGTGAAATAACAACAGATATCAAATAAGAAGTGATAATTTCTTTATTCATTCATGGCAGTGAAAGTTGAGCCTTCATGAACAAGGAAAAGAGCAGAACAAATGTGTCAGCAATGAGATTTTTCAGAAAAGTGGATGAAAAAACGAGGAGAGATAAAATATGGAACGAAATATTCAGAACCTAGTTTTAACTAGAACCGATATTGATGATATGGCTAGGGCACATACAGATGATGGCAGGCGAAAGTCTTGCCAAATGCACGTACCAAGGGCAAAAGGAAGTCACGGGAATCAAGAGTATTGGGTAGAGAGACAACAAGTGGAACAAATGGAAAGACCTAATCAATCCGACAGTCTCACATCCAACGATAAAAAGACTTAGGTATAAGAAAGTGAGTAAGAAAAATATCCAGTTATTTTTTCTCAAATGAAAGAACCTGTAAACTATCGCCCTTTTACTATGCTGTCCAGTTTGATGTTGTTTGAAAAAACATTACCTTCAAGACTTCTTCGCTTCTTCAGAAAGTTCGAAAGTATCTCTCTGTCATATTACGGTTTCATATAGCGGAGATCATTGAAAATGCAATTTTCAAATAGTAGTACATAGTATCACGGTAACTCTGGAATATGGAGATTTCTCAAAGGCTTTAGATAGTGTTCAGCATGACATTTTATTGCGACAACTGGATCTCATTACTAATTATATTAAAAGTAGAAAACAGAGGCCTTTGATGGATATAGAGGACCGAATATTTATGTCATCGGAACATGAGCAGTTTATGGGTGTGCCACAGAGAAGTATCGTAGGTCTCTTGTTATTTATTATTAACAGAAATGTCCTGCTGGACGCACTCGGCGAGGACACATGCAGACATCTGTTGCTTGCTGTTAACAGTAGTTTTGTTGTTGGAGCCCATGTTTTTTATTCGGAGGTAGCTAATGAAGTGTCGAAGATTGAACAGTGGTGTATTACAAATAGACTAGTTATAAACAAATAGAAAACCAAAGTCATCCAGTTTCAGACTTGTCAATGTAAAACACAAATATCTGGCATTTTATGCATTGGTAACCAAGCTATGCATTCGATAGCAATATGAAATGGTCCAAACATATTGATTATTTAAGCAAAAATTGCTATTAGTAATGTATAGAATAAATTACAGTCTTCGCTTTTTTATGATGAAATGTTCTGGGGAGTTAGTTCCTTAGCTGAAATAAAAAGTAAAAATTGAACTGGCTACTCATTTTCCCCAAAATTTAGGGCAATTATGAATTAGATTCCATACTCTCATAATGTAATAAACAGGTGGGAGAAGCCAAAATCTACATGAAATAATTCTTGCCTTGTGGATATAATGATAAATTTAGTTATATAAAAAGAATTGAAGTCACCCATCGAGAAAATATATTGATTCATCATTGATTATCATTCAATTAACTCAAGTTATCGATGACAGGATTAATCGATCGATACCTTTTTATTATTCATCATGCAAATATCCTTCATGAAATTAAATTACTTATTTCATTTCGCAGAATTATTTTAAAAATATGCGGTAGCTGGGAAAAAACGACAGTCATCTGTTCATTCAATATTTTACGCCCGATTAGGTTAGCGGATTTGGATCGAGTATCCTTATCCTTGTTCTTGGAGATGATGAATAAAATGTTTTCGGGTAATAATCAATGTCATTTATAACTATGAGGTAAGATGCGGGATTTCTATTGGTTTGACATACGAAGGGGATATGAGCAAAATTTGTATTGGTACATAATATTTGTTCAAAGTGAAATATAGCTCTGGAACAGTATTAAAGATGCTACAATTCGATGTCTACAACCCTGTGAAATATGTTTTATTAATATAACTGATCTACTTCTTGTTCTTATACAGGGTGTTACATAATAGTATGTCACAACTTGAGGGGGTAAATCTATGTGCAATTTTAAGAAGAAAAATTCATGAACAGAGGTCCGCAAAAGCTTCGTAACGGAGCTACAAGGTGTTGAAACTCCCAGAAAAAATTGGTTTTTACTTCAAAACTCCTGCAGTTTTTGGGATACTCAGCCGGAATTTGGAATGCAAGCTATTTTTTTAGCCTCCATCAATACACGTCCTAGATTTCAACTGAAATTCACAAGGTGGTTTTTTTTTCGAGGTCATGTCTCCTTTTGCCCTTTCAAACTTTTTTGCAGTACGACGCTGATCAGCGTACAATCAATTCTCAACATCTTCGTTTAATTTAAAAACTTTTTGAAAATTGCAATCTCCAGCCGTTTTCGAGTGAAAAATTATTGAATTTGAATTATTTGAATTGTATGCTATTCTCTAAATGAAAAAAAAATAGAAATACTCGATAGGTATGCCAAAAATTAGCTTTTATTTTGATAAATCGTCTTCTGAGACTCACCTCATACTTATTCAATATCAAAAAAAATATAGGTCTCTGTCCTTCTTCGCATATTATCACGCACTCTTTGGAATATTCCTGGGGTAGGTATTTCTTATCGTGTCACAAGAGGTTATTATTCGATTTCTCAATTCTTTCACTGTGTTCACTGGAGTGGTATAAACTAAACCTTTGAGTTATTTCCATAAGAAAAAGTCTAAACTATTTGAGTCTGGGGACCTAGGAGGCCCACCCTGACCTGTCCATTGGTTGTTGAATGTATTATTCAAGAATTCCCTAGCTTCTCCACTAAAATGTGCTGGTGCCCCGTCATGCATGAACCACATTATGTTTCTCACCAAAAGAGGCACCTTCTCGAGCAATGAAGGTAAGTCTTCCTCAAGAAAGTGCTGATAAGCGGGACCGTTTAGTCTGTTAGGAAAAAAAATGTCCCAATCAAATAATTTCCAATTATTCCGACCCAGACATTTAGTGAGAATTGTTCTTGATGATGAGATTCTTCAATCAAACGGGCACAATAAAAAGTCGTGGAGAATCCTCCAAACTAGAACATGTGAAATATTCCACTGATTTGCAATTTTTCTTGTACTACATGGGGATTCAAATCAATACAATTCAAAACTGCTTCCTCAATATCTGGAGTTCTCATAGTTTGAGTTGCACCTTTCAAATGATTATTTGCAGTAGAAGTACCAGTTTCGCTCAACCTTTTGTGGATATTTGAAAATGTTCGCCTGTCTGGTGTTACTAGATTTGAAAAGCGCACCTGATATAATCGCCTAGCGTCTGTTGTCTGTATTTCCGTCAGCCAGACCGTACATGTAATGGATATCAGCCAATTCGGCGTTACTAAAATTAGCCATTTTTTCTTACAGCAATAACTTTAAAAGTCTGAAACCTAAACGTTTATTTAATAAACAATTCGTGCAGACCCTGGTTCAACTCAAGCAACTGTGAAAATAATTGAATAAATGAAAACAATCAAAGACATATTATTATGTAACACCCTGTATATACATTCTGACAAAAATGTACGAGGAATTTATTATTTAAAATGTCTTCTTGAAAAGATTGTCGACATTTTTGTTGTTGTTAGGTTGTCGCAACTTTCTTCCATACTGACGCAGAATTTGAACGGAATTTCTCATTTAGTTTGTTCACAGTGTTCGATTTTGTCAGTTCTTTCTCACAAGTGTATTTTGCGATTTTGATAATAGATAAACATATCGAACAGAGAATTTGTCTTAAATTTTGTATTGTAAATGGAATTTCGTGTGTCGAATCGCCGAAAATTTTGAAGAAAGCTCACACTGAATTACTGAAATACATTCAACACCATCCAACATGTGTGGAAGATTTACCTGGCTCTGGTCGGCCATCAACATCTTCAACTGAAGCTCTCATTGATAAAGTGGAAGAAACGGTAATTGAAAATCGTGATTTAAGTATGAGAGCGATAGGCAATAAACCTTCTTTGTCTATTGAATCCATCTGTACCATTTTTAATGATTGTTCGGGTATGAAACGCGTTGCCACTCGATTAGTTCCAACTGACCTGAACGTTCTTTGAAATTTGAATCGTGTTAGGGTCGCTCATTCTAGATCGAATCAGTTCCGACACCATATTCATGAAACGCATTGTAACCAATGACGAGACATTGATTCATGAGTTTGACATGCAAACTAGTTACCGAGCGTCGCAAAGGCGCCGTCCAATTATACCGAAACCGAAAAACGTCAAGGTCGATCAAAAGTCAAGGTTATGTTGATTGTTTTCTTTGATTATCGCAGTGTTTTGCATTCGAATTGTTGCCAGAAGGTCAGACGGTAACTGAGTAATATTACCTGAGCGTTATTCGACGTTTGAATGAGCAAATTTTCAATCCATAAAAGACATAAAAGGAATTCGCTGACAAAATTGTCAGTTAATTATATTACATTTATATAAACAAATAAATAAAATATGAAATGAGATTCTGAGCAGTATAAACTAAAGAGAAACCTATGACTCTACCTCATTATTATTTTCGGAAAGAAACCTACGAAGAATATTACAAGATTTGATGACTGTTATCTTTTGTAACTGTTCAAACAAATTTTCTTCAGACCCAAAATCTCAATACTTTTGTGAAGATTTCTAGGAATAACGCCTGTTGTAGAAATAATAATCGGTAGAATAAATATTTTCTTCATTTTCCACATTTTTTAATCTCGTCGCCAAGCATCATATATTTAGAAATTTTTTCATTGTATTTATTTTGTATATTATGTGTGTCGGGTATAGCAATATCAATTATATATGTTATTTGATTCTGTTTATCAATAAGAACGATATCTGGTCTATTGTGTTTTACAGCTCTGTTGCACAGAATTGTTTTATCAAAATAAAGTTTATATTTGTCATTTTCACAAATAATCTCAGGTTCATATTTTTGAAATTTTTTTCTTTTGGGAATTAGGTCATGTTTAATTCCTAGATTGAAGTGAATAATATTAGCGACGGCATTATGTCTTTCTAAATAATCTGTTGAAGCAAGGACTGAGCAAGATGATAATATATGAAAAACTGTTTCTGAAGAACAGGAACATCTACGGCAAGAATCATCTATATTTTGTTTGATGATATGTTTTCTATAATTCCTTGTGAAAACAACCTGGTCCTGGATCGCAATTGCCAAGCCTTCTGTTTCAGCAAACAATTCTCCAGATACTAACCATTTATTCGATGCAATTTCATCAATATAATCATTTTTCAATTCTTTAGGGTGCTTTCCGTGTAATTCCTTCTGCATCCAACTTTCTATTTTAGAATTATCATCAAATATATCGAAATTTACCTTTTGCATTGTCAAGTTCAGAGGTGTAAGATTATAATCTGAAGCAACAACAATATCATGTAATTTAGACGTTCTCTTTTTATCATGAAAATGGGAACGTAGATGAAAAATCTGTTTACTATGAAGATTATTCAAATCAATTAATCCACGACCTCCAAGATGTCTAGGTAGTGTAACTCTCTGAACAGCTGACTTTGGGTGGTGCTTATGATATTTACAGAGCATTTTCCTCGTTTGACATTGTAATTCATTTAGATCAGTTTTAGACCATTTAATAATTCCAAAAGAAGATGTAAGAATAGGAACAGCATAGGAGTTGATAGCTCTGAAAAGGTTTTTACTAGTTAAATATATATATATATATATATATATATATATATATATATATATAGGCGCCTCCCCAGGTGGCTGATAGGGAATGCCTCCCAGATAAGCAGCCATCTCATTTTGGTCAACAGCTCAGGGTGGAGGAACCAACAGGAGTGAGAGCAACCTCTTGCTCGTGAGATGAGAAATCGTCTTTAAAGGCGGAAGAGCCAACAAATGGCCAACGGCAGGGGGATACAGAAGGTAAAGGAAACCCACTGTATTAAAGATCCTACGGATATTCCCAGGATATTCATCCGATTAACTCTTATCATGTTGGAAGCACAAATACAAATGGCCTCTAGTCCCGGGCAGACCTTAAGTGGTCAGGAGGTGCGAAGAATCCCCTGGTTTCAACTAGATAAGAGAATAAAGATGGCTACTTGGAATGTCAAAACTTTGTATGCAGCTGGAAAGCTCGACAACCTAATCCAAGAGATGAACAGAATGAAAATAAACATTCTCGGAGTAAGTGAAGTCCACTGGCCTGGAAATTGAATGATCAGATCAAACGGTAAAGTACTATACTACTCAGGTACCAAGAATTCCGGCCGAAGCCATCAGCACGGCGTTGGCATCCTAATGGATGACAACATACAAAAGTCAATAAGGAGTTTCATCCCAATTTCAGAGAGAGCACTCCTAATCCAATTGTTTAGTAGACCCATGAACATCAATATCATACAGGTTTACTCCCCAACGGCAGACAAGTCAGAGGAAGAGATTGAGGATTTTTGCAGACAACTTGACAGTGCCCTAAAGTTTACAAAAACGAACGAGGTCAACATAATTCTAGGAGATTTCAATGCTAAAGTGGGTAAGGGTAGACTGAGATCTGTAGTGGGTGATTACGAAAAGTGAAGTCGATTCCAGAAAAAGCATTTGAAAAATGTTTTGATGGTTGGAGTGCAGAAATGCCATCCTCATATCATATCTTAGAGACTTGGGGCTTGATATATACTGGAACCAAAAAGTAGAAATTCGAATTCAAAATGCAGGAACAACAGAGGATTTTGAAATAAAAAAGCGTTCGCCAGGGTGTATCTATATATATATGATACCGTGATATATATATATATATATATATATATATATATATATATATATATATATATATATATATATATATATATATATATATATATATATATATATATATATATATATATATATATATATATATATATATATATATATATATATATATATATATATATATATATATATATATATATACGCATGCAATAAAACGAATGAAACAAAACAAAGCGCCGGGACCTGACGAAGTATACACGGAGACCATTAGACTAATTGAAGAAGATAATCTAGAGCTACTAACTTTTTAATAAAATTTATAAGCAGATGAAATCCCCGAGGAATAGCTGGAATCTACATTCGCCTATACGCAAGACCAGGAATCCGAAAAAAATGTGGGGACTACAGAATCATCAGCCATATGTCCCATGCATTAAAAGTATTTCTTGAAATCATACATACAAGAATATTCAAGAAATGTGAACAACATATCTCAGACGCGCAGTTTGGTTTTCGAAGCGGATTCGGAACAATAAAGGCTTTGTTTTCGTTAATTGTTTCGCTTCAAGAGACCAACAGAAGAACATACAGTTATGTTTTATAGGTTACGAAAAAGCGTTTCATCGAGTCAACCACAACAGACTTATGGAATGCTTAGAAAGAAAAAGCCTGGATAAAAATGATATTAGTATAATTAAGAATCTTTATTGGAATCTAAACGCTGTAGTACGTACAGAAAATAATACATCCGATACGGTCCAAATAGAAAGAGGCGTGAGGAAAGGCTGTATCCTGTCAACGCTTTTATTCAACTTATGTTCCGTAGAGATATTTTCGCAAGAACTTCTAGAGGCGAACCAAGGTGTAAAGTCAACGGAGAATTAATCAACAACATTCGTTACGCCGACTATAATGACCTGCAGGAACTAATGGATAAGATTTCGCAACGAGGGATGAGTTTGGTCTCAAACTAAACGTCGAAAAAACACATGTTCATGGTGATAACAGAAGAACGCATGGAAGCACAAACAAACGTAAAAATTTATGAACGACATATTCAGTAAGTTAATAAGTTCAAATACCTAAGATGCTGGATCACAAATGATCTGGACAAGATCCCCAAAAATTGAGAACTCTCCTATGTAATCCAAGCCTTAAAAGCCACATTCGCTGTAGGATGGTAATGTGCTACTACATTATATGTAATGCAAGCATGTACTCTCAAGATTAACACACTTGGACGTATAGAGGCTTTCGAGATGTGGATCTTTAGGCAGATGCTGAAAATGACCTGGACCTCTAGAACCACCAACGAAGAAGTTCTTAGAAGAATGAATAGAGATCGCGAATTGTTCATCTGCATCAAAAAACGAAAAACAGCATATTTGGGGCATATATTGCGTCACAGTACATATAAGTTAACTCAACTCATTATAAAAGGTAAAATACAGGGAAAAAGAGGACCAGGAAGTCACCAGATATCATAGATGAGGAATATAAGGGAATGGACAGGAATGGACCTACAAACTTTAATTAGAACTGCAGAAGATCGAAAATCTTATGCCTTGGTTATCGCTAACCTCCAGTGAAAGGAGATGCACCAAAAGAAGAAGAAGCCGAAAAAGAATAAATATATTCGTTGTTTATGTTGTTTTTATGGTTTACACGTTTTCTGTACATGTTATATTCTTTTATTTCAATCCCTTCAAACTGTTGGCTATATGTTCTAATTCTATAAAGTCAAGAAAATAAAATTTAGTTCACCGCTTGTTTTCAGTAAAAAAAAATCATTTGTACATCCATGTTCAGAAAGCAAACTCCACATACGTACTACCAATCTTCGTTTTTTTCTCTAATTTGTTAGCAATTGAAATTCGTTCTGAATAAAAGTATAATAAAACATTGAACACATGTTTCACTAGGAAAAAAACCCAATAATTATCGTTTCGGTTTATAAAAAAAATTATTTTCAAGCAGGAGTCATTTTGACGCATGGTCACCATTGACATATATGAAATGAGCAACACTAGTTAAGGGTTCGAAATTAACTTCTTTCGAAAAATGACATTTGAAATAATGCAATTGTGTGTTAATTACCATGCGCATTTTATATACAGGGATATCCACTGGGACCGTCCGTTAAAAACTTTTTAAGTTCCAATTACAATATCAAGCTGAAATTTTATATGCGGCCATAAATAGCGATTTCCAATTGGAGTGAAATATTTTCGATGTGATACTATTTCCGGTTATACCGGAAGTGGGTCATCACTTTTTTGTTTCAGATGGCACTCTACCTTTTCTATTATACATCTAGAACCGACATTTGAGCAAGGCATAAAATACCCAAGTAGTTGGCACTTATCTGTCGAAACTTTTGACAGATTTAATTATTTTTGTTAGAAACTCGATTTTTGAGGAATATTTAAAAATTGTAGCTCGTAGATCTTTTGCACTACAGACACAATTTTTGCTTGGATGGATAGTAGAAGGATCAAGGAATTTTTAACCAATACACATATCAAATGTTCATTGCGTTGTTTTGTATTATTTTTCAATTTGGCCTTTTTCAAACAGCAATAACTCAATTTTTTCAAAAGGCACGTGCCAATTTTATATCGCCATCAGATGAAGCGTCAAATTTCAGATGGAATTGTATAAGCATGTACTATACCTTTATATTTCCGAAATAATTTGGGAATATATTGAATTTTGATGATTTTGCAAGAACTAACAGAGAATGCTTTGAAATATTTGAATCAAATAGCTGAACTGGCTACGCTCACCTGACAGGTGACTAAAATTAATGTACTTGTCACTTCGTTCATTCGAATTTGATATTTTAACAAGAATTGTCGTTATTTCAGATTGAAAATATCCGAAAATACAACGCATTTGGAATAAAACCACTGGTTATTCAAACGAAAATACATTTAATCTTTTTTAATTAATTTTAGAATGTCAAAAGTAGTGGGTAGAAATTGCAGGCAATTTAAAAACCAATTTCAAAATTTACCGTCTATGAGTAAAATAAATTTTCGGAGCATTAGGAGCAATTTTCTACAATTCGGATGAATAAAAATTGTAGGAACCAAGTGAAAACCAATCATCGAAAATAATTACATTAATACGAATAAATGATAGCAACCATCATAGGAGAAAACTAATTTACGATCTGAATAAATGTTCGATATGGGCCCCATTTTACTCTTGACAGCTCGTATACGAACATGATGAGTTGCCTCCTAGTTTCCTCAGGATCAATAGCATTATGAATGCGCTCTAGTAACTCTTCTTTACTTCTTACAAGTATAAGATACACTTCACTCTTGATTTTGCCCCATAAATAAAAATCAAGGGGCGTCAGGTCCGGAGAACGTGGAGGCCATATATTTGGTTCTTGATTACCCCACCATCTATCCTCGAACATTTCTGTTAACTGCCGATCTACAGCTCGTGTTCTATGTGCTGGTGCACCATTCATTTGGTAAAAGCAATCCCTCAGAATGTTAAGGGGTAATCCATCTAAAAAATTTGCTAATGTTCCTCTTAAAATTTCCAGGTATCTTTATCCATTGAGATTTTCCTCAAAAATGAGATAAGCCAACAAATCATTCATTAAAATTGCAAAAACGTTCATTTATTTTGGAAATCAATAACCTCAATGAAATGTGGATTTTCTGTGGCCCAAAAATGTCGATTTCTCCTGTTGGTTATTCCACTTTCATTGAACCTGGCTTCATCAGACCATATAATTTTTTGCAGAATTGTCTCATCTTCTTGAAGCCGAATTAATAAATTTTCACAGAAATTTAGCCACTTGGGAAGGTCAGTTGGTTTCATTTTTTGAAGTCTGATAAAAGAATATGGGTGCATGTTATGTTTCTTAAGGATCCTTTGAATGGAAGTATAACTCAATTCAATATCCATTGATGCTGACGGATGTGGATTGGCACTAAAATACGCTAGCGTATTATTTTGATTGTCGTCGTCCTCGAGAATTGGTTTTCTCCTAGTTTCTATGTATTTTGTTCCTCCAAATTGAAGAAAATTGCTTCTAATCCTCTGAAATTTTGTTTTACTCATAGGCGCCAGATTTGGAAATTGGTTGTTGAATTGCCTGCAAGTTCTATCCACCACTTTTTGACATTCACCATGAATTAAAAAGAGATTAAACATATCCTCGTTTGAATAATAAGCCATTTTATTATCAATCTCAAAAATTTTCACTACAAATTGCGAACAATTCTTGTTGAAATATCAAATTCGTATGAAAGAAGTGACAAGTACATTAATTTCAGGCACCTGTCAGGTGAGCGTAGCCAGTTCAGCTACTTGATTCAAATATTTCAAAGCATTCTCTGTTAGTTCTTGCAAAATCATCAACATTCAATATATTCCCAAATTATTTCGGAACTATAAGAGGTGGGTAAAGTACACGCTGATACAATTCCATCTGGTGGCGATATAAAAATTGGCACGTGCCATTTGAAAAAAATTGAGTTATTGCTGTTTGAAAAAGGCCAAATTGAAAAGATCATACAAAACAACGCAATAAACATTTGACATGTATAGACTGCTTAAAAAATTCCTTGATCCCTCTTCTATCCACTCAAGCAAAAATTGTGTCTGTAGTGCAAAAGACCTACAATTTTTTTAAATGTTCCTCAAAAATCGAGTTTATAACGAAAATATTTAAATCTATACGGTATAACCGGAAATGGTATCATCAAAAATATTTCACTTCATTTGGAAATCGCTAGTTATGGCCGCGTATAAAATTTCAGCGTGATATTGTAATTGGAACTCAAAAAGTTTTTAACGAACGGTCCCGGTGGATATCCCTGTATAGATAGACCCTTCGCCGAAAGAAACCATTATGTTGGACTGCCAGGTCGTGAATCGATCCCATTCTGTGCATGAAATTGTTATTTTATATTCTGATGATCATCGTGTCCTTTATAAAATAAATTTTATGTTTATAAATCCATTCATATCCAATAACATAAATAAAACAACTCATAAAGACTCAAACCGAAGTCAAATTAGGTGTTTAGGTTATACTTCAAGTAGTTGTCCCAGTGGGCCATTGAAATTTGTCCACTGTGAACGAGTCATAAAACAAAAAGCGTGTTACAAACGAGAAAACATTCGTAATGACGAAGTCTCCACTGACATTAATACATTTGGAATCATTACACTCTGTTCAGCTTGAATCGGTACCTGATATATTGATGATTATCATCTTCCTAATAAAATATCTTTTATTATTTAGTAGAGAGCCATTCGCTCCAAGTACTATAAATAAATCAGCTATCTGCTGTTCGATTTGAATGAACATTGGCCATTATACCCTTCATTATTCCGCAGCATCCGAGTAAGATAACGATGATATATCTTTACGGATCTAGAGACATCGAAGAAATCTTAGTATTATTTATACGCAGATCAAATTAGAAGAATATTCTTAACGTGGATAATGCTCCAGTTAGACTTCGCTGCGTACTAGTAGAACAGGAACTGGTCTTCTGGATTATGTTCACCCACAACGTGGGTATAAAAGATTCATTTATTGGAAACCTGCTCGATAAGGCGACAGTGGCGTGCTAAATATTCGTTAACAACTATCAACTAATATAGTTTCAGAAAATGGGAATCTTGTATGAGGGCGGAAAACATGTCGATCTAACTCTGACTCTTCGAAAATACTGATCTTGGGCCAGAGTTCCTTAGGTAAAAGGTACGAGAGAATCTTCTCGAATTCCAATCATTATTTTACTGTTCATTGGTAGTTCATAAATATAACAGAAAGATTCCGAAAGCAATTGCAAGTACCACGTGACAAGTTTGAGTGAAATACTCAGACAAAGAGGAAAATTCTTCAACAACTTTATGAATTAGTATCAAGGGAAACTGAATGAAGGTGCGTAAGAGATAACTATGAATAGTTGGTGAATCTGGGAGCCGTGTTATAATAAATTTGAATCCACCAACCAGAAGAGCAACGTAAGCTGCAACTACAAATGTAAGTTCCTCTATTATACGAAAATCAAAGCATAAGCAATATGAAAAATCATCATCAATCGAACAGAAATCTGCCAAACTGAAGCATAACATATTCCACTACGAATGATCTACACATGGCTGGGAAAAGTATATTTTGTAACTAGTTTAGAAAGAAAATAATTCGATATGAGTTGGATGGTAAAGGATATTTTCAATCTTAAACAGTAACATACAGTATTTCAATAAATTGAATCTGAAAAACATTTGTATTTGTTTCAATTACTTGCCGTGTACTCTCTTGGAAATTATTTAAAAAATATATCAGAGGGTGTATTACTAAAACTCAGAGCCCGATATTTCTCAACGATATTATGAAAATCACCCGTAATTGTAAACTGTCTTGGTTCCTCAGTTTTTGTATGAGAAATTGCAAATAGCAATATTTATTATGCACGTAAACTGTTATCAGATGAACCGAAATGTATCCAACAAGTTCATGAAACATGGGATGAATAAATTTGAATTTTTGGTTATGTGAGTTAATTTTATAATGCAGTGCATTATTTGATTAAACTCATATTAACGAATTGTCAGTATGGACGTCTAGATCATGTGCCATGTCAAGACTCTTCTTTGAACTGGCACACACATTTAACTTAGATATATCTCAATCAAATAATATAACCTCGGGTTTAAGGGTTAGATGTCTCTTGATTTAGTTTTTGTCAGATAAATCAATAAAGTTGAAGCGCAAAATTATGAAATATCTTTCTAATAAGTTGTGTACAGATCTTGTAGTTCCACATGTCTCATTTCTCTGCCACATAAATACAAATGAAATAGTGATTTTCGTCTTGAATATATCTGTTGGATACGGTTGAAAGTCCTCGGGAGCACTTGGGACAAGTAGGAACGAATTCAACAAATCTAGCAAGGTTAACGCCCTTATACTGAATAAATGGAAAACTGAATCTTTCTTATCCCAAATAACACTAATGATTTGGACAGTACAATTATTTTCGAGACGAATAAGCGTGAACCAAGTACATAGGTCAAGTTCCTGGGGTGTACCTTAATGCTAAATTAAACTGGATTTTTCATTAGGACGCAAAAGCAAGAAACCCACTCCAGTATTTTGCGGCATTGAGGATAAAGTAAACTAACCCTGCCTAAAATATTCCAATGTCATTTTATGAGTATCATTTTCATTGCGATTGTTCTCTAGCAATCCTTAGTACTTGTGGATTACTGAATAAATATTTCATCATATCAGAACTTCTTCTGAATGAATTTGAATTTTCAATTTTGTGCATTAATTTCCCGTATTCGAACTTTAGTCGAAAATCCCTTCGTTGCTACGTGACTGAGAAAAAATTTTTAACTAAATATAAAAATTTACCTGTGCATTTTTCCAGAAACTAAAGTGAAAGAAAATGATATTATTGATGAATTTATTTCAGAGAAGATAAAATAATAAATTTCCAACAGTTTCGTTGTTAATCCTTTATTGCATTTGTGGAGACTTTTCAAATTATATAATGTGAATATGTGATTTAATTTGTACGAAACTTGGGGATGTTATCTCAGAGATATTCTCTGAAACTTGATTCAAAATTTCGACCTTTTTGTCCCATTTAGGCTGTTGAGCATTCATCGCATTCAATTATATATTATATCTCATTAGTCCTTTTTATGGCCTTGCTTGCTCTGTAAAATATTTTCATAAATTCAGATGTGTTTAGAGATATAAGAGTCAGGTATGATGGTTGAAATATTTTTCTGCTGGTTTTCTTTTTCCATTCTTACAGATTCCTGTCCCAAACCCCCTTCCTTTCACCCTTGTCTTCTTCTGGAAATCATGGAGTGCAAGATGAGAATTGAAGCTGCCAAGCAGAAAAATCTTTGGTACTCTTTATGTACACACGACACTAATACAACTTAAACAGACAAGCTATTGCTAGTGCAATAGCGACAGGGGAACGAGTTTTTTCCTCAGGTTTTTTCACTCGTTTATTGAATCATACGCAAGATAGTATGGTTCCCCTGTTACATTTTCCTGAGCTCACACTTGTGTTTTTCTGACACACACCAAAAAGATAGATATAAGAATTTATTGGAAATACAATTATTCGAATTTTCGTAAATCCTCTCTTTTTCAAAAGAATATATATTGTTATATGATATATATTAATAATAAAAAACAAGTACTGTGTTTTAAGAATTTTACTTAATAATTGCGATTCGTAACGCGTTTCACTACACCGTAGCTTCTTCAGACGAATGATTATGCAGAAAATATAAAGGAGAATATAACTATAAATGTTCTTGAGTAATTAAAAGCTTATTGGTTGCTTCTTCTTAAGTGGTTATTTATGACAGGTATATCCAATAAAATTAAGGAATAGATTGCTCCCGAAAAGATTCAATAGAGGTGAAGGGCTTAAATCGACTTGTTCATTGATGAGTCTACCTGAGTGTTTATATTTATTTATTTCTAAAGTTTCCCAAAGATCTACCTTCCAATATTTATTATCTGTATGCAAAATTTCAAACTGTGGGTCGAAAGAATGATTATTTTCTAAGAGATCATTCGCGTAATTTGAATCTGATTTTTATTTGAAAAACTGCGTTTATGTTCCGATATTCTAATATTAAAATTTCTATGTGTTCTACCAATGTAGAAATTATCACAGTCATTGCAATTCAATCTATAAACACCTGATTTATTGTTTTTACCTGGTTTGGTTTTATTATTTTTATATATTTGCCTAAATTATTATTAGTTTGGAAAGCTATGTTGAAATTATTGCTACTTAATAATGATTTCAGTTTCTCACTTGTAATGCCAACGTAGGTTAACGTGTTGAATTTTTGTTTCAATTTATCGACAGGGCAAACTTCATTCAATGCGATTCTACTTTGTTTTTATTTAAAATATTATTTATTAGTTTGGGATTGTAACCATTATTTTTGGCTATTTGTTCAATCAAATTTAGTTCTTTGTTGAAATTTTCTGGTGATAGCGGGATGTTAATCAATCTATGAATAAAACTATTGAATGCTGACATTTTATGTTGATATGGATGACACGACGAGTTATGTATTATAATATCTGTATGTGACGGCTTATGGTAAATTGCGAAAACATGTTTTCCATTTTCATTCGAAATTGTTACGTCTAAGAAATTTATCGAATTATTGCTCTCTATTTCGGTTGTAAATGCAATTTTCGGATGAAATGAATTTATATGATTTTCGAAAATTTTCAACTGTCTATCTGTTCCTGTGAAGCAAGTAATGATATCGTCTACATAGCGATACCAGTATAAACAATATTTACTGAGTGGATGATTATGAATTAATTTCTCTAAATTATTCATGAAAATTTCTGCTAACAAAGGACTTAACGGATTGCTCTTAATCAAGCCGTCTTCAATAGTATAATATTTGTAATTGAAATGGAAATAATTTTGATCTAAACAAATTTTTAATAATGAAAGAATATCTGATTTAATGATAGTATTGACATGATTCCTTTCTAATAACTCTTCAACTAAGTAATACGTATCTTTTGGAGGAATGTTGGGAAATAGATTCTTAACATCGAAAGAAATAAGTTTGGAATTAGGTGGTATAGTGGTATCTTTGATATTGGCAATAAGCTACGGTGTAGTGAAACGCGTTACGAATCGCAATTATTAAGTAAAATTCCTTAAAACACAGTACTTGTTTTTATTATTGATAATGGAATTTTACCAAGTAAAAGCCTCCCAAATTCAAATGATATATATTATCTTTATCAATATCTCTTGTCTGAAAATTTGCGGATTTTCTTCAGACTTTTCCAGAAACCTATTCCAAAAATCGAAAACTAAGAAATTTTCATTTTATAAGTTTTATCTCTATTTTTCTAAGAATACTTACTCGACTTCTAAATATTCCTGTTATTATTCATATATATATATTCAAAATTATTTATTAATTATATGTTTGACATTGAAAAGTAATTTGTTTATGTTCGGTAAACTGAAAAGAGGTTTGTTGAATTGAATTTCTAGAGATAATTGCTAATATTTTTAGAGAGGTGTCAATGGAAGTTAGACGTGAGTATTAATATGCTGGTTTGTTTAAAATAGAATATAGCAGTTGATGAATTGGTTTCTTTTCTTTGCATTTATTAATACAATTTTTATGCAAGACTAGAATACAACTAATTGTTGCAATTTTCTTAATCTTCTTGGTTACCGTATAGAAGTCAGTTATGGACTTGGGTATAGAAGAAAGCCCTTGAATAATTGAATTATGAACGGCTTATTTATTTGTGATGTGTTTAAAAGAAACTTATGGAATTGTAGAGTCGGAAAATGTTCATTTTCTTTATATATTCTTGGAGAGATTATTATGGAGTTTGGTGATGGTTATGACAAGGAAAGTTATTGAATTATTGGGTACAATTTCAGAAATGAAGGTAATTTTATTATTCATTTATTTACTTAGAACATATGAGAACTGATCTGTTGTCCTGAATACCAGCAGGAATAAGATTAACATATCAGTACCAGAAGATATTATGTTGTTGTGCTATTTTATTATTATCACATGGAGGGTCCTCAGTTTTATTTGAATTTAAGTTGAAAAAGTTTGATTCAAATTGGAAATAATTATGCGATAATCAGGTATCTAAGAGATTACAAAATTATTCGTTAATGTGTTGGGAAATTTCGCTTTTGTCAATATTTTCTTTCATTGAAAGAAGAGCTTCATTGGTTTGGTACATATACTCACCATCAAAAGAAAGTTTATAATTAATATTGCTTAGTGTAGCAAGTTTATCTACAGGTGTTCAGAATAATTAAAAATGGTGTATTGCAGCAACTTACTTGCAAATATGTTAATGTAGAATATAGGTATATTCAGGTAAATTAGCAAGTTTCTTAAATCACAAATTAATGGAATTCACCAATATTCAATAGAAATATACAATTTCAATTCCAAAGACCTGATAAATAAACTTTCGACACATAACAATTTCAATTTAAAATTTGGCTCTTTTGCTCTATTGGAAGAGATTTAAAATTTTCTTCTATACTTTACATTAATACTGTTTATTAATATAAATACAATAAGAAATAAATGTCCTCTTCTTAGTTTCGCCAATGGCTGAAGTAAATATTTGCATTCAAAGACATCTTAACACTCAACATTTTTTTACGTCCCTCATTTTGCGCTCGCTTTTCTCTTTTCTATTACAACAATTTTCATGGAATTCGCGTGCCGACGTCCATTAGGTCGAAACAGTCGTAATTTCTCAGATAACATATCTAAGCAGCTCCATGGTGTTTTGTTGGTCGACTGAGCACATATAAAGCAGATTCGAAAAAATTCATTTGATGAAGGAGTGGAACACGCCTGTATCATGGATTGTTTGCCGAGCTCATTTGAATATAGCCACGGATTTCCGAGATTTCATTCTCATTGACCTGAGTACGTGGCACTTGTTTCTATTACGTTTTCATTAGTTATTGATTGGGGGGGTGTTCAGTCTCAATTATGATACGGAGAAACTGTTTCTTATCTTAATGTCCTTCGAAATTAATCAAGTTTCTCAGAGTACTTTTAATAAAATGACCGATTCGTCATAGAATTAAATACCGTAGAGATAACAGATCAGGAATCCGTTTTCTTATGCGACTTTCACTGATGTGTGTAATTCTGTGCCTATGAATTAAAATGACATTTCAAGTCTCATTTACAATCACCATCAATCTTAAGCTACTCTGTTCATTATTTTGTTATTTAATGTTGAAACAAATTTGGCAAATGTGTATTTTGAATCGTAACTAAATCATTATCTATTGTTATGGCTAACCAGGCACTCTTTTTCATAACACAAATGGGTGAAATATAGGGATATGAGGTAACTAGGTGGAATATGGCCAGACGTGAAATATGGTCACACGCCTATATCTCTAAATTAAAACATCGTTGCAAACAAGTCCCGACACGTTCAGCGTAACAGTAGGCATGGGAGCGTCACACATTCATCGAATATTAATGACGTGTCGCTGATATAAAAATAACACGTGAATTATTAACCTATATTTCGATATTCTATTGATCCATTGTTATTATTGGGATGTTTCGAGTGTAATTTTGTTTTTCCCGACACAGGATTTAATTGTATTTTTTTGCATTCAACTTCACACTTAACCCGTATAATTCTTATATACTATGAGAGCTTATATAACAAGGCCATACCGTGAAAAATTCAAATCAATTCTATGCAGTAGTTTTTGGTTGGTGCCCTTTTGAATATGGAGAGCGATAAGCAGCATTTTCGACATATCTTACTGTTTTACTACAAAAAGGGTGAAAATGCTGTTCAAGCCAGAAAGAAATTGACCGATGTTTGTGAAGAAAGTGTGTTTACAGAAACCTAGTGCCAGAACTAATTTACTGTATTTCGATCTGGCAGTTTTAATGTCGAAGATGCACCACATTCGGGAAGACCGGTAGAAGCTGTTAAAGACGCGATAAAGGCATTAGTTGATGCGAACCGTCAAATAACAACACGTGAGATTGGATTGAGATTGAATTTATTAAATTATTATTGACGTATTGACGTCTGCGTTTCGCTTCTCAAACGTCACGAAAATGATCCGTTTTTGAAGCGCATCATCATTGGAAACGAGAAGTTTGTTGTATACAACAACGTCAAAGGCAAGAGATCATGGAGCAGAAAAGATGAACCGGCTCAAACTATTTCCAAGGCCGTTTTCACCAAAAAAAGGTGATGCTGTTGGTGGGATTTTAAAGAGCTTTCACCGGATAAGATAACGATTCATTCGGAAGTCTACTGTCATCAGCTAGCTAAATTGAATGACGCACTTCAAATGAAAGATCAACAACTTATCAATAGAAAAGGTGTAGTGTTTCATCAAGACAACGCGAGACCTCACACAAGTTTAGTCACTCGGCAAAAGCTTTCACAGCTTGAATGAGATACAAATCCAAACCCACCATATTTTCCAGACCTGGCACCATCAGATTATTATTTGTTAAACGGTTTGTTATTTTTCAAACGGTAGAACCTTCACTTCAAATAAGGAGATCGAAAACCACCTCGATCAGTTTTTTGCCAGCAAAGACCAAAAATTTTGTGATCCTGGAATTATGCTTCTACCAGGAAGATTGAAAAAGGTGTTGGCCAATATATATATTTTGATAAAGTGGTTGTTTATTATACGAAAATCGCCTTTCATTTCCATGAAAAAATCGAAATTACTTTCCAAAGAACCCTATATAATTTGATTGAGGCGGTCGATACTTGATGAAAATCGATATACATATTTTCAATGAAACAAAAATAGAGTATTTAGATTTTCACTGTATTAAAAAAGTATGACCGGTTTCACCACAGTGTGGCTTCATTTGATAGATACAAACTAATAAACAGAGTTATTCCTTATATATTAGTCTTATTTCCTACTTAATATTACAATAGGTACAAAAGGTACGTTGTAAAACCCATCGGAGTTGCTTACTTCATGAATTGAAAAGATTGAGTAAAGGAGAAGGATTTAGATCTAATTGACTATTAAGTAACCTACCTGAACTCTTTTCTTTGTTGATCTCTAAAATTTCCAATAGATTGAGTTTTTGTCTGTTATTTTCATTGTGTAAAATTTTGAAATTATCATTAAAGTTATGGTTTTCTTCGAGTAAGTAATTAGAATAATGGTGATCTGATTTATGATAATTAAAACTGCGTTTGTGCTCGGACAATCTAACTTCGAAATTTCTGGTTCTACCAATATAAATTTTATTACAATCCCCGCAAGACAGTTTATAAACACCGGATTTATTACTTTTATCAATTTTAGATTTTTAGTTTTTGATATGTCGGCCTAAAGAATTATCAGTTCGGAAGGCTATATTGAAATTATAATGCGAGAGGAATGATTTTAATTTTAGACTAGGATTACCAATATAAGTTAAGCTGTTGTATTTTGTGTTAGAACTTTTTATACTTGGAAATACTTCCTGGATAGCTTTTTTAAATTTTTCGCGTGAAATCATGTTCTCAATCATAGTTGGACTGTAACCGTTATTGACAGCTATTTGTTTAATTATATTTAGCTCTTTATGAAACCAAAGCAGACAAAGGCCATACAGTCATAGCCTTAAATAAAGCAGATTGTTTATTGAAAACTCAAAATTTTATTGAATCAGGTTGTTATGAAGAAATTGATAAAGATCCAACTAATAAATTTAATTTCACAGTAAAAAACGCTTTAGAGTATGCCAAGTCTATAATACCTACCAACCAAAAATATAAACTTTCCATTGACAACCCGCAATCACCAAAACTTTACTCCCTCGTCAAACTCCATAAAACAGGGTATCCCATTAGACCAGTAGTTTCATATTTTCAAGCTCCAGCTGCAAAACTTTCACGCTTTCTCATAGACATCATTCAGCAGTACGCTAATTTTGAACCTAAATTGTCAATAACTCTTCAGTCCTAATAAATAAAATTCAGCACACGATACTACCACCGAACGCTAAACTTATGTCATGGTGAGTAGTACATCTCTTCCCTAGTGTTCCACCTAGTGATACAGTGAAACTCGTCAAGAATGCCCTTCAAATTCATAAAGTCAGTCCGATAATTCAATCAGAAATCTTACACCTTTTAGAAATTTGTTTAGAACAAAATTATTTTAACTTCCATGGAGTATTATATAATAGTATATAAGGTTTAATCATGGGTAATCCTCTGAGCCCTCTGCTCGCTGAAATTATCATGGATAATATTGAAAAAACTATCCAAGAATATCCGTTATTCAAACACTTTATTTATTGGGTTAGATATGTCGACGATACCATTTGTTGTTTCACTGGCACAAACAGACAATTTGAGTCATTCAAAACATTCATTAATAAAATTCACGATAATATTAAATTTAAGTTAGAGACAGACACAGACAACTCCATTAACTTTCAGGATTCAACTATTACTAAAATTACCGGCAAACATGATTTTTCTATTTTTCATAAGCCATCGCATACAGATATTACTATTCACAGCTCATCTACACATCCTTATCCCCATAAATTAGCAGCTTACAATAGTATGGTACATAGACTCGTTAATATCCCAATGTCACAAAATAATTTCATAAAAGAGCTAAATATAATTAAACAAATAGCTGATAATAACGGTTACAGTCCAACTATGTTTGAGAACATGATTTCACGCAAAAAATTTCAAAAAGCTATCCAGGAAGTATTTCCAAGTATAAAAGTTCTAACACAAAATACAACAGCGTAACTTATATTAGTATTCCTAGTCTAAAATTAAAATCATTCCTCTCGCATTATAATTTCAATATAGCATTTCGAACTGATAATTCTTCAGGCCGACATATCAAAAACTGCAAATCTAAAATTGATAAAAGTAATAAACAACAACAAAGGAAAGTAATAAAAGTTTATAAACAGTCTTGCGGGGATTGTAATGAAATTTATATTGGTAGAACTTTCAGAAATTTCAAAGTTAGATTATCCGAGCACAAACGCAGTTTTAATTATCATAAATCAGATTCCCATTATTCTAATCACTTACTCGAAGAAAACCATAACTAATGATAATTTCAAAATTTTACATAATGAAAATAACAGACAAAAACTCAATCTATTAGAAATTTTAGAGATCAACAAAAAAAGATCAGGTAGGTTACTTAATAGTCAATTAGATCTAAATCCTTCTCCTTTACTCAATCTTTTCAATTCATAAAGTAAGCAACTCCGATTGGGATTACAACGTCCCTCTTGTACCTATTGTAATATTAAGTAGGAAATAAGACTAATATATAAGGAATAACTCTGTTCATTAGTTTGTATCTATCTGATGAATCCACAGTGTGGTGAGACCTGTCATAGTTTTGTTAATATAGTGAAAATCTAAATACTTCCGTTTTATTTCATTGAAAAAAACCCTATATAATATTACTATCTGAATAATTGAGAATCATGTTTGATATTTCCGTGTTGACTTTTTGAACTATATATTTAATAAAAAGGGTGAATTGTAAAAATAAATATTGCAGCTGAAAGTATGGCCACCTACTGGCCATATATACAGTACGTCTTTTTGGGTACGTAAAATTATGTTAAATTTCTTGTTTAAGGTTCTGGCGCGATACAAAATTAAAGGGATTCATGGCGGATGGACCGAAAATGATAAAAAATCAGCTTTGTATGATATCAAGCGAGGTTCAATGAAGGTATATACAGTTGCCAAACACTTTAACATACCAAGAAGAACTCTAAGGCGCTATTCAACAGAAAATAAACAGACAGAATACTTCTTCTGGTAGAAAGCCACTGCTGAGTTATGTGTGAGTTTGTGTAGCGTAGGATATCCACTAACACAAAAGTACTACGAACTTGCGTCAAGACCTTTGCAAAATAAACAATACTCCAGTAGCAAATACAGACGTGATGATTTGACGAGATTGGTTAAGTGGATTCCTCAAACGCCATAACAATATTAGTCGACGTGAAGCCCAAAATCTGAATCCTGCACGAGCACAAAAATTGAACAAAACCGTAGGTACTGATTGGTAAAAAAGGTTGTTGGCTGAATTTACACAAAGCGCCGCAAGTTTTGGCTGAACGCGGACAAAACGTGTACTTCTAGTAGCGCCAGAGCATGGCGAAAATGTCACTGTAGTCTCTTGTGTAATGAATTAGACCATGTTCTTCGCCCTATAATATTAATTGAAGGCAAAAGGATTAAGCCGGAATGGATCGACTCATTGTCTGCTGATGCAATAGCTCAGATGACTCAAAAGGGAGGAGAAATCGGAAAATTTAAGCTAGATAGATCATGTCTCTTATTTTTTGACGGAGCTAAATGCCACTTGGACTATTCCATTATTGATACAGCAGAAAAGTTTGAGATTAAGCTTTTTTGCCTTTCTAGCAATACCACAAATTCAGGTCATTTGAGTACCATTGGGATGAGGATGTTTTAAAGTACTGGTGCATTCACGAAGAAAAAAAAATTACTAAACAACGATTGGAGGTAATATTTTCAAAAGATTTGGGACAAAGTTGCAACACCTACAAATAGCAAAGCAGGTTTCGAAGCCACTGGGATATTTCTATTTGATCCAGAGAAGATTCCGCCAGAAGCATATGCCCCAAGTATCCCTACTCATGATCCAGTTAGACCAGGAACTTATGTCGAAAGTTACAATAATGACATCGATGATTCTACATCAGAGCGCTGATGTAACTGATAGCTTTAATGATAACGCACCGTCCAATCAGCATCCTGAAAATAACCAATCAATCGATTTGAACATTGCTCAAAAAGATGTTATTTCTGTTTTTAATAAACAGTCTGAGCTCGCTTATTGAAATACTTCTGATGGAAACAGTTCTGGCGGCTTTGATAGCGGAGATAACGTAGCTCAGACCATAGTTAAAATGTTCTATCTTGGTTTAGTTTTCATTTCGTATTTGTATGGTGAAGGTGCAGTTTCGTCGGAATGCTTTGCAGCTATTGCAAATAAGCGTGTAATCAAATTTTCTTTGTCTATCATTTGAAATGTTACAGACACATTTGTTCAATTTTATTTATCGAATTAAACTTACGTTCACCAACAACAAAACCAAAATTATTCATCGTTTTCATCTAGCGTGAAATTCAGCTAGAATTTTCTAAGCAAACTTTTTCTCAAAACTGATGTCCCATACACCTTACTACCGCAGCTAAGTTTGTATACACCAAATGTCTTTTCCTTATCTATTTTACTTTTTTTCGAAATGAGATGTATAATTGGACTTTTTCCATTAAATGTTTTAAATTATGGCTAACTTTCCCAACGTATATAAGGCTACTATATCTGAATTGATCAATAGATTTTGAGTATAAATCTTGACTTGAGTTACTATTTTTGTTAAGATATCCAGTGATAATATTAGAATTGTAACCATTATTAAGAACTATTTGTTTGAAGGTACTAGGTTCTTCATAGAAATTATACAAAGATGAAGGTTCATTCAATAATCTGTTTACCATGCTGTGGAAAGCTGCGTTTTTATGCTGAAAAGGATGAAACAACGTGTTGTGGATGTCGATGTCCATATAAGACGCTTTAACCCTCGGCTACTAGCGCCATCTTTTCGAAAGTGGTCAACGATTGTAGACCATTTTCATTTAGATATAAAAATCAATATCAGTCATTTGAATACGTATTTGAAATGAAATAGTTCCTTTGATCATTTGTGAATGAAGCTGTTTCAGTTCTGATGACAAATATTGATTTCTTCTCTGTGGAATATTGAAAAAACACGAAAGTTTCAGAACAAATTCTTTATTTGGCATGAGTCAATATATTTTCCATTTACTCAAAAATACATGAACGTGAGAAAACAATGAGGATAAAACTAAAAAAACAGATAACAAGCTAATGAAAAAATGTTTGCAAGCTAAAAAGTACCAATTTTTACCCCTTGAATGTCCCCCTGAAAAGAGTCAATTTTGATCACCTACACAATTTACACATAATTCATTCATATGATTTTTACAAGCATACCTGTAGCTTTTCGCACAATAATTTCGTGTCGATTTGTCACTTCTAGAACATATGCGGCAACATAATTTTTTGGCCTCTGAGTGGGAGGGGGTACGACCTCACTAATGCCTAATATATGTCGAGCGCCTCATTTCTGCAGGTAATTGTTCTGATGTTCCCCAAAACTCGATTAGGCATTTTATAAGTTCCCAAGCACATATTTTCAGGAAATCACTACGGGATAATCGTTCTAATCGTAGCTTTGAATACGCATAATGTTTTTATGCCTGCAATGTTCAGAAAGTCAAGAACACAACCATAGGCCACTGACGAGTATTTCACGCAACAATGTAATTGTTCAATTGACGAGGCTTTTTATGTGATAGAAATCCATTTTCACAAATACAAGTAAACGATGATTTCTACTATAATATATTACTGAATGGTCGACGCGTTTCGATACACAGTATCTTTATCAAAAGCGAATGAATACTACAAATATATCTTACTAAAAAATGTTTATATATACTAAAGAGGCAATCCACTCGGAGCTATCCGTACTTGAACTAATGTTTAAGAAATAAATTTAATAAGGGTGAGTTATTTATGTCTACCTGATCATTGAGGATTTCCGGTGAATACCTAAATCTGTTAATTTCAAGTACTTCCAGAAGGTTGAGTTGTATACCTCTATTCTCCTAATGTAAGATTTTAAATTCTGAATTGAAAGACTGACCATTTTTCCTAAGTTGATTTTAATAATTTGAATAATTTGAATCGGTTTTTCCATTGATGAAACTGCGTTCATGTTCAGAGATTCTAACATCAAACTTTCTTCCTGTTCTTCCTACATAAAAATAATTGCGATCTACACAATCCAATCTTCCAGTTCAAGTACGGATAGCTCTGAGTGGATTGCCTCTTTAGTATATATAGAAATTTGTTAGTAAGATATATTTGTAGTATTCACTCGCTCTTGATAATACTGTGTATCGAAACGCGTCGAGCATTTAATAATATATTTTAGTAGAAATCATCGTTTACTTGTACATGTAATTGTTGCAGACTTTATCAACTAAATCAACATAAATTTTCGTTTTGCTATATTCTGATAACTGGTTTCTTGTCATCTCCTGTCTCAGTATCTTTTTAGTTGCAGTGATGTCTTTACAATAGCACTAATTTGTTTCGTTTAGAGCAATATAAAACAAGGGTGCATTCTTCCTTGAACCCAAAAACTGAAGATATTACTTCACTGCTTCTACTCGGTAAGAATTCTGCTGGAATTTCCCGTTTATCCTTCGTAATGTACCATTATATGTTAATCTATGATTTCTCAGTAATTTTCCAACAAGCGGTAAACTACTGAACTAATTGTCTCCGGTAACATTACGATTGGTACTGCAAATTGGATGTGTAACGTGCTAAAATCACGTCACAACAGTTTGAGTTGAGGCACCCTTCATCTGTGTCACGCCACTGACTAACAGTCTGATGCGCATATTCAGATAATCGAATTGTATGCTTAGCATTCTTAAAATTCTTCGTTCTGTATTCCTTTCTTTGCAGAGCTTCAAGTGAATTAGTTGAACTTGAAAATCCTCCTGAATTGCAGTTAAAATAATTAAATTGTAAACTGTGTAGTGACCTATATCAAAATATAGGGTAAGTTGAAAGTTCATTTAGCAAAATGCCGCACTTAACCTTGAAAATCTGATTTATAATTTTTCCTTGCAGCAATTTTTCATTAACTGCTTGAATGCCTTATAGTAGCTATTAAAAATTCAAATTGTGCTCTACAGAATTGCTGCTATTGTAGCCTCAGGTAATTCTATTTGGCAGAAAACCTTACTAATTTACTCTACTCCGCATGAGGTGAATAGCGCTATTGAAAAACGATTGAACAATCTATATAATGATAAAAAAACTGTAGTCCAGTAATACTCTTCGGGAAGCTTTTTGACCAACTAATGATTCATTTGATAGTGGAACAGAGTCTTTTATATGCGGGACAAAACAATAGGCATGGCTTTCAATTTGACATAGAATGTTTGAAAGGTTTTTTAGGGATGCTTCTGATATGAGGCTATCACCAGTTACCTATAAAACGAGCATATTGGTATTTGGATGAAGATCTGAAGCTGCCACTCGTTTCAATCTGTATCGAGAAATCGCTACATGGAGATAAAACAAAATATACATTTTGTTGATAAAACATTGATGTCATCTAATAACAGGATGTATAAGGCCCTTGTTTCATATTTTACAGAAGAACTCCTTGCAGTGAGGAGTATTCCATAAGAATGGGTCTCTTGACGAATCTATGATCGATTACTGTGGCCATCATTCAGCCAAACCTTTCATTATGCGAATACCAGTGCGCCTTGGATATCGAAACTGGACCGGGACCAGCTCTGATTGTTATTGCTACGCATTTGATATATATTGTGCAGTCAACCAAAGCATCTACTGACCCCTTGGGATCTAGGGTGGTAAAGTCTCTTTTGCAAAAAATGCCTGCAAATCCAGAAGAGCATATCGTTTACTTCGATAACCTTTTCACATACTATAATTTGTTGAGTGACTTACGAATGGCTAGCTATAGAGCATCGGTGACACTTAGAGGAAGTGGACTTCAATATGTCATAAGCATTTCAGAATTAAAATAGGGAAAGATGGGTGATAGCGTGAACCATGGCTAAACGTTGGTATCAAATGGATCAATCTATCAGTCCATATCGTGTGGATCAAATGGACAATGAAAGGTAAAAAATGGTGTAGGGTAATTTTTACCTATCTTATAGATATGGCAATTTCAAATGCATGGAGTTTGCATGCCATTGCAAAAAAAGAAAGTTCTTTATTTCTGCATCAGTTGTCATTCAGACGAAGCGTCGCTCGGACTTATTTTCGACGATCAAAACCCTCAAAAAAACCGTGGTTAATCGAGTGTGGCAGTGGATGCAGATAGTCGAAATAATGGCTATACACCTCAGAGGATTATTATTCCATTAAGATGTGTTATTTGCCATAACAGAGTACGTTGGAGTTGTCAAAAGTGCTCCAAAACACTTTGTGTGGAGAAACCATGTTTCGCACTTGATCTGCCCATTGTACACGCGTGGGTACACCTTTTAACTTCATAAAAAAAATTGTTTTAATTTTTTTTATCTGTCCTTTCTTATTTTGTATTTTTAAGTATATAATTAAAGCTAAATCATCTAAAATATAATTTGTTTCATTTTTGGCGTTAATGGGTTAAGGTGGAGGCAAAAGTGTAAATTTTAAACCAAACTGATTGTAATTTAATATCACAATTAACCAGAATTTAAAATGAATCATTACATAACAAATTGCATTCATTACATTTTCGATACATATTACTCGTTTTCCCCGTCATAGTATGTATGAAAAAGAAGTGATAGTAAAAGTGAAACACGCCCGGGATCGAGCGTAGTCGGTGTCAACCAATTTTTATTCAGCCGCATTGGAGAGTAAAATGCGATAGGAAATTATACTATTAACCGCGATAACTCTGATAATTGATATAATTATATGATTTATTTCTGCCTTAAGTAGCTGTGTAACTGTTAATAACTGAGGCAAAAACCGATCAGTTGTAGTGGTAGGTAGCGGAGAATTTCTTCAGATAATTGCTTCGTTGCTTCGTTTTATTCTGTCTGTCACTGAGAGTCATTTTGGACCACCAGGAAAATCCGTTTGATAAACGCATCGCAGTTCTTTCTAGATCAGAGTAAAATTAGGAATATTAATATTTCTCTACTGTAACTGACTTAAAGGATGGCAATTATAAATAAGATAATTATTTATGGCATTAAGTATTTAATAATGCGAACAACTTATTATATCTCAACGAAGATTTCAGATTAAATAGAAGTAGAAATTGCTTTTGACCATTAGTAGGAGAATGGATAGATATTTGATGCTTCACTTAGAGATATTTGGGCATTTCTCCACTAACTGGAAAACCGCTGTCCGACGTAAATTTTACATAATCGGTTAAATATCATTGACACATGTGAACAAATAACGACAATATTCTTCCTTTTCTTCATCAGCCGCTGCTTAAAAAATCACATTTCATTCTTATATTCAATTTATTTCATTTCAAACATCTCGAATCACAGTCCCTGTCTTGTCTGAATCTCAGATTGAAAAGCCTTACTTCCAGTATGTCTACTCAGTATAGAAATTTGCCGCAACATAAATGTATAATCGAAACTACATTATAGTGAGGATGCTCGTTATGCACAATCATCATTCCAATCATTTTCAAAATTAAAAAAAAAGCTCGAGAATGTTATCTGCAAAATTTTTGAACAGTCCCCTGTCCGATTCAAAAATCGCGCCAAAATGATACAATACATCGATGAGCTCCTTTAAAATCATGAAACGGAACACGAAGAGTGGAAAGTTTATTCGGATGCAAACCTACCCTGTGTTGGCACCTTTTATTCAGTGTCCAGGCTGCCTATATTGGTGAAGTACGTGCACGTGCCACTTGTGATAGTCCACTGGTAAGTAGATTTTCAATGGTTCTGAGGGATTAAATTATAAGAATTTTATTCAGGGATGACGTTATCATTCCAACCATTACATTCAATGAGATTTTAAATGATTTTGTGCTATTGAACTTTTTATGTAAAAATAACAGTCCCCTGGAAACATTCCCATGTAATTTTTTGACACAGTGAACTGTTCTATGTTACAGGAGACTGTTTTACTTTCCGACAATGACCGTGAACAACCATTTCTTATTCTTTGTAATTCAAAATACGGTCTTTCTTGTAGATAATGCTACCCAAAAGCAAAAGTAAGACGAGAGAAGATATCAATGGCTGAAAAATGATCCTCAGAAATGGGAGGAACAGAAATAGAAAGAGCGTCGAAAATACCAGATGAAGAAGGATAAGGGTAAAAGAAAATTGACATGTCTCGCCGGGAACACAAAGCTGCTAAGAACAAATGGAAAGATCATTGTAGAAACTATTGGGCAAAGAAAAATGCTTTGAAAGAAGTTACAAATACTTTCGTCCGAGAAAATACTTCCGAATCAGTGTGTTCAGTCTCTCCAGTAACTTTAGAAACTGATTTACGCGATGCGAGGAGGAGAAATCTAAGGGAAAAGCACAAAAGAATCATCAGAGAGAAACCGTAAAATAAGCCAATATAAAAAGAAGATAGAAAAACAGGAAAAGGTACAGGCAAACGTTAAAGAACACAAAACTACAATGAATGTTAGAAAAATAGAAAATTATGCCAATTTAAAAAAACCTTCAAAGAAAAACAAATTTTCGGTAAAGTCGTGTCTGGTAACCTTATACATAAATACAAGCTATTGAAATACGAAGGAAGTGCAATATCTTATAAAAGATTGCAGAAGTCGTCACGTCAGTCAACTTTAGTACCCACCGTGCAGACTCGTAGAGGTAACGTAGCATCTAAATATTTCTAGATCGTACGAAAGTTTTACGAAAATGATAACAACAGTAGAATTGGTGCAGGAAAACGTGAACTTGTAACTAGAAAAGGAGTTAGGAAACAGAAAAGACACCTCTTACGTCTATTCTGGGTGGTTACACCAAAGGTAAACGATCGTGATACATGCCTCTGCATAAGGCATGCCAATATTGGTTTGAAATTGACCACATTGTACGGTCGAAAAATTTTGCCTTACAATTGTTACACTAAGTTGCTTGAGAAGACATGTTGCAATCGCTATGACGAGCAGTGTTTGTCACGTAACTGTCAACCTTGTGTGGATAAAAATCCTGGTTACAATGAGTTTAGTGACAGCAAGCCGATACAATTCATAAAATGGGTAGCCGAGAAGCGAGTTTAAAATGATCCTAAGTCTGAAAGAGCACAGACTGTCACTAAATATCTGAAAACACATTCACAGTGCGTCCACGTGAACTGAAGATTTTCAAGATAATTTAAATGAGTATTTTCTACGAAAGAGATATAATTCATCAATACAAAGCTGTAAGACTTAAAAGAAAATCCCAATGATGAAGAAGCAATAATTCACATGGACTTCTGAAAATTACTGTACCAAATACAGTCAAGAAATACAAGCCTATCATTTTGGAGGGTCTAGACTAAAGTTGAGTCTTCATACTGTTGTTGTTTATACCAAAAGCTTTACAAAGTCCTATTGTACTGTTTCCCAAAATACTTCATTCACCATCTGATATGTGGGTTCACTTGCAGCCAATACTCAAATCTTGATCTCCTCACATAACCGGCATCAATTTCGTCAGCGATGGGCCTGTAACACAATACCGAAATAAAACGATGTCCTATATTCTGGCATCAAGGCTTCATCTAGAGGTACCAAATATAAAAGGTTTTCTTGGAGATTGGTCACGGCAAAGGCGCTCTCGTTGGGGTTGATGCAACTTGCAAGAGAACTGCAGATGTAATCGTTGCTACTGGAGGTGACATTGATAGCTTGGAATCTTTTGCAGATGCCATACAATTAAGGTGTCCAGGAATCATTTTGTTACCTATTGACGTCGAGGCTATTAATGAAATTACCAGCGATATTCAGAAACAAGTAAATAATTCTAAAAGTTTCTGTGATACCCTCAAGGTACATGAAGTAAAGGGTCAAATAACAAGATGCCCTTTGGGATTACCTCAAGATGCAGCCGAGCTTATTATGAAAATTTAAGTTGCGCTTTTGATGAAGAGTGCCAACATTTCAATTTATGAGTAATAAAATACGACAATAAAGCAAAATCGAGGACATATGTAAACAGATTCTGAAAGTGAAGACGAATCTAGACCAAAACTTGACTCACCCGACAATAATACTAATAATGACTCTATTGAAAAAGATGTCATTGCACAGAATACTCCCAGCGATAAGTCTAATACTGAATCTGAAAATATTGCCGAGCCAAGTTCAATACAACAATATAACGTCGGTGATTATGTTCTACTCAAGTTTCTAGTTAGAAAAATGGAATATCGTTATGCTACAATAATGAATCAGATAGATAGGGGGAAGGTGGAATAACTGTAACTTTCATGAATGTGATGATAAGGGTCACACTTTCAAAATTAATGAGAAAGATGTTCTTGATGTATCTTTCGAGCAAATAGTGGAAAGTTACCAAACCCCGATCTCATACTAAAAGCAAAGAGAAGATTCTATCTTTCTAAGTTGTCTGTACCTGCTTTTGAAAAATAGGTTAAGTTCAATTATAATTTTCTTGAAAGCAACAAAAACACTGATTTCGTTGTATAGACTGAAATGCCAGTGATAATGAGAATTATAAAATATTTTTTGATACCTTAGAGTTATGAGTTCTGTTTTTATCATTTTTAAGTTAACTATGCGCAAGGGCGCTATATATTATATTTTCACCAAGAAAATTTTTGTTGTAAGAAATACGTTATATTGAAGTCACAAAAATAAAAATGAATACTTTATTTCGTTATATTGAATCTTTTTTTTTCAGATAAACAGTCCTCTGGGTGATATAACAGTCCCAGTCGTGAATTTTCACAAAATCATCTGTAATTCACAAAATAAGGGTAAATTGTTTAGGGCCTCTTGAGATACGCATTTACTTCATGACTACCTTCGCTTCCATCTACATCAATTTCAACTTTTCAAAAAATTCATGCTGCGGCTGCATGGACTTGTTTCCAATTTGCAGAGAAATATCCATTTATATAGGTAGTAAGATTAAAAAAATTACGTATATACAATTAATTAACGTTTCATCAACTAATTAGTGAAAAAATTTCGACATTTTTATACTGCAGCTATGTGAAATCTTGAGAATAGAGGAATATGACACGCTTTTCGCTTGAGGAAATCATTGCCACAAACAGATTCAAGATAGCTATTCTTTCAATAATTTGATTGAGGAGGTCGTTACTCGATGAAAATCGATATACATATTTTCAATGAAATAAAACTAAAGTATTTAGATTTTCACTATATTAACAAAACTTTGACCGGTTTCACCACACTGTGGCTTCATCAGATAGATACAAACTAATGAACAGAGTTATTCCTTATATATTAGTCTTATTTCCTACTTAATATTACAATAGGTACAAGAGGTATGTTGGAAAACCCATCGAAGTTGCTTACTTTATGAATTGAAAAGATTGAGTAAAGGAGGATTTAGATCTAATTGCCTATTAAGTAACCTACCTGAATTCTTTTCTTGGTTGACCTCTAAAATTTCCAATAGATTGAGTTTTTGTTTGCTATTTTCATTGTGTAAATTTTGAAATTATCATTTAATCTATGGTTTTCTTCGAATAAGTGATTAGAATAATGGGAATCTGATTTTTGATAATTAAAACTACGTTTGTGCTCGTATAATCTAACGTTGAAATTTCTGAAAGTTCTACCAATATAAATTTTATTACAATCCTTGCAAGGCAGTTTATAAACAGCGGATTTATTACTGTTATCAATTTTAGATTTGCAGTTTTGATCTTCGATATTATTATATATATAATGCGAGAGGAATAATTTTAATTTTAGTCTAGGATCACCAATATAAGTTAAGCTGTTGTATTTTGTGTTAGAACTTTTTACACTTGAAAATATTTCCTGGATTTCTTTTGAATCTTTTTGCATGAAATCATGTTCTCAATCATGGTTGGACTGTAACTGTTATTGACTGCTATTTGTTAAATTATCTTTAGCTTTTTTATGAAATTATTTTGTGACATTGGGATATTAATGAGTCTTTGTACAATACTATTGTGAGCTGCTAATTTATGTGGATAAGGATGTGTAGATGAGCTGTAAATAGTAATATCTGTATGCGATGGCTTATGAAAAATAGAAAAATCATGTTTGCCGTTAATTTTTGTAATAGTTAAATCCAGAAAGTTAATGGAGTTGTCTGTTTCTATCTTTAACGCGAATATAATATTATCATGAATTTTGTTAATGAATGTTTTGAATTACTCTAATTGTCTGTTTGTGCCAGTGAAACAACAGATGATATCGTCGATATATCTAAACCAATAAATAAAGTGTTTGAATAACGGATGTTCTTGGATAGTTTTTTCAATATTATCCATGAAATTTCAGCGAACAGAGGGCTCAGAGGATTACCCATGATTAGACCTTATTTACTATTATACAATACTCCATAGACGTTAAAATAAGATTAGAACAAAATTACTTAATAGTCAATTAGATCTTAATCCTTCTCCTTTACTCAATATTTTCAATTCATAAAGTAAACAACTCCGATGGGTTTTCCAACATACCTCTTGTACCTATTGTAATATTAAGTAAGAAATAAGACTAATATATAAGGAATAACTCTGTTCTTCAGTTTCTATTTATCTGATGCAGCCACAGTGTGGTGAAACCGGCCATTGTTTTGTTAATATAGTGAAAATCTAAATACTTTAGTTTTATTTCATTGAAAATAGTTATTCTTATTTTCGAGTTATTCGAAAATTTCAAAAATCTTCCGAATTTGGCCAATGTCTCGATGGTTTTTGAAATTATGTGAGGTGCTTTTGAGATTCTAGAGGTACGTTTCAATATAGAATCGAGCTACGTGCGGAAATTTTTACTCGTTCAACGGTTTTCGAATTAAAATGCAAACCTGCATTCTTACGAATATGAACTTTAAGTAACTTTGATTCTGCTGTATAAAGTTTTTTCCTTTTTACGAAATATCATATGTACACTGAAGATTTTCATCCAGGACGTGTTTTCTTGAAAACCGGAAATCGTGAAACTTTTCCCTAATTTTATTTAGTAATTCTACGTCCATTCACAGAATTTACACGGAATAATTAGAATAGCTTAAGTATGTTTTGTGCTTTCATTACGACTGTTCAATTCTTGTGATGAAGATTCAGATAAATTAATGTCATTTCATCAAGATACAACTATTATGTGGATATAGTATTGTTTGTAATAACGAAGCGACGATATTATACGAAAACTTCGATCTGATGGAATGTTAAATTCGTGACAGGGGACCTCATTAAAGTATATTTGAACCTCATGAACCATGGTACATTCAATGCCCCAAGGAAAATAAAATAATAAGTAGTTGACGGACGTTGCAACAATTGATGTGGTAAGTAGTATAAATGCCAACTCATTTATATCGAACTAGCAAATTGAAATGGAAAAAAGGGTATCTATTGAGAATATCCCTGTTTTCACAGCCTGGAGTTTTCTAACGTCAACTCGATTTTTGCAACTCTTTCTGCATAACTCAGAAGGAAATTCGCAATTTTTCCAAGTAATCATGACTCATGAAGCTCAGATCAGTAGTGATGGGATATTCAATCGTCAAAATCAACATTATGAGATGACATGAATTATATCAAGATTGAGACTTGGTTGGCCGTTAGCGGTCAAAATGATTAGTATAGTATCATTCGGAGTAAGCTTTCTCGTAAACCATTTCAACATGCAATCCACGAGGTTTTCTCCAATATCAAAGAGAACAATTAAAATAAAATTGAAATCATTATTCTCGTTGAAATAAAACAAAGAAGGAGGAGTAATACTATACCAAATTCATATAACATTTTCTGTTGATCAAATACTAGGTTATCATTGACAAAAACTGTAGGCTATTTTTCAATAGGTTTTAAAATGTTCATAATAGATTCATTAGGTCGTAAACAAAAAAAGCACTATTTTAGTTTGAGGCTTGAGATGCTTCAAAGCTCTAATTTTGAATCATTCTTCAATTTTGTCGACGAAAATGCTGTCTGTCATAATGGGATACAGAGTGGTCTAATGAAAATTCAACACCTCGATTTTCCGGTTTTATAATGAAAATATGAAGAATCTCTCGGACTCATCAATTTCCGATTCGAGGGGAACATTTTTCCGATTTTTCATCCCCGTAACATCCATCCCTTACCGAGGGTGAGAACAAACCCCTGATTTTGAGTAAAGATGAGGGGTGTTGCGATATCTCATTCTGAAGATCTTATTGAGTTCTGATCCCAAATTTTCGCTTCAAAATTTTCATCGTTAACGAAATGGCCGCTAAAAAAGTGGAAGACTACTTACTTTTGTGATTAGTTTATTAAGTGCTGAAAATGGACACCATTTACTTCAATGCAGTAGATTGAGTTTTGCTCTAATCTTTCACGTACATTACTCAACATTTCTGGTTCAATTTGACGGCATTCATTGATGATCCAAATCCGCAAATCATCCAGTGACTCAGGGTGGTAGCGTAAATCTCAAACTTTAGATTACCCTATAGAGAACAGTCCAGTGGCACCAGATCAAGTGATCTGGGTGGCCACTAAATATGTCCCCTCCTTTTAATCCAGGCCTGAGGATAATTTTTATCTGAAAACTGACACTCAGGTTGAACGAAATTGGGTGGTGCGCCGTCTTGTTGAAAAATGATCATTTCATAGTCTTTTTCATTCTCCAATACTACACGAGGGCTGGATAATTAGCGTTCAGTACTGACAGTTATGCCTATTTATAGTTCCGTAAGGGTAAAATGAACACTCATCCGAAAAATAGATATTGAACATGTAGTTTGGATTATTGTTAATAATTGACTGACCACTTCACAGAACATGAGTTGGCGATCGAAATCATTCTCATTCAGTTACTGAACCAATCGTTTCTTGAAAGGAAGAAACTTGTCCTAGATTGAAAAATTGGGTGCTCATGTTTATAATTAAGAAAAAAATTCCAAATTTATTGTATCACCAATGGATAATCCAATCATCAAAACATTTTGCAAATGTTTTTCCGGAGCGACTTCAGTTCTCGCTGCAAGTCCTCTTCAATGTTTTCTATCGATCCAAAACGAGTACCTCGAAGTGTTCATTTGAGTTTTGGAGCCTTGTAAGATGTTGTAGAATCCATGAAATTTCTTTTCACGAATCTAGAATCTTACGTTCAGGTTATATTCTTTATTGACCGTCTGATCTTCTGGCTAGAGTTCCGAGTGCACAACCAGTTAAATTGCGTTTATGAATGTGAGATCGGAAGGGTCCTGTTCTATCAGGTCTTTCGGAACACACGAAACAATCAATTGAACCGGTAGGACTTGGTTTGTGAGACACAGAAAGTTCATTGCTTATCTCTTTAAAACTTAAATGACGATTTTCAATTAGTATTTCCTTTACTTTATCGATGTTAACCCTGCAATAGTCGCGCTACGTCTGACAGACTCAGCCCTCCAAATATTAGCGAGCATTTCCGCATACTTTCGAATATCTCGTCGCGCCACTCAGTACCTTCCTGACTTCGTCAACAGCTTAATATACTATGTGAGTTTGTTCCGAAGTGTCACTCGTGCTGAAGCTAGAGCGTCAAAGAGTCTCCTAGACTCATCTCGACCAGTAGTGTACCTAGATTTGACGGTGAGTTCTTTTGCTGGAACGAATAGAATTATAATTTCACTTCATTCTTTTGTTTCCAGTATAATATGAGTTACGAAGAGCAACCGAAGAGATTACTTCGTCTTTGGGAAGAGGCTAAGTCAGTCGATGACGATATTCAAGACGCCTGTTCAGATCAAGAGGAGGACGTGGTGGAATATAGATCTGAAGAAAGTAACACGGAAGTAAAGGCAATTAGCTCTGAGGAAGAAAAAAAGTAGGAGAACGAGATATAATACCTGCAAAGAAGCACAGAGACCTTTAATTCATTGGTAAGGATAATTCAACATAATGGTTGAAACACATGCCCACTCAGAAAGTTCGAACTAGATTCTGGAATATGATTAGTAAATTTTTGGTGCAAAAGAATTTTAAACCCATGTCTCTAAGCAGCTTCGCGATATCATTTGCAATACCCTACTCCTTCATTTTCACTTAAAAATTGTAATAACTCTTTTACCTGCGTTCTGTATGTTGTAATTGTTACTGTTGTGTGCCAATAAATTTTTTCTTTCAATCTTGAGGCTAACAGTTCTGATCCTTGTTTTGATAAATTGAGATCACGTATTAAATCACTGAGTTCATTTTGAGAAAATAACTTTGGCGTAGATTTTCACCTTCCCATTCACTTCCACTAGTAGATGGTCCCGATTTCTGTGAATTTGGTAACATCTTTGTTTCTGAGGGCATGCGAATTACTTTTGAAATGTATATGGGCCGAGGGAGATTTTCACTATGTGTAAAACCGGACATTTCGTAGACTGTAAGTCTGGGTATCTCCACGTTTGATTTCGATTAGAACCTTTAACATCTACTACGCATAAAGTAACAATCATCTAAATGATTCGTAGGCTCCATCCAGATCATAGGAATACCAAAGCGAAAATGCCTAGTTTCCTATTGAATGTTGGAATTTATTCTTCGACAATGAAATATTGGAAATCATCATCGAGACTACCAACAAACATACAGTAGAGAACGTGATTGCAAACTCAGGAATATGCCAGAAATAAAAGCTGTCTTAGGACTCTTGTACTTGGCGGAGATATTGAAGAGTAGCAGGCTCAATGTAGATGAATTATGGGACAGAAAAGGGACAGGACTAGAAATTTTCTGGCTGATAATGAGTAAACAAAGGTTTGTATTTCTTTAAAGACATTTACGTTTCGATGACTCTATCACAAGAGAGGGTCGAAAGAAGACTGATAAGCTGGCACCAATTCTTACATTTTTTGATTTGTTCACAGATAACTGTGAGAAGCATTATACTCTCTCACAAAACGCCACAATAGATGAGAAGCTTAAAGGATTTCGTGGCGGGTGCAGTTTTCGTCAGTATATACTCTCGAAACTAAATAAGTATGGAATCAAACTTTTTGCATTAGTTGACTCAAAGATGTATTTTACTTCAAATTTAGAAGATTATGTAAGGCAGTAGCCAGAAGGACATTATCAGGTCAAAAATGATGCTTTAGCAATTGTCGAGCGTTTGGTGTCACCAATATCTGGAACTTCAAGAAATCTAACTGGGGACAGTTGGTTTACCTCTGTTGCTCTAGTAAAAAAGATACTTTCAGAGCATAAGTTAACTTATGTTGGTACAGTAAGAAAAAATAAAATGGAGTTACCAAGAGAATTTCTTGAAACGAAAGAACGTCCAGTCTCGTCGAGTATATTTGGTTTCCAAGAAAATATGACCATACTCTCCTATTTACCTAAGAAAAACAAAAACGTACTGATGATATCGAGTTTGCATAACAGTGATATAACTGATCACAGCACTGGTGATCAAAACAAACCAGAGATGATAACCTGCTTTAACTCTGCGAAATGGGGTGTAGATACAGTGGACGAGCTTTCTGCAATATATAACGTAGCAAAAACAACTAGACGTTGGCCCATGGTGATCTTCTATGCACTGATGAATATAGCAGGAATAAATAGTCAAGTTATTTATACTTCAAACAATAAAGATCCTGGAAATGATTTGAATAGAAGACATTTTCTGACGAAAATAGCTCTGGATTTATTAGATCCTCATTTGAAGCTGCGTGCAACAGAAACTAATATACCCCAAGCAGTTCAACAGAGAAGGCAAGAAGTTGCTGGTACATTAGCTTATAATGATCAGCAATTAGAAATGCCGGGAAAATCAGAAAATATTGTTTCGAGTGCAAAAATGAAAATAGATCAAGATATAACTGCCAAAAATGCAAAAAATTTGTATGTCTAAAACACGCCTAAATTTGGTGCCGTCTCTGTACAGAGGAGAATTTCAACCAACATGTGTAAAAAGCATATATACTGAAGATTCAATTTCACTATTGTTTTGGACTTTTTTTTCGTATTTTATTTTTTAGCATTTTTTAAAGAAAATTTCAAAAAAAAACAAGCATGTTTTTAAGAAATTCATTTCATGTTGAGTTCGATGTTAATTCCAACAAAGTTAAATACAGTTATGTTCAATAATAAACGTTTTTTTCACTGCATTTTATTAAGTGAAAGGCTCATTTTTTTCTCAATAATGCACTGTTAAAATTTGGGGCCCATCAGACTCACCGCTATTACTAATGTTACAGAATAGGGCGCGACTACTGCAGGGTTAACATCAATTTAAGATGTTGATTGAGCGAGGAAAACCTTTCACCATATCTCGGACACTGTTGAATGCATTGTACCACTCATATCCATGAGTTTTTGAATAAGTCAATTCAACGTGAGCCTTCTGTAACATTTTCACCGATTCTATTTGCAATACGAAAGTTCAGACAAATTCTTTGTTTGATACTTTTTTCCACTGTGAAAATCGCAAAACACACTTGTGAGACCTGACAAAATCGTGCACTGTGAACAAACTAAATGATAGATCGTGTTCAAACTCAGCATTGGTATAGAAAACAGTTGTGCCAACAGCAACAACAGTTTTGACGATTGTTTTGAGCAGATTCTCGGTACTTTTTCGACCGAATGTTTTTTGCAGGAATTAATAATAATACTGAAACGTAGATATCTGTTCACCCTGTATTGAATATGTGATTTAGCAACGAAATGCTTCACTTTCATATACTGCGTGAACATTCACTCTTGATTATGAGTATAGATCAAGTATCGACCAGTTCGATTCAAATGGTTCATTAACTTAAATATTTCAATTGTCCTCGAATCCACTTACATCTTTCGTAAAAAAATCCACCTCCATCTTTGTTGTATGCTATAGAAAGTTGCCTCTCTTACTATACTTTTCGAGAGGCACTAACAGAAATCAGACCCATAGCAACACATTCGAATTACATAATTTTAAGAATTTACCCACCATTATTTTATGGCTTACCAATATCAAAATCTGGAAAGCCTTTAACTTGAATTTCGAATAATGTCGCAATTATAAAGAACCGTGAAAGATTTGCTCTGATATGATGGTAATAAAATTTATTATAAGGTAATAAAGTATTTTATTTTCGGCAAAAATCCGTGGAACATCAAAAGATTCCTGAAGTGAAAAGTTACCAAGGTGCTAATTAATTGATCTAGGTCAACCGACTGGTTCATTAAATGTGACTGAAGTTGTACAAAGCCACTACTCATTAATGCACCGATAATGGAGACATTCGATTTTGGTTAGTAATAGGCAACTTCCTTCATAACCAATAAGTGGAAAGTTAACGGAGTAAATACCTTATTGGAAAGATATGTACTTGAAGCACCGTTTGATAGTAGTGAAGCTTCATGAAACTTGAAACATAAGGTATTCAATTTGATTGAGGAGGTGGTTACTTTTTTTTGGTTAAGCTTGCAAAGAATACCACAAAAATAGGTGGAAAATATTACAACAAACGTAATAGCAGTTTCGATATTTCTATCATCAGACGTTCACAGATTGTGAGTTGATGCTTAACTCACAATTATTGAAATTGACCTATATAAAGAAAAACAGGTATGAATTATAAAAAATATATAACAGTATTGGGGAATAGCATAGCTCTCTGTTGTAATTAAGCAGATTAAGATTATTTCTATTGTGTTAAGCTTCGAAAATTTTCAGAATTTCTAGATAATTGCGTTTATTGATTTTCGGGGGGGATACGATGAATAATACACTCCCCACAAAAATTGTCGCATCACCCGACAATACTATATAAACTTTTAGGTTGGTCATTCAAGAGTCACTTAGTAACTTTCAGAAGTGTAAAATAAGAAGATATGATTCAAAAGAGATGAGTTTATGGTGAAAAATTTTCGAATTATTGAAAAATTAAAAAATTCTACCATCTTCAATCATTCGCGAAGAGACCAATCAATTAGCATCGAATGAATGCTAATCATTTTCAAAATCGAGTGTTTCCTTCCCTGGCCCTAATTAATGCTAGTATACTTTCCGGAAGCCCCTCAAATAAATTTTGGATGTACTCTTGAGTCGCTGAGTTCCAAATTTCAGGAAGCAGATTTTCTAGTTGTTGGAGTGTTCTACAAGGCATCGTTGCGGAATTTGCCACCCCATGCTGTCCCAAACATGTTCTATGGGATTCAAATCGGGACTTCTGGCTGGCCGTCCTAAAATATCAATTTCGGCATTTCGGAGAAAATGTCGTCTGTATATAGGCAGGCGTCTACTGTTTTATTCTAGACAGAACCTGGACTCGTCGGAAAAGAGAACATTCGATCATTCTGGAATACCCCAATGTGCATGTTCCTCGCGAACTGAAGTCTTGCAACTCCATGCTCTCTGGTGAGACGCGGGCCGGTAGAAGCCACACTTGCTCTGATATCGTTTTCTGTGAGCCTGTTCCTAACAGTTTGCAATGGAATATGCACATTTCTGGCAACTTCAAGTTCATTTTGTAGTATTCTAGCCGTATAGTGCCCAACTCTAAGTACAGTTAAACGAAGCCATTGATCATTAACTGGTGTTGTTGTCCGATTTCTTCCATGTCCGGCCCTTCTTCCATATTCCCCTGTTTCGTGGAACCGATTAATTGCTCTTGAGATAGTGCTTTGGTTAACATTCAACAAGTTAGCCACAGCAGCCATTACAATAAATTCAATGATTCGAGAATCAACAAGAAACACAGAAAACTTGCATTAATTTAGCGTGAAAACTGAAGAGAAATTGAATGAATACTGATAGTCAAATAAACTCATTCTGTTTCAGACGTGCTTGAGATCATATGGAAACAAATGTTACTACATAGATATGATTTCTTCCCCTTATATGTTCAAAAACATATGTTGACAAAGAAACTGCGATCGAGCTGCTTAATCGATTGTGAAATTCAGAATACAAGGTGATGAGCCAATTTTGTGGTGTGTGAATTTAATGATGATGGCGATTTTAGTACTACCAGGTGGGCTGAAAAGTTCGTAGGCTGATATACAGATGGCATTACTAGGGTCTAAAATACGTAGTTTTCATTTAGTAATAACCTTAACTACATACGTGTAAAAGATTTCAGCTGTCCGACCGTTGGTTCGCCAGACACAGCATTGAAAGTGAATAAATTTTTGTTATTGTTGGAAAAATGGATTAAAGCGAATTCCGTGTATTGATTAAACATTGCTTCTTGAAAAAAATCTCTCTGCGCCAGGAACCAATGGTGGAAAAGTGATTCGCAAAGTTCAAATGAGGTTATATGAGCATCCAAGACGATGAACGCATTGGATGTCGCAAAGAGGCTGTCATCAATGAAAACATTAAAAAGTATACAAAATTGATTTGAATAACAGAAAATGAAATCCATCGAGATAACCAAGACACTGAAGATAGCTGAAGTGAAGCCACACTTATTGACTCTTGATCAAAAACAACATCCAAGACGATGAACGCATTGGATGTCGCAAAGAGGCTGTCATCAATGAAAACATTAAAAAGTATACAAAATTGATTTGAATAACAGAAAATTAAATCCATCGAGATAACCAAGACACTGAAGATAGCTGAAGTGAAGCCACACTTATTGACTCTTGATCAAAAACAACAACGAGTCGATGATTCTGAGCACTGTTTGAAGATAACTAACCGTAATAAGGCCAAGCTTTTTCCTTGATACATTACAATGCAATTCACTACTACACTCCAGAAAGCTATCGACAGTCAGCCGAATTGACGGAACGAGTTTAACTGCATCCAAAGCGTGCAAAATGGCAGCAATCAGCTAGCAATTAGGATACGCAGGGTATTATTTTCATCAGTTACCTTAAAAAGGGCCAGACGATAAACAACGACTACTACATTGAGTTATTGGATCAACTGAACTACCAGATCACGAAGAAACGGCCCTGTTTGAAAATAATAAAAGGAGCTGTTTCATCAACTCAATGCCTCTCAATACAAATCTACCAAAAAAAAAAACAAGAATCAGCCCTCTATTAGCAGATATTTTTGTGAAAAATCGTGAAGTGAGTTAACCGAACTGAAATAATGACCAAAACACTTCCTAGGACAAAGAATTTTATCTCAAACTCAGTCACACAATCGATGAGTTATCTTTCAAAACTTTTCAATAATTTCTTTTTTTTTTCTGAAAAATTTGCTGGTTTACAATTTCAAGAATCCAATTGACGTCTAAGTAAAATTTTGGAAATTTAAGTGATACTTTTTATTAGAAAGGTTCTTAAAATTGGATGAGTACTCATGGGGATTTCACGGCGAATTATAGGCTTTGTTTGAAAAATTTTGATTCAAATTGATGAATATTTTTGACAGAGAGGTTTCTAAAAGGTAAGGATTAGATGAATTTCGTAATCATTTAGAGAGCTAGCTGTTTGTCCCAAAATTGTTTCCAATTTCAATCAAAATATTTCAAACTTGGGACTCCCCATAGGACCCCACTCAGCCCCTATTAGCAGATATTTTTGTGAACAATCTTGAAAATCTATGAAGAATAACGAATTACCACAAAAGCATATTATTTTTCGGTACAGACGCGATGTTCCTAAACATCCTTTATAATTCTGTGAAGATTGCCTTGTGATTTTCAATGGTATTCCGGTACAGAGATCACCTCACGATTCATTAGAAACTTCTGTAACGTTTCGAGTCCTTTTCACCCAAAATACGAAATAAAGTGAATGTACCGAACTGAAATAATTACCCAAACACTTTCTACGATAAAAATTTTATCACAAACTCAGTCTCACAATCGATGAGTTATCTTCCAAAATTTTTCAATAATTTCTTTTTTTTTCTGAAAAATCTGCTGGATTACGATTTGAAAAGTCCAATTGAAGTCCAAGTGAAATTTTGGAAATTCAAGTGATACTTTTTTGTTAGAAAGGTTCTCAAAATTGGATGAGTACTCATGGGGACTTCATAGCTTTGGTTGAAAAATTTTGATTCAAATTGAGAAACATTTTTGACAAAGAGTTTTCTAAAAGGTAAGGATTAGATGAATTTCGTAATCATTTAGAGAGCTAGCTGTTTGTCCCAAAATTGTTTCCAATTTCAATCAAAATATTTGGAACAAATTCGGGAATTCCCATAGGACCCCCACTTAGCCCCCTATTAGCAAATATTCTTGTGAACAATATTGAAAAACTTATGAAGAATAACGAATTAGCACAAAAGCATATTATTTTTCGGTACAGAGATTACCTTACGATTCATCTTCTGTAACGTTTCGAGTCCTTTTTCACCCTGAATACGAAATGAAGTGAGTTAACTGAACTGAATGGATGAAAAAAACACACTCTGAGGCAAAAAAGTTTTATCACAAACTCAGTCACACAATCGATAAGTTATCTTCCAAAATTGTTCAATATTTACTTTTTTTTTTCTGAAAAATCTGCTGAATTACAATTTGAAGAGTCAAATCGACGTCCCTGTGAAATTTTGGAAATTTGAGTGATACTTTTTCATTAGAAAGTTTCTTAAAATTGGATGAGTACTCATGGGGATTTCATGGCGAATCCTAAGCTTTGTTTGAAAAATATTGATTCGAATTGAAACACAGTTTTGACAGAGAGGTTTCTAAAAGGTAAGGATTAGATGAATTTCGTAATCATTTAGAGAGCTAGCTGTTTGTCCCAAAATTGTTTCATATTTCAATCAAAATATTTCAAACAAACTCGGGACTCCCCATAGGAACTTCACTCAGCCCCATATTAGCAGATATTTTTGTGAACAATCTTGAAAAAATCTATGAAGAATAAAGAGTTAGCACAAAAGCATATTATATTTTGGTACAGGTACGATGTTCCGAAACATCCTTTATAATTCTATGAAGATTTCCGTGTGATTTTCAATGGTATTCTGCTACAGAGATTACTTCTCGACTCATCAGAATCTTCTGTAACGTTTCTAGTTCTTTTTTACCCAAAATACAAAATGAAGTCAGTTAACCGAACTGAAATAATGACCGAACAAAATCTTGGACAAAAAATTTTATCACAAACTCAGTCACACAATCGATGAGTTATCTTCCAGAATTTTTCAATAATTCCTATAAGCAGATATTTTTGGGAACAATCTTGGAAAATCTATGAAGAATAACGAGTTAGCACAAAAGCATATTATTTTTTGTTACAGATACGTTGCTGACATTCTGTGGGTGTTCAAGAATTAATAAATAGACCAATTTTCATATTTTTCAAATGAAATGCAGGGTAAAATAATTTTCTCTGCTGAAATTGATTGCAACAATTCAATAAAATTCCTAGACATAATCATAAGGAGCTCAATAATAATGTCCCTCCAAAATATATAGAAAAGAAACATTCACAGACTCAATAATCCCAATATATTCTTTCATCCTCATAACAAATAGATAGGCCGCTTATAATTCAATGATTTATAAAGCTATTACCATTCCCTAGCCATAACAGAGTTCAATACGGAAATCAATATCATCATAAAAACTGCATCAAATAATAATATTCCAGTGTCCCACATAAAGAGTATTATTGAACGCAAAGAACAAAAAGAAATTTGTCAATTACTATATTCCATTATAGAAAAACTAGAAATTGAATACGCGTGCCTAACTTACATTGGCCCTCTCTCTAAAAACATCAGAAATTATCTTTCTAAATTCAATTTAACTACCTCCTTGGTTCCAACAAAAGCGAATCAATATTCAAAGCAAAGTAAAAACTGAAAAATTCAATTATTCTGGAATATGAAGAACTGAATGTTGTATATTTTATATTGAGTAGTGTATGTTGTTTGCCGTCTAAAAGAAGTTATAATATCTTTGTCATTATGCGCATGATGGAAATTGCACATGTCTTAGATCCTCCTAATCATTATTGTACAAGCCACGATTATTAATTAAAAAGTCAGTTCAATAAGTCGTAGTCATTCCATATATTATCCCAATTGTCTGACCGCTCCAAAAGTCAGAAATATAAAATAGAATATATTTATAACATGGTGTCAGAAGTGGGGTGTTCGTGAAATATAAATACAGAAGATATCAAATTAAAAATATTGTTATCTGTTCAGAAGAAACACATTTCACGTTCACAAAATGTCCGACGATGGTGAAGCGAGAGTCGACCATGTGCCGCATTTAAAACCGATCAACGAATTGATTATTTCATCTAGTGAAAATAATGCATCGAATTGGAAAGAATGGTGGGAAAATTTTGAAATATATCTAATAGCAACAGGATTGATTGATTCCTCAGATTGTCGAAAAATTGCAGTAATGTTACATTCAATTGGTTCAAAAGGTAGGCAAATTTACAACTCATTCAACTTGAAAATCACAAACACAACACTAGAAGATGTTAAAACCAAATTCGATAAGTACTTTGAACCTCAAAAAAATCTCACGATGTTACGTCATACTTTTTTCACTAGAACACAAAAAGTTAATGAAAGTATAGAAAATTTCATAACTGATCTCGAAAACTTAAGCATGAAATGCGAATTTAAGGACCTTCGAGAATCTCTAGTCAGAGATATATTCATTGCAAACATGAATTCCCATCTGATGAATATTCGCCAACGTCTACTTCAAGAAGTCGATATTTCTCTACAAAAAGCCGTCGAATTAGCCAAATCTGTAGTTATGGCTCAGCAAAATTCAGATAAAATCCAGAAGGAGCATGTAGGAAGTTCTGATCAAGTCTTATACATCAATAAAAGAAGTTCTACATCAGGCTACAATAAATTTGGACAATCAAGATCCAGAAGTTTCAGTCAGTCATCCAATGGGTCCAGACGAGAATACCAAAATAGAAGACCATCGCCAAGTGACAACATTATATGTGGAAAATGTGGACAACAGCATAGATACAAGTGTCCAGCTTTAAATGTCAAATGCAGGTTATGTAAAAAACAAGGTCATTTTGCAAAATTATGTTTTAAAATACAAAGTCAGTCAAAACTTTAGAATCAGAAGATAATTCAACTTCTAATTTAGTCTTTCCTTTTGTCGGTATGATAGAAGATACTATTATAAATAAGGAAAAAGATTCTTGGTCTTTGAATATTTTCGTCAATAATTTCATAATTAAGTCTATTCTTGATTCAGGTGCTGATGTTAATGTCATGTCATTTCAAACCTTCAGTAAATTAAATTTACCAGATTCAGTCATTGATAAATGTCAATTTTCAATTAATAGCTTCGGAGGAAATCAAATACCAGTAATTGGAAAATGTGATCTCAAATGTTTTTCAATAATACATATGAAATGATTACATTTATAATAGTCGATATATCTTGTCAAACTGTCTTGGGTCTACCAACATGTCAAAAATTGGTATTTCAAAAGAGTTTTTAATATCACAAATAATAATAATGATTGTAATAAAATTCTCAACGAATTTCAGGATGTCTTTCAAGGTCTTGGATGTTTACCGCCAATCTGCCATATCAAGTTACGTCCAGACGCTGTTCCTCATGTCGATCCACCTAGAAAAGTACCATTTGCTCTACATGATAAACTTCGAAAGGAATTAGAAAGAATGGAGAGCATGGATGTCATATCTAAGGTATCAAAACCTACGTCTTGGGTCAATTCTATAGTCATAACGGTCAAAAAGTCAGGTCAATTAAGAATATGCCTAGATCCAAGAAATTTAAATAAAAATATTATGAGAGAATATTTTCCTCTAAAAATTATGATGAAGTCAGGTCAAAATTAGTCAATGCTGCATATTTTTCGCATTTGGATGCATTCTCCGGATTTTGGATGCTGAAATTAGATGATGGAAGCTCAGATCTATGCACATTCCAAACACCCTTCGGTAGATACAAATTCAATCGTTTACCATTTGGTATATGCTCATCATCTGAAAAATTTGTTCAAGTCATGAATGATTTATTTGGTGATATTGAGGGTGTACTGATTTTTGTGGATGAATTTTTAGTATATGGTGCTACTTTAGAGATACAAAATAATCGTCTTAGAAAAGTTCTACAAAGAGCTAGAGAACTCAATCTTAAATTTAATAGAGAAAAAAGTAAAATAGCTGTCACTGAAGTACGTTTTTAGGTCATATATTCAGTAAAGATGGTATTAAAGTCGATGATGAAAAATTGAAGCTATTAAACATTTACCTTCTCCTTCTAATACTAAAGAACTTCAACGATTTTTAGGAATGATTAACTTTTTAGGCCCTTTTATCAATAATCTGTCGCAAAAAACAGAAATTCTTCGAAATTTATTGAAATCTAATAGTCACTGGATCTGGGATGAAAATTGTGAAAAGGCATTCTCCAATTTGAAAGATGTTATAACGAAGTCTCCAGTATTAACACATTATAATCCTAATTTACCTTTAATTTTATCTGTTGATAGTTCACAATCCGCTATCGGAGCAGTCATAATGCAAAATAATCGTCCTATTGCCTATAGTTCAAAAACTTTAACTTCCTCACAAAAGAACTACGCACAAATTGAGAAAGAATTATTTGCCATTCAATTTGGTTGTGTTAAATTTCACCAGTATATATTTGGCCAGAAAGTCATAGTCCATACAGATCATAAGCCATTGATATATATTTTCAAAAAAGCTCTTTTCAATATTCCTGCTAGATTACAACGTATGATGTTAGCTTTACAATCTTATGATCTAGATGTTATTTATGTACCAGGGAAACAAATGTATATCCCTGATACATTGTCTAGAGCAGCATTACAGGATAATTTTATTCCAAATTATGAGTCTGATATGCCCTATGCCATATCATATTAATATGATTTATTCAAATATAGCAATAACTGAGAATTATCATAATAAAATAAGTCAAAGTACTGAGTCAGATGAAACTTCAAAATTCTCAAAAAATACTATTACGAAGGATGGCCTGATTCCAAAGATAAAACTAATGTGCTTGCAAAACCTTTTGGAATTTTCAAAATGAAATACATGTCATGAAAAATTTACTTTTCAAAGGAACTAAATTGATTGTCCCGGTAATAATACAAAATGAAATGCTTCGAAAAATTCATGAAGGTCATCAGGGCCACAGCAAATGTCTAAATTTGGCTAGGAATCTTTTATTGGCCTAATATGTCGTCTCAATTGAAAAATCTCATTGATCAATGCTCAGTATGTGCAAAATTTAGATCTTCTAATCAAGCAGAGCCTCTACAAAGTTATAGCATAACTTATTTTCCGTGGGAACGAGTTGGGTTGATTTCCTCGATTTCGATAATAAAATTTATTTATTAGTCACAGATTATTATTCCAAATATATTGAAATAGCTTTAATGGACCATGGTTACTCAGCTCAAAAGTCATTATCAGTCTTAAGTCAATATTTGCACGTCATGGAATACCAATGCAGCTAGTTTCAGATGGAGGTCCACCTTTTAATTCACTCGAATTCAAATCTTTTTGTTTGATTGGGATATTGAACATATTTTTCAAGTCTCTATCATCCCCAATCAAATGGTCAGTCTGAAAGTTCAGTCAAAATAATTAAACAAATTCTTAGAAAGTCCAAAGAATCTAAAACTGATCCATATTTAGCTTTGTTACACTACAGATCTACTCCTAAATCGAATTTACCTTCACCTTCTCAACTACTAATGTCGCGAAATATAAGAAATAATCTACCAATTTTAACGAAAAATTAATACTAAAAGTAGTTAAGTTCCAAACATATAAAGACAAAATCATACAATCGCAAAATAGTCAAAAATATTACTATGATAAAAATAAAAATCGTTACCTCTTCTCTATCCAAATGACCATGTATATTTTAAGAAAAATAACAAGTCTGATTGGTCTCCAGCTACAGTCATAGAGAGACTAAAAGCTCAGAGATCCTATATAATTCAAGATACGAATGGAATAAATTATCGTAGAAATAGAATACATTTGAAATTCAGATCGAATGATAGTTGCCATAGATATGATGTCCATCCTCAAAATTCAACTGAAAATGTATTGAACTCTGAAGAAAATAACGAAGGTATATATAAAACTAGATATGGCAGGGCAGTGAAACCTCCTGATCGACTCAATATTCAGGAAAGTAAAATGTAATTGTACAAATTAATTGAAATTGTAAATAGCTAGATATAAAACTTAGAATTAAGGATCTAAAAATAAAATAAAATAAATAAAAAAGGAGATAGAATATAGAATAAGTAGAAATAGAATAATAGAAAGTTTAAAATGCACATATATAAAAAAAAAAAACATTTAAATAAAATGACAGACATTTAATTGTAATATCTTACACTTAAGAAAAGGGATGTTTGAATTGTGGAGGCCGTTACTTGATGTAGATCCATGATATAAATGAGATAAAAACACAAGGTTTAACTTTGATCTACACTTTATTTGAAAAAATTCGACGACGTTTCGCTGACACAGCAGCTTTATCAAGAATGAAAAATAGAATGAAGAGTATGGTATTATAAACAAATCGTAGAACAAGTTGGATGAATAACAGGAAAATCCACACCGAGCCATTGTACAGTAAGTATGAAAGGTAATAAAAACTAATTGAACAAGTTAAGTAGGGGTGAGTAATTCAAATCTACCTGTTCATTCAAAAGCTTGTCCGAATGTTTGTATCTATTTATTTCTAATGCTTCTAGGAGATCTAATTTTGAACTTTTTGATTTTATATGTAATATAAACCGATGTAAATTTTATCACAAGAACCGCAATTTCTTATGCCAAAACTTTAGGTCCTACCGATTTATAGATTCCTGATTTACTTGATTTTTCAACACGAGATTTATTATTTTAATATGTTTACCTAAGTTATTAGAAGTTTTGAAAGCTATATTAAGATTTTGTTTGACGAGAAAGGATTTAATATTTGTACTTGCAGAACCGCAGAATGTTAAACTGTTGAATATTTTATAGTCTTTATGAATAGGATATACTTCATTTATTGCTTTTTGATAGAGTTTTTACGAATGATTACGTCTATCATATCCGGATTATATGAATTATTAATGGCTATCTGTTTGATGATGTTTAACTCTTTATTATAATCTTCTACTGATAAAGGTAAATTGAGTAACCGATGTACCATGCTGTTCAAAGCTGCAACTTTGTGTTGAATGGGATGTAATGAGTAGTTATGTATAATTGTATCAGTATGTGTTGGTTTACGAAAGACCGAAAAACATGATTATTATTTTGTTTTGTGATTTTAAGTCCAAAAATTTATGGAATCGTTCTGTTCAATTTCTATCGTGAAATTAATGTTCAAATGGATGGAATTAATGAAATTAACAAATAAGTCTAATTGACGAGTAGTTCAATAAAACATACTAAGATGTCGTCAACATATCTATACCAATAAAGAAATTTGGAAATGAGTGGATGTGTATGAATTTTCTGTTCAATATTATTCATAAAATCTCTGCTAAAAGTGGACTCAAAGGATTTCCCATGATCAAACCATTTTCACTACTGTAATAGATGTTGTTGAAAGAAAAATAATTTTGTTCAATGCAAACGTCCAACAGATTCAATATTTCTGATTTGATTATGTGGTTAACATGATTCGAATTCAACATGTTTTCGATTAATATTCTGACATCACCTGGAGGAACACTTGGGTATAAATTCTCAACATCAAACGAAATAAGTTTTGCGTTAGGTGGTAGGTTAACGTTTTTATGTTATTTATCAATTCGAATGAATTTTTATAGAAAATTTTGATTTGAATGAACAATAATTTTAATAATATCTATAAGGTAGTGCGACAATTTCACGGCTGGGGCTGTAACGTAACGATACGACTGGTCTAACGAGGGTTATTTACTTTATGCAATTTAATGATTTTGCGTCATTTATTGCAATTTTAATATTTTCTGAGTTGGATCTTTGTTTAAATGTATAGTTTCCGACGAAATGAAATTTAGAGTTTTAAATAGGTAGTCATTTTATTTGTAATAACAGTATTATCTGAGGTTAAAATTTCATTTAGTTGAGATTTTGTTTGTGGCAAAATTCTTTACTGCAATAAAGTTTGATTCATTTTTCTGCTAAATTTAGCTGACTTTAAACCCAGTAAAGAACAAAATATTTTAAAGGCCATCAAACAAAAATTCAAAATGAAGTTATTTTTACAAAAGCAGATAAGGGTAATACTGTTATTGCGTTAAATAAAATGACTACCTATTTAAAACTCTAAATTTCATTTCGTCCGAAACTATACAATTTTAAACAAAGATCCAACTATTAAATTTTAGAAAATATTAAAATTGCAATGAATGACGCAAAATCTTTAATTAAAGCAATAGATAAATACAAATTAATTTTACCAAACCTCAACCACCTCAACTGTATTCACTCATTAAATTGCATAAAGTAAATAACCCTGTTAGACCAGTCGTATCTACGTTACAGCCCCAGCCGTGAAATTGTCGCACTACCTCATAGATATTATTAAAATTATTGTTCATTCAAATCAAAATTTTCTATAAAAAATTCTTTCTAATTGATAAATAACATAAAAAACGTTAACCTACCACCTAACGCAAAACTTATTTCGTTTGATGTTGAGAATTTATACCCAAGTGTTCCTCCAGGTGATGTCAGAATATTAATCGAAAACATGTTGAATTCGAATCATGTTAACCACATAATCAAATCAGAAATATTGAATCTGTTGGACGTTTGCATTGAACAAAATTATTTTTCTTTCAACAACATCTATTACAGTAGTGAAAATGGTTTGATCATGGGAAATCTTTGAGTCCACTTTTAGCAGAGATTTTATGAATAATATTGAACAGAAAATTCATACACATCCACTCATTTCCAAATTTCTTTATTGGTATAGATATGTTGACGACATCTTAGTATGTTTCATTGAACTACTCGTCAATTAGACTTATTTGTTAATTTCATTAATTCCATCCATTTGAACATTAATTTCACGATAGAAATTGAACAGAACGATTCCATAAATTTTTGGACTTAAAAATCACAAAACAAAATAATAATCATGTTTTTTCGGTCTTTCGTAAACCAACACATACTGATACAATTATACATAACTACTCATTACATCCCATTCAACACAAAGTTGCAGCTTTGAACAGCATGGTACATCGGTTACTCAATTTACCTTTATCAGTAGAAGATTATAATAAAGAGTTAAACATCATCAAACAGATAGCCATTAATAATTCATATAATCCGGATATGATAGACCTAATCATTCGTAAAAACTCTATCAAAAAGCAATAAATGAAGTATATCCTATTCATAAAGACTATAAAATATTCAACAGTTTAACATTCTGCGGTTCTGCAAGTACAAATATTAAATCCTTTCTCGTCAAACAAAATCTTAATATAGCTTTCAAAACTTCTAATAACTTAGGTAAACATATTAAAAATAATAAATCTCGTGTTGAAAAATCAAGTAAATCAGGAATCTATAAACTCAATTGCGGTTCTTGTGATAAAATTTACATCGGTAGGACCTATAGGAGTTTTGGCATAAGAACATCTGAACATAAACGTAGCTTCGACAAAATAAATCTGATTCAAATTATTCAAACCACCTAATAAAAGAAAACCATTCATTCAATAAAAACTTTGACATATTACATATAAAATCAAAAAGTTCAAAATTAGATCTCCTAGAAGCATTAGAAATAAATAGATACAAACATTCGGACAAGCTTTTGAATGAACAGGTAGATTTGAATTACTCACCCTACTTAACTTGTTCAATTAGTTTTATTACCTTTCATACTAACTGTACAATGGCTCGGTGTGGATTTTCCTGTTATTCATCCAACTTGTTCTACGATTTGTTTATAATACCATACTCTTCATTCTATTTTTCATTCTTGATAAAGCTGCTGTGTCAGCGAAACGTCGTCGAATTTTTTCAAATAAAGTGTAGATCAAAGTTAAACCTTGTGTTTTATCTCATTTATAAAAGGAAGTTGTATATTTTATATTGAGTAGTGTATGTTGTTTGCCGTCTAAAAGAAGTTATAATATCTTTGTCATTATGCGCATGATGGAAATTGCACATGTCTTAGATCCTCCTAATCATTATTGTACAAGCCACGATTATTAATTAAAAGTCAGTTCAATAAGTCGTAGTCATTCCATATATTATCCCAATTGTCTGACCGCTCCAAAAGTCAAAAATATAAAATAGAATATATTTATAACACTGAATACAATGAATTACCAACAGCTACATAGAACGGACAGGTCTAGATTTCGAATCTAGATTCAAAAAACATGTATCATCAAATAACAAATTCTCAGTAATATCAATATATATTATTCCCTTCAGGGAACAATATCCAACTTTCTTTGAAATTTTGAATATCCCGTCCTGAAGGAGCAGGTTTTGAAGTCAGCTGGTAAAGAAAATAAGCGGAACCCAGTTCGATTACTGATTTACAATGTTTCCTAACTTTACAAAGTGCAAAGTGTATAATTCGTATCACAAATTATCATTTCTTCGAATGTAATCCGAAAGCGAATACCGTTCAATCTCTCTGTAATTCAATTTGAATAAACGAAATTCACTTGGCGAAATGGAAATGTTCCCATTTCCATCACTTTTTCGCAATTATGTGCAAATTTCAATTCATATTGACAGAAGAAACTGTGGAAAATGAGAGGACTATTCCCTAGTGAAAATTTAATTTGAATATATGAAAAATCCAATTATCCGTTATTCTAGTTCCCATAAAATCGCAAAAACAACAATAATAAAGGTGAATAAAAACATCGGAGATGTCGGCATGGTGTAAATCCCATGCTCATTAACGATCAAGTTAGACACGTAAAGAACATATCCACTCGCTAACAATGAACATGATGAATATAATGAGTAGCATACTTTCTATTTTCCTAGATCGCACCTCTTTATCTTACTATTGGTCTATTCTGAGTTAAGAGTCGCGTATGGCACAGTGGGGGATACTTCATAGGTGCCTGCATTCGCTAAATGTTTTATGTGTGTGGGAGGCATCAAATTCGTGAGAGGATGGTAGGGAATACTAGTTAGAAGAGTGTGTAAATTCTAGAATTATTACATTGTTTAAGTGCTATAAATAATCATCTTCAAACAACACTGAATAACATAGTTTATTGAATATATAACCTGCAAATTATGTATTGAGTGTTCTATTCTTAATGGAATGGTGTCTCCGTTAATATAACAAATGAATAAATTCGATTTTCAATTTTTTTGCTGAAACTTATTCAAATTTTTAATTTTTGATGTTTTCGATTTGATTATATAAACTCCTGCATTTGAGAATAAACTAAAAGTGAATTTGGATAAAATAGGAAGCATATTTGTTTTCCTTTCCTAATATATATTACGACAACTCTCCTAAAATATATGAATTTTTCCTGGAACGAAAATTCATAGTATTGTTCATAGATATATTTTGTGAATATTCATTTTGATATAAATACTCAACAATACATTCAATTCCGTTCCTATATTGATCGTACATTTGAAAGAGTTCTGTTTTTCAAATGAAACGTATTTGCCAAAGTTTTCATATAGTCTGTATACTTTCGACGCACTGGTTCATCACGATCTGGAAATCGTTTTCGACAGAGTCGATATGTTCAAGTACTACTCATGTCTGATTGAAAATAGGTTTGCACTATGCCTGTATTAATTTGATTTTTATCTTCTATAGTTATGAATTCTCCGCGAAAAAGACTCAAAACGAAACAACAACAAGAATTAGTTTCACAAATATAAGTGAATAAAATATCAAAGTGTACCTGCGTTGCAGTGTTTTTTTCTGGAAACTATATATGGGTTCGTATGCATCAAAGTGATCAAGTAGTTACACGCCTACTATATGGCGATTGTAGACTTCAACGGCTTGTGACTCCATTTTCATTTGCTGGTCTTTATATTTCTGTTTTTTTGTGATTGGTTCGCTACGCACGTATGTTGATAGCACAGGTTTCTTATCGAAACAAGTGTCTAAACCTCAATGAATTCCATCAATTATAGTTGTGTTTTCAATCATGTGTCCGCTTCCTTTTTTCCTCTTTCTCGGGAGGCATTTGAACAATAGTCACTCGGTTCAATGGCATGGTACCCAGAAGTAAAGGATCACATTCTCAACAATTACAACTTGCGAAACAATCGCTGTATGTGTGGACACATTGAAGAATTTGCATTCAAGGAAAAATGTTCAACCTTCCGTAGGATGTTGAATATCTTTCCCTGAAGGAGCTGGTTTTTCGATCCACCCTTCTTAATCATCATCAACCAGGGCCACGAGTGGAACAGCTCTGTCGAATGTCATGAATAGGAGCAATGGACAGTAGTTTCAGTCTAATTCGACATAAGGCCAGACTGCCACCTACGCATCTCAATCCGTGGGAGCGTAACAGAATATATAAATATTATTGCACCCTCCAACGAACTAACACAGAGGCCACTCACCATCGCCACCGGAAAACCATGAAAACAATGGGTAGATAAACAGAAAACCTCGATAAGTTGCACTAGTTCGACTATTCACCGCAACGCTACTCACCGTGCCAGCAAGGATGCTGTCTGTCGAAAGACAGTATAGTTCAGCATAAATTGCTGAAATTGAAACAAAACCTCATCATTTATGTAAACTAGAAGTTAAAACACACTACGAAACATTTAGTTTTGGTGGAAAAACTCACGTTATAATTTTCATCTCCTTTTGCAAAGTTGAGAGTCGCACGCATGTGTAAACGTTCACTGCCCGGAAAAGTGAGGTTATATTCAAATCACATTAAACCATAGACAAGATAGTTATCTTTTGTTAATGCTAATAATATGACAATCAAACCCCATCAATGTTAATCTGTCTGCTTTTTTTCAGAATAAATGAACTGTAAACATGTCAATCTTTATTTTCTATGTGGTAAAGGGTTAAGTGATACTTTTTTTCGCAGAAGATACTCAAAACTGAAGAGACTTTGAAAGAAAATCTATGTGGTTACCATTTAAAGAGTCCAAGTGAACTTTGGTATTTCCGGAAGTATCAGATGAAAAAATGATTCAAGCTATTTCAATATCGTTCGAGATGCAATCCGGTTTTTGTTTCATTGAAATTAATCAACAATACTGAAGCTACAGCTTGGAGCGTTCTTCACTATATATCCGATATAAGAAAAAGAGCTTTTGAGAGTACATGAGCAGATTTATTTCGTAAAATAGAAAACATTTGGATAACCATAATGTAAAATCAATAAATGAAAGTGAAAGGTTGAAATTATACGCCTTCAAGTTTTGGTAACTCCAGATAACCAGTATTACCAAATTTCGATATCTAGCGTGGACTAAAGTCTCTGCGGAATACCTGTTGCAAGAAGTGAACGTTTTCAACCATTAACAGCACTACTCAATTCTCCTAATTGGTAACAATTAAAATAAGTCCCGTATTCAAATTTAATGACGGTTGCGAATGATGACGACCTGTCGATTTCAGGATAAAAGTGAAACAAACTTTCAAAACTTCTTTCAATTTGCGTAATGTAAGGAATAAATCCTTTTATGGAATGAATTAAAATTTCGATTTCTTTAAGGGAATAATGTAGTAATTGTCAGAACAATTAAGTGTTAATAAACAGATATCCATCGAAGAGATATTTCTGTATTCTGATTTATGTGACTAACTATAGGTAACTGACCTCAATTAAGAGAATATCTTTTGTGGGTGGCTATATGCTGACAAGAACACCTTTCTTCAGGAATTTTTCGGGTTATTTAGATTCAATCAGTTTCAATATTTCGGTTGGCATTACTTTTAACTCAATTTGAATCTTTTGAATAGAATAGAATAAAATAGATTTCATTCTCCTTCAAAGATTAACAAGGATTGTCGATGTGGAGGTATATGTAATCATATAAAGAATTTGAAAACCCTTTCACATTTAAAACTTAATAATAAAATTAGACGTTATACATTCGTTTTCTATAAAATTCCAAATTCAATTTTGAAAAGAAATCTTAGACAAATATTCAAACAGTTCAAAATTATAAATTTATTCTGGCAACATGACTATCGACTAGTGTTTGTGAGTCAGGAATTCCTCAACGCTGTAGAAGGAATTTTCCATCAATAATTTTTTAATTTTCTTCTTAAAATGTTCGCTACCTATTAGCTTATAGTGATGAGGTAGCCCGTTGTACATCTTACCCCCAAGGAATTTCAAGGAATCAGATTTATTTATTTATTTATTTATTTATTTTGGCTCTTTGGGGTACAACAGGCGAAGGCCCAAAAAGTACCCACTTAATAGATATAAAAAAGTGAACTTAAATTATCTTAACGCTAAAAATTTAAAAGTACCTATAAGTATATAAAAGTCTAAATAATATGATATTAAAAATCTAACGGTTAGTTCCAAATTATAGTTATCAACAGCAGTGTGAACACATATAGTATAACAAATGAAAATGGAGAGACTATATCCTCTCATTTAAAACAACAGTATGAGAAGAATTGAAAAATATTACAGAAAAACCAGATAAAACAAGAAAAATATATAAAACACTAGAGAGACTATATCTTCTCATGTAGAAACAACAATATGAGAAAAATATTACAGAAAAACTAGATAAAAACAAGAAAAAACTTATAAAACACTAGATTTTATATGTCTTAATGTAAGAATTTGAATTTCAAAAGCTTCTTTACTTGGAAGGGTGATAAATGGAATTCCCTGGCAGTGATCATTATGGAGTGTAATCATTCTATTTATCGGGGAGTTCTGAGCAGCATTTGTACGATAAAAAGATGGACGAAAGAGCATATGCGATCTTAACTGGCGCTGAGGAACACTGATTGATATTTGCTCCAATAGTTCGGAACAGTCTATAATATCGTTCAATATTTAGTACAAGATGGTCAAATTAATAAACTATTCTACAATGTTGAAGGAATTCAATCCGCATTGTCGTCTTAAATCAGGATAGTGGTGATTAAGACGAATATGAGACTTGTATGCATACATACGCAGGAACCTATTTTGGACACTTTCTAATCGTTTGATATAAACTACGTATTGAGGATTCCAAACAATCGAACTGAAGTTAAGCTTGCTGAACACATGGGAATGATACAACGACACCAGAGATGATGCGTCGCTAAATGGTTTAGACTGCCTATAAATGAACCCTAGCATCCTCAAACAGGCCCCAACAATACCTTCAACATGCGAATCAAATATCAATTTGGAATCGAAAATAATACCCAAGTCTCTGATGGTTTTGACCCTATTGAGATTACTGTTCTCAATCCGATAGGGAAAGTGCTGGACATGAACAAGGCCTCCGGTGAAGGATATGACCTGACATTTGTCAGTGTTCAAAGTAATTCTATTTCTAATGCAATAAGCGACAAGTCTCTCAAGATCTTCCTGAAGAAGCAAACAGTCAGACAGGCTCTTGACTTTCATAAACATTTTCAACCTAACCTAACCTCCTACCACTCAAATATGAAGTAACCCATCTCAGAAGAACCCCACCAACACCGGCCAGTATAAGCTTCTCTATTAGTATAAAGTGGTCAATCCGATCGAAAGCCTTTCCGAAGTCAGTATACACTGAGTCTACCTGTCTGACTGTCGATTGAACTATGTAAAAAATTCGCATAGCACATTAGGTTTGTTTCTATAGACCTGCCCTTCATAAATCCATGCTGTTCGAAGATTAAAATATTTTTTACTGATTGAAGTAAGTACTTGTGGACAAGGGATTCGAAGCATTTAGCCATAATGTTCAATTTGCTGATCGGCCTGTAATTTTTGACCAGATTTTTTTCACCACCTTTATGAATTGGAACAACTGAAGCAATTTTCCAACAACTGGGAAACACTCCAATCGCGAGCGACCTGTTATATATCATTAGCAGTGGTTTGCACAATCCCTGAGCAGCACTCTTCACGAATACAGAAGGAATATCATCAGGACCTGACCCTTTTTTTGAATCGATATTAGAGAGACACTGAAGGACCTCGTCCAGACTAAACTGCAATCCTCCAGATGCATCAGTTATCAGTTGATCCAAATCACGATTTGGAAGAGGAGCTCGAATACACCACTAAACTGCTGTGCAGATCAGAGTGTTTGGGTTGTTCATTTTTGTGCTCGTGAAAGTATGTTAGGCAATCAAGAATATAGCAACAGGGTATGGTAAGTATATAGTATTTCTTGAATAAGTCCCTACAAGTCGTTGTTTGTGAAACACCTACCAATAACCTAATTGATTTTTTCTGTTTCGAAAACACCCTATCTGCATCTGCTGAGGTGCCCCAAAGAATGATGCCATATGTTGAGAGGCAATGGAAATGTGCATGGTAAGTAGTTAGTGTCTCTGCCTCTCCAACTATGAATTTTATCCTATTGTGGATATCGCTATCGAACGCCTCCTGCACAGAGAATCCAAGTGTTGTGACCAAGCTGTCGCTCCATCAAAAAGAAAACCAAGCAACACCAAGGTTGTTATCTGGTTGGGAATACCAATTCCTGAGTCTTGTCTACATTCAGTGCGAGATCGTTGACCGCAAACCATTGCTTCGCATCATTCATTGACACCTCGGACTTCAACTGCAGATTCTGAGGACTTTTGTCTTCATTCATGAAGGTTGTATCGTCAGCGAAAATATTAACACTTGATTGTTCTGACAGTAACTACATTATTCCCTTAAAGAAATAGAAATAATTTTAATTCATTCCATAAAAGGGTTTATTCCTTACATTACGCAAATTGAAAGAATTTTTGAAAGTTTGTTTCACTTTTATCCTGGAATCGACAGGTCGTCATCATTCACAACCGTCATTAAATTTGAATACGGGACTTATTTTACTTTTTACCAATTAGGAGAATTCAGTAGTGCTGTTAATTGTTGAAAACGTTCACTTCTTGCAACAGGTATTTCGCAGAGACTTTAGTCCACGCTAGATATCGAAATTTGGTAATACTGGTTATCTGGAGTTACCAAAATTTGAAGGCGTATAATTTCAAGCTTTCACTTTCATTTATTGATTTTATATTATGGATATCCAAATGTTTTCTATTTTACAAAATAAATCGGTTCATGTACTTTCAAAAAGCTCCTTTTCTTTTATCGGATATATCGTGAAGAACGCTGCAAGCTGTAGCTTCAGTATTGTTGATCAATTTCAATGAAACAAAAACCGGATTGCATCTCTAACGATATTCAAACAGCCTGAATCATTTTTTCGTCTGTCACTTCCGGAAATACCGAAATTGACCTTCACTTGGACTCTTTAAATGGTAACCACATAGTTTTTTTTCAATGTTTCTTCAATTTTGAGTATCTTCTGCGAAAAAAAGTATCACTTAACCTTTTACCGCGTAGAAAATAAGGTTTAACGTATTTGCAGTTCATTTATTCTGAAAAAAAAACTGACAGATTTACATTCATGGGGTTTGATTGTCAAATTATTAGCATTAACAGAACATAACTATTTCGTCTATGGTTTAATGTGATTTGAATATCACCCCACTTTTCCGGGCAGTGAACGTTTACACATGCGTGCGACTCTCAACTTTGCAAAAGGAAATAAGAATTATAACGTGAGTTTTTCGACCGAAAATAAATGTTTTGTTGTGTGTTTTAACTTCTAGTTTACATAAATGATGAGGTTTTATTTCAATTTCAGCAACTTATGCTAAACACTCCTGTCTTTCGACAGACAGTATCCTGACACGGTGTGAAGCGTTGCGGTGAATAGTCGAACTAGTGCAACTTCTTGAGGTTTTCTGTTTATCTACCAATTGTTTTCATGGTTTCCCGGTGGTGATGGTGAGTGGCTTCTGTATCAGTTCGTTAAAGGGCGCAATAAGATTTACATGTTCTGTTACGCTCCAACGGATTGAGATGAGTGGGTGGCAGTTTGGCCTAATGTCAAATGAGACTGAAACTACAGTCCATTGCTCCTATTCATGACATTCGACAGAGCTGTACCACTCTTGGCCCTGGATGATGATGATTATGAAGGGTGGATCGAAAAACCAGCTCGGAAGGTTGAATATTCTAACTTGAATTAGATTTCTTCAATATGTCCACACATACAGCGATTGTTTCGCAAGTTGTAATTGTTGAGAATGTGATTTTTTACTTCTGGATACCATGTCATTGAACCGAGTGACTAATGTTCAAATGTCTCCCGAGAAAGAGTTGAAAAAAGAAGGAAGCGGACACATGATTGAAAACACATATATAATTGATGGAATTAATTTAGGTTTGGATACTTGTTTCGATAAGAAACCTGTGCTGTCAACATACGTACGTAGCGAACCAATCACAAAAAAGCAAAAATATTTCCGTAAAGACCAGCAAATGAAAATGGAGTCTGTTCACAAGCTGTTGAAGTCTACAGTCGCCATATAGGACTTGATCACTTTGATGCATACGAATACATATATAGTTTCCAGAAAAAACACTGTAACGCAGATACACTTTGATATTTTTTTCACTTACATTTGTAAAACTAATTCTTGTTGTTGTTTCGTTTTGAGTCTCTTTCGCGGAGAGTTCATAACTATAGAAGATAAAAATCAAATTAATACAGGCATAGTGCAAACCTATTTTCAATCAGACATGGTAGTACTTGAGTAAATACGGTTCATTTGAAAAACAGAACTCTTTCAAATGATCGAATTGAATGCCTTGTGGTAGATACTCATCCAGAAACATCTGTTCGACAAATCACATTAGAAACAGGGACATCAGCGACGACTGTTTCACGAAAACATAAATACAAGTAGTATGTGCTTCAAAAAGTTCAAGATTTTGAAGAACAATATAGATACACTGATAGAATGCATTTAGATTTTTCTTTTTCTCAACCATCATTAGGTCTGATGAGTGAACGTTTCGCAATAAATTTCATTTCAATAGAAATAATTTTAGACATTGGATTCAACAGAATCCGTACATATGACTAAAAATTATCAGCGCAATTCATTCGAATTGTTTGAGAGGATCAATTACGCAAGTTCATATTATAATTCGAAAACCATTGAAATTTTGAATATGTTCTACATTCTACTCAAAAAAATTCCCGTAGAAGGTCAAAATAGTTTTCACCAAATTTTAATAGCAACCGAGATAATGGCAAATAATTGAACCCTAAAAAATCGAAAAAGTTGATTTAACTCTAAAACAAGAGAAGACAGCTGCCATTTGTTTTCTCCAATGATTTGTTTTAGAAGATCGTGTTCGGAGATGGAGGGGCATTTTCCTCAATTTGCGGTATCTGACATAGCTACCGAAGTGAAACTCCGACAATAGTTTATCCTATACACAACCTTGATTTTCGATTTGTTTAACGAGGTTTTCTCGATCGTAACAAACATTTGGATCGCCAATTGAAATAAATTCACTTAATAATGCCTTTGCCAACACTCATTACGGTGGTCAATGAATTCTATCTAGTATTGGCAAAGTTTTCCTTTCGCCTTTTCATCTATCATTAATAATAATAATAATTAATAATTAAGGACGGAACATTACAAATAGATAAGTGCAGAAAATGCTATATAAGATCGGAGACTATACAGCATATTACGTCCGGCTGCGAACAACTGGCCAATACGGACTATCTTCACAGGCATAATCAAGTATGTAACATTATTCACCAGAAACTTGCTCACAAGTATGGACTTCTAAATGCGTCCCAGCCATATTACAAGTATCAACCGACGCCTGTATTGGAAAATGACTGTATGAGATTATACTACGATAGGCCTGTTATCACTGACAGAATGGTGAGAATAATAGGTCGGATATAGTGGTGTACGATAACAGAGCCAGAACAGCAATGCTGGTGGATGTCGCTATACCGAATAATAACAACGTGCTGAACAAGTTCCAGGAGAAAAAGTCCAAATACACAGACCTTGCTATTGAGATCACGCAGATGTGGCACCTCGATAAAAAGATATTGTTTCTGTCATCGTATCCTCGACTGGGTTAATACTCAAAACTCTGCATGGTAGCCTTAAGAAATTAGAATTGCATAAGAATACCTATATAGAAATGCAAAAAGCTGTTATTCATAATACATGTAGGATAGTTAGGAAATTTATGTCAAGTATATTGTAATCCAGCCTATTCCTTTTGATTATTATACCAAGAAATATTTATTAAATACAATAGAAATGTCTTCTACTAATAAACTGTGAATCAGCAACGGATGAAACTTGTGCAACAACAACAATATTTAATGAACCTATATCCCTAATATGAAAAGAGGAAAAGATAACAGTAATATAAATTTCGACAAAAAATCAAAAGACAGTCCTACTGAAAAGTGAAGCAACAAACGTATAGAAGTAGTTTAATCAGAACGACCCTATACAAATATGTGAGTTAAATTTCGTTTTTCAAATCCATTGAGTTGGTTATAAAGGATCTGGTGTTCGAGAGAATCCTATTCTTGATGCTTTTTTAAACAGTTTCAGGGCGGTCAAGCTTCTGATATCCTGTGGCAACATATTGGAAGTTCCAGGTGCTAAGTATAAGAAACATCTCTGACCTGCCATTTTTCGCGTTCGAGGAATGACGAAGGCATTTTCAGCATATCTAGTCATGTTCACCTTTTCTGAATGATTTCGAACTTCTTCAAATATATATTTTCCACCCCCCCCCATACAAGAATTCCGTAGCCGAGAACAGATTCAACCAGAGCAAAGTAGAGTATTCTAAGCTGCTGTATTTCACAAAACCCCTTACACAACCTGAAAAGCGAAAGGACACCCCTCAATTTCTTGACCAAATACTCAATATGTAAGTGGGAATCAAATATCACCCCAAGATATCTGACTTAATTCACTCTCTTTAATTTGATCAGTGCATTCTCCATCTGAATATTCAAGAAGTTCCATTCCGGCAATGTCCTGTAGCTACTGTGAGAAATAAAGAATGTTTTTCGGAATTAAAAGTGAGAAGCTTTTTTCTAAAAAATTCTACTTTCTACTCTATTCTTCAGGGCGAATAAAATATGTCATCTATGGATATGCAATTAAATAGCTCTATTCTAGCCCACTTCTGGCTATCTACGTCACGTGTGAGGATAACTATATTGTTCTCCTCTTTCTGCTGTATGCGTCTTCTAGTGTATTTGTTTTACTCCTCTTCGTTGAATAATCATTCTGATTTATGCTCTGTTGTGTTTATTTTTTCAAGAACTAGTTTGTCTTCTTAGCTATCATTTCTTTAATCGTCCTGATCTCTCCCCATTCATAGCAATTGAGCAGTGAAAATACTACTTTCTAATAAAATTTACACGAAATTTTCTTGCTTATTGTTGGCGTGCAAAAATCAAATGAACTGTTAGCGACAATTGATAAGAAGTATAACTCATCAAAAATAATAAATATCTATTCAAATGCTTTAGCTTTAGCTTTTTGATCAGGATATACCCAGCTCTTGGATAGATAGATTAAATTTTGAGGAGGACTTGAAAAAGTGTACATATACAACGACAAGTATTTTCCTATGTTAATTCATTCAGCTTGAAAGATAAATTGATATTTGAATAATATATGGCGTTCAAAATTAAATACACCATAATGGTAATGTTATGGGTTGAATTATCCACGTGCAAAGACTCTCTTAATTACCTCGAGTCGGTCTTATTTTTAGATTCGATCACCGCTTCCTTCAAATAAGAACCACTTCATTAATAATTAAGTGACTCGGTGCGTAATGAACTTTCTCCAACGCTTATAATTCCTTCGGTTGACAGAATCTAATGAGATTTAGCAACGTTCAATATTCGAACGAATGTTGATTTCCCCAGGAAGTTTCAGTACGTGAAATAAGAACCTAAGGTACGTTTTTTCTAAAGTTACAACAATTTGAGGCACTTCTTGATAAAGTCATCATGATGTTGTATGAAAAATAATCATGATATATCAAACCAAAAGTAAATCATGTGACTATACCGGGTGTAACTGAAACTAGGGCCATCCCTGTAACCTTTTTTCTGTTTGGAATATTTTGATGAAATTTGGGAATCGGATAGAAGACAACATTTTGAATTTGACAACTTTAATATATTCGACATTCCCGGCATAACCGGAAACGATACCAACTTTGGATTTTCAAATGGGACACCCTGTATTTTTTGCTAATTTGAATGAATCATCCTATCCTACGACCTTTCGAAATGAAAACAAAACACAATCTTTTTTTCTTGCAATTTTCATATTTTGTTCTAGAAGGCCATAAACAGTAACAATTGGCATAATTCAACATCTATCACGAAAATACAAGATTGTATCTGAAAATTTAATAGTTCATTTTTTACGGGGTGTCAAAGTTAATAACAAAAGAGCGAACAGCGAAAACGAAATAATTCTCTCATTCATTCTTCGAATGGCCCACAGGAAGAAATTTGGAGATCTAGCTGTCCATCTTATGGGACCATTTATACCTATTCATTTTCAAAAAAAAGTTCGTCGAGATACCGCGAGTTCACGCTTGTGCTGTGAGGAGCTGCACCATATTGTTGAAACTATATTTCATTCACAACAGCTAATGGCAACTCCAATTTATCCTGTATTTGGGTCCTCAACAATTCCAAATATCTCTGCCCTGTCAATGAATCTTCAACTTATCATCTTATAGGCCTTATTAAATATCTTACCATCACCCCCATCCTATTGAACCCAAAACGTTCTTGGAAGTTTTAAGGGACTCTTCACAGTCGCCTAACACTATCGTTAACATACAGGTGTTGGTGTAGTTGATATATAAATGAGCGGTACTTATGTTTTTTCAAAATTTTCTATGCGCTTTGGTGGCCAATTACAAGCTTCTCGCCAATTTCCCTTGTTGATGTGGTTGAATTAATATCAACAAATGTCAATGCGTCTACTTCGGTATCTTCGTCGATAAACGAAATCCTCCTCTTCAGCAGATTGCACCTCACGAAATTTTCGTTGAACTTTAGAGAAATAGTCTTTCCGGATAGCGCTCTTTGTATAATTGGCCAGCTGGAACCCTATTTAGCCTGCACTCCCCATAAATTGAGAGCATATCAACTTTTTCATTTTGGGTGTATTGATTTATACCCAAAACTGAATTCACTAATTCGCAATGGCGATAATTCACAATAATGTAATTTTGACATGTCAGACTGGTATTTTTATGATCACAGATTATTATAAGTATGAACAAAATTTTACATCGCCAACGTAGTTGCATAAATTGCCTGGGTATTTTCCACTAGAACTCCGGAACCGTTAAGAATAGTGACATGAGTGGTATGAAAAAAAAAAGATAAAAAAATACTGCTTCCGTAATACCGGGTGAACCGATATGATTGTCTCAGAAGAAAACCCTACTTTTTGAGGCAAGCTGAAATTCGAAACTATGACACCCCGTAAAAATGAGCAATTAAATATTTCTAGATACAATCTTGTATTTTTCGTGATATGAGATGTTGAGCTAAGCCAATTGTCATTGATCATGGCCGTTTAGAACAAAATATGAAAACTGCAAAAAAAAGATTGTTTTGTTTATCTTTCAAAAATATGTCAAAAGGTCATAGGATGTGATGAACAATTGAAATAAGCAAAAAAAAACAGGGTGTCCCATTTGAAAATCGAAAGTTGGTATCGTTTACGGCATAGCGGATACGAATGTCAAATATGTTAATGTTATCAAATTTAACATGTTGTCTATCTATTCCAAACAGAAAGAAAAAGTTACAGGGGTGGCCCTAGTTTCAGTCACACCCGGTAGAATTATTTGCATTCCATCATCCGATCCTGGTTACAATGGAGATCACGTCAAGAGGAGGATGATGAGAAGTAAAAATTCATAAGTAAATTTGGCCCCAAAGGTAGGAAGGGCCTGTTAATCCAGTAAATTCGGTTTTGCCATATAAGCACAAGAAATTGGGTTTTAGGTGGAATGTACTTCAGTTCAGTTCTATTTGTGTCCATAATCGATAAAGTAGGTAATGTACAGTATATTGCCATGTGTCATGTCAACTCATCAGCTCTAGTATACTTACTACTCTCACTTTAAATTTTTGGTCATCATGACTAGTAGGTTCAGATGTTGTGTTAACGATCCTGATATATATTGTTATGTTTGTGATGAATACATACTAAAAGATTAGTGTAAATTGAACTCAAACACTATAAGTAATTTGTATTTTGCTTAGTTCGGTACTGAAATTCGACACAAAGATGAAGTTTGAAGTGTTGTCGCTTCAAAGGGTATGTTAACTACAGGTTGAAAAATTGCGATAATGGAAAAGAGACATGTTAATCTTCGAAGTTTGGGGTGCCTATGATATGGCTAGAACAAAAATAACGTTTTGACGACTGTTACTTTTATATGAATAATATAGAGGAGATCAATAAAATCAATCGCCGAAGAAGGAAACACCTTAATATTTCTTCAGCAAAAAGACCTATTCCCCAAATAAAAAACTTTTCAATGCAAGATTTGCAACAAGTAGTGCAGCAATATCAGGAGGATCAAGCTGAAATACCAATTTCTCCTCTATTAGATGATGACTTTGATCAAGGAGCCATAACATCAAATCAGAGCCTTCTTCGCAAAATGAGCTTAATAACATCATCAGAGACTACGATTTTTCCCAGAAGCATGCTGAAATACTAGCGTCAAGATTAATAGAAGAAATATATGCCTCTCCTCAAAAGTTCAAGTATCTAACTTATGAGCGGAAATTTTGTGCATAGCTGTAGTCTAAGCGGTTTGCTGACTTTCATAGATTTAACGATCTAGCCGAGGTTTTTCTTTATTGACAGCATTGAACCGAGTCTCAAAACAGTTCTACATAAATAAATAATGAAAATAACTTTGCTTTGATCGAAAATTAAATATTGACTCGGGGATCTGCGTCAACTTGAAGATGGTTACATTTTTATTGGGTCTATAGAGTGGTTATTTTAAATACGAGTGCTTTATTCGTTTGTTTCTGGGATAGTAGAGCCGAGTCACATCATTGGACTCGAAAAAACTGGCCTATTCTTTTGTTGTTGGGGTAAAAATATTATCATTGAACCATCAGTTTCAAGAAAAAAATCATTCTTCAGCCATTACATATAAAATTGTGGCTATTGCAGCAATGTGTTGAGTTTTTCAGCAGAAATGGTCCATTACTCTAGTATTTCACAGAAATTTCTTGGTTTGAGTACTGAAAAACTAACAGGAGGTATCTTTGATGGACCTCAAGTACGTCAATTAATGGAAGACACCACTGATTTTGAGATTTTCATGAATGATCTGGAAAGGCTTGCATAAAAATCTCTTTTTAGTAGTTGTTACTATGAAAAATTAGTAGGGGAAATGATGATTCGTTCAAAAGTTTTAGGATGTAATATAAGTATAAAATGATACTTTGTCAATAGTCATCTAAATCAATTCCCACACAATTTAGGTGTTTTTAGTGAAGAATCCACCAAACATTCCCTATCGTTTCATGAAAACGAACAGAATAGATATAAAGGTACACTACATTACATTACTTTCGTGGGGGTCGATTGGCTTTGCAAGCCTTTCCGAACTGCGACCAAATTGATCTTTTGTTCGTAACCCTTCTTAGTCATTTCCCTGTAGGTCTCAATCCCTTACAAAATTGAGAATCTCCCTGGGAGCTTTCGCCTTTACTTCGTGCGGCTCTAGTTTGCCGCTACAGAAGTGTATATGTCTTTGACGGACAGTTGCGATGCAACTGCAAAGAATATGTTCGGCAGTTTCATCGCCTTTTTTACACATTCTGCATGTTGCCGTTTCCAATTTGCCCATTTTATTGAGATGGTATCTCAGTGGGCAGTGTCTAGTAAGCAGGCTGTTATGATCCTCAACTCGTCCCTAGAGAGATCGAGAAGATGTTTTGTCGTCTTTGGCGAAGGGTCAATGAACTTTCCGCTTGCCTTTGGCCTGGAATTTCCCTCCAGTATCCTTTTTTGCTAGATTCTTCCCATTGTTCCAGTTTCTTTCGTCTGTGCGGCTTACTTAGACCGCAGAAGGGTTCAGGTCCGATGGGTGTGATTCCAGCACCTGATTTGGCCAGTTCGTCAGCGGCTTCATTTCCTTGTATGCCTTCGTGGCCAGGCATCCATCACAGGAAAAGTTTGTTCCCCTCAGCAAGTTGCTTCAAGGATTGACGGCATTCCCGGACAGAGATGCTTCGATAACTGAAAGAGTTTAGAGCTTTTATCACTGCTTGACTGTCCGTTAAAATGTGAATATTTGCCCTTTGAGTTTCCTTCGTAGTCCCTCCTGGAAGCAAAGGTTTACAGCAAGTGTTTCTGCTTGCATGATTGTGGGAGTAGAGCCCAGAGGCACTGATGAACAGTACTTGGGTCCATATATGCCAGCTCCTGTTCCATCAATCGTTTTTGATCCGTCCGTGTACCAAATGGAGGATTTCTGATATAATTGATTCATTTTTCCCTTAACGATGGTGCGGTCTTTTATGGCCGCTTCGAAGGGTGTGTGAATCAAATCAAACTTAAGCGGCATTATATCCGATGTTTGATATAAAGGTAGGAGCACTCATATAATGGCCCATTTTTGGTAGGGAATCATGCAAAATAGCATAAGTCAGTTTCACTCTAGAAAATCACTCAAAAGGTAATTTCTTGATTCGTACGAATACGGAACGTATACAACCTAACAACTGCAAGAACAAAGGCCAATTTCAACGAAGGGGTATCTAATAAACTCGTTGAACAGGCAATTGGGACTAGACAGATCTGGTTTATGGCGAACACTGTCAGTGCCAATTTCTGAAAATCTGCATGTCCGCCTCTTGTTGGTGAAAACGGAAGTATAGCATCATCTCCGAAAGAGATAGCCGATCTCTGTACTCTCTTGTTCTCGAAGAATTCTGTGATCGATTCATCTAATGCAGTATCAACGAACAATACACAAATTCTTCCATTGCAGAAATCAAAGTTCAGAGTTCGCACTGTGAGACGGGTTTTCGAGCAGCTAAACTGCAAGAAGGCAGTTGGTCTAGTCGAAATACCACCAATCGTCATAGGAAAGTATGCTCCCGAACTGGCACCCAATCTTAACCGTCTGTTTCAGATTTCTTATGAAAGCCAGACTATTTCAAGCAGCTGGAAAATAGCGAGAATTCAACCGATCTCAAAAATAGGAAAGAAGTCCTTACCCCAAAACTACCACCCTGTTGCACTTCTTCCCATTAAGTCCAAAGGGATGGAGAAAGTCAACTCATCAAATGTCTCGTGTTGCAGGAAATTATTAACGAGTGTCAGTATGGTTTTCGCAGGCAAAGATCGACAGGAAATTCGCTCGCCTACGTCACTCATGTTTGTGCATCAACGATGGAAAAGCATGAGGAATCTAGAGCAATAGCACTCGACATCTCTAAAGCCTTCAATAGGATTTAGCATGCAGCCTTGTTGAATGAATTGCTGCATATGGGCTTCCCAAAAAACTGCGGGGTTGGATAAGCAGCTTTCTTTCAAATAGATCAATACAAGTTGTGGTCGAGAGTATAATATCTGATCGTTTACTGTTGCAAGCAGAAGTACCTCAGGGATCCATTCTTTCGCCAAACTTGTTTCTGTTCATCGACCACCCTGAGATCACCCGCGATATTCAACCGCTGGCTCTCAGAAGACAAGTTTCTGTCCTTTCTCTGTTTTACAGATACTTCCACGGAAGATGCTCCAAGGAGCTGAAAGACCTTGTTCCGGGAAAACTCATGTTTTCCGCAACACTAGGCTAGCAAAGAGTTCTCATCATATGGCGGTACATTTGACGACCCCTCGAACTTCCATAAGAATTCTTTTGTTTACATGGCCGGTGAGCTGTGAAACTCGCTTCCATCCAACTTCTTCCGAACATCCTACAATTTGGTCCTCTTCAAGAAGCGAGTAAGCAGACACCTCAATTTTTCCCTGGCGTCCACTCATATGGTGTAACAGGGTCGCCTATTCCTGGGAAGCGCGCATAGAGAGCAATCTGATTCCAATCGAATATAATTATTTTGCAGTTAGGCTAGATTAGTATAGCTAGTGTTTATGGTACGGTTAAGTGAGGCAAAACTTTCGGCAGGGAATAATTAATTCTCAGTGATATAATTGTCTCATTTCCACAATGGTCCTTTTTGATACACAAAACCGGTATCAACAGTAACGTGATTTTCAAGAGTCTAGAGCCAACAGCTGTGAGAAAAATATGCTTATTAACTTATTTCAAATGTTGAGTAGTGGGGAGTGATTCAGTTCCAGATGACTATTGAAAGAAGCGGATTCATCGTTTTCACAAAGTTTGTTATTTAAAAACCGACAGATTCACTGTCATCCAATTATTGCATTTGTGCAGATTTTTTGAATTATGTGATGTATGTAATTTATAGATTCAATATGTTGAAACCCTGCGGATATATTGTCTGAGAAGAAATGTTCTTTGAATCTGGATTCTAAATGTCGACCTGTTTGTCCTACGTAAGCAGTTGACCATTCATTGCATCCATTTCTGTGTATGCCAGACTAATTGAATAATTAATTTCTTGTCAGGCATTTAATCGTCATTATGTTGGTACCACTGGATGAGGAGGTTTTCGTATTAAATTTGGATGATAATTGCTGATATAATTAGAGACGGGGCCAATATGGGTTAGACAGGCGTATCTATATTGTTTTTTCTATAATAAAATATATTTAGAGAAATTTGTTTTTGTTCTTTGCGCTTAATGAAACTTTCAGTATTTGATACAATCATCTTAATGGCATTTCCGTATTGAATTTAAATTCATTGAAATCATTGAAAAATTCAAAATAACAACATAATACTCACTGAACTGAATCACACTGCAGCATTAAATCGTGCCACATTCAGATTGAAACAAGAAGAACCTTATTAGAGGAACAATCTGTCCCAACTAAAATAATAGATAACCACATATTTCAGATGAGTTTTGTAATCTTGTAAAGGCCCGTTTGGCACAAAATTATTTCCAATTCGAATCAAAATATGTTCAACAAACTCACATATTTCCCGCCTTAGCAGTGTATGCAAAATTTTCTTTGGATAAAACTCCTAGCAAATCTAGATCGATGTACAAATTTTTTATCGCGGACTATGTAACGATAAACTCGGCACTGTCAAGTTTGAATTAGAAAACTTTGCTATGCTTTATCGATTTGAATGAATGTGTTGATTTATTTTATTCTGCTTTGAATATAGTTATTGATAAGTATGTACCTCATAGATCTGTTAAGTGTAATAAATTCTCTTCGTGGTTTGGGAAAGACACTATTAAATGCATTAACGGTAAAACTAACTTACATCAAAGATTTAAAAATTCAAAGACCGTTTTCTGTATGAAAATTTTTATATTTTGCGTAGACAATGTAAAGTCTTAATTGAAAGAGATCATAAGACACATATTGCTTCTGTAGGGGGTGGAATTGTGATAAATCCTAAGCTCTTTTGTTCTTATGTGGGCGGCTTGAGAGATAGACAGGGGATGCCTCAATCCATGTGTCAAGGTGGAAAAATCTTAGAAAATAGTTCGACTATATCTAATGCTTTTTCTGGGTACTTTCCTAGTGTTTATGAAGATCTGCATAAATCTGCTCCTTACCAAAGTAGATATAAATTTTCTTCATCGATTACACTCAATACGATAGATCTGAAGGATGTCAAAGCTTAAATCGAGGGACTGAATGTCACGAAGGGTCCAGGTAAGGACTCCATCCCACCAATTTTTATAAAATCTTCTTCCGCTAGTTTGGCGGCTACACTTCAAATTATTTTTAACAAATCTTAGTACAATGTGTCTTTCCAGATAAGTGAAAGACGGCAAAGATCGTACCTATTTTCAAAAGTGGTAAGAAATATGAAGTAAGTAACTACCAACCTGTCTCTATTATAAGTTATTTCGGTAAAATTTCTGAAGAAACAGTAACTGATAAATTTTTTCATTCGTCCAGTTCCAAGTTGATTCAATCTCACCATATGTTTTTCAAAGGTAGTTAACTAATTTAACTTCTTACATTTATTTCATAAATAAAAGTTTTGATGATGGTATTCGATAAAGTACATCATGCAACTTTGTTGAGGGTTCTAGAGGACTTTGGCGTGGTGGGATCCTCACTGAGATGAATGGAATCGTATCTGTCGGATAGACTGCAGTATGTTGTACTCAAGGGCATTCATTCCGGTTTCGATCCTGTCGCCTCTGGTGTTCTTCAAAGTTCACATCTGGGTCCCCTTTTATCTTCAATTTACATTAATGATATTTCGAAATGTTTTCTTTATACAAAGCATGATTTATATGCCGACCATCTTAGCGTTTAGAGTGCTATTCGGTCCGTTGATGATATTTTGCGGTTTCAGAGTGATCTTGACAGACTTTTCTCTTTTTGTCGAAGTTGGTATTTTCAGTTATACATTGATAAGTGCAGGCATATAAGGTTTACAAAAAATGCTAATGTCTTCGATGCTATTTTTTCTGTTGATAGGCTTGTAATTGGGAGGGTGAACCAAAATAAGGATCTTGGTATATATCTTGATTCTGAGTTTTCCTTTGAGTATCATATTGGTCATATAGTTTCTAAGGCTTTCAAAATGTTGGGTTTTGTTCTAAGAATTACTAAAACTTTCAGTGATCCGAGGTCTTTAAAAGTGCTATATTTCTCGGTGGTGAGGAGTAATTTGGAATATGCTATACCTGTTTGGTCCACTCACTATTTCAAGTATATTGACAGAATTGAACGAGTCCAGAGAAAGTTTGTCAAAATTCTCAACTTTAGATTTTTAGAAATCTAACCTAGCCATGATTATTAATTAAGTTTGCGTCATCACATCATTTTAAGCCGATGAGAGTCCTTTTCGACACTGTATTTCTTCATCGAATTTTAAATCATTCTTTTAGTTTTCCGCTACTTAATTATCTCACTTTCCATGCTCCTGTTTATACTTGTCGTCGAAATGCACTCTTTTATGTTCCGAAGGCCCGTACTAGTTTATTTTTTCATGCTGTTTTCTTATGAATTATGCTTCTGTACAATTGGCATATTGTCAGTATAGATAATTTTCATGAATCTTTCAAAAATAAAGTTATTGCATATCTAATTAGATCCGAATCATCCTCATTGAAGTAGTTTTTAGTTTTCATGATATTTTGCTTGATTCTGTAATCTTCAGTGAGCCTTTTTTCTCTCCTGAATTCTATGAAAGTATTAATTTTCATTTCGTATGACAGTTTCACTTATTTTTCTGGTATCATTTTTTGGGAACCCCAGGAATTGGGTCTGCCCTGTAGGGGTTTCTATGTTCTGTAACAATAAATAAATAAATAAATAAATATATGAATTTCATGGGATCCCCACTCTCAGCCCTTTATTAGTAGATATTCTCATTAACAATCATGAAAAACCTATAAATTATAGAAAGTTATCACAAAAACGTATTATTTTCTGGAACAGATATGTTGATGACATTCTTGTGGGTTTTCAAGCTTCAAACAGACAAACAGATCAGTTTTCATATTTTCGATGTGATATTTTCGATGTGAAGAATATGTAACAGATGAATCTCTTAATGGAAGGAATTATCAATGGAAATAATATTTCTCAACACATTGAAGATGAATTTTGTCATCTCTAGATACGTTGATCATTCTCTTGTTGGTTTTCAAGACCTGACTGTAACAAAATTATTTCCAACTTCGACTTAACAGCCTCCTTTTCTAGTGGTCCCAACATAAGAAAATTACTATTCAATGCCAAAGAGCACAAATCAATTCAGACAGTCTGGAATAAACAAAATTGAACGTAATGAAAGTCCAACAGCTTCATTAGGACAAAGAGGTTGAAATTTTGAATCAAAATTTGGAATGCCAAAAGCTCAAATCTTCAGATAACAAATTCGTTGTTCTAGAACATATTAGAGCTACAAATCATATAATTATATCTTGTTATAGAACATATTAGAGCTACAAATCATATAATTATATCACATAATTCAAAAATCTGTTGGCAAAATTGGAAATTAACAAACTTTGTAAAACACCTCAAATTCACCACACTCAATAGTTAACTAGAATTGAATCACTCCTCACTACCCAACATTTTAAAAAGGTGTAGTAGCACATGCTTTACTAAAACTGTTTACTCTTGACACTTGAGAATGATTGTCAAACCAGTCGTGTACATCGAGAATAAAAATCATCAGATAAAAGTGTATCATTTAATTCATACCAAAATGAATGTCCATAAAATGAATCAATCTCTGATAGCATTCATTCCTATTTTATCAAAATTCACCTGTGGTTTATATTTGAAAAAAACAAGTTCATATTGTAATTCGAAAATCATTCAACATAAAATATTCTTGAATACGATCCTGCATTCAACTCAATAAAGGGCCCCTAGAATGTTGAAACAGTATTCTACCTATGTTTGGTAACAACCGACATATACGCATACGCCAAAAGCCCAGAAATCGAGATATCCAAAATGACAAAAGAAATAACCACGATATGCTTTCATCAAAGAATTCTCTTTGAAATTCGAGGACGGAGATTGAAGGATTATCTTGTTGTATTCGTGGTATTTCTACAGCTACTGAACATCTGAAATATCGAAAGCGTCAATCATATATAACGTGAGCGCCAAGTCTTAATTAACTTTTGTAGAACTATTTCCAGGTTCCAGGATGAACGCTTAATCTAGGACATCTTGTATAATCTTTGGGAAAGTACTATCGAACCATCAAAAGTTCCTGATAACAGATAAAGTAAAAATAAAATAAAAATGGAAACCAGAATAATATATACCTTATCCTGTTCAGTAAAATCGAATTAACTTAAATTTATTCGTTCAATCAGAGAAAGTTCCAAATTACAGTCAGACTAAGTGTTCCATAACATTCAAAATGTAAATTGCGCCTTTCAATTCCATCGTATTTCCTCCAAATATAGTCATTTTGATTATTCATCTACTTTCACAGATAACGACATTATTGGATAAGCTACTTCTTATTTGATGTTTTGCCATCTCATAATTCCATACTGATTTCTGAAAATGCGAATAAGATAACAGAAAATAAATGGCGATACTTTATTCGGGGAGATTGTTGATACCGGGAGTCACTAATAGTTTTAGTTTCTCAAAACAGATTAAAATTTTCATATTAGTTAGATGGGAAATTGCAAATGAAAAACGTTCAAAAGTTTAGATATGTTGAAGAACTATTTTCTCCAGTAATCCACCAGCATTAGAGAATGCTTGAGAATATTCGAAATGAAAATGGTACTCAGTGAAATAAAAGGAATAATGAAAAATGTAAAAAATTCTGGAAAGGATTAAAGTCAACATGAACCTGTTAATACCGGATATTTCCATCTCTGGCGACAAATACTGCATGACGATTCATACTCGAAATTGAAGAACTATCAATGAGATTTATTTTGTCTTCGAATTTCGATCATCCTGATCCGAACCTAATACACAGTACCTTGTTGGTTTTGCTGGCTTCTTAACTTTCTTCTGAGATAATCTCAGCCATGTTCGATGGTATAAAGGTCTGGACTTCGAGCAAGTTACTTCATTGAAGTGGTTTCGTGATACTGAACGTAATTCTTAACGATATGATAAGATGAGGTCTGGGGTTATTATGCACAAACAGAAGGTTCTAACCCATGTTTGACGTCAGTACAATCGATATCAATAAAAAAGACAAAATATCGACTTGTCTGTAAACAAAACTCTCTCCCAGTTAGCTATCTAACCAATTGACATGTTCCCTGGCAAAAATTTAACGCATTCTTGTGCTGCGGTTAGAGCCTTGAACTATAACACGAGGCCTTAAACCAAATTCCTTGCGAAGTTGTTGTATCGTTTTAGTGCTAACTTTGCACTCGACTGTTCTATCGAAGCTGCATTTTGAATTGAATAGATAGGTAGATCAATGTATTAACTTCACGTTTCAAAATAACAATCAGAACACATTAGCGGTTAGGAACACAGCAACAATATAAATTTAATAAAGAACGGGAAAATATTAATTAAGTATCAATAAGTACTGGTCGAGAATATTTCGAAAAACTAGTGAACCAAGTATTAAACTGAGAAAGAGTGATATAAAAAAAACTAAAAAACCTTACTATGAGTGAAAATTAACCCGAATTGTGTATTCGAAACTAGAAACTCTATAACGACTCTTCTGGAATGTTCTCTCGAATATGACTTAATCCTGATTCTGACTTTTTCCTGATTGCGACTTCTTCCTGATTGTGACTTCTTCAAGATTGTGACTTTTTCCTGATAGTAATATTTTCTTCTTCACCCGGACGTAACAGAAGTGGAACTGATTGGTAGTTTACATTGAAGTGACAATTTTGCAGCCCTTTGAATGAATTGTCTAATTTAGTTATGGTATTTAAAATTGCTCGGGCATTGAAGGGTTTATTCTTGAGATTAATAGGAGCGTAAAAGCGAAACACTCATTTTGAGTGTCTAGCCTCTGCTATCTATTGTATATTTAGCATCATATGTATGTAGGCACAAAATGTTATGTAATTATTTTCACACAGTACATTATGGTTATGCAAATAAACTATATTATTATTATTATTATTATCGTGGACAAATGTACTATCTCAGCTTTTAGCTGGATATAATTTACCTTTCCCAGATTCAGCAACCAAAGGGAATAGGCTCGAGTACGATATTCAAAAGCAGACCCGAACGATGCTGACAAACCACAACAATCATCATTCAAAATCGTCTGTGATACGAACCGAACAACTTTGAAGCGGAAGGAAGGAGGACGCGGATTAATAGATGTTATCAATTTACACACCGAACAGATAAAAATCTCAGAGAATTCTTCTCTGCAAAAGCTCTCACTTCAGACCTCCATAGAGTGGTATCGTTGGCTTATAAGGGATATGCACCTCTAAAACATGCTACCTGCTGACTCTACCGTTCCTATCAGATACTGAAAACAAGAGCAATGGTCAAGGATGGAATTGCATGGACGACATCACCAAGAGATTAATCAACCACACATCCACAAAGAAGCATCCAACAAATGGTTGATGAAAGTAGAATTATTTTCGGAAACAGAAGGATTCCTTGTGGCCATTCAAGATCAAGTGATCGCTTCAAACAAATACAAAAAATTTATTACGAAGCACCATGAGATTAATCAACCACACATGGTTGATGAAAGGAGAGTTATTCGCAGAAACAGAGGGATCCTTATGGCCATCCAAGACCAAGTGATCGCTACAAACAATTACAAAAAATTTATAATGGAGGACGGACCATTACAAACAGATAAGTGCAGAAAATGCCATATAAGATCGGAGACTATACAGCATATAACGTCCGGATGCGAACAACTGGCCAATATGGAGTATCTTCACAGGCATAATCAAGTGTGCAACATTATCCACCAGAAACTTGCACACAAGTACGGACTTCTGAACACCTTCCAGCCATATTACAAGTATCAACCGGCGCCCGTATTGGAAAATAACTCTATCAGATTATACTACGATAGGCCTATTATCACTGACAGAATGGTAACGAATAATAGGCCGGACATAGTGGTGTATGATAAGAGAGCCAGAACAGCAATGCTGGTGGACATCGCCAAACCGTATAATAACAACGTGCTGAACAAGTTCCAGGAGAAAAATACCTATATAGTCCAAATACACAGACCTTGCTATTGAGATCACACAGATATGGCACCTCGATAAAATAGATATTGTTTCTGTCATCGTATCCTCGACTAGGTTAATACCCAAAACTTTGCATGGTAGCCTTAAGAAATTAGAATTGCATAAGAATACCTATATAGAAATGCAAAAATCACAGCTGTAATTCTTAATACATGTAGGATAGTTAGAGAAATTTATGTCAAGACCTAATTTCTCAATCGAACTCCACTGGAAACGATTACCTGATCGTGAAAATCCAGATCACCGTAAGTTATCCAGGTTCGAAAAAAGTTACGCAAGTACGGTTCATTCGAAAACCGAAAAACTCTCAAAATAAAAATTAATGAAAAAACGAAATTGAGTTCATGTTGAGTGTTGAAAATGTCAACCGCAAAATTACATCTAGAGCAACAACTATTAATAGAGAGTTTCTTTCCAAAACGGAACAATATTCTGCTGTAATTACCAGAATTGAAGCAGTTCCTTCTAGGATTTCTGATATCTAAAACTGATGGTATTATTAAGTTTACGATGGGAATAGAATAGCAGAAATGAGACTGTTTTTAATGTAAAACGTAGTTCAATGTAACCTGCGTTTGGTTAACAAACTAAGATATTGATAAATTTATTTGCACTCAGTGCTGTCGAGACTAGTTATAAAAACTTCATTAGGTGAACCTACTTTTCCTAATAATATATCAATATATCATTGTGATTTACCTATGAAAGATCTCCAAAAGAAACGTTTTCTTTCTGATAAATTTGTTGATTTTGGATGAGTATAACTATGCGTTGAATTTTAGTTTGAATTGAGGAAGAAAATTCAAAATCTCATCGTTCATTTCAGCTTCATATGGAAATGGAAAAGTATGACCAGGTACCTTATTATACTGGGTGCTCCAACGAAAATTGAACAGAGGCTATATCTACCAAGATATTCATTTTTGATCAAAATGCAAAAACAGGTCGATTTTTGTTTCAAGGGGGACATCTTTTGTGGTACAAAACTTGCCTGAAATATCAACCCCCTAAGCGGGGGTTGCATTCTTTGAACATTTTGAATCGAAAAGATAGGTCGAGTGGTGACTCACAAGGAAGTTGGTATCTTCATCTACATTGCCTTGAACGAATTTTTATATTTAATTGAAAACTGTAAGAGATACAGGGTGAGCAACTGAAAGATAGGGAAGACTATTTTCCTGAGACTATTCAAGTTTCAGCAAAGTAAACTGGAACAGATCCATGCTGATCAATGGCAGTTATCATCAAGTACCATCCTCATCACGAATTTCAACCCCTAGAGCAGGGGTGACCACCCTTGAAAATTTGGAAGAGGGTAGATGGGTCGAGTGATACCTCGAAAGAAAGGTATCATCTTTGTCTGCATCGCCGTGAACGAATTTTTATTTTTGATTGAAAACTGTAGAAGATACAGAGTGAGCTACTGAAAAATAGAGGATACTATCTATCGCCCTGAGCTATTCAAGTATTAGTGCAAAAAAATGGAACAGATTCATTCCAAATCAAACACAGTCATCTTCCGAAACACCATTTGCATCTCAAATTTCAACTGTTTCATGTTTTTTTCACTAATATTTGAATAGCTCAGGGCGATAGATAGCCTCCTCTATTTTTCAGTAGCTCACTCTGTATCTTCTACAGTTTTCAATCAATAATGAAATTTCGATCACAGGGATGCAGACAAAGATAATACCTTTCTCTGGAGGTATCACTCGACCCATCTACCCTCTTCCAAATTTTCAAGGGTGGTCACCCTTGCTCTAGGGGTTGAAATTCGAGATGAGGATGGTACTTGATGATGACTGTCATTGATCAGCATGGATCTCTTCCATTTTACTTCACTGAAACTTGAATAGTCAAAGCGAAACAGTCTTCCCTATCTTTCAGTTGCTCACCCTGTATCTTTTACAGTTTTCAATTAAAAATAGAAATTCGTTCCAAGTAATGTAGACAAAGATACCACCTTTCTTTTGAGTTATCACTCGACCCATCTTTCCTATTCAAAATGTTCAAGGATTGCAACCCCCGCTTAGGAAGTTGATATTTCAGGCAAGTTTTGTACCCCAAAAGATGTCCCCCTTGAAACAAGAATTGACCTATTTTTGCGTTTTGAATGAATATTTTGGTTGATATAGCCTCTGCTAAGTTTTCGTTGAAGCACCTTGTATAGTTATGAAATGAGGAAAAATGAAAAATTCAGACGTATATTGGTTCGTAAGAAAGAAAATTGAATTTTCTATTATAACTGTCCAGAGTCCAAAAACAATGGTCTACGCCACTGGACTATAAAATGAAACATACCTACAGGTAGTTTCTGTTTCGAAATCTCAGCTTGACTGATAAGAAAGATATCAACAGTTTCACGAATTCCCATTAATTCAATTTTAATTAATAGCTCAAAAACTATTTACTTCAACAACGTGCGGTTCTCTCTGATCTCATTTTCTCGAAAAGCCAGTCTGAAAACGTGACATTTTTTTTCAGCTCTTATTGAGATGACCTAAGTAAACATCGAATTCGGTCCACCATGTACATCAATTGATAAGTGAGAGTAATGTCTTCAAAGATATATTTCAACAAATTACTGTGATATTAAGAATTGATAAAGTGTAGCCTTGAATCTAATGATATAAACAAAAGTTTCTCAGTTTTCTAGGCTATAATTAAAATCAATCACAATAATATAAATAAACCACGTCTCTGCAAAATCGTGATCGAAGTAGGCCTCCAAGCTATTCACCACAATTCGCGTAAGATTCAAAAGCGAATTTTTCTCTTATCTGCACAATACGCTGCAACAGGCGAAAAATAAATTGGAAAAAAATGTAATCAGTTTGAAGGCTATTGTATTAAGTGGTAGCAAGCAAGCTACAATGGTAGCGGTCGGCAAGTGCTGTAAAGAGGCAACTGGTAGTTATTGCGTAGGTTACTCGGCCTCGCCCGTTTGTTAGAAAGCAAATCTTGTCTAACAGGGTTGAACACAGCGTATCAGTCATTGTTCCTACTACGAGACCACCACACTTGCTCTAAACTGTCTCTAATAAAGCTTCGAGTCCATATCTTTACGGATATCGTGACTGTGCACGCCATAATTATGACCTTATTTGCATTTCTGCACAAACATAAATGTGGATCAGTCGCGAAATGACATATGTTTAAGTGGGGCCTTAACTCATTTCGATTTCTTGAAACTAGGAAATTTTCGCAAGGATCACTGGAAGCATTTTAAAATAACTGCATTGAGACAGTAAACATAGAATTAAATAGACAGTTATAGTTCATAGAGTTTAATTGATGGCATTTTTCTCTTGCGATATCGAATTTTAAACGGCGTATTTTAGGCCGTTCCTTTCACTGTTGAGTAGATCACAAGAAAGAGCTCATTTATGAATTCCACTTTCTTTTCAAGATTTTGGATGTTTTATCAAATCAAGAATTGATGTGGAAAGTAAAATTATATATGTACAGGGTATCCCACTTTCGATGTTTCAGTACGGCAGCTAAGTGAAACTTTACAATTTAAGAGAAATGACGCCCCAACCCCGTTCCCGATCATCACAGCTACCTGTGAGTTATTCAGGATTTATCGATTTTTCAGGATTCAGTCATATGTAATTTCCTCGATTACTATCAAAATTATGCAGAATCTATTTTGACATTTTTCGGGAACTTTTTTGAGTAGAATGCAGGGACGTATTCAAAAATTTTTTTGTGGCATGGTCTTCCAATTGAAGTATGAATTTGCATTTTATTGAATATGAATCATAGATAGGGGAATTTGGATGAGAAAGGAAATGCATTTTTTCTCGTTCGTGATATATTTAAATTACCTGACAAATTTTCTCTGCATCGTGAATTTTTTCAGGAATTTAAATTTTCTGAGCAATCTGCGGTTTCATCGAGTATTCTTGTGCAAGTCTCCCCAAATATTTTAAATTCAATACTGACAGCAATAAATGTCAACATAATTCAATTCTTTTTTGTGATGAACAAATAATTAGTTGAGCACTTTTTTATTGTGAGGTCATAAGGATGGGTATGATTCTTCAGAAAATTATTTTCAATGAAATAAAACTATGGTATTTAGATTTATGACCGGTTTCACCACACTGTGGCTTTATCAGATAGATACAAACTAATAAACAGAGTTATTCCTTATATATTATGCATATTTCCTACTTAATATTACAATAGGTACAAGTACCAGGGATATGTTGGAAAACCCATCGGAGTTGTTTACTTTATGAATTGAAAATATTTGAGTAATGGAGAATGATTTAGATCTAATTGACTATTAAGTAACCTACCTGAATCATTCTTTTTGTTAATCTCCACAATTTCCCATAGATTGAGTTTTTCTATATTATTTTCATTCTGTATAAGTATGAAATTATCATTAAAGTTATGGTTTTCTTGGAGTAAGTGATGAGAATGATAGAAATCTGATTTATGATAATTGTGCTCGGATAATCTAACTTTGACTTTCTGAAAGGTCCACCAATATAAATTTTATTACAATCCCCGCAAGACAGTTTATAAACACCGGATTTATTACCTCTATCGATTTTAGATTCGCAGTTTTTGATATTCGGCCTAAAGAATTATCAGTTCGGAATGCTATATTGAAATTATAATGCGAGAGGAATGATTTTGATTTTAGACAAGGTTTACCAATAAGTTAAGCTGTTGTATTTTGTGCTAGAACTTTTTATACTTGGAAATACTTCCTGGATTGCTTTTTGAAATTTTTTGCGTGAAATCATGTTCTCAATCATACTAGGACTGAAACCGTTATTGACTGCTATTTGTTTCATTATATTTTGCTCTTTTATAAAATTATTTTGTGACATTGGGATATTAATGAGTCCATGTACCATATACTATTGTAAGCAGCTGATTAATGTGCATAAGGATGTGTAGATGAGCTGTGACTAGTAATATCTGTATACGATGGGTTATGAAAAATAGAAAAACCTGTTTGCCGTTAATTTTAGTATTAGTTAAATCCAGAAAGTTAATGGAGTTTACTGTCTCTATATCTAACGTGAATTTAATAATATCGTGAATTTTGTTAATGAATGTTTTGAATGACTCTAGTTGTCTGTTTGTGCCAGTGAAACAACAAATGATATCGTCAACATATCTAAATCAATAAATAAAGTATTTGAATAACGGATGTTCGTGGATAGTTTTTGCAATATTATCCATCAAAATTTCAGCGAGTAGAGGGCTCAGAGGATTACAAATGATTGAACCTTTTCTACTATTATATAATACTCCATTGAAGTTAGAATAATTTTGTTCCAAACAAATTTCTAAATGGTGTAAGATTTTTGATTCAATTACGAGATTGACTTTATTAATTTGAAGAGCGCTGTTGATGAGTTTCACTGTATCACTAGAGCTTTTTATTGAGAATTTAGGTTCAAAATTAGCGTACTGGTGAATGATGTCTATGAGAAGCGTGAAAGTTTTGCAGCTGGAGCTTGAAAATATGAAACTGCTGGTCTAATGGGATGCCTTGTTTTATGGCGTTTGACGAGGGAGTAAAGTTTGGGTGATTGCGGGTTGTCAATGAAAAGTTTATATTTTTGGTTGGTAGGTATTATAGACTTGTCATACTCTGAAGCCTTTTTACAATGGATTGAAATTTATCAGTTGGATCTTTATCAATTGTTTGATAACTACCTGATTCAATGAAATTTTGGGTTTTCAATGAGTAATCTGCTTTATTTAAGGCTATGACTGTATGACCTGCTTTGGTGAATATGTTATCTTCAGATGCGGACTTAGATTCAATGGACTTTAAGGTTGTGTTTTCGAATTTCTTAGGTTGAAAACTATCGAACTCTTTTTGAAGTAGTAACGCTGAAGAGAGTTTTAGGTGTTTGGCTTGCGATTAATAATTTAAGGCTATTTCGATTTCAATTCCTAGCAGATCGAAATAAAGACGAGCGTTATTTGACTAAATTGTTTTCAAAACCTTTCTCTAGAAGTGTAACTTCATCTTCGGAAAAATTAGCATGAGAAAGATTACTGAACCTATTATAAAAGTGGTGATCGGAAAGTTTGGACTTGATTTTTGAGAACTTTAAATCTTGTAACCGAATCTGAAATGACAAATTCTACTGAATGCAATCTATGAAGCAATTCCGAATGGATTACCTTTAAAAAGATGTTGTATTTGTCTCGTTGGCTGTATTGAAACTTGATGTCTAACTTCAGCCATTTCTTTTTGCCTTGTCGTACTCCATTTCGGGCTGCAGGGCTGATATTATGTGTCTTCAGTTGTATATATTTAGGAAATACTTCGTTCTCCAAACAACTGGATAGGAACCAGATATTTTGTTTGTTGGTCGCACATCTTAGAATTAGCTTGAACATTATTTTTCCTGACAGTAAGAAACCTCATAACTAAAAATTCCAACGAATAAAACAGAATTCCTTAAAGTTTTTCACTCTACCTTCAACATACTCACAATATTTCGACGTTGCAGCCAATCTTTAATTTCTTCTTTTCGGGAAGTCGTGTTCGGTGATTTTCTGTTAGTCATGGTGATATGGAGCGTTATCGATCACATTTTGGTGTAAACTTGGATTATGTTTTTCTCTAAACCATTTTTCGTACATTGCGAAATTCATATCATTGCAATAATAGCCGGTTTTACAATTGGACTTAAACGTCAGATATGCGTTTCGTACGAATCCACATTCACTACCAGCGTTCAAAATTATTAGTCTTGATCCTTTTGAAAGAGGCTGACGTAGGCCGTCGTTTGTCTCGTCACTTCAAGCCTTCTTGTGTGTATGGGAGGAATGAATGAATATATGTTTCGTCCTTGTTAATTATTGGTTTCTTTTCTTGACGGCATCGCTTGATGCTTTCCAAATAATTCAAACGTAGTTGCTGTGAAATGAATGATATTCGCTGTATTGCCCACTAAATATTTTTCCCGTTCAAAGTGGAAACGAATTCCGTCTTCAACAAAACTTAGGAATATTGAATAAACATTTGGTGCTGTTTGCTTGACTCTTCTTAAAGCTTCAAATGTTCATTGGCAACAAGAGGAACAGCTATTTCACCCGAACAGATGTAGAATATACCTAGGGAAGTTCGAACCGACACTTAGAATACAATGCAACGCAATTCTTTTTCGATATACAGGCTTTTTTATAGAATTGGGCCCAATTTTCTAATCGCAATACTTCTTGGACGCATTGACCGATATCCTTGATATTTCGTACCTCAAAAACCTTGGCTGAGGTTAACAATATTGTTTGTAGATGAGAAAATTCTTGCACACAATCTTCATCAGCAATAACTGCTCCAAAATATGAACCTACTGCGTAACCTGTCGCATTCCTCTAAAACTTCAGCTCTTTTATTGAGGTTTGAGTGTGAGGATAACTAAGTCTCTTTGGAAAAGCTTCGCTATTACTCAATGTAACTTATCTTCCTACTAACAATTCAGCACTGAGTATTTATCGTTTTTTCCCAGGTATACTTCTGCTAATCCTCTCCCCACAGACTGAACACTTACAGGGGCGTATTCGGAAAATTCTTCTTCAATGTTTTTATTGGAAAAATACAGTGTGCGCCCATGTCATCCCTCAATATTTCAGAAAAATCAATTACCCGATCTTGTCTAAGAATTTCAAAACATATGTAGTTACAATCTCTAAATATTCCACACCATTTAAATTTTATTATAAATTGAATGTTGACATCCATTTTATCTACATTAAACTTATACATTAAAGCTAAAACGATGTTGGAAATTTCGCTTTCGTGTTTCATGTGGAACCAATCAAAAATATCTTCTTTCGAAAAGTTCGACTTTGGACGGTTAATATGTTTCATATGGAGTCCGAGCTTTCTTGAATGTGAATCAATATTTCGTAGAAATTGATCCTAAATGCCGCGTCTCCTGGATTCATTGATCTTCATCATAATTTTCAGGAGTGGAAATTATTTTCGTCCAAAATTTTATTAATTAATGTACGAGCTATTCCCAAATCTGCAACAGTAATACTTATAGACGCATGCAGTTTTCATGACTTTCACAATTTTATTGTAATTTTCTGAATTTTTTCTCTAAATTGGTCGTAAATTCGGGTTTTTCTCGTTCCGCAAGTACTTATGATTCGTTGATATTGACTATGAATGATGAATAAATTCATAATATTCCCGTTAAAATATTCATTCTCAATTTGATCTGCGAAAAACTATGAACAATTAAATTAGTGCTATTGTTTCTTCAAATGAACTTTAAATAATAAAATGAATAGTTATATTTTCAAAGAAATAAAGCTAGAGTATTTAGATTTTCACTATATTAACAAAACTATGACCGGTTTAACCACACTGTGGCTTCATCAGATAGATACAAACTAAAGAACAGAGTTATTCGTTATATATTAGTCTTATTTCCTACTTAATATTACAATAGGTATAAGAGGTATATTGGAAAACCCATCGGAGTTGCTTACTTTATAAATTGAAAGGATTGAGTAAAGGAGAGATTTAGATCTAATTGACTATTAAGTGACCTACCTGAATTCTTTTCTTTGTTGATCTCTAAAATTTTCAATAGATTGTGTTTACGGTTACAGAATCAGAACATGATTTCACGCAAAAAATTTCAAAATGCAATACAGGAAGTATTTCCGAGTTTGAAAAGTTCTAACACAAAATACAACAGCTTAACTTAAATTGATAAAAGTAATAAATCCGGTGTTTATAAACTGTCCTGCGGGGATTGTAATAAAATTTATATTGGTAGAACTTTCAGAAATTTCAAACTTAGATTATCCGAGCACAAACGTAGTTTTAATTATCATAAATCAGATTCCCATTATTCTAATCACTCATTCGAAAAAAACCATAACTTTAATGATAATTTCAAAATTTTACACAATGAAAATAACAGACAAAACTCAATCTATTGGAAATTTTAGAGATCAACAAAGAAAAGATTTCAGGTAGGTTACCCAATATTCAATTAGATCTAAATCCTTCTCCTTTATTTAATCTTTTCAATTCATACAGCAACTCCGATAGGTTTTCCAACATACCTCTTGTACCTATTGTAATATTAAGTAGGAAATAAGACTAATATATGAGGAATAACTTTGTTCCTTAGTTTGTATCTATCTGATGAAGCCACAGTGTGGTGAAACCGGTCATAGCTTTGTTAATGTAGTGAAAATCTGAATACTTAGTTTTATTTCATTGAAAATATGTATATCGATTTTCATCAAGTAACGACCTCCTCAATCAAATTAAATGAATAATTCTTAAATATTTCAAACTGAGCCCGAAATTCATAGATTATTTCATAAGACATTTTGGAACATAGAAAGTGGCATCGAAATTGAATCCCATATGTCTGTTTCTACGAACTGAGGATTGAATTTTCCGAGGAACTTCAGTTTTTTGATAAACTATCGAATAAAATGAAAACGAGGGACACCTAATACCAATCAATACTGACTTGGAATACGGTTCTAATATAGTAAAAAATAGTTGAAAAAAACTGTTTTTCACCATTTAGTTTTACTGATTTGATAAGTGTATTCTGAGCACCCTGTAGATGAAATAGCATTAGAAAAAACGTTGCCCTGAATAATGAAAACTTTTTTCGTTGAATTGAAAAAGAAGTTATCATCTTAGTCGAATCTGAGTCACTATAATTTGGAAATTCTTCATAAAAAAACATAGCTCAATGGTGATTAATTTTAGATGGGACAAATCGCAACAAAAATGTTTGAAAAAGGATGCTTTGTAATAAAAAGTATGAAGGTATACTATGTTTTTTGAAATAGCAAAGTAGCAGACGATGTCTGGTATAACCGAAAATAGTACCACTCTCAGACTAGTTGCAAACTGTAGATCAGTATCTATGTACTCCTAAGCCAAAATTTCAAATTGATTGATAAAACCATTTCCTAGATACTTCTGATCGGCCTTTTGCTGACTTTGATTTTAGATTGGTAATTCCCAAAGTAGATTTATGAATAAATATTTGCGCTTTATTGGAGTTTACGTATAAAGATTCAATGTAATGCGTAATATCGCTGGACATTTCCACTGTGAAATACTAAAGCTCCAATCACAACTATACAAAGAAGCAATCATCGAAAGTGTGAATTCGTGGGAATTCAAGATGCGCTTCTCGAAAATTGTGAAGATCAATACTGCTGATTAAGAGGGCATTTTCTGTGTTGCAAGTTCAATATATGATTACTTGAGTGTAGAGTGATGTTTATTCAATTATCTTACCCGTTACAACTTAATTTAGTACTGTAAAAATCTGAGAATGCTTTTTGATGTAGAATTCAAACTGAAACTGTAGATTTTCTATAATAATAATTACTTCTGAAAATTTTATCCAATTCAAATTATGTTGAAAGTAAAAGATGATTTCGATAGGATATTCGAAAGTTTATCAATATTGAAATATGAATAGCTTTTCTTCTCATTTTTTTATTTGTTCTGAAAGTTGTTGAGATAATATTTAATGTGCTTTCATATTTCTATTCAGTAGAAATTTTTATTATTAAATGCTCAAATGAATATTTTGCTTGAGTTTTGATAACTTTTATTATGTACGTTTAAACCTGAATAGAATTGAAGTTGCTGAAATCTCTTCGTCTCTATAAAACCCGTTACAAGGGTTTGGACAGAAATACCTTATATTCACCTATTCCAGCTTCTGCATTGCACCACCTATACAGTAGCTATTTCCAAGTTCAATACCTGTTGAACCATATTCTACCACTGATTCTGATTAAAGGGCAGAAGGACATCTTCATTCCTTAACTACTTAAGACGATACTTCTTCAGTTACCATACTATCAGCAATATTCTTTACTTATACCGAATGCAGTGGTGAACATTGTAAAGGCCGTAAGGATGATATCGAGAGTTCTTTAATATATGGTAAGTGTGCGTGCACAAATACCCCTTCAATGAAATACAAATTCTCAGCATAATATCAGGATTGAATAACCAACATGGATCCCTTCTACATCCTTTTATGAACTCCAACACAGCATTCGACTCAATTACTGTCTAGAATTAGATGATATAATTATTCTGCAGAGCTCATAGTTTCCAAGATGTAAGTTGAAAACTTAAAAACAAAAAACCCTCAATACTTTCCCCACAAGTTAACCCAAGGATATAGGACCTTTCGAGGCAATTTTTGAAAATCTAGGATAGTTTTTCACCTATTTGTTTGATTTTACAAGTCCTGAACACGAACAGAACGTGAGTATGTCCAAGGTATTTGAATACAACTAGTTATTTTCTATTCGAACTCAGTCGACAAATAAGGATGAAAATCCTGAATAACTGATCTCTTTAAAGATGTATCCATCAAATATTGTTGTAATAAGTATGCATGTATATTCATACGAGTAACTAAGTGGGGATAGATTTCCTTGAGATTCAGCCAGTGGTGCCAGCATTCCCATGCCTCGATTACTGCTTCGTAGATCCTAGGGTCTGGTTCTAGGTTGATCCATAAATATGTACTTCTTCTACCCGAACTGGTCACCAGTAACGGGTAATTTCTTACCGCTGTGATTAGAAACTAAACTCACTCTATTCACCTAGACGCCGTGGCGTTTTGCACTATTTAGAAATCAATAAAACTACGTAAAGCTTCAGGGTTTAATGGTATCCCCGAATGTTTAACACATTTGGGAAAACGGTTCTTACGTTAGCTATTGTTTTCTTTTCCTTTTTAATTTGCTTAGTTTAAGTAATATTTCTTCAGAATTGATACACACCAAATTCTGCAGTTCTGAGTCATCGTCCTATTCGTCTTCCTGTTTCTTTCAAAATATTGAGAAAAAAGGTGAGAAATCGGGCATGCATTTTCTAGAATATCAAGATAAGTGTCGCCGTTGAAATTACCCAGAATAAAAGTGACCTAATTAGGTCGTCTCGGAGAATTCCAACCTAACCATTAGGTTTTCCGTATATCGAGTGAGGGTATCTTGAATTATATGTAGATTTATATCGCTTCAAAATTGACAATTATTTGGGTTGTTGTGGATATATTCGGTCATTATTTCGCAAAACTCTTACCTCCGACCCAAATTATCATCATTTAATTCGGGATTTAATTTAATTCTGTACGGATGGAGCTAGAAATTATGTAAAATTCTAGAAACGTGACATTGGTCAATACCGAAAGCTGCAGAAAGTTGTCGTAGAGATTTCGTGTTTGGCATAAATTGGACATATCCCAATACCGTCACATATGCTGCTTCATCATTCACAATTCCAATGAACTGCCTTCTGTACCAATGAATTCTTATATCAATTCCATAACGAATGTTACGTTCAAGAAGATTTGGTTAAATGTACTCATAGCCACTTTGGTTATAAAAGCTTAACACGTTCTTGCAATGTGTAGACTGTAATTAATTCTAGAATTTTAACCACATCAGCTTAGTAGTAACATAAGGATCCATTCACAATAAATCAAATGAAAAAAACGTGTTATCAGATAAACAACTTGGTTCTTAGATCAACAAATTTAGTCGAAACAATTCATTCATATTTTTTTATTCGTGCATAGATTGGGAGAATTTTCCCCATCTAATGAGGAAGAATGAAATGATATATTATTTGTTTTCCTTCGGTTTTTGAATTATTGTATTTACAATAAATGCTTATTTCTATAATTTTGATGTGTGTCAGAAAAAACACAAGTGTGAGCTCAGGAAATGTAACAGGGGAAGCATACTATAATGTATATGATTCAATAAACGAGTGAAAAAACCTGAGGAAAAAACTCGTTTACCTGTCGCTATTGCACTAGCAATAGCTTGTCTGTTTATGTTGTGTTAGTGTCGTGTGTACATAAAGAGTACCAAAGATTTTTCTGCTTAGCCGCTTCATTCTCTCTTGCATTCCATGATTTCCAAACGAAGACAAGGGTGAAAGGAAGGGGGTTTGGGACAGGAATCTGTAACAATGGAAAAAGAAAACTAACAGAAAAAAAACAGTCATACTTCTCATAAGTCTAAACAAATCTAAGAAAAGATTTAACATAAGAAGCAAGGTCATGAAAAGGACTAAGGAGATAATAAAAAAAATACAAAACCTGCGATATTTATTTATTTGTTTAATGCATCTAGAAATGTTGCCCTTCGAAATGAAAATTGATTTTCTCTCTGCATTTCTTCAATATTATTTGAGATAAAAAATGATTTTCTGCAAAAATTATTCGTCAAAATTACTTTTCTCATCCACTTTTGCAAAGAAGCTTTGAACAGCTTTCAAAGTATGGTGCGCCCCCTTTAGTCTTTTGAACTTTTAGGGGTTGAAGCCACCCCTCTTAGGAAGTTATTCATTAAATCAATAAATTAAAACGAAATAATTTCACGTGCTTTGGCAAATTTTTACCATCTCTTGGAGAGAACAAACATATAGCCTCGTTTGAAATACGACAGCCTGTATAAATACGGTTAATTCATGCTGGTAATATGATGTAACTTCAAGTATTTGAATTTTCGAGGGGTTAGATGAACGAAAAGAGTAAAAGCCTCAGTGTTTTTGATTTTATAACTGTAGGGGATTTGAATTGGACCATCTTTTGTAATAAAATTGGCGATTTCTCTTTGCCATAAGAAGATATGCGAAAGATACCTCCTGTGAATACCGGCTCATTAGGACGAAACAATGAAAAATGCCGGTTTTGGCAGCTCAAGTTCTGTTAATTTTGTGTTTTCCTCATTATGAATCATTCACAGAAAAAGTGGTGAACGTTACTTGGAAATAAATCTAAATTTACATAATGGCTACAAGAAATTATCGATATAGAAACAAACAAAAAGCTGTGTTTTTTTAGTAAAATTCAGCAGAACTGTATAACTAAAAAATTTCATCCAAAAATTTCCGAACTAGGTGAAAAAAGATCACAAACTTACTCACAAGAATTGCCTATTTAAAAATGTATAATTACACTCTGCGAATTACCTATAACTGAAGCTCAGATGTTTATTATAATAAAAACCCTCTGTAAAGCCTTGTTTCGTTCAACATAAACAATAAGTCAACAGATCTCTATGATATGATCCTGTCAAAATGAGGATCTTCATGAACGTCCCTTTTGATATCATGTTTGTTGGAACATCCCCAATTGTCTTAACAGTAAATCTTCACTGTTCATTGTATAATGAGTGCTCATTGAATTAACTAATAAAATATATCTATAATCGATAGTACCATTATGCAATTTATGTAATTTTCTAATTGGCACATTAGTTGATTCTTTTTACTGTGTTGTGCGGTCCAGTTTCAGTTAGGTTACCAAGCCGAGGGGCCTTTATGTAAGGCCAATTAATCATAATTGTATCTTGTAAGCTTGTCATACACATGTGGAGGTCTGTAATTGGACTGAAAGGCGGTATTAATTATTTGAGGTGTTTTGCAGATGAAAGGAGATGGTTGTAATAAAAACACTGGTAATTTATTTTAAATATATTCAAGAATTTGACGCAAGGATTATTAACACTTTCACAAGGAATAATTTTATGTAGATAAGGCTGAAGCTTGAAGAAACATGGATTTTTTCAGCTGAAATCTACAGACATGGATATTGTAGAAATTTGACCAAGGTAACAATATCATATATAAAGAAAGATTTTTGATTTAGGATTTTTTGAATTAATCATTCAGGGATCAATATTCAGCCTTCCATAGAATGTTGACTATCTCTCCTTGATTGAGCTGGTTGTACGATGCAATATTTGTATGGAGGTAGAATTAAGTCATCCAGAACATTTAATTTGATTTTTGGCATAAAATTTTCGTTGGAATACAAACTTCAATTGTGTTCGAACTTTCTGTATGATAAAACATGTTCGTGAAGATACTATTTCTAAACAGGGAACTGGAAGACATTTCCAAAAATATTCTACTCGACCCACTTTTCATATAATCAATTTACACTTAGGAGTGTACATTATTTCTCAATATTGATAACGTACGAAATTTATCGCTACATGTGTAAACATATTGAAGACTTTCAGTCCCAGTGGCGCAGGTATTAGACTCTTTGTCAGTTTGTTGGGGACGCCACTTGTATTTGTTTACATATACATGTACTTGACGGCTCCAATGGATTGAGATAAATAGATCACCTGGCCTGGTGTTATGAAAGGGTGTGCAACACTGACGAGGTCTACGATAGGTTAAATATTGTTCCGTTAATAAAAGTTAATGTGTTAACTCATAAAGCGATAAATTTATATGTTATCACTATTGAGATATTAATTTTTCGTCTCATTAGATTTTGTGATTAAAATTGTTTTACCTACGAGCCATAACGAACCCACAAGTAACAGAGAGTTATGAAAGTGGAAAGAACAGTAACAATGAGTTCGAATACTTACAGATTCCAACAATGTGCTCGCTCCATGTCAAGTCCAACGTGACAGTCACGTCTAGATCCACGTGAGATGAAACAGAGCTCAAGCCCAGAATAAATCCTCATAGTACTTCACACAGTACTTATAGTAATTCACACAGAAAAATTTTTACCTGACTGATAATCGCTAATCCAAAGATGAAGGTTTTCGCGTATGCTTTCCGTATCTGCTTTAGAGAGCAGTCTTTCGATAGGAAAGCTGTTGAAGCGTCAATGTTTATTATAACATTCGGAATTCTGTGGTTATGGGCTTGTGTCCAGTCATACAAATAAATTCAAATATTCGAATTAATTAATCTTCCTTTCACAAAATCCTACTGTTATGTTAGGTGATAGATTTGTAAGCTAGAAATACCGATGTTTCGTCATCTTCCACTTCTTTTGAAGAACTCATTGAAGATTAATCTCATGCAATAATAAAATTGAGAAAGCCGTTTAGCCCATTGTGGTAGCCGTTATGTATAATTTTGTTATGTGTGTTGCAAAAACTTCTTGATGAAGCTTGCAAGACTGTTGTAGCTGGCCTCCTGGATCATCTGGGCACTGGGTGTTTCAGTGCCCAAGGTGTTCAGTCTGGTCACCTCATGAGAAGGACATTCGAAGAGTATGTGTTCCGTTGTTTCTTCATCTTCTTGGCAACCACGGCATTGTGTGGTTTCCGATAATCTCATGACGTGTAGGTGTTCGTAAAGTTGGAGACCCGTCAATGGGCCAACTACCTTCCCAACAGACTTCTTGTCGAGGGACAATAGTTCATGTACCCTTTCTTGTTTGCAGCCCCTTTATGAGCATTTTTGACTGTCTCTGTTCCGAGATGCCTGCTCAATAATTCAAGGCTTCGGTGGTGTTCCAGTTGTGGGAGAAAGAGAGCACGTGGGTCCATGGGATGGTCAGAATTGATTCTGGCCATCAGCAATAGATATTGCCTTTTTGACAAGGCTATCCGCTAACTCGTTTCTTTCGATGCCCTGATAGGCTGGACACCAAATCAGAGCAACTCTGTTTGTAGCACTGGGTTGTCGAAGTGCTGCGTAGCATTCGTCAATTGGTTTGCATTTAACCTTATTATCTTCAGAAATTCAAAGGCGTTCTGTCCTCTGCAGGTTTTTCTGTATACACCGGAAAATGGCAAATATTTCTGCTTGTCTCCCAGAGCAATCGTAATGTTTGCCCTCGGGCCGTGAACTCCGATGCCTGTACCCATCCCGGTTTTAGATCCGTCCGTAATTCAGGTGAAGCCCTGTGGGGTGTATAAGGCGTGGGGTGTGGTCCATATTTATTTTGATGGAATGATGATCTTCAAGGTTCGTCGAAGTGTTAAGTGGCTCTTATTTGGTCTCCTCTTGTGAGATGGTCAGGTCGGAGTTCTCCAGTTTTGTTCAGGGTTGTGAAATGTCTAGAAGTTGGATTTTTGTTCCTCCAGTGGCCGTGTGCATGAATCTTAAGGCTTCCGTGACTGCTAGACATGCTTGCTTTTGGATGTTGCTCACTTTGTGCCGTTTGATCTCTTTGTATAGTGCAGACCGCATAGGTCAGAAGCGGTCTTATGACTGTCGTGTATAGCCAATATATTTTCTTTCGTTTTTGCACCCATCTGGAGCCAAATAATTTTCGGCAGGACCAGAGTGTGTTTTGCGCTCTTTGTCGTTGTCTTTCGATGCGATTGTACCAATTTAGTTTGGTGTCAAGGATCACACCTAGATATTTCACTTGTTATACAAATGTTAGTTCCTCGTTAAGAAGAATGGTACCTTGAAAGGTACTTTTTCGAGTGTAGAATCAGGTCTGTTTTGTTGGGATTAACAGACAGGTCGTTCTCCTTGAACCATAGTTCAGTCATTCGCAGAGCGTTTTGCGCAAATTGAGACTAATTGGTCTAAGTCTTTATCGATTTTATGTACGATTTTTCCGGCTTGGGAGTGAACTCGAACCCTTTTCCATAAGTCCGAAACGTATTTCAATGCAAGATCTGAAGATGTGGATTTAATGCATAAAAATTTGGTCCATACCAAAAATTGACGAAAACCCAAAGAGCCCACGAGAGAATAATATTAAATATTAAACTATCAGATCGCATAATAAATACTTGGATAAGAGAACAAACCAAGCTGACAGATGTCATGGAGAGGGCAGCTCAACTAAAGTGGTCATGGGCAGGTCACGTAGCTCGAAGAAATGACAATCGGTGGACCAAAAGGCTCATAGAATGGAGGCCAAGAGTGGGGCATAGGAGTATCGGCAGGCCAAACACAAGGTGGAGAGACGATATTAAAAAATCAGCGAGTCTTCTTTGGATGAGAGAAGCTATTAACAGAAGGGAATGGTTCAATATGGGAAAAGCCTACATCCAGCAGTGGATTGAAATAGGCAGATCGTGATCGTGATCAAAATGGGATACTATTTCTGTGGCCACTGTCCAGTTCCAAGTTTTTGGGGTGAACTGTCCATTGCATAAAGTCTTCTTTTCTATTCGATGTGACGAAAATTGGATCATTTCCTTCATTGAGAAGTATAAGGTTTGTGCTGTTTAGATATTCATTCAGCTTTTCCCCCTGATGTTGTTGCCTAGGCTTTCCTTTAGAATATAGAGAGCGTTGGCATCACACACAATGACGAGTGACGTGTCTTGTGTTTTACAGTGATTCGCCAATTCCTGTATTTCTTCTGTTGGAGGTGGTGTTTGTGAGTCATAGGAGATGTTTGCTGAGCATACCATAAGGGTACTATTTGTGTAACCTTCTCCATCTATTCCGACTGCTACCAGGTATCTCAAAGAGAAATTAGGTTATATATGAGTTCTTATACTTTTAGAGACAAGAACGCATGTCCTAGGGGTTAGGTCGTCCCTGCAGCAGAAAAGATTTCCATCGCAGGCCGCCTTGCTACCAACCACGCCGCTCACTACTCAAGGTTCCTGTACTAGTGATATGAATGTAGGCACTTTTGCAAGCCGCGAACTTAATTTGTCGGTTGCGGCTATGCAGTGGTACAAGTTTATTTGCGTACACCTAATTGTGTCTCCTGTCTATTAAAGGATGGCAGGGGACCGTTCTCCGTTGGTGTACCAGTGCCTCCTTAGGGCCTTCTAAAGAACATAAAATGAAGTTTAACCATAAAGACTATGGTAGGACCAATCCTTCAAATTTGAACGATATTTTTTCACAACCATTTTATTGAAGTTGACATGAGTTATGTAATCTGATTGATGATCTTCATATCTCGTTTTGAATGAACAACAGTTTTGGGTGAGATGTGTGGTTCGAAAACTTATCGGAAATTTTCCGAGGAAATTTCGACTTGGAAACCAAATCCACCGAAACGTGCTGACAAAATTAAAACTTGCTCTTACCACCTTAGTAGATGGGGATGTCGTTTTTCTCTGTATAAACATACTAGCGACCCAGTTCGTGTTTCGCTACGTATAAAGTGAAATCTAATAAGGTATCAGCAATATTGTATTCGAAACATTTGCACAACGTGGATCAAATTCACGATTTTCATCACCCATAAAATAAATTCGATTTTAACTGAAATTCACAAGGTGTTTTCTTTTCCGAGGCCATGTCTCCTTTTGCTCTTTCAAACTTTTGGCTGTATGCCACTGATCAGCGTACAATCGATTTGCGTCATCTTCGTTCAATTTAGAAACTTTTTGACATCTTTAATTTTTTCGTATCTCCAACCATTTTCGAGTAAAAATTATTGAATTTAAATTATTTGAATTTAATGTTATTCGATCAATAAAAAATAATTGAAACACTCGATAGGAAGGACCAAAATTTGCTTTTATTTGGATAGCTCGTTTTCAGAGACTCAACTTATACTTATTCATTATAAAACTAAAAAAGAACAATTAAAAACTACATATACTGCGGGAAGTGTCCTCCACCTCCAAGAATACAGGCCTTTGTCCTTCTTCGCATATTATCATGCATTCTTTGAAATATTTCTGGGGTATTTCTTATGGTGCCACAAGAGGTTATTATTCGATTTCTCAATTCTTCTACAGTATTCACTGGAATGTTATAGAATAAACTTTTGAGATATCGCCATAAGAAAAAGTCTAAACTATTTAAATCTGGAGAACCCCGATCCATCCATCAGTTGTTGAATATATTATTCAAGAATTCCCTAGCTTCTCCACTAAGATGTGCTGGTGCCCCATCATGCATGAACCATGTTATGTTTCTCACCAAAAGTGGCACATCCTCGAGCAATGAACGTAACTGTTCCTCAAGAAATTGGCGATAGGCGGGACCGTTTAGCCTTTTGGGCAAAAAAAAATGGCCCAATCAATTAATTTTGACTTATTCCAGCCCAGACATTCAATGAGAATTGTTCTTGATGATGAGATTCTTTAACCAAATGTGGGTTTTCCTCAGCCCAATAATGATTATTGTGAAAATTTGTGAGAGCAGTTATCGAAATGCTAGCTTCGTCTGCGAACATTATTACACTAAGAACCATTGGCAGAAATTCATTTTTGAAGAAAAATTTCGAGGAAGTAGAGTTTGGACGCGTTGAATATAAAACGGGTACAATAAAAGTCGTGGAAAATCCTCCAAACTAGAACATGTGAAATATTCAACTGATTTCCAATATTATCTATATATATATATATATATATATATATATATATATATATATATATATATATATATATACTATATACTCACATGAGCATTCAAATCAATACAATTCAAAACTGCTTTCTCAATATCTGGAATTCTCATAGTTTGTGTTGCACATTTTAAATGATTATTTGAAGTAAAAGTACCAGTTCCTCTCAACTTTTGTGGATATTTGAAAATGTTCGCCTGTCTAGTGTTACTCGATTTGGAAAGCGCACCGGTTAAAATCGCCTAGCTTCTGTTGTGTTTCCGTCAGCCAGACCATACATGGATATCAGCCAATTCGGCGTTAGTAAAATTAGCCATTTTTATTACAGCAATAACTTCAAAAGCCTTGAAACTATCCGTTAATTCAATGAACAATTCGAGCAGACACTGGTTCAACTTTAGCAACTGTCAAAATAAATGAATAAATGAAAGAAATCAAAGCCTACTAGTCATTTTTTCAATTAGAAGTGCTTTCAATTCAGTGAATGCATACAATCTTTATAATGTTTTGCTCGAGAACGGTCCGAGATACGAAAGAATTACAAATGTCAAAAAGTTTCTGAATTGAGTGAAGATAATAGAAATTGAATGTACGCTGATCAGTGGCGTACGGAAAAAATTTGAAAGGGCAAAGAAGACATAGCTTCGGAAGAGAAAATACCTTATCGTTTCTAGTTAAAATTTAAGACGTGTAATGATGGAGGCTGTGAAAAATAGATTGCACTCCAAAGTTGGGCTGAATTCTTCAAAAACTGCAGGAGTTTTGGAGAAGAAATCAATTTTTCAGGAAATTTCAATACTCTGCAGCTCCGTAACGGAGCTTCTACGGACCTATGCTTATATGAACTTTTTGTTTTTGAAATTGCACGTAGATTTATCCCGTCAAGTTGTAACATACTATTTTATAACACCCTGTACAGATTTTTCAGTTAAGCGTCATATTTTCACTCAAGAAAATTTTGAGAAACATTTAGTTACTATTTCGTTCTATAATAGAAAATGGAATAATTTTAGGTTCGATGAATAAATTTTCAGTTGAAAGTACTTGTTGTTATTGTTGTGATTGAAAAACCCTCGAATGATATTGAAACTTTACATATTTTCCAAAATTTTAACATATTTTCGAAGATTCATTACATATGTACATATTTTCACATTTCGACCTTACATATATCCGCTCTTCAGTGATGATATATCCGATGAATTAAAGAATCGTAACAAACTACTTAAGACCTGTACTTTCATATTTCATATATTAATAATATATATATATATATATATATATATATATATATATATATATATATATATATATATATATATATATATATATATATATATATATATATATATATATATATATATATATATATATATATATATATATATATATATATATATATATATATATATATATATATATATATATATATATATATATATATATATATATATATATATATATATATAGAGTCCTTTGAACTCCTATAAGGGCATAGGGCCTCTAGAAAGGTCTTCCATCTGGATCTATTTCTGGCAATTCCTTTCACTTGGTTCCAGGTCTTGCTAGTTGGTAATATTTCGTCGAGAATTGTTCTCTCCATGTGTTTCGGGGCCTTCCTCGTTGTCTTGTTCTCTGCGGGTTCCATTCCAGCACTTGCCGGGTGGTGTTCGTGGTTTCCATTCGCAGGATATGGCCGATCCATTTCCATTTTCGCAGTTTTATCTCTTGGCTAGTTTTTCTCGGATGGGTGATGTTGTAAAGCTCTTCATTGGTTATCCGTTCAGGCCAGTAGATGTGTAGGATTTTACGGAGGCATTTGTTCACACAGACCTGGAGGCTCTGCTCGATTGTTCTTGTTTGCTTCCAGGTCTCGCACCCATATAAGAGTACCGACTTGATATTCGAGTTGAAGATGCGCAATTTTGTTGCGTTGGTAATGGCGTTTGATCTCCACATATTGCGAAGCATTGCGAAGGCCTGGTTGGCCTTGGCTATTCTGTTTTGACGTCTGCCTCTGACCCTCCTTCTGTCGTTATGAGGCTGCCCCGGTAACAAAAACTATTTCGTTCAATAATAAAGTATGGAATAATTTTAAGTTCGATGAATAAATTTTCAGTTAAAAGTACTTGTTGTTATTGTTGTTTTTGAAAAATTCCTCGAATGATATTGATACATTACATATTTTCAAAAAGTTTTACATGTTTTCGAAGATTCATTACATATTTATGTACATATTTTCATATTTCGGCCTTACATATATCCGCTCTTCAGTGATGATATATCCGATGAATTAAAGAATCATATCAAACTACTTAAGACCTGTACTTTCATATTTCATAATATTAATAATAACAATTTCTGCTAAAATGTCGGAATGCCTATTCAGATGAACGAGAATTAAACATTATTCCAAGTGATTAATAATGTAATCTAAATGTTGCCGGAATACCTGTTTATTTCTTTGTTCTAAGCATTTACGAGCTATTGATAGTGGCTGGAGGCGTCTAACTGCATGTTGTTATTGCAACTAATTCTGAAAAGAGACAACACCCCGTCGGATGTTCATCTATACGTGATTATTTAGGACATAGGCGAAGTATTCCGTAACAGGATGTTAGTTTGCGAAATTTTCACTTTTGCTCTTGCAAGCTTGAAATGCCTTGAGCGTCGAATTATAATAAATGTTCTGATTAGGATCCATGTGGAATGTTGTTATAACGAAATAGGATGTCTAAATATAGAGTGCGTCTGCGAAGAGTGAATGGATATTAAGAAAATATGTCTATATCAGAGATATTTGTGCTACCCTATCGCCGAACTCAAGAGAATGGAATTTAATTTTTTATTGAGATGAGAACTCAATTAAACTCTAATTTTGTGTTAGACATTTTTTTCACTTGTATAAATGAAACTAGTTTTTTCAAGGATTCACGGCTTGACTTGAAAATCATGCTGCTTGACTCCACTTGACTAGAAATCAAGTCAAGTTTTTGTTTTACAAAAGCTAGAAATTCAAGCTTCTTGAGTGGCAAAACTTGAATCAGAACACAATGTTGCAATAAAAAATTAAACTTGGTGTTACATTCAATAAGAGCCTAAGTAAAGGTTCAAAATATAATGAATATTCGATCGGGAAACATTTAACTGAAATTGAACATAACAAGAATTCATAAATTTGTTTTGAAACATCAATACAGAACAAGAACAAGAGTGAAAGTGATAAATCACAAAACGACACGAATAAGTTCTCTATAAAACAACTGAAATAAACTTCTGTGGAATAAAACAATAGAATTAAACTTTTGTGAAGAAATAATTCACAAATACCAGTAAACGATGATTTCTTATAAAATATATTATTGAATGCTCGACGCGTTTCGATACACAGTATCTTTATCAAGAGCGAATGAATACTACAAATATATCTTACTAACAAATTTTTATCTTATATACTAAAGAAAAATTTCGCCGAAACGTCGCCCCGGGCGAACGGAACGTCGAAACGGCGAGATTTCTTCGGAATCGATAACTCGGATCTTTCGGAGGGCGATCGGAGAGGTCGATCGGGCGAAAATTCCGGCAAAAGTTCCGAAAAGCGAAAATAAAATACGTCTCCGAAATCTCCGGGATGGAGGGATAATTTCTATGGACTTTGCAGCTATACGAAATATTTATATCGCCTTCGATCGCTACGAAACCCGGACGACGAAAAAGCTTCGAGTTTCGCATTTCGCGCCGCCATAATTAGATTCTCATAAAACCACGGGAAAACGGAAAAATCTTTCGTCGAACGGAGGGCTATCGGCCGACTTTCGCAAATTTTCGCTCTACTTTCCATATTCCGAAAATCTCCGACGGCCAGAAATTCGCGAAATAAACAAACCTCGAGCTGTCAAAATACGGGTTTTTGTTTTAACCATCCTACTTAAACGGGGTCACCGGGCGAAAGGATTCGATCTTCGAACGATTCCTACATATCTCGAGATCGGGTCCCCGGCGAGAAAACGTCTTTCAGGATTTAATTTTCGAATTTGGGAGGGTTTTTGAGACCTACATTTTCGAAGAATAGAACGGAAACACGGGGGTGGAGCCATCACCGCTCCTTCTGCCCCTTATATCGCTATTCAATGTCGGAAGTGAGCGTTACCAACGTGTAAAATGTAATGCTCTCTCTCTCTTCTGAACGAAAATAGTGAGATGGAAATAGTTAGTAACTTTAATTTTCACCAACATAATTTCGGTATTAACAACATCTAGAATATAGTCCTCTCTCTTCTGAGTAACATTCGAATCTAACCTCATTTCAATTAGTCTTATATTTGGTCTGTCAAAACAAGTGATTCCGAATTTTATTTGTATGAAAAATTTGACGAAACTTGAAATAAATTTTCAGAGGTAAGTGATCGTAGTTTGATGTTTATTTTATCCATGTTAATGTATAATTTGTTTAAGGAAAGAAACGATAGACTTTCAAAATTCATAAATTTAACATTCTGTGGTTATTCTAACCTAAACAATATGATTCAAACGAAATGTTATAAAGGAATTAAGAAGACTTACAATAATGTTTGAAAGGTAAGTGAATGTAATTTGAGGTTTATTCATGTAATTTAATGTATATTTTTTAGGCATTCTCAAGAAATGTACTCAGAATTCACATATTTCATTTTTCTTTCATGGTTATTTCAACCTCTATGCATTGAAAAATGTCCTGGAATTACTAGGATTTTTAACGAATCAATTGGAGGATCTTACAAAATGATGGAAGTTATCCTTCGAGTTGCTATTAATAGGTATTGAGCTCTTTTATATAATAATTTTTTTCTGGAAAGAATTCAATGAAATTTTCGTTAGGTCATTTAGAGTATGTATCATATGAATATTGAAAGCTATCCACTTAAGGCTATATGTGTATTAAAATATTTCAAGTTGGATGTCAATATGACCGTGCCATTTCAAATTGAATTTTCATTTCAGTTTATTCAAGTGGAAGTAAGTTTCTATTCTACAATTATTCCGATGTAAAAGTTGATGAGATTCAATGTGTTTGACAATGTTCAAGTTTGAACCAAAGAAAATATGATCACAAATTTGCACAAAAGGTAATTATTGTGAGTTCCTTCCATTCATAACTCATAGTTACTGTTTCTCAGGAAATTTTATCAAGGTTGTTGAATGAATGACAAGAATTCCTCATTGATTTGAAGTTGAAAGTTTCTCTGTTATAGGTGTCTGATAGTGGGAAACATGGTGTTCAAAAATGTAGAAGTAGCATATGAAGTTTCATTTTGTACAACTACAACTTTCAAACCAAGATTTATGAAAGTCACAGGAAACATGCTGCTACTTTTCCGACTCATATTTTGGAAAAAATTCAACTACTACTTGGAGAATGCTATGGAATTTGACAATTTTTGTAATAGGTGGTTGTACTATAGGTAATTTATATAATTGTGTAAAATGAGTATGTTCATCACATATGGAAAGTTATTCAAGTTGAAATGTATGAAAGTGACTCTTTGAAAGTGAGTTTTTACTTTGTGTGCATATAAGTAGTTTCTTTTCAATGAAATATTTACTTTTAGATTACAATACAGGTTGGAAAATTGAACGAAAAATATGCAAAGACAATAATAAGCAATAACAAGAAACTTTCAAGTAAATATGAATGTAATACATCTCTGTTCTCTGATAATAATCTTCGTAGATATTTTTGTCTGAGTAAACCAGTCTGATTAATAATAGTTACAATAGAGTCAGATTTCAAACTCTAAAGGAAAGAGATCAAGTAAATTACCTGCAATTCTTAACTTCAAAATTTATTTGTTGAACAATTCTTCATATAGTTGGCATGAAAACTTGAGCTTTTCAGGATATTCCAATATTTACATAACACATAAGGTACATGTTTTGAGCTACTTCTGTACATAACTCATTCTTTTGTATTTTAAGAAATTTAGTCAAAGCTGTTCACTGAATAACAGGTAGTCTATACATTTAGAATGTAAAGTTTCTTTTTTATTGGTGTTTGTGAGAAACTCGATAAAATCAGGAGAAGCAAATTGTGAAGCTTCATCACAACAGGAACTTTTAGTTCGAGAAAATCATATATTTTGCGGAAAATGCAATTACTTCTTGAAAAATGCTGTGTACAGTTGATCATTTTCGTTAAAGATACTCACGTTATATGTTATTTCAGTCCAGTTTGCACATAAATTTTCATTTTACATCATATAATGAATTGAAGATAAGTAAGATTATATAATATAAAATTCAAATATGAAGAGATATTTAAGTTTTATATGTACAAAGTCTAGATACTTCAATGTTACAAATATTTATTAATATATATATATATATATATATATATATATATATATATATATATATATATATATATATATATATATATATATATATATATATATCCACAAAAAGTAAAAGATCAAAGAACTTAAAATTCACCAGGATATATAATAACAGGACCTATCATAAGACAATGCATAGTACATAAGGGAAGAAAAGATCTGACTGCAATATTCAGAAGGTCTTGAGAAAGTATAACAGCTCATAATGATTGACATTTGAAAACCAATTCTGTAAAAGAAGGATGCAGGAACTGAGAAAATTCTGAAGGACTCACATTAATGCCAAAATCTTCGAAAGACTTCTTCGAAGAAAAGTGAGAAGAATTATATGTCAAATATCTTGAGAAACTCACACTTCATATTAGGAAGAAGTGTATTCAGGATCTTACTTTCACGATTAACCACCGTTCAAAGAACAACAGATTGGATATATGACTGAAAATTTATTTATTGATACAAACTCAACAGGATTACTCCCAATTATAGAGCCAAATATACTAAAGAGGCAATCCACTCAGAGCTATCCATGTGAGAAAGTTTGACTTCTTCCTAAATTTTTCTGTCATCAATATAAACTACCTGTTTGTCTTTGAATTAAAGAAAGAATTCTAAAGACCAAATAGGGATATAATTGAAAAACAACAAAGGAAACACTCCCCACTCATATTTATGGGTTTCCCTCATCTGTGAGAAAGTTTGACTTCTTCCTAAATTTTTCTGTGATCAATATAAAGTACCTGTTTGTCTTTGAATTAGAGAAATAATTGAAAACAATATGGAAAACACTTCCAGAAAGGAAGAAGTGTTCAAGATTACATTGTCACCATTGACTAGCGAATAGAGAAGAACAGACTTAAGGACATAATATGATTATTATAGGTTTTCTCTGATACTTGAACTAATGTTTAGGAAATAAATTTAATAAGGGTGTGAGTTATTTATGTCTACCTGATCATTAAGAATTTCCGGTGAATACCTCAATCTGTTAATCATTTGGTGAGAATGAGAAGGGGACAATTTCTACTTCCAGAAGGTTAAGTTTTTTCAGCCTTAAACAGATCATATTCCTCTATTCTCCCTTCGATAGGATATTGAGACATCGAGTTTGGGAAATTTTGGCACAAAGACAAATAGGACACAATTTTCTAAGGGCACTAAAAAGCTTATATGCTGTATGCAGGAACGTGGTATGAGTAAGAGGGATAGAATCTGAAGAGTTTGTCACCGATCAAGGCTTGAGACGTATTGAGTCCCCTTCTGTACATAGTGGTCATGGATGAAATTATCAAAGAGGCGAGAACTAAAGTCAGGATACTCCACTTGGGTTTCAAAAATTTCTATCCAGTTGAAATCACTGAATGCGCCTCTGCTGATGATTTGGCGATTTTTGCCAAAAATTATCTCCAGTACAATAAGGATGTTTGGACTAACTACCTTACGAGATGAGAGTAGAAACTTTTAAATATTAGGGGTAAATAGGATTTGGAATTCGGAGAAAGGATTCAGAGTGCTGCGAAAGTTTATGGAACATTCAGCAAAAGTTTTCTTATAAAAAGAAGGATCGGGAGAAAATCGAAATTGAAAGTTTATAAGTTAATATACGCGCCGATTATTTTGGCTCTGAATCATGGACATTGAGTAGAAGGGAGAAAAGAAAAATAGTTTCGATGGAGATGAAGTATCTAAGAGGTGTGGTTGGAGTGACAAAGAGAGATAGACTAAGAAATGAAGATATAAGACAACAGCTAGAAGTAGACAGTATTGTGAAGATAATTGGCCGAAACCAGCTTGGACATTTATGCAGAATGGATAATTCAAGACAGGTAAATCTATTTGGGATACACGAACGAAGACGAAGAGAAAAGGGACGACCGAGGAAACGTGGAATGGGGTGGTAGCGAAGATACTAGCGGGACAGAATTTAGAGATGACAGAAGCGAAGAGAATGGCACAAAATAGGGGACACTGGCGAAATAGTGTTTCGAATGTAAATTATTTAAGTTGATTTTCATTATTTGATTTTTGATTAAGTTTTTCTCTATTTCGAATATTGTAAAATTATGTTTTGTATCAAGCCTTACACCGTTCCTCGGTAAAAAGGCTTTTAAATGATAAATATATATGCTAGCACAATTGGAGTAAGTTGAGATTTTCAAATTGATTGTATCTCTTTGAATTAGAATAGTAGTGAATAGTGTTGACATTCGTATGGTTGATGAGTCAGTATACATAAAACAATACTGAAAACTGCGTTACCATAAGGATGTATGAGGCAATCTAAGAGAGAGTTCCATATAAAATAAAGAATTATTAAGTATAAATATCAGTGAATATATGAGGCTTTCCGTATAGATAGAGTTGGATATGAAAAGGCGTTCAGTATATTTGGTTTTTAGTACATTAGGCGTTTAGTTTATTAGGCGTTTAGTTTATTAGGCGTTTTTGTATATTCGGCATTTTTGTATATAAGACGTTTTTGTATATTAGGAGTTGGAGTTTATGTATATTAGTCGTTTTTGTATATTAAGCGTTTAGTGTATGAGGCGTTTTTGTATATTAGGCGATTTTGTATATTAGGCGTTTTTGTATATGAGGCGATCTTAATGAGCTCACTAGTATATACTAAAGAGGCAATCCACTCAGAGCTATCCATACTTGAACTAATGTTTAGGAAATAAATTTAATAAGGGTGAGTTATTTATGTCTACCTGATCATTAAGAATTTCCGGTGAATACCTCAATCTGTTAATCTAAATTACTTCCAGAAGGTTAAGTTTTATACCTCTATTCTCCGAATGTAGGATTTTAAATTCTGAATTGAAAGAGTGACCATTTTCCTAAGATGATTTGATTAATTTGAATAATTCGAATCGGTTATTCCTTCGATGAAACTGCGTTTATGTTCACACAATCTAACATTGAAATTTCTTCCTGTTCTACCTATATAAAACAATTGCAATCTGCACAATCCAATCTATAAACTGATTTATTTTCTTTATTAATTTGAGACTTATAATTCCTGATAAATTAACCTAAATTTGTTGATGTTTTGATCGCTATATTTAAATTTGAATTTTTAAGAAGGGATTTCACATTATTGCTAATATTGCCTATATATGTTACTACTGAATTTCTTGTCTTGGTGTTCACCGATTGGATATGTATGTTGTAAAGCTAATTTTTGTTTTTTCTTATGTAATATCCCAGAGGGGGCAGGTAAGGGAGCTTCACAACACCGTTTTTGAAAGACTGCTTATCAACTGCTAACAGGTGCAAAAATATAATTAACTTCTCGAAAAATATCATCATCAGCTGTGATGGCGTGAAGTACTACTTAGCCTTATAAAGAACACTGGGTTGAGTAGAAGCAGATTTCGCAATGGCAGACACATAGTCTTGTCAACAAACTCCGATCTTGTGTGTGATGCCGAGTAGGAGCTTGTTAGTTTTTGAGAAAATTGAATGTTCTAAATAAGAATTTTTTCAGGCGAACGTTGTTGATTCCGTATTGATCGCGTTAACGTTGACCCAGTTCATCTGGCCCACTCAAATATAATAATATGGCCATTATTCCTTATATGTTACCGCAAGCGGTATTAACAGTGATGGTAAGGAGAAACACAAAAACTGAGGCGAAGTTTAGTTCTTGGACTATACTTACACTTAACCCCAGTTAGGTATTCCTAAAATTTCGTGCAAGCTCGAATTTATCTTAAAAAAATTCATAAGCACCTATACAAAATGAGAAATAACGTCTACCTATGCCTCTTGAAGAATTGAAACACTAAATTCTACATTGAGCAAGTTATTTAATACACTAACTGAAAATGAAAAGAAAATATATATATATATATATATATATATATATATATATATATATATATATATATATATATATATATATATATATATATATATATAACCCAGTGTTCTTTATAAGGCTAAGTAGTACTTCACCTAATTCAGATGTTCACAAAATTAATAAAGAAATAAAACGCATGAAATGGACGTATGAAATGAATAAATTCATCATGTTTTGTTATTACAAAATAACAAATAATAGAACAAATAAAAAAGGGTGTATGTCTAAACTATATAATATGTTCAAAGAAAAATTCTCCAATTGCTGTATTTCAGAACAAAGCATTGCGAATCAAAGACTGTATATTGAAAATAGAAACTTTATAACTGAATCAGAATTAAAATCAATTAAAAACAACATTCAACAAGAAGAACATTTAAATTTTGAAGTTTCAGATGAAAACCTGGTCCCATTCATGAAAAGCATCGAAAATAAATCAGAAAATTCATCTAAAAATAATGATAACAAAGATATAGAAAATTTATTTCTCAATCAAATGAATTTATTTGAAAATATTGACCCAACTTTAAGACCTAAACTTCCTAAAATTCATTATTCAAAGAAAATTTTCGATTGTATAAACGAGCTTAATGAGAATATTCTTCCAAAGCAACTTGTTGAAGTAATGAATATCTATACACTTCATCTGATTATATATTGTGCCGCTATTACAGTAGTTAAACATTCTGGATACAAATTAGAAAATTTTGGATCTAATTATAATATCAAGAAAAAACCTTCATGGCAAAAAAGGTTAGAAGGTAAAATTTCTTCTATCAGATGTGATTTAGGAAGATTGACTCAATATTCCAGAGGTAATCGATCAAAAAACTTATGGCACCTATTGGAAAAATATTCCTCAAATATAAAACCCATAAAAATAATGAGATAAGTAATGGACAATTGATAGAATACATCGATACTTTGAAACAAAAACTTTCAGTATACTCCATTAGACTACGTGAATATAAAATAAATTCAGATAGAAAATTCCAAAAGAAAATATTCAAAATAATGAAAAATATTTTTACAAATTTATTTCAGGTTCAAATGAAAATATTTCTGGAAATGGAGTTCCTAAAATTGATATTTTAACTGATTATTGGTCTTCAATTTGGGCAGTGCCAAGGCAACACAATTCCAATGCAAGTTGGATTTTAAATGAAAGGTCTCGATTTTCTAAAATAGAATGCATGCAATTTGAAAAATTTTCAAACGAAGATATAAAATCAGTTATTAAACACACAAAAAATTGGAAATCTCCAGGTGTTGATGGTATTCATAACTTTTGGTTCAAGAAATTCTCTTGCGTTCATGAAAAATTGGCTGAATATTTTTCATTTATAATAAAGAACCCCTCAGCCACTCCTTTATTTTTCACACAAGGAATTACTTATTTAAAACCGAAAAGTGATAATACTATTGATCCGTCTCAATATAGACCAATTACTTGCCTTCCAACAATATATAAAATTCTAACTGCATGTATTACCCAAAAATTTATGCACATTTGGAGAATTATAATATTCTTTCCGAACATCAAAAGGATGTAGAAAAAACACCTTGGTACTAAAGAGCAACTTGTAATTGATTCTGTTGCTTTGAATCAAGCTCAAACTAAGAAGAGAAATATTCATACAGCCTTCATTGATTACCAAAAGGCTTTTGATAGTTCTCCCCATTCATGGCTTCCAGAAATTTTGGAAATTTATAAAACTGATAAGACACTTCGTCATTTTCTTGAATTTGTAATGAAAAATTGGAGAACCAATCTTCATTTAAATATTTCAAAACAATCGTTACAATCCGAAGTAATTTCAATCAAAAGAGGCATTTTTCAAGGTGATTCTTTAAGTGCTCTTTGGTTTTGTCTTTGCCTCAATCCATTATCTCATGAATTGAATGCTACTAGTTTCGGCTTCAAAATAAAGAGTTTATTAACTGAATTCAAATTAAGTCACTTAATTTATTTAGATGATATTAAATTATATGCCGGAACCAGATCTCATTTAAAAAGTCTACTTGAGATTACTTTCAACTATTCCAATGATATTCATATGAAATTTGGGCTTCCAAAATGTAAAGATCTTTCTATTGAAAAGGAAAGATCACCTTTGACTATATAAAGATTTCCAATATCGAAATCGAGCCAATGCATCAAGGAGATACATATAAATATCTTGGATTTTGTCAAGAGAAGACAATTAACCATAGCAGCACTAAAGAAAATATTAGAAGTTCATATTACAAAAGACTTAGAATTATCATCAAGAGTTATTTAACTAGTAAAACCTTTTCAGAGCTATCAACTCCTATGCTGTTCCTATTCTTACATCTTCTTTTGGAATTATTAAATGGTCTAAAACTGATCTAAATGAGTTACAATGTCAAACGAGGAAAATGCTCTGTAAATACTTCTATGAAATTCAGCGGTCGAGTGAGATGGAATAGTTAGAGTGTTTCTATTCCTTATGTCTCTAGAGTGTGCCTTGGACCTGGGAAACCTTTCTCTTTAGTCAACTGATGAATGAAATTCAATTACCTTACATACAAAGCATCCTAGATCAAGCTTCACACGTAGGTCCATTTTCAACCAACCCAATTTTCTGATCTTATGTGAGACATGATCGTATTTCCTCAAACCAAAAATGAAACGGCAACACCAATTCTGCACCAACTGGATTCTTCTTTTGTGATATGAATCGAGGCAAGGCCCGTATACAAAATCACAGTATTTAAATAAAGACAAGACTGAACTTTCGCACAATCGTTTTTAGTGACAAACGAAGAAATGTTCTAGATCTGTATAACATCTTCAGTCTAAAGAAAGCGGTCTTAAGCATGCCTGACACATGCTTGGAAAATCGAAGATCTCTATCGAACGTTACGCCCAGATTTCTAGCCGACTCAAAGAAAACAATACTTTCATCTCTGATTCGTAGCCTTAGAGAATCCTCAATCATCCTATAATGATCTCGACTGTTACAGAAAATTAAAGCTTTAGTTTTAGAAGCATTCAACTCAAGATTGTGTGAAAAAGCCACCTCGTAGATACTCTGGAGGTCCCGATTGATTTGATCCTGTGAAAGAGATATACTGCTCAAGGAAAATCTTTGTAATAGCTGGACATCATCGGCGTATGCCTGTTTGGAACAAAAACGCACTTTCGAGAGTATATCGGCTGTGTAAATGATAAATAAAAGTTGTCCGAGAATTGAACCCTGGGGGACACCAACTTCAACAGGGCTAGTCTGAGATGTGGCTCCTCCAAATCCCATGATCCGTGTCCTGTTTGTAAGATAGGACTTCAAGAAAGAACACGCAGCTGCAGAGAAACCATAGTATTTATACTTAACAATCATGAGACGATGATTAATCGTATCGAAAGCCTTGGAAAAATCTAAGAGAATCATAAATACCATGAGCTTTCCATCTAGGGAACGGAAAATATCGTCAGAGACAGTTGACAAAGCGGTTGTAGTGCTGAAAAATTTCCTAATCCCCGCCTGGAAGTCAGGTAACAGTTCCTTTTCTAAATAATTGCAGATCAGAGTAAAGCACTCTTTCCAGTATCTTCGACATCAATGGAAGTATGCCTTGACATTGTCATTTTTCGGAATCGGACAACCCACGGAACTCTTTCACTCATAAGGAAAACAGTTCGCTAATATACAACCATTCACCAGGTGAAGTATGTAACCACTAACCACAGGAAAAGCATATATTAACATACTAACAGATATACCGCGAAGCTTATAAAATTTTGTGTGTATACCTGCAAAAACACTATGAACTTCCTCAGTATTCTTTCCAAGTCTGAATTCAGAGACATGCTCTGATTTTATCTCTGTCAGTGTGACTCCTCAGCAGTTAAAGGGGAAAATGGGGACTCCAGGTTGGATGGCAAGGGATGCTCGATTATATTGCAATTGCTGTAACTAAAACAGAATTTTGCGACAACTTTTCTGGAAGATATTTGTTCAATCAAATATTGACCGACGGGAGGTTTTATCTCGGAAACAGAGGCCCAGAGCACCATTTCAACGGGATTATTTCGCTTGTTTTATACCGTTGATGTTATTCACGGACCTACGAAATATGTTTCCAAGTGTTGAAATTTCTAACGTTCTCACATCTGTTTGTTATTGTTCGTATCTTTCTCGAAGTCCGGTAGCGGATTCAGCGTCTTGATCCATAGAGAGCTACTCTCGTACGTATGCACGAGTTGCGTCCTTTATGGAATCGATAGGGTACCGCGATGTAGCTTGTAAGGATGCTGAGAAGAGATATGCGACACTGATGAGTTCCTATTAAGGTCGAAACTGCAGTCTGCCACTTTATTCATGTATCTACGGATTCTTGAATAATTCTTTTTATCTCAAGTTTACATTTGTAGACTCCTCCACATATATATATATATATATATATATATATATATATATATATATATATATATATATATATATATATATATATATATATATATATATATATATATATATATATATATATATATATATATATATATATATATATATATATATATATATATATATATATATATATATATATATATATATATTTTGAAAGGAGAGGATTTTCAAAAATTCGAATAATTGTATTATATCTATAATTTTGGTGTGTGTCAGAAAAAACACAAGTGTGGGCTCAGGAAATGTAACAGGGGAACCATACTATCTCGCATATGAATAGGCTAGTTAAAAAAACCTGAGGAAACCACTCGTTTCCCTGTTGCTATTGCACTAGCAATAGCTCGTCTGTTTATGTTTTGTTAGTGTCGTGTATACATAAAGAATACCAAAGATTTTTCTGCTTTGCAGCATCATTCTCTCATTATCATTTTGCACTCCATGATTTCCAGACGATGACAAGAGTGAGAGGAAAGGGGTTTGGGACAGGAAATCTGTAACAATGGAAAAAGAAAACCAGCAGAAATATATTTCAATAATCATACCTGACTCTTATATATCTAAACTCACTTGAATCTGAGAAAAGATTGTAGATAGCAAGCAAGGCCATAAAAATGACTAAGGAGATAATCAAAAAGTACATAACCTGCGATATTTCCTCTTTCGTGAGATGTTCTTAATCACTTTCTTGTTGTTGCTTGCCAATTTTGAAGTATAATCGCAAAATCCCTTCAATATTCAAACTCAACAAAACAATTTCTTCTCTGTTTGACCGAGAGAGCCCCGATGGCCAGGTTCGGTCTTCTAAGTGATGCCGATTATGATCTCTAGATGTTCAAGAATCATTATAAACCTAAAAATTTGTGTTGACATCTCTCATATATCATTTCTTCGTGGATCTTGTATAATTTAAAGAAAAATTTGCGAAAGAATTTAGCCTTCAGTGCAATTAATAGATATTAAAGCAAAGGTAGGTGGTCCTTGTTGTTGGCATTATTTGAGTTTCTTTAGAGTTAGGTCATGAGGTATATCCTAGTCCTCGAACGTTGCAAAGGTCTATAACGCATTGGCTTTCCTCTTCGGATTTTGCGGGACTCAGTGCATCCACCAGAGATGGTACTTGCAGTGCCATCGTGAACCCTCTGAGTCAGCTCCCTCCGGAGATCCGACTGGGAAACGAGTTTACCTCTGGATAATTGCGTCCCAAGAGAGCAAATCATGACTCATCTGAAAAATGCTTCTCACTTTGGAGTCCGGCATTCGAAACTTAGTCATAAATGACCAATTCTTGGAGCTTATAGCATGATTGCTGATATTACACCGGGTGACAGGAGTGGGACCGTCTCCCACCGTAAAACAAATAATGAATTAATAATACTCTTAATTTATTCAAGAAAGTGATTCATTACGCAGAATTCTCTTATATAAAAACGGTTGATGTTTGAATTTCATGCTATTCAAATATAACTTTTAGCAAAATCTAGACATTATATTATGACTATCTCACATATTTCCTTGCATATTATTTACTAAATAAACCATTATGGGCGCGCATTATCTTTGAATTGGACATTCGAATGTCGCAGGATAACTAACGACGTGTTATTTCTCACTTGAAGGAATATTTATATTTCAATTCGAACGAGCTGACACCAAAATATGTGTAAAAGTACAGACAACATATCTTATCACTTTTTTAATTCTTGTTTCTGTAGGCCTTATCCTTGTATTAAAGATATAAATCATACATATTGCTATTATTTTGTCACAAATATCCCTTAATTATAAGGTTTCTATATCTCGAGGAATAATAGATGAACAACTTTGAACAAAACTAGAAAACCAGAGATTTATTTATGAAAATTGATTGAATGTGATGGTTGAAACATGTGACGTTTCTTGGTCGCTTTGAATGCATTATAAAGTGATTTATATCGATGGTCAGGCTGCTGGCTTGTATTTTTCTGCTGTGATATACGTATTGCCAGCAGCTTACTCTTTATGTTAATATAATAACGGGCTTTAACACCCCATGAAGACCGACTGCTCTTGATGAATGGTAATTACAAGTTTCACCACGTATGAATTGTGTGGAAATAGCTTTTCCGGTTTGCGGAATTTCAACACATGATTTGCGTTTGGTTTAATATCTGATGGTAATGAGATTTCTTGAATTATATTTATGAATATCATATCTACGTGATTGAGGAATGAAGAACTTCGTTACTGTTGAACCGTAATTTAACTTATCATCAGAATTTCAAAGAAATAAATTACAATAAACTCTCTTGGTATAAATGACCGTTTTATAATAAATTAACACTCTTAATTAAGTAATTTCAAGTTTTAGGTGCTCAAAAATGCAAGAAGTGAAGCTGCATTTGATTCAGCCGGTTTAGTCGGCAATTATATCATTAACAAAAACAATGTATGTCATATTTACAATTCGATATAGCTTTATGTGAGAGAAAGAAATGTATTCATTCCTCATATTCTGCTTTAGTATTCATATAGTGAGGAGAAAGTTTAATGAAAAACGCTTCGACAGCTACATTTTGATTTTTTTCATTTCATTTTCTCACCTTGGAATGAAATTAATTGCTGTTTTGATGACCCCGTATAAATTATGACACTTTCGACTTTTCCAAACAGCAATATATAGAGTGAAGTACAGAATGTCTCTTTATTCTCGGTCCAAATATAAAACGCATCTGACAAATTTACGTCGAAATGTGAATTTTTCCATAAATGAAATTTTGTAGACTCATGTAATACACACAACCAAATTTATAGGGAATCACTGGGTATCTCACATTATTGATTGTTTTCAACCAAGGATCTTTAAAGAATGAAGTTTTTGATATAAAGAACTGGATAGTATGATAAAAATGTTGAATTATTTATTTATTTATTTGTTGTTCATTTAGCAGGAAGAAACAAATCAGGGTTAAATGAACAATACAACCCATCAAAAGTTACATGGGGTAGTCAACATGATGTCATTATAATGAATATAAATACCTCAAAAAGTCTAGGGAACACTTACCAATATCATTAAAATATGAATTTGATAATTCGAATTTATAGAAATCTTTCGGTTTTTGTTAGGATGTATTGTATATAATGTTTTCTCAAGAAAACAAAATAATATTTGACTTCTTCAAGGCACCTATTGTAAAAAAATTTGAAATTTGAAAATGACGAAATTTGGTAAAACACAAAAAGAAATCCTGAACTAATATTTCCGAAACGATATGGAAGCACTTATATTTTTCAGTATCTAGAAAGTCCACCTCTGTTATTAATGACACTTTGGCATCGTCGCGGCATACTCAATATTGAATTGTCTACTACATTTTGGCCTAAGTCATTCCAAGCCCTCTGAACTGCTAATCGAAACTCCTGTTCATTATGGAAGACGTTTTTACGCAGGAGATTTCTTATTAGGGTGTCCCACACATGCTTGATGGGATTCAGATCTGGGGAGCAGGATGGCCACGGTAGAAGATCGATATCATTCTCTTCAAGAACGTTCAAGACAACTCTTGCACGATGAGGAGGGGCATTATCTTCTTATAAGAGTGGATTTTCACCCATTATTTGGAGATACGGTACCACTACAGGTAAAACTATCTCATTTGCGTAAGAATTTTCTGTGAAGTTGCTCTGTATGAAAACGAGGTCAGTTCTTCCACCAAGGCGTATACCTCCCCAAAAAATCACTGAACCGCCACCATGTATAACAACTTCTCGAGCATGCTGGGGACGGTTTTGCTTTCTAGTATCCCTCCATATTCGAATTCTTTCCGAATCGGGTAATAAAGAAATCTAGATTCATCACTGAAGAGAATTATGGCTCACCTCTCTTGATCCCAGTTTACGTGTTCTTGACACCAAGCTAAACGAGCAGCGCGATTTCCATGGGTCAGTTGTGGAACTCTTAAAGGACGTCTGGAGTGAGGTTGACCTTAGTGCAGTCGATTTCTCACAATTTGGTCGGAAATTTGTACATTATGAACTCGTGATAGCTCTTGAGCTAAATGAGATGCTGTGGTAGTACGATCTCTTCTGGCTTGTAAAACCAAAAATCGGTCTTGGGCGACTGTAGTAATCCTGAAACGACCTGTATGGCGTTCTTCTACGCTACCTGTTTCATTGAAACAAGACCATAAACGGTTCATGACACTTGGGCTACTTCCCAGAACCCTGGATACTTCCTGTTGTGAGCTCCCAGCTTGGAGCATGCCAACGGCTCGTAACATCTCTTCTCTAGTCAAATGTCGTCTTTTCATGGTCGAATCACAAAACTTGAATCTTTTATTTGTGTTTACAACAAAAAGTGCCAACTAACTGATTTCAAACACTGAATACATGAAATTATTATAAAGCAGCTTCGCATTTGCTGCATTTTTAGTTCTCTCTTTTAGCTCTACATAATTTGGTGAGAAATTGATGCAGGTGTTCATTTCTTTAAAAAAATCATGCATATTGATCGTTCTGGATACGATATATCGATATTCAGAAGTGTTCCCTAGACTTTTTTGAGGTGTTTAGTACAGTACACATTCTTACATTTCGACAAATATATTTACGGTGAATTACACACACAGAAATGACTGATATAGTTATAGCTCAGAAGTTTTGGTGGTTCAAATGTTCGTCCATATATTAGTAGGATTTTGAAACCAGCTTGTACTTTTGATGTTTTTGAAGGTTCGCTCTTCTCATTGATTTTAATTCTCAGGGAAGCTTATTGTACAATTTAATTTTTTTACTCTAGCCAATAAACTGCCCAGAATAAGTAAATACTCACCTTAAATTTTTTGGGAATCACAATGGAACCAGATTTGAAGTTCGGTCAGTATACACAAGATAGATCTTGTATCTCTCTTGTATATGCTTTGTTTTTGTTACAAGTCTCATCTGACAATTTTAAACCCCTTTGTTTCAAATTTTGAATAATACTAAGTTTCTGTGATATGGGATGTTCTGAATAATAATTCAAAAATCTTTCTGAAAAGAAGGGGTTTGTGATACCAATCTGTTTTGATAATGTTTTTGTCTCTAATGAGACTATCTGTGAAGATAGTCCATATTGGCCAGTTGTTCGCATCTGGACGTAATATGCTGTATAGTCATATAGTCTCTGATCTTTGGTGGCATTTTCTGCACTTACCTGTTTGTAATGTTTCGTCCTTCATAATAAACTTTTTGTAGTTGTTTGTTGCAATCACTTGGTCTTGGATGGCCATAAAGAATCCTGTTGCCGCGAATAATTCTCCATTCATCGACCATTTGTTGGAGGCTTCCTTGTCGATGTGTGGTTAGACATGGTGATGGTGATGTCGTCCATGCAATTCCTTTCTTGACCATTGCTGTTGTTTTTCAGTATCTGATAGGTATGGTAGATTCAGAAGGTCATCTCTGGTAGCAAGATTTAGAGGTGTATATCCCTTATCAGCCAACGATACCACTCTATGGAGGTCAAAAGTGAGAGTTTTTGCAGAGAAGAATTCTCTGAGATTTTTTATCTGTTCGGTGTGTAAGTTGACAACATCTATTAATCCGCGTCCTCCTTCTTTCCGCTTCAAAGTTGTTCGTATGACAGACGATTTTGAATGATGATTGTTGTACTTTGTCAGTATCGTTCGGGTCTGCCTTTGAACATCATCCAGTTCTATCTTAGTCCATCTGATTATTCCAAATGCGTAAAGCAACACTGGAATGGCCTAGTTGTTAATCGCCTTGACTAGATTCCCCATGTTCAATATTGATTTCAGCACAGTCTTCAGACGCTGACTGTATTCTGAACCAATCTTCTACTTCGATTGTTCTTGGTCTAGCAATCTGGCTTGTTGGTATCCAAGATATTTGTATGTTTCGCCATTCTTCATGCACTGTATAATATCACCGTTTGGAAGTTGTGTTTCACCATCTATGACTTTCCTCCTTTGAATGTTCAGGGTCTTACATTTTTCAATCCCGAATTTCATATGAACATCTGCCGAGAACTCACTGACAGTTTTCAGCAAATGATCCAATTGCTTCTTGTTCGAAGCATATAATTTGATGTCATCCATATACAGCAGGTGGGAGATTGTATGATAATTCCTTTCTGCTTTTATCCTAAATCCGTATCCTGTTCTATTGAGCATTGAGGACAATGGGTTCATAGCTAAATAGAATAGTGGACTCAAAGAGTCTCCTTGGAAAATTCCACGATGTATGGGTAGCTCATCGGTTTTAATTGACTTATTGTTCCTGTTGTTTCCTGTTGGGTGGTACTATCGAATACCCTGAGACAATCGAGAAAAGCTGAACGAACATCCCGATGCCCTACGTGTGCCTGTTTCATTATCACAGAGTCGATGATGAGTTTCTTTCTGCATCCTTTCTGCTCCTCTGCTAATATATTGTTGTCGTCAAGGTGTTGGTATATTCGATTGGAGATGCATGAGGTGAGTATTTTGTAGAGTGTTGGCAGGCAAGTGATTGGCCTGTATTGAGACGGATCCTGTGTTCTATCGCTCTTAGGTAGCATATATGTTAAGCCTTGTGTTAGAAAAGTGGGTGTTTTCTTGGGATGTTGAAGAACATACGTGAGCTGTTTCGCTAGGGCTCCATGGAGCTTATCAAACTTCTTGTACCAGAAGTTGTGGATATTATCTATACCGGTGGCCTTCCAATTGTTGGTCGCTCTAACTACTGTTGTGATTTCCACCTCCGTTGTTCCTTCGAAATCCATATGTTTGATATTAAGGCGTTGTTTTTCATGCTTGATCCATTCTGCATCATTCTTGTGTTCTTTGGGGTTCGATCATCGTGATGACCAATAATCAGTCAATCACTGTGCGTCAGGTACTTCTCTGTTATTGTTGGTCGCAGTTTTGTTATTTCCCTTATGATATTGGCCGCGCTTTGGAGAAACCTTTGGTTTTGATGTTTCCTTTCAGTACACTTGATGTATCTTGAGAGCCTTTTTGGTTTTCCTTGGAGTTTCTGCTCCAAAGTGTCCATATACACGTCGATATGTTGTTTATGATCAGTGTGTTTTGTGTTCGTACCAATTTTTCTATGAATTTTGCATATATAGGATGTTAAGCGCCTTGAGGGCTCTTTGTTTCTTAGGAATTCTGTGAGGCGACCGATCTCAGCTCTAATATTGTCAATATCCTTCTCTAGTTGTTTTTGCCATGGTGGTTTTCTGACGCTTTTTGGCTCAGATCGAACCAGAGTTCTGGAGACTTGTTGTTTGTGTAGTCGAAGAACCGCTACCGCTCCACAGTAAATCAAAGTGTGAATTTTCTCCAAGGAGTTCTGGTCAGTATATATATTATTATTATTTATTATAATCACTTATATGTCCCTTTTTGTTGAGTCAATTTAGGTTTGGTGACGAGTATTATAAGCAAACGTTTGGTTTGGGAATGGGCTATTGTCTCGCTCCCATCATTTCAGATATAGTTATGATAGAATTACAAAATAATTGTTTAATCCAGTTGTCATTTTCTGTTCCATTTATCCGAAGGTTTGTCGGAGGTATTTGTACATCAGTTCCGTCAGACAAAATCGATGAACTCCTCTATGTATTCAATCAATTCAATCCTCGACTTCAATTTATTGTTGAAGTAGAGGTAAGAAATAAATTACCATTCTTAGGTGTTCTCCTCTTTAGAGACGAAAACAAAATTGAAACAGATTGGTACCACAAACCCACTTTTTCAGAAAGATTTAAATTATTATTCGGAACATCCTATATCACAGAAACTAAATATTATTCAAATTTTGAAAAAAGGACTTGAAAATTGTCAGATGAGACTGGAAAATTCTTTTAAAAATAATTATCCTCCTATACTCATCAACAAGATTCCAACAAGAACAGAGAATGATACTATATATGACAAAACTCTGAAAATAACAGTGATAAAAAATATTTCAAAATACCATATATACATAACTTCTAACAGAATAAAGAGAATTTTGCAGAGAAAGAATGAGAGTGTTGTTGTGACCTCAAAAGAAACACAAAAGGAAAGTTTTATTCTAAATTGAAATCAATCAATCCAAATAATCAATAAAGCAATGTTATTTATGAGATTCCATGTACAAATTGCAATAAAGTTTATATAGATCAGACGGAACTCTATCTAGGTACACGAATTTCAGAACATCAGAGGGATATTGTTAATGTTCACAATCCTGTGAAATGAAAACTGAATAACACCGCTCTGGCAGAACATGCCTTAACAGAGTTACGTACTTTAAATTTGAAAATACTCCGTACACAAATTTTGAAAGTACTCCGTAGACATAACATTTTACAGAGAAGATTGGTTCATGAAATGATTGAAATTAGGAAAGAAGGAAATTCTCTTTACAAAAAATCAGATATTGAAAACCTTACTACTTCTTATTATATTCCGATTCGAAAAATTAAGAGGTAGAATAGTTGTTAACCCTCGATTAGAGTCTGCAATTAATTGTTATTATCACTTTTTCATTTTATCATTGCTTGTCTTGTCGACGCGATACGTAGCCATCCCCTGCAGACGGGCGGCATGATAATTCAGTCTGTATCATGCTGTGTTTGGTAGAAGAGAGTAAACGCACCGTTCGTTCTTTTATTATGAATGTTGACTCATAAAACAAACTTACTATGTAAGTAACTCTGCGTTTCAAATCTTTATAATTAGTAACTGTCCTCATCATAAATAATAAATGTTTTTACTGAATTTTTATTTATACATCTATCAGTCATTTTGTGTATGATTTACATGATTTTTCCACTGTTCTCTGGTTCTCTTGAAAGTTTTAGAGAAAATTCGTTTTTCAAATATTCTCTGAGAATCCAATATCCTTCACATGGCTTATATTCTTTATATTGTTTCAAGATGTGCAATTTTAATTTTTCATCAATCCTTTTTCATCCGTAGAGCCTTGAAGAAGATTTTAAATAAATCGAAACTTCGGCGATTAATTGATATTTTATTTTATATATTTATTAAATCTATTGAAGAAAATTATTCGCGTAAATGCTAAGGTTTTGATTCCATTTTTCAACTAACCTTTTAACTGTGACAGTTTATTGTGCGGAAAACGGAAAACAAATCATGGAGGTTTATTTCGAATTGTGACAATTGATAACTGACAAAAAACATCCCTCACAACATATCGAAATAAAACAGTAACAGAGTATTAGAAAATCGAATAGAATCACCGAAGTAGGTATTTGAGATGCCTTTTGATCTATTTTGTCGTGAATACCGACTTGAGACAATGAAGAAATCTGTTAGGCCGAGCAAAATTGCAAGTCATTACGCTTAGCTTTCCCCAATTGCGTACAAACCAACACCTTCACCTGAAAACATCAATGAAGAATCAGTTGCTAGCACGAACAAAAAATTAGATAAGAAAATGAAAACGAACGACGAAAGTTGCCTAGGTTATCAGACCGAATCTGAAGAAATTTCGGACATTTGTTCGACTTGAATTGTTGCAATTCGGGATCAATTTATTCTAATCGGCGTTTTTACGTGCGGCAAGATGAGGAAACCGATTCTCTTCTGACATTTAGCCTCCGGCATTTGTTTGGATTTCGTCATGAAAAACCTTCTCATTCAGTAGGCTGGTTAGAAAGTATCAACATTTTTTGCGGTTTCATCAGCACGTGCCTAACCGCCGAATTTCAAGATGTAATGAATTATGATTGACAGATTCGTTGCTTGTCAATTTGCTTTAAGTAATCCAGAAAATTTCGAAATAATTGTAGGAACAAAATACGATAACTCAAGTCACTAATACTTAATATTTGTTGGCTTCATTAATACACTAGCAGCCCACCCCGACTTCGAACGAATATTAAATAAACATTTCAAAATTTATAAAGTTTTTACACACACACACACACACACTCACAGACGCTCTGCCATACATACTTTCTCGTTTTTGTGTGGGATTATTAAAAAAGAGTAAAAAGAAGAAAATTTCAATATGAGATATTATTAATTTAATTTTATTCTTTTTGTATTATAATTTTTTATATTTCATTTTAATGTTCGTAAAAAACATTTAATATATATTTCACTTCCTCTGCTGCTGAAAATCAATTTATTGAGTCAGAGCTTCCCTGTAAACAGTATTGACTTCCCGCCGGTACCCTAGAGACGCCTACTAGGCTTATTAATATTTGGTGCCGTCCAACAGTCATTTATTTTGATGAGGTCCAATTCCAAAGTATAAATAATAGAGCTTTTATGAAGCTGGAGTTACGTTCAAAACATTATTTTAAACCTAACAACAATATTTGTATCAATTCTTTCATTTTCTTATTAGTCATCCACAAATTTTTTTCTGCACACGGGTGTAAGCTTTGCAGAATTTATGATTTGTATGTTGTTCTAATTGATGAATAAATTTGATTTCTTGATTGATTTAGGGTCAGGTATTGATGGTTGCCATCTAGCGAACGTATCTTCACTTCTCAGATGCGAAACAAAAATGTTGTTCGTGAGTTTTTTTGAGTATCGGATATCAAGAGAGATGATAAAATGCTCGATATTCCACTTCGTTCAGAAATTTTCTTGTTGGCTGATGCTAAATGAATGAGAAGTTAACTTCAATTATCTGAAAGTGAATAATTAAGTATTTGAGAAGTTGGTGTGCCCATATTCGTGCAATATGCAGTATTGTAGTTTCGGATTGTTATTTTTTTCGTGAAAATAATACTGTAATATCGAAAACTCTCAGAAATAATTTGGGGTAAGTTAATGCTCATTTCCATCCATTGCATTCAGTTTATTCATTCGCGGTTTTCTACTTCTTACAGAGTATTTTTTGCCTGTTAGGCATATGAGTTTCGTTCATTTTTTTGGGTGAGAATCCTGATCGGTCTTTGGCCTGACATTTTGACTGTATAGCTGAAAATTGAACTTCATTCTCAACCACATAGTGAATTCATTGAAGTAACGAGATAAGTTTTCTTCAAGTAGCTGTCGCCTATACATATATACAAGGTGTGGAAACACATCATCGCTCTGTTTCCTTCATTGTGGGACCTACTCGCAAGTAGAAAAAAAAACATTTTTCATGTGCGTTCAGACTTGGTTATATAGAACTTACCTGCGCTTTCAGTAATTGAACATTCTTGTCTGCATCTTTTATTGACTTTTTCTCGTATAACTATCATATACAAATATTCGTGAGTGAACTCGAAAATTGAACATTTATTCGGTGCTTGCGTGTATTAATAGGTATTATGATATATTATTTCCTCGAATTGGAATTTCCCATATAAAGGACTGTGGTAACGATACTTATATGACGTTTATTCTAAACGCTTTATCATCAATTTTTATAGTAGAAAAATATAATCAATATCCTAAATTGGAACCTACCTTTCATTATTAACGTATTTGGTTTGAGTAATATTTTTGTATATATTATATATAGGTGCTTGAAAAATTTTAATCATGTTTTTGCACTTCAGAATTTACGGTTCTGTTTCATTTTTTTTCGATATCTTGAGTAAGGTAAACTGACGTTTTAGTATTACTCAGCTCTTTAATTTTCTGTAATGAACTTGTAAGGATTTTGGCCAAAACTTCACAACCTATCAATTGTGAACTGATGGTTCAGATTCATTGAACCTTTCATCTGCTCGAAACACAATGATACTTAATTCATATTACCTCTATACATTCCATCAAAGTACATATTGATAGAAAACAAAACTGGTGGCGCTCGACAATTTTGTATTTATTAGTATAGGTGATATTTTAATTTTTTAAATCTAGATTGTTGTGAACTTTCTGCTCATTTTGATATTTCCTGAATATACTTGTCGATTAGATTTCTGTTTGTTTATTAATTATAAAAACTTTAATATAAGAGAACCCACGCTACTAGCCGACATTCAACTATAGCAGAAATTATTCGTAATAGTGGCATTATATATTATTTTTAAATGAAACAATACTCTTTGTGACATAACTATAATAGTTAGACATATGCTGTCGCGATAATTTTTGTAGACAATTACATGTTCTGCAAATCGTAGTACATTATTTTGTTTTATAATGAATAGTTTTCGCAGCGCACCCGATGCAAGTTTTTGGGTATTTTTTCATACCTTGGGTTACATATTGAAGTTTTAGTATGGATCCCCAATTTGTTCGAAAGTTTAATATAGCCTATGTTCACCGGAGATAGTGTAGCTTTTCAACAGTAGAAGAATTTTTCAAATCGCTCAAGTAGTTTCTAAGCTTATTCAATGCAAACAAACAAACAATCAAATATTTCCTCGTATAATATTAGTATAGATGTATCATTCAATTTGTACAGGGTGTCCAAAATTCGATGCATTTGAACGGATTTTCCATTGTTTGAAGTTTTCTTGCACCAAAGCCCATACTTACTTTATTATGAGAAGGACAAATCTGTCAATGATAGTGTAATAAGTGATACAGGGTGGTTTCTGAAATGTTCACTAATACAAACCGTTTTTACCTCAGGTTTTTCTGCAGAAATCGCAAGAGGCAAGAAAGAATTTTATAAAAATTTCAAGAGTAATTCAATACCTATTTCTATATTTTTCATTATTTCAGAAACCAAGATTTTCACGGAATACACTGTATATCTTTTTCATCATTTGAAAACATATCCGAAAATAGATAATTCTTGACCGATCTATTAATTCGAGACCAATTTCGAGAAACTATGACGCAAGTTGGTTGTGATGAATAAGTGATATACACTGCGTCCAGAAATTAACACAATTTCTATATTTCAAATTTCCTTTATGTTAGGCAACTAATTCCTCTCATGAATATTTTATGAGAGAAATGAATAATAATAATAATAATAATGCCTTAGAATAAACGGGTGAATCGACATTGTACCACCATAACCTCTTGTCGCGTTCAAGATTTAGGAAGAGGGTCTTGTTCGGAAAGTGAGTCACAGTCTCCCTCGGTTAGCGACGGAAGCAGCGTGATATCGAGTAGGGATACTGCAACACAAAACCAAGTGGGAAATAACATCAATACCTCCCAACTGACTCTTGATGTTTCAACGGTGGCACAAGCCATTATGCCTACGACCACGAGAGCCGGACTCCCTAGGAAACGCATGAAGTGGACCCCAGAGATGAATTCCTTCATTATGCGTTCCTATTACAAGATTACAAACTTGGAATCGGAAATGACAGCATACAGATACGCGTTACATCTTGCGTTCGTAGAAAAATATCCTGAATTACAGCACATATCCGAGCAGAGAATTTCGGATCAAAGAAGAACAATCGTTAAAAACAGGCTACTTTCTTCAGAAACGCTGCAAAGCATACGAGAAGAGGTCATAATGGAACTTAGAAGCGAAAATGATACTCATAACGGTATACCTGCTGAAGTCAATGAAAGTGTTACAGATAACATCGAAGCCACGGAAACAAATATTAACATGGAACGCCCTCCTGAGCGGAATCAGCAGGACGAATATAGGTATTTAGCAAGATCGGAACTCAACAGAGCAATAACTGAATTCAGTGGTAGTAACCCAACTAAAAGACCTAAACTGCCCAAACTCAAGACGAACAAGAACACCAATATTATCCTAGAAAGCGTGAATTCAGTGTTTGAAGAATATACCGACCAGAACACCTTGGAGAAGATTCACACTTTGATTTACTGTGGAGCAGTAGCGGTTCTTCGACTTCACAAACAACAAATCTCCACAACTCTGATTCAAGCTGAATCAAAAAGTGTCCGAAAACCACCATAGCAAAAACGACTGGAGAGGGATATTGATAATATTAGAGCAGAAATCGGTCGCCTCACAGAATTTCTGAGAAACAGAAAACCCTCAAGGCGCTTGAAATCACATATATGCAAAATTTATAGGAAAATTGGTACGAACACAAAACACCCTGAACACAAACAACACATTGACGTGTATATAGACACTTTGAAACAGAAACTCCAAGCAAAAGCAAAGAAGCTTTCAAGATACGTCAAGTGTACTGAAAGGAAACACCAAAACCAAAGGTTCCTCCAAAACGCAGCCAATTTTCATAAGGGAAATAACAAAACTGCGACCAACAATAACAGAGAAGTACCTGACGCACAGTGCTTGACCGACTATTGGTCATCACTATGGTCGAACCCCAAAGAACACAATAGAGATGCGGAATGGATCATGAATGAAAAAGAACGCCTCGATATCAGACATATGGACTTCGATGGAATAACAGAGGAAGAAATTACAACAGTAGTTCGAGCGACCAACAATTGGAAGGCCACAGATATAGATAATATCCACAACTACTGGTACAAGAAGTTTGATAAGCTCCATGGAGCCCTAGCGAAACAGCTCACATATGTTCTTCAACATCCCAAGAAAACACCAACTTTCCTAACGCAAGGCTTAACATATATGCTACCTAAGAGCGATAGAACACAGGATCCGTCTCAATATAGGCCAATCACTTGCCTGCCAACACTCTACAAAATATTCACCTCATGCATATCCAATCGAATATACCAACACCTTGACGACAACAATATATTAGCAGAGGAGCAGAAAGGATGCAGAAAGAAGCACCACGGTTGCAAGGAACAACTCATCATCGATTCTGTTATAATGAAACAGGCACACGTAGGGCATCGGAATGTTCATTCAGCTTTTCTCGATTATCTGAAGGCATTCGATAGTACCGCCCATTCTGGGCTTGTTGAAGTATTGCAGATATACAAAATTCACCCAGCCCTGGTAGAGTTCTTGAAGACAACAATGACACACTGGCGCACGTCTCTGCAGGTCAACATGAACAATAAATCAATTAAAACTGACGAGATACCCATACGTCGTGGAATTTTTCAAGGAGACTCTTTGAGTCCACTATGGTTCTGTTTGGCAATGAACCCATTTCCTCAATGCTCAATAGAACAGGATACGGATTCAGATAAGGAAAGGAATTATCATACAATCTCCCACCTGCTGTATATGGATGACATCAAATTATATGCTTCGAACAAGAAGCAATTGGATGATTTGCTGAAAACTGTCAGTGAGTTCTCGGCAGATGTTCATATGAAATTCGGGATTGAAAATGTAAGACCCTGAACATTCAAAGAGAGAAAGTCATAGATGGTGAAGCACAACTTCCAAACGGTGATATTATACAGTGCATGAGAGATGGCGAAACATACAAATATCTGGGATACCAACAAGCCAGATTGTTAGACCAAAACAATCAAAGGAGAAGATTCGTTCAGAATACAGTCAGCGTCTGAAGTCTGTGCTGAAATCGATGTTGAACTCGGGGAATTTAGTCAAGGCAATTAACACCTACGCCATTCCAGTGTTACTTTACTCATTTGCAATAATCAGATGGACTAAGACAGAACTGGATGATATTCAAAGGCAGACCCGAACGATGCTAACAAAGTACAAAAACCATCATCCAAAATCGTCTGTGATACGAACAACTTTGAAGCGGAAAGAAGGAGGACGCGGATTGATAGACGTAGTCAATTTACACACCGAACAGATAAAAAATCTCAGAGAATTCTTCTCAGCAAAAGCTCTCACTTCTGACCTACATAGAGTGGTATCGTTGGCTGATAAGGGATATACACCTCTGAATCTTGCTACCAGAGATGACCTGCTGAATTTATCATTCCTGTCAGATACTGAAAAACAAGAGCAATGGTCAAGAAAGGAATTGCATGGACGACATCACCATGAGATTAATCAACCACACATCGACAAAGAAGCCTCCAACAAATGGTTGATGAAAGGAGAATTATTCGCAGAAACAGAGGGTTTCCTTATGGCCATCCAAGACCAAGTGATCGCTACAAACAATTACAAAAAATTTATAATGAAGGACGGAACATTACAAACAGATAAGTGCAGAAAATGCCATATAAGATCGGAGACTATACAGCATATTACGTCCGGATGCGAACAACTGGCCAATACGGAGTATCTTCACAGGCATAATCAAGTGTGCAACATTATCCACCAGAAACTTGCACACAAGTACGGACTTCTGAACACCTTCCAGCCATATTACAAGTATCAGCCGGCGCCCGTATTGGAAAATGACTCTATCAGATTATACTACGATATGCCTGTTATCACTGACAGAATGGTGACGAATAATAGGCCGGACATAGTGGTGTATGATAAGAGAGCCAGAACAGCAATGCTGGTGGATGTCGCCATACCGAATAATAACAACGTGCTGAACAAGTTTCAGGAGAAAAAGTCCAAATACACAGACCTTGCTATTGAGATCAAGCAGATGTGGCACCTCGATAAAATAGATATTGTTCCTGTCATCGTATCCTCGACTGGTTTAATACCCAGAACTTTGCATGATAGCCTTAAGAAATTAGAATTGCATGAGAATACCTATATAGAAATACAAAAAGCTGTAATTCTTAATACATGTAGGATAGTTAGGAAATTTATGTCAAGTATATTGTAATCGAGCCTATTCCTTTGATTGCTAAACCTGGGAAAGGTAAATTATATCCAGCTAACAGCTGAGATAGTGCATAAGTCCACGATGGGTATATGCCTTAATGTGGAAATAACAGATACAAGATTAAGAAATATTTATAGAAATAATCTCAACTCGTTTTAACATTAACAACGAAATATTTCATCCTCCTAAGTTCATAATCCACGCAACATCAAAGTAAGATAATTTGCGATGCCCCCTTTGAGGCTTGTTTGCAACAAACAAAAACATTCTCAAACCTACAACAATTTCACAACTGCAAATTAAAATATAAACCACAGTTTTATCTTCTATAATATGCTGCAAAGAGCAAGAAAATCGCAGTTACAGGCTCAAGTGTTTTATACTTTTCTCTCAATAATATGAATTTTCAATCGGTCAGTTGTTCTCAACCAATATTTGATTTTCGATTTAAACGAAACCAACGGGTTCAATCCTTTATATTATGCTGGGATCATATTAAATATTTTAGGACCCAAGTATAAGTAGCTCTTCTGAGTACTGCTCTTCTCAGTTATCGGAACCTGATTCGATGTAGCTTTACCACGGGTCACATAGACGTGATCAATTTTTTGCAAGGTATTTCGATTTCGATTTTGTCTCATTATAAGAGAATAGCAAAAAAGCACTCATAAATCAAATAGACCAGTATCCTGAAAAAAAAAGGCTATATCTTTTCTGTAAATAATTTTTATAATGAGTTTTGTGTAGTTCGAAGGTATCGAAGATGATTCTGAGGGGCTCCACCCCATGCTACTATATCATATGCTAAATGGGATTCGACGAGTGATACGTAGATTATTCCAAGATGGAGTATACTGAATACTGAGCCACGGCCGTCTCTATACAAGGCCGGAGCTGCTGAGAATTGGCAACAATGCTAGCAGGGCTATTGTTCAAAATGAACCTCAGCGCATCATGCGGGCCATTGTTTACAGTTGGTTGAAGCACGCTAAAGATATTTAGTATTTTATTCATTTCCGGAAATTTTAAGCATTGTTCAAACAATCTTCAGTTTTTATTGCGAACTGTATTCATTTGAGTGTAACATCACTTCAAGTTTTGAATAATCGGGTGCTTATTCATCTGTATATGGTGTCTGCCTAGTTCTATTCAATTTTTAATTGAAATATTTCAAAATCTCTGAGATAATATTCAAAATATAGGGTGATTCCATATAAATTTAGTTGTTTATATTTTCACGACAAAATGGCATACCCCATTTATTTTAGAAGTGAGGTACTCACATAACTTGATTAGTTTGAAATGGAACACCCAGTAAAGCGTTAAGTGTGTAGAACAGAAAATATTTGTTCCGTTGATTCGATACAAAGTGCTTCTGCCGTAATAAACAATTGACATATTATGTGTTTTTTATGTTAAGTTGAATATTAATATTGATCAATTATGGTAATTGAATATTTTTAATTATTGGTATATGCAACTATGTTCTATTTATTCAATAATTATTCAAAAGAAATTGTATATTATTCTTAACACTTTGTCTGAAATTCTTGTTACGTTCTTCTTCTGTGTTTTCTAATTACTAGATCTGTCGAATTAATGAAGGCTTGATGTCATTTGCTCAGTTATATTTGCCGAATTTTAATTATTTTATTTCGAGTGGAAATATACTCATTATTGCAAAGACCTTTAGCATCTGACATGCTAACCAATTTGTCTGCTGAATCATCTGAGAGGCTGAATAAGCATGAAATGTCGAAGAGCTGGAGTTACTAATAACATCAGAAATTCAACAGAAACAATTTTATTCAATATTTGAGGAAAATATGCATGAGTTGAGTATTTACAGACAGGTATGCACCATCATATATTTGATGTGATTTCAATATGAAACAGAGATTCAGCCTATAAATCGATGAAAAATATGCCTTCCTACATATTTGCCGAAATCTTGCTTTTATCTTCCGGATGATGATGTGTGGAGTTTCGGACAGAATGAAGGAAGTGTTATGTTGAGCAATTACCAAAGCCACATATGACGACCTTTTTTTGAGGCCACCACTTGTGCCTGAGGTGGAATAGGAATAGGTCCAGACTTGGTTGTTCTACAGTGTTCAACAATGGCTCCTATGCAATTCCACGATAGATTCATTGAACCAAAAATTGTACACTTTAACTGCAGATGACAATTTCATTTTATTGTAAAATACTATTGAATTGAAAGAATACATTCAAATTGTCAAATCCAAATTGTTTGTTCAGATAAATGATACCAAAAATTTCACAAATCCTGAATAAGTTTCAAATTATTTGAACAAACTCATGAACTATCACACATATAAGGTATTTCGCGCTTGGGTATTCAATCTTACTATTAACCTACACTTACATTGAACTAATACAGTTCTTCGTTATATAGAGACAACCAATAATCTAAAATATCTTTATCTTTAGCGATAGTTTGCCAAATCGATCAGTGAGCGAACTCGATCCCTTCCAATGTCGGAAAAATATATTTTTCAGCTTTTTCTTGAATATCTTTGTTGAGGATATGCACTTCAGGAAATCCGGTAAGTCATTAAACAGTCGAGGTCTGAGAAACTCCCATATCGTAGTCCAATAGATTTTTTCACTTGAGTAATTTGTGATAACCCCTTCTTGTATCTTGTATAGTAACTATGCTCTATCGCCCAATACCCCCAAACCTATAATCACGAATAAGCAAAGATTGATAATGAAGTTGCTTCAAGTCGAATTTTCCAATCTTGAGAAATAATTGATCTGTTGGCACAAAGAAGGCTTTCTATACATTTTTTGATAACTCATCTTTGAGCTATATCGATTTTTTTGCTTGGTTTTTCAGTAAACCTCCCCAAGCAGTAACACTGGGCTCTCCTCCTGTGGGCAAAGCTGGTAACCATCATGAATTTCGTTTCGTCTAAATATACTGTTGAGTGCTTACTTTCAAAAAATCTGAGAAAAATACTGAAGTCGCTCTCTACCTGCTCTTTCAAGCGTTCCCAAGAATCATCCTTGTAAAAAACTGCTGTCTCGTTAGCAAAGCTGACAACGTCACTAGCACTAGGTTGGCTAAACAGAAAATTTATGTAAATAGTAAAAGGCAGAGGCCCCAAAACAGACCCATGAGGAACCCCATAGTCTATACCCTTAAATTCGCTAATATTGTCACCGATTTTTACAGCCTGCCTTCTACCACTGAGATAGCTCTCCAGTAATTTCAGTGATACTCCCATGAAACCAATGCACTCTAAATCCTCAAGAAGTTCGGGGTGGCTAACTATGTCGATAGCTTTTGCCAAATCCACGAAGATGCAGATTGATGGTTCACTATTATCAACGGATTTGAATAAGTTATTAGTGAGGTATTCCATCGCGTCCTGCGTGGACTTGGCTTTTCTAAATCCGTATTGTTTCTCTGATATTAAATTATATTTGTCAAGAAATTCTGTCATTCTTCTTTTCAAGGTCTTCTCGAAAACCTTCGATATTACCGGTAGCATAGCTTTTTCCCTCAAATTCGCTCATTACATTGAGGTACTGTTCCTTGATCTCGGAATCCCTGATTAAGTCTATGTAAATATCACCAATGAGCAATGAATTTTCTTTTTTCATTTCGGTTTGCTGTAAGAATAGTTCTAAATCTACAACAAACTCCATAGGGTGATCTGTGAATAGCCCAACTGTCGTTCTTAAAAGAGTGAACTTTCAAATGTAGCAAGATAGCCTGAGTCGAGCCAATTTCAACTAATTCATATACAAAATTGATGTCGTTTTTAATATATATAAGAATTCCATCATTCCTGTTAAGTTTACCCTCATTATGAATCAAACTATATCCCTCCATCCCATATATCCTAAGATACAGTAATTAAAAAGTTTTTGTCGATATTATGCAATTGAACTCACTAATATCCCTATGAACATCTTGAACTCATCCAAATTTTACTCACACTTCTTATATTATTGTGTAACACTCTAACAGTGGCATTTTCTTCTTTCATGTAGTTCTTGAGATCACTTAGTTTGACAAATGTGTCTTCAAAACGATTTATATGAAATTCCTCCATATATTTAGCAACCATTATTGGATAACAAGAAAAGAAAAACCTAAAACCGAAACAAAAACACTCTCTTCGTGCACTACACTTGTGCTATAGCTGACTGCTGATTTAGATCAGTTTTGATCTGACCTCTGCTCAAGTTGTTTAGGTCGTCTTCCGACTTAACAATAGATGCTCGAGTAAATTCTCTTTTTTCAGGTAAATTGTACCGCTCTTCACCCATACATATTTGTAATTATTCTGCAGCCTGAATTTTCGTGCTTTGGCGAACAATTCCTGCTTGTGTTGTGATGAATCTTTGTTAATGTAAGTTGTACTTTGGCCCACAAACCCAAAATTAATCAGCCTGAGTGAACCAAAAACCATTTTCTTTTTTAGTATACTTTTCTTCAGAGCTACGTCTCGAAACTTCACAAGATTTGGCGCGTTTTCTTTTCTGGATACTCTTGCAGATTCGTAATTTTTCTTATCCATTGTTAATCCCAGCATTTGAATTTGGGAGGCTTTTACTTGGTAAATTCCATTATCAATAATAAAAAACAATACTGTGTTTTAAGGAATTTTATTTTATAATTGCGATTCGTAACGCGTTTCACTACACTGTAGCTTCCTCAGACGAATACAGTACTTGTTTTTTATTATTGTTAATCCCAGCCCAGTTATTATTTCATTCACTAATTCTCTATAATGGCCAGCATTTTTCCTTATAAGCACTACATTGAACATGTTTAACATCATAATGAAAACCTTCTGAAACTGTCATAGATAAGTTAATTTGCAAACTTCAGAGTGTTGAGGCAGTTGAACAACAATTTCTGCGGAGATTGTTTCTGTGATAAGCTGAAAAATTTTACACATGAAACTGATCAAGCAGGCTTTGAAAATACGTTACCATATCACATATCACATATACACATACATATAATGGCAGATTTAGATTATTTCCTTTTGCAAAAACGTAAGTTGATATACTGTTCCCATCGACACTTCATCGTTTGAGTTCAACCTTGACCTAATCAAAAATTAACGTGTTTCTGAGTTTGCGTTAGTATCACTCTATCCAGAGTTATAGAGGGGTTAAAGGTTTGTTGGAACAGAGTATACCCATAACAGAGTATACCCATAACAGGGTATACCCATAACAGAGTATACCCATAAAAGAGTATACCCATAACAGATTTTACCCATAACAGATTATACCAACAACAGGTACCGCCATAAAGGGCCCATTAGCAGTATCTGGGAAACGGGACTATGCATCAATTTCAAATTTTGGAATTGGAGTAAATGGATACTGATCTACATTTTGAGATCGTGTTCAGGGCTGTATCCCTTCCGGTTATACCAGACCTCGACTACATTTTGCTATTTCAATTGGGATGATAAACGTTTTGATTTCTCTCATTAAAGAGCATCCTTCTTTTTTGAGTTTTATCCCATCTAATATTGAGCGCCCTTGAGCTACGGCTACGTATGTTGTAATATTCTTTGCACGAAATAAATAAATCGCTTTGGTCGCTCAGAAGATTGTCTTTATGGGAAGTTTGTTGGATTTTGAAAATTCCGATGGATTCTAAGAAATCTTACTTTCGCCCTTTAGCTACTCTGTGAATAAATTGATATATGGGTGGAAAATGATGGCCATTTTTGATACCATGTAAAGCGAAAGTAGATTCGTCGATTCTCTGGTTATCGTTATGTGATTGATAATCGGTGTATCTATTTTTGAATGAACGACAAGTCTGGCTTATATAGACGCGTTCACAATCCATACAGGACATTTTGTAAACTCCAGTATTGTGAAAGCTATCAGTTTCGTCCTAACTATTGACAAATTATAGGATTACATCCATCATCTCTATTCAAAATCAGGGGTTGTAAACACCACCAGTAGGGGATTGAAGTAACGGGGATGAAAAAATCGGAAAAGTTGTTCCCCTCGAATCAGAAATCGACCTGATCGAGCGATTTTCCATATTTTCATTTAAAAACCGGAAAATCGAGGTGTTAAGTTTTCGTTGGCCACACTGTATATACTGATCTACATTTTAGAAGTTTTTGAGTTTTGTCCCATCGAATATTGAGCACCCTTGAGCTATGGCTTTTCATCAAGAATTGCGTGATTGTGGCGTCATATTCTTTGCACGAATGAAGCCGCTCTAGTCGCTCAGAAGATTGTCTCTATGGAGAGTTTGTTGGATTTTGAAAATTTCGATGAATTCTAAGAAATCTAATTTTCGCCCTTCAGGTATTCTGTGAATACCTTGAAGTTGATATATGGGTGTAAAATGATGGGCATTTTTGATACAATGTGAAGCGAAAGTAGATTCGTCAGTTCTCTGGTTATTGAATGAACGACCAGTCTGGTCTATATAGATGTCTTCACAATCCATACGGAACATTTGTGAACTCCATCAGTTTCGTTCTAACTATTGAAATTCTCTAAAATTTGCCTGAAACAAACTTAGGTTTATTCGGCTATCAGTAAACACAATACAGTTACATGAATCCTTTCTTAAGACTATCTTATGTTAAAGTTTTGTTCCTTTTATATTTTTTTATCACATTTACAAACATACTGTATTGTACCATTACAAGCTTGAATGTTTGGTTTTCTGATAAGTACATCTATCTTCATAGGTAGCTGAAGCCTGGCTCCCCCAAGTTTCTCTAATAATTTATATCATATCATATATGTTGATCATACAGTTTATATTGCCAAAAACGTGATCAATTGTCTCTTCACTCTCCTGACACTCACAAGCAGAGTCTGCCACGACTCCAATACGATTTAGTGATACCATAAGGTTAAAATGATTACATTTCAACCGATTTATTGTTACAATAAAATTTCTTTCTAGCCTACGTCCAACAAACCATGGTGAATTATTATTACTGAAGAACGACTTGAAATAGGATCTGCCCTTATCACGACATCTTGAAGGATTCTAAATTTTGTTTGTTCGATGAAATTAGACTTAAATTTTCGTAGAGATCTATGAAAGATATTGTGGCTATATGCGGTTAGGTTAGAGTACCCAGCTTAGCAAGATATCAGCCTTCTTGTTTCCGTTTATACCGAAATGAGCAGGTATCCAATATGTGGGTTTTGAAAGCTACTTTTCTATACTGTTTTGAAAGGACATGTGCGATTTTTTCGATACCTTTTTCTATCAAAATTCATTTGTTAGCTCCTGTTTGCCCTCTTATTTATTTTGTATCTATCGCTCTGGTCGGCCATACTAAAACTAATCAATTCCGACCCTACATTCATTAAACGCATTGTATCAGGTGATGAGACATGAGTTTATGAGTTTGACATGCAAACCAGTCAACAAGCTCCGAATGGCACCTTTCAACAGAACTGAAACCGACAAAACCTCGTCGAAGCCAATCAAAAGTCATGGTGATGTTGACTGTCTCCTTTGATTATCACGGTGTTGTGCGCTAGAATTCTTGCCAGAAGGTCAGACACTCATAATAAAGAATAATACCTGATTTTTATGCGGTATTTGAGTCAGCAGATTCGTCCATGAAGGCCTAATTTCTGGAAGGAAACTAATGGATTTTGCATCACGATAATGCAACATCTCACAAGGCTTATTCTGTATGAATTGCTGGACAACACTCAACAAATGCCATCGAACAACCACCGTCTTCACCAGACATGGTTCCGGTTGAATTTTCTTTTTTTCAAATCCCAAATTGCCACTTCGAAGTAGTCGTTTCGAATCGATAGAAGACAAAAGAGAAGTGACGGAAAGAACTGAAATTTATTCGGTAAAAGCGTTGGAAAAATGTTCTGATGATTGAATTATTCGTTGGCCCCTTTCGAAACAATATATTTTCAATATATTGTTTCGAAAGGGGCCTACTTTGATAGTGCTACAACGAATTTGTATGAAAAATTCCCAATTCCGGTACCTTTTCAACCGAATATACTCTAATCACAAAATTGGAAAGTGATGGATTTTCGAGTTGATAGTTATTTTCAGTTTCATACTTCAAGAATGAAAATCCTGTAAAAATTTATGTCACCCAGCAGAATTGGATCGAAAACGGAAATACATAATTTTTCCGAAATTCAACTGAATTGAATTCCATTCCGGAATACTATCGGTTAATTTTATTTATTGTTATCAATAAATGAATATCGCCTTCTTTATGCTCACTACTATTCTCTCGGATCTGCATCTAATTTCCAATTGCGGTAATCGACAATAAAAAATACGATGCATTATTCATACAGAAGAATTTTAATTGAAAATATGAGATATAACGTTGAGGTTCTGTTGCACGTTATACAGGAAATAAGAGTTCGCTTTGAATGAATAATATTTAACTTTATTACTTTATTATAGATCTATATGATGTTAAGTCTCAAAGTTTGAGTTCTTTAGCGGTAGATATAATGGAATAAAAAATTTTTAAACTGGTTGCGGAAATGGAATGTAAAGCGGCGTGTCGAACTTACATGATGATTTAACTATACTAAAACCGTAAGGAATGGGCATAGACAAATGAGAGAATTCGGTGGGGGAGAGCTGGGGATATGGGAAGGCAATTTTTTCGGCGGAGGAATTGTTTTTCGAATTGCGGACAATTTTCTCGGAGAGATTGATGTTTTTTCCATCCGACGACACCCCGTACGAGTCCGAGCACGCCGGGTGAAATTGGACGAAAATTTCCCCGGAAAACGATAAGTCGATTCTTTCGAACGAGAGTTACGCTGTTAACCGGTCGATGCCCGTTTCCGAGAGGATTTCGAGAAACAGTCCATTTTCCCTCGAAAGATCGACCAAATTGGTAGGGGTAGGCTGATGGAGCAACGCTACGGGAGAATTTTTCTGCTTTTATAGGGTAGTCTCATTTCGATGTTCAAAACCATTTCGAAGAAATCCACCTTAAACGTTGGTCCTTTTCGAGCGACCGCCATAATCCACATAACGATTACTTTTCCCAGAGCATATAGAGTGCCGTGACGGTATTTACTTTCGCCCTGTAAAATGGGCGCTTCCGAGCCGTTCAAAAACTTATTTCTGGATCAGGGATTTTGCAAAATTCTCTGTTGATATATATTTCGATATATTAACTACTAGAAATTGTAAGCATTTTTTCCTAAATCCAAGTTTTAATCGATGAATTAATGTTCAGAAATTGATGTCGGTTCAAAGTTACCCCTGCCACTCAGTTTCGCCACACTTTCACGTCAAAAACTTGACGAGATCAACAATAGTCGAGCTGTCAAAATGGGGATTTTTCTTTCATTCGTGTAACTTATATGTGGTTACTGGGAGGTATAATTCGAGTGTCGAAAGAGTCGTACATATCTCGGCATGAAATAATATTCAAAGCAGCCTTAACATAACAATGTACGAGGTAATATATAAGGGGATTCAATATTACATAAAGATTAATGGATTATGAATGGCAGAGAGTATAATCAGGCGTTCAGTATAGATAGAGTTGGATATGAATGGGGATTCAATATATTAGGCGTTTAGTATATTGGGCGTTCAGTATATTAGGCATATAGTATATTATGCTTTTTGTATTCGACGCATTAAGTGTATAAAACATTGGATATATAAATTTGAGTTAAGTTTAAGTCTTTGTATAGGTCTTGCGGAAATGTAATTGATTTCAATATTTGTCTTTGTATTGCGCTTTCAATTTTGATCTCGGTCTGTATCATGGGGATATATCTACGCATGGCTTGCAATAAAGAAAAACACTTGAACTAGCACTAAACTGTCAATTAGATAAACCAAGCGTCTGCGGTAATTATCTTACCTTTTATCTTATATACACTTCTGGACCATCACAGAAACTATAAAAGTGCTACCAAGGACTGTTATATGAAAGTTGTCTTTTAAGATTTGCATACGTAGCAAGAATTAAACAGTTTTTGAAGACTTTATTTTTCCTTCGCGAAGATTCGTTCGTACCAATTCTGGAAGCTGATATTTCAATCGCTTGCTGTTACATTAAAAAGGGCTTTGTAGGCCACGCACTCCGTTATTGATTTTGGGGAAACTGAAAAAACCATGCTAACTGTTCCCAGAATGATGTGACAATACGATGTTCTCTTGCGTTGATAGTTCTCAGGGATGTGTGCATTCTCTTGTGAAGGATGATTCGCCGCTTTGGGTTAGTTTCTCGAAGCTTAATAACGACTTACGGTGAACAAATGGATTTGTTCCAATCGGCACTAACATTTCTTTGATCTTGTGAAAGAATTGTAGTTACATGTCTTGTCTTAAAAAATTTTTTAGTGACTTAGCATGAATCCCACATAACCCTTACCAGGAATAGGGGTTTCTTCCCCGATCTTGAGTGAATTGTTCAGTAGAGTTACGAAGGAAGCAAGATTTTCGGCGATTACCTTGGATAGTAAGCTCACGTGGAATTCGCACCTGGAAAAAGGTAATACATAAGGGGACGTCAACTGACCTGTGGAAAAAAATATAGTCCTACCCCACAGCAACTGCAGTGGCTATATGTGATGGTGGTGAAACCACGCATCATATACAGCTGTATTGTTTGGTGAGAGAGCAGCCTTGAAAAGCAATTCAAACTCAATTCTATATATTGCAGAGAATGGCCTGTATGATAATTACCGAAGATTTTCACTCTACACCGACTGCGGCCATGGAACTGATTTTGGGCCTTACCTCATTTCTCCTGATGATTAGAGGACCAGTTTTAATGGCTACATACAGATTCCAACTCATATGCCGACATAGTACGAGTATGTTCAGCTTCATACCTGCCGCTTTACAGTCGATTAGATGCTGATTATGAAGTCTGACATAGCAATACCTAACTAGTATGGATCTGCCCTTACGAACCATCTTTCCGAAAGACAGGAATGGACTAGCTCCAAAGATCGTCTACTTGGGGACCCCTGTTGATTCACAGACGGCTCCAAAACCGTAAAATATGTATATGGTCAAGGTGCAGCCAAGGAAAAGTCGATATGTCTTGGTGGGGTTCAGACTGTTCTTCAAGCAGAAATATTTTCTATTGATTACTGTGCTAACCTCTTACTTGCGGGGGGATTAATGAGTAGATCGTTAAATACCATCACCAATAACCCAGCTGCATTGAAGGCATTGTTATCTAACACCTGTACGTCACTTATTGTGTAGGAATGTCGCCCCATACTCACCAAACTGGAAGAAAGTAATAGGTTCCATCTGGGGTGGGTACCTGGACACTTGGGTATCGACGACAACAAGAAGTCGGAAGCATTGGCCGCTTTTAAAACAGGCTTGAGATCTACCAGACCGGAGGGAAGGTTCGGGTTCCCCTGGGGACTGCAAGGATAGAAAATCGCAGGTAGTTTGACCTGAAGGAACGAGAGCACTGGCTGAGCCTCTCAGGTCTCAGGCACTCTAGACTTGGCATCAGTGGACCTTCCACTGCGAGAACCAAGGCTTAGCTTAAGCTCTCCAGGCTGAACCTAAGAGTTCTAACAACCGAATTAATAGGGAACTGTCACCTATGAAATCACCTAAATAAGTTAGAATGGATTGTGGACCCTTCATGTAGACTATGTGAATAAGATATAGAATCAATAAAACACATTTATTGCTAGTGCCGATCTGAGGATAGGGTCAGGCTGCAGGAATCTGAATCTAGTAATTAGGAGCTGAATGAGCTTATCAAGCTCTCACCCTCACAGTCTGTACTCTTTACAGAAAGAATAAAGTTTATGGGTGAAATTTAGGACATAGTATGGCACTATAGACCGATGGGTTGCAGTGGCCGGGTTGTGAAGCAGCCTCACTCATTATCTATATCTATCTATCTGTAACGTTTCCACCACCTTATTGGAGACACTTCGTCCAAGGATGACTTTTATCGGAACACCCAAAACAGATAAATGGCGCTTATTTTCTGGCTCGTATGAATACATTCAATGTTCATCTTCACCGACAATGTTGTACACGATTTTAGACTTTTCGAAGTTGAAACATTTTTCACATCTATCAATTCAACGGGAAACTTATTTCCCCAAACATTTCTTCGTGCAAAATATTTTCTATTGAGGTCTTTAAAATCCGCAATGACGCTTCAATATCTCGATATGATGCATGCCAATCTTCCTTCTTTGCACAGCATTCATGTTTTCGTTAGTGATCACTGTTTTTTTCTCTATACCAACGGGAAACTCCTGACAGGTTTGATGCTTCAAGGTTTAATTCCAATTCCATTTTTCAACTAACTTGTCAACTCTGACAGTTTATTGCGGCTCAAACACAGCACGCACTGAATTGAAATTTGCGATTTATATTAACAATCATAGAGGTTTAAGTTTAGAACAGACAGTGGATCCTCTATGGGCATGCATGCAAATCATAAAAGACATCTCTCGTACTCACCAGAGATCTCGTATTTGTAGAATCGAGAGGAAGTCTGGTAATACGACTAAATAAATAAATTCTAAGTATGGGAAGCATTTATGAACAGGAAATTATGTATTCTTTGAAATTTTCCTCTTTCAATTAGAAAAACGGAGAACCTTTAATTGAAACTTTCAATGGACATAGATTCCAATAAACATAGGAATTTGGATGCATTGCTTAGATAGGATTTGAACGCAATTCATTATGTTTTGTTAATTCAATTTATAATATCTCATTATTTTTGTTTTCAATTTTTTCAATTTTAAGTATGTATTTCCGCTATTGAGCGAATAAACATTCTAACGAAATTCAAGAATTGATCAGATTTTGCATTGCATTTTCCATGTTAACAGATACGAAGTACAAGAGAAATGAGTCATTTCTCCTTAGTTTATGTTGGTCTATAAAACTTCTTGTTTATTTCCGTTAGTATAAGAGAAAAACGAATGCGATTTCACCATACAGGGCTGCTTCGATGTGACACAAATTATTCCCGAAATGATCTCATCAAGGGATTCTTTCATTTCTGAAATACATGGTGTTACATAATGAAATGTCACAACTTGAGGGGGTAAATAAACGATTAATTTTGAGAAATAAAAAGTATATGAACATAGGTCCGCAAAAGCTTCCTTACAGAGCTATAGGGTATTGAAATTTCCGGAAAAATTGATTTTTTCTTCAAAACTGCTGCAATTTTTGGGATATATAACTATTTTTTACAGACTCCATCATTACATTCAGATTTTAACTGAAATTCACAAGGTGATTTCTTTTCCGAGGCCATGTCTCCTTTTGCCCTTTCGAACTTTTTTGCATCACGCCACTGATCAGCGTACAATCAATTTTCGTCATCTTCGTTCAATTTAAAACTTTTTTGACACCTGTAATTTTTTCGTATCTCCAACCGTTTTCGAGTGAAAAATTATTGAATTTGAATTATTTGAATTGTGTGTTCGCCAAATTTAAAAAAATAGAAAAAACTCGATAGGTATGCCCAAAATTTGCTTTTATTTTGATAGTACGTCTTCTGAGACTCAACTTATACTTATTCAATATTAAACTTAAAAAAAGAACAATTAAAAACTAAATGAATTGCTGGAAGTGTCCTCCACCTGCAAAAATACAGGCATCTGTCCTGTGGTATTTCTTTTCATCTCACAAGAGATTATTATTCGATTTCTCAATTCTTCTGCAGTGTTCACTGGAGTAGTATAAACTGAACTTTTGAGATATCTTCGTATGAAAAAGTCTAAACTATTTAAGTCTGGGGACCAAGAAGGCCATGGTTCCGGCCCACCCCGAGCTATCCATACTAAAATGTGCTGGTGCCCCGTCATGCATGGAGCACATTATGCTTCTCACCAAAAGTCGCACATCCTCGAGCAATGAAGGTGACTCCTCCTTAGAAATTGCCAATAAGCGGTACTGTTTAGTCTGTTAAGCAAAAAAAATGACCCAATCAATTAATTTCCAATTATTCCGACCCCGACATTTAGTGAGAATTGTTCTTGATGATGAGATTCTTCAATCAAATGGGTGTTTTCCTCAGCCCAATAATGATTATTGTGGAAATTGAGAATTTTCTCTAATTTCGTCTAAGAACCATCGGCAGAAATTCAGTCTTGAAGGCAGATTTCGAGGAAATAGAGTTTGGACTCGTTGAATATAAAATGCGTACAATAAAAAGTCGTGGAGAATCCTCCAAACTAGAATATGTGAAATACTCAACTGATTTCCAATCTTTCTTGAAAGAATGATTCAAATCAATGCAATTCAAAACTGTTTCCTCAATATCTGGAGTTCTCATAGTTTGATTTGTACCTTTTAAATGATTATTTCCAGTAAAAGTACCAAATTCCCTCAACCTTCTGTGGATATTCGAAAATGTTCGCCTGTCTGGTGTTACTCCATTTGGAAAGCGCATCTGATATAATCGCCTATCTTCTGTTGTGTTTCTGTCAGCCAGACCGTACATGTCATGGACATCAGCCAATTCGGCATTAGTAAAATTAGCAATTTTTTCTTACAGCAATAACCTCAAAGGTCTTAAAACTAATCGTTCATTCAATAAACAATTCGAGCAGACACTGGATCAACATCAGCAACTGTCAGAATAAATAAATAAATGAACAAAATCAAAGCCTACTAGTCATTTTGTAATTAAAAGTGCTTTCAATTCAGCGAATGCATACAATCGTTTGATAATTTTTTGCTCTAGAACGGTTGGAGATACGAAAAAATTACAAGTGTCAGAAAAGTTTCACAGGACGAAAATTGATTGCACGCTGATCAGTGGCGTACTGCAAAAATGTTTGAAAGGGCAAAAGAAAACATGGTTCCGGAAAGGAAAACATCTTGTAGATTCTGGTTGAAATTCAGGGCCTGTAATGATGGAGACTGTAAAAAATAGCTTGCGTTCCAAATTTGGGATGAATATCTCAAAACTGCAGAAGATTTGAAGAAATAACAAATTTTTTCCAGAAATTTCAAAACCCTGTAGCTCCGCAATGAAGCTTTTGCTGACCTATGTTTATATGAACTTTTTTCTTAAAATTGCAGGAAGATTTACCACCTCAAGTTGTGACATATTATTATGTAAGGCCCTAAATAGGGAGAATGCGGATATTCGCAGCAAGGATCGGTGAAATACAGGGTTTCCGCACTGAAGGGCCCATTAGAAGTATCTAAAATGTGCCTTTAGAGTAGGTGGATAGTGGTCTACATTTTACAATTGTTCTCAGAGCAGTAGCCTCTCTGGTTGTACCAGATATAGACTTCAACTTTACTATCTCAAAAACTACCATATTCTTTCAACTTGCAACTAATTACGGATCGTTTCAGTGCAAATTAGCACTGCAACGATACGACAGAATGATCGGTCTGAAGCCTAATGTCACTGTTCGAGGCCCAGCTCTAACCGTAACACATCGACGAATCCGAATAAATTTTAAAAGGGAAGATGTCAATTAGTTGAAAGCAGACTGGAAGAGTGTTCCGTTTAAAAATGAGTTGACATTTCATCATTTTCATTTCAATCGACGTTTTCTAATGTACAAACGTCGAATTGACGTATTTACCTATGTACAGTTTTAGTGAAGTTTCAAAAACGGCGTGGAAGGAATTTCCTCAGAGATACGTTACATTTGACATTACGTTTTGACATTTTGGAAGAACATATTGCAACAAACATAGTTGAAGACTTTACGTTTATGCATGATAATACCAGACCTCACTAAGCTCATGTCCATAGGGACTACCTTCAAGATCACCAAATCACTTCAATGAAGTGACCAGCATGAGGTTCAAACCTCAATCCTATGTGCCATGTCTGGAGCATTCTCAATAGAAGATTAACAGAGCCGGCCAGCTATCGTTAGTGAGGTTTGGAGCAGACTGATTGACAGGTTTTTGATAACTTAGACATTTTCCTGAAGTACATTTTTCATTATTAATTTGATCCAGTATCCACGAGTATCATTTCCATTTTTATTGTCCTCAAACATTCCTTAGTGTTGGTGGATTACAATTTCAACGTATCAAAATTTCATCTGAATTTTCGCTTGTGTGCGTTAATTTATTGTAAGTGGCAGTGTAGTTCAACATTTTCTCCATATAATTCTCTTTTTCAGATATTAGTGGCGCCTTCAATGTCCTTCTATTGAAGATTCACTGAATTAAGGTATAATAATAATAATAAGCAGTAAGACCTTTCTCGGGAGTAATCTGAGGGAATGATGGTTGTTTAAACCGGTCGGAAAAGAAGGGACGCGGCGATCAAATGGAGGGCGGAGGCTCCCACGATTATGAACGGAAAGTCGAATGGCGGAATTTTTCGGAATCAGAAACAATCTGTCGAGCGACAATTACGAGAAAACGTCCCGGAAAAGCGAAAATAAAAAAGGTCAGCGATGTTTCGCGAATGAGATGATAATTTCGTCACTTTTATGTCAATAAAAATTTATCTATCGCGTTCTATCGTTTCGAAACTGGGACGAGAACGGAGCCTCGAGTTCGCATATTGCGCCGCATTGTTTTGGTTCTCAATTCTATTATGTTGCTTAGGGCTCTTAAGATATCTTCAATTCAGATCATTTCATATGCAGATTTGTTGTTCATACAAATTTCTTATTTAGAGAAAATCTCATCAAGTACAGAATATTATGCAGATACATTATAATTGCTTGTAACATTGTACATATTCGCCAAAGAAATTTCCTAGGTAAGAATCCATTCTATATTCTTGAGCAAAGAGTACAGAGTAATAAAACGTAATATATTTTATTATAGCTGTACAAAGGAAGACTAAATAATTGACCATTATATTTATAAACACATTGCGCTTCAATAAATTACAATAAAATGAGAAAATATTTGACCTTTCGCGAATTCCTAACCAACCTCTCTCTAAGCACACACAAGAAGGGTGGGGCTCTTATCAACTTTGAAGTAATTTCAATATATATTTCATTTCACCGCATTGAATCTCGGGCACGGATAATAAAAATAATACCATCGGCATGTGAGGTTATATAAGATGGAGTGATTTATGATATCGTAAATACCGATTATTGATTATGATTTGTTGTTTTGTTAATGGAAATAACAAGCTACTTGCTGAATCAATTCTTAGCACGCAGCAAAAGGGTCCGAACGTGAGATAAGAGAATTCATGAGTGTCGATATAATTTAGTCGTTTTAAGAATATTATTTTTTTTTGAAATGAAAACTATTGATATCTGTTTACCGATCATTTAGAGCCTTCAATATTCAACAATCTTCGATTCTCGGCTGACCACCTTTACTAAAGATCAGAGTACTACTGAGGACAATATTCAATAATGATAATAAAAATCATTCATAATAATAATAATAATTCAATAACACAATCATTTGAACAAACATATAGGTACAGTAGATAAGTATTTACACACTCTACAATGAAAAACATAATTTGAATGTGTATGAATTGAAACAATAATAATACGTCACTATAATCAATTTGCAAAACACAATATACTTAGAACTTTACTACGTAGAAAATCTCACTGTTTAAGTTGGAAAGTTCATTCAACGTCTTAGTTTCTTCGAGAGTTCGCTCGTCATCAGATAATTATGAGTTCAAACTCAGAATACAAATTAAGCAATTTTCTTATGTTATTATCATTTATTGTTGTGGACTTGTGCACTATCTCAGCTGTTAGCTGGATATAATTCACCTTTACCAGATATCGCAATCAAAGCGAATAGGCTTGTTTACAATATACTTGACATAAATTTTCTCACTATCCTATGTATATTAAGAATGCTTTTTGCATTTCTGTATAGGTATTCTTATGCAATTCTAATTTATTAAGGCTATCATTTAGGTATACACCCAGTCGAAGAGGTTATGACAGGAACGATATCTATTATATGGAGGTGCCACATCTGCTTGATCCCAATAGCAATGTCTGTGTATTTGGACTTTTTCTCCTGGGACTTGGTCAGTACGTTGTTATTATTCGGTATGGCGACATCCACCAGCATTTCTGTTCTGGCTCTCTTATCATACACCACTATGTTCTGCCAGTTATTCGTCACTATTCTGTCAGTGATAACAGGCCTAACGTAGTATAATCTGATAGAGTCATTTCCCAATACGGGCGCCGGTTGATGCTAGTAATATGGCTGGAAGTTATTCTGTAGTTGGTACTTGTGTGCAAGTTTCTGATGGATATTGTTGCACACTTGATTATGCCTGTAAAGATAGTCCGTATTGGTAAGTTGTCCGCTGCCAAGCGCAATATGCTGTATAGTCTTCGATCTTATATAGCATTTCCTGCATTAATCTGTTTGTAATGTTTCGTACTTAATTCTCAATTTTTTGTAGTTGTTTGTAGCAATGACTTGGTCTTGAATAGCCATAGGGAAGCCTTATGTTTCCGCGAATAGCTTTCCTTCCATCAACCATTTTTTGGAAGTTTCTTTATCGGTGTGTGGTTGATTGATATCATAGTGATATTGCGAATCATTTCTTGACCATTTCTCTCGTTTTTCAGTATCTGATAGGAACGGTAGATTAAGAAGGTCATTCCTGGTAGCAAGATTCAGAGGTTTACATCCCTTATCAGCCAATGATACTACTCTATGGAGGTCAGAAGTGCGAGCTTTTGCAGAGAAGAATACTCTGAGAATTTTAATCTGTTCGATATGTAAGTTGAGCACATCCACCAATTTGCCTTCTTCTTTCCGCTTCAAAGTTGTTCTTATCTTAGATGATTTTGAATGTTCATGCTTGTACTTTGTCAGCATTGTTCAGGTCTACCTTTGAATATCCTCCTGTTCGGTCTTAGTCCATCTGATTATTCCAAATAGGTAAAGCAACACTGGAATGGCGTAGGTGTTAATTGCTTTGACTAGATTCCCCCAGCTTAATATTGACTTCAGCACAGTCTTTAGACGCTGACTGTATTCTGAACGAATTTTATTTTTTTCCTATAACTGTTTTTAGTCTAGCAATCTGGCTTGTTGGTATCCCAGATACTTGTACGTTTCGCCATCCCTCATACACTGTATAATATCACATTTGGAAGTTGTGTTTCACCATCTATTACTTTTCCTCTTTGAATATTCAGGGTCTTATATTTTAAATCTCGAATTTCATATGAATATCTGCCGAGAATTTACTGACAGTTTTCAACAGATAATCCAATTGCTTCTTGTTTGGAGCATATAATTTGATGTCATTCATATCCAGCAGGTGGTTGAACGTAAGACAGTTCTCATCTGCTTTTATCATAAATCCGTATCATGTATTATTGAGCATTGAATACAATGGGTTGATAGCCAAACAGAACCATAGTGGAATCAAATGAGACGAGACACCCACGACGTATGGGTATCTCGTCGGCTTCAATTGATTTATTGTTAATTTTGACTTGCAGAGACGTGCGAAAGTGTGTTGTCTTCAAGAATTCTACCAGGACTGGATGGATTTCGTACATCTGTAATACTCCGACAATCCAAGAATTGGAGGTACTACCGAATGCCATCATCAGATAATCGAGAAAAGCGGAATGAACATTTCGATGCCCTCCGTGTGCCTGTTTCATTATCACCTGTATCATTATATTTTACCAAAGTGGAATCTGTTCTGTTTTTACAGAAACGTGAATAATGGCCCTTATATCCAATTCTTAACGATCTGTCTATTCGACGTATATAAATTCCGTTACAATTGCGACATGTTATTTTACACTCTCCTGAATGATCTAATTTTTGAGTTTTATCTTTGTCATTGAAAAATATATTTGATAGTTTGGTTGTGGATTTGTGGACATTGAGGATTCGGTTGTTATTTGAATTTTTCTTGAGAATTGGGTCGAAATAGATTATGAGGAATATGAAGGAATAATGAGGGAGTCTGAATTATTCTGAGAATGAATAATACTATTATAGGTTTTTGCAAACGTTCTTTATATACAAGTTCGTCTATCACTGAAAGAAAATAGCCGTTATTTTTGGGTAGTTTTAAATTATATAATCTATTTATTTGACATTTGTAATAGAAAGAGGTTATGTGAAAGCCCCGTGAATTATAGAATTGGAAGCAGCTAATTGATGATGAAAAGGATGAAAGGAATTAGAAGAAATGATAATATCTGTGTAACTAGGTTTACGATATAAATCGAAGCTAAGAAGATTGTTTGAATCAAAAGTAGTTAAATCTAATAAATTAAATTGATTATTGATAACTTTTTCTAGTTCAAATTCAATTTTGGATCATTAACAGAGTTTAGCAAAATGTCGAATTGTCTTGAAATACCATAAAAACGTTAAATCGTGCGAAAATTCGTCAAAATATCGATACCTAAATATAATATGAAACGCCAAAAGTGATAGAGAGATTATATTTTCTATGTTATTCATGAAAACTTCTACTTGGAGAGGACCAAGGGGTGAACCTATAGCAAGACCCCCGGTCTGCTCGAAAATTATAATGTTAGATTGAATATGATTCTGATTGAGTCATAAGTTCAAAACGAAGATGAAATCATTATGAACAAGTGAGTTGACTTGGCAGTTGTCTGAAATTTTGGAGACTAGAGTTTGGTTCTCAGTAGGTATGTTTGAATACATGTCGAGAGATATTGAACGGAGCTTTGGAGAAACATAGATATTCGGCATATTATTTGTGAGTTCAAGTACGTTCTTTATTGAGAACTTGGGGAAAAATTTAGTCAGACGCTCGAAAATATCGTCGAGTTCTTTTGAAGGCCTGTATGTTGAGGAGCTGGTATACGAGACAACAGGACGAATCGAAGGGCTTTATTTATGGTTTTCTATGAGTCCATAGAGTTCTAGTGCAGTCTGTTTCATATTAATGAGGAACCAGATCGGTGTTTGAGAAAAGGTGGTAGAGATTTCATTCAGAAAAGTCTACAAGAAATCTGGTAAAACGGGAGTATTTTTATGTTTAAATTATTTTCTGGACCCATTTTTCTGAATTCCGAATTCATTAATTTGTTAAATGTATGTGGGGCGTGATACTAATACAGAAGCATTTGATTTGTCTGTTTTGGTGACGATGAGGTCATTTTCTGCAATTTTCTGTTTGACTGATTTGATGTTTGTGTTTATGGTATTATCGGTTTTGGGTTGGTGATGACAAAGAAGTGTTTGGGCGATTTTTGCTTTAGTGAAATTATGCTGATCTGAGTTTCTTGGGGCGATGGCTAATTTGACCGCTAGTATTTGATCGGCATTTCAAATTTCATTAGATAGTTTTGAATTATTCGAACACCTTTTTCAACTCCTCTGAAATTGCTCTATAAGAAAATTTTGTCCAACTCCTAGCAATAATAATGTGAAAATATATTATATATATAATATATATTAGCGTGTAACAAAATTAACTTTCACTACTCTAGTTAAGCCCAGAGAAAAATGAGCAATGAGACTCTAATTCAATTTTCGTTACTGAAATCTTGGAAGAAAAGTCAGGAAAGTTTTGCTTAGATATTTAATTCATTACATAAATTATGATTCTGATACATAATGTTACAAATACTTCTTTATATGTTATATAAAGGCAATAAAACTTATCTTTGTTGTTCTGAAGAACTGGAAATCTCCGGTCTCAGACAACATCACCGCAGAATTGCTCAAGTACGGAGGCCATGCCCTTCACTCCCAGCTGCATTCGTTGATTAAACTTATATGGGAGGAAGAAAGCATACCAACTAAGTGGCAAGAAATCATTATCATCCTAATTCACAAGAAAGGAGCAAAAACCAAATTCTCGAATTATAGAGAAGAAATCTTATTGCTAAATTCTACCTACAAAATTATGTCAAATATCCTACTGGATAGGCTGACCCCTTTGTGGAAAACTCTTTAGGTGATTATCAGCCCGGGTTCAAGAAAAGTAGATCCACAACAGACCAATTGTTTACGGTAAGGCAAATACTTGAAAAGGGGTGGGAATACAATCGAACCATACCAAACCTCTTCATAGATTTCCGGCAGGCGTACGACAGCATAATAAGGGCACAAACAGGGAACGCAATGTCAGAGCTCTCTATACCGAATAAGCTCATTAATATAGATATCTTACTAACATAATGGAAACTTTTGCATTGGTGGAGCCTGTTGACGAGCCGACGAGAATAACTAAGAACTCTGCTAGGACAATTGATTTATTTATTTGCTCTGAGGAGCTCACTATAAGTGATTGTCGAGTTACAGATTCGAACATAAAGACGGATCACCAGATGATTCATTTGAGTTTAATTGTAGATGGGGGTGTGAAAAAGCCAGAATATCTGAGTTTTCGTGATTTTAGGAATTTCTGGAGGGATTTGCTTTTGCAGGATTTAGCACTCACAGATTTTACCCCTATGATCAGAGATAGTAATATTGATAGCAAATGTCGATTTTTTGAAAATTCAGTCTTATCCCGCTTTGATAAGCATGCGCCAATTGAAACAATTATTATCAAGAAACGTAAACCCCCGTGGCTTACTGACAATGTGAAGTTACTCATCTCTCTCCGCGATAAATTTTTAAATAACTTTAAAAAATCGAGACTCCCGAAAGATTTTCATTATTATAAACAGTTGCGAAATTTCACTAATACATCCATCAGAATTGAAAAGCGCGGGTACCTTCGTCTTAAAACTGGGGCAAATACGAATTGTATATGGAAACATTTACGAGAGTTCTCAATAGGAGTGCGACAGAAGGGTTTAATTCCTGAACCGATCAGTGACGTGAATGAAATGAGTAAATATTTTTCCAGTGTTTTTGCTGACAATCCTGTTCCAAGCTTGGAACTTTTGAAGTACGGTAATGGTAGGCTGAGGGATTCTATATCATTTCAAGTGTCAATGGTTACTGAAAGTCAGGTTTATGATGTTTTAACTTCCATTAAGTCTGCCTCGGTGGGTTCAGATGGTATAAGTGTCAAGATGCTTTTGTTGTGTTCACATAATAAATTATTGTATCGAGAAGTCAGTTTATTCAAAGTCATGGAAAATGGCTCATTACATTCCGATTCCAAAAGTACGCGATCCTAAGGATTACAAGGATCTCCGACCTATAAGTATATTGAATGTATTGTCCAAAATTTTTGAAAACTTGTCGCTGTCCAAGTAAAAGCGTATTTGGAGTCGGAGAGTATTTTGCCTGATATCCAGTCGGGTTTCATAGCTGTCAGTACCACTGCCCTGCTCGCAGTGGTGGGTGACATCATAAAGGCTGTAGACGATAATGAACTCTTGTTGCTCGTCCTACTGGATTATTCGAAGGCATTCGATAAAATTAATCAAGATTTGTTGTTGGCAACCTTTCATTATATTGGTTTCACTGAAAATACGGTTTTATTGTTCGAAAACTATTTGACTGGCAGAACAAAGAATTTCATACGGAAAAATTAAGTCTGATCCTATAAAGATCCCATGTGGAGTTCCGCAGGGATCCATTCTCGGACCGATATTTTTTATTATCCATACCTTTCAGCTCATGTGTTGTTTAATTTTCTGCTCGGCTCATTTATATGCTGACGACTCACAGCTCTTTTAACAGTTTTCGCGCGACTCACTTGATGAAGCTCTAGAAAAAATTAATATAGATTTGGATAACATCTTTAAGTTGTCTGAGAGTATGAGTCATGAGAGAATCATGTAAAGATCTAATTAAGATATCTGTGAATGGCGCAGTTCTTCCTCTGAGTAGCGAGTGTCGTAATTTGGGTTTGATTATGGATAGCGATTTGAGGTTTGATTCTCACATAAACTTGCTACTTTCGTGAATATCAAATTGATTTATGGTTGCAAAGACTTTCTATATATTCGCCAAAGAAAAATGCTCTGTGAAGCGCTGGTGTTGCCTCACCTCAATTATTGCGATACCGTATATGGCCCATGTCAGACAAAACAGTATGTGGCCCGAGTTCAGAAAATTCAAAACTGGTGTGTTCGAATTGTTTTCAACCTGAGACGCACAGATCGCACGTCCTGCAGGCTGCAGCAATTGGGTTGGTTGAACATGGCGAATCGAAGAAGGCTGCATGTGCTGAGTCTGTCTTACATGATTTTGAATGAGAAGAAACCCTCCTATTTGCACCGACGAATCAAATATAGAACAGATGTTCATAGCATCAACGTCAGGTTCAGACATAAACTTGCCATACCGCGCTATCGTGCTTCCATGTTTCAGCGTTGTTTTTCTTATATAATTGTAGATGAAATCAATAAATTACCGAGTAGTCTTTTAGGTTTGAGTTTGGATGCATTTAAGAGGATGGTGAGGCATTGGCTTTTTGAGGGTTAGTTAAATGAGGTGTAGTATATCCTTGTTTCCTAATTTTTTTTTCACCAAGAAGAGAAGATCTTTTATATATGGAGTGAATGAATTAATTTCGATTTATTTTAGTGTTTCATTCTTATTTTCAAGATGAATATTTGGTAAGATTAGTGAAAAATATCTCTTACATAACGATGTTTTCGTACAATTGTGGGTACACTTGTCTAGTATTTGTTTCTATTTTATTCAGGTTGGATTAATCAGCTATGCTGTATCCTACCTTTTGGTATCTCTCAATGTACAGTAACACTCACTCATAATAAGTTTAAAACCTTTAATGTAATTGATAGTTATAATTATTATTTCTGTACAAGATGCCAATAAAATGCTATTATTATTACTATTATTATTATATGACAAAATTTTGTATGAACGGGACCAAAGCAAAAGTTCAACTGGGAAATAGGTCATCTGAATGTTTCAGAATCAAAAATGGTCTCAAGAAAGGCAATGAGCTGTCCTCTATTCAATATAGTCCTGGAAAAGCCTTACGAGCAGCACAAATAAAATCGGACTTTACACAGCTACGGGTCCCAAACTATTGCTTGCGTATGCAGATGATATACATCGCGTTGGGACTACACTGACCACTATCAAAAGCATCTTCATAGACTAGAACCAGAATCAAGAATCAACGAGGAGAACACAAAGTACATGTGCCTCAACAGACAGGGACGTAGAGATAGGCTAAGACAAAATATAACGATCTAACCTTATAATTTCGAAAGAGAAGGGGAATTCAAATACCTTGGAGCTACAATACCAGCAGATAACACAAGGACAGAAGAGATAAAAGGTAGAATTGAATAGTCCAACCTATGCATGTTTGCTCTGGAGAAGTTTCTGAGATACAAAGTTCTATTACGAATGTCGAAGCTAAAAATTTATAAATCGATAATGAGACCTATTGTCACCTACGGGTGTAAAACCTGGACACTAACCAACGAAAATGAGGAAAAGCTTAGACGGTTCGAGCGTAAGATCCTACGTAACATTTTCGGCCCCCACCACGACCCTTCAACAGATCAATACAGTACAAGAACTAATGCGGAACTAAGAGAACTATACAGAGACAGTAACATCATCCAGGAAATCAAGGCGTAGCGATTGAGGTGGGCAGGTCATGTCCAGAGAATGGGGAACGCAAGGTTCGTGAAGCTGATTTGGGAGCAGATAGCACACGGAAGGAGACCTCCAGGACGTTCACGGTTGCGTTAGCGGGATAATATGATAGCAGACCTGTCTAAATTATATATTCGCTTTGATCCAAACTTAATGGGAGATTGCAATAGATGGAGGAGTATTATGAAGTTGGCCAAGACCCACCCAAAATTGTAGCGTTTTTTGATTATGATACTTTTCAATCCCTCTGTAAGCAAGAGGTTAGCACAGTGTTCAATAGCGAAGATTTCTGCTTCAAAAACAGTCGCAAGCTCGCCAAGACAGATTGACTGTTTCTTGGTAGCACCTTGTTCATATACACCAGCTCCAACACATTGGGCCGTCTCTGTACCAACAGGGGTCCTCAAGTTGATGTTCCTTGAAGCTGATCCATTCCTGTCTGTTTGAAATGATGACCTGAAATGGCAGCTCCATGTTGGTTTTGGGTATTGCTATGTCAGACTTCATACAAAGATTCTCGTTGTCTACGATTTCAGACTATAAAGAAGAAAACATGAAACCAGAATTATTATGTTTACTCCTGAAGAGCACATACGCCTTGATGGATCTATGCGTCAAACAGAAAAAAATCCTCTGAAATCATTATTTCTGATTCCTGGCTGTTAACACATTTCCCTAAATCTCTTAAAATAGCCTGTATATCAAAAGGGTGTCCGATGTTGAGAATCAAAATCGATATGATTTCGCATTACCATAGATGTATGCTATCATCACACGAAATATTTCACTCTGCTCATGAATCACCCTGTATACACTCTTCTTTTATTCAAAGATTACATTGAGTATTATGAAACTTCCTTGAAATCAGTTCCGAAACGTTTTCGAAAACCAAAACTATACTCTCTTTATTACGTTTATTACGTTTACCTGAGTTTTGACACAACTACAATTTACGGCCAGTCGAATCAAGGCGATAGTGAATTGGTAACTTAAAACCAAAAACGTCCAATTAATAAAAGTAAAGTATTTCGTAAATCAGCAATTGTAAATTTAATAAGTATGGTCCAATCACTTCTGGTTCTTATTTAAATCCTTAATTGAAAGCAATGAGTTTTTCGTTAATCATTTATCTTTTGTTTGACATCCAATGTCGCCAAATTACCCAATAAGCTCTCAATATCATCGTAATTACATACATGAAATAATCGATTGAAATTATAGATGACAGTTAACACCCAATTAAGCGAAGCAGGTTTCTCATTCACAATTCCCTTTCTCATTTATTTTCCGACCAATTCGTCAACCTGATGCGTGAGTTTGATTGAAATGGATTGAGATGGTGCATAATTTATCGATTTATTTCATATTATAAATCTTCATAAACTGCTCGATAAATATTATGCTATTCAAAATAAAATTACTTTAGAATATTCAAGAAGGTATAATGGGAATAGAATAATAAGCTCACTCTCTCAAGTTAGATTCACGAATAGCAATTTCGTCCTTATATTGATTCTAATAATAAATCAAACAGAATATTACAGTTTATTCTTACCTGTTAGAAAACCAAATGTGGAGTCTCCCTTATTCTCCACAAAAAGTATAAAAAGCATTTCATATCATGGGACCAAATAAATGAGAGAATTATACTTGTAGAGATGGAACTGAAGAACTATCCAGTTGTGGTTGTGGCTTCATGATGAGTTGACCAGGTTACTGGATTGCAACAGTATCTGGAAAGAAATATATTAATGGGAGACATTATTGGTAAAACAGGAAACAGAGCAGATGATCCTGTAATAGGGCGCTATGGGAAGGTCACAGTTAACAACAACGGTGAACGAATTATAGAAGTTTGTCAACAACACAAGCCGAAAATCACAAACGGCTGGTTTCAGCACAACGATATAACCGCTTCACCTGGACACAACCAACTCGCAATCTGAACAGTATAATCGATTATATCGTTGTGAAACATTACCTTTTACTTTCGAAAGTTTATTTCCCATATAGAAAATTCTTGAAAGGGCCTTCAATAAAACAAAATAACTCAAAAACATACACTCATGATCAGTAAAGTCTTGAGAAGCGTGAAAACAACTCTATCAAATTCTCATACAAACTGAACACAGCAGATAGATTGAGGAACTCACAACAGCAAACACCAAACGATACATACGAAGAGCTAAAAATAATAATTCATGAAGTTGTCCACGAAGTTCTAGGTGAGAAACCTATGAAAGAAAGGGTAGTAAAGCAACTCCCCCTTGGTGGAATGATGATCTAGAAAAAGCTGTAATGAAAAAGAAGGGAGCTTATAGCAAATGTATCTTTACTAAAACAGTGGAAGATAGAAATATCTATAAAAACGCTGGGCGTAGAGTTCAAGAAGACATCAGAACATCTAAGAACTTGTTCTGAAAAACCACTGCACAAATGAACACATATGCAGGTAAAACAAGAGTAATGAGGAAAACGTTGAGAAGCATGAGAACACAGAACAAGATCAGATAAGGTTCGAACTTGATAAGTATGAAGGTATGGACTGACCATTGTGAAAATCTCCTCCCAGAAGATAAAGAAGAATTCATGAGCAGTAACGACAGAACACAGGAAGATATAAATAGACATATGACACTGGTGGAACAACTAGAAATATTAACTAAAGATGTAAGAGTAGTCTTGTCTAACATGAGAAATAGAAAAGCGCCCGGAATAGAAAATATACATGTAGAATTATTGAAAGCTGCTCCTAGAGGAATGCTAGATGTTTTAACACAACTATTCAATGTATATTTAAGAGGAAGTGAGCCACCAACCGACTAGAAAGAAGCTGTAATATCCTTGATTCTTAAAAGGGTAGCCGGCGTGATTGTAATAACTACAAAGGTATCAGCGTTATATGCACAGTCGCAAGACTTTACTGTGCTGAAAACATAGATAGAGTCAGATCTCGGAATCAGAGGAACAGAACGTATTTCGGGCCGGCTGTTTGTGTATCGATGGAAAGATTTGATTGAGAAGAAACTTGATCGAGATAGAGCAGTGCACCTCATGTTTATTGACTTTCAGAAAGCCTTTAACACTATCCCGCTAAGTAAGTTGTTGGATTGGTTGTTGGATGTTGAAAGGTGGTGTCGGTCAAACTTATGTCAACGCAGTCAAAAAACTTCATTGTGGATGCATAAGTATGGTGAAGATGGGGCGTGAGATCTCTTCAGAGTTTATAGTGGCGAAGGGCTGAGGACAAGGTTGCTCCCTGGCCCCAACAGTGTTCAAGATCATTCTTCAAGAAGTCTTATCCTCATGGAAGAGGAAATATCATCTGATGGGCATCATGATCAGCGACAGCACAATATACACACTCCTATTGGCGGACTATCAAGTGATAGTAGCAGGAGATCGAGATGATGGAGCCTATATATTTCGCAAGTTGGAAGAACTCTGACATTTATTATAAAAATGACTGAATTCATGGTTGTGAGCGATGACTTGGACGTCGAAAATATAAACTGAGAAATGTTGAATCTTTCAAATATTTAGGAGTTACATTCAGTAAAAATGGGAAAAGTGATTTACATATTTCCAACAAAGCAGCTATTCGTCAACTGAACTCCATACTTTGGAGCCCTAATATGTACGGCCATACTAAATCAATGGAGGATATAGCAGCTATCCAAGAGGAATATTCAGCGACTACTGGCCCTTGAAATAGGCTTCTGGAGTAGAAGATCTAGAATCTCAAAATTAGAGCATGTAAGGAACGAGAGGATAAGACAGATTATGAAGGTAGATAGAAATATAATAGACACCATAGAAAACAAAAGACTATCTTGGTACGGACACCTACAACGTTCAGAAGAATACAGATTGCCTAGGAAAATTTTCAGATGGATGCCACCAGAACGCAGTAAACGTGGCAGGCCACCATTAAATTGGAAGAAAGATGTTGAAAATACCATGAGGGCAAGAGGCCTGGAAGAGGGAGACTCGGCTGATAGAAGGAAGTGACTCGCGGGAAGCAAAAAACTACTAGGGTCGTAGAAATTCGCATCTATATTTAGAATATTCACCCAACGCAATACTTAGAGGCTTAGAATGGTAAACTTTCGATGAAAGGTTACGGCATGGTAAAAAGTGTCCCAAATGGTGTCAAGAATGACTCAGTCGAACTTCTCTGCCAGAAATGACCCTTTTTATTCGTTTTTCCAGTTTTATGACGGCATAGTTTCCACAAAATTTCCGAGTTATCGCTTTAGAGTAAAAAGGTCATTTTACAACAAAAATTCAATGAACCTACGCTAATTATTTTGTGGAAAGGACTCCCTTCTGCTAGCCTCAGGATATCCTTAGACTAATATAATTCAATTTGATTATCAATTAAATAAAATATAGTTTTTTATGTCAAGGAGGTGAAGGAATTGCAAAAAATGCAGAAAATGAGAATGCTCAAGAATTTGCGTTTCGATGACGATAATTAACAATAGTTAATTGACATTGAGGCGAAAGTTCATAATAGTGATAGTCTAGTCACTAATCCTAATCGGAGATCTGAGACTGTCAAAGTCTGCTTCGATAATCTTGGCTTCTAGACTAAGAAAAAGAAACTTAGTAACAACAGGAGTTTCTTTTTACCCCACCAAAGAGCGTAGTCCTGAAATAAGTTGATAAGAAATGAATAGGCCCGTTGTCGTTTGCATATTCTACTACAGTAAAAGCATTATATATATTTATTCCTTCAATTTTGGACAAAATCGAGTATTCAATAAAAAAACTAGCTCATTTGTGTTAATTAAAAATAGTCCACTTTCTTTGGGTAAACAAAGTGGTGACACAAAGTATTCCTGTTTTCTCTGCTTGTGGGATAGTGGACCAACAATCAACAATTGGTTAGAAAAAATCAGCCTACTTGGAAGGTGCTAATTTCAGGACAACAAAACGAGATAAATCCAACTTTAGTAACAAGGAATCGCATAACATTGTCTGAGTTGCATCGAAAGTTACGTCTCATGAAATATTCTCTTAAAACTCGTAAGTATTAAAATTATTTCGTTTTTTTTGTCCAAGAATTCCCCAAAGTGAGTGCAGAAAAGACAAAATCCAGTATCTTTGATAGGCCATAGATTAGATCATAAATAAAAGATACAAGTATTACGGTAACTATTAAAGAGTTTAGGAAAACTGCATGGAATGCAATACGTTGAACATTGATAAATCACTTTCAAATACTTGGATTTAACATGAACATCAACTTACACTTTCTTCACAACTACCTGAACTCTTTTCCTATTATTCTCGGGGATCTAAGTGAAGAACAGGACCAGCGATTCAACCAGAACCATAGTATTATGGAGGAATGCTAATAACGCTGCTGGAACGCGCACGACTATTGTTGGCGCATTCTGAACAGCTTACTGATTTCATCTGCAAGAAAATCTCTTAATCTGAATCACTAAACAGTAACACGTAAAGGATGTATTTGTTTTTCGACAACCATTTGAAAAGCGGTAATTTAGGTGATTAACAGCGCCATCATGGTGAAAATATGCTTCGTCACTCGGGGTTCTATGGATTTTACTAAAAATATCTGCATCCATTTACTGATTCTCAATACTCCATTCAACAAACTTTCTTCGCTATGCGTAACCATTAAGCTTCAGTTATTGTGCTAATTAAACTTCGTAAGCATGAAAACGCAGAGCTTTAGTCAGAATTCGCCATAAAGAGTTTCTTGAAATTTGCAATTCTTGTCCTCGACGCCGAATTGAGGTTTCTGGATTGTCGTTGATACTATCGCGAACTATTTCGATATTGACATTTTAACGGCTTGTTTTTGTTTGGACAGTGTATTAGGATCCTAAAATATCGATTTTTGAAATATTGTTCGATAATGAAGACACGTTGTTTCATCCTGTAACGCTCTATTTTTACTAACCCTAAACTGTAGGTATTTTTTTTTAAGTTTGCTGGCGGCAAATTCAAATCTTGCGTTCATCGCGTCTATATAATTTTGTGATTTGATCAACTCTCGAGCTTGAGTAGAATAGTAGCTCGCATAATAATACACCAGATACATACATATTTTCGCGAACCATTCTTGATAAGAATCATACATTAAAAAAGTGAATGGACACATGCCACGCGAATAGCACTCCAAAGTAAACGAAACAATAAAATTTAACGAAATTCACGAATCTTCATTGAAGTGGCTGGTTGATCACATTAGTTTCATCACAGATGTCGAGGAATTCATTGATTGAACAACACAGACTGTCGAGAAGAAATCGTTATACAGTTTTTTTGGAAACTTTCACATTTACTTGTTGGACTGCCATGGGAAGTGAATTATAGAACTTTATCCCTATGTAGTTGAAACTTTTTTGCGAGTCATTCTATGTTGAGGTATCACTAAATGATTTTTCGATCGGGAATCATGAATATGGTTGTTGGCCTGGGAACTGAACGAAGTACGATGCCAATGAATGTAGCATTGACATGACATGATGAAGCAAGAAGGTATGGTGAGTATTTGATACTTTGATAAAAGATTTCTGCAGCTTTGGAGTAGTCCTATTCCAGCTAATGCCCTCACGGCGTTTTTTTGTTTCAAAATGTATCTGGTGCATCTATTGCTTCTCCCCACAGCAGTACGCCATATGTTGCCACCGAGTGGAATTTGGCGTGATAAGTTTTTTTGCAGCCTCCTCGCTTACAGACATTCTTCTCCTTTGTATTGGATATATTGCTGCATTGATCATGATAGAGAGCTATCTACGCTGAAACCAATAGGTTTCATGCACGTATTGTACTGTATATCTTTTTTTCTTGTGACCATGAGTGTTTGTGTCTTCTGAATATTCTGTTGGAGCGCATTTGCCTCAAACCAATCTTGAGCATTCCTCAAGAAACGATCTTATTTCATTTCTAATTCTTGTCTGTTGGCGTCCTGATTCAGAATAGTTGTATCATCTGCAATTATAGTTATGTAATCCGAGTTGACATTAAGTAGTACATCGTTAATATAAGGTATGAAAAGTACTGGTCCCAGAATGGACCTTGGGGCACGACTGTTTTAACTTCCTCTAGAGAGCTTAAGCAGTTTTTCCACTTGACCGACTGAAACCTGTCTCCGAGGTATGATTTCATGTATTTTGCCTCCGGAACTATATTTTTCCATCATTAAGAGTTGAAATTTCCGATTCATAAAATCGAACGCCTTTCCAAGGTCGCAACATTTGACAGAAGCTGTTTCCCTATTTTCAAAGGCCTCAAAAAGAAAATTTAGTATTTGATTAAGAGCTGTTGTGGTTGTTCTTTGTTCTTGAAACCCATGTTGTGAGTCAATTAAGATAGATGTTTTGTGAATATATTTCATAATTTGTGTTTTCAATAGGGCTTCGAGAATCTTCGATAAAGTAGGTAGGATGGAGATATGTCGATAATTTCCAAAGTCTGCCTGTTTCCTTTTATCTATTTTTGAAATATTGTTCGATAATGAAGCCACGTTGTTCCATCCTGTAACGCTCTATTTTCACTGTCCCTAAACTGTAGGTATTTTTTTAAGTTTGCTGGCGGCAAATTCGAATCTTGCGTTCATACCGTCTATATAATTTTGTGATTTGATCAACTCTAGAGCTTAAGTAGAATATTAGCTCCCATAATAATTAGAATTTATTTTTCTCAACAAAATTACATGAGCGGTCAAAAGTAAATATGCACACACACGAGATACATACATCTTTTCGCGAACGTGCACCATTCTTGATGAAAATCATACATTAAAAAAGTGAATGGACACATGCCACGCGAATTGCACTCCAAAGTAAACGAAACGATAAAATTTAACAAAATTCACAAATCTTCATTGAACTGGCTGGTTGATCACATTAGTTTTATCACAGATATCGAGGAATCCATTGATTGAACATCACAGATTGTCGAGAAGAAATCGTTATACAGTTTTTTTGGAAACTTTCACATTCACTTGTTGGACTGCCATGGGAAGTGAACTATAGAACTTTATCCCTATGTAGTTGAAACTTTTTTGAGCAAGGGTCATTCTATGTTGAGGTATCACTAAATTATTTTTCGATCGGGAATCATGAATATGGTTGTTGGCCTGGGAACTGAACGAAGTACGATGCTCATGAATATAGCATTGACATGACATGATGAAGCAAGAAGGTATGGTGAGTATTCGATACTTTGATAAAAGATTTCTGCAGCTTTGGAGTAGTCCTATTCAAGCTAATGCCCTCACGGCGTTTTTTTGTTTCAAAAATATATCTGGTGCATCTATTGCTGCTCCCCACAGCAGTACGCCATATGTTGCCACCGAGTGGAATTTGGCGTGATAAGTTTTTTGCAGCCTCCTCGCTTACAGACATCCTTCTCCTTTGTATTGCATATATTGCTGCATTGACCATGATAGAGAGCTATCTACGCTGAAACCAATGAGTTTTACGCACGCATTGTACTGTATATCTTTTTTTGTTGTTACTATGAGTGTTTGTGTCTTCTGAATATTTTGTTGGAGCGCATTTGCCTCAAACCAATCCTGAGTATTCCTCAAGAAATGATTTGATTTCATTTCTTATTCTTGTCTGTTGGCGTCCTGATTCAGAATAGTTGTATCATCTGCAATTATAGTTATGTAATCCGAGTTGACATTAAGTAGTAGATCACTTGACCGACTGAAACCTATCTTCGAAGTATGATTTCATGTATTTGCCTCTGGAACTATATATTTCCATCTTTAAGAGTTGAAAATTCCGATTCATGAAATCGAACGCCTTTCCAAGGTCGCAACATTTGCCAGTAGCTGTAACCCTATTTTTCAGGTGCCTCCAAAAGAAAGTTTATTATTTGAATAAGAGCTGTTGTGGTTGATCTTTGTTCTTGAAACTCATGTTGTGAGTAAATTAAGACAAATGTTTTGTGAATATATTACATAATTCGTGATTTCAATAGGCTTTCCAAAGTCTGCCTGTTACCATTTTTTGTGGATCGGGACAACCTTGGCTACATTTAGACATTTTGAAAATACTCCTCGTTCAAAACATAGGTTTATGAGATGACTCAAATGCTCTGATATTGTATCGACGATTTACTTCAGTAGTGCCACACTCTTACCACACATGTCCCATGTTATTTTATTTTGCAAGCGTGAGACTACATCCACGATCTTGCTTGGACTTGTTCCTCGAAGGAACATTGAGGCGGGACTCGATGTTTGAAATTTTCTTCATGATGTCTTTAGTGTGGTCTGAACTTGCTGCAATGGCTGCTCAGCCAGCGTTTGCAAAATATTTGTTCAGCTCAGCTGCATTCAAGTGTTTTTTTGATGGTTTCATTTATTACTTGCCAGATTGCCTTTTCCCTATTTGTGCGATTCGTAATGAACGAAAGATTTTCTTGTCTTATTGATTTGTCAATTTCATTTTTATATCTCATTTTGAGCTCTTCATACAATCTGAAGGATGAATCGTCCTTACGGACCAACCATATGGTATGCGCCGCATCAACCTTCAATTTCAATGATTTCATTTTAGGTGTATTCTGAGCTTTTCTTGTCTTTTGAGTTACTTCAACCCTCTTTTCGGGAATGGTCACATTAAGGTGTTCAATTAACGTATCATGAAAGCATTCGAAAGATTTTTTCGCATCACCAGTGACAGTGTAAGCTTCCCAGTTATCCGTTTCCAGACTGTCAATGAAGCGTTTTATATTTTGTTTGCTAAAATTTCGCTTGATTTTGAATTCTTCTTTTTTTTTGTAGTTAGTTTCGAAACCATCGGCCTATATTTAGCTTGAGCATAGATGTTTTCATCAATAAATTTTGCTCTAGAACCAAGAACGGAGATAGGAGGTTCATTTTTCACATACTTTGCATAGCTGTTACTAAAACAACAAAAATGGGACACCCTATACAATCTACGAAGACAACAACTCCGATGTACAATACTGCATTTATCTCTTTCTCAGTCACCATTTGCGAGATTTGTTTCGAATAATCAATCGAGTAATAAAATTGCTTGATTTTTCAATTCTTCTAAAGTGCCAATAACCACAATGTCGCCTATTAGAATCCAACCTCTTTGAGTTAGGTTGGGTAAGGTAAGACTTTTCTTTCCATCATCTTCAATCACAGATTATTCTCATTTGAATTTGGGAGGCTTTTACTTGGTAAAATTCCATTATCAATAATAAGAAACAAGTACTGTGTTTTAAGGAATTTTACTTAATAATTGTGATTCGTAACGCGTTTCACTACACCGTAGCTTCTTCAGACGAATGAATGTACAGAAAATAAGAATGAGAATATAAATATAAATGTTCTTGAGTAATTAAAAGCTTATTGGGTTAGATTTTTAAGAAGAAGCTTTTAGTTACTCAAGAACATTTATTTTATATTCTCATTCTTATTTTCTGTACATTCATTCGTCTGAAGATGCTACGGTGTGGTGAAACGCGTTACGAATCGCAATTATTGAGTAAAATTCCTTAACAATGTACTTGTTCTTTATTATTGAAGATTATTGAAAAGGAAATTCACTGAAATTCTTCATAAACCAATACTTTTAACATTATTTTGTCAAACTTTCATCTCATTATTTTTTCCCCAATGAACATACGTATATTTTATACATTGTTCGTTTACATTTCGATGCAAGTTATCTGTGAGTCATCAGACAAGCGCTGCATCACCTAAAAAGAAGCGCAGTAAAGGTCTCGCGTTTTATTATCAAACTCACCTTTTGCATTTGTGTTTCGGAACCTCCATATATCTTCAACTCTCAATGCATGTTATAGGATTCACAGAAACATTACATAAATCCGATGTAATAACGATCATGTTAACTGTGAATGAATGAAAAGAGCATCGCACTTATTCGACGCCTACCTTGATGTGTTTGTCATTATTTTGTCTCATCGGGTTATTTTGCGGCGGCCTTGTCTTGTTTTCTCTATGGTACACACCTACGAACAACTATAAAGTGGGAAATAAAATTTTCCTAACAAATTTAGAATCTATAATTCAGCTATAAGTCTTGACAATTTTATATCAAACAATGTGCCTTCAACAATTATTTTACTGATATTAATTTAAGGCCGAAAAAAAATATATGTAAATAAAGAAATGAAATTGATTCTTTTTAATTTTTCATTTAAACATAATCATAATGCAATACTGTCTCCTTCAAAATAATTCCCTTGGGAAGCCACACAGCGCTGTAGATGGTCATTCCAATCATCATAGCATAAATCGGTTAGAGTTGTTTAGATGTTCCGCAAAATGAGTTTCCTTGAGATGATTTTTAATCCTCGGGAAGAGAAAAATGTCTCTCAAAGACTCAAGTCTGGTGAATAAGGAGGCTGAGGAGTCACCTAAATGATTTTTACTAGCTTGAAACATTGTTGAGATTACGGTGGGACAAGGGGCATTGTCGTGATGCAACACTCAGTTGTTTTTGATGTTTGGTCGCACATGAAAGACTCTTTTTCGTACTCTTTCAAGGAGCCTTGAGGTATAAACTCTTTATGGGTGATTCCATGGCTATCGAGAAAACAGATCAGCATTCAGTTTATCTTATTCGTACTTTTTTGGGCTTTGAGGAGGTTGCAGTGTGCCACTATATGCCAGTTTGGTTTCTGGCTCGCACTCAAACAGCCAAGATTGTCACCAGAATGAACGTTTCAGAAACAGGGATCATTTGGAATCGATGCAAAAAGTCAAGACTCCTTTAATTTTTTAGATTTTTTCGGTCTTCTTAGAACATCCATGAAAAATACAACAACTTCAGGAGTGACAACGCCATGAGGTGAAGAATATGATTCGATTTTAGCTGAAAATCAGATTGAAAAAAAATTCTTCACGCTACTTTTTCACCAATTCTTGGAATATTTTTAAGATCAATATATCAAATTGATCAGAAAAGACTGAATTATTGACTGATTGCCCCATTTAATTTTTCCAGTAGAGAAAACCGTTCCAGCAATCTTGAATTATTGCTCATTTTTGTGAGTCAGCCATGTTGGAATTCACCGTAAGTGAAATTTCGATATAATTTCTGAAAAATCTAGTCTTTTGGCTTTCCATTGAATCAAGAACGAATAAACTAGCTCTTAAATTGCGAAAGTTATAACGGAAGCAAAATTGTCCAGTTTTCTCTGGCACACCTATTCAATGTTGTTTTGGTGGATTTTCGTTGTCATTATGTTATTCGTAAAGCCTCACCGGGGTTTTCAAAAGGAAGGATAAGGAGGTGATCGGTCAATTCAATCCTTGAGGGTGCAAGGATATATACTTTCTGCTTTTTAGATAAAGATGATCTTCACATTTAACCACTTCTACTTATCGCCTATTTTATCTGGTTCTATTATATCATTCGGTGGTTAGCTCTACGTACGCTTCGCTGAGACAACTTTTGTGGTTCACGTTCAAGCATTGAGGGAAGTTCATCTACAGGCGCAGCTTGATACTCTACTAAAGGTTGGTTATCCTTGTGGCGTCGTAGCTCTTCAATAATCCTATGCACTGATTCCTGTTTTTGGCAAGGGTTTTGCCTAGTTTTGAGGCCGGAGAGTAATTCTCAATCTTCTCGCAATAAGCTTTCTATGCTTCTCTTTGTTTTCTAATAGTTACCTTCCCGAAATCTGGCTGAAGGTTTTTGTATTTGTTCTCATCTTATATGAAACAGTTATCATGTCTTAGTAATAAGGGAAGAAGCTGTACCCTATGTTCTCTGAATTTTCGTTTGGAAATATCTAAAGAAATTCTGGTTTGTTCTTTTTGAATGTTTCAGTTACTGTTACTTAACTTCTTCGTCAGGGTATTGTATTGAGTTCACGTAGATTTCATTCTTATTAACCAGATTGGAGCGAAACTTTCATTCCCATCGACACGGTTGCGCTCGTATCTACTGCTTAAGGCGATGAGAGGGGGTTCATATCGCTTCTTAGACCTACACATTGGCAGGGAGCGAAGTATATAGTGGGGACTGGTGAATCGATCGCAGCGCTCGATGTGGTCAAATTATCGTCAAATCATGCTTTTGTCGTACATGAACACGTAAAAATTACATAAAAAATGGTTCATAATAGTTGTTGTGTTGTTGATTGCAAAAATACAGGCAGAAACAGTAAGTGTAAATTTTACACATTCCCAGTGGCTAAGTGGAAAGTTGATAAAAGAAATGAATGGATAAATGCTGTGAAAAGAAAAAAGTAAATACTGTTTAACCTTATTCAGTAGCATGCCAACTCAAGTAATGTATATTCTACTCCAAAATTAATATTGAATATGTAAATATAAAAAAATATTAACATTTAAAAAATTTAATTTATATAATTAAATGAAAAAGTGAAATTCCAATATTTATGATAATAAAGGAAAATAAGTTGTTAAAATAAATATAAAAATTTTGTAAGTAATGAGTTTTAGAGTAAAGTTGTATAATCTAAGCTCAATTTCTAATAAAACAAATTTTTAGTGCTGATGGATCACAGTGGATTCCAAAACTAACTGATACCATCTGTAGTGACCATTTCATTGGGGGTCGAAAGTCAGAAGAGGAAACAAGCCCAAGCTACATTCCATCAATATTTCCTTCTGTGTATAAAAATCGAAGATCAATGAAAAGACATCTATAAGCAGGTATTAAATTAAAATTTTTTCATTGCTATTAAACTTGTGAATATTAATGATAATGACATAGTTAATACCATCCTATAAAATTGTTTTCAGGCATAAACGTTTCTTAAACCGACGACAAGCTAAAAGTCAAATGACTGCAATGATTACTGACACTGAAGCAATTCCACAGAATACGGATATTATTGTGAATTCAATATATGATGTTGTAATAGACCGATGTGAACAATCTGATAAGGGTTGTCAAGTAGATTTTCTACCCAACTCTGACGACATTGGAAAAACATTTATCTGCAATAGATACATGTATGTGGGTGCTAACAAAAGTGATGCTGAGATTCAAACAGAAATTATGGAAACAAAACGACAAATTATTATTAATAGGAAGATGTACAAGGACAAAGAATGTAACACTCCAATTACAGATTTTGCTACCCAATCGAATCAAACACCAAATAATATTTTTCAAGGCGTTCAATCAATTTCCAAAGATGAGCAGCTAATTGACTTGGCTGGAGTAAATTTTAATAATTTCCAGTTTTTATTGAAAAGAACTCGAATTTCGCCTAAATGTATTGTTGAAAAAGAAGATAGATTATTAATTTTTTTAATGAAAATTAAGACTGGGTTAACATTTTCAGCTCTGGGTGTTATATTCAGTATTCACAGGACAACAGTTTCCAGAATTTTTTATACCACTCTACAATGTTTAACTGCAGCAACAGCAAATTTAGTTTTTTTGGCCTAGGATTGATGTAGTTCAAGCTACGATGCCAAAATGTTTTTATCCCAAATATTCTAACACAAGAGTGATCATCGATTGCACTGAATTTAAAATTGAAATACCGTCAACGGTAGATAACCGGGTTCTTTGTTATTCGCATTATAAAAAAAAGTTTTACCGCGAAAGTTTTGATTGGTATTACTCCGGGTGGATTTATTTGCCTAAAATCTAAAGTTGCTGGCGATAGAAAAAGTGATTCGCAAATAACTATAGAATCATGATTAATTGATATACTAGAAGAAGGCGATGTTGTTTTAGCTGATAAAGGATCAACTATTGATCAGAGTGAAAAGAAAGTAATGCTTGTTATGCCGCCATTTTTGAAGAAAAATACAGAATTTACAAAGGAACAAACTGAAGAAACTTATCAAGTCGCCTGAGTAAGAATTCATGTTGAGAGAATCATGTAGCGATTACGCCTTCATTCTATCTTAGATGAATTTACTGAGAATTTATTTCACTGCGTTGATGACATCATACATATTTGTTGCGTTTTGGTAAATTTGCAGCCTCAAATTATTTCTAATAAAGAGAAAGAAAATTGAATTACTGACAATTTAAACGAAATTATATATGTCGACCTTTAATTTTTATTTTTATAATGTTTTCAATTCAATAAAGTATTATGTGAACATTGCTGTCTTTTATTAAAATATGGGTAGTACAAAATGATCAACATTTCTTAACATCAAATATCTTTTAAAACTAATTTCAATAAATATTTAAAATGTAAATCTTTCATATGTCATACCATTGACGAGCATGATTTTACGCTACCATCAGATGTCGCTTTCGTCGTGCTCCCTGCCAATAAGCTAATTCTCGTGACACATGTGATTGTTATTATTATAATATTTTTGAGTTGAAGTATGCAACTCGAATAGTGTGTAAGATAGCGATGTGGTGCTAGGCATGGCCTGAGTGATACACATTCTTCGCTTTACAATCGCGTTAATCCACCTTGCTCTTCAAAATCAGAATTGCAGGTTTCGTTTAATATAAAAGATTATATTTTTACTGAAATAAATTTGAAATGATAAATTAGAAACATCCAAATCAGATAAGAATTCCCACAATTTGACAAAATAATTATCAAGGAAATAGTTATAGGAGATGAAGAAATTCTTCAATCTCGAATCATCACATATACCCTACATTGAAAAGATGTTGACAGTTATCCTATTCATTTCAATGTTAGTTTATTATATCTATTATTGCTTATTATATATCCTTTTTGCGGTGCTAATCAAACAGACCACAACAAAGAATAATCCATTTTAGTTTTCGAATCTATCATTAAAACTATTTCAAGCGGTATTCTTTGTATCAATATGAGATAATTAGTTAACAATTAAGATTGCCGAACCGAACAGTCATAGACAGAGTAAATCTAATCGCCCCTGCACATTCGATTTACTTATGATTATTTGCCACCTGTTCAATAGATATATTATTCAATTACATAACCAAACAAAAGAGACTGGACATGAATATGACCATCCAATAGGCATATCAAGTTACATAAATGTCGATTAAAAATAATTAGTCCTTTCTTCCAGCACGCGCCAATGTTTCTAATAAGGTACGGATGAATAAAAACAAGCGATCAGGGAGGCTGTGCATGGTGAAAGTCAGTCCATATTCGTTTGTCTTGTATATGACCACGTTCACTGTTCGATTGTTTCAGTTTTTATGGTCGTACATTTGGCTCAACGACTACTGATAGATAGGTTAGATTCCTAAACTAGATAATTAGTCGTTATGATTACTAATTCCTAATAGATGATGGTTTGTGAAGAATGGAGAAGTAAAAGTTTATGTCGAAATCGCTAATCGAAGAATGTTGTTAATGTACCGATCTGATTAGAATTGAAAGGTTTGATTATAAAATGTATCTATAATTGATCATCAGTAGGCGGAGCACTATATCTAATTAGAGTTTACTTGAGAGAAAAATGTCTATAGTATGAAAGTTTTCCTCGATGCTTTAACCATTTACTTTTTCATGATATCGATGTGATTCCTTGCGAAATCAGGAATTACCTCCAGAACTAACTGTTCAAATATACTAAGGATTTAAATATCATTCAAAATCATAGTATAATATTTCATTTTGATACCTTAATGAAAATTACATAAAACTCATTCAAGAGAGAGTCAAACAACATATGAAGTTATTAATTCTTCTACAGATCCATAGTTAATAAAAGTCTTTCATTAGATGCACCTCTATGTCGTTCATCTTCAGAAAATCATATATGACAAAATGGTGATACTTTGAATACAAGTCAGATTCGAATACAATGAATTAACTTCCTTTACATGTACAGGGTGTTTCATAATCAGATGCCGTGAATAGAGAAGGTTATTTCTTGTGTGATGTCAAGAAAAAAGTTCATATCTACTTGATCAAAGAGTGTCCAAGTTTCAAGAATGTATCAGTATTTTCTTCATAAAACTATAGTTTACCGAATTTTCAATTGACAGCAGCAACTGATACAGCAGCTGACACAGCTGCTGTGTCAGCGAAACGTCGTCGAATTTTTTCAAATAAAGTGTAGATTAAAGTTAAACCTTGTGTTTTTATCTCATTTATATCAAAAGCTGCTGTGTCAGCGAAACGTCGTCGAATTTTTTCAAATAAAGTGTAGATTAAAGTTAAACCTAGTGTTTTTATCTCATTTATATTATATTCTCTTTTAATCGACTGAACAGCGAGGCTATCATATGAGTATTTTATTTGACTATTTTTATGTTTGGTTGTGTAAGTTCCTTATCGAGTTTTTCTGTCAAAAACTTGATATTTGGCAGTGTGCAACAGACCGGAGTTGGGTCTTCTCTCGTTTTGGTATTTGGAGTTTGTTCTCTGGGTTTTAAGCTAATCAAGAGACTGTTGTATAGTACCAGCCTAAAACTCAGAGAATAAACTCCAAATACTCAAACGAGAGAAGACCCAATTCCAGTCTCTTGCACACTGCCAAGTATCAAGTTTCTCTGAAAAACTCATTAAGGAACTAGAGCAACTAAACATAAAAATTGTCGAAGTTAATACCCATGCGAAAGCCATGCTGTTCAGTCGATTGAAAGACAAAATGTTACCCATTGAAAGATACAATGTAATCTACCGGTTACCTTGTAAAGACTGCAACAGAAGATATATAGGGTACACAGGCACACAGCACAGCTCATAAAAACTGGATATCAGGTCACAAAAGCGACATAAAAAACTACTTTGAATAAAGATGCGCACTAGCTAAACAGAACAATGAAATGGATCATAGGGTTCATTTCGAAGAGGCGAAAGTCCTGCGCACTGAAAAAAATTTCACCAAAAGGATTTTTCTAGGAATGTTCTTCATCAAAAAAGAAGAAGAAAAAATGAACAAAAAAAAATGAACACAAAATGATTTGATTTCAATATATTTATACCTTATAACAGGGTATCGGAAAAAAACAAGACTAATATTTGGACCCGTGGATGAATAGTGGGGTAGTGCAAAGATAACTTAATAATTTCGTGAAGAGGTCTTAACCTAAATGTGAAGATATCTTAATCATGGTGTAAAGCGACCTTAATGTTTTAGAACGTGAAATTGACAGACGAAAAGAAGAGAGAGAGACTAATTAGTGGTGTCGAAAGTGTGCATTCGGTTACGATTCTTCTTCGCAGCTCTTCCAAATTCTAAGGTTGTGTAGCATAAGCTCTAGACTTAAGATGACCCCATGAGAAGAAATCTAAAGAACTCAACTCAAGTGAACTGGCTAGCCATTCAATTGTTTCTCTTCTGCCAATCCTCGGACTAGATCATTTTGCATCCAAACAAACATTGAGATGTTGTGTTGGAAGACCTTCTTGCTGGAAACGTACCTCTTCATTTTCCAAAATTTCTTCGAGCCAGGGACTTTGTAACTCTACCAACAACTGCAAATAAGTGTCTCTATTGAGATAACTTTAGATGAGGAAAGGTCTTACAAAATGAGTTTCTTAAATTACATCTCAAACATTCAATATCTGAGTCTATTGCGTCTGTGTGGACCACAAAGAATTTGCAGTATCCCAATATCGACAATAATACCCATCCACATTAACATTGAATTATATGTATTATCGTCAGAAATACAGGTATTATACAGAATATGTGGTTGAATGTTAATATTTTCAGAAGATTGCAAGCGATCGTCTTCGTTTATTTTATGAACTAGCTTCATTTTATAGGGGTAAAATTATTGATGTTTCACGATCCTGCAGATTGTTGCAGCTGAAACACCAGACATACGTGATAATTTTTTGATGGAAGAAGTTTGTAGGTGGCCCAAATTGCCACTTCAGTTGCTTCGACACGTATAGGACGATGTTGAACTTCATACTTTTATTTACCACCCCGTACCAGTAGTTAAAAAATTATGCATCGAATATAAAACATATCGGTGTTCAACCTGTTTTTATGAATGGTTTACATTGAAAATCCTTGTCGTTTCTCTGGCACAAGTATTATTTCGAAGGTAAATTGAAACAATTTCGACCCACTCATCAGTTATGTGAACCATTTTCAAAGTTTGTCCAGCAAACGACAACTGTGATTAAGAGGGTTGCGAAAATGAAAGACAAATGTAAAACAGATTTATCATTAGCAGATGGTTATGATGAAGAGAGTTGTGCGTTCCCTGCAAAAAATTAATGTTTATCATTGTCTCAAATTATTATATTTCCTAGAGGATTAAAAACTTGGAAGAGCTGAACTAAATTGGATGGATGTCAAGTTATCTTAAAATCTCTGAAAATTACAATTTGCAAGATTACCACAATGTGTGGAACATTGAAGAATTTTTATTCAAGGAACAATATTCAAGCTTTCGTAGAAGGTTAAATATCCCTCCTTGAAGGAGCTGGTTTTTTCGATCCACCCTTCATAATCACCTTCAATCGGGATCACACAGCAGTGGTACAGCACGGTCAGATGTCATGACATCTGACACCTGATTCACAGAATTTAGTTGACCGCACAGTTAAAACAAATTTGAAAACCAAACATGCCAACTATGTTATTTAACATAAAACATCCTGTACATTAATGGCTAGTTCACTTGAAAATTATTTTTTGCTTTTTTAAAAAATTGATATAACTCGGTAGGGCATGAGATACCAGAATAATGGAAGGTGTTTTGCAAACAAGAAACCATGCGGGACATAACTCATATGTGACTGAATCTCAATCTGTATATAGGGTGCTTGCTCTTTTTTGCCTCACATTTTGAAACTAAGAAACATCGAATACTACGTTTTTTCATATTTTAACTCATATTCTTTTCAATCCATTAGATTCGGCTTAAAATACTAAATCAAGTTCCCCATACATACCCTGTACCTGAGATTTCAAGTTTTCAAGTTATGAAGAAAAGAAAACGAATTTTACGTACCTACCTGAAGTTGGCAAAGGAGGCTTGGATTTCTGAACGTGCAGAGACATATTCCAGAGCGTAGACAGGTTCCTGAGCATAGGTAACAAACTATGATTGTTTTAACTGTCAGTCGAATAATTCTAACAGAATGGGTAGCTACACAAATGATCAAATAGTTAATTTATTTTTCATTCATGGAGATGAGAGACGGAACTTGAAAGAAGATTCAATGAATTAATCCAAATATGCCGTCTATGACAGCTTAAAAATTCAGGAGAAAAGCTATAAATTTTCATTCGACTAGAACGGTCCCGAATAATAATGATAACAATAAAAATTTAGAGGAAAATTGGTACGAACACAAAACACGCTGATCACAAACAACACATCGACGTTTGTATGGACACTTTGAAACAGAAACTCCAAGCAAAAGCAAAGAGGCTTTCAAGATACGTCAAGAGTACTGAAAGGAAACACCAAAACCAAAGGTTTCTCCAAAACGCAGCCAATTTTCATAAGGGAAATAACAAAACTGCGACCAACAATAACAGAGAAGTACCTGACGCACAGTGCTTGACCGACTATTGGTCATCACTATGGTCGATCCCCAAAGAACACAATAGAGATGCGGAATGGATCACGAATGAAAAAGAACGCCTCGATATCAGACATATGGACTTCGATGGAATAACGGAGGAAGAAATCACAATAGTAGTTCGAGCGACCAACAATTGGAAGGCCACAGGTATTGATAATATCCACAACTACTGGTACAAGAAGTTTGATAAGCTCCATGGAGCCCTAGCGAAACAGTTCACGTATGTTTTTCAACATCCCAAGAAAACACCCACTTTCCTAACGCAAGGCTTAAAATATATGCTACCTAAGAGCGATAGAACACAGGATCCGTCCCAATATAGGCCAATCACTTGCCTGCCAACACTCTACAAAATACTCACCTCATGCATATCTAATCGAATATACCAACACCTTGACGACAACAATATATTAGCAGAGGAGCAGAAAGGATGCAGAAAGAAACACCACGGGTGCAAGGAACAACTCATCATCGATTCTGTGATAATGAAACAGGCACACGTAGGGCATCGGAATGTTCATTCGGCTTTTCTCGATTATCTGAAGGCATTCGATAGTACCGCCCATTCTTGGCTTGTTGAAGTATTGCAGATATACAAAATTCACCCAGCCCTGGTAGAGTTCTTGAGGACAACAATGACACACTGGCGCACGTCTCTGCAGGTCAACATGAACCAATACATCAATTAAAACCGACGAGATACCCATACGTCGTGGAATTTTTCAAGGAGACTCTTTGAGTCCACTATGGTTCTGTTTAGCTATGAACCCATTGTCCTCAATGCTCAATAGAACAGTATACGGATTTAGGATAAAAGCAGAAAGGAATTATCATACAAACTCTCACCTGCTGTATATGGATGACATCAAATTATATGCTTCGAACAAGAAGCAATTGGATGATTTGCTGAAAACTGTCAGTGAGTTCTCGGCAAATGTTCATATGAAATTCGGGATTGAAAAATGTAAGATCCTGAACATTCAAAGATGGAAAGTCATAGATGGTGATACACAACTTCCAAACGGTGATATAATACAGTGCATGAGAGATGGCGAAACATACAAATATCTGGGATACCAACAAGCCAGATTGCTAGATCAAAAACAATCAAAGGAGAAGATTCGTTCAGAATACAGTCAGCGTCTGAAGTCTGTGCTGAAATCGATGTTGAACTCGGGAAATCTAGTTAAGGCAATTAACACCTACGCCATTCCAGTGTTGCTTTACTCATTTGGAATAATCAGATGGACTAAGACAGAACTGGATGATATTCAAAGGCAGACCCGAACGATGCTGACAAAGTACAACAACCATCATCCAAAATCGTCTGTGATACGAACAACTTTGAAGCGGAAAGAAGGAGGACGCGGATTAATAGATATTGTCAATTTACACACCGAACAGATGAAAAATCTCAGAGAATTCTTCTCAGCAAAAGCTCTCACTTCTGACCTCCATAGAGTGGTATCGTTGGCTGATAAGGGATATACACCTCTAAATCTTTTTACCAGAGATGACCTTCTGAATCTACCATTCCTATCAGATACTGAAAAACAAGACCAATGGTCAAGAAAGGAATTGCATGGACGACATCACCATAAGATTAATCAACCACACATTGACAAAGAAGCCTCCAACAAATGGTTGATGAAAGGAGAATTATTCGCTGAAACAGAAGGATTCCTTATGGCCATCCAAGACCAAGTGATCGCTACAAACAATTACAAAAAATTTATTATGAAGGACGGAACATTACAAACAGATAAGTGCCGAAAATGCCATATAAGATCGGAGACTATCCAGCATATTACGTCCGGATGCGAACAACAGGCCAATACGGAGTATCTTCACAGGCATAATCATGTGTGCAACATTATCCATCAGAAACTTGCACACAAGTACGGACTTCTGAACACCTTCCAGCCATATTACAAGTATCAACCTGCACCTGTATTGGAAAATGGCTCTATCAGATTATACTACGATAGGCCTGTTATCACTGACAGAATGGTGACGAATAATAGGCCGGACATAGTGGTGTATGATAAGAGAGCCAGAACAGCAATGCTGGTGGATGTCGCCATACCGAATAATAACAACGTGCTGAATAAGTTCCAGGAGAAAAAGTCCAAATACACTGACCTAGCTATTGAGATCAAGCAGATGTAGCACCTCGAGAAAATAGATATTGTTCCTGTCATCGTATCCTCGACTGGGTTAATACCCAAAACTTTGCATGATAGTCTTAAGAAATTAGAATTGCATAAGAATACCTATATAGAAATGCAAAAAGCTGTAATTCTTAATACATGTAGGATAGTTAGGAAATTTATGTCAAGTTTATTGTAATCGAGCCTATTCCCTTTTATTGCTGAATCTGGGAAAGGTAAATTTCATCCAGCTAACAGCTGAGATAGTGCATAAGTCCAAGATAAAAAAGGTCTTCATTTGTGTGCAATTTATCTTGCTAACAGAATAACATTTAAGGCGAAGTCTAGCAGAGCTATTCCTACTCAACTTTAATATACAATATAATTATAAATTGAAATAAAAAACAAAGATGAAATACCATTATTTTACAAGAAAACTGCAAAAGCAATATAAGTTGATCGCGAGAAAAAATAAAAGAGAAAAACAAAGTGAAAACGAAGACCATCCTAGGGTAGCAAGAACAAAAACGAGCAAGATCAATTGTAGAGAAGGAAAAAGAGATACATATACCAAACTAATCAAGCCCAATCTGGGGCAAATGGATTAGGTGTTGTTTCAAGCGAGTACGCATTGAGAATGTTTAAAGATTTTCGAAACTATTTCAAACCTGATTTAAATATTCACAGAGTTATATGTGAACGATCTCCTGAAAATAGCCGAATGGAAACTAGGGAGAGAAAGTGTAAGGAAAATTCTTAGATTAGTAGTGCGCATATCACTTGTATATATTAATTTCTCACGAATGTACGAAGGTTCATCCGAATGTAAAATGTGTTGTACTAATGCAGTAAGGTGAAATTGAAATAAGCGATGAATCTTCAGCTATTTCAATTCCTGAATTTTGGCAGAATCATGATAATATTTCCGCAAACGGCAGACGAATCGGCAGCATGCATTCTGGACACGCTGCAATCTATTTTGCTTTAGCTTGTACAAGCAAGGAAATACGACAACTAAAGCATAATTCAAAATAGGTAGCACTAATGTCTCAACTAGTTTTTTCTGAATTTAAAATTAAGAACTCTAGCATTCATGTAGAAGCCTTTACGGATGCATAACATTTTCTGATCACCTGGGAAATATAAGCCCGAAAACGAAGGCTACATTCAAAAATAACACCGCTGTTCTGCACACAGCTATTGATTCCTCCGTGATCTCAACAACAAAGTCCGAGCCAATAAGCTTTCTAGTAGATTCCGTACCAAACAGTATCAGATCAAACTTACTAGTATTTAATTTAAGACTATGTGCCTCAGCGTACTCAAAAATTTTAGACAAATCGGCGTTGATAATTTTCGCAGCAGCTGGAGCACGCAGAGCGTCAAAGCTGTAAAAAACCTGAATATCATCCTCAGAAGCACGAGCCTTACATAAATCAATTTCTTGCAGAATATCCTCAGTATAAAGAAGAAAAAGTGCGGGCCCCAGTACAGATCCCTGCAGCACCCCAGAAGTCACGAGAATGGCGTCAGAACGGTCATTGTCGATAACCACCACCTAGGAAGGCTTGTATAAATATGACTCAAACAACTGTAACTCAGTCACATCTAAACCAAAATATTTCAATTTTGCACTTAGTAATCGGTGATCAGCTCTGTCGAAATATTTCGCAAAATCTAAGAGGACAAGTGCCGCGAACATACCACAATCAACGGACCTAACAATATCATCAACTACATCCAGAAGCATCGGTGATATAATTTTATTTTCCAATAAATAATCATTTATCTGGACCACAATGAATTTCTCCAGAACTTTAGACATTGAGGGAAGGATGCTGATGGGACGAAGATCACCATAGTTTGGGGGATTCTTCACTTGGGTAGAGGCCTCAGCAATGTCAATTTCCAGCATTCAGGAAATATCCCGGTATCCAAACAACAACTTATTATATGGGTCACATTATAATATAAGAAGAAATCATTTTCATCACCTGTAGTCAACAATGAAGACAATGAAATTGCCTGTCTAGCGTATTTTGATGTTAATGTGTGACTTCAAGATATGATTTATATAATTGACTGCAAAATGCTTTCATGAAGTTGGATGTGGAGGAACAGAGGTGAGCCACATCACAGGGTGTTATGCGATGAGTAGAACTCTGTCTAGAAGTACATGGTCATCATTTCGAACAATTATCATGAAGTTTAGGAAAATAGAGTTTAATTCCTTTTGATACTTATTTAACGTCATTGGAAATTCGACAACAATTGCAATTTTACATTTTTTTTCTCCTAATTTATCATTTATCCAATGACAAAAGGCCAACCTTAGGTAGGTACGTAAAATTCGCCATAACTTGAAAACTTGAAATCTCAGGTACAGAGTATGTATGGGGAACTTCATTTAGTTTTTTTACGGCAAATCTAATGGATTGAAAAGAAACAGTCGGATATGGGTTAGGTTAGGTTAGTTTCTTGTTTGCAAAACACCTTTCATTATTTTTGTAGCTCACGCCGTTCTCGAGATATATCAATATTTTCAAAATGCAAAAATCGATAATTTTAAGTGAAGTTAGGATATTTCATGACCTTTGAATTTGGGAGGCTTTCACTTGGTAAAATTCCATTATCAATAATAAAAACAAGTACTGTGTTTTAAGAATTTTACTTAATAATTCCGATTCGTAACGCGTTTCACTACACCGTAGCTTCTTCAGACGAATGATTATGCAGAAAAATATAAATGAGAATATAACTATAAATGTTCTTGAGTAATTAAAAGCTTATTGGTTGCTTCTTCTTAAGTGGTTATTTATGACAGGTATATCAATAAAATTAAGGAATAGATTGCTCCCCGAAAAGATTCAATAGAGGTGAAGGGCTTAAATCGACTTGTTCATTGATGTGTCTACCTGAGTGTTTGTATCTATTTATTTCTAAGTTTCCCAAAGATCTACCTTCAATATTTATTATCTGTATGCAAAATTTCAAACTGTGGGTCGAAAGAATGATTATTTTCTAAGAGATGATTCGTGTAATTTGAACGGAACATAAACGTAGTTTTTCAAATAACATATCAGATTCATAATCATTCGTCTGAAGAAGCTCGGTGTAGTGAAACGCGTTACGAATCGCAATTATTAAGTAAAATAATTAAAACACAGTAATTTGTTTTTATTATATTTCATGACCGAAATAATCTAGACTTATGTGTAAGGTGTTTTAGTGATTGGAATATCAAGTGTTATCGAACCAGTCATCAATATGTAGGGTGTTTTATATTGAATAAGAAAGCTAGTTTTCACCTCTGGTATCACCAGAAGTGCCATTGGGGTGAAAATATTTTAGGAGTAGAGTGTTGGGCCAGCTGAATCAACTACTCGAATTTCGAAACGATAACATTATTAGTTCTCGATAAACGTCTCATAGGCCACTCAACTTGGGATACCCTGTATTTCTGTTACACTTGTTTGCTATTCTTCTGTTTTCTAGTGTATGAACTCCATCACTCTTATTTCAATAATTAATAATTTATTTTTGTTTGCTAATGGTTATCAATTCATTTCAGACAAATAAATTTACAAACAGGTTTTAAAGTTCTTCTGAAGGAAAATAACCAATAAGCTCAACATCTATGAGAAATAGCCATTGAATTAAATATGCATTCTCATGCCACTAAAGAATATTCCAGTTACAGGGAAGTACAAATACAACAACCTGTTCAAAGAACAAATTAATTTCTCTTTCAGTATCGAATAAATCCCATTTGGCGCTCAAGGAAACCACAACACAAGTGTTGACATAAACTACCTTTGTGAATTTCTGTGCATAATGCGATTTGAAACCTGGAGCGCAAAACATTATTATCATTTTCCGTTACGTTACAACAGAGAATAGCAAGGAACGGACGAGAAATTTCAGCCTAGGGATTATTTATAATATTGAATCGTCTGATACTATCCGGGTTCCTGCGTCTAATTGACGTTTGTTTATACGCTGATTAAATGTAAAGTTAATCGAAATCACCGCAACGAGATTGATATCTGCCTGGAGGTTTGCGTTTTGCGTATTTTTGAATTTCTGGACTTTAACGTGAGGACGCCTTAGCTTATGAAAGGAGTAAAGATTGAGTATGCTCACCGGCCAAAAAATTGATCAGGCAGAAATTATACTCTACTTTGAAGCTCCTTAACTCTCTGATTTATCGTGCGACTTTGAATTTGGGTATCATTATTATTAAATATAATGAAAAGCTGAGGAGCAAGTCCTTTTGAAGCCCACATACAAAACAAATTCTGAGAGCTACAGCAACTAAGCTGAGCGAAAACAGAACAAAAGCAAAAAGTTAAATACATTCTAGGCTCAAAAATTAATTCTAATAAGTATGCTTATAAAGTACAATAACACTAATATAGAAGTAGGTAGCGGAGAATTCACGAGAAAAGAGCCAGATGGAGACCACTTTTAAAATTATTGGTAGGCGACGCTTCAACCACCTCATGCCTTAAACCATTCCAGACATTGAATACCCTATTACTGAAGAAAAATTGCCGTTGCGTTGTTCTGTAGAGCTCTTTTTTCAATTTCATTTTATAGCCTCGCAGACGGGTATCAGAGAGCTGAGTGTGAAAAAGCCTTCTAAGTGCGCGTAGTTAAATTTAGTTATTCGAAATGTAAAGATCAGATCAACCCTAAGCCTGCGCTGATTGAACGTCAAGAGATCGGCGGCACTCAAACGTTCCTGGTACGTCGGTCTTGTACGCCCGTACGACAAACGTGTTGCTTGGCGTTCTACACCCTATAACAAATCCTGATCGCGCAACAAAACTGGACATCAAGCTGGACCGATGTATTCCATCAATGGTCGCACGTACGTTTCATAAAATTTGATGGACGCACTAAAGGAAATTTCCACGAAAGACCGACGAATAAGATAGAGCAACGAGTTAGCCCTTTTACACACCGCACTTATGTGGTCCGACCAACACAGGTCACTATTAATGATCACGCTCAAATCGACATGCGATAAAACTCCTTGTACTGTTGAGCCGCATAGGTTGTAGGATACCTTCGGATTATTTTTCTCTATATATAATACTACAAATTTCTCAATGTTCAAAGGAAGCAGCCTATCAATACATCACCTGCCAACAGAGTTTAAGTTGTTCTGAAGGATACCATGCTTATTAAACAGATTCGCATAAAGCTAGGCATCGTCGGCGTAGAAGGTTTTTTTGCTCTTGATGTGAAAGTTAGATCACTCACATACAAAAGAATGAGAAGGGGCTGAGCACAGAGCCCTGAGGTACACCACTAGTGACGGACCTTGGAGAAGAATATGAACTCCTAACTCTAACCAAAAATCGCCTATCGGTCAGATAGCTTTTAATCCAAAGCAATAGTCTCCCTCTAACACCACAGTGATCAATCTTGGGAAAGAGCTGGCGCGTTCGTGTGCGATCAAAATCTCTTGCAAAGTCCAGGAAAATCACATCATTAGGCATTTCAAAGTCGAGGAATTTAGACCAGTTATTCACACAAGACAGTAGGTTAGTTGTAGTGGACTTTTCCTTAACGAACCCGTGCTGTTCTTCGGGTATGACATGATGACGATTCAGAAATATAGTAATTTCGTCCGCAATGATTGATTCCATTATCTTCGAAGGTAAAGAAAGTGGGCTTATAGGGCTATAGTTGCAAGGGTTTAGTTTATCGCCCATTTTGTAAATGTCAGTGATGGAAGCAACCTTCCACGAAGAAGGCAAAGTGGAGTGTTCGAAAGAAGAAGTCATAATCTGAGACAGTGGGTCGCAAAGGCTGTCAGAATTGTTTTTAAGTAGATCAGCAATAATTCCATTCAGTCCTGGAGATGAGGAACCTTTAAGTTTAGAAGGTTTTTCACCTTTTCGGCTGTGAACGATATATTTGATATTGTGTCGTCGAATCGAGGTGACAGCAGTTGGTGAAGGGTGCCATCAGTAGGTTCATCAGTGAAAGCCTCCTTTCGAGAAGAGGCTCCCATCAGAACGACGTAGAAGGGGGGGTCCCTAGTTTACTTTGCAAACAAGCTCTAATGTATTTATATAGGCGTTTTTGGCCTTAAGAGTTCGCTATTGAGGTCTCGTAATGACGTCTGAAAAAGCGAATGGATTTCATCAGATATTTCGAGAGATTGCGATGTGTTGCATAATCTGTAGCACTCTTCGTTCTTTTATATTTCTTCCAGAGGTTTCTCTTATGACGGGGCATCTTCATGAGTTCTTCATTGAGCCAAGGTTTTAAGGAAATAAGTAAGGAGAAACTTTTTTCTCAAATTCTTATCGATGCTTGAAGTGACGGCTTCAAAAAAACTTTGCCATACTTCGTTGGGGTCATTTACAATAGGTCAGTCAACTTCAGATAACTCTCTTCTCATTGCATAGAATTCAGTAGCTGTGAACAGCGATTTAGAAATGGAGTGTGAGGGAAATGAAAGGATTTGAATTTCAGACGTAATGACCAGATGATAATTTGCCTTAAATCTCGAGATGGGTGTCTCAGCATTCATCGGCGAACTGGTGAGCAATTTAATTAAGACGATTTTGTGACAAGAGGCAGTTATGGTGGCGCGTCCGAAATGGTTTCGGGTGGATGAGTATAGAAGAGAAAACAGAATTAATTGCTACGTATAAAGATATTAATCCTGTGAGGTACATACAGACAATTCTATGTTAACACGTTGTTTCATTCACTCATAATCGAGGCAAAACTTCATGCTGATGCATGATAATACCACACCTCATTCCGCAGAAGTAGTTACTTGAAATATGGTGAAAAGAACTGGCCGGCCAGGAGCCCTGATCTTAATCGGATTGAACATATGTAGAGAACGATAGGTGGAAAGTTAAGAAAGCGCGCCTCTGCTCCGCATAATCTGAAAGAATTAGATCAGGATCTGTTTGATAAGAATAGCCAAGGATAAATCCGTAATCTTATCGATTGTACACCAAGACGCATTCAAGCCGTGATGAAAGCCCAAAGAGTAACACCCGCTGTTGAGTGGGTGCTTATTTAATAACTTCCTATTGTATTCTTTAACTCTTTAACTTTTCATTTATTCTGTAGATAAAACCTGTTGCTATCCCTACTGACAATGCGAAAGAAAAAGCTGTATCTTTTACAAAACATCAGCTAGCGCCCCAGGCTACATCATTGAGAATAAAGTAGCTTTATAATGAACTGTACCTTCATGGCAAAATTAAGCTCAGAAATTCTACCCCTCTTAATTAAATAAAAGAAAGCATTTTTGGTTCTCCTTTATCGATCGCTATTTGAAATGCATTTCACAAATAACAATGTAAAGTGTTATTCTGAGCTAAGCATTCTGTATCTTCTCCAAAATTTAATAATATCAAACGATAAATCAGACAGTTATGGAATTTCAAACTAGAGGGTAATTTTTGCTCTATAGAATTTTGATTTCCATTCATTTTGTCTATTTGGTTTTCTTGTATTTGAGGGTTTATATAACATTCATTGAGATGGTTTCGTTCACTACGCCAACATTTGTACAGTCACTCAGTATAAAGGTTGCCTGACCAACCAAGGATACAAGACATTTTATCTGCATATTTTTTTATTCTTCATCAAAGTCGCCTTGAAATCTACTCAGTTTTCCTATCAATGTTCCCATTTATGTAATCTGTCCGAATAGTACTCTCTACAAATTCATAATTCGTGGATTTTCACCATGGCAACCGCTACGGGTGGGGTGGCGCGTTGCCTTGCCGATTTTCTTCTGCTTCTAGCTTGTCAAGTAATGATGCCTAGTAATGATTTGATAGTTTTTGAAGAAAATCGATTAAAATAACTCAGTGACTATCCCAGAACAGTCGCCATCACTTTCTCAGCCCCAAAAAAAACATTTCTGCTTCTTTTTAGACCACTAAATCAACAATTGCTGTCTGAACATATTTTTTATTTCTCCTACAGAGCGTGGGGCATGTTCATTCGAACGCGTTTTTGCTGTAACGTGAGCAGACGCGGCACCCAACGCTGAGATAGCTTTCTCATGTGTAAATATTGATTTAATATATGAGAAACAAGACCTTTAGACATATTTTTTAACTCTGTTGTTTATCTCACTTCAATACGGAGGTTGTCTTGTACCATTTGGGGAACTTTGGCGACGTTAGCGTCGGTAGCTGCAGTTTTCGGATGTCCGGAGTTCAATATCATCTCCCAAGCTCTTACGGTTACGTATAATTTCAGTTGCCCAAAATTTCACTATGGTGAATGATGGTGCAGAGTTCCCATACACAGAGTGCAACTCATCTTTGATTGCCTTTCAAAAACGAATATTTAATGAAAGCTCGATACTCGATTTATTCCATTATCACAAAGACACTGAATTTACGGTTCCATGACTCTTTGCATAGAGGTTAGAATTTTTCAAACAGTCCTTGTAATTATAGATTTTTGAGAAAAGTGAAAACTATAAAAGAGCAATAGGTTCTGAATCTTGGAATTAACTGTGGAAGCAACAAATACAATCTGAAATTTGAATATTAAAATCATTATTATTTGATCTTCGTCACAATCATTCTAGAAATATTGAACAAGTTTTGACTTCTGATCTAAAATTTCTGTCGTTTATGAGACTATATGGTTTTAGACGTTACTATTTGGTACTTGAGCATAATTGGAACGCGAAATTAATTTTTTACTCGCGACAAATAACTGTTACCGCAGTTTCGAATTTTCATTGGAATTTACAAAAAACATCCCAAATCGTTTCAATTCCATGATCGCACAATAAATATCAAAGTCATTATTCGATTCATAACGTTGATTCACAAATAATTTAATTGAAAAATGTTCGGTAATTTTGAAAACATTAAGAAGTTTGACATGTTATAATGTTATGTTCTGAATGAGAATAATTCTGTGCAGCTTCAGAAAATTATTCTGTTCGTTTTCCTGAAAGGAGGCAACCTCACAAGCCTATATATCAGAGATTGAAATGAAATCTCATAAACACTGATTCTGCAAAGCACGCGAAAAAATAATGAAGAAGTTATAAAGAAAGATCTGGGAGCTGAAGCTGCGAAATATTAAATGAGAACATAGTTGTTGGATGAACTTCTTTTGGCTCAAAGGAGGTATAACGATGCGCCATCACACCGAATAAATAGAAAAGGCTCAGAACTTTTGAACCCGTTGTTCGGTGAAGACTAGTGAGATCACCACCTTGTTCATCAGATGGCTTTTGAGAAAGCCACAATGATATAGAAAATCAAAACCTCGGAAGTTGTGTAGCTTCCGTGATCAATATTCAAAATCATAATGCATGCAGATATGTTTCTGGACGTTATATTCAAAATAAAGGAAAAACTTTTTATTAGTATTGGAGATTATCATTTGTTTTATATTACTAATTAATGAAGTGAAAATCTTATTACTTCGTTCCCAACTTTTTCGCCTGTGTGTTGCATGTCGCGTGACGGTCGGCCGCGGAGTACGGATAAACTGAAAGGCACTTGTCAGAGAAGCCAAAGAAACCTAACCTAACCTGACCGTGTAGTGTATAGTAGTACTCATTTGTACCAGTGCTGCACGCTATTTTGTTTGTTTTTGTCAGTGTTCAATGTATATGTTTCTTGTCAATGTTTAGTTATAAACTTTGAAACTCGTGATGGAGAATTTATAACAGAATGATTGAAAATAATTGAAAAACTGATCAAAATAACTCAACAATAATCAAATGTTGCTTTCAGTTTTTAATAGGTGTGTATAATCTAAATAATTGTTAAGTATTATGTCTATATCTCTATATCTAAGACACAGAGTTCATATATATATATATATATATATATATATATATATATATATATATATATATATATATATATATATATATATATATATCTTTTGAAAAAGAGATTATTTACAAAAACTCGAATAATTGTATTCACAATAAATGCTTATATCAATAATTTTAGTGTGTGTTAGAAAAACACAAGTGTGAGCTCAGGAAATGTAACAGGGGAACCATACCATCTTGCGTATGATTCAATAAACGAGTGAAAAAACCTGAGAAAAAAAACTCGTTGTCCTGTCGCTATCGCACTAGCAATAGCTTGTCTGTTTATGTCGTGTTAGTCTTGTGTGTACATAAAGAGTACCAAAGATTTTTCTGCTTAGCAGCTTCATTCTCTCATTCTCATCTTGCACTCCATAATTTCCAGACGAAGACAAGGGTGAGAGGAAGGGGTTCGGGACAGGAATCTGTAACAACAGAAAAAGAAAACCATCAGAAGAATATTTCAACAATCATACCTGACTCTTATATGTCTAAACTTACTTGAATCTAAGAAAAGATTTTACAAAGCAAGCAAGGTCATAAAATGACTAAGGAGATAATTAAAATGTACATAACCTGCGATATTCCTCTTTCGCGGAGATGTTCTTCCGTGTTAGTGTGAGTCTCCTGAAACATAATCACTTCCTTGTTCTTGCTTGCCAATTTTGAAGTACAATCTCAAAATCCCTTCAATATTCAAATTGAACAAAAACAATTACCTCTCTGTTTGACCGAGAGAGCCCCGATGCCAAGGTTCGGTCTTCTTAGTGATGCCGATTATGATCTATAGATGCTCTTTCTTCATTATGAACCCAATAATTTGGGTTGACATCTCCCATATATTATTTCATCGTGGATCTTGTTTAATTCAAAGAAAAATTTGAGAAAAAAAATAAATAAATAAAAATATTAGTTGGAGACTTAGTCAACTTTTATCGTAACCCATTATTATTCCAATTTTCCAAGTATTAAACTAAGAATAATATAGCGATTTTCATACCCTCAACGGAATGTTATTTCAAAAATTTTCAGTAATATGTCTATAATGTGGAATTAAGTTTCACTTTTACCGTGGTTCATAAGACCACACAATTCTTTCTGTAAACTGTTTTAAGCATAAGTACTGAATAACTTTCGCTCCTTTTTATTATATGTGGCGTTCATAGTTGTGAGCATAAAATTGAAAACATTTGGGATGTTTTGTGTAAATTCGTACTAGCATATTGGATGAAACCACAGAATGTTCAAAGAAGTTGCATTTCAGGAATTTCACATATCTGAGAACATTTCTCAGGCAAGTTATATATGCACACACCGACTCTGGCTTCTTCTAGTCAATAACTCGCTCAAATAATTTGGAGTTTGCCAATTCATCATTTTGTAAAGTAAAACTAAATTTGCTTTTACTATATTTTGCTCCACAGACAACCAACTCAGCGTATTCAGCTGACTACAATGCCAGGAAATGTTTTGTAGGACTTGATGTCCACTATGATGAAGTGAATTATGATCTGTGATCAATTTACCCTCTGCAATCACATAAACAGTCATCTGTAGTTAAACAGCCATTCATGGTTGAACAACTCTTTCCTGGCTACAATATCATAAAGAAGAACAGTTGTCAAATGCAAAAAGCTGTTTCTTCTTATGTATTTCTTCATTAATAAAATCAGTATTCATCGCTCTCATTAGAACGAAAGAAACTGATTGCAATGCCGGTTATTGTAACGGGTTAGTATATCTCGGACCACCCTCAAAAGAAGACTTCCTAGTAATCTCAGGTTAAGGAGACCTCTAAGAGTCTAGAGGCTACTTCCAAGGCATATTGGAACGCGTTATCAATGGTCTTGGAAGCATAGCGAAATATTTTTTTTTAAATGAGTCCATATTTGCATTGGTGGGTAACAATCGTTGATAAAGGGCGGGGGGTGGTTATTGTGATCGAGAATGCAGAGCGACTATCAATCGCTAGGGAAGTTGTTTCGTTTGTGAGAGAATTCGTTATGTTTTGGCTCGAAATAATGTATGGTCGTCAAACTCCACTTATTCATTTAGCACAAACAATGATGGGTAACACCTATGCTGAAAATATTTTACGACAACAAAGGTCGTAGAAGTGCTCCAAGAGAGAAAAGTTTGCAGAATACAGTGGCCTGTAAACTTAGCAGACATGCATTTCTTCGACCATGTGTGGGATACGGCCGCCAGGGTACTCTTAAACGCTGCAAGACAGAAATGTGATAACCTCCGCATTGGCACCCTCCCAATAAAGGAGGGCCAAAGCGGTAACTAATTTGACAATGTGGGTATTTCATCCGAATTGGAAAAATGGGACACCCAGTACATTACTGTATGTTTAACGGGGAAAAATATTACCTTTACAGTTAATTAATTTAAATCTGATTTTCTTCTTTGTAAATAGTTTTTTTCTATTTACATCAATTATGAAGTTGTTAATTGAAATAGTCTGTTTTGTTGGAAAAAATCGAATTATTCGCACACTATACTACCCTAGTCCATATAGAAATGCATAAAACAAAATATTTCAAATTGATATTACGGTCCTGTTTCAACTGATTATATGAGTACTACAAAGTTCTGTTCAACGAGTTGAGTCTTCTGGAAATAAGGAAGGCTCGTAAATGATGAATATTGTCATTACAGTTAACGACTTCTGATATAAGCCCTTGAATGTTGAAAACGTACAGACTCTGAAATGATTTCCCTATCAGCAGGTGTTATTCAAATCACATATATCGTCGGAATATATTGTTATAGATGCATATATAAAAGACCAGGAGCTATATTTCGAATATTTGGAATTCCTATTATAAAGTCGGACGGCAATGATCGTTTGATGTTTGTCATCATAAATATTCAGTGGAATAAAGAATCTTTAAGATTGACTGAGATTTGTTCCCGTTTATATAACTATGGCATAATCGACGAATGTTATCAGTGAGCTCCCAAATCAAAGTAGAATAGAATATTCATTATTAGAGACCGGATTTTAGGCAGACAAAAATTTGAAAATATGCGATTATATGCAAGGTCTCTATCAGAAATATACATAATTATTTTCACATGAAATAAAGAAAATATGCTTTCTTGAACGTTTAAATAGTGAAATAATAGGAATACTGAATGAATTGACCAACATCAAATGAAAAAAAATATTGATATACTTCTTATGTTGAATTTCATTCAAATATTTTCTGATTAATTAATCTGTGTTATTCAAGTCTCTATTCTTATTGAATATAAGAGGAAGCTTAATGTTTTATTGCAATTCGGTTCTAATTCGAGCTTTCAAGTATGAGATTCAAGAAGCTCGAATTTTCTTTCTTTCATTAAAAAAGAAGCTTGACTTGAATTCTGAAAACAAAAGCTGACTTTGGCTTGACTTGATTTCAAGTCAAATCATGGCGCTTGATTTTCAAGTCAAGCTGTGAATCCCTATTTTGGATGATAACCTGTTATATCATAAATCGGATGCCATTAAACTCAATTCATACTCAGCAAATATTGGTTCAAAATACTCCAATGGAGTGAATCAATATGAAGATGCGTCAAAACATATGGAAGTGTCTAATTCTGTATCTATGTTTCTCCACCCGACGACTCAGGATGATAGAAAGAGTGTATTCGCAAGTATGAAAAATGGGTCGGCATTTGACATACATGTCACTATAATATAAGAGATGAAAATTACTTTGGTGATTGTCGGTCTATTTGTATTGTACCTATCTGCTCAAGAATTCAAATAATGGATCGATGAAGCCTGAATTACGTGATAGTTGATAGTAATAATGAATAATAAAATAAAACAAGTCACTACACTGGTCTACAATGGTTTTGTTGCCCTAGATATGAAAATGATTTTGGGTCTATTTATGCACACAATTCGTGAAACGATCAATGATTTTGTAGGATTTGCTCTGATTTCTTTTTAAATCTTTATTTTCATTTTGCATAACAAAAATCGTAAAACAAGAAACAAAATAACAGATATATTTATAATGTCAGTTATGTTTTGAAAAATTCGGATACATCGAAGTAAATAAAGAGGAAAATGTCGAAAATATATTTCATATTTCCATAAAACGCCTTTCATGAGCTTTTCTTCTATAATTTTTCAGGGGACAATCTCTTTTCAAAGACCAGCAGTAATCTACCATCATGTGACAATCCCATCGACCTTGATACCTTTCTTCCATCACTTTTAGATCTTGATGAAACCGCTCTCCCTGTTCCTCACTATAATTTCCTAAATTATCCGGAAATTTATCTAGATGATTGCGGAGATAGTGTAACTTAATACTCATATTTGCTCCTAAAGTCTGAAAGTTTGTCAGCATATTTTGCACAATTTCTTCATAATTTGCTGCTTTATGGTTACCTAGGAAATTTTCGACAACCAACACAAAACTTTTCCAAGCTTTACTTTCCGGAACAGTCATAACTTTGATAAAATCTGAGTCTTTCATCAATTGCCGTATTTGAGGACCATCAAATATTCCACCTTTCAATTTTTCCATACTAAGTTTCGGAAATTTTCTGCAAATTTAATTGAAACAATTTACGTCTTTGTTCAACGCTTTTACAAATTGCTTAATCATACCTAACTTAATATGTATTGGTGGAAGTATGATTTTGTCTCTGCTCACCAGCGGCTCCCTTATTACGTTGGCCTTACCGACAGTTAAAGAATTTCTTACAGGCCAAACATCTTGTTCCCAATGAAGTTGCTTTGCTCTACTATCCCACATACGAATAAAGCAAGGGTATTTTGTATATCCACTTTGTTGGCCAAGTAAAAAATTAACCATTTTTAAATCCACACAGATCGGCCATTGATGCTCAAAGTATTTAATTTTCTCTAAAACTAATTTTACATTTTCATATTCTTCCTTGAGTTTCGTTGAACGGGCAATTGGAATTGATGCAAATTTATTTCCATTGTGCAATAAGACGCATTTTAAACTTCTTTTGCAACTATCAATAAAAAGGCGCCATTCAGTAGATTTGTACTCTTTTAAACCCATGTCTATAAGCAGCTTCGCGATATCATTACAATACACTAATCCTTCATTTTCATTAAAAATTGTAATAACTTTTTCCTCGCGTTCTGTATGTTGTAATTGTTACTGTTGGTGCCAATAAATTTTTTTTCTTTCAATCTTGAGGCTAACAGTTCTGATCCTTGTTTTGATAAATTGAGATCACGTATTAAATCACTGAGTTCATTTTGAGAAAATAACTTTGGCGTAGATGTTTCACCATCCCATTCACTTCCACTAGTAGATGGTCCCGATTTCTGTGAATTTGGTAACATCATTGTTTCTGAGAGCATGCGAATTACTTTTGAAATGTATATAGGCCGAGGAGATTTTCATTGTGTAGAACCGGACATTTCGTAGACTGTAAGTCTGGGTATCTCCACGTTTGATTTCGATTAAAACCTTTAACATCTACTACGCAAAAGTAACAATCATCTAAATGATTCGTAGGCTCTATCCAGATCATAGGAATACCAAAGTCTAATCCAGAACGTTCACCTTCTTTCCACAACCGTAAAGACTCAACACAGGACTTACAAACTTTATTAGGAACCCATGGTTTACTTAATTTGTGCATTTCGAAACAAAATATTCAACATAAGTCTCCTTGACAAAGTCTGTGATATTTCTTTTTGTTTTTTGGTATATAAACACCGCAAATATAAGAAAATAAATCACTACAATATTTACACTTTCTTCGTGACGAACTCATATTTTAGACTAGAAGACAAATATATAAGAATGGACATTCAGTAATTGAAACAAAATATTAATCCATGACACTTTGTCCAGATTTACGTGTATATGTACTTCAATATTGTCAAATAACTGAGATCTCAGCTGTTCTGTGGAGCAAGGGGTCTGAGAGTGGGGATCAGGTGATGTTTGTATGCGCGAAAAAGTTGCGCAGAAGCCTAATCATGACTGGAAAATTAAATTTTATTTCTAACAAGCTTATAATTGTTCAAAATATAAGAAATGCAAAACTCATGAAAATGCGAGCACATTGAGAACTTTCATGAATATATTCGTAATCTGGGCACTTGAAAACATAAAAATTTGCGATGATATCCAGGGCAACAATAAAAAAGTTTTTTTTGTAGAGCTGTGCTATGTTTTAACTATCACTAATTCATTGATGTAAAGAATACAGACACACGTCCATTATCAACAACAAGCTAAACTGAATACTCATGTACAATACAGAAAATAACATCAATATAATGCTAGTAGAGGCTTTTTACTTGGCCAAAATTATTTTCAGTTCAATAATAAGATATATTCACGAAATAATGGTTTAGCTATGGGTTCAACCCTCAGTCCCCTTCTATCTGAAATTTTCATGCCAAATTTGGAAAACACTGAAATTATGACGTCACCTTTGACGAAGGGCATATTCTATTTTAGTACCGATATGTTGATGACATTTTAGCATGTTTCATTGGAACGAACAGACAGCTAAAAAATTTCCAGAAATTCATCAATAGTATTCATCTTAAAATTAAGTTCAAAGTAGAAACAGAAGTCGATAGTAAAATCAATTTCTTAGATCTAACAATTACCCGGGAAAATAATAACCGTTTATCAATTAATATCTTCTGAAAACTATGGTACACGGATAATGTCATACCCGAAGAATGTCATCCTTTTCCAGATTTTCAGCAGCTAAAAATACTTCATTTTTGGGATAAATTTTACAAAGTCAATCTCTTTGAATCGATGGAAATTTTCAAAGCATCTAGGGTAGAAAGGGTTAAGCTCCTTAACGACCAGGTAGACTTAATCAGCTACCAATCACCATTATTCAAGTTACTGTGACCTCTACTAGCATTATATTGATGTTATTTCCTGTATTGTACATGAGTATTCAGTTTTCATTAACTTGTTAATAATGAACGTATGTCCGAAACCGGTCCAACATCCATAAATTAGTGATAGTTAAAACATAGTAACTTGTTTAATTTTATTATTCATTATTCTCAAGAATTCTTGGAACATAGCTGAAAAACCAGATAATTGATTTTATGGAAAAAGTAGCAAAGTATACCATTTCCAGCATGAGCTTAGGAAAAAAGCTCGACGACTACTAGTTGATGTTATGGAATATGGAATTTTTTACTGAAGAAATGAAGATGAAGAAGTTGATATTCGGTGTTGTGGACTTGAGAAAAGCTTTCGATAGTATGATTCGCTCAATCCTCCTGACGAAAATCTAGAAATAAAATTTGATAGGCTCTATCAACGAAATCCCCATATCAAATTTTTTATGTCATTTGGAAGAGATGAAGGATACCGGAGAGCTCTATACTTGGAGAAATCTTGGTTTCCTCTTCAATAACAATCTGCTTTTAAGTGTCGGTTAGGACAAGATATGAATATTTGCTGATGATAGGACCCTGCTAATAAAGGTATTAACCGTTTAAATCTCGAACTCAAATCGAAGGATTCACTAGAAAAATGCTTATATATGGTTTGAAACAAATGACCTACACTTGAATCTTCATAAAACTGAGATACTGATTGCGACAAATAAACAAGTATATATTGTCAAGAAACCGATGAAACTTCTAGGCATTTATGTAGATCGTATGCTTGCAATGATATTTCACTTCAAGGAAATGAAAAAAATTGTCCAAAGCGAAATATGCAGATCGTAGACTGGGCGAAGGAGCGTCTATACTTACATATCACGCTAAGTTTCATAGCATAGCTACCTACGGTATCTGTGACGGGGTGAAACAGCAGAGGCTCAAGAGATAGTATTAAACCATGCTTGTTCCCATTGTGTAGAAATGCACATTCTAAACTCCGCATTGAGCTGTCAACAAATAGGCAGAAGACCCATTTTTTAGGAGCCGTCTAATATCTCGACGAAAAAATTTCTTTTTGGATGAAGAAAGTTAGTAGAATGTTTTCTTCTGTGCGGCTAAGGGTAATTTCTTTTCCTCTAAATTTTCGTAATCCAATCTGAAACCAATATTCCAGAAGTTACTTTTGGCAGATTTTGATCTCTGGTGAGATCATTTAACTCATTTTGATTGAAACGCAGATTCATTGATGACATACCCTCCACACTGTTACCTTCCTAAGTATCAGAAAGATGATCAGAGAGTATTATTCATCTTCATAGCCTTGCATGACTCATAGCAATTTTTTTCAGTAATACTCATTGAACAGAATTATCTGTAATCCCATCAAATAATCGGTACACCAAATGTGATACTTTTTCTATTCCTGTTATTTAATTTTCGTAAGTGTTCTGTATAAATTTCACAAACCCCACGAGGTTCCGCTTTCATCCTGATCACGAAGTTTAACACCAAAGTATCCAAGATTAGCTCTCTCTACAAAGGCATTAACAATTTTTCGGTTCTCTTCCAATATGTCATCATCATTATCATCATTAGCCTATAAGTTTGTCCACTGCTGGACGTAGGCCTCCCGTGAATGCTTCCAAAACTGTGTATCCTGCGCTCTATGAATCCAATTGCTATGAATTTGTCGCAGGACGTCAGGCCATCTGGTTGCTGGTCTACCCCAGTCTCTCAACGCTTCCTGTCTAGGCCTCCACTCTATGAGCCGTTTTGTCCATCTATTATCGCCCATTCTGGCAACAATCCCCGCCTAATTCAACTTCGAAGTTGCGATCCTCTCAATGCACTTCAGTGCTTCTGCGGATTTCTATATTGAAAATCATATCCCTAAGCGATAAACCTTGCATCAATCTTTTCATTGCAGGCTGTGTAGTTCTTCTTTTATTCAAAGATTTCTTGGTCAAAGTTAATGTATCTGCACCATATGTGAGAACGAGGAGAACACATTGGTTGTAAACCTTTCTCTTCAGGCATATTGGAAGGTAAGATTTGAAAATATGTCTTAGGTTTCCAAAAGCTGCCCATGCCAACCCCACTCTCCTATGAAGTTCACATGTATGATTATTTTTACCTAACCGCATTTCATGACCTAAGTATTTATAAGATGATGTCATTTCTATTAGGATGCCATTAATTTTCATATTTTTGCTTAGAACAAGATTTCTCATCAGTTGAGTTTTCGAAACATTTATCTTATCATAAATATATTTTATGACTGTGCTGTACCGATAGCCTATTCTACAGTCTGCTAGGGCCTCAATCATCTTGTGTTGATTAATGGTATCAAACGCTTTCTCATATTTAACGAATATAAGGACTAGTGGTTTATTGTACTCAACTAATTTCTCAATAAGATTTTTTACAACTTGGAGATGAGCATTCGTGCCGAATCCTGATCTGAATCCATCCTGCTCTCTTGGCTGGTATAACTCAAGCTTTGCGTTCAATCTCTTGGTGAGAATTCTGGTGAGCAGCATATAAATATGAGACAATGAGCTTATTGGTTGATAGTTTTCTAGTTTTGTTATGTTACCTTTCTTATGTAGGAGTACAATAATGGCATTATTCCCTTGCTCTGGCGTAGTTCCCGTGTGGAGGCATTCGTTGAAAAGTGTTTTCAATGCATCTAGTAGTTTCTCTCCACCTGATTTAACTGCTTCTATCGCTATCTCATCCTCACCTGGTGACTTATTATTTTTCATATCTATGAGTGCATTTCGTATTTCAGGAATGGTTATTTCGGGTATATCTTCTGAGCCTTGGTTTACGACTTGTCGGATTTCATTATTATTTCTGAGTGGGTGACGCCTGAACAATTCTTCAGAGAAATTTTCTACTATTGTAAGAATACCGTTTCTATTTGTGACTAGCTCGCCTTGTGCGTTCGTTAAATTACAGATATTTATTTTACCATTTGACATTTTTCGTCTGAGAACCTTAGACGTTTATTATCTTCAATCACCTTAGTGATCATGTTTGAGTTATACGCTCTAACATCTTTTCTCACTTCTTTGAAAATGTTCTTGTTTAGCTGCCTCAGTCTTTTATAATTTCCGCCATATTTATCTGTTAAATTTCTTCTCTCCTCTATCTTTTGTTTCGTGTTGTCGCTCAATTTCTTCTTGTTTAGCTGCCTCAGTCTTTCATAATTTCCGCCATATTTATCTGTTAAATTTCTTCTCTCCTCTATCTTTTGTTTCGTGTTGTCGCTCAATTTCTTCTCCCTTGCAGAACTCTTACCACAGTATTTTCGTTCAGCCTCTTCAATTCCCTTGATGATACACATATTGAGCTTTTTGGGGTCAACAACCTTGTTTTGTGAATATTCTCATCTATCTAGATGCCTTTCTGTTTCATTCTGGAACTGTGTCAGGTTTTGAGGTTCTGTCCATCCTTTTCCTCTGGTTTTCAATATTTATTTTGTTTGTTGTTTCTTTATATTGATTGTTACTTTCGTTTTGATTCATCTATGGTCACTGCCAGTTGAAAACTTATTCAACACTGTGACATTCTGGATAATGTACTTATTGTCTGTGATAATGAAATCTATTTAATTTCTATTCTGTCCATTGGGGCTTATCCAATTCCATTTCCTTTGTGGTTTTTTATTGAAAAAAGTGTTCATCGCATACATACCATTAAGCTGTTAAAAGTTTAACAGTATATTTCCTCGCTCATTTTTTCCCCTATGACTCATCTTGCTGCTTACCTAGTTTGGCATTGAATTCACCCATCAGAAGAGTGTAATGTGTGCGTTGTTCGTCCAGTGCCTTGACAACGTCGTCTCAAAACGATTCGAGTTCTTCGTCTTCTCAAGTTGATGTCGGGGCGTATACTTGTACTATCTTGATGTTATATTTGGAATTCAGTTTCAGTATGAGATAGATTACCCGTGGGCTGATACCTTTTATGTCTATTATGTTACTTGAGTTTCTTCTGTGGATGATGAAACCTACTCCTCCTTCGCAGATATCTTCTTGTCTTTAATAATGGAAAATGTGGCCTGATTTCAGGGTTGATTGATGTTCTCCTTCTTCTAACCCCACTGAGACCAATAATGTCCCATTTATTATATTGTAGCTCATTTCAATGTGTATCCGCCACATATTACAAATCAAATCAGGATGACTCAGACAATTCCTTCGACATGGACTAATTGAAATACTATTTAATAAGTTGAGCAATCTATAACAAAATAAGTTTGAATTAAATCCATAAGAACTCTATCCTGAATAGAAATACACAGCTCTACAAAAAAAAAATTATTGTTGCCCTGGATATCATCGCAAATTTTTATGTTTTCAAGTGCCCAGATTACGAATATATTTATGAAAGTTCTCCATGTGCTCGTATTTTCATGATTTTTGCATTTCTTATATTTTGAACAATTATAAGCTTGTTAGAAATAAAATTTAATTTTCCAGTCATGATTAGGCTTCTGCGCAACTTTTTCGCGCATACAAACATCACCTGATCCCCACTCTCAGACCACTTGCTCCACAGAACAGCTAAGATCTCAGTTATTTGACAATATTGAAGTACATATACACGTAAATCTGGATAAAGTGTCATGGATTAATATTTTGTTTCAATTACTGAATGTCCATTCTTATATATTTATCTTCTAGTCTAAAATATGAGTTCGTCACGAAGAAAGTGTAAATATTGTAGTGATTTATTTTGTTATATTTGCGGTGTTTATATACCAAAAAAACCAAAAAGAAATATCACAGACTTTGTCAAGGAGACTTATGTTGAATATTTTGGTTTCAAAATGGACAAATTAGGTAAACCATGGGTTCCTAATAAAGTTTGTAAGTCCTGTGTAGAGTCTTTACGGTTGTGGAAAAAAGGTGAACGTTCTGGATTAGACTTTGGTATTCCTATGATCTGGATGGAGCCTACGAATCATTTAGATGATTGTTACTTTTGCGTAGTAGATGTTAAAGGTTTTAATCGAAATCAAACGTGGAGATACCCAGACTTACAGTCTACGAAATGTCCGGTTCTACACAGTGAAAATCTCCATCGGCCCATATACATTTCAAAAGTAATTCGCATGCCCTCAGAAACAATGATGTTACCAAATTCACAGAAATCGGGACCATCTACTAGTGGAAGTGAATGGGAAGGTGAAACATCTACGCCAAAGTTATTTTCTCAAATGAACTCAGTGATTCAATACGTGATCTCAATTTATCAAAACAAGGATCAGAACTGTTAGCCTCAAGATTGAAAGAAAAAATTTATTAGCACCAACAGTAACAATTACAACATACAGAACGCGAGAAAAAGAGTTATTACAATTTTTAGCGAAAATGAAGGATTAGTGTATTGTAATGATATCGCGAAGCTGCTTATAGACATGGGTTTAAAAGAGTACACATCTACTGAATGGCGCCTTTTTATTGAAAGTTGCTAAAGAAGTTTAAAATGCGTCTCATTGCACAATGGAAATAAATTTGCATCAATTCCAATTGCCCATTCAACGAAACTCAAAGAAGAATATGAAAATGTAAAATTAGTTTTAGAGAAAATTAAATACTCTGAGCATCAATGGCCGATCTGTGTGGATTTCTAAAATGGTTAATTTTTTACTTGGCCAACAAAGTGGATATACAAAATACTGCTTTATTTGTATGTGGGATAGTAGAGCAAAGCAACTTCATTGGGAACAAGATGTTTGGCCTGTAAGAAATTCTTCAACTGTCGGTAAAGCCAACGTAATAAGGGAGCCGCTGGTGAGCAGAGACAAAATCATACTTCCACCATTACATATTAGGTTAGGTATGATTAAGCAATTTGTAAAAGCGTTGAACAAAGACGGAAATTGTTTTAATTATATTTGCAGAAAATTTCCGAAGCTTAGTATGGAAAAATTGAAAGGTGGAATATTTGATGGTCCTCAAATACGGCAATTGATGAAAGACTCAGATGTTATCAAATTTATGACTGTTCCGGAAAGTAAAGCTTGCAAAAGTTTTGTGTTGGTTGTCGAAAATTTCCTAGGTAACCATAAAGCAGCAAATTATGAAGAAATTGTGCAAAATATGCTGACAAACTTTCAGACTTTAGGAGCAAATATGAGTATTAAGTTACACTATCTCCGCAATCATCTAGATAAATTTCCGGATAATTTAGGAAATTATAGTGAGGGACAGGGAGAGCGGTTTCATCAAGATCTAAAAGCGATGGAAGAAAGGTATCAAGGTCGATGGGATTGTCACATGATGGCATATTACTGCTGGTCTTTGAAAAGAGATTGTCCCCTGAAAAATTATAGAAGAAAAGCTCATAAAAGACGTTTTATGGAAATATGAAATATATTTTCGACATTTTTCTCTTTATTTACTTCGATGTATCCGAATTTCTCAAAACATAACAGACATTATAAATATAACTGTTATTTTGTTTCTTGTTTTACGATTTTGTTATGTGAAATGAAAATAAAGATTTAAAAAGAAATCAGAGCAAATCCTACAAAATCAATGATAGTTTCACGAATTGTGTGCATAAATAGACCCAAAATCATTTTGATATCTAGGGCAACAAAACCATTGTAGACCAGTGATATTATAGAAGGCTAGCAACGTGTATTTTCCACGTTGAGAACTTACAATCAAACCTTATCTCTGCGAGGAATTTCCAATTGGATCCATAGATTTTTCATCTCCTCTAAACTCGCTCTGAGCGTCGCTGCAGACCTTGATGTTGCAGGACAATTTACACTTGAATGTAAATTCACTTCTGAAGGAACTCTAATTCCCTTCGCGTATCAAAACAACTAGAGCTAATAAAGGACAACTGTTATCATATTTACAAAGATTTCGTAAACCAGTTTCAAAATCCAATGTACATTGAATTTTTTTGTAGTCCTGTGTTATACTTTGGGGACGTCTATAGTTGTCTAAACGTGTTTCAAATGTTCGTTCATTCTACATACTGTGCTTTTTCTCCAATTGTGTTTTATCTGAGTTGCACAAAATTTGACAGTATGACATTATCAATGTAGTATACAAATTTTCCTCTAGGTTGAATAAATAAGTGGTATACATTCAGGTAGACTGGTATATTTAAATAGAAAAATTATGTTTTTCCAATACACTAAGATTCTAGGATATATTGTGGCTGAATTCTAATACCTGCCAATAGTATCAATTTCCAGGGTGGTGGTGGTCAATTTTCTCATAGAATCGTTTTGATGACATGAACAGATAAGACAAGACGAAATAAGTGATGAACATAATTTTGGGCTTGACTGTCATCCAAATTTGTTCAGTGGCTATCAACATTCCAAGCAAATATCGCTTTATTATGACAAGATCCTTCGAGCTATATCCATCCATTAATGCTTTCTAATTAGTTATGTGATGAAAGAAGTTAGTCCATTTTGTCATGAATTATGTTTTGTTCATTCAGAGGAATATATATATTATACGATGTCTGCGTAGTAATAATCACCTAATTCATCGATAAGTATCTTATGCTGAACGTTGAACAGAATTGACATATTGAACATCGGTTATTTGAATATTCAAGGTTGTGCTAATTAGTTTATCTCGTTTGAATTTCATCTAGTCCCATCTTGGTTGTTCAAATTGAGTTGCGAAAGTGATTCAGATATATAAAAGTCTTGATCAAATATATGTAAATAGTCTATTTTGACCAACGATTTTTATATGAAATAATAATAAAATATGAATATCAAATTATTTCAATCAGATATATGCCAATTTAGAGCTTTTCAAATAAGAAACTAGTAACGGTTAGGTAATTTATGCGTTCATCACCCTCTCTTTGAGGTTGAATTCAACTAAAACACAATTAATTGAAGAATTATTTATCAGAACATATGGTAATATTTGCAGATTATACTGCCAAAGTTGCTTATGATGCTCCATCAAGGCTATCAGCAAGAACTTGGAAAATTGCGTGGTGGAATTCATAGTTTTCAATTCAGGTTATCAATTCAGGTGGCAATTGATTGTGTGACCAGTAAATGATTTCAGAATTATGCTGGAATACCTTAGGGCTTCATATGCTCACCAACTATTTTTCTGTTGCTGATTGATAATCTGCTTTACTCCATCGAGAAAAAAACTATTTGGACGACTGTACCTGGTGTCCTCATTTTAAAGTTAGCGTCTTATAATTGCTTAGGAGTCACATCGACAAGGATACAAATAGTTCAGCAAAATAACTAAATTCAGACTTGGAGAAGACATCAGAGTCCAACCGCTTGAACTTGGTCCATTTCATTGGAAACAAGATGCGATCAACAACTTTCTTCAGAGAAGTCATTACTGGAGAACGTCTTTTAACCATGAATTGACTTCCAACATCCTTAGAAACTAATATACATCTACTGGCTATTACAGTCAAAATTGAAGTTTCCTGGCTTCACCATATAATAGTCTTTGCTTGATCCGGTTCTGCTAAACTGCGTACTGCTCTGGAATACTGTTCCAATGTGAGAGGCTCCGCACCCAAATATTCATTTTATCTATTTTATATGGTCCAGAAGAGATCAGTAACAGCATTATAGAGCTTGGGGACACCCTGCATAACATCACGATTACAGAAGGAATAAAATGGTACTAACCTAACCTTGTTAATTGAGATGAGTCGTGTGAATTCTCTTCGCGCTTACCATTCAGTAATATTTGCCTTTCAGATCCTGACATCAATGTGTGCACTGAATCTGCAACAGAAATCATTCATGCAGAAATAGATCTCTACATCCCTCATTCCATGAAAAGAACAACAGCACAAAGCCATGGTTCAACAAAGACTGCGAAAGAGCCTCTGCGGCCAAGAGCAGAGCTCACAAGTCATGGAAAATAAATACGACAGAGAAAAACCTTCGTACGAATACGGAAGGTATGCAACCTAACAAGTGCAAGAGCAAAGGCTAAATTCAACGAAGGGGTAACACATAAACTCGTTAAAGGTGCAAGCGGGACTAGACAGTTCTGGTCTATGTCGAAGACTGTCAGTGCCAATTTCTGCAAATCTGCGTTTCCGCTTCTTGTTAGAGAAGATATATAGCATCATCTCCGAAAGAGAAAGCCGATCTCTTTGCTCTCTTGTTCTCGAAGAATTCTGTGTTAGATTCATCTAACGCAATTTCACCGAACATTCAACCTATAAATTCTTCCAATCTTCCTGAGAAAATGGGCTCCCAAACTGGCACCCATTCTTAACCGTCTGTTTCAGATTTCTTATGAAAGGCAGACTTTTCCACAACCTGGATAATAGCGAGAATCCAACCGATCCCACAAAAAGGAAGGAAGTCCTTCGCCCCGAAACTACCGCCCTGTTGCACTTCTTCCCATTATGTCCAAATTGATGGCGAGAGTCATGTATGATGAAATCATCAAATATCTTGAGTTGAGGGAATTATTAACGACCGTTACTATGGTTTTCGCAGGCAAAGATCGACAAAAGATCTGCTCGCCTACGTCATTCATGTTTGTACATCAACGAATGAAAAGCATGGGGAATCTAAAGCAATAGGCCTCGACATCTCTAAAGCATTCGATAGGATTTGGCATGCAGCCTTGTTGAATAAACTTGCTTCATATGGGCTTCCCGAAGAATTGCACGGTTGGATAAGTAGCTTTCTTTCAAATAGCTCAATACAAGTTGTGGTTGACGATATAACATCTGATTTTTTCTAGTTGCAAGCAGGAGTACCTCAAGGATCCATTTTTTGCCAACCTTGTTTCTGTTGCAGATAAACAATCTTCTGTCATCTACAGAGAAGAAGATCTTTGGTTTTGCAGACGATTGTTTCGTCTTTCAGTAGTCAGCGGCCCACTTCAGCTGCGGAACAAATTAACAACTCAAACTTATAGACAATATCTGAGTGGGGTCAGTTGAACTTCGTGAGCTTCAACACGAGCAAGACGCAAGCAAATACGTTTTCTAGAAAGGTCTCCGCTGGAGGACCTCCTCTAATGATGCAAGGCCAACAAATTGCATCCAAATATTCGATTTACCTTCTCGGAATAACGGTCAACTCCGGGTTTTGCTGGCATGAGCATGTATCAGCGATATCTAAGTCGGCATCAGCTTAACTTAATTTTTTCTCAGAGCAAAGTGATACTTCACGTCATCCCAGCTGTTGCTTCTATATACGGCGCAGATTCGACCTGCTTTGGAATACTGTTCCCATGTTTGGGGATCTGCGCCCAAACATTCGTTGCGGATGTTGGATATTGTACAAAAACAGGGTGTGCACCTCATCGACCAGCCGGAGATCACCCGCGATCTCCAACCGCTGGCTCTCAGAAGACAAGTTGCTGACCTTTCTCTGTTTTACAGATACTTCCACGGAAGATGCTCCAAGCAGCTGAAAGATCTTGTTCCAGGAAAACTCATGTTTTACCGCAATACTAGGCTGGCAATGAGTTCTCATCATATGGCGGTAAATTTAACGACCCCTTGAACCTCTCTCTATAAGAATTCTCTCGTTTACAGGGCCGGTGAGCTATGGAACTCGCTTCCGTCCAATATTTTCCGAACATCCTACAATCTACAATTCAAGAAGCGAGTAAACAGGCACCTCAATTCTTCCCAGGCGCCCCTCATGTGCTGTAACAAGTTTGCCTATTCCTGCGAAGCGCGCGTGAAAAAAAGGGTGGAGCAGGGGTTGAAATGTTGTATTGAATTCTCATAGTTGTGATTGTGGAGTTATGAAAATCTATATTCGGGATTTTGATAAGGTGCAAAGTGAAATATATTGTTAAAAAACAAGTACTGTGTTTTAAGGAATTTTAATCAATAATTGCGATTCGTAACGCGTTTCACTACACCGTAGCTTCTTCAGACGAATGAACAAGCTACGGTGTAGTGAAACGCGTTACGAATCGCAATTATTAAGTAAAATTCCTTAAAACACAGTACTTGTTTTTTATTATTGATAATGGAATTTTACCAAGTAAAAGCCTCCCAAATTCAATTATATTGTTCCAGCATTTTTATTAGAACCAACCCTAAGTGTGCAACGTTAGTGGATCAGTTTGCATAAGATGTAATAATTATAATCGCATAATTATCGACTCAACGAAAATTATTTTCATCAGTTCCTTCCGAAGTAATCAGGTTATTCAATTTATTATACGTTGTGGTGAGATTTCTGTGGGTGATTTCTTGAATTAAAGAAATATCATCTCTTCTATATCCTACACTATCGCTATTCTGCTACACCTTAATCTTTAAAATTTGTTCGGTTGTGTAGCATGAAGAGTAATTACTGCAAATTACCAACACGCAAATTACAACTACTCATCTAAATAGTCCAAAGCCTCGAATAAGTACATTCTGTAGAAGTTCCATTGCTCTGACCTAATGAAGATCAATTTGCGTCACATGGATGGGAAAGCTTGTAATTACGAAGACGATGGGTGGTCCAAATCAAAGTATTCCTGCGAGCATAACCGGAAGCTAATCGATGAAATCATCTGATGATTAATTACACATGCTTGAAAATAATCACTGCGTCTGTGTTACTAATTTTATTTGGCAAATGAATTGTGGAATGATCATAGAAGCTTGGGACGTTTTTTGTGCTTCTCTGTTTCTGCGTATTTATGCTCAACTCAATCTGATATAAAATACATTTAACATTACATCATTCTCAATCATTCACGTATCGGAATAATTTAAATTGTCAGAAATAGAACGACTTGTTTTCGAGATTATCTGGGGAATATTCATTTTCAAGAAGTTTTCGTCTCCAGCAAAATGAGTTTAACAATTTCGGATCGAAAAATTGACTTCAATTACCACTAAAATTCTTTACCAGACCCTGTAAGTATGAAACATACGTAAATATAAACACACACAAATGATTGTAGGTTTACAGATACCGGTACTGACCAATAATGATTCATGTTAAAATTACACATGGAGTCCATTTAGTGAGTAAACACACCATTACTCCGCTTCTATTGATTATTTTGAAGAAGTTTCTTTTGATGGAAATAGACGCTAATTCGCAACACGTACCAGAATTATTTTCCAACATGCTCGGTGTTCCACAACTAAGTTCCGAAAATATTTTTAAATGCTGTGGCACTTCCGGTTATTTCAGAAATTGAGACTATCTTTGTTTTTCAAATAGCCTAATGTATGTATCAATTTTTCATCATAAAAAATTAAATTTTGAACAATGCTTTCTCAGATCACCTGAAATCAGCCGAAAGGGAGATATAAATATTTCAATCGGCATTTTGCGATTTTTAGTTGTCTCTTAGCCGGCATTATAAAAATGATTATTTAATATCGATTATTTCTATCTTTTTGTAAGTGAAGAAGCTCATTCAGCAGAATTCAATGCATTTAGAGGCTTTACGGAATACGGGGTGCTTCTAAAGCATGTGACAAATCGTAGTACATTCAAAGGTACAAAAGTCCTAAGTAAACAGAATACCCATTTTTGCACACATCATTCAACTCGTAGTATTAACCCATATAACCCTGAAACTATTGTTTTTTTATAAATGGAACGTTTTTCGTGGATTGAGGTTGAAAGGGGGACATTTTTGCACACATCATTCAATTCGTAATATTAACACATATAACCCTGAAACTATAGTTTTTTTATAAATGGAACTTTTTTCGTGGATTGAGGTTGAAAGGGGGACTATAAAGTATAATCCACCATTCTTTTTGAATTTTCGAGTGTTGCTATTGGTCGATACTATGCGCCCTTTTAAAAAGACAGTACTACTATAGCATACTCATATGAAATTATCGATTAATTTGAAACAAAGTGTTCATTTTATCTTTTGCAAGCCAACATCACATTTTTGGCATAGAAAATTTGCTTTTTATGGCATACTGCTTATTGTCACTGATTGTTATTATAAACAATGATGAACCAGTCTGTCATAACGTGAAAACTCGTGTGAATTTCTAGGAGCTTTGGATGGTCCTGTCTTTTTTATTCTCTTGTTAGATTTTAATAGTTCAGTTACTATAGGTCTTCTGAATTCTAGTTAGTCGCGTTCTCCTCCATTGTCCTTATGTGACACCCATGTCAATATGAAAATACCAGATTTTGATCGCCACGGTCTACCCCTCCCATGTTTCCATTATAAGATGTTATCAAGCCTGGTTGATCTATATAAATATATTTCTTCTCAGCTTGGGAGTACCTCTTTACTCTCTTTACGAGAAACACTGTTATAGCATTTGATGCTACATTCACAACATTGTTGTCATTCCATTTGGTGATGATGATATTGTCATCTGCCAAAGTATGCTCAAAATAACCTAGATCTTTTTTTCTAGTACAATTGAACTATATAGCGGTGATGAGGGGGATAGGTTTTCCCTCTGCGTTGCAGTAGCTTTAAGGCCTCTCAGTTTCACTTCTCAACGAAAGTGAGGTGAAGTAATTGTCGAAGTATAAATGAAATCCTTCAAAGGGCATATTATTCAATATATCTGCATATTGTCAAACTACTGATGCGCCAAGACCCATATGTTTTTACTTATCTGGCAACGTACTTGAAGAACCTTGGTATAGGTTAAGATAAACTATACAGGGTGCTTCAGCGAAAACTGAACAGAGGCTATATCTATCAGGATATGCATTTCACTTGCCCGAAATATCAACCCCCTAAGCGGTGGTTGCAATCATTAAACATTTTGAATAGGGAAGATGGGTCGAGTGGTGACTCAAAAGAAAGGTGGTATCTTTCATTTCATTTCTATCATTGCCTTGAATGAATTTATATTTTTTATTGAAAACTGTGAAAGATACAGGGTGAGCAACTGAAAGATAGGGAAGACTATTTCCCTAAGACTATTCAAGTTTCAGTGAGGTAAAATGGAACGGATTGATGCTGATTAATGGCAGTCATCATAAAGTACCATCCTCATCTCGAATTTCAACCCCTGGAGAAGAGGCGACAACCGTTTAAAATTTGGAAGAGGGTAGATGGGTCTAGTGATAGCTCGAAAGAAGGGTATTATATTTGTCTGCATTCTTGTGAAAGAATTTTTATTTTTGATTGAAAACTGTAGAAGATACACAGTCAGCCACTGAAAAATAGAGAAAACTATCGCACCAAGACTATTGGAGTATTAGTGCTAAGAACAGGAATACATTCATTTAAGATCAAAACCTGTTATCTTCCGGAATCACCCTCATCTCTTCAACCCCTAGAGCAAGGGTAATTAAGTCACTGAATAAACACCTTTTGAAAGACAGTTACTCGTTTGAGACATCCGGTTTCAAATGTAATAGATGAAAATACTAATACAATGGCTGAAAATGAAGAGGAAAATAAACGAAAGCAGAAAATTAACGAGTAGAAGTTGTACTTTATTACCCGATAAAAAGAACGGAACAGAAGTCACTAAAAGTCAACGTAAATGTTCTAATTGTTAGCCGCCAACCTCTATGCACATAAAGAAATTTCGAGTGTGATTTGGTTACACTCATTGACGATGCGCTGTCTCAGGTCGTTCAAATCAGCAGGTTCAGTTTTATAGATTATATTTTTGCCAATTTCCGCAGGGTAGGATCAACCACCGCTTGACCAAGCACCGCCACTTCCACAGCTTCATTTCTTACTGGCCTCTCAATTACGCGCTTCTTATTTTGCACCGATCCAGTTTCACGAAATTTGGCAACTAATTCTAGTACATACTTCGAAGTCACTTTAGCACCTTCGTGGCGTTGTTTGAAGATATTGGATACTCTGTTCGCGCATCATCAGAACTGAAAAATAGTTCAATAATTTCAACCCTCTCAGCTATCGAGTAAACCATGGCGATTTCATGAAAACTAAATTTCGAATAGAAGAGAAACTATTGTGATAATTGCAACAGCATTTTCACAACTAATGTGGAACAAAATTGGGACAATGAAATTGAATACGAAAGTACGAAAACAGTGAGAATCAATTTTTTTGTCAACTGATAAAAACGCATGTACATGTGAACCCAACTCTAGATGCATTGCTCGCATATCGTACACCGAATGTTCAAAGATCGATGTTCGATAGTTTTATCGCTTTCTTTCAAGATTCATAATCTTTCATAATCATTCCAATGTTTAAGCTGCTCACCCAGTAATTTTGATGGAGAACGAAAACTTGCACACCATTGTGGAGACAAACAAAAATCCTTTCTCAGAAGGGTATAACTGGACCAATCTTCTGCTTCAAAAATAACACAGGGTGGTCGCCCTGCTCTAGGGGTTGACATTTGAGATGTGAATGGTGATTCGGAAGATGACAGCCTTCGATCTGGAATGAATCTGTTCTATTCTTTTACACTAATACTTGAATAGCTCAGGGCGATAGATAGTCACCTCTATTTTTCAGTAGCTCACTATGTATCTTCTACAATTTTCAATCAAAAATGAGAATTCGTTCACGGGGATGCAGACAAAGATGATACCTTTTTTTCGAGGTATCACTCGACCCATCTACCCTCTCCCAAATTTTCAAGGGTTGTCATCCCTGCTCTAGGGGTTGAAATTCGAGATGAGGATGGTACTTGATGATGAGTTTCAGTTGCTCCCCCTGTATCTTTTACAGTTTTCAATTAAAAATAGAAATTCGTTCAAAACGATGTAGACAAAGATACCACCTTTCTTTTGAGTCATCACTGGACCCATCTTCCCTATTCAAAATTGTCAAGGATTGCAACCCCCCATTAGGGGGTTGATATTTCAGGCAAGTTTTGTACTACGAAAGATGTTCCTCTTGAAACAAAAATTGGGCAGTTTTTGCGTTTTTATCAGAAATGAATATCTTGGTAGATATAGCCTCTGTTTAGTTTTCGTTCAAGCAACCTGTATAATATTTCACTTATCTGCTGTACTAAAACATCGAAATTCGATCATTTGTACGAATAATTATAAAATTTTACTTCAAATAGAAATTATTGAATTCTCATTATTGTAGTTTAAAGACTTAAAGTGTCATTATAAAGAACCTGAACGCCTTTAATAATTCTAACCTGGGATTGTATAATGGCCACAGCTAGGGAAAAATGCATCCCTGAAAAATACGAATACACAGAAGTTAATTTTGAAACTTCAAGTCAATCTAAACCGTGAATGTTCTGCTTTTGAAATATGAAGACCTAATCTGGATTTGATATAAACAATAAAATATTAGATTTTATTCTTATGCATAAATTTTCATTTGTTCATTCACGCGACAACCAAATTGGGTGAAACATTTTCGACTTGACACACTAAATTACATTTTGTAATATTCTGAGTACATAGTGGCTACGGAATAACGTTTGTGGTCTCTGACAATCAAAATAGCAACAAGAAAAAAAATCAAATAATTTTGAATTCGTATCTTCCAAAGATAATAAAATGTATGAAGCATAGCTACAATAAATCAAAATGTGTAGTCTATGATTACATAGACTGATCACAGAGTATTTGACAATAATTGTCCGAGATGTAAAGGAATTTGTCCATTAAAGATTGAATTAAAATCCATTAAGGTATCTATCACTTAATTCTTCACGAAATTCGAAAGTACCATATGCAACTTTTATTTAAAATTTTCTTATTTCTTTAAACAAATAAATCACCAACAAAATTTTTATAAAATTTCAAATATGACCTTCAGACTTTGGTACGTACACCTTGACATCAAAGGTAATCATAATCCATATTACTTTCTCCAATTTTTTGTCCCAAAATAATAACCTAGTCGGAGAGCACCAATCCAAAACTTATATCCCCATCTGATAGGTTTTCCACGTATGAATTGTTTTACACTGTGACGTCCAAAATATGGTATCATTGACTCGTCTATACTGTCATTTTGTTAGATAGGGGCATGCTCAGAAAATTTTGAGTTCAGAATGTTGAAGAGTGGTCGCATTTTCGAATATTTGTACTTCAATTCCAGGTTTGTATCATCATTGCAGTGAATGTTGCTCATCTATCTGAAATCTATCACGCGGTTTAGCTTCATCTTATTATTGGTGTCATTCCTGTTCTGCCAGAATATCATATCAACATAGCAGCTGGGGAAAGATTGTTATCCGCCGATGATATTGATGACCAATGCGGCAGAGGTTACTTTGCCAAGTCCCAATCACTTTCTTTGTAATCGAAAGTTTTTGGAAGTTTTGGTCTTCTTTCTACAAACTCTGAGAGAGGTTTATCATCGTCGCTATCCCAGTCATCTTCAGTTTGCATTCGTATTTCTGCAGGAGCTCTGAGTTGAGTTCCCGGTAAATTGTCCACTAAGACGGAGTTTTCATCTCCGGAGTCTTCATTTGTATCACAGTCATCATTGGCGTTTTCAGGAGAAAAAAATGCTATTTCTTCTGGAACTTCATTCTCAATGCGTTCGATCTCTGCCATTATTTCAGAGAACGTTAAAATTTTAAAACGATCATCTTTGTACCTGAAACAACAATATTCTAATTGAGTCTACCGTAGTCGATGAACCTACTGTCCGTATTTAGCGGAGTATGAAAAAAATGTAATTTATGCAGATGGAAATATTCGGTGGACTCTGTTGAACTCAAATATCAGATGAAATGAAATCTCTACAAAACGGAAAGAGTTTACTTACCACCTCCTGGACATCTCGATCGATTTACAGTTTTCGCGCGACTCACTTGATGAAGCTCTAGAAAAAATTAATATAGATTTGGATAACATCTTTAAGTTATCGGAGAGTATGTGTCGGAGCATTAACCCTTCAAAAACTGTAGTTATGCTATTTGGAAGGAAAATCATGAGAGAGGCATGTAAAGATCTAATTAAGATATCTGTGAATGGCGCAGTTCTTCCTCTGACTAGCGAGTGTCGTAATTTGGGTTTGATTATGGATAGCGATTTGAGGTTTGATTCTCACATAAACTTGCTAATTAAAAGAGCTTTCGTGAATGTCAAATTGATTTATGGTTGCAAAGAATTTCTGGATATTCGACAAAGAAAAATGCTTTGTGAAGCGCTGGTGTTGTCTCACCTCAATTATTGCGATACCGTATATGGCCCATGTCTGACAAAACAGAACGTGGCCCGAGTTCAGAAAATTCAAAACTGGTGTGTTCGAATTGTTTCAACCTTAGACGCACAGATCGCGTCCTGCAGACTGCAGCAATTGGGTTGGTTGAACATGGCGAATCGAAGAAGGCTGCATGTGCTGAGTCTGTTTTACATAATTTTGAATGAAAAGAAACCTCCTATCTGCACCGACGAATCAAATATAGAACAGATGTTCATAGCATCAACGTCAGGTTCAGACATAAACTTGCCATACCGCGTTATCGTTCTTCCATGTTTCAGCGTAGCTTTTCTTATATTATTGTAGATGAAATCAATAAAATACCGGAGTAGTCTTTTAGGTTTGAGTTTGGATGCATTTAAGAGGAGGTTTGAGGCATTGGCTTTTTGAGAGCCAGTTAAATGAGATGTAGTTTTTCCTTGTTTTCCAAGAAGAAAAGATCTTTTATATATGGAGTGCATGTGCTGTATCCTACCTTTTGGTATCTCTAAATGTACGAAACGAATTTAGGTTGACAACCTCAGTCCTAAATTATACGGACGGTAGGTTATACTAAATAAATTAATAGGCATTGATCTACCTATCTTGGATAGGTTTTCCTTTTCCTAAAATACATCGTTTCATATTGTATCCCTAAAATTAAGATTTTTCGCACGAGGACCCTGAAATTCGCAGATTATATAATCGGAAATCTTTCAAACAATGCATTTTGATCTCTCAATACGAGACCCATGTCAAAGTCTTCATCAAAATAATTCTGGCCAGAATTCAGACAGAAAAAGTTCGAAATCAATTACTGTTGAAGTGGATTGAATCTGACTTCTCGTTTCTCTGTTTTTCTAGTTGGTTATTCTCGATTATATCAGTTACTTGTCAGGAAAGACTTCATCGAATTACCAGAAATACCTCGCTGAATGAAGCATGTCAATTTTTGGCTTCGTCTGTCAGTTTCGCTTGAAATGATTGCTCGCGTATTCCAAAATGATTGGACTTGATTGTTATTGATTTTAGATCTATACGTTCCGAAATCCACAAAATGTCCTGAAACAGAATATTTTAAATATTATTTCACAAGTTAAAACTCCAATATTTGTCAGCATAATTGAAGGAATACATCCATGGTGTTTTCAATATGAAAAGTACCTACATCTAACCATAAAATAATCGACCTGCTACATTCAGCGAGGTTAGTTTACGAAGCTTTTTAGGTAAAGGGAAACCTATAACAGATCGATGCCTATTAATATTACGAGTTATATGGGGTGTGCAAAAAAAGGCAGTCTAATTTCAAAAAACGGACTTTCGTGCCTTTTTCATGTACTACGATTTGCCACATGCTTTGAAAACACCCTGTATACCGTGAAACCGTTAAATGCACTGAATTCTGCTGAATGAGCCTCCATACTTACAACGAGCTAGAAATAATCGATATCAAATGATCATTAGTATTTTTAAGATGCCTTCTGGGAGACAATCAAAAATCACTAAATTTTAGTTCGAATAGCATTCAAGACAACTAAAAAAAAATGTCTCCATATACTTATGTCCCATCTCGCGTAGACACCCGGTATGTTTCTCATCATTTTGAGCTTGTTAACTCGAAATGAGGTGAATTTTTTCATGTCACTATGTGCCGAACAGGAAGATTTTAAAATTAATGCATTTGTTCATTTGAATTACCATAAGGATTGATATGATGCAAAGAATTCGCTCAATAGCCCATTAAATGTATCAGGGGGGAATGGGTTTATCCGTAAATTTCAAATTTCAGGATTACAGAATATGGATTCTGATCTGATAGTTCTAAATTATTTTCAGACAGTGATAATGCTTCTGGTTATACTGGATATCGACTTCAACTTTGCCATTTCAAAGCATGGTGTATTTTTTTATTATTTTGTTAAAGGACATCCTTTTTCAAGAATCTCCTGCTATGATTTTTCGGAATTATAGTGTCATCTTCATTCCACAAAAAAATTGAATCAGATTTGAGTAAGATTATAACTTGTTTAAAGTAAACGAGAAAAAAGTGTTATTTTTGAGGCAAACTAATTTTCGATGCTATTTTATACACAAAGCGTTCAAAACCCATTTGACTATTCAATAAAACTGAATTGCGAAACATTGGTTCTTTCAATTACAATCATCTATTTTTTTTTTACTTTATTAGTACCGCATTTTAAATTAGTATGGATTGGGATTAGGATTTCCTATAACTTTAAATGGCTCGTTTTCATTTTATTCGTAAATTTATTAAGCACCTGCTCTTCCTTTGGAAAATTAAATCATTAGGCCGTGGAACATGCAAATTTAAAGAATGATTCAAATTCCGATGCCTGTTTGTATGTTCCACAATTTCCTATGCAAGGTTCTTTGCATTTCGGCCTCAGTTTGACGTTTGGGAATTATTTTAAAATAGGAATAACTCTAAATTTCTTTATGTATAGTATTTTCGTGAAGGAATATGGCAAATAAACGGGGATATAAAGAGTTTATTCATCATTCAAGGTCATCAAAAAATATGTTGAACTTGAAAAACATAACGAAAATTACCTGAATGTACCACCGATTTTCAGGAAACAATTCGGAAATGGTCAATCACATTTTGTCACTTAGAAAACATAAAGCGGAAAACGGTAGAGTTAGTTTCATTATAAACGATGAAGGCATTGCAGTTACCATCTTGTTTTTTTGTCGTATGCATATGTACGTGATACTGTTGCAGGTTTAGTGATAGAACGTATATCAATCAATAAAATTTTGGACAAAATCATTTTCCACCCCCACAAATTTGTATTAGTATCATCAATGAATTCAGGAAGACACGGCGGTTAGATTTAATTTCTGGAAAATGTTGATGGTCCAGATTCAAAAAATCCTTCTTACAAAACATTTTATGACCGATGACTCCAAATTTTGTAGATGAAGTTTTTCTTAAATCAAAAATCCACATAAAACTCGGGAGCGAAATTTCCAACATCGTTTCAGCTTCAATGTATTCAGTTTAATGTACAAAACCAATGTCATTATTTAGTTTATGAGGAGAATTCGAATATTTTAAATCATTTGAAGATTTTAACTACCTATGTTTTGGAATTCTTGGACAGTCTTCAGTTAAATTCATGTGTTTAATGTTGATCCGATTAATTGGTGCTCCAGCTTATTGCACACCTAAGACATCAAGAGAATTAACCGGATTGTTTAACGACAGATGGATAAGGAGACTGGCTCCATGGAATTGGCCTGCAAGATCTCCGGATCTTATTCATTTAGATTTTCATAAAGAATAAAGTTTATAGTTTGCCAATAAATTAGCGGTAGGATCGAGAATTGAAAGTGCGACGATCGTGTGACAAAATTTCATCAACTTTCTAATTTGTTTTGACACAAAAACATCAAACTGCATTCCTTAAAAATGAACAAGGTTCAACATTAGCTAACCACTGCTTCCAAAATGCCACTCTTTTCCGAGTGTTAATAAAGCAAAAGTTCTACACATTGCCACAAAGTATAAAATTCAATAAACTTTATCCACTGGAAATTTACTAATAGCATTTTAATGATTGACTTTTAGATATTCGACGACCAGACTGACAGTAAATCCCAAATTGTGGATGTATTGAAATGATATCTCCCTTTCGAATCCATATAACGACCTATTCATATACTGGGTGGCTCACCACATTCTCAACGGAAGATTAGGCATATTTAACGACCGATTTTAAATATGTAATGCTGTAGTGGCTACTAACTAAATATATTTCAGACTGCACAGTGTATTCCATAATAAAGTTATATACCGAATTTACTATTTTTTGAATAGGACATCCTATATATTCGTATATACCAAATATACCGAGTGTAACTGAAACTAGGGCCACCCCTGTAACTTTTTTTCTATTCAGAATATTTTGATGAAAATTGGGAATCGGATAGAACACAACATTTTGAATTTCATGAAATAAATATGTTTGACATTTCTTTTTCGGTTATGCCTGAAACGATACCAACTTTCGATTTTCAAATTGGACACCCTGTATTTATTTGCTTATTTCAATTGTTCATTGCATCCTACGACCATTTGACATATTTTTAAATGAAAAACAAAATACATTTTTTTTGCAATTTTCATCTTTCGTTCTAGAAGACCATGAACAGTGGCTCAGCTGAACAGCTACTATCACGAAAATACAAGATTGTACCTAAAAATTTAATTGCTCATTTTTTACGGGGTGTCAAAGTTAATAACAAAAGAGCGAACAGCGAAAACGCAATACATATAATAAATATTCAAAAATACCACCATTCTCATGAACACAACATCGCACATGATTGATAGTTCCCCTCACAACATTATTTAACTGTTGGGCTGTAATGCCTGCAATAGCCTCAACGGTACTCCAATTCTTGTTGGGTTCTAACAGGTGTTTGGTAAACTTCATTCTACAAATGGTCCCACAGGAAGAAATCTAGTGGACTCAAATCTGGTGATCTAGCTGGCCATCTCATGGGATCATTTGTACCTTACCAGTTTTCGGGAAAATTTTCGTCGAGTTACCTCGAGACCTATCTTGTGTTGTGAGTTGTGCACCATATTATCGAAAATATATTTTATTCACAACAGGTAATTGCAACACGTCCAATTCGTCTTGTGTTTGCGTCCTCAAAAAATTCCAAATTTCTCTCCCTTGTCAATTAACCTCCGACAATAAGAGGCCCTATTAAATATCGTCCCATCATCCCCATCCGGACATTGAACCCAAAACGTTCTTGGAAGTTTCCATCTTGATGTCTATTTTCATTTTATTGTGACCAGTACCTAGTATTTTGCCTATTTAACATCCCATTGTTCGTGAAACGTGATTCGTCACTGAATAAAATCTCTGTGGGATATTGTGGACCACCCTCCAATTTCCTAATATACTCTTCACAGTACTGGAGTCGCTTAACACTATCGTTAACATACCATGGCCATGAGATGGCCAGCAAGATCACCAGATTTGAGTTCACTAGATTTATTCCTGTGGGACCATTTGAAGAATGAAGTTTACCAAACACTTGTTAGAACCCAACAAGAATCGGAGTACCGTTTGAGATAGGCTAGTGTAGGCATTACAGCCCAACAGTTGAATAATGTTGTGAGGGAAACCATCAATCATGTGCTATGTTGTGTTCGTGGGAATAGTGTTATTTTTGGAACATTTATTATATGTATTGCGTATTCGCTGTTCGCTCTTTTGTTATTAACGTTGACACCCCGTAAAAATGAGCAATTAAATTTTTAGGTACAATCTTGTATTTTCGTGATAGTAGATTAGTAGATACTGAGCTAAGCCAATTGTCACTGTCCATGGCCTACTAGAACAAGAAATGAAATTTGCAAAAAAACAGATTGTGTTTTATTTTTCCTTCAAATATATGTCAATAGGTCGTAGGATGAGATCAACAATTAAAATAAGCAAAAAACTAGAGGGTGTCCTATTTGAAAATCGAAAGTTGGTATTGTTTCCGGCCTAACCGAAAAAGAAATCTCAAACAATTTAATGTTATCAAATTCAGAGTGTTGTCTTCTATCTGATTCCCAAATTTCATCAAAATATTCCAAATAAAAAAAAAGTTACAGGGGTAGACCTAGTTTCAGTTATATGTGGTATTAAGCCCCTAATATTAAACAGCAAATTTAGAATGATTCGGATTAGGTCGGTACCAACAAGGAATGCGTAAAGGAGATCTGGACTGTTTTATTACTTTGATGCGATTATCTTTATTCAACATCATCCGTTCCTTGAAATCAAATCGATAATGGAATTTAATTCACTGAATATAAAGAAATGAATGAATATATACTTTCTTCTGGGAACAAACCACAGTAACTGTAAAGCTATAAACTGTGAAATGTAATTTTTCCTCATATTTAAAAATTCATAACTTTGATATGTAACTTCATTATAGAGAACCATGTATAGTATAAGATAGTTTCAGTTTGAAGTCACTACAGCACTTCATAGTACTGCGGAAAAAAATTCAAAATCGGTCGTATAATATGCCTTATCGTCCGTCGCGAATGTGGTAAGCCTCCCGGAATATTTCATGTCCGTCGACTAACGAGAATTCGAAACACCGGTAACACTGATCTATTGATTTAATGTATTTGTTGGTTATAAAAACGTAATAAAGAATTCCTTTTGTGTATCAATCATACTTAACTACCACATCCATAGTGTTCAAATCTTTTGTTGCAAACTAAGAAATTAACTGAATCAAAAATGTGGATCCACGGAGTATATGACTGAATAAGTGGTGAAACAGAAGCTGAACCATAAAACAAGAGTTGCTCAAAGGTGGCCGGAATTAGTACGAAAGCACGCATTTCTAGAATCTTCGCTGCTATTAATTTATTATCTGTCATCACGAATAAAGGCCAACTTCTTTACTAAGGAGGCAGGAAACTATTCTAGTTAATTAAGAGCATTTGATGATCTTTTAAAATATGAGAGGAATGTGTAACATTTTATTTTATGTAAGTTGTTTGCCGCAGAACATAAATATTAAGGAATGAGAGAACAGGTGAGCAGCGTCGTGCAAAATTACTGACAAAGGATCGTTATAGAACTAGAAAAAATCCGGATAAGTAATACTGATTACAGGAAAAGCTTTTGAATTAATTACTTAATATCATAAATCCCGATTGGCTAATTCAAGTAGTTAACTATAAAATTAATTCCTATTAGCACATTTCATAAAACATTTTATTAAACGAAAGTATGGATACGCTATACATTCTGAAAGCAAATACAAGATATATAATAATAGATATATTTGTGTTACTCGAATACATCGAAGGATACTATATATCAAATACTCCAAAGAAACCTTACGGTTCATAAATGGGAAATGAAATTTTAAGACAATAATAAATATAGGAAATCCTCAAAATATTCAAAAATAGTAAGTATATACACATTAATACAATTTGATCAAAAACGAGTAAATAGACAAATAGACGATTATAGTAAATAGACAACATTACAATTCGGTAAAAAATAATATTTAAAATAATATTATGAACACGTTGAATAACTTGAACTACGTAGATTAATTTTTTTCAGGATTTATTTATTCAACTTTCAGAGTACAGTAGTCATCAGCTTCAAAGGTTATGAGGGGCTGCCCCATCCAATTCCAGAAACATTTCCAAAGAGGATCTTTTCGAAGAAATAATTTTTTTCTTAGTGCATTCTTCATTTTTATGGGATTTTCAATTTTTGTCAGATCTTCTGGCAATGAAATGAATACCTTGGTCACCATGTATTTCCTCGATTTATGACCCTATGAAGAGGAAGTCCTTGTTATAAGACAGCGACATCCTCTGCGCGTTTGATATCCATGTTCTATCTTTTTTAGTTCTTTTACCTCCTTTTGGATCACATCGACTGCCAGGTTCAAATAATACATCTATCTGATCTCAAGTATCCTCGCTTCCTCATTCAGCAAATATGTATCATACCGCCTATTTCTGTTCAGCAATACTTTCAAAAGACTTTTCTGGATTATCTTAAGTTGATTCAAGTATGAGTTCGCAGCAGTACCCCAACAAAGCAAAGCATAGCGTAGATGAGATTGTGCCAGAGAAGAATACAACGCTCTGGTAAGTCTCTCATTTATTTCGTTCTTCACTAAACGAAACTTATACAGGACAAATCTAAGTTTCTTTGGTAGAATCATTATGTGTTGATCCCAGCGCAAATGAGAGTCAATGGTTATCCCAATGTAAGTAGAATTATTTTTTCTTTTAATAACTAGTCTTCCTTCTTCACTTTCATATTCAACCTCCAGTGTTTCTTATTCAGGCAAAGAAGAACTCTGAAGTCCAAAAGGTACAGAAAATATTTTGTCGATGTTGACGGTAAGTTTATTAATAGAAAACCAATCCATTAACGTACCTAGTTCATGTTGTATCTGAATTTTCAGCATCTCCCACGAAATGTTCTCAGACCACCGAAATTTGTCATTCATATATATCAAAAAAAGGGGGACCCAGTATCGAGCCTTGTGGAACTCCGCAACCAATAGGTAAGACACCAGTCTCTGATACAAACGAACTGTGTTCGGTCCTGCAGATAAGAAATGAGCAGACACGAGAAACTACATCGAAAACCTATATCTCGCAGTTTCGTAATTAATTTTCGATGATCAACTGTGTCAAAAGCTTTTGTGGGGTCGACGAACAAAGCTTTGCATTTTCTTTCCTCATCTAAGTTCTCTTAAATACTCTCCACCAGAATAGAAACAGCATCCTCAGTCCGTTTATCTTTTCTGAAACTGAACTGGTTATTCGCTAGTATCCCCACAAAGTTTACACATCCTAACGTAAAGAATCTTCTCGAAAACTTTGGCAAGATTGCTTATAACAGATATTGGCCTATAATTGTTGACGTCTTTTGTATCGCCCTTTTTGTGGATTGATACTACACAGATTGCTTGAAGCTTAAAGGGCATACTGCAGTTTGAAAAATTATATTAATTACGTGAGCTACTGGTGAGTATAATTCAATTACAGTTTTTCTCAGTATATCTGTTGTGATTTCATCAACGCTGGACGTTTTTTTTGTTTTCAGGCCTTTGATAATCTTCACCACGTCACTGGGTGAGGTAGATTTAAGAACAAATGACCTCAGAGATCTTTCTCTTTGCTGGTCATGCACTCTAAGTAGTTCTTCAATTTTTTGGTGCTAATTTTTTCCCAACGCCAGTGAAAAAATCATTAAATTTACTTGATATCTCCCTCTCATCAGTAATCTCCCTTCCATGCACCACTTTCCTTTCTATGCCATTTCTCGAACCTTCGTTTCCTCTACCACTGAATTTATTCACAGTCCTCAACATTTCCTTAGGGTTATTCTTATTTTGAGTGATCTTATTTCGGTAGTATTCTCATCTTAACATCTGACTTTATTTGTTTTGAATATTCATTGTATCTATTAAGTAACTCTGTGTTTTGATTTTCCTTCACTCTCTTGAACATTTTATCTCTTTCAAGAATTCGATTGATCAAACTTTGTGTTATCCAGATCTATTTTTTAGGAATTCGCATAGTTCTCGTACATACTGCGATGTGGCCCTGTAGCAGGTTGATAAATTCCGCAGTGATTTCCTCAGCGTTTTCCATGTACTCTAAAGAATTCCAACTCTCCAAATTGAGGTTTTCCTTCAGATTTTTATAATTATTTTTTTTTCTCTTGTCCAACCATTTCGTGCTGATGAGACGGTTTTTCTCAATGCAAAGACTGTTTGTATCCCGACTGCACCGTGATCTGTTATCTTCGCTCGGTTTACAAAAGGAATAATACTTTCCTCTAGTGGGCCGTCAGACCTCATGAAAATGTGATCCAGACACTTGGCAATTGAGGCAGTCACCCTGGTTGGGTTGTTTATAAGAGATATGCACCCACATTGTGTCATGATGTTGAGATATTCATGTTTCTGTGCGTCTCCAGATGAAATATCTACATTGAGGTCACCTATCAAGAAATTGCATTTGGTTCTTTCTTCGTTGAACCAGACATCTTCTAGTGCATTCATGAAAATCTCACATTTATTTCATGGCTTACATACACCTCAATCATCTTCATCTCCTCTTCTGCTGTTTAAATGTCACTTCAATTACTTTCTGGCCTCCAATATCAACAACCTCATGACAACAATCAATGGTTTCCTTAACGTTAACCACAACCCCATCGGCTTGGTTCAGATTGCGCCACTATAAAATGTTTTGTAACCTGATAAAGTAAATTGGCCAACATTATCTATTCTCCAGCACTCTAACAAAACAAATATATCAAACTCTAAACTCTGTTTCTATACCATGCAAAATAACTTGCAACTCATCAGCATATATTTGAGACATTTGGGAAGAGAATTAAATCAATCTTTCGATTGAGTTCTTGAGAATGCAATATAATCAGAAATCTTCTCAATATATTCGTAGCTATTGAAAGAGCAATTGAAATATTCAGCAAATGTATCTATCATCTCTGTTTTCAAGGAACGCATAGACGAAACTGCATTAATGACTTGGAAAATAAAGAAAAATAAACGGTGCATCCTTCCGTAATTTCTGCCTTTGGAGTGAACAGAGAGATCATAACAGGCACTGAAGGAATAACCAACATCAAGGTAACGAGAATCTCAAACAAAACTAAGCAAAAATCGAAGCAGTCACTCTAAGACTGAAAAAATTAAAGTATAAAAAACACCTCGCCAATAGCCCAAAACGAGCTAAGTATAACGAAATATATAAGGCATAATAATTCGCGGAAGCTCGGACACAGCAATTAAAAACAAGAACATTTCATTCATCATCTCTAAGAACAATTTGTCAGAATAAATAGCCAATAAACACCTTGAGTCGTATCTGAAAAACAACAATTAATTGAACAATGAACAATTTTGTTTCAGATGAAACCATAATACAATGGATATTTTGATATACCAACAAAAAGATATTACCAACGTACAGATAGATAATCGTGATGTTTTTGTCGTTATTTGAAAATGCAACCTTATTAGCATTGAGGAATTATCTCTACAAGACTTTATTGCAGAAAGAATTTTCAGAGTTATTGCTAACGATTCATTATCTGGCCCTAACCTCAGTAAAATGGAGAACGAAAATCATCTGTTCCTAGCTCAACACTTTTTCTACTGACGATCAATGAAATCAACTCAAATATGATTCACCAAACAGTTATTTGAACTCTAGTGTTCTTTGATGAGCTCATTCTGCACTACTAGAAACTTCACAACACCAGTTACCTACTGCAGAACAGAATACATAAACTAGAAACATGGTCAGAAAAATTGGCTTAAGCCTTTCAAACAGCAACACAAAAGTGATATCTTTCAGCAGAACGTCTCCAGAAACTAACGATCAATACCGAAGAGGAGAAACGAAACTGCCTTCCTGGTATGACAACTGAAAAACAAATATTGGGAGTCTTTTTCAAACAGACTAGAAAGTGACTTTTGCGGACAAAAACGAATATGGCGGTTCATATAGGCACAACTTAAAGAAATTAACGAACTTAAAGAGACTTAACAAATACCAAAGAATGAATGGGTTGAATATTTTACCAGACTATACTGAAAGATGGAAAACGAAGTAGTTCATGAAACCAACAACCCGGAAATAACAATCAACGAAGACGCATATATAGAAGAAGAAACATTAGAGTTAGCACTCAAAAAACTGAAGAATAGAAAAAGTGCTGGACCTGATGGAATAACAAACGAATTACTCAAATATGGCGGCCAATCATTACAATGAGAATTACTGAAACTCGTTCAAAAAATTCTGTTCTTCCACAAAATAGCAGACGATTGGCGCACTAGTATCACTATATTGTTCTTCAAAATAGGTGAAAAGAAAATACCAGCAAATTAATGAGGGATTAATGTTCTAAATACTGTGCATAAGTTAACAACTAGAATAATTACAATGAAAATGAACAGCATCATCTCCCGATCTGATGAACAGCAAGGATTTCGGCCTGGAAGGTCATGTACAGACGCAGTTTTTGTGTAGAGGCAAATAACAGTCCATTGAGTATAAACCAGCTTTTTTATGCTTTATTGAAAGCATTTGACCGCATTCTGCTAAGAGACATCTTAACATTACTTTACAACTTAGTAATACCACATAATCGAATAAGGACTATGGAAGACATATAAGAATAACAAAACAATCCCGAAAATAAATGGAGAACTAGTAGGTTTGATCCCGGTGGAAAGTGGCATTCGACAAGGAGACTCATTGAGCCCTCTTCTCTTCAATATTGTCATGAATACGATAATAAAAAAGATAAGACCACTTCTTCTTCTTCTTCTTTCACAGCCTCATCTCGTCCACTGCTGGACATAGGCCTCTCCTAACCTTTTCCAATTTGACCGGTCTTGGGCATCCTGAATCCAATTTGTGGAGATCCTTTTTATGTCGTCCGTCCATCTTGTTGGCGGTCTGCCTCTGCTTCTGAAGGCTTCGTGTCTAGGGCGCCACTCCAATATCCTTTTTGACCATCTGTTGTCTGACATTCTTGCGACATGGCCTGCCCAGTTCCATTTTAAATGTGTGATCCTATCTACAGTATCTGTAACCTTACTTCTTCTTCGTACCTCCTCATTTGAAATCCGATCTCTCAGGCTTATTCCCAACATGGATCTTTCCATGGCTCGTTGGGTCACTTTTATTCTGTTGACAGTCCTTTGGGTAAGTGTTAGTGTTTCGGAGCCATATGTCAGTACCGGAAGGACACATTGATCATAAACTTTGCGTTTAAGACTTATTGGAATATCAGACTTGAAAATGTGTCGTAATTTTCCGAAGGCAGCCCAGGTCAGTCCTATTCGTCTGCTTAGTTCACAGATCTGGTTGTCTCTTCCAATTCGTATTTCGTGCCCTAGATATTTATATGAGGTTACAAATTGGATTTCTTTTTCCCTTAGTTTTAAGTTACAGCTGGGGACTAAGTTAGTCATGAATTCTGTTTTAGCGGTATTGATCTTTAATCCAACTTGTTGGGAGATACTTGACAACTCTGAAAGCATTTCGTATGCCTCATCTAGGCTATCTGAGATCAACACAATATCGTCGGCGAAACGCAGGTAATTTAGCATTTCCCCATCCACACGTATGCCTCTATTTCCCATTTCAAGCTTTTTAAACATATACTCTAATTAAGTTGTGAAGAGCTTGGGGGACATTGTATCGCCCTGACGGACACCCGATGATTTTAAACTGGTTTGTTTCTTCGTGAAGTCTCACTTTTGCTGTTGCGTGTTCGTAGATATGTCGTAGTAAGGAGATATATCGATACGACAGTCGGCAAGAGCTTTAAGCATTTCGTAGTGATTTATGGAATCGAACGCTTTTTCATAATCTACAAACGTGAGTACAAGAGGTTTATTGTATTCCACACATTTTTCTATCAGTGACTTTATAACCTGTAAGTGGTCGTTTGTTCTATATCCAGCTCTAAAGTCCGCTTGTTCTCTTGGCTGATATAAATCCAGTTTGTTCGTAAGTCTCGCTGTTATGATTTTAGTAAAAAGCTTATAAAGATGTGTAAGCAGACTAATTGGTCTGTAGTTTTGTAGGTCGGTGATATTACCCTTTTTGTGCATAATAACAATGATGGCGTTGTTCCACTTCTCTGGGGTTGTTGCTTCATCTAGTCATTTGTTGAAAAGTCGAGTTATGGACTTAAGTAGTTGTTTTCCTCCCATTTTTATAGCTTCTACAACGATGCCGTCTTCACCTGGTGCTTTATTGTTCTTCATTTCGTTAAGCGATCTTAAAACTTCATTTTCAGTTATTGCTGGAATATCCTCTGATCCCTGGTTTACTATATGAGGTAAAGGAGGTGCATTTTTTAATATTCCGGCTTGGTGTTGGTCACTGTATAAGCTGGTATAGAAATTTTCGACAAATGTGATTATCTCCCTTCTGTCGTTTGTTACTTCTCCCCTTTCATTTTGTAATTTAACTATTTCTGTTTTTCCCAAACTCAGTTTGTTTTGAAGTATTTTCATGTTTTGTTTTATTTTCTTCTATGGTTTTGGTTATCCATTTTTTATTGTATTTTCTGACATCGGCTCTTACAGCTTTTGTTATATCTTTGCTTAGTTGTCTTATTTGGTCTCTATGATGTGAATGTCTTCCTAGCAGTTCTCTTCTTTGTTTCATTAATTGTTTAGTATACGTCGTTAACTTCCCCTCGTTGTTCATTGATTTCGGGCAATGTTTTTTCTGAGCTTCGTTGATTGATTTGACTATGTTGTCGTTTAATTTTTCAATGCTCATTTCATCAGGGTTTTCAAGATTCTCTTCTATTGTCTTCTGATATTCTTCGATGTCATCTACATTCGTCCACTTTTTATTATTTTGTTTGTTAATCAATTTCGTTCGCTTCTTTCTTAGATTCAGTGACACTATTGCTCTTACCATTCTATGATCACTTCCTACAGATAATCTATTTAGTACAGTTACATCAGTAATTATTGCTTTTTATCTGTAATAATAAAGTCGATTTCGTTTTCGTCTTTCCATCTGGACTGCTCCATGTCCACTTGCGATGTTCTGCTTTTTGGAAGAATGTATTCATTGCTGTTAGTTGATTGTGTAGCAAGAACTGCAATAGAAGGTTTCCTCTGTCGTTTCTTTCTCCAATTCCATGGCAGCCCAAAAACGTTTCTGTTTCGTCTTGCTTCTTACCAAGTTTGGCATTGAAGTCACCGGCTAGTATAGTGAAATATGTTAAGAAGTTTAACATTGCCTTAGTTACATCCTCGTAGAAGGCCTCAACTTCCTCATCTGAGTGAGTGGATGTGGGTGCATAGGTTTGTATAATTTTGATACTATATCGATCATTTAGTTTTAGTACCACATAGCAGACTCTGGAACTTATGCTGCTAATTTGAAGTACTTAGAGGATATGAAATGGGAGACGAAGAGATCAGTATTGTATGCTATTCCGACGATGCAACCCTGATAGCGGAATGGGAACACGACTTACAACGTCTACTACATGCGTTTAATTAAACTGCGGATAATCTCCGCAACCAAAACCAAATGTATGACAACATCGAAAATACCTTTAAGATGCAAGCTGGAGCCGGATGGTACGGTAATTGAGTCGGTCATGAAATTCCAATATTTGGGAATCGAATGGTCAGGTTTTGGAAACGTGGAACAGGAAGTAAGGAATCAAACTTTGTAAGCGTCAAGAGTGGCTGGATGCCTTAACAACACAAAACGGTACAATAAACATATAAACATCGAAACTAAATCGAGAATTTATAAAACTGCTATTAGGCCGATAATGTCATATACTGCTGGCAGGACATGTGGAACACCTGATATAAATAATTGGATACTTGAGAGGATGCATATATTATCCGAATGGACAACTCTCGAATTGTAAAAATAGCAAGGGATAAATCTCCGTTGTTCGCCGAAGTCTAGGAATCCCTCGTAAAAGATAGAGTGATAACTGAAGAATGACGAGGGAAAGTTTTGAGGATTGATCAGTCTGCAACTGCCTATTAAGAAGGAAGAAGAAGAATCCCAATAACTTCGGCTGTCCAGGCTATGTCTGATGCCATGGTATTTGTAAGACTCTTCTGGTATAAATGAAGTTTTCCAAAGTAGCAGTTTGAATGCTACAAATTTCACTTATTTTTCGATTAATTATTGTTGGAAGGTTTCTACAAATTCTAGAAAAAAATTTTTGCAATATTCAAATTGATTCATTATTGCTCTCAATATTGACATATGTTTTGCTTGTCCTCCAAAGTTTTTAATTCAAGATTTTCAACCAAAGTAGCATGCGGAAGATGCCATGGAGATAGAAGTGAAAATTTTCAAAAATGATATTGGTCTTTCTTGCGTCTTGATCGAATACGAGTATATGGGGCAAAAAATAATCACAACTTAGTCCTGCTTATATTTTTAAGGTCTATCTTCTGTCTTCTGCAGGTGCCGAATTTCTTGAACTAGAGAAAAGAAGCATTCGTATGCTTCATCCATAGACGGAAAACATTTGGCATTGTTGAACATGACATAAGATACCAAGAATATTAAAATATAGGAAACTTATACTGCAATCAAACAGCAGAATATTTAATAATGGTGTAACAACGGTAGCTTTTATTGAGGATTGTTTTTGTCGTATATGCTCTTCAACTTTTTATATGGAGAAGATGTTCGTCTTTACAATTTCAGGAAGTGTTCTGGACATTAAGTAAACCACAAACACCATCATCTGTGTAAGGAATCCTCTTCCTGATCATTTTATGTTATATCTCAATGATCACAAATTCTAGATATGAGTAGACATCACAAAAAGAATTGAAACTATTTGGGATTATTTCATGTCATGTACTATAAAATCTAGAATTGAGAATTAGAAAATACAGTTATTTTGCAGCATCGGATTATCTTTCTTACTTTGATGATTGATACTGGCAATCCAAGAACTATCATAATAAATCTCATCTAAACTCAACCATATTATAAATTATCACATATATGACAAATGTCACGTTTCAACCTTTGAATCGATTTTTCTACGCCTCTGTCACAAGCGATTAGGAAAACTGATTACAACTCCAAAAACTTTGGTGTTCAATAAACTGGTTTAGGGAACATGGGAAGCGTCTAACTTATCTCGCATTCGTTAGTTTTTATCATGTGAGACCAAACTGATATTTATTCTGCATTTTAAACTAGTTTTTTATTGATGCGTGGGTAATTCGAACACTCGTATAACGTCTACAAGATTTTATTTGACTGTAGCAAAAATATTATACCAAACACCAATTCTCGATATTGGAATCATTTTATTGAATACACTATTTTTCTTCGAGCTCGAAATAATTGGCATAATCCGTGAGACATGCTGAAATTAATTGAAATGAGGTTACTTTTTACATTCTTTCATAGTTAGAGCGTACGCTGTTGCAGAATATTCTACGAGTATTGAAACATTTAATTTGGAGAAATAGTTATAACAAGATATCTTCTTCCATTTAATTTTCATTTGCAGTGATTTTTCATTTTATTCATCTTTATACTGTTATTATTCACTCTTATATCTAAATAACGTATGATTCTAATCACTGGGAATTAGTAGATGAAACTACACTGCGTCTAGAAATAAACGCACAAAATCGAAACTTCAAATTTAGTCAGAAATTCGGATATGTTGAAGAGTTGTTTTCACAGTAATACACAGCACTGAAGAATGCTTGAGAACAATCGAAATGGAAATGGTACTCATATAAACTGAAATATAACTAATAATGAAATAATTTGAAGTTTTCAAAAAATTGTTCCCAAAAACTTTTTACTACTGGATATTTCTACCCCAAGAATCACTGCATTCCATCAACAATTCATACTAAAATCAATAACTTCAGACCACTCTCATTCAGCGTAAGTCAGATCGATTTGCTGGTGTCTTAATCTTCTATTGAGAATGTCCAAGACATGTTAGATAGACTGAGTTCTGCATCTCGGCAGGCCATTCTATTGAAGTGATTTCGTGATCTTGAAGGTTGTTTTCTATACTAACTTAACGATATCAGCTTGGTGCGGTTTTGCGTTATTATGCATAAACAAGTGTTCACCCTTGCTTGCCGCAAACGGTACAATACGTTCTTTAATACAGGGTGCACAAACTTGAACTGCTGGCGATCTACATCAATATTTTTACTCACAATCGACTCTGAGAGGCTGCAAGTATGTGTGATGTAGGGTTATCGTACATACACACACATACACCTATCTACTTACATAGGGTGTACTATATATATATATATATATATATATATATATATATATATATATATATATATATATATATATATATATATATATATATATATATATATATATATATATATATATATATATATATATAGGATGCTTCAACGAAAACTAAACAGAGGCTATATCTACCAAGATATTCATTTCATATCAAAACGCAAAAAATGTCAATTTTTGTTTTAAGGGGACATCTTTTGGGGTACAAAACTTGCCTGAAATATCAACCCCAGCAGGGGTTGCAATCCTTATAGGAAATAGGGAAGATGAATCGAGTGATGATTCAAAAGAAAGGTGGTATCTTTGTCTACATTGCCTTGAACGAATTTCCATTTTTAATTGAAAACTGTGAAAGATACAGGGTGAGCAACTGAAAGATAGGAAAGACTATTTCTCTGAGACTATTCAAGCTTCAGTGAGGTAAAATGGAACAGATTCAGGTTGATCAATGGCAGTCATCATCAAGTACCATCCTCATCTCGAATTTCAACCCCTGGAGCAGGGGTGACAACCCTTAAAAATTTGGATGAGGATAGATGGATCGAGTGATAACTCGAAAAATGGTATTATCTTTGTCTGAATTCCCGTGAGAAAATTTTCATTTTGGTTGAAAACTGTAGAAGATAAAGTGAGCCACTGAAAAATAGAAGACTATCGCCCCAAGACTATAGAAGTATTAGTGCGAAAAACTGGAATAGATTCATTTAGATCAAAGATGAGCCTTTGATCTGGAATGAATCTGTTCCATTTTTTTGCACTAATACTCGAATAGCTCAGGGCGATAGATAGTCTCCTCTATTTTTCAGTAGCTCACTCTGAATCTTCTACAGTTTTCAATCAAAAATTAAAATTCAGTCACGGGGATGCAGACAAAGATAATACCTTTCTTTCGAGGTATCATTTGACCCATCTACCCTCTTCCAAATTTTCAGAGGTGGTCACCCCAGCTATAGGAGTTGAAATTCAAAATATGCAAAATATGCAATCTTTGCTGATGAAGGTCCAGCGATTTGTTTAATTCTTTCCATAGCGAAAATGGCACCAGAGCTTTACGTGATTATTTCCTAATGTACTTGTCTGAAATAGTAGTTCCTGCATTTTCTTAGCGTTCATTTTCAGTTTATTCTTGTCAAACCACAATTTTGCCTGCTTCAGCGTTCCTTTGGATTGATGGTTTATTTCCTCTTCATTAGTTCCAATGCTTAATGAGGTGGTGTATCTCCATACAAGATTGACCATTTTACATTGCACGGCAAGTCAATCACGTACAAAATGAATAAGAGTGGACCCAATATGGAGTCCTGTGGGACACCACTATTCACTAACTTCCACTGGGAGCATGAACCCTTAAAGTGTACTTGATGATATCTCTCTTTCAGATAGCTTTTCATTAGCTGCAGAGCTATTCCTCTGATACCAACAAAATCAAGTTTTTCAGCATAACTATATAGTCCATGCTGTCGAATGCTCCACTTAAATCACAGGCCGAAAGTTTATACATCTGACCATTGTCAAAGGCATCTGCTATTTGACTTAAGAGGGCTGCAAGTGCTGATGTCGTGGACTTTTGTTACAAAAAACAAAATAACTCACTGCAGAAGACGTTATGTTGTTTCAGAAACGTGATGATTCTATTTTTATGGCAGTTTCGAAGATCTTAGATAGTTCATGGAGCACGGATATAGGGCGATAATTATTTGGTTCATTTACCTTTCCCCTTATATATGGGCACTACCTTTGCCATTTTCAATTCAGACAGAAAGTATCCTCCTGAATAGCATCTTAATATCAATATGCTGATATTGAGGGCAATATGGATTATGATACTTTTAACAAGTTCGTGGATATTCCATGGATGAATTGAACTTTTAGTGTAACACACACATCATTATTGAACCTCCATCAAAACTATAGGTTGATAGAAAGTTTTACTGGTTATATCTCTCATTTCTACCTTTGTACACTTGAGAACGTCGATCGCAATGACAAAAAAAAACAAAGTTGCGACGCTTCTGTGAAGAGAACTCTATCTGTTCGCTTCTAAGGAATTGATATGTTCTTTGGCACAATTCAATCAGGCTCTTCGATATGCTGCGGTTATAGCTGGGCCTCTAGCACCGACACGTGGTCTTGAACCAAATTCCTGAGACATTACCGTATCGTTTCAATGCTACTTCACACTCAGATGTTCTTTCCAAGCTGTATTTGAAGGTGCCTAGTGGTAGCGAAAAAGATTAAAAAAACGGGGATACATCAACGTTGTTTCTCGAAGTTGTCTTTGCCCAGGTCTAATTATATGACTACCACTCTCCTGTAACTGAGGATCAATCTGGAAACAGTTGAATCGGGCACCCAATGTATTCTACTTATTCTTGTATAACTTTAACATAGGTCAACTTCATTCGCGGAAATTGATCAACAATCGCTGTTATCAATATAAGTTTCGATAGCTCTTTTCACTACGCCAAATAAAAAACGAATATTGCATGTGCTGCTACCCTCTTTTTCCAATTACTTGAATACAGGGTGTTACATAATAGTATGTCACAACTTGAGGGTAAATTTACGTGCAATTTTGAGAAAAAAATTTCATATAAACATATGTCCGCAAAAGCCTCGTTACGGAGATAAAATTGATTTTTTCTTCAAAACTCCTGCAGTTTTGAGATATTCAGCCCAAATTTAGAATGCAAGGTATTTTTACAGCCTCCATCATTACACGTCTTAAGTTTTAACTAGAATCTACAAGGTGTTTATTTTCCGGAGTCATGTCTTTTTTCGCCCATTCAAACTTTTTTGCAGTACGCCACTGATCAGCGTACAATCCATTGTTATCATCTTCGTTCAATTTAGAAACTTTTTGACACTCGTAATTTTGTGTATCTCAGGCCGTTCTCGAGCAAAAATTATTAAACGATTGTATGCATTCGCTCAATTGAAAGCACTTCTAATTAAAAAAATGACAAGAAGGCTTTGATATTTTTCTTTTATTTATTTATTGTGACAGTTGCTAAAGTTGAACCAGTGTCTGCTCGTACTGTTTATTAAATTTACGATTAGTTTTAAGACTTTTGAAGTTATTGCTGTAAGAGAAAATGGCTAATTTTACTAACGCCGAATTGGCCGATATCCATTATATGTACGGTCTGGCTGACGGAGACACAACAGAAGCTAGGCGATTATATCAGGTGCGCTTTCCAAATCGAGAAACACCAGACAGGTGAACATATTCAAATATCCAAAGAAGGTTGAGGGAAACTGGTAGGTACTCACTTACTTACTGCAAAGACTCATTTAAAGGTGCAACTCAAACTATGAGAACTCCAGATATTGAGGAAGCAATTTTGACTTGTATTGATTTGAATCATCATGTGAGTACAAGAAAAATTGGAAACCAGTTGAACATTTCAAATGTTCTAGTTCGTAGGCTTCTCCACGACTTTTTATTGTACCCGTTTCATATTCAACGCATCCAAACTCTACTTCCTCGAAATTGTCCTTCAAGAATAATTTCTGCCGATGGTTCTTAGATAAAATTAGACAAAATGCTCTTTTTGATAGTGAAATAATGTTAACAGACGAAGCTAATCTTTCGAGAACTGCTATCACAAATTTTCTCAATAATCGTTATTGGGCTGAGGAAAATCCCCATTTGATTGAAATATCTCATCATCAAGAACAATTCTCACTGAATGTCTGGGTCGGAATAATTGGAAATTATTTGATTGTGTCATTTTTTTTGGCCTAACAGACCAAACAGCCCCGCTTATCGTCAATTTCTGGAGGAGGAGTTACCTTTATTGTTCGAGGATGTGCCACTGTTTGTGAGAAACATAACGTGGTTCATGCATGACAAGGAACCATCACATTTTAATGAAGAAGCTAGGGAATTCTTGAGCAACACATTCAACAACCGATAGATATGTCGAGGTGGGCCAGAACCATGGCCTCCTAGGTCCCCAGACTTAGATAGTTTAGAATTTTTCTATGTGGATATCTCAAAAGTTTAGTGTATACTACTCCAGGGAACACTGTAGAAGAATTGAGAAATCGAATAATAATCTCTTATGACACGATAAGAAATACCCCAGGAATATTTTAAATAGTGCGTGATAATATGCGAAGAAGGACAGAGGCCTGTATTCTTGCTGATGGGGACACTTCCAGCAATTTATTTATTTTCTAATTGTTCTTTTTGTTGTTTTGATATTGAATAAGTATAAGTTGAGTTTCAAAAGACGAGCTATCAAAATAAAAGCAAATTTTGGCATTCCTATCGAGTATTTCTATTATTTTCTCTTTATTTATCGATTCAAATAATTCAATTTCAATAATTTTTCACTCGAAAGCGGTTGAAGATGCGAAAAAATTACACGTATCAAAAAAGTTTCTAAATTGAACGAAAATGACGAAATTGATTTTGCGATGACCAGTGGCGCACTGCAAAAAGTTTGAAAGGGCAAAAGGAGACATAGCCTCGGAAAAGAAAACACCTTGTGAATTTCAGTTAAAAGCTAGCACGTGTAATGATGGAGGCTGTGAAAAATAGCTTGCTTTCATTTGTGCTGAATATCCCAGAAACTGCAGAAGTTTTGATGAAAAAACCAAGTTTTTCAGAAATTTCAACACCCTGTAGCTCCGTAACGAAGCTTCTGCGGACCTATAAAGTTTTTTTTTTTCATAAAATTGCACGTAGATTTACCCCCTCAAATTGTGACATACTGTTATGTAAAACCCTGTACGACCACTTAAAAACTACTTATTTCCTCATACGCTATCTGTTGTGTTATTTATTTCATGATAATTAAAGTATGATATTACCAGCATATATCCGTTGCCTATCAATGTATTAAATTATAAGGGAACTGAATTTGAATTCTTCCACAAAGACACATTGATAACAGGATCATAAAGTATATGGACATCTCATATTGGAATACCTCCTATATAAATACGTAGATTAACAATTGGCAGAAGAACCTAGGCAGATTCTATTTCATCATTTTTTTATGTTTCTGTTCATATCTGAAGGACGCTTCAAAACAAGGTATCAAATTCTGCGAATCATATAGTGTTACCTACCTGGCTTCATGTAGACCCATATAATAGAAAAGGAAATAAACATTGCGCAATTGTTATTCGCCTCCAGATATCAGTTTCACCTGACCGATCCAGTTCTGGTAACACAAGTCATCCTTATATGTTATCTTAAAATCGAAAGTCTGAAAACTAGATCTATAAACCGGCTGTATCATCAGGATCTGATCGAATTCAATTTACATAGTAGTTTCAAATTCGGACATAGAAGTGTTTGAACTAATTTTGATTTATTCAATTCCTTAAACTTGGAAACTTCAAGTAGCGGTACTACTGTAATTTTTATCTTCTTCTTCTTCACCGTGTAGAAGGCGTAGCGCCTGTTCAGTTCCGGTTTCCCTGCAGCAGTTCTTGTGAAGTTGATTGCCAACTGTCTCGCCATCGTTTTGGTGGTCGTCCAACGAGTCTTCTTCCGTGTGGTATGTTGTTATATGCGATTTTGGCTATTCTATCTGTGGTCATTCTGTTTACATGCTGGTTCCATTCTCTTCTTCTTTCTCTTACCCATCTTAAAATATCGTCTGTTTCACATTTTTCCCTTATGTCGGTATTTCTCTGTCTGTCATTCAATGTCTAACCGGTTATAGTCTTAGCGTTTTCATTTCTGTTGTTCTTAGTATCCTCTTTGTTACCGACGTTTCCGCTCTTGGTTCTGCCTCGTATGTCATAATTGGTCGCACACATGTTTTGTAGATTTTGGATTTGCATGGTATACTGAGGTGTTTATTTCTCCAAATTGGTTGTTTAAGATGTCCCGATACTGCTGCTGCTTTGTTCACTTGTCTCCTCACTTCATCTTCAAGCATCCTGTGCTTGTTATTTTGCACCCTAAGTATTCGAATGAGATGACTTCGTCTATAGTGGCGTTGTCTATTGTTAACTTGCAGCGCAGAGGTTCCTTAGCTATGGTCATGCATTTTGTCTTACTTGTTGATATTTCCATATTGAAATTTTTTGCGCGTTTGCTAAAGGCGTATAACATTCTTTGTAGGTCGTCTTCTGATTCTGCAATGAGTACGACGTCATCGGCATAGCATAAGATGTTAATTTTGTAGGTTCCCATGCGGTATCCTAGTCCCAAGTTTTTTACGGTCTCTACAAGTTGGTCCATAACAGTATTAAATAGTTAAGACTATCACCTTGGCGGATGCCCGACGTTGTTCCGAAATGCTGCGTTAGGGTGTGGTTTGTTCATATTTGCGTTGTTGTATTAGTGTTCAGATCTTTTATGAGTCTTATATATTTTTTGGGTACCTCTTTGTTTTCCAGTATCTTGATTACATCCTTCAGTTGGATTCTGTCGAAGGCCTTCGTTAAGTCTATGAAACAAAGATATGCTGGAGTGTTATATTCAAGAAACTTTTCTACTAATTGCCTTGTTATAAATAGTGCATCGACCGTGGACCGGTTTTTTCGAAAGCCTTGTTGCTCTTCGCTGATTGGCATTGTTGACGTTATGTCATCCGCAAGAATCTTTGTAAGCAGTTTCAAAGAGGTACTTAATAAGGTTATTCCGCGATAGTTGGCAGGATTTGTTTTGTCTCCTTTTTTAAAGAAAGGCACTGTTACACTTCTTTTCCATTCTTCTGGTATTTTTCCGTGTTGAAATATGATGAATTATGATGTAATTTTTATATAACTAGGAAATTGAAATTTTCTTCTGACTTGTCTCTTCAATTAATGGGTTATGAAATTTGGAATATCATTGAGATAACTTATTATTATATATTCGTTCAAGACTGTACTGATGACAGAAAAATTAAATATTGTTCATCAAACAACTAACTGACCCAGCAGAGATAGTCTCATCAACATTTCAATAATTAAGTATTCCAGATAACTTTTCATTACTAAAGGAACAAAATATATGAGAATGAAGAAAAAACGACGCAGGCATCAGGCACTTTCCAACAATACTTACGGGTTGACAAGAACATCTGTGCGGGTGTAATAGCCCCTCCCCTTGTTGCGCGTTAACTTTGCCGGTCACTTGGCCAAGTGCTCAATTCTCAATGAATATTTGAAGCTTTAAGAAGAGCCAAGCGAACAGGACCGAATCTGGCAAATTTCATTTTAATATTTCTAAGTTTTTGGTGAGTATGGAGTTCGTTTCCAATTTCAAAGGGAAAAAATTGATTGTGCAATCCAGGGAAATAAATGCGAACGTAATTCATTTCATGAAACGAGAAGGAATACAGAATGCACCTGTAATTTCTTTGAAAGAGTTTCAAGAACTTGTAGCTGTCGCAACAGGAATATATTTGCGGACTGTGCAAACAATTTCGAGTGAAATGAAGAAGACAGAAGATGGCGGAAATAACACTTTATCAACTCCCGATAAAAACAAAAGAAAATCAGCAAATAAAACAGATCTCGATGACTTCGATAGAGCTCTGCTTCGTAGGTTCGTCGTCAATTATTACGTCGTCGTTAAAATTGTTCCCACAGTAAAGCGAATCCATCAAAAATTCGTCGATGGGAATGAACATGCAAGATAACGAGAGAGCAATCGAAAAGTTTTCAGAGGAATGGGGTTTCGTTGGATAGACGTAGACGAATAGAAAGCTACTTACGGAAAAACCTGAAATACATTGAATTGTTTAAGAAGCAGAAGACAGATACATTTATTCCTCCCATACACACATGAAGGTTTGGATTGAGGAGACAAACGACGGCCTACGTCAGCCTGTTTCAAAAGAATCAAGACTGATAATTTTGAAAGCCGATAGTGAATGTTGATTCGTACGAAACGCATATCTGGCCTTCAAGTCCAATGGTAAAACCAATGATTATCACGAGGATATAAATTTCGAAAACAACGAAAAATGGTTGAGAAAAAAACTTATTCACCACCAAAGAGTGTGTTCGTTCGATAAAGCCTCATATCACACTGTACAAACACAAAAACACCCGAATATTCCTTCCCGAAAATAAGAAATGAAAGAGTGACTGCAACATCGTCTGATCTCGAAGTTGAAAAGTGACCCTCAATTAAGTAGTATGATTATAAATTTCAAGAAAACTTCTGTTGAGTTTTTCGGTTGATAAAAACCAAAACAGGTTATATCTACCAATTTTGTTAGTCCTACTTTCTGAATTTTGGGCATATTTCGTTTGCTAACGTTCAAAGAGTAAATTTACGAATTTTTCGCTAAGAAATTCGTTCGAACGACTTTTTTCATGCTTCCAAAAGCCACAACGAAAATCCTGTTTCAAATATATGATTCAATTGATATGCAAGAATCTAAACAATTATCAAATTTCCTCCGTCAATCAACAATATCAGATAATTTGAATAAGATGTTCCTTCATCTCTTTCATCGTTAATACATTATATCTAATTTGCTACATTTTCCTAAGTGCTAAATGGAATCCCGTCGTTACACGTTCCGTTAGTAAAACCATAGGAACGCTCATAAACACGCACGTACAACCGAACAAATACATACACAATCTCGATCTCGTTGTGTAACGGTGAAAGGAAGGGCAGCATCTCCGCACTGACCCCGCCCTGGCCGCAGGCGACGGCCCCCGCAGAGCGCTACCAGATACCCCCCTGGCCCCACCCGTCTTTCAACTCACATCGCTAAACTATATGAGAGTGGCTATGTTTATGGTTGAATGAGACAAATATTCTGCTTTCCTGAACCCATAATTTTACTTTGAGACATTTCGCCTTACCTAACGATAGATATATACTAGCAGACCTCTTATACCAAAATGTATAATACAGTGAACCCATTTTCATTCGGAAAGCTGAATATAATGAACCGATTTTAAGCACCTATTATACTGAACGCCTTTTCAAATGAATTATCTTTATACTGAACGCCTCCTCATATTTAATGTCTCCTATACTGTAAACCTTTCATAATATATACTTTTTTAATGAAACCTTGTGTTTGTTGCCCTTATTATAACGAGGTGTACATAGAACAACACAAACATATGATAAATTCAGCAAGATGTAAGTGGTGGTGTGCAGGACACAGTCTCAATTATGTTTGAGCTAGGGGATGATCGGTATAGTGAACTAAATCAATCAATAGTTTTCAACAGCGAATTATGTGAAATTTTATTCATAAAATTATTGGAGTCGGTCAAAAGACTCTGTTCAATTCAGATTGAAGTATAAAAATTGGGCTCCCGCTTGTATTAAGCTTATATCGCGTTTTATTCAACACTCATTTCCTATAAATCCAATAGGTTATGGGCCCAGAATAATAAATACGTTGTGTACCGTGTCGGTTAATAAACTAATTTTAAGTGATTAGACAATTTGATGGTGAACATCATTTGAAAATTCGTTTGAGAGCCTAACTTGCGGAAGAAGATGCATTAAAAATAATAGACGAGGAAGCCCAAGTGTAGCTCGACAGAAAATGGGACAAGCACGAACGGTTGGCCAAAGGAATTATTGTAGAATGCCTTAGTGACACGATAATAGGTGCCGTTACAGAAGAAGCAAAAGCCCGTCAAATCATTGAAAAATTAGACTCAATCTATGAAAGAAAAAGCCTAGCAACCAGTTAGCTGTTCAAAAGAAATTATTGAGCTTAAAATTCAAAAGTGATATGTAGTTATCAAAGCATTTTCATATATTCGATAAATTAATGATTGAGCTTCTGGCTACTGGTGGAACTTTAAAAGAAATGTCTAAAATAGCACATCTACTTCCCAACTTGCCATCATCCTATGACGGTATAGTAACAGCAATTCATACATTAACAGATGATATTTTTAGTTTTGCATTTGTAAAAACTAAATTGCTTTTTTTAGATTTTTACAACAAAAATTCATATCACGGAACCGAATTTCCCAAACAAACCATTAGAAGGCATTTTTCAAACAAGGAAAATCATCAGGATAGTTTAATTCAAAAATGAAGTGCAAACATTGTAAGCGCAATAATCATACAATAAAAGACTGTTATTTTTACAAGAAAAATCATCGAAAATGAAAAGAAACTCAAAAATGTATTTTACAAACAGTTCGTACTGACTCAAATAGTATTCACGGTTTTGCTTTTATGATGGGAACTACAGCTTTCCAACACCCACTTCCCCAGAAAAAAGTTTAACTTTTATATTAGACTCTGGTGCAACGGATCATTTGGTGAATCAAAAGAATGTTTCCACATCAAGCCACACTTGGATCATTCAATTCCAATTTCTGTAGCAAAAGTTGGTGTTTCAATTACTGCAACATTAAAAGGAAACATCAGCATATCTACTGACCAAGGAGTGACCGGAGTTCTGGAGGTCGTTCTGTATGCCAACTTACTTTCTGTACACCGAATTCAACAAGCTGGTATGACAGTAATTTTTAAAGAAAACGGTTCATTGAGTATCAAGAAGGGTAATAAAATAAAGGGTAAGTCCCACAATAATTTAATAACTGTGACACTAGTGATTATTAAACCCTTAAAAATAAAAGCAAATGTGTCTGAAAGGGTGTTTTACAATGAAAAAATTTCGATTTATTGACTGACAATAGATATTTAAAAATATTCAACCTACACATGATATTTGTGAAGCTTGTATTTATGGAAAACAAACACGTCTGCCATTTGCTAAAGATAAAAACAAATCTCACATTAAGAGACCATTATTCATTGTTCATTCCGATGTGTGTGGCCCTATCAGTCCACCCACAATGGACGATGAAAATTATTTTGTTACATTTATTGATCAATTTACTTATTATACAGTTACCTATTTATTAGCGAATAAATCCCAAGTTTTTATAATGTATCATGATTTTTGCACAAAAAGTCAAGCACACTTCAATTTAAAAATAACTAATTCATATTGTGATAATGGGCGAGAATAAAACAAGCCAAAGAGAAATGGTTTTCTGAGAAATGCCAAGAAATAGAACAACTGCAAGAACGTCATGACGACTTTCAACTCCATAAGAAGATTAAAGAGATCACTGGCAACATTAGAAGGATCCTACCAACTTGCTCGTAGACGACAATGGAAAGATTCTAACAACTCGAGAAGAAAAACAGGACGCTTGGAAATTATACATAGAAGAACTGTTTTCAAGTACGAGAACAGATAACTATGAAAATGATAATTATGTAGAAGAAGGTCCCGAAATTTTGAGAACAGAAGTAGAAAAAGCCGTGAGACTATGCGCGGAAGGAAAATCTCCAGGTCCAGATAACATTAGAGCCGAATTTTTAAAACTGATGAATGATGAAGCTATTAAAATACTTACCAGCCTGTTCAACATCATTTACAACTCTGGCAAGATACCCAAAGATTGGAAAAATCAGTTTTTGTACCCATACCCAAAAACCAATGCAAACAAATGCTGTCAACATAGAACAATCAGTTTATTGAGCCACGTCTTACAAATATTTTCGAGAATAATATATGAGCGTATCAAATCGAAGTGCGAGAATTACGTAGGCGAGACTCAATTTGGTTTCGAGCGGGTTTGGGGACTAGAGAGCCTCTAGTTGGTTTGACTGTTCTGGCCGTAAAATGTTTAGATATGAGACAAGATCTGTATGTCTGTTTTATTGACTTTCAAAAAGCTTTCGACCGAGTGGAGCACACATATTTAATGGACATACTGTATCAGATAGGTCTTGATAAGAAGGACATAAATATAATAAATACCCTTTATTGGCAACAAACAGCATGTGTTAGAATCGGCAACGACTATACAGAAGATATTGAAATAAGAAGGGGAGTACGCCAAGGTTGCATATTATCGCCTCTGTTGTTCAATCTGTATTCAGAAAAAATAATGCAAGAAGCTTTATAGAATAGAACCGAAGGTCTGAAAATCAACGGTATGATATTAAACAACTTAAGATATGCAGACGATACTGTAATTTTGGCTCGAAGTGAAGAAGAATTACAAGCTCTCTTAAGCGCTGTGGGCAGAGCTCTCGTCAAATGGGACTTGACTTGAACGCTCAAAAGACTAAAGTCATGGTGATCAGCAGAGACAAAAGAAACATACACATAAACTATAACAACACTAGAATTGAACAAGTGAATCAAACAAAATATCTAGGAAGAATAATAAATGATCACGTGGATACAGACATAGAAGTTAAGTCTCGAATAGAACAGGCCCGCCAAGCCTTAATAAAAATGAAGGAGCGATCTGCAACAACTCCTTGAATTTGCCATTGCGTGTTCGTCTTGTTAAGTGTTACGTATGGTCTACACTGCTCTATGGATGTGAGTCATGGTCACTCAAAACAAATACCATGAACCGACTTAGAGCATTTGAATGTGGTCATATCGTCGCCTACTAAAAATACCATGGACCGACAGAGTAACCAACGAAGAGGTTTTAAGGAAATTGAATAGGACACCAGAAATAGAAAACATAATTAAAAGGCGGAAATTGACATACTTTGGACACATCGAAAGACATGACAAATACAATATCTTGCAATTTGTTATAGAGGGAAAAATAGAGGGCAAACGGGCTAGAGGACGTAGAAGAACTCCATGGATGAGCAACCTACGTAATTGGACTGGACTTAATAGAGAAGAACTAATACATACTGCCAGAGATAGATGGAGATATGCCATGTTATTAGCCAACCTCAGAATCTGAGAAGGCACCAAGATATATATATATATATATATATATATATATATATATATATATATATATATATATATATATATATATTCACGATAAGTAGTCAGCAATTAATATGCAAACTATTTCAGATAGTAACTTGAAGCCTGAATTTATTCGAAAAAGAGAATGGAGACTCATGGTTTACCTGAGATGGTGGGCGGCTTCGAATATGATTGGGATTTCAAATTGTAGTAAACTTATTCCGCATACAGCGGTAATTATGCCGAAAATATACAGTTTCAATAACAAAAGGCACAATCAAATGCATGAAACTTGAAAGAGAATAACGCAGTACTTTAGGACTGATTGAAATATTCAATATGACTTTTCTGTGTGCATACACTACATGAGAAATCTGAACTGAACAACTGAAGTCTCGCGTTTCCTGAATTTTCAGCGCAGTGATAAGATCCCCTCCCTTTATCTGAAATGTAATACTAATTGCTGGTTGACCACTTTCAGGCGCTGAACGATCAACTTTATAAGAAATCAATATAACAGATATGAACTTTCATACGATATTTCATACGATATAAATAATTGTTGCAGGAAGAAAGTGGAGGATTTGAGGTATGAGGAGAAATGTGATAAGATAGAAAGTGAAAGAGACGAAGTTTTATAGATTTGGAAGAAACATTATGGTAAGAACTTTAAGAGATCCAAAAAAGGAGAAGAATCAGGAAGAAAGCGAAACAATCAGGAGATGGATCGAATAATGGAGACCAATATCGAAAAAGCGGTAAGAAATTTCAAAACCGGCAGAGCTGGTGGAACTGATAATATAGACCCAGAAATTATAAAATGGATGGAAAATGCAGGAAAGAATGGCTGATCAAAATATAAAATGAAGCATGAAAAAAAGAAACTATACCAGAAAAACAATTCAATCCTGCAACTCTATGAGAAACGAGATCTAGCTTTGTACGAAAACTATAGGGTTATTTGCCTGTCATCAGCTCTCTTCAAAGTTTACACCAGAATAGTGGAATTACAGAAATTAAGAAGGAGAGGTCAAATTGAAGGATGAACAAATAGGTTTCAGTATAATAACACATATATGATAATATATATCTTATGAGGAATATTACAGAATGAGCTACAGACAGTGGAGACAATATATACCTTACATTCATATACTTAAGACCTGCATTTGATATACTTCTGACAAAAGTGGTCTGGAGTTGTCCCACAGAACTAGACATAAATAACAAAATTGTGTATGTCATAAAAAGTATTCATAAAATGTCAAGACCAGAGTGCAAATAAGAAAGTAACGGTCCATGAAAATTGAGATGGCAAAGTTAATCAAGGCAACGCGACAGCCTAATCCCAATTCTTTCTGTAATAGTTATAGACAGATCAATTGGAAACACGAAGGAGAAAACACAACCTACCATAATAGCATTTCGAAACCTCAAAGACGTAAAATTAGTTAGCCTGCTGTACATATGCGAATGATATCATATTAATTGCTAAGACCCAGAGAAAAATGCAATCTTTAGTGAATACCTGAACGTAAGAAATATAAAACCTTTTGATTGAAATCAATACGAAGAAGAGTAAAATAATGATTATAAATGATACAACACTATTAGAAGAAATAAGTTAATAGTTTGCAAACAACAAAACTGGAACTAGTAACAGCATGTGAATAATTGAGAAATGTGATATCGTATGGTGGTAAGATTGATTTCAAAATTGCGGTAAGAAGACAAAAAGCATTTAATATCTACAACAGAATAGACAATGTCTAATATCTATGAAGCAATAGACAGGCGATGAAATGAAAACTAAGCAAATAACTAATAGACACTAAATACTACCTACAATATTATACGCCTGCGAAATATGGATTCCCTTAAAATGCTGGAACAGAAATTCAATGTAATTGAAATGATATTCTTCAATGTTCTTCAGAAGAGTAGCCACAAAAACAAATTTGATAGAATACATAACTCAAGAATAAACAAATGCTGAAACAATAACCGATTATGACCAATTTAAACAGGCAGCTATACTGGTTTGGACACATAAAATGAATGGACCCGTCAAGAACGTGAGAAAGATTAGCGAAACAAGTAGATGGATGAGGAGGAGAAGAGGCAAACGAAGGAATAATTGGCTGAGAAGAATGGGTGAGACAGGCATAAGTATGGGAGTTACTCCGATGAAAATGAGGAAGATAGTTCAAGAAAACTCAAGAGAATGAAAACAAGTCCACACGACCTGAAGGGCAAAAAACAAAAAGGAAAAGGAAAGATCTTATTCAAGCCTACATAAGCCAAACGGATTACTCTAGGAAGAAAGGATCTGATTGTAGCAAGTTTTGAACAATTTGTGGTACATCCAGTCGCAGGATCAAGTCTGGAAGAGCCACAATTGATGGTGAATCATCACTGATAATAACGAAAAGGAAGGATCTCATTCTTTTTATGTTCAGTCGAGTTAAATCATTCTAAAAACATAACCATAATATATGCCACTAATAATAAGAAACGAACATAGTTTTCATTTTAAATGAATAATGAGCTACAGTTATCAAAAGCTGAAATTGGCATATCGTGTAGGTCATTATTTCTTTAATCTAACTAGAAAGATCGAACGAAGATCCTTTCGCAGCTTGAATTTTAGATTGAATCTATTTATTTATGAAATTTGAGCAGGGAAACATAGCTCTCAATTAAGTATTTTGACCAGAAATTATGGTGAATGATTATCCACATAGCAATAGAAAGATATGGTTACGAGGAAAGAAATGAGCAAGGAAATATATAATAAAAGTCTTAAGGTTCCCAGACGGAAAATGGCAAATGGTACAAAAAATATCTGCAAATTAACGAATGCACAAGGCGAACTAGTCACAAAAAGAAACGATATCCCACAACAGGAAAATTGCTCAGGCGTCACCTACAGCTCAGAAATAATAATGAAATCCGACATGTCGTAAACCAATTCTCAGAAGATATACCCGAAATAACCATTCCTGAATTACGAAATGCACGCATAGAAATGAAAAATAATAAATCACAGTCAGGGTGTGGATGAGACAGCGATTGAAGCAGTTAAAAAACTTTTTAACGAATGCGTCCACTCGGGAACTACGCCAGAACAGTGGAGTAATGCCATTATTGTACTCAAACACAAGAAAGTCTGATATTTATAAACTATTCACCAGAATTCTCATGAACAGACTGAACGCAAAACTTGAGTTATACCAACCAAGAGAGCAGGATGGATTCAGATTAGGATTCGGCACGAATGATCATCTCCTAGTTGTAAAAAATTTCATCGAGAAGTCAGTTGAGTACAATAAACCACTAGTTTATATTAATATTCGTTGATTACGAGAAAGCGTTTGATACGATTAATCAACACAAGATGCTTGAGGCTCTAACAGATTGTAGAATAGACTATCGGTACATCACAATCATGAAATATATTTATAAAAATGCAACTACAAGTGTCAGACTTCATGAAAATACAGCAAAGATTCCAGTTGAAAGAGGTATACGCCAAGACGGTACTATTTCTCCAGAATTGATCACCACGCTTCTTGAATATGCTTTCAAACAAATAGATTGGGAAGACTTTGGTATGAACATTAACGGCGAGGTGCTGACTCATCTCGCAGGCGATGTGGTTTTATTTGCAGATTGCATTGATAAGGCTAAGAAAATTCTCTACTAAAAGAGGCTTTCCAACAAGTAGAGCTAGAGATAAATGTTTCGAAAACTCAACTGATGACAAATCTTGTTCTAAGCAAAAATATGAATAATAATGGCATTCCAATAGAAATGACAACATCTGATGAATACTTAGGTCATGAAATACGGTTAGGTAAAGATAATTAGACATGTGAACTTCATAGGCGAGTGGCGTTGATATGGGTAGCCTTCGGAAACCTAAGATATATTTTCAAATCACACCTTCCAATATGCCTCAAGAGAAAGGTTTACAACCAATGTGTTCTCCCCGTTTTCACATATGGTGCAGAGACATTAACTTTGACCAAGAAATCTGTGAATAAAATAAGAACTACACAGCGTGCAATGAAAAGATCGATGCAAGGTTTATCGCTCAGGTATAGAAGTTCCAATACAGAATTCCACAGAAGAACTGTAGTGATAGATGTCATTGAGATGATCGAAACTTTGAAGTGGAATTGGGCCATAGATGTTGCCAGAATGGGTGATAATAGATGGACAAAACGCCTCATAGAGTGGAGGCCTAGACAGGAATCGTTGAGAAACCGGGGCAGACCACCAACCAGATGGGCTAACGACCTTCGACGAATTCATAATAATTGGATTCAGAGTGACATTCAGAGACGCAGGACAGACAGTTTTGGAAGCATCCACGGGAGGCCTACGTCCAGCAGTGGACAACCTTTCAGGCTAATAATGAATTATCCACATAAGAATTTTATTGAAAAGTTCATAGAAAATTGGTGTCAATTTTTATTGAATAAATTTTATTACCATAATAGGCTCTGTTGTGTCAATGGAGGATTTGCTGATAAATTATTTTGTTCATTTTGTAGGGGCTTCAAAATATATCATAGAAACCACGCTATTCTACAAAATTCTATTGAAGGATAGAAGATTATCTAAAAAACCAAGAATTGGTCACCAACTTGAGGGGTTAGGTTAGATTTTTTTGCCAGTAAATTATTTCATTTTAAGAAAGTAAATACATAGCATCATCAAATAACGTTTCGACTTGACTTGACATAAATTCTAGAAAACAAATAATAATTTCGATAGTAATGGCTGTTTATATTGGTCCAGTTCCAACCGAAGCTCCATGCGGTGTCCATCACTTATATTTGAAGGTTCATTCAAAAGCTATTAGACCGAAAAAATTAGTTTTGTTAATAGATAATCTAGTGCCTGATCGAAGTTTTTTTCAATTTTTAAAATTGAAGGCCTCAAGAAAATTTTTTCCAGATTTTCGTAAGAAAACGAACAGTTAATTGTTTATGAAAAATCGAAATTGAAAAAAGAAAATCCTCCTATCAGGCACTAGTGTTTCCTGTTTTCAAAAAGCTGTATAAATTTCATTGAAATCTATCGAGCGGTTTTCGAGGTACAGTGGTTACCAGTTCAGTAAACATAGTTTTGAGAAAAACGAACTTGAAGTTTTACACTCAACGTTTCGGCTAATTATCCAATAACTCATACAGTATTTGTCGGATTCAATTCGAATTTTCAGAGTATATTTCTAAGATATTATACTTTGAGAACATAAAAATCGATTTTTTGAAAATTCTGACAACACCTAACCCTCAAAAGAGGAGATGCAAATTTACATTTGATTATCTGGTATTGATTAAAATATATATTTTCATAATAATTCCTTAATGAAAATATTGTATACGAATGAAATCGATACTTGTTTATTTCTCATAATTTCAAAGTATAAAATTTTGAATTAACTTTCACATTTGTTAATAGTCTCTACGAAATACTAATTTATTACTTCAAACTAAAATTGTACTCTTCCATTCAATTGTTGCCTCGCATATTGTTACCTCGCAATTAAAAACTATGTCAAAATATGATACTTATGACAAGGCAAGGATGAAAATAATAAATAAATAACAAATTAATAATTGTATACATTTACTTCAGAAATTCACAATCAAAATAGAAAGTTTTTCTGGTCTTTTAATTCATTTTCGAAATTTTTAATATCTAAATCATAGAAATGTCGAGGAAGTGCGTTGTACAACTAACATCTGGAAATGGATAGGACTCTCCTGAGGAAGGTGTGTTGGAGCCAGATCTGATCAAGTTTATGCGAGTTTAGGGATGGGTACTTATGAATATCAGCCCTCTTTGCGATTCACTGACTCCTTTCGTTGATATAAAACAGTAAATAGTACTAATATATACACGGCAGAGTACATAATTAATTGTAATTTGAGTACTCCCTACAGGAGGTTTTTGAAGATAATTGAAGTAAAATTCACAGTATTTGCTTCAGTACCACTAAGAGTCCCTTCCAACAAGCAGCCATACCCCATACAATTTTACCCCAAAGTGTACGAAATGTTGGAATGATAAAAAGTAGAAACCGCTTCAGTATCCATGCGCTTCTTTATATGTAGAATGGTATAATACTCTTTATTAAGCTTCTACAATATTGAATCAGTTCCTACTACGCTAAATCCCAAATTGGGCTAAAATTTAATTGCATTTACCCACTAGAGGATAAGCGGAATGCGAGTGGGAGCTCACGTTCCCCAGAAAAGACATCGTCTACACTAAAAAAAACTGTCTCTCATCGAATAAAAACCGAGGCCTTCTATTGATGGGGCATCTGACTCCCATCTGATGCAATTTATGAAACATAAAGTTTAGTCATAGGCAATCAAATGCTATGGTGAGTAATGATAAACTGAACAAATTATTCGTAGTTCTATACAGAGGTTCGAAAAAAAGATTTTTCATAACATGAGTTGAGTTATTCAAATGATAAAGTCAGAAACTGACAATCATCCATAATATATCCTGTGGCGGAATACTATTGACAATCACAGAGTACTCTTCATAGAGTTAAAATTTCTAAATACGAAGAGGGCAGTGCGATGTTTTGGGGTGGCATTATGCTGTGAGGCAAAACATATTTGATTTCGTTTCCTGCGAGTGTAACGGTTAGAAATTACGTTTAAACAGAGAGAATCGCTATTTTGGACAGGCCAGCTTTCTCTCCAGGCCTAAATCCTATTGAACATTTATGGGATAATCTCTAAAGGTAAAATTGTTCTCTTCAGGATAATCCAAGAACTCCACAACAGCTCATCGAAGCCGCCACAAAAGAGTGGCAGAATATCACCTCAGAGGAGGTCGAAGATCTATTCCAAAGCATACCTAGACGGATTCATGCTTGTATCAGGGCAAGAAAAAGTAATACAAGCTACTGAGGTCCAGAGAAAAACACCTACTCCGTGAGAAAACAATTTTCAATTTTTTTACTTCATGCGGAAAAGTCTCTCATTTTCTTTTATTTGTTTCTTTTTCAAAATAAACCTTAACTCATTTCTTTTTTCAATTGAAATATCTCGAAAAGGATCAGTTCTAAGAATCCTTCAAAATTTCCAATATCTCTGAGGTTATATTCAAAATATCGGGTGATTTCATATAAATTTGGTTGTGCGTATAATTACAATGCAATATTGGCTCCTTCAAAATAGGTCCCTAGGAAAGCCACGCAGCACTGGAAATGGTCCTTTCAAATATCATAGTTTAGCCGGAACTCCGATACTGGAATAACCTTCAGCTAGTATGTTATCACTGTTTGGATGTTTTCAAGTATCCCAAAATCAGTTCTCTTGAGATGTTTAGATGAGTCACAAGAACTTAAGTCTGGCGGATAAGTTGGCTGAGTAGCCTCAGGAATGTTTACACCGGTAAATAATTTCATTATTGAGATTGCAGTGTAACATGCGGCATTGTCGTGAAGCAGCACAACAACAAGTTTTCTTTGTTATTTGGTCAACTACGAAAGACATTTTTCAAAATTTATCGAAGACCTCTCGGGGAAACCGTTATTAACCGTTTGGCCCTGAGACACAAACTCTTTGTGGACGATTCCATGGACATAAAAATACAAATTAGCATGCATTTGATCTTTTATTTGCTGATTCGTGCTTTGGACCATGGAGAAGTGTGCCATTCCATGATCTGGCGTTTGGTTTCTGGGTCGTACTTCAACATCCAACATCCTCACTAGTAATGACTAGCTCCAGAAAAGGGGGATTATTTTCAATCAAGATGTCAAGACTTCTTTCCTTTCTGAGATTCTTTCGGTCTTGGAAAAGGTTTTTTGGGACCACTTTTGCATAACATTTTCTAACCTAACCCTATTCATCGGTCAAAATCTGAGAAACGGGGGTGCAATTCAGAATGACCTGTGTCTCAAAAATTCTGACAGTCAACCGTCGATCTGAACTCACAAGATCCCAGACTCTTCAGCATCGTGGTTCATCTACAATTGACTCTATCCTTCATAAAATGCCTTAAATCACCAAAAAAGCTTGGACCTTGACGATATACTTTCTCTATAAGCCTGCAGAAGTTTTTTCAAACGTTTCTGTTGCATTGTGTTCTTGTTTGAAGCCAAACTTGATAGCACACCTTGAACAAAATTAATGCCACTCATTTTTAGAACGCACAAGAAGAACTGTTTCTCGAAAACTAACGCTAAAGACAAATGAATAACTATAGCTAGTTCACATTCATAGTAGAAGAGTATCGCATTTGAACCTCATGTGTTACCGGATCAGAAGCAACGTTGCCAGTCTGATTACTTCATCATTACCTCGTATACAATGACAATACAGCATGCGTGTGATAACACTATCCTGAATATGAAATACTTAAATATTAAATACGCCCATATGATACTTAGAGAATGCGCAAATATGACATTCCTGTCAATCAAACGAAATGTCGAATCTCATCCCTGCGCGTGTGAACAGAGTGGCCGAGTGTACACTGCGTGACAGTATTTACACTCCCATTGACTAACCTCGGGCTTATTTTAATATTCTAATGTTCCGATATAAACGAGTGTAGCGGCAGTGTAGCAAGTGTACCTAATTATTTCGATACATTGATCGATTTTTTACCAGATTGGAAGCAGCAACTCGTCGACTCACTTTCGGTTTTCAAATCGAGAGGAAAAGTGGTTCATCGAACTTAACGGATCAACGAGTATTTTTATAACAGCCTCTCCGTTATCTCCGATATATAAAATCAAGATCGGGGATTTAGATAAAGGAATATTGAAGAAACCAATTGCCTCTCGTAAGGAACAAGGAATTCAATTTTGAATGGTTCTTGATCGCAGGCAGATTTTAGTCATTTTTGTTGAATTCAAACATTAATTATTATATTCCCGGTATCACAGGAATTTCATTATATGGTAGCATGTGGACACACCGTCAGGGCCCCTGCAACCATATGTGCGAAGTGTGCAATGCACACGGGCGCCAAAACCAAGGGTCCAAAAAAACTATTAAAATAAAAGTTGAGAAATTAAATAGGATTAGGTATAAATACACACGAACTTTTATTAGTATATCACCCAGTTACTACCGATTCCTATGTTACGAGATCATGTCAGGCGGCAGTTTCTTGATTTTTCCTGTTCAGACATGAATAACGCCTGGAGCGCTATAAAAGCTTTTAAATCAGTTAGTTCACTGGACCGTGCAACAAGTGAATAAAAACAAGCAATCCTATTACTTTTTACATATAAAGTTATTTTTATTTTGTCAAATTTTGTCAAGTGTGGTGTTGTATTGTGTAATATTTTGTTTACTACTTTTCTAAAATTAAGTGCCGAATACCTGCTGACTGCAATTTCAACAGCTTGATTTTTTATAAAATGATAAGTGTTCCCTACTTTATATTATCAACATTAACCCTTTAGAGGATACTGGTTATAAATAATTTTGTTTAGACAAATATTTTATTAATTAAAATGTCATGTACGAGTTTAAAAAAGTAACTGGTTTAATCCATAAGTGGCTTAGTTTTTATGCTATTGATCTTTTTAAAGAACCATTTTGTAGGGTTTTTCAAAGGCTATTAGATTAAATTAGTTTAATATCTTTCTAGCCTTCATTTTTGAAAGAATTTAAGGTGAAAGGGCTCGAACAAGTTGCTTCTTTTTCAAATATCCAAACTTTACACGGCCATATGTCACTCAATAATAATCTGCCCTATAAAGAGTTGAAAACTGTTGGCTACTTAGTTAACTTTTTAAGAATATTTCCTACCCTACCCACTTGGTGCTTATTATTGTTGTTACTTTAAAAATTAATTCCTAATTCTCATGAGTACTAATTGTTTATTTGTTTTTTCAGGATAAAAGAAAGAGACCTTCAGGTGCGAGGTTTCGCGAGCACAAGAAACTGAGACTATAAGAAAGGGAAAAATGGTTGGATCTTTTAAGCATTTCTTGCAAAACAATCGAGATTCCACGGAGACTATCGATGTTGATGCGACCGAATCGATCGAATCTCAAGATTCTAAATCCGTAATATCAATAACCGTGAGTGGACCATCTGAAATTTCAACAGTAACATCAGAAAAACAGCTTCTAATGATGCAGATCCCGATGAAGCGATGACACCATCCTCGTCTACAGCACTTAAACAATCCACTTCAGGTAAATCAGCTTATGTAAAATACCTGCTGCAAGTGACACTTTCGATGAAGGCTGTAATGAGGCTAGTATCGATATAATTCCGTCCGACCCCGGTTTGTGACCCGAAAGAATCACCAATGAGATGGCTAGAATATTGGTTAAACATGGTCCGCCCTTGATAGACATCAGTTTTAGCTTTCCTAGTAATAAAGATAAGACAAAGTTTTCGTGCAAATACTGTGAAAGAAATCTAGCAAATGGAGAAAAAGTCGAAAGGGCTTGGCTTATTCACTCTATTTTTAAAGATTCCGTATTTTATTTTTGTTGTCAGTTGTTTTGTAAATGTAAAACTCCTAACGCTTTTTGTGATACAAATGGAGTATCTGATTGGCAACACTTGTCTTTGCTAATTAAGAGACACGAATCGTCAATTTTACACAACAGTTATATAAACTCTTGGGTAAATAAAAAAAAATGTTGGAGATATCTATGACTGTTAATGCTCATCATCTGCGGATTTAAGAAAAGAAAAAAATATTGGCGAGACGTGTTGGAAATAATTCTTGCGATTGTTAAGTATTTACCTACATAATGCTTCGCATTTCAAGGTTCTTCTCAATTAATTTCGAACATGATAATGGAAATTTTCGAGAAGCTGTTGGGATGATTGCCTCTATTGATTCAGTGATGAGACAGCACGTTAGTCAAGTGTATAACTCTCAAAAAAAATCTGTTAAAATGACTCATTATTTAGGCGAGTAAATAAAGAATGGAATAATTGAATTATTGTCGTCCAAAGTAGGAAATAATATTTTAGAAATGGTTTTTTTCGAAATATTTTTTAATATTATTAGAGCTTATAGCAGACACTAGTCATACTGAGCAAATTAGTCTCGTTCTGAAATTCTGCAAAAGGTTGAAGTTAAGGAAAGTTTTATTGCGTTTAATCCAATACTGGATTCTACAGGAGAAGGGATATATACATTTGTGATAGAAAATTTGTGATAATTAAATTTAGAATTAAAACACATTAGGGGACAAGGTTATGATAATGGGACAAATATGAAGGGAAAACATGTTGGGCTTCAAAAACGTATTCTGGATGCGAATCCGAAAGCCTTTTTTGTACCTTGTGCGGCTCATACTTTGAACTTAACAGTAAATGACGCTTCTAAGGTGTCAGGTGCTACAATAAATTTTTTTAAACTTGTGCATAAGTTATATAATTTTTTTTCGTCATCCACAAAAATGTGGTATTTTTTGAGAAAAAAATGTCCCCGGGTTAAGTTTAAAGCCTCTAAGTGAAACAAGATGGTCCAGCAGAATTTACGCAATAAAGCCCCTTGAAGTTTATTTAATTAAGGTTTGCGAAAGTCTTCTAGAAGTGGCTGAAGATAATTCCTTTCACATTGATGCAAGACATAAAGCGAGTTCCCTCCTAACGTCTGTACAAAATTTTCAATTTATTTGTGGACTTATTATTTGGTATGACGTTTTATTTCATATAAATATTGTCAGCAAAGAGATGCAAAGTGCTACAATTAATATTAAAGTATGCCAAACCTACATAAAAAAATTAGTTGATCACTTCCAGCAATATAGATCTGACCAATCATTTCAAGAAATTCTTGAGAAAGCGAAAGAAGTAGCATCCTCTCTCGAAATTGAAGAAGACTTTCCACCATTACCAACGGTTAGGAGGAAATTTAAACCGAAACTGTTCGACTATGAACACCGAGATGAGACCCCTCATGATCCAAAAACCGCCATTAAAATTAGTTTTTTCTTAAAAATTATAGATCAAACTATAAGCTCACTAAAAAACCAATTTGACTTATTAAATGAGTATGGTAATATTTTCGGATTTTTAGCGACATATATTCAAATTAAGTGACAGCGATCATTTAGAACATTGTTCTATTTTTGAAGAGCGACTGACAGATCAGTATAATAAGGATATAGACTCCAATGATCTGTTTAACGAAATTAAAGCGTTAAGGTTGTTTTCGTTACTTGATGATACTGACTCCTTAAGTATTTTACAATATATATTTGAAAACAATTTAATCTCCACCTTTCTAAACGCAAGCATTTCACTAAGAATTCTTTTGACATTGCCTTTATCTCTAGCTTATCGCGAGCGATCTTTTTCAAAGTCAAAAATCATTAGAATTTATTTAAGATCGACAATGATTCAAGAAAGATTGTCTGGGCTAACGATATCAGCAATTGAACAAGAAATTTTCGACGTTATAAATTTTAGCGAAGTAATTAATGAATTTGCAACAGCAAAATCTCGGAAAATATCGCTATTACATTAGCTATCTTTTATTTTTCTATTGCACCTAGACCTAGACTGATATGTAGACATTAGGCAATATTTCTGTTATTTGTTCCTGAAAAATGTCGTGATTTTTAGTTTTATGTTATTTTCTAGTATTTATAAACAACGAGTCAACGTATCTGTATCCCATTACTTAAGTAAATGCTTTTAAATGGATGTGAACGAGAATATATAAAATATACTTCGTTATGATTTTGTTCTGTTCGTATAATTTTGATATTTTAGTCTACAAAATAATTATGACTTCTAAAGTTCAGTTTTTTGCTTTATTTCAAGCACCCACCTACCAACCTACCTCCTACCTTAAAAAAATAAAAAACATGATCCAAAATGCCTTAAGGTGCGCCAAAATCCTTTCTTTGTACACAAGTGCCAGTAGCCCTCACAGGGGCCCTGCACACCGTGCATCTAAACTTGCGACTAAACGGCAGTGACAATGGCTGATTTTGCAGTGACGCCAAATCCAATTTCTTTTTCTAAGTGACTTTCGATTGATCGTTCTAATAATTTAACATGTGTTCGCGGGCTAAGGTATTTTCTACTTAGAAGGTTCCTCACGAGGATGTCTTTTAAGTTTTGTATAATATGCTAGAATTAAACAATTGAAAGCTTTTAAGGACTTCATGGTTTTGTGAACTATTCTACGCAAAAATGAGTACACTTCTGCACTCATTCAAAATTCTGAAGGCAGACATTCCAATCGGATGCTGCTTCTTGCGAAATGATCTTCTGAAAGGCATCAACAACTTCTTCTGAAGGCTGAAACCTTTGACCATTCAATCTTTTTTAATTTGGAGAGGAGCCGAACAATCGTTGAGACTTAAGTGCGGACTATACGAAGAATGATGTAACATTCAGATATTTTCTTGCGTTAAATATTCAATTGTTTCCGTGTGCGAACAAACACTGTTTTAGTGATGGATCATCCGCTGTTCGATGCTTCACTAATGACTTGCGGTGTAAAAATGGTTGTGTACCAATCGGCAGTAACAGCTCTAAAATTTTGTATAGAAATTGTTGTTATATGACCTGTTTTTGAAACAAACATTGTGACCTTCTTTGGGGGACAATTCAGACACAGATGACTTTTTCCAGTTTTGCTTCCCTAAGGAACACAGAAACAGAAGATTGGCGCTTATTGTCTGGCTCCTATGAATATATCTAAGACTTGTTACAACTGACAACGTTGAAAACGCTTTTAGACTTCCAAAATTAAAACGCTCTAGAGTTTTTGATACCAACTCACCATTGCTGCTTTCTGTTCTTCGGTTAACATATGCGGTATCCAATGGGAAGCAAATTTCTTACCACGAAATTCTTTGTGTAGAATATTTTGTACAGAGCATTTGAAATCTGCAAATGCTACCCCAAGCTCTCGATATGTTGCATGTCGATCTTCCTGGACCATCTTACGCACAGCATCCACATTTTCATGATTGACAAAGTATTCTTGATGCTCTTGGATCGTCGCTGAGTCTAAAACTCTTGCGTTTAAATACTCCAGGCCAACAGGAAACTGACTGGTGGGGTGATCTAATGTCAAAAACAGGAACGAACAGTCCGGAATATTCTTGTTCGAAAATTGTAGAAAATAATTACACGAAAATGCATACGATCTATTTCCATTTTTCGAGTAACTTCTCATTTCTTACCGTTTGTTGCTGAAATACTGCCGGTAAAAACTGGAATTTCGGATTTATGTTAACAAAGCATAGAAGTACATTTTTTTGTGTAAGCACGGCTGCTATGTGAAATACTTCACACAGAAAAATTATCTCCCCATCTCCAGTTTGAATTTTCGAGGAAAATTCATTGGTGAAAAATTTTCGAGTAAAGGTACATATGCAATAATATTTTTTGAAAACTGGTTTTCGAATTATAATAAAAGTTGTATTTTCTCACAAGGAAATAATAGAGGAATTCAAATGTAATAGAAAAATAATTTTTTCCTGACAAATTTCGTTTAAAATGCGGATTCTTACAACAGCTAAAATGTCTTCGGTTCTATGTTGTCATCAATGAATGTCAAAATTAATCCAGTTAATTATCATTAACGTTTCACAAATAATTTGCTGACAATTGAAAAATTTTCGTGAAATTTGAAAATTTCGAGATGATACAATGCCATGTGCAGTATGGGTGTGATTCTGATGCCGCAAGAAGATCACGTACGATTGAATGAAAGAAGAAGAAAAAAGGATCGTTCATATATTGAAATTTTGAACCGTCCATTGAATGATGAAGCTAATCGGAAAAATAAAGAAAGTAAAGGAAAGCACTCACCTTTTAGTGTTGGAAATAATGCAGCCAGTAAAAGAATTAAAGAATCAATGAGAATTTCTAGTCGATCATCATGCCTTCTTCCATCAACAACGTTCGATAAAATTGTAGAAATTATTCTCCTTCTCTCTTATAATCTCTGAAGAGCAGAGACACCCTGACATATATAACGTAGCCACAAATATGATAAAATGTATTGGCCCGGAAATATCCTATCCTACATCATTGATAAGGAACATATGCCTAGTAGAAGGTGTCTTCAATGATGATCCAAGCAATTATAGACTCATTGCGATTCTACTGATTTTGTCCAAAGCTCTAGAATTTGTTCTCAGGTTGACGTAAATGTCTAGAAAATAACAATTTCCTCAGGAGAAATCCGCATGGACATCGATAAGGCCGGTCGACAACTAAAGCGCTGCTAGACTTGCTAGCAGCTTATTGCTAGAGATCTGTCAGAAACATTTGGCTCAACAAATATGAACACACTATTAGAAAAGTTGGAAGTATATAGTTTGGGGTTCTAACCTCAAGATCAAAAAAGCTTTCTTGAAGAATCAAAGACAACAGATCTTCTGGGACAAAACTCTATCAAAAGAGAAAATCTTAAATTATGGTGTGCCTCAGAGGTCAATCTTAGAACCCATGATTTTCATTTGATATATTCATGATCTAAGAACTGAAGGTTTTAATAAGAGTGCTCGCTATAGATGTTACCTATGTATTGAATGCCCCAAACAGTTTAGCCCTAAACGATATAGAGGAAAAAGTTACATTTGAATCTGATTTTTGGCTTACTAGCAATAAACTGAAGATTAACCTTGACAGAACCCAACACCTACAATTTTCATCAAAAGAATATTTTATTAAAAATATATTGAAAACGTTAAAAGGCGTATTTCGCCTTTTGCCATAATATTCATACTCAATCCTTCTTTGGGGAATATCGGCTACTGCATTGGATGATTTTATTCAATCAAAATAGGCTTTGAGTGTGTTCTATTGGTTTAACAAAAGTGACAGTTGTGAAGAATCATATTTAAAAACAAAAACACTCACTATTCCGGCAGTATATATCCTTAAATCTGTGAAATTTGTTCATAACCATCAAAAAATTTGAAAAGAACGGCGAATACAAACCAGAAGAATACAAGTATTAAATACTTCGGGCTAAAACTCCTCAATAAAATTTAATTTGTTATAAGAGTCAAGAAAAATTTGCGTTGAAAAGTAAGAATGATATACTCAAAAATACTATCTACGATTTGAAGGACTATATAGATATGGCATTACAACTGAGCCAGCTGGGACGACCTGCGCGATATTTTCTAGTTTTTTCCCTTTAATAATCTCTACTTTTCAGATCTACACATTAATGTCTGCACTGAATACATCACTGAGGTTATTCTTGCAGGCAAGGATCTCAACATTCCATTAAATACTCAAACTATGGTTCAATAAAAACTATCAAAAAGCTGCCACACTTAAACAGTAAGCTTATAAGAACTGCAGGAAGAATCAAACAGATCAAACTAAAGTTGAATATATGTGTTTTAGTAACTCAACACTCGATAAAGCGAAAACCTTCTTCAATGAAAGAGTCAGGCATCTTTGATTAAAGATGAATAAAGGTGTTTCTCTTTGCAAAAATGCTTTCTCAAATTCTGTTCAAGATACATCAAATTCAGTGCCACCAAGGTTCCACATGTTCAATGGAATATGCCTGAAGTCAAGTTCAAAGTTCGTAGGGTAAGGCGCGTTTTTCAACAGCTGAGATATCCTCATCCTCATAAGAAAAAGCCTGAACTATTTGAGTCTGGTTACCAAGGACGCCCAAGATTCTGGCCCACCCCGACCTATCCATTGGTTGTTGAATTTCTTACTCCAGAATTCCCTAGCTTCTCCACTGACATGTGCTGATCATTCATGAACCACATTATGTTTCTCACCAAAAGTGGCACATCCTCGAGCAATAAAGGTAACTCCTCAAGAAATTGTCGATAAGCGGGACCGTCTGTAAGGCAAAAAAATAGCCCAATCAAATAATTTTCAAATATTCCGATTCAAGATATTTAGTGAGAATTGTTCTTAATGATGAGATTCTTCAATCAAATGGGGGTTCTCCTCAGCCCAATAATGATTACTGTGAAAATTTGTGCTGGCAGTTCTCGAAAAGTTAACTTCGTCTGTGAACATTATTTCCCAATCAAAAAGAGCATTTTCTCTAATTTTATCTAAGAACCATCGGCAGAAATTCAGTATTGAAGAAAAATCTCGAGGGTATAGAGTTTGGACGCCTTGAATATGAAACGGGTACAATAAAAATTGGGGGAGAATCCTCCAAACTGGAACATGTGAAATATTCAACTGATTTATAATTTTTCTTGTACTCACATGAGGATTCAAAGCAATACAATTCAAAACTGCTTCCTCAATATCTAGAGTTCCCATATTTTGAGTTGCATCTTTTAAATGATTATTTGCTTGTCTGGTGTTACTCGACTTGGAAAGCGCACCTGATATAATCGCCTAGCTTCTGTTGTGTTTCCGTCAGCCAAACCATACATGTAATGGATATTAGCCAATTCGGCGTTAGTAAAATTAGCCATTTTTTCTTACTGCAATAACTTCAAAAGTCCTAAAATAATCGTTAATTTAATAAACAATTCGAGCATACACTGGTTCAACTTTAGCAACTGAAAAATAATTAAATATATGAAAAAAATCAAAGCCTACAAGTCATATTTTCAAATAAAAGTGCTTTCAAATCAGCGAATGCATACAATCGTGTAATGATAGAGGCTGTAAAAATACATTGCATTTGAAATTCGGGCTGAATATCTCAAAAACTGCAGGAGCTTTGAAAAAGAAAACAATTTTTCCGGAAATTTCAACACCCTGTAGAACCGTAACGAAGCTTTTGCGGACCCATGGTTATATGAACTATTTTCTTAAAACTACACGTAGATTCACCCCTCAAGTTGTGATATATTCTTATGTAACACCCTGTATATATATTAATTAAATTAACTTATTCATTATTTACTTCCAAATTGACTTACCATGTAAATATTTATAATGCGCAAATAAAGTTTAGTATACTATAGGAAAGGGTATGGGTTGTTTCAAGAAATAATTTTTCACAATCATGGAGTCAGAAAAATTAAACATAAAGTTATGGCAATATTTTGATGAGATCTATTAGATCCGAAATTATTCATATCATATTTTGCATACCGGTATATTTGAATGGAAGCACATTTAAACTCCTCCTAATTCTCTGAAATAATAAAACTACCAGTAAGAAATGTGTACAATAATTCATGATAATGCAAATTCAATGTACAGAAACCCTATAGATCAATTGTGATTCAATCCAATTATGAATCATTATCTAGGATACACATAAATAATCTCGTACATGAAATCTTAAGCAATCGCTTCTAGATAAACACCGTTGTTCGACTGAATCTGGTAAAATGCAAATTACAAAGAACATGATACAGTAAATAGCGCAATATTACGAATAAGTAAAAATTACCAATTGCCAATATAATTTTCTATTTTTGGAATTATATGGCACAATTCATTCCAGGTGTTTCGTTTAAGGCAACATCTATTGTTTAGAAGTCACCTGCAAAGTGGTGCGTGAATTCATGAAAAAAAAATGAGCTCAGAGAAATCTGTTTCCATATTTAGCGTGGTATGATTGCTAAAAATAAGATTTTTTCATTGAATAGTCCTGTTAAGAGATCTCATTTTTTTAACTTCAAAATACGTGTAAAATATGGGAAATCTTTTCTAGGGGATATATGACACCCGAAGTACTGAAGCGAAGTGATTTTTGTTTTAAGTTTAAATATTTGTGATTAACTTTTCCATCTCATTTTCCGTTCGAACCTTGTTTCCCGATTTTGAAAATTTTTCTGATCGGGATGGATGATCCATTTTTTATGAGTACTCTCGCGTTTATTTGCTTTGATATTATTTAATATTCTAAATTGTTACATGCCAGTTCTGGTAAGAATTGTAGTAAAATTTGTGTCGCTGTATTCCGAAAACATATATACGCTTATATTTCGAAAAGTATTTTCGTTCTTTCCGCTTGTACTTATAAATTATTTCTCTCAGGTTGTGTTATAAAATCGTAATAACTAGGGCTGCTATTTTCCGAAATTCAACATACGAGAGTGGTTCGACAGTAATAGATTATCTGAAACGATTCAAAGTGGTAATATTTGTTGTATATTCTGGCTATTTAAGTACTTGCCAAATATGCGTTTTACTGTTTTCAAATAATCTCATACTATTTCGTATTTGCTATTGATAAATCCTACAGACATTTGCGTACTGACGATAACAACTTTGTTTTAATTGGCTTAATAGTAGTATTTTCTCTTCGGCTTGTTGCATATGCGCAATAATTGCTGAGGCTTTCTTATCCTTCTCCAACCAATATTATCTCTCAGAGCCATAGTTGAAGTGCAGTCATACAAGGTGTTTTAGGTATGGAGTCATTAATTTCTACAAGAAATTCTTCATTAAAAACATCAAAAGAAATGTTCATAAACATATGTCCAAAAGTCCTACGTTCTAGAGATACTGGGTATTGAAGTTCAGATTCTTTTTTTCACTTGTCTGTTGGTTATTCTTTCATTTTCGAGGATTCTGTCTCCAATTTTCAGAAAGGAATTTTTCCTCTTCTATATTAGATGTACCTAGTAGTGGCGAAAATATACTTGGTGATATTTTTTAGGATCAAGCTACATTTGACCTAATTAAAATCATAGAGTAGTGCGCCACTAGTTTGAGAAAATTTGTTACAAAAACATTTTTTTTTGCTAAAATTTTTTCGTAATCACAGTCAATTTCGAGTAGAAAAATTATTTACATAAGAGGGCATGCGTTTTTGAATGAACTGAAGTGTGATGGTCGATAATCTGTAATACGTAGAGGAACACATGCTGGGTCATCGTATTATTGATACTTCTAAGTAAAAACTAATGGTATCCATAGACACATACAGGAAACTTGTTATAAATTAAATTGTTTTTTTCAATAAAACATAGTTTTTGGTAATTTGAAAACTTCAAGAATTGGGTGATATTCATCTATTCTATGTAGTATTGCAGCTGAAACCAGAAGACTCTTTCTTGCAGATTTTCCTAATTTAAATATTCCTTCAGATATTTTTTTTGTTTTCATAGACCGTAGGTTACGTGAATCTGGCTGGTAAGTTTTCAAACCAGATCGGTTTGTCAGGACACCGATAAATGAAGAACTCTTTTGGAAGAACGTCATAATTATCCAATAATCAGCTCTTGAAGGCTATTTCAAGTTGACATATCATATTCGAGTTTTGCATGAGAAACTGTTTTACCTCTCCTAAAGCTCTCAAAGCTGAATATCTATCCAGAAGTAGCTAATGCTGCCATAGAGATATGCTGACAATGCTGAATTTTATGAGAATATTTTGTTTACATACGAAGCAAGCATTACGCGGAAGAGTATAATGAATTTCCACAATTAAGTGTGGGCTGAAGAAAATGGGACAATTCGACGTAGCCACCAAGAAAAGTTTTCTATCAATCTTTGGACAGGTTGATATGTGGCAGACTGTTGGTATTCTTCCGCATTTTGGACTAATAATGAGGAATCATTAATAACCATAACTGAACCAAGAAGAGATAACGTAAGAAGCAAGCACATACATAAAACTTGAAAGATACACAAAATATATAAGCTGCTACACTTTTCTTCTCATGATGATGATTTTCGGCCGCAGCGTATGTTTATTGAGAGGTCAACATTTGAATTTAATAGGAAAACATTAGAATAAACGAGTTGGAGCTACTTCCGGTAGAATCCAAAGTGGTAGTATAGCGATAATGTTTGCGAAATCATCTTCGGATACTCATGAAGAGGAATTCTCATAAAGCTTATTTGATTGCCATAACAGAATAGTTTCTACTGAAAACTCCTACGGACATCCTGTATATCAGACTACACTCAATCTATTGAGCTATGCTTTTCATTGGATCTCGCCAGTAACTCTCATCGAATAGATTCAATGTTGGTTTGTGGAAAACTCAATTCAAATGGACGAAATTTCGACATCTTACGATTATTCGCATGAGTAAGCTTCAAATGTTTCTACCATTAAAAGAAATCTGAAAAAGGAACCTCAACCGAAGAAGAAATGGAAGATGGTGTTACGATGGAAAAAAAATTAAAACTAGCAATTTCTAAAGATTTAATATCATTCTATAAGTCTAGGAAAGTAATTCTATCCGTTTATAGAGTATTCATTGAGGAGACTTCAACAGGCGATGAGGCAAGAAACTACATAGACATCAATCGTTACTAACATGAGAACATTTTCATGCTCAGCTTTAGGTCTGAACATCAGAACTATTGTTCGTCATGAAAATCCGACATACACATAGATTCTTCAGAAACGTCAAAGTTAAACTGTCAGACTTGGTGGGAATTATATATATATATATATATATATATATATATATATATATATATATATATATATATATATATATATATATATATATATATATATATATATATATATATATATATATATATATATATATATATATATATATATATATAAGGAAAAAAACAACAATCGAATTGAAAGTGAGTTCAGGAAACAAAGGTGGACGATTTGAAGATTTAAAATTTGATACCATTAAAACTACGCTTTTCATGTCCACGGCTTTTAAAATTTTATTTTTATTTTTCAATAATATAAGGAAATATTTTCATGATTCATGTCGCCAAAACGAGAGTTTTATTCTTTGAAGTGAACTTACGCTTCTCATTTCAGTATTCTGTATTTCATAAGCGAGAAAATGATTTTTTCTAAATTGTTTCCTGCAAATTGATTGTATATTCTGATTCTTTTCGTTAAACGTTTCACAAGTTTGACTTATCATTATATCATATCCTAGTTTGAGTATTTATTTGCCATTTTATGAATTTTATGAAACACAAAAGGGTATACATAAGCAACTGTACCGCTAATGCAATTTTTAAATAATTTCCAAACGTCAAAACGGAGCTGAAATCTATAAAACCTTAAATAAAAGATTCTAGAACATAGTAACTGGCATAGAAATTAAATCGACTATGCATGTTCTTATGTTTCACGGCTTCATGAATTAAATTTCTAAAATGCAGGTTTTTGATAAAATCACGAATAAAATAAAACGAGCAATTTTAGGTATACGCAAACCTGATACCAAAAATTACTAATTTAAAATATGGTTCTAATAAATTGAAGAAAACACAGGTACTCGTATTTGAAAACAAGGGTTTTTGAACATTCAGTTTAATTGAGTGTTCATAAAACAGCATCTTGTAGTACGTTTCCCTCAAAAATGACACTTTTTTCGTTGAACTAAGGAAAAGTTATGATTTTACTCAAATCTGAGTCAATTGTTTTCGGCAAAGAAGATGACACTATTATTCCAAAAATTTTGAAAGGAAATCATAGCCGAATTGTGGTTAATTTTGAATAGGACAAATTCTTGCAAAAGATACTTGGAAAAAAAATGCACTCTAATGAAATAAGAATATAAAATTGTGATTGATCAATGAATCCTTCTCCAGATTTTTTCAATTAACTCTTCCGCGAGAAAACCCTCCATTACATATTACATTCGATTTCTTCATGAAATGAAATATTTTTACCTATAAATACCTTAGACTCAAAAATGAACGACAATAAGAATGAGATATGATAATTATTGATAGTCATTGGAGAATATTCATGAATTGTTACTCAATTTAATTATTTTACAGTTTAATGCTGTACAATCTTATTGATTACGGTATCACCAGTAAGTAACTTTTGTTAAGATTTCGAAAACGAATAAAAACGGTAAGCAATCGGCAAATGGAGTGAAACTTATTACACAACAAAACACCTGATATGGATTAGAAATAGATGAATAGAGGTTTTATAATATGTCAATTTATGTTATTAATTATAATTAATAGTCTATATCCTACATAGTAATAACAGGGTACTGATGTAAGTAATCATTTAATTGAAGGTTGAAATTGATTTGGATTTCGATATAAATCTATACACATTCTGCCCGCTCATTGTTTTATTTTTTTCGAACAAAAGTGATAGTTCAGAAAAGCTCAACAAATTAGTTCATTTCAGAAATACAATTGCTTTCAGATGAGATTTAGCTACCGATTGATTTTCGTTTCATCGTTTATAATCAGAGAGTATCTTCAATAATTAAACTTTTGAATTTGGGAGGCTTTTACTTGGTAAAATTCCATTATCAATAATAAAAATCATTTTAAGGAATTTTACTTAATAATTGCGATTCGTAACGCGTTTAACTACACCGTAGCTTCTTCAGACGAATGAATCTACAGAAAAATATAAATGAAAATATAACTATAAATGTTCTTGAGTAATTAAAAGCTTATTGGGTTGCTTCTTCTTAAGTGGTTATTTATGACGGGTATATCCAATAAAATTAAGGAATAGATTGCTCCCCGAAAAGATTCAATAAAGGTGAAGGGCTTAAATCGACTTGTTCATTGATGAGTCTACCTGAGTGTTTGTATTTATTGATTTCTAAAGTTTTCCAAAGATCTACCTTCCAATATTTATTATCTGTATGCAAAATTTCAAACTGTGGGTCGAAAGAATGATTATTTTCTAAGAGATGATTCGCGTAATTTGAATCTGATATTTTATTTGTAAAACTGCGATTATGTTCCGATATTCTAATATTAAAATTTCTATGTGTTCTACCAATGTAGAAATTATCACAGTCATTGCAATTCAATCTAGAAACACTTGATTTATTGGTTTTACCTGATTTGGTTTTATCATTTTTATATATTTGCCTAAATTATTATTAGTTTGGAAAGTTATGTTGAAATTATTGCTACTCAAGAATGATTTCAGTTTCTCACTTGTAATGCCAACGTAGGTGAAGGTGTTGAATTTTTGTTTCAATTTATCGACAGGGTAAACTTCATTCAATGCGATTCTACTTTGTTTTTATTTAAAATATTATTTATTAGTTTGGGATTGTAACCATTATTTTTGGCTATTTGTTTAATCAAATTTAGTTCTTTGTTGAAATTTTCTGGTGATAACGGGATGTTAATCAATCTATGAATAAAACTATTGAATGCTGACATTTTATGATGATATGGATGACACGACGAGTTATGTATTATATTATTTGTATGTGACGGCTTATGGTAAATTGCGAAAACATGTTTTCCATTTTTATTCGAAATTGTTACATCTAAGACATTTATCGAATTATTGCTTTCTATTTCGGTTGTGAATGCAATTTTTGGATGTAATGAATTTATATGATTTTGAAAATTTTCAACTGTCTATCTGTTCCTGTGAAGCAAATAATGATATCGTCTACATAGCGATTCCAGTATAAACAATATTTACTGAATGGATGATTATGAATTAATTTCTTTAAGTTATTCATGAAAATTTCTGCTAACAAAGGACTTAACGGATTGCCCATACTCAAGCCGTCTTCAATAGTATAATATTTGTTATTGAAATGGAAATAATTTTGATCTAAACAAATTTCTAATAATGAAAGAATATCTGATTTAATGATAGTATTGACATGATTCTTTTCTAATAATTCTTCAACTAAGTAATACGTATCTTTCGGAGGAATGTTGGGAAATAGATTCTTAACATCGAAAGAAAAGAGTTTGGAATTAGGTGGTATAGTGGTATCTTTGATATTGGCAATAAGTTCGTATGAATTTTTGAGCAAAAATTTAGATTTAAAATTGCAATGTTTCATTAGCAAGTCGTTGAGGAATTCTGAACGAAGGTGCCGTTACATAAGAAACAACAGGTCTAATGGGGTTATTAGGTTTATGAAGTTTTATCAACGAATATAATTCGGGGGATTGTGGATTGGAGTTAATGAATTTATATTTTTCTTGGTCTGTAATTAATGATTCTGCTGTCGAAATTATGTTTTTAACCACTTTCTGAAATTTTGCGGTAGGATCCTTAGTTGATGTTATATAGTTTCCGGCTGTTAAGAAATCTTCAGTTTTAGAAATATAATCGGTTTTACTAATCGCAATGACGGTGTTACCTTTATCTGCTTTAGTGAATACTAAATCGTTCTTGCTACTATTTTCACGAATTGTTTTTATTATCTTATAATCGGAATTGCAATGAGGTGATAATTTCGAAAAGTCTTCTTTGATGATTTTTGCTGTTTGATGTTTGGCTAAAATATTATCTTTGGAGTTTTTGAGAATATTATTAATAATTAAACTGTTGAAGAAAAAACACTAGGCTCAAAATTCACAAAACATAATAATTTCAAATATGTTTCGGGTTCTATCCCATTTTCAAAAAAATGGGAATTAAATTATTACAACGAAAGCGACGAGAGAATTGGGGACAAACGGAAATCATGCTGGTCGTTAGTTATTGAAAGATTATGTTTTATTGCTTATGAAAATCCTACGGGTTCTAATAGATTTATTCTTTTATTTTTGCAACCAGATTGTAAGATTTGTGTTTTTGAGTAATCCAAGAAATGAATTTCGTTTATTCAATATTCAGACTAACCAGTTGCTAATTTATAATGTATGCTTGTCGCTCTGATATTGATAAAGTAACCAGTTTGACTTTTATCAAAAGCAGGCTAATCATTTCAATAAAATACATAAACAACGCTTTTTTCACCTGTATCAACTCGATCTTTGTTATTGACGGAGAATGAACATAGATTTATACCATTACTTCATATTGTGTTGATTTTATTCTGTTTCAATAGATTGCCAATTTTGTGAACATAATTAATGCTGTTATATTCAACTACTTCGTTAACCTGGAGGGTGGGATAAATCGAGAATGATAATAACTTGTGTTGTTTTTTAGGTGATAATTTATCTATGATGATATCGTCTTACCCGTAATTTGACAGTAATGTTTTCAAAATTCTAATTTCTTTCGTGAAAGAGGAACCGTAAGTAATTCATGCACAAAAATGTGGCCAATTTCGTTTTATGCGGATGGGAAATTCTGTATGGATCAAGGTATCATTGACCATTTGTTTGCAATGAATGTCAAATTTAGGATAAATATCTGTTCTCATAAGTTGAATCTCTGAGAAATTAAGTGTTCTATGAATATTTTCATTTTTTATACAGGATTGAATCGTAACGTAGAATGAATTTAAGAATATTAAGAAGACATTTAGTTGTTTATCTCCTGTCCAAATACAAATATATCATTCATATATATTTGCCAGTGAAGAAAGTATTTAATTAAAATATTACATAAAAAGTGTATTTTCCAGAATGGTCATGAGTAAGGAGCAGGATATACAGGGATATCCACCGGGTCAGTCCGTTAAAAACTCTTCAAGTTGGAACTTGACATTTGACATTTGATACTTTCGGTTATCAAGGATGTGTCAATATAAGAAAACTAATTTCATTTAAATATGCCGAACAATATAGAATTGGAAAGTCAGGAAATATATGCCCTAAAATCACAATAGGAACCACCATATTAGGATAATCAATTCAAAAGCCATATATGACAATCGTGGGAACAAGATCGTAATATACAGGGATATCCACCGGGACCGTCCGTTAAAAACTTTTCAATTTCCAATTACAATATCAAGCTGAAATTTTATACGAGGTCATAGCCAGCCATTTCCAATTGGAGTGAAATATTTTCGAAGTGATACCATTTCCGGTTATACTAGAAGTCGTCATCACTTTATTTTTCAAATGGCTATCTACCTTTTTTATTATACATCTTGAACCGACATTTGAGCAAGGCATAAAATACCGAAGTTGTTGGCACTCATCTGTTAGAACTTTTGACAGATTTAATTATATTTGTTATGAACTCAATTTTTGAGGAATATGAAAAAAAATTGTAGCTCATAGATCTTCTGCACTACAGACACAATTTTTCACTTAGGTGGATAGAAGAAGGATCAAGGAATTTTTTAAGCAATCTACACATGTCAAACGTTTATTGCGCTGTTTTGTATGATTTTTTCAATTTGGCCCTTTTCAAACAGCAAAACTAAATTTTTTCAAATTGCACCTGCCAATTTTTATATCGCCATCAGATGAAGCTTCAAATTTCAGATGGAATTGACTAAGCATGTACTATACCCATCTCTTATAGTTCCGAAATAATTTGGGAATATATTGAATTTTGATGATTTTGCAAGCACTAACAGAGAATGCTTTGAAATATTTGAATCAAGCTGAACTGGCTACGCTCCCCTGACAGGTGCCTAACGTTAATGTACTTGTCACTTCGTTCATTAGAATTTCATATTTCAACAAGAATTGTCGTTATTTCAGATTGAAAATATCCAAAAAGTACAACACATTTGGAATAAAACCACTGGTTAATCAAACGAAAACATATTTAATCTTTTTTTAATTCATTTTAGAATGTCAAAAATTAGTGGGTAGATATTGCAGGCAATTCAATAACCAATTTCCAAATTTACCGTCTGTGAGTAAAATAAAATTTCGAAGCATTAGAAGCAATTTTCTACAATTCGGATGAATAAAAATTGTAGGAACTAAGCGAAAACCAATCATCGAAGATAATTACATTAATACGAATGAATGATAGCAAACATCATAGGAGAAAACTAATTTACAATCTGAATAAATGTTCACTATGGGCCCCATTTTGCTCGATACACGTGACAGCTCGTATACGAGCATGATGAGTTTCCCTCCTAGTTTCCTCAGGATCAATATTACGAAAAGCATTATGAATGCGCTCTAGTAACTATTCTTTACTTCTTACAGGAATAAGATACACTTCACTCTTGATTTTGCCCCATAAATAAAAATCAAGGGGCGTCAGGTCCGGATAACGCGGAGGCCATAGATTTGGTCCTTGATTACCCCACCATCCATCCTCGAACATTTCTGTTAGCTGCCGATCTACAGCTCGTGTTTTATGTACTGGTGCACAATCCATTTGGTAATAGCAATGCCTCAGAATGTTAAGGGGTAATCCATCTGAAAAATTTGCTAATGTTCCTCTCAAAATTTGCAGGTATCTTTGTTCATTGAAATTTTCCTCATCAATTTGATAAGCCAACAAATCATTCATTAAAATTGCAAAAACGTTCACGCTGAATTTATTTTGGAAATGAATAACCTCAATGAAATGTGGTTTTTCTGTGGCCCAAAAATGTCGACTTCTCCTGTTGGTTATTTCACTTTCATTGAACTTAGCTTCATCAGACGATATAATTTTTTGCAGAATTGTCTCATCTTCTTGAAGCCGAATTAATAAACTTTCACAGAAATTTTGCCGCTTGGGAAGGTCAGTTGGTTTCAATTTTTGTAGTCTGATAAAAGAATACGGGTGCATGTTATGTTTCTTAAGGATAGTTCGAATGGAAGTATAACTCAATTCAATATCCATTGATACTGACTTAATGGACGCATGTGGTTTGGCACGAAAATACGCTAGCGTATTAATTTGATTATCGTGGTCCTCGAGAATTGGTTTTCATCTAGTTTCTATGTATTTTGTTCCTTCAAATTGCATAAAATTGCTTCTAATCCTTCGAAATTTTGTTTTACTCATAGGCGCCGAATTTGGAAATTGGTTATTGAATTGCCTGCAAGTTCTATCCACCACTTTTTGACATTCGCCATGAATTAAAAGGGATTAAACATATCCACTTTTTGCAAAATCATCAAAATTTAATATATTCCTAAGTTATGTCGGAACGATAAGAGATGGATATAGTACATGCTGATACATTACTGAAATTTGACGTTTCATCTGATATAAAAATTGGCACGTGCCATTTGGAAATATTGAGTTATTGCTGTATGAAAAGGTCAAATTGAAAAAACTCATACAAAACAACGCAATAAATATTTGACATGTGTGGACTGCTTAAAAAATTCCTTGATCCCTCTTCTATCCACCCAAACAAAATTGTGTCTGTAGTGCAAAAGATCTACGAGCTACAATGTTCCTCAAAAATCGAGTTTATAACAAAAATAGTTAAATCTGTCGAAAGTTTTGACAGATGAGTTCCAACAACTTGGGTTTTTATGCCTTGCTCAAATGTCGGTTCTAGATGTACAATAAAAAAGGTAGATTGCCATTAGACATAACAAAGTGATGACCCACTTCCGGTATAATCGGAAATGGTATCACTTCGAAAATATTTCACTCCATTTGGAAATCGCTAGTTATGGCCGTGTATAAACTTTCAGCTTTTAGGTGGATATCCCTGTATTTTAACTACACATTTGTAAATATTTTTTCCTAATTTGAACAAATATCCAAATTTCACGGTATTTTTACATGTTTTTGACATTTACCTAGATTCCATAGATCATGTTCCTTCCAAGGATTGTGAATCAAACAATTGAAAGCTAGGTACCTACATTATCCCTCACCTAATCATTTAATGAGCTAAACGGTGAAAAAACCTATATATATAGAAATAGAAATATAGGAATGATTGTTAAACTATAATTCGATTACCTCCCATACCTATTTTTTCCCTTCAAATTACTTGATAGGTGGTAATAGATTAGCGGCATGTTAAAGTTTTTTCAAATTTTCACATACAAGTAATGCGAATTATTCAGTATTGAAATCAAGTAGTGTAAAGACAGATTAAAAATGTTGAAAGTAAAGTTTAACGCGAAATGGATGACCATGGATAGAGCGTTTATTTTGCATGTTCGACAATCATAAGTACATCGTTTTCGTTAGAATTTTTTTCATTTTTATTGTATAAGTAGTGTGAAAGAATACTCTCAATTATATCTCTCTTCGTCCTTTGTAGGTTTTCATTAATTGTGGAGGTGAAAAGCTCTTTTGATTGCATCTGTTAGTTTTCAATCGTTGCGTAATATATTTGAATATTTTGGAATTTACAGAATTATTTCGTAGAATTTTTATAGTTGGAGAGAAGGCATTCGATTAATTTAAATTTATTGTTTCAGATTAAAGCTGATACCAAATTTCACATTGACTATCATGTCAAAACAATCAAGCATGTTTCGAGTATTGCAAGATTAAGGAACGGAGACAAACAATTTGTGTCTCAAGAAATGAGATGCATAATAAGAAGCAATTCAATGAAGATTTGTGTAGAGCATTTTTTCTTGGGAAATATTGTTCATTCAATATCCCGGAAGAATCTACATTAAAAAAATCAAGCGTCGAATGTATTTTCAGAAAAATAATGAATTAAATCAGAGAAGTTATAGGTGAAACTCGTTTTTTGTTATTGTGAACGAAACAGCAGATGCTTGTGGATGATACATAGTCCATTTGCTCATTGGACCACCGAAAGATAATATTACTGGGCATTTCTTCCTAACAGCTTCTGATAATCATCATATTATGACGATTACAACTATTGAAATCGTTGTATCTTAGAGCCACGAATGGAGGATCTAAGGAAAAAAAGTATTTATACTTTTTTCACAGAGAATTTCATAATCTACAATTTTTGCTTGGGGTAATTTTACGATAAAACTTACCGTTTTGGTGAAAATCGTAAAAAAAACATTTTTTGACCTTCAACCTCAAATTTTCAAATGTTGTTGATCATATTTTGAATTATTTCCAGGATTGTCTGGTAATTTAGAGGAGGGGGTGACCACCCTGTGTTATTTTAAAAGCAGAAGATAGGTCCAGTTATAACCTTCTGAGAAAGGATTCTTGTTTGTCTCCACAATGGTGTGCAAGTTCTCGTTCTCCATCAAAATTACTGGGTGAGCAGCTGAAACATTGGAATGATTATGAATCTTGAAAGAAAACGATAAAACCCATTTTTCCCTCTTCCCAATTTTCAAGGGTGGTCACCCCTGCTACAGGGGTTGAATTTCGAGATGAGGATAGTACTTGATGATGACTGCCATTGATCAGCATGGATCTGTTCCATTTTACTTCACTGAAACTTGAATAGTCTCAGGGAATTAGTCTTCCCTATCTTTCAGTTGCTCACCTTGTATCTTTTACAGTTTTCAATTGAGAACGGAAATTCTTTCAAAGCGATGTAGATAAAGATACCACTTTTCTTTTGTGTCATCACTCGACCCATCTTCCCTATTCAGAATGTTCAAGGATTGCAACACCCGCTTAGGGGGGTTGATATTTCAGGCAAGTTTTGTACCCAAAAAGATATCCCTCTTGAAACAAAAATGGAGCTGTTATTGCGTCGAATGTATTTTCAGAACAATAATGAGTTAAATCAGAGAAGCTGTAGGCGAAAATCACTTTTTTGTTATTGTGAACGAAACAGCAGATGCTTGTGGATGATACATAGTCCATTTGCTCATTGGACCACCGAAAGATAATATTTATTTATTTATTTATTTATTTATTTAAGTACAATATAAGGAATGTCCACAGCCAAAGCCAAAATGACATTCACTAGATGAATATTAGTTACATAGAATCTAGTATTCTAAAAAAAAAGTATTACATAAGACATTAATAGTTAGTTGTATTCACAGAAAGAATGAAAAAGAAATACAAAATGAATATTATAAAATCGAACGATTGAATGAATTTTATATCAGTCAGTAAAGAGCAAGCGTAATGTTCTCTTCAAAGAGGCCAATGTGACCCCAAACAAATTGATACTCCTATGCGTGTTGCAGACACGTAGCATCCTATCGATAGGGAGTTCTGTGCACTATTAGTTTTTCTAAAAGTTATAGAGAAGAGGTCGTGGTGCCTCAATGATTTCATAGGAACATTAAAAGTAACCATGTGCAAGATCTCAGGTACCTGAAATACGCAGTTCAATATTTTAAACAAAACCAAAATATCAGATATAGTTCTACGATTTTCAAGTGACAATAAATTGAAATATTTACGGGCAGGAGCGTAGTCGTGGTTCAGGATAACAAAGTTAGTTTTGAAGCATATGAACCGTATGAATCTATTCTGAATGCATTCAAGTCGGTTGGAATAACAATCATAACGAGGGTTCCAAATACATGAGGCAAAATTTAATTTACTGTAGATGTAAGCATAATATAAAGTGATAAGTGATTTTACATATTTAAATTCCTTACTTTTCCTGAAAATATAACCCATCATTCGACTTGAACTATTTGCTATGCGATCTATGTGTGCATCGAAGAGCAACTTCGAATCGAAAGTGACACCCAGATCAAAAGCCGTGGACACACGTCGCAGCAATGAATTTCCAATTGAGTACTGAAAAGTGATAGGGGAATGGTTTCTAGTAAAAGTTATCGTGAAACATTTATTTAAATTCAAACAAAATTGTTTTTCTCTACAGTACTCAACCAAGTTATTCAAATCTAGTTGAAGATCAAGGCAGTCCCTTAAGCATGTGATAAATCTAAAAACTTTCAGATCGTCTGCATAGAGCAAGAATCTGGAATGCCGGAAACATTTATCTATGTCATTTATATAAATTAAGAAAAGAAGAGGACCGAAATGAGTTCCCTGCGGTACCCCAGAAGTACTAATAAAAGATTCAGATTTAAAACCATTTAAACTTACGAAATGTGACCTATGCAGTAGATACGATTGGATCCACTCAAGCAACCAACCACTTACACCTGCTTCGGCTAGTCTAAAAATGAGAATATCGAAACTTATTTTGTCGAAGGCTTTAGAAAAATCTGTGTAAGTAGCATCAGTCTGAATTTGAGAATCCATTGCACTCTGCAGGTACTCACTATAAACGATCAAATTAGTTTCCAGAGTCCTACCCTTAAAAATCCGTGCTGTTGTGGGATAATGAAATTTTTCACATGAGAGAAAAGATACTTATAAATTATACGTTCAAATACTTTAGCAATGATCGAAAGCTTGTTAATAGGTCTATAATTAGAAATATCATTTTTATCTCCACTTTTGAAAATTGGGACAACGGCGGACTCCTTCCACTTTTTTGGAAATACACCATTATTCAGAGACTGATTGAACAAAATATGCAGTGGTTTACTTAATTTGTGAGCGCAATTTTTGAGAAAAATTGGTGGAATGCTGTCTGGACCTGAACCCTTCGACATGTCAAGGGATAAGAGGACCTCTCGAACCTCTTCCTCTTCAATGTGAATATTTGATAGTACATCATTGTTGCAGTTTTTAACAGTTACACTATGACTACGCTGCTGACTTACAGGAATATATACACTCTCGAAATAACGGGCAAAAAGATTGCATATCTCTTTTCCATCTGATGAAGAAATATCCCCATACCTCATTTCATTAGATAGTTTAGAGCCGCCCCGTCCCAGAGACACATATTTCCAGAATGATTTGCTGTTCGTTGGCAGTTCCCGCTCAATGTTAGAGGTGAATTTATTCAAATCAAGTTCAATAAGTTCCTTCGAATGAGCACGAAGCTGTTTGAATATATTGAGATCATTGACATTTTTACTAATTTTCCATTTTTTATGAAATTTTTGCTTTTCTCTTATTGTAGCAATAGTAACTTTCGAAAAGAATGAAGGAAAACACTTAGTGACTCTTTTCTTAGGAACAACAGAACCGATTATGTCATTGATTATCTCATAAAAATATCCAGATTTTCATCAATTCCCTTAGAGCTGCTGTTGAGAAGAAACTCCGAATACACCAGCGATAATGAAGCATTAACAGCTTCATAATTTGCATTTCTAAAATCGTAATAAAAACTTTGAATTTTCGAATTTTTCATCATCTTCTCTTTAGACAAGGCAACTATAAACTCCAGTGTGGGATGATGTGTGTCCTCGTTTACAAACGGATGAGCACTTTTATGTATATTCGAGACAATTTCTTTATTACACAAGACTAAGTCAAGAATTTTATCGTTACTATTCTTCACATGATTGTATTGATTCAGTTCGACAAATGCAAATGTATCTAATATATTTGAATATTTATTTCCAATATTAGTAGGTATTAAGTAACTTTTATCAGAGCTCACCCAATCAACCGAAGGACAATTAAAGTCACCACACACAAGAAATGGACATTTTATGTTCACTATATTGCTCTCCAATTTACTAGCGACACATCACTTGCCACAGAATCCCCAGGAGGCAAATACACATAGCAAATATATAACTTCGAACTATTCACGTTCAGAGATACCCAGATATCCTCCGCGTCACTTCTGAAGTCATCCAAGAGCCGTGGGCCGAATTTGTTGCGAACGGCAATGAAAACTCCACCCCCATCCTTCATAGAAGACACCGATGAATCTCGGTCGCGACGAAACACAGAATATTCACAAGTATCGACCAATTCATTGTCGAAAACGGTATCGTTCAGAAATGATTCGGTAACATACGTTACATCAGAAAAACCTGCCCATATTACTGGGCATTTCTTCCTAACAGCTTCTAATAATCATCATATTATGATTACAGCTTTTATAATCGTTGTATCTTAGAGCCACGAATGTTGGATCTAAGGAAAAAAGTATTTATACTTTTTTCACAGAGAATTTCATAATCTACAATTTTTGCTTGGGGTAATTTTACGATAAAACTTACCGTTTTGGTGAAAATCGTAAAAAACAATTTTTGACCTTCAACCTCAAATTTTCAAATGTTGTTGATCATATTTTGAATTATTTCCAGGATTTTCTGGTAATTTATGTATCTTCACTCTGATTATTTGGTCTAATTTGACCGATATCGTGGATATTTCAGAAACCAATAAAAATATACATACAAAAGCCTAACACTGTCGAAATAATATATCTTCACAACCACTCACGTGTTACACAATTCGTCCAATTATAATTGAAGATTTTTACTAATTTGAATACACGATATGATAATTGGTCCAATAATAACTATAAACAACTGTATATTAATATAAAGGAAAGTTACGATAACTACTACCTTAAAGAGTGTACTTATTCGATAGTAACAACCTGAAAATTAATCTCACTTCGCTGTGCAGTTTTTATGTTATCTGATATCCAATCTGAATAAATCATCGCTGAATTGGTCTATCGGAAGTTGGTTTAGATATAATATGCATATCAGTAGAAACTGTTGAAACGTTTTGGATAAGCGGTTTTTAATGAAGACAACGCAATTATCACCCAAGGAGTGTTATAAACCAGTAGGAAGAAAATCGTTCTTCCTTGCTTATAACGATAGCACATTCATAGCCCAAATACTGATTTTATAATGGGTGTTCCTTCTCAAACGAATCACCTACTATATTTCTTATCCCATAGTGATTCGAACCATTTCCTAAGTACTTCGAATATTTTGTTTGGTTTGACGTATATTTGGGGCCTTAACGACCAACTCTCTGAAAGGGCGCTTCAAGCTTTCAATTATCAATCGGATGGGCGAAGAGGTCAAACAGACTTCATTTGACAACTCATCAAAACCTCTTTTCAGCGATGCATAAGAAAAGTAAATACAAAAAATAAATTCTTATCTCACACGAGCCATTTCTCTTATCAAATCTGAAACAGACGATTAACAACAGTTGCTAATCTTCCAGCACATTTCTTGGAAGCAGTTCGAGGTATTCCATCAAGCTAATGTTTCAGTTTGACGTATATGCAGGTAGCAGGTAGACACTCTTTGTGGTCCTGACAGAGTATAGGTCTACTACAGGGACGCGACCCTGCCTATGCGAGCCGCGACTCCACCCTCGTCTCCAAACCCCCGAGGGAAGCCACGTCCTAACCCCTTCATTCCATCTTTAAGAACCACATCGTAAACCTATCCTACCCATCTTCCAACACGTTTGGCCAGCGTGGAAGATCAAGGCCATTATACCCCTAAAATGGCGAATATTAAAACGTATGGAACTGTACCCCAGGTGGGTAGGGCACCTAGCCCAGAATCCCACACCTGACCTGACCTACCGAATAGAGGAAAACATGGATTGGGCACGATCAACGAACGAGGAGAAAGATTATTAGACTACAATCAAAGTCAAAACCTATACTGTATGAACACTCTTCCAGAAACAAAGACAGCGGCGATGGACATGGCAGAGCCCGGACGGGAATACTAGGAATGAGATCGATTATATACTAACGAGTAAAAAACATATTGTAAAAGACGTAGCAGTTATCAATAAATTTAAAGTCGACAGTGACCATAGGTTATTAAGAGCAAAAATAGAAATCGTGGCCAAAAAGAAAGAAACAAGCTGATACGTCCAAAACGCTTGCCAACAAATGAAGACCTAAACCAAAATATTGTTCAATATCAATCAGAACTAAGCAAAAACTAACACCTGAAGAAAACTTAACTCGACTAGACATTAACAGTCTTGAAAGAAAGATAACGGAAGACATACAAGTGGCAACAAAGACCATATGCTACAGGGCAAGAACAAAACCTAAAAAATTAAGCCAAGGCACGCTAAGGTTAATGGAAGAAAGGAAAGTAATGGATAGATTTAATCCAGAATACAGGGAACTTAACAGGGCTATAAGACGAAAGACTGGAGAAGACATACGAAATTACAACACAGACTATATACAACAAGTCATAGAAAACAACAGTAACATGAAAGTCTTAAAGAGAATTACTAACACCGGTAGACCCAGAATACATCAATTGAAAAACAACCAAGGTGAAATAAAATATGAAAAAACGGAGATAATACAGATTGTTGAAGGCTTCTATACTGACCTGTATTTGTCTAAGAAACCCAAACCTGAAACAACGAATCTTAGTAACATAACAAATGTCGGTTCCGAGGACATGCCTGAGAATAACATTGATGAAATACAACTAGCCCTCAACCAGATGAAAAACGGCCGGGCACCAGGCCAGATAACATTACAAGCGAAATGCTGAAATTGGGAGGACAGGTCACTTTGGAAGCAATAAAAATATTACTAAATAAATGCCTAACAGAAGGTAGTGTTCCGGAAGGATGGAACAATGCACACGTTGTGTTGTTGTACAAAAAGGTGACAAATTTAAGATAGATAATTACCGACCTATTAGCCTTTTACCACACCCTTATAAATTGTTATCAAAATTATCACAAACAGATTGACAAACAAATTTGACAGCTATCAACCGGCAGAACAAGCAGGGTTTCGCAGAGGATATAGCACAACAGAACACCTACAAACTCTTCGTACACTTATTGAAAAATGTCACGAATACAAAGTGCCAATACACTTAGCCTTTGTAGACTATAACAAAGCCTTCGATTCTATAGAACTGTGGGCAGTATTTCAAGCCCTCGATAATGCTAGAATAGATTCGAGATATAGAAACATCCTACAGAATATATATGAACGAGCGACTATTCAGGTGAGACTAGACGATGACATGCAAACCAAAAAAATCCCGATAAATAGGGGCGTGAGACAAGGCGATAGGTAAAAACAATCAAACTGCAAAATTGTCAAGAAGAATAAGAATGACTTGGGCTGCTATTGGAAAACTAGAAAACCAACAAATCCCCATTAACCTCAAAAGAAAAGTTTTTAATATGTGCGTTCTCCCAGTGCTAACGTATGGCATGGAAACCATGACTCTCACAATAAGATCTGCTAACAAACTTAGAACCACACAACGCGCAATTGAAAGAACTATGCTTGGAGTGAGCCTGCGGGATCACATACGTAATGAAGAAGTAAGAAGGAGAACAGGCGTAGAGGACGTAATCACGAGAATAGCTGCATTGAAAAGAAGATGGGTTGGACATGTAGCAAGACAACAGGATGTAAAATGGACTAAGCGAATAACTCAATGGAGACCACGCTTATACAAAAGGGGAGTGGGGCGCCCCCAGAGAAGGTGGCTGGATGACATAAAGGAAAAAGTAGGAAGAGGATGGTATAATATAGCACAGGACAGAGAGAGATGGAAGCTAGAAGGGGAGGCCTATGTTCAGGAGTGGACAGAGAAGGGCTGAAAAAGAAGAAGAAGAATGTTTCAAGTGAGAGCGCACCTTATTGTCAGCTCTCAGAATCTTCACACTCACAGACCAGAACTGAGTTCATCTTGTCTGATCCAAGAGCCTATTCTGAACTCCTTCAGTGGAGTAAATTTTTGTCCATTCAATTGTGTAGTTACAAGTTTTCATGAAACGCACAGCTTTAGTTTCATCCTAGGATTCTTCTTCCAATAAGTACAGAGTAGTCCTGATTTCAACTGTGGCAACTTTTCTTTCCTTTACCACCTCAACTTTATTCTTTAGTTAAATTGCACAAAAATGGTTATCCAATAAGACCAGTGGTATCATTCACACATGCCCCAGCATTCAAGATTTCCAAATTTTTAATACATATTCTGGGAAAATGTTGTGATTTTAAACCGTCCTTTTCTATTCGTAATTCAAATTACTCGATAAGGAAAATAGAAAATATTGTCATTTCAAGTAACGCAAAGCTAGTCTCTTTTGATGACAAGAATTTGTTTCAAAGTACTCCACCGAAAGATCTGTATGATATAATCAATAATTTGTTAACACAAAATATGACGAATCCACGAATTAAATACGACATTATGGCTTTATATGATGTTTGCATATCTCAATTTCTTTTTAACTAACGATTGTTCTTATAAAAGTGATGAGGGACTAATGATGCGAAACCCCTTAAGCCCTCTTTTAGCAGAAATCTTCATGGATAACATAGAAAAAACTATTCATAAACACCCACTTAGTAAACATTTCCTACATTGGTATCGATATGCCGATGACATTATTGTGTGTTCCACAGGAACAAACACACAGTTCACTTTATTCGAAAATGTCATCAACAACCTGCACCCAAAAATAAAATTCACTTCCGAAATAGAACGATTCGATCAATTTCCTAGACCTAACAATAACAAGGTAAAATAATAAACACCAGTTTTTCAATTTACCATAAGCCTACTCATACAGATATCACCATTCATTATTCATCGGCACATCCTTACCATCATCGGCACATCCTTACCAACATAAAGTTGCAGAATTTAACAGCTATATACATAGACTCTTGAACACACCGATGTCTAATGATAATTATTTCAAAGAATTGAGTTTGATAAAACAGATCTCAATAAATAATGGTCATGATGCAAATTTAGTTAGTAGCATAATACATAAGAAAAAACAAAAATTAGCTTTACAACATATATATCCAATCGGTGAACACCAAGACAACAAATTCAATAGTTTAACATAGGCAATATTAGCAATAATGTGAAATCCTTCTTAAAATCCAAATTTAAATATAGCGTTCAAAACATCAACAAATTTAGGTTCATTCATCAGGAATTATAAATCTCCAATTAATAAAGAAAATAAATCAGGTGTTTATACATTGGATTGTGCAGATTGCAATTGTTATTATTTAAGTAGAACAGGAAGAAATTTTAATGTTAGAATCTCTGAACATAAACGTAGTTTCATAAATGGAAAAACCGATTTAAATTATTCAAATCATCTTAGGGAAAATGGTCACTCTTCCAATTCAGAATTTAAAATCCTACATTCTGAAGAGAGAGATATAAAACTCAACCTTCTGGAAGCACTTGAAATTAACAGATTTAGGAATTCCACGGAAATTCTTAATGATCACGTAGACATAAATAACTCACCCTTATTAAATTTATTTCCTAAACATTAGTTCAAGTACAGGATAGCTCAGAGTGAATTGCCTCTTTAGTATATATAAAAATTTGTTAGTAAGATATATTTGTAGTATTAATTCGCTCTTAATATAGATACTGTGTATCGAAACGCATCGAACATTATTAATATATTCTAGTAGAAATCATCGTTTACTTGTATTTGTGATTATAAAAAGAATAGCCGAGTTGAAATGAAGATGGGTAGGTCACGTTGCAAGGCAGGACAGAGAGAAATGGTCCTGATGGTTATTCAATAGAGGCCTAGAGAGACCAGGCGAAGTAGAGGCAGGCCGCAAAAACGTTGGGTCGACGATATAAAAGACCAAGTCGAAGGACAGTGGTTTAGAATAGCACAAGACAGACATGAATGGAAGCGACACGGAGAGGTCTATGTTCAGAAGTAGACGGAGGAAGGCTGACAAGGAAGGAAGGAATACAAGCTTCAACAAATTCCACATCGTGTAAGATCAACGGCTAGATTTCTGACGGTTCATGTACTGACTAGAGCATCTGGGGAGGTGTGGCCATTTCACTCATACCCGTTTTCGCTAGAAGTTTCCTTGGCATAATATTACTCTACTGACCATGTTCATTGAACCAAAGTAAATTAGTTTATGTCTCCTATGTTCATTGTACATCAATTATCAACACTATTTGTTGTACTAAACCCAAAAAGAATAGCAGCCTCATATTAATGATCAACTAGTTTCACTTTCAATTATCATTTGTCTACCTGAATTATATATATACTTCACCTTCGTCTAATGATTTATACATATTTTGCTTTTCGTTTTGATTCCATTTGAATTGATTATGTTTCCGCTTCGAATGATATATTCATTAATCCTCAGTATTTTGCATTCGAATGCTTTTTTCCACGTTTGAATCAAATAATGTAGGCTAGAATAAGCTGTTTTTATGTACATTAACGTCATATTCTTTCAATTTCATTATTCATAACAAGGCGATCTGAAATTGCGCTTATTGGTAATAATCTATAAAATGTAGCATTTAATCGAGCTCTTTATTCTGAAATGATATTGACTGCATATCTTGTGAATAAGTAACATTTTTCTTGTACCACGGTTACTTGTCCTATATCTCATTGTGGTTTCGATATTAGCAAGATTTTTCACACCTCTCTGTATTGTTACAAGGTTCTTTCAATTTCTAGACAGCGAAAAATTTCGAATTATTGATTGAATTATTACATTTATACAAGTTTTATTGTGTAGGTATTATATTATTAACAATGTAAATCCTAATAATTTAAGAATACCTTTAAATAAGTATAAATTTCTTCATTTAATACTATCATGATCAGAAGAATAAAATTGGAATTGTTACAAGTAATTTATAATAAATCATACAATTTTGAATTCAGATGTACATGTCTCGGTATTCTCTTGTTGAAAATTTTTACTGAATAATTGAACAATTGAAGAAAAATACTTGGGTTAAGTTTCACAAAATATAATGAATTAAAATATGTTTCGACATTTTCAAAAACTAAGAGAAAATTAAAAATATCATATATACCCCAGAAACTGATGAAAAAGTGCAGTCAAACGGAAATCAAGCTGGATATCTGTAGATTATGTTTGTGAGCTGATGAAATTTCTACGAATTCAAATGAATCTAATCACTTACTTCTGTTATCTGAATGTAAATTTGAGTTTTGTGAAATGATTTTCATTTTAACACTGATATGGAAAACCAGTTATTGATTTATTAAAATTATTGGTTTTTGTCCGTGTCAACTCTGATATTAATGGAACGAGCAGCTTGACATATATAAAAAGGCAGACAATCATTACATTATAATTTATACAGGGTGTTACATAATAGTATGTTACAACTTCAGAGAGTAAATGTACGTGCAATTTAAAAAAAAAAGTTCATATGAACATAGGTCAGCTAAAGCTTCGTTTCAGAGCTACAGGGTGTTGAAATTTCCGGAAAAATTGGTTTTGTCTTCAAAACTCCTGCGGCTTTTGAGATATTCAGCCCAAATTTGAAACGCAAGCTATTTTCCACAGCCTCCAACATTACACGTCCTAAATCTTAACTAGAATCTATTCCGGAGCCTTCTTTTGCCCTTTCAAACTTTTTTGCAGTACGCCTCTGATCAGCGTTGAATCAATTTTAGTCATCTACGTTCAACTTAAAAACTCTTCTGATAACTGTTATTTTTTCGTATCTCGAACCGTTCTCGAGCCAAAAATTATTAAATTATTGTATGCATTCAATAAATTGAAAGCACTTTCAATTGAAAAAATTGACTAGTAGGCTTTGACGTACTGAAGTTATTGCTGTACGAAAAAATGGCTAAATTTACATGCCGAATTCGCTGAAATCCATTACATGTACGGTCTCTAGCTGACGGAAACACAACAGAAGCTACGCGATTATATTATTGTATATTATATATAATATTGTTTTACTCATAAGCGCCAAATTTGATAATTGGTTATTGAATTGCCTGCAAGTTCTGTCCACCACTTTTCGACATTCGCCATGAATTAAAAAGAGATTAAACATATCCTCATTTGAATAATCAGCCATTTAATTATCAATCTGGTGTTTTTCAAAAATTTTCACTTCAAATTACCAGCAATTCTTGTTGAAATATTAAATTCGAATGAACGAAATGATAAGTACATTAATTTTAGTCACCTGTCAGGTGAGCGTAGCCAGTTCAGCTACTTGATTCAAATATTTCAAAGCATTCTCTGTTAGTTCTTGCAAAATCATCAAAATTCAATATATTCCCAAATTATTTCGGAGCTATAAGAGATGGGTATAGTACATGCTGATACAATTCCATCTGAAATTTGACGCTTCATCTGATGGCGATATAATAATTGGCACGTGCAATTTGAAAAAATTGAGTTATTGCTGTTTGAAAAAGGCCAAATTGAAAAAATCATACAAAACAACGCAATGAACATTTGACATGTGTAGATTGCTTAAAAAATTCATTGATCCTTCTTCTATCCACCCAAGCAAAAATTGTGTCTGTAGTGCAAAAGATCTACGAGCTACAATTTTTTTAAATGTTCCTCAAAAATCGAGTTTATAACAAAAATAATTAAATCTGTCAAAAGTTTTGACAGATTGATATCACTTCGAAAATATTTCACTCCAATTGGAAATCGCTAGTTTTGGCCGCGTATAAAATTTCAGCTTGATATTGTAATTGGAACTTGAAAAGTTTTTAACGGACGGTCCCGGTGGATATCCCTGTATATAACGATCTTGTTCCCTCGATTGTCATATATGGCTTTTGAATTGATTATCCTAATATGGTGGTTCTTATTGTGATTTTAGGGCATATATTTCCTGACTTTCCAATTCTGTATTGTTCGGCATATTTAAATGAAATTTGTTGTTGTCTTATGTTGACACATCCTTGATAACTGAAAGCATCAAATGTCTCGACTAGAGCATCTGTTTGAGTGACCACTGAAAAATCATTCTCCGATTTCTAACAGGAATGTAAAAAGCATTAACATTATAATGTTGTAGAATTCTGTCAAATAAATAACGGAAATTGATTATTCAGAAAATCTGCTCAAAACGGTTGTCAAAATTTTTCTTGTTACTTAGTTGGCACAGCTGTTGCCTATACTGACGCGGAGTGTGAACGCGATATGTTATTTAGTTCGTTTACAGTACTCGATTTTGTCAGTTTTGTTTTGGGATTTTTACAATGGATAAGAATATCGACCAAAGAATTTGTCTCAAATTTTGTATTGCAAATGAAATTTCGTGTGCCGAGTCGCTTAAAATGTTATAGAAGGCTTAATGGTAATCGACTCCAACAAAAGTGAGTGGTAGAATGCATTCAACAGCGGTCGAGATATGGAGGATGATTTTCCTCGCTCTGGTCGGCTATCAACATCTTCAACTTCAAGTTCACATCTATAAAGTGAAGGTTGAAAATCGTTATTTAAGTTTGAGAGAGATACGCCATGAACTTTTTGTGTGTCACAAATATACTCGTACCATTTTAAACGACTGTTTGGGCATGAAATGCGTTGTCGCTCGCGAATTTAGGTCACTCCAAACGAAGTCGATTTCAGAAGAAGCGTTTGAAAAATATTTTGGTGTATGGAGTATTTTATGTCGTTAATGTATTATTTCAGAAGGGGTCTACTTTGAAGACGATAAAATAAATTAGGATGAAAAATAAATATTTTGTGTTTCTTTGACCAATTTCCGGTACTTTTTCGACCGAATGTATTGCATATGACGATGCATCAGAATTGGAAACGCAATGAGTGAAGCACGATTTTCGAATATCTCATTTCTCTCCTAATTATATTTTTCTTACGTCTACAAATTTACGAAGAGAAATTCTCTAATAAAATAATTATGAGGATGTATCTAGAAGTATAAGTCTTCCTCTTCTACATATAGGATATACTTTCTGCTTCTTGAGTACTGAAACAGGAAATGATAAAAAAAATTCGATGTGCCACATACCATTACAGCTCATACTTTGAGAATGTAAGGAGTTCTCAGCTACATGTAACACGTTGTGACTTTACATCTTAATAAAGATAATAATAATATTTATCAAGAACAACGAGACTAGCTATGATTAATTGGGTGCCAATTCCCACGCCAAGTAAGTTGGATTTAATTTCCATTTGAGGAATGAAACGGTTATTATGAGATAAAGAGTATAAAGCTTCGTATTGCGGAAGGGTCGTATACAGTTTTTCTACTGAATTCATAAGAATTTCTTTTTCAAATTGCATCAAAATTTAATAGGAGGGAGAAATGATGTGTACTAACATCATGAGTGAAGATATTTTAAATGAACAATTAATTATCAGATTGGATGAGAACTTCTAGACAAATAGTAGCATAAATGAAATATACAGGGTGCTCCATCTCAATCGAGCCTCCCTGTACAATTCGTATCCCCAAACACGTCGAATGACTTTCTCTGGGAACATCTTTTGACTTATACTTGAGGCTTTAACGAACAACACCTTAAAACGAGGGGCTTCAACCCCTCAAAATTGAATAGGGCAATAGGGGTAGATATCTCATTCGTAAGTTTTGCAAAGCCTCTTCTGGACGGAGTATACAGGGTGCTCCATCTCAAACGAGCCACCCTTTACAGTTCGTATCCCGTAGTGATGGCAACAATTTGCCGAAACACGTCGAACGACTTTGTCCGGGAATATCTTTTGACTTATACTTGAGGCTTTAACAAGTAACACATTGAGGAGGCGCTTCAACGCCTCAAAATTGACTAAGGCAAAGGGATCGATGTCTCATTCGGAACAAATAATTTTGACGAAATTTTTCCACAAAGAATCAATTTTTGTCTCACACGAACCACATTGAATATTTTCAAGATTATTAAGATTTTATACGATAAGGAAAGTAGGTTTTGTCTTGTCAGCGCCATTTATACAAACTATAACAATCTTTTTTTGTTGTATTTACCAGCAATTTTTTTCATTCAATAAAAAACAATTGTCCAATTGTTAAGGTACCAGTAGATGAAAGCAAACCGGTGAAACTATGGTTGAATGGGGAAATTGAAGATTTTTTGAAGAAGAGAGACAGGAGCTACCAGATAGCAGTATTTACAAAGTCGGACCAAAAGTGGATGGAATATAGGACATTAAGAAATCAGGTGATTCTAGGTTAAGATCGAGTGAAAAATCATTTTATTTCAATCCCATTTAGAACAGTTCAAGTCAGGATATTTCAGAAATTATCAAAGTAACTATCCTGGTGAGAATAAAATATAAGTATAGATTTGTTTTGTTATATTACTTATTTCACATTACTTTGATGCTTGTATATTGCACTTTTAAATATAGGTTTGTTTCCACCCTGTCACCCCAACAACTAAATACAATTACATAATTTTTTGTAATATAACTACCTGTTTTTTTTCTTCTCTCTCTCTCTCTCTGTTTCATTTCCAAGGTAACGATTATTCATTAGTTTGTCCTTTTGGTTTTTAGGAACGAAGTCTACATAGACCGGAACACATCGCTCGAATATTCCAGAATTGGAGGACGAAGATTCAATGCAACACGGGGATAAAGACATAAGTGAAGATGGAACAAGAATTTGAAGGAGCCGGTGTAGAAGGTAACCTCGAGTTCCGTGAAAACTTTATATTAGGAAAGATAACGAAACAATTTGGGTGAATGAACCTGATGTCAAAAAATATCGAGACTTTTCCTGGATCGAAAAGGGCCGCTCGCTAATGTACGTCCGAGCTTGAATGTTTTTTTCTAATCATGTCTCCGGAAATCACCGAAGACATTGCACAGTATTCAAACATTTACACACAGATGAAGATAAATGAAAACGCAGAGAGTCGAGAGAGAGATCATGAATTTACCAATAGAAATGAAATCTTGGCCTTTGTTGGAGCTTTATTTTCAGTAGCGGTCAAAAGAGGAAATCAAACCAATCTCGCACAATTTTTCAAGATCAATGATACGGGTTAACTGATATTGCGGGCTAATTCCAGCTAAAGACGTTTTCGGTTATCACTAAGATGCATACGGTTTGATGACTTTACCTCAAGAAACCAACGTATGGATAGTGACAGATTAGTCCCAGTTCGGGAACTTTTATTCAAAATTGTCAGCGTTCATATGCTCCAGGAGAGTTCGTAACCATCGATGAAATGTTGGTAGCCTTCCATGGCCGTTGCAGTTTCATCCAATATACAGGGTGTCATATAATAGTATATCACAACTTCAGGAGGTAGATCCACGTGCAATTTTAAGAAAAAAGATCATATAAACATATGTACGCAAAAGCTTCATTACGGAGCTACAGGGTGTCATAATTTCCGGCAAAAATCAGGTTTTTTTCCGAAACTCCCACAGTTTTTGAGATATTCTGCCCAAATAATTTTAACTAGAATCCACAAGGTATTTTCTTTTCCTGAGCCATGTCTTCTTTTGCCCTTTCAAACTTTTTTGAAGTACGCCAATGATCAGCGCTCAATCAATTTTCATCATCCTCGTTCAATTTAAAAACTTTTTTGACATTTGTAATTTTTCGTATCTCCAACCGTTTCTGAGTGAAAAATTATTGAATTTTAATTGAATGTTAATGGCTAAATAAAAAAATAAAAGAGATACTCGATGGGCATTCATCTTCTGATACTCAACTCATACTTATTCAATTTCAAAAATTAAAACTAAATAAATTGCTAGAAGTGTCCTCCACTGCCAAGAATACAGGCATCTGTCCTTCTTCGCATATTATCACGCACTCTTTGAAATATTATTATTTATTATCGTGGACTTATGCACTATCTCAGCTGTTAGCTGGGTATAATTTACCTTTCCCAGATTCAGCAATCAAAGGGAATAGGCTCGATTATAATATACTTGACATAAATTTCCTAACTATCCTACATGTATTAAGAATTACAGCGTATCACAGACGATTAAGGATGATGATTGTTGTACTTTGTCAGCATCGTTCGGGTCTGCCTTTGAATATCATCCAGTTCTGTCTTAGTCCATCTGATTATTCCAAATGAGTAAAGCAACACTGGAATGGCGTAGGTGTTAATTGCCTTGACTAAATTGCCCGAGTTCAACATCGATTTCAGCACAGACTTCAGACGCTGACTGTATTCTGAACGAATCTTTTCCTATTATATAATATTATATAATATAATAGGAAAAGATTCGTTCAGAATAATATTTTATTATCGTGGACTTATGCACTATCTCAGCTGTTAGCTGGATATAATTTACCTTTCCCAGATTCAGCAATCAAAGGGAATAGGCTCGATTACAATATACTTGACATACATTTCCTAACTATCCTACCTGTATTAAGAATTACAGCTTTTTGCATTTCTATATAGGTGTTCTTATGCAATTCTAATTTCTTAAGACTATCATGCAAAGTTTTGGGTATTAACCCAGTCGAGGATACGATGACAGGAACAATATCTATTTTCTCGAGGTGCCACATCTTCTTGATCTCAATAGCAAGGTCAGTGTATTTGGACTTTTTCTCCTGGATTTTATTCAGCACGTTGTTATTATTCGGTATGGCGACATCCACCAGCATTGTTGTTCTGGCTCTCTTATCATACACCACTATGTCCGGCCTATTATTCGTCACCATTCTGTCAGTGATAACAGGCCTATCGTAGTATAATCTGATAGAGTCATTTTCCAATACGGGTGCCGGTTGATACTTGTAATATGGCTGGAAGGTGTTCAGAAGTCCGTACTTGTGTGCAAGTTTCTGGTGGATAATGTTGCACACTTGATTATGCCTGTGAAGATACTCCGTATTGGCCAGTTGTTCGTATCCGGACGTAATATGCTGGATAGTCTCCGATCTTATATGGCATTTTCTGCACTTATCTGTTTGTAATGTTCCGTTCTTCATAATAAATTTTTTGTAATTGTTTGTAGCGATCATTTGGTCTGGGATGGCCATAAGGAATCCTTCTGTTTCTGCGAATAATTCTCCTTTCATCAACCATTTGTTGGAGGCTTCTTTGTCGATGTGTGGTTGATTAATCTCATGGTGATGTCGTCCATGCAATTCCTTTCTTGACCATTGCTCTTGTTTTTCAGTATCTGATAGGAATGGTAAATTCAGAAGGTCATCTCTGGTAGCAATATTCAGAGGTGTATATCCTTATCAGCCAACGATACCAGTCTATGGAGGTCAGAAGTGGGAGCTTTTGCTGAGAAGAATTCTCTGAGATTTTTTATCTGTTCGGTGTGTAAATTGACAATATCTATTAATCCGCGTCCTCCTTCTTTCCGCTTCAAAGTTGTTCGTATCACAGACGATTTTGGATGATGGTTGTTGTACTTTATTATTATTATTATTGAAGTAATTTAAGGCTGAGGACTAGTCCTATAAAAGCCTAATAACAAAAAATAATTTCTATAGTATTGCAAGCACAGCTTAGCTATAATTAAATTGCACACAAATATAATAACTAAATCCACTTATGTCAAGAACGAAATCTAATTAAACAAAAGAAAGTCCAATTTATTTTTGAATTCATTAACCACATCACTAGAAAACCTGTTCCAATCATCGAACACCCTATTCACAAGAAAATACTATCTTTGTCTCGACGAAAATTTCCTGTGGTATTTCTTATCCTCTCACAAGAGGTTATTATTCGACTTCTCAATTCTTCTACAATGTTCACTGGAGTGGTATGAACTGAACTATTGAGATATCCCCAAGTTGACGGGGCTGATGCCACGTCATGCATGAACTACGTTATGTTTCTTACCATAAGTGGCACATCCTCGAGGAATAAAGATAAATCCTCTTCAATAAATTGCCGATAAGTGGAGCCGTTTAATCTGTTGGGCAAAAAAATGGCCTAATCAAATAATTTCCAATTATTCCGACCCAGACATTTAGTGAGAATGGTTCTTGATTCTTCAATCAAATGGGGGTTTTCCTCAGCCCAATAATGATTATTGTGAAACTTTGTGATAGCAGTTCTCGAGAAGTTAGCTTCGTCTGAGAACATTATTCCATAATCAAATTGAGCATTGTCTATAATTTTATCTGAGAAAAATCGGCAGAAATTCAGTCTTGAAGGAAAATCTCGATGAGTTTGGACACGTTGAGTATGAAACGGGTACAATAAAAAGTTGTGGAGAATCCTCCAAACTAGAACATGTAGAATATTCAACTGATTTTTCAATTTTTCTTGAACTCATATGAGGATTCTAATCAATACAATTCCAAACTGCTTCCTTAAAATCGGGAGTTCTCATAGTTAGAGTTGCACCTTTTAAATGATTATTTGCAGTAAAAGTACCTGTTTCCCTCAATCTTCTGTGGATATTTGAAAATGTTCGCTTGTCTGGTGTTACTCGATTTGGAAAGCGCACCTGATATAATCGCCTAGCTTCTGTTGTGTTTCCGTCAGCCAGACCTTAATGTAATGTATATCAGCCAATGGGGTGTTTGTAAAATAAGCCATTTTTCTTACAGCAATATCTTAAAACTAATAATGAATTTACTGAACAATTCAAGCAGGCACTAGTTTAACTTTAGCAGTTGTCAAAATAAATAAATAAATGAAAAAAAGTCAAAGCCTACTAGTTGGTGGAGGCTGTGAAAAAGTAGCTTGAATTCCAAATTTGGGCTGAAGGTCTCAAAAACTGCAGGAATTCTGAAGAAAAAGACAATTTTTCCGGAAATTTCCTCACCTTGTAGCTCCGTCACTAAGCTTTCACGAACCTTTGTTTATATAATTTTTTTTCTTAAAATTGCACTTATAGTGCAATTTTATTTACCTTCACAAGTTGTGACATACTATTATGTAACATCCTGTATGATAAAAAAGCCCGCTAAATATGGAATAAAAATATATGCCATATGTGATGCTCGTATATTTTATACATACATCATTGAAGTCTATTGTGGTCAACAAAATACGGGCCTTTTTGCTAACTCGAACAAGCCTCATTACATAAGATTGACAGAGCCGATAAAATAAGTAACAGAAATGTTACTACTGATAACAGGTTTAGCAGTTATCCGTTACCTGCTGAATTGCTGAAAAATGTTTTGTCCACTATCCTTGACGATAATGAAACTGATACCGAAACAGGTAAACCTAATCATATAATGGACTACAATACAACAAAAGTGGATGTAAACACTGTAGATCCGATGTGTATTCGCTGCTTTAGATCTAGAACAACTCGGAAGTGACCTTCAGCCATTTTTTATCGACTTTTGATGTGGCTGGAATCATTTCCTTCAAGATATTTGGGACCAATAGTCCTAATCTCACGATTGTAAGAAGAACATCTACATTCATCCTTACTTTGTCACTCATGGAGGAACTTGAAACAAAGAGCTACACTCACTAGCCTTCCTAGAGATATAAAGGTTTTTTAAGAAAGTTCAAGGAACTAACAAATCGAGCAGAATCTATTCCTGCCATAGAAAGGAAGATCTGTTTTTTTGTGGTAGTGAAAAAAAATAATAGAACTTTCATGTCCTGCAGTGAAAGAAGCAAATATGTTTGCAAAAAACATTCGATGAAGAAAGTTACATGGCATTCATGTGCTGAGCCTGCTCAAGAGCAAGAAGACATCTAACTTCGAAATAATTGAAGTGCGAGTAGAGTTCAATATTTTCTCATCGTCATTGGAATTTTTAAAAAAAGATAAGTGAGGAACGAAAGAAAATTGGATCAGAAAGAGAAACAAGACTAACGTTCTAGTCACATTTTTAGTCAAGAAGTAATAATTTGTAATTTGTAATTTGTTGTGTTACTTACTTTTTTGATGGCTCAAAAGTACATTTGATATTTGATGTGTTTTGCTTCGCGTTACGAATCGCAATTATTAAGTGAAATTCCTTAAAACACAGTACTTGTTTTTATTATTGATAATGGAATTTTACCAAGTAAAAGCCTCCCAAATTCAAATGTTCTTTCTAGATCAAGTCTGTAAGCACTATAAGTAGAATTATTATTATTAAACTCTCAAAGTTTCTCACTTGTGATGCCAACGTAGGTTGAGGTATTGAATTTATTTTTATGTTTCAATTTATTAAAAATTAAAAATTGAAACAAAAATTCAACACCTTAACCTACGTTGGCATTACAAGTGAGAAACTGAAATCATTCTTAAGTAGCAATAATTTCAACATAGCTTTCCAAACTAATAATAATTTAGGCAAATATATAAAAATAATAAAACCAAACCAGGTAAAAACAATAAATCAGGTGTTTATAGATTGAATTGCAATGACTGTGATAATTTCTTCATTATTAGAACACATAGAAATTTTAATATTAGAATATCGGAACATAAACGCAGTTTTTCAAATAAAAATTAGATTCTAATTACGCGAATCATCTCTTAGAAAATAATCATTCTTTCGACCCACAATTTGAAATTTTGCATATAGATAATAAATATTGGAAGGTAGATCTTTGGAAAACTTTAGAAATCAATAAATACAAACACTCAGGTAGACTCATCAATGAACAAGTCGATTTAAGCCCTTCACCTCTATTTAATCTTTCCGGGGAGCAATCTATTCCTTAATTTTATTGGATATACCTGTCATAAAGAACCACTTAAGAAGAAGCAACACAATAAGCTTTTAATTACTCAAGAACATTTATAGTTACATTCTCATTTATATTTTTTGTATATTCATTCGTCTGAAGAAGCTACGGTGTGGAGAAACACGTTACGAATCGCAATTATTTAGTAAAATTCCTTAAAACACAGTACTTGTTTTTATTATTTAGAAAGAAAGCCTACGTTTACTTTTTCACTGATTTTATTTGCTACAGAAATTTTTTCTTATATTATTAAAACCATTCTAATGTAGTTAATTTGATTAAATATTTCTGGTCATGTTTCTTACATTTGTTTTCATACCTACAATTGAAAAATCATAATTGATAGATAACACTGGTGCTTAAATATGGGTTAAAAAATTGATCATTGGAAAAAGCCAAAATGCCGCCGTGCGCCCGTCTGTGTGAACCAGCATGGCGTGCCCGCCGGAAGGTCAATCGATTCACCATCATCAGTTTTTTGAATTGCCTCCTACTAGAGAGGCAAATGAAAAAATGTATATTCAAAAAATGGAACTGAAAACAACGTGGATTATTTCATTATTCTTGCATTCTCCTTCTTATACAATAGAATACCAGTATAATGGCTTAACAATTACCCAACCCACCCGCTACGATGACAAATATTATTAAAAGTTGATTATCTTGCATTATAACGCGTATTTCGAAATTCCATCAATTCTCAATTGATTATCTACACTTGCTCATGAACGACTTAGATTAAGGTTGGAAGCAATATCCGTTTTTATAAATGTCAATCGCTTCCCATATTTTTATGCAATGTGCAATTACTATCTCAATATCCGCTCGGATTGTGTTGAAATCAATTAATTAATTTTTTTCGTGGCGCTTATTGCGTTGTAAATTTATAGATGATGATAAACATATATCTAATGGTGCGAATAATTGATTTTTGATTAAATAATAACTAGTCATAAATAACAATGTGGAAACAGATGGAAACTCCTTCAACGTATATGCAGAAAATGATTCAACCTATGAGAATAAATTGTTTCTCCAGCAAATTATCACCATTTTTATATGATGATTATTCATAACTTATAGTTATTTGATACTATATCACTATGTTTATAGAGATATGATAAATCAAATTTACAAATTATTTTATAACAAAATTTTCAAAAGAGAATCATAATCCATCAATCACTTGTGAATATGTAAGAGGAAGATTCAAAGAGTTTCCAGGCTGTTCCTTACTAGTTTTAGGGAAACTTTGAAATTCCTCGGAAAGTCTGAAAGATCTTGTAGTTCACTTTGTCGAGGGAAACACGAAACAATCTTTAAGAGCTCAACTATTATGTTGAATGCTAAAATCTTAGAGTAAAAGCCAAACTCAATATACTGAAACACAAAAACATCATCAACAATTCCATTCTCCATAAACATAAGCAAAATCACACAGAAACAATAAAGTTCATTCCATCAAAAATCCAAAAAGAATATCTCATTTTAACAAAAGCTGATGAAAGCAATAGCATGGTATGCCTCAGTAAAACCAAAATGGAGAACACATGCAAGATATATTAGAAGCACTGAGCATAAAAGAAATACCTAAGGATCCGAAAAAATCCTTCATAACAGACATAAAACAAGGATTGGAACATACAGACTACCTAGCACATACAGAATGAGATAAAAGGAAGCAGATTCTAATGAACCCTCAATCTCCAAAGTTATACGGAGTAATAAAACTTCACAAAGAAGAAAAACGAAAGAAGAAAAATCCGCTACACCAGTAGTATCATAAATAAATACAACTTCAGGTAAATTACCATAGTTGTTAAATCAGAAATTTATTGAACCCACAAAATTCCGTTCCAAACACACCATTTCCAAATCTATCGATCATGTTCAAAAACTTTCTATGCTCGAAAACACACAAAATCTTAAGTTAGTTTCATTTGATATAAAGAACGTGTATCCATATATTCCAACAGATTAATGCACTCTGATAGTCAGAGAAATATTTACCAAAAATAAGAAGCTGCCACACGTTGCTGATGAGATTTGTAACCTTCTTAAAACTTGCCTAGCTCAAAATTATTTTCAATTTCAATCAAACTTTTACCAACAAAATCAGGACTTCTCATATGGCCACCTCTCAGTCCCTTTTTAGCCGATATATTCATGGATAACATAGGAAAAACAGTAATATTAGATAGTAACTGAAATTAGGGGCCACCCCTGTAACTTTTTCTATTTGGAATATTTTGATGAAATGTGGAAATCGAATGGAAGACAACATTTTAAATTCGATATCATTTATATGTTTGACATTACCTTTCCGGTTAAGCCGAAAACGTTACCAACTTTCGATTTTCAAAGAGGACACCCTGTATTTTTTCGATTATTTCAATTGTTCATCTCATACGATGACCTTTTGACATATTCCTGAAAGAAAAACAAAACACAATCTTTTTTTGCAATTTTCATCTTTCGTTCTAGAAGGCCATTAACAAAGACAATCGGCTCAGCTCAATATCTGCTATCACAAAAATACTAGATTGTATCTAAAAATTTAATTGCTCATTTTTTACGGGTTGTCAAAGTTAATAACGAAAGAGCGAACCGCGAAAACGAAATAATTATAATAAATGTTCAAAAATACCACCATTCCCACGAACGCACACGATTGATGGTTCCTCTCACAAGATTATTTAACTGTTGGGCTGTAATGCCTGCAAAGCCTGTTTCAGACTGTCCTCCAATTCTTGTTGGGTTCTAAAATGGTCCCACTGGAAGAAATCTTGAAAAACGGATAGGTACAAATGGCCAGCTAGATCGCCAGATTTTATTCCATTGGAAGAAATCTTCGTTTACATCGGTTTCACTTTTTACTTTTAGCTATTCGTCGGCTATATTATTTTGCTCTCAATTTGAATCTACTTCATTATCGAAACGAGAGCCCAGAGTTGTATCGGTTTCAAAAGATTCAATATCGAACTCCTCTGTGCTGAATAAAAAACATTTGCATAATAATATACTTAAAATAGCGAACTGAAAAACACTGCACAAAGCTTTATGAAATACAAACGGGCGAGAAGGTATCGCTCCAGATAAAAATATAAACATAATATTTATAAGTGGTGAGAGTTATTCACGATTGCGTAAATCGAAACACATTTGAAGCGCGAGAGAATCTCATTTGAGAAGCTTAAGTGGTTAATAACTCTATCGAAAAATTTAAGGATCTTCACAAATATCATGAATAGGCAATGCCATTTTCTTCTTCAAGAGTCGCTTATACGATTTAGAAATATTCCCGAGAACACTCTTTCTCTCCGACAGTCAGTAGATCATAATTTTTAATTTTCTACACGTCCCAAGTAATCACCCTGACGGATGCCATATGTAAATAACCGCCCTGACATATTCCAGTCCTACACTAAGTGTATTCTTAATTGGTGTCGAGCACATATGGAGGCAGAGTCTCGATATGATGCTGAGCGGGACGACTTGGCAGATCAGTGAATCTCGCGATGCATTAGCATATATTTGAATCAGGGCTGTATTAGAATTAGTTCTTCAGTTTTCAGGTCTCCACTAGAATATGTTCTGTCATTTCGAAACTACCTGAAAAGCTCTAGTTTTACCCAGAACGATTTCAAATTTCGGTGTGATTCAGTCCTGCTGGTTCAAAAAGGACACAACCCAATAAGAGAAGACATATGAAATATTTCAACAGGGATAATACAAAATATTTCAAGAGAATTGGTTCTTTGAATCGCCGCTGTCAGTTTGTCAACTTTAAGTGAGTTAATCTGTCTGCCTTATCATAAACTAATTCTCTATCTATCTCATCGGAAATATAATTTTATTTGTGTCAACAACACAGCAAGGATGGGTTAGTTTTTCTACTACACTTAATTATAGGAGCATAATAAATAAAAATTAGGTTCCAATGGTGCATCTCATATCATATGTTGTTATTTGACAAACATGTTGGAGACAAAAAAATTACATCTTCTAGCAAATTTGTAGGACTCGAAAAACACCTGATTGTTTCGGGGAGTACGATTTGTTTTTCATACTGGATAAATAATTAGTTTATTGTTATGTCTCTTTGTTATCAAGAATTTGGAGGGTATTTTATACAATTTCTTGTTCGCTCGATTGAGATATTGTGCAAATATTTTCTCATCCAATTTGGCGATGTGTTGGATGGTGTATGTTATGATTCAATGCAGCTCTGTCTATCAATAAAATATATGTCTACATTTATTCACGATGATCGGTTGAACAGTAGGGACGATGATGCTCTACCTGCGACATCTAGGAGAAAAATAAAACCATCCCCATGCCAGTCGCTTGCGCTTCGACCTGGTGCTTGTGATGAGCGCTGAGAGCTTCGATAGCTCGCACAGCAAGATAGATTCGTCCTAAACAAACGTGAAAAATCTTGACGACGATGGGTCTAGAAGTGCTGAAAATAATGTCGAGGTTGGTATACTGAGAAGGTCAAGATCCTGAAAGTGAGTCAATATATGCCTATGGGGTTGTTGAAATCATGCTGAATAAAAACCTTACTATGGATAATCAGGTGAGACAAGCTACCAAATATATAAAGAAATATGAAGAAGATATCAGCGTTGACGAAGATACTGCCGAATACTAGTGGTCCAACATTGCTGGCCAGGCAGCAGTTGTTTTCAAGATGGAACTGATTGCTGCGCGGCGGTTCATCTTACATCTGGTGTGCTGGGCATACACTTTCAACGGAATCGGTATAGGTAATATCGGGTTTACCACCTTTCTATCATGTCGCGGGGAACGGAGGAAGATAAACAACAGCAGGTCAGGATCGGAATATTGAATAAGTGCCAGGATAGAATGATGAGGTGGGGAGTAGTCAGCCAATGAACTTGTAAGCTGCCCCCAAACGTAATTGACCGTGTGCAATGTGAGCACAAACGCACCAATTTCTAACTGATCTAGATACTCACCGGCCAAGGTTTATTCGAAACATATGGGAAGAGAATTGGCAAAACAAAAGTCTGTTGGAACACTGTCGAACATATGTTACTCGATTGCGAAAAATGAAAAATCTAGGGAAGAGAACAGACACGAGTTTTCGGAAGAAACCTAACGTGTTTGTTAATACGGTCGATGTGCAAGAGCCAATTTATTTGGAAAGAGGGACTCATGATACTCTTGGAAATCAAAGAATTGGAGGAGCGGAAGGGGAGGGCGGCTCAATCAGTACTGGTAGGAAGATAGGAGTATGAACGATATTAAAAAGAATTAGGAAGTAATTTAAAACGTGACGAATGTGTGGACTGGCTACAATTCGTTGAAGCCAGTTTATGTGGTGCGTGAAAGTGAATTTTTATAGTGGATCGGTAGTAGCCATCCCTGCTTAACGGCGACGTGTGGTACGTGTCTGCAATTGTTCTCCCCAAAAAAAGTTTGATTGAATACACCTTTAATTATCTGAGTTCTTTGGGTAAATTCTGAGAAATCAGCCACATTTAACGAAATTCAGTATTTATCTGAATAAACTTAGATTTATACAATGCTTTTTGCAAAGTCAAGGCTACGTAATGGTAAGTGTAATTTTCGGTTAAAATGTGACATAAAACAGCATTCAAAGATGCATCAAGAAAATGCCGTTTATAGTGTCGATAGAAGTTAGCTCAGCCCAAATGAATGATATCTTGGTATTACCACATGATATTTACAGCAACTCAACCTACGCCAGGGTTTTGTTTACTTGTAATATTTCATAAAAACCTTAAAAATGTATAGGGATATGGAACGTTATTGTTATATCGTCTTATATTCCATATCTGAGAAGATGAAAGATGTTTTGAGCCACTGGTATGGATCAAGCAGAGAGCCTACTGTGGAAGGTGTTCAGCGTTCTCGAAAGTACCACAAGTTATCAGTTGGTTGATCTCGCGATTAAAAGCAACTGACATCACAGAAGAATGCCATACTATCCAGACTACGATAACCACTCCTTCCCAAATTGATTTTTGATTTTACAAGCAAAAAAAAATCGTACCAGCAAGGCTTACCAATTGATTGCAGACCTGCCTAGAACCAGTAAATGGTTCACCAATTTCTGACTGAATTGTCAGAAATTGGTTGTAAGAAAACCAATTCCACTTCAGACTCCTTTTGAGGGTACCTCAATCGATACTCGAGAATCGCGTGACCTGATTAACTGTGTCGAGACCACGTTGTTGGTATAAATTTGGATCAAGGAACGTTGGCCATTTATCTTCAGTATTAACTGACGATTGAACTTCTATCTCGATTTGTGACGACTTCAAATATAAGTGCAATGAATTAAGGTGCGTCCATAGCGCAATGCCTAGTGCCAGTTGCATAAACCTCTTATCTAATATCTTGACGAGATGAAATATATTGTGAGTATTCTTAAGAAGTCAAAATGTACAACTATACTTCAACAGGAAAGTATATCTCATACCTATGAAGTTACTAGGTCTTGTCATAGGTTTAGTGTAATAAATGCTCTGTTTCTACAACTTACAGTTCTTTCCAAGAAGTTTGACTGAAATTTTCGTATTGAAAAACTATATTTGAACGAAATATCCCAGAACGCCCGCCCCATATACCCCAAATTAACTGAGCTGATGAAGCCATGAGTGGGAAAAAATAATGCACCATTCTGGTATAGGTACGTAAAGTCGCGAATTGATCTAGTTGCAGCATGCGAGCTGGCAGACTAAGGACATGTTCGTTTCTTTTTCCGATGTTGTTTTGGGCCTCGGAACACTGATGGTGAGAAGTGTGGTGGGTGCTCAAAGAAACAACTTTGCACTGTCGAACCCTGACAATTATAGGCCGGGTTGTTTTGAATGCTTATATGCTAAGAACGGACACCAGGCTGGTGGTCGTTGTAAGACATAGCCTGATGCTATTAATAGCAACCTACTCATCTGGTTGAACTGGGATAGAAACACGCCGAGGTACCACTTCGTTCCTAATATTGAGGTGAAAATTCCTGCCAGACAAGAGTGGGAAGACAGGGAGGATTCCTTGCCAGGAAAAAACATCTTGTGCACGAATGGCACGAAGGCCGAAGAGCTAGAAGTGGAATTTATTGCCATAGAAATAAAAGAGGTTTCTACCTTCCATTAGATAAATATACAACAGTTATTCAGTCGAAGATGATTTTGACACTTGGCTGTGCTCAAACGCAGGGTACAACTAATGGGTGTATCACTGTTTTCTCCGACAGTCGGATTGGTTTGGGTGCCCAGGACGTACACATGAGTACATCTGAGATGGTGCAGAAGTGCTTTCATGCACTGAAACGACTGGCAGTACACAACCATCTCCGTCTTCTATAGGTTTCAGGTCATACCAGATACGCTAGGAGCTAAGAATACTCTAATAGGACGAGATTGTTGCTAAGCCAAGACTGGAGTACGCGGATCAACGCAGGGACACCTGGTTCAATGCTTGAAGTTGTCGCCAGTCCAAATCAGTGCTAGGTATAGAAATCCAACCTAGTAAAACCTGGACAATGTTATCACCTGAAAGTAGTCGAATTAATGCAACCCAACTGGCACCAAAAGTGACGGGGTATAGTAAATTCAGATCACCTAAGCATGAGAGGACTGGACACTAATCCTAAGTGCAGATGGTGTGACATTGCGATCAAAAGACTTTTTGATTTGATCACTACATACCAGGCATGGATGCACCTTATGCGTAACCGAGTGGACGCGGATATTCTAGAAGTAAGTGATCTGTCTTCCGCTCTATCAGATGCGTTTTCGTAAGGATCGAGCAGGGGATGTAGTTACAAGGAGGGCATATAGTGCCATAGTCCCAGGTGTCGATATCCATGACGGATACCCTGTTATAATCCCCATTTTTAGGTTCCTGTAACAGGAAGTTCGTTTTGAGGAAGGCAAACAGTGGTGCAACAAAGACGTACTTCTGAGAGCAAGATAATTGGATAAGTAATGATCCAAACTCTTCCTTCTTGTACCAAACTGACCAGAGGTTTTCATAGAAATGAGATAATTCTATTACTAGTAGTACCTTACACCCAAAATAATGCTAGTCCATCAGAATGGAACAATATCAATGTTTTCTCTAGCTCTCCAGAATTCACCAAGCATTTTTAGAACACCCCGAAAATAAATCTTCAGAAGCAATTCTCCCTCCAACATAAACAGCAGCTTCGCTTGGCCATCCGAAAGATTTTTATGATGAGTAAAATTGTCAGCAAATACTCAACCTTGAGTAATATGCCAAGATACTGCTGAAATAATATTAGTAATAGTTCTTTTGATATCGTGAAATTGCCTCGATATCTTCTGGAAAATGCTTCTTTACGAATTTGTTTTAGGTAAACGACATCGCAATTTTTTTATTTATGCTGTGATATCTAGAACCATTAAATAAACTTTGTAATTCTTCTTCACATCCAATACTTCTTAGTGTCAAGCAAATAATTTCTAACAAATTGTAATATTTTACTCAGAATATTGAATGATAGTTTTAGTATTCCCTAGAGTTATCGATTGAAATGTTCATTAGAAAAGCATTCGATCGTGTACTGATTTCCTACCTGTTGTTCAACTTGGAGCGATTGTATGGTATTCACGACCCCCTCTTGTCATGTTCGAGGGACAATTTTCCAGTCGATCTCAGCAGGTTACTTGTAATGGCTTCTATTCTGATCCTCTTGATGTCACATCTGGAGTTAGTCACCTTGGACCAATTCGTTCCCTTTTATTTGTTAATGACCTTAACGGGGCGTTTAAGGATTATTTGTTACCCATTTTTGCCGATGACTGCAAAATATTCAAATACATTCGCATGATTGATGATCAGATTGTTATGCAAGAAGAGCTTGAACTCGTTCCACGAGTAGTATTGGATTGGAGTAATGGATTGACTCTAAACATTGCAAACTGCAAACACGTCTAATTTACAAGGCAGCCCCAACCCTCGAATTTTACATATACACAAGATGGGACTCCTTTCGAAACTGTTCCTCTTTTCAAGGATTTGGGCTTTTGCCCCGACACCTTATATTTCACTCCCTCATTTCGATTCAATAATAGCTCGAGTAAACAAGCTACTTGGTTTTGTATCAAGATTGACTGGATCATTTTCTAGTGTACGTTCTCTTGTGGTTCTCTATGTCTCTATTGTTCGTCCTATTCTTGAGTTTCGTTGTGTTGTATGGTCACCCACATATGCCACCCATATAGCTGGAATGGAGCGAGTGCAGAGGAAGTTCATTAAGCTATTATGCTTTAAGAGTGGAATTGTATTCCATGGAGTCACTTATGAACATCATTTGACTCACTTTAGCTTGCCACACCTTCTATCTCGTAATGTTTATTTTGATGTAATGTTTGCATACAAGGTAATGAACTCCTGATATACTTGAACTAGTTTCTTTGCCCATTCCATGTCGTATTGTGAGACGAAGCAATTTGCTGCATGTCGACTTCCATCGAACAAATTATGGTATGTAGTAGGGTGAATTCAGTAGTTGATGATTGATCTTTTTGCTTATAGACTTTCCAATTTTAAAACTACACTTAAGTTGTCTCTTTTGAATAATAAGTTGTCAATATGTTATTCAGATATTACTTGATTAATTTTATATTATTGCTATTATACTATTGAGTTTTGTTATTTCTTTAGGTATTTTGTTATTTAGGCGTATACTATTATTATTTTCAGTATTTTCAAAGGTCTATTCCGTTAATGAAGTATTTATTCATTTATTTAAAGAAAATCATACTCACCTGTTTGAACTCGATAATAATACGTCTTTTGGACCTACCGCAGATCAGATACAGCAAAAAATCATGGAATCACCGAAGACTAACTTAATCCCGAAATAACCCAGAGTTAAATCCATACATGGACGTCGTTACCGAGAAACTCGAAATTAACTTAAATTGTAAACGCATATAGGAATGTTGGCTAAGAGCATTCTCTACCTAATATAGAAATTTAATGGAATTGAAATGGACTAAATATTCTGCCAACAAAATTATCACTAGATAAAGCATTGTAGAGAACTATATTACATCAAAATTGGACTGTTTTATAGATTATATATTTATTGATAAACGTTCTTTCGAGTAATAAAATTAGACCTAATAGAGAAAAAGTAATTTTTGTGTTATTGCAGTACAACCGAAATATTTCCTGAATCCCCGTCTAGCTGAAATGCCCGTTTTGCTATCGTCTAGTACTTTTGAAGCGTCGTGGGTCGACTAGACGGGCTATAAACCAGGTGGGTTGGGGAGATTGCAATATAAATGTCCCATAAGTTGCAATTATCCACGCTTTATATCCGTCCTCCCATTGTGCACTGTCGCCAACCTTGCTCGTGCCATAACTAATTTTCCTGGAGTTTCGTTTTTCTTTGAAGCTTTGAGTTATATCATGTGTCATCCAGGGCACTTTAAAGTAGTGCTGATTATCATCACATGAAATAAGTTGTTTTTGCAATTCCTTCGAAATACAGGAAAATACTTTTTAGTAAGGCTCATTTATTATTTTTTATTTAAGTGAGGCATTACTGTAAGTGACACTCACTCATGAATATTGTGTTGAACCGATGGTTTTTGTTCACTCTGGTTAAAAGAAACCATAATTTAAGATAATATGTATGGAATTCTCGCTTAACACTTGATGAAACCTAATGAATAAATGATTCGTTTATCACTTTACCAAGGTTTAACAAATATTTATTAAAAATACTCGACATATGTTTCGGGTTGTTAACCCATTATCAAGAGTAACACAATACTAAATTCAAAATGAGTGATTTCACTTATGTATAACGGCATTTACAACAGGAGATAAATTGAAGTCTAGTTGGTAGTTGCAAATAAGCTGGTTTTTTCTATGAGCAGACGTAATTTCAATAATCTCCAAAATGTCCATCCTTTTTCCTTCATTACCTGGATGCATGAGTTCGATAATCTCGAAATCTATGAAATGAATTTTATTGATGCAGTGGTCTGAAAAACCCGTAGAATTTTTATTTTGGAGAATAGATCTTTTATGTTCTTCAACTCTCTTCTCGATTTATCTTCCGATTTGGCCTATATTGAATGTCTCACATTCAATGCAGTGTATTTTATATACTCCGCTTTTATCCAATAATTTTGTTTTATCTTTATTATTAACCAATAATGAACTTGAACTCTTTTATTAGTGCCAATGGTGTTAATATTATTTCTGTGAATCTATTACATATTTTTATTTATTTATTTAACAAAGGTAAGAGATGGGACCCTAAGGGTCCATGAATCTCAAAAACATTATTGATATGGTATGTGATTTCACAGAAGAAGAAAAGGAAACAGGGTAAAAATAATATTAACAATAATGCCTAATTTCACCAATGAGAAAAACGAGATGAATTGAAAAAAAGAATGAAACAGAAAAGATGAATGATGACATGGATAGAATACGTGATATCAAAAATTGGAAACTGACAATGATGCACCAGTGTTAGTTCATTGATGAAGCACGCACCACAGCTTCTGGTAAAGAGTTCCATTTATGGAATACACTGTTGCATATAAAGAGCTCACGAGGGGTTGTTTTGAAGTGCTCCGGATACAGTTTCAGTGAATGAACCGCGAAGATAGCTTTTCTTGATGCGAAAGAGATCGCTAAGGTCCGTCGCAAATAGGCCGCTCATTGCATGTAGGTGGTAATCAGATCTCCACGTTCGCAACGCTCAGAGAATGGCCTCAAACCAAAAAGTTCAAGACTCTCCTCATATGAAGGTCGAACAAAGCCAAATGGAAGTCTTGTCATTTTTCTTTGAATAGACTCGAGGAAATTATTATCTCGAACCAGGGTTGGGTGCCAAACAGGACCACCGTGTTCAAATAAAGGACGAACGTCAGACGTGTACAGTAACTTGCACGTGCTGATGGAGCATCCGGTGAAGGATTTGCGTAGGAGAACATGGCTAACGTGAGCCGACCACGATAGGTCCTCAGAAATGATCACACCGAAGTCATTTTGTGATTGCGTGGACTGAATGCTCGAGCCATCCATATAGTACCGGTACCATGGGTTATTCTTGCCCAGATGTAACACCTTGCATTTGCTTATATTTAGGGGAAGAAGCCATTCTCGAAACCTCTCACATATATTATCAAGGTCTTTCTGAAGTTGCAACGACGACGTTAAGGCATTGGCGTAAAACTCGAGATCGTCAGCGTACGATGCGTGAGCAGAAAAAATGGTTGATGATAAGTCTGCCACATATGCCAAAAAAGAATAGGCCCCAGAACTAAGCCCTTAGGGACCCCGTTAGTAACAGGTTTGGTGGATGAAACGGAGGAGCCTATCCTAACTGAGAATTGACGATCGCTACGAAATTCCATTTCAGCAGACCACCCCTGATCCCCAGATTTACTCCACGTAAAACTAAATTTTCTGACCATCATTTTTGATAGATTCGTTAACCTTTCTGATACTTAATTTCACAACTGATGAAACAAATCTCTTGGAGAAAGGTTTCAAACACAATATTGAATCAAACAAGATGAAATCTGATTTAGAGGAACTTGGCATAGATACTGAAATTTCTCTGAAAAATATTCCTAATAACACTCACCTTAAATATTTAGCATCTAACATTATAAAAATGGATCATTAGCTGACTTTAAACCAAGTAAAGGAAAAAATATTTCAAAGGCCATCAAACAAAAATCTCAATTAAATGAAGTTATTTTTACAAAAGCAGATAAGGTGATAATAACAATACTGTTATTGCGTTAAATGAAAATGACTACCTATTTAAAACTCTAAATTTCATTTCGTCCGGAAACTATACAATTTTAAACAAAGATCCAACTATTAAATTCCAGAAAAATATTAAAATTGCAAAATGACGCTAAATCTTTAATTAAAGCAATAGATAAATACAAATTAACTTTACCAAACCCTCAACCACCTCAACTGTATTCACTCATTAAATTGCATAAAGTAAATAACCCCGTTAGACCAGTCGTATCTTACGTTACAGCCCCAGCCGTGAAATTGTCGCACTACCTTATAGATATCATTAAAATTATTGTTCATTCAAATCAAAATTTTCTATAAAAATTCTTTCGACTTGATAAATAACATAAAAAACGTTAACCTACCACCTAACGCAATACTTATTTCGTTTGATGTTGAGAATTTATACCCAAGTGTTCCTCCAGGTGATGTCAAAATATTAATCGAAAACATGTTGAATTCGAATCATGTTAACCTCATAATTAAATCAGAAATATTGAATCTGTTGGGCGTTTGCATTGAACAAAATTATTTTTCCCTCAACAAGATCTATTACAGTAGTGAAAATGGTTTGATCATGGGAAATCCTTTGAGTCCACTTTTAGCAGAGATTTTTATGAATAATATTGAACAGAAAATTCATACACATCCACTCATTTCCAAATTTCTTTATTGGTATAGATATGTTGACGACATCTTTGTATGTTTCATTGGAACTACTCGTCAATTAGACTTATTTCTTAATTTCATTAATTCCATCCATTTGAACATTAAATTCACGATAGAAATTGAACAGAACGATTCCATTAATTTTTGGACTTAAAATCACTGAACGAAATAATAATCATGTTTTTCGGTCTTTCGTAAACCAACACATACTGATACAATTATACATAACTACTCATTACATCCAATTCAACACAAAGTTGCAGCTTTAAACAGCATGGTACATCGGTTACTCAATTTACCTTTATCAGTAGAAGATTAGAATAAAGAGTTAAACATCATCAAACAGATAGCCATTAATAATTCATATAATCCGGATATGATAGATCTAATCATTCGTAAAAACTGTATCAGAAAGCAATAAATGAAGTATATCCTATTCATAAAGACTATGAAATATTCAACAGTTTTAGATTCTGCGGTTCTGCAAGTACAAATATTAAATCCTTTCTCGTCAAACAAACTCTTAATATAACTTTCAAAACTTCTAATAACTCAGGTAAACATATTAAAAATAATAAATCTCGTGTTGAAAAATCAAGTATATCCGGAATCTATGAACTCAATTGCGGTTCTTGTGATAAAATTTATATCGGTGGGACCTATAGGAGTTTTGGCATAAGAACATCTGAACATAAACGTAGTTTCGATAATAATAAATCTGATTCAAATTGTTCAAACCACTTAATAAAAGAAAACCATTCATTCAATAAAAACTTTGACATATTACATATAAAATCAAAAAGTTTGAAATTAGATCTCCTAGAAGCATTAGAAATAAATAGATACAAACATTCGGACAAGCTCTTGAATGAGCAGGTAGATGTGAATTATTCATCCCTACTTAACTTGTTTAATTAGTTTTAATTACCTTTCATACTAACTGTACAATGGCTCGGTGTGGATTTTCCTGTTATTCATCCAACTTGTTCTACTATTTGTTTATAATACCATACTCTTCATTCTGATTGCCATTCTTGATAAAGCTGCTGTTTCAGCGAAACGTCGTCGAATTTTTTCAAATAAAGTGTAGATTAAAGTTAAACCTTGTGTTTTTATCTCATTTATATCATGGATCTACATCAAGTAACGGCCTTTACAATTCAAACCAAGTGTGATATGTCTATAGGTTTACCACGGTCGATTGCTTCTGTCCAGTCGTCTACGCACCTCAGAAGGTAAGTGACAATTGACCTACCCGGAAGGAACCTTTGTTGGCAGGCAGGTATGACTTCATTATCCTACATTAATGCTAGCAGTCGTTTGCAGACAATCTTCTCTACATTGTCGACGTCAGGAGAGGTAGAAACGTCAAGCGAAGCTAGATAGCTCAGCACTTCCTCCTCAGAAAACCCGATTGATTCCAGCGATTGAAGGGCACGGGGCAATCGGATACGAGGAATTGGAATCCGGTTCAGCAGAATAGGAATCCGCAAAGACGTCGGCAAATATACTCGCGCACTCCGCACTACCATCGCACTGTTCACCACTATGGAAACTTTAGAGCTGAGTGATGAACGTAAGCATTTGAAGGGCTTCTTGCGATCTTTGGAAGTCACGAGGTTCTCTTCGAAAGCTTTCTTGGCTCTTCGTATAGAAAAGGACAAGTGGTTGGCAAACTGCCTATGAGTATCATAGTTTGAACGTGATCTGCAGCGAAGGTAACGCTGCCAAAGTGATTTTTTGCGCCTAAGTAAAGATAGTATCTGATCTGAAAGCCATGGTTTAGTTGGAATGAATTTGATACTGTGGCATCTTGTATTGGAGGTAACTGCTTCGTCCAGGGTCGAGCAGAATGCCTGCTATATCAGCTCGACATCGTTAGTATCCAACAATTGGTCCCAGTTGACAGTAAGCAATTGAGAGTGGACAGAGTGAAAATCGACAAAAGGTTGATTTGGTGGTTTGGCCATTGTGGATTATAGACGTGTTGAACTGTATTTTGGCAGTGATCACAACATGATCCGATCTTCCGATTGGGCTGTGGTAAGATATGTTGGCAATAAGATTACTGTCATTTGTGAGTAGGAGATCAAGGGTAGAAGGATTCTGCCCAGGACCAAACCTGGTAGGTTGATCAATAAGCTGAACGAGGCCGCCGGTCTGTAGCGCAGAGACAAAGGCTAAGGATATAGAATTCTCAGCTGTGTTGCTAATATTAAGAATATAGTTAATTGGAAATTTCCTGTTAGATTTCTTAGTATGCAACGGATAAATGCTCTGCAATAAAAGTTTATCTATTAATTCTGGTTCATAGCCGTTGTACATAGCGATTTATTTTATAACTTGAACTTCAATCGACAGTTGACAAAGGAATAGAAAGCAATCTGTGCACAATCAGGGTATCCGAATAGGTTGGTTTTCTGTATATTTTGAAGGCGAGTGAGTTATGAGCCCTACTAATCTTCAAGAAGTTCAAAGATTTTTCATTTTACATTGTTAATTGAATCGAATGATGGAAAGAATTTAAAACTTTAAGAAAAATACATACATATCTTTTCCATAAAAATACATTATTGATTAGGATGTTGGGGAACTAAAAATTCTATTTTCCAAATTTGTCATAAATATTTCACTCATTGACGGAGACAATGGGGAGATCATAGGTAAACCATCTAATTGTTGATATATTTTATTATTGAACCTGAAATAACTTTGTTGGAGACATAGGTTTACAGCTGACATCATTTCTTCTATAAGAGTGGGACTTAATGTACTATTGGATTGAAGATGTTGGTTAATTGCGGCTTTGACATCACGGCAGGGTAGAGACGTATATAGATTAATTAAATCAAAGGATACTAATTTAGCATTTATGGCAATTTTTGGAGATCTCAAGTGATTGGTTAATTCTATAGAGTTTGTATTGAGTAAATTGGATTCTGTTGTATCGAATTTGGAAGTATGTTGTTCAAAGATTCACATAATTTAGTAGCTGGAGCGCTTACATATGAAACAATTGGTCTCATGGAACAATCTACCTTGTAACAGTCAATTTGAACCCATCTTTTTGCAATAAATTCTTACTCTTTTTAATTAGAGATATGATTTGAGTTTGAAATTGGTTAGTAGGATAAGAATGTAATTCTATAAATTTTTCTGGAATAAAAAGTCTTTCTGTTTTTTCAATATACATATCAGTTTCTAAAATCGTATTAGTGTTACCTTTGTCAGCTTCACAAAGGGTTAAATTATGGTCTTCAAGCTTTGTTTGTACGGATCTATTGTTTATGGTCAATATCTTATATATCTAGCACAGACTACTTCTTCATAAGCCTTACCATCTACAACTTCCATTGAGCTGAGAGCTATCTCAGTGTTAACGGCTACCATTTTTAAATCGTTCAAATGATTTATATTAGGGCAACATATCAAAACTTTTTCTAAAAGTTCTATCTATTTTTCATTGAAAAGAATATATGAGGAGCTTTTTAAGGTGAAATTGAAATTCTGGAGTGGGTTCACTATTAGTCAACAATGAAGACTTACTCTTTTTGATGAGGTGTTTCAACTTATTCTGTTGTTCCTTGCATTGTTCATGGCAGAGGAGCTTGATTTCTTCCCTTATATGCTGATCGAGAATGTCAAATGCTGTGGGATGTAAGTGAAAAGCCAATTCAGTATGTATTATTTTAAGATAAGCAGCCAAGTTGTCTCTTCTAGTGTATCATTTTCTCATTTCCAGTTCTAATCATTTTATGTGTGCTGATTTTACTTCTGTTTGTGCTTCATGCGATTTGTGTTTGCAGGTGATCTTCGTGTACTTGGGATAAACTTTATACTTTAGGCACTGTTTATTAAACCATAGGTAGTTGTTACACATTTTGAATTTCAGTAATGTCCGTCTGAAGAATGTTGCGAGTTTAATGTTGCTTGCGTTTTTGATAATATGTATGGAATTCTCGCATAACACTTGGTGAAACATAATGAATGAATGATTCATTTAGCAGAGGTTTCATGAATTAATGTTGCTTGCATTGTTGATAATATGTATGGAATTCTCGCTTAACACTTGGTGAAACATCACTTGGCAGAGGTTTCACAAATATTTATTAAAAATATTCGACATATGTTTCGGGTTGTTAGCCCATTATCAAGAGTAATACAATACTAAATTCAGAATGAGTGATTTCACTTATGTATAGCGACATTTACAACAGGAGGTGAATTGAAGTCTAATTGGTTGTTGCAGAAAACCAATCTGATCCATACCAGTAGTTCTCAATCCCATAGTATCAAATTGGGTGCTTTTCATTCATTTGTGCACAGATTGGTTTCTGTTCCTTTGTCAGCAGTCGATTTTGAGAATGAAGTTCAAGTTTTAAAATTATTCGCTATGAACAACGACTATGAACCAAAATTAATTGATACCTTAATAAGACAAAAACGACATGAACTTTCATTCCACAGCATTTATCCGTTGCATACTGAGAAATCTAACAGAAAATTTCCAATTAACTATAATCCTAATATTAGCAACAAAATATGTAACAGATTACACAGGAATAATATTTACACCGTCAGCACAAATAAAAAGGATTTTGGTTCATTATTGGTTAGTTAGGTTAGATAAAACAAAATTATCTGATAAAAGCGGAGTATATAAAATACACTGCAGTGAATATGAGACATTTTTTATAGGCCAAACCGGAAGATGCATCGAGAAGTGACTTAAAGAACGTAAAAGATCAATTCTTCAAAATAAAAATTTTACGGGTTTTTCAGACCACTGCATCAATAAGAATCATTTCATAGATTTCGAGAATATGGATCTCATGCAACCAGATATAAAGGAAAAAGGATGGACATCTTGGAGATTATTGAAATAAGGCCCATTGGAAAAACCAGCCAATTTGCAACGACAAACTAGACTTTAATTCACCTCCTGTTTCGAATGCTGTTATACATAAGTGAAATCACTCATTTTGAATTTAGTATTGTATTACCCTTGATAATGGGCTAACAACCCGAAACATATGAGGAGTATTTTTAATGAATATTTGTGAAACCTTTTCCAAAGGGTAAACGAATCATTTATTCATAATTTAAGCCTACGATTTTCGAGGCTTGTATTGTACTTAACTATTATTTTAGGTTAGAATGAATATTTTTGTTTTATATGTGCACTAAAATTTCTATTGGGATTCTGAAATTGTACTGTGAAATGGATATTTCAGATATTGATTTTTTTATAATTTCATGATAGACATTGATGTTCATGAAATAACTGACAATGTTTGCGAACGACGAGTGAAAAGTTACATTGATAGACACAATTATTTATCTCTTAGTATCAATTGAAGATCACCTGGAATATTCTACCAGTGTGTATACAGGCTGCCTGCGCTGAAGGTATATTTAGAAGTATTTGAGTAACGAGCATATCGATCAATTTCAAAATTAGGGATTACTTAATTTCAGAGTGGTTATACTTCCGGTTATATCGGACCTTGACTGCAACTTTTCTATTTTAAATGGCATTTTTTTCATTAGAGGGCATCCTTTTCCAAGCATTTTTATTGATATTTGAGCCTTACTAAATTAACCAGAATAAGCTATGTTTTTTTTCATCAAAACTATAGAGTCAATTACGTAAGACAACAATTTTTTCTTTCACTTTAACGAGAAGATTGTTATTCCTGAAAGCAACATTTTGATGTTATTTTATATACGAGGTGTTTAAAAATCACTTGTCAACTCAATAGAACTTTACGTTGCGGTATCATAACGTTTCGCTGTATTATTTATAATTATGACCATGGTGGCAAAATTGAACAGTGATTGGTGTTTAAATGCATTGTGATGTCAGTCAAAAATGCCAAATCAGTCAACCATTTTTCGTTTTTCAACATCTGAGTGTCATCATCTCTTTCATCTAGAAAAGCTGTTATTTCGGGCAATAATTCTTGACACCTTTCTAGGAATTTTCCGCGACTCAACCACCTGACGTCCAAGTGAATAACTAAATCAGTTTATTCAGCTGACTCCTTATCTTCCAACTGCAACTTGCAGCCTCCGTTGCAAGCTACGTGCAAGGATTCACAATTTTTGTTGAAATGCCCATAATTTCCTCCGTGTTTAGGACTTTTGAACATAAAACTTGTCGATTTATAATGTAATGGAATTAAAAAGTGAAGGAGAATCTTCATTAGCTCGACACAATGCCACAAAATCGTTTTTGTTTTTCCAGTCATTGCTGGTGCTCTATCGGTTGTAATGCACACTAATTTATAAATTGGTAGCTTGTTGTTTTTCACAAAATTGAAGAACACGTCATATTTATCTTTGCCACGGGTCTTCCCCTTCAGTAGAACGATTTTGAAAAATTCTTCCTTAGCCAACCTGTCATTGAATACAACCGAATGAAAGTACACAGCTGGGCAGTGTCATATCGATTGATTTGTCGAACTGTAAGGAAAAGTATGTACATTGCATGATATCATGTTTCAGTTTATCTACCATGTCCTGACTCATGACGTCAATACGCGTTGTGACAGTCGGACGAGATAACTGAAGTTCTCTAATAGAAGTCATGATTTCTATTTTATTTTTAAAATCTCCAAATGAAGTCTCACCCGTATCAATAAATGCTTCCTTCACAACCAAAACATCTTCGAATGGTTTCTTGTATTTCGCCAATATATGAGATATTTTAAATGACGCGATCGTAGCAGCTTATAATTGTTTGGCTGGTCTTGTGAACATGGTTCGTTCTTTTTTCAAAGAAGATATCAAATCACGTATTTTTCGTTTTCTTAATTCACTCTGTGGCGGAAAATCATTTTTATAGTTCTTATGTACCGTTTTATGTTGCCTCTATAAATTACCAAGCTTAAGTATTGCAACAGAGGCACGACACATAAGACAAATCCACTTATCCTTCACCGTACAAACGAAAATTTCTTCCTCCCAATCGTTATTAAAATGATACGTTTTAGATTTTTTCGCTGCATTCATTTTGTACTATTTAATAATAAATTTTGTATCGGCGTAGTATTGCCTCCAAGTTACAGTTCAGAATGACTCCAATTCCTGAAGGCGCATCATTTATATCGGCGTGAACGAAAGTCTTGAATTAATCCCGTCAAACGCGCCGCCCGAAATTTCTAGAGAAGCGGCAAGAATAAAAAACGCTGTTTTTCTCTGACAAGTACCGCGCGTTCCTTTGATAAAGCAGCTTTTTGCCGCTAGCAGTATTAAGTAATAATTAATACTTATTAAGAAAGCTTTCGCGATCGACCGTTTTAGCACCCCTGATCTATAGAAATAAATTTGGTGTATCAGACTTCAGAACGGTACTTAATCCCGAAAAAACGTTCTGAAAGATGCTTGCCAGTCAAAACGTTGTGGAAATGATAGCGATAAAAATGAGAAAGATGTGAAAGTATTACAAGGAGATGAAGTTGAAATAAGAAAATGCCATGAGAACAGTTCCAGACAGGTGGACGGCAGAAATGTGAAGAAGAACGGCTTTACCGAGTCGGAAGCTGGATTCTTTGATGGTCCTGGATCATTTGACGGTCCTGGTTTATTTGGCGATGCTGATATATTTGAAGGTCCTGGTTCATTCGATAGTCGATGCTTATCTGATGGTCCCGGCTCATTAGAAGGAACATGCGATAGCTGATCAATTACCTCTGAAATACTTATGTGAATGTCAGGCATGTTATCTAAAATTTCATTTTGAATTGAAAATTCTAGATTAAGTGATACTTCTTCTGGATTGACAGAACTATCTCCTGGCTGAAGTGATCCCTGGTTTCCTATCGAAGCAGTATTTGGATCAGGACGATCAGTTACAAATGATGGTGCGAAGTCACAGTCTTGAAATACATCTTCATTGCACGGCCAAATGCCAGCTTTTTAAACGAGTTGATGATATTGTTTTGAGTGAATGCCAGAGGAAATGCTTCTTTCACAATGCCAGGAGATCGTAGATGGTCATTGTCTTCCCCGGATGATTAACCATCCAGTTCGTTTGCTGCCGGCTAATATAATTCTTAAACGGTCCATACACACCGACATCCAGTGGTTGGAGATTGTGAGAACAATGTGGTGGGAAAGACAAAAGAATGATATGGTTGTTCTTTGCCTTCGTGACGACTTCCACATTGAAAGAGCACTTTCCTTAACCTCTTCATACAAAAAGATAAATAAATTCCAAAATATCAATTAAACTTATTTGAGTGTTACTTAATTGCAATGCCGTGCAACAACACATAAGTAATAAATCTTTTATTATGAATGTGGAAAATTTTCAACGGCAATTTTATTGAAATTTGATCAAAACAACATCTGCTACGTCAGCTAAGTTTTCAATGAAATGTCATCTAAATCAAGTACCATTTCTTGACACACAAATCATCAAATAACTATGATTTATTATGATAAAATACTTCATCATCTATTGCTTCAATTAACATATTGTTGTTTGCAAATAGGATTCTCTTTCTATTGATTAATTGTTGCAAGCATACCTTACATAACGCCATATCGACAAAAATCCATTTACATGAATTCCCTGAATACTAGTTATTCTATTTTTCCATATAATTAATATCTACGATACACATATTTATGTATTGCATTGAAAATACATAGCAATCTCTTGATGCTGCAGGCACCTGGTTCACTTGCTCCAGATACCTATCTTAATATCTATCTGCAGACATAGATATTAAATAATGATGATTATTTACGTAAGACGCGTGTCTTTGCTCAAAGTGAACTATCATCAAATTGGTGGCTTTTCGGGATGTATGTAGATATAAAAAAACTCAATGATAACAGAGAACATGTAAATTAATTTTTCAGAACGTGTGAAATAAATAAGTTAAAAATGACTAATAAAAGTAGTGAAAATACTCATTCGTATAATACATTACTTGAAATTAACAAATTATATTTTTTATTGGATAGTACTTAGAAGTTTTCGGGAAAATGGATCCTTATCTAGACTGATCGCTTTGTCAATGGCATTGTTTGTTGCCATTGTGCAGGGGTGCTCAAGCGGTCGATCGCGATCAGCCAGTCGATCGCTTTTTGAGTAGATCTCGAGAAAAAAAAAATTTTAATAAGTTGCTAACTAGACTACAAAAATTTATTACGTAATAAAATAACAATATGCTAGTGGCAAAAGGCATTTTACCAAAGGAGTGCATGGTAATTGTCAAAGAAAAGCCGCGTTTTTCATTCTTGCCGCTTTTCTAAAAATTTCGGGCGGCGCCTTTGACGGAAACAATCGAGACTTTCGTTCACGCCGATATAAATGTTGCGCCTGCAGGAATTGGAATCATTCTGAATTGTTACTTGAAGGCAATACTACGTCGATACAAAGTTTATTATTAAATAGTACAAAATGGGTACAGCGAAGAATTCTAAAACGTATCATTTTGATAACGATTGGGGAAATTTTTTTCTGTATGGTGAAGGATAAGCGCATTTGTCTTATTTGTCAGTTGTAATACCTAAGCGTAGCAACTTATAGAGGCAATATAAAACGGTCCATAAGAACTATAAAAATGATTTTCCGCCACAGAGTGAATTAAGAAAAAAAAAAGTACGTAATTTGATATCTTGTTTGAAAAAAGAACAAATCATGTTCACAAGATCAGCCAAACAATTAAAAGCTGCAACGATCGCGTCATTTAAAATATCTCATATATTGGCGAAATACAAGAAACCATTCGAAGATGGATTGGTTGTGAAGAAAGCATTTATTGAAGCGGGTAAGACTTTATTGGGAGATTTAAAGATGAAACAGAAATCATGTCTGCTATTAGGGAACTTCCGTAATCTCGTTGGACTGCCACAAAGAGTATTGAAGTCATGAGACATGACATGGCAGATATCATAAATACGATATCATGAAAAGTACATACTTTTCTTTACAGTACGACAAATCCACCGATATGACAGACACTGCCTAGCTGTGTATTTTTATTCGGATGATATTCAATGACATGTTGGCTAAGGAAGAATTTTCGACAATCATTCCTCTGAATTAGAAGACGCGTGGCGAAGACATATTGACAATTCCTTGAATTTTGTAAAAAACTAGAAGCTACCAACATATAAATGAGTGTGCATTATAATCGATGGAGCACCAGCAATGACTGGAAACAAAAACGGTTTTGTGGCATTGTGTCGAGCGAATGAAGATTTTGTGTTCGAAAGTTTTAAACACGGAGGAAATTATGGGCATTGCAACAAAATTGTGACTTCCATCCGTGCACGTAGCTTGCAACGGCGGATCTTCAAGTTGCAGTTGGAAGAAAGGGGGGCAGCTGAACACATCGATTTAGTTCTTCACACAGACGTCAGGGGATTAAGTAGCGGAAAATTCCTAGAAGGGTTTCAAGAATTATTGCCAGAAATAACAGATTGAGCAAATTTAGCATCATTTATGAGTTATTCTTCTGCATGTAAAAATATTGAGAAATTAGCTTTTGAAATAGCAAGTCGTCAGTTTAATATGAACTCATGTTCTGTTGAAAATCAGTTGATGCAGATCATATCAGATATACATCTCAAAGCTGCAGGATCTGATACAAATTTCTGGCGTTTTACATCTGAAGATAAATATCCAAATCTAAGGCAAATCTCCCTTCAACTGACGGCAATGTTTGGGTTCACTTACTTGTGCGAGTCTGCATTTTCTGAAATGAAGATAATTGAGTCAAAATATCGTGCTTTTTAAACCTGAAATATAAATATTAATTTTTCTATCCAAACTGTAAAATATTTAAGAGTGATACTCTATAAAAGCAGCTAAGCCAAACAGTAAAGGTGTGAGTTCGTTCAAATTGCCTTCTGTAATTTTTTCTTGAAAATCAAATCTTCCAGAAGAATGAGAAAATTACGAAAAAGTTACGTAAGTCGAGAACAAAAAAACGCGAAAATGTTTTCAATCCAAGAATAACTGAAACGAATGGCGAAAAATACAAAAGAACAGGAGGAAATCTAAGTTCGACGTGATCCGTCTGTTGAGTATTCGAAAACAATGGATATCGCTGCATACATAGCTGCCGGCATATTTAGTAAAGGAATGGCCTCACTATTATATTATATGAAGGCAATAGGAATTACACTTGGGCGCAATGCGCATTCATATGCCGAAGAAGAAGATGAGCAGCGTGTGAACATTTCGGATCTCAGAGCGAGTGAGAGAACTCGAGATGGAAGAATGGCCCGCAGACAACATCAGCTCGAGTTATTAGAAGCTGTCGAATCGGCGGAGGGTGTATTATATGTTCCTGGAATAGACAACTCCATGTAAGTTAAAAAAATTATCCTATGTGAAGTGCATTCCAAACTTTAAACGCGTTTTTCTCAAAATAGTGATTTCAAAGACGGTGACCAACAAAACGAGCTTCTATGATATATTTTTCAGTTATTATTCGAAGATTTTTCTCACCGAAGAATATTTTCTTTCGAAACAATTTAAAACCAATTTAAGGCCGAAATTTTGGTCAAAAAATGATTTTGGTCATTTACTACACTCAACATTACATGAACGAAATCTGTTTGGTTTTTTAATTTCAGAAGATCTAGTTCGAGATATAGTGATGACCACAAAACGTCTTTTTCGAGAGGAGCTCCAGGAGATCAGTTGTAGCTCCTTTTCAAATAAATATTTTTACTAATACTATGTCTTAAAATATGTCTACACGTCCAAGTCGCCAAACGTTATTGACACATCGAGTTCAGTATTAAATGGGATCAGAGGACCTGCCAGATATATGCCTCAGTGAAATTAAAAGTGCACTTAAAAGTATAAAAAATGGAAAGTGTCCAGGAGAAGACCATGTCACTGATGAAATGCTGAAACTTGGTGGCGGACGCATGGAAAAAATCATTCAAATTCTATTGAACAAATTTCTGCAAGAATGTAAGCTTCCAGAAGAATAGTACAATGAAGAAGTCGTGCTGCTATTCAAGAAAGGAGACATCAGTAACCTCGAGAACTATCGCTCTATTAGTCTGTTATTACAGCTATATAAACTTTTCAAAAAATCCTAACAAAACGCCTCACGAAGAAACTAGATTTGACATTGTGTACGCTATTGGAAAAAAAAAAACAGTTGAGTACAATATACCTATATATTTGGCATTTGTAGACTACCATAAAGCGTTTGACTCGATAGAGACATGGCCCTTTCTAAATGCTATGAACAATGCTAGAATTGACTCTAGATACAGTGCAGTTATAAGGAAAATATACCAGAGAGCAACTATGCATGTCAAAATTGATGATGAACTTTTCACCCTGGCTCTAGGAGACATATTCAAGAAATAAGAATGGCAAGAAAAGGGCATCAAAAATCAAAGGTACATTTATCATCTGCGCTTTGGGGATGACATCGTCCTTATCGCTGGAAACACAGATGAGTTGGAATAAATGTTAGTGCAGCTGAATGAATAGTATAGGATTCAAAATGAACATAGGCAAAACCAAGGTCATGTGTCCCAACAACGTTCCGATCCATTTAGGGAATCAAGTCATCGAAAATGTAAACGAGTATGTTCATCTGGGTCACGCTATCAAACTTGGAAAAGAAAACCAGAAAGCCGAAATAACCAGAAGAATTTGGTTAACCTGGGCCACCTTCGGGAAACTTCAACATATCCTAAAAATTACCGATATCCCAATTAACTTAAGGAGAAGATTTTACGACTCCTGTATCTTATATGTGGCTACATACGGACTTGAAACGATGACAATAACGAATCATAGTGCCAATCGCCTAAGAACTACTCAAAGAGCCATGGAGCGTGCAATTCTGGGAATATCCTTAAAAGACCAGGTAAGAAACGACGAAATCAGGCGAAGAACGCAAGTCTCAGACATGATAAAAAGAAAAGCCGAGTTGAAAAGGAGACGGATAGGATACGTTGCGAGACAGGACAGAGAGAAATGGACCCTGAGGGTTATTCAATGGAGGCCTAGAGGGACCAAGCGGAGTAGATGCAGGCACAAAGACGTTGGATCGACGATATAAAACACCAAGTCGGAGGACAGTGGTTTAGAATAGCACGAGACATACATAAATGGAACCGACACGGAGAGGCCTATGTTCAGAAGTGGATGGAAGAAGGCTGACAAAGAAGAAGAAGAAGAACGTCTCAAAATACTGTTGAAAGATACCATTATATGTGTATAAATATTTGGATCGATTAATTCAATAGTTTTCTCAGAAAAAATTCTAGAAAATTCGCTTTTTTTCGGCCTTGTAACTGTATATAACCCCTTTAGTAATACACTTGTCTCCCTGTATGTAATACGCGATCAACTAAATCATGGTCAATCATCTTTCAAATCATAATGAGCGATTTAGTGTTTCGCCATATATGAAGTTCTCAACCTATCATAGACGCAATGGTCGTTCACTTTAACCGAACCAGTAGGAAATATCATGTCTATCTATAATTCGATCTTGAATCATTCAACTACTTCAATTTTTTGTAAGTTTTCCTAGTGATTCGCGCAATACGCTCTCCAAGACATTTAATGCTCTTACATAGTTACGGTACACAGGATAAGAATCACCTCTGGTGAGGCAAAAAATTAAAAATGACTGTTTTCTATTATGATTTATGGGGCCGTTCCATGGTTTATTGGTCTGCCGTTACATATTATCTGAAGAAATTATTTGTAGGTAATCATATGGTAAAGGATGAAGAAAATGAAAGTAATGCAATTATTCATGTGGTTATGACAAAGCGACGAGTTATCAGATTTTGTCTTTCTGAATTCAAAGAATACGTGAAACTCTTTCTAGTTAGAATTGATATATTTCTGCAACACTAAGACTCAACAGGGAATATAATCAATTATAAACTCTGACATATAGTCAACAGAAAAATAAGTTTTCAAGTGACCGAGCATCACTATCACAGGCATGAACTAGTTCACAAGTTACAATGTGTTAATATTTGATAAAGCTCCTGAAAATTTGAGCGTAGCCTCATACAAAATGTAGAATGTATTGAAATATTGTACAAACATATTAAATTTTCACATTTCATTAACAAATTGAGATAAGGAAAAATTTCCTCAAGTTTTTCGCATATTATTCAGAAACGATCAGTACTTCATGAAGTGCATTATTGCGGAAGCAATATAGTTATAAACAGAAATATTCGAAAACTGTTTTTGAAAACTATTTTATTCAAAGTTAGAACGTACAATACGAAAGAGGACAGAACAGTATCAAATCTAATCTAATAATGGTAAAGCATTACGTAATTATATTCAACTTTATGTAGGATGTTGAATATCCCTCGTATAATGAACTGGGTTTCCGATTATTCATCATAATCATCGTCAAACTGGACCACAATACTAGTTGTACAATCTAGTCGGATGTCTAGAATTGGAGCAATAAACTTCCGCTTGTTTTGACTCGTCAGTGTTGCATAACCATTACTCTCTTCTTGGTAATGCATAACCTAATTCCTCTCCTCTTAGTTTTGAACGTTCTAGTTCAAATTCACTACCAGAGTTGGTTTGCTGTCCTTGGATATATGGATGATTTGCCTCGGATAGTAGAGCAGTTCAATGACTCTTTTTCTGTGTCGTATGATTATTGTGAAGATTATTATCATGCAACAAGCGACAATTACACTCAAGAAATAATGGAATACTTGGTTTAGAATTAAGATCTGTGTGTACAGGGGTTGTTCGTGAAGTTCTTCGGCTCCTTTTAATCATATTTAAGGTCGATTTCACTAATATTCTGCATAGAAATCTAAAATACTGGAACGGTGTTATTGTAGGAAGATGTACCAGTAATGATTTTGCATGGTAAGCACAACAAACTCGCTCTTTAGACAGATTTTCTGATCAGCTTTTCTTGGCAGTGTTCAAGAATTTCGTGTGGTCCTTGAAAAAGTACTAACAGGTCTTTGTTCTTCAGGACGTGGATGATTTCGCATTTGTTTTCGATCTTTACAGTACGGCAATGTTGAAAAGTTTGGAGATCGCAGTTCCCAGCAAATGTCTTCTGGCAGCAGTACGATATGGAATCAGAACTGTTTCGACATTCCTCGTTTCTCCATCGGTTTTCATTTTTAGGCTTGACGAGATACTTCTTCGGTTGGAGCAAGACAATATCTTGGTGGTTTGGGATATGGTATATTCGGGAATAGCTAACCATAATATTTTGGTAAATGGGGTTTTAGAAGAGGAAAATGATTGCTTGATCTGTACCGATTAAAGAAATCCTTGCAAACTCTATTACCTTGAACAAATGGACGTGATCGATTGGAGATAATTGTTGATGTGGTCGTACTTGATTTTTCAGTTTTTCCTATAATTTCACTGTCTTTATGTCGTTTAACTGTAATTTTCCCGAAAAGAAGATCAACCTTTCGTGGCCTCCTTCGTTCAAGAAACTCTTCTCTTCGTTCTAAATCGGGAAGGTCGTTGCGATTTTCGTTGCGCTTATTTAAAATTTTACTAGCTTTCTCATCATTTCTTGAATGAATTTGATCGAACAACGGAAAAATTTCTGGCTTTCTTTTTCCATTATATTGTTCATAAACAGGTTTAAATAAAACATAGATGAGAAATAGAGGCACCTGAGGAGAAAGTCGATTCCTAGAATACGGCTATGAGGACGGCTACCAGGAGTGCTTATCTTTACTCTCTTCTTGGTAAAACATAACGTAATTATATTCAACCCTGTGTAGAATGTTGAACATCTCTCGCCTAACGAACTGGTTTTTCGATTATTCCTCATAATCATCGTTAACTGGTCCACAATAGTAGTTGTACTATCTAGTCGGATGTTCAGAATACAAACAACAAACTTCCGCTACCTTCGACTCGTCAGTGTTGCATAACCATTCCATTTTCTATATAAATTCCAAAGGAAGCGAAGAAGTGCCTACCCCAAAATTACAGTCCTATCGTATGTTGCCCATTATGTCGAAAGTCATGAAAAGAGTGATGAACTATAAGCTCACAAAATATATCTAGATACAGGGTATCATCAGTGATAGATGATATGGTTTCCGGAGACAACGATCTTCAAGTGACCTCCTTGCATACGTAACACATTTGTGGGATTGCAATTGAAAAACATGGCAAAAGTCTTCAACAGGGTAATGCAGGCAGCCTTAAAGAATAAACTAATCGCATATGAGGTTAACAAAAATTTGCATGGTCGGATTAGTAGCTTTCACTTTAGTACATCCATTCAGATGACAGTTGATGGTGTAACGAGTGAATTTTTCCGGTTAATGCAGGAGGAACCCCAGGGCTCCATACTCCCGCCAACTCTTTTCTATTACAGCTTAATAATCTACTGAATTCCATAAGAAATAGACTGCTGAGAAATCACACCAACAAAGGTACCAACAGAGCATGTCACTGAATTCAGACTTGGAGAAGATATAAGATTGAGCCTAGTTGACCTTGGTCAATTCTAATGCGAACAAAATTCAATCAAAAACGTTTTCCGAGAAAATAACTGCAGGAAAGCCTGCGTTCATCATGCATGGACATCAAATTTCCTCAGAAACGAAAATGCATCTACTCGGGATCCCAGTTAACAACAGAGTTTGCTGGCATTACCATGTGCCAGTCATTTCTTAATCTGCTTCTGCTAAACTCAGTTTTCTCCTCGGGGCTAAACTTTACTCCATCACAGCTGCTATTCCCATAAAAATACAAGTGTAAACAGCTTTTGAAATGTATTCCCCTGTCTGGAGTTCCGTACCCAAACATTCCTTATTTATTGGATGATATCCAAAACAAGTTCATCTCATTGATCACCCGAAGATCACTAGTGATCTCTCAAAGGCGGTTGCTAAACTGAAAGGCTTCGTTCTTGAAAGAGTTCAGTTCCAACGAAAACACAGGTTCGCGTAAAACTCTCATCAAAGGGCGGTTCAACAAGCACCTCTGTATATAAATTTTTTTGAACACAGGATGTGTGCTGTGGAACTCGCTTTCATCATCCTCAGGAAGCGATTGAATAAACACATGAAATCATGCTCATCGGCCCCAGTTGTAGCATGACAAGCATCGCCTCTTCGCAAGAGTTCAGAACAAAAAAAAGTGAAAAACAATATTTCCCAATGTTTTAATGAAAGTAGAATATTATTGTTTGCCAATGACCTCGCGATTTTCATGAAAATATATCTCTCTTGGAAGCGTCTAACCCTATAGCTGGAATTGAACAGTTTCACCTTTATTTTTCAAAATAACAGTCTTTATTTGTATGTAACATGTCGAGCAATGCCTTCTATTCATAAGGATGTCTTAAGACATCCTTACACCTCCAATAACACTCTATTATCAGCAATTGGCACTATAAACCATTATCATTAGTTGGAACACTTGTTTAGTAGTTATGTTGACTATGTTGTTAATTCTACAAGACGAAGTTGGGTTAGGTTAGAAAATATTTCAATAACCGGAAAGCATTACTGGATCTCTACTTCGCCTATTTTACAGACACACGCTTCGCTGTTTGGAATCCCCTATAGTTTAAATTAGATTGGCCTGGAAAGTACTGAAGAGTTTTTTGGCTCTAAATGTAACTTTCGCTTAATACTAGGTTATCCTGGCAATTATTAGCTAAGACTTGCATATTTTGGAGTACTTCATCTTGTTACTAATAGAACGATATTGTGAATCATACAGAGACATATTAATAATCCTGCCGATTGCAAAAGTAATATTAATTTAGTAACTTTTCATGTGTCGAACCGATCTCTCTGATAACATTGTCTTTTCTTACTTACCATTGAGGTACACAAATTTAAACAAGAATTCACTAATGTATCTTATGCCCCAATCTTCTATGTTTGAACTTCTGCCAGTTTTAGTAACTCACTATCTTGATCAAAATCATGGCGATATGCTAAGTTCATAAATTTGATTTCAATAAGCAGTCTCGATCCGCTATACAAGAGATGTTAAGGAATATCTCGATACGATGTTTTCAAGAAGATGGATCGGCCGACGATAAACCATTAAATGGCCAGCTGGTTGGCCTGATATGACCTCCTTGGATGTCGTTTTGTGGGGTGATTTGAATATCAAAATCTTTTGAATTAAATTCACAAAAAAATATTGGAGATACAAAGTTCCGCGTAGGGACTAAAATACAGAATATTCCACGAAAAATGATATGGTTTATGAAGAAACAGTTTCTAGACTTCTAGACTTGTTATTTGGAAATTGTCATATCGAATATGTGAGATGAGATCTGGATATTCATGCACTCTGTTTCACCACACTGTGGCTTCATCTGTTAAGTAGTACATTTTCATATTGTATGACGAAGAGAAGGAAAATCTTCAAGAGATTCATCCCAGTAACGGAGACAATTTAGATTTTTAACAACTAAATACCTCCTCTTGGATTGCAATCTCGAAGGCTATAGTCCCCAGGGAGAAATTGCCGGGAAAAAAAAAGGATAGTTCGGATAGAGGGTCTCGAGGGATAGCTGGGCAGGAATGTCCGAGCTTCCGGAACTAGATGGATTCCAGAAGGCAATCAGCTAGGCACTTGCCCGATGTTGTCCAGGGACTGACTAGTCACCGGCTCCTCTTCAATTGAAGTACTAAAAAGTACAAATATCCTAATTTGACGGGAAAGTGTTTGGTCCACTTCATTCAGTCTAGGTTATTATTATTATCATTATTTTCATTACTTATTAAAATCCTTCAATATTTTCAAGGAATTATCATGATAAAAGTAGGTAAGTGAATGTACATAAATATAAAATATCCAAAATTGATATGCACATTGACCAATTTTTCAAAAGTTAATTTTTTACATATTTAAAACATAATCACCAACAGGACAGCAAGACACCATACGATTCATTTACAGACGATACATTTCACGAATATTCTGAATACAGAAACTCTTCGACAGAAGAGGTTAGTATTTTTGATTCAATTTTTTAATTTCTCTGTAGGTAATAGCTCGAGATACTCTGGTAACACATTATACATTTTGATTCCTAAGAAGTTGAAACTATTCTGCTTTTTTCAATCCTATGATGAGGCAATCATACTTTTCCCGAGATCTTGTTTCCTAGGAATGATGGTTGGAATGTTTAAGTATTGCTGTTTTCTTCTCGTGAATGTGGCATAGACATGTGAAAATATACTGAGCAGGAACGGTCAGTGTTCCATATTTTTTTATATATTGTCTCCAGCTGGTTGTTTTCGAGATACATACATTAGCTCTGATAGCTTTCTTCTGTTTAAGGAATATTTTGGATGCCTCTTCCGCTGCTCCCTACAAAAGGATGCCATAGGAGACCAAATTATGGAAATGAGCATGATAGGTGAGTATTGCTGCGTTTTCATCAACTATTTGCCTTATTCTTCGTATCGAATAAATTGCGCTACTCAATCTTCTGGACACGTTTTCTATATGTTGAGACCAACTGAGAGAGCTGTCTAACTCAATTCCAAGCATGCTTAGGGTAGGTCCATTACACTTAGCTTTTGTGGATAGAAGTAAGTTTTGCGTTTTCCCTATGTTAAGTGTTAGTCCATTAGCTTCGTACCAGTTGTGAGCCTGTTCTATTGTTGTCTTTGTTCTCTCCTCTACTTGTTCTTGAGTCTTCCGTCGGTTTAAATAGTTCGTGTCATCAGCATAAAGAGCAGTTACATCTGCTATATCAGAAGCACACCTAATAATATTGTACTCGCAGAATCAAACGAAATGCCTCTCAAACAACGCAGAGATTTGCCGACTCTCAAATTTCTCTCGAAAAAACACGCCTTTTCTTCTCCACTTATGGTCAAGATTCACAGCTTATATATTCTAATACTCACATCAAAATATTGGACTATCAAAAAAGATCCACTCTTGATAGCGAATTACGACCTATTCATGGAATATAAGGAAGGGATCACCAAATTGGACAAACTAGTCATGTACAAAATGGATTCCTTCAAATTACGAGATGTAGAAAATATTCATGTTCCCATCTACGCAGAAATGACGGCAAATGTCAATTATCACCGACTGATAGACTCACGTTTCATCACCTGTACACGGACGCCTCCAAACAAAATAATAACGTCGGTTGTGCTATTTTCGATTGCTTACACACCTCTCATGCACTGTTTTGACTCAGCAATAACTTCTCAATTTTCTCGGCAGAACTTCTAGCTCTTTGTAGAGCATTAGATTACATTCTATCGTACATCGATACATTTTCCTCAAAAAATTTCCTGATAATATCAGATAGCCTGAGCAGCCTGATGAGCTTGAACAAATTGAAATATAACAGAAACTTCAGTCTGACTCATAAAGATATTTCAGAAGCTTTGTCCCGGCTATCTGCATCAGGCTGTACAATCGAGTTTCTCTGGGCTAGGGCCCATTCAGGAATAGTGGGCAATGAAAATGTTGATTCCTTAGCCAAGGAAGCGGCATTTCTCGACTCCATCCACCTTCCTTCCTCCATGTACAATGATTTTTACCCTTTCTTTAAACACCTCACAACTTCAAGATGGAAAGAAACCTTCAAATCGAACCCAAGCGGACAGTTCTATAAATCAATTCAACCCTCCCCGCCACATTTCTACTGGTTCGATAACATATTTGATGAAGTAGACAAGTCTGATCCCATTAGGAATTTTAAACGAGATTTTATTCTTACTATCTCTAGAATGAGAAGTGGTCACGCTCTCTTTCCGAAATATCTTCACAGAATGAAATTGAAAGATACCCTCTTTGCTCATGTGGGGAAATAGGAACTTTAAACCACTTTCTGTTTCAATGTAATAACAATGTTCGAAATATTCAATTGCTATGCTTAACCTTGAGTAAAATCACCAAACTCCATCAACCATATCAGGCTGAACAGATTCTCGCACTCAACAACCCCAAAGTCTACTGGGAAATATACACATTTTTAAAGAAATCTCATATTAACTTAGGAATAAGCACGGGTCGGGTGGCCGTTCGGTCTGAGCTCTCAGATGCCCAGGACGAGAGGCTGTGTGTGTATTTAAAAACTTAACAGTCAAAGTTTCACCATTAAATGTATAGTATAAACAATTATCCTTCGGAACTTATGTCTGACGACAGTCCAAACCCGGAGGATCGGGATGGATATGCGCTGATAACTTCCGTGCCTGCCTCCATCTTCCTTCAAAATAAAAAAAAATAGTTCGTGTCATCAGCATAAAGAGCAGTTACAACTGCATCGACATTGTATACGATCGTTTGTGTATATTATGAATAAGAGTGGAGAGAGTATTGAGCCCTGAGGAACGCCAAACTCTACCAACTTTTCGTGAGATGTCCTTCCGTTCCAAAATACTGATTGATATCTATTCTGTAGGTATGATTTGGGTATACTCATAGTTGGTCCTCTGATACCATAAAATTGAATTTTTTCCAAGAGTTTTTGTCTTACAACAGGATCGAAAGCCTTGCTCAAGTCCAAGCAGGAAAGCTACGCTATTTCACCTTCTTTAAAAGCTTCGAGTAAGCCCTCAACTATCTCTGTCATTGCTGCTATTGTTGATTTGTTTGTTCTGTACCCATGTTGAGCGTTATTCAGTATATTCTTTGCTTCGATGAAACCTGTGATTCTCGACTTATGGAGCGACTCAAAGATTTTAGAGATCGCTGGCAGAATTTATATTGGCCTCTAATTCAAACATTCATTCACCTTGTCTTTTTTATGAATCGGCACCACTTTGGCGATTTTGAGTTCGGATGGAAAAACTCCTTGGTTGAAACACCTATTAATAACCTGGCATGGCGGATTAGATATTTCATCCGCAATTTATTTCGGGAGACTTACTGACATACCGTATATATCTTTGGTTTTTTAGATTTCAATTCATTAATTTCTTTTTTGACTTCCATTGGGCTAACATTGAGCAAAAGCATTGTATCCAGAATGTTCCTGGCCCTTCTCAAATATTTTCTATATTGGATCTTAGAAGTGGAATTTACCTGCTGTGAATTTTTTTTCTAATGTTCAAGAAAAACTCATTCAAGTCCTCAGGTGATAATTGTTTTCGTCTTTTGTGCTAATATGTTTGATTTTCGAATTGATAACTTCCCAAATTGCTTTGCGTTTTTCAAATGCTTGTAAAGTTCAGTCGAGTTCTCGTCTTTTTCGACCCTCACGATTATTTCTGCTGCTTCAAGTTTATGTTTTATGTTCTTTATCTCTGCTTTATTCCAGATAGGCCTTGGTTTTATTTCATTAATTTTGATTTTTCACACGGAAACAGCTTTCAAAACGAGAATGAAGAATCTCATGGAATTCATCATAGCATTGCTCAGCATCCTCATACTGAGTAATCTGTAGCCAGTCTGTCATCCGGAGTTTTTCCTTGAAAAGGTGAGTATTAGGATCGTTAATCATTCTTAAATATATATAAGTCATGTTATCCATAAGTTTAATTAGCTTCCCAATTTTCATGTACTGTGCCCTGTGATCTGCAATATAAGAATTGATAGTGGAAGCCTGGTACGATTCTGGTATCAAATTGGTGAAAATATTATCCACACAAGTGCTGGATGTCTTCGTAACTTTGGAAGGTTCGTAAAATACAGTTGAGAGACCATAACTCTCCATAAGATTTTCTATTTTCACTTTTTCTTTGGAATCTTTCAGGAAATCTGTATTTATGTCTCCAGCTACCAGAATGTTTTAAAAAGACTCGTTTAATATTTTTGTCAAAGCAGCATGTACCTGAGCAACAAAACAATCGACATTTCCCTTCGGAGGGCGATGAATGCAAACTATAACTAAGTTATGATCTTGTACATTCACAGCTGACATTTCTAACTGATCCTCAATAGAGAGTTCCCTAATAAAGTCTATTTCTTCTGCCTCCGTTACGTTTCTTACCATTATAAGACTACCTCCACATGACTTTTGTTTTCGCGCAAAACAGCTGATAGTTTTAAAATCCGGGACAAGCATATCATTCTTTATTTCGTCATTTAGCCAATGTTCAGTCACACAGAATATATCACAGTTTAAAGTATCTACAGTATAGTTCACTGTATCAAGTTTATTTGTCATACTTCTCGCATTCAAGTTTACAATATTTGTCGTTTTTATTTGTTCTTTTCGATTCACTGTTTATTAAAGTATCTTTTTTCTTGCACTCGAAAAAGCTTATATCTAGCAACACTTAACCCTGCTGGCCAGTTTTCCTTCTTATATATGTCCTCTAGTAATGAGATGTCCCCAGCTATTTTGGATGACATACTTTTGGCATCATCTCGCTTCGTTAGGAGAAAGTGCACCCGCAACTGATGCTGGCTTTGCTACGCAGAACAAGAATCCGTTGACGCTGGTAGGCAGTCTTATATTACAGCACGGCGGCCAAACGAATGTACACTTGCAGCGCATAAATGGGCCTGCGCGAGTATAAGTGCCATAGTCCCACCTAGTATACGCAGAACGGGTATCCACTGGAGCTGCTGGAGGATTCCCTATGTTGTCCACGAACTTACCAATTACAGTCTAGTTTTCAATTATTGTACTAAAAGGTGTAAATTTCCTGTTTCGACAGAGTCAGGTCCGCTTCAGTCAGTCTACATCAGAAGAAAGTGTACCCGGAGCTGATACCACATCTCTACCCAACTTCGCTGAACAGGAATCCGCTTACGCTAGTGGACGGTCTCATCTCACAGGTCTGCTATTCGACGGATGGGCTCCTCTAGCGCATAAAATAGGCCTATACGAGGTGCAAGAGTATGCACATAAACGGTATCCGCTGAAAGGATCATTTTTGAACTACTGCTGACTATTGAATTAGTATACTTAATTTTTATTTGTATAGACGTAGTGGAGAAAAATCTTTAAAAGATACACTGCGAAAAATTTTACCTAGTGAAAACCACTTCTTGGACAATCAGTCCGAAGGCTAAAGTGCCCCAGAAAAAATAGCTCGCCAGAAAGAAAAAGGATAATTCGGATGGTGTGTCCGAAGCGATGGCTGGGCTGGAATGCCTGACGGAGATCGAAGGAGGCAGGCAAATACTCGATATTGTCCAGAAACTTACTACTCACAGCGAAACATTAAATTATAGTACTAATAATGCCATAGCCCTGCCTAGCTACGCAAAACAGGAAAACGCTGACGATAGTAGACAGTCTTATCTCACAGGACGTCTGCCAGACGGATGTTCATCTGCAGCGGATAAAATCAATATGCGAGTAAATCTCTTCTTGGGCTGCTAGCTCGAATGATATATATTTCGCTTTATTGGGAAAATAGCTTGTCGGAAAGAAAACGGATAATTCGGATGGTGAGTTTGAAGGGATAGCTGGGCGGGAATGCCCAAGTTTCGAGAACTCGACGTAGACTGAAGAATACTAAGTGGATACCCGATGATGTCCAGTAACTTAGCAGTTACAGTCTTATCTTCAATTGTAGAACTGAAAAGTGTAAATTTCCTCAACCGAACAGGGAGGCGTCTGGTCTACATCATTCTACCTGAGTTAGACGAAAATGCACCAGCAGACAGAATGGAATGGGCTTGTGTCGGTAACTCGTACCGTAGCCCTTATTGACTACGCAGAACAGGAATGTACTGATGCTGCTGACCAGTCCTATTTCGCTGAAAGGTTACTGAACGGATGTCCACCTTCAGCGCTTTAGTGCTGGTCGAGTACTGGAACAACAGTTCCACCTAGCTAGCATGCTCAGAACGGGTATCTGGTAGAGCTACTGGAATGATTTACTCTGGGCGACTGCTGGCTACTGAATGAGTACATTGAAAAGAAAGATCTACCTTATATTATACTAGGTAAAAGCTATTACTTAACTCATTAGGGGAATACCTGAGCAGGGATGCTTTAAGAACTGAGGAGATTTAGTAATAGAGACAAAATTATGTTTACTTTGCTATTAAGTCTTCTTCTTCTTTAAATAGGATGATGTCCTGTTTTTCTGTTACAGCCATTGCTGCGAACCGGAGCTCCAGCACTCATGCCATCGCTTTTTCGGCCTTCCTATGGGTCTTCTAGTGTTGGGCTTTTATGTTTTTGCCCACTTCGCTATACGTTCGGGGCCCATTCTGTCTACGTGATCTCTCCATAGGCGTCGACGTGCTCTTGTCCACCTCACCACATCCTGGACACCTAGCTCCCTTAGCGTATCCTCATTCCTTATTCTATCTCTGCGTGTAATACCTCTTATAGCTCTTAGTGTTCTCATCTCTGTTGTCCTCATTAGTTGTCTTGTTTTTGTTGTCTCAGCTCTTGTCTCAACCGCATATGTCATCACGGGTCTCACACAGGTTTTATAGTAAGAATACGAAATTTTTCTTTCTATTGATTGGCAATGCTTCTCATATGTTCAGTTTTGATCAATTATTATCATTGAAATATCAAAATGAGTAATGAAAGTTTTGTTTCCTTCCAGTAGATGATTTGCATAATTAGAATCTATTTTTGATAGTAAAAACTGCGTTTATGTTCTCATAACCAAACATTGAAATTACTGAAAGTTCTACCATATTATTTTTTTACAATTTCTGCAGGAAATTCATAAACACATAAAAATTATAAGGAAGAAATATCAATATCGGATTATCAGAACGTAGTTTGGTCAAATAAAATCAGATTTTCGCTATGCACATCATTTACTGTAAAAAAACCATACTTGGAATAACCATTTTGATCAAAAAATAATTCGATTTATTTATTCAATATTTTCTGTTTTCAAAGCGACCCTGTTCAGATTTTCCTGCTAGTGAGCGAAGCATCTGCTTTGACCAGTCTAATACTGAATACCTATTGAAGGTATTACTCATCTGATGAGGGCACAATTTGGTGAAATACGTCATTAGTTTGTAAATATAGGAGAATTTGAACATCATTGTTTTATTCAATTAAAAAATTGATATCAATTTTCAAGTAACGTCTCCCTCAATCAAATCATTATTGAATATTATTTGATCAATTCTCTCTTTGTTACCCCATATTATCTGTTATTTATAGTGAAAAAAAATCAAATTAAAAAATAATTCTTTAGTGGGATCTCATCCCAAAGAAATTTCACGGTCGGCATTTTTGAACGCCACAGCTTAGTTGCATGAAAGTAGAGGAAAGCACAAATTGAAAAAACCACTTCTCAGTGATGACAGGTGTCCGTTAAGTCCTTTGTTAGCAGAAATTTTCATGAATAACTTAGAGAAATTAATTCATAATCATCCACTCAGTAAATATTGTTTATACTGGTATCGCTATGTAGACGATATCATTATTTGCTTCACAGGAACAGATAGACAGTTGAACATTTTCGAAAATCATATAAATTCATTACATCCAAAAATTGCATTCACAACCGAAATAGAAAGCAATAATTCGATAAATTTCTTAGACGTAACAATTTCGAATGAAAATGGAAAACATGTTTTCGCAATTTACCATAAGCCGTCACATACAGATCATTAATTACAGACCAAGAAAATATAAATTCATTAACTCCAATCCACAATCCCCGAATTATATTCGTTGATAAAACTTCATAAACCTAATTACCCTATTAGACCTGTTGTTTCTTATGTAACGGCACCTTCGTTCAAACTTTCAAAATTCCTCAACGACTTGCTAATAAAACATTGCAATTTTAAATCTGAATTTTCGGTCAAAAATTCATACGAACTTATTGCCAATATCAAAGATACCACTCTACCACCTAATTCCAAACTTATTTCTTTCGATGTTAAGAATCTATTTCCCAACTTCCTCCAAAATATACGTATTACTTGTTTGAAGAATTATTAGAAAGGAATCATGTCAATACTATCATTAAATCAAATATTCTTTCATTATTAAAAATTTGTTTAGATCAAAATTATTTCCATTTCAATTACAAATATTATACTATTGAAGACGGCTTGATTATGGGCAATCCGTTAAGTCCTTTGTTAGCAGAAATTTTCATGAATAACTTAGAGAAATTAATTCATAATCATCCACTCAGTAAATATTGTTTATACTGGTATCGCTATGTAGACGATATCATTATTTGCTTCACAGGAACAGATAGATAGTTGAAAATTTTTCGAAAATCATATAAATTCATAACATCCAAAAATTGCATTCACAACCGAAATAGGAAGCAATAATTCGATAAATTTCTTAGACGTAACAATTTCGAATGAAAATGGAAAACATGTTTTCGCAATTTACCATAAGCCGTCACATACAGATATTATAATACATAACTCGTCGTGTCATCCATATCAACATAAAATGTCAGCATTCAATAGTTTTATTCATAGATTGATTAACATCCCGCTATCACCAGAAAATTTCAACAAAGAACTAAATTTGATTAAACAAATAGCCAAAAATAATGGTTACAATCCCAAACTAATAAATAATATTTTAAATAAAAACAAAGTAGAATCGCATTGAATGAAGTTTACCCTGTCGATAAATTTAAACAAAAATTCAACACCTTAACCTATGTTGGCATTACAAGTGAGAAACTGAAATCATTCTTAAGTAGCAATAATTTCAACATAGCTTTCCAAACTAATAATAATTTAGGCAAATATATAAAAATAATAAAACCAAACCAGATAAAAACAATAAATCAGGTGTTTATAGATTGAATTGCAATGACTGTGATAATTTCTACATTGGTAGAACACATAGAAATTTTAATATTAGAATATCGGAACATAAACGCAGTTTTTCAAATAAAAAATCAGATCCAAATTACGCGAATCATCTCTTAGAAAATAATCATTCTTTCGACCCACAGTTTGAAATTTTGCATACAGATAATAAATATTGGAAGGTAGATCTTTGGGAAACTTTAGAAATAAATAAATACAAACACTCAGGTAGACTCATCAATGAACAAGTCGATTTAAGCCCTCTATTGAATCTATTCGGGGAGCAATCTATTCCTTAATTTTATTGGATATACCTGTCATAAATAACCACTTAAGAAGAAGCAACCAATAAGCTTTTAATTACTCAAGAACATTTATAGTTATATTCTCATTTACATTTTTCTGCATAATCATTCGTCTGAAGAAGCTACGGTGTAGTGAAACGCGTTACGAATCGCAATTATTAAGTAAAATTCCTTAAAACACAGTAATTGTTTTTCATTATTGATAATGGAATTGTACCAAGTAAAAGCCTCCCAAATTCAAATGGTGACAGGTGTCATTGAAAGTATAAATTCTACAAGAAGTTAGCAAATATAGTTCTTCATTACTTGGAAGAATTCATAATTGATGAGTACATTTTTTAACACGTTGTAATAGTTACCATTAGAAAGTATCTATTTAATATTTTTCCATTCCTTTTGTCAATTTCCGTTAAACGTTCAATCAATTTTTATATTCCTCACTATGTGATTTATGACTTGAGGAACGTTAATCAATAAATCGATATATTGTTATTAAAATGAAGTAGAAAAAGCCAACATGCTTTGTATTCATATAAATATGAATTAAAGTTCAAACGACCATTTAGATCAATTCTATGAGTCGCAAGGTCGTCTGTCAGTTACACAAAAGGAGCAAAAAAAATTAATAAATTAAAATCGTGCAATTATCGACCATACGTTGCTGCATACATTTACGCTACCGTTATGATCTGTGGGAACAACAGATATTCACATGTTACAGGTCTAAGATCGGGTAATGTCGTAAAATAGGTAAACCTCATAAAAAGTTGATTCTCTCCATACCTTTGCCTTGAAATCATTGAACGACATTCATTGATTGACCAAATCGGAAATGCCGCTCTTCTGTACTTTAAAGCGGTGGCGCTTGACACACCTACGATTTGATATTTCTTTCCAGTTGTGGCATTTTTTTCCAGTACCGGTGATTTGAGTCATAATCATTATGAAATATAATCTAAAGATTTATGTGAATATGTATGTAATTATTTTTTCTTTCCCATGGATTGACAATGTTAATATAGATTATATAATGGTTTTAAATACGGAGTGTCCAGCGTATATACAAAATTAAGTTGATATTTATTCATATTTGAAAAAGAGGTAGGTCAGTGAATTTTTTATGAAAAAAGGCAATCTCAAACAAAAAGTTCTTCAACAGGGTATACCACACGGATTAGTCGCTGACACTTTACTCTTTCTGATAGTCGTAAGAGACTTTAATTGACAAGGCTTCTACATGACAGACATTCATTTACACAAATACAGGTAAACGATGATTTATACTAAAATATATTTTTGAATGCTCGACACGTTTCGATACACAGTAGCTTTGTCAAGAGCGAATGAATACTACAAATATATCTTACTAAGATATACCTCTAATATTTAACCTAACCCAACCTAAAATTTGATTTCCGGTCGAATTCGAAATGGCTGACTTCCTCAAATATTAACTATTTTCCTCGGGCATTAAAAAATTTTTCGCGGTCGTAATGAAGCAACTGCGTAATTCAATCTCTAGATTGAACCTTTCCCATCATTTTTGTCGTCAATAATGTTTCTCTTTTCCACCATCATATGAACCTCCCGTTGTGAACCTCTGAACATAGACAGCATGCATTAACTCTATGATAAACAAAAAATAATGAAATGTCAGCGAGTTTTAGATGACATGTGGATTGAAATCGAATTTTATCATGTGGTGCTTGTCTTTGTTTTTGAAATTTTGAAAATGTTTATTTTTGCCTGGCTATACTGCTAGGCAAATCTAACCTAACCTTAAGTACAAAAGAAGTACAATCTATGACATTTGAATTTGGGAGGCTTTTACTTGGTAAAATTCCATTATCAATAATAAAATACAAGTACTGTGTTTTAAGGAATTCTACTTAATAATTGCGATTCGTAACGCGTTTCACTACACCGTAGTTTCTTCAGACGAATGATTATGCAGAAAATGTAAATGAGAATATAACTATAAATGTTCTTGAGTAATTAAAAGCTTATTGGTCGCCTCCTCCTAAGTGGTTATTTATGACAGGTATATCCAATAAAATTAAGGAATAGATTGCTCCTCGAAAAGATTCAATAGAGGTGAAGGGCTTAAATCGACTTGTTCATTGATGAGTCTACCTGAGTGTTTGTATTTATTTATTTCTAAAGTTTCCCAAAGATCTACCTTCCAATATTTATTATCTGTATGCAAAATTTCAAACTGTGGGTCGAAAGAATGATTATTTTCTAAGAGATGATTCGCGTAATTTGAATCTGATTTTTATTTGAAAACTGCGTTTATGTTCCGATATTCTAATTTTAAAATTTCTATGTGTTCTACCAATGTAGAAATTATCACAGTCATTGCAATTCAATCTATAAACACCTGATTTATTGTTTTTACCTGGTTTGGTTTTATTATTTTTATATATTTGCCTAAATTATTATTAGTTTGGAAAGCTATGTTGAAATTATTGCTACTTAAGAATGATTTCAGTTTCTCACTTGTAATACCAACGTAGGTTAAGGTGTTGAATTTTGTTTCAATTTATCGACAGGGTAAACTTCATTCAATGCGATTCTACTTTGTTTTTATTTAAAATATTATTTATTAGTTTGGGATTGTAACCATTATTTTTGGCTATTTGTTTAATCAAATTTAGTTCTTTGTTGAAATTTTCTGGTGATAGCGGGATGTTAATCAATCTATGAATAAAACTATTGAATGTTGACATTTTATGTTGATATGGATGACACGACGAGTTATGTATTATAATATCTGTATGTGACGGCTTATGGTAAATTGCGAAAACATGTTTTCCATTTTCATTCGAAATTGTTACGTCTTAGAAATTTATCGAATTATTGCTTTCTATTTCGGTTGTGAATGCAATTTTTGGATGTAATGAAATTATATGATTTTCGAAAATTTTCAACTGTCTATCTGTTCCTGTGAAGCAAATAATGATATCGTCTACATAGCGATACCAGTATAAACAATATTTACTGAGTAGATGATTATGAATTAATTTCTCTAAGTTATTCAAATTACGCGAATTATCTCTTAGAAAATAATCATTCTTTCGACCCACAGTTTGAAATTTTGCATACAGATAATAAATATTGGAAGGTAGATCTTTGGGAAACTTTAGAAATAAATAAATACATTCACTCAGGTAGACTCATCAATGAACAAGTCGATTTAAGCCCTTCACCTCTATTGAATCTTTTCGGGGAGCAATCTATTCCTTAATTTTATTGGATATACCTGTCATAAATAACCACTTAGGAGGAGGCGACCAATAAGCTTTTAATTACTCAAGAACATTTATAGTTATATTCTCATTTACATTTTTCTGCATAATCATTCGTCTGAAGAAGCTACGGTGTAGTGAAACGCGTTACGAATCGCAATTATTAAGTAAAATTCCTTAAAACACAGTACTTGTTTTTTATTATTACAATCTATGAGCTTAAGGAAAAATTTCAGACAACAAGGTCATTAGGAAGAATATCAGGATGACTGTTTCCCAAATATCTCATAGATGCCAACTGTAAAAAACATCTGCAAGAATAATAATACGACATGATTTTGTTCAACATATCACACGAAAAAAAACATTCAACATAAAGAATCAAGTGTTCAGAATAGAATATGTCCTCCGTTGGCATCCACAACCATCAACACCCGTCAGCTCCTCACAATTATTGAAAATAATACCATTTTTATACAACATATTTTCCAAATGACCCCACAGAAAATAGTCGCACGGATTATTTGGGGGCCATTGTTCTGGTTCCATGATATCGTCTACGCGTTAACTTAGATAATCCATAGTATAGAGACTGGTATGACATCTGGCTCTATCCTATTATCAATTGAAATAGATTTCGTTCAGATACATCTAATTTGGGACACACTGTACACTGAGGGCCAGTTGAGAGTAAGTAGCGTTTTTTTGTGATATAGTACTGGTTGTTCATTTCTTTGACAAACGTTGTCAGAAGAATATGGAAAAAATTGTAGAATTCCAAAGAAGATTTGAAGCAATAAAAATTATCCAAAAAGCTACTCAATTTCTCAACCGTTCATTTTCAATTGGTGGCAACTGTACTTATTCAAGTCATATAAAAAACAGCAATCATTCACCTGCATGCAAGTGAACTTTGAAGTTGATGCATCAATAGTTGGTAACATATGATCGAGAATTATGTGACAATAATATTCCGAATCTAATCTTATGCCTTGTTCTATAAAAATGATATTTGATTTAAAGTTCCTCGAAATACCGGCAGAGACCGTTACATGCCTGAAAAATTTTTGTCTTTCTCTCTGCAAACTTATTAAAGGCACATTCCTCTTGATTTCATTCGTCGTAACACAAATTCTGTCAATCTGGCTGTTTTTGGTGATAAACACTGAACATTTTTTTGTCTGTGAACCCGATATTTTCAATTTGTCTACGTATTCCAGATCTATTTAATAAATTTCAGCATTGCTCGAATCTGCGCTCTTCGACAGCTTGAGCCAATTGAAAATTATAGTGCCCCCAAAAATATATTTATCTATTGTGAAAATCCCAAAACACACTTATGATAACTCACAAAATCGAGCACTGTAAACAAACCAAATGATAGATTGCGTTCAAACTCCGCGTCAGTAAAGAAAACAGTTGAGCTAACGTAGCAACAACAAAAATTTTGAGAATCGTTTCAAGCATATTTTTTGAATAATTAATTTCTGGTACTTTTTAGACGAAATCTACGTTTTTTTCTATTTCGAATCGAAGAACATAGAAAATACTATAAAGAACTTCAAAATTCTATTATATGTGTATTTTGCTTATTCTGTAGAGATCTTAATTTAAAATTTTCATAACCTTAACTTTAAAACTCAACAAAACTTGCATCCACTTTCGGAATAATTTTTGCAAAATGTTTAAAAGGCTATTTCTGACTTCATTCGCATAATGTTAATTTAAATTTCATCGTGTCTTATTATTATTCTCACAGAGGTTTTTGAGATTTGGCATCTCTGAGACATTCGGGAAACAGTCAGGCTGCGTCCTGGAGTTCTGATAGTGCTGACTGCTAATGCAGAAATCCGCTGAATGTTATCCTGAAATTGTCAATTGAGTTTGTAATACAAAAATGCAGAGTTGAAATTTTTCCTCAAGATCACAGATTGTACTTCTTTTGTAATTAGAGGCTGGAAATTGGCGTAATATTTGCCTAGCCGTATAGCCACGCACAAATAAACATTCAATGAAACGCTTATACTCATTTGTTAAATCCATTGTTAACAATTTCAAACGTCAAAAACAAGCAACACCAAGATTAAATTCGAGTTCAAACCAGATATCGTCTAAAACTCGATTATATTTTATTATTTTTGTTTATCATAGAGTTAATGCATGCAGTCATGTTCAGAGGTTTCACAACGGGAGAAGCATATGATGGTGTAAAAGAGAAACATTATTGACGACAATTGGCACAATTCTGAAACAGTATACGAGTTCGACCCCTCAAAATGATAGGAAGATTCGATCTAGTCATTGAATCACGCAGTTGATTCATTACGATCGCGAGAACTTTCTTATTGCGCTGGGAAAATTGTTAATATTTGAGGAAGTCGGCCATTTTGAATTCGAACGGAAATCAAATTCTAGGTTGATTTTAGTAAAAAACGGTTCCTCATCATCCTGGAACATCCATGTAAAACACAACAACTTTAGGAGTGCCTACGCCATGAGATGAATAAAAATATTTTGATTTCAGGTGAAAATCTGAATGAAAAAAATTCTTCGAGCTCCTTTTTCACCAATTCTTGGAATATTTTCAGGATCAATACGTCGAATTTTTCAGGAAGGACGGAATTAGCGACTGAATGTCCTACTGGAATTTTTAAGTGAAAGAAAAAACGTTCCAGCGATCTTGGAATTTCGATACAATTTCCGAAAAACCTAGTTCTTTGGCTTTCCAATGAAGCAAGAACGAATCATCTAGCTCTACAATTGTGAAAGTTATAACGGACTTTTTACTTGTTCAGATACATTGTTCTCTTCTTTCCGGTACTGTTTTATTTTATAAATTTTTTATTCAGTTTAAAACAATGTTTGAAAATAATTGTATGATACCCTAGGTTAGGTTAGGTTAGATTAAGGACGTCAAGCAGAGATCGAAATTCATGGAACCTTTCATGAAAAATTGTGGTAGAAGCTGCTATCGCTATGAAATTTCTCTGACTGTTTCTATGTCTACAGTTTAATAATTTAATTTTCCAAAGGAACAGCAGGTTATTGATAAAATCGCGAATAAAATGAGAATGTACCATTTTTGAAATAGGAAAACTCAATACTAATCGATACTAATTTCAAATGATGTTCTAATAAAGAAAAAAAAGGTACTCCTATTTAGTAGCACCCTGTATATAAAATCGCATTCGGAGATACGATACCCTCAAAAATAACACTTTTCTCTGAAAAGTGAAGAAAAAGTTATAATTTTACTGAAATCCGAGTCCAGTTTTTCGGGCAAAGGATATGGCACTATGATTCCGAAAATGTTGTTAAAATGAATAATTGCTTAATGGTGGTTAATCTTGGGTAAAATAAATCGTATAAGGAGATGATCGAGAAAAGAATCCCCTCAATAAAAAAAATTTAAAAGCCATTTGAAATAGCAAAGTTGTAGTCGATGTCCGGTATAACCGGAAGTGGTACCTCTCTGAGAACAAGTTGTGGATCCAATATCCATTTACTATACTGCCAACATTCGAAATTGATCGATAAACTCGTTCAACACATACTCATACTCCTAATGTTCTCTTTAGGTATTGATATAAATGTTTACACTGAGTAAGTGAGAAATTTTTTATTCTCGACAACTCACACCATTATTTTGCTTCTATTCAACACTTTCTGAAATATTTCCACACTTTACAAACTGTTGTTTTCAGATCATAGTGTATATGATAAATGATGTTTTAAATGAGACTATCAAATTTTGTTATTCATTTTCAACTTTTTTTTAAATTCAACTATTAGAATAATGCCTACTCCTCCCACTGTACTACTCTCTTTATGGTTCTCTTCCTGAATTGATGACCTTGCAGAAAAGCTACCCACGATTGCTCCTTTGAACTTTGAGTATAGAATATTTACGCGAAAAATAATCGCATTCTCTCTATTCGCAGTACAATGGACAGATTTATTGGCATGTTAAGAATATGGATCCATAAATAAGACATTATTGAAGTGACTATATTTTATTCATTACGCGTAGTCTAAACGACGTTTTCCTCTGACTATTTCCCATCATAGATAATAATTTCATCATAATCAATCTAACAAATGACAAGCTTGATGAATAATAGGTTTATATAATGAATATGTAACATACATTCGTGAAAAGCTGCAATTAAAAGAGTTGTTTCTTTTACAGAAAGTGAAATTCATTTGAATTGGAAATTTTAGTATTCTTTCTCTCTTTAATTTATAGTGATGCTTCAAAAATTAAAATTTTTTGACTTTTTGATGACATGTCAAATTTGATGTAATCAATAATGTTATGACCAATGAAATTGTTACATTTTTTCTACCGACCAATAAATCAATACATCAATATTACTGCTGGTTGGAAAACCCAAACGTTATATGACACTATGAAACCAAGTGTATAGTACCGAGATATTTATAAATGCGTCCTTATTTAATTTGGAAAAATCAGAAGCTATGTATGTAGTTCATAACTTATTGAAAGGAAACATTAATTGAATACATCAAAAGTTGAAAGTGAAAAGTAAGTAAAAATCAACTGATTTTAGTTGATTGAGTTGTATATTTTTGGGACAATCTGTAGGATACTCAAATTGACAATAGCAGCAAACGAGTGACAATTTTAGATTCAGTGATTTGCTAATAATAAATATTCTTTATTTCAAATGAATAAAGTTGGATGTCTAATTTGATATCTAATTTCAAAGAAACGACAACTTTATCCTATGTGGAAATTATTTCAGTCTGGTCAGGATGAATACTGATTTATAACTTTCGCGATAGGATTCTCATTGTTCAATAAGAATGATCATAATTTATTCTGTGATCTGAATACAATTTTGGATTTAAGTTTTGATAGGTTATTTGCTACATTTTCGCTCGTTGTCCAAAATGGGTTAGTTTTTTTTTTTGGATTTGTTTGTATTTAGTATTGGATATATTAGGCTAGTAGTCATATGTAATTGTTTTCCTGTCATTATTCTATCAATTCAGTAACGATCAAAGCTGTTGTTCTGAGCTATAGTATTAATGGATTAAATTTCGTTTTCAACTTTTTCCAATGATAAATCTGAGGAAAATGTTATGTGGAACATCGAATTGTTTGCTGAAATTTTATGTAAATGTATGTAGTTGAAAACCTCGGAAATACATACAGGGTGTTTCAACGAAAACTAAACAGAGGCTATATCTACCAAAATATTCATTTCTGGTCAAAACGCAAAAGCAGGTCTATTTTTGTTTTAAAGGGGACATCTTTTGGGGTACAATACTACCTAAGCGGGGGTTCCAATTCTTGAACATTTTGAATAGGGAAGATGGGTTGAGTGATAACTCAAAAGAAAGGTGGTACTTTTGTTCACATTGCATCGAACGAATTTCTATTTCTAATTGAAAAATGTAAGAGATACAGGGTGAGCAACTGAAAGATAGGGAAGACTATTTACCTGAAACTATTCCAGTTTCAGTGAGGTAAAATGCAACAGATCCATGCTGATCAATGGCATTCATCATCAAGTACTATCCTCATATCGAATTTCAACCCCTGGAGCAGGGGTGACAACCTTGAAAATTTAAAAGTTGGGTAGATGGGTCGAGTGATAACTCGAAAAAAAGGTATTATCTTTGTCTGCATTCCCGTGAAAGAATTTTAATTTTTGATCGAAAACTGAAGAAGATATAGAGTGAGACACTGAAAAATAGAGAAGACCATCGCTCCAAGACTATTGGAGTTTTAGTGCTAAAAACTGTAATAGATTCATTAAGATTAAAGATGACAGGTTTTGATCTGGAATGAATCGGTTCCATCTTTTTGCACTAATACTTGAACAGCTCAGGGCGATAGATAGTCTTCTCTATTTTTCAGTAGCTCACTCTGTATCATCCACAGTTTTCAATCTAAAATGAAAATTCGTTCACGGGGATGCAGACAAAGATTCTTTCGGGGTATCACTCGACACATCTACCCTGTTCCAAATTTTCAATGGTGGTCACTCCTGCTCTAGGAGTAGAAATTCGAGATGAGGATGGTACTTGATGATGACTGCCATGGATCAGCATGGATCTGTTTCATTTTACTCCACTGAAACTTGAATAGTCTCAGGGAAATAGTCTTCCCTATCTTTCAGTTGCTTACATTTTTCAATTAAAAATATAAATTCGTTCAAGGCGATGTAGGCAAAGATACCACCTTTCTTTTGAATCAAGTTTTGTACCCCAAAAGATGTACTCCTTGAAATAAAAATTGACTTATTTTTGCGTTTTGATCACAAATGAATATCTTGGTAGATATAGCCTCTGTTTAGTTTTCGTTGAAGCACCCTGTATATCCGCAAGTGTTCACTCGCCTCCGGCGGTCAGAGGTATGTCTCACTTGAGTCCAGGGTCTTAAAAAGATGTTGAGGTCCACTTGCGTCCCTCTGTGTGCAGGTAGATAATTTGATTAATATTTACTTATTGACGACAATATTGAGCTATGATTGGAACAGGTACAAAGAAATCTATTTTCCTATAAACAACAAAATAGATTCGCCTGAGTTTTAGGTAGGTAGATAAGTTGATTAATATTTAAAGACGACAATATCAAGGAATTATTGCAATAGGAATAACACCTGCTGTAGAAATAATAATCGGTAGAATAAATATTATTTTCATTTTTCACTTTTTTTATCTCGGCGGCAAGCATCAGATATTTAGAAATTTTTTCATTGTAATCATTTTGTATGTTATGTGTGTCGGGTAAAGCAATATCAATTATATATGTTATATTATTATATTTGTCGTTTTCACAAATAATGTCAGGTTCATATTTGTAACATTTTTACATTGTGAATGAGGTGACGTTTTATTCCATAATTTAAATGAATAATATTAGCCACGGCATTATGTCTTTCTGAATAATCTATTGAGGCAAGGACTGAGCAAGATGATAATATATGAAAACTGTTTCTGAAGAACAAAAACATTCGGCAAGAATCATCTATATTTTGCTTGATGATGTGTCTTCTATAATTCCTCGTGAAAACAACCTGATCCTAGATCGCAATTGCCAAGTCTTCTGTTTCAGGGAACAATTCTCCCGATACTAACCATCTATTTGATGCGATTTCATCAATTTAATCATTGTTCAATTCTTTAGGTGCTTTTCGTGTAATTCCTTCTGAATTGAACCTTATCTTTCAGAATTATTATCAAATATATTCAAAACTACCTTTTGCATTGTCAAGTTCAGAGGTGTAATATTATAATCAGAAGCAACAACAATATCATGAAATTTAGACGTTCTCTGTTTATCATGAAAATGGGAACGTAGATGAAAAATTTGTTTACTATGAAGATTGTTCAAATTAGTTAATCCACGACTTCCAAGATGTCTAGGTAGTGTAACTCTTTGAATAGCTGACTTTAGGTGGTGCTCATGATATTTACAAATCATTTTCCTCGTTTGACATTGTATTTCATTTAGATCAGTTACAGACCAGTTAGAGATTCCAAAAGAAGGTGTAAGAATAGGAACGGAACTGCATAGGAGTTGATAGCTCTGAAAAAGTTTTTACTAGTTAAATGACTTTTAATGATAATTTTAAGTCTGTTGTGATATAAACTTCTAATATTTTCTTTAGTGCTGCTATGGTTAATTGTCTTCTCTTGAACAAATTCAAGATATTTATATGTATCTCCTAGATGCATTGGCTCGACTTCGATACTGGAAATCGAATACAATCAGGGGTGATCTTTCTTTTTTCAATAGAAAAATTTTTAAATCAGGAAGCCCAAATTTCATATGAATATCATTGGAATAGTTGGAAGTAATCTCAAGTAGACTTTTCAAATGAGATCTAGTTTCGGCATATAATTTAATATCATTAAGAGACTCAATTTGAATTCAGTTGATAGACTTTTCATTTTTAAACAGAAACTAGTAATTTATGAGATAATGGATTATGGCAAAAACAAAACCAAAGAGCACCTTGAAAATACCTCCTTTGATTGTCATTATTTGGATGTTAACGATTGTTTTGAAATATTTAAATGAAGATTGGTTCTCCAATTCTCATTATAAATTCAAGAAAAATACGAAGTGTTTTATAAATTTGATAAATTTCCAGAATTGCTTGAAGCCATAAATGAGGAGAACTATCAAATGCCTTTTGATAATGAATGAACCCTGTATGAATATTTCTCTTCTTAGTTTGAGCTTGATTCAAAGCAACAGAATCAATAACAAGTTGTTCTTTAGTTCCAAGGTGTTGTTTTCTACATCCTTTTGTTGTTCGGTAAGAATATTATAATTCTCCAAATGTTCATAAATTTGTTGGGTAATACATGCAGTTAAAATTTTGTATATTGTTGAAAGGCAAGTAATTGCTCTATATTGAGAAGGATCAATGGTATTAGCACTTTTTGATTTTAAATAAGTAATTCCTTGTGTGAAAAATAAAGGAGTAGCTGGGGGTTCTTGATTATAAATGAAAAATATTCAGCCAATTTTTCATGAACGCAAGAGAATTTTTTGAACCAAAAGTTATGAATAGCATCAACACCTGGAGGTTTTCAATTTTTTGTGTGTTTAATAACTGATGTTATATCCTGGTTTAAAACTTTTTCATATCGCATGCATCCTATTTTAGAATGTCGAGACCTTTCATTTAAAATACAACTTGCACTAGACTTGTGTTGCTTTGGAACTGCCTAAATTGAAGACTATCAATTTTTAGGAGCTCCATTTACAGAAATATTCTCAATTTAACCTGAAATAAGTTCGTAAATATATTTGTCATTATTTTTGAATAGCTTGTTTTGGAATTTTCTATCTGAATTGATTTTATATTCACGTAGTCTAATGAAGTATACTAAAAGTTTTTGTTTCAATGTATCAATATATTCTATCAGTTGTCCATTATTTATCACATTATGTTTATGGGTTTTATTTTTGAGGAATATTTTTCAATATGTTGGATTGATTACCTTTGGAATATCTTCCTAAATCATGTCGGATACAAGAAATTTTACAATATAATATTTTTGCCATATAGGTTTGCAATTAAAGACATATATTTTTTCATATATATATATATATATATATATATATATATATATATATATATATATATATATATATATATATATATATATATATATATATATATATATATATATATATATATATATATATATATATATATAATAAACAGAGAACGTCTAAATTACATGATATTATTGTTGCTTCAGATTATAATCTTACACCTCTGAACTTGACAATGCAAAAGGTAGATTTTGATATATTTGATGATAACTCTGAAACAGGAAGATGGATGCAGAAGGAATTACACGGAAAGCACCTAAAGAATTGAAAAATGATTATATTGATGAAATCGCATCGAATGAAAGGTTAGTTTCTGGAGAATTGTTTGCTGAAACAGAAGGCTTGGCAGAATCAGGTCGTTTTCACGACGAATTATAGAAAACACATCATTAAACAAAATATAGATGATTCTTGCCGTAGATGTTTCTGTTCTTCAGAAACAGTTTTTCATATATTATCATCTTGCTCAGTCCTTGCTTCAACAAATTATTTAGAAAGACATAATGCCGTCGCTAATATTATTCATTTTAATCTAGGAATTAAACATGACCTAATTCCCAAAAGGAGAAAATTTTACAAATATGAACCAGAGATTATTTGTGAAAATGACAAATATAAACTTCATTTTGATAAAACAATTCTTTGCAACAGAGCTGTAAAACACAATAGACCAGATCATTCTTACTGATAAACAGAATCAAATAACCTATATAATTGATATTGCTATACCCGACACACATAATATACAAAATAAATACAATGAAAAATTTCTAAATATATGATGCTTGGCGACGAGATTAAAATAATGTGGAAAATGAAAAACTTTTATTCTACCGTTTATTATTTCCACAACAGGTGTTATTCCTAGGAATCTCCATAAAAGTATTGAGATTTTGGGTCTGAAGAAAATTTGTTTGAACAGTTACAAAAGATAACAGTCATCAAATCTTGTTATATTCTTCGTAGGTTTCTTTCCGAAAAAATAATGAGGTAGAGTCATAGGTTTTCTTTAGTTTATACTGCTCAGAATCTCATTTCATATTTTATTTATTTGTGTATATAAATGTAGTATAATTAACTGACAATTTTGTCATATTTCAGAGCAGTATTTTATTGGATCGTTCACCACTTCACACAAAGGAAACTATTAATGAGTAACATTCAGTGTACTTGACTAAGGTCCGTACACTGGATTTTTCCGGGAGAAAGCCTCTGACACTACTCGTTGGTACATTAATATCATTGTCTGATGATCCTATAGTATGTATATATTCTGGTAGATTGATATATTCTCATAACATTTAACGTTATCCTAATATATAATTATTCCAGGATATGTTTTGATTATAATCATTGCCTGGCAATGGTATTAATTACCGGGTGGTGGATTTATATTTTTCATGAAATCAGTTTGATTGCATGAACAGATATATGCGCAACTCGTCGGGGTGAAACCCTATATATATATATATATATATATATATATATATATATATATATATATATATAAATGCAATAGTTTTACGACATTACCAGAAAATACGTATATATATATATATATATATATATATATATATATATATATATATATATATATATATATATATATATATATATATATATATATATATATATATATATATATATATATATATATATATATATATATATATATATATATATATATATATATATATATATATATATATATATATATATATATATATATATATATATATATATATATATATATATATATATATATATATATCAATACAAGGACTAACATATTGAGTAAAGTGGAAAAGATTTGTTTCCGTGGACCTGCCACGCATAAAACCATGCTGCTCATCTCTAATTGCAGACCCAACAACAGTAACTCAGATAATATCTTATCAAAACCTTTTGGAAAGCAACTATGAATAGATAATGGTCGATAATTGGTAATCCTATAAATTAGAACTACGTTTCGAAAAGTAGGAAATTGCCCCTTGAACATACAGAGGTTGAAAATATAGTGCAGCGGTTCAACAACAATTGTAACTGCATTCAAACTTAAAACAGGTACGGTCCACAAGTATTTCTCTAATGCCTTACTGTCTTACCTTTGCTTGATTTTTGCATAATCCGTTCCTGATCGAATATTTTACTTTTTCTTCTAAGCTATAAACTGAATTTATCCGGTCAACTTACCGTTGATGAACGTTGCTGAATTTAGCTACTTCTCTAGTTACTGATTGGAAAACCATCTAACCAGTCATTATCATGGAATTCACCATAAAATTATCTCACTGCAAATATCACTACCTACTAATTATAACTCTGGAATTTTCGAGTAGCGTGTCTACTTAATATTGAGTACGTGATACACCAAAGCTTGTTAAAAGACTCTATAAGAATATTGTTTTATCCGCATCATGAAAGAGGAGGAATATCGAACTGTTTGATCTTATACTGATTTGAATATATTTCAGAGAACATACAGAGTATCAATAGAAAACTATTTGGATGAAAAATTCAGAAATTTTCTTTTTATAAATTTGGGAGTAAGATGATTTACACATTTAACAATTAAACACCTTGAAAAGTAAGGAATAAAGAAAAAAAAAGAACATTTACACATACAGTATCACAGTAAATTTCAGAGTTTGTTGGCGGGCTAAGGAATACTTCTTCCTTTCACAGCGGATACTTTTATACAAAGCTCAGATACTACCTGTTTTAGAGTATTTTGCCATGTGTGGGTCTCCACATCCAAAGATTCATTTCATCGATTGGAATGTATACAGAAGATCTACCTGGATATCAAGCATGATCGCAATCCTCTCTCTCAGAAAAGGAAGATTGCCGATCTTTCTCCTTTTTACTGATACTTCCATGGCAAATGTTCTGGAGAACCTGAAGACTTGGTTTCGAACTGAATTCAATTCCAAGGAGAAATCAGGTTTGCGTAAGACTCTCATCAGTGTACGTTCCAACTGTCAACGCCACGTAACCCTCTCTATAAAAATTGTTCTGGTTACAGGACTAGTTTACTATGGAACTGCTTCCATCGAACATCTTTGCTTTGAATTACAATTTGGCCCTCTTCAAGAAGCGAGTGAACACACACATTAAATCATCTTGGGCGGCCATAACTCTTGGATGACCGGCATCGCCCTTCCACCCAGGAGTAGAGAATAAAAAGAAAATGGGCGATATGTACCTTCGTGATAAGAAGGTAACTTCTGTAGAGTCAATTCAAATTTAAACTGAGAACGTGTTTGAGGCAGAATATTGAAAATAGTAGTATTAGAGAGGAGTCTAAGGAAAAGAGGATTAAATTGGAGACTAAGAGTAACAAAAGCATCTGCAGTTGGTATATCATAATATAATAATGTGACAACACAAAGGATGAGATGAGAAAATGCATTGATGATAGGAGAAAAAGAATTCTGACCGCAAAATTGATAAGGGATTGGAAAAATGTACATGCTTATGACGAATGAAGGAATGGCATCATAGTTCCAATAGGGAGAAAAGACCTGAGCAAATTTCAAGGAACTCATACTATTGAGAAACTATTTGAAAGAATTCTAGAAATCAACTAGAGATTGGAAAACAACATAGGAAGTAATCAGGAAGGAAGAAATGTTCTGAATTACATTTTCACCATCAATCAGATCGTAGAAAAGAACAGACTAAAGGACAAAATATAATTTGAGATATTCTTTAATCTGGGAAGGCTTTCGACAGAGAATTGAGAATTGTACTGAAAGAGTGTAAAGAAAAGAGGAGTGAATTATACACACACTTATGATAGTGACGCCTGGAAAATGTGCTAGCTCATATTAATTGCAGGATTGCCATTATAGTTCCGATACTAGAAAGTAACCAAGCAAATTTTAGGAGACTCACACTATTGCAAAGTAATTTTAGGAACCAAACTGAAAGGATTAATTGAAATACAAATTAAAAAATACACTTTTCAGGAATGCAAGAAGTTCGTGAGATTGTGATTTTACCATCAACCAGTTATAGAGAAGAGCAGACTAAAAGACAAAATATTTGATCTGGAGAAAGCTTTCGAAAGAATGCTGGAAACAGGAGTAAGTGAGAGAAGTCTAAGGAAAAGAGGAAGAGTATCAAAAGCCTTTAAGAATGGTATATCAGTATAATGTGACAACAATGTTGATATAAGAAAATGCATCAAAGGTAGGTGAAGAAGATTCCTGACAGCTATATTCAGAAAGGATTGGAAAAATGTATCTGCTCAAATGATTGGAGTATTGGCATTATATGAGATCTGCTTTCGACAAGAACACTTCAATTCAGAAGATTTTTGTTTTCTGGTAAGCAAATTGTGTGATTTTTGTCAATTTGGAGTTATTTAAAATAGTTATGTATAGGGCAATCATATAAGGTGAACTTTCTATGTAGTCAGTAGTGTTCCTTTATTTCATTACTAATTTCTCGCCTTTATCTTTTAGATACTCTCAAAAATTTTAATTTGAGGAGAATTTTCAGTTTTCATTTCATTAATATTCTTGAGAAATAATTTCTCTATCTTGCTGTTTAAGCTCATATTTTTTTTTCAATTTTAATGCTTCCTCAATTGGAGAAAGTTGAGATTTTCAAATTGAATTGGGATAATAGTGAATAGTGTTCAAATTGGTATGGTTGATGAGTCAGTATCCGTAAAACAATACTGGAAGCTGCGTTACCATAAGGATGTGTCAAGCAATATATAAGAGAGTTCCATATAACATAAAGAAGTATTAAATATAAATATCAGTGTATTTGATGAGGCGTTTTTGTATGTTAGGGATTTTTGTATATTAGGCGTTTCGTCTATTAGGCGGTTCTGTATATTAGGCATTTTTGTATATTAGGCGTTTAGTGTCTTAGCTGTTTAGATATAAAAGGCGATCTTAATGGGCTCACTAGTATTAATATACTAACTCAAACACGTCTGAATTCAAAGTCGTTCTTGTCATGTCATAATTTGAATGCGGCCAACACTCTAGACAGATTATTAGAAACTGTTAACCTAAAATTCATAAAGCAAACAGACTAGGTCCTTATAAACTCACTCATGAAAATTGTGATAAAATTTATGTCGGTAGAACTTTTCGAAATTTCAGTATTAGGATATCGGAGCATAAACGCAATTTTGAAAAACAGAAATCAGATTCTCACTATGGAAACCATCTAGTATGAAAAACATAATTTCATAATTTTGATATTCTGCATAATGAAAATAATATATTCAAACTGAACTTATGGAAAGCATTTGAAATCAATGAACAGAATAATTCCGGAAATTCACTTAATAGTTAATCAGACCAAAATTAGTCACCATTACTTAATCTTTTCAGTTCTTAAATGAAGCATCTCTGTTCGGATTTCCTCCTATTCAACGAAGTTCCTACTTTTACCGCTGTAATATTTACGTCTCATGATCCTTTCAAATGTACTACTTATCTGAAAAAGCTAAAATATGTTAAAATGAGTCATAAGTTTGTCAATTTAGTGAAAATTTGCAAATTATTTTTAATTAACTCACATTTTATTTGATCGAAAAATGTCAAAATATTATTAAGAAATACAAAGGTGATATAACTCCCTGTTACCATAAATTGACTTCGTCTACCAATTATTATATTTTATCGTAAACGCAACTTTCAATAGAAATTGAAATATCGGTTTTGTTGTTATTCACGCGAAAATTTTTCCCACAAAACTATAACTGACCAAGATTTCACTCCAATGGTATATATCATTGGCTTTATCAAATGCCAAGCCCATTTGTCACTTCTACTACCAACAAAGCAATATTTCAATTGCAGAGATCCCATTTATTGCGAAAAATTGTCCAGATTGTAGCACTATAATAGATTAAACCAATAATAATCGTACGTTTAACAACGTGCAATTCGATCCACAAGAAAGCATAACAACCACATCTGTAAAAATCGCAAATGGGTCAAAAACATCCATCGAGTATGAAGTTTCAACATATCAATCCGTGATATTCGATATTGGAATCGTAGTTTACTATTTCGTAACCGTATCATAAGGCGTTGTTGGGAGATTTAAAGCAGAACTAGATGTGCCGGTTCGTCTGATAATACTAGACTAATACTTTGATGCGTTTCAAATATACAACCCGGCTTTGTATCTATTGTGATACTTTAGGCGTTGAAGGTGATAACGCAACAAAAGTGAACTGTCTTTTCGTATCCTGTTATTGTAGGAATATGTTAATGGTTTCTGTTTACTGATTTCAATCATTTGATTGAGGAAGTCGTTACTTGATGAATATCGATATACATATTTTCAATGAAATAAAACAATGGTATTTAGATTTTCACTATATTAACAAAACTATGACCGGTTTCACCAAACTGTGGCTTCATCAGATAAAAACTGTTCAATGGGGAAAACTATGGAACATCCTGAGTAAAATGGGGGTCCCGAAACATCTTATATACGTCATAAAGGCCCTGTATGACAAGAACAGAGCATACATACAAATAGAAGGGAAACGTTCAACAGGTTTCAGGGTCGGAAAAGGAGTCAGGCAGGGGTGCATTCTCTCCCCAATTCTTTTTAACATATATGGAGAATGGATTATGAGAAAGGCGTTGGAAAACTGGGAAGGCGGAATATCTATCGGTGGAAGAAAAGTGTCAAACTTACGCTATGCAGATGACACGATAATCTTGGCAAAAAACGAATAGGAAATGCTTGAACTTCTACGACGTGTGGAAGCTGTTAGTCTAGAAGCGGGACTACGACTAAATAGGACCAAATGTTGTCTGCTGATTGTGGACAGATCCCAGACAATCCCAGTACCACTTCAGCTTATCCATGATATAGAAGTCAGTGACACTGTTATTTATCTTGGCGCAAAAATAACCAACAAAGGAGGCTCCGAACAGGAAATCAAGAGAAGGATTGGGATGGCAAAGGAAGCTGGGCAGACTGGACAAAATATGGAAAGACCACAAAATCCGTAAGATGACCAAAATGAGACTTCTTAAAGCACTGATATTCTCCATCGCAACCTATGGGTCAGAATCCTGGACGCTAAATGCAGCATGCCGCAGGAGAGTAGAAGCTTTTGAGATGGTGTGTTATCGCAGGATGCTAAGGATCCCTTGGGAGGCTCATAGAACAAACGTGTCCATACTCAGGAACTGAAAATTCAGGATCATGAAAAGCTGCTCCCAACAATCCAGAGACACATATTTAAATATTTCGGTCATGTGATACGGAAGGACGGGATGGAGAAGATTGTTGTCCAAGGGAAAGTGGACGGCAAAAGAAAGAGAGGCAGATCTCCTGTTAGATTCTTGGACCAAATCAAGGACCTAACAAATATGTCAGTGGCAGAAGTCATGAGAACCGTGGCGGACAGAGAAGCATGGAGGAGGCTTGTACCATGAATAAGTCACGACGCTCGGAATCGAGGAACGACTAGAGAGAGAGATGACCGGTTTCACCAAACTGTGGCTTCATCAGATAAAAACTAATGAAAAGAGTTATTCCTTATATATTATTCTTATTTCATATTTTTTGAACGACTGTCAAAATTTTTTCGCAAATTTTTCTTCAAATTGAACAAGTTCCACGAAGAAATAATATATGGGCGATGTCAACCCAGATTATTGGGTCTATAATGATTCTAAAACATCTATAGATCATAATCGGCATCACTTGGAAGACTGAACCTGGCCGTCGGGGCTCTCTCGGTCAAACAGAGATGGAATTTGAGGAAATATCGCAGGTTATGTATCTTTTTATTATCTCCTTAGTCCTTTTCATGACCTTGATTGCTATGTAAAATCTTTTCTCCGATTTGTTTAGACATATAAGACGTCTGGTTGTTGAAATATTTTTTGCTGGTTTTCTTTTTCCATTGTTACAGATTCCTATCCCAAACCCCCTTTCTTTCATCCTTGTCTTCGTTTGGAAATCATGAAATGCAAGAGAGAATAAAGCGGCTAGGCAGAAAAATCTTTTATTACTCTTTTTGTACACACGACATTAACGCAACATAAACAGACAAGCTATTGCTAGTGCAATAGCGACAGGAAAACGAGTTTTTTTCTCAAGTTTTTTCACTCGTTCCTTGAATCATATACAAGATAGTATGGTTCCCCTGTTACATTTCCTGAGCTCACACTTGTGTTTTTTCTGACATCAAAATTATAGATATAAGTATATATTGTAAATTCAATTATTCAAAGTTTTGTAAATCCTCTCATTTCAAAAGAATATATATATATATATATATATATATATATATATATATATATATATATATATATATATATATATATATTACTAAATTTAACAATAGGTATAAGTACAAGGGTATGTTGAAAACCCATCGGAGTTGCTTACTTTATGAATTGAAAAATAAGCCATCGCTTATAGATATTACTACTCACAGCTCATCTACACTTCCTTATCCACATAATTAGCTGCTTACAATAGTATGGTACATAGACTCATAAATATCCCAATGTCACAAAATAATTTCACAAAAGAGCAAAACATAATTAAACAAATAGCAGTCAATAACGGATACAGTCCTAGTATGATTGAGAACATGATTTCACGCAAAAAATTTCAAAAAGCAATCCAGGAAGTATTTCCAAGTATAAAAAGTTCTAACACAAAATACAACAGCTTAACTTATATTGGTAATCCTAGTCTAAAATTAAAATCGTTCCTCTCGCATTAAAATTTCAATATAGCATTCCGTACTGATAATTCTTTAAGCCGACATATCAAAAACTGCAAATCTAAAATCGATAAAGGTAAAAAATCCGGTGTTTATAAACTGACTTGCGGGGATTGTAACAAAATTTATATTGGTAGAACTTTCAGAAATTTCAAAGTTAGATTATCCGAGCACAAACCTAGTTTCAATTATCATAAATCAGATTCCCATTATTCTAATCACTTACTCGAAGAAAATCATAACTTTAATGATAATTTCAAAATTTAACACAATGAAAATAATAGACAAAAACTCAATCTATGGGAAATTTTAGAGATCAACAAAGAAAAGAATTCAGGTAGGTTACTTAATAGTCAATTAGATCTTAATCCTTCTCCTTTACTCAATCTTTTCAATTCATAAAGTAAGCAACCTGATGGGTTTTCCAACATACCCCTTGTACTTGTATCTATTGTAATATTTAGTAGGAATGAGAATAATATATAAGGAATAACTCTGTTCATTAGTTTGTATCTATCTGTTGAAGCGTGGTGAAACCGGTCATAGTGTTGTTAATATAGTGAAAATCTGAATACCATAGTTTGATTTCAATCATCTCTAATTCCGATCCTAATTGTTATACTAACGATTAAATGTGTAATTTTTTAGTGTTTTCTCCTTCATTTGAAACATGCTAACTGAATAATTGAACACTCGAAAAAAAAACTAAGCTTAAATTTCACAAAATAAGAAATGAATGGAAATATAGTAGACTCGCGTTAATGTGAGCTTGCGTAACCATGATCGGCTCAACAACGTAAACGCAGATTCTTTTGCATTAGCGCTCTGTAATCTAAACTATCGGCACCTTTATGTGAACTGGAATTAACCTTTTCAGACCTGCAGTATTACAGGGATGAAAAGAGATCTAACTCTTTATCAAAGATGCATGAACTCATTCTGTCATACGGTGTTTATGGTTTCTTAGTAAAGAAAATCACAAAATTAGGTGGAATCAGACGTTGATTCGTCAGTGAATAAAATCTTTGTTGGATATTGTGGATCACCCTCCTTTTCCCAAGGTACTATTTATAGTACTGGAGTAACCTAACACAATCATAAACATACATATGTTGGTTTAGTTGATATTTAAATGAACGGTACTTATGTTTCTTCAAAATACTTCATGTGCTTTGGTGGCTAATTTCAAGCTCCTCGACAATTTCCCTTGTTTATGTGGTTGGATTAATATCAACAAATGTCAATGCATCTATTTCGGTATCGTTGTGGGTAACGAAATCCTCCTTTTCAGCAGGTTGCACCTCACGAAATTTTTGTTCAACTGTAGAGAAAAAGGTTCCATTCGGATGAATTCTTTCCGGATAGCGCTCTCTGTATAATTGTTCAGCTTGAACGCTATTATTTATTATACTCAAAACTGAATTCACTAATTCGCAATGTCGATAATTAATTCTATGAAATTTTGACATGTCACACTAATATTTTTATGATCACAGAATATTATAAGTATATACAGTGTGTTCCAACGAAAATTTGACCCCCCCTATAACTCCGAAATGAGTAACATTAGCGAAAAACACCAAGACACGTCGATTTTTGTTTCGAGGGGGAGCATTTTTCGAAATAATTCGAAACTTCTCAGATCAACCCCCTACCCCCAGCAACCCTAATTTCGAAATTCATCATAGGGAATAAGGGTCGAGTGGCACCTTACTGTAAAGGTCTATCAATTCTCCATTCTGATTTGTCATTTTAAAATTTTAAATTAACATACAGGGTGTCCCAACCGAGGGTAAAGTTGAATTCCTGCAAATCCCAAATACTAAATGAAATCGATTTATTTTGGCATAATGCAAGCGCAGGTTTATGCTCGGTCTAGAAAAACGACCCACACTAGTGAATTTGGAGTTGGTGCAATCAACCCCTATTTCCAGCATCCCCAACTCAAAAATCATTCGATCGAAAATAGGTCAAGTGGCACCTCGTTGGAAAGGTATTTCAATTTTCTCTTCGAATTTGGTATTTTCGAAATTCAGAATCAGCATACAGGGTGTCCCGGAGCAGGAACACTGAAAACCCAAATAACTTTTTGAAACTGGTTCATTTCGGTATAATACGAGAACATGTTTATGTTTGATTCGAGAATAAGACTCTCTTGCGTGAATATGGAATTTTTGCAATCAATCTCTTCCATTCAGCATCCCCAACTCAAAAATCATACAAGTGATTACAGGTTGAGTGGCAAAGTTCCAGAAAGATTTTTCTATTTTCTGAATCACTGAGGCATTGGTTTCAGTTTGGCAATCGAGGTTTTCTGGCGTGAGGATCAGGATGAGGGATGATGGAGAAACTAATTGGATGCTCATCTAAACAGGAAAACGAGATTTATTGAACTTGTATTCAATTGAAAACAAAAACTAACTTGATTATTACAACAATTGTTCAAAATGACCTCCGCCCACCTCCATACAGTTATACAGACGATTTTCGAACTCTCTTCTCACATTAGCGAAAACTTCAGGAGTCAAAAGTCGGCATTCTGTGATAATCCTCATCCGCAGCTCCTCCAGGTTTTCTGGTCTTGTGGCATGAACTTTAGATTTTAGATGGCCCCACAAAAAAAAATCTAGGGGATTTAAATCTGGTGACCTGGCTGGCCACTCAACAGGTCCTCTTCTACCAATCCACCTTCCTGGGATATTTTCGTCTAAATATTGGCGCATTATGATAATGCGGAGGAGCACCGTCTTGTTGAAAACGCATTTCGTCCTCAGAAAGAGTTGGATCGTTCTGTAAAATTTCTGTCAATCTAGGATGTATGTGTTCCTCTAACAACTGTAGGTAGCCATTTCCATTCAGATTACCCTCAATAAAGAAAGGCCCAACTAGATGATTGCCAAAATTCCTGCCCAAACGTTCAACTTCTGAGGCCTTTGCGTGTGGGCCTCTCTAAACCAATGAGGATTCTGTGTGTCCCAATATCGACAATTATGTCTATTCACTTCACCACTGAGCATAAAGGTGCTTTCATCAGAAAAACAGATGTTATTCAGAAAATTTGGATTAGCGTTTAGGTTTTCACTTAGATTTTCACAAAACTGTAAACGACGATCTGGATCATCTTCGTTTATTTCATGCAATAATTTTACCTTGTAGGGTGAAATTTGTGATGTTTCACGATTCTATGGACAGTTGTAGCTGATACACCAGTCAGACGAGATAGTTTTCTGATCGAAGTAGTATTCTCCATTTGTAGATGACCCACTACTGCCACTTCCGTTGCCTCATTTCAGACAGGAAATGCCACTTCATGTTTTTGTTTGCCACCGAACCCGTAGCTAGGAATTTGTCAACCAAATATTTAACGTACTGGTGACTGACTCCTTTCTCTTTCAGGATGGTTCCTATCGAATATCCTTGCCGTTTCTTTGGCACAACTGTTATTTCGAAAATACGTCGATACAATTTCGACCCTTTCCTCAGTGGAATAAACCATTTTCAGATTAATTTCAACTGACGAACAACAACAATAATGATCTGAATAATAATAATATTTCATTGCAAAATGAGAAATAACAGATGACTGCACGCCAGATGGAAATGAAAAAATGTGAACATTTTCAATGCAGAAATCAGCTTTATTTCTTCGTAATTGATGCTCAACACATCGTACCCCAATACTTTTAACAGTTTCGAATTAATTTTAGTTGATAATTTCAAATGACGATATTGAATTTTTCGAAAGCGACATCCTGTATGGAGAGCCGAACTGAATGAAATGCTTTAATCATTCTGGAATTCAAAAACCTTTCTGAAGATATGCCACTTGAATTATTTGTATGATTTTCAAGTTGGGGATGCTGAATGGAAGGGGTTGATTGCAAAATTCTATAACCACACAAGAAAGTCCTATTCTCGGATCAAACATGTTCTCGTATACCGAAATGAACCAGTTTCAAAAGTTATTTGGATTTTCAATGTTCCTGCTTCGGGACACCCTGTATGATGATTCTGAATTTCGAAAATACCAAATTCGAGGAGAAAATTGCAGTACCTTTCCAACAAGGTGCCACTTGACCTATTATCGATCGAATGATTTTGAGTTGAGGATGCTGGAAATAGGGGTTGATTGCACCAACTCCAAATTCACAAGTGTAGGTCGTTTTTCTAGACCGAGCATAAACCTGCGCTTGCATTATGCCAAAATAAATCTATTTCATTTAGTATTTGGGATTTCCAGAATTCAACTTCACCCTTGGTTGGGACACCCTGTATGTTAATTTAAAATTCTAAAATGACAAATCAAGGTGGAGAATTGACAGACCTTTTCAGTAAGGTGCCACTCGACCCTTATTCCCTATGATGAATTTCAAAGTTAGGGTTGCTGGGGTAGGGGTTGATCTGAGAAGTTTCGAATTATTTCGAAAAATGCTCCCCCTCGAAACAAAAATGGACTTGTCTTGGTGTTTTTCGCTAATGTTACTCATTTCGGAGTTATAGGGGGGGTCAAATTTTCGTTGGAACACACTGTATATACAAAAGTTTTGCATCGCCAAAGTAGATATTGTTATTAGCGAATGGGGAAACTCTGCAAAAATTGCCTAGGTACTTTCCACTAGAACTCCGGAACCGTTAAGAATAGAGTGACGTGAGTGGTATAAAATAAAGATGAAAAAATACTGCTTCTGTAATACCGGGTGGCCGGATTTGGTTGTCTCAGAAGGAAACCTACTTCTTGAGGAAAACTGAAATTTAAAACTTTGACACCCCGTAAAAAATGAGAAATTAAATTTTTAGATACAATCTTGTATCTTTGTGATAGATGTTGTGCTAAGCCACTGTTCATGGCCTTCTAGAACGAAAGATGAAAATTGCAAAAAAAAGAATGTGTTTTGTTTTTCTTTCAAAATTATGTCATTAGATCGTAGGATGAGATGAACAATCAGAATAAGCAAATAAATACAGGGTGTCCCATTTGAAAATCAAGAGCCCGAATCATATTAGTGTTTTCAAATTCATAGTGTTGTCTTATATCTGATTTCCAAATTTCATCAAAATATTCCGAATAGAAAAAAAATTACAGGGGTGGCCCTAGTTTCAGTTACATGTGGCATATTATCAGATATGGAGAAGTATTCTCAAAAATGAAAGATATTCGACAAATCTATCTCATTTCAGCTGGGAAATCACTCCTGAGGTAGATGACAATTTTATGTCAGGTAATCTCAAATTTTCAATTCTGAGTTTCTTGAAAGTCTTTTTGAAGTTGCTCACATAATATATTGTCAAAAAATAAATATTTCTCGAGCGGAAAATAGGATATTTTCCTAGTAAAATGGGACTGGAGAAAATGAATATATTATAGTCGAATACGTTTTAAAGAAGTCTTAACAAAAACTCAAGAAGGCTTGTGGATTTCACCCATTTCCAGATATGGTGCATGAATGAAAAAATACTGACCTGAAAATCCTTTATTAAACTGAGAACTTTCTGTACAACTTGAAGGCTCTTGTCGTTTGAGTCCAACTGAAAGAATGGACTAGCTAATATAGTCAAACATCTGAAAAGCAAACACACTGCAGACATTTATGTTTTAAATACCATACTTCTGAAAAGAGTGTTTCCAATTTTATCGGGGATACTTTGCAAAATCTGTAATCAGTTCTTGGGACAATAAATTTTTCCTAGGAGCTTAAAACGAACTGAAGTCATACCTATCTAAAGGAAGGATAATGCGAATGATTGTAACAATCACCGACCCGTTTCCATACTTCCTTCAATCTCGAAAATTTTTGAAGAATTACTTAAAAGAAGCTTTTAAGAAAGTCAAAACAATAGGCAATTCACAACATGGCTTCAGAAAAAAGAGATCAACTGCAACAGCCCTACTTCAACTAGTGAAGCCAATAACAGTCGCTCTCGACTCATACGAACATGCTGAACTATTGGCTCTTGATCTGAGTAAAGCATTCGATTGCATTCTCAAGGAGTTTCTACTGTAGAAAATGGATAGATATGGTATAAGTGAGAGAGCTCTGGGTAGTTTTAGGTCTTATCTATAGGATAGATCAAATTGTGTCATGGAATGGAAATGTTCCAAGGGAAATAGAAATTATACATGGAGTTCCGCCGGGCTCAATTTTGGGACCTGTGCTATTTATATATATATATATATATATATATATATATATATATATATATATATATATATATATATATATATATATATATATATATATATATATATATATATATATATATATATATATATATATATATATATATATATATATATATATTAATGACTTGTCAACGAACTTAATATGCCGAGAAACATATCTTTATGTCGATGATTCAAACCTATTGACTCCAAGAGACACTGAGCTTGACTGTAAGGTAGCCAAAGCCCTAGACGCAGCAGAGGAGTGGTTTTTCGGCGAATGGACTGAAGCTAAACCGAGAAAAAACACAAAGAATCAAGTTCCAAGTGAACGGCAGAGAGGAGAATACCATTAATCTGTTAGGCATTTTTATCGACGATGCTCTTACCTGGAAAAGCTGTATAGATTTCATATCCAAGGATTGTCTACAGCATTGTTTTCCATCCACCGAGTAAAGGAAATAGCCAATCAGGATATCTGTAGATTGGCATACTTCGCAAATTTCCATACCATAGCTTCTTATGGTATTGTATTGTGGGTAGATTGCACGGGGTCAGTAGGATACTGCTAAAACAAAAAGAGGCTATAAGAATAATTTGTGGTGTTTACAAAGCGACGAGTTGGAGAGAATTGTTCAAATTTCACAAAATTTTTATCATTGTGTCTGTTTATATAATTACCTGCCTCAAATACGTCTACAGTAAGAATATCAATAATGAATTCCATCTCAATTCTGACTTTCATCCACATAATACTAAAAATCAAATATCCTTGCAACACCATCGTATTAAGAGAACTCAGCTGATAGCGAAACATCTTGGAATAAAGTTCTACAATAAACTTCCAGACAGATTGAAAAGCTTGCCAGAAATTGAATTTACCAGTGAGATTCGAAAATTCCTACTGAACAATTCTTTTTACACAACACAAGAATTTTTGAATTATAAGTTTTAAATGTCTCTATTTTAATATAATTGTTTGTTATATATTCATTGAGAAAATATATCTTTGTGAAATTTTTGAATTTTATAGATATCACTATATGTGTAGTTTATTTCCGATCATATTCGATAGGAAGTTTTTCATTCCCTGACATGCTATGTAATTTTTGAAGGTACATTTAAATAAAAAACAACAAAAAAAAGAAGAAGAAAAATTACTCCTTAAGGTGCCAATTTTGTTTCTGGTGTTGTCAATATATGTCGCTTTTAATTTTCAATCTACTCGTTTAGATCAAAGTGTCCCCAGTGGTTAGCGTCTTTTTTGTATCTGCAAGCATTAACTTCAAACCTCTTCCTATCGTTCTTCATAACTCTCGTATTTCTACCAACGGTATATCATCCACGTCAGATAAAAGTCAGAAAATATCCTGAGTTTGAACCAGAATCAGCGATGTCAGGAACAGTTTGCAGGTCAAAAAATGTCGTCATCTTCAGACCCCCCCCTTCAGGTCTGCTATGACTTCCTCATCGGTGTCATCCAAAGAAATACCTGATACAAAATCGTTGAAAGTTCGATATCTGCAATGTTTTCGGTCTTGTTAGCTCAAAAGTCTTTTCTTGATTTTCCATATACTCTGTGAGGCCATGAACATGAATCTGAAACCTTTGGCAATAACGCATAAAAAACATTCAGGAAAATCTTCCCAAAGTATGCAGAAGTAGACCAAATAAATTATTTACTCCATGTTTATACTCATATAGTAATATTGGGGTGTACTTGTTACTCGAACACTAAATACACATCAACAGCTTTGTTAATAGCAACTATAACACTTTCATAGCAGCAGCTGACATTATGATCGTAAAGCTATTACACTTTTTGTGGAGGAAAATTCAAATGAATTGAGGGTACAGGAGTACCTTTGTAGGGTTAAAAATATTTTTTCCTACAATTTAACACTACCTGTACGTTGTAAACTGTACAAGAAGAACTCTTTCGGATATTCTAATGGTATAGAAGCTTGACAGCTTGTGACATTCAATAGAGGCAGGAGTCCCACAAGGATCAATGCTAGGACCACTTATGTTCAACATATACATTTCAAACATACCTGAAATGAAAGATTTAAAGATTCAATTATGTAATTTTGTGAAAATTGAGAATTTGAAGGAGTTTTGAAGGAATATATACAGTAAAAAAGTACATGTCAAATTGTGTTGCTCCTTTCATGTTTCGATTCTCCTTAATATCCCAATATCATCGTAATTTAATTTTTATGTTGTTTTCTTATTTATTTTCACTTTTCCTTCAATGATACACGATCTGTTTAATTTATTGTAGACTAAAATACTGTTAATTAAAAAAAAATTGTAATTAGACAGAACGGGTGCATTGAGGGGGTGAGAATACTTTTCCCTTATCGAATTGATAGTTCTAGGTTACACCCCAAGACTAGGCCTACCCACGACGTTTGTAAATGGTAACGAACCTAAAAGGTAACGACCTTAACTTACACATGTCTTTTTACTTCGGAGACAAGTGACCCCAATACATCTCAATGACCAGTGGTGAAGAATATCGGTTCTAAAGAAATCCCAGACGTTGAAATAGAAGAACTAAAATAAGCACTTCAAAAGACCCACAAAAATCCAGGCGAGGATAGGATAAGTTGTGAAATGTTGAAAATGGGTGGAGGGGATTTATTGAATGCCGTGAAAATTCTCTTCAATAAGTGTCTTTTGGATGGAAAAATTCGACAAATGTGGCAAAATGCTGAAGTAATTCTACTTCACAAAAAAAGGGATAAGAACAACCTGGAGAACTTTCGGCCCATCAGCCTTCTTTCTTACTTGTAAAAGCTGCTCACTAAAATTATCACAAATAGACTCACCCACAAATTAGACCTATACCAACCTGTAGAGCAAGCCAGATTCCGAGCAGGTTACAGCACCATTGATCATTTACAAGCAATTCGTACTCTCAACGAGAACTGTACCGAATACAATATTCCCAACTACTTGGCTTTTATAGACTTACAGAAAGCTTTCGATCGTATAGAAATGTGGGCAATAATGAGATCTTTAGATTATGAAAGAGTCGACTCTCGGTAATCGAATTTACTGAAACACATTTATGATCATGCTTTCATTACAATTCATTTGGATGAGAACAAGATAACAGATATAATCTGCATAGAGGGGAGTACGTCAAGGCGACACTATTTCTCCGAAATTATTCACGCTGGCCCTTGAAGACGTCTTCAAAGGTTTGGAATGGAAAAACAAATGAATCAACATCGATGGAGTACATTAAAACCATCTAAGGTTTACAGACAATATAGTTCTCATTAGTACAAACCCTGAAGAACTCAAAACCATGCAAGAAGAACTGCACCAAAAATCTAGAGAAGTCGGCCTTCGAATGAACCTGAATAAAACCAAAATTCTGAGTGTGGAAAACATACACATTTCGATTGAAAATCAGGTGATAAAAAATGTGACCGCATACATATATCTAGGTCATAGAATAAAACTTGGGAAAGAAAATTAAACCTGTGAAATTTCCAGGAGAGTGGGTTTGGACTGGGCTGCATTTAAAAAACTGGGCTTTGTTTTAAAGTCCCGAAATATTCCTCTCAACCTTAAAAGAAAAGTCTTCGATTCGTGTGTTCTTTTTGTCTTTACATATTGCCTTGAAACGATAACTCTAACTCGAAGATCAGCCAATAAATTACAAGTTCCACAACGAGCTATGGAGAAAACCATGATGGCGATTTCATTGAGAGATAGAGTGAGGAATGAGTATATTAGAGAGAGGACTGGAGTGACTGATGTGCTAAGAAGGATAGCACCATTTAAATGGAGATGGATTGGCCATGTAGCCATCGAAATGACCCATCGAAATGGGCCAACAAACTGCTCGCAGGAGCGTAGGAAGACCACAGCTCAGATGGAGAGATGACATCCAGAAGATCGCGGTGAAAAACTGAATGCAAACAGATGGAAAAATTTGGAGGAGGTCATATCCAGGAGTGGATTAATACAGACTGAAGAGAGAGAGAGAGAGCGACCTTAGCAACTTGGTAAGCAACCCGAAAAAGATAACCGACATTTTGTTGGAGGATTCCTAAGGATTCAGACGTCCTCTTTATTTCACCCCTTTTAGTTTGTTAGATAAGTGTTTGCATTTTGTGTATGTCGATTAAAAACACCTTGCACCTGATTGTGAATAACTTAAATATAATGGGCATTTAAATCAAAACTGTTTAAATTTCAACCGAGGATTCTGAGATAGGAACTCCGCAATATTTCAGGGTATTGTGAACTCTACCGAGCAGCCGGGGTATCTCCGTCTCTAGGACATCCAAGTTCACATTAGGTGCACAGATTTCCTCCATACTACGGTCATTACTAAGATATGTTATCCATAGTAAGAAGAGAAGCCGCGAAAATCTACGGAAGTACAGCTCATTTACATTCATCATGCTCATCGATGCTCATCGATGATCAGCTCAAGTAATTCTTGAGTTGATTGAAAAGCAGAAGGGTTCATGGTGATCAAATACAGTGACCAACCCAATCTATGCTTGAACTGTAATAATATAATATCTTCGAGAAACAATATTTTCAAATTAACTGACCAATGCCGACAGAACTACGTACGTCTAGACGTAACCTTACGATTCAACATCGTATCGGCATTAGGCTTATATAGAATGATAAAAGCAGGTAGAAATTATTACGTGTACGTCGTCGTCGGTGGTGCGATGTCTATAATTGTTCTGTGATGCGATTATAACTCACAGCGTGGGTCGATATGCCCTAGTTGATGGTAGTTGCAGAACCACGCCTTCGTTTCTTCTAATCTTCATGTAATCGAGGTAGAGTGCTGGATCGTTGAAACAGATATAATTTAATTGATAAAAAGTCAACATTTGTAATCTAATAATATGTAATTATCTATAGTTTTATGAACAAGGTGTTTATAAACAAACAGATCAACTTCCGGTGGTGATTCTTTAGCTAAGATGAGCAAAATATAACTTTAGGTTTACCCTCTTCGAATTGTTATGCCAATAATCCTTGATATTGTTTCAGCTCCAGTCTCTCTCACGGCGAATTAATGAAAAATGTAGTGCAGACAAAATTCAAGTTCATACATAATGCTTGAGAATTTCAACTCCATCTGGAATGATTTCCAGGTCTATATGGTCCGCAATGAAAAGCATAATCCTCAGTCCAATTGATGGCCCTGAAAAAGTACAAATTTCTAGATATAAATTAAATTTTTCAGTTCATTGAAACAGATGTCTCTACTTTTTAAAATATTTCGAGTATGGTAAACTTGCAGCAATCTGGTTCATCACGATCTGAAAACCATTCCTGATAGAATCAAAATGCTCGAGCACTATTTCTGTTAGATCGAAAATAAACTTGTATCATGTCTGTATTCAATTGATTTTTTTCTCTCATACCTATTAATTCTCAATCAAAGGGACTCGAAACGTAACAATAACAAGAATTACGTGTAGGTACCTAATCTGTCATAGTTTATTGTTAATAATCGTGATTGGCATGCATTATAATTCTATGAAGATTGCTCCTTGATTTCAATGGTATTTCACCACAGAACCTACTTCACGAGTCCCTTGAATCTTTTGTTACGTTCAGAGTATTTTTTTAACCAAATTGCGAAATAATTTGAGTAATCCGATCGGATTATGTGAGTTTTCTTCCGAGAATTTTCAATAATTTCCTTTTTACTCAGAAAATGTTTTAAATGACAATTTTTTTAGCAGAAGGTACTGAAAAAAAAATAAGAGATCATCGTTCGGTATTACTGGAAGTGACAGACCGATAAAAATATTTCTGGCTGATAAAATATCATTCAAGATGCAATTCGGTTATCATTTCATTGAAAACGATAGAAACGAGCTATATCTTGAAGAATTTTTCACGGAACACCTGATATATGTAGGTTCCTCAAAGGTTGATAGAATGGTTAAGCATCCTTGGAAACAGCGTTATTGGACCAGTTTTTATTCACTCAATGGCGAAATTTATTTGTATATTCTGGAAAATGTGAAAGAATCATTAGTAACCCATGAAGTCAAAAACTCAGCATAATATGATGACATATTTCATCATGATGAAGTAATATACTCGAAATTCATGAAACTGAATAAATGACAAATTTGCCAATAATTGAATTGGTTGGCGCGGAACGAAAGAGTTTCCAGCACGTTCTCCAAATTCAACTAGTTTAAGTTTTCTCTTTGGAAACATCTAAAATCTGTTAATATGCGTGATTTGCGACGAAGTATAAATGATGAATGAAGAAGAACTAAAACCAAGGCGTTTCAGCACGTAGGGGAGCAATTAGAATCTCTTTGTGTTATTGTTTGGAGCACTGGACGTTTATGTTCAAGCGTACGCTGCCGAATTGATCATTTTGGCTGGCAAAGATAATGACGAAGTCTCCGACAGAGTTTAGGAGGCTATTTCAGCTATCCAGGATTGGTGTAAGGGCGAAAACCTTAGTATTAACCTCCACAAAACTCTCATGCTACTATTCACTAGCAAAATGTGTCCTCCTCGATCTTCACTAGAGTGTTCATTACGGTTATGGAGAAAGAAAACACCTTGAATAGTAAGCTCAAATAGAATTCGCACCTAGAAAACATAGTCCACTAGGCTAGGAAATTCCAGTAGTTCTTGTCGAATGATCTGTGGAAAGAAATTGGAATTTGTTCCAAAGCAGCTGCAGTGACCATATTTGATTGTGATGAGACCACGTATCACTATGGCTGCTTTTCTGAGTGGGAGTGCAGCCTTTGAAAGAAATCCCAACTCGAGCTCTCTAGATTGTAGAGTACGGCCTGCATGATGATTAATTACTGGAGTATTCCGCTATACAAGTATTGCTGCTATGGAACTGATACTGGGCCTTGCACCATTTCTCCAGGTCATTAAATAAGCTGCTCGAATGGCTGCCTACAGTTTTGAGTATCTCTCCCGGATATAGTAAGCGTCTGCCTGGCGCTTTTCAGTCTGAAGTTGACACACTGAGATTGAAGTCTGACTTAGCGAAACTCAAATGCAACATAAAACTGCCATTCCAGATCATTTTCCCAGCAGTAAATAATGAGCCAGCTCTAAGGAATGTCTTCTTGAAGATTCCTGTTGGCCACACTGCTAACCTCCTGCTTGTGGAGCGATTAACAAGTAGGTTAATAAGAATCATCAAAGTTAACCAACCTGCACAGGCATTCGCATCCGACAACTGCACCCTACATATTGTGCACGATTATCATTCACCAGACTGGTTGAAACAAGCTCCATCGGATATAGGTATTGGGTCTCATAATCATAGAGGTTAAAAAGAAGGCGGACCCCCTGGCCGCTCGAAGAAGTGTTTTGGGATTCACTGGACCAAAGCCTAAGCACAGAATTCTCTGCAGACTGCAAGGATGGAAAATAACAGACGGTTGGACCTGAAGATATGGGTGATCTGGCTGAACCTCACACGTCTCAGGTGCTCTTCGCTCGTCATCAGCCTTCTACTGTGAGAGACTGGGCTTAAACTCTCCAGGCTAGACCTGAGAGATTTACCAGCCATATTCACGGAGCTTTGTCGCCTCAGAAACAACCTCAATAAGGGACTCTCATGCTGACTAGTGAGGAGGGGATTGAATCACTGAAACACGTTATGTGTGAATGCCCAGCTGGGGACAAAATCAGGCTTGAAGAACTCGCTTCTAACAAGTTTGAGCTGACTCAGCTTACTGAGATCTCAATCATAGAGCTTATAGCTTTCATAAGAAGACGGAACTTGTTGGAGATATTTAGGACCGAGTGTGCCACAATAGACCACTGTGTCGCAGTAGTAGAGCTTCAAATGAATCAATTAACGCGACCTCAAATTTAATATCTTTCCATATATTCATCTAAACATCTTTACATCTTTACATCTATCCATCTATCCATCTATCCACCTATCCATCTATCCATATATCCATATATCCATCTATCCATCTATCCATATATCCATCTATCCATCTATCCATCTATCCATCTATCCATCTATCCATCTATCCATCTATCCATCTATCCATCTATCCATCTATCCATCTATCCATCTATCCATCTATCCATCTATCCATCTATCCATCTATCCATCTATTCATCTATCCATCTATCCATCTATCCATCTATCCATCTATCCATCTATCCATCTATCCATCTATCCATCTATCCATCTATCCATCTATCCATCTATCCATCTATCCATCTAACCATCTATCCATCTATCCATCTATCCATCTATCCATCTATCCATCTATCCATCTATCCATCTATCCATCTATCCATCTATCCATCTATCCATCTATCCATCTATCCATCTATACATCTATCCATCTATCCATCTATCCATCTATCCATCTATCCAACTATCCATCTATCCATCGGTCCATATATTCCTCAATCCATCTATCTATATATCTATATATCCATCTATCTAAGTGAGTGTTATCTACTCACTAGTGTACTCAAGGTTCATGTCTAAATTTTTGAACTTTCGATGAGGTGTTATAGGAGAATCATGAATAGCTTCCTAAAACTCAAATTCACTAGTTTTATCAATATTTTGACACTAGTATGATTTTAAAGACATATGTGGACAGTGTATATATATATCAGTATGTACGTTTTGAAATACATTCGTTGAATAGTTTTTTGATATATTTGGTGTTTCATTTCCTATCATTCTTAAGAAGAAAAGTATGATCTTAAGAAAAACCTTTCATTATTATACCTTGATAGAGCGGCCAACATTGCTAATTTTTTTCAGTAAAATTTATAGGTTTTACTCCATTTCATTCAAGTACCATAAGCAAGACTTGATCATGATCATTGAAATTTCGACGTAGTGTCTATTCCACACGTTAATGAAATACGCAAATAAAAAGAATCAAGAATGGGTAGACAATCAATTCGATATAAAAGAAGTTAGAATATTCAATAGATGAGAATTTTGTTTCAAAGAAACCGAGGTAATTATTGCATTATTTATATTAGCTGAACAGATCCAGAACTTCCTAAAACATGACGACCGAAGTCAAAGCAATCAAGCAGTATTTTGACCTTCGTTTGATTTATAGCCGACATGAAATGATCAGTTCAGCGTAAAAGCTGAAATGATATTCATTGTCATGATTTCGCTACAATTCAATCAACTGCAAGTGAATATCCTTTACGACTTCGACCTCCACACACAAATTAGCTAATACGAACGAGCCGCCACTGATTAGCATAGAGATGGAATGACCACGCCCGACTGCCGACCTACAAGTTTTGCAATTTTTGCCAAAGAACTAGATTTAAAGCGACATTGCGGATATCAGTAACGTGTTCATACTCTAAGGCAATCACTTTCAATTCTATTATTACTGCCCACCATTGCGCAAACTGCTGTTTTCGTCATCCACCTCGATATTGTCCCTTTTTATCAACAGACCGAGTTGCCGCAGAAAAAAACAGAGCACTACGTATTCGCTATGCTTATCGGAACCTGAACAGACAAGGATGCTGTAATATTCAAATAGGTACAGGCAGTTCCGGAAAGTTCAACCTAGAATTTGCTCTACTATATGGAAAGAAAGTTAAATATATTTTCATTTAAACATTTACTTCCATAATTTTTCTCAAATGACCCTATCATCACAATCGTTATGTAATTGAATCTTTATTCTTTATCGATTTATTTATATCTTAGGAACTAGATGTTCAATTGAGATGAGAGTAGTACTGACGGATTCAATGTGCTTAGTGACGGAAAATTTGTAGTTGTCCGATGGCATCATCATAATTCTATCAAAGGCTTCATGTTGGAATGAATGCTCATTGAATGAAGAAATAAATATCTACCATGCCCGTTGAACAACAAAATATCAAACTTACAAGTAGTAACGAATATACAGGTAAATGGATAAGCGAAAAAAATTTCGCGAGGAGATTCTTCAAGACATTTTATGACGAAAAGTTCCCATAAACAAATGTCCTCAAACGTATCGTTACCGAAATAAAAATTGTTGAATTTTCAGTTTCTTCAGTTTTTTTCTTATGATCACTACTAGTTCTCAGATATTCTCTTCAAATTCGGCACATCGCATTTTTGAAATCTACATTATCAGATCACACAAACAATGATGAAAATTTACAGGGTGGTACTTTTTCAGACGTCGTGTCCTTTCTATCCCCACAACTTTTTTCAATACGTTCTCAGTAATTTGAAATGTTTTTTTACGAATTTTCAACTAATTTTTTCATTTCTTGAATATTTTCCGGTTTTGTTTACAAAATTGACAAAGGTGTTGTTTATGGTGAAACATAAAAATCATTATAATCGTTCGGTGATTTATTTCACTAGAAGATGGCAGACATGTTGATTACTTTTATTAACAACTTCAAATTAAACGTTATTAATTCAAATTCGTTGATATTTGGCTGATACGATTAAGAAGTGACAGTTACAGTGACTTCAGTAACGAATTTCCAATAAGATGGAGGTTTATTCAAACATAGATATGGCCGACATGCATTTCGTCTACTGCCTTTCTTACGATAGTTCCTTGGAAGCGTCGAGAAGATATGCTGAAATGTACCCTCAGCGTGTCGCTACTCATCATACTTTGTTTGGATGGCTTCATCAACAACTTTGGAAAACAGGTAGCTTCAAAGCATAATATATTAGATATAATTTATTAAGTTCCCAAAATATTTTCAATGCTGTGGCACTTCCGTTATGACGGAAGTTGACCCCATCTTTGTTATTTAAGAAGGCCCAATGGATGTTTCTATTTTTTTATTGTAGAAAATTGAATTCTGAACAATATATTCTTATATCATTGCCACCAGAAATCAACCAAAAATTTTTTAATCGTAATTTTGCGATTCGGGATTGTGTCGTAGAAGGCTTCATAAAATATTAAAAATCATTCAATATCGATTATTTCTAGCTCGTTGTAAGTGGAGAGACACTTCCAGGCTTTACGATATACAGGGTGTTTCCAAATCATGTGGCAAATCGTAGTTAATTCGAAGATACAAAAGCACAACTTTTCAAATTGGACTACCTAATTTAGTACACACCATTTAACTCGTAATATTAATAGGAATCGATCTGCTATAGGATTTGTTGAACATAAAATGCATCATTTTCGAGTTATTCTCGATTTTATCTCGAAAATTACGATTTTTGGTGTGAGTTCAAATAACATTCAAGAGAACAAAAACTTTCTCCAATCGGTCATTCATTTGTCCATATACTTTTAATATCCCATCTCACGTAGACACATTTAAATATACATTGAAGAAAGAGGAACTTACGTTTCCTCCGCGTTGGCGACGTTTCGAAGAGATCACATCCTCCATTTTCTCAGCCTCCGAAAACTATGATAAAACTTTTGTTGCTAAACGGTTTATTTATTTTCTTCTCGTCCGCATATTGTACGGCATACTACAACTAGTTGTCGATTGAGAATTGACATTCCCTCTTGGTGATTCCCACTTGCATCATCCGTATATTCAGTGGGTGTTGAATCTCGCACCTGATTTTTTTTTCAGAGCATCGTCTCTGATATTGATTTTTCCCTCTTTTCTATTTCGATGGCTTCCTGACCAGTCTTTCACTGAAAATGTCGATATTTGCCAGTTGTTTAGTATTGCAGAAATCTATTTGGTGTTTAAAGTAACTTATATGTTGAAATTACGGACGAAAACCAGGAAAACCTGATTTTCATATAGAAAAGATCCATGAAAATTCGAATTTGAACATTGAACATATATATATATATATATATATATATATATATATATATATATATATATATATATATATATATATATATATATATATATATATATATATATATATATATATATATATATATTGGGGTTTAAGGTGTATAAGAATATTTGAACACTATCTAAAATAGACGTTTCGGGATTTTTCTTCCTTCTTCAGTATTTAATCTAAAACATTACAAAAATATACATTACGATTCATATTAAATTATTCTTACCCACTAATCTTTGGATGATTGATTTATTTTTATTTGGAAGAATTCTAGTTTCCACTTTGTGTTTTGGAGATGTCAGCTTTCGGAGGTTGTGTGTTGAAGTTTTCTATGGCGCTGTTGTCTTTATGGACTTTTCAGGTGTTTCTGGGATCAGGTTGTATTATACCGTGTTCTCTGTATCTACTGTGAATGTTAACCTGTTTGAAACGTGTTTCTTTCGTGGCCTGTTATTGTAGAAGTATATAGGCTTAGTGCATTTATGTCTTTCCGGTCATTTACCGAGTTGTCTATGTTTTTTTGTATGTGTATCATCTCAAGTATTTCTCTCTTTTTCTGTTGTGTTTTTTGTTAAGAATTTTTGTCTGGTCCTAGTTCGTGTTTTTCTTGTTGTTTGTGTTTGTTTATTGCAGTTCTGTCGTTTTTGCGTATTTATGGAGTTTGAGACATTCGTCCAATGTACACTTTTCCGCAGTTCTTGGGGGTATGGCGTATACTATGTGGGTTTCCTCCATGTGTGGTATTTTGGATTTTAGTTTTGTATGTACGTGTCTTATTTGATTCATGGCTGAGTAGGCCATTTTGAAGATATAAGGTTCGAGGATGTTATTGATGGTTTCTCTCAGTTGAGGTATGTATGGAATAGTTATATATCGTGTGGTGTCAGTAATGTCGCTTTTCGTTTTTTGTTCTGTGTTGTACAGTACATGTGTTCGTTCTTTGATGATTTTGTTTGTTACGGTTTCTGGGTAGTCGTTCATTCCTAGTAGGTCTTTTGTGTCCTTTAGTACGTCTTTTCTTAATTGTGGTCAGATGAGTTTCAGTACTCTGTCAATATATCCTTTTATAAGGCACTCTTTCTAGGATGGGTGATGGTTTGAATTGTAGTTTGAGATGTTATAATATTTATATATATATATATTTATAAATATATATATATATATATATATATATATATATATATATATATATATATATATATATATATATATATATATATATAGGAGTAACTTAATTATTGGGAGCTATTAGCAGCTATTAGAAAATGGAAGATTCTTTTTTTCCTTCTACTCAAGCTTTCGACTTTAATTAAGTCGTTTTCAGGAGTGCTACAAAATATGGCAATTATGATTAAGTTGACATTGAATAATTGAATAATAGTAAAGTACTCACCGAAACTAAGGTTTGTATTGCTAGGTTATTAACTAGCATTTTTGTGATGAGTATCTACACATTAAATTGCATTTAGCCAAAAGTCTCCATTTAGACCATGCACGTACAGTCGTTTTGACAACCGAAAATTTTTTTGTTCTCTGACAAGTGCCATGAAATCTGTCATCGAAAGTGATGGATCTGTTACAAATGATCTACTGTGTAGTTTCCGTGCATAGAGCACAGAGCACACCAACATACCAAGGTGAGTCATTAATTAATGATCGGTAACTACTATTCAAGTCAAAATAAAATTCGTAAAGAGACAGAAGGTCCCATTTTCGTTAATTCAAGATGGCATGATAATAGACGAAAACTATATATGTCAAAATCACTTAAAACATTATAAAACACTTACAAAATCCTACTACTACTTGTATTTCAGGAAGAGACCTTTAAATGTAAAAGAAGAAAGATAGGAATGGGCTTCAGTGCGGCCAACAGTTAAATTCTGATACAGAATTATTTTAATAAATTGAAATTTCTGACAACCCGAAGGTTAAGTATCAATCAAGGTAAAAACTCCCCAGAGAATGGCAAGAAAAACAAAAAAATGACAATTAATAAGTGCTCTTTGTATTTTCAGTCAATTATTTTACTCTCACTAAGCTAATCTCATCTATTGAATGGAGACTGAGATGGAAATTGAGTATACCTAAAATTCTGATATGAAAACAGTGTAGTTATTCTGGTCTGGTGTTTACCAATGTGATTTCTGGATATTTTGTCATTTTCTACTAAGTATGCGTACACACTGTTCAATCAGTCTAGATCTTTCTTGAAATTCGCAGCTTCTTGACAGACTCTCACCATTTCTATCAATCTCCTACTCCATACGTTGCTTTCAGTGTCCAAGATGGTAACATCATAATTGAGGCGATGACCCAATATTTTCGTGAAGTGTTGCCGCGCAAGATTTTTTGTCTTTTCTTGAATAACTCTTGTGTGAGTTAATCATTTTACTAAAGTTTCTTCCTGTTTCTCCTATGTAAACTCTCTCACAGTTATTACATGGGATTTTATACACGACGTTTGGTTTCTGAAACAACGATGTGCGATCTTTCAATTTTGTGAATACTGATCTGGCTAATCTTACATTTTTGGTTGCCATAGGTATATTAGATTGACGTAATGAACCACCTAGTTGTTTGTTAATGCATCAGCATGAGGTCAAACGATGATTTTTGATCTCTTTTGTGTCTGCCTAGGTATTTTCGATAGTTGTTTCTATTGGTTAGCACTGAGATGTCTAGTAGTTTGCTTGTAATTGGATTTTCAGTTTGATTTGGTGTGTTATGAATCAATTTATGTAATGAACTTTTTGGATAACTTTTTACCAATTTTTTGAGATTGTGTTCTACCAAACTGTGATGTGAGATTTTTGTGACTCTCGTTTACATATTTCGGATAACGTTGAATTTCATTTTCCACCTATAAAATGATTCGTAATGTATGTACCTAGCAGCTGTTATGGGTGTCCTAAACCAGTCAGTCATAAACTCTCTATCATTTCTAATCACTAGGGTATCAAGAAATGGGACTGCGCTGTTGGTCTCTTTCTCTATTGTGATTTAATGAAATGTTGGTAGTTGTTGAAAACTTCTAAGATTTCTTCTTCACTTCCCATCGGAATAGTCAATATTAAGTCATCCACAAATTCTTAACACAATGGTAATAAGATGGTAAGTTTTGGTATGCACACATCCAGTTAATCATCAACAGCATATTGGGCGATTATTGGTGATATAATTGCATCCATTGGTGTGTCAATGAGTTGTTTGTAAATAACTCCATCGTAGGAGAAGTATGTTGAATAATACACTAACTCTACCAACTTCAGGAATTCATCCACAATGCTGAGAGATTATTTCCCATTGTCTCACAATACAGTTAAGTGCGATATTTAACGATATGTTGGTGAACAATGAGATAACATCCAGGATTGCAATTCTATAGTTGTCTGGTATTTCAAAGCCATTCTTGAGTTCAAAGAATTCGAAAGAATCTTTTATGTAATACCTGTTTCTGTAGTCCTACGCTGCTCTGAGTGTGTCGTTTATGTATTGAGAGATTCGAACACTGGATTAAAGAAATAATAAGTCTGAGAGCCAATACATCTTTATGTATTTTTGGAAGACCATGACATTTTGGACAAACTACATCATACGTCAAAAGTTTTGTTGAAATTGCATCACTGAGTTCGATTACTTTGTTGTTAGCTTTCTGCTCTATAGTACTTGTGGGATCTCTAGGAAGAACTTTGTAGCATTTTTCATCCTGTAGTTGTTCTTTTGCTAGGTTGTTGTATGTTTCTTTGTTCATCAAAACAGTGACTCCACCTTTATCTGATTTTAGTACCATAAGCTCTTGATGTTCTTTCAAGAATTTTCTAGTTTGTTGTTGGAAACAAAATAAACTGAATAATTTCCACTCCATTGTGCTGTCAAAGCTGTATTTGAAGGTTCCTAGCAGTAGCGAACCGTTGTCTCAACGAGAAAATTCTCAAATAACGCCCATGATCACCGTTGTCAATCGAGGTCGTTCTTTTTTTAGGTTCTTTCATGACTGCAGATTATTCTGGAACCAATTGAATCAGACACAGGTAGCCTAGAATATTCAACACCACTACTTCAGCACATCCTGCCGGGTTCAAATTTCGTGATTCGCTTTACATCATTACAGAAAATGAAAATTTCCAAGGAGAACAAGCGTTACTCGCAAACATTGATCAACAATCAATAAGTGGCGGTTTATTTCAAAACATCAATTTATTTTGTATCATTTTATTTCTGATGAGAGAAACATGCGCAAAAAAGAAACATCGGCATATGTCCGGAGATATCCGAAAAGACACGTATTAGTCGCTGACCAAAAAAGAAAATTGAAATATTGAGATTGTTTATTGATTTGTTAGCGCTGTATATCTTGAGACACGCAAGAAATAATCAACAGTCTTTACCAGTAGTCAATCCGTTCCAACCTTAGAATATAAACAATTAAAATTCATATGTGATAAAATTCGAAATGTCAACTATGTAATTTAGCTAACAAGAACTTCTTTTTGTGAGTGCCATACGAGCACTAAACACAAAATTATATTACATCTAATTGACGCAAATGTCTCAAGAAAACGCATACCTGTGACTTTTTTGCAAGACTCTTTTCAGACACGACGAGGATAATTTTAATAATTGGCTTATGCAATGTAATAACTATTTAATGACAGGTTAATTAGAAAGTACAACAAATAATATAAAGATTATATTCAGCTTATCAGTTTTATGTAAATGATAATACGATTTAAATGTACAATACGTCAATTGTGTAAATAAAAACCTCGTATATCTATGGGTTATATCCGACATGGAAGTTAAACAATTATTAATCGCAGGTAATAACAATAATTTCGACGATAATTGACGTTCATATTGAAAAGAGTGAATTACAAAAGGTGAATACGTACATGATATGTAGATTAAGTGAAACGAAATACATTGATTTGAATTGTGATTAGACAGGAAAGAGATTCGAATGGAACTCCATAAATATCACACGTCATGATATTAAGTCGAGGAAATAACTTGCCACAAAAAGTGGTTAATCTAAAATTTGGTGTATATTCATTTTGTGATATTTAAGTGAACAGATTTAGCTTTTCTGTCTCTGCAATGTCTCTTAGCGTTTACAACGTTGACAGTGGTGACGAATCTTGAATTTATTCATACTAGCCAGAAAAAATCGCCCATTTTTTGTCTTGTTGTTGCAAGGAGAAGATAAACCGCCAAAGGTCATCTGTGGACGAACTTTCTCGAAGAAGATGGTCGCAACGTCTGTTTCAAAAACAGGTCATGTAGCCATAATTCCCTTTAGATCAAAGAATAGTTTTTGCCGATTGGTACTGAACCACTTGCACGCCAAAAGTCATTGGTAATCTTCTAGAAACCAACTCTGAAAGCCGAATCATCATTCACCAAAACTTAGCAAACTCCCACCCACCCCGGAAAACAATCGAGTATTCAACGCAAGAGAACATCGAATTCTTACATCATCTTTATACAGTCTGGACCCAAGTTCCAACAATCATTTCAATTTTTCCAAAATCAAGAACGGACTGCTTTCAAAGGTTTCAATCTAGCAGTAAACAATAAGGACAACTACTTCCAGAATTCAAACAAACATAGAAGTATGGTAATCTAAACAATGAAGTCCCTGAAAGCTCTCAGTTGTTGAATTCTAGCCCTATATGCAAAATTCAAAGACATCCCTCCTACTAAGTCAGTATGAACAATACCAACTCAACAGTGAAGAAAATAGAAGCAGGCGTTCAACAAAGACCAACCCTAGATTCTTTGGGCTTCAAAATATATAGGACAAATATACCTAAGAAGAAGTACAGCAAAATTGAACAACTTTTAGAAGATACGGCAATTTACATATCGAATAAAAGTAAAAAGACAATAACAAAAGCATTACAAGAGGACATAAACAAATTTACCAACTACTTGAAAAATGGAAGATAAAGTGAAGCCCAAGAAAACGGAAGCAATATGCTCTGAACAAAAACTAAACAGGATGAGAACTTAACCTAGGGAAGTTGAAATGTATGGGTAACAATTTGAGTGGTAAAAAGGAGTGAAATACTTGGGAATCAAACTAGACAAAAACCTGGATTATGAGAACCAAGTACAGTAAAACGTGGAAAGCAAAAAAAGGTTGCTGGCGAAGCGATACTCGCTTTTGAACGGTTCATAATGATAATGAAGGCCAAGGCTTGAACTAAATAAGCATTAAATATTTCACGATTCAAGTCATAGGCTATTTTTTTTTCTACAGAAATTACATATTCTTTCTATCAAAACCCTCTTCTAGTAAATACTTAGTAAACTTTCGAGATATTCAATATAAACAAACACGATCATGTCACAAAACGAACACTCGCTTGTAATTTTAATCATCATGCCCTTCAAGCAAGAAATTTGACATCTTAATCGTTTGTTTCAAAACGGAACGATGCCATCACCTTACGACACTCTAGGCCTGTAATTAAACCACATAATTCAAGATTCCTTTTTTCCTCTTCTTGGTAAGGTGAAACGTTATCCAACGACGTTTTTTTAATTGTCACGACATTTTCGTGTGAGTCTTGATCAAGCAGACCCCCATGTTGATGGGAAATTCAACGATCACGGGTTTAATTAATGGCCAAGCACGAAAATAAATTGATGCAGAAGATTTACTTGAAATACCTTTTACGTAATTCACGAACCGTGCCGTTCAGAAGAAATGAAACGTGTTTCACAATTACGAATTTCGAGGAAAAAGATGTTTTTATAATGTAGGTAATATGTCAGTATTCAGAATCGTTTTCAGTTAATTCTGAGTTTTACTTAAGACTGTGATTCAGTTTCGAAAAAAATGAGTTCAGTAAAAATTCGCACTCACATAACATTAATGAATATATCAGTTTTATCTATTTTTTCATTCGCATAAATGACTATAACCAAAAATTGGAGGAGTACATGAAGTTCTTAATTCTTAATCTCTCATATGATTGTAGGAATTAATGAGGAACAAGCTGAAGAGAAACCCTATCTCTCTAGTTACAGACAAAAAGTATATTTGGAAATATGAACATTTATAATGAAGTGCTTTCATCAAATCGATTCATTCAAATATCAACATTGTCACATTGTCACCATCATGGTCGCGATTGAACCAATGTCGTAGGTTCATGAGCCAAGATGTTCTTCTTTTGCCGGGCGCTCGTCTTCCTTGGATTTTGAACGATGACATGAATCAGTTTGTATTTTTCATCTCTCACAATGTGGCGGAAGTATTAGAGTTTCCTCACCTTCACAGTGGTGAGTAGTTGAGCGTCAGAACTTCGGCGTTGGTCACGCGGTCTCGCCATGAGATGCGAAGCATTCGCCGGTACCCCCACATGTCAAATGCAGCTATTTTATTCACAAGACATTGAGTTATAGTCCAGCCTTCTACTCCGCAACAGCGAACCATCCGCAGACACAAGTCGAGACTGAGATCTCTGTTCGAGAGCTACCTCTTCATCTTCACAAAAACAGCTCTTGCCTGTTCGATGCTGCTTTGTATTTCGGGTTTCATCTACCACTTGCTGGTTACTAGGCTGCCAAGTTATTTAAATTGAGCGCACCGCTCATTTTGTTGCCTATCCAGCTATAGCGTAGCGTACATCATTTCTCTTTCATTAATTATCATAAACTTCATCTTTTTGAAATTTATTAAAATACCATACTTTCTGCTGGCAATATGTGATAGGTCTAGTAGCTGTTGTAGGCCTTCTGCCGACGACCTAATGAGAACTGTGTCATCTGCGTACCTGATGTTGTTGACAAGTATTCCATTCACTAAAATTCCTTCACTAGCACCTTCCAAAGCTTCAGCCATTATTCTTTCCGAATAGAGGTTAAAAAGTGTAGGCGAAAGCATGCATCCCTGCCTCACTCCTCTTACGATTGGGATGTCTCTTGTCTCTTAGAGTCTACGAGAACGGACGCAACTCGATTTCAATGAAAAACTTGCAATAGTATAAACATTTATGTCGTCTACACCAACATCTTTCAGTATCCCGTTGAGAGGAGTATGTCTTGTAACAAAGAAAATTTATTTAGTTAAGTCCAGAGAAAAGTGAGCAATGAGACTCTTATTCAATACTTGCCACTGAATTCTTGGAAGAAAAGTCATTGTAGTTCTACTTAGATATCTAATTACATTTAATAATTATATATATATATATATATATATATATATATATATATATATATATATATATATATATATATATATATATATATATATATATATATATCTCAACCTCTGAGCTCCACCTACGACTTTTCATCTACGACTCTCCACCTAGGAATCTCTATCGACGACTCTCCACGTAGGAATCTCCACCTAGGAGTCACCACCTAGGAGTCTCCACCTAGGAATGAATTCCACAAATTAGACATATATCACCAAGATAATCTATGCTCTAACGTAACAGTCAGCTTCACCAGGAAATTTAAAGTAACGAAATAACGTGGGCCTAACATTATTTTAAGATAAGAATTAATACGAAAAATTACAGAAATTTAAAAAAAGTAAACTCGTGCTAGCTGCTCAGGTAGGTCATAGAATTGAAAGTTGAGTTACATAAAATCTATACAGCATCTACAAAAACCATTTACAGTTAAAAGAGAAGCTACATAAAAAGCAAAGAAACATCAACTAAAAAAAACTATTTACAAAAAATCACTGATGTTTGGCAACCATTTTGAAATTTTGAGAGAACTTTATGATTCACATGATAATTTCATGAAAATGAAGAAAATAATGATTAAATACTGGAGTTTGAGTTACTTTTGTCGTTTTCTACTCAGAAAAATTATTTTGATGGAGTTTATTAATGAGAAATCTATCAAGGCCATTCTGAAAAAATTGAAGGAACTGAAGGATTACGATTATGAAATCCATCCTGAGAAAAATTCAAATTCTGTAGAGCAGAATTTGAACTTCTAATAGCTACTATAAGGTATTCAAGCAGTTAATAGGAAAAATGCTGTAAGGAAATATTAAAATCAGATTTTCGAAGTTTAGTGCGTCATTTTGCTAGATGAACTTTCAACTTACCCTATATTTTTGATATAGGTCACTATGCAGTATTTAAGATAAAGGTATATCTCTGATTTTCACTAGAGAACTTTTATAGAAATTAATTATTTCAAATACAATTAACGATGATTCTCAAGTTCAACAAAATAGTCCAAAGGTCGGTAAAGAAAAAAGAAAGCAAAGATTCGGAAGCGAAGCTGGTATTACATATCATTTGATAGACGGATTAGGCGCATCAGACTGTTAACCAGTGGCGTGACACAGATGGAGGGTTGATTGGAATCAGGTATTTTAATTCAAAGTGCTGTGACGTGACTTTAGCACGTTACAGTCTAACCTTGTCAAAGGCTTTTTCGTAGTCGATAAAACAGGCAAATACGTCGACGTTCGTATCAAGGCTTTTCTGCAAGCTAAACAGCGCATATCTTGTCCCAAATCCGTTCCTGAAGCCAATGTTCGCTAGAGATGTGTTCATTCATCACATTGTCTGTATATTCTCTTAAGTATCATATTTATAATCGTATAATCGTTTCCCAAACGAGGTTTTAGAGTTCTGATAACTGGCAAGTGATTAGAGTAGCTTGTAAATGGCATAAAGAAGGTGTTTTTAGGATTGGAAGGAAGCAGATTATCCCGAAAGAGTTCATCACAATAGGAAAGTCTGTTTCAGCTTTTTCTTTGACTATGTCCCATGAATTTCCCGTGTAGAGAACAGCCGTATCGTCGGCAAATGAAACTAGCTCTCCACAAGAAGGCAAGCAAAACATATCATTTATATACATACAAAATTAATCGGCCCCAATATCGTTCCCTGTGGAACACCGAAATCAATACTCTCTCCCAAACACCATCAACAACTATAATTTGTTCTCTTCCACCCAAATAGTTCTTCATTAACTTCAATGAAGTACCCCTAAAACCTATACGCTGTAAAGACTCTAGTATATTAGAGTGAGGAACCGTATTAAATGCCTTAAGTCTACGAAGATACAAAGGCACGGAACCCCAGCGTCTAAAGCTTCAAATATTTTTCCTACTAAGTGCGTTATTGCTTCCTCAGTAGACCTAATCTGCTGGAACCCATACTGTCTCTTCGATAATAATTGATATTTGTTCAGAAATTTAACAATCCGTGTTCTGACAACTTTTTCGACTATTTTACCCAAAATCGAATTAACTGAGATCGGTCTATAATTCGAACACGCATGCCGGCTACCTGCCTTGAAATTAGGTTTGAAATCGCAATCTTAAATTTCTTTGGAAAGTCACCTCGGTTTAAACACTTATTTATAATATACGTAAGAGGTTTGCTTCTGTTACAAGCAATTTCTTTCAGCTTGAGCCCATTGGGATCAGGTGACTTTCCTTTTTTAAGTGCATAATTGTCTGCTAAACCTCCGCCACAGAAGTCTCGATGAGGTCAACAGATTTGACATTTGATCTCGGGATTTTTTTTATTTGAGAGGCAAGTTTTGCACCGATGTTTGTGAAGTAAGTACAGAAATATTGAGATATATCTTTTTTTTTACTAAAGCCAATCCCTTATCCGTTTTTAACCTTTCCACCTCGAGTCTGTTCCTTTTTTTCCACTTATTTCATTTACGCAGGACCACAATCATTTTTTATTATTCACGTGTTTATGTATTTGCGATCTCAAGTAATTGTTTTTAGTTTTTTCATTAATTCATTAAGAAAGTTTCTATAGCTATAATATCTATCTCTCAAGTTCGCATCCAATGGATGTTTCGACAACTGCTTGAATAATTTATTCTTTATGGCCACATACTTCATCAGGTCTTTTGTAATCCAGTGTTTGCGCTTAGTATTGGTTCTATTCAATTTAATTCTTGTTGTACATTTTTTCATACTATCATTCAGAGTATTGAGGAACAAACTCGAGATGAGATCCGTATCCGCATCATCATATACCTCACGCCAACTCTCACGGCCTAATATCTCTCTCAATTTATTATAATTTATGAATTCTCTATATTAATGAAAAGATTGTACCGAAGAAACAGCTGTATTTTCAAGACATTGTATATCCAGCAAAATCGGGTCATGATCGGTATTATTATGTCGCCAAACGATTGAGCAAAAGTTATCATGAGAGAGCTTGCTCTTTATGAAAATATGATTCAGGCTGGAACGCGAATCACCCCGTGACCTAGTATAAGTATCAACAGCCGAGACATAACCCTTCTCGTATATAACATTCAAATACTCATGCACCAACACAGTCTCTTGCTCCAAAATATCGAAGTATCGATATTTATGTCCCCATCAAAACAGATACATTATAATCACCCCTTTGCTCAACAAAAAATTCCCCCAATTTATCAACAACAATTTTAGCACCTAGGGACTAAATTTATCACTTTCACATTATCGATTTGCACTACATTGTAACGATATTTGAAATTTGTTTTAATAAATATAATATGTTCTATTATAATCGAAAAGAGATAACATTTGTGTGTAAAAGTCTTGGCACAATGTAGAAGAAAAATAAAATTACATGTTACACGAGAAATAATTCTCGATAGAGCTACTTCAATCCTAACAAACGATAAGAAGGGCTTATTATAACAATCTCTTGAAAGAAATTTGCATTATTACAACAGAAAATTTGTAACGTATATGCTGCTTATTTGTTTCGTTTTTATGATAAAATTAATTCAAGTGAAAAGAAATCTGGTGAAAATTCAATTAAATCTTGATGGGATAACTTTTGTTGAGCCAGCAAATTTTCTATTATTTCTATGCATTAATATTGAGTAGAAAGTCTGAAATGCACGCACATCCACCTGTAAAAATATCAGTAGTGCTCAATTCCTTTCAATTCTACAAAGTGAAGCGGCGAATATCTGTTAATTAATGATCAGCAGTCTCGAATTTCAGCTGGGAATTATCTTGATTTATTTGCCACTCTGAGTTCGCTTTTTAGATTGTATCGTCCAAATAATGATGGTTTAACTGGAAATGCAATTATTGCAATTCGAGATGCAATTTCACCGTAATTTTTCGTTGACTTAACTAATGTGATAATCAACTGGTTGAAAACTTAATACTATTTTGTATGACTAAATACCTTCATTTGTTTTTGCTTATTGGATACTTTGTCAAGACATATGGGTCGATTCATTATTATTTGATAATTGATGAAGGCTTAAGAATTAATTTTCAACATTATTTACTCATTTTCTGTCATCAATAACCTGAATTTCAGAATTGGATTTAAGAAATGAAATTATTACGGTATTAATTGTAAGGAATCTGAAAGATGAAAATAATGCCACGATATTTTTTGGAATGTTTGGTTAAAATTGATATGTTATTCAAATAAATATTATACATCTTTTTGAATTGTGGAGGCCGTTACTTGATGTAGATCCATGATATTTTCTCTGAAAAATATTCCTAATAACACTCACCTTAAATATTCAGCATCTAACATTAAAAAAATGAATCATTAGCTGACTTTAAACCGAGTAAAGAACAAAATATTTTAAAGGCCATCAACCAAAAGTCTCAACTAAATGAAGTTATTTTACAAAAGCAGATAAGGGTAATACTGTTATTGCGTTAAATAAAAATGACTACCTATTTAAAACTCTAAATTTCATTTCGTCCGGAAACTATACAATTTTAAACAAAGATCCAACTATTACATTCCAGAAAAATATTAAAATTGCAATGAATGACGCAAAATCTTTAATTGAAGCAATAGATAAATACAAATTAATTTTACCAAACCCCAACCACCTCAACTGTATTCACTCATTAAATTGCACAAAGTTAATAACCCCGTTAGACCAGTCGTATCTTACGTTACAGCCCCAGCCGTAAAATTGTCGCACTACCTTATAGATATCATTAATAATTATTGTTCATTCAAATCAAAATTTTCTATAAAAAATTCTTTCGAATTGATAAATAACATAAAAAACGTTAACCTACCACCTAACGCAAAACTTATTTCGTTTGATGTTGAGAATTTATACCCAAGTGTTCCTCCAGGTGATGTCAAAATATTAATCGAAAACATGTTGAATTCGAATCATGTTAGCCACATAATTAAATCAGAAATATTGAATCTGCTGGACGTTTGCATTGAACAAAATTATTTTTCTTTCAACAACATCTATTACAGTAGTAAAAATGGTTTGATCATGGGAAATCCTTTGAGTCCACTTTTAGCAGAGATTTTTATGAATAATATTGAACAGAAAATTCATACACATCCACTCATTTCCAAATTTCTTTATTGGTATAAATATGTTGACGACATCTTAGTATGTTTCATTGGAACTACTCGTCAATTAGACTTATTTCTTAATTTCATTAATTCCATCCATTTGAACATAAAATTCACGATAGAAATTGAACAGAACGATTCCATTAATTTTTTGGACTTGAAAATCACTAAACGAAATAATAATCATGTTTTTTCGGTCTTTTGTAAACCAACACATACTGATACAATTATACATAACTACTCATTACATCCAATTCAACACAAAGTTGCAGCTTTAAACAGCATGGTACATCGGTAACTCAATTTACTTTTATCAGTAGAAGATTATAATAAAGAGTTAAACATCATCAAACAGATAGCCATTAATAATTCATATAATCCGGATATGATAGATCTAATCATTCGTAAAAACTGTATCAGAAAGCAATAAATGAAGTATATCCTATTCACAAATACTATAAAATATTCAACAGATTAACATTCTGCGGTTCTGCAAGTACAAATATTAAATCCTTTCTCGTCAAACAAAATCTTAATATAACTTTCAAAACTTCTAATAACTTAGGTAAACATATTAAAAATAAATCTCGTGTTGAAAAATCAAGTAAATCAGAATCTATAAACTCAATTGCGGTTTTGTGATAAAATTTATATCGGTAGGACCTATAGGAGTTTTGGCATGAGGACATCTGAACATAAACGTAGCTTTGATAAAAATAAATCTAATTCAAATTATTCACACCACTTAATGAAAGAAAACCATTCATTCAATAAAAACTTTAACATATTACATATAAAATCGAAAAGTTTAAAATTAGATCTCCTAGAAGCATTAGAAATAAATAGATACAAACATTCGGACAAGCTTTTGAATGAGCAGGTAGATGTGAATTATTCACGCCTACTTAACTTGTTTAATTAGTTTTTATTACCTTTCATGCTAACTGTACAATGGCTCGGTGTGGATTTTCCTGTTATTCATCCAACTTATTCTACGATTTGTTTATAATACCATACTCTTCATTCTGTTTGTCATTCTTGATAAAGCTGCTGTGTCAGCGAAACGTCGTCGAATTTCTTCAAATAAAGTGTAGATTAAAGTTAAACCTTGTGTTTTTATCTCATTTATTATACATCTTCCTCATTTCACCAAATTAGCTTCTTTTGATGTCGATATGTTATTTTAAGTAGCTCTCCTAAAAGCCCAATCGGTATTATTGAAAAATATGTGGAACTTAATAACGTGAACCCTTTGATTCATCCCGAAATATTGTTGTTATTGATGTAAAACAAAATAACCATGATTTTGTGTCTTCATTTTACCATATCGGGCGATGGCTTATTTATGGAAAACCCACCAAACCCCTATTAGCAGAAATTTTTATGGATAACATCGTAATTACATTTCATAATAATCCTTCATCTGAACAGTTTTTATTAGTTTTGGCATGTGGTTGATTGAATATGTTTTACTTTGGGAATTGGAACTAAACGATTCAATCAGATTTTAGACTTCGAATTAAATGAAAGACATGATTTCTCCATCTTTCATAAATCATCTTATACATCGTAATTCACAATAGCCCTTTTATCCTGTTCAATAGAAGATGGTAGCTTTCCACAGCATGTTTCAGAGATTATTAATTGTTCCTGTATTTTCACATAATTGCCATAAGCAACTTCGTATTATGAAACACCTGGGTACTAATAATGGTTACAATCCAAATATTATAACTGAATTTCTTAGCAAAAACGGAGACTCACGGTAATGAAAGTGGTGTAACAAACATTTAAAATTCAACATAGATATAGTGGCCTCACATACTTTGGGAAAGTTAGCTTTAATTAAAAATATTTGCTGGAAAAGTTTCAGTTACATATCTCCTTTCGAACCAATGATAAACAATCAAATACATCTGAAATGATAAAAGTAAAATAGACAAACGAAGGAAATCTGGTGTATAAAAACTCAGCTGCGTTAGTTGTACGAAGATGAACGAGGATGGTCTGAAATATTTTCCACCTCTACAGAAAGGTAGCAGCCCTCGTAAATAAAACCAAGTGAATTTTCATCGCTCATTTGTAGATACTTACTCAACTAATTTTCAGCCATCTAACCTAACCTATGCAAATTAAAGATGAGTTACATTCTGTGTACGGGGATTCTGCACCGTCATTTACCACATTGAAATTTTGAGCAGGAGAATTTAAACGTGTCCGTAAGAGCTTGGGAGACAACGAACGTTTGAGACAAGAGCTCCCAATTTTTTTTTGTACCACGCCCCGCTCTGATTATTTGGAGACCCCCACCCCCTCTTTGTACGTATGATGGAAATTAAAACGAATATTACATAAAAAACGATTATAATTACTAATACAAATTTTAACATTGTAACACAGATAAATTTTCAATTTAAGGATGGTAAAGCAATAGGCCTACTTACTAAAACAAAACATAAAATGTAATGTAGTGAGATGGGTACGCTTGCATGTTTTATATAAGTTGACAGATCCTGGATTGAGTTTCAGACAAAACACAGCGTAGGTCACTTTCGACATCAAGTTAGTTTCGGTACTTGGTTTTGATCGCCACAATAGTTGAAAACGCTTTTTCGCATATGTATGTTGTTGAAAAAGGCAAGTTCATTTGAACAGCTTTCTCTGAAACACTAGGGTAAACTTTTAAGTACTTCAACCAAAATGAGGGCTTGTCCATTTTTTCAAAATCGTATCTTGCAGTAGAGTCATTTTTTATTTCTATTCCGTCCTCTTTCAACTCTTCTGGCAGCAACTGTATGTCCATGTTGAACGGGTCGGTTGACAGTTTGTACTCCTCTCACAAGGTAGGAAAGTACCTGCTGACCTCCCCTTGAGGTTCTTCAAATGGTCAATAATCAAGTTTTTCAAGAGCGGAAACGTCCTCAAAACATGCTTCTTCTGAGACTCACACTACTTTATTGAAACTTGAATAGTTACTGGGGTTTATTTACACTTTACGTATCCAAAGTTATAGTTTCTCAACGTACATCTTGATGGCATCCCGAAGGGTTACTATATTCGAGTATGCACATGCAGTCTCAAGTTTAGGTTGTTTAACACTTGGTTAATGGGTTTTTTGAACTCTGCACTAAGCTAGTTTTGTTTTTGCAGTGCCAAAAATGTAATTACTACATCATGGAGCTCAAGTTGTCCTCCCAAGATATTGCCTTTTGATAGCCATCGTACTTCTGTATGGAATAGCAGCGTTTTGTGGTCACATCTTCACAAAGACTTTCAAACAGTCGGGTTTTTAGTTTGTTTGGAAGCGTTTTTGTTGCCAAGGCTTGGCGGTGAATAAAACAATGAATCCCAACCACGTTAGCATTCTTCTGGTTGATCAACTGCACAAAGCCTGAGCGAGCACCGAGCATTGAAGGAGCACCATCTGTGCATACACCAATAAGTTTTTGCCTAGAAAGTTCGTGTTTCACAAAAAATCTGATATTGCTTTCATCACATCTACAGCTTTAGTAGTGGTCACCAGCTTAATAGAAAACATCAGTTTATCCTTCATTCTTTCATTTTCAATGTAACGAACATATACAATCAAATGAGAACATTGTTCTACGTCTGTACTCTCATCCAACTTGATACCAAAAATAGGGGATTTTGTTATTGCATAAACTACCTGGTTTTTAATGTCCTCGGCCATATCACGAATTCGGTGTTTTACAGTGTTGTCTGAAAGTGGTATTTGTGATAGCTTCTGACTAATATCAGTTTCAAGGACAACATCGGCTACTTTTAAAAGGCACGGTTCAACCAGCGTTTCCCCAATAGTGTGATTTTTTTTCTGAGAAATAAGAAGAGATAATTCATAGGAAACTTCAAGCACTTTTAGAGATGACTGAGCAGCAGATCCAGTGCTATCTAACCTTAAATTCTGAAATTTTGCAGCCAAAAACTCTATAGGTTTGTCCTTTAAAGAGGTATACTTGGTTGACAAATGTCTCAGAAGACGATTAGGCCTCATCGCGTCATTATTTAATACTTAATAGCAAATAATGCACTGAGGGTGATCAACATTATCCGTAAGCAAGGAAGCAAACCCATATTGAATATCATCGTTAATATACTGGCGTTTCTTTGCCGTGTTAATCTTCTCTGTTTCAGCTTCACACAGAACTCACACAACACAAAAACAATTACTCCGATTCAAACGTCGCAACAATAATAGAACAACCATAATACAGCAAACACGCTGACTGATATTTCACGGAAAGCACTGCGCCAGTTACTAGTTACAACTCAAGCACTAAACAAAATGCAAGGTTATTGACATTGGACTGAGAAAGAGGTAGGGGTGGGGTTGAAAGGGGTGATGGGGCACTCGCACTCATACCAAGGCCAAACGGAGGTATCGACACGCACGGACGTTGCCGTCAAGGGCGACGGTTTTGAGAACCTTGAACTCATGTGCGCTTTATAGTTTCAAAAAGTGTAGCCTTCTTTGATAAAACTTACAACTTCATTAAAACTTTACAAAAACAATTATGCAAACTTAGAAAGACTTTATTTCTGAGATATAAGGAAATTATTTTTGTGATTTCTTTATTTATTTCATTTGAGTGTCACGCCCCCCTGGACTTTCTCCACGCCCCCCCAGTTTGGGAACCCCTGGTTTGGGACGCCCAAGAACTACAACTATCGACGATAACTTCACCTTAGTTTACAAAATAGTGCTAGAGGACATCCTAATTCAAGTGAGATAGATAGTAGGGAGTAGTTTATGAGCATATCAAAGAATCATGTTCGTCACATATTTACTCAACATTTACATAAGAAAAAGCAGTCTGCGCGTTTGATGCCGCGTTTACCTACGTTAGTCTAAAAACGTGTTCGAATGAACATTTCCATTTGGGTGCAATTTGGTCGCAATAAATCCGAGGTTTTGGCATCGATCAATTACTGCAGATGATACTTGGATACACCATTATCCACCAGAATCAAAAATATAATCGAAAACACCTAACTGGAAAGGAGTAACGGATTCCCAAAAGAGCAGAAAGAGTTCTTCGGCTTGGAAGGTGATGGCGACTGTTTTTTGCGTTAGTATCGAGGTTAATCGATATCGATATCGATAATCTTTGAAAAGGAAAAGCCATTTCAGGAACAGACTATGCTTCATTCCTTGACAAGCTTAAAGCAGAACTTGAGAAGAACTGCCACATTTACAGAATGAGGCAAAACTGTTTCACTTAGACAACGCACCGTCTCACATCTTAGCGGTTGCCATGGCGAAAATCCTCGAATTAATGTTTGAATTACTCAACTATGCGCCTAACTTGGTCAAGAGCACTCTTTTGTCCTAGAGTTAAGAAATTGGCCCCGAAGGCAGAGGAAGTGTTAAGTATCAAACAGTCAATGGCATAAGGATGTGGAAAGCCACGGGATGACTACCGCATTAATGATCCCCCTAGTATAATCAACCTGACAAGCAATTTTGTAACTCAAAAACTTACTGGTCATTGACTTCGGAATCCAAGATCCGTCAGAGGAAGAGAGTAGACTGCAGAGCTTACCTGGTCGTTAGCCCGCAAAATCCCTGCATATCCTTATATAAGTTCATCAAAAAGATCACCACCTGGAATGTGCGCAGTATGTTCGAAGGAGAGAAAAGTCATAACTTAATAAGAGAAATGCAAAGACTGAAAATAGACATTCTTGGTATGAGCGAAATGCGATGGCCAGGTTTGGGTAGATATAAAATAAATGGATATCACATTAATTATTCTGGTAATGATAACCCGCAACACTGGAATGGAGTCGGCATAGCTGTTAGCCGAAATATTCATAAAGCCGCAAGATACGTCGTTCCTATTTGAGATCGTGTTATTTTAATGCTATTGGAAACAAGACCAAGACACCATGCAAAGTAATTCAAGTATACGCCCCCACTTGTAGCGCATCTGACGAAGATACTGAAAAATTTTACAGCGATATTAAGAAAGCAACAGATTTGACTAAATCATCCGATATTTTTCTACTGATGGGCAACTTCAATGCCAAAGTGGGAAAATGACGACGTGAAGATGTAGTCGGCGAGTACGGGTTAGGTGTTCCAAATGAGAGAGGAGACCGGTTGGTTCAGTTCTGTCTAAACGAAAATTTTGTCATAACTGATATCTTGTATCTTGTATCTCCTATAGATAAAAACGTGAAAAACCAAATTGACTATATTCTTGTGAACAAAAGATACAGGAACTCTATACATAATGCTAAAACGTACCCTGGTGCCGACGTATATACTGACCCCAACCTAGTAGCAGCATTTGTAAACTATAGGCGGAAAAGAATTGTTAAAGGTCAGAAAACATACCAACTAGAAATACAAAAGTTAAGGATCCAACACTAAAGTTAGTAGTCAAGAATGAACTCAGTAAACAACTTACAAGCATAAGAGTTGAAGGTGAACAACGGATGGAACACACATGGGAACGATTTAAAACAGCTGTAAGACAGGCTGGAGATAAACATCAAGCACAAAACACAATGAAAAAGAGGCAACCTTGGATTACTGATGACATACTGGAATTAATGAATTTAAGAAGAACATTCAAAAGTAGGTTTCACAAAATTATTCGAAAGTCCAGAAGTCAATTCGTTCCAAGATAAAAATAGCAAAGGAAAACTGGCTCTCTGAACGATGCTATGAAATTGAGATAATAGATTTAAAATACGACTCTTTCAATTTGCATAAAATAGGAGAAGAAACGGCAGGTTACTATAAATACAAAAGTAATTTATTCATCGATAAAAGCGACAATATTCTCACATCAACAGAAAATAAACTGAAAGAGTGAGTCAGTAGATTCAGAATTTTTTCAATGACGATAGAACTGCACCCCATTACATCAATGTAAACGATGGATATAACAAAAGCGGAAGTAGAACATGCTTTTGCAGTAGCGAAAAGTGAAAAGTCACCTGGACCTGATGCAATTTACGTAGATGTTCTAAAAGTAATTAATGAAGACAACTCCCTTTCCGTACTGGTGGCTTTGTTAAATGATATTTATAGAACAGGAAAATACCCAGAGATTGGTTAAAATCAATTTCTGTTACCCTACCCAAGAAACCCAGTGCAAAGTACTGCAAAGACGTACCATTAGCTTAATGAGTCACGCACTAAAGATGCTCCTGAAGATAATACACCTGAGAATATATCGCAAATGTGAAGAAACCCTTAGCGATTCTCAGTATGGGTTTCGGGGCGGCTTCGGAATGAGAGAAGCCCTTTTCAATGTCCAAGTTCTGGTACAGCGTTGATGTCATGTTAACGTCGATGTGTTCGCCTGTTTTCTTGATTACGAAAAGGCTTTCGACACCGTGAAATATAATAAGCTAGTTCACCTACTGAAAGATTTGAGATTGGATGAGTGTGATTTGCATTATAGCCACCCTGTATTGGAATCTAACGGCAGCCGTCAGAATGGACTATAATATGTCAGAAGAAATAGAACGAAAGAGAGAGGTACATCAGGCATGCGTTCTTTCGTCACTGCTTTTTAACCTGTATGCAGAAAGAATATTTAGAAAAGCTCTGAATGATGAAGCTGTTGTAGTAATCGTCGGCGGTGTCACGGTCAATAACTTAAGGTACGCTGATGACACAGTTCTACTGGCTGCAAACCTGAAAGATTTGCAGGAACTCGTAACATCTGTGTCGGACCACAGTGAATCAATGAGAATAAAACTTTATGCGAAAAAGACAAAATGGCTAGCAGTAAGTAAAAGACACATAGACTGTAAAGTGAAACTTTTAGTTGGGGACAAAGTTATAGAACGTGTTGCCTCATACAGATACCTGGGACGCCATATAAACAAGGATTGGGACATAGCACATGAAATCAGAAGCCACACTGAACAATCTAAACGAGCATTCACAAACATGAAAAATGTTTTTACCAGTAGACAACTGAAGGTTTCCCTCAGGATCAGATTATTGCGGTGTTACGTATTCAGTATCCTCCTATACGGCGTCGAAGCATGGACCCTTACAAAGGCCATGTGTAAGAGACTGGAAGCATTGGAAATGTGGGTTTATCGAAGGATGTTTAAAATTTCATGGACCGACCGAATTACAAACATTGAAGTCTTACATCTACTGGACAAGGAAACAGAGGTTTTAAATACAATCAAAAAAAAAAAGGAAATTGGAATATTTTGGTCATGTTATGCGTAACGGCAAATACAATATATTACAAATAATATTTCAGGGGAAAATCGATGGTTACCGCGGGCCAGGCCGTCGTTGAACATCATGGCTTAAGAACCTTCGCCAGTGGTTCGGACAAAGTACGACATCTTTATTTAGAAAAGCTGCCGACAAAATTCAAGTCATGCTTTTGATCACCAACGCTCTAGGTGGGCATGGCACGTGAAGAAGAAGAAGATCCGCCTTACTCATCAAATCAAGCCTCAAGTATCTATTTTTTGTTTCCTCATGCACAAATTGCGCTCGGAGGAAAGATATTTTCGTTAAATGAAGAGGCAATGAACTTCACGAACCTCTATTTTACAGAGTACAACGCTGAGTACTATTTGGATATATTGGGATAGAAAAATCACTGGGAAAAGTGTATAGTCACAAAGAGACTATGTTGAAAAATAGAATAAAATATTTGGAAAAAATGTCATGCATCTTTTTCAGTTCGAAAACTTTTCCTACCACTCTCGTATATTGGTAGAACCAACAGTTTCAATATTGGAGTCAATGAACATTATCGTAGTTTCTATTAACGCGAACCATTCAATTGAAGAAATCAGAATTTCAACCAAAATTTTGAAATCTTACATTCGTCTAATAAAAACTTGATATTGATTTTTGAGAATTTCTTGAAATCAATTGATATGAATTTTCCATCTTGTTCTTGAATGAACAGATAGGTTTCGACTATAATTCTCCTCTACTCAATTTGTTTCTGGCTAAGTCATTTAGAAAATAGTTCTGTCACATTGCCTAGGATGGTTTTCTCACTTTTAATCCAATATTGTAGATCATATATAAATTGTTGTACCTTAGTTTAGTTTTATTTTTGTATCTGTCTGATTAAGACGCTGTGTTTTCCAAATGCGTTACAAATATAGTAACAAATGTGAATCAAATTTTCTTTCATTCATCTTTTGAAATGTATCTAAATCAAGTAACAGCCTCTAGTGTCTAATTTTTCATTTATTTCTAATGGAAGGATCATGTGAGCCAAGAAAAATCAACGAATTCTGTTGAAAGATATCCGAAAAACGAGTTGATGATTAGTTGCCAACGAAAAATTATTAATTTCTTTATAAAATGAAAAACTCAAAATTTTTTCTGTGCCACTTTCTTCTGGTCGAGTGTATATTGATCTTCATAATATTGAATAATTCAAAGAATTTCTCAGATTGTCTCATAACCTTCTTTATGGAAGTCATAAATCCCTTTGCAGCAAACAACTCTGGAAATGATATAAATTGAGTGCTAATATAACATTCTCCTAAGAATCAACGACTGCTATCAAAATTTATTTTTTCTAGATTACAAGAATCAATTTAGATTTCGTTCAATTGGCATGTCGATCACTTCAACTTGCAGGTTAATCGAATCGTAAAATCTCAGTATATTCCACCATATCGAGAGAGAACACTTTATGAATGAGAATTGCATCAAGTCAAGTAAACGAACGACCCAATTCAAACCACTAACCACTCGCCACTTAAATAATTCATCAACCTAAAGTTATATAATTCCTCCTCCGACGACAATCGACAACCGCACTCGCTGAAAGTCAATCTATTAGATTTGTACATAAATAGTCCCAGATCGGACGTTTAATCAGCATTATTCAGGAAGTTTTTCGCGATTTAAAGCGACAAAAACAACAAAAAAGGCGCTACAGACTAGATCAGCCAATTAGCCTGGTAGAAAACTGGTCTTTTGAATAAGTTGGTTTTCCGAAAATGGTGCAATCGGGATCCTCTCGAGCGTGGTTTGAAGTTAAATATGGTTAGAAATACGAGAAATGTGTTTATTTTAAGGCGCTGCGTGGTTGAAAAAAATCGAATGGTCTACTTGAAGAACTTACAAGGAGTTCGTTACCGAAGTCGATCGAAGCTTGGTTGACTTTGATAGGATCTTCCTCCCTGAAAAGATTGGTTTGTTAAACTGGTCAGTGTTGTTGTTAACATTGCAATTCCAGAAAGAATACTCAATACTGAATTATTGAGAATTCCATTTTTGGGAGAAATTATTGCTCCCTGTACTGGGATTCAGAATGATCTGAGGAAATATCGTCTTCACCTAAAATATTGTTTCAGGATATTGGTCATTCGATTTGTGAAACATGTTAGGTTCTGTTTTAGAGGAAATACGGAATTGTGGATGTTTTTATTATTGGAATAGAACATAATGCCACATGAGTATGGAATTGCTGGTTAACACTTGATGAAACATAATAATAATATATATATATATATATATATATATATATATATATATATATATATATATATATATATAAATCTGAGACAAGACGAATTATTCAAAAATCCGTAGATCAATGAATAATCCCTCCAGACAAGAGCTAGTTTCCAAAGCTGCCCGCCATGCACGCAGCCCCCAAGCGCCACAATAGTGCAACCAAGCAGGATGCCGAGAAACGAAGCGGCAGACTGATGTTTCGCCCTTATTAGGAGCTCATCAGTGTCGCATATCGCTTCTCAGCATCCTACCAAGCAACATCGGGTACCCTATCAATTCCAGAAATACGTACGAGAGTCGCCCTCTATGGACCGACACGGCGAGCCGCTACCGTCTTGTCTCAGATTTACATACATAGACTCCACGCGAAGTTTATGGCGGAAGATATTTGACCAAATATTCACCGACGGGAGGGTTATCTCGGAAGCAGAGCACTATTCCAGCGGGATTATTTCGCACGTTTTCTATCGTTGATGTGATTCACGGAACGGCGAAAGATGTCTCCCAAATGTTTGGAATTTTTAACGTTTCCACATCTGTTTGTTACTGTTCGCATTTTTCTCGAAGTCCGGTAGCGGGTTCGCCGACAATGTAAATGAAAAGGAATCACTTACTTACCTGACTGCGGGATACTTACACGCGGAGGCTGAAGGAAGACTACTAGCCATTCAAGATCAAGTCGTGCCAACCAGATCATACCAGAAGCACATTGCGGGCCTTGCTGTTCCCTTGGATCTCTGTCATCGTTGCTCACGTCATCCTGAGTCAATACAGCATGTCACTTCATCTTGCTCGATTCTTACGCCCAAGGAGTATCTCAACCGACAAAACGCGATGGCTAAGATCTATCTCCAACATATCGCATTGAACCTCGGACTCCGAAAGGTGAAGATGAAAATCCACTTGTACATGCCGGAAACGATAATGGAAGATCAACATTATAAATTGTACTGGGACAACCCTATTATCACTGACCGTCCAGTGCCACATAATAGGCCAGATATTGCTGTTTTCTTCAAAACAGAAAAGAAAGCCATCCTTCTCGACGTGACAATCCCAGCGGACGAGAATATGAGTAGAGCATACACCTAAAAAGTCGAAAAATACCGTGACTTGGCCTTCGAGATAAAGGAAATATACGGATTGCAATCTGTTATAGTTATGCCACTTATAATATCTGTCAACGGCCTGGTCTCGCAGAGAACACCAAGAAATTGGAGTTGGACACTTCCATCAATTCCGCAGCTCAGAGGACGTCATACTCGGCACCACCCATATTGTTCGGAGATTCCTCAATATGGGGTGATTCAATTATTTGGTGTTCATCTTGGAGAGTAATCGCCCGGTGAACACTCAATGCCTACCTGCAATTGCGGTTAAAATATATATATATATATATATATATATATATATATATATATATATATATATATATATATATATATATATATATATATATATATATCGGAAATTGTTAGGTTAGGTTAGAGGTTGGAAACTTATAATTTGCAGTGTTTTCACGCGTTTCAGCACAGGGCCATCATCAGAAAACATTCATCTGTGCACAATTATTATCTGAAACAAAAATCATAATATCATTGAAATACATAATAGAATTCTTTCGTTGAAAACTGTTCACCTTACACATTCTCTCTTGACATCATTATCATCACTGGTAAAACAAAAACAAAAAGCAAGTCAACAATAATAATAATAACTGGTTGCAGCAATCTATTGAAGGATGTATTCAAATGATCAGATTACTGCAGACATTCATAAATCCGTCAACGTCAGCTCTTGAATTCACCGTCTTAGGTTCTTTTTGGACTTCGATCATTTCTAGAATGTTCGTTTCAAAGTCGTTGTTTTCAGATGCAAGAACTCGTACATCAGCAAAATTAAATTTCTGTAGTGGTTCAATGCTATGGTTCGCTAGGGCGGTACTTTTTTTTATTAGATCTAACGCAGTAGTCGTTTTGGTATATCCTTTTATGCAAGTATTGTTCAGTACTACCGATATAGCACGCTCCACAGTCCTGACAATTAACCTTGTATATACAGTGTGTCTTGTTCTCAATTTCTCTTAACCCCGAGTCCCCAGTAAGAACATTTGTTTATTTTTGAAGAAAGGAGGGTTAGCAAATACAATTCAACTTAATCTCTGAAATAATCAAAACACCTTTTACCATTTGAAATGGTGTAGGGTCTACAATATATCAACATTTCATGGAAATTCGATATATCGACAATATTGTTCATACATGAAATTTATCTATTCAATCTTCTGTCTTACGATTGTTTTAGCCTCTGTCCAATGTTTGCCCTGTTGTCCCAATATTTCCGCTATTACTCCATCCCATGTGTGTCGTGGTCTTTTCATCTTTCCGTTAGTCTTTGTCTCCCATTTACGTTTGACTTGTCGCGTATTATCCATTCCCTGAAGATGTCCCCACCTTTTCTCTATAAATTTCATGGTTGATTCAATTTCTAGTTTCTTTCGTATGTCAATGTTCTTTAGCTTATCTCACTTTGTGACTCCCCTTACCCTCCTAAGATATTTCATTTCGACAGGTTGAATTTTAATTTTTTGGTTTTTATCTAGAACCCATGACTCACATACAAATGTCAGTATTGGCCTATAGATAGTTATGAAGGCTTTCATTTTTGTGGCTCTTATCGCTTTTTTCTTATTTATGAAATTGTTGCTTATAGCCTTCATGGCCTTTTCGATCCAATCATTGATTTCAGCATCTTGCTTTCCTGATTCTTCGAGTTCAACTCCTAAGTACTTATATTCTTCCACTTGTTCTATTTTTGTCCCCCCTATCTGTATACTTATGCCCTTATTTTCTGTTCCAATCACCATTACCTTGGTTTTTTCTTTGTTCATTTTCATACCACTGTTCTCTAATTCTCTGTTCCATATATTCAAGTTTTTCAGAAAATCTTTTTCATTGCTGGCCATTATCATTCGCGTATGTCCCTTCTGATACTTCTACTTGCTGTAAGTTTTTATATCCAATCTGGATTTTCCTCACTTTTGTCGAGCAATTTTTAATACTTCATCCATAAAGATTATAAAAACAGAGAACTAAGCCCACCCCTCTGTCTAAGTCTCTCCGTTGTCTTGAAATACTTCGATCTACTGTTTCCGCTTATAATGCATAATCTTCGTCTCGGCACCCTATCAAAAGCTTTTACCAAGTCCATGAACGCTAGGTATATTTTCTTCTTCATTCTGTTAGATTTTTCCATCAATATCTTTATGCTGAATATATGATCTGGAAGACTTCTTCCTTTTCCGAAATCCACTTTGTCTTGTGCCTCTCCCAATGTTCTTTCAGTAATTGGCCTCAGCTTCATAATTATTATTTGTTCATATATTTTCATAGCCGTGCATAATAATGTGATTCCTCTGTAGTTGCTACTTTCATGTTTGTCACCTGATTTGTAAATTGGGATCATCATTAGGATGTGCCAGTCTTCCGCGATTTGTTTTTCTTGCCATACCCTATTATATATTTTCAAAAGTACGTCTTCTCCATATTGTCACATATTCTTGATCATTTCGGTCGTAATCTTGTGAGAGCCTCGGGCTTTTCCATTTTTCGAGCGTTTTATAGATTGCTGTAATTCCTGTTTTGTTATCTTTTCATGGTCTCTATCGTCTTCTATGCAAACTTCACTACCCTCTAATCCTTTTCCTCCGCTCCCAAGTAGCTCTTGAAAATATTGCTTCCATCTTTCCATTACTTTCCTGTCATCTATGAGTATTTGTCCTTGATGTTATAAATCTCAGATTTTTTTTTCCTTTTACATGATTATTGATATGATGGTTGATGATATTTTATAGAATAGCTTTTGATTTGCTTTGCTCTCGGCTTCTACTTTTTCCCCGAATTCTACTCATTTTCTTCTTTTAGATGCCGAGACTAGATCTTTCACTCGTTTTCTTGCTTGTTTGTATAACTCATATTTCCTTATAGTTTTACAGTTGAGATAATTTGCCCATGCTCGCTTCTTAATTCTCACTTCCTCTCTAGTTGCATCTGTCCACCATGCCGTTTGTTTTGCGTTATTTCTCTTTCTGCTGCTTCCACATACTTATTTAGCAGAATCGGGAAGAGTGCTTTTGAAATACTTCCATAAGTCTTCTGTGCTCAAATTGTCTGTTGCATCTTCTATATTTTCTAGTTTCCTTTATATGGTTTGCTCGAAGATTTTGGCGTATTCTGGATGGTCGAGTGATACAATACTAAATTTAAAATGAGTGATTTCACTTATAAGTAACGGCATTCAGAACAGGAGATAAATTGAAGTCTAGTTGGTCTTAGCAAATTGGCTGGTTTTTCCTATGAGCGGACCTAATTTCAATAATCTTCAAATGTCCATCCTTTTTCCGTTCATACTTGAATGTATGAGTTCGATATTCTCGAAATCCATGAAATGTTGGTTGTTGATGCAGTGGTCCGAGAATCCATTAGAATTTTCATTTTGGAGAATAGATCTTTTATATTCTTCAACTCTCTACTCGATGCATCTTCCGGTTTGGCTTATATAGAATAGAATATAAACAATTATTGGATAAAAGCGAAGTATATAAAATACACTGCACTGAGTGTGAGACATTCTGTATAGACCAAACCGGAAGATGCATCGAGAAGAGAATTGAAAAACATAAAATATCTATTCTCCAAAATAAAAATTCTACGGGTTTTCGGACCACTGCATCAGAAAAAATCATTTCATAGATTTCGAGAATAACAAACCCATGCATCCAGGAAATAAAGAAAAATTATGGACATCTTGGATATTATTGAAATTACGTCCGCTCATAGGAAAAACCAGCCAATTTGCAACGATTTCAATTTACTTCCTGTTGTGAATGCCATTATACATAAGTGGAATCACTCATTTCGAATTTAGTATTGTATTAGTCTTGATAATGGGCTAACAACCCGAAACATATATCGAGTATTTTTAATGAATATTTGTGAACACTTTGCCAGGTGAAAAATAAAATCTGTTTCACCACGACAGCGGTTTCCATGAAAAAAAAATCCACGAATTATTGTTTGAACTGCTTGATAACACAGCTCTACAAAAAAAAATTTTTTTTATTGTTGCCCTGGATATCATCGCAAATTTTTATGTTTTCAAGTGCCCAGATTACGAATATATTCATGAAAGTTCTCAATGTGCTCGTATTTTCATGATTTTTGCATTTCTTATATTTTGAACATTTATAAGCTTGTTAGAAATAAAATTTAATTTTCCAGTCATGATTAGGCTTCTGCGCATTTTTTTCGCGCATACAAACATCACCTGATCCCCACTCTCAGACCGCTTGCTCCACAGAACAGCTGAGATCTCAGTTATTTGACAATATTGAAGTACATATACACGAAAATCTGGATAAAGTGTCATGGATTAATATTTTGTTTCAATTACTGAATGTCCATTCTTATATATTTGTCTTCTAGTCTAAAAGAAAGTGTAAATATTTTAGTGATTTATTTTGTTATATTTGCGGTGTTTATATACCAAAAAAACAGAAAAGAAATATCACAGACTTCGTCAAGGAGACTTATGTTGAATATTTTGGTTTCAAAATGGACAAATTAGGTAAACCATGGGTTCCTAATTAAGTTTGTAAGTCCTGTGTTGAGTCTTTACGGTTGTGGAAAAAAGGTGAACGTTCTGGATTAGACTTTGGTATTCCTATGATCTGGATGGAGCCTACGAATTATTTAGATGATTGTTACTTTTGCGTAGTAGATGTTAAAGGTTTTAATCGAAATCAAACGTGGAGATACCCAGACTTACAGTCTACGAAATGTCCGGTTCTACACAGTGAAAATCTCCCTCGGCCCATATACATTTCAAAAGTAATTCGCATGCCCTCAGAAACAATGATGTTACCAAATTCACAGAAATCGGGACCATCTACTAATGAAAGTGAATGGGAAGGTGAAACATCTACGCCAAAGTTATTTTCTCAAAATGAATTCAGTGATTCAATACGTGATCTCAATTTATCAAAACAAGGATCAGAACTGTTAGCCTCAAGATTGAAAGAAGAAATATTATTGGCACCAACAGTAACAATTACAACATACAGAACGCGAGAAAAGAGTTATTACAATTTTTAGTGAAAATGAAGGATTAGTGTATTGTAATGATATCGCGAAGCTGCTTATAGACATGGGTTTAAAAGAGTACAAATCTACTGAATGGCGCCTTTTTATTGATAGTTGCAAGAGAAGTTTAAAATGCGTCTTATTGCACAATGGAAATAAATTTGCATCAATTCCAATTGCCCATTCAACGAAACTCAAAGAATATGAAAATGTAAAATTAGTTTTAGAGAAAATTAAATACTCTGAGCATCAATGGCCGATCTGTGTGGATTTAAAATGGTTAATTTTTACTTGGCCAACAAAGTGGATATACAAAATACCCTTGCTTTATTTGTATGTGGGATAGTAGAGCAAAGCAACTTCATTGGGAACAAGGTGTTTGGCCTGTAAGAAATTCTTTAACTGTCGGTAAAGCCAACGTAATAAGGGAGCCGCTGGTGAGCAGAGACAAAATCATACTTCCACCATTACATATTAAGTTAGGTATGATTAAGCAATTTGTAAAAGCGTTGAACCAAGACGGAAATTGTTTTAAATACATTTGCAGAAAATTTCCGAAGCGTAGTATGGAAAAATTGAAAGGTGGAATATTTGATGGTCCTCAAATACGGCAATTAATGAAAGACTCAGATTTTATCAAAGTTATGACTGTTCCGGAAAGTAAAGCTTGGAAAAGTTTTGTGTTGGTTGTCGAAAATTTCCTATTTAACCATAAAGCAGCAAATTATGAAGAAATTGTGCAAAATATGCTGACAAACTTTCAGACTTTAGGAGCAAATATGAGTATTAAGTTACACTATCTCCGCAATCATCTAGATAAATTTCCGGATAATTTAGGAAATTATAGTGAGGAACAGAGAGAGCGGTTTCATCAAGATCTAAAAATGATGGAAGAAAGGTATCAAGGTCGATGGGATTGTCACATGATGGCAGATTACTGCTGGTCTTTGAAAAGATATTGTCCCCTGAAAAATTATAGAAGAAAAGCTCATAAAAGGCGTTTTATGGAAATATGAAATATATTTTCGACATTTTCCTCTTTATTCACTTCGATATATCCGAATTTCTCAAAACATAACTGACATTATAAATATATCTGTTATTTTGTTTCTTGTTTTACGATTTTTGTTATGTAAAATGAAAATAAAGATTTAAAAAGAATTCAGATCAAATCCTACAAAATCATTGATAGTTTCACGAATTGTGTGCATAAATAGACCCAAAATCATTTTCATATCTAGGGCAACAAAACCATTGTAGACCAGTGATCTACCTTCCTCACCAAATCTAGCTCCAAGCGACTTCTTTTCATTCTCTCCTCTATAAATTTCACTTGGTGGACAGAGGTATTTGCCAAATGATGAAGCTATGTACACTTACCTTTGTGAACCACTATTTTGAAGAGAAAATAGAAAAAACGCCGAGTACTTTTTGGACGGGTTATAAAGATGAAAACATCGCTGGAAAAAGTAAGTGAAGTTGCAAGGAGACTATGAAAATAAAAAAATATATTGAGAAAAAAGGTTTTGTACCTTTGTTAGGCCGGAAACATTTCAAACGACCCTCGTACTTCTAAAAGTTTGTCAGGAAGCTTGAGGGTACCCTGCTTACAGAAGATTTGAAAAAATGTATGAAGTATAAATTAATTTCATTCCCGGTCAAACCGTATGTGCTGTAATAATCAAAGTATTTCAAAAATTTTTGCCGTCAGCAAACTGTAAATTTCATTGGATGGAAACACCGTGTCATAACGATCAGGAGTAGCAAAAAGAGATACTTGGTCTTCAAGAAGAATTATCCAATGTTTTAATAATATTTGCATATTTCTATTCAATAAATTGTATTGGTGTCCAACAATTGCTCCCATCCGATTGCATTATATTCATTCAATTAAAATTTCTTACATTTTGTACATAAACATGTCGCAGTACTCGAATTCACGATTTCAACTCTCTCTTTAAACACCATTATGTCAAAACGATGCGGTCCTACACAATTTGCAAGAAAATAATCCTGACGTTGATTGTGTTCAGTCTTTCAATTCTCGTTAATATGGTAATTTCTGTAATCACCTGTAGAAATTTTTTCATGAAAGACGAGGGATAATAACACATTTGTCGAGGTTCTAGAAGGATACGCTTACGACTTTACGTGCCAAATTTATTTATCTTGTCACTTCTTGTCAGTGCGTCCCACTTTTTCCAAGTGCGCAATATTTGAGACGTCAAGATGATCCGTTGATAGCCTGTTCCCAAGGTACTTGTTCAGCCTAAATTGAGCAGCAAAAATTCTAAAGAAAAAGGTCAGACTGATGAAACATGGGCGGAACACACAATTTAATATTGATAACAAAATCATCGAGCAGAATTCGCCAACAGCAAGTAAATTATTAATGTCACGAATTTTGAGATATATAAAATACTTTGGCAATATTTAAATCTTTTTCTCAGTATGATGTTTCCGCAAAGAGTTTTCAAGTTATTGTTCATATACTAAAAATGATTTCATGAAAAATTTGTTTGTTATGATTATTCACTTGATATAGTCATGAGTTACACATAGGTGGCAGGCGGCCTCACCACCGTCGCCCTGTGTGATACCACCACATCCAGCTATAAGTCCCGTGAATTGGTCACCTGTGTGACTAAGTTTCGGGATCTGGCGGATGGCAAGGTTTCCAGGTTGGGAAGGATTGACAACGAAGCATGATGAGCTCTTCTGGGACAAAATCATCCGAAGCTAAAATTGTCTTCTATTCGGCTCTCAGGAAAGATTGCCTCGAGGGAGAATTCATTCACGTTGTAGAAAATAAGCAACCTCCTGATAGACTTCTGCATCATCAGAGGACTAAGGTACAACAACGTGAATGCCGATGCACTCCACCAGCATCTGCAAAACGCACAACCTCATAAGCTTTCCCTAACCAAAACGCAAATAAGTCAAACAACCGACAGAGCATATTTCCATTTTAATGGGTATGAGTTACATACGATATTCAGGCTTAAAAGGGGCCTCTCTGTTTTAGCCAGAGCAAGTGTTGCATGCCAGAGAGATAACACGATGGAGAACGAAGCTTTCGACCTTGATTGGTTTAAAATCTGTTTGCTGGATAATACACTGTTCTTATGCTGTCTATGAATGTTTTAGTATCTAGGTGATAAGGTGGATTGGATTCAGACACAACATCCGGCAGCTAAGGTCATTGTACTGGGTAACCACACCAACTGTCTCCGCTACTTGTCCATGAACCACCATGAATACCTGACCATCCAACCGACTTCATGAACACCTTGGTTCTTTTTTTGATTTTAGATCCAGATGATTTTGGAGTTGAGTTCTCAGCACCGTTAGGCAACTCAGACCACAACCTTATATCTGCTATTGGAACCATTGTGCTGCCGCTAAACCAAGAACTTAAACCTCCCAAACGCATTTGTCACTATAACCGTGCTAACTGGGATTAGCTGCGTAAATTCTTTTCGTGCTTTCCATTCAGTGATGTTTGCTTTTCAGATCCTGATATCAATGTGTGCACTGAATCTGTTCAGGAATCATTCTTGCAGGAATGGATCTTTACATTCCTCATTCCATGAAAAGAATAACAACACAAAAGCCATGTTTCAACAAAGATTGCGAAGGAGCCTATGCAGTCAATAACAAAGCCTACAAATCATGGAAGATAAATCCAACAGAGAAAACAAGAACAACCTTGGTCCGATATGGAACGTATGCATCATAACAACTGCAAGATCAAAGGCCAATTTCACCGAAGGGCTAACTAATAAACTCCTTGAACAGGCAAGCGGGACTAGACAGTTCTGGTCTATGGCGAAGACTATCAGTACCATTTTCTGCAAATCTGCGTTTCCGCCTCTTGTTAGAGAAGACGAAGTATAGCATCATCTCCAAAAGAGAAAGCCGATCTCTTTGATCTCTTGTTCTCAAAGGATTCTGTCCTAGATTCATCTAACGCAATACCACGAACATTCCACCTACAAATTTTTCCATGGTAGGAATCAGGGTTAGAGTTCGCAATGTGAGACGGGCTCTCGAGCAAGTGAACTGCAAGAAGGCAGTTGGTCTAGACGAAATACCGCCAATCGTCCTGAGAAAGTGTGCTCTTGAACTGGCACCCATTCTTAACCGTCTGTTTCAAATTCTTATGAAAGCGGGACTTTTCCAAGCAGCTGAAAAATAGCGAGAATTCAACCGATCCCAGAGAAAGGAAATATGACATCACCCCAAAACTACCACTCTGTTGCACTTCTTCCCATTATGTCAAATGTGATGGAGAGAGTCATTAACGATGAACTCATCAAATATCTTGAGTTACAGGAAATTATTAACGACGGTCAGTATGGTTTTCGCAGGCAAAGATCGACAGGAGATATGCTCGCCTACTTCACTCATCTTTACATATCAACAATGGAAAAGCATAGGGAATCTAGAGCATTGGCCCCCAACATCTCTAAAGCCTTTAAGTTTGGCATGCAGCCTTGTTGAATAAACTTGCTGAATATGGGCTTCCCGAAAAATTTCAGGGTTGGGTAATTAGCTTTCTTTCAAATAGATCAATACAAGTTGTGATCGACGGTATAAAATTGGATTGTTTACAGTTGCAAGCAGGAGTAACTCCAGGTTCCATTCTTTTGCTGATAAATGACCTTCTGTCGTCTACAGAGAACAAGATCTTCTGTTTTGCAGACGATTGTTCCCTGGCAAAACCTAGTTTTCTTTTCAGAGCCAATCGATACTTCACATTAAGCTGTTGCTTCTATATAAGGCGCAGATTCGACCTGTTTTGGAATATCAGTGGAATATCCCATATCACACGGAGATCACACGTGATCTCCAGCCTCTCGCTCAAAGAGCACAGGTTGCTGATCTTTCCCTTTTTTTCACAGACACATCAATGGTAAATGCTCTGATGAACTAGCGAACTAACAATGCCGCGAACCTCTCTCTATAGCAATTCTTTTGTTTACAATTTGATTATCTTCAAGAAGCGAGTTAACGACGAACACATTGAATAATTTTGGGTAGCCATCACTCGAGAAACGAAATGGAGGTGTTTATTGGCTAAGATTCGCACACTAGCTTCTTCTAGGAAGAGAGGCTTTGCCACTACACGTTGGTATATTGTTGTCGATGGCTACTCACTTTCTGATAAAATTCATTTTTTTACTTTCAATTGTGTAATTTCCTCTGATCTCAGCAAAAATATTAGTATTGTTTTTCTTTCAGAAGGACAAAAACACAATCGTGGTTTCATAATCAAAGTGAAACAGAAGGAAAGTTGAACAGAAATAATTATTGCTTCATAATAATGCGATTCACAAAGGAAAATTTCGTCTTTTTGGGCTAAGAAAACCGACAAATAAGTATTCAGATCAATTTTTACCGGGGTTTAGGCTAGAAGTTTATGAGATTCCATCTAACCTAAGTGAAAGAGACCCTACCAAAAATTCTGATGATTCGTTAATGTGATCTACTTACGAGTTAAGTCAATTTTTCATATAAATCAATCCATAAAACACGAATTTCGCAATCCACCGTATGAGATTTTGAAAATTTGCAAAAACATCAAGAATAATATGTTAAAAATTTGTCTAATGGGCCAAAACTGGATACCAGTATCGATCTGACATCTTATTGGCTGTTAAAAGAAATTTTGCATTGTGTCAGTCGACAGTTCACGACAGCATTGATACGAGAATAAATGAATAAATCAAACAAAAAGTTAGCACAAACACATCGTAGTACAAAAATCGAATGGAGATCATTTCTAACAGATTTCAATTCTAAGAAATGATGCAACCAAATTGTGATCGAAATAAGAACTTCCTCTCAAACAATACATTCTTGGGTGAAGCAACTTTCTATAATGGTTCAGTTCGACATTGAAATTTCAGGTATTAGTGCAAAGGAAATCTATATTAGAATCAAGGAGATCACAAACAATCATCCCGAAAACTTGTATGAGCACCCCATTGAAATCTCAGGGGCATTCGTATTTGAATTTTTTGTGGTTTTTACCAGTTTTAGAAACTATTTATTCTGATCTGTATAAACCTGATATGCCTAGCCCAGAAATTTGTTCTCAATAATGGAAAGCACCGCCTCACTCTGCAAGAACCTGAGTAAACTTCTCTGGACATCTTGTAGAATTATTTGAAATTGAAATTTTTTTTACAATGTGTTAAGAAATAATGAAGTAACGCATAATAAAGGATATACAAAATATTCATCCAAAAATCATATAAAATGTGCATGTAGAATTAATTTCTTAACGTAACTATGGTGAGGTTGTCCATGATTGTCATTTCGAGCATTCATCTGGATCTGATGAATCGGTTTTATTGTCAACAAATAATTTTTATTTCATTCCTGATTTCGTTATACCCTTTCTTTATTCCTCTCATCAGTTCTTTGTGGAAATTTTTGCAATTGAATGCTCGCTACTTAGAAGTGGCGCACAAAATTCTAAACACGTTAAAGCAAGAAAAAGAAAGATTTTCGGTTTTGTGATTCACGAAGTACATTTTAATCATAACGTCAAATTTTGAGCATATGTCTCAAAAACTGCAAATTAGTTTCATCACAAGGTGAAATGAAAAACAAATTCACTTAGCGGAACTTTTTCTATGAAACTTGTAAATTATAAGGGTTACTACTTACTTTTTCACAATATATCCACAGGTTATCTGTTGACGTTTCTCCTAAAATATCAACTAATTGCAAAAAAGAAAGCTACAAAAGGAGTATTTTTCAGATTTAACTATGCAAACTGTGATGCTCTCTCAATGTCACGAGTCTTCTCATTTTAAAATCATCATTCAGTTTCTTTTTTGATATACCTTTCATTTTATTCAATTTAAACTATTCCTGAAATCATATCTCCTATCAATTTTTTTTGCTTTGATTGTGAGAACCAAAGTTTGCATGTAGATAATAAAAACACAAGTTCTAATTCCTTCTTTGTTCTTGTATGAAGTAGCTTGTTTCACGTCTTATCTCTGTTGGATAATCAAGGAGGTGCTATTAATACAGGTTGGGGCATAATGGAAGGGCGTTTTTGGAACGGGTAGTACACGTAACGGTGAGTGAGTAGAAGAGAGCGGCTGATTCATTCGACTCAGGAGGAAGTACCATTTAGTTCGCAATAGTTATCTGGAAAAGAGAGCACCGTGCGTTTGCAGTTGAAGAGTATTTAAAATCGGCAGAGTCTGTCAATTTCGTGCAGAGGCGCTTTCGCCAGCGCTTCAATATTGGTCGTAACGCTTCAGTTCCCACACGTGACACAATCATCCGATGGGTACAGAATTTCAGACTGACTGCATCAGCAATGAATCCGAAACCTCAACGTGTTCCTCGATGTGTAAGAATACTAGCTGCTGCGGAAAGAGTGCGACAAGCTGTACTTGTACTACCAAATGAGTAATCGAACTGTTCGCAGAATTTTACACCAAGACCTCCGCTTTTACCCTTATAAGGTCATGGTTGTCCAGCACCTGAATGAGGGAGATTTTTTACAACGCCAGCAGTTTGCCGAGAAAATTCAAATGATTATCGCTGATGAAAATGAACCAGCGATAATGATGAGTGATAAGGCCTCTTTTCATTGGAGCACTTCGGTTAATAAACAGAACTGCAGATATTGGGTAGCAGGTAACCCCAACGAACTGCATCAATCCACACTTCAGTGCGAGGAAGTCACCGTTTGGTGTGCTATGAGCCGTCTTGGAGTTATTGGACCGTATTTTTTCGAAGATGAGAGACAGGTAACCGTAACTGTAAATTCTGAGCGATATGTTTTCATGCTGGGGAACTTTTTTTCCCAGAATTGCGACGACGAGGAATGAACAGAGGAAATGTTTGGTGCCACTTACATACAGCCAGAACCTCAATGGAATTTTTTTTGTTCATAAAATCTCTTGTTTTGGCGATGTGCCGTGATCCCTTCTTCCCCGGATCTAACTGCTTGTGATTATTTTTGTCGGGAAACCTAAAGGCTAATCTGCAAGAGTTGAAAGAAGCCATCACAACAGTAGTTAGGGCAATCGACACCGATTTGTTGTAACGGGTTATGCAGAACCATGAAATCGACTACAGCAATGCATTGCGGAACAAGAACGATACCTGCCTGATTTCATTTTCGGAACATGAATATTTTCACCTGTCCTGTACTAAATGGTAACATTTAAGCTTTCATATTACGTTATTGAAAATGTTCTACGTTGAAAAACAGTTGAGTTATTATCATTTCAAAAACGCCCTTCCTTTACTCCCCACCATGTATTACTATAAAAGAGATATCCAATTTCAGGAGAAAAGAAAGAACAGATCATATTCTGTAGTATCTCTCTGAACGTTATTGAGGGATGAAGGATTGAGATCCCCCTCCTCCATCATGGCAACAATATATTTTATATCAAATATATTCTAGCGTCCAGTATGGGCTAATTCTCAACAGATCCTAATGATCGTACTTCATTGTCTAATCAACTCTAGCTAAGGTTGTAACCGTATGTACCCAGTATTTTATTACGTATTCCTCTAAAATATTAATCAAAAATATAATTCTATTTGAAATTTTACTAAACATGGCATAAAAATATTCTCTTCAATCATTTTCATATACTTCGAAAATCGCATTTTAGGTTTTGGACGGGACCAACATTACAAGTGTTCATTTTGAATCTACTTTGTGATGGTATGATGCAAAGTTGTAGCGTTTCAAATTACATAACTGTGCTCAAGATGTGTTCAAACCCACTGAAGTGCGTTTTTCCAGATGTCATTCTTTCTTTGACTTCAATTTCCTTTATTTCGGTTGGTTTCTCGTGGAGTCTTTATTTTGTAGAGTACTCATTTCGAGCTGCCACTCAAAAAGTTCTAGTTTTTGGTATATAGTGTATCTGACTTTTACATATACTTGATATGTTAAACCGTCTTTTGGACTCATTTTTAATATTGTACATTCTGTCCGGCGATAGGTCCATGAAACAAAAATATTTATCTTCATCCAAATTTATTGTATCGTCCTTAAGGTAGGCCCTTCCGAAATAACGAATTCTATCGCGACAGGTGATCGTGGTTCTGCTATGAGCCTGTTAGGAAGGTATCACCCAGGAAGTGTGGTCTCATGCTGTTGTTCCGAGTGTACACCAGGAGAAATAGTACAATTAATTACTTCATTGATGCTCCTATGACAATAATGAAATGACCAATAATATCATGAAAAAATTTAAAAATGAGCTAGCATGTCCTTTGGCAATTATGATTAACAAATGTATCCAAGAAGGATACTTTCCAAAAGAACTTAAGATTGCAAGAGTAGTCCATTTATATAAAAAAGATTATAAACAATCGGATGGCATCTTTTATGAATAAGACGAATATGTTTACCGAGGCACAAATGAGTATAAAACTAATAGGAGCACCACCACACCTGTGCGAAGTGCAGTTTAAGCGATTTTGGATACTTTACACAGGAACGAGGATGTGTCTATGTTGAATTTTACAAAAGCTATACCATTGTGGCTTTTGTGGTAGCATATATTTGCTGCTCAGATCATATCACAGTGACAGATCGAGACGAGAGATCGGGTGTGCTCAGACTGACATGTGGTGTTCCGCAAGGTTCAGTTTTGGGCCCTCTCCTCTTTCTTACCTATGTCAATGACATAACTGTGGCAGCTGCTAACAATGTCTGTCTCTACTGTGATGATACATCAGTATTTCAGAAGGATCAAACAAAAACTAGATTGAAATAAAAACAGAACAGGTTTTGAGAGAAACAACAATTGGTTTTCATTGAATATGATGAAGCTAAATGAGGATAAGATTTTCTTTCCTTAGATCCAAGAGTGGTTTTAGAGTCATGCAAGTTCCTGGATGGATTCAAGATTGAGTTGGACGGTACATATTAACATGACATGTCAGAAATTATCTAGGGCACTCTACGCTTTGAGACAGATCACCAAAGTCAGCACCAGAGAATCAGCAAAAGTAGTTTTTTTCGCATACTTTCATGCAGTCATGTCTTATGGAGTGCTCATATGGGATGGAGCTTCAGAATCAATCAGAGTCTTCAAGAAGCAGAAGAGGTCTCTACGAATAATTTTTTCGCACCGAAAGCGCAGTGACGTACATACCTTCAATACGAGGAACAGCTCGATTCGGAGATACCACTTCACAAAAAACATATAACACAAAATTCCAACCTATACTAGGGCACAAAAATGTACATTAGTCTTTCACCGCACTTTAAGGACCTGAATATGAATATATTTTGATTTGAATGGAGAGCGTGCACACTTACCTGTGATTTTGTTTGTATCTTAATCTCATAGGTGTATGTATGTTCGTCATTTACTATTATTGTTGATTTTTCATGTTTTCATATGACGTAACATGTATTTTTGTTGATGATTAATATATTTCTATTTCTATTTCAAAAGTAGCCTCGTATTCTTGCAAATACAAAATATAGACCAAATTATTACTTTATCGGCAAATGTAGCCTCTTTTTACATAACGTTGATTTTGGTTTCACAGCCACTGCTCATGTGAATCTTCAAATTAATCACAGTATTAAGTTTCGTCATCGATAACAACGTTGCTTGCTAAATGAGCTTGTCGTATTGTTCGATCTCACGGTTACATCCTTACCAACTAGCTGTCATTAAATTTTGGATATTTTCACTATATTTCAGACGAATTTTTACTATTATCCTGAGACTGTAGTTCTCACTAATATGTAATATTTATTGAAACTATTTTGAGTAAATTTATTATTTTTTGTTTCGACCAAATGCAATTTACAGATTGATCAAGATATAAACCATTCAAACTGTTATAGAATCTATTTCATCAAAAAAATCAAAAAAGTCTTCTTGAATGCATTTTATGTTCGAAAAATATTCATGCCGACACCACTGATCTTTTCGCAACGAAAAGAAAAGAAACAATTATTTTTGGATGCATAAAGAAGGCATTGAAAGATCATTTATAAAAGTATACAGGTGTGAAAACACTCTGCTTTGCAACTCGAAGAACACTTTTATTACATTCTTTTATTTTGCTTGCATGAGTTATGGTTGGAGATCTGAATCGAGTTGGGCTTTTAAGTAACTTATTATTACGGTACGTCGAAATATGAGAACCCGGAAAACGAACTGAGTTGAGTGAAAATATTAATTTGAAATTTTCTGCAACCAACAAATTTGTAAATTTATCTTTATGTTGAGATTTAGTAGTTTTTAGAAATTATTAATTTCGGGCACCCAAGGTCTGCATATGCAGTTAATAAGTTTGCACATTCGATTCCTTAATCATTATGGTTCTTTTTACATTTCACGATAACAGTCCTTCTGTAGGGATTAGAAAAAGGGACCTCGTCTGTACATCTACAGATGTATAATCTTCATTTTCAGTAACAAACAATTACTCAGTTAATTTCAAAACAAAAATAACACCACACAAATAAATAAATACAATTTACTGCTATGTTCTTTGACATTTACTCAGAAGAGTGCACAGTATTGTTGCATGAAGCTCTCAAATTACCTCCCGGCAAAAATTGTGAACTTGAATGTTAGTGAGCATTTCTGGAACGAAAACATTAAATATATTTTGAATTGTGAACCTTATTCTATAGATGAATTCTTGGAATATAGGGGTGACGTTTAAATCATGTCTTGTTGACTTTGTACCTTTTATAGGTTGTTATGATATGATATGTATATATATATATATATAGATATATATATATATATATATATATATATATATATATATATATATATATATATATATATATATATATATATATATATATATATATATATATATATATATATATATATATATATATATATATATATATATATATATATATATATATATATATATATATATATATATATATATATATATATATATATATATATATATATATATATATATATATATATATATATATATATATATATATATATATATATATATATATATACAGGGTGCTTGAACGAAAACTAAACAGGCTATATCCACCAAGATATTCATTTCTGATCAAAACGCAAAAACAGTTCAATTTTTGTTTCAAGGAGGACATCTGTTGGGGTACAAAACTTGCCTGAAATATCAACCCCTAAGCGGGGTTGAAATCATGAACATTTTGAATAGGAAGATGAGTCGAGTGACAACCCTTGAACATTTGGAAAAAGGTTAGTTTCGAAAGAAAGCTATTATCTTTATCTGCATTCCCATGAAAGAATTTTCATTTTTGATTGAAAACTGTAGAAGATACAGAGTGAGCCACTGACAAATAGAGAAGACTATCGCCCCAAGACTATTGGAGTATTAGTGCGAAAAACTGGAATAGATTAATTTAGATCAAAGATAACAGCCTTTGATCTGGAATGAATCTGTTCCATTTTTTGCACTAATACTCGAATAGGTCAGGGCGATAAATATTCTACAGCTACTGAAAAATAGAGGAGAATATTTATCGCCCTGATTTATTCGAGTATTAGTGCAAAAATGGAACAGATTCATTCCAGATCAAAGGCTGTTATCTTTGATCTAAATGAATCTATTCCAGTTTTTCGCACTAATACTCCAATAGTCTTGGGGCGATAGTCTTCTAATGGCTCACTCTGTATCTTCTACAGTTTTCAATCAAAATTAAAATTCAGCCACGGAATGCATACAAAGATAATACCTTTCTTTCGAGGTATCACTCGACCCATCTACCCTCTTCCAAATTTTCAAGGGTGGTCACCCTGCTCTAGGGGTTAAAATTCGAGATGATGATGATACTTGATGATGACTGCCATTGATCAGCATGGATCTGTTCCATCTAACTTCACTGAAACTTGAATAATCTCAGGGAAGTAGTCTTCCCTATCTTTCAGTTGCCCACCCTGTATCTTTTACAGTTTTCAATTATAAATGGAAATTCGTTCAAAGCAATGTAGACAAAGATACCATCTTTCTTTTGAGTTATCACTCGATCCTATTTAAAATGTTCAAGGATTGCAACCCCGCTTACGGGGTTGATATTTCAGGCAAGTATTGTACACCCAACGATGTCCCCTGTTTAATAAATATACTATTCTAATTCTAATTCTAATTCTTATTCTATTCTGATTCTGATTCTTATTCTATTCTGATTTTGATTCTTATTCTAACTCTTAATGCTTGATCACCATTTCTGTTATGATTTCTCGTTATTAATAGTAAATGACATACGTCATAATTGTATGAGGAGCGCTCTTTGATTATCAATGATATTCCGCCTCAGAGCTTACTCTGAGGCGTGTCTTCTATTGCATTTTGAGTCTTTTTTCAAGCAAAATACGAAATAATAATATGAGTTATCCGAACCAGTGATGACCAAAACACTTTCTAGGACAGACAAATTTTATCACCAATTCTAACAGTCGCCCATTCTACATATTCTTGGAAATGCGAGTTTTCTTTTAAAATTTTCAATAGTTTCTTGAAAATATGGGTTTACTATTTGAAGAGTCCAAATGAAGTCCAAGTGAAGGCCAACCTCCAGTATTTCCAGAAGTGACAGACAGATGAAAATATTTAAGGCTGTTGGAATATCTAATCAAAATGCAATTCGATTTTCGTTTTATTGAATTCGATCAACAATTTTAGGTGCTAGCTTGGGGACTTTTTTCCAGAACAGCCGATATCCTACTCAAAGTGGCATTTTCAAAATAGCTCTTGACTCAAATAATGGTACTTAGCCAAAAAATTCTCTTCACTGATGAAGCCAATTTTTCTTCGAGTATTATTTCGAATATCCACCATAACCATTTGTGAAAAGAACATCAGCAGCATGTCATCACATCAGTACGAGTTTTCTCTGAATGTTTGAATAGGAATATTAGATGATTTCCGAACAAAATTTTCTTCTCGGAACTATTGTATGATGTACCGACTTAGCTACAACGAACATGGCATTCCAGAACACGAACATGGCTTCCCTATATCATTGATCGAATCACGCTAATGAATAACGTTAATTATCCTCTTGACGATTGCAAAACGATAAGAAATAAACCTGGAATTTTCGGAAGTTTGCTTGTCGAGACGAAACATTTTCAACATTTAATACAATTTCCTCATTTGTTTTATAAAGTTGAATAAAATACCAGTTTTCTTCATGCCGTCATCATTTTTCGAGATGAATTATAATGAAATGAGTTTTTCTTCAAAAAACTAGATAAATGAAAAAATACTGACTTGAAAACTGCTTATAGCAAGATTTCTGTAGAATTTCAAGCTGACTGCTTTTTTTCATTTGCGAAAAAAAATTTTGAAATGACAATTTATATCTTTATAAATAACAATTTTTATATTTATAAATAAAATTTATTGAATAAATCGTCCCCATTTAAGCTGAAGAACCACCTGAAGAAAGTTCACGTACTAAGGAAACAACCCGTATAATGGAAATAATGGGGCAATTACAAAAAAGGCTGTCATTCTTGACCATATGAATGACATATTGATTCAATCGATATAAAGCCAGAGCTGAAGAAAATTTAGAATAAACGATAAAATTCAGACAAAATGTCAGCTAGTTTCTATATTAAATGTAAGGATGTGTCTATTACACGTCAATCACTATTGTTAGTAGATTACTACTTTTTACAATACTCTAATCTTGAATCCGTTATTTAAACTTATTAATCACTATAGAAAAATGGAATTCCTCATAAGTTATACCAAAGTCTAATGCTTATATGAATCCGAATACTCTCAAAAGTACAGTATGTAGAAAGGGTAACACTTGAAACACCCCCAGTCCTTCTAGAATCGGCAATCAATGGTTGGTCGGTAGTTAGTAAGATGGAAGTTAATCAGTTGTTGAATAAGAACTTTCATAGTCACGAACTGACTTGTTTTTTATTAAATAATCATCCAAACGATAGATAATTGAGAATATTCTTCAAGGACTCCCTAAGGAATGATAATTTATATCCAAATATTTTGAACTTAGCGACAGCTGAAAACACGAAACAATATTCTAGAATACTCTTCGAAATGCTGGTTTCGCTTTATTTCTTCTATAGTTGAGTACTTTTCTCGCGAAATAGTGCCCACGTGAATAGAATTGAAGTCCAAACGAATTATACTATGAAAATTGTGTAAATTATGATGTGCTCTGATTCAGGATGGTCTACAAATCGTGTTCAAAAGAGTCGAGCACTATTTCTATTATTTTAATACAATTTGGAAACCAGCAGGCACAACGAAAAACCAAAAACAATAATAAATCCTAACTCAGCAGAAGAAATAGGCGATAAGATTTCAGAAATAAGTTCCTTACAGACCATACATCATTTCACACATAATTGAATATAATTCCAGAATTTGGATCTGAGTTCAATGTTAATTAATATTTTGGACATTGAGAAGAAATTGAAGCCCTGACAATGCAAACCATAAAGTTCCAATATTCAACTTAACGCAGAGTTTTGGGACGCATTTGTTTCACACAATTTGTGACCAGTAGAACATTTCACACTATTACGGCAAACATGGGTGGAAGTTTTTGTTTATACTTGATAACGTCAGACTTCACCAAGATCATAACGTTAGCAATTGTCTTCAACATCACGCAATAACTTTAATGAAGTAGCCGGCACAAAGTCCAGACTTCATTCCTATGGGGCATAGAATATTCTCAATAATTTATTAAGAAGTCAGCAAAACGAGCCAGCTACTGTGAATGTAGATCGAAACTGACTAATCTAAATTTGGACGAAATTGATCAGAATGCTATAAGGACATTGAGTTAGAGTATTAATCGTAGACGTCAAGCAGTAATTCACACCAGGGGTCGAAATATCTGGTATTGACAAGTTTTAGGCGACTTTGATTTCGTTGAGTATCATTCTCATTTCGATTATTGTCAAGCATTCCCTAGTGCTGGTGGGTTATTGAAAATGTACTTCTCTAACATTCTAAACTTCTTCCGAATAAATTCGAATTTTTGATATGCGTTAATTTCTAGGCTCATTGTATTATTCAAATCGCTGCATTTTCTGTGTTCTTCAATTGCCAAGTTACACTGATTTCGTGAATGAAAGTTTATCCGAAAACAGAAATTTTTGAGGTATTATCGCCGACAAATCTTATCTATAAATAACGGCAATGCATGCCATTATTGCTTCTTATCACCTCGTGATCAATATATTCTATTGCAATCAGAGAGATATTTATTCGTTCAAATAATTGTAAGATACCTCGGACCTTACTGAGAGTGACTCACAACTCAAAATAATCAAACAACCAATTATTAAAAAATGAAAAATAGTAGTACATCAAAGCATTTTGCCTAAGATCCGGGCTTTACTAATATCCATTATTTAATACTTCTATCTATGTTCGATCTCTCGTTGATCGAACTGAAGAGCGGTCGGAAGGCGGCCTTGCGAGAGGAAAGTTGGAGCCTCAGGGCTCGGCGTGGCAGTCAGGCCTTGGGTACCGTTACCGCTGATACCACGGCCGACGCCGTTGTTCTCCGGGTACGCGCTGGGAGTACACAGAGACCGCGATTTAAGTTATCGGTTGCAGAAGCACTCCAAATAAATCTTAACAATTGTTGTGTAATTTTGTATGAGTTCATTGAATTCATTTGTACATATATCTGCTGACACTATTTGTTATTGATCTTTTGTTCCTAAATAATATCTTGAGTACATACTTGAAATTGAAAAGAAATGACTAATTCAAGTATTAGATGACGAAATTATTCAGGGCGGGTTATAATCCAATTATTGTACCTGCCCACGATATGTTTGTATTATTGGGAGCTAGTTTCTTCGCATTCCTTCAGGAGAAATAATTTGACAATACATTATCATAGCAATCAATTGTGTCATATCAGAAATTTGTCATAAGCCTTTGCTATATTTGATGGTGTAAGAGTAAGCTGTGAAAAGAATCTTTATATGGAGCCATAGTTGTTTTCTGTATGACTTCGCCAATGTCATAAATCAATGTATTCATCACGTTGAAAATTAAAGCCTTATCAAGGAGCACTGATTTGTTAACAATAAATTATTCTTTCATTAAAATAATCATTGGAGGAATATAGAATTATTTCATTCTTGTTATGGACCCATGATTATCTAACCTGAACTACACATCTACTATCCAAAATCTTCAACATGATGAGAAATCTATATACCTATATATTTTGCACTGAATACATTAACCGTTTGGAGGTTAAATCTATTCGTTAGTACTTTTATTTTCGATTCTATATTCTTTCATCAGTAGAGTCTTTAAAATGTGTCCAAAGTTATTATGGCAGTCCAGTTTCAATCAGACAAGTATTAATCAATCCTTCAAGTATAATAATCAGTTAAAACAATGGGTTGAAATAATGTTTGTTAGAAATTAGCAGTTCTTCATTTGAGCCAATTTCAATTATTAGGGGTAGAATCACATAACCTAGTTTTCTTGGAATCCTTTTTAAAAATGATAACTGATGCATACTTTTTGATACCCGAACAACAGATTACACTGAAATATATAATATATCCAGCAAGCACTGTATTTGTATGGAAAGTGGCCTCTGGAATGCATAAAGATATATTCAATCATCGAGCCCATCTAATGATGAAGAATGAGCGAACACTTGGAGAGTATTATCTTTTTACCATCTCTCAAACGATGGTTTTAGTTTCTTCCAAAACTAACCTGTCAATTTTCAAGTACTGACAATGCTTGTCGCTTACATAATTTTTTATTACAAAGAACGACCTCAATTGGGGATTTTTCTATTGCATCCAGAAACTTAACTAAAATAGTGTTCCTATCTTAAATAGTTAAAATATTTCATACTGTAAAAACTTTTTAGAAAAATATACAAAAATTTTCTCTCGGGCTTAGTCTTTCGAAAAATTTCCGTCATTTTATTTCAGATTGTTACTCGCTTGGTCGGCCGTTGGGATCTCCAACTGTATTACAAGTGGAGCAACTAATATTTCTGGGACACCTTACTCCAAGGTTGAAGTAGAACGGTTTTTTTTTCAAATTTCACCTTTAATTGAAACAATAGGATAGAAAATTTAGTATTAGAGATAGAGAGCCTTAGGGAAACCCATACCACAATCTCGTTACAGTCAATGTTGTCAAACTTATGATCAACTGTAGATTACTCTGAATATTGAAACAAATAGGGAAGATACAGTATTTCAACTTCGTCTAATTCGCTCAATTGATCTAGTTAGTCTTCCCTATTGAGGCATTTCAATTATCTATATGAAGAGTGATTTCAATAATAAATGCTCGATATTTTGCATGAAATCCGGTCGTTCTATAACTATTTCTAGACTCGTGAAGAGTACACTTATGCCGCATAGTGTCAACGATAAACATGAATTATAGATTAGAAATGGACAATTGCTGTGTTTTGCGACTGTTCTTCCTCGTTCTTATCGACAGGTTAATTTCAGTACCGCTCTTCAAATTATAAAATTTTACAAACATTAAAGGCTTTAGTTTAAAAAGCAAGTAACATAAAAGGCTTCAATTGAAGCCATTTCTTATCTGTAGCCTAAAGTAACCCACAAATATTTTTTGCAACTAATTTAGTCGATTATTCGTAAATTCTTTACTATTCTCGGGAATGTATGATGGTTTTCATCAGGAGACCTCAACAGCCGACTAAGCGAGTAACCGTCTGACTCAAATCTTCATTCAATTTTTACATGAATGTAACCCTGTTCCTAATATACTGAAGTATTACGAATATGAATGTATAAAAATTTGTGAAAATATTAAATACAAATTCATTTTGGCTAATAATTTTCATGCAACACCAGAATATGCCAGTCATTATAAAATGGAAAACTAAAAAATGAGGTTATTGTGGCAATTAAGTGTTTTTAGTGATATTTAATGAGAACCTCAGCTGTTTTTTTGCTATAAATAATTCAATACTTTTCCTTAATGCATTTCCTCGAACGAAAATTTGAAAGTGATATGTTTCTTAGATTTTTGAACGATTTATTCCCAAAAAGCATGAATTTAATGAACGAAGTGAAGATCAGATATAACAGAGCAAAAAGTGATGAAAAACAGCTTATGTACTAGTCTCTAGGAAAGAATATTTTTGCTGCTGGGAGTCTGTCAGCTATGATTAAAGTGAGAACACCATATCGTAACAGTTCTCTAAGCTTCATGGCATTTGTTGGAGCTACAATGTGGATTCGAATACGTTTCCCTTACTCATTCCAGACATGCTCTATAGGATTTAAATCCGGACTAAAGGCAGATATTTCACAACTTCTTCCTACCCTTTCATCCAGTTATTCCATATCGTTTCTATCTGTATGTGGCCTGGCATAATCTTGCACAAAAATGTCACCAACGCTTATAGTTATCATTAATGGTATTGCATATTCTTCGAGAACCTCCGTATATACATCGGAGCTGTAGAGTCATCGATGTAAACCAACCTCGTACGCCGTTTTGAAGTTATGTCTGCCCAATCCATAACCGACTCAGCACTAAAAGGAAACTTCTCATCAATACAAGCTGAAGTGAAACATTTTTCTGGTCTCCTTTATAGCATTCAGCGCCCATTCGAATCATGGAGGCAGAAACTATAATTCCATGTCTGCGCTTAAGTGGTGGACCTGTAGCCATTCTTGTACAAGTGAAACCTGCTGCTCGATGCCTCCATATGGCAGTACACTAGAATTAAAATTCTCATTTTTAGTCATAGGGAAATCGCAGATAACGTTCCATTCCGTATACTTGTTGACAACAAAAAATCGTTATCTCTTCAGGTGGTGATTTTCCTTCGACCAGAACCTAGTTTTCGAGTTATAAATCGTGTTTCCTGATACCTTTGGTTCACAAGGACTCTGTGCAACAATTCTAGCACATTGTTCTTACTCATCTTGTAACAACATAATAATTATTGATACTACAACTTTAAGAAACTCCATCACTTCCTTCAAATAAATGGACCAAAACTCAAAGAGAATCTACAACTTTGGAAATTTCCATGAAGCAATAATATTGCTTATCCACGAAATTATCAACAACAATGTTGAGAAACTTTCAAATGCCAGAACACAAATATAATAATATCCATACGCAAGTCTTTATTATGGTTGAAGATACCGAAAGTAAAGCTGGTTTTGCTTCAATAAACTGTACCAAGTAACATTCCTCATTGATATAACGATACCCGATACATATAGTTTAAAAATAAAACTTAACGATAAAATTTCTGTGTTTATTAAACTAATCGATGAGATTCATCTCATGTGAGATTAAACGAAAAAGTATATGGTGGAATAATATTTCTGCTGTTACTGCTGATTTCTTGAAAATATTTTCGCATTTGGTCCCATGAAGAATTATATAAATATATAGCAATATCATCTTATCTTGTAATATTTTCGTTTTCTTCCGATAAAAAGAAGTAGGATGAGTTATTTATTTTTATTCCATAGAAAATAGAGTACGAATTTTATTTTCTTTTTTTTAGCATTATGTAACAATATCAATTTTCTCGTCAAAACTAACGGTTCATGAAATATTATTGGTAAAAATCCGAAACTTTCTATAATTTTTCAGTATGTAATCATAATTCATTTCTTACTTTTCACATGATCTACACAATCAATCTAAGATTTCTCCTGAGAGACACAGGAATGTTGAAAAAACATATAATATACTAAATGAATATTTATGAACCGACAGTGAGATTAAGTTAGGTTAGATTATGTTACGTGAACTAAGTTCATTATCTTTTGAACAGAAATTAATTTTTCATCATTGGAGTTTAGCATATATTAGGTTTGGTACCAATTAAAGTTGATAATTGCAACAGTATTATGTCATTTTATATATTCACATGAAATGTGAAACACTATTTTGAAGAGAAAATAATATTCACAGTATGAATCTTCTATTTTCCTCCTCTATTAGTGTTATGCATCCGTATTTTCTATCAAAAAGGGGACACCAAAATGTTCTCTACATTTAACTTACAACTACTACTAGAAAGCTAGCTCTCGCTTCTATTTGATAAAATAACTGTCACTAATACCGTAGGTTAGTTGTTCCTTGTTCCTCATATTATGGCTCAACAAGTACTTTTCACTGGTGATAAAGTGAATAAAGCCACATATTATATGTTATTCATTCATTTAAAACACAAAGCAAGCATTCTACAAGCGCACCTAACAATGACAATTTGATGAAACAGGAGAAACACACGAAATTTTGTATATAATTCAAGAGAATACAGAGAAAAATCCAAAAAAATACCATTGGCACCAAAAGAAGAAGTAACATCTCTCATATTCAACTAACAAATATAAAACCAAAATATCACGAAAATGTCGCGATAAAATTTTCGACATTGAAAATGTTTTCATGTGCAATAAAACTTGTTGTTGATTTGAGATATGGTGGTAATTATATAAACAAAATCTTTATCGCTTTGACTAAGGCTACGGCATTAACAGCGGTTTGGACAAGATCCTGAGACCTTCACGCTCGAGCTCGCAAACCAGAGAAAAAACGGCGCAGGACTTTGAAATGCAACGACTATAATAAAGTTTCCACTAGCCTTTAAGGCGCGCGAGTCAGAGCTCGTGAGGCTCTTGTTCTCGAACGAGGTTTAAGAACCGAAGACACGTATCTTCTTTAAATGTAAGTTCTGTAGGGCATTTATAGAAGCGAAAAATCGTTTTTGAATCCAAAAACTCAAATGACGGTATCTTACAAGCGACATCTCGGTGTATAAGATGTGGAAAGATTTGAATGAGAAAAGTCCGGAAAAGAAAGTTGCATATGAAACCTACAAAAGGTTTCTCACGATCACGATCACGATCTGCCTATTTCAATCCACTGCTGGATATAGGCTTTTCCCATATTGAACCATTTCTTTCTGCTAATAGCTTCTCTCATCCAAAGAAGACCCGCTGATTTCTTAATATCGTCTCTCCACCTTGTGTTTGGCCTGCCGATACTCATATGCCCCACTCTTGGCCTCCATTCCATGAGCCTCTTGATCCACCGATTGTCATTTCTTCGAGCTACGTGACCTGCCCATGGCCACTTTAGTTGAGCTGCCCTCTCCATGACATCTGTCAGCTTGGTTTGTTCTCTTATCCAAGTATTTCTTATGCAATCTGATAGTTTAATATTTAATATTATTCTCTCGTGGGCTCTTTGGGTTTTCGTCAATTTTGGGCCAACTTCTTAGTAATACACCATGTTTCGGCTCCATATGTAAGCACAGGAAGGATGCATTGGTTGTAGAGGTTTTTCTTGAGGTTGTGGGGTATGTCTGATGTCAGGACATGTTTTAGTTTGCCAAATGCCGCCCACGAAAGGGACACTCTTCGTGTAATCTCGTCAGTCATGTTGTCTTTTTTAGTAGTTAGTTTTTGTCCCAGGTATATGTAGTTTTCGACATTCTCTAGTTGTTGACCTTCTACGTGGATTACGGGGTTATTGTTTGTGTTAGTCATTATCTTCGTCTTGCTGATGTTCGTTTTCAGGCCAACATTTTTTGAATGGTTGTTCAAGTCTAGGATCATATCTTGTAATTCTTGGACGTTACTACTTATTGATACAATATCGTCGGCAAAGCGTAGATGATGTAGCAGTTCGCCATCAATGTTGATTCCTTTCTTATGGCAATCCGTTTCTCTAAAGATTTCGTTCAAAGCTGCAATAAATAGCCCCGGTGATACTGTATCTCCTTGTCGAACACCTCGTTTCATTGGAATGTCGTTGGTTTTATTCCATAACTGGACATGCATTATGGCGAATAGATGTTTTTTATCAGGTTCGTGTATCTGCTGTCCACTCTACATGCATTAAGAGAATTAAGGACTGCCCAAATTTCTATACTGTTAAAGGCCTTTTGGTAGTCTATAAAGGCTATATAAAGATCTAAATTATACTCATTGCACTTTTCTATTAATTGTTTAATTGCATGAATATGATCCAGCGTACTGAACTCAGATCTAAATCCAGCTTGTTCACGGGGTTGCTGGAAATCTATTTTTCCCTTTAATCTTTTGGTAATTATTTTGGTGAATAATTTATATAGCTGGGATAAAAGGCTTATTGGTCTATAATTACCAAGGTTTCTTATGTCGCCTTTTTTGTGGAGAAGAATTACTTCAGCCTCAAGCCATGCTTGTGGGACTTGACTTTGATCCAAGCATTTGTTGAACAATATTACCAGTTCTTGTTTTAGGCGAGGACTTCCACATTTGAGCATTTCTAGAATTATGCCATCTGGTCCAGCCGCCTTAGAATTTTTAAGATTATTCAGGGCTGAGTTTAATTCATTAACTGTAATTTCGGGAATATCCTCAGAACCGACATTACATATTTTTCTCTTTCCATCTTCCTTTTGCTGTGCGTTTGGTTGTAATTTGGAATCATATAATTCTTTATAAAAGCTTTCTATTAATTTGAGCATTTGATCTCTATTTGTAATGACCTTCCCAGCTTTGACATTAAGTGATGTCATTTCTTTTCTTCCTATACTAACATGTCTATTGAAAATTTTCGGGCCTTTGTTATTCTCAATACTTTCTTTTATGATCTTGGTATTAAATTTCCTAATGTCTTTTCTAATTTCCATTTATTATTTATTATTTTTTTAATTTCTATTAATTTGTTCAGTTCAGCCCATTCGATTAAGTTTCTATCTTTGTCTGGTTTTAGTTTCCTTCTTTCTTCAAATAATTTCGCTGTTTCGTCTTTTATTTTCCTTCGACTTCTTTTCGTCACTGTTGTTACCTCACTTGCGCTTTCTTTAATGATGTTGCTTAATTCATTTGCATTTGTATTTAAGTCGATATGTCTTAGAGTTGGGGGTGCCTTATCAATATTTTCGTCTATTTTTAATTGGTACTGTTCTTTTCTATTGATAAGGACTTCAGGGTCTACTCTCTTTTGGAGCTTCTACGTTAAATTTCTCTTATGTGTTTTTATTCTAACCTTTGCTCGTATCATTCTGTGGTCACTTCCCACATTTACCCTGCTGACTGTAGCGACATCTTCTACTATGAGAGATTACTCGAAATTATAAAGTCAAAGGTTTCTCATCAGGAGAATATTGGCTTCACTAAACCATCACAAGATGAATGTCCATCATGTTCATTGCACAAGAATCAGGTTCACCTTGAAAGCGTAAGTGAAGGAGATGATGCGAACTGTGAAGTTTGTCGAAACTATGGAATACACAAGAAAAGCATATAAAGCAGATTGTTCCGAAGAATGGCTAGAAGATAAAGAAATTTTCGCAGTTGATATGCAGAAGATATTGATAATTCCGAAAATGGTGACTAAAAATTCCTTTTTATAAGTCGTCTAATATGTTTCAATGAAAAATTTGCGAGCTTGAGGAATCATGGATAGAATGTGTGTGTACTATGACATAAGGCTATCATGGGCACAACTTGCTCCGATGTTGTATGCGCATATTATAATTTAATGAAGTCTCTTGGGGAAAATGTAAAATATATTGTATTTTGGGCAGACAATTGTGCCGCACAAAATAAAAACTGGACACTCGGATGTTGTATTCTACTTAATGAAGAATGGGGACGAGGGACTATTACTTTCAAGTTTTTGAAGCTGCCATTCATTTATGAAGGCTGACTCGGTACATGGGGTGGAAGAAAGTGGAATAAGTCTAAGGAGATATTAGATTTCGATGATTTAGTCAATTTAATCAGTAGTAGCAGTAAGTACAATAAACCACTCATTCTCCATTTGGAAGACTTTCTTCGTTTCGAAAACGATTGCTAGACCCGTAAAAACGGTCAGTAAGCAACGGTAACACTGTTGTACCCTTTCTCCGTGACCTGAAGGAGGTATGTCAGTTGAGAAAAAATTCGAGATCACTGTACTTCAAAACCGGAATAGATAGAGTTTCAGAAGTCAAATTTTTAAAACCAAAATTCAAACTTCAGTTGCCAGTTAACAAACTATCAGGCCGGGGTCTGAATAAGGAAAAAAAAAAGAAAAGATTTTGAATGAACTAACTGCCCATATGCTAAGAAACAGTTGTTTTGGAAATCTCTCCTGCAAGTATCTGACATGGACGAGTTGGCCCACTGTGAGGAAGAAACTCAAATTGAAGAGGGCGTTCTATAGTTACAAAGTTTTTATAATCTTTTCACCTATTTCTTTATTTATTTGAAACTTCATTTGATGTTCAATATTTATTACTTTTGTGATATGTTTGATAACTGAAAAATTAATTCTTTGTTACACTTTTCTGCGATAAAATATTCATATATGAATTGACTTCCTTGTATTATGTCTTAAATTTTTCTACTGACTTTATATTTTTTGTAAAAGCTTCATGCGTATGTGATAATTCGAAATCTAGTAACTGAAAGTGAGCGTCCATTTTAAATTTGGCTCGAATAATTTTGAATTTAGTACGCTCAGTAAATTTCTAGAATTGGGGAGGTAGTAATTGTTCAAGTTCGAAGCTTTTAGTTAGAACACTTTTTGAGTAAGCGTAATCTCTCTCAGTAGCATCATAAAAATAACTCTGCTGAAAAGTTGGAAATGTAGAATTACTTGATTTTTGCTTTGTAGGGCAGAGAATATATCTTCAAAATTGTTTCCTCATAATTACCCACAGATTTTTACAGCTAGAGCTTGAAAACTTTCGTTAGTTCTCTAATGATAAAACAAGATAGCGCCATAGCCAGAGAGTTTTGCGCTTGAAAGAGTGGGTTACTCAAACGAAAACAGCTTTCCACGTAGAAAGGCATTCATAGTTTATTGTATATTCATCCCCTGGGCTGAGAGTATATCTTTAATAGAGTGAAATATACTCCATTTCAGAATATATTTACATTTCTATGTACCTATTACATAGAATCCTAGTGGTCTGTTTCTGTTCCTTGATAATACAGGATGTGTCATTATGGTCAATGAGTGAAATGCAGATTCTTGTTTTTCCGAATCGGCATATGCTCCCATGGTTCAGTCCTGTCCTTCTACGTGATATGTGAGGCGTATTATCCTCCTGAAAGCATTCTCAGATTCTTGTGTTCCAATTTTAGACTTCCTTCGAGTCTTCCCTTCGTAACGTCATTTTATCAAGGTCCAACTATGGTCCCATATGTATAAAAGATATAAGAACTCCTTGTTTTTCGAGTTTATCAGCTATTGGGCTACCAATATGCCTCTCATGACATGGTTCTAACCTGTTGAGGTCATTGTAGCATTAGAATACATCTTTTAATGTTAGTTCCCATTTTAAGGTTATTGATAATTCCTTGTTGTGTTGATAAATAACCAAACAGTAACGTAAACTTATAGGCGATTTTATTTCATACACAACAATGGTTGAGCAAATAGAACCTTCATCAATTCATTCATTCATAATTTGTAGAGACAGTCCCCTTGTCGTCACTATAATCTCTACTTAAGGCAACTCCGAGTTAATATATGCGTGTAACGCCATCTAAATATCATAGTCTAAAACATGTCGAAACCCCCTCAGACACTAAGAAATTACACAAACCTATGATAAAGTAAAGGCACATTTTTTCCATACTGAATATTTTGCCTTGAATTTGTATTTCTTTATCCTTTATTCCAGAGAATAAAACATCACTTGAGGATATGTATATAATTGTGATATATAATATGTGATGTAGACTCTCATATACATTCTCGAATATGGTTATTGAGACTTAAATTAGAGCCGGACGAGTTACTGGTATTCCTGGAATTTTCATCCTTGAGTAATTTTCATAAATGTTATGCTGCTTCAATATAATTATAATAATCAATTCGACTGGGAAGTTGTTAGTGACATAGATATTTTCGAGTTAACTTTCATCATAATTCAGTCGATTCACTGATACATAAGCTATATAGCCTTAACTTCGTAAAAATCGTACTTGCTTATTTGCATTAATTTGTGTAACTTAAATCTTGTTAATTTGAAATATATTAGCAGTGATTTTTAATGAGCCCGCAGACTATATTATATCAACATAGAAGGTGTAAGCTAGTTGTTGAAATATGTTACCTCTCTTACTAATGCATATAGTCGCTTCCTATAATGATAGATTTCCAAACCTTTGATTATAAAAGATCCGATTAAACATAAAAAGACGAGAGTCAATTTTGTAGTGCACCTCCATGCATGGTGTATCTGGTAATAGCAAGAATGAGATCCTCGGTTCAAGTGTGGAAGAGGTATGAATATTTGCGATTGTCTATATTAATTCTCTTTAGGTTCTTCACATAGGGTAAGTATTGAAGACTGTATTGTTGTCTCATTTTCATAGGTTTCATGGGTATTTTCATTTATTACTTGAGATCGAGCGATGTGATTTTTACGCCACCATGCGACTTTTTAAAGAAAGCAAAGATGCCACGAACATATTCCATCTATCTGTCATAGTTTTCAGACAATTATAAAACCACAGTCTTTATTCATCAAGTCAAATAACGTCACAGAATTTATTCAGCCATTTTCATCCTGTTGAGTAGTGGGTTGCCATGGTAATTCAGAAAAACTCATAATGAGAGTTATCGCAGTTTTCATTATTAGCTTTAATATAGTTGAAATTGTTTGAAATTCAGTTATCGATCCCTACTTAAATGGTATATATTATGGTGTTTATGGTTCTTTTCATTTCTTAGTATGCCTCACAACCAATAATTTGTATATTTTGAAAATATAATTTGCATTCATATTATCATACTAAAGCGTTGATTAGGCAGCAGAGCTTTATTTCAACAGGTGAGTTTTTCAATATTGATTGTATTCCGGAATTCATTATCACAGCTATGAAAAAAAAAAGTTTCGTACCTCTGGATATCTTTCCAAATTTTCATGTTTTCAAGTGCCCAAATTACGAATATATTCGTAAGGAATACCACAGCTCAGATTTGGCCGGATATATTTCTATGCTCATTTTCGAATACTTACCTGCAGGCAATTCAACGAGAACTGCGCGACAAAATCACGAGAGCGTAGCTCAAGTGATTTTGTCGAGCAGGTCTCCCGCAAATAGAGAGCTTGTGCGTGATCTCAACTGAAAGATATTTTCTATTATGTTACAACGAAATAGTTTTCGGATTTTTCGCTTTTCTTTTCAATAAACTGAAATCAAAAAGTTTAGCGAATTACAATGCTGATAGTACAGACACAGGAAAAATCACAAAATCTACAAATTTGTCTTTACATCATGAAACAAAATTCTTTTTTGCTATAAGGAACTCAATCAACTCTAATGTAATTACTATTGGAATCTTTACTGTTTTCATTACCAAATTAAATTATCGTTCACTGTTGCCGTGGTATCGTTAATCATAGAACTGTATGAAACTAGCGTAAAGTAATGTGACATTTATTGAAGCATCCTTATTCAGTTAAGGAAACCATAAAACAGGTTACATTTGGTTAAATCATATCCACATTTATAAAGGAGACACGTAATGGTTTGAGGTGCTGCTTTTCATGGTTGAAAAACTGAAATCGTTTCGCTGCATCACTTTTTATTGTCCATCAGTTTCGTTAAGAATATTCCAGGGCCCGTTGTTATTCCATGCGAAAATGGTTCTGTTCCATACGCGTTGATGTTCCATAATGCTGTGAGAAGAAATTTCCTGAAACAATAAGAATCACCCTCTTAGACTCGTTCGCTCAATCTGTCAATGTTATTCTCGAAATTTAAGTTAGTTCTTCCAAAGGCTTCATTCGTGGTGAAATCCTCTAAGAAGGTACAGCATAATCCAGATAATACAAAAGCGCTGGAGAGTTACCACGAATGGTCGCGAAGGTCCCATTCCATATTATTCTTTCTATGAGTTCTCATTAGAAAAGGCATTTATAATAAAGGTTTTCATTGAAATTTTTATGTTCTCTTTTTGAATTATTTTCAAATTTTGTTGCTTGTGAATCACCTATATTACATAATAAAATTAATTCACGTCATTGTGCTTATTAAGTTCGAAATAAAGAAAATAATATATCAAGATAGTGCATTTTTTCGAGTTACAAAATTTCAGATTGCAGCTTGTGTGTTTCTTTGTGATGTAAAGATTTACTGAAGGGCTATCGGCGGACTTTTGCAAATTTCGCTCCATTTTCCTCATTCCGAATATCTCTGACGGCCAGAAATTAAATAGATTAATGAAGGTCGATCTGTCAAAGTGAGGGGTTCTCTTTCATCTATCCTACTTATAGGATGTTACCGGCAGAAAGGATTCGGGTGTCTAACGATTCCTCGAGATCGGGTCCACGAAGAGAAATCGCTACACTTAATTTTAGAAATTGGGACGATTTTTGAGGCCTATATTTTCGAGAAAAAGACCGGAAACACGGGGGCGGAGCCAGTCACCGCTCCTTCTGCCCCTTATATCGCTATTCAATGTCGGAAGTGAGCGTTACAAACGTGTAAAATTTAATGTTCTCTCTCTTCTGATGTTTATTTTGTCCATTGTTATATATATTTTCTTTAAGGAATTTGAGAACTTTTTTGAGATTATTCTAATTCAAATAATGTGATTCAAACGGAATGTCATAATAAAAAGAAGTTAAGGAGACTCGTAATATTTAAAAGGTAATTGAATGTAATTTAGAGTTCATTTGTATATTTCACTGAATATTTTTTCAGCATGCTCAAGAAATATATTTAGAATTTACATATTCCATATTTTATTCAATGCCATTCTAACATCTATGCGTTGAAAGAGTCCCTGGAATGACTATGATTGTTTAACGATCAATTGAGACTATCTTTCAAGATGATGGAATATCCTTCAAGTTGCTATTAATTAGGTATTGAACTGTTAGTCTCTTAATAAGATCGTCCATTTCAAATTGAATATTGGTTTCAGTTCACTCAAGAAGAAGTACATTTCTTTCTACAATTATCCAAATGTAAAAGTTAATAAGACTCAATAGTTTGACAATGTTCAAGTTTAAACCAAAGAAAGTAAGATTTCAATTTGAGTAGTTATGAATCTTTAAAAGCTAACCTACGAATATATTTGGGAAATATGGAAGAGACGCATCCAAAGTGTGTTTGATGTATCTTTCAAGTGAATGATTATTTTGTCAGTGGTTTAACGGTGAGCTGTTATATTCATTACAAATTTAGTAGTTATTATTTTTCAATTAATTAATTGTAGGTTACAATCCATCTGTGAAAAGGAAGTTATACATCTCAGAAGAAGCGAGATGGAATAGAGGGCTTGAAATTTACTTACGATTCTTTCACTCGAAGTTTATTTTAGGAACTATTGTTTTCATAGTTGGCACCAGCACTTGATTGAGTTCTGAATACTGAATACACAAATATCCTTCTGTGTCATCTCAATTTGCACAAGAGTTAAACATTGTGAGTTCCTTCTAATCATAACACATAGTTATTGAAGTTTATTGAAAAATTTTTCAAGGCTGTTGAATGAATGACACGTATTCCTCATTGATATGAAATTGAAAGTTTCTCTTTTATAGGTGCCTGATGGTAGGAAACATGATGTTCAAATATGTGGAAGTTGCATACGTACGAAGTTTCATTTTGTAGAACCGCAACTTTTAATCCAAGTTCTATGAAAGCCACATGAAACATGCTGCTGCTTCTGTGAATCATATTTTGGAAAACGTTCTACTCATACTTTGAGAATGCTATGTATATTTCACAATTTTTGTTATAGGTAGTTGTCCAATAGGTATTTTATACAATTGTCTAAAATGTGAACGTTAATCACGTAATATGGAAATTTCAAGTTGTTTCAATGCAATTTCTTCATTTCATTTTCATTTCACTGTATACTATAAAGTTTCACAAAAATAAATTGAAGAGAAGTAGAATTGAAGAATAGAATTTTAAGTTATTAGAGCAAATTTACTAGAAACTGATTGCTCGAAATCAACTGGCAACTCGACAGTTATCTATCTAGGAGTTTAACAGTTACAAGGAACAGTTCTACTGAAACTAATATATAGTTAACATCATTGTATTATATATGAAGGTTCATAATGTAATTTACAAATTTGTGGATGTTTCAATTCAATTCAGAAGATGTTTGTTCTTTCAGCAAATTGTGCAAATTTTGGCCAATTTGAATTTATACAAAATAGTAATATACAGGGCAATCATATAAGGTTGAATTTCTATGTTCAGTAATGTTCCTTTATTTGATTACTAATTTCTCGCCTTTGTATTTTGGATAATCTCAAAAATTTTTCGTTTTCTATTTCATTATTATACTTAAGAAGTAATTGTTGTTCATTATTATAATTATAAATCTGATCTAATCTGAATCAGAACTGTTAATTAAAATTGAAATTTGAAACTATAGAACTGCATATATTTTCTGAAGTATATATTTGATACTTTTGGAACTAAAAATTTGGGATATTTTGATTTAATATTTGAGTTGATGATTGAATTTCTATGCCTAATGGATAATTGAACAATTAGTTTTTTAAAATCAATGTTGGAACTTTGTTAATTTCATCTTATGCTAGCTCAATTGGAGAAATTTGAGATTTTCAAATTGAATGTGTTTCCTTGATTTGAGATAGTAGTGAATAGTGTTGAAATTTGTAAGGTTGATGAGTTAGTATCCATAAAACAATTGTGACAACCCCGTTACCCTAAGGATGTGCGGGGCAAAATATGAGAGAGTTCCATGTAACTTAAAGAACTATTAAGTATAAATATCAATGAAGATAATGAGGCGTTCAGTAAAGATAGAGTTGGATATGAAAAGGCGTTCAGTATATTCGGAGTTTAGTATATAAGGCGTTTTTTGTATATTAGCTGTCTAGATATAAAAGGCGTTTTTGATGGGCTCACTAGTTTTCAATAAATCTCCTGTAATAGTTCAATACATGTTTTCAATTTCTTACTATCATAACGTTAAAAAGTTATAAAATTGTCATTCAGTTTCAAAATCCTCTCTCATCAACAAGATGCGCGAGTTACGTTTAAATTTGATTTCAATAAAAATAATACGTTTTTCAGAAAATTATGATGAACCGCGAAATTCTCGGAAAAATAACGACGATAATATCAATCAACCTACCGCAAGAAATTATAATAATTTTTAGTATCGGTTTTACTTTCAGCTCATACCCGTTAGTACTCGAGGTCGTTGATGCAAATAACTGTAGCTGAACTGCTCGAAGATCTGGGTGTGGCCTAGTGCAGAGCCTGACGTTTCGAGCAACATCATTTTTAACATCGAGAAGATTAATTGTATATCTGATAGAATTACTTCGCAATACACACAATTACGATCTATGAAGTGTAGAAAAAAATAATGTATGCGTTTTTTTTTATATTCTTGCTGAAATTTGATCCATAAATCAATCTGACATGAAAATTATTACCCAAAAACATGAAAATAACTGGTATCAGATTATCTAGTTCATTCCATGATTCATAGTAGACATTTCAATCGAATCTTGTCGATTTTCATGTTATGACTGGAGCGTTTGAAACAATAATACTTCGAATCACAAATTAAAATTAAAATTGATTGGAATTAGATTTCTCCATACTCAAAATGGTTCGTTTCAATTGTATTCGCGATTTTATCGAAAAACTGCATTTCCTCGAAATTGTTAGATCTTGGAACAGAAAGAGAAATAGTGGAATTAATTCTGATGTCATTTCTATGCATCACAATATTCTATGAATCTCAGCTTCAATTTGACAATTTCATTGAATGTATTCAGTTTAATGTACAAATACCGATGTCAATATATAATTCATGAAATATTTTTTAATAATGTGAAATATTTTGAGATTTTAATTTTATTTATTTCAAAACTACTAGAAAATCTCACGTTAAATGCACGTACGTTATACTGGTATCAATTAGTTGGTGCTCAGGCCCATTTCACACTTCAGTTATCGAAAGAATTAACCAACTTGTTTCGCGAAAGATGGATGAGAAGACTGCATCCATCGAATTGACCTCCATTCCTTACCCTATTAGATTTTTAACAAACCGAACAAGCTGCTTTAAATTGCAAGGTCCGTTCTTCCCAAGCTTCATCTTTATTTGAGCCCAAATGTTTCCAAATGGATTGGCATCGGGTGACTGAGATGGCCAATCCAAAGTCAGGACACCATTTTCATTCTTCCACGAGTGACAAGCCTTGCTCCAGTGTTTTGGGTCGTTGTCCTCCTGGAGAATCCAAATCTAGCTTTTCTTCTCGGACAACTTTTTATTAGCTGGCAACAAAGCTTTCTTGTGAATCTGGTTCATTTTCTTGACGGCAAGGTTGTCCGTAAACATGTACAACGATCCGAATCCCTTTTCTACGATGCTTCCCCAAACATGAACTGTCACAGGGTGTTAAACAGTCTTTTGTTGCAATCTGATGGTGAGTGTCGTCTAGGTATGCTTAATGATTTGAAATGCCCAAAATAATGATTCATCAGTGAAAATAACATTGCCCCAATCACGATCCAAATGTTCCCTTGCCCATTCGAGACGTTTTTCAAAGTGTTTTCCACTCAGCTATTTCCAAGCAAATGCTTACGAATAGTTTTGTGCGATATTATCAAACCTTTTTTTGACAATTTCACAGTACCTTCACGTAGAGACAATTCTGGATTCCTCAAAAACAGGCCACAAATCAGTTTTTCTTATTTTTCTGACACTACTCCAGTCGAACCGCGATTCGGGAAATTCCACTTTTTTCTTGGCTTTGTAACGATTAACTCACTTGTTGATGAACTGTATCGACTTTTGCATGTACTTTGTAGCAGCCGTTGGTGTCGTTGGTGGTCCTTCGGGGTGCAAGCACAAAAAAACTGCTTCGAAGTGTGACGCGTAAGCGGTACTCACTTTCGGAAAATGCTAAGTTAGAATTAAGAACAACAGTCAGCTCATTCCCCTTCATGAAGCATGAAGAAGTATTCTGCCCTCAGTAAGAGAAAAAAAATTACAGAATTTTCATTGACTAATCGCTAGTGATCGTGACTACGCTTTTACTAAACCGATTTTAGTTCACCGAAATGTTCGCGGGAGAATCTTGAATTTAATGTAAGAGTGCTCTTGACAATTTGATTTCATTTTTACGTTGTTTATGTTAACAGTATTTCATTTCTCATAAATCTTAGGTATTTTGTTTCTTGTTTCATGTCGCTAAAACGTCATCTTTATCGTTTCAAGTAAGCATTATAGTTTTGAATTTGGGAGGCTTTTACTTAGTAGAATTCCATTATCAATAATGAAAAACAAGTACTGTGTTTTAAGGAGTTTTACTTAATAATTGCGATTCGTAACGCGTTTCACTACACCGTAGCTTCTTCAGACGAATGAATATACAGAAAAATATAAATGAGAATATAACTATAAATGTTCTTGAGTAATTAAAAGCTTATTGGTTGTTTCTTCTCAAGTGGTTATTTATGACAGGTATATCCAATAAAATTAAGGAATAGATTGCTCCCCGAAAAGATTCAATAGAGGTGAAGGGCTTAAATCGACTTGTTCATTGATGAGTCTACCTGAGTGTTTGTATTTATTGATTTCTGATATTGATTTCTAATAGAAATCAATAAATACAAACACTCAGGTACCTCATCAATGAACAAGTCGATTTAAGCCCTTCACCTCTATTGAATCTTTTCGGGGAGCAATCTATTCCTAATTTTACCTAACCTATCGTAGAGATACGTTTATCATATTCTTGTAGGTTTTCAAAGCTCAAACAGATATGGACACAATACTTGAATATATATATATATATATATATATATATATATATATATATATATATATATATATATATATATATATATATATATATATATATATATATATATATATATATATATATATATATATATATATATATATATATATATATATATATATATATATATATATATATATATATATAAAAGAAACATTTACACATAAATTATCCGCTTATAATTCAAATGAAACATAAACTGCAACCTTATAAATTTTCATTGGTCCAAACTCTACAAGCGATCCACAGCTTCAAACAGAACTGTGTGAGATCCTTCTTCTCAGAACGCAAAAGCATCCCGATTTTCTCAAAAGGATAAGCTGGACGGATGAGACCGAATTTTCTAATGAGGGTGCTTTTAACCGGAATAACTCACAATTTTGGGCCAACCAAAATCCTCATATTATGATTGCAATAAATGCTCAAAATAAATTCATTTTAGTTTGTTTGCACTTTTGAAGGACAACAGATTTTCGTATTTTGTGTAAGATGAAAACTGAAAACTTTAATAGAGATTTTGTGGACGGTAGTAAGATGACTTCAATGATACTTCATCAGTAGCTGAATCAAGGCGTTGTTGGTATCAACTCGATGAAGCGCCAGCTCATCGCTCAAATGAAAATTATTGAATTTCAACTGATATGTTTGAAGATAGTTGGATTGAAACGAACTTCTTAGTGGCCTCCAAGGTCACCTGAACTAACGCCTATGAAAGATAAAATTAATTCATTCTGAACCTGTGACTTCAAAATATGATTCACATAATAGGGTGCAAAATGCTTTCATGCAGTTGGATGTGGTGGAACTGAGGCAAGCCACATCACACGGTGTTATGCGTCAAGTAAAACTGTATCTAAAAGTGAATGGTCATCACTTTGAACCATTATTATGAAGGTAATCAAAACAGAGTTCAATTCGTTTCGATATTTCTTAATTCGTCTTTAGAAATTCCATATCAACTGCAGTTTCGCATTTGTTTCTCTTAAATTATTAATTATCCAATGGCAAAATGACAGTCATTTGTTAATTCTCTAGCAACTGTCTATGCACGTGCAGGAATCTAAGCCGCCTTGCCAACTTTAGGTCGGTACGTAAAATTCGTTTTTTTGTCATAACTTGAAAACTTGAAATCTGGGTATGTATGGGGAACTTCATCAGGTTTTTCACGGTATATCTAAGGAATTCAGAAAAGTTATGGGTTACAATTTTAGAACACGTAGTTTTCGATGATTCCTTCTTCGAAATGTGAGGCGGAAAAAATAGCACTCTTTATACTGACTGAAATTCAGTCGAATATGACTTTTGTCCCGCATGGTTTTGTGTTTGCAAAACACCCTTCATTGTTTTGGTAGCTCACGCCGTTCTCGAGATATAACAATTTTTTCAAAAAGCAAAAATTTGTTAATTTTCAAGTTGAACTGAGATAATTCATGAACAAAACGAGCGGCACTTATGTGTCAGGTGTTTTTGTGATTGGAATAACAAGTTTCATCGAAACAGTCAACAATATGCAATATTAAATAACAAAGTTGGCATGCACTTATGGAATAACCGGAACTGAGGTGAAAATATTTCAGAAATAAAGTTTCGGACTAGTTGAATCAAATACCAAAATTTCAGAACAATATCATTGTTAGTTCTCCATAAACGTCTAATAAGTCACTCAACTTGGTATACCCTGTACATGAAATATTATCGTAACTCACAAATCAAAACGTTTTATAATCATTATATTGGTCAGTTCGCCTTCTATATTTCTAATTGAAATCTGAACTCACGCATGATTATTCATGATCGATATCATCACGGATGAAACTAGAACTTCTTATGCAAACATCTGAATGCTAATCTCTCCTAAATCGACAAAGTAGTTCACCCTGACAGGGAGGACGCCAGATGGGTGGAGTAGGTATTATTGTATTGAAAAAAGGTAGTAGCGCCCAGGCCGCTCCGTTTCACCTCGGTGGCAATGAGAAATGTGAAGAAACTGTTCTTTACAAAGCTTCCAATTATTATTAGAAACTAGTTTACGAGGTTATTTCCACTATAGACTAAGAGAAGTTTATGGATCGGCTATTTATAAATGGATATTAGGTACGTCTTGTCTGAGACTGGCTCGGTTATATTGCGTGGATTGATTTCGTTTTTAAAATTTATGGAAATCATTCAGCCAAGCCTTCAATTCAAGACTGTGATAGAATTATTACTATGATTCCTTCCTCTCATTGACCGGTCTGACAATGATGCTTGAATACATCATGCGAAGTCGTTCATCATCTTCACATGAAAAATAAATTCCATAAAATTTAGCTTAGACAATTTCATATTAAGGGTATACTTTCTGTTGATTTGAAATTTGACTAAATTGACCTTGATGCACTGTTGTGCCACTTTTTGATTTAATTGAACTCGAAGGACCAGCGATATTTTTGAATTGGTGAATCTCACGAACTTTTTGCAAATGATTTTGCACGATAAAACAACGACACGAATTCTGGGTTTTGATAATTATTAGACGAAAGATTTCCAACCACTTCTTTGTACAGGGAGAGATATTCTACTACTATAAACCAATGTACAATAAAACAGATTATCAAACCTAGAAATTCCTGAAGGCAATAATAATTTTAGAAAGTATGTATAATTACAGGCTTAAGATAAGCGCAGGGTTTGTGCTATACCCCTCAGGTAAGCGGTCAAACCTAGTAACAGAGGGTAAAGAAAATCGAGAAATTCCTAGAAGCAAATTAAGCTGTATTCAACTAAACAGTTTCATTGCGAAAATATGGTTATATTCTCTTTTGGTGTCTCATATAATTTTTCGTTATTGAAAAAAAAATTTAAATATAATGAAAAATATTACCTGGACTAAAACCCCCAGAACAGACCCTAATGAGAAATAAAAACTCAGTGCTTCGACATCGGAAACAATATGGCCGTCTCTGCATAGAACCTAGCGCTACACGTGCCATTATGGGAAACTAAACCGAAAGGCGCCTTATTTGAATTATAGATTTCCCACGATCGAATTTAACTTGAATTAAATGGGGTATATGAACTAGTCTAAGCGATGCAAAGTATTTCTGCCTCAATTAGACTGTTCAAAAATTGAGAAAATAATGAGTATTTTTCCACAATAACAATTTTATTTTAAAATAACAATCTCTTGAACCATATATACAGAAAACATTTCCAAAAATAAAATAAATTGTTAACACATGTAAATCAAAAATTCTGAAATATTGTTGTCAGTAATAATAATGTTCCTCCATTGCACCCATTGGTCCCCCGTTGGGGGTAAACTGCCTCCACTGCCATCTTCATGGCAGCTACCCCATACTGCTTCTGAAAATAGAAAAAAACGCAGTAATAACTGTCTCAAAAAGTTTTTATTTAAATCAATTTGAGATCACTGAAAATTGTTGAATATGTTAAAAATAGGCCATTTCATCACTAATCTTGGAAACTAGGGTTGCATTAATATTCCTGATAGGTTCATAGTAGAAATATAAACCAAATATATAGATAAGGTTCCGCACGCAGAGCCTTAAGTGTAAGCAAGGAGTAGTAAAAAGCCCATTGTAACAAAAAAACAATATACACTGTGAGTAAAAAGAACTCAGAAAATTGAATGAATAATAGTAATGTGTATATCACGAAATAAACATGAATTATAGATAACAAAGGGAATGTAGAGTGTAAAGGACCCAAAAATTTCAATTATTAGGTCACAGATCAATTTCTTTCCCCATGAGTGTAAAATATGCATGGAGGAAAATAAATAATATCACAGACTAGAAAACAGTATCACCGACTGTATAAGATCGATGGTGAATAAATAACATACCCATAGTAGGGAGCAGATAACCCGCTCTTTAAAATCACATTAAACACCTATAATTGAACCCATCAAATATTGCTGTCCTACTTGTTTCTGAACCTTTTGGATTTGTTTTCAGTCCCAGAAGATACAGTTTCCTTCTTTTCATCCTTAATGAATTGAAAAATTAGAAGACTAGCAGCCCTTTCAAAAATTTCATCTTTCAAAGAATGTAATAGACAAAAATAAAATTGAGAAAAATGAGATTTGTAAATAACTTTGAATCTCAAAGCAAGGTTTTCCTGATGCCCCTGATTATTCAGGAAAGGGTAAGTTTATTGTGAATGTCTTATAAGAGTTGAGAAAATTTTACTGAAGGTTACAATAACTTAGACTTATTATCACAAAATTCAAATGTGATAAAGGTGTGCTGTTATTGAGGCGCTTCTAAAAGAAGTTGTTCGTTACAAACTTGAAATTCTGGGACTGCAATTTTTCGCAAAAGGTATCCTGTAACATAATAGGTAGCGTAATTGTTAGTTATAGGAGTTGGTAGATTTCCAAAGATCTCATTATATTCTTCATGAACAGGTTCTGAATAGTCAGAATCACTGAGTATGTTCTGTGAGTTAGTCTGCAAGAAAATGACAAACATTCAAAGTCTCACAGTCTTCTCTTTTACGATTTCCATTAATTGTGGGCGATGTTAAGTCATTTATGTTTTTGATCAGCAATAAACTGGTGGCAAGTGGGGTTTGTGTTCCCTACACCATGCTGTCTAATAATACAAAATAAATTTTCTAAAGGATCCTGGTTGAAGGACCGTAATGAAAAATACAAGAAAATTTCTAAACTTGAGTCCAAGACACCAGCAACGGAAACACCTGAAAAGAAAATGATTTTGGAAGAACAAACCGCAAAACTAAAAGAGTTTAGCGGGAAACTGAAAACTTTGACATTGACAGACATTTGACAATTCATTTATCGGCGATTGAAGTTTGATCGACAGAGTTTGAAACTTGACGTGGTTAAATTAGTGCCATCTATATCTATTATGGTAGGACTAGATAGATAGGTGAGGGGTCGTGAGGTCGTTAGAAATTTCATTACTAATCTTGGAAACTAGGGTTGCATTAATATTCCTGATGGGTTCAATTGAAAGGTTCATAGTAGAAATATAAACCAAATATATAAATAACGTTCCGCACGCAGAGCCTTAAGTGTAAGCAAGGTGTAAAAAGCCCATTGTAAAAAAAACAATATACACTGTGAGTAAAAAGAACTCAGAAAATTGAATGAATAATAGCAATGTGTATATCACGAAATAAACATGAATTATAGATAACAAAGGGAATGTAGGGTGTAAAGGATCCAAAAATTTCAATTATTAGGTCACAGATCAATTTCTTTCCCCATGAGTGTAAAATATGCATGGAGGAAAATAAATAATATCACAGACTAGAAAACAGTACCACCGACTGTATAAGATCGATGGTAAATAAATAACATACCCATAGTAGGGAGTAGATAACCCGCTCTTTAAAATCACATTAAACACCTATAATTGAACCCATCAAATATTGCTGTCCTACTTGTTTCTGAACCTTTTGGATTTGTTTTCAGTCCCAGAAGATACAATTTCCTTCTTTTTATCCTTAATGAATTTAAAAATTAGAAGACTAGTAGCCTTTTCAAAAATTTCATCTTTCACAGAATGTAATTGACAAAAATAAAATTGAGTAAAATGAGATTTGTAAATATCTTTGAATCTTAAAGCAAGGTTTTCCTGATACCCTGATTATTCAGGAAAGAGTAAGTTTATTGTGAATGTCTTATAAGAGTTGGGTCTTATAAGAGTTGGGAAACTTTCACTAAAGGTTACAATAACTTAGACTTATTATCACAAAATTCAAATGTAATAAAGGTGTGCTGTTATTGAGGCACTTCTAAAAGAAGTTGTTCGTTACATACTTGAAATTCTGGGACTGTAATTTTTCGCAAAAGGTATCCTGTAACATAATAGGTAGCGTAATTGTTAGTTATAGGAGTTGGTAGATTTCAAAGATCTCATTATATTCTTCATGAACAGGTTCTGAATAGTCAGAATCACTGAGTATGTTCTGTGAGTTAGTCTGCAAGAAAATGACAAACATTCAAAGTCTCACAGTCTTCTCTTTTACGATTTCCATTAATTGTGGGCGATGTTAAGTCATTTATGTTTTTGATCAGCAATAAACTGGTGGCAAGTGGGGTTTGTGTTCCTACACCATGCTGTCTAATAATACAAAATAAATTTTCTAAAGGATCCTGGTTGAAGGACCGTAATGAAAAATACAAGAAAATTTCTAAACTTGAGTCCAAGACACCAGCAACGGAAACACCTGAAAAGAAAATGATTTTGAAGAACAAACCGCAAAACTAAAAGAGTTTAGCGGGAAACTGAAAACTTTGACATTGACAGACATTTGACAATTCATTTATCGGCGATTGAAGTTTGATCGACAGAGTTTGAAACTTGACGTGGTTAAATTAGTGCCATCTATATCTATTATGGTAGGACTAGATAGATAGGTGAGGGTCGTGAGGTCGTTAGAAATTTCATTACTAATCTTGGAAACTAGGGTTGCATTAATATTCCTGATGGGTTCAATTGAAAGGTTCATAGTAGAAATATAAACCAAATATATAAATAACGTTCCGCACGCAGAGCCTTAAGTGTAAGCAAGGTGTAAAAAGCCCATTGTAAAAAAAAACAATATACACTGTGAGTAAAAAGAACTCAGAAAATTGAATGAATAATAGCAATGTGTATATCACGAAATAAACATGAATTATAGATAACAAAGGGAATGTAGGGTGTAAAGGATCCAAAAATTTCAATTATTAGGTCACAGATCAATTTCTTTCCCCATGAGTGTAAAATATGCATGGAGGAAAATAAATAATATCACAGACTAGAAAACAGTACCACCGACTGTATAAGATCGATGGTAAATAAATAACATACCCATAGTAGGGAGTAGATAACCCGCTCTTTAAAATCACATTAAACACCTATAATTGAACCCATCAAATATTGCTGTCCTACTTGTTTCTGAACCTTTTGGATTTGTTTTCAGTCCCAGAAGATACAATTTCCTTCTTTTTATCCTTAATGAATTTAAAAATTAGAAGACTAGTAGCCTTTTCAAAAATTTCATCTTTCACAGAATGTAATTGACAAAAATAAAATTGAGTAAAATGAGATTTGTAAATATCTTTGAATCTTAAAGCAAGGTTTTCCTGATACCCTGATTATTCAGGAAAGAGTAAGTTTATTGTGAATGTCTTATAAGAGTTGGGTCTTATAAGAGTTGGGAAACTTTCACTAAAGGTTACAATAACTTAGACTTATTATCACAAAATTCAAATGTAATAAAGGTGTGCTGTTATTGAGGCACTTCTAAAAGAAGTTGTTCGTTACATACTTGAAATTCTGGGACTGTAATTTTTCGCAAAAGGTATCCTGTAACATAATAGGTAGCGTAATTGTTAGTTATAGGAGTTGGTAGATTTCAAAGATCTCATTATATTCTTCATGAACAGGTTCTGAATAGTCAGAATCACTGAGTATGTTCTGTGAGTTAGTCTGCAAGAAAATGACAAACATTCAAAGTCTCACAGTCTTCTCTTTTACGATTTCCATTAATTGTGGGCGATGTTAAGTCATTTATGTTTTTGATCAGCAATAAACTGGTGGCAAGTGGGGTTTGTGTTCCCTACACCATGCTGTCTAATAATACAAAATAAATTTTCTAAAGGATCCTGGTTGAAGGACCGTAATGAAAAATACAAGAAAATTTCTAAACTTGAGTCCAAGACACCAGCAACGGAAACACCTGAAAAGAAAATGATTTTGGAAGAACAAACCGCAAAACTAAAAGAGTTTAGCGGGAAACTGAAAACTTTGACATTGACAGACATTTGACAATTCATTTATCGGCGATTGAAGTTTGATCGACAGAGTTTGAAACTTGACGTGGTTAAATTAGTGCCATCTATATCTATTATGGTAGGACTAGATAGATAGGTGAGGGTCGTGAGGTCGTTAGAAATTTCATTACTAATCTTGGAAACTAGGGTTGCATTAATATTCCTGATGGGTTCAATTGAAAGGTTCATAGTAGAAATATAAACCAAATATATAAATAACGTTCCGCACGCAGAGCCTTAAGTGTAAGCAAGGTGTAAAAAGCCCATTGTAAAAAAAAACAATATACACTGTGAGTAAAAAGAACTCAGAAAATTGAATGAATAATAGCAATGTGTATATCACGAAATAAACATGAATTATAGATAACAAAGGGAATGTAGGGTGTAAAGGATCCAAAATTTCAATTATTAGGTCACAGATCAATTTCTTTCCCCATGAGTGTAAAATATGCATGGAGGAAAATAAATAATATCACAGACTAGAAAACAGTACCACCGACTGTATAAGATCGATGGTAAATAAATAACATACCCATAGTAGGGAGTAGATAACCCGCTCTTTAAAATCACATTAAACACCTATAATTGAACCCATCAAATATTGCTGTCCTACTTGTTTCTGAACCTTTTGGATTTGTTTTCAGTCCCAGAAGATACAATTTCCTTCTTTTTATCCTTAATGAATTTAAAAATTAGAAGACTAGTAGCCTTTTCAAAAATTTCATCTTTCACAGAATGTAATTGACAAAAATAAAATTGAGTAAAATGAGATTTGTAAATATCTTTGAATCTTAAAGCAAGGTTTTCCTGATACCCTGATTATTCAGGAAAGAGTAAGTTTATTGTGAATGTCTTATAAGAGTTGGGTCTTATAAGAGTTGGGAAACTTTCACTAAAGGTTACAATAACTTAGACTTATTATCACAAAATTCAAATGTAATAAAGGTGTGTTGTTATTGAGGCACTTCTAAAAGAAGTTGTTCGTTACATACTTGAAATTCTGGGACTGTAATTTTTCGCAAAAGGTATCCTGTAACATAATAGGTAGCGTAATTGTTAGTTATAGGAGTTGGTAGATTTCCAAAGATCTCATTATATTCTTCATGAACAGGTTCTGAATAGTCAGAATCACTGAGTATGTTCTGTGAGTTAGTCTGCAAGAAAATGACAAACATTCAAAGTCTCACAGTCTTCTCTTTTACGATTTCCATTAATTGTGGGCGATGTTAAGTCATTTATGTTTTGATCAGCAATAAACTGGTGGCAAGTGGGGTTTGTGTTCCTACACCATGCTGTCTAATAATACAAAATAAATTTTCTAAAGGATCCTGGTTGAAGGACCGTAATGAAAAATACAAGAAAATTTCTAAACTTGAGTCCAAGACACCAGCAACGGAAACACCTGAAAAGAAAATGATTTTGAAGAACAAACCGCAAAACTAAAAGAGTTTAGCGGGAAACTGAAAACTTTGACATTGACAGACATTTGACAATTCATTTATCGGCGATTGAAGTTTGATCGACAGAGTTTGAAACTTGACGTGGTTAAATTAGTGCCATCTATATCTATTATGGTAGGACTAGATAGATAGGTGAGGGTCGTGAGGTCGTTAGAAATTTCATTACTAATCTTGGAAACTAGGGTTGCATTAATATTCCTGATGGGTTCAATTGAAAGGTTCATAGTAGAAATATAAACCAAATATATAAATAACGTTCCGCACGCAGAGCCTTAAGTGTAAGCAAGGTGTAAAAAGCCCATTGTAAAAAAAAACAATATACACTGTGAGTAAAAAGAACTCAGAAAATTGAATGAATAATAGCAATGTGTATATCACGAAATAAACATGAATTATAGATAACAAAGGGAATGTAGGGTGTAAAGGATCCAAAAATTTCAATTATTAGGTCACAGATCAATTTCTTTCCCCATGAGTGTAAAATATGCATGGAGGAAAATAAATAATATCACAGACTAGAAAACAGTACCACCGACTGTATAAGATCGATGGTAAATAAATAACATACCCATAGTAGGGAGTAGATAACCCGCTCTTTAAAATCACATTAAACACCTATAATTGAACCCATCAAATATTGCTGTCCTACTTGTTTCTGAACCTTTTGGATTTGTTTTCAGTCCCAGAAGATACAATTTCCTTCTTTTTATCCTTAATGAATTTAAAATTAGAAGACTAGTAGCCTTTTCAAAATTTCATCTTTCACAGAATGTAATTGACAAAAATAAAATTGAGTAAAATGAGATTTGTAAATATCTTTGAATCTTAAAGCAAGGTTTTCCTGATACCCTGATTATTCAGGAAAGAGTAAGTTTATTGTGAATGTCTTATAAGAGTTGGGTCTTATAAGAGTTGGGAAACTTTCACTAAAGGTTACAATAACTTAGACTTATTATCACAAAATTCAAATGTAATAAAGGTGTGCTGTTATTGAGGCACTTCTAAAAGAAGTTGTTCGTTACATACTTGAAATTCTGGGACTGTAATTTTTCGCAAAAGGTATCCTGTAACATAATAGCTAGCGTAATTGTTAGTTATAGGAGTTGGTAGATTTCCAAAGATCTCATTATATTCTTCATGAACAGGTTCTGAATCCTCAGAATCACTGAGTATGTTCTGTGAGTTAGTCTGCAAGAAAATGACAAACATTCAAAGTCTCACAGTCTTCTCTTTTACGATTTCCATTAATTGTGGGCGATGTTAAGTCATTTATGTTTTTGATCAGCAATAAACTGGTGGCAAGTGGGGTTTGTGTTCCTTACACCATGCTGTCTAATAATACAAAATAAATTTTCTAAAGGATCCTGATTGAAGGAGCGTGATGAAAAATACAAGAAAATTTCTAAACTTGAGTCCAAGACACCAGCAACGGAAACACCTGAAAAGAAATTGATTTTGGAAGAACAAACCGCAAAACTGAAAGGGTTTAGCGGGAAACTGAAAACTTTGACAATTTATTTATCGGCGATTGAAGTTTGATCGACAGAGTTTAAAACTTGACGTGGTTAAATTAGTGCCATCTATATCTATTATGGTAGGACTAGATAGATAGGTGAGGGTCGTGAGGTCGTTAGAAATTTCATTACTAATCTTGGAAACTAGGGTTGCATTAATATTCCTGATGGGTTCAATTGAAAGGTTCATAGTAGAAATATAAACCAAATATATAAATAACGTTCCGCACGCAGAGCCTTAAGTGTAAGCAAGGTGTAAAAAGCCCATTGTAAAAAAAAACAATATACACTGTGAGTAAAAAGAACTCAGAAAATTGAATGAATAATAGCAATGTGTATATCACGAAATAAACATGAATTATAGATAACAAAGGGAATGTAGGGTGTAAAGGATCCAAAAATTTCAATTATTAGGTCACAGATCAATTTCTTTCCCCATGAGTGTAAAATATGCATGGAGGAAAATAAATAATATCACAGACTAGAAAACAGTACCACCGACTGTATAAGATCGATGGTAAATAAATAACATACCCATAGTAGGGAGTAGATAACCCGCTCTTTAAAATCACATTAAACACCTATAATTGAACCCATCAAATATTGCTGTCCTACTTGTTTCTGAACCTTTTGGATTTGTTTTCAGTCCCAGAAGATACAATTTCCTTCTTTTTATCCTTAATGAATTTAAAATTAGAAGACTAGTAGCCTTTTCAAAAATTTCATCTTTCACAGAATGTAATTGACAAAAATAAAATTGAGTAAAATGAGATTTGTAAATATCTTTGAATCTCAAAGCAAGGTTTTCCTGATACCCCTGATTATTCAGGAAAGAGTAAGTTTATTGTGAATGTCTTATAAGAGTTGGGTCTTATAAGAGTTGGGAAACTTTCACTAAAGGTTACAATAACTTAGACTTATTATCACAAAATTCAAATGTAATAAAGGTGTGCTGTTATTGAGGCACTTCTAAAAGAAGTTGTTCGTTACATAGTTGAAATTCTGGGACTGTAATTTTTCGCAAAAGGTATCCTGTAACATAATAGCTAGCGTAATTGTTAGTTATAGGAGTTGGTAGATTTCCAAAGATCTCATTATATTCTTCATGAACAGGTTCTGAATCCTCAGAATCACTGAGTATGTTCTGTGAGTTAGTCTGCAAGAAAATGACAAACATTCAAAGTCTCACAGTCTTCTCTTTACGATTTCCATTAATTGTGGGCGATGTTAAGTCATTTATGTTTTTGATCAGCAATAAACTGGTGGCAAGTGGGGTTTGTGTTCCTTACACCATGCTGTCTAATAATACAAAATAAATTTTCTAAAGGATCCTGATTGAAGGAGCGTGATGAAAAATACAAGAAAATTTCTAAACTTGAGTCCAAGACACCAGCAACGGAAACACCTGAAAAGAAATTGATTTTGAAGAACAAACCGCAAAACTGAAAGGGTTTAGCGGGAAACTGAAAACTTTGACAATTTATTTATCGGCGATTGAAGTTTGATCGACAGAGTTTAAAACTTGACGTGGTTAAATTAGTGCCATCTATATCTATTATGGTAGGACTAGATAGATAGGTGAGGGGTCGTGAGGTCGTTAGAAATTTCTTTACTAATCTTGGAAACTAGGGTTGCATTAATATTCCTGATGGGTTCAATTGAAAGGTTCATAGTAGAAATATAAACCAAATATATAAATAACGTTCCGCACGCAGTGCCTTAAGTGTAAGCAAGGTGTAAAAAGCCCATTGTAACAAAAAAAACAATATACACTGTGAGTAAAAAGAACTCAGAAAATTGAATGAATAATAGCAATGTGTATATCACGAAATAAACATGAATTATAGATAACAAAGGGAATGTAGGGTGTAAAGGATCCAAAAATTTCAATTATTAGGTCACAGATCAATTTCTTTCCCCATGAGTGTAAAATATGCATGGAGGAAAATAAATAATATCACAGACTAGAAAACAGTACCACCGACTGTATAAGATCGATGGTAAATAAATAACATACCCATAGTATGGAGTAGATAACCCGCTCTTTAAAATCACATTAAACACCTATAATTGAACCCATCAAATATTGCTGTCCTACTTGTTTCTGAACCTTTTGGATTTGTTTTCAGTCCCAGAAGATACAATTTCCTTCTTTTTATCCTTAATGAATTTAAAAATTAGAAGACTAGTAGCCTTTTCAAAAATTTCATCTTTCACAGAATGTAATTGACAAAAATAAAATTGAGTAAAATGAGATTTGTAAATATCTTTGAATCTCAAAGCAAGGTTTTCCTGATACCCTGATTATTCAGGAAAGAGTAAGTTTATTGTGAATGTCTTATAAGAGTTGGGTCTTATAAGAGTTGGGAAACTTTCACTAAAGGTTACAATAACTTAGACTTATTATCACAAAATTCAAATGTAATAAAGGTGTGCTGTTATTGAGGCACTTCTAAAAGAAGTTGTTCGTTACATACTTGAAATTCTGGGACTGTAATTTTTCGCAAAAGGTATCCTGTAACATAATAGCTAGCGTAATTGTTAGTTATAGGAGTTGGTAGATTTCCAAAGATCTCATTATATTCTTCATGAACAGGTTCTGAATCCTCAGAATCACTGAGTATGTTCTGTGAGTTAGTCTGCAAGAAAATGACAAACATTCAAAGTCTCACAGTCTTCTCTTTTACGATTTCCATTAATTGTGGGCGATGTTAAGTCATTTATGTTTTTGATCAGCAATAAACTGGTGGCAAGTGGGGTTTGTGTTCCTTACACCATGCTGTCTAATAATACAAAATAAATTTTCTAAAGGATCCTGATTGAAGGAGCGTGATGAAAAATACAAGAAAATTTCTAAACTTGAGTCCAAGACACCAGCAACGGAAACACCTGAAAAGAAATTGATTTTGAAGAACAAACCGCAAAACTGAAAGGGTTTAGCGGGAAACTGAAAACTTTGACAATTTATTTATCGGCGATTGAAGTTTGATCGACAGAGTTTAAAACTTGACGTGGTTAAATTAGTGCCATCTATATCTATTATGGTAGGACTAGATAGATAGGTGAGGGTCGTGAGGTCGTTAGAAATTTCATTACTAATCTTGGAAACTAGGGTTGCATTAATATTCCTGATGGGTTCAATTGAAAGGTTCATAGTAGAAATATAAACCAAATATATAAATAACGTTCCGCACGCAGAGCCTTAAGTGTAAGCAAGGTGTAAAAAGCCCATTGTAAAAAAAAAACAATATACACTGTGAGTAAAAAGAACTCAGAAAATTGAATGAATAATAGCAATGTGTATATCACGAAATAAACATGAATTATAGATAACAAAGGAATGTAGGGTGTAAAGGATCCAAAAATTTCAATTATTAGGTCACAGATCAATTTCTTTCCCCATGAGTGTAAAATATGCATGGAGGAAAATAAATAATATCACAGACTAGAAAACAGTACCACCGACTGTATAAGATCGATGGTAAATAAATAACATACCCATAGTAGGGAGTAGATAACCCGCTCTTTAAAATCACATTAAACACCTATAATTGAACCCATCAAATATTGCTGTCCTACTTGTTTCTGAACCTTTTGGATTTGTTTTCAGTCCCAGAAGATACAATTTCCTTCATTTTATCCTTAATGAATTTAAAAATTAGAAGACTAGTAGCCTTTTCAAAATTTCATCTTTCACAGAATGTAATTGACAAAAATAAAATTGAGTAAAATGAGATTTGTAAATATCTTTGAATCTCAAAGCAAGGTTTTCCTGATACCCCTGATTATTCAGGAAAGAGTAAGTTTATTGTGAATGTCTTATAAGAGTTGGGTCTTATAAGAGTTGGGAAACTTTCACTAAAGGTTACAATAACTTAGACTTATTATCACAAAATTCAAATGTAATAAAGGTGTGCTGTTATTGAGGCACTTCTAAAAGAAGTTGTTCGTTACATACTTGAAATTCTGGGACTGTAATTTTTCGCAAAAGGTATCCTGTAACATAATAGCTAGCGTAATTGTTAGTTATAGGAGTTGGTAGATTTCAAAGATCTCATTATATTCTTCATGAACAGGTTCTGAATCCTCAGAATCACTGAGTATGTTCTGTGAGTTAGTCTGCAAGAAAATGACAAACATTCAAAGTCTCACAGTCTTCTCTTTACGATTTCCATTAATTGTGGGCGATGTTAAGTCATTTATGTTTTGATCAGCAATAAACTGGTGGCAAGTGGGGTTTGTGTTCCTTACACCATGCTGTCTAATAATACAAAATAAATTTTCTAAAGGATCCTGATTGAAGGAGCGTGATGAAAAATACAAGAAAATTTCTAAACTTGAGTCCAAGACACCAGCAACGGAAACACCTGAAAAGAAATTGATTTTGGAAGAACAAACCGCAAAACTGAAAGGGTTTAGCGGGAAACTGAAAACTTTGACAATTTATTTATCGGCGATTGAAGTTTGATCGACAGAGTTTAAAACTTGACGTGGTTAAATTAGTGCCATCTATATCTATTATGGTAGGACTAGATAGATAGGTGAGGGTCGTGTGGTCGTTAGAAATTTCTTTACTAATCTTGGAAACTAGGGTTGCATTAATATTCCTGATGGGTTCAATTGAAAGGTTCATAGTAGAAATATAAACCAAATATATAAATAACGTTCCGCACGCAGTGCCTTAAGTGTAAGCAAGGTGTAAAAAGCCCATTGTAACAAAAAAAAACAATATACACTGTGAGTAAAAAGAACTCAGAAAATTGAATGAATAATAGCAATGTGTATATCACGAAATAAACATGAATTATAGATAACAAAGGGAATGTAGGGTGTAAAGAACCAAAAATTTCAATTATTAGGTCACAGATCAATTTCTTTCCCCATGAGTGTAAAATATGCATGGAGGAAAATAAATAATATCACAGACTAGAAAACAGTACCACCGACTGTATAAGATCGATGGTAAATAAATAACATACCCATAGTAGGGAGTAGATAACCCGCTCTTTAAAATCACATTAAACACCTATAATTGAACACATCAAAGATTGCTGTCCTACTTGTTTCTGAATCTTTTGGATTTGTTTTCAGTCCCAGAAGTAACAGTTTCCTTCTTTTTATGCTTAATGAATTTAAAAATTAGAAGACTTAGTAGCCCTTTCAAAAATTTCATCTTTCACAGAATGTAATTGACAAAATAAAATTGAGAAATATGAGATTTGTAAATATCTTTGAATCTCAAAGCAAGGTTTTCCTGATGCCCCTGATTATTCAGGAAAGAGTAAGTTTATTGTGAATGTCTTCCAAGAGTTAAGGAACTCTTACTGAAGGATACAATAACTTAGACTTATTATCACAAAATTCCTTGAATGTAATAAAGATGTGCTGTTGTTGGGGCAATTCGCAAAAAACTTGTATGTAACTTCGTTACATACTTGAAATTCTGGGACTGTAATTTTTCGCAAAAGGTATTCTGTTACATAATAAGTAGCGTGATTGTCAGTTATAGGAGTTGGTAAAATTTCAAAGACCTCATTATATTCATGAACAGGTTCTGAGTCCTCAGAATCAGTGAGTATGTTCTATGAGTTACTCTGCAAACAAAAGACAAAACATTCAAATTCTCACAGTCATTTCTTTTACGATTTCCATTAATTATGGGCGATGTTAAGCCATTTATGTTTTTGAAGCAGCAATAAACTGGTGGCAAGTAGGGTTTGTGTTCCCTACACCATGCTGTCTAATATTACAAAATGAATTTTCTAAATGATCCTGGTTGAAGGACCGTAATGAAAAATACAAGAAAATTTCTAAACTTGAGTCCAAGACACCAGCAACGGAAACACCTGAAAAGAAAATGATTTTGGAAGAACAAACCGCAAAACTAAAAGGGTTTAGCGGGAAACTGAAAACTTTGACATTGACAGACATTTGACAATTCATTTATCGGCGATTGAAGTTTGATCGACAGAGTTTGAAACTTGACGTGGTTAAATTAGTGCCATCTATATCTATTATGGTAGGACTAGATAGATAGGTGAGGGGTCGTGAGGTCGTTAGAAATTTCACTACTAATCTTGGAAACTAGGGTTGCATTAATATACCTGATGGGTTCAATTGAAAGGTAACAAAAAAAACAATATACACTGTGAGTAAAAAGAACTCAGAAAATTGAATGAATAATAGCAATGTGTATATCACGAAATAAACATGAATTATAGATAACAAAGGGAATGTAGGGTCTAAAGGACCCAAAATTTCAATTATTAGGTCACAGATCAATTTCTTTCCCCATGAGTGTAAAATATGCATGGAGGAAAATAAATAATATCACAGACTAGAAAACAGTACCACCGACTGTATAAGATCGATGGTAAATAAATAACATACCCATAGTAGGGAGTAGATAACCCGCACTTTAAAATCACATTAAACAACTATAATAGGACTCATCAAAGATTGCTGTCCTACTTGTTTCTGAATCTTTTGGATTTGTTTTCAGTCCCAGAAGTAACAGTTTCCTTATTTTTATCCTTGATGATTTAAAATTAGAAGACTTAGTAGCCCTTTCAAAAATTTCAACTTTCACAGAATGTGATTAACAAAATTAAAATTGAGAAAAATGAGATTTGTTAATATCTTTGAATCTTAAAGCAAGGTTTTCCTGATGCCCTGATTATTCAGGAAAGATTAAGTTTATTGTGAATGTCTTCTAAGAGTAGAGAAACTTTTACTGAATAATACAATAACTTAATCTTATTATCACAAAATTCCTTGAATGTAATGAAGTTCTTCGTTACATACTTGACATTCTGGGACTGTAATTTTTCGCCAAAGGTATCCTGCCACATAATAGGTAGCGTAATTGTCAGTTATAGGAGTTGGTAGATTTCCAAAGATCTCATTATATTCTTCATGAACAGGTTCTGAATCCTCAGAATCAGTTAGTATGTTCTGTGAGTTAGTCTGCAAAAAAAAAGACAAAACATTCAAATTCTCACAGTCATCTCTTTTACGATTTCCATTAATTATGGCCGATGTTTAAGCCATTTATGTTTCTGAAGCAGCAATAAACTGGTGGCAAGTAGGGTTTGTGCTCCTTAACCATGCTGTCTCATAATACAAAATAAATTTTCTAGAGAATCCTGGTTGAAGGACCGTAATGAAAAATACAAGAGAATTTCTTAACTTCAGTCCTAGACACCTGAAAAGAAAATGATTTTAGAAGCACAAACCGCAAAAATAAAAAGGGTTTAGCGGGAAACTGAAAACTTTGACATTGACAGACATTTGACAATTCAGTTATCGGCGATTTAAGTTTGATCGACGGAGTTTGACACTTGACATGGTTAAATTAGTGCCATCTATATGTATTATGGGAGGACTAGATAGATAGGTGAGAGGTCGTGAGGGGGTGTTGAATGTTTTGGTCAGTAACTCGACCTTCTTAATAGGGTCTGTTCTGTGCTAAAACCATTAGTTCTATTCCTTGGTTATTTATAAGAGAAATATTTTATTCAATTATTTCATTATTTCCAATTCACTACAACACAAAGCGAAATATACGTATTTTTAATATATATATATATATATATATATATATATATATATATATATATATATATATATATATATATATATATATATATATATATATATATATATATATACATATTTATTTCAAATGAGATAAAAACACAAGGTTTAACTTTAATCTACACTTTATTTGAAAAAATTCGACGACGTTTCGCTGACACAGCAGCTTTATCAACTGTGTCAGCGAAACGTCGTCGAATTTTTCAAATAAAGTGTAGACTAAAGTTAAACCTTGTGTTTTTATCTCATTTATATCATGGATCTACATCAAGTAACGGCCTCCACAATTCAAATATATTATTTCATTTATATAGTTCAAAATCATTCTATAATATAACAATCAAATCATTCATAGTATTTGATAATCGTCTATTATTTGAATTATTTTTATCTGATTTAGTCAAACATTACTTTAGTAACATTTTATTTTCTTATTAATTATTTGAGAATGTGCAGTCTGTGAATTCAAAATATTCACTCATACTAGATTATACAGGGTGTTACATAATATTATGTCACAACTTGTGGGGGTAAATCTACGTTCAGTTTCAAGAGAAGAAGTTTATATAAACTTAAATCCGCAAAATCTTCGTAACGAAGCTACAGGGTGTTGAAATTTCCAGAAAAAAATGGTATTTTCTTCAAAACTTCTGCAGTTTCTGAGATATTCAGCCCAAATTTGGAACTCAAGCTGTTTTTTCACAGACTCCATCATTTCACGAACTAGACTTCAACTGAAATTCACAAGGTGTTTTCTTTTCCGACGACATGTCTCCTTTTGTCCTTTCAAACTTTTTTGCAGTACGCCACTGATCAGCTTATTATCAATTTTCGTCATTTTCGCTCAATTTAGAAACTTTTTTGACAATTGTAATCTCCAACCGTTTTCGAGCGAAAAATTATTAGAATTTGAATTATTTGAATTGTATGGTATTCGCCAAATACAAAAATAATAGAAACACTCGGTAGGTATGCCCAAAATTTGATAGTTCGTCTTCTGAGACCCAACTTATACTTATTCAATATCAAACTTAGAAACAGAACAATTAAAAACTGAATAAATTGCTGGAAGTGTCCTCCACCTGTAACAATACAGGCCTGTGTCCTTCGCATATTATCACGCAATCTTTGAAATATTCCTAGGGTATTTCTCATCGTGTAACAAAAGGTTATACTTCGAATTCTCAATTCTTCTACGGTGTTTACTGGAGTGATATAAACTAAACTTTCGAGATATCCCCATAAGAAATAGTCTGAACTATTTAAGTCTGGGGACCTAGGAGGCCATGGTTCTGGCCACCGCGACCTATCCATCGGTTGTTGAATGTATTATTCAAGAATTCCCTAGCTTTCCCACTGAAATGTGCTTGTGCCCCGTCTTGCATGAACCACATTATGTTTCTCACCAAAAGTGGCTCATCCTCGAGCAATAAAGGTAACTCCTCCTCAAGAAATTGCCGATAAGTGGGACCATTTAGTCTGTTAGGTAAATAAAATGAGCATTTTCTCTAATTTTATCCAAGAACCTTCGGCAAAAATTCAGTCTTGAAGGAAAACCTCGAGGAAGTAGAGTTTGGACCGTTGAATATGAAACGGGTACAAAAAACTCGTGGAGAATTCTCCAAACTAGAACATGTGAAATATTCTACTGATTTCGAAATTTTTTTTGTACTCAAATGAGAATTCAAATCAATACAATCCAAAACTGCTTCCTCAATATCTGGAGTTGCCATATTTTGAGTTGCACCTTTCAAACGATTATTTGCAGTGAAAGTACCAGTTTCCTCAACCTTCTGTGGATATTTGAAAATGTTCGCCTGTCTGGTGTTACTCGATTTGGAAAGCGCACCTGATATAATCGCCTAGCTTCTGTTGTATTTCCGTCAGCCAGACCGTACATGTGATGTATATCAGCCAATTCGGCGTTAGTGAATTTGGCCATTTTTTCTTACAGCAATAACTTTAGAAGTCTTGAAACTAATCGTTAATTTAATAAACAATTCCAGCAGACACTGTCTTAACTTTAGCAACTGTCAAAACAAATAAATAAATGAAAAAAATCAAAGCCTACGAGTCATTTCTTCAATTAGAAGTGCTTTCAATTCAGCAAATGCATACAATCGTTCAATAATTTTTTGCTCGAGAACTCGAGAACGGTCGGAGATACGAAGAAATTACAAGTGTCAAAAAAGTTTCTCAATTGAACGAAGATAACGAAAATTAATTGTACTCTGATCAGTGGCATACTGCAAAAAGTTTGAAAAGTAAAAATAGCTTCCACTGTAAATTTGGGCTGAATACTTAAAAAAATTCAGGAGTTTTGAAGGAAAAACCAATTTTTTCCGGAAATTTCAACACCCTGTAGCTCCGTAACGAAGCTTTTGCAGACCTATGTTGAAATGAATTTATTTTCTTAAAATTGCACTATGATTTAACCTATCAAGTTGTGACATACTATTATGTAACACCCTGTATAAGGATATTAAAAACTATTATTCTGATTTATTATCATTGAGTTTAACATATTTTTTACTTACTTGTACTCATTTTGAAATCATCTTTATATATACAACAACTAAGTATTTTTGACTTTCACAATTTCCATGAATATATTCTGTACCTTCTGATTGAAAAAAGATTCTTTGATGTAGTGGTGAGGAAAAACCATTCTTGGTCAAGTTCCATCATTCGTACAAGTACTAGTGACATTTATATTCTAAATGAGGAATAAGGAAAGGGCATGTACGTTGCAGCTGGTCTAATATATGTATTTTAAGGTATTACCGATATTGTCCCTTATTTCTTTCAAATTATCATTGGAAGTGGTTAAGTTCAAATGAGGAATAAAGGATAATGAAAAATTTAGATATTGGAGAGGATAATTTATTCTAAGGTCCAAAATGAAAAATTTTAATAAGAACCGAGCAACTGGTAGAATATGAATAATGAAGGATTGGCTGCTCAAATATGGGAAACATAGGAATTTTTCTGCTCTAACTTCCTCGTTTGTCCCAAATAGTTTGCAATTACAAGAATACCCGTGTATCAGGATTAACCGTTAGTTAATGGCTGACTTTGTAACCACTGGCTTTCATAGAAAAAGGAATTTGTAGATTCGTAGTTGATAACATTTGGCAGAGGACGCCAAAACGCCCGTGCAGATATTTCTATTTTTGCTTCTATGAAACACTTGAAAATTAAATATACGCAGCTTTACAATCACAATCAAGTTAATAATGATATGAATTACATTTTAAGGAATTTATGAAAATTTATGATTTTCTAAAATAGTATACATGCGATTTGAAAAATATTCAAACGAAGATATAACATCAGTTATCAAACACACAAAAAATTTGAAGTCTCCGTGTGTTGGTGGTATTTATAACTTTTGGTTCAAAAAATTCTCTTGCGTTCATGAGAAATTGGCTGAGTATTTTTAATTCATAATAAAGAACCCCGCATCTACTCCTTTATTTTTCACACAAGGAATTACTTATTTAAAACCGAAAAGTGCTAATACTATCGATCCTTCTCAATATAGACCAATTACTTGCCTTCCAACAATATAAAAAATTCTAACTGCATGTACTACCCAAAAAATTTATGCACATTTGGAGAATCATAATAATTACAACTTCGTACTAAAGAACAACTTGTAATTGATTCTGTTGTTATGAATGAAGCTCAAACTAAGAGAAATATTCATACAGCCTTCATTGATTACCAAAAGGCTTTTGATAGTTCTCCCATTCATGGCTTCAAGAATTTTTGGAAATTTATAAAATTGATAAGACACTTCGTCTTTTTCTTGAATTTGTATTGAAAAATTGGAGAACCAATCTCCATTTAAATATTTCAAAACAATCGTTAACATCCGAAGTAATTCCAATCAAAAGAGTCATTTTTCAAGGTGATTCCTTAAGTGCCCTCCGGTTCTGTCTTTGCCTTAATCCATTTTCTCATGAATTAAATTCTACTAGTTTCGGCTTCAAAATAAAGAGTCTATCAACTGAATTCAAATTAAGTCATTTAAGTTATTTAGATGGTAATAAATAATATGCCGGAACTAGATCTCATTTGAAAAGTCTACTTGAGATTACTTTCAACTATTCCAATGATATTCATTTGAAATTTGGGCTTCCAAAATGTAAAAGTCTTTCAATTGAAAAGGAAAAGATCACCTCTGATTATAAAAAGATTTCCACTATCGAAAATTGAGCCAATGCCTCAAGGAGATACATATAAATATCTTGGATTTGTTCAACAGAAGACAATTAACCATAGCAGCACTAAAGAAAATATTAGAAGTTTATATTACAACAGACTTAGAATTATCATCAAGAGTCACTTAACTTGTAAAAACCTTTTCAGAACTATCAACTCCTATGCAGTTTCTATTCTTACATCTTCTTTTGGAATTATTAAATGGTCTAAAACTGATCTAAATGCACTACAATTTCAAACGAGGAAATTGCTTCGTAAATATCATAAGCACCACCCAAAGTCAGCTATTCAAAGAGTTACACTATCTAGACATCATGCAGGTCGTGGATTAACTGATTTCAACAATCTTCATAGAAAACAGATTTTTCATCTACGTTCCCATTTTCATGATAAACAGAGAACGTCTAAATTACATGATATTGTTGTTGCTGCAGATCATACTCTTACATCTTTGAACTCGACAATGCAAAAGGTAGATTTTGATATATTTGATAATTATTCTAAAGGAGAAAGTTGGATGCAGAAGGAATTACACGGAAAGCACCCTAAAAATTGAAGAATGATTATATAGATGAAATATCATCCAGTTAGTATCTGGAGAATTGTTCTCTAAAGCAGAATGCTTGGCAATTGCGATCCAGGATCAGGTTGTTTTCACGAGGAACTATAGAAAACACATCATCGAGCAAAATATAGATGTTTCTTGCCGTAGATGTTCTTGTTCTTCAGACACAGTTTTTCATATATTATCATATTGCTCAGTCCTTGCCCCGACAGATTATTTATAAAGACATAATGCCGTCGCTAATATTATTCATTTAAATCTATGAACTAAACACGACCTCATTCCCAAATGAAAAAATTTCACAAATATGAACCTGAGATTATTTGTGAAAATCATAAATATAAACTTTATTTTGATAAAACAATTTATTAAATTAAAAAATGTGGAAAATGAAGAAAATATTTATTCTACCGATTATTATTTCCACAACAGGTGTTATTCCTAGAAATCTTCACAAAAGTATTGAGATTTTGGGTCTGAAGAAAAATTTGTTTCAACAGTTACGAAAGATAACAGTCATCAAATCTTGTAATATTCTTCGTAGGTTTCTTTCTGAAAATAATAATGAGGTAGAGTCATAGGTTTTCTCTTTAGTTTATACTGCTCAGAATCTCATTTCATATTTTATTTATTTGTTTATATAAATATAATATAATTAACTGACAATTTTGTCATATTTATATTCAGAGCAGTATTCTATTCGATCGTTCACCACTTCACACAAAGAAAACTATTAATGAGTAATATTCAGTGTTACTTGACTAAGGTCCGTACACTGGATTTTTCCGGGGAGAAAGCCTCTGACACTACTCGTTGGTACATTGATATCATTGTCTGATGATGCTATAGTATGTATATATTCTGGTAGATTAATATATTCTTATAACATTTAACGTTATCCTAATATATAATTATTCCAGGATATGTTTTGATTATAATCATTGCCTGGCAATGGTATTAATTACCGGGTGGTGGATTTATATTTTTTCATGAAATCAGTTTGATTGCATGAACAGATATATGGACAAGTCGTCGGGGTAAAACCCCCTATATATATGTAATTCCATTAGCATAAACTATGAATAATTTCAAAAAATCGTTTGTTACTTGTAACCACGAATACGTTAAATTTTCGAGATATTTTCAAAATAAGGCGCGGTATATTAATAACTATTTCTTGAAGAGCATTAACGATCACACAATAGAATGCTGAATTAATTGCTCTTGGATGCGAAATTACGTCGTCATGCCCTCTAGATGAGCGTGAAAAAAAAGCCATAGATCAATCGTATCCGATCGAATATGGTAACATGTTAGGATGTGAGACATTGTCCATATTCTATAACCTATAAATCACGATACGCGTCTAAAGGTTACATTATTACGAGAAATATGATACCAGCTCTTGCTAAATAAGACACGCATAACTAAAGATAGGAGGCCGTTTGACATATAGCTTAAATTTATTCAATCCGATCCATATATACATGTATTTGTCGATTTTCTTGGCGTTTCAGTTCCAGTTCTCACATTTGTGTTTGAATTGAATACTGATGACGACTGATGACGAAAAATATTCCTTAGAAAAGCCGGAAATTTATGCTGGCTGTGATCATCTGGGGTAGGGGTTTGTATTTGGCATATTTTTATCTCACTCATCGGAGAAGAGTAATATTAAATAGCCACTTAGCGAAAAAACATAAAGGAGAAGGTGGTAATGTGGTTCCCTACTTTGTTTTTTAGGCCTCTGTTGAAAATTACAAGACTAAGAAGTATAGGAAACACGTTAAAGTCGTCTTTATTAACTTACATATACATATCTTTTAATAAAATGAACGAAATTAAAACAGGAAAATGAAAAAAACATATGTATTTTGAACATAAACAAATTTGGCAATCTGTGATGAGGTGAGAGTTATATGGCACTCTGGGGGCTATATTAAATGTATGAGCGTAATCAGAACCTACTGCAAAAATCGCAGATATAATATTATTATATTAGGACCTGCAAAGGCTGTGTGAGGCCATACATTGCATCTCTGGCATTGTATCCACTCTTCCCCACGTCTGTCGTTAGAATAACTAGTTTCACAAAACATGCAGTTCGTATCTGTGCTTTCCGGGGTCCTATCTGGATATTGAATGTCGTCACCGAATCTGTTTCTACGACTATATCACTTTCAGAGCTAATGCTGGATGATAACTGAATGGCTCCCTGGTGCTGAAGGGCTTCTTTACTGCTGCTTGTTCCAGTTGATGATGATGATGATGATGCTTTATTTAGCAAGCTAATTGCAAAAAACATTGATACATATCATTGTATACTGATATTGATGTGGTCCTAATGACCCATTATTCCTGTATAAACATACATAAAAGTTATAAACTCCATTTTATTTTCACAAATATATTGCACCTCGTCCTGAAACACTTAAGGGTTCGACTATCTTTCACATTACGTGGTAAACCATTGTACATTCCCAGTCCATTAATGAAAATCTGATTGTCCGCAAACCTAGTGTTTGTCCGAGGTAAATGAAAATTCTGAGAATTCCATGTACTATACTAATGGAAATCTTTATTAAATGTACAACGATCCACCAAATGTTTTGGCAGGAGGTGATGCAACATTCTATGTATGAATACAAAAACACTCAAATAGACATTTTGTCTCACTTATGAAAGCTTCGAGTTTTCCAACATATAACGAACAGAAGTATAATTATCACAGTCTAGAATATAGCGCATAGCTTTATTTTGAATAATCTGAAGTCAAGCTATTTCCTTCTCTTTGAACAAATGAATAATTGTAGGAGACAATGTAGAAAATGTGGCAAAACAATGGTATTGTAAACCAAAGACTTGGTGAGTTCACTCAAATAATTTCTGATTCTTCCCAGATAACCCACCTTTTTGCTTACTTTTTCTACAGATACAGGGTGCTTCAACGAAAACTAAACAGAGGCTATATCTACCAAGATAATCATTTCTGATAAAAACGCAAAAACAGGTCAACTTTTGTTTCGAGGGGGACATCTTTTGGGGTACAAAACTTGAAATGTCAACCCCCTAAGCGGGGGTTGAAATCCTTAAACATTTTGAATAAGGAAGATGGATCGAGTGATGATTCAAAAGAAAGGTGGTATCTTTGTCTACATTTCCTTGAACTAATTTCCATTTTCAATTGAAAACTGTAAAAGAAAAAGGGTGAGCAACTGAAAGATAGGGAAGACTATTTCCCTGAGACTATTCAAGTTTCAGTGAAGTAAAATGGAACAGATCCATGCTGATCAATGGCAGTCATCATCAAGTACCATCCTCATCTCGAATTTCAACCCCTAGAGCAGAAGTGACCACCCTTGAAAATTTGGAAAATGGTAGATGGGTCGAGTGATACTTCGAAAGAAAAGTATTAGAAAGGTATTATCTTTGTCTGCATCTCCGTGAACGAATTTTCATTTTTGATTAAAAAACTGTAGAAGATACAGAACGAGCTACTGAAAAATGGAGGAGACTATCTATCGCCCTGAGCTATTCAAGTATCAGTGCAAAAAAATGGAACAGATTCATTCCAGATCACAGGCTGTCATCTTTGATCTAAATGAATCTATTCCAGTTTCTCGCACTAATACTCCAATAGTCTTGGGGCGATAGTATTCTCTATTTTTCAGTGGCTCACTCTGTATTTTCTACAGTTTTCAATAAAAATGAAAATTCTTTCACGGGATTGCAGACAAAGATAATACCTTTTTTTCGAGTTATCACTAGACCCATCTACCTTCTTCCAAATTTTCAAGGGTTGTCACCCCTGCTCCAGGGGTTGAAATTCAAGATGAGGATGGTACTTGATGATGACTGCTATTGATCAGCATGGATCTGTTCCATTTCACCTCACTGAAACATGAATATTCTCAGGGAAATAGTCTTCCCTATCTTCCAGTTGCTCACCCTGTATCTTTTAGTTTTCAATTGACAATGGAAATTCGTTCAAAGCAATGTAGACAAAGATACCACCTTTCTCTTGAGTCGTAACTCGACCCATCTTCCCTATTCAAAATGTTCAAGGATTGAAACCCCCGCTTAGGAGGTTGATATTTCAGGCAAGTTTTGTACCCCAAAAGATGTCCCTTTGAAACAAAAATTGACCTGTTTTCGCGTTTTGATCAGAAATGATTATCTTGGTAAATATAGCTTCTGCTTAGTTTTCGTTGAAGCACCCTGTATAGTCAGCATGCTTGGTGAGTTTGAAGTTGTTATCAATTATCAATAATTTTAATACCATAATTTCTTTCATTCTCTTTTTTTTTGTATCATCATGCTTTTTTTAGTCTTATCCAGGTTCAATTTAAGGTGATTATCTTCTATCCAAGTAAAAAGAATTTTTATTTTGACTACATCCGGTACCTCGCCCACGCCCCCGTGCTCGACTTCTGCCACGAGTTTCTGCTTAGCGCAAAGATTCACTTAATTCATTCTTGTATGGAGAGGATGTGATTGCTTTTGCTGTGGTAGTCTTTCTTTCACTATTAGAAGTTCGAATTTTATCTCCGGGAATGGGCTGAATGTCCTCCGGCAGAACCAAACAAGCTTGCGGCTCTTGTACTGCAGCATAGACACCTTACGCATCTTGATCAGCAACAGGACTTGTATGGCGATTAGCTGGGTTTTGTTGGGGACGAGATTGTTGTTCATTATTTGATCAGAAAATCGACTTCCGTAAAAACTTGCGGGTGGAATGGGTAAATGCCCGTTGCACGAAATCCATTTATAGCAATTTCCCCTGTGGTGCTCTTGAGATCAAAAAGCTCAGCAATATCATAAGGCCTTAGCGTTCTTTTAGACTGCAGAAGAAGCTTACGAATCTCCTCACTGTAGTGAGGAGCTCATAAGACTGATAATAGTGACGTGATTTTCTCACACCAGTCCTATGAATTCTTAATTGCAAGTGTGACTGTAAATACAGCAGAAGCCTCGATGGGTTTTGTTCTTTCCATAAAATATCTAAGCCAGTCAGTGAACAAATTTGATTGGATCCAACCAGATGGATGAACTTTTTCAATCGACCCAGGTGGCGCACCTTTCATCAGAATATCAGTGAAGTTTTTTCTAGGAAATATCATCATTGTGGGCACAAACATACCAGAAGCACTCATGCAGCAAACAAGAATACATAGTGATCCGCGTTCTGCAGCAGTCAAGGCTTCAATCTGTTTCTTCCCTTTTTTATCTACAATCTGTGGTATTTTTGATTGCACAATTTTCAACCCAGTCTCGTCTACGTTAAAAATTCTGTCAGGGGGATAATTCTTATTTTTCATTTCAGTTTCCAATATATCGAAAAATTCTTCTACTGCTTCACCGTTAAAACCTTAAGCACGAGCGTACAGAGTCCTCATTGGTCTGCGTAATGATAAGGAGTTCTTATGACGCTTCAAAAAGTGATCGAACCAATCACGCCTAGCTACTTCATTTTTGAAATTATTTTCGATATTGTTTCTTGAAGCTAACTGATAGGACATTCGTCTTACATCCATTCTTGTCAGTCCATGATTTTCGACTCCATAAACAAAATATATTCCACTAACTTCTTTTTCTCAGGTGGTAGTATAGGTTTTCTTCCGGAAGATTTATGCACAAGCAACTCTAACGATTCTTGACAATCCTTAACTAACCTTTTCAGTATAGATCTTGGTACACGTGATATTTTTACAGCCTTTTTATACCCCATCGTCTTTGTCCCACAGATTCAATTACCTTTTTCATTCGGTCAGGATCCCAAGTTTTTCTTTTCGTTACAGATGGAGATATCAAAGTTTGCAGGGGCATCTGTAGCAAAAAATTAAAAAAAAATGATATGATATATTTATATCGTACATCATATATGACCCCCCAGGTACATAATGCAAACAATGTAAGGGGCCAAATTGCATGTATCAAAGAATATATAAACAAACCATATTAGAGATATTATTAAGAAGTTTTTTCATAATTACCTTCAAAATCCGACAGGAAAACGTTCACAAAACATAATGAAAAAATTACAAGAGCTAAGGTATTCCCGGAAAAAATTAATAAAATGCACTTTACATTTAGAAGTTTGGCAGTTGCGCGTTTCGACTTGATCGAATGAAAAAAAGTGCGTAACGCCCTCGTCTGAAATTTTGGGTAGTAATTGACACATACACAAGAGCTACGCGTTTGACTAGATGGCGTGCTTCTAAATTATAAATATCGAAGGGGGGCAATATACCTGCAGGTACCACAATACCACCTTCTCCTCTATAGTGTTATGGTACCGATATGTATATGATTTTTAGGTAGGTACCAACAATAAGTTTACAGCAGAATTAGAAATTAATAACTCGATATATTTTTCAGACCTGACAATAACAAAATCGACAAACAGTTTCATCTATGACAACTACAGAAAGTAAATATTTACGGACTCAAGTATTCTCATGGACTTATTCAATCACTTATAAACTAGCAGCATATACTGTGTGGTGATTCACCAGTGGCGCAGTGCTCTGTAGCTCGAATACTCTTGAAGATTTCATTTTAGTTCGAACGATATTGTATTCAGAAAGTAAGAATCTACTTCAGCAATTTTTTTTGCAGCAAACAGGGTGTCCCAATTTTCTATAAGAAAAATCTTGCTTGGTTTTTTCAGATTGGAAGACCACGGTTTTGTTCAAGATGCATAAGTGGCCTAAACTCTGCTGTAATATCTTTACGTAATAAGTTATTTTGGTGAGTAGTTTCGTCACAATAATTTTTTTCCGTAAATATTCATGAAAATAGGCTCTCACATCACATCGCATTCTCCTTCAGCTAAAGAGGATGAATACTTTTTTCTTTTCGTTTTCTTATTGCGAAGGACAGCTTTATTGATGAATTGAAATAGATTATCCTCATTTTATACAGGAATTACTCGAAAAATTATTAAATATTATAATTTTAAAAATATCATATCTTGATTTTTCAAATGAAACACCCTGTATTTTATTACTCATGTCAACGCATAAAATATTGTGCTATATTTTTGCAGAAGTACCCTTATTTTATCTTCGATCCTTTTCGAAATACTAGATTTTTTGTGAAAATTTTGATGAAAATTCTGTAAACCGTATCAAACTCATCAACATGCATCATTATTCGCACAAAAGATTTTTTTCTGTGATGATTCAAGTAGTAAAAAATGAAATCTAAACAAGATAATTCTTTTGACGAATAATAAAATCAAGATGATTAAAACGTAAATCGAGGTATGTGTTGACATTTTTTCTTTTTTGTGCCTTCTGTCAGGTGTCCGGACATATCATATTCTGCATTTAACATGGTGAACTTATCAGTGTTTCGTTATTAAACATTGTTAAAGTGAGGTTTGTGCCCAATTTTCTCAATTGACTGCCATGAAGTTCTCCAAAGAAGAAATGGTTGATATGATTTTTTTCTGGATGAGTGTGATAGAAATTCTTTGTTGGCAAGTAGAGCTTATGCACAAAGGTTTCCTGATAGGAGGCATCCTGATGCAAGATGCTTTAAAAAACTTCTAATTAGATTTATCGAAAAAGGTGATATCGCTCACAACAAACATGAAAAACCAGCTACAGCTGAAGACAACCAGTAATCAATTTTGTTGACAGTGACAGAGGACCCATATAAATGTCAAAGAGAGATTTTTAGTTAACTGATATAGGTCAAACTTCCGTCCAGAGAATCTTGAAAGTGAATAAATTTCATGCATATCATGTACAGCTCCACCAGGAACTGAACAATCAAGACTATGAAAATCGAATCAATTTTTGCAATTGGGCAAGTGACGAAGGAGCGGAAAATCCGAATATGTTTAGCAGTTATTTTCTCGGACGAGGCAATTCTCCACAAGAATGGTCTTGTTAACATGCACAACTTTCTTTCATTATTACGCCAAGGAAAATCCAAATCTCTTGAGATAAATAGATCACTAACATCGTTGGTCCTTGAATGTATAGACCGCTATAGTAGATGGATATCTAGTTGGGCCGCACTTTTTTGACGGGCACCTTAATGGTGTGATGTATTTAGATTTTCTGCAAAATCATGTACCAATGATACTTGCCGATGTACCAGAGCATATAAGACAAGATTTGTGTTTTCAACAGGATGGAGCACCGGCACATTACTCACATCAGGTTAGGGAGCATTTGAATCATGTATTTCCAAACAAATGGATAGGACTTTGTGGTCCTGTCCCATCTAGCCAGCTAGGTCTCCGGACTTTTTGTGGAGTTATGTTAAGGACATCGTTTACCAGATTCCTTTTACAACACAGTTGGATATGAGACAGAGAATAGTCGACACCTTTAGGTCAGTTAATCCGCAAATGTTGTCGAGAGTTAAACGGTCTTTCCTCAGAAGGATTGAGTTGTGTCTACGAAAAAACGGCCAACATTTCGAACACTTATTGAAATAGTTCAACATCTTGTAGATCATCTAACAAAAAACCAATCTATTACGTATTTCATACACCTTATATATCTCCATTTCTCTGATCAAGTATAATGATGATATGTACTAATAAACTCTTCTTCCGCAACCTCTGATTTTATTTTTTAGTTTATTTTTTTTATTTCGAAAATGGTCAAAGATAAACATAAGGTTACTTCTGCAAAAATATGGCACAATATTTTATGCGTTGACATGAATAATAAAATGCAGGATGTTCCATTCGAAAAAATCAAGATATGATATGTTTAAAATTATTATATTCAATAATATTTTGAGTCACTCCTGTATAAAATGAAGATAATCTATTTCAATTCATTAGTGAAGCTATCCTTTGGCAATAAGAAAACGAAAGAAAAAAAGTATTCATCCTCTCTGTCCGAAGGAGCATGCGATGATGTGAGAGCCTATTTTCATGAATTTTTACGGAAAAAAAATATTGTGACTCACCAAATAAACTTATTACTTAGAGACATTATAGCAGAGTTTAGGCCCCTATATATGTTGAACAAAAAAGTGATCTTCCAATCTGAAAATACCTCCCAAGATTTTTTTTATATAAAATTGGACACCCTGTTTACTTCGAAATAAATTGCTGAAGTAGGGTTTTACTTTCTGAATAGAATACCGTTCGAACAAAAATGAAATCTTCAAGACTGTCGAGCTACAGAGCATCACGCCAATGGTGGATCACCCAGTATATGCAATGATCCATACAGCCTTGTCCATTCCACGGTCACGGACAGAGTTCAAAATTAAAATAAATACTATCAGAATAATTGCCTTTACTAACAAAATTCTCCCGGTTTGTATAGAAAAAATTATCCAATGGGAATAAAAATATCAAATAACACAATTATTATATTCCATAAACGGTACTTCCCTCAAAAAATACTCTGGCTTCATCTACACGGCTCATTCCTTCAATAACTCGAGCAACTATTTTTCTAAATTTATAATGAAAAAACTTGAGCAAACTATTTTTCAATGCTAAACGAAAAACAGAAAAATTCAAAACATTAGGAAATACCAAAATTGTCTGTAATTAGTGTATAGTAGCATAGGCAGATAGGTAGGAAGTTAGAAACCAGATTCAAAGAACATTTACCCTCTGACAAAAATTCTCCAATATCTGAACATATAAAAACCACAAAACATTCAATAGCATTAGATGATTTCAAAATTCTTCATAACTGCGACAAAGGCAACAAAATTAACCTGTTGGAATGTTTGGAACGTTTATTACTTTGTGAAGACCCAAGTGAAATCACCCTTAATTGCCAGCTTGACATTAATACCCCACCACTACATAATATCAAATCAGGCTTGTATCTATATAAAAAGGTTAATTTCCTGTAGTTGACCACTTGAAAATAACGGTGGAAAGTGGAAAATATATTATTCTTTGTGAATAATTATATCTGTGTCCATCATTCCAGTTCATGTCTTTGACATTCGACATATGAAACGATATCATGTGACAAAACATTACGATTCTTAAAGTATATAGTATTAAGGGTATTTATTTTGAAATGCCACCGCTACTTACAGTCGACAGTTCAAATCAACATTTACGACTTGCCGACCGTTAGGCGTTTAATTGATAGCTCTATGAACCAGAGATGCACGGCCTACTCTATATTATAGGCCGATTCGTGGGTGGTCTTTTGTTTCACTTCCATCACCCGTTGCCACGAAGACACTAACAACATATGAACATCGCCCTAACAAGTCTGCGAGATGCACGATTGATTTCATCGGTATCTATCTTTTAGTGATCGAATCCCTGGAATGATAAAGAAGGTTCTCGAGCAATCGCAATATCACTGAGCAAACATAGAAGATAGGAACATAGTTGAGGATGTACATATTGGATTCCGATGACTTTGATGTATGGCTACATAGCGCTAGAATCGTTATTGTGGATTGGCTGGAAGTTGTTGAGGTTACTCGTGCGAATAATTGATTGACATATTATTTCATATCAATAGAACATAGAAATGAGAAATATCGATACTTCATAGAAGGTGAATATTTTTTCGTGTTACGACTGTAAGTAAGGAATTAATAGGAAAATCAAGTCTATCATGGATATTATATTGAAATACGGGAATATACTTCAAGATGTTTTTGTCCATTCGTTTCATGGAGAAGTTAGACTAAAAATAAATGACACTATATTTTCATTCATTTTTCATTTTCTCGTAAACATTATGTGTTGGTGTCTGAACGAACTTAATTACAGTGAATATTACAACTATTTGTTAATAACACTAGTCAACAAAAAACAATTTTTGCATGTAATATGAAAACCTTTGTCTAGTTATGTTTAGGACAAGGATAAGGATACTAGAAATAGAATTAAAATGCTTCAAATACGAATAGCATTTCTGTAATACCTTTTATAACATTTCAGAAATTTTGAATTTTCATAAACAAGTTATTTCGATTCATTGCTACATTAAAATGAATTTACTTTTATGATTATCGTCTGTATTTTGGCTTCAGGAAGATCTCGTTTTAAAGTTCAACAGTAATCCGCTAACATACGTGGGATCCACTTGCCCTGATATCGTTTTTCTATGGTAGAAATGTCTTGATGGAATCTTTCACCGTGTTCATCGCTGAAGGCGCCCAAATTTTCAGGAAAGAAGTCTAAATGTGAATAGAGAAAATGTATTTTCAATGACATATTACAGACCAAATCCTTATAGGTAGATAAGAGCTCCGCGATAATACATTTATAGTCACTTCATCGGTGATTTCCTAGAAAATTAGAAGTTTCATGAAAATTTCCAAGGTTAATTTTTCTAATTTACTAAGCTTTTCTTCAAATATATCATCTTTCATCAATTGCCTGATTTGAGGGTCAACAAATATGCCCTCTTCAATTTTTGCTTCACTCATCAGAAAATTTTTCCTTAAATATAAAAAGCCGTCACCTCTCCTGTCCATAGCTTTTACGAAGTTTTTCATTAGCCCAAGCTTTATGTGTAAAGGTGGTAAAAATACATTCTCAGGCTGCACCAATGGAGGGTTTTTGATATTTTTTTGTCTTGGAGTGAGAGATTATCTTTTGGGCCAGTCTTGCTTAACATAATGATTTCTTCGGTCTCTGCTATCCCACTCACAACAAAAACAACAGTAATTTGTATACCCAAGTTGTAATCCTAAAATTAGGCAATCATCTTCAAACGTTATACTGATTTTTTACCAAGATAAATTTAATCGTTTCATAAGACTCTTTCATGTTAGAAGCCTCACCTAATCCGATAGAAGGAAGTTTATTGTCGATTTGGAAAAGAACAGCCTTTAAACTTACTTTTGAAACATCAATAAATAAACGTCACTCTTCTGCTTTATATTCTATACCCAAGACAGTCATTACACCATAGACATTATTACAAAGCTGATCACATTGTGAAAAAAAACCTTTTAGCTCTTCATCTCGATTGCGAAAGTAACATACTTTTGTTTTAGGTTGTAATAAATTCCATTCCCTTAATCGAGAGCCCAAAAGTTCTGCCTGTTGTTTGGACAAATTTAAGTCACGTACGTCTCCTTGTGGTAGAAGATGTGGCTCATTAGATATGAATGAGGAAGCTTCTTGAAAGTCAGGATCCAATGTCTCTTTTTCAACTTCTGGCGTAAGGGACAGATCGTTAGTTTGAGGTGGTTCTGGTACCGGTAAATCTTCACTATGAGAGATCGGTCTTTCAGGTCAGGATACTTGATTTCACTTTTTGTTTCAATTGTAATACCTTTTGTATCTGTATGACAAAATTAACAATCAGATGAGTTCGTGGTTCCGTCCAAATCATAGGGATTGCAAAGGGCATAGATCGAGATCTTTTCGCCCATCCAATGAGAAAATCCACACATGTAACACAGCAGATGTGTGGAACCCACGCTTTGTCTTGTTGTCCGATGGCAAATCCAAAATACTTTTCAATTAACTTAGTTACTAATGGAGTCAAAGTCCTTCGCAGAGTTTTGAAAGTAATGTCACTACAAATGTAACAGAACTTGTCAGGATCATGTTTACACTTTCTTGACATTATTAAAGAATCACTTCACTCTTAAAACAGAACAAAACCAATGCGCTCTTCAAATAAACAAATTCTCTAAAGCGAAAGTAAAACAAAAACTGTTAATTTTTAATGTTGTGGGTAGTAGCTGTAACACGAAAACTAGATCTGATGGAATCAAAATAAATATGGTTATAAAATGAGGGTAGATAGGTGATTTAAAATTAGCCAGCACCTTTCTTGTCATCAATATCTCCACCTAATTCGTCACTGAAGTTATTCTTTTTGGCATTGACATCTACATTTACCATTCGAGCAAAAGCCTTGGTTTACTGAAAACTGTCGAAAATCTGCCATAGTATGCCATAGTAAAAAACAGAGCTCAAAATAACTGAAAGAAAAATCCCTCAGATGCAACTAAAGCAAAATGTGTGTGTTTCAGGAATATTCGTAACTCAACATTTGATGCGAAAACCTACTTCAACGAAGAGTTTAAAATAGACTCTTGGAGCAGACCAGTGGAACTCGTTAGTGCTGTTCTATGGCGAAGGTAGTCAGCAAAAACTTTTGCAAGTTTTTCCTCCCACTGCTACCAGGGTAGGATCATATACGCTTGTGGTTCACACAAAAGACCCGTTGTGATAAACGTAGATTAGGATTGAATAAATCACGTGTTTCGCTGGTAGAATGGTAGAAAAAGAAGGTTTGGCAATATGGCGGACGGTGTAAGTTGTCTGTAGTGTCGACTCGTGGTAACTGGTGCTGCAGACGATCTACGGAGACGATGTGACCTGGATGAAGTCGATGAAGGAGAACAGAGAGAGTTCAAGAAATGCCCAGAAATTCAAACCCTTGGGCCAGATAGGAACAGAGCACGTTCTATGTTCAGTTTAATATAGAACGATTAGCAAGCATAGTAAAGACGGTAACACTGCCCCTCTGAAGATCGTGGTTAGGCGCCTCCATATTGCCATACATGAGAGAAGAAGTCTATCTGGTTTTCTAACTCTACTTGAATTTGATACGACCCTATGCGTAGTGCGTCTGTGGCGACCTTAATATCTTACGTAACATTTGATATCATGGCGGTGATGACAAGGGAAACCACAGAAAACATTTTCTTACGTAAGTGAGTTGTATGGTCTAGCTACTTACAATGTGAGAGCGTGATGCAGGGCATTGTCTGAATCTAGTATATGTTCAATAACAAAAACTGAAAGAGGGAAGTCAAACGCATCTACTTTGTATCTTTATCTGTCTGTTACATAAAACTTACAGATTAGAAGTGACTGAAAGTGAAGGAAGTACTGAAAGAGAAACCTAATTATTTAGCCTAATACACATTATGTTAATTCCTCCACGGCTTCCGCCGTGGTGGATTCAACAGGCGCTGAATGAGCTGGATGTTATCCGTGTGGAGGTAGGAAGCGAAATCTCCCCTAACCTTGCACATCGAGCCAGTATGTATTTTCTCCAACAACCACTGTTATTCTGTAGGGTCCTCGCGGATGTATACATGGAACTCTGCAAGATCTGCGGGTTTCAAAAGATTAGCTAGTTGTAGAAGTAATTTATCGAAATCGTCCATATTGAGCCTTCTATCCACGCGCGTCGCTTCTAATACTTTATTGCTGGCGTCGATCCTACCACGTGCGTAGGCTTCATTGACGTGGAAGCGGAATTCTTCACTTGAATTCTCGTTATCACAATTTATCGGGTAATGCAGTCAGTGATGGGTTTTTCTTCTTAACCATGACCTAGAACGCACTTTGGTGTCCGATTTGTTTGAGATGAAGTCAGAGACACGAAGGAAACGTCGATGGTTCACAAAAAACTCCCGTTGTGACAAACATTTATCAGAATTGAATGAAAAACGTGATAGTCAACGGCGGTTTGGCGATATGACGAATGGTCGCGTTTGTCGCGAAAGGCGGACGGCGTGGGTTGCTTGTAGAGTCGTCTCGTGGCAACGCGATCTGCAGACGATCTATGGAGATAATGTAATCTCGATTAAGTCGGCGAAGGGAAAGTGAGCGAGTCTGGGAGATGCCTGCATAGTTAAACCCTCGGGTCAGGTAGAAACAGAGCACATTCTGTACTCAAATTCTATATATGGTTAGAAAACATAGTGGACACGGTAGCACCACCTTCAACTAGAAATGACGCTTCTATCGCATCATCACCAAGAGCGAAGATGTGTCTTTTTGCAAGAATATTTTCGCGAAATTCTGATTTAGATGCACCAAACGCAGTGCCACCAAGGGTCTCACATGTTCAATATAGTTTGTCTGAAAAAGGTTCAGAGAGCGCACGATCGCCATTGGCATCAAAAGCGTTCGATAGGGTTTGGTACGTAGCAATGATAATCACATATAATTCCATCACATATGGAATTTCCGATAATCTGCGTGGTTAGATTAGTAGCTTTCTTATCAGTACATCGGGGTAGATGATGGTGTAACGAGGTAAATTCAGAGGTACCTCAGGGCTTCATACTCTCGCCAACTCTCTTTCTGTTACAGATTGATGGTCTGCTCCTTTCTACCGAGAACAGTATACTTGGGTTTGTGGACGAGACGACTGTACCCTGTCATTCTCATGTTCCAGTCAGCGTTCTATATATGTTGGGGAGTCAGACTGACAGTGACACAAACGGAGCATGGAACTGAATTCAGACTTGGAGAAGATATCAAGTAGGGTCGGTTGAGCTTGCTCAAAGACATGGAAATTCCTTAAAAACGAACAAGCTTCTATTCGAAATTGCTTCGCGTGATTTCCAGCCTCTCGATCGAAGGGGCATGTTGCCGATCCTTCTCTCTAAATGGAAAAGGTTTATCAGCAGAAGATCCAACTGAAACTCTCCCTCTAAAAATTCTCTTTTTCACGGAACTAGTATGCTGTGGAACTCGCTTCCATTGAACTCTTCCCAAGATTTGATAATAGAGCAGAATGAAATGGGATCTCCTGAATATTAAAAAAACATCGTCTTTCTTTTATCGTTAGATAATAACTTTAGGAAGAACAATTTCGTCTGCTTGTTAACAATCAATTGAAGGTAACATTCAAATTTCAATATCCAATGAAGTCATTTGTGTTTATTTGCTTCTCTTTCTTCATTTCGAAGAACACGATTTCGTTCTTGGAAAGTAACAATAATGATTCCAACAGTACTGAAGAAACCACCGGTTGGCATTGAAATACGTAGTAAAAACTGCTGGTCATCTATTTCAAATCTAATTTAAACCGCAAGAGGTGTAAAAGTATATGATTTCAATTTTCGTATTACTATAATTGCAGCAACTGTAACTGCAATATCGGAGGATATCGATTTCTAGAGTTAACACATTTGTATTCCATTTTTTTTAGATACAGCGAAATATATGTGTCAATTAGAACATGACTTGAGGGCAAACAATTATGAAGAATGCGGTTATAGAAATTTTTACATGACAAGTATTAGTTCAATAAAATCAGTGAATATTATATCAAATGATAAGGATCATTATAGACGCATATTCTGGATGTAAATTGATGAATAATAAATGAAGGTTTTGCTGGAATGAAATCTTCAATATGTTATTTACAGCAATTCAATTTGTTAATGCCGATTAAGTAAATTGTTCCTTTCCTCTCTTAGCTTGACACAGGACAGTCCCTAACTATTTAAGCGTAGTCTTCCGATTCTGCTAAAAAGCACGCGAACACAATAACAACAGAAGTGCTTTCCAACAACAAAGTTTTTTAATTTCCAATAAAAATAATGAATAGGCAGAGTTCGGTTTTTTAAATGATGCACCCTGTATCTTCTTCAAGTTGAAGTTGAATTCTAAAATTTATACAGCTTTCCAATAAGTTTTCACTCGATTCATTTTTCTTACTCTAGAAATTGAGAGGTACTCATACATGTTATAACAGTTGGTTCAATAGTTATAGCATTTTGAGTGAAGCAACTACTGTTATTTTCAAAAAGATGGTTAAAAAAGATTTTCGTGTGTTAGAACTTTACTTTCTTTTCAAAAATTATTATTGAAGCCAAGGCTTTTCTTGGTGAACTTTATTCGGACTCTGCACCATGACTACCGAGAAGTGGTTTGCTTAGTTTAAATAAGCTGAAAAGAGTGCACAAAATAATTTTGAATGACAGAAAAATAAAGTTGTTTGAGTAAGCTGCTGACACTCTAGAATATTAGAAGAACTTAAGTTATCTTCTTCTTAAGGTGCCGCTTCTAACAAAGGTCGGCGATCGTCAGGGCAATATTCACTTTGGACGCCGCAGCTCTGAACAGGGACTTCGTACTCTTGTTGAACCATTGTCATAGGCTCATGAAAGCCAAGATGTTCTTCTTCTACCGGGCGTTCGTCTTCCTTGGATCTTGCTTTGAACGATGAGATGAAGCAGTTTGTATATATTTCCCAAATAGTGGCCGAATTATTGGAGTTTTCTCCAGTGATGAGCAATTGAGCGTCGTTGTTCACTCTTCGGAGAACTTCGGAGTTGATCACTTAGTCGCGCCATGAGATTCGAAGCATTCGCCGGTACACCCACATCTCAAATGCAGCTCTTTTATTCTCAAGGCGTTGAGTTATAGTCCATCCTTCTACTCCATACAGCACAATGGGAAAGACGTAACAGCGAACCATCCACAGACGCAAGTCGATACTGAGATATCTGTTCGTGAGCAGCCTCTTCATCCTCACAAAGAGAGCACTTGCATGTTCGATTCTGCTTTATATTTCGGGTTTCATCTTCCATTTGCTGGTTGCTAGGCAGCCAAAATATTCAAACTGCGTGCACCGCTCAATTTGTTGCCCATCCACCTCTAGCGTAGCTGGTACATAATCTCTGTTATTAGTTATCATAAACTTCGTCTTGTTGAGATTCATTTGACTACCATAATCTCTACTGGCAACATGTACTCGGTCTAGTAGCTGTTCTAGGCCTTCTGCCACGAGCTAATGAGAACTGTGTCATCTGCGTACCTGATGTTGTTGACAAGTATTCCATTCACTGAAATTCTGCACTTTCCAAAGCTTCAGCCATTATTCTTTTCGAATAGAGGTTTGAAGTGTAGGCGAAATCACGCATCCCTGCCTCACTCCTCTTACGAATGGGATATCTCTTGTCTCATCAGAGTCCACGAGAATGACGCCACTTGATTCCAATACAAACTTGTAATAGTATAAATATTTCTGTCGTCCACACCAACACCCTTCAGTATCCTGGCTTCTTTGCACGAGCACCTGCAAGCCAAACAGTGCATCTTTTGTCCCAAATCCGTTCCTGAAGCCAAATTGTTCGCTAGAGATGTATTCGTCACATTATCTGTATATCCTTTTAAGTATAATCTTGAGATATACTTCAAGGACGTGGCTAATGAGATTAATAGTGCGGTGGTCTTCACATTTTCTGACATTGGGTTTCTTTGGCAGAGTATTAAAATGAGATTTCAACCAATCCACTGGCAACTTGCGTTCTCTGTTCACTTTTTTGAATAGTCTGATAGGATATTTAACCGCTCCATCATCAAGCAGCTTCAGGACCTCTCCATGTACGTCGTATGGACAAGTGGCCTTTCCATTGTTGAGTTGTTTAATTGCATATCAAATTTCATCTTACAGGATGTTTGGTCCCGCACTCGCTTCTTGCAAGCCGTGTGATTCTTCTCTTATATCATGGAGCTGCTGAAGAAATTCATTCCATATTCGCTTTTTGTCCTCGATATCGTTGACAGTGTTACCAAGTTGATCTTGAGGATCATTTCTCTTCCTCGTCTTTTCCTTAACGACTTTCGAATCTTTTTGTGGGGATTAAACGAATCCTCTTCTCTACGTTGCTTAGCTTCTCTGACTTTTCTCTAAATACATTTGTGCGCATCTAGGTATTTCGTTCGGTCAACATTCAGCCATTTTCTTCTCTCCTCCATAAGTGTTAAAATTTCGTTTGTCATCCACTCATTATGCGGCCTTCTTGCTGGTCTCAAGTGTTGTTTACTTAACTCATTGATTTTTCGTTTCACTTTTGTCCACATCTCCTCCACATCGACATGTTCAGCATTTCTTAGTGCATCATTGAAACAGCAAGCATTTTTTTCTGCAGGTCTGTTTTTCGTGTCTTCCTCGCACACTCGCCGTATAACAATTACAGCCTTCCTCACGCCCTTTTTAATTGCTTTCAGCCTCACACAAATATCTGCAATAACAATGCCTTGGTCGGTTCCAATATCTGCACCAGGGTAAGCCTTTGACGATATCGCTGCATTCCTGATTTCTTGTTTGACCGCAATAACGTCAATTTGTCCATGTGTAGAGTCTTCTATCAGGTTGTTGAAAGATGAAATTGGTTAGAACCATCTCTTTTTTTTGACAAAATTCAATCAGTTTTTCGCGTCCAAGTCCAATCTTCCCTATCACTGCTGGGGTTTCCCCTCGGGACCAACTTTGGCGTTAAAATCGCCCATTAAATATTGACTTGTTCCTTCTATGTTATTCGTATCAGGCTTTTCGGTTCTTCGTAGAAACGTTCTATTTCTTCATCATCGCTGTCCGCTGTGGGTGCGTACACTTGTATAAGATTCATTTTGACTGTTGAAGCATGCACATCCAGTCCGAGTGAGCTATAAGGTTCAAAACAGTCGCGTTGATAGCCTTGGTGACGATGACTCCTACTCCTCTCCAGTGTCCAGGCTCATCGTTCCCAGCGTAGTAGATCTGGTGATTGGACATATTCTGTGATCCTCTTCCCTTCCATCTCATTTCACTTATTCCCAGAACATCCACCTTCAGTCTCTCCATCTCTTTAATAGCTCCTTCCACTATTGTCTTTTCATACAAACTCCTACCATTTCATGTGACAACCTTGGTTACCTTTCTCTTCTTCATCATCTTCATTCCCATCACATCGTTCAAGACCGCTCCTCCCGGAGATCCGAATGTCGGACTCTGGAATATAATTTAGTGTTAAATTGCATGATGATTGTTCTTGAGAATGTTGGGTATTACAGTGGTTTCCCGTTGCCTTCTGCATCCTCATGCCGCTGACTGAAGAGTAACAGAAGAGTGCCTAGACGAGCTTTAAGATAAGCTGGGGGGTCTCTGCTGACGTTACCACTGCTCACCACGTGGAAGTGCATATCAGGAGCTATTCTTCATCGAGTAAAGGACCAGAAAGGCATCCTCTCTAACTTTCGGGAACTTAGAGCAGATATATTTTACATAAATATCTGGACAAACGAAGGCTGTGTGCAGAGTGGGTGCCGCAAATGCTCGCAAATGATCAAAAACAACAACTTTATGGTGATTCAGAGTATTATTTAACCAAAATAATGGCATATTTTCTATTGATATATCACAATTGATGAAACCTGGATTCATCAGTATACTCAAGAGTCCGATCGAGAGTCCGTTGAGTGTAGAACGAAAGCCAAAGCGTTACAAAATGCAATTGTCGGCAGGCAAGGTGATGGCATCAGTATTTTGGTCCATGCTTCTATATTCATCAATTACCTGAAAAGGGACTGGAAGACAGTTAGTATTATATATCATAACTAGAACATTTGAAAGAAGAAATCACAAAAAGAAGATTTAGCCATGATGGCGTGGAGTACTGCTTGGTCCTAAAAAGAAAACTGAACGTAGCAGTGCCAGATTTGGCAATGGCAGACACATGGTCATGCCAGCAAATACCGGTATTTTCTGTGATGCCGAGTAGATGCAAGTTCGTTTGTGAGGAAATTCGATAAACTTATATGCATACCTATACGCATATTTAAACAAAAATCACCAGCAGTGACTTTTTTGGGGAACTTTGTTGTTGTTTGCGTTAAAATTGACCAAGTTCAACCACTCCCTCTCTGATTGATATTTATATTTATATTATAAATTTGAATTGAATGACATACTCTTTCGGTTCGGTATTTTTCTCAGTAGTTATAGGACGCTGACATAAAGGTAAAGTGTTTATGGTTGAGTAGAGCTGATCAATAATCTGCAACAGAAAATGAATTGGCTATAGTCTGAAGCCCTGGTGTACTCCCAATTTATCTGAAAATAATCACTTATTACACCATCAACTATAACCTGAATTGATCTACTGAAGAGAAATCTACTAATTTATTCACGCATTTTTTCGGGGAGTCCATATGCAATTAGTTTACTAGTGGTAGAAACAAGATTGTGGTCGGAGTATCCTAAGGGTGCTGAGAACTTTAAACATATATCATGTGGATCAGAAATAAGAATGTGATTGAGTGTATTGGAGAAAACGGTTATATTTCCATGAATTCTTGTCGGTTAATCAACAAGTTGCGTTATACATAAGTTGAGGCTGATCACAAAGATCTCCTCTTGCCTTCCTGCTTCGTGTATCCTATTTGAGTGTTGGAGCCAATAGATGTTGCAGATGATGATCATCTGAGCTAACGGGTACTTTATCTAGTCTAGAATGCATTTCGCAGATTTCTTTGTCCCATTTTTTGTGGCCACACACTGTATAATAACAAATATTGATTATTAAACCCATCGAATTGACGAAATGGAGATTAGCTTCTTGTGGATGGAATTTTTAATTAATTGAACATCGACGATTTAGAAGCTACATACATGAAAATTGATATCATCTAAAATATTCTAAAATTCCTCCTTTACTGCTTTATGAAAGTGAAACTAAATTATCTGAATTATATGATGATGAGCTTAAAAAATTTAAATATGATAAATCTAGTAGTAGGTATTCATCGGAAAACAATTTCTTAAAATTCAAATAAAAAGTAGAGAGCAGATTGGAATTTTGTAGGATAAAATATCGAATAATCACTCAGAGTGTTTGGAAATTTGTCTCTTGAGAATGAAAATTAAGGAGTGATGATTAAATTGACGGTCGTTTGAAGTTATAATTCATAGCTGGAAAAATTCTCTTATTAAATGAGAAAAAATTGCAATCCAAATAAAACAACAAAATATTTTCAAGATCGTTGTGGTTCGAAGAAAGGGTAAAGTAAATTTACTGGTTAATGTCTTCACAACAAAAATTGATTTGCTTTCCCACTTTTCAATAATACTGAAAATAGCCGAAATAGTCAAGGCGGAACGTTTGAGATAAAAAATTATTTTGTTCTGAAAACAAAGATTTGTCTAGGGTACCTTTACCACACACTCTTATAAAGGGACTTCGATAAACTTTCAAATGATGTACCGGTCGACCCCTTTCCCTCATTCAATTTTGAAGGGTTGAAACATCCCCTCTTGAGAGTTTTCTCGTTAAAGCCTCAAATATACCTCGAAATATTTTCTCCAAACAAAATCATTCGATGTTTTTTAGCAAAATTTTCAAATCACTACGAGATAAGAAGTATACAGGATTACTCGTTTGAGTTGGAACACCCTGTAGAATAAGCCCAAGAGGCTTTTACAAATTTGGATCTGTGAATTATCGAAAAAAATAGCTTTCGAAATAAAATACATAAACTAAAGAGAAAATGTATAAATAATAACTCGTTTGGAGTTCGCAACTTGATCGTTTATCATCACCTTAAGGTGCTTTTTTACGGCTTTTTCTAACCATCACGATAATATATCACATTGTTTTTACATAATCTTAACTAACATTTGAATGAGTTCTACAAAATATATAATAGTATCATATATAATATATCAAGTAGAGAAGGTGCTTGATAGTGGACCAAGATTGAGGCTGTTCTGCTTATCTGAAATCAAAAGCCAAACGATATTTTAAAATTCATATTTAAAACTAGGGAAGAACGAATTCTTAATCACGGAAATTAATTATTTCATACACTCTTGAAATTTAAATTCTATCATTTACTCATTTTTTCTACAATTTTCTGCTTATAAAAAAAATAGAAGCAGTCATGATAATGATAATTCAATCACTGGCTCACAAGATAAAATCGGTGCAGTAGTTTCTGAAATATCGTGGTCACCGAAAAACGAGTTTGAAAGTTTGCGTATGTGATTTATCATAAAAATTCCATCTCACTGTCAATCTGTTTTACCTGCATTACACAGTAGAGCTTCCTCTTCTTCCTGAAGTCACGCAAATGTGCTTCGTGTTCCTTTTTTGCGTGTTTCACGACATCACTCTTGCACCTTTCTGAACGGTCGATTCGAGAGCTATCACGCTGTGGTTTCCATGGTCTTCAGCATAGATTCGAAAACTTCGTTGAAGATCACGAAAGGAAGTAACGTTGCAATTCCAATGATTTTTGATCCAGAATTGAGGTGCTTTGGAGCAAAAATCCAGATTAACGAATTATTATTTTCAGTTTCTACTCCCAGGCATTTCTTTAACATTTCCTCTCGAAAATAGGCTTTATAATCTTTTGAACTACTTCGGATAGCGGTTTATCTTGCTTGAAATGTTCAGCCTCTCCGAGAAATTCAACTCTGCGCCATTGGCACCAACTAGATTTGACTGCAAGGCAATTTTGATGGTGTGGAATTATGTGATAAGATGTTGCCCCAATTTCGTTTCCCATTTCCTATTCAAATCTGGATGTCTCCAAATAGCTAATCCATTATATTTTATCATCTCACCAATTAATTTATCAGTGAGTTTACACCTTTTCGCATTTCGGAGCCGAGTCCCCATCCGCTTTTCAACGTGTCCAATACACTCTTCTTTTCCGACAACAACATCATCTCCATATGGTCTGCCTTCAAACTACCGTTAAATGTCTTACTGTCACCATCTTGTGGGTATGTCTTCTATCGAACTTTTTCTTTTATGCCCGCTTCCCCGGTATAGTCGAACCTGTTACACCACGTGAGTGGGTGCCTGGAAGGAATTCAGGTGTCTGTTTACTCGCTTCTTGAAGAGGGCCAAATTGTAGGATGTTGAGAGTATGTTGGACGGAAGCGAGTTCCACAGCTCATAGGCCCTGTAAACGAAGGAATTCTTATAGAGGTTCGAGAGGTCGTTAAATGTACCGCCATATGATGGGAACTCCTGGCCAGCTTAGTGTTGCGGCAAAACATGTGTTTTTCTGGAACAAGATCTTTCAGCTCATTGGAGCATCTTCCGTGGAAGTGTCTGTAAAACAGAGAAAGGTCAGCAACTTGTCTTCTGAGAGCCAGCGGTTTGAGATCGGGGAGGGGGGGATCTCTGGGTGGTCCATGAGGCGCATAAATCGTTTTTGCACACTATCCAACATTCGCAGCGAATGGTTGGGCGCAGATCTCCATACATGGGAGCAATATTCCAAAGCAAGTCGAATCTGCACCTTATATAGAAGCAACAGCTGAGATGTTTCAGTTATTGCTGATACATGTTCATGCCAGCAAAACCCGAAGTTGACCGTTATTCCGAGAAGGTGCATCGAATCTTTGGATGCGATTTGTTGGACTGGCATCATTAGAGCAGGTTCTCTAGCGGAGACCTTCCTAGAAAACGTAGTTGCTTGCATCTTGCTCGCGTTGACGATCACCAGGTTCAATTGACCCCACTTAGATATCCTCTGTGAGTCAGAGTTTGAGTCGTGGAGACGAAACCAGTATACAATCGTCTGGAAAACCGAAGATCTTGTTCTCTGCAGATGACAGAAGATCGTTTATCTTCAACAGAAAAAAGGTTCGAAAAAAATGGATCTCTGAGGTACTCCTGCTTGCAACTGGAAACAATGAGATGTTATACCGTCAACCACAATCTGTATTAATCTATTTGAAACAAAGCTACTTATCCAACCACGAAATTTTCGTGGAAGCCCATATGCAGCAAGTTTATTCAACAAGGCTACATGCCAAACCCTATCGAAGGATTTAGAGAGGTCGAGCGCTATTGCTCTAGATTTCTCATGCTATTCCATCGTTAATGTACTAACATGAGTGACGTAGGCGAGCAGATCTCCTGTCGATCTTAGCCTGCGAAAACCATACTGACGGTCGTTTATAATTCCCTGCAACTCAAAATATTTGATGGTTTCATCGAGTCTCCATCACTTTGGACATAATGGGAAGAAGTGCAACAAGGCGGTAGTTTTGGGGTAAGGACTTCTTTCCCTTCTTTGGGTGCCAGTTCGGAAGCGCACTTTTTCAGGACGATTGGTGGTATTTCGTCTAGACCAACTGCCTTCTTGCAGTTCAGCTGCTTGAAAGCCCGTCTCACTATGCAGATTCTGAACTTGATTTCGGCCATGGAAGAATTTGCAGGTGGAATGTTCGGTGGTATTGCGTTAGATGAATCTAGCACAGAATTCTTTGAGATTAAGAGAGCAAAGAGATCGGCTTTCTCTTTCGGAGATAATGCTATACTTCCGTCTCCTCTAACGAAAGGTGGAAACGTACATTTGCAGAAATTGGCACTGACAGTCTTTGCCATAGACCAGAATTGTCTAGTCCCTCTTGCCTGGTCAAAGAGTTTATTAGTCACCCCTTCGTTGAAATTGGCTTTTGCTCTTGCAGTTGTCAGGTTGCATACGTTACGTATTCGTACGAAGATTGTGTTGGATTCATTTTGAATGAGTTGTTGCTCTTTGCTGCAGAGGCTCTTTTTCAGTCTTTGTTGAACCATAGCTGAATGAGAGATGTAGAGATCCATTCCTGCATGAATGGTTTCTGTAACAGATTCAGTGCACACATTGATGTCTGGATCTGAAAGACAAACATCGCTGAATGGGAAGCACGAAAATTATTCACGCTTCTCATCCCAATTAGCACGGTTAAAGTTTATTTACTGAACGAGAAAACATTCTCACATCTGCATCTATTTCCATCTTCACAGATATTCAAGTATTAGTTAGAGTACAATTTTCCTTATCATCAGCAAACCATCCTGCATATCCAACTGGTTCACTATTTTTTATATTTTTCCACAAATTGCATCCAGCCCAAAACAACTCATAACAGTCGCATCAACCACTTTAACGGTGTGCTTAGTAATTAGAGTTGAAACTCTGAATTGAGATGAAAATCTTCTTCTTCTTCACCTGGATACGGTGAATTCATTTCCTGTTTTTCCTTTATCTTGAAGGACTTCCTTTTCTTGATTAACCGCAATCGACAACACTGTATCAAAAATGGCCGAAGAAGCTGAGTCAATATTATTTATTATTATTTATTTTATTTTGTTTTTGATTTTTTTTCTTTTTCTAATATAATCGTTTTACAAAAATTCTATAGCCTTCATAACCGACTACCAACAAACGCATCTCCAAAAACTAAGTGATTGATTTAGTAGGCGTTACCTATTTTTGGGAATATATTTATATTTATAAATAAATATATTTCTTTCTTTCTCACACTTGCACGCCATACAAATTTCAGAGCCTAATTATCATAAATCACATTGATGGAAAGTCACCAAACGTTTGCACTCTTTACAAATAAAAGCCGAGTAATAGATCAATCTCAAAAATTACAACTTGCGAAATTATCACTATATGTGTAGATACATAAAAGAATTTTTGTTCAAGAAACAATATTCAACCTTCCCTAAAATGTCACTGTCAACCAGGGCCACACAGAAGTGGTACAATACGGTCGGATGTTATAAATAGGAGCAATAGACAACAGTTTTGATCTCATTAGATCTCGTCAGTATTGCATACCCATTCACAACATCAGGCCACATTGTCACCTACTCATCGCAATTCGTTGAAGCGTGAGAAAATCTGTAAATGTTATTGTACCCTCCAAAGAACAGATATACAGGACACTCACCATTGCCACTGAGAAACCATGATTACAAAAGGGTAAATAAACAGACAACTCCAAGAAGTCACACTAGTTCGAATTTTCACTGTAACAGTACACACCGTGTCAGCAAGGAAGCGGTCTGTCGAAAGACTAACGCTCCTCATTATATGTGAAGACACATTGAAGAATTTTTTATTTAAAGAACAATATTCAACCTTCAGTTGCATGTCAAATATCCTTCCTTGATGGAGCTGGTTTTCCGATCCACCCTTTATAATCAGCGTCAATAAGAGCCAAATAGCAGTTGTTCAGCACGGTCGGATGTCATGAATACGAAAAAAGACTGCAGTTTCGGTCTCATTTGACCTCGTCAGTATTGCATAACCATTCACAACATACTGCCACCTACTCATCTCAATTCGTCGGAGCGTGAGAAATCATGTAAATAATATTGCACCCTCCAGGAACTAGTTGAAAATACACTCGCGAAGTTCAAATGGTTTACTCAGAAATCTGTTTCATCCTAATTGCAAATACATTACTTGGATCATCATTATTAAATGTGAAAAGTTTTTTCTCGTTCATTTCATAAATACAATAGTTCATGCATTGAAAGAATTTTACATTCATTTAAGTAACCTGATATACGCTGTTCTGTTCGAATTTCATGAAAATTGTTGAGCTTCCTCTAGGTTATCCGATTTTCCAGTATTGATTGCGTTATTGATGAACGAATAAAATGAAATAAATAATTTAGAATGTTGTAAGACTATCAAGAGTTCATACAAGAATTATTATCAACAGTTATTCATCAGTTTCTGATTTTTATTTTGTAACAAATATGATTCTATAGAAAACTATGACTAAGAGTTAATATTAAAAAGTTGTTATAATTTCTAATTCTTTACTTGCTTGTATTATTGCTCCTAAGTTTCACCTGGAAATTTATACAATCAAACTAATGAAGAAATCAAATTGATTGTAAGTATCATGAGGAGTACTACAAAATTCAGAATTTTTGTATTTTATTTGAATTTTCCGATTGTTTTCGTCTCACACTTTATACTTTTTGAAGTTATGGGAACCAAATAAAATCAAAATAAAGATTGCACATTCGAATCTCGAGTCACCAGGTCGTACTAATGTCCCTATTTTAATTTTTCTTTCGAATTTTTTATTTTTCTGTCAGATTTTCCAATCTTACTCTAAACCTTCAACTCGGTTTCAACCATATATTGAAGAAAAAGAACAACATCGATCCAGATGTTCTCCATAATTTTATTCTTACTCATAAAGAAAAACATAGAAGTCCCTTTTACTTTTCATTTCTTCACCTACTGAATGAATGATTCAATTTTAACCTATTTATTAAAGAGTAATAATATATGACCTTCGCGGTACTCTCTACCGTTTCTTGCTTTTCATAATTAATTGTATTCGTAATGACTTGTTATATTTTGTGTGTGTGCTGTCACATATTTGACTTGGGTGTGGTGAAATCTTAAAATGTAGTAGGTAATTAAGGATTACACGATTCGACCTTCACCGTTTATTATCTCCTTGATATATAAGGAAGACCTTTGAAGATCCAATGTTATTTTCGTTGGTCACGAATTTTGGTCTATATTTTCCAACTGGAATTTGAATAAATTAAGAATTATATAATTAACAAGATCTACGAAAACACGGAATTGGAGACTTTAATATTAATCCGCTATTGAAAAACTGTGCAGTCTATGGAAAATATATGCTATATAAAATTCAAAATAGGGGCTCACTTTACCATGTTGAAATGGAAAGTATATGAACACGCTTTTCATCAATGCATGTTGCAGATGAACACCGAATCACAAATGCAAATTTTACCAAAGAATAATTCGATAATAAGTGAAATATAACAAAAACTCATTCTTTGAACGCATCAAATTCTGTAATTTTGAATTAAGTACATAATGCTGATAATGGCATACACAAAAAAATGAACTAAGCCTTGTAATTTAATACGGTCAAATTCTACACTTCGGGTCATCATTAGTGTATGACGGTGTTCCGCTATACAATAAGTTACAATTTCTTCTTCTATTTTTCTCATTTTCCTAGATCTTAGATAAGGTTAAATTGAATTTGATTCGATTAGAATCGTTTGGTCGACGAACAACTGCACGAGAGAAGATACCAGCAATTGAGGCTGCCTGTCTAGCAATGTTTCCACATACCATAACTGGAACGGGGCAGAGAGCCAAATACCAGACATCAGGCAGGTGTGAGACCTTTTCACTTGTACAAGAAGGAGGATAACACGGGATCGAGGAAAACATGTAGCTGTCAATGTGGTCGAAAACTTGAGTGACGATTACAACACTTGCAGAAAGAGGTCATACTGGAGATCGAAAGATCCAAGAAGAAATATAGGAAACGATGGCTAAAATGAATTGATGGTGATCTATGGGACCAAGCGTACTGTTTGGTGATTGAACGTCTCAGTTTCACGCACCAAACCCACCGTAGGACGAGCAGGACGCCTCGTGGTAAGGTTTTTTCCAGAATTTTATGGACAAACAATAGATGATCCGGCAGTCACAGGAAAGGAGATCGCAGCAGGAGTTCTAGTAAGCGAAAAACCACAGAATTGGACCGTATCTCCCCAAAGGCCATTATGGTTAAATTTTCGCGGTTGAAGAAATAGGTAGGGCGGCTGCCATTAAGACAGTCGAGCTGAAAGAGAGATCATACCCTGCCCTTGGAAACGTGCGCAGCTGGTCCTCATCCATAAAGCAGAAACAACGGAAGAGAAAACTTACAGACTCCCGTACATGCTTGTGGCTGGAAAGATATACGAGCAGGTGGCGATCAAGAATGATTTAGCATACGTTCAGTTCGGTCATTAGCGGAAACTGCGTTGGAGGCATTGGTTAGAATTATCCAGGAAAAGAGAAGTGTCTCATATACCTACGGGTGGTTGTGCGCCTTGATATCTGTTGACATGAAGAACGCATCTACGAGTACACCGTGAGGGGCCATAGGAAGAAAGTGTCCTATCTTATGATGGGAGTTTTTGCCTTGCTCAAGGATAGAGTTATGAAGTTCGGGTTATGGGAAGTAGCCATGACGTGGAGTACCGCAGGGGTCCGTGCGCGGTTTGCTGGTATGGAATATATTGAATGACCCCGCTCTGAAACTGGTTGTTCTGGAAGGGTATCACATTTATAAGGTATGTGGATGACTTGGTCATGGTTGGTGTAGGAAAGACCTGGCGAGGTTGACGAATGCCGTAGTTGATGCAACTGAAGGGTCTGGAGCTCGAGGGTTGTAAAACAGAGCACGTGGTGCTGTTGTGACAGGAACGTCTGCTTGCCCTGATCCTTAAAGTGATTAGGTACGTCATCAACTCTAATGAGACCATCAAATATTTGTATTGGGCGTGAATATAACTTTGGAACTCATATTTTGACAACGGTGCTAAAATCGAAAGAGGTGCCCATAAAAGTAGCCTCGAGTCCTGACGAAAGTGTGACGTGGCGTCACTGATTCTGTATGCTGCCTTTTTTGGGCTGATACCTTGAGATTAGCCAAGTATCTTAAAGCGATGGCAGCAGTGGGGGGACCAGGAACAGAAGGCTCATTCTAGACTTAAGCCTGTGCCATAAAGGCACGTTTGGAAAGATCGACTATTACCTGACCCAACTGTAGACTGGAGATGGATCTTTAGGAAATAGCTACATCGTTTCAACTATAAAAACTCGGTCAAGTATCTAGATAACGAAGGGTTGGACACCATCGAGTACAACATCTAAAACAGTGTGCATGATATCAACTGATATGATATCTGAAATGAGAAATATGCTCAGTGCAATTTTTCATCCATATATTTGAACAGCAAACATTGAAAAACCTTTTGTTTATGTATGATAAAACCATATCTCACCAAGCTCCTTTCAGTGAGAACAACCTTCAAGATGACGGAATGAAGTAGTCTGCATGAAGTCCAGACCACACTTCCGCTGAATGTGGCTTTGACATTCTCAATAGGAGTTTGAGAAGCCATCAAAACTAGGCAGTTACCGTAAAAGTTTTGGAACAGACTGATCGAAATTTAGAATAAAACGGTTCACAATACTGAAAAGTCATTAATTTTGGGTATGAATCGTAACTAACATACAGTAATTATCACCAGGGGTGGAAATATCCTGTATTAACGAATTTTCGAGGACTTTCAATTTTTCCAAATGTTTCATATTATAGCTCATTATTAGTTTTATTTCAATTTCTATGAGTACCATTTTCATTTCGATTGTTCCCAAGCATTACTTATTGCTGGTCGATTACTGATAAAATAATTCTTTATACATTTCTGAAAAAATTTGAATTTTAGGTTTTGTGTCTAAACTTCTGGGCAACCCGCTGGTGTTGCTATCACGTATCCCAAATTATATTGAACATCCAAATATTTTTTATATCTCGTATGAAAACTTACTTTCACGCGATTTCTACAGATTCACCCAATCTATATAGAAAACTTTATAGATTAATAATTTGTTCTACTATTAATAGAAAACAATACTTGTCTAACAAAATATTTCGTCTCGAAAAACAAATACCATTTTGTTTTCTAGTGAGAAGAAAGGAATTGATTGCGAGGTAGTTATTGAAGTCATTAGTTCTATTTCCTGCCTTCAAGACCTTAAATTCTGAGTTATTCCATCATTATTTATTGAAACAAAAAAATGGAGAGCAAGTTGAGAAAGTTTAATCCTTTCAAGCACGAATTAAAATCTTGCATTCCTTTTTGGTCCAAGAATAATAAATAATGAAGCGCTTACCATTATCCTATGGCGAATATGGAGACAACATAACTTGCGACTAACTTCACGAATGAGTATTCAAACGAAGTTGTCTCCATCCGGCCACGCCTAATACAATGTTTCTATTTTTCCAATTTCTATTCTGAATACTGCATAACTTCAGGAATCATGAGTATGTAGTAAACAAGATTTTATAGTTACCTACTCTCTCTATCTTCTTTCACCACATCTACAGAATAGGATAATCGACAATGTACAAAGGAGGCGCATGTCAAACAGAAGAGAAAATTATGCACCATAGAATTGAGTTTTTCTGGGGTGATGTCTTATTTAGCACAGGCTATAGGAATACACGTAGTATTTATCTGCTAGCGGCATCTTTTTATTTTCTGATCAATTATTTTACACGTACAGTCGAAGTTATATACATACAATGAATTGAGTTATGTAAATTAGGAATTCATCCTTTTTCCTGCTTCTCTGTCAGTTCAATTCGAATGACCAGATAGTTTCGTAAATTATCTGGATGCTGACGAGACACATCGTAGGACAGTTGATCGAAAGCCCAGGGAGTCAACAATTCGGAAGGATAATTTATTGAAGAAACCTTTACTATGTTAAGTTGATATATTATAAGCAGGTAATGGAACAATAGCTCCGTTTTTACTATCACTTTCATTGATTTTGAGTTATTTGAATTTTTGGGCCGGTTTTATACTACATTCTTACGGAACTAAAATATTATCATTTATTGAAATAAGAGTGCAAGACTAAGTACTGTACACTGAAGAACAAATAACTGAAAAATAGGTGAAACAAAGAGATTTGTGTAAATGTGACAGGAAAATAACAAAATGTATGTGAAAATTAGATCAAAAATAATGAACAAGGCATTTACATAAAAACTTCTTCGAACATATAGTTTTAAAATTTTCTCTCGAGTTAAAAGTTATGACCCCATAAGTGAGCGTTGGTATATTTATTGGGTAAAGTGAAATTAGATTCACACCAAACCGACTGTGGAGAGCTCGGTATATAATAATATGGTCCCCACGCATTCAACCGATTGCAAAGGTTGAGATGCCCATCAATCGCAGTCTCACCTCATAGTTGAGACATGAAACCGTGGTGGCACAACATTAGATCCTTCCGAGAAGCTTTGAGTCATGTGTAAGTGAGAAACTCTATACGGGACCGCCAAACAAAAGTATAGGATGGAAACAAGTTTTCTAGAGAGTACTACAAGTGCTCGAATCACACCCAGAAAAAAATCTGTTCAACAAGTAAAGTGCCTTCTTTTCTTTATTGGTAGCTTATAGAACATTATCAAACCAAGAGAGATCGTCAGTAATGATGATACCTAAATCGGAGTACCGGCTTTCAGGTTGGATCATGAACCCAAAAAGTACATATTTCCATCGAGGGTTGACTTTGCCCATGTGGATGCCTCTATTATTAGCGAAGTTTAACGACAAGAACTATTCGTTCGACCAGTTCACAAATTTATTGAGGTCATTCTGAATCACATGACCGCATGTAAGGGGACTGTTGTAGAAATAGTTCAAGATCTCATTACACGTGCGTCACCCTGGACGAAAAGACCAAATTCGGTCCGTACTACCCTGAAGAAGTTGTCCATCTTCAACTTAACTCGCTGGTGGCACAATGCCGCATTCAGATCCTAGCTATCGGTGTTGTGAATCTCCTGTGTATATTTATTTTTTCTTGTGTGTTGAAATAACCGAATAAATAGTCTTTATCAAGAGTTCCGCATTGTAGAAAATGTGAGTTATAGTAAAGTTATTTACATTTCTGATGATAGACGGATGTAGTCCGAATCCATATTAACAAATCAAATAATATATCCAGAAATATTTATTATCATCAAATTCTCTGGAAGAAATGAAGAAAGAAAATTAATATGTTGCCGAAAATATTAAATTTGAATTTTTCTTCAGTAGTAAAGGTTCCTCAGTGATATGACATTGTCATTACTGTTTTATTTCAGGAATCAGCGCAAAAAAAATTCGTATGAATTAGATTTTCTGAAAGGTAAGAACGAATAATGTCTAAGCATCAAGTGAAATTGAGATTTTTAAACATTAAGTTCCATTTAATGATGATCCTCTGGCTTTTGGAACCTATATTTCATTGGGAAAATAGCCTAAACTTCCTGCTATAATTCTCCTAATAGTTTAATAATACTTACTCAAAGCCTCAGACGTTGTACCATTTCGACAATAGTTCAAGTTGTATTCCTCACTCAAATCACAGCCAATGAAATTAAATTACGTCAATGGTCGCTGACAAATATATTCGATTACACAAACAATAGTAATTTAGATTTGTAATTTAGATGAGTGGTTACTTCTAATGATATCCTTTTGTTTGTCAAAGGCGCTATATTAGCACCTGCTATTTATCCGAAAAAAGTGGAGCATAGTCGTGATTCTAAATCTTGAGATAAAGTAGGTCTTGTTTCCCATCTTGACATTATAGATCATTCATAGATCATTAATTTAATTCATTAAAGGTGACTGGTATTATTGTCTGAGTTTATCGAAATTATTGCGAAATAAATGTGATTGACTACAGATTTTTCTCAAGCCTTAAATGTTATTTTTTCATTTAATTAGTTATATTCCATTTGAGTATTGTCAAGAGTATCCTTTTCTATATTAAGGTTTTGATTTCATTATGAAATCGATGGCGGAGGGTGTACCGTAGCATATATAGATATTAGCTTTCCGCACAATATAAATTATTTTATTCAAGGATTGGGCTAGGTTTAGTTAGGTTCTTCTCCATAATATCAATGAGAAAACTCATAGTTATTCAAAATTATGAGTTTATTGGTACACACATATGGTGTTAAAGTTAACTAAGGAGTGACTTTGGATGTTGAAGCATTGCACTGCATGTCCGCAACATACTTTTCATAAGATGGTACATAACCGCTGAGTGCTAATTGCAAGCATGATTCCGCAGTGGAATTATAGTCTAATGACTTCAGTGTAACAACCGATTCAGATGGTCAAAAAAGGATCAGTAAGAGAATATAGAAATAATCTGAGTAGCAAACTACATTGCTCCAAGAAATCAGCCGACAATATCAATATCTCAAATTTATTTTTTTGGTTTGCAACAACTGTTTTTTTCGGATGCTTCCAGACATTTGCTAGTAAAATTTGATGTTTTTTTTTTACTCACATGTATCTCATAGGAAAAATATAAAAAAACGTTTAGTCTCCTTGAGAATTTCAATTTTTAGTTATAATGCAACGCGAGTCACGCCAAAATAAACTTGAGCAGTGATGTTAGATGGACTAGTACCATCATAGGCCAAAGACTCGATGTATTAAAGGGACCTGGGTAAGGACAACCTCGAGCAAAAACGGCGATCCATGAATGTTATTTAAATTTCCTTGTTGAGACAACGGTTCGCTCCTGCACTTTCAAATTAGGCTTCGACTGAACAGTCTCAAGTAATTTGGTTCGAGCCTCCCTGTTGCAGCTCGAGGCTCAGATCTTACATCACATCGAAGAGCCAGATTGAATTCTGCCAGGGACACGTCACTGGGTTAAGTTAGGTTTATAGATGAGTTGAGGTTTTGTCTTTTTTCATTGCTATCAACATTTTCTAGTGCACAAACGTCGAAATGAGAGAAATGTTCAGTGAGACTTCACCTAACTATGGTTTTGGTGGAAATTCAATAATAGTATGGGGAGGAATGTCTTTGAAAGACCGCACTGCTAATCTAGTCATCGTATATAATGAAACCCTGAATGCTCAGAGGTACGTTACGAACATTTTACCAGAACATATATATATATATATATATATATATATATATATATATATATATATATATATATATATATATATATATATATATATATGCAAGTGTTGGATTTTGAATGTAAGGTCTCGATTTTCTAAAATAGAATGCATGCAATTTGAAAAATTTTCAAACGAAGATATAACATCAGTTATTAAACACGCAAAAAATTGGACATCTTCAGGTGTTGATGGTATTCATAACTTTTGGTTCAAGAAATTCTCTTGCGTTCATGAAAAATTGGCTGAATAGTTTTTATTTATAATAAAGAATCCTCAGCTACTCCTTCATTTTTCACACAATGAATTACTTATTTAAAACCGAAAAGTGATAATACTATTGATCCGTCTCAATATAAATTAATTACTTGCCTTCCAACAATATATAAAATTCTAACTGCATGTATTACCCAAAAATTTATGCACATTTGGAGAATTATAATATTCTTTCCGAACAACAAAAGGATGTAGAAAAACACCTTGGTACTAAAGAGCAACTTGTAATTGATTCTGTTGCTTTGAATCAAGCTCAAACTAAGAAGAGAAATATTCATACAGCCTTCATTGATTGCCAAAAGGCTTTTGAGAGTTCTCCCCATTCATGGCTTCAAGAAATTTTGGAAATTTATAAAATTGACAAGACACGTCTTTTTCTTGAATTTGTAATGAAAAATTGGAGAACCAATCTTCATTTAAATATTTCAAAACAATCGTTTAAATCCGAAGTAATTCCAATCAAAAGAAGCATTTTTCAAGGTGATTCTTTAAGTGCTCTTTGGTTTTGTCTTTGCCTTAATCCATTATCTCATGAATTAAATGCTACTAGTTTCGGCTTCAAAATAAAGAGTCTATCAACTGAATTCAAATTAAGTCACTTAATTTTTTTAGATGATATTAAATTATATGCCGGAACCAGATCTCATTTAAAAAGTCTACTTGAGATTACTTTCAACTATTCCAATGATATTCATATGAAATTTGGGCTTCTAAAATGTAAAAATCTTTCTATTGAAAAAGGAAAGATCACCTCTGATTATATAAAGATTTCCAATATCGAAATCGAGTCAATGCATCAAGGAGATACATATAAATATCTTGGATTTTGTCAAGAGAAGACAATTAACCATAGAAGCACTAAAGAAAATATTAGAAGTTCATATTACAAAAGACTTAGAATTATCATCAAGAGTCATTTAACTAGTAAAAACCTTTTCAGAGCTATCAACTCCTATGTAGTTCCTATTCTTACATCTTCTTTCGGAATTATTAAATGGTCTAAAACTGATCTAAATGCATTACTATGTCAAACGAGGAAAATGATTTGTAAACATCATAAGCACCACCCAAAGTCAACTGTTCAGAGAGCTACACTACCTAGACATCTTGGAGGTCGTGGATTAACTGATTTGAATAATCTTCATAGTAAACAGATTTTTCATCTACGTTCCCATTTTCATGATAAACAGAGAACGTCTAAATTACATGATATTGTTGTTGCTTCAGATTATAATCTTACACCTCTGAACTTGACAATGCAAAAGGTAGATATTGATATATTTGATGATAATTCTGAAACAGAAAGTTTGATGCAGAAGGAATTACACGAAAAGCACCCTTAAGAATTGAAAAATGATTATATTGATGAAATCGGATCGAATAAAAGGTTGGTTTCTGGAGAATTGTTTGCTGAAACAGAAGGCTTGGCAATTGCGATCCAGAATCAGGTTGTTTTCACGACGAACTATAGAAAACACATCATTAAACAAAATATAGATGATTCTTGCCGTAGATGTTTCTGTTCTTCAGAAACAGTTTTTCATATATAATCATCTTGCTCAGTCCTTGCTTCAACAGATTATTTAGAAAGACATAATGCCGTCGCTAATCTTATTCATTTTAATCTAGGAATTAAACATGACCTAATTCCCAAAAAAAAAATTTTACAAATATGAACCTGAGATTATTTGAGAAAATGACAAATATAAACTTTACTTTGATAAAACAATTCTTTGCAACAGAGCTGTAAAACACAATAGACCAGATATCATTCTCATTGATAAACAGAATCAAATAACCTATATAATTGATATTGCTATACCCGACACACATAATATACAAAATAAATTCAATGAAAAATTTCTAAACACATGATGCTTGGCGACGAGATTAAAAAATGTGGAAAATGGAAAAATTTTTATTCTACCGATTATTATTTCCACAAAAGGTGTTATTCCTAGGAATCTTCACAAAAGTATTGAGATTTTGGGTCTGAAGAAAAATTTGTTTGAACAGTTGCAAAAGATAACAGTTATCAAATCTTGTAATATTTTTCGTAGGTTTCTTTCCGAAAAAATAATGAGGTAGAGTCATAGGTTTTCTCTTTAGTTTATACTGCTCAGAATCTCATTTCATATTTTATTTATTTGTTTATATAAATGTAATATAATTAACTGACAATTTTGTCATATTTATATTCTGAGCAGTATTCTATTCGATCGTTCACCACTTCACACAAAGGAAACTATCAATGATTAACATTCAGTGTACTTGACTATGGTCCGTACACTGGATTTTTCCGGGGAGAAAGCCTCTGACACTACTCGTTGGTACATTGATATCATTGTCTGATGATGCTATAGTATGTATATATTCTCGTAGATTGATATATTCTCATAACATTTAACGTTATCCTAATATATAATTATTCCAGGATATGTTTTGATTATAATCATTACCTGGCAATGGTATTAATTACCGGGTGGTGGATTTATATTTTTCATGAAATCAGTTTGATTGCATGAACAGATATATATATATATATATATATATATATATATATATATATATATATATATATATATATATATATATATATATATATATATATATATATATATAACATATATATGAATGCCAATAAAAGCAGGGCCAAGATGAAAAATGGTAATCCTATTGAAGGTCTTCAAGACCACTCAAATTATGAACCAAACATCAAATTAATATGGCACTTTTACAGGTTAGTTCTCAGTGAAAGCCTCATTGATTTCTACATAATGGCATGATCTAACAATTAGTTCACATATTGAATAATAAGCTGACACTCTAGGTGAGGGAGGAAAATACCAAGAAATTCTAGATTCAATCTAATTTATCAAGTGTCAACAAAACTATAAGAGCTATATGGTAACTACCTTAACATGTTCAATAGGTTAGGTTAGTTAAGGGGTTAGAAGAAACATGAAACAAACCTAGTTTTCCTGATTACTCTAGAGGCAAGACCGAAATCATATATTTAACGAAATCAAAACAGGTCTACAAGAAATAGACAACTAATATTTATAAAGTATAGAATTGGGTTGGTCCGGCAGATGAGGATGCGGTACATATTTTAAACAAATTCAGAAGAACATATACAGGGTTATATAAAAGATAGCTCCTCAAATCAAATTAATATCTTTTTCACATTATAATGTTCGATTTCACTTCTAAAAATGATTCATAAAACCCAAAAGACCCAAAGAGATTCAGGTACTGTCTACCATAATCAGATCTTTCTACATCGAACTTTCTTAAGAATTTCCAATTTTTATCGTGAAATTTTAAACTTGAGATTTGGAACAAATGAACATTTTTTTTAAAATAATCTCCACTGCAAATCCTGACATAAATTGTCACTTGCACTTTCACCAATCTCACTATCATTGAGCAAACAATTTAAGATACATAAATTTAAGATTTTATCCAAAAACCAAACATATTTTTAGATGGATGTTTCAGTACAACCTAAAGGTTAAGAACCTGAAGTGCCATTTTCTCGCTCTGAAATGATCCCGATCGCCATATTGAATGAACCATTCAAGTACAGTTATTTTACGCTGAATTATCTTTGATAATAAATGACACTCTCCGTTCTTTGCTATGGAGTAATCAACCATGAGCCACCCATTACTTACATAGTATCAAATTACAGATGTGTTGTTGCTTCTTCGTTGACCAGTAAATGAGATAAGTATATGTTGAGCTCAACGAAGTTAGGCATGAAGAGTGGATAGATAAAGCGAAACAAGGTCGGGCTTTAATAAATACTTTTGCTTCATAAACAGTATTTCAAAATGAATTAACATTCAAGAAAGTGTCGACCAAATACCTTCCATTTGCTTTTGCAAATTTTATCATGATCAAATCTGAACGAACTATGTCACGTAGAATTATTCAAAAACTAGCTGACTCGGCGAACTCAATTCCGCCTTAAAGGAAATAAATAAGCAGATTTTGGAATTTATCAATTTTTTTTTATCAGAAAAAATACAAAAAAAAAATTAAGTACCTACATTAATCATTCATTATTATTTCTGTATTTTAGTACATAGGTTGCTCTTCACTTAAGTACCTGGTGACACAAGACATTTCTTGTTTTATTATCAGGCGCAAAAACAAACAACGCAGATGGTCTTCCGACCCGTGAACACATATAATTGACCATGGAGAAAACATGGATGTTCTAGATACAAACCACAAACTTTTAAGGATTGGCCTTGTTATTTGTTGATGGTCATATCGGTTGGGATCATCAGGATCCTCGGAATGAGAACTTCCTCACCCTTGAATAATTTTCCTTTCAGTATCGTCACGTAAATTACATTGTTCGTCAATTTTCTAACCACCAAACGCGTACCGTTGCACAGTTTTGGTTGGTATATGTTACGAAGCATGATATACTACGGAGCCAACATTTAGGTGTAAATTGTGAGGTGGTAAGCCAGTCACATCCAAGGAGTTTAAAAATTCAATTGAATAGTTGGTGGCTTCATCTTCATTTGTGACACAGTCAATAGATTTGAACGAATGCATTGTTCCAATGATCCTATTTTGAATTATGTTGTTCAGGTCATCTACATCTTCATTCTCAGCTGCTAAAATTGCTCGCTCACTTAACCATTCATTATTTCTGTAGTTAGAAATAATGTTTGGAAATACATTGTTGATAAGTTCGTCCTTTGATGGAACAAAATTACAGAAATTATTTGGAAATGATATCAATCCACTGGATTCATCGACAGGTACTTGACCATTACCGATAGTTAGCAATTGCTCCGAGAAATCTTCAGCATATGCATCTTTTATTTATTTATTTATTTATTTATGTACAATATAAGGAATGTCCACAGCCGAAGCCAAAATGACATTCACTAGATGAATATTAGTTACATAGAATCTAGTATTCTAAAAAAAGTATTATATAAGACAATAATAGTGAGTTGTATTCACAGAAAGACTGAAAAAGAAATACAAAATGAATATTGCAAAACGAACGATTGAATGAATTTTATATCAGTCAGTAAAGAGCAAGCGTAATGTTCTCTTCAAAGAGGCCAATGTGACCCCAAACAAATTGATACTCCTATGTGTGTTGCAGACACGTAGCATCCTATCGATAGGGAGTTCTGTGCACTATTAGTTTTTCTAAAAGTTATAGAGAAGAGGTCGTGGTGCCTCAATGATTTCATAGGAACATTAAAAGTAACCATGTGCAAGATCTCAGGTACCTGAAATACGCAGTTCAATATTTTAAACAAAACCAAAATATCAGATATAGTTCTACGATTTTCAAGTGACAATAGATTGAAATATTTACGGGCAGGAGCGTAGTCGTGGTTCAGGATAACAAAGTTAGTTTTGAAGCAAATGAACCGTATGAATCTATTCTGAATGCGTTCAAGTCGGTTGGAATAACAATCATAACGAGGGTTCCAAATACATGAGGCAAAATATTAATTTACTGTAGATGTAAGCATAATATGAAGTGATAAGTGATTTTACATATTTAAATTCCTTACTTTTCCTGAAAATATAACCCATCATTCGACTTGAACTATTTGCTATGCGATCTATGTGTGCATCGAAGAGCAACTTCGAATCGAAAGTGACACCCAGATCAAAAGCCGTGGACACACGTCGCAGCAATGAATTTCCAATTGAGTACTGAAAAGTGATAGGGGAATGGTTTCTAGTAAAAGTTATAGTGAAACATTTATTTAAATTCAAAAATAATTGGTTTTCTCTACAGTACTCAACCAAGTTATTCAAATCTAGTTGAAGATCAAGGCAGTCCCTTAAGCATGTGATAGATCTAAAAACTTTCAGATCGTCTGCATAAAGCAAGAATCTGGAATGCCGGAAACATTTATCTATGTCATTTATATAAATTAGGAAAAGAAGAGGATCGAGATGAGTTCCCTGCGGTACCCCAGAAGTACTAATGAAAGATTCAGATTCAAAACCATTTAAACTAACGAAATGTGACCTATTCAGTAAACACGATTGGATCCACTCAAGCAACCAACCACTTACACCTGCTTCGGCGAGTCTAAAAATGAGAATATCGAAACTTATTTTGTCGAAGGCTTTAGAAAAATCTGTGTAAGTAGTATCAGTCTGAATTTGAGAATCCATTGCACTCTGCAGGTACTCACTATAAACGATCAAATTAGTTTCCAGAGTCCTACCCTTAAAAAATCCGTGCTGTTGTGGAATAATGAAATTTTTCACATGAGAGAAAAGATACTTATAAATTATACGTTCAAATACTTTAGCAATGATCGAAAGCTTGTTAATAGGTCTATAATTAGAAATATCATTTTTATCTCCACTTTTGAAAATTGGGACAACGGCGGACTCCTTCCACTTTTTTGGAAATACACCATTAATCAGAGACTGTTTGAACAAAATATGCAGTGGTTTACTTAATTTGTGAGCGCAATTTTTGAGAAAAATTGGTGGAATGCTGTCTGGACCTGAACCCTTCGACATGTCAAGGGATAAGAGGACCTCTGAACCTCTTCCTCTTCTATGTGAACAGTTGATAGTACATCATTATTGCAGTTTTAACTGTTACACTACGACTACACTGCTGACTTACAGGAACATATAGACTCTCGAAATAACGGGCAAAAAGATTGCATATCTCTTTTCCATCTGATGAAGAAATATCCCCATACCTCATTTCATTAGATAGTTTAGAGCCGCCCCGTCCCAGAGACACATATTTCCAGAATGATTTGCTGTTCGTTGGCAGTTTCCGCTCAATGTTAGAGGTGAATTTATTCGAATCAAGTTCAATAAGTTCCTTCAAATGAGCACGAAGCTGTTTGAATATATTGAGATCATTGACATTTTTATTAATTTTCCATTTTTTATGAAATTTTTGCTATTCTCTTATCGTAGCAATAGTAACTTTCGAAAAGAATGAAGGAAAACACTTAGTGACTCTTTTCTTAGGAACAACAGAACCGATTAAGTCATTGATTCTCTCATAAAAATTATGCAGATTTTCATCAATTCCCTTAGAGCTGCTGTTGAGCAGAAACTCCCAATTCACCAGTGATAATGAAGCATTAACAGCTTCATAATTCGCATTTCTAAAATCGTAATAAAACTTTTGAATTTTCGAATTTTCATCATCTTCTCTTTAGACAAGGCAACTATAAACTCCAGTGTGGGATGATGTGTGTCCTCGTTTACAAACGGATGAGCACTTTTTTGTATATTCGAGACAATTTCTTTATTACACAAGACTAAGTCAAGAATTTTATCGTTACTATTCTTCACATGATTGTATTGATTCAGTTCGACAAATGCAAGTGTATCTAATATATTTGAATATTTATTTTCAATATTAGTAGGTATCAAGTAACTCTTATTAGAGCTCACCCAATCAACTGAAGGACAATTAAAGTCACCACACACAAGAAATGGACATTTTATGTTCACTATATTGCTCTCCAATTTGCTAGGGAACACATCACTTGCCACAGAATCCCCAGGGGGCAAATACGTACAGCAAATATATAACTTCGAACTATTCACGTTCAGAGATACCCAGATATATATCATTAAGCAATGTAACTTCCATGTTCGTTATCAGCTGCAGTTTCTTCATATAGCGCCATAGATTCGACGATTTGACGCAAGCGTTTAATTCGTGGGCAGCCGTAGATCTTGGAATTACTGGCACTGTTTGGCGGAAATCACCAGACAGTAAAATCATTGCTCCTCGCAAACATCTCGTGTCATTGCGTAAATTTTGGAATGTTCAGCTGGGTGCTTCTAATGCTATTGTGCATTCGTCTCATATGATGATTTTCGATGCGGATAAAACTTTGGCCATTGCTGAGTGGTTTGCAATATTACACGTTGGTTCTTCAATTGTTTGAAGATTTAACGGTTATTTTAATGCTGAATGCTGTACGGCATCCTTCTAACAATGTGGCTGTTATTGCAGAAGAAGCAACTGCAACCGCTATGTTGGATCTCGCACGAACAGTGGCTAAAACTACTGACTGGAGGAATGTATTACCAGTTCCACCAGGGGCATCTAGGAAATATAAACCACCATCCTCATCATCGGTTGCCCTCATTTAAGTATCATAAACTTCTCTTTCTCCTTTTTTTTCTTGCAAAAATCAAATTGTCATCCATTCGTCCAAGTCACGCGGGAACGCTGTCAAAAGGGATAATCAGTATAAATGTCCGTCTCCTGGCTCTAAGCTACCCACTCACAAATTTTCGGCCATATCGGTACAGCCGTTATTGAGTTATAAATAGTGCAAATAACACGACTTTCTTTTATATATATAGATATTCAAATTATCAAACAATTCACTATAAGAAGCAAGGTTTTGGTTAGATCGTCATCACCGACGAGGGCTACAGCTGTTATGTAAGAAATTGATCAACTTTTCTTCATTGAAATACACACAACCAAATTTAAATGGAATCACTCGGTATTTCGCATTATTGATTATTTTCAACCTTGAATTTTCGACTACTTGTGAAGAATGAAGTTTTTTGTTTGTGAAAAAACTGGATAGTATGATAGGAAATGTTGAATTATCACCACATGTTCGGGATATTGTACTCGTCACTGAGATTTGAAACTGTGAATTACGAAATTCAAAAAATCCGTGTGCAGAGCGATCGACTTATTGCTCTCGTTAAGGAAGGGGTGACACAGAGGGATATAGCGGCCAAACTGGGGGTATCACAGGGTTTCAAAAACATACGCCCGATACAAGAAGCTACAATCTCTGCAAAATAGGCCTAGAAGAAGTCGTAGGAAGATCATTTCTGAAGAACAAGACCGCTTTTTAAGCCAAACTGCGAGAAGAGACCCTAGTGCGTCGCACCCCATACTCCAAAGGCAAATTCTGGTAGCAACAGGCTACAGCAGAAGGCTCTTGAATGTTTCAGAGCTAACCAGACAACAGAAAATTAACAGACTTAATTGGTGTATCGAGTACCAAAATTAGAATATTGAGAATTGGCGAAATGTTTTTTTTCGGATGAGACCTGAACAGGTGTTCGATCAGATGACTGCCGGATTCTGGCGTTTTGGGGTAGCATTATTCTGGTAGGCAAAATAGATTTTATTTCGTTTCCTACGAGATAATGGGCTAGAAATTAGGTGGACATAGTGAGACTTGCTCTCCAGACCTAAATCCTATTGAACATTTATGGGCTAATCTCAAAAGGATCGCGCCAGGATAATCCAAGAACCCCACAACAGCTCATCCAAGCCGCCACAGAACAGTGGCAGAATATCACCCTAGTGGAGGTCGAAAACCTGATCTAAGGCATGCCCAGACGGATTCAGGCTTCTATCAGAGCAAGAGCAGTTAATACAAGCCACTGAGGTCGAAAAAACAATTTTCAATGATTTTTTATTAGTACTCTTATTTTGTTATTTTTGTTTCTTTCTTAAAATGAACCTTAATTTATTTCTTTTTTCAATTGAAATATCTCAAAAAGGATCAATTCTAACAATCCTTTGAAATTTCCAAAATCCCTAAGAAAATATTCAAAATATCGATTCATTCCATTTAAATTTGGTTGTGTGTATATACAACTGTTTGATCTTTGAAGATATCAGAGATACTTTTTCATCAATTGCAACTGAAAAGGGGTTAGGCCACTCTAAAAGCCGAAAAATAGGCTTTTCAGCATTTTCTATCAAAAAATACTACACAATGAAACGATATTCTAATTAAAAGTATCCAATATCAGGAACTGTACAAAAAATTTGAGGTATGCGAATTTCAACCTGGCGTGTGTACAGCATTTACCGATGACTTCTTCTTTTTTTCAAATGCCATGAACAGACTAACAAGTCCTTTGAGTTCTGAATTAAAATAAGCCAATTTGAATTTTCATTTCACTAACTTCTAGAGAAGTACAAAGGTTTTTATCGATATTTTGATTTTTGACCAAATAGCGCACTTCCAAAGTGGAAAGTGAAAGTTTCGTTTAAAAATCCTCAGAGAATTGTTAGTAACAAACGATCTAGGCAATTGAGAAATTCAACGTACCATAAACAATGTATTTCTTCAAGATTTCGAGTAAATCGGATGAAAATTGTATGAGTTATGTTTCCTGCCAACTCAAAAAAAAAACACTTTCGGGATAAACGCTTTTAAACTTTCAGTAGTATCCGCTATGACTGCACCATATAATTGGCCTTCCAGGTTATCGTCCTGAAGACACCGCAGACGCAGCAGATTATATTTTATACTTCCCGCAATTTTATTTTCACAAACAAACCGGTTTCGACTGTCACATCCTTTTCAAGTCAATATTTAAATCACAAAATTGTTCGACTTGACTTGAAATCAAGTCGGGCTTTTGTTGTCAGAATTGAAAACAAGTTTTTTTTTCTCAAAAGCTTGTAAAATCAAGCTTCTTGAATAGCAGAACTTGAACGCTTCAATCATAACACATTAAAACATTGATCTTCCTCATATATTCAATAAGAGCGGAAATAATGGTTTGAAAAATTCTGAATATTTGATCGGGAAATATTTGAATGAAATTTGAGGTAAAAATCTGAAATTTGAGGGGGACATGCCCTCTCCATAACTTAAGCCCTTCCGATCGGGTTGGGCCCGGTATGTTAGGCCGGCCGCATATTTGTATCGAGCATACAGTATACCGCATTCGGGTGAATTCGCAATTGCCATATTACCCGAGATGTCTGCCTCAAAGCTCAAAGACTCTACTACTCTACTCAAAGAGGGCGGTCGATATACCGATCAATCGTCGGGCTAACGTAGGCTCAATAAAAATCCCGCGAAAGTTTTTAGTTCTGTATTCCGTTTTCGATTTCAATTCAGTTATTCAAACTCAATAAAAGAAATAATGGAGTGACCAGAAAATTAAACGTACCACGTAGTCTATTCGAGTGAAATAAAAACAAACTTCAAAACGAAGCACGAAGTTGAGGTGAGTAAGTGGGCAAAATTCAATTATCTACATAACCTCTGAAACAAACAACAAACGTTCAGCTCAATTTAGTCTGCGTTGGTTGAAAGTTCCATAGATGCTTCGTTTTAGCTTTGCTGGGTCCAAGTGCTTTCTCGTATAAACTTGAGGAAGCGAATGAATTTCACATTTCTATCTTGCTATTTGATCATCACATGAGATATAACGTAAACTGTATTTTTGACAAATTAATTACCTACTAAGAAGTGACATAGAAATGTGAATATGTTGTTTCTTCAACTCGAGACCATTCAAAATCATTGACACAAACAGAAGGTTCTTCCATTGGACACCTACCGTATTCATGAGAAATTTGAAATGTGTTGAAAGTTTTCATGAAAAATAAATTAACTACGTCGTGGTTAATTCTTGAATTCTTAAATACCTAATGCCATTTGGAGTTATCAGGATTTCTCCATAAAATCGGGTATTTGCAAAACAAAAATTGATAAATCGAAAGAAGTCCAAAAGAAAGAACATCCTCCTAGAAATATAAATTGTCCAGCAGTATTGCAAGTTGTTATTAAGAAACAAGAATTTCATTCGAGAACAAGACTTTAGCATGTTGACACTCTGCTAAAAGAATGGCCATGCATAATCACTTTGAATAATAATCACAACCATACAATAGATAGTGTATCCCCTTCAACAAAAAGGCGAATTGGGAAGAAACAATTGTTTGAAAAGGAACATCATTCTGTTGCATCTGCTTATAATAGATTATACTTTAGTAAGATGGAAGAGCTAGGTGACAAATATAATGAAGTTGTATGCGATAGATATTATTTTCCGTGTAAAGAAGATTTTTCAAATATGTGGTAATCTCACTTGAAACGCCAATATGGAGATAGGTCAGGTGGAAATATGTTTTTAGGCTCGAAGAGAATCTTAAACAATCCATCGATACAGTTTATAAGATAACCCATAATGAAGACGACTATGCTGATACATTATGCACTCCAATAATGCCACGTGCTGCAAGACACCTAATTCAGTCATCAGAAATATTATTCGTAGATGCTACAATTAATTGCGATGTGCAAAATCATAAGCTGTATTTCTTTGCAACTCAATCTCCTTCTGGGGGTATACCGTTAGGATGCATAATCACAAACAGCCTATTTTGATTATCCTCTGAAAGACTTGGTCGAAATAATGCCTTTCAAACTTTCACCATCAGTCATTATGACAGATGCTAATTTAGTAGAACGACATATTTCACAAAAATATTGGCCTAGATTCACTTCACTTCTTTGCAGTTTTCATGTTTTGAAAGCCGTATGGAAATGGTTGCAGCTCGCTTAAACTGAAATCAAAGAAGAAGATAGACAATCATTATATGCATTATTCAGAAATATACTTATGTCAAAAACCGAAGCATGCGTGGCAAAAAACTTAGGAGTTATTTTACTAAAACCATGAATATCCACAATACAAAAAACACGTTGACAATAAAATTGAAAGAATTCATGTCTGGTGCTTGTATTATCGACAGTCATCAATGATACTTGGAGCTGATACAAATGACTATGTCGAAGTCATGTTTCGTCTATTCAAAGATATTTCCCCCGAAAGAACAAAAGCATATAACCTAACACAGTTAACTGATTTCATTATGAGTAGCTTCGATAGTTATAGAAACAAAGATTGCTTGATTTGATAATGAATAAGATGAGCAAGTCAACCTTGAATCGTTTATCTCCCAATGGAAAAGATGTATTGCCAAATCAGATAACAGAATTGGGTGAAATACAGTACCATGTCCTGAGCAGTTCTCAAGAAGGAGTGATCTACTTCGTGGATATGAAGATTAATAATGTACCTGCCTCATCGGTATCGGTGATAAAATATGCAAGCATCAATCTGCAATAATAAAAGACTACAATATGACACTTGCAATACTCTATCACTTGAAAGTAGGAAAATTCTATACTTCACAGCCGCAGGAAAAGAATCGTCGGAAACTAGTTGCTACCGCTTGAACTTGATTGAACTAAAGTTTGTGAACGTGATTTTCCTAAGCCAATTGAATATATCGACGATGGTACAAATATTCCGTCAACAAGAACTGGTGAACAAAGTATAGGACCCCCTGATGATAGTGATAATATAAAACAAGATTGGAGTGAGTTCATTTCAAAGTTCAATGCGGATGTATTAACAAATTTGGAAAGTGATCCAGTAGGATCTACTCCAGCCGTTCGAAAATTCATGACAAATTACACAAAAAATATCAATAGCAGTTCAACACTGATGAGTACCATGCACACCTTTTTTAAATTTGATCACTTGCCACTATCTCTGATAGTAGGTTCGAGAAATGTTATGAGAAGGGGGATAAAAATTGCAATTCAGCCAACTTCTGTTTTTCGACGAAAGGTGAAAATAACTGGTAGAAGACAAACGCAGGCAGGAAGAAAAGTGGGAAGTCTTAGATCAAAGAAGTCTAAAGCTCCTCATTCTCTCTATGTATGTGTAAATAATAATATTGTACTGGGCGAGAATAAATTTGCGAAATGATATTCATTTCGAAAACACAGTAATTTCACTGATGTTTTGTAAGTATTATGGTATTCACGATTTTTTCTTCAGTTACTTGTCTGTTTTTATAAATACATTCTGAAATTTCACTCGTAATAAATAAATTTTCAGTTTAGAAGTAGAACATGATTTTTTTCTGTTGAATATTCATTTTTTCACCTATAATACCTATATTTCTCACTGATGGTTACTATTAGTTAAGTTCGGAACAGTCTAATCGAGCGTAGGGTAGAACAACTGATAGTCGGCTTACCGTGCGCTTGATACCTGCCGAACTCGGGTCACCCGAATGCGGTATACTGTAGACTCGATACAAATATGCGTCCTGGCCAGTTGGCGAAAGGTTAGAGATGTATAGATGCGTGAGGTGGATAAATACAACCCACAGTTTGAATCGTTCAGCTTCCTGTCTTTCGTTCTAAAAACATTGGAAAAGTTGTTATGTGGAGTTTATCCAAAGTCGTGGAAAATGGCTCATGTCATTCCGATTCCAAAAGTACGCGATCCTAAGGATTACAGGGATCTCCGACCTATAAGTATATTGAGTGTATTGTCCAAAATTTTTGAAAAACTTGTCGCTGTCCAAATAAAAGCGTATTTGGAGTCGGAGAGTATTTTGCCTGATATCCAGTCGGGTTTCAGGGGGGGTCATAGCTGTACCACTGCCCTGCTCGCAGTGGTGGATGACATCATAAAGGCTGTAGACGATAATGAACTTTTGTTGCTCGTCCTACTGGATTATTCGAAGGCTTTCGATAAAATTAATCACGATTTGTTGTTGGCAATCTTTCATTATATTGGTTTCACTAAAAATACGGTTTTACTGTTTGAAAGCTATTTGACTGGCAGAACACAAAGAGTTTTGTACGGAAAAATTAAGTCTGATCCTATAGAGATCCCATGTGGAGTTCCGCAGGGAACCATTCTCGGACCGATATTTTTTATTATCTACACCTTTCAGCTCATGTGTTGTTTAATTTTCTGCTCGGCTCATTTATATGCTGACGACTCACAGCTCTATTCACAGTTTCCGCGCGACTCACTTGATGAAGCTCTAGAAAAATTAATATAGATTTGGATAACATCTTTAAGTTGTCGGAGAATATGTGTCTGAGCATTAACCCTTCAAAAACTGTAGTTATGCTATTTGGAAGGAAGGTCATGAGAGAGGCATGTAAAGATCTAATTAAGATATCTGTGAATGGCACAGTTCTTCCTCTGACTAGCGAGTGTCGTAATTTAGGTTTGATTATGGATAGCGATTTGAGGTTTGATTCTTACATAAACTTGCTACTTAAAAGAGCTTTCGTGAATATCAAATTGATTTATGGTTGCAAAGAATTTCTGGATATTCGACAAAGAAAAATGCTTTGTGAAGCGCTGGTGTTGTCTCACCTCAATTGCGATACCGTATATGGCCCATGTCTGACAAAACAGAATGTGGCCCGAGTTCAGAAAACTCAAAACTGGTGTGTTCGAATTGTTTTCAACCTTAGACGCACAGATCGCACGTCCTGCAGACTGCAGCAATTGGGTTGGTTGAACATGGCGAATCGAAGAAGGCTGCATGTGCTGAGTCTGTTTTACATGATTTTGAATGAGAAGAAACCTCCTATCTGCAGCGACGAATCAAATATAGAACAGATGTTCATAGCATCAACGTCAGGTTCAGACATAAACTTGCCATACCGCGTTATCGTGCTTCCATGTTTCAGCGTTGCTTTTCTTATATTATTGTAGATGAAATCAATAAAATACCGAGTAGTCTTTTAGGTTTGAGTTTGGATGCATTTAAGAGGAGGGTGAGGCATTGGCTTTGTGAGAGCCAGTTAAATGAGATGTAGTCTTTCCTTGTTTCCTATTTTTTTTTTCACCAAGAAGAATATATATATGGAGTGCATGAATTAATTTTGATTCATTTTAGTGTTCAATTCTTGTTTTCAAGATGAATAGTTGGTAAGATTAGTGATAAGTATCTCTTACATAGTGATGTTTCCGTACAATTGTGGGTACACTTGTCTAGTATTTGTTTTCTATTTTATTCAGGTTGGATTAATCAGCTATGCTGTATCCTACCTTTTGGTATCTCTCAATGTACAGTAACACTCTCTCATAATAAGTTTAAGGCCTTTAATGTAATTGATAGTTATAATTATTATTTCTGTACAAGATGCCAATAAAATGCTATTATTATTATTTTTATTCATTAGAACTAAGGTAATATCGCTGGAGCATCTCAGCAAAGATCAATCCGCTTTTCAGAAATGTTAACCAACTGATCTGGAACTCTTTGGGCCCCGAAGAAACTGCAGCTGCAGCCATCCTGGATATAGAGCAGTCCAATAATGGCACCCCTACTACGTCATTATGTGGGATAACGACTGCCAGATGAGTACCAAATATTATTGCGGAATGGATAAGCAACATTCTGAATGCTAAAGTGATCAAAAATTTCCTGGAAGGGGAGGTAGCCAGTTTTCTTTTTCTTCGCCTGGAGATTAGAGAATAGCTAGAATGGCTACCTACACATTCCATCACTTTCCCTGAACAGGGCAGCTGAGATTGAGGACAACGATATGCTGAGTATGAAGTCAGACATAGCAATGCCCAAAACCTACAAGGTGCTGCCATTCTAGATCATCATTTCTAGTAGACAGGAATGGGCCAGCTCCAAAAACCGTCTGCTAGAGGGTCCCTGTTGGATCATAGACAGCTTTAAAACTGCAAAAGGTTTCGGAGCTGGTGTATAAGACGTATGCAAATGAGAATTTCCATTCAATAGATAGTTTAAGATCTGCATATCTTATATCTGATTTTTCCAAATCCAGTTGACAACCTGTCACGTTCTACTACGTTTTTCATACTGTTCAATGATGAACGAGAGTTCTATCAATTTAATTCAATTGTTGTTCGTAAAAACATAGTTAAAACTTCCATTTGTGCTTTATATATTTCTCCATGTTTTTTCCATCAGTCAAATATTCAAAACTAGAAGTGAACAATTTCTTTATCTTGAAGAAAGCAATTTCGCAAATATGTACAAACCGTTTTTCATGATCTTTTAGCAAGCCTGTTTTCACAGTACACGGGACAAACATTTCGTTGAATATGTTGGATTTAAACATAAAAATTCTGCTTTGTTTTCAGTTATTTCAAAATGCTTGAGATTCTTACATAATTCCAGACGGGATTGTCCCGACGACAACATCCTGTATACGAAAGCAGGCTATTAACAACTGTGGAAATTGTTTAATTCGCAGATCTGCGGAAACATCTGCATAGATAGGACATCTTGGTTGGAGCCGATTCGAATTGGAATGCACTGTTCCGTAGATGTAAATATAATCAGTACGAAGATAATCCTATTAGAGATAGGTGAATAGAATTCAAACTTACAGAGTTGGATCAGCTCAAAATATCTGGTCGAATTTGCAAAGTGAAAAGAATGGAGACTTGTTTTTACTACTGTGAATTTGAATCAATAGTTCAGTTAACAAAATTCATACTGGCAGCTACGTGCTCTCCCAACTTTGTGGTATTTGGACTAAAATCCTTTGTCGCTCCACTAGGAGGCTAGAAGTAAACCGAATTATATTATTTATTGTTTACGTACAAACGTAGTTTATCTTGTTAGCCAGTATTCGTCAATTTCAAGACATGTGCCTTTGTAGATGATAAAGACGAATCCAAAAACCCCTTCAAGTGGTATCCGAAGAAGCACTCTAAGCTACAATTGGTGATACTATTTCTACATTCATTGCAGAAGATGGCAGCTCTTGCCTTAACGAACGAATTTTCGTTATTGTTGAATATTACTAAGAATTCGGCTTTATTGTTTTTGATAGTCTCCGCACACTTAAAGAAGTTCTCGTCCTAGTCCCTAGCTGCTAAAGAAAATGTATAAGATCAATGCTACTCAATCTAAAATATCTCAGGTTATGCTGAATTCAACAAATACGAACTATTCCATCTCCACAGGCTCCCTCATTACGAGGGAGAGAAAGAGGGATGATAGACACAGAGGTAGAGAGTGAGTGATAGGAAGAGAGTGATATAGATAGAGAGGGAAGGAAAGGAGGCAGTTCAAAAAGTTCAAAATAAAGCGCACCTGATGTTTATATAATAATCCAGACAGGTAGCGACAAGAAAGGTTAGACTATTATTCATTCACCTAAATAGAATTTTGAATAAAACTCAAAGAATCGCCAACATTTCGTTTTAGAAATGATTGATAGTCATTATTAGTATATATATATATATATATATATATATATATATATATATATATATATATATATATATATATATATATATATATATATATATATATATATATATTTGAATAATTGTATTTACAATAAATGCTTTTATCTATAATTTTGGTGTGTCAGAAAAACACAAGTGTGAGCACAGAAAATGTAACAGGGAACCATACTATCTTGTATATGATTCAATAATCGAGTGAAAAAACTGAGGAAAAAACTCGTTTCCCTTTCGCTATTGCACTAGCAATAGCTTGTCTGTTTATGTTGTGTTAGTGTCGTGTGTACAAAAAGAGTACCAAAGATTTTTCTGCTTAGCTGCTTCATTTTCTCTTGCATTCCATGATTTCCAAACGAAGACAAGGGTGAAAGGAAGGGGGTTTGGGACCGGAATCTGTAACAATTGAAAAAGAAACCAGCAGAAAAATATTTCAACAATCATACTTCTGATATGTCTAAACAAATCTAAGAAAAGATTTTACATAGCAAGCAAGGTCATGAAAACGACTAAGGAGATAATAAAAAAATACATAACCTGCGATATTTCCTCAAATCCCCTCTCTGCTTGACCGAGAGAGCCCTGATGGCCAGGTTCAGTCTTCCAAGTGATGCCGATTATGATCTATGGATGTTTTAGAATCATTATGGACCCAATAGTCTGGGTTGACATCGCCCATATGATATTTCTTCGTGGAACTTGTTTAATTTAAAGAAAAAATTTGCGAAAAAATTTTGACAATTGTTCGAAAAATATGACAAATGTCATATTATATAAGTGTGTTAATTCAAGTGAATGTTTGTTATTCCATTGTGGTCATATTGAAAATATGAGGTGTCATTTTTATACTCTTTCGTTTTCGTTTTGTCACTGGACCGAATCTACCTATAGGATTCAAGAACCGTGAAATTATCGTTGGGATCGAATTAACCTATGAACTTTTCATCCCCATTATCCGGGAGGAAATTTCTCCCTCGTGCAGAATATTCAGTGCCCCTAATTTTGTTTTTAGAATTAAAGCACCTGGACAAGATTTAATATTAAGCAAAAAAGTCGAAGCAATATTTTCCAGATGTCTTGAACCTTTATTTTTATTACTTTTTAATGATTTAAGCTACATTGAGTTTCCTTGAAGAACATATTTGTATAATAATTTCGTCAATTCTACTCTAAAATTCGGATATTATGAGGGATGATGATGTCTTATCTACATATTTTTTCCATTGAAAGTATTATAACTTCAGTCTGAAATGGAGATGATCCTGAAAGTGATGTTGAAGAAAATGATTGCTTAATTTATTATATACTCGTTCAAGCTATGTATATCAAGAAAACAGACTCGTGAGAGTTGCTGCCCGTCCGTGAAAGTTTAATCTTCATAAAAGAAAATCTACAAGGAATTCAAGAACATCTTACATATAAATAAAATTTCTTGAGATTTGGGAGATTCATTGAAGAATATTTCCACAAAGACATCGCAAGGGCTGGATATTTTAGAATCCAAAAAGCCGATCTTTATTATTCATGACAATAAGCACGTCTTGCCATACTCGAGATTTAGTTTTCGATATTGATTTTTTTAATCTAAGATTCTTGAGGCCTGTTAGATTGCCAAGTTCCTGTTCATGTTGGAAGGAGTTTTATCTATGAAAATATTTTAGGCTGTCCCACACATGCACTATGGGATTCGGGAGAGCAAAATAGCCAGAGATTATTGATATCGATGTTATTCAGTGCATTTCAGTGAGCAATAATATTGTTTGAAGGTAAAGTATCACTATAACAGAGTGACCTACCATATGAAAATTATCTACAAGAAATTCTCAAAGTTTAGGTTTCCCAATATACTATACTTTGGATAAAAATTACGTTGTGTCATCATCAAAGCGAATTGATCCCTATTTAGATGTTTCTCTATCCTAACTGAATGCCAGCACGATTCCCGAGTGTCAGGCAATCTTAAATGACGTTTGCAATTAGTAGAACCTAATGCAACCGATTTATGACGATTGGTCAGAAATTTGTGCATAATATACTCGGAAGAGCTCTTGAAATCCTGTGGTTACACGATTTCTTCTGGCTTGTACAATTAAACATCAGTCTTGGACGGAAGTGGCAATCCTAAAACGACCAGTTTGGCATTCATATTCATTTGCATCGTATATCTATATTTGTAAGTATTTCCTAATCTTTTTGTTTGGTTGTTTGGGTCTAAATAGTACTTAGTATTCATCTATTGAGGTATCTCATAATGTATATGGAATTTCTTACTGTTTTCACCACCAACAAATAAATTAAGTTAGTAGATCACTGTTACTGTGGTTTCAAACTGTAGCTTATAACCGGTCATTATGAAAACCAAGCGTAAAGTGACATGAAATATATATGAATAGGTCGTTATTTTAATTTGGAAAACCCAGGCATTATGAATGCAGCTAACAACAATTGCAAGAAGGTTATTAATTGAATATATCGATAATTTGGGATTTACATAGATCAGTATGATCGTTCATTATCTGAAAGTTGTTACTAAAGAGTGATTTTGAACATTCAACTGATTCTAGGTAATTGAGTTTGAGAAAATAGTGGATGCAGTGTTTAGCTAATGTTGAATCATGTTTATTTTTAAGGAAACAAGTTTGATGTTCTTTATTTCAAATGATCACCTTTGTAAAAATTATTGAAGTCTGGACAACAGAACTTATTAACTCCTGATTCACTTGAATTAGGATTTTGAGCATTGAATAATCAATTTATTTTCAATTTACTTCGAGGTCTGAATGTTATTTTAGGTTTCAATTTGGAAAGATTATTAGAGTTATTTTTACTTATCTGTACAGAATATGTTAAAGGGTTGAATGTTTCGGATTTGTTGATATTGATAATTGTATATATTTCGCTAATCGCTATATGTTATTGTTTCACTATATTGTCAATTAAGTCTCCATCAAAAATGTTATTGTGGACTATATTTTAATCGTTTGAATTTCTTTTCAAGATTTTCTAATGAAAAATATAATGAAATTTCTCTGTGGTTCATTGAATTGTAAGCCACAATTTTATATGAATTTGGGTGGTTGGATGAAATACGTGTTATTGTGCTAGTAGATTTTCTAAAAATGTTGAAGTTGATTTGGCTATTCAAGAGGGATCAAAAATGATAGCTGATGGATTTCCTCTTTTCCAATTTAAATTTTATTTTCGGATTCGTTTTCCTTTTTCAGTATGATGATTCCATTTGTGTGTTCAGTCGCTTCTTGAATAATGTGCAATAAAGGGAATCCCACAGTACTCTGGGCTTGTGAACAACAGGATGTTTATAGACAGAGGTACGAACGTTGCTAGTTGAACTGTAAACTGATGAGTTTTCTGCAAACCTGGCTTTCTTCAGAACTGTATTCTTTCCGGAACTAAGCCTTTCAGTTCTTCAGAGCATTTACCATGGAAGTATATGAAAAAGAGAGGGAAGATCAGCAACCTGCCACCTTCGAACGAGAGGTTGAAAATTACGCGTGATATCCTCCTTTTCCCCCACAAAATCATGAAGGTTTTGTGGGGGAAAAGGAGGATATTTGCTCCTCTCCCAACCCAGGGTGGAGTGTTTATTCCAGTTGTGAAGGAAGAAAAATATCTGAGGGTTACCCTAACCTAACCTAACCGCCATACTAACGGGGCACTGTCACCTCAGAAAACACCTAAAGAAATTAATTGGGGATACTTCATGTAGGCTATGTGAAGAAGATATACAATCAATGGAACATGATATGTGCGACTGCCCAGCTGGGGACAGAGTCAGGATGGAAGAACTTGCATCTAAAAAACTGAAGCTGACTTAGCATACCAGGGTACAGTCATCAATCTTCAACAGAAAATAGTCGGCGAGAGAATGGAAACCTAACGTTTCTATACCTAATATTCACTCGTTACATCATCTACTACCATCTAAGTAGATCTACAGAGGAGAAAGCTACTAATGCAACCACGCAATTTTTCAGGAAGTCCGGTTGTGATTAGTATATTCATCAAAGCAGCATGCCTTTGAGTCATCAAGGGCAATGTCTCTTGATTCACCATAGTTCTCGATTGTAGATGTTCACAAATGCATAAAGTATGCAAGAAGATCACCACTGAATCGTCGCCTACGGAAATTATATTGTCGATCACTGATGATGTATTCTCGTAACTTTGTAATTTTCGAGAAACGTCTGGCTCTCATATGACATTCGAAACAGACAATTGATAACAGGTGCTGAATTTAGAGCACATTTCTCCAAAATAGTTGGTGGTATTCCATCAAGACCCATTGGTTACGCACCTTATTATATGCACTCTGAAGGTTAATTCCAACATAGTCGACTGAGCACGTGAAATGATTGATGACACTGTAATTCATGTATTTAAAACAGAATCTTGCAATACATATTTGAGATCTGCCTTCTCTTCAGATTATGATGCAACAGAACCCTTAGATACTGCTTACGAATTTCAGGAAATGATCAAATTGTATAGGCGTTAGGCGTACTGTTTGAGAAAATAAGTATGTCATCTATTTTTCTATACAAGAATGAATTTTTACAGACAAGATAGAATTTAGTGCTTTTTTCTATGCCAAACATAAATTTATCCGCTAGGAGACATAGATGTGATACCATTGCATAACTACAAGGTTGTTCATTAATCTTTATTATTATTATTATTATTATTTGAGAATACAACAGTTGAGGCTTTACTTTAGCCTATAAACTGAATGCCTGGCGCTGATTTTTTTGAAGTTTTTGTTGACAAGTTTGAAGCGATGCCCACGAAGATGATTGTCGTTCAACGGAAAGAGGTCTCTGATATCCGGCCTGAGGACCCTCCGCACAGATAGGTAGGTGAAGATGAAGTCGCCTCGCCTTTGGCGATCTTGGAAAAATGAGTCGGAAAATGGACAGTTTATCATCATATCCTGAGCGAGTCCTACCAAAAGGAAGTCTTGTGCTCCAACGTTGCACCGCCTCGAGGGCAAACTCATCGCTTCTGAGGGTGGGCCACCAAACCAGACCAGCATACTCCATAATTGGTCGGACTAGGTTTGATAAAGAAGTTTTGTAGTCTGTATGGTACTTTGAAGGCAATAAATAATTCTCCGAGCCTTTGAAGTGACAGCCGAGGTGTGCTTAGACCATGATAGGTCATCAGATATTGTCAGTCCGAGATCTACGTGGTCTGATACACTTTTTAGAGGATGCCCACTAATTGAGTATGGTAGTTTCGGATTCAATTTACCTATATGCAGAACAACACATTTCTCTAAGTTTAACGGGAGAAGCCACTCATGCGACCAGCGATTGATGCTATCTAGTACATTTTGCAGGGTAAGAGCGTCTGTTGTTGGGACATTGTATATTTTCGTGTCATCGGCAAAGATGGCACAGTTTGACTTGATCAAGGCAAGGATGTCTGAAGTATACAAGAGGAAAAGGTTGGGACCAAGAACTGAACCTTGAGGAACACCACTACTCACAGTCCATTCAGTTGTCGAAAATGCATCTCCTGCTCTGATGTTTCAGATTGGCAAAGAGGCTTTTGTGTGGGACACGATCGAATGCCTTTGAAACTTCTAAATAAAGCACATCAACTGGAATACCAGCATCCCAAGCCTTCGTCCAGTCGTTGATGCATTCAACCAGGTTAGTGAGCGTTGAATGGCCAGGAAGAGAACCGTGTTGCTCTTTTGGAATTATGTCATTGGTTAGAGCAGAAGTAATGATTTTTTTCACATATTATCCTTTCAAGAACTTTCACTACAGCAGATGTCATGCTTATTGGGCGGTAGTTGTGGGGCGATAGTTTATCCTTTTTATCTTTTCGTTATATTGAAAATGATTGGCTGTATACATTTCTCCAGAGGAATTACGAATTCGTAACGTACCAATGGGTTAAAATGTGTTCGCTCTAATATATCAGAAGTTAATTTCTCGGAATGTTTGAAAGCAACACTTATCGTCTGATAGTTTAGAACAATTACATCTTCTAACCGTTTGATACTCTGAGAATTTATAATTCTTTTGGACTTATGTTACAAAGAAAGAAGTTCAGAAGAATCAAACAAATAAGACCAAATCAGCACGGCTATATCAGTATCAATATATGAAAGGAAAATATCGAAGATCATCAAGTTATCCTAAAAATTCTAATTGTGAAGTAAGCGATTCCTCCTTTTCCGGTCCTGGAGAGACGTATGTAGATGGTGGGTTCTCGAGCGCAATGCATACCAAGTACGAAGAATGGGACTATAATTCATATTCAGACCGGCGTCGTCTCAGCGGTACCAGTACCCTATAAGTCTTACTCTAGGCGACCACTCATGCCGTAGATAAACTGAGTAACCGGGACCACTTTAAACTGAAGCTGATATTGAATCGTTTATAATCAAGATAATGAAATTCTTAGGCTCGATTGTTTTAAATTTCAGGAATTTCTATTAGAGACCTCCAATTTTGTTTTGAATTCATTACTCTTATTATCAGACCAACGTCACTATCTACCAAAATTTTTGAAGGTGTAGGTTGTCTAATGACATAATTTGATGGAAAAGTGCGAAAGGATATTTGGTAGGTCCACAGATGACGCCAGAATGTTTAGTTCTTCACAAGTAAGATTACCAATTATTGCAAACATAGCCATAATTGTACTAAATCATGAATTGGTTTCGAAAAGTCTTACATTCAGAAAAAGGTGAACCAAGATAATCCATTACTTAGAAACTTTCTATTGATAAAATTTCAGATTCTCAATTTTTCCTTCGATTTAATTTTATTATAATGATATCATATGACTGATAAGAAACATCCTTGATCCGTATTAAATTTAGAATTCTTGTACCATTTTTGCTTGGTTTCTCATCGAGCCTACATCTCGGTAATCTCCAGTTATCAATTTCAGACTATTAATAGAGGTGTTTTGTAAGAATGAGATTGAAGCGTCAAACTTAGTATTCCTATGAAATTTTCAGTTATTTGAAAACTCTTATTTTAAGAGATAATGAATTTTCACGGTGTCATTGTTTCGAATTCTTTGCTTCCTGCTTGTCTTATTTTCCACTTGAGACATTTTAACCATAATTGATGCCTGAATCTGTTCTTAAACAATTTGTTTCGCTAACACTTTTTTGCATTCAGCAAATTCACTAAAACTTTGTTTTGACGTTCAGTGTCATAACAAACCTTATAAATAGATCCTTGTTTTTCAGAATCAAATTGTTTTTTGGTATTGATTGTTTCTAAAATTTAGTAATCATATCCAATACAAAATATATTGTGATATACATCGCTGTGCTTATTAACGAAGACTTCATTGCAGGAGTAATATTTTACCTACCGTAGATTATTAAATATCTTCCGTTGAACGATCAAACCCTTCAATCTAGTCCTTCAGCCGAAGCCACAATAGTAGTGGTCAGTATTGCATGCCTATTCTGCTGGATTACAAATAAACTACACACATCGCAAAAAGCCTTACAGCCACTAGATCAGGGATGCTCCAACTTGAGCTTCTGACGATCTACCTCAACATTTAAATTTCTTACGATCGACTCTGAGAGGCTGAAAGTATGTGTGATGCAGGGTTGTCGTACATACACGATACACCCTACCTACCTACCTACCTAGGTATATAAAAATTAGCATCCCGCACAATATACATTAATTAAGTCAAGGCTTGGGTTAGGTTCAGTTAAGTTCTACCCTATAATATTAATGAAAAAACTCAGGGTTATTCAAAATTGCGAGTTTATTGGTTGTAACATAACAAAAGAGTTACATATGGTGTTAAACAAATTAAGGAGTAACTTTGGATGTAGAAGCGTGGCACTGCATGTCCTCAGCATACTTTTCATAAGATGGTACGTAACCACTGAGTGCTAATCGGAAGCATGATGACATATGATCGTCAGTTAGTCGATTGCGATATTTTGACTTAATTATCTTCATTTCAGAAAATGCAGACTCGCACAAGTTAGTTAACCCAAACATTCGTCAGTTGAAGGGCGATTTGCCTTAGATCAGAATATCTATTTTCAGATATAAAACCCCAGAAATTTGATAAGATGCTGTTGGTTTGAGATGTATATCTGATATAATCTGCACCAATCCATTTTAAACGGGACATGAGTTCATATTAAACTGACTTGCTATTTCAGTAGCCAATTCCATGAAAAAGGATACTCATACATGATGCCATATTTGCTAATTCACCGAACCATAAAAATGCACTTCGAATTATCTCAAAATATTTGATAATTCAGCCTTATACGTATCATACTTCAACTGAGGAATCCTTGCTTTCAAAGACGGAAAATGTTTCAGATCCTCTCTTTTCAGTTGATCTATCGTGAGTTACAATTTACTTTTGAAAGCGTTTACTGCGCTAATCATCTGAATAATAGATTTTCCTTTACCTTGAAGCTCCTAGTTATTGGTGTTTAAGTGCATTGTGATGTCAGTCAACAATACCAAATCAGTCTGCCATTTTTCGTTTTTCAACATCTGAGTGTCATTACCTCTTTCGTCCAGTAGAGGCAATAATTCTTGAAACCTTTCTAGGAATTTTTCGCAACTCAACCACATGACGTCCACGTGAAGAACTAAATCCGTGTGTTCAGCTGACTCCCTATCTTCTAACTGCAACTTGAAGAACCGCCGTTGAAAGCTGCGTGCACGGATGGAATTCACAATTTTTGTTGCAATGCCCATAATTTCATCCGTGTTTATAACTTTTGAACACGAAACTTGTTGATGTATAATACAATGGAATAAAAAAATTAAGGGAAGTCTCCATTGGCTCGATACAATGCCACAAATCCGTTTTTGTTTCCAGTCATTGCTGGTGCTCCATCGGTTGTAATGCACACTAATTTATATATGGGTAGCTTGTAGTTTTTTACAAAATTGAAGTAAACGTCATATATATCTTCGCCACGGGTCTTCCCCTTCAGAGGAATGATTGTCAAAAATTCTTCCTTAACCATTGTCATTAAATACTATCCAAATAAAAATACACAGCTGGACAGTGTCTGTCATATCGGTGAATTCGTCGAACTGTAAAGAAAAGTATGTACATTTCATGATATCATGTTTTAGTTTATCTGCCATGTCCTGACTCATGACTTCAATACGCCTTGTGACAGTCGGACGAGTTAACTGAAGTTCTCTAATAGCAGACATGATTTCTGTTTTATTTTTAAAATCTCCAAATAAAGTCTCACCCTCTTCAATGAATGCTTCCTTCAAAACCGATCCATCTTCGAATGGTTTCTTATGTTTTGCCAATATATGAGATATTTTAAATGACGCGATCGTAGCAGCTTTTGATTGTTTGGCTAGTCTTGTGAACATGGTTTATTTTATAGTTTTTATGAACCATTTTATGATGTCTTTCTAAGATACTACGCTTAGGTATTGCAACTGACACACGAAAAATAAAACAAATGAATATATCTTATATCTTATAATACGATCTAGATTCCTCCGCAGCACTCATTTTGTACTATTTAATAATACACTTTGTATCGACGTAGTATTGCCTTCAAATTACAATTCAGAATGACTCCAATTTCTGCAGGCGCAACATTTATATGGACGTGAACGAAAGTCTCGAATGTTGCCGTCAAACGCGTCGTCCAAAATTTCTAGAAAAGTGGCAAGAATAAAAAACGTGGCTTTTCTTTGACAAGTACTGGGCGTTCCTTTGATAAAGCCGCCTTTTACCGCTAGCAGAGTGTTATTTTACTACGTAATAAATTTTTTAGTTCAGTTACCTACTTATTAAATTTTTTTTTCTTTTCGAGATCTACTCAAAAAGCACTCGCGTTCGACCGTTTGAGCACCCCTGCTCTAGAAATTTCGGAAAAGAGAACACAAATGGAGAAATTTTCATAAAGCTTTCATTGCTCACTTCATTTAGAGAAGAGATAATACGTTTTGCTCATTTGTTCATTTGTTTTTTTTCAGGTTTCACACAAAAAATTTAAGGGTACTGCAGAACTGGACTATTCAAATTTTCTCTTCCAAGCTCAAAAAATTGAAAATCGCCAAATTTATTATTATTATTATTGTCAATGAATAAGAAGTGCTTTTCGATTATATCTCCTAATGTAGTAAGACTGCATGGTAGAGCATTTTTTGCTTCTCTGTGAGAATTTGCCCTATATAATTATGTGAGTCATTATCTTCGATGATTGATTTTACCTCTGTAGTCATATAAATAGCTCTCTTTGGTTAAACAGCCATTTCTAGTTGAACAACTCTTCTGTGGTAACAATATCATAGAGAAGAAGAGTTGTCAAATACCCTTGTTAATTATCCTCATGTCTTTCTTCGTCAAGAAAATCAGCATTTTTTTGTTTCATTAAAATGAAAAGACCTGGTTTCAACTGTCGGTTACAATGCCAATTTAATAGAACGAGAATAGTGGCTCCACATGATATTTTTTCGACATCAATTGCACAGCGCGAGAACTTCTGTGAGAAGAATAGACAAAATTCCTTCAATTTTGTTTGTTAGGAGAGGAGAAACTCTATTCCTGTTCTAACCTAACCTCACAAGAAGACATTAGGCAGCTATCAATAGGTCGAGAAGGCCTCTAAGTGCCACGAGGCTAGTTTCCAGGAATGTTGCATCGCGTCTACAATGGTCTAGGGAGCATAAAATTGGCTCTCACCACAAAGGCAAAATGTGATTAGTTCAGACAAGCTCATATTTGCATTGGTGAGTGACAATCGTCGAGAAAGTGTATGGAGTGGACGTACCAGCGATGCAAGAACGATTAGCATTAACCAGACAAGTTGAATCAGAAACAATGACCGGTAACACCTATGACCTATGCAGAAAATGTTTGACGACCAATTGTTCTTCTACTACGATGCAAAATTGGACACCAATCCACATTTATAAACGATAATTTCACCTCCCACTGAACAATAATGGTCGCAAAAGACGGAAACGAAAGAAGGATGCAGTGGACTGCCAACTCGCCAGACATGAATCCTATCGAGCATGAGTAGCATATGGTTGCGTTGGCACCGATAAAGAAAACCCACCCGTGACAATGGAGGACCTCATAAATATTGTTCGAGAGAAATGGAATTTCCCCATTAGCACAGCACCATCAGTAACCTCATTCTTCGTATGCACCAACGAGTTCATATTTTCAAAACATGGTGTTACTAATTTGGCAATTTTTCAGCAGTGTTTAAAGTTGAAAAAGATTCAAATAAACCAGTTTTCCAATATCTTCCGTTTTTTCTGTGTTAAATCTGTATAAACAAATAAAATAACGTATTGATTCACCTCTTAACGAAGAGAGCAATGAAACTTTAATAAATTTTTTCCATTTATGTCCCTGTTTCAGAAATATCGAACTTTTGGCGGTGTTTGTATATATCAATATGTTAAAAGACATTGGTCCTTTTGAATTCATTATTTGTTCGACAACTCGAAAAGTGTCGAGATCTTTTATTTCATTTTGTATCTAAATTTATTTCTATTATTTCTTCATTTTACTGATTTTATCACAACTACATTCGACCTTTTTTCCTTATCATACCTGAGTTCCGATTAGCTTCCAGAAGACAACAATAAAAAGTGTTATAGTTCTTTAAATGATTTTAAATCAGTTCAGTGTCAAAAATTCTGGTCTATTTTCACCAATGTGAAAATAAAAAGGCGCTGAGGAGATTGTCTAAAGGGAAAACAGACTTTCATTCTCAAGTAATAGAGTAAGAAACAATCCCTGTTATGTGATCATACAAGTATTCCACTAAAGTATTAGTGAACGTAGTCTTCTACGATTAGTGGCGTAGGTTAGGTTGGTAGCCCTGGTTGCGCCTGGCCAACTTGACTTAGGGCAATAACCGTATCGCTCGAGCCACCTACGATACCATTGATACGCTTATCTTTTACTCGGCGAAGTATTCGTGGATTTTATCGGCCCGGTGTAATGGTGTGTTACATGGGAGATTTCCGATTTCATTCTTTGCAAAGCTTAACGAATTAGTGAAATTGAAAAAATGTGGTTGCATAATGAAGCGAAGGCTACGGCAGAAGGTAGATGCTCAAGTATTGACGTGGGAGCGAACGAGAAAACTACTGATTTGAATTGATACTCGTTTGTAAACAGATTGTTCTTATAAAAAAGAATTTCTTAAATCATCTTTCGATTTCAGGAAAAGTGGAAATGAATTTGTATCTTATAAATCTCTCGATTTATCATGGTTGACCACAATCCCTCAAACAAATATTTGGATAAAAATAAAAATACTTTTGTTTTCATTAAAAATTTCAACAGGAAACTTCCAAAATCTTTTCATTCATTCCAGAAACACTTTTATTGCATTCATATTCCAGAACTCCTTCTCTGTTTGACCGAGAGAGCCAGGTTAAGTCTTCCAAGTGATGCCGATTATGATCTATAGATGTTTTAGAATCATAATGGACCCAATAATTTGGGTTGACATCGCCCATATATTATTTCTTCGTGGAACTTGTTTAATTTAACATCGAGTGATAAAAGAGAAACAGTTTCAATAACTGAATAACTGACTATTACAAGCCGAAGGAATATTTTGACCACCAGTGTTGATGATGAAAAGTGTTATTACGAACCCGAATTTGTAGATGGATCGCCTCCTACGTCTGTCGTATATATATATATATATATATATATATATATATATATATATATATATATATATATATATATATATATATATATATATATATATATATATATATATATATATATATATATATATATATATATATATATATATATATATATATATATATATATATATATATATATATATATATATGGTCAAAAATCATCATATTTCAATTAGCACATTCCATGAAAGCTACAAGGAGAAGTAGTCCTATTATTAGATGGGCACGCTAACCATTGTAATGACATTAACAGGCTTACAACCACTGCTGCAGAAGAAGTAATTTTGCTTGGACTCCTAGTCACTCAAAACATGGACTTCATGCATTATATAGGTTTTTTCTCAAATCTTTGAAGAGCCAATTCACTAGGGAGCTTCGACATTGACTTTCAACTAACAAAGATGTTACGCGATTATGCAAATGTCATTTCAAAACAGCATAAAAAGTAGCTTTCAAAACCCACATGAAACTCCTTCAAGAATTTTTCAATATTTAAGATAAAACTGATAGATTGAAAAATGTTAGAGTTTACAAGTAGTCATGAATGCATCTATATAGGTCAGACTGATCTTCCATTAAAAACTAAATACAAAGAGCATCAGTCAGATTACAATAACCAGAGAACCGATGAATCTACTTCCGACTCACATTGTATCGAAAATGGCCATCATTTTCCACCCAAAGATCAATTTCAAACTATTCACAAAATACCTAAAGGACGAGAGTTAGATTTCTTACAATCCATCGAAATATTCATACTCCAACAAACTCTCCATAGAGATAATCTTCTGAACGACCAGTACGTCCTGGCTTATTCGTCCATATTCGTTATCTTTAAATAATACCTGCTTTTATCACAATTAGTTTATTACCTCTCGTTTGCCCCCTTATTAATTTTGTCTTCACCTGTTTGTGTTTGCATGTATTTTCAACTTTAGTTCAGTACTTGTTGTCAGCTAAAGATGGTGGAGAGAACGAAATCGCAATCCCGTTTTTCAATAAATTTCTTGTGAAAGTATAATACATGGTTTTGATATCTTATTATCATAAGAATGTGCTTATTCCTACAATAAAACTATTTCAATAGTTTTTCAATGACTTTATTGAGATTAGATCATGTATGAAGACTTTTACAAATCGTATGGAGGAAAAAAATATGTGTGAGAAATTAAATATAATTAAGAAATATTTTTATTATTTTTTTATGACAAATGTCATATTTTTCGAACGAGTGTCAAAATATCTTCGCAAATTTTTCTTCAAATTAAAATAGTTCTACGAAGAAATAATATATGGGCGATGTCAACCGAGATTATTGGGTCCATAATGACTCTAAAACATCTAAAGATCTTAATCGGCATCACTTGGAAGACTGAACCTGGCTCTCTCGGTCATACAGAGATGGAATGTGAGGAAATATCGCAGGTAATGTTTTTTTTTATTTTCTCCTTGTCCTTTTCATGACCTTGCTTGCTATGTGAAATATTTCTTAGATTCATTTAGACATATAAGAAGTATGATTGTTGAAATATTTTTCTGCTGGTTGTCTTTTTCCATTGTTACAGATTCCTGTCCCAAACCCCTTCCTTTCACCCTTGTCTTTGTTTGGAAAACATGGAATGCAAGAGAGAATAAAGCGGTTTAGCAGAAAAATCTTTGGTACTCTTTATGTACACACGACACTAACACAACATAAACATACAAGCTGTAGCTAGTGCAATGGGAAACGAGTTTTTTTCTTAGGTTTTTTCAGTCGTTTATTGAATCATATACAAGATAGTATGGTTCTCCTGTTACATTTCCCGAGCTCACACTTTTGCTTTTTCTGACACACACCAAAATTGTAGATATAAGCATTTATTGTAGATACAATTATTCAAATTTTGTAAATCCTCTCTTTTCGAAAGAATATATATATATATATATATATATATATATATATATATATATATATATATATATATATATATATATAGGGGTTTCACCCCGACGAGTTGCCTATAATACTGTTCATGCAATCAAACTGATTTCATGAAAAATATAAATTCACCACCCGGTAATTAATACCATTGTCAGGCAATTATTATAATCAAAACATATCCTGGAATATTTATATATTAGGATAACGTTAAATGTAATGAGAATATATCAATCTACCAGAATATATACATACTATAGCATCATCAGACAATGATATCAATGTACCAACGAGTAGTAGCTTTCTCCCTGAAAAATCCAGTGTATGGACCTTAGTCAAGTAACACTGAATGTTACTCATTAATAGTTTCCTTTGTGTGAAGTGGTGATCGATCGACTGGAATACTGCTCTGAATATAAATATGACAAATTTGTCAGTTAATTATATTACATTTATATAAACAAATAAATAAAATATGAAATGAGATTCTGAGCAGTATAAACTAAAGAGAAAACCTATGACTCATAATTTTTTCGGAAAGAAACCTACGAAGAATAATACAAGACTTGATGACTGTTCTCTTTTGTAACTGTTCAAAACAAATTTTCTTCAGACCCAAAATCTCAATACTTTTGTGAAGATTTCTAGGAATAATACCTGTTGTGGAAATAATAATCGGTAGAATAAAAATTTTTTTATTTTCCATATTTTTTAATCTCGTCGCCAAGCATCATATATTTATAAATTTTTCATTGTATTCATTTTGTATATTATGTGTGTCGGGTGTAACAATATCAATTATATATGTTATTTCATTCTGTTTATCAGTAAGAATGATATCTGGTCTATTGTGTTTTACAGCTCTGTTGCAAAGAATGCTTGGAATTGTGTTGCCTTGGCACTGCCCAAATCGAAGACCAATAATCAGTTAGAATATCAATTTTAGGAACTCCATTTCCAGAAATATTTTTATTTGAACCTGAGATAACTTTGTAAGAATGTTTTTCATTATTTTTGAATAGTTTGTTTTGGAATCTGAATTTATTTTATATTCTCGTAGTCTAATGGAGTATTCTGAAAGTTCTTGTTTTAAAGTATCGATGTGTTCTAACAGTTGTCCATTACTTATCTCATTATTTTTATGGATTTTGTATTTGAGGAATATTTTTCCAATATATGCCATAAGTTTTTTGATCGATTACCTCTGGAATATTGAGTCAATCTTCCTAAATCACATCTGATACAAAAAATCTATCTACCTTCTAATAGGGGTTTTACCCCGACGAGTTGCCCATATATCTGTTTATGCAATCAAACTGATTTCATGAAAAATATAAATCCACCACCCGGTAATTAATACCATTGCCAGGCAATGATTATAATCAAAACATATCCTGGAGTAATTATATATTAGGATAACGTTAAATGTTATGAGAATATATCAATCTACCAGAATATATACATACTATATCATATATATATATATATATATATATATATATATATATATATATATATATATATATATATATATATATATATATATATATATATATATTCATTGTTCTAATGAAATATATTATTTTTTTTTTGAAATTTATCTTATTTAGAGTTATTTTCTTTATTCTACTACTTTTAAGTTCTCCAAAGTATAACTAACCCACCCTTGTTGGACAGATGGCTACCTGAAAGCTTTTTGATATTTGATATTTTCATAAAGCCAAAATGTGCACCAAGTTCATTCTTTTATTAATCGAATGTATCAAGAAAACTTGATATAAGCCGAATTGCAGCGAAATATAAAAAATATAACTAACTTACAGAGACATCAGAATGTGTTACATCTCTCCGTACCTATATGATTAAAATTAACTCCAAAAATTGCAATCCTGCGTCCTTGAATTATGATCATGATCTCATCAAAGTTATAAATTTCAATAGCTGCAATGATATCTAAAGCGTGAATTTTTACGCCTTCTATTCTGTGATTCACTGGTGCAATTATTGCGCCAATTACCTGTTAGATATAATAACTTATAATCTAACAAATTTGATGGTCACTTCATGACTCCCGACAATTCGTTTATGATTAGCAAATAAATCACTATCAGTTATTCCATCTAATTATCATCGCCTTGATCTTATTTTCTCATTATTTTAGTGCGATCGGAATGCATTGACGAAAGAAATCTAGGATATTGTTGCAATACTTTATATAACTTGGGGCGTCGGTATTCAATTTGGAATGCACAAAATTTTATGATTATTTTTAGAGCCACAATTTAAGAGGTTTTCCTAGATTTCTTCTGAAATAGAGTGTTCTCTAAAATCTTCACTTTTCAGTATTTCGCCTCTCTTCTGCCTGTCACTATTTATATTTTGAAGTTTCGTAGTTTCTTAGTTAGTGTCTCGAGATCTTGTTGTATTTCTGTGGTGACTCCAGATCTTGCTTTTCCAGTGCCGGTGTAGTTAGCCATGAAACGATCATATTCCCTCGCTTCATTAACTTGATGATTTTTCGACTTGTCTGTGATGAAACGTGTCTCCTCGTCATTTTTATTTTTTCCTGCAAAAGATGCCAATCGATTCAAATGGACTACACTGGGTTTTCCCCTCGGCAACTTTCTTATGCGATAAACGATGTCGTTGATCCTTTTCATGACTTCATAAGGACCTTCCCAATGTCCTTATAAATTTGGAGACAAACCACGTTTTCTCTGTGAGTTATAAACCCTTACGAGATCTCCTACAGAAAATTCACGTTCAGAAGCTTTGAGGTGATAGCGGTTTTTCATTCTTTCACTGAAAATCTACATGTGCTGTCTGACCTCATTATGGATATAATTCATTCTTTGCCCCAGATTAGTGACATAATCTTCTCCAGCAAAATCTTCTCCAAGCTTACACCCGAATTCCAGATCACATGGCAACCTCATCTGACGACCTAAAATTACCCGAGCTGGCGTTTCTCCTGTTCACTCTGGAAGTGAAGATCTGTAGGCCATTACAAAAAGGTGCAGGTATTGGTTCTCGCTGATGATCCAGTACCATTTTAGCCAGGTATTTCCCCATTGTTCTATTCATTCTTTCAACCATGCCGTCTGATTGAGGCTGAAGCGCTGTTGTTCTGGTCTTTCTGATACCTAGTCTTTCATACGTTTCTTGAAACAGCTTCGATTCAAAATTTCTCCCTTGATCGCTTTTTAACTCTAAGGGAACTTTAAAACGCCAAAAGAACTCCTTCACCAAGATATCAGTGGCTTCCTGATTTGGTACAGCATAATCCTCAACCCACTTGGTAGAATAGTCCATGACAACTAGTAGGTATTTGTTGCCGCCATCAGTTTCTGGAAAAGGTCCTGCTCTATCTACAGCAACACGTTCTATCGGACTTCCAACATTATACTGTTTCATTGGGACCTTGTCCATTCCATAAGGTCCTTTTACCAAAGCGCAAGTCGTACACTTCCTGCAATAATTGCGGACATCTGCCTTTGAATTGACCCAATAAAATCTAGCTCTGACCTTCTCAAGAGTTTTCTTGAGAAGCCAGAATGTTCACTCTGCTTCTTGGCACAACTAACTGAAGCCACTCGTAATCGCAGACCATCTTTCATTAACAGTGTTTCCCATTGCGCCCAATTAGCCTTGATGTTTCTACTTATCCTGGAGACAGCTTCCCATTTCGGTCGTTCATTATCTCTTTTCTATTGTAGAACTACACTCAATTCAGGGTATGTTTCTTGTTCCTTTCTTAGTTCTGCTTACAATCAATTCTCATTAACACTCGTTGTCCTCATTAGGCTAATCTTTTCGTCCAACCGAGAGCAGTGACTGCAGTTTACTGGACAGTAAATCAGGTATCTGCGTTCTTGTGGCTAGTTCCAGCTCGATGCTCCTTACCAGGTTTTTGCATTGCCTTTTTTGACTCATCGCAGTTCAAGCATCTGATTTCTTTCTTCTTCCTTTAATCCAGGAGCCGAAGAATCACCTGTTCTATAGTTTCTTCCTCATCTGTGACTCAGGTAGACTCATCAATGAACAAGTCGATTTAAGCCCTTCACCTCTATCAAATCTCTTCGGGGAGCAATCTATTCCTTAATTTTATTGGATATACCTGTCATAAATAACCACTTAAGAAGAATCAACCCAATTAGCTTTTAATTACTTAAGAACATTTATATTTATATTCTCATTCTTATTTTCTGTACATTCATTCGTCTGAAGAAGTTACGGTGTAGTGAAACGCGTTACGAATCATAATTATTAAGTAAAATTCCAAAAACACATTACTTGTTTTTATTAAAAAAAACGTTCCAGCGATATTGAAATATTGCTCATTCTCGAAGAATCAGCCATAATGGATTTCACCGAAAGTTAAATTTCGATACAACTTCTGAAAATTTAATCATCTGGTTTTCCAATGAAGAACGAATGATCTAGATCTAAAATTGCGTAAGTTATATACATAGAGATCTAAAAAATCCAAACCGTACGTCCCAAATGATACCAGCTGAATACGAAATATCATCAAATTTATTTATGCCAACATTTCAATCCTTCTATTTCAAAATAGAAGAAAAAAATCCGTTTCTGATAATTGGAACGAAATTCGTTATGGACCTCTCTCTTCATAACGGAGTATAACCAAAATCTTTCTGCTTAAAATCTTTACTAGATTCAATTTCCTCTTCTCTCACCATGCCTTCAAGAGAATAGAAATCATGAGTATCTATTGTCCCCATAACATCGTGTCGTAATCTCGATCATTAAATTCCGATTTCACTGAGATGAAATTGATAATTTGATAAACTCGTGCGTGAAAAATCGACAAATCAGGTAAAAAATTGGGAAACAATGAAGATCTATGAACCACAGTTCCTATATATCTATCTATCTTTGTATAAGAAATACGTAATTAGTTTTTCACTTTTGATGTTAACTCAGGTTCTATTTTTGCATGTTTTATCAGGACAGTTCTATACAGGGATATCCACCGGGACCGTCCGTTAAAAACTTTTTAAGTTCCAATTGCAATATCAACCTGAAATTTTATATGTGGCCATAACTAGCGATTTCCAATTGCAGTGAAATATTTTTGAAGTGATGCCATTTCCGGTTATACCAGAAGTGGGTCATCACTTTGTTATTTCAAATGGCAATCTACCTTTTTTATTATACATCTAGAACCGACATTTGAGCAAGGCATAAAATACTCAAGTTGTTGGCACCTATCTGTCAAAACTTTTGACAGATTTAATTATTTTTGTTAAAAACTCGATTTTCGAGGAACATTTGAAAGAATTGTAGCTCGTAGATCGTTTGCACTACAGACACAATTTTTGCTTGGGTGGATAGAAGAAGGATCAAAAAAATTTTTAAGCAGTCTACACAAGTCAAATGATTATTACGTTGTTTTGTATGGTTTTTTTAATTTGGCCTTTTTCAAACAGCAATAACTCAATTTTTTCAAAAGGCACGTGTCAATTTTTATATCGCCATCAGATTAAGCGTCAAATTTCAGATGGAATTGTATCAGCATGTACTATACCCACCTCTTATAGTTCCGAAATAATTTGGGAATATATTGAATTTTGATGATTTTTCAAGAACTAAAAGAGAATGCTTTGAAATATTTGAATCAAGTAGCTGAACTGGCTACGCTCACCTGACAAGTGCCTAAAATTAATGTACTTGTCACTTCGTTCATTCGAATTTGATATTTGAACAAGAATTGTTGGTAATTTGAAGTGAAAAGTTTTGAAAAACACCAGATTGATAATAAAATGGCTGATCATTTAAAGGAGGATATGTTTAATTTCTTTTTAATTCATGGCGAATGTCAAAAAATGGTGGATAGAACTGGCACACAATTCAATAACCAATTTCCAAATTTGGCGCCTATGAGTAAAACAAAATTTCGAAGGATTAGAAGCAATTTTCTTCAATTTTTAGGAACAAAATACATAGAAACTAGAAGAAAATCAATTCTCGAGGACGACGACAATCGAATTCATACGCTAGCGTATTTTCGTGCCTTTCCACACACGTCCATTAAGTCAGCATCAATGGATATTGGATTGAGTTATACTTCCATTCAAAGGATCCTTAAGAAACATAACATGCACCCGTATTCTTTTATCAGACTACAAAAATTGAGACCAACTGACCTTCCCAAGCGGCTAAATTTCTGTGAAAATTTATTAATTCAGCTTCAAGAAGATGAGACAATTCTGCAAAAAATTATATGGTCTGATGAAGCCAAGTTCAATGAAAGTGGAATAACCAACAGGAGAAATCGCCATTTTGGGCCACAGAAAATCCACATTTCATTAAGGTTATTGATTTCCAAAATAAATTCAGCGTGAACGTTTTTGCAATTTTAATGAATGATTTGTTGGCTTATCACATTTATGAGGAAAATCTTAATGGACAAAGATACCTGGAAATTTTGAGAGGAACATTAGCAAATTTTCTAGATGGATTACCCCTTAACATTCTGAGGGTTTGCTATTACCAAATAGATAGTGCACCAGCACATAAAACACGAGCTGTAGATCGGCAGCTAACAAAAATGTTCGAGGATAGATTGTGGGGTAATCAAGGACCAAATTTGTGGCCTCCGCGTTCTCCAGACCTGACGCCCCTTGATTTTTATTTATGAGGCAAAATCAAGAGTGTAGTGTATCTTATTCCTGTAAGAAGTAAAGAAGAGTTACTAGAGCGCATTCATAATGCTTTTCGTAATATTGATCCTGAGGAAACTAGGAGGGTAATTCGTCAAATTCGTATACGAGCTGTCGAGTGTATCGAGCGAAATGGGGCCCATATTAAACATTTATTCAGATCGTAAATTAGTTTTGTCCTATGATGTTTGCTATCATTTATTCGTATTAATGTAATTATCTTCGATGATTGGTTTTCGCTTAGTTCCTACAATTTTATTCATCCGAATAATAGAAAATTGCTTCTAATGCTTCGAAATTTTATTTTACCCATAGACGGTAAATTTGGAAATTGGTTATTGAATTGCCTGCAATTTCTACCCACTACTTTTTGACATTCTAAATAAATTAAAAAAGATTAGATATATTTTCGTTTGAATAACCAGTGGTTTTATTCCAAATGTGTTGTATTTTTGGATATTTCAATCTGAAATAACGACAATTCTTGTTGAAATATCAAATTCGAATGAACGAAGTGATAAGTACATTAATTTTAGGCACCTGTCAGGTGAGCGTAGCTAGTACAGCTACTTGATTCAAATATTTCAGAGCATTCTCTGTTAGTTCTTACAAAATCATCAAAATTCAATATATTCCCAAATTATTTCTGAACTATAAGAGATGGGTATCGTACATGCTTATACAATTCCATCTGAAATTTGACGCTTAATCTGATGGCGATATAAAAATTGGCACGTGCAAATTGAAAAAATGGAGTTATTGCTGTTTGAGAAAGGCCAAATTAAAAAAAATCATACAAAACAACACAATAAACATTTGACATGTGTAGACTACTTAAAAAATTCCTTAATCCTTCTTCTATCCACCCAAGCAAAAATTGTGTCTGTAGTGCAAAAGATCTACGAGCTACAATTTTCTTAAATGTTCCTCAAAAATCGAGTTTATAACAAAAATAATTAAATCTGTCAAAAGTTTTGACAGATAAGTGCCAACAACTTGGGTATTTCATGCCTTGCTCAAATGTCGGTTCTAGATGAATAATAAAAAAGGTAGATTGCCATTTGAAATAACAAAGTGATGACCCACTTCTGGTATGACCGGAAATGGTATCACTTCGAAAATATTTCACTTCAATTGGAAATCGCCAGTTATGGCCGCGTATAAAATTTCAGCTTGATATTGTAGTTGGAAATCAAAAAGTTTTTAACGGACGGTCCCGGTGGATATCCCTGTATATAACTGCAAAACCTTAGATATTCGTACTTGACTGATTTCAAAATTCATAAATAATCCGAAAACGAAAAGCTACCCTGAATCTATTTGCAGCAATGAATTTCTCATGCAAAAGAACACAGCCAAAGAGTTTTTCCTTTTTTTTCTCTATTGACACTATTCCACATTGCTGCAAAAAAAACTTCGAAATCTCCATCTGTGCACTCTTGTCGAAATATCTCAATTCTTTCCCACCAGTAATTTCCAAATTTGAAGAACGAATAAGTTATTTTCGAGAGTTTCTTTCGATGATTCTGATGGTTAAATGTAATGTCGAAAGCCTTTCTCAATAACAATTTGACTCAAATTATAAGTACCGTAACTATCTTATCGATTCTGATCTAAATCAGATTGATGATGTGAATGCAATTCAAACACTCTTCGAAGAAAGGTACTAGTACTTCTTTAAGTTCTATTACCTTTACAGGAAATAATTTTTTTAAACGAACGCGACAGTCGTATTAAATCGAATACAAGCTCATTGAACTAAATGATTCAACTAAATCTATTAGATAAGGATCGACAGCGAAATGTAAAAACTGTATCTTTAACTCGAGGTTTCACTTTCTGATAATGGTCATAGATAAACTGAATCAACAGCCATAACAATATCTGGATGGTTTTCAAAGCATTGCTTTTGACAGCTCAATAATAAGTTAGGGCTATTATATCTGCCAGACTATCGATTCTTGTGTAAGATTGATTGTAACTTATGACTATTATACCAGGTGTTTACAAATTGAGGGGATTAGGGTACAAAAGTGAAGATGAAGAATTTTACAAACGTACCTAATGTAGGAAATAATTGAAATGAACACCTCTAAAATACTGAAATATTTGGCGTAATATATTATGAAGGTCTTTTATGTTGTGCATGCTGCGATATAAAGGACACAACTAGTCAATATCACTACGAAAATGAACTTCTATGATTTTTTAATATAAATCCAAAATTTCTCACAATCGATTTATAGAATCAACGAGGCCTCTGAACAAATAACGAATGAACCCAATATCATACGTATGGCAGTAGGACAATTGCAGTTGGGAGGTGCAGAATGTTTAAAACAGAGAGGAAGTATGTTTGAGCATTTGTTGTAATTTATTTTAATTCTTAATTTTTTCTGTTAGTTATACCTTTCTCGATTTCCTTTCTGTTTGTGTTCTCGATTTTTCATAGCTAATTTTCTTCCATTCCATTCGAATAATATCAAATTATAAAGAAAATGTTTCAGAATAGCCATATTTGACATTTCATCTTCTACGTACAGAGCCGTATACGTAAGATAGTATTTCGAATCGTCATAACTTTCTTTACTAAGTGCGACAATAGAGCAAATACTGTTGATAGATGGACATTTTTGTTGTTGTTTGAGCGAGAATGAAAAATTCCGAAAAACCATATATAGAGTGTTCAATTCAATTTTTGAAGAAAAGCTACATTTTCCCCGTCTCTTTGTAATATTCCATTAATCTTCGGATGAATTCTTGTAAGGGTAGTTAACAATTGTACCAAATCTGACGTGAATCGAACACGAGATTCAAAATTTATCTTCGGAAACAATGGCCTTACCTACCTTTCGGTAGGTTAGATTCGCATTACTAACACTGGAAGTCTTCTATCTACTATAAAAATCTTTGCATTAATTCCTAAATACTCTGTATATATACAGGGTAGTCCACTAGTCACTGGAAGTAGCATAATTCTAAAAACATGACGGATTCAGAAATTTTTTTTGCGATATGATGCACTTCTCTTACGGTCACAATTCAAAAATAATTTCGTATATGGCTGATTCTTAAAAAGTCGAATTGAGCATTATCTAGTTAATAATTTTTTTAACTCATTATCGAATTTATTTTTGCTTAATTCTTAGTTTATGTCTTATTTGATAAAAATATTATAGTGGTCCCCAACTTTTTGAATTTGAATTAAATATAGAGATAAAAAAAATTTCGAAAATGAGGGAATGACAGATTCGTTAGGGAATGATTTTGAATATGATTTTACAATGAATAAAAATTCTATAACGCACCAATTATTTTTTTTATTATAAAACTATAATACAATAATTTTCACTAAAATCAATGTGGATAAGCACTTCATTTGTTGACAAATCCTTTTTTAATTGTGTCATCACTTGATACTGGTGTGCAATGTTTCCTGCGTGTAGCAAAAATGATTTTAATGTCTCTTCTAATACTAAAACTAGTTCTTTCACAGTAACAGTTATTTCTTTCTTCAAAGGTTTGCGTACTGTCTTGGTCTTACCATTTTTTTCATATGTTGTATTTTCGTACATCCATTGTCGGTAAGTAATAATTTTAGTAGCTTCGGGAAGGTTGTATTCTAAAGCCTTGTCTTTACAATTTATACACTCTCTAAATAAACATTTAGTACAGTAAATATCACATGTTATATCTGATAACAAACTTGGAATATTATTATGTATGAAGACCTTATTTTCATGTAATTTTGAAATAATTAATTCAATGTTTGCGTGAACGACGCATTTACACGTGTCTCGTTCTTTAAGGTTTGCCAAGTTACCCAAAAAGGCCTGTACTTGCAAAATGTTGATAAACTTATCTTATAGGTAATAGAATTTAAAATTTTTATGTAGATTACGCATATTATCAGTTAACAGACGCTTTTGCTTAACTAATTTTCCTGATCTAACGAAATCTCTCTTTCCTGGACACATTCGAGAGTTTTCATCTTTCTCCAAAAATCAATAATGTCTTGTTTCACTTTTAAAATTTTTGATTTGAGTTTTCTGTTTTCACTTGTTTTATAATCTTGATTCTTGAAAAAGTTTTAGAATAATGCATTAGTTTGTGTTTTTTAATGGATCTAAATTGAAATTTTTATAGTATGCTTGTTTATCTTTCTAAGTCTTTAGCTTAGCATAAGATTGTGCTAATTGTTTAGTGATAATTTCCGAAAATATCAGTTTCTTTTTGATTGGATCAGGTAACTTCGTATTCTTTATCAGTGTTTTGACCTTTTTCTCAGGTGAAGAAAATTTTATTTTATCATTTAACCGCGTGTACTTCTTTCGATATTTTTCACTCTTCTTAGACTCTTCTTTTAATTTTTGTTCTAGCTTTGCTATTCTTCTATACAAAATTGCTCGTCGATTTCTTAGCTGTTGTCTTTGTCGTAAAGCCGCAGTATCGTTTTTTGCAGCATTTACTCGCGAACCAGATTCTACCAATGAAACTGGGCTGGCAGGTGGTGTCTCATTCATTAGTCTTGCTAGATTTTTACGCACATTAGATTCCTCTCCCGGTATTTTGAACTGTTTAACCGCCATTATTTCCGCTTTTGCTTCTTTTCTCGTGAATTCATAGCACTGACAGACTTGACTTGACCTTTTTCTTTCTTCTTTAAATACTTGAGTCTTTCTTTTTCTCTGAGTTTTTCCAAACTTTTAGGACTGTTTTTTAATTTTTCTCGCCGCTTCCTATCATAATCCTTTTTCTTCAGTTTTGCTTCTGCAGCGGTTAATTTTCCACTTCTCGACATGATAGACTTTCAGCGTACTAAAACCAATCAAACAAACATAAATATCTTATACTTATTAGAAAATACATCATTCCTCACAGGAATCATTCCTCATCAACAAATTTTATGAGGGAATGATGATGAGGAATGACGAAATACAACAAAATTGCCACAGGCTTATGAACATAACCTTACTTTCTTATGAACTGTGAATTGTACTTTATTACTACCGGAAATATATACAAATATGCTATGATTATTAAATAAAAGTGCTTACCTTTTGATTACATTACATGAGGAATGACATTAAAAAATTAACATTTAAAAAACTTGTTGTAAAAGTCGTTTTAACAAAAAATCTTTTCTTCGACCATCCGCTATAGTGAATGTTGTTAAGGCTAATGTTGCCAACTACAAAAAAAAATTGCAGTGGAGCTTGATAGGCCTTAAAATTTTACTCTAATCACACTGTTTCAAAACGGTGAGGAATGATCGATTTTTCACGGACAAACTTTGAATTATATTTCCAAATATTTCCAATCACATTTTTAAACCATAAACTCATATAGGTACAGTTCATACTATCCTATATGAGTAAAAAATAAGATAACAAATAATAAGTAAGAAATTTTACGATTTAAGTTAATGATTCTCTTCAAATTTAGCAGCTGGGACATAGTGAGGGAATGATTTTCAGGGTACTTTCTTGAATATATCTTTTTCGGTTATCATATGAAAAATAAATTTGTTTCATAAATTTGTCAATCTAGTACGGTAGTTTTATTTAAAATAAAAACTTTTTGTAATTGACGATCCTGGTTTGTAAAAATCATTAAGGACATCAATTTCGATTATTTTTGAGAACCAGCCATATACAGGTTGTTTCGTTTCTGAAAAACAAATCGAAGTTATGTTTTTCAATTGGAACACTCTATATATTTTGATGATTCTAGCTTTGTGAGATCGAATGAAGGTGACTTCGTTCAATATTCTCTAAACCTAAGTTCGATGGTTTTCGAATTATTTGAGATTTTTTGTAAATTTGATGACTTTTTTGAAAATTTTTTGTCTTCTCTCGTTGTGACTTTCCGATTGTGATTTTGCAAAAAATAAGCTACTAATACTCCATTCCTGAGTACCCATCGTTGGGAAACTCTGAAACTGATACAGAGTGTACTGTACAAAAGCTTCATTTTTTTTTCAATTCTTTCAAATGACACCCTGTATTTTATATTCTGTAATGATCGGTCATTTTAATACCTATCGAACGATATCCATGATCTATATGCCTATCTTCAACGGTTTTCGAGATTTCTCTAATTTTCCGATATTTTGTGTCTCAGTATTCATCTCGAAATGTTTTCCTCGTTTTTGAAAGCATATTTATCTCCATTAAAATAATCTATGGTATTCGAAAAATTGTTATTTTGCAAAAAGAAATAAATTAAAAAAATTTTATGAATACCTATCACCGTAAAAGGTAAAGAGTTTACAATGAGGAAAATAAGAAATAGGCTCGAATTAAACAACTTTCAATTTCTTCCAACAATGCATTTTTTAAACTTAATTCCATGAAATACTCATTTTCATCGCCTTCACATCGGTTCATGCAGAGATTTTTTGATCATTTTCGACTTATTGGTAGTTTGAGTAGCACATCGTACAAACTCCTGTTTTGTTTTCCCAAGTGACATGCACCCCTCTTCGAAAAAGAGGGAAAACATTTCAAGATGAATATGGATACACAAAAAATCGGAAAATTAGAGAAATCTCATAAACCGATAGGCATAGGAAACATGGGTATCGTTCGTTATGTATAAAAATGTCCAATCATTACAGAATATAAAATACATAGTTTGTCATTTGAAAGAATTGAAAAAATCAGGCTTAAAGATGGGCAGAATCGGAAATTTTGTACTGTACACACTGTATCAATTTCAGAGTTTCCCAACAATGAGTACCCAGAAATGGAGTATTAGTAACATAATTTTTGCAAAAGCACAATCGAAAAAATACAACGACAGATGAGAAAAAAATTTTCAAAAGAGTCATTAAATTTCTAAAGATCTCAAATATTACGAAAACCATTAAACTTTGGTATACGGAATATTGAACGAAATCACCTCCATTTGATCTCAGAGAGCCAAAGTCATCAACATATATAGGCTGTTCCGTTTGAAAAGACTTAACTTTGATTTATTTCTCAGAAACGGAACTACCTGTATATAAAAAAATTACTTTTAAATTGGGACCGTAAGAGAAGTGTACCATGTCGCAGAAAAAAGTTTAGTAAAAATTCCATGTTTTCTTGGCATTTAACTAATTCCAGTGACTCGTGGGCCATCCTGTATTTGAGTTTCCCCTGAAAACTTCTCACTTCTCTATATTGACTTAAGAATCTTTGTTTACGCTATAATTTGATCTGTAGCACTTATTTGCACGATTCCATGCTTCTCTCTTAGAAATCTGTTTAATTCACATCGATAAGGTGAAAATAGAATAATTCATAAGTGTATTGTATATTTGCGGTCTGAACATCCATACCATTATATCTAATATTGCAGGAAAATTTTCATGCAATTTAGATATCTAGGAAGAAACGTGACAAAAAACATTCGCATTGAAATTCGATACCGTGGCGAATCTATACGTGGTACGATTATGTTGATTCTTCGTAGATATCGACATACTTTGTTGTAGTGGATAATAGAGGAGATTGTGCATAAGATCTCGACTTAAGTAGTGGGTAACAATGAATACCTCAATAATGCCTTTATGAAAAAAATGCAGGAATCTTCACGATTTTTTTGGCGATTTTATCTTAATAACAATGTATTTGCGAAGAACAGATCTATTATGGAACAACCATTCGCATGTTTGCATATATAAATGCATGAAACATTATTTTCATAGCGCTTTTTTTCAGGACTTTTTCATTGACAACGCTTATTTCAGTAGTTAAATATGTTTGGGTACAATTCATGACATGTAAGTCACCTGTAACTGCTGATTGAAACTTCTCTTCCCATTCCAAAAATTAAAAAATAGAATTCAATAAATATTTATAATGAAGGTATGTGATTCGTTCAATATTCATTTCCTTAATCGATTTACCAAATATCTCTGAATTTTTCGAAAATATTCTTCTAATCCGACAATTCCTGGAATATCCACAAAAGAAACTCTCACGAAAGGTGTGATGCTGGCAACCAAATCAAATTGAAACAACCACATCGAAGCGTAAAAATTTGCTATTGCCGCAAGTAATTTGGGAGCAGATGAGGGGCTCAAAACGACGAGTTATACAAGACAGTGATTGGACTGCTTCTGGCATATACGACCATCGTATGGTGGCCTACACTGAACAAGGTGACTAAGCGAAATAAAATGAACAAGATCCCACGGCAAACCCTGCGATCGACTCCCACTGCCTCCATGAGATGTCTGATGCACCTCCCCCTTCAACATATAATGGTGAAGGAAATGGCCTTGAAGACCTCATTGAGGCTGTGTGAAGGAAACATATGGAGAGAAAGAAATTCTTATTCTGGAAACTCTACATCTCTTAATAACATGAAAGAACTTCGACTTGCCTTTCTCATAAGGGGAGATCGTTTTGATAACTCCTTGAAAGCTGTCATTCCGGCCAAAGAAATTTGTTCTACGTCCCACAGAGTCCCACCTGGTTCACAGACGGCTCTAATATGTGAACAAGTACACGCATCAGCATCCACAGCCCCAGGCAAAGATTAAGATCACCCTTGCAGACCATGTCACATGCAGAAGTATAAGCTATACTCAGATGTGTGTGAAAACTCTTTCAAAGAAACTACTGAAGCATTTATATCATAGGTAATACGTGTTGGTAAAAAAAGCACTAAACCAAGACCAATGAAGATTGTCTTGTCGAATTCAGGGATTGCTAGGATTCTTTTGAGGCATAAATCAAAGATAATGGAGAGTTATGGTCGAGATATTTCAGTGGGTCCTGATCAGACTGTTATTGCAAACAACTCATTTAAAGAGAGTTTTGGGGAAGTTGGAACAACGTGGAAAAGATGGTGAAAAGATCTTCATATCTGAAGTTCGTAAGGGGAATCCCCACAATTATAAAAGAGAAACTAAGAACACCCCTATCAAATCTCATTATATATTATCAGAATGCTGGTGGTATACGTGCTGAACTCAAATCGATATTTCAGATCCTTGCACACGAATCAAACGATATAGTTGCTATTACTGAGACTTGGCTTAACTCTTCGTTTTATGATCCGGAGGTTTCTTCTTCATACAGGGTTTTTAGAATGAATAGAAGTGATCTCACTAGTTCTAAAAAGATGGGTGGTGGGGTTATCGTTTTGATACGATCGACACTCAATGCTAAATTAATGGAATCTCACAGATAGGTGTTGAGTAGCTTTTCTTGCTTGTGTCTAACAATACTGATAGAATGATCTTAGGCTGTGTTTACATACCCCCAAACGCCGATGAAGATGTATATTCTGCACACTGCTCAGCCATTGAGGAGGTTTCTCTACGATGTATCGGAAGTAATGTCCATTCAAGGTCTCGTTCAGATGAACAAATGTAAATTCTCCAAATAGATTATTAGACTTAGTGTTTAGTGATATCGATTCCACAGTAGTTGGTGTCGCTTCAAATTTATTGGTGCACAATTGTAGCAATCATGTTGCCCTTCATATAGATGTGCCATTTTCAGCTGGGACAGAGCGTTTGGACTACAGGGTTGTTCAGTTTATGTTCAACAGTGGTAATTTCATCGGAATGAATAGTTTTTTAGGCTCTTGTGATTGGTCTGTGGACAACGATGATATCAACAGGACAGTATATAAGTTTTATAATAATGTGTACGAGGCAATGTATCGATCTATACCTCTAAAGACTTCTGCACCTAGTAGATATTCAAAATGGTTCAATTCAGAGCTTGTACATAATGTGCATCGCGAAAATAGAGCTCATAGGCAGTATAAGAGGACGGGATCTCGTGAGGATTATTTGCGATTTAGGGAGCTTAGAGCTAGTTATCATGAGCTTGGATCTTGTTTGTATTCCAGGTATATTGATTCTGTTGAGGCAGATATCAGGTCGAGTCCCCAGAACTTTTGGAGAAATATCAAGCACACAAGAAGTATTCGCATGAATTACCGAATACCTTGGAGTACAGGGGTGGAAGCTCATCAGACGGAGGTGAAATAGTTAATTGTTTTGCTGATTTTTTCTCTAAAGTGTATAGTAAGGAGTACGTCGTGCCACCCTATTTTGAATATGATAATGGGGTGGATTTATCGTCAATACAGTTCACACAAAGCGAAATTTTTGGGTTGATAAGTGGGTCGAAGCTCTTCAATTGGTCCGAAATCTGACCTTTATAATTTGTCGTTGAGAAGAGGGGTTTTCCCATTATATTGGAAGTTGAGTTTTTTGGTTTCCATATTCAAATCAGGCGATAAATCAGTTGTTTCTAACTATTTTTATTTTTTTATTTTATTTTATTAAACAGGAACCTCAACAGGTGATCCCAATTACAGGGTTTCTCTAACTAGAAACAATAGTAATACAATTTTTAAAGAGTTGTCCTCGAAAACATGTTAACACTATTCAACCTTATAAATAGAAGGAAAAGAAAATTAAAATTCTCTACATGAAACACTACTGAATCTATGAAATTCGGCACATAACATAACCTAATTGTAATTTCTCAAATAAGTAAATAAAATTTTTTTGGAATTATAAAGGCTCACTGAAAACAAGTCTACATTATTCAGATGGAAATTGGCAAAACGCATTATTCTCAGAAACACAGAGTTATAATAAAGGGCAGTTCGAGCTTTTGGAACATAGAAAAGTGAAATTCGACGATTATTATATTGGGGAACGTTGAAAAGAAAAAATTGATGGGAGAATAATTGAAATGACAGTTTATAGAACGGTACAAAAATATTCCATCGAAAATCATCCCTCTAAGATACATTATAATCACTTGCCGGTCCACATCGAATGAATCTAAAGTTAAGGTTTTTGACAAACTTTCTCTGTACTTTCTCTATTCTATCTATATAAATATAAAAATGGGGAGACCAAATGGGATACATACTCCAAGTTGCTTCTTACTAGTGTGAAATACAATTTTTTAAGTAAATTCTCGCTTTTGAAGTTCTTCGTTATCCTCAACACGAAACCGAACATTTTGAAAGCTTTAGATACCACATAATCAAGAACAAAGAATGAGAGTTATTCATCAAGCATTATACCAAGATCTTTGATGCAATTTGTTCTTGCTATATCTAAGCATCCAAGAGAGAATGTTTTTCGTATGATGTTAGTATTCTTGGTAAAAGTGATATGCTGACATTTGTCAATATTAAGTTTGAAATATTTGGAGGTGCAGAACGTAAACAATCGATCTAAGTCACTTTGAAATGCATCTATATCAGAAAAAGATTCCACATGTCTGTATATTTTGAGATCGTCGACATATAACTCGTGATCGGTACTCAAAAAGCACTCAGAGATATCATTTATGTAAACTTAAAAGAGGAGTGGTCCAAGGTGAGACCCCTGCGGTACTCCAAAATTAACGTTGAAGACGATTGAAGAAATTCCATTCACTACGACAAATTAAAGTCTGTTATTTTAATATGAATCCATCCATTTCGTGAGCGATTCGACGAAACCAAAGTCAGACAGTATCTGTACTAACTATAGAGGAGTATGCATTCAATCTGCGTTGCCCAAATTATTGGAGTGCATGATAAGCAATTATTTATCTTGGGTGTGGATATCAGTTATCATAAAAGAACAACATGGGTTCCGTAAGCAACGCTCCACAATCTCTAATTTACTTCTCTTCATCAGTATTATCGCGAAATGCTTAGGTGAGGGATATCAGCTGGATGCCATATATACCGACTTTTTCAAGGCGTTTGATAAAGTGAACCACAATCTGCTTATTGGTAAACTCTTTGCACTCGGAATAGGAGGGTCATTACTGGAATGGATTCGTAGTTTTTCATACGGACTGAAGCAGATAGTTCGGTACAAAAACTTTTAGTCCAAAGATATTTGTGCGAGTTCCGGTGTTCCCCAGGGATCTCACATTGGGCCTTTTCTATTTAACATCTTTGTTAACGACGTTGGACGAATTTTGTCAACTGATTTCCGTCTCTTTGCCGATGATATGGAGATTTATTCGATTGTTGAAAATATTTCTGATCCTGAGTATCTGCAAAGTCAGTTAGACAGTCTTTATGAGCAGACGGAACAGGACCATCTCTATCTTAACCTTATCAAGTGCTCTGTTATTACATATATACGATGCAAGGGAGAACTGAATATCGGTATGATGTTGGAGGACAGATTTTGGCCTTCGTCAACTCAGTCAGGGACCTGGGGATCACACTCGATGAAGCTCTGAATTTTAATGAACACATATCAAGTATTACGAAGAAGGCGTTCCAAATGCCCAGTTTTGTGCTGCGTAGCTCTGATGATTTCTCTCCCGATGTTCTGAAGCTGCTATACTGTTCCTTGGTACGTTCGGTGGTGGAATATGGTTGCCTAGTTTGGTCCCCACATACCTCAGTTTCCATAGGTTGCCTGGAAAGGGTGCAGCGAAGATGTATTCGATACTTGGCGTTTCGATGTGGACTAACCATCTGCGAGCGCTCAATAATTGTGATGAGTGAAAGATATAACTTGAAATCACTCAAATGTAGAAGAAGCATTTCTGATGTGTGTCTCTTATATAAAATTCTTAATGGTCTAATAGATTGTCCTGAACTATTAACATTATTCAACTTCAATGTTCCAATTAGAATAACTAGGTTTATATCATTGTTTAGGAAAAGAATTGGCCGAACGAATTACTCAAGGAACTTTTTCACAGATCGCTCGGTTGCTATTGCGAACAAAATACACACTCAGGTTGATCTCTTTGCCGTTCCGCCGCGTTCATTGAAAAAGCGATTGGAACTCCTTTTTTAGCGGTGGCATTGATGTTCTCGTTGTTGATTGCTTGTTTTCATTTCGCTTCTTATGGATTGTCATTGAAAATTTCTGATGCTGTTTTATGTAAAATTATGTTTTGTTCAATATTTGAAATTATTTTTATGTATTTTTTTATTCGACATTAGGATAAATTGGGGTTTCCGTTCAACTTTATACATCAATTATGATGTATCAAAGTATAATGAATAAATAAATAAATAAATAAACATATGCTCTGATAAACGTCCTGGGATACCTAGAAGATCCACCGGTCACATGCAAATTAGTTTACGAATGCAATAAACAAACGCAGTTGCTCTACCCTGGTTCCAAGCCCATCAGGTAATCGGAGATATTGAGAAGCAGACAGAATTATCAAAATGGCAACAGATGTAAGGCTGATTTGACCTGAACCTATTCTGATTATCTCATGGACCCACATGCTCTCTTATTTTCTACACTGGAACGCTGCCGAACGGTTAGCGTGAGAAGCACTCTGACTATTGCCCTGGAGGTAATCCTAAATCTCCCTCCTCTTTATATAAAATTAAAAAAGGAGGCGTTTATGGTGGCATTACGGCTCCAAGAGACAAAAAAAATTATTACCTGGTGATCTGAAGAGACACCTGGGAATTCTGGGTTACATAGCGCCAGAAATCTTATCACAACCATCGGATATAATGCTGCTTTTGACACACCCTTCGAAGTGGCCATAGAAGACCGCACCATCGTAAAGGGGAAAATAAATCAATTAGACCAAAAATCCTCGATTTGGTACACATACGGTTCAAAAACGATTGATGGATCAGGAGCAGGCATATATGGACCCAAGTACTCGTCATCAGTGCCTTTGGGCTCTACTCCCATAATCAGCAACCACAAACACTTGCTGTAAGCCTTTTCTGCTAGGAGGGACTACGAAGGAAACTCAAAAGTGCAAAGATTTACATTTTAACGGACAGTCAGGCAGTGATAAAAGCTCTAAACTTCTACAGTTATCGGAGCATCTCTGTCTGGGAATGCCATCAATCCTTGAAGCAACTTGCTGGGGGGAACAAACTTTTCCTGTGATGGGTGAATGGCCACGAAGACATACAAGGAAATGAATCCGCTGACGAACTGGCCATATCAGCTGCTGGAATCCCACCCATCTGAGTAAGCCGCACAGACGACAGGAACTGGAATGATGGGAAGAATCTAGCAAAAAAGAATACTGGAGGAAAACTCCAGGTCAAAAGCAAGCGAAAAAGTTCATTGACTATTCACCAAAGAAGACAAAACAGCTTCTCGATCTCTCTAGGGACGAGCTGAGGATCATAACAGTCCTCCTTACTGGATACTGCCCACTGAGATACCATCTCAATAAAATGGGCAAATCGGAAACGACAACATGCAGAATGTGTAAAGAGGTCGATGAAACTGCAGAACATATTCTTTGCAGTTGCATCGCAACTGTCCGTCAAAGACATATACACTTCGGTAGCGACAAACTAGAGCCGCACGAAGTAAAAGCGAAAGCTCCAAGGGAGATTCTTAATTTTGTAAGGATTTAGACCTACAGGGAAATGAATAAGAAGGGTTACTAACAAAAGACCAATTTGGTCTCTGTTCGGAAAGGCTTGCAAAGCCAATCGACCCCCACAAATGTAATGTAATGTAATTTGCCGAGGTCCTGAACTACAGTTCAGGCGTCTTGGGACTGAAATAGTCAGAAAGACTCATGAGAAAGCTTTAGTCAAAGAAGAGGGTACATGAAATATTATCCCTCAACAAGAAGTCTATTGGGATGGTAGTTGGCCTACTAACTAGACACCAACTCAATAATCATCATGAGATTGGTTGCCTAGGAATTGATAGAACAACGACATGACCCGCTCATAATGCGACGAGATGGGTGACACTAAAACACCCAAGGCTCCCATAAGCCAGGAAAGCTACAACAGTCTCACAAGTTTCTGCATGAATGATAACACTAACGTAGCACATCAAATACTATGGGCGAAAAGGCCTGAGTGTTGCCCATAAGAATACCGTGCATTAAGTAGAAGAATCGACAAAATAATTGCAGTATATTCATTTTGAAAATGTATTTTATATAATGAGATGAGAATGAATACATTCAGTTAATAGTCTCATAAAGTCACTGTCATGCTAAATCGAAACTAAACTCCCAAAACTTTCTCTGGTATAACAAAAGCCTGTATAATATCTTCATTGCCAATAATTTGCATCGTCATCAGCATCTGTATGACCCCAATATAACAATATCAGCGTTGTTAAAACCTCACAATAACATCAAAACATTGTCCAATAAAACAAGGGGCAAACCTAAAAAACTTCTTCCGCAGACTCGACCCTGACAATACCGAAACAATCTTTCCGAAGAATGATTCATCGAATATGTCACCTTGGTAGGCGTTTGACATATCACAGAAGCTCCGCAAGTCGAGGAGCCACCGAGTGCTAACAAATTCTTCGTTCGTTTGTTCGATTCCCTGTCAATTATTTGGATGAAGTCAGGTTGCCTCATCGTTCCTCGAGTCGATTCGGATTACATCTGAAAGGTGTGGTCGCGCGAGGTGACCTCGTTTTTAGCTGCTACTTAGCATGAGTATAGCACAAGCAAAGACAACTGTGGACAGGGATGGATTCGTTTTATAGATTATTGTCTTTATTGCACTCGTTTATGCTTTATTATGAAATAGCTATATATTTTATTTGAATAATGTTAACTAAGTAATTAAAAACAAAAATTACTCACGTTATGAGCGAGATCATTAATACGAGGAATGTCTTTGAAGTTTTGCATATTCAGCTAAAATGAAAGAACTGTGAGCTTTCAAAGACTTTATTCTTCTTAGAAGATTCTCTGCGAAGATCCATATCCTTCTGCATTTGTTCGAACTAATTCTAGGAGCAGTTATGCTGCTCACTCAAAATGACTTTTTGGAAGGCATCAACAGCTTCGTCTGGAGACTGAAACCTTCGACCATGCAGTCCGTTCTTTGAGTAAACAAATTGTTGGGACTTTGGTCTGGACTGTACGCAGGATGATGTAAAAATTCGATGTCTTCTTGCGTTGAAAATTCAATTATTTTCTGGGCTGTGTATAAACTTGTACTGTTTTGGTTAAGAATGATTCGTCAGTTGGGGTTGGTTTTCTGGAAGCTGACTTGCAGTAAACAAATGAATGTGTACCAATTGGCAGATCTTGTACAGGAATTGTTGTGACATGATTTCAAACACCCAAATAGAATATTGGCGCTTATTTCCTGGCTCGTATGAATAAATCTAAAATTCATCACCACTAATAGTTTTTGATACAAATTCTCTATTGCATCTTTCCCTTCTTCGATCCACAGATGCTGTATTCAACGGGAAGGTTGACTTATTTGGGTTTGGGTTTGGGCCAACGCATGGGGTTGTGCGTCTTGCAGATGCTGGTGGACTGCATCGACATTCACGTTGTTGTGCCCCAGTCCTCTGATATTACAGGACTCTATCAAGAGTTTGCTTTCTTTTCTAGAACGTGAATGAACTAAGGAATTCGTAGGAGGAGTGCTCGACTTACCCGCATCATGAACCCCACGAGGCAGTACCACCAATCCAATTTGAACAAATTTTTGGTTAACCACAAGTTTTGCTTTCTGATGTACAATGTTTTCCGATCCATCCCAACATTATATATACTTGAGTTGAAGACTAATTGTTTGCTGATCTAGAGCAAAAACTGTCAAATTGATGTCTATGTTTTCACCAATCCTTTTCTCTTGATTTTCTTTATGCATCTATGTTCACCCTAGTAAAAATGACGTTGAAATAAATCTATATTGTTTCAAAATCCACGAAAATAATCTGATGTTTACTTATAACATAATAATTATTTGGTAATACTACTTTTGAATATAAAATTAACTAGTTGATCAAAAATGTATTTTGTAAACATTATTCTGAATTTGCTTCATTGACTCAAATGGTACAAACACGAAAAAATAATTTCAACAGACCATAAATTGAAATCTCAATATGTCAACGACGATATAACAACAATATACCAACGAGTAGTGTCAGAGGCTTTCTCTCTGGAAAAATCCAGTCTTCGGACCTTAGTCAAGTAACACTGAATGTTATTCATTCATAGTTTTCTTTATGTGAAGTGATGAACGATCGAATAGAATACTGCTGTGAATATGAATGATAGAATTATCAGCTAATTATATTACAATTATATATACAAATAAATAAAATATGAAATATGATTCTGACCAGTACTTACTAAAGAGAAAACGTATGACTCTACCTCATTATTTTTTTCGGAAAGAAACCTACAAAGAATATTACAAGATTTGATGATTTTTTGTACTTGTTCGAATAAATTTTTCTTCAGACCTTAAATTTCAATATTTTGTGAAAGCCTTGGCATCAAGAATAGGGCTCGTAAAATGAAGGAAAAAGACTTTTTCTGAATGATTGATGCATTAGAAATGCATAATCCTTTATATTAAGCAGACTAGGTATGAAAAGACTCATGCATTCCCATATAAAATATACAGAGTGTCATCCTGCACTACTCCCTAAGTCACATCATATCAATAAGCTAATAATAGAAAACGAACATCGTGTTAATCTTCATGCTAAAATACAACCAACTTTCTATTCTAATAGACGGAGATTTGAGTATAAGAAAAATAATTCGAGCTTGTGTTATGTTGTGAATTACAACTTCTATCGATAAAATATCTAATGGGAGACTCACCCGCATCTCGACTCACACCAGCCAGACCAGCATTTATTAAAGCGGTTGGGACTTCATTTAGAGATTTTAAAAATAAAACAGAAATCATGTCTGCTATTAGAGAACTTCAGTTATCTCGTCTGACTGTTGCAAGGCATATTGAAGGCATGAGTCAGGACATGGCCGATAAACTAAAACATGATATCATGAAATGTACATACTTTTCTTCATAGTACGACGAATCCACCGATATCACACTACCCAGCTGTGTATTTCTATTCGGATGATATTCAATGACATGTTGGCTAAGGCAGAATTTTTGACAATCATTCCTCTGAAGGGGAAGACCCGTGGCGAAGATATATGACGTTTTCTTCAGTTTTATAGAAAACCTACAAGATACCAATATATAAATTAGTGTGCGTTACAACCGATGGAGCACCCGCAATGATTGGAAACAAACACAGTTTTGTAGTATTGTGTCGAGCTAAGAAAGATTTACCTTAATTTTTTTCATTCCATTGCATTATACATCGACAAGTTTTGTGTGCACGTAGCTTGCAACGGCGGCTCTTTAAGTTGCAGTTGGAAGACAGGTAGTCAGCTAAACACACTGATTTAGTTCTTCACACGGACGTCAACTATTATATAAATCATTGCCCGAAATAACAGCTTTTCTAGACGAAAGAGGCGATGACACTCAGATGTTGAAAAATGAAAAATGGCTGACTGATGTAGCATTTTTGACTGATGTCGCAATTCACTTAAACACCATCAACTTGGAGCTTCAAGGTAAAGGAAAAACTATTATTGAGATGATTAGTTCAATGAACGCATTCAAAAGTAAATTGCAACTTATGATAGATCAAATGAAAATAAAGAATCTAAAACATTTTCTGTCTTTGAAAGCAAGGATTCCTCAGTTGAATTATGATAAGTTTGAGGCTGAATCACCAAATATTTTGGAAGTCCAAATTTTCAATAAACAGGTCTTATTAACATCAACGATTCTATTGCTCTCGGGCGTACAGCAGCCAATGGCAGTGTAGAAGTTATAGTGTGACACTAAAATGTGTTTTTATGATATCAGTAAATTGGCAAATATGGCATCATTTATGAGTTATCTTTTTCGTGTAGTGCTACGCTTTAACATTCAAAGTCACTCCTTAGTTAAGATTAACACCATATGTAACTCTTTTGTTTTGTGAAATACCAATAATTTTTTTTGAATTGTGGAGGCCGTTACTTGATGTAGATCCATGATATAAATGAGATAAAAAACACAAGGTTTAACTTTAATCTATTTATTTGAAAAAATTCGACGACGTTTCGCTGACACAGCAGCTTTATCAAGAATGAAAAACAGAATGAAGAGTATGGTATTATAAACAAATCGTAGAACAAGTTGGATGAATTCCACTTGTACAGTTAGTATGAAAGGTAATAAAACTAATTAAACAAGTTAAGTAGGGTGAATAATTCACATCTACCTGTTCATTCAAAAGCTTGTCCGAATGTTTATATCTATTTATTTCTAATGCTTCTAGGAGATCTAATTTTGAACTTTTGATTTTATATGTAATATGTCAAAGTTTTCATTGAATGAATGGTTTTCTTTATTAGGTGGTTTTAATAATTTGAATCAGATTTATTTTTATCGAAGCTACGTTTATGTTCAGATGTTCTTATGCAAAAACTCCTATAGGTCCTACCGATATAAATTTTATCACAAGAACCGCAATTGATTTTATAGATTCTGATTTACTTGATTTTTCAAACGAGATTTATTATTTTAATATGTTAACCTAAGTTATTAGAAGTTTTGAAAGTTATATTAAGATTTTGTTTGACGAGAAAGGATTTAATATTTGTACTTGCAGAACCGCAGAATGTTAAACTGTTGAATATTTTATAGTCTTTATGAATAGGATATACTTCATTTATTGCTTTCTGATATAGTTTTTACGAATGATTAGATCTATCATATCCGGATTATATGAATTATTAATGGCTATCTGTTTGATGATGTTTAACTTTAATTTGTCTTCTACTTGATGTAATGAGATGTAGTTTTAAAGCTGCAACTTTGTGTTGAATTGTATCAGTATCAGTATGTGTTGGTTTGCGATACAATTATACATAACTACTCATTACATCCAATTCAACACAAAGTTGCAGCTTTAAACAGCATGGTACATCGGTTACTCAATTTACCTTTATCAGCAGAAGATTATAATAAAGAGTTAAACATCATCAAACAGATAGCCATTAATAATTCATATAATCCGGATATGATAGATCTAATCATTCGTAAAAACTGTATCAGAAAGCAATAAATGAAGTATATCCTATTCATAAAAACTATAAAATATTCAACAGTTTAACATTCTGCGGTTCTGCAAGTACAAATATTAAATCCTTTCTCGTCAAACAAAATCTTAATATAACTTTCAAAACTTCTAATAACTTAGGTAAACATATTAAAAATAATAAATCTCGTGTTGAAAATCAAGTAAATCAGAATCTATAAACTCAATTGCGGTTCTTGTGATAAAATTTATATCGGTAGGAGTTTTGGCATAAGAACATCTGAACATAAACGTAGCTTCGATAAAAATAAATCTGATTCAAATTATTCAAACCACCTAATAAAAGAAAACCATTCATTCAATAAAAACTTTGACATATTACATATAAAATCAAAAGTTCAAAATTAGATCTCCTAGAAGCATTAGAAATAAATAGATATAAACATTCGGACAAGCTTTTGAATGAACAGGTAGATGTGAATTATTCACCCTACTTAACTTGTTTAATTAGTTTTTATTACCTTTCATACTAACTGTACAATGGCTCGGTGTGATTTTCTGTTATTCATCCTACTTGTTCTACGATTTGTTTATAATACCATACTCTTCATTCTGTTTTTCATTCTTGATAAAGCTGCTGTGTCAGCGAAACGTCGTCGAAGTGTAGATTAAAGTTAAACCTTGTGTTTTTTATCTCATTTAAAAACCAATAAACTCGCAATTTTGAATATCTATGAGTTTTTTCATTGTTTCATTTCATCATTCAACTAAACGTAACCTAAACCTTGACTTGAAATGTATATTGTGCGGAAAGCTAATATCTATATATGTTACGGTACACCTACGTACCTACCTTGGTAGAGTGTATCGTGTATGAACGACAACCCTGCATCAAACATACTTGCAGCCTCTTAGAGTCGATCGTAAGTAGTCTAAGAATATTGAGGTAGATCGCCAACAGTTCAAATTTGAGCACCCCTGACCTAGAGCAACTCTAACAATCTAACCTAACCCCAAATTATAGTACGCAATCTACTAAAACATTGTTTTTTGTGCATGAAAATATCTTTAATCCTCCTCTGCGTCGAGCGCTGTAATGATAAACACTGATTGATCTCGATGATGATGCAATGACCACGGCCCATACAACGGGGTCAAGTGTAGAATAATCGAACTCAAAAAAGAATATCATATTGTTAATTTCTCAAAACGCCTCAGAGCCTGGTTCTTTGAATGGACCACTCGAGGCCTGATAGTTTTAATGGCAATCAAAACATTAATATTGATGCGTAATTGTCTAGTGAATTAAATAAGATATTGTATTAATGATGCCAGAGATCATATTGCCCATTATATGTTCGGTAAAAAGATAATTGTGCAATCATGTTGAAATATTGAGCATTATTTGAATACAACAAGATGATTTTTAAATTAATTTTTTCCTTTTTTGGCTTGAAGATATCATAAACTAACCAATTTGTTTTTCATCCTGTTTTTGACATGAATATAGATGTTTTCTTTGGTATTCATCAAGAATTTCTTCATTCTTCGACATTCACTCTTTCGTTTCAGTTTTTTCATTCTTGGTCAAATTTAAATTTAATTCGAATATCATCAGTAACCTTGAATGAGAATCGATGCAGATTCAAATAAAAATTATTGGTTACTCTGTGAACTTTTGTATGCGGTTTAATGAGTTTTTCCATTTATGGGGGACACCTTGATATTTACAGAAACATCATTTTGGTTTTTATACATTATTGTTGGGACATATGCAACATGCTATCCGAATTGCTTCAAAGGATAGTTATTTATTTGTTATGGGTTTCTTTGATGAGTCAGGTTGTTAAATAACGCTATGTTCGGATGTCTCAAAAGAAAAAGGAAATTTCAATATATTAACCGTTTTTCTGTTCTTCAGATGGATCATAAGAGGAATCCTTGGAGGATTGTTATACAACACTTTTGAAGCGATCATAAATTTCAATTACAGAAAATGATTGTGGTGCCGGAATACGGAATCTCCTAATCCTCTCGATGTCTTTTTTATTTCAGATCGAGATGATTTCCATTTACAGGTCTCAGCACCCTCAGGTAATTCCGATCGCAGCTTTGTTTCTGCTATTGGTAACTTCGTACGGCTAGTCAATAAAGACCAAACGCTGTGAGGAGCCACGTGGGTTTTTCTCGTCTGACATATATTTCTCAGATCTTGACAACAATGTCTACATTGTCTGTCACTGAAGTTATTCTTGCAGGCATGGACCTCTACATTCGAAACTCCACGAAGAAAACATCCGCTCCAAAGCCTTGGTTCACAGTTGAAAACAGAGGTTATAAGAACTGAAAGAAGAATCCAACAGATGAAACTAAAGCCTCAATATATGCATTTGAGGAACCTTTGTAACCCAATAATTTTAATTATTTTTTTTCTTTGGAGAAGGAAGAAGGGACGAAGGCATGCTCTCCCACACCCTTCCTTCCTTGACCTTATAGACCATGAATTTATCATGTACGGCAATTTTCCAGCTGAGTTATTTATTTATAACCAATCAAGAGACAAACACATCATCCAGGCCATTGCCGGAATCGAAACACCGACCTGCCGTGTCAAAGCGGAGACTACTCTCCACTGTGACACGGAAACGACCTAACTCAACAATTGGTAAAGTAAAAACCTACTTCAATGAAAGAATTAAGAATAGACTCTTGGGGCAGACCAGTGCAACTCTTAAGTTCTTGTCCATGTCATCCTTCAGATGTTTGATATTACTCCGCTCATGAAATTGAAGAGTCAATTGTTTCATTGATGCCGAAGACATTCTAAGAGAATGAACTCGCTACTTCGTTATCCAAATTAATTAACAAGTGTTTCAAAGATGAATATTTTCCTGACGAGTTAAAGATAGCGAAGATTATCCCTATACATAAAAAGGGCGATAAAACAAAATGCGACAATTTCAGACCTATTGCCGTTACCTGTATTGTCGAAGATTTTCGAAATGGTCATAAGAAATAGAGTGGTGAATTTCTTTGAAAAAATTAACTTATTCATTAACGCACAACATGATTTTAGGAAAAATAGATGTACAACAACGCCAATACAGGGTGCATCGGAGACAATCATGAAGGCTCTAGACAAGAGCAAGAAAGTATCAATGCTTAATTTTGATTTGGGAAAAGCTTTTGATAGCCTATCGTATGAGATATTGTCCCATATGTTGAAATATTTGTGGTTTCCGTGGAAAGGTCCACAACTTAATAAAATCATATTTGAGCAATAGAGTACAAGCTGTACAGATTGGGGATCAGAAATCAGAGTTTCTTCCGCTGAAAGGAGGAGTGCCACATGGCTCAATTTCAGCCCCACTCCTATTTCTCATCCTTATAAATGACATACAGGGTGCTTCAACGAAAACTAAACAGAGGCTATATCTACCAAGATATTCATTTCTGAACAAAACGCAAAGACAGGTCAATTTTTGCCTCAAGGGGTACATCGTTTGGTGTACAATACTTGCCTGAAATATCAACCCCGTAAGCGGGAGTTGCAATCCTTGAACATTTTGAATATGAAAGATGGATCGAGTGATGACTCAAAAAAAAGGTGGTATCTTTGTCTACATTGTCTTGAACGGATCTATATTTTTAATTGAAAACTGTAAAAGATACAGGGTGAGCAACTGAAAGATAGGGAAGACTATTTCCCTGAGACTATTCAAGTTTCAGTGAGGTTAAATGGAACAGATCCATGATAATCAATGGCAGTCATCATCAAGTACCATCCTCATCTCGAATTTCAACCCCTAGAGCAGGGGTGACCACCCTTGAAAATTTGGTAAAAAAAAAAAGGTAGATGGTTCAAGTGATAACTCGAACGGAAGGTATTATCTTTGTCTGCATTCCCGTAGAAGAACTATCATTTTGATTGAAAACTATAGAAAATACACAGTGAGCCACTGAAGAATAGAGAAGACTATCGCCCCAAGACTATTGGATTATTAGTGGGAAAACATGAAATAGATTCATTTTAGATCAAAAGCTGTCATATTCCGAAATCATTCTCATCTCGAATTTCAACCTCAAGAGCAGGGGTAATATTTCGATCCAGTGATACCTTTCAAGTAAAGGATTTCGATTGCCTTCATGACTGCTCGCAATAATTCTATTCTCATTCAGTTCCATTGAGTTATAGTAGCTCACTCTGTATCTTCTACAGTTTTCAATCAAAAATGAAAACTCGTTCACGGGAATGCAGACAAAGATAAATCTTCCTTTCGAGGTATCACTTGACCCATCTACCCTCTTCCAAATTTTCAAGGGTGGTCACCCTGCTCTAGGGGTTGAAATTCGAGATGAGGATGGTACTTGATGATGACTGCCATTGATCAGCATGGATCTGTTCTATTTCACTTCACTGAAACTTGAATAGTCTCAGGGAAATAAACTTCCCTATCTTTCAGTTGCTCACCCTGTATCTTTTACAGTTTTCAATTAAAAATGGAAATTCGTTCAAGGTGATGTAAACAAAGAAATCACCTTTCTTTCAAAATGTTCAAGGATTGCAACCCCCGCTTAGAGGTTGATATTTCAGGCAAGTATTGTACCCCAAAAGATGTCCCCCTTGGAACAAAAATTGACCTGTTTTTGCGGTTTGATCAGAAATGAATATCTTGGTAGATATAGCCTCTGTTAAGTTTTCATTGAAGCACCCTGTATACATATCTTATATTGCGATGATACTTCGGCAGTAATCGGAGCTTCTAGCGAAGAAGACCTGAAAACTAAGAAGATGGAAACATTACAAGAAACTAAAACGGGGTTTTCAGATAATAAGCTTAAATTAAATGAAAGGGGAGTTCATTTTTGGGCCAAGAGAGGAAATGTCGTCAATTAAGTTTTTGGGCATTTTGATCGACTCCAGAATAACTTGGATGACACACGTCTAAAAGACATGTAAGAAATTATCTAGATGTCTCTTTGCCTTGAGGAGGATTATGACAATCAGTACGCAGGAATCTGCGAAAATTGCTCACTTTGCATATTTTCATGCAACTATGTCTTATTGTATTCAGGTATGGGGATTGTCCTCTGAAAACCAAAGGATTTTTACATTACAGAAGAAATCCCTAGGAGTAATCTTCAGACTAAAAGCCAGAGATTCTTGTAAACCAATTTTCAAAAGTGAACGTATACTTATTTTTCCATGTGCCTTTATACTCAAGGTTTTGAAGCAGATACATGCAAACAAGAATATGCATCTCAAGAGAAGTGCCGTTCATAATTTGGATACAAAAGGAAGGAATGACTTTGATATTCCATTTCACAAATAAAAGGTCACCCAAAATTCTTATGCCTACTGGGGTATAAAGTGGTAAAATAAACTTCCTCTCGATCTGAAAAAGCAAAAAGCGAATCATTACAGTGAAAAATTGAAAGAAATTCTCTTTTTATAGTCATGAAGAATTTAAGAATTCGTATTGTATTGTGATTCAATGAATTTTATGTATACTTACCCTCTCAACTCTTCGTACGTACTTTTTTGTTTGTTGTTGTGTTTGTTCCTTTCCTGTGGTACGTAGGGTCGTTTTGTACTTTAACTATTTTTCATGACGTGTCATGTATTTTTTTATGGCAAATATATACTATTCTATTCTATTCTATTCTGATATTCTTATGTTACAATCAGCTATCCAAAGTTTCTTTTCGAATATCTCATTATTATGTGCCTTTATGTTAACATATGTTTACAATATTTTTATGTTCGAATATTTGTTGTAATTTTATGACAATCCTCGTATTTTTGAAGGAAAATAAAAATATCATATCTTTGTGTCATTGTATGGTTTTTATAGTTTACTTCGTTCACCGTCTTGGATTTTACAATCATCCTATATAATATTTTTAAAATTCCTATATACACTGTTTAGACCTTGCCAACTAATTCTGGGATACCTTGTATACATATGCATCCACATTCCTTTTCTATCACGCTATACCTACATAGAAATAAGATTTGTATGTCTCTAATTGCAACTATCATTGAAGAGGAGGTAACGCTTGCAACTAGTTCCACATTCTTATCACCATTTTTCCAAATTCACGAATTAATATTTCTTCCTTCTTCCTCTTCACAACCCAAGTATTCTCGAAACGTTCACTTTTCAAGGAACTAATACGTGTAAATCAATCGCAGTTATTTGCGGTTTCTTCACTACCATACGCCATAGAGAAGTAACTCTGTGGTACAAACATCATTAAACATGATTTGGGTTACGAGACAGTACCTAGATTGGAGCAGAGCTCCGACCACACCCAGGGAAAGTACCGGAATTATCATCACGGTTCTAAAGTCTCGCGTGCCCCAGGTCAAACGTTCTTTATGTGTGCTAGATGTATTACGTAAAGGGTGATGATATATTTCGTTGGCAAGCGGCAAAGATCATAACACAGTCATGGAATCTGTGATTTAATATTAGGAAAGTTGAAATTGGGAAACTTTGAATTTCCTTGGTATTGTTTGAAAATAAAATTGATTTGATGGTTGTTTCGATTGCACATTGGTATACACTTTATTTGGACTGTATTGCTATAGTTTGATGGATTGAATAGAGACACCTTGTTGAACGTTGTTGTTTATTGAACTGTAGAAACGGAAGTGTCATATTGAAATACGAGGGTGCTGATCGAGGGGTGACGCAGCGCACATACAAATTTGAATTATAGTGGAAACATACTCCGGGCCCACAACATTTGAACTAAAATTTCAACAATTAATTGCTGATGAGTACATAAACATTTAAAAAATGGAATAAACTAGAATATATATAAACTTAACTAAACATATTGAACAGAGTAAATAGATAAACACACAGAAATTGAGAAATTGTTCCTTTTAATTTTCAAGTTCATTTGTAGGGAACAAGCATAAACGATTAACTGCTCGATTGAAAATGCCAATTGACATTTTTACCGAAGCAAAAAGAACTACTTCGTCCTTGCCTGGATGGAGTTCTACAACTCTTCCCATTAACCACTTGCATGGAGATAAGTTATCATTTCTCACCAAAACCATATCATCAATTTTCACTTGCACTGAATTATTTGACCATCTCTCTCTTGATTGTAGATTCAGCAGGTAATCTCTTGATCATCTTTTCAAAAACCCCTGGACCAAATTCTGAAGAAGATCGTATCGAGATTGACGATTGACTGGTATTGTATCTCCTTTAAGAACATCTGGTGCAGCTGAAACTACTCTTCAAATTAGAAAGTGCAATGAAGTCGAAGAAGTAGGATCGCTTGGATTACTTGATAATTGGGATAAGGGTCAAAAGTTTAGGATTGCTTCTACTTGAATTAAAATAGTTATGAAATCTACATAGGTAAGTACTGTATTATTAATGGATTTGAGTGAATGATTATTCATACTTTTAACTGGGGATTCCTAATGACCTCCAAAGTGAGGAGAGTTAGGTGGTATAAACCTTCAATAGATTTTATCTTTAGCTAAAATGCCTAAACACTCGTTTTCTGAATTGTTAACAAATTGATACCATTCTTCAAGTTGATTATTTGCCCCAACAAAATTGGTTGTATTGTCTGAATAGAGAAGTCAATCTTGTGACGAGCTCCAAGTATACAGCCTTGGTGACCAAACATATAAACACACAGACATATGCTTTAGAGGTTCTGTAATTTCTACCATTGCTATCTTTGAAACTGAATGGACCAGCTTTATCGATACCTGTTGCCTCAAAGGGCCTTACTATAGTCACTCTTTCTTTTGGTAGAGAACCCATTACAGGATTTACTGACGTAGGTTTGAATTTTAAACTTCGAATACAAGACAACTTTTTTGGTTAGATTAACTCCTGATGTTACCCAATAGTTTTGTCTTACTGAAAATAATAATGACTGAGGACCTAAGTGTAACATTTCACTATGTTACACCAAATCTTAGAATACCATTTTCATCCGAAAAGGAAGATAAACTATAAAGATTGTGAGTTTTATTGCATTTCGATTGAATGATATTCATTTCTGTTTCAAAACTTCATTTTGAGCCAATTTAATTAGCATCATCAGACTGTATTGTAATTCATTCACAGTAAATTTGCCTTGTAACTTGAATGAATTACTTTTGTAATTGATAAAAAACCTCAATATGTGAGCCATTGTACTTTGTGATCTAAAGAAATTAGAAAATCTTTCAAAATGTATGAATTTTTCAGCTCAGGATGCTCATAGTTAATGAATGATCCATAGGTCGCTGGTTCATATCCGGCTCGAAGGACCATGTTTCGATTGCACAGTGGTATAGACTATATGTGGACTGTATTACTATAGTTTGATGGATTAAATAGAGACACCTTGTTGAACGTTGTTGTTTATTGCACTGTAGAAACGGAAGTGTCGTATTGAAATACGAGGGTGTCGATTATATTATTATACAACACATACAATTTCGAAATAAAGCGGGAACAATGGTCTTGCTCTTCGTCTGTACAGTCATGGAAATCTTGTTTGTGGTTTCATTCTTTCTTATTGCAGTGATATAGAAAATAGAATAGAATTCAAGACAGACTAGTGGCTTCTGCATTCTAATTTAGGGATCTACCGCAATCGATTACAAATGGAAATGTAACCCTCTCTATTTTAGTTGGTTTAGAATTACAAATCATGGCAAAACAAATTGTGATGGAATCCGAAATAGTTAATTCTTATTATAAGTGAGCTTGAAATAGCTATAATCAATGGCAATTGAAATGGGACTATTCGATGAATGATGCTTCCAGTATTTTATGAACATAGTGGACAGATTTTGAAGTTTTAATACTTCAGCGTATATGAAGAGAAGGAAAAATGAACCCCTCCTATTCATCTGAGATGGTTTTGACATTCTGCAGGAACTTTTTCACGTAAAATCGGAGTACGTGCGGAATAATTTTTTGTTTCCAGAGGTTTGTGTGTTATGTGATTTTTCAAATGAGAACCATGGACAACTTTGTTGTTGTGTGGTCTCATTACAACGGTTCAACAGAAATTTCTTGAAATAACAATTCAGATGAATTATTCAGTATTTTTTCATCAATTTACAACTAATGTGTGAATATAGTACCGATTTCGATAACGAGTCGGCCATGTCGTACGAAAATATTGAAAAATGCTATCTGATTGAATGTTGAAATAATTATGATGCGGATGCTTATTTGAATCATTTTCCTGAAAAGCGACAACCTCATACAAGTATATTAAATAAATTGAGGGAGAACCTCATGAACATTCGTACGTCCCTTGGAGAAAGAATATCAAATAGTTGATGGACGATATGAAACATTTGATTTAATATTTGGTAAAACTGCCAACTCATCAATGTCGAGCAAGCAAAGTGAAATGAGTACAAGGGTTTCTAAGAATTCGAAAACTCAGATGAATAAATGTGAATCGATTTTTGCAACTGGTTTCTGCATAAATCTGAAGAACATTCGCAAACTGATGAAGTTCGCGGGAAAAGTGATGAAATATTCAATCGTCAAAATATATACTGGTGGTCGGATAGAGACCCACATCGCCATATAAATGTTTAACTTCAAGGCCGACATGATTCAATGTATTGTGTGCATTGAAAGATAAACGCTTATTACCGTATTTGATTTTTGATGAATCTCTTCATTGCGAATTTTATCATGAAATTATTAATAACAGAATTATCGATGAATATTTTGAAGAAGTACTGTATCTTACTGTAAGCAAGAATATCTATATTGAAAATAATGGGGCTCCTTTTCATCAAGTTAGGGCTGTGTTCACTTTACTTGACTAAAATTTTGGCAATAATTGGATTGAAATTAGGCGGTTTGTAAGTTGGCTGGCCCGTTTCTCGGATTTGTCGCCGCTAGAATTTTTCTTTTGAGGGTATGTCAAGAATCTGTTGAAAAGGAGAACAATAGTTGAAGCAAAATTTCAGATATTGATTTGCTTCGATTACCAATATTCAAATATCCAATGCTTGTCGTAGTATACTTAGGCCTGTGTATTATGTATAAGGAATAATGGCAATACATTTGAATACCTATATTGATTATTCCCATTAAAAATTATTCTACGAATACAATATCTCGTTAATTTTTTTGGTGACGAAGATGAAGTAAAATATATTTCATAAGTTTCCACGATTTTTATTTTCACAATCTTGACCCGTTTCGACCGTTAGGTCATTGTCAAGTGATCAACTACAGATACTAGCCTAATTGGATATTAAGTAGTGGAGAGGTATTAATGTCTATCTGGCTATTACGAGTGATTTCACTTGGATTTTCACAAAGTTTATTGATTCCCAAACATTCCAACAGATGCATTTTCTTTCCCTTGTCGCAATTATGAAGAATTTTATCTGATGTTATTGAATGTTTTGTGGTTTTTATATGTTCGGATATTGGAGAATTTTTGTCACAGGGTAAATGTCCTTAAATCTGGTTTCGAAATTCCTACCTGTCTACACAACATAAGCTACCGTTCACCCATTGCAAGCAATCATGTAAACTCCTGATTTTAAGAAGTTGTCTGATTTTTGATTAGCATTGAACAATAGTTAGCTGAAGTTCACACCACTGGAAGAATAGGCAGTTAATTTAAATTTAGAATATTAGTTTTTATCCCAGAGAGAACCAGTGTGTCTTTCATGAAATATTATAATGGTTATTCGCCTTTTGTTTTTTACTTTGGATAACTTTTTTTATTAAAATCGGGAGGATTTTCTTATTCAAGGCAATTTTTCTTATAGTACAGTAGAAACTCGTTTATCCGGCCCTCTAACCTAACCTGATCTGAATCCAATAAAATTTGCCACTTGGGGACATTTGAAAAGGTTGGTTCATAATTCTCCTCTGCACGACGTAGGAGACTTAAGAAACCGCACTATCATTTCTTGTGGAATCTTCCAAGATATGTCGACGTGTAGACTTCTGTGTAATGGCTGAAGAAGGCCATTTTCAGCACTTACTATAATAGTTTCCTTTATATTAGGTTTTCATCAAACACAAAAATCGATCAATTTGGTACACAAATTCTGAGGAAAATACGGAGAAAATGCAATATGAGAAAGATTAAAAATTAATTGAAATTTGATCAAAAAATGTTTGGATTGCCTGGGAGTAAGAAGACATGTCAGCTCTGAAAAAGTGCTACTCTGCAGAATTTCATAGTTGTTTCTGTGGTCTTATTATGAAGATTTTAAAAAGATACCTACGTGCCAAATTTAAACTGAGTATCTACGAAATTATATTAATCATAAGAAAAAACAGAAAAAAATCTGAAGATGTCATTAGCCAATATTTCAGTAATGAGTTGTTTGCGGAATATAGTTAACAACAAGGGATGCAATAATGGCTTAATTAACAAGATTGTGAACGAAAAGAATAACATATAACTATTAGCTATATGTGTCCAATTATAAGTACCAAAAAATCCGAAAAATTCATTTCTTTAACATATTTTCGAGACATATGTGAAAATGTCGCGAATAACCTCTCCAAATTGAAAACTAAAATTGCTTTCACAACTCAAAATAAATTGTCATCACTCTTATTCAATGCTAAAAATCCTAAAGAGAATTTATAATCACAAAACTACTACTTGCGAAATATGTGTAAACACATTGAAGAACTTTTATTCAAGGAACAACATTCAACCTTCCGCAGAATGGTAAATATCCCTCCTTGAAGGAGCTCATTTTCCGATCCACTCTTCATAATGACCGTCGACCAGTGCCACACAGCGGTGGCACAGCACGGTCGGATGTCATGAAAAGCAGCAATATCATGCGACACTGTCACCTACTAATCTCAATTCGTTGGAGCGTGAGAAAATATGTAAATGTTATTGTGAACTGAGACAGAGACCACTCACCATTGTTACCATGATAGATAAGCAGAAAACTTCCAGAAGTCATACAAGTTTGACTATTCACCGCAACGCTACACACCGTGTCAGCAAGAAAGCGGTCTGTCTAGGGAATAACGCTCCTTATTCCTGTCTGGTTGTTAACCAGGCATACACTACAATCTCGAAAATTGCTACTCACAAAATTATCGCTATATGTGTAGACATATTGAAGAATTTTTATCGAAGGAACAATATTCAACCTTCCGTAGAATGTTAAATATTCCTCCTTGAAGGAGCTGGTTTTCCGATCAACTCTTCATAACTACCGTCGATCAGGGCCACACAGCGGTGGCACAGCACCTTCGGATGTCATGAATAGGAGCAGTATCAGGCCACACTGTCACCTACTCATCTCAATTCGTTGGAGCGTGAGAAAATATTTGAATGTTATTGCACCCTTGAAGGAACCGACACAGAAACCACTCAACATTGTTACCGGCAAATCATGATAACAAAAAGTAGATAAAAAGAAAACTTCAAGAAGTCACACTAGTTCGACTATTCACCGCAACGCTACAAACCGTGTCAGCAAGAAAGCGGTCTGTCGAGAGAAAAACGCTCCTCATTCCTATCTAGTTGTCAACCAGGCATACACTACAATCTCAAAAATTACTACTTACGAAATTATCACTATATCTGTGGACAAATTGCAGAATTTTCATCCAAGGAACAATATTCAACCTTCCGTAGAATGTTAAATATTCCTCCTTGAAGGAGCTGGTTTTCCGATCCACACTTCATAATCATCGTGAACCAGGGCTTCACAGCGGTAATACAGCATAGTCGGATATCATGAATAGGAGCAATAGACTTAATAATATCTTTTGTTTTTTGGTCCTATGAATACAATAAAATATACAGAACAAGTCAGAAAAATTAGTCTACAAAAAAAAACACGAAAATCAAAAACTTAAAAAATAACAGAATTAACTTCAATCGAAATGGGCGAAGACGACGCAAAAGTCAAGAATGTGAATCACGAAAAGTTCAGTTCAAAATATTCCTTTATGCTATGAAGCTCTTAATGGATTGATAAGGCCTTCAACTGTTTTTTGAAAACGTATCAGATTCAATATTCTGCAAGGAAGTGGGCAGGGCGTTGAAAAGCTGACACCGAACACATCCATTGACTTGGAAGTAATATTCAGTCTATGTGGCCGGATCGAAAAAATGTCTCGGCCTCGGGTTTAATAATCATGACTATCGCCATTTCTGCGTAACTGTTCTCTCGAATCATGGATGTACGTGAGAAGTGAAAAGATATACAGACCCACTACAGTTAAAATTCCGAGTGGAGTGAAAAGACCCCGGCATGAAAAACATGGCCTAACTCCGGCCATAACTCTCACTATGCGCTTCTGAGCAACAAAAACCTTCTCCATAGAAGAGCTAGACCCCCAAAGGCTTATAGCGTATGATAAGCGTGATTCGATGTTGGCGAAATGAAAGAGCTTTAGTTGATCGCTTCTGAGGGTAGGTTTCAACATCTGAACCTGGTAGCAGATGCAACTCATTCATTTTCTTGTTAAACTATCATAATGACAGCCCAATTTAGGTGCTCATCAATATGAACACCCAAATAGCGGATATTCTGACTACGATTTATGGTTTCACCATTTATGCTGGCATCTATTGATTGTGTTCTTCCATTATGATGAGAAGTAAAACGGACGTAGGACGTTTTTTCAACATTCAAATACAGCTGGTTTTTTGGAAACCACTCAGCCCAATCTAGGAGCAGATCATTAGTTTCAGTCTCATTTGACCTCGTTAGTCTCATTTGACCCATTCCCAACATCAGGCCGCACTGTCACCTACTCATCTTAATTCATTGGAGCGTGAGAAAACATTTAAATGTTATTGCTCTCTCTAACAAACCGAGACAGAGGGCACTCACCATTGCTACCGGGAAACCATGATAATAAAGGGTAGATAACAGAAAACTTCAGGAAATTCCACTAGTTTGACTATTTACCGCAACGCTACACACCGTGTCAGCAAGGAAACGGTCTGTCGAAAGACTAACGATCCTCATTCCTATCTCAAAAACTAACCTATCTCAATTTGTTGGAGCGTTAGAAAACATGTAAATATTATTACTCATTTTCATTAGGTCAGACTGATCTAATATTGATAAATTAAAAATGTACACATTGTCCCAAAGAGTAGAAAACTCAATCACCTGGAATCAGTTGAAATTTTCAAATCACCTTTCAATTAACCTTCAGATAATGAACGACCAGATTGATCTTGAATCCCAATTTTCGGTCTATTCAAATAATGGCTATCTTGCAATAGTTCTTGAATATTTTCCTTATAACTTGTATTTCCAGATACAAATAACGACTCATTCATATATTATTTCATATTGTCCTTCGATGAACGAGAGTTCAAAATCGGGGTAATGGTGATCTATTAATTTAATTCATTTGTTTATAGGAAAATAAAAATCAAAGAAATCAAACATCTGAATTAACTCAAAATAGTTGAATGAAAATTATACCTCTTTCATCAATATTTTCAGTACTATGACTTACTTTTGGTAATCCTGCAAAATCATACTCAATTAATTTATTCCTTTAAGAAAGATGAGATTCGATAATTCTTAAACAAAATGTAAAATGAAGATTAATAATCTCTTATGAGTTTTCTACTAACTAAATATCTTTCTTTCAATATTATCATGTCAAGCATCAAGAAATCAGTTGAAAAAAAACAGATCAAGGCTAAGCAATTAAAGTTCTCTTAACAATATTAACCAATAGAAAGTGATAAATTATGATCTGTCGACAAATTTTTTGTCCATAAAGTGTACTGTTCTTGTATTACGAACATATGGATCTATTGCGTCATTTAACACAGCATTCCATGTATCGCTCGTGAATCTCTAAGATGCATAGAGCGAGAGTGAAGTATTACAATGTGGGTCAGATGGCGGTGGCACGCGAACCCCACGGGCACAAGGCACGCGAATCTAGCGAGGCCCTTATTAGTAAGAAAGGATGTAAAAAAGCCACGATTCTGTAATGGTAAACGATGTTATACAATACTTTTGAAACGGCACGAGAAGTTTGTTGGAATATTCTAGTTGGTGCTACTTACCATCTTTCTTTCGACTACTTAGTTGTATAGATAGTATTTTCCTTGATGACCTAGAGAAAGGTATGTTTGCATATATTCCTGACAATAATTGTCATGAAATATTTTCAGATATACGAGGATAGTTTCAGAAGTTACTAATATAGTTCACAAATGTCATTTGAAGCCTCAATTCTTCACTGATCTTTTTAGTACTGTTTATGACCTGCTTACATATCGAATTTGAAATTAATTTGCTAGTATACTTTCACTAGTCTACCAAAGCATAACCTTTGGTTGCTTAAAAGATTATCGAAACTCATGCTTTTCATTCCGAAAATAGGGAATGAGAAGAATTTATCTCCATCACATTCAATGAAAAGAGGACAGGGTGTCCAAAATTCGTTATCCTTGAACTACTAAAACAATAGAGATAGAAGGGTGCCACAGCTGTGGCCGCCCAATATCATCTAATGTGTGTGTTTATTCTCTTCTTGAAGGGGGCCAACTTGTAAGTTATCGGAAAGATGTTCACAGAGGGTGAAGAAGTAGGGAACATAGAGGATGAAGACAAATAACAAGTAGGGACGAGGTAGTGGAGGAACGAATAACTAATGAGGAAATAGTGAAGCTATCAGAAAAATGAAAAATGGAACTGCTAATGGTTGCGACGGTGTAAATACAGAAATGTTGAAGGCCATGGGCACTAAAGGAATGGAGCTGGTGAGAATTTTATTCAACATAGTATGGATAGAAGGACGTACACCAAGAGACTGGGAACTGGGTATAATAGTGCCAATATACAAGAAAGAAGACAAGAGGGATTGCAAGAATTACAGGGGTGTAACACTACTTGGAACACTACACAAAACATATGAGAGAATCTTTGAGGGGAAAGTTGAAAAAAGTCATAGAAAATCAATCAAACGATTCTAAGAGTAGATTTAGGAGGGGATACGGCATCCAGGATCACATATGTTCAATCAAACAGATTGAAAAAATTCTCGATCAGGATTTGGAAGCTTTCAATGCTTTCATACATCTTGAGAAGGCTTTTGATAGGATAATCAGAGAAATGTCATGGAAAATCCTCATAAGAACAATAAAATGCACGTATGGAAGATGTAGAAATGCGGTGAGAATAAACGGCATAAAAACAGAAGAATTTATAACTAGACAAGGATTGAGAAAAGATAGTACTAAGCCCTCTCCTGTTCATTATTGTATTGGACGAAATAATTGAGGAAGTAACGCTACAATTTAAAAAATTACATGCAGGGTATAAAGACGTAAGTAAGGTTTAGCAATATTTGCAAGTACGGAGAAGAAACTAAAACATAACTTGAATAATGAGAACGAGGAAATTATGGTGGTATCAAATGAATCGAGAACGAGTAATTTTAAAATAAATGGCGAACATCTGCTACAAATAGAAGAATTCAAATATTTAGGTTGTATACTGATTTCGAATGGATCTCAGGAATCGGATATAAAGGAAAGGCTCAGATCAACGTCTAAATTGTATGGTCAAAATATTCATCACAAAGAAAGAAATCCCTTTTACCACAAATATGAGGGTTGTCAAGTCCATTTACCCCCCAATTCTTACATTTGGATCTGAGTCATGGATCTTATCGAAAAGACATGAAAGCATGATCCAGGTGATAGAAATGAAATATTTGAGAGGGGTTACAGGGGTAACGAGGAAGGATAGACTGATGGATGACGACATAAGACATAAACTAGGTGTGAAATCGGTTTTTGAAATAATCGAACAGAACCTACTGAAATGGTATGGCCACATCACTTGAATAGGAGCAACAAGACGAGTGAAGAGGGTTCATGTAGCTAGAACGGTACGAAAACCCAAGAGAGGACGACCTAAAGAAACCTGGAGTGCAAAGTAGAGAAAATACTGGTGAAACAGGGATTAACAATGAAGGATCCGAGGATGCGTCGCAAATGGCAAGGGACAAAAAGAAGTGGAGAGAGTTTTTGAATAGTTTGTGAGAATGAAATACTGTAAAATACTAGCCTATTTATATATATACTGATTTCATGGAAAATATATTAATCCACCACCCGGTAACTAATACCATTGCCAGGCAATGATTATTATCAAAACATGTCCTAGAATCATTATAGATTAGGATAACGTTAAATTTTATGAAAATATATCAATCTACCAGAATATATACAAACTATAAGATCATCAGACAATGGCATCAATGTACCAACGAGTAGTGTCAGAGGCTTTCTCCCCGGAAAGATCCAGTGTACGGGCCTTAGTCAAGTAACACTGAATGTTACTCATTCATAGTTTTCTTTGTGTGAAGTGATGAACGATCAAATAGAATACTGATTTGAATAAAAATATGATAAAACTGTCAGCTAATTATATTACATTTACATTGTTACGTTTAGAAAATTAATTTAAACCTAACAACAATATTTGAATGTTGTTCTAATTGATGAATAAATTTGATTGGTTGATTTAGGGTCAGGTTTTGCAGGGTTGCCATCTAGCGAACGTATCTTCACTTCTCAGATACGAGTGCCAACGAGCAAAAAAAATGTTGTTCGTGAGTTTTTTTGGGTGTCGCATATCACCAGAGATGATAAAATGCTCGATATTCCACTTCGTTCAGAAATTTTGTTGTTGGCTGGTGCTAAATGAATGAGGAATTAATTCCATCTTCCTGAAAGCGAATAATTGAGTATTTGAGAGGTTAGTGTGCCTATATTCATGCAATATTCAGTATTGTAGTTTCGGATTGTTTTTTGTTCGTGCAAAGAATCCTATAGTATCAAAAACTTCCAAAAATAATTTGGGGTAAGTTAATGCTCATTTCCATACATTAAATTCAGTTTATTCATTCACGGTTTTCTACTTCTTATAGAGTTTTTTTGCCTGTGTGGCATATTAGTTTCGTACATTCCTTTGGGTGAGAATCCTGATCGGCCCTTGGCCTGTCGATTGACTGTATAGCTGAAAATTGAACTTCATTCTCCACCACATAGTGAATTCATTGAAGTAAAGAAATAAGTTTTCTTCAAGTAGCTGTGACCTATACATATATACAGGGTGTGAAAAAAACATCATCGCTCTGTTTCCTTCATCCTGGGACCTACACCCAAGTAGGAAAATATAATCCATTTCCGAGATTGGAACTTACCTTTCAATATTAACGTATGTCGGTTGAATAAGATTTTTGTATATATTATATATAGGTGATTGAAAAATTTTAATCATAGTTTTGCACTTCAGAATTTACGGTTCTGTTTCATAATTCTTTTATATCTTGAGTAAGGTAAACTGACGGTTTAGTATTTCTCAGCTGTTTATTATTCTGTAATGAACTTGTAAGGGTTTTGGTCGAAACTTCACAACCTATCAATTGTGAATTGATACTTAATTCATATTACCTTTATATATTCCATCAAAATTTTTTTCCAGTTTTTTGTAACATTTGATATTCAAGAGCTACATATTGACAGAAAACATATTTCTCGTTTTCAAAAATAATATCAGGTTCATATTTGTAACATTTTTTTTTCTTTTGGGAATGAGGTCATGTTTTATTCCTAGATTAAAATGAATAATATTAGCGACGGCATTATGTCTTTCTAAATAATCTGTTGAGGCAAGGACTGAGCAAGATTATAATACATGAAGAACTGTTTCTGAAGAACAAAAACATCTACGGCAAGAATCATCTATATTTTGATTGATGATGTGTTTTCTATAATTCCTCGTGAAAACAACCTGATCCTGGATCGCAATTGCTAAGCCTTCTGATTCAGCGAACAATTCTCCAGAACTAACCATCTATTGGTGCGATTTCATCAATATAATCATTCTTCAATTCTTCAGGTTGATTTCCGTCTAATTTCTTCTACATCCACCCTTCTCTTTTAGAATTATTATCAAATATATCAAAGTCTACCTTTTGCATTGTAAAGTTCAGAGGTGAAAGATTATAATCTGAAGCAACAACAATATCATGTAATTTAGACGTTCTCTGTTTATCATGAAAATGGAAACGTATATGAAAAATCTGTTTACTATGAAGATTATTCACATCAGTTAATCCACGACCTCCATGATGTTTAGGTAGTGTTACTATTTGAATAGCTGACTTTGGGTGGTGCTTATGATATTTACAAAGCATTTTCCTTTGACATTGTAATTCATTTAGATCAGTTTTAGACCATTTAGTAATTCCAAAAGAAAATGTAAGAATAGAAACTGCACAGGACTTGATAGCTCTGAAAAGGTTTTTACTAGTTAAATGACTCTTGCAGAACATGATGAGATCAAGACAAGCAGATTTGGCAACCACTAAACATATAGTCATGCCAGCAAACTCCTGTGATGACGTTCATGCCGAGTGGATGCATGTTCGTTTCTAATACAATTCGATGTTTTTGCATAATTGAAGGAGGTTCTTTAGCAGTAACTCGCTTCCGCTGATTGTGTCTTGTTTGCATTTAATTTGACCAAATTTAACTGGCCCCATTTAAACCTAGTAAGAGTCGCAATTCAGTAACAACCTATCTTGATATCTTTGTCGGTGCGACCTCTCAGCGCTGACGACACTGTGATCATTAATAAGGTTCTCCTGTATTAACCCGAAAATATTCTCTCGTCACACCATCAACAACCACCCGAATAGACCTACTGAAGGGAAAGCTTCTAATCCAACCACGAAATTTTTCGAGATGTCCATATGCGGTTAGTTTATTCATTGAGGCTGCCTGCCAAACACTGTCGAAAACTTTTGAGTTATCAAAAGCCATGGCTCTTGATTCATCGCACTTTTTGATTGGTATCCACAATTGCAAGGAAGTCATCAGTAGATAGCTGTCTTCTGAAACCGTAATTTCGATCACTGATGGTACCCTGTAACTCGATATTTTTTATGAGCTCGTCCCTTAACACTCTTTCCACGATGTTCGACATAATGAGCAACAATGCGATTGGTTATTTTGGGGTGGACAGTGCTTCCCGTTCTTCGGAATCGTAAATTTCTTCAAAGCAGTTGGAGGTATTCCATCAATACCCACTGCTTTCTTACACTTCTGTTGTTAAAAAATGAGCCTAACGATCTGACCGTAAACACTCTGAACTTTACCTCAGACATAGTCGATTGAACTTGTCCGATTTGATGATCTACAACAGACTTTTGGGAAAACATTTTATAAAGAGATCCGCCTTTGATTTAGATGATGATGTGATAGAACCGTCATCTTTAATCGAAGGTGGAAAGTGTGACTTGCAAAGGTTGCTGCTGACTGCTTAGCTATAGACCAGAATTGTCGAGTTCCACTAGCCTGCTCTAAGAGTCTATTAGCAATACGGTAAATTAAAGAAGATTTTTGCTGAATGAAGGGTTGAGATCAAATGTCCCTGACACGTACATACTAAACTTCAGTTTCATGTCATAGTTTCTTGTTCCAATTCACAAGGAGTGAATCAAGGCTTGCATGCATATGTTTTCTTCCTACAGTTTGGAATGTAAGGTCTGCCTACAAGAACAACTTCAGTGACAGAAGAGAGAAAAACTAGAGCAGTTCCTCCCAGCTCAGTAGACCTTCCTGGAAGGCGTTGGGTCTTTATTGCGTGACTGTATGAAGTTACAAGTGGTAGAAACAAATTTGTAGCATTTATGTTATTTTCATATATTATTTATGAACGAAACTGAATGCCTATCAAGATAAACTAATATAGGTAAGTATATCTTTATAATTCAAGCAAATATTTGTTCAGCATTTTAATTTATAAAAACTACGTTGTATGGAATAAGAAATGAACGAAAGGAATAAGATATGGTTCGTTTTGAATTTGAATTAAAACGACTTCTAAGTCGTTATTCAGTCAGAGACAATTGTTTCTAGATGGCAGATATATTAATGCGCGGTTGGGTTTCTTCTTCGATGTTAAAATCACTGTTGTGGACCATTAACTTTTTACGTTCGTTAATTAGTTCTCGCTAATTGTTTATTTATGGAACTCGTTAACAAGGAGTAGTAAAACAATTAATGAATCGAATTGTCTTCGAAACGCACAATAAATCAGCTGGAAAATGGCATTCATATTATACGGAAATGAAGAGCGGTAAAATTATGGTTTTTGAAAGTTATGCGTTGTGTACTGAACGCATAACTTTAGAAGCTGGTTCACTCATTTGCCACTTTTAATTAACTTACATAAACATGTAAATGTTAGTATTAGGTTGTTCGGAATGTCGTTTCGAATATTTTATAACTTTATTCGATTATTTCTTAAATAGACATAGAAGACCCGCTAATCACTTGAAGAAACACTTGCAGCAAAAACACTTGACTCAAGTGTCATAGACTATATGGCTAAGAGTATATGTATGGAATTCTCGCTTAACACTTGGTGAAACATGATGGAGAAATGATTGGTTTATCACTTAGTGAAGGTTTCACAAATATTTTTCAAAAATACTCGATATATGTTTCGGGTTGTTAGCCCATCATCTATAGTAATACAATACTAAACTCAAAATTAGTGATTTCACTTATGTATAACTTCATTCACAACAGGAGGTAAATCGAAGTCTAGTTGGTAGTTGCAAATTGGCTAATTTTTTCTGTGAGCGGACGAAATTTCAATAATCACCAATATGCCCATCATTTTTCCTTTATTTCCTGGATGCATGAGTTCGATATTCTCGAAATCTGTGAAATGATTTTTGTTGATGCAGAAAAACCCGTAGAATTTTTATTTCGGAGAATAGATCTTTTATGTTCTTCAACTCTCTTCTCGATGCATCTTCCATTTTGGCCTATAAAGAATGTCTCACATAAACTGCAGTGTATTTTATATACTCCTCTTTTATCCAATAATTTTGTTTTATCTTCATTATAAACCAATAATGCACCCAAATTCTTTTTATTAGTGCTGATTATCTCTGTGTAATCTGTTACATATCTGGTTGCTGATAATAGGAATATAGTTAATTGGAAATTTTCTGTTAGATTCTCAGCAACGGATAAATTCTCTGCAATAAATGTTTTTCTATGCGCGCTTCCCAGGCATAGGCGAACCTGTTACACCACATGACGCCTGGGTAGAATTGATGTGTCTGTTTACTCGCTTCTAGAAGAGGGCCAAATTGTAGGATATTGGTGAAATGTTGAACGGAAGCGAGTTCCACAGCTCACCGGCCCTGTAAACGAAGGAATTCTTATAGAGAGAGTTTCGAGGGATCGTTAAATGTACCGCCATATGATGAGAACTTCTTGCCGGCCTAGTGTTACGGCAAAACATGAGTTTTCCCGGAACAAAGTCTTTCAGCTCCTTGGAGCATCTACCGTGGAAGTATCTGTAAATCATAGAAAACTCAGCAACTTGTCTTCTGAGAGCCAGCGGTTGAATATCGCTGGTGATCTCCGGGTGGCCGATGAGGTGCATAGCCCGTTTTTGCACACTATCCAACATCCGCAACGAATGTTTGAGCGCAGACCCCACACATGGAAACAGTATTCCAAAACAGGTCGAATCTGCGCCTTATATAGAGCAACATCTGAGATGACGTGAAGTATCACTTGGCTCTGAAAAGAAAACTAAGTTTAGCTGATGCCGACTCAGCTATTACTGAGACATGTTCATGCCAGCAAAACCCGAAGTTGACCGTTATTCTGAGAAGGTACATCGAATCTTTGGATGCAATTTGTTGGAGAGGAGGTTCTCCAGCGGGGACCTTTCTATAAAACGTAAATGCTTGCGTCTTGCTCGCGTTGAAACTCACCAAGTTCAACTGACACCACTCAGATGGCCTTTGTAAGTCAGAGTTTAAATTGTCAATTTGTTGATATCTCTGACGCTGAGATTCATCAGCTGTAATCGGCCGCAGACTACTCAAAGACGAAACCAGGGTACAATCGTCAGCAAAACCGAAGATCTTATTCTCTGTAGATGACAGAAGATCTCGTTTATCAGATACAAGGTTGGCGAAAGAATATATCCCTGATGTACTCCTCCTTGCAACTGGAAACAATCAGGTGTTGTACCGTCGACCACAACTTGTCTTGATCTATTTCAAGAAAAAGCTACTTATCCAACCCCGCAATTTTTCGAGATATATATGCAGCAAGTTTATTCAACAAGGCTGCATGCCAAAATCTATCGAAAGCTTCAGAGATGTCGAGGGCTATTGGTCTAAATTCCCAATGTTTTTCCATCGTTGATATATAAACATAAGTGACATAGGCGAGCAGATCTTCTGTCGATCTTTGCCTGCGAAAACCATACTGACGGTCTTGAATAATTCCGTACAACTCAAGATATGTGATGAGTTCATCATTATGGCTCTCTCCATCACTTTGGACATTATGGGATGAAGTGCAACAGGTGGTAGTTTTGGGGTGAGGGCTTCTTTCCTTTCTTTGCGATCGGTTGAATTCTCGCTATTTTCCAGCTGCTCGGTAAAGTCTAGCTTTCATAAGAAATCTGAAACAGACGGTTAAGAATGGGTGCCAGTTCGGGAGCACACTTTCTCAGGACGATTGGTGGTATTTCGTGTAGACCAATTGCCTTCTTGCAGTTCAGCTGCTAGAGAGCCCGTCTCACAGTGCGGACTCTGAAGTCGATTTCTGTCATGGAAGAATTTGTAGGTGAAATGTTCGGTGGTATTGCGTTAGATGAATCCAGCATGAGAACAAGAGAGCAAAGAAATCGGCTTTCTCTTTCGGATATGATTATATACTTCCGTCTTCTCTTACAAGTGGCGGAAATGCAGATTTGCAGGAATTGGCACAGACAGTCTTCGCCATAGACCAGAACTGTCTAGTCCCGCTTGCCCGTTTTACGAGTTTATTAGTTACCCTTTCGTTGAAATTGGCCTTTGCAGTTGTTTGGTTGTATACGTTCCGTATTCGTACGAAGCTTGTTCTTGTTTCCTCTGTTAGATTAATTTTCCTTGACTTGTAAGCTCTACCCTTGGCTGTAGAGACTCTTTTGCAATCTTTGTTAGACCATGGCTTTTGTGCTGTTGTTCTCTTCATGGAATGAGGGATGTAGAGATCCATTCCTGCAGGGATGATTTCTGTAACAGATTCAGTGCACACACTGATGTCAGGATCTGAAAGGCAAACAACTGAATGGGAAGCACGAAAAGAATTCACGCAGCTCATCCCAATTAGCACGGTTATAGTGCCAAATGCATCTGGGTGGCTTAGGTTCTTGTTTTAGCAGCCGCACAATAGTTCCACTAGCAGATATAAGGTTGCGTTCTGAGTTGCCTAGCGGTGTTGAGACCTCCACTTCAAAATCATCAGGATCTGAAATCAAAAAGAGATCCAAGGTGTTTCTTGAAGTCGGTTGGGTGATCTGTTGAGTTTTGTATTGGGTAAATTGGATTTTGTTGTATCAAATTGGAAAGTATGTGATTCAAATATTTACATAATTCAGTAGCTGGAGCACTAACATATGAAACAATAGGTCTCATGGTACAATCAACCTTGTGAATTTTGAGTAATGAATATAAAATTGGAGCTTTCGGATTTATAACAGTCAATTTCAATTGCAATAAATTCGTTCACGTTTCAATTAGAGATGTATATAACTTGGGTTTGAAATTTATTAGTAGAATCAACACGTAATTTATAAATTTTCTGAATAAATAGTCTTTCTCTTTTTCAATATACATAACAGTTTTAAAATTGTAATAGTATTTCCTTCATCAGCTTTACAAAACTTAAAGATCATAATTTAACCTTTTGTAAAGCTGATAAGGGTAACACTATTACGATTTTAGAAGCTGATATGTATATTGAAAAAACAGAAAGACTATTTATTCAGAAAAATTTATAGAATTACATGTTGATCCTACTAACAAATTTCAGACCCAAGTCATATCTCTAATTTCGAGGAGACTATTTTGATACTATTACGATAATATGCCTCATTGAATGTTTTGTTTTTCATTCCTGTTCTATTTCATGTTGAAGGGTTATATTACTTTGCGTTTTGGAGCTTTTTAGAATGTGTATTTGTTTATTATAGAACTTTGAGAATTGAACTTGATTTACATTACAATGCCACTAAACTCATCCATGGGTAAAAACCACTCATTCCTCACTTGGGGTGCATAATTTCTGTTAAAAAACTCGTATATAGCCTAAATACTATCTTTCTAGGCTGAAGAATACTTTATCTTTGAAAATATTTATGGTTTTAAATATTTCCATCCAAAGATGAGTACATAGAGTCAACGCTATTGGATAAAAACTTTTGACTCTACCGTGAAATTCTATAATTTGTAGATACGAGGTTTTGCAGTCCGACCGACGATAATCAAACTTGAAATATTGAAATGAAAATGTTTCCTCTTGTTTAAATATCACCCGCGTAACTAACTTCTTTTTCAATTTCAACAACTATCAATAATTTGTCTGGACTTGATTCATTAAGAAAGTAACCGATCTTTAATTGGATTTATCTGATTAGGCATTTACCTGTTGCATTTGTAACGATCAATATAAAATCAAAATTTAAATGCAACTTTTTGCGATGGAAGTGATATAACTAATAACCGTTATGAAGTTGGCGACAAATAATAACTTTCACAGAACGCAAGAAGGTGGTACTTCACTTTCGTTCTCTTTACATTTCACCTGCATTCCTTGATGGAAGTGAATGGGGAAGTTTCCTTCCGAATTCCGGAGTACTCTTGTTTCATTTGTTCATTATGTACAGGATGGACTGATTTCGACGTTTCAGTACTGCAGCTATGTGCAAAATTGTCTTCTTATGCGTGATGAATTAATTACCGCAAACATTTATGTTACCTTTCTTCGTTTTCGAATTGTTTGGGAATTTTGAAATTTCGGAAACAACCAAGTGCGAATATCTCTGTTATTCTATTAATACATTTTATCGTAGAATCGAAGATTGTGGGAAATTTGTTTTTCATCCAACGGCTTTTGAATCAAAAATCAATGGTGTGTTTTTCTGAATATGAATTTTGTCATTTAGATTCAGTTGAATACAGTTTTTTTTTGACTTTGCGTCATGAGACCTTAATTTTTTCATTCAGGACGTGTGTTTATGTGAAACCGAAAATTGTATAACTTTTCCTTAATTTTATGTATGTTCATTCACATAATTTACACAAAATATTTGAAATAATTCGAATTGGTAGGTTCTATGCTCTCATCATGATAGTTCGAAAGAAACTAAATCTTCCAATGACAATTCCGCTAAATCTCGTTACAACTTTTCTGTGAATATAAAATCTTTTGTAATAACAAAGCTACAATGAATTACAGAAATTTTGAAAACTAACATGCAATCGTTCTTTCCAAGCAAGATCACATTAACCAGTATTTTTAGCTCGATTGAAAAGTTTGCGAACTTCTTTTCTGCGATTTTCAAGGACAGGATTCTACCATTAAATCGAGCTATTCTAAGGTTATAAACGACGTCTTCACGACTATTAGTGGCTGTGGGAATACTTTTCGTATGAGGAGGTTTTTAACTGTCCCGATCTTTGTTCCTTGGATGCATAGACCACAGGTTCATATCCAGACCCAATGGTGAATGGAAAACGTATGTGATCAGATCACGAGTCTTCACTTGACACCCCTCCTCGAGATTGGATTGCTCAGGGAACATGATCTAAACGAAATGTCAAATATATCTGCTCGATTGAGCTTCTCAAAAAATTTTTCAGGACGTGTGTTTATGTGAAACCGAAAATTGTATAACTTTTCCTTAATTTTATGTATGTTCATTCACACAATTTACACAAAATATTTGAAATAATTCGAGTTGGTAGGTTCTATGCTCTCATCATGATAGTTCGAAAGAAACTAATTCTTCCAATGACAATTCCGCTAAATCTCGTTACAACTTTTTTGTGAATATAAAATCTTTTGTAATAACAAAGCGTCAATGAATTACAAAAATTTTGAAAACTAACATGCAATCGTTCTTTCCAAGCAAGATCACATTAACCAGTATTTTTAGCTCGATTGAAAAGTTTGCGAACTTCTTTTCTGCGATTTTCAAGGACAGGATTCTACCATTAAATCGAGCTATTCTAAGGTTATAAACGACGTCTTCACGACTATTAGTGGCTGTGGGAATACTTCTCGTATGAGGAGGTTCTTTAACTGTCTCGATCTCTACTCCTTGGAATCATAGACCACAGGTTCATGTCCAGACCCAATGGTGAATGGAAAACGTATGTGATCAGATCACGAGTCTTCACTTGACACACCCTTCCTCGAAATTGGATTGCTCAGGGAACATGATCTAAATGAAATGTCAAATATATATGCTCGATTGCGCTTCTCAAAGGTTGATTTAACTCTTCTATTCGATAGAATGAAGGTTTTTCGCATGAGGAAATCGAGCTATCCCACACCGAGGAGCGTGTATTAGTGTGGCACGGAACTACGACGATTTTTCTACTAGTAATAACTTGCCAAATTACGAATCAGTTCAAGAAGACATTCAGTTAGTCTCTCGGGAAATATGCTGACCAGACCACTGAATCCAGTCTACCACGCTCTACTTGATCAGTCACTAGAAGAGAGGTAGCGTCTCTGTTTCAGAATTCGGAAAGCGGAAGTTCATCGATTCTGTAGTTGGTGAAGATTCTAGTTTCTGGTTTCTTCCCAGGGCAACCATATGAGGTTTGGCAGATATCCGTCACTGCCAAATGATTGAAATAATTGAGAATATTCTGGGCTCATTCGATGAGTAGAAAGAGGCAGTACTCACCTGCTTTGACTTGGCAAGGTCTTAAGATAGTTTAAATCATTCGAAACTTCTGGACAAGCTAGATTGCCTGGGTTTTAGATGACCAGTTCAGTATCTTATTCAGTCAAATTTACAAAACAGACTCCAGGTAGTTGATTGGAACAACCAAAGGCCAAAAAAGAGAATCTTAAAATCCGGGGTACCCAAAGAATCCATACTAGGACCTATCTTGTTTATTCTCTATATCAACGACTTACCTGAAAGTATCAGAACAGCCCTTCCATTCATTTTTTCAGACGATACAAGCTTTCTGTGCACTTGAAAAGAAAGCACTGAGATTGAAAATAGTTCTCGTGAAGCAGTGGAGGAGGCAGATACATTCCAGGTGAATGAGATGGTGCTAAATAAAGACAAATCTTCGCAAATTTTCATAGCGTTGCCATTTATGAAATCATTTTATGTGGTTCTTCTCCTGATGCCCATCAAGTGTTCCTGAAACAAAAAAACCTCTACGGGTATTGTGTAGAGTTCCATGGACCACAAGTTGTCGGGAGATATTTAAGATTATTATGATACTTACCATCCCTTCGGTTATATATGTATGCGTGTCTTCTCCATATCTACCAAAAAGAGAAAAATCTGATAAGACAGTCAGTCGTCCAAAATTACAATACTCGGTTCTATGGAAACTTGCGAACACCACGAAACCGTATTGAGCGAACGGGAAACAGTTTTTTCGGTAATGGTGTCAAATTTTACAACAAGCTCCCAGTTCAATATAAAACACAGGATATTCTGCCTTTCAAAAGAAAAATATAATTTTCAATGCCACTAACAACAACAAGATCCTTGGTTGGTCATTCACAGTTCGTTTCGTGCATTCCCCTTCACGATTCGGAAAATTGCCCTTCCGAACCCGAAGAATGGTCTGCAATCTGACTTTTCCAGGAAATTTTTGAACCCTCTTCAACTGCGAAGATCTGCATCTGCCCTGGTGGCGAAACACCTTCCACCCCCAGAGTTGAGGCTTGGATTGTCGTTTCACAAGGATTATAGAATAGATTCGGACTTCCACTTGTTTTAAGGGATATATACAACACATATGTGCTTCATTGATAGCTCACTACCTTCAACCGTGTGTAATCGGGTACTCTTCTATGGCTTCAGAGCAGCTATAGAGCTCTAGACCAACGGTATACTGTGCTCGTTTAAACAGGTGATCTGTAACCACGCAGGGCGAGTAGAACTTCCTAGGATACTAATTGATTCTCTTCCATCCGGGTAATCTCACAAAATTCCCCAAGAATAACATCCAGAAGGACATTAATCTTCTCTGTAGTCAACTGAACCTTGGAGAAGCCATAGGGTGTGACACCTACTTTGATCTCTACCCGCGGCATTCTTATAGGACATTGCCTCCTCACCTAGGCTACCTGGGTGGTCCTTTTTTGGCCCTGCTCTATTCTATTATATGGAATTAAATTTAACGGAAACAATAAATGTAATTATTCAAATATTGTCTTTCTTCTGCATGCATAATTCACAACGCCTGAGGATACTCCGACACGCATTGAAATTTCGAATTTTGGTAACCGAAGCAAGACAATATTCGAAATTTTACTTTAAATCTGCAATATTTCGACTAGATTTTCTATGTAACAAATCCTTGGTATACGACCAAAGGGAAAAGTCCAGACGTTGTCGCATCGCTTCAGTGCCAATTGGCACTCCACTGTCCTATCTAACTTACCTAACTAACTCTAATGCTTCGGCACAAATCTACCATGGTCAAATTTGGTGATTCACGTTGCATTATTACCGAAAATTAAAATTTTCCAAAAGAACAAACGTCTTAAAAATATTAACAAGTTCTGTCATCAAGATGTGATGGATTCTTGCAATATTTCAATTTATTTCTTTCATTTCATTCCTCATGAGAGGAACATGTCCGCCAAGAAGAAACATCTAATATTATAGGCATAGATAGATAGATAGATAGAAACTTTATTAACTCACATATAAATGGAAACATTCAATAAACCCAAAATAAATAGGAAGAGCATGTCAAAATATTAAAAAATACAAAGGGGGGAACAACGATACCATACATACAATAAATTACACAATCAACAATAAATAGATAATGAATACAGAGAACAATTTCGTCCTCTAAAAATCAGAAACACTATAATACACTCTTTTACACAAAAACTTCTTCAATTTCCCAATCAAAATCCTATTATTTATCATTTTAGTAACTCACTATATGTTTTAATAATTTGTCATTCTACGTTTTTCTGGATGTAAGAAACAGAAGTTTTGGGAGCCTTCAAATCTTTTTTCCCTCTAGTATTACGATGGTGTTCTCTCTCATAACTAGTGAAAACATCTCCATTGTTCAAAACAAAAGAGACTGACTCAAGAATGTGAATAGATGGCACATTAAGTATTTGGTGATGAGAGAAAAATTGTCTAATAATGAAAAACAAGTACTGTGTTTTAAGGAATTCTAATTAATAATTGCGATTCGTAACGCGTTTCACTACACCGTAGCTTCTTCAGACGAATTAATGTACAGAAAATGAAAATGAGAATATAAATATGAATGTTCTTGAGTAATTAAAAGCTTATTGGGTTGCTTCTTCTTAAGTGGTTATTTATGACAGGTATATCCAATAAAATTAAGGAATAGATTGCTCCCCGAAGAGATTAAATAGAGGTGAAGGGCTTAAATCGACTTGTTCATTGATGAGTTCACCTGAGTGTTTGTATTAATTGATTTCTAAAGTTTCCCAAAGATCTACCTATTTTATTATCTGTATGCAAAATTTCAAATTGTGGTTCGAAAGAGTGATTATTTTCTACGAGATAATTCGCGTAATTTGAATCTGATTTTTATTTGAAAAACTGCGTTTATGTTCCGATATTCTAATATTAAAATTTCTATGTGTTCTACCAATGTAGAAATTATCAGAGTCATTGCAATTCAATCTATAAACACCTGATTTAGTGTTTTTACCTGATTTGGTTTTATTATTTTTTATATATTTGCCCAAATTATTATTAGTTTGGAAAGCTATGTTGAAATTATTGCTACTCAAGAATGATTTCAGTTTCTCACTTGTAATGCCAACGTAGGTTAAGGTGTTGAATTTTTGTTTCAATTTATCGACAGGGTAAACTTCATTCAATACGATCTACTTTGTTTTTATTTGAAATACTATTTATAAGTTTGGGATTGTAACCATTATTTTTGGCTATTTGTTTAATCAAATTTAATCCTTTGTTGAAATTTTCTGGTGATAACGGGATATTAATCAATCTATGAATAAAACTATTGAATGTTAACATTTTGTGTTGATAGGGATGACACGACGAGTTATGTATTATAATATCTGTATGTGACGGCTTATGGTAAATTGCGAAAACATGTTTTCCATTTTCATTCGAAATTGTTACGTCTATCAAATTTATCGAATTATTGCTTTGCATTTCGGTTGTGAATCCAATTTTTGGATGTAATGAATTTATATGATTTTCGAAAATTTTTAACTGTCTATCTGTTCCTATGAAGCAAATAATGATATCGTCTACATAGCGATACCAGTATAAACAATATTTACTGAGTGGATGATTATGAATTAATTTCTCTAAATTATTCATGAATATCTCTGCTAACAAAGCATTTAACGGCTTTCCCATAATCAAGCGGTCTTCAATTGTATAATATTTGTTATTGAAATGGAAATAATTTTGATCTAAACAAATTTGTAATAATGAAAGAATATCTGATTTAATGATAGTATTGACATGATTCTTTTCTAATAATTCTTCAACTAAGTATTACGTATCTTTCGGAGGAATTTTAGGAAATAGATTCTTAATATCGAAAGAAATGAGTTTGGAATTAGGAGGTATAATGGTATCTTTGATATGGGCGATTAGTTCGTATGAATTTTTGACCGAAAATTTAGATTTAAAATTGCAATATTGCAATGTTTTATTAGTTACGAATCGCAATTATTAAGTAAAATTTCTTGAAACACAGTACTTGTTTTTTATTATTGATAATGGAATTTTACCAAGTAAAAGCCTCCCAAATTAAAAAAAAATGGTTTACCTGAATCAGTTATCTTAATTGCAAAGTAAAAGGAGAGCGCTACATCCAAGCATACAGTACGTGAAAGAACCGACAAAGCATAGCTGAAGCTTGACAGCGCCCCGGCAACAGAATCGGCTTGCCTTCTCCTGTCTAACCTAATGTTCATCCGTACCCATAGAATCCTTCATTGCAGGAATTGTGAAATTTCCGCAGGTTACTTCATCATACTTCTGTGCTTGGTAGGCTGTGCTTTATTAGTTGTGTTTTAATAACATTTCGCTGCAAGTTATTATCCCTGAACCAATCGTCAATATGGTGAATTGAGGTGACTATTTTTGTATTTAGTGTACTTTCATCATCCTCGCTGAGCACTATGTACGTGTGACCGGCATACATATTCAAACCCTCCTCACCTGCCAAGTGTGAAGTATATATAGGAGTAGTCCTAATATTGAACCTTGGGGACCACCTTGACGCATCACAACCTCATCAAACCTCAGAAGCCCTCCTTGCTTATCTGTAGCCATAACACGTTGGCGCAGATTTGTCAGGTAAGACTGAAGAAAACTAAGTGCAGTTCCCCGGATCCCATATCTTTCCAGCTTCAAGAGCAACGTACCAAGGTCAACACTGTTGAAGGCCTTGGAGAAATCCAAACACAACACCGCAATGGCTTATCATTCAAAGATTCCAGAACAGATATCAAAACCTGATACACTGCACGCACTTCATCTTCTGAAACCATTCTGTGAATCCGTCAATTTGAGACACCTCACAACAAAGTTTATGATTCTATTGAATAGGATTTTCTAAAATATTTTGGCTATATTTGACAGGATAGAAATTGGCCTATAATTACCCATATTAGTTTTTTTCATCTGTTATATATTGGTTTAATAAGTGCTATTTTAAAGTAACCTGGATGCCTTTGAGAATCATAAGATTGATAATGAGGATGATGGGATGGGAGACTAGTGACGAATATGTCCGGACATATCCGAATGAAGAACAGGAGTAAATAATTAATTAAACTGAAATTAAACTTTGAAATACTGAAAATTGTGCTTCAATTTCTTCGAGTAGTTTATGAAGTACATCTTCCTACTCCTTTACTTATTTGATGAAACCACAGTGTGATGAAACACGTCATAAGTTTGTGAATACAGTGAAGATTGAAATGATATTCTTCAGTTAATCGGAAAATGTTATGGTTCTTCTGTTTTTCTGCCCCATCTCAGTTTATACATCCACTATTTGAGATGTTTTAATTGAAAACTCTTTCAGTAGCTTAATATCCACTCGAATGTGAAAACCCAACACATAAAAATTTCTGCAAGAGGAGAAAGCAAGCATATTCCTGAGATCTTATCAACCGAACGTTCAAACACTAGAAATTAAACAAAAACATACCAGCAGTAAGGCGATAAGACATATATCCTTCTTACTAGGATTTATTAGCTCTAACTTCATTTAGAAGATCTTTGATAAACTCTGCATATTAATTAAGAGGTTATTTTTTTATTAACGCATTCCACAGTGATTCAATAGACGGATATACCATTAATATCAAATTATTAGGTGGCTTGATTTATTATTTCGTTCTTTTTGTTTTCAAGGATACATCGTGATAGTCATGCTGCCTCTCTTTCGCAAAGATTTCATGAAATACCTGAAGATAACATCTTGGGTTGGATATCTTTGTTATTAATTTCCTTCTGAGGCAATTCAGTAATTATAATTGATAGTTCAAGTGAAGTAGAACAACAAAGGACATCTCAGAAGATGTAGGTTAACAAGATAAGAAATATTTGTCTTAAGTAATTCAAGCTTCTGAACTAATCTTATGCAAAAGGAGTTTTTCAAGAGAAGAGATAAGGTAATAACCGCAGAGCTTTCAGCTTGATATACGAAGGACGTTCTGAAGTTTCTTCGTATTTGTATATGTATATACAAGGCGTTTAATCTCGAACGAATATATTTATTTTTATGTATTTATATACCACTTTTATTGGAAATATTCCACAAAACTCGTCGAATGATTTTGACGTATATTTGGGGCTTTAATGAGCAACCCTCTAAGAGGGTAGTCTCTTTACAACGGTGTATGAAAATAGTAATTTTGGCGATTGTTTTTCGCAAATAATAATTTTTTATTTCAAACGAACCACTTTCAATATTCAGCCCATTTTCAAGATTATTGATGAAAGGGACAACAGATCAATCAAGCTTTCGAGGGCACCTAACGCCTGCGTGCATTAACCAGTAAAATGAAAACATTTTCCCAAACTTCCACAATCTTAAAAAGATTTTATTGATTTTCCATGTGAACAATGAAAGGAAAGAAGCTTGAAATTAGCCACCAAAGCGCATGGAGAATATTGAGGAAACATAAACACCTCAAAAAGTTTAGGGAACACTTCTGAATATCGATATATCGTATCCAGAACGATCAATATGGATGATTTTCTTTAAGAAATGAACACCTGTATCAATTTCTCACCAAATTATGTAAAGTGCCGCAACAGATTTCAGTTTTTAATAAAAATCAGCAGATAGTCGGCTTTATAATCTTTCATGTATTCAGTGTTTGAAATCAGTTAGTTGGCACTTTGTTTCTGTTGTAAATAAAAGATTCAAGTTTTGTGATTCGACCATGAAAAGACAACAATTGACTAGAGAAGAGATGTTACGAGCCGTTGGCATGCTCCAAGCTGGGAGCTCACAACGGGAATTATCAAGGTTCTGGGAAGTAGCCCAAGTGTCATAAACCGTTTCTGGTCGCGTTTCAATGAAACAGGTAGCGTAGAAGAACGCCATACAGGTCGTTTCAGGATTACTACAGCCGCCCAAGACCGATTTTTGGTTTTACAAGCCAGAAGAGATCGTACTACCACAGCATCTCAAATAGCTCAAGAGTTATCACTAGTTCATAATGTACAAATTTCCGACCAAACTGTGAGAAATCGACTGCACGAAGGTCAACCCTCTCCAGACGTCCTTTAAGAGTTCCACAACTGACCCATGGAAATCGCGCTCTCGTTTAGCTTGACTGAACCCATGGAAATGGCGCTGCTCGTTTAGTTTGGTTAATAATTAGAATTATTAATAAACTGGGATCAAGCGATAATCTTGTTTAGGCATAACTTTATTTAGATTAATAAATAATTATTCGATTGATTAATGAAATTTTATGATCTCTTATTGATCTATTAAGCTTTTTAGGTATTCTTTCTTAATGACCGGCGCAGATTGGTGTTTCAGGAGCTATTGTTTTCAACATTTCTGAGGCAAATTTCAGTATCTATTGCTAATTGTTCAAATGTATGATGTTAAGGATAAATATTATGTTTGAATCCTTTCTCCAATATCGCTGTCTCATCAATGGTGAAATTTGTTTCGGTTAAATCTATGAATCTTTTGAAAAATTGATGATTTGACCAGTTGGTGTTAATTTCTTTAAGTAGGTTTATTTTAATGAGGTTAAGTTTCATCAATTGAGTTTCATATTTACTCTGGATAATTTTCTTGACTTTGTCTCTGATTTCCCGGTCTAAAATATCGAATTCAATTTTATGTAATATAAGGGGAAGCTCTGAATGAATTACCTCAACATAAGTATAACAAATATCCCTCTTGTTATATTGGATTCTTCTGTCTTCTTTCATCCACGACAGCTTTCCTCTCAATGTTCCTTTGATGACTGCTGCACTGGTGTTCTTTGTTTTTAGGTTGATGTATTTAGGGATCACTTCGTTTTTCAAACACATAGTAGAATCCAAATGTTTTGCAAAAGTATTGCTCCACGGAGAAGTAATTTGTAGTACCATAAAGCCAAAAACCTATAGTCAGCTTTCTTCAAAAATTCAATAGACGAGGCTTTTACGTGATAGAAATCCATTTTCACAAATACAAATAAAAGTAGAAATCATCGTTTATGATACAACATTATGGCTTTATTTGATGTTTGCATATCTCAAAATTACTTTTCATTTAACGATTGTTTTTATAAAAGTGATGAGGGACTTATAATGGGAAACCCCTTAAGCCCTCTTCTAGCAGAAATCTTTATGGATAACATAAAAAAACAGTTCATAAACACCTGCTCAGTAAACATTTCCTATATTGGTATCGATATGTCGATGACATTATTGTGTGTTTCACAGGAACAAACAGACAGTTCACTGTATTCGAAAATTTCATCAACAACCTGCACCCAAAAATAAAATATATCTATGAAATAGAACAGAACAATTCGATCAATTTCCTAGACCTAACAATAACAAGATCGAATAATAAACATCAATTTTCAATTTATTATAAGCCTTCTTATACAGATATCACAATTTATGATACATCGGCACATCCTTACCAAGATAAAGTTGCAGCATTTAATAGCTATATACATAGATTCTTGAGCACACCGATGTCTAATGATAATTATTTGAAAGAATTGAATTTAATAAAACAGATCGCAATAAATGATGGGTATGGCAAATTATGATGCAAATTAGCTTTAGTTATCAAATCGGTGAACACCAAGACAAGAAATATTATATAAGGCAATAAGCAATAATATGAAATCAACAAATTTAGGTTCAAATGAGATAAAAACACAAGGTTTAACTTTAATCAACAGAAAAATTCGACGACGTATATCAAGAATGACAAACAGAATGAAGAGTATGGTATTATAAACAAATCGTAGAACAAGTTGGATGAATAACAAGACAAGAAATTCAATAGTTTAATAATTCATATATAGGCAATATTAGCAATAATTTTAAACTTTTTGATTTTATATGAAATCAACAAATTTATTAAGTGGTTTGAATAATTTGAATCAGATTTATTTTATCGAAGCTACGTTTATGTTCAGATGTTCTTATGCCAAAACTCCTATAGGTCCTACCGATATAAATTTTATCACAAGAACCGCAATTGAGTTTATAGATTCAGATTTACTTGATTTTTAAACATTTTCAACAAAAAAATTTAGGTTCATTTATCAAGAATTGTAAATCTCCAATTAATAAAGAAAATAAATCAGGTGTCCATAGATTGGATTGTGCAGATTGCAATTGTTTTGATATAGGTAGAACAGGAAGAAATTTCAATGTTAGAATCTCTGAACATAAACGCAGTTTCATCAATGGAAAAACCGATTCAAATCACCCAAATCATCTTAGGGAAAATAGTCACTCTTTCAATTCAGAATTTAAAATCCTACATTCTGAGAATAGAGGTATAAAACTCAACCTTCTGAAAGTACTTGAAATTAACAGATTTAGGTATTCACAGGAAATTCTTAATGATCAGGTAGGCATACATAACTCACCCTTATTAAATTTATTTCCTAAACAGTAGTTCAAATACAGATAGATCTGAGTGGATTGCCCTTTAGTATATATAAGTATATGTTAGTAGGATATATTTGTAGTATTCATTCGCTCTTGACAAAGATACTGTGTATCGAAACGCGTCGAGCATTTAATAATATATTTTAGTAGAAATCATCGTTTACTTGTATTTGTGAAAATTGATTTCTATCACGTAAAAGCCTCGTCAATTGAATCAATAATAATTAATTTCAATCGTATTCTGGTAGAAGTTACTGATACGAATAAATTGCAAAGGACCAAAAAAAGTTCACATGAGGCCAGAAATGAAATTACATAGATTCTCATGGTCAGGAGCATACTGGAAAAGTCGGAGAAAAAAATTGTTTCGCCTCGTTTGAGCAAGGATTTTGGGCTTGAACCTCGCCCCGCGTCATTTCTAACGGGTAATTAAAGTATACCCTCATCATCCTCCTGACCTCGGATCTCGCATGCGAGGGTCGAAATGAGGCGAGGTTACCTCGTCGCGTCGGTGAAACAATTCATGATCGTATGGTACAAAAATTCATTGCAATAAAAGTACCGCTTTGCAATGTTCCACTTGTAAGAATTTTCAAAACTTGACTGTAAATAGCTCGAAATTTTGTATGATTCACATCTCAGCGATGTTTTTCTCAAAAACTAGACCGACTATTTATCTTCTCTAGTATTTGCGAATAATTTCCATTATATCTATTCAAATATGATTTCAGGCATCCTACTTGACTTTGTTTGCTTGGAAACAGTCTTCTTAGTTTCTATTATCATTACTCAATCCCCCAAATAATTATTGTATAATGATCAATGTACTACTTTGAATCAATTCATTCACGATTTATTCGATATTGTATTGACACATCATCTATTACGATTTCATTAGATAACCTGTTTTCACCTTCGATTACGATGAAATTTTCATGGCTATACCGTGACTACTTCACAATTGATTTCTAACAATAATTTTTTTCGAGTGCTATAATAATTCGTAAACGCCCAAAATAAAATCAATGTTACGTTCTTTCGAACATCCGATAATCTATTATTAGAATTAGATTTAATGTCGTAGCGGTTTTAACTACTGTACTTCACCACGTAACTCTGATATTTTTCTTAAATTTATTTTAAATTTTATTATGTGCAATTTAAATCAAAGCAGAATGAAAAATTATTATCAAGTTGAACGACGTTTATTGGAAAATTTGATTTTCTCATTCAATTATGTTGCTCGATTAGAAATACTTGTTTGACAAAATAATATGCCTCAAATATTTATATTATACAATAATTAGATCCACTTTAATAACCTCAAATGAAGAAAAGTTCAATTATATTATTGTTTTTCACTCCTGCTCAAAAATTTATTTCTGGATTAGTGAAAATGATACTAGTGGATTTCTCTTCAAACTCAATTCGACAGTTTTGTCTTGACTTCTTCAAAGTATTTTGCTTCATCTAAAAACCCAAGTTTGCATGAGCTACACATCTGTTCTGCACATTTTTCTCGAAATTCTATAAGCTCTGCACATTTTTCTCGAATTTCGATTAGCAGATCGAAGTCCTTTTCAGTTAACTCGCGATATCAATAAATTCCTAATGCATCAATCTTCACTTTGTTCAAGACTGAATCAATCCTTCTCTTATGTTTTTAACAAAAGCTAACTGTGTAATTGATATTTATAGATACTATTATAATTAACACATTCAGAACTTAATTTTTTAAGAACTACACTATATCAACAAAATAAAATGTTATATTTTCAATGAAATGAAACTAAAGTATTTAGATTTTCACTATATATTATAATATAGTGAAAATCTAAATACTTTAGTTTTATTTCATTGAAAATATATATATCGATTTTCATCAAGTAACAACCTCCTCAATCAAATTATTAAAATGTTATAATTCATTTGACATATGAGGTTTCGTTATCGTTTGACGTATTGTTCATAACACTCACTCTTTGATGAAGCTTATTCTGTATAAATGTTTTTGTTTTCTTCTGATTGATTTTACGTGTTATGATACTTCGAAGTTAAGGAAATTGGTTTTGTTTCGAGCGCAGACCACACCGTTCTCATTGCTGACAATGCAGAAGGATTACAGAACCTAATAGATCGTGTGGTAGATGGAATGGAGTTGAAGTGCAAAAAGACACATCCATCATTGAAAATATGTATATCGATTTTCATCAAGTAACAACCTCCTCAATCAAATTATTAAAATGTTATAATTCATTTGACATATGAGGTTTCGTTATCGTTTGACGTATTGTTCATAACACTCACTCTTTCATGAAGCTTATTCTGTATAATTTTTTTTTGTTTTCTTCTGATTGATTTTACGTGTTATGATACTTCGAAGTCAAGGAAATTGGTTTTGTTTAGAGCGGTATACAAGAAACCTCACGAGTATGGCCTGAAATGTTTTTGTCCTCTACGTGAAGATGGCAGCACTCGTGAATTAAAGCCTTTGAATTTTCATTGTTTATGTGTTGATAGTTAATCACCAAAGTTTCAGCCTTTACGAAAGGGCAGTTGTTATGGAACAATCTTTTGATATGGGTTCTTGGAGCATTGGATAAAATCGTGTATCGAGCTGTCATTGTTCTTCAAAAACAATACGCCTACGCAAGTTAGATATGTGTAGGATTCTGTGTATAGGGAATCTGCACCATCATTTACCACAGTGAAATTTTAGGCAGCTGAATTTAAACGTGGTTGTGAAAGCTTAGTAGACGATGAACGTTCGAGACGTCCAAAAACTCCACCTTTCGACGATAACATCGCCTAAGTTCACCAGATGGTTCTAGACCACCGCCAAATTGAAGTGAGAGAGTTATCAGATGTCACAAAATAGGAAAGAATGTGTTTGTCATATACTAAATCAACTTTTACACATGATAAAGCTGTGAGCCCTTTGGTGCTACTTGGAATGAACATTTCCAACGCTCTTAGCGCAGTTTGGGCACAATAAATTCGAGTTTTGGCAATAATAAATTACTGTATGTGAGCTTTAGATACACCATTAAATGCCAGAAATAAAAATATAGTCTGTGATTGCGACTGTTTTTTTGGGATAGTCGTGGAGTTACTGAATTTGATCATCTTCAAGAACGAAAAAACATCACAAGAGCATACTACGCATTATCACTTGACAAGCTTGAAAGAGCTTGCACAAGAACGGCCATATTTACAGAAGAAAAAGCCTCTTTCACCAAGAATTACGGTTTGAACTGCTTGATCATCCGGCTCGCTCACGAGATCTAACCCCAAGCGACTTCTTTCTGTTTCCTCATTCAAAAATTGCGATCGAAGAGCCGAGTCTTTTGTCAAATGATGTGAATTGTGAATCACTTTTTTGCAGAAAAAAACGCCAAGTACTATTTAGACGGATTACAGAATGTGTATATTTACAAGGGGACTACTTGTAGATATCGCTAAGAAACCTTACCACTAGAACCACCTTAACGTTTTCCTTCGTCAAACTATAAATTTGGATATATATTTATTATATAGTAATGAAACATGTATCCTTAAGATGTACACGAGAAAATGACTGGAAGGAATGTGAATTTGCTGACCACTGAAGACTGTTCATTGGCAAAGACAAACTTAGTATAAACACATTTCTTTCTATAATCGAGACAATAAATGCCCATTTGATAACTGGCAAATATGCATTTAAGTCTTGTTCCTTAGCTGAAAAACAATCCATTCTTTTTTCTTCTTCTAGTGCTTTTGTTCTGTGGATGTTAGCGATCATATTGGCTCATTTCATTTTGTTTACAGCGGATCTAAATAAGGCTGTTGTTGATATCCTGGTCTATTGTCTCAGGTTTTTTAGCCAGGAAATTCTACTCTGGCCTGGACCCTTTCTACCTTCGATTTATCCTCATAGAATCAGCTGGAGTAGACGATACTTTTCATTCCTCATGACATATCCGAAATAAGCTTCTTTTCTAGTTTTGGTTGTTGGTATGACCTCTAATTCTTTCTACATTTTCTCTAAGACTATGTCATTCGTAACGTAATGAATCTACGATATGCGTAGCATACGTCTGTAGCACTACATCTCCAAATCTTGTAATTTTCTATAAGATGCATCAGTCAAGATCTATGCCTCAGCGCCGTACAGAAGTATGGAAAATACATAGCATCTCAATCTCAGACTAAGTATCTTGCTATACAGTAAAGTTTTCAGGCGCTTGAAGGCACTTCTGGTCTTCTCTATTCGGATCTTTTCCTCTTGAGAGTGATCTCAATCCTTGTTAAGATTGCATCCCAAGTACGTCACTTTTTCGGCTTGCAGCAACACCGAATCACCGACATGGAATTGTGGTTTTACATGGTGGCCTCTGCTGACTTCGAGGGGATGGGTCTTTTTGCACTTCAACTCCATTCCATATCGCCTACTCACATCTACCACACAATCTATTAGGTTCTGTAATCCTTCTGCATTGTCAGCAATGAGAACGGTGTCATCTGCGTATCTCCTCCACATCCTGCAGAGTTTCCTGAAACAGTCTTTCCGAGTAGGCGTTAAGAAGCATTGGAGAAATAATATAGACCTACTGAACTCCCCTTCTCACAGAAAATTCAACCGTTTCTTCCTGTTCGATTCTTACTTTTTCCCGCTGATTCGCATACAGATTTCTAATCATATCATCTATATCTGTTATTTTGAGAGTTTCAAGTCCTTGATGGTGTATTATGTCGAAGGCAGTTTTATGATCGATAAAGCACATGTGCATATCACAGTTAATACTTCTCGTTCTCTGAATCAGAACCTGTACAGAAAACAGCGCATATCTTGTGCCAAGTCCATACCTGAATAAAAATTGTGTCTCCGACATATTCGTATCAACGTTTCTGTAGATTCATAAGTGTATGATATTCAAGGCATGGCTGATTAGACTGACAACCCGATACTCTTCACATCTCGTTGAATTTCTCTTCTTTGGGATTGCTATGAAAATTGACAATAGCCACTCCTGGGGAAACTGTCCAGAGTCGTTAATCCGGTTGTACAATCGCGTGAGCAGCCAAACTTGTTCGTGATCCAGAAGCTTCAACAGCTCCCTATGAACACCATTAGGACCTGGAGACTTGTTTTTCTTTAACCTCTTTATTGCAGCAAGAACTTCATCCTGCGTTATTTCTGATCCAGTTTTTCCTCGTGCTACTTCCATCCTTTCCAGTGAATAAATGAATGTCAAGCATTTTCAGGATTATATGACAGAGATGTCGATGTTAATGCACTCAGATCAGAATGTTTTCATTTGAGTCGATTTGGAAGTTATAGGATATTCCTTTGCTTCACAGGCAACGAATGTTGTAGAAGGCTCTCGTGTTCACAGCTTAAAAGAATCAAAAGTGTTTTACGAACGATTAGGTTTGAAGAACTATCCACTAATTAATCAATGGTGGGTATTACAGCGATGCTCTTCATAAAATAGACATCGAGGATGTAATAAACGATTTTGCAGAAAACAAATCTCGAAGAGACCATCATAAAATCAATCTAAACTAGTGATATATTAAATCATCACCAAAAGCGAAATATTACGCCTGCTACAAACCTTGAAACTCTACATTTGTTCCTCCAAAGATTATTTAGCACAGCACACCAAAGACTGCTTCTTTTTCAGTTATTATTTTTCATCAGTTTTAATTATATTCGCAACATTTGTTGTATTAATATAAATTCCACAATTGAAACCAGCGAATAAAGTGTGTTCGATTTTCATTAAGTAAGCCGATAAAAGCATTGAATGAAGGTATATTAGTATTGTTTTTTTTTTCGTTCACTTTTTAAAGTGAAACACAAATTATGGTATGCCATAGGATGGCTGCATCACCTAGGAGGGCTCTTCACTTATGCAAGATGATCATCATAAGAGAGGAAAGTCGAAATGATGGTCAAGAAAACCTTACCTGCGTACACAGACTATATAATGGCTATAATGACGCAATTTTCTCTATGCCATTCATAGCCATAACAGTCCTTCTCTACTTCTTCCTTTCCATTCTTACCTGGATAAGAGAGGCAAAATATAATATAAACAGATTGATATAGTAATCAACTTGCTGATAAACAGACCGATTATCAAATAGGTCTTTCTACCTATGCACATATTGGCGAGATAGAATTTCTGAAAATTCATAAGTGGTAACAAGAAATTATGGTCGCGATACTGAAGTCTGCAAATGACCAGGCCTAGGTTTATAAGAGACCATATTCATGGAGGAACTATATTCCACTGAAACTGAAAAATAACTATTGATAGAATGGTAGGTCTACTATTAAAGCATTACAGACTTACTGATAATCAATCAAGCAGAGATTTAGTGTTTGTCCAATAGCATTAACAGCTCTTGATTCTAATTTATGTTTGTATGACAGCCATAACTGCAGAACTATTCTGGAAGTAAATTAAAGACTCACCTTCGACTGGATACCATATCCTTCAAGCTATTCAAATTACGTCAGGAAGAAGCACAACTCTTTTCTTCCCTCTAGTCGGATCAGAAACATGTTTAGACATCCCACTCCAAACAAGCAATAATGGACAGACCGAAGGTTAAAATTAACTCATTCAGGCTGAATCACACTTGTTAAAAATATAAATAAGAGGCCTATCGATCGGAGTTCCCATATTGTTACTAAAACTGAGAAAAGAAAAGTTGAATTATTTTGTTGGTATACTCACAAGTCACAGCTATACTTTCCTGTGCATAGTTGACTTAGCTGATAAAACCAATGTGAAAGAAGTTCTCAGAAGAAAGTAAAAGAACACATTGTCCCAGAATAACTAGCTATCAGTTGACATTCTACCTCTTTCAACTAACAAATTAATGAATATGAAGTATAAACAAAAATAGCACAGCTAACCAAATGCGTTTGAATTTTTCAAATCCTTGGATTTCTGTACAATGGCATATTTAGTAAAGATATTTGTCAGAGTTTTCTCAGCAGCTGACAACTGGTTGACCTTAAGACGGTATAGATGTTTCATGTCTAGTATTTCCTGATGACCTGATCATATTCGTAGTTAATAAAGTAATGGCAAATCGCTAGATAGAGATTCCTGAGCAGAGTACGCAGATGAGTTTGGTCAACTAATTTCTTCAAAATACGGCAATATGAATAGAGTCATACTCTCCAAAAACCGAAGGAACATGCAGGTTGAGAAAGAATCGCACTGAAGAGTAAACTTCAGGAAATAAATCGAATGTACGGTAATGCATACAACATCTACACCAAGCACTATATGACCACACAAGCAAATATCAGAATCTTATCCCAGTAATTAAACTTGACGCAACACATCCTGAAGAGGAACGTTAAATTGTAAGGAAGATTCTTAGAGCAAGAGTGACAGAAGAGGAATATATACTACAATCGGGGAAGACCACAAATATGTAGTTCCATAGAGCAGTAGAAGTCAGGAAGAGAAAACTGCAGTTTTGTGGGCATATCGATAAACTGATATCACCAAGATCCACCAAGACATATCGTACAATTCTAGAATTTGCCCTCTTGAATAAAATAATTCCTGAAAACCAGCTTGGTTTACTCCCTGGCCGCTCAGTTATTACAAATTTACTGAAATGCGTTGATGCTTGGACGAGGATGCTTGACAAGTTCACCCCTGTCGAGTTGATATACCTCGACTATTCCTTTGACCGTGTTTCTCACAGGTGTCTTCTCCTCAAGCTCGAACTTGTAGGAATTCGTGGCAGACTTCTTTCTTGGCTGGATGGTTTTCTATCGGATAGAACTTTTCGAGTTCGTGTTGGTGATTCTATGCGATCTGCGTCCAGTAGAGTCCCCCAAGACTCAGTACTTGGACCTATGCTGTTTCTTTCATATACGGCTGACCTCCCCTCAATTGTCGCTTCTGATTGTTCTTTATTCGCTGATGACTCTAAGTTTTATAACAATCCTCTCACCAACGCTACGACTATTCAAGATGACCTGAACAGAATTTTCGAATGGTCTAACGACTGGCTTCTACCATTGAACCTTTCAAAGTGTCGTACTTTTCACATGGGGAGAAATAACCCGACGAATTCCTATTTTCTCGCGGGTCAACCCATCACTAGTTGCAGTAGTCACTCAGATCTGGGCGTAATTATTGCTCACGATTTATCCTGTTCTGAACATATTTCGCACACATCAGCAAAGGCGAAGCGTTTTCTTCACATTTTACAGCGTTCTTTTTCCAGATGTGACCTCCCTACTTGTTTTCTCCTTTATCGCACATATATTCGACCGATTCTCGAATATGTGGGTTCTGTATGGTGCCCTTGGCTGGTTCAAGATATCGAACGTCTCGAAAAAATCCAGAGACGAGGATTCCATAGTGTGTCTGACGTCCCCGACAAAACTACAACCAAAGGCTGAAACTCCTTGACCTTTCTTTATTCGCTGATCGTCGACTACTTGGCGATCTCATAATAACTATATAGTAGAGCCCTTCACTCGTTCTTCGATGTTGACCTCAGAAGTCTCTACTTACTCAACCAGGATAATCTCTTACGTGGACATAATTTGAAACTTACGAGAGAAAATTTCAAGCTTCCTTGTCGGGAGCATTTCCTATCAAATCGGGTGTTTCGTGTGTGGAACAGTCTTCCTGAATCAGTAATAAACGCTGCTAGTGTAAATAGTTTCAAGAATGCTTTGGACTCCAGATCGCATCTCCAGAATGCAGCTACCGCTCCAATTCTATATATTTCCCAGTTTCAGCATTTTGTATTTTTTTTGTGAGTGAGTTTATAAGTTTTTACCTAAACTCTTATCTACTGTTAATAATAATAATAATAATAATGGACGACATCACCTTGAGATTAATCAACCACACATGGACAAAGAAGCTTCCAACAAATGGTTGATGAAAGGAGAACTATTCGCGAAAACAGAAGCATTCCTTATGACCATTCAAGATCAAGTCATCGCTACAAACAACTACAAAAACTTTATGATTAAGGACGGAACATTAGAAACAGATGAGTGCAGAAAATGCCATATAAGATCAGAGACTATACAGCATTTTACGTCCGGATGCGAACAACTGGCCAATACGGACTATCTTCACAGGCATACTCAAGTATGTTACATTATCCTCCAGAAACTTGCACACAAGTACGGACTGCTGAATGTCTCCCAGCCATATTACAAGTATCAACCAGCGCCCGTATTGGAAAATTACTCTATGAGATTATACTACGATAGGCCTGTTACCACTGACAGAATGGTGACGAATAATAGGCCGGGCATAGGGGTGTATGATAAGAGAACCAGAAGAGCAATGCTGGTGGATGTCCCCATACCGAATAATAACAACTTGCTGAACAAATTCCAGGAGAAAAAGTCCAAATACACAGACCTTGCTATTGAGATCAAGCAGATGTGGACCTGGATGAAATAGATATCGTTACTGGAATCGTATCCTCGACTAGATTAATACCCAAAACTTTGCATGATAGCCTTAAGAAATTAGAATTGCATAAGAACACCTATATAGAAATGCAAAAACTGTAATTCTTAATACATGTAGGATAGTTGGGAAATTTATGTCAAGTATATTGTAATCGAGCCTATTCCCTTTGATTGCTGAATCTGGGAAAGGTAAATCATATCCAGCTAACAACTGAGATAGTGCATAAGACCACGATTATAAATAATAATAATACAACTGTTTAAGTCAATAATTTTAACTCAGCAAGTCGAATTTCATGAAAAAGAACACGTATTAGGTATTAGGTATTGAGCGAAGAAACAAATATAGAGACGGAACGTTATCTCATTGAACAAAGTTATAAGGAGACTTACATAAAAAATTTACGTATTCAAGACAACCAGTAATATTCTAGCTAACAGTTATGGTGTCTTCAATGTGTTTTAATTACAAGAAAGACTTTCATTGTTGATATATCTTCAGATATCTCCATTTTTCGGAATCAATCCCATTTTTCTCATTACGAAAACTTGTTTCAAAATACCCATATAAATTTTCACAAGCTTTCGCATCTCGGCAATACCCACAACGGAGTATATCACCTATAATTTTATTCTATTGCCACTTTAAACCCAACAATACAACCGTATTTCATTCCAATTTCGAAACGAAAACAGAAACGCAAGAAAAATGCCCTCAATTGGCAGGAATCTGAAAGTCATGATCGATCGTGCAGTCTATGATCGTATTTTTTCCGCGATTTTGAAACAATCGGAGCAACCGTGTCTCAATTAAACTGAAAAAAAGTGTCGTAACCCGCTATCAATTACCGATCGACCGAACGAACTTGAGACAACGAAAGTTGACGAAAGGAAACAATGAATTAGAATTCCATTGTTCTACAAATCTGGTGAAGATCAATTCGTATTCTGTTTACGGCACTTAACAGAGTTGGCCTTATCCTCAAAAAATATTTCATAAAGATATTCTAACTTTAATCAATATTTCGGTGATTGAAGAATTCAACCCCTTCAAGTCTAATGAACTCGAGATTGCAGTTATATTGATTAATGTGATGATGATAGAAGTAGAAATATTGGATGTCAAAACCTAGTTTTATCAATTTATTTTCATAAAGTTACGAATATTAATTTTATTGTTATTGAGTCTGGTTTGATTCTGATAAATGCTTGTGCAATATTGCATCGCTAATTTTTGATGACATAAATAAAAGTTTGGTTATGTAGGGTAAGATTCAAATCTATCATAACCTAACCTTTTTTCATTTCTATCGTATCAAGAAAAGCTTACGCTCTGACCACACTTCCTTGTTTAGTGTTTTGTAGGGCGACCGAATATGAGTGTGGAGATTAGGTATACACTAGAACGAGGCTGTCCGAAGCAAGGAGAGATTCCTCCTCAAGTTTCTGATACCGGGGGAACAAAATAAGGCAGCTATTATATGCTCACCGCAATGAATTCATCACAACAAGAACATTGTTCAACGTATTGTTGCTGTAAAGCATAGTTATTGTCAGTCATACGAATACAGATTATGATAGAAGAATGATATCTACCGCAACAGATTGAAGACTCATGTAGAAGTGTTCTACAAGATTCATAAGCTACGAAAGAAGGGACTTGTTGAATAAAGAATGAGCAATGTCTTGTTTCCATTCCCTCGTCATTTTGGGGGGCCATACAAGTGTTATTATGCTTATAGCGAATACGCGGACAACTAGTGAGAAACAAAAAGGAATCTTAAATGCAGAAAAAATTCTACGTAGAAAAATACTTCGATCGCACCAGAACTTTCACCATTAGTTAAAATCTTTTTGATGTACCGACTCCGGATCAATCGGATGACCCTCACCAAGCAATTTTCTCCTTCGTGGAATCGCTCCTGTAGTAGAATCAGTGCGACCTTGAGTTGCCTTGTTTGTTGCCTCATTCAAGTGTTTGCAACTTTTAATACCCACTAAGACCGATTCCGCTTCTCTAAAACCAGCTGGTTATCTTAGGTCACATCCCCTGTTCCTTTTTATTTTTTCTCTTTTAAAACTTACATTTTTCATCATTATCTTGGTAAAGCATTCTTCGAACCATTGAAAAAACCACAACACAAACTTATTTTTCTGTCAGAAATTACTTCTCATTGCATCCCAGGTCGTTGAAAAATTTACGTAGAGCATGTCTAAAGTATTATCATACTATCAGCAATAATCGTCATCTTTCTCATGTTTCCTTTCGAGATACTGACAAAAGTCTCAATTTCCTTTGAGAGCCTGAAAGAGACAATACTTACCGTGCTTTAGTTTGAATTATTTCATCGTCTTTGATCCTTACTCAATTTCTTAGGTCATCCTGTATAGTTTTACAGCGTGACTGGCAAACTTTTGAACCCATCGCTATTTCTTAGGCTAACGTATCCATTGGTGGCCCAACAGCAATAATTTCAATGGCCTCGCTGAACTCGGCTCGACAGACTTTTTTTTATGCGCGCTTCCCAGGAATAGGCGAACCTGTTACACCACAAGAGTGAGCGCCTGGGAAGAATTGAGTTGTCTGTTCACTCGCTTCTTGAAGAGGGGCCAAATTGTAGGATTTTGGAAAGATGTTGGACGGAAGCGAGTTCCACAGCTCACTAACCTTGTAAACAAAGGAATTCTCATAGAGAAAGGTTCGAGGGGTTGTCAAATGTACCTCCATATGATTAGAACTCCTTGCCAGCCTAGTGTTGCGGCAAAACATGAGTTTTCCAGGAACAAGGTCTTTCAGCTCCTTGGAGCATCTTCTGTAGAAGTATATGTAAAACAGAGAAAGGTCAGCAACTTGTCTTCTAAGAGCCAGCGGTTGGAGATCGCGGGTGATCTCCGGGTGGTCGATGAGGTGCACATAATATTTTTAAGGAGTGCTTTTGGATTTCATGGTGAGTTTCTTTCGTTGAAAGTAATGTTTAATCACCACTCGATATTCACTCTCACCCCTTGTAGTTTTCAAATATGTTATATTCTGTATTCATTCAATTCTATCTGACTAATCAATTGGCTCTCATATTCTTAATCTTTAGATTTCAAAATGAGAGACTTTTAAATTTGTTTTCAAGATTTTAATTATAAATGGTTACAACTTTTCTGCAAAAGTCTTAACTGAAGGTCTAAATCAGGAATTGAAATGTTGTTTGGACTTTGCTTATTTGACACGAAAAGAATCTAAGTAACTTATGTTTGAATTTATTGGGTGGCAACTGATATACTAATACTAACGTTAGATCTAAACTTTTATATTTGGTCCCCATACATGGAACCAATATTCTGAAACAGGTCGAATCTGCGCCTTATATCGATGTAATACCTGAGATGAAGTGAAGTATCGCTTGGCTCTGAAAAGAAAACTAAGTTTAGCTGATGCCGACTTAGCTATTGCTGATACTTGTTCATGCCAGCAAAACTGAGAGTTGACCGTTATTCCGAGAAGGTACATCGAATCTTTAGATGCAATTTGTTGGCCTTGCATCATTAGAGATGTTCTCCAGCGGGAACCCTTCTAGAAAACGTAGTTGCTTGCATCTTGCTCGCGTTAAAGCTCACCAGGTTCAACTGACCCCCACTCAAATATCCTCTGTAAGTCAGAGTTTAAGTTATTAGTTTGTTGACATCTCTGACGCTGAGATTCCGCAGCAGTAATCGGCCTTAGACTAATGAAAGACGAAACCAGGGTACAATCGTCTGCAAAACCGAAGATCTTGTTCTCTGTAGATTACAGAAGATCTTTTATCTGCAACAGAAAAAAGGTTAGCGAAAGAATGGATCCCTGAGACTGATATAAATAATGATTGAACCCTTCTTACCTCACTTACCAGCTTCATATATCAACTATGAACAACACTGATATCGTTATAACGTTACTATTAGCCAAACTAAGTTTTTCATTGAAGGTTAAGATTTCACCTAGAGAGATCAAAACGTTTATATCTCTCTCCAAAGTCATTTGTTCATTTGATATCATTGATAAATATTAGATTAAGTACTCATCTTGGCGTTAACTGCCTCTAAATTCTTGACGTTATAACTTTGTCACCCAATATGTATAAATCTCAGTTTACAGCCTATACTAATACAAATATTTTCAGCGTATTTTTCTGCATCAACTTTGCTACTACTATTCTACAATGGCCCCAGATTACATAATATTTGCATACGCAGATTACATTCCTGAACTAGATCTTTCTTACTGACGCCACAATTCTTCTCTTTGATAAGTAGGAATCTATAATTGGGAAGCCATTGATACTCTTTCCTTCAATGTCATTCCATATGCTTCACCAGAAGACTATATTATATATACATAGAATCTTATTATCAAATGCAATAAGTCACACTCATTATTTTTTTAAACTGCATGTATGCTACTGATCTGGCTACTTTTGTGTTATGTCAAAACTAATCTGGGACTTTTTACAAAACATAATGAGATTCATCACCATGACACTAGAAACAATGATAAAATAAGGCTTCCTCTTTTGAGATTGAAAATGAGTCAAAATGCGCATATTTACTAGGATATTCAGTTTTTCAATAAAATATCTGATGTCATTGATATAAATGTGACTATATCGGCTTGCGAAAGTAGAACAGAAAAGTTTCTCTTGAGTTAGGCCTTTTATTCTGTGGAGGACTTTCTGGAGAGCTGATTGTTTGTATTTGTTTTTAGTTAGTTTATTAGTTCTTTCTAGTTTCTCTATGTTTAGGTATCTATGTACTGACTTTTCCTAACAAGTTGTTTTACTTTTGGAATGAATAAATCTATCTATCTATCTATCTATGGTCGATCTTCTCTTCCTGAACGCATACACCATATGGTTTTGAAAAATTTTTTAGAATTAGTTATTTTATTATGCTTTCAATCAACAGCTCGAGCACCTTCATCAAGATATCTAAAAGAAAAATTGCTTTTACTTTTCTACGGCATCTGCGACTGTTTTGGTATTCTCAATCAGGACCAACCTCGCAGGTTTTCAGACGTTCGGAAATTCTCTTCTTCTATTGTATTCATTATGCATGTCTGTCAACACTTGGAATACTTTCTGGTACTCGTAAATGGCATTTCATAAATTACAACATCCGCATCTGGAGCTTTTTTCAACCTGTCTTTGAGAAAAGCTTCAGCTCCTTCGACAAAGGTGGTTACGATACATGCTTGATCGCTGTATTTTTCAAGAAAAGTTTTTTCACGTAGTTTCTTACTTTTATAATTGTTATGATATGACACCTCTTATTTTCCTGCCTGTCTGTTACTATGTGATAATATTTATCCCATCATTTTCTATAAATCAGACTGATTAGCTGTCATGTCTTCATGTTAGATGCGTTGTCGGAGAAGCTTAAATTTCTATTGTCGATTCTCTCGCGTCCCTTCTAATTTATATCTTGGAGAGCAAGTATATCAAACTTATATTTGAGCTCACCTTGAAGCATTATTAGGATATTCTTCTGTGCTTAGGTCTATAACAAGGATTTGCATAGGTGTCATTTTTACGTTTAGCAAGCTAACAGACTTAACATTAATATGAAAATATATATGAAAATATCTTAAAATTCTTGAATAATTATGCGAATGAGGTAAATTTACTTTATTCGTGGTAATGGCAAAGATAAGGGCATTACACGAAAGTTTCCGAAATACTTTCAGTGGATTGTAACCTCACTTTTTTATTTTAGCAAGAAAAGATCAAAACACCCCTTTGACTCCAAGTTCAATGTTGGTTTTCCTAGTCAAATCACTGGGAAAAAAGTGATGCTATCTGATAACTATCTTAACTAGCGTCATTAATCTGTCAACTAAGATCACACTAGCAAAAGCTACTAAAAAAAGGTTGGATCAATTAGGTTTCCCTGTATAGGCATAGGGTAAGCGATAACATCAATAAACCCTGAGTGGCGGCCTCCAACACAAGTAAACATAAGATTCTAGGCTACTACTGAGAGATCTTCAATTAATCGTACCAAAAACTCATTTTCATTCATCTCCATTATTGAATTATTCTCACTGATTATTCTAACCATAAAATTGTTCTTTTCAATGAGATAAATATGTTACAATACCGAGAATTACTATACCTACAACTTTCATTTAATGATATCTAATAACTTAGATGTTTGAATATGTCTAGTTCTATATAAACAACAACAAAACAATACACTAGATCAATCTTTGTGGAATGTAAACAGTTCGCAATGATTTATTTTAGGTCTATCAGATTTCAAAGCAGGTTTTTTCTTTATATTTACTAGTACGCCTATTACAACCCTGTGGCATTGAACTCGCTCAAAAGACGGTGCAGTGGCAGCGTTTGCGGGCGGGGTGGGTGTAGTTACTTTCACTGCAGTAGCAGAGTATGCTCCACTTGCGTCATCAAGGACAACCGAGTATCACGCCCAGCACTCTAGATACCGTCGAGTGTTTCATCAGCGCAGGACTTCATTCATTTACCAACTCCGGAGATCGATTATTGTTACATTGTCCTGTTATCGAATTGTATACTACACGACAAATTAGATGGAACTTTTCTATTTGATATTACCATATTATCAGAGTAACCATTGCTTTTATTCCATTGTGGATCAACACCAGGTAAACTAAGTTCATGCAAACGCAAAGAATTTTAAGCTATTTTTCTGTTTCTACTATTTCTTCTGCTGCATATTTTTCTTCATGCCTGTTTTTAATTATCTTACTTCGTTTTCATTCTTCTCATTAAATTTGTATACTTGTCTTCTCTATAAATAACTAGCCGAATGCAGACGTTGAAGCTTTGTATAATGACTGATTTCTCTCCCTTCATTAACTAGATGGATATTTTTGTCTCTCATAAACCAATACGCGCATATACAACCTAAATCAAGAGAGTGGGATCCAACGCCTAATGAAAAACTGCTCAGCGCTGGGATGACATGGCTATGCAGCACTGCTCAAAAAATGGTTGCAGCAATCTAACGCCTAAATATCTGTACTGATCCAATAAGTTTGACGTCAAGAGAAGATGCTCAAAGAGTGTAGTTTAGCAATGATTCCCCAATTCGCTAGAAATGATGAAACCTACAATGGTAGACTTTTCGAGTATCTATCTATGCTGAATTTGACGTACAACGTAGTGGGCTAGAAGGATATGCATATATAATATAAATCCAAAGTGTCAGGTCCAGCAAAGAACAAATTTCCACAATCAGATGTATCTTGCAAGAGTGACACGAGAACCTAAAACGTATAAATTGTTAATCGACTACAAGAAATGTACCTTCTGCCAAATTATGATGATTGGAATATCTCGAAAGCTTGGAAAATTGGTGTATATAACTCTCAGAAACTCCACAATATGAAAAGAGGTTTTAGGACCTTCTGGCAACATCATTTTGAGGCTTAGGCTAAAAGATGCAACACTGTATATTATTGAAAGTGGCCATGGAAGATTGCCATGAAAAGTTTCCACTAACTTAGAGAGAACACTGCAGAACTGTACACTATACTTCCTTCTTTTTAAATACCGATGTGAATAAATTCGAAGGTGGAGGGGTTGCTAACTGTTGGCAAATGTGAGATCAGAATCTAGCTAACTAACTGCCCATCTCACTAACAAACCCTTTCTCTGGTATCTGTTCATATAGTACTTGGACCATGGCAGAAGCAAATCCCGGGTGGCCCGTACCATTACTGCTTGGTATGTCTCTTTTTTACCTACTCTTCTTTCTTCTATCATACATCTTCTTCTTCTCGATTATACCTGTAAACCCTCCTTCACTTCCGACATCATCTTCAATAATTTGATTTTACAATCAAGTAAAACTATGGAAATCCATCGCAGATCATTCCTTTTATTTATCCATCGATGTTCGATGTGATCTCTGAACCCGCATCCTTATCGTCCTGCGTTTTACTTCTTGCTTCCAATCGTTTTTCAAACCATTTCGAATGCCGCTTGTCCTGCCGCAATCTGCATAAACCTATAATTCTTCTTTCAATGTGGGTACTTCATTCATGCCTTGTCATGTCAGAAACCTAGAGACAGGTTCTGGCTTCAGTTACAGTTGCTACTGAATTCAATAGCAACAGTCCCATCAATCAACCTAATTTACCAAACCTCAAAACCAAAAATAGCACCAGTATGATCATAAAATGCATATATTCCAATACGGTATATAATATAGATGATATAAGTACCCTTAAATGAGTACAACTAATCGTTTGTTATAGAGCTGTGTGATAGCTAACCTAACCTAAACAAGCAATAAATGGTTTCGCCAATAATGAAAGACTGAATTAAGAAATTAATGAAATCAGGATACGTCAACGACGTGGATTTGCTAGGTAGGAGGAAGAGGAGTTTGGTAGAGAGGTCCTAACAGTTTGAAGAAGAATAGATGAGGGAAATTGCCAGTCAACCAAGACAGCACTAAGTATAAATCAATGTCGAGTACAAGAACATTGAATATTGCACTTGCACATCAGCTTACTCATGACCAAACTGTGATGGTTATTAGATAGGTGCAAACGGTGAGCAACGCTCAGTTCTGTCTGAAATTAAACCTACTGATGCGCCAACCATAAGCCAGAACCTACTGAACTCTCTTTAAACCAGAGGTGTTGTGGAAAGTGCGATGATAGCAAGGAGCGAACTTTGCTTTATCTCTTGGGAACGGAAGATTCTAGACCCCATTTATTGTTGACAGAGTAGAATGAAGAATTCACACCAATAGCCAAAGTTACTGACTGTACAGAAAGCCTGATCACTTTATGAAGGTAGTTAGGCCATCTGGAACGTAGCCAGCAGTATGAGGGGTAATGAAAACATACTGTCAGAAATTGGAGGTTATTCGACTATACGTTGCAGGATGACGGGAAGAAGATCTAGGAGAAAAAGAAGTTTGAAGATCGCGGGGAATACTTTGTACCGAGAAGACTGCAAAATGTCCAGATACTCAAGGATCTCCTGTTAGTAGCACCTACGGGTGTATATATACTTTTGCAGAAGACGTACATACTCCATGTTTGAATTCGGATATTATATGGTGATAAGAGAAATAACTGACGATTCTATAAAAAGAATGAAACTTCATTACATCCTTCGGTGCTATTATATCAATTGTCTTGACAATGTACACATAGGAAAAAGAAATTATATGTGAGTTACCTAAAAGTTTCATCACTTAACAGGGTCAGGAGAAAAACTTTCTCAGAAATATATGAAGGATGGTTTCCAACTGCTAGATAAGATTTAAGATTATTTTAGTTCGCTTAGCATACCTGCGCCATGAATCATCATTCTGATATTCAAGCTGCGAATTATCAAGATCTCGTTGGAATGCAATTGTCGACGAGTGTATTTCATGTTGTTATAATAGATCGACCTCGTTCTGCCAATTTCTTGTATATCCAAGCAATGTGTTATTATAAATGAACTACAAATTAGATATTGAGTTCCCGAATGTTTGTCAACAATGGAAAAGTTCAATTCCATAATGAGTCGTGAAAACTGCATTGAGTAACCTCGGTAGTATTGTATTATTCATAAGTCTGTTTGCTAATGAAGTCTGGCTCCAAGCGACGTGATACCCATAACGCAAGTACTGAACAATTAGCGGAATTTAAAATTGGAAACTTGCTATTGTCTTCTTTGAAAAGCTTTGTGTTTTCAATAAACCCTATGTAAATATTGAAGATGAACTAAGGTATTTATAGAGCACTCCACTTGGGAAAGTAATGAAAACTCAATTGCATACATAAATGTTAAAGTCCGTACTGTAATCCGGCCTTTTATCTGAAGCATTATATTGAAAAAACGTGAAAATATATACAGTTACTAATTGGCTTTCAATGAAAGTTCAAAGCATGGTTTTATTTTCAATCTCTTGGTGAATATTTCAATAATATCTTTTTAACACGGCAGGACTTACAGGGCTGCGATCTAAGGGCCGTGCATTTATAACACCGTCAGCTCCTATTGAACTCCATAAATAATATTGTCAATTGAGAGTAACGATCTAGAATTTTAATCTTTTTTAAATTAGATTATAAATATGAGAATATATTAGTAGTACATCTATTAGAAATGGAAAAGGACGGAGGAGAACGGAAGAGGGCGAGAAATCGCTACATCAAAAAAAAAGAATGATAATAACACTTTCTGCAGGGGGATGTGTAGAATTTCTTCCATTCTGCTGCTGTGCTTAGCGAAAGCTCTTAGTTTTAGTATCAGACGGTGTTCCCTATATGATTAAAATAAGAGAAATTCAATCATCGTTCATCCAAATGTGATACACGTATCTTGTTCAGTCCATAGCATTTATAGGGTAGCTGACAAAATCAGAAAAAATTTCCTTATATAAATCCTTTTGCTCACAACTTCATACTCGTAGATGTTGAACTGAGAACTTGCCTATTAGCTTCTGCTTCTGAAGCTAAATTAGTAAAAATAAATGAATGAAGACATGAAAGGATGCAGGGTTTTCGTACATACATGATACACCCTACCTACCTACCTAGGTAGGGTGTACCGCAGCATATATAATAGATATTAGCTTTCCGCACAATATACATTAGTCAAGGTTTGGGTTAGGTTTAGTTAGGTTCTTCTCTATAATATCAATGAAAAACTCATAGTTATTCAAAATTGCGAGTTTATTGGTTGTTACAGAACAAAAGGGTTACATTTGGTGTTAAACTTAACTAAGGAGTGACTTTGGATGTTGAAGCGTGGCACTGCATGTCATCAGCATACTTTTCATAAGATGGTACGTAACCACTGAGTGGTAATCGCAAGCATGATGACATATGATCGTCAGTTAGTCGATTGCAATATTTTGACTTAATTATCTTCATTTCAGAAAATGCAGACTCGCACAAATTGACCCAAACATTGCCGTCAGTAGAAGGGCGATTTGACTTAGATTCGGATATTTATCTTCGGATATAAAACACCAGAAATTTGTATCAGATGCTGTAGCTTTGAAATGTATATCTGATATAATCTGCACTAACTCATTTTCAACAAAACATGAGTTCATATTAAACTGACTTGCTATTTCAGTAGCTAATTCCTCAGTGTTTTTACATGGAAAAGGATAACTCATAAATGATGCTATATTTTCGAATTTACTGCAATCATAAAAACGCATTTCGAATTGTTCTAAAATATTTGATAATTCAGCCTCATACGGAAAATGATTCAGATCCTTTCTTTCCAGTTGATCTATCATAAGTTGCAATTTACTTTTGAATGCGTTTACTGCGCTAATCATCTCAATAATAGTTTCTCCCTTACCTTGAAGCTCCAATTAGAGGGTGTTTAAGTGCATAGTGATGTCCGTCAAGAATGCCAAATCAGTCAGCCATTTAGCGACTCAACCACCTAACTTCCGTGTGAAGAACAGTGTGTTCAGCTGACTCCCTATCTTCCAACTGCAACTTGAAGAGCCGCCGTTGCAAGCTACGTGCACAGATGGAATTCGCAATTTTGTTGCAAACCCATAATTTCCTCCATGTTTAAGACTTTTGAACACAAAACTTGTTGATATGTAATGCAATGGAATAAAACAAATGAAGGGTAATCTTCATTACCTCGACAGAATACTACAAAACCGTTTTTGTTTCCAGTCATTGCTGGTGCTCCATCAGTTGTAATGCACACTAATTTATATACTGGTAGCTTGTAGTTCTTAGAAATTAAAGAAAACGTCATAGATATCTTCGCCACGGATCTTCCCCTTCAGAGGAATGATTGTCGAAAATTCTTCCTTCGCAAGCATCTGATTAATTACCATCCGAATGAAAATACACAGCTGGGCAATGTCTGTCATATCAGTGGATTCGTCGAACTGTAAAGAAAAGTATGTATATTTTATGCTATTATGTTTTACTTTATCTGCCATGGCCTGACTAATGACTTCAATACGCCTTGTGACAGTCACACGAGATGACCGAAGTTCTCTAATAGCAGACAGGATTTCTGTTTTATTATTAAAATCTCCAAATAAAGTCTCACCCACTTCAATAAATGCTTCCTTCACAACCGATCCATTCTCCAATGGTTTTTTGTGTTTCGCCAATATATGAGATATTTTAAATAACGCGATCGTAGCAACTTTTGATTGTTTGGCTGGTCTTGTGAACATGGTTTGTTCTTTTTTCAAACAAGATATCAAACACGTACTTTTCGTTCTCTTAATTCACTTTGTGATAGAAAATCCTTTTCATACCTTTTCTTTGACAAGTACCGCGAGTTCTTTTGATAAAACCGCCTTTTGCCGCTAGCAGAGTGTTATTTTATTACGTAATAAATTTCTGTAGTTTAGTAACCAACTTAATAAAAATTTTTTTCTTCTCGAGATTTACTCAAAAAGCACTGCGATCGACCGTTTGAGCACCCCTGATTTACAGTATATCAGGAAGGACCTTATATACACGGTTAGCTGTATTGCCGTGCTGAGAAACACACTATTTTTAGGTATGTCCCAGCCACTTTCAATGAATGCCACTGAATTTTATTGATGGTTATAGCGAAGTACATTTTCAGGGTAAACTGCAGTCTTTTAAATTCCAGTGGACACTCCCCTGGCATCAATGGTATTCTAGGCAGTATAGATACAGAAATAGAATCCGACATAAAATACATTTTGCCCTTGAATACAGTAGCCTTGACAATATTGCGGTGGCGAGCTTTCATCTGCAGCCTAGTGCCATTACACATGTTTGGGGACATAATATTCTTTAAAACCTAACATAACTAACATAAGATTATGGGGTGAAACACCTGCTGGGTTTGGAGTATTAAGTAACTTTGCGGGATAGTTTACTTCATCATCAGCTTGTGGTAGTGAATCCCTGACTTTTAGTGTACTTCAACAGCTTCAGACGACTTGAGGAAAAGGACATTTGTTGTGGCTTTTCACTTATGGGAGTCAAAATAACACGATCACATTATATGGGCTTTGTCTTCAGATTGGCGACATCAGGATAAACTATGTTATTGCGTCCTGCAAGTGTTGCCTAACTTTGCGGACTGGTAATTTTACCATCAATAGTAAGGTAATCGCAATTTCCTTTTTCAAGCAGCATTTCAGAAAACTGTCCATCAGTCTATTCATCTTTCAAATGAAGACCCATGTTTTTTTTCAAAGCGAGGTTCTATATCTGACTCCACAATGCCTAAATCATGACTTTACCTCATCCGCTCCTGAGCCCCTGGGCTGGAAGTCTTGAACTAACAAAACTGCAATGCCACCCATCAGGTTATTATTGGCTCTCATCTCTTCCAGAGTTCTATTAAGAGCTTCGACGCCACGTTAATGGGCGTCGTGCTTTCATCCCACACTTTCAAAACTTGCACCTTTATTTTCTGTTTAGAGATATTGCATAAAAGTGTTTCAGTTAGGTTAATATTAAATGGCAGCTTGAATGCTGAATGTGCTGTCCCATCTATCAAAGTGTCAGCAATGGCAGAAGAGGAGACGGCAAAATCTATTCTTCACATATTTTGCCTAATAGCAGTTCAGAAAAAACATATCGCCGAGCATCTAGAGAAAATATTGGAAGTGAAATTTCATCAACACATTCGAGTATCAGATTGTAAACGCATTACTGCTCAGTTTAGAACACTACTTTATTAGACACTGATTCGGCCAATGAATCAGTATCGTAAATGATTTCTCTCTATTTGTAGTCTCTATTCTGGAACACTTTTACTAATTTCTCAATGGCTGTAGTGGACTATATTGCCCTAAAAGTTGCCCTTCCAAAGACAGTAGTGTCTCCCCAATACAAATCAAACTTCATCTACAATCAGATAACATCGCCTTGTAGTTCGAATTCTAGTTGTCGTTTCATATCCTTGATACGATATCTTTGTGTTTTCCCAAAGACCACTAGCGCCTGATTACTGACCAAAAAAGATCCATACATCAAGAAGGTCACGTTGTCTGAGGCAAATAATCAACAGCATCATCTTCCATAGTGACATCCCTATGCCTTCCTTTAATGAACGCTGACTGATGTGGAAAAAACTATTGATAGTTTTTGAATCTAAGAAGAATGTTGGCCCAGGAACTTCATGAAGAAGTAAGCGCAAATAATAACATTCGGGCAACAATTGAGTTAATAGTATTCACCCTATCCAGAGCTGGATATTTCTTTACTCACGGCCATCAATCAACATCGATTTCTCGTCTTCTTCTTCAAGTGCTCTGCTCGGTCCCCCGAACGTTGACGATTACTGTGGAGAGTGCATCTCTATCTTCTGCGATTCTAAAAAGGTCACCTGCATTTCGAAAGCTGGTCCACACTCTTATGTTACTAAACCATAACATCTGTTTTCGACCTACACCACGTTTTCCTTCTATTTTCCCCTTCATGATCAACTGAAGCAAGCGGTATTTGCCTCCTCGTATTATATGACCCAGATAAGATATTTTGCGGTATTTTATCGTTGTGAATAGTTGTCTTTCTGTTCTTGCATGACCAAGAACATCTGCGGTAGTAATTAAATCTGTCCAGGGAATACACAGCATTCTTCTATGGATCCACATCTCAAAGCTCTCCAGACGATTAATCGTGCGTACTTTGAGGGTCCGGCTCTTTGCACCGTACAAAATAACTGGCCAGATGTAGCATTTGACCATTCGTTGTCGAAGCTTGAGGTTAATGGTGTCATTACAAAAGAGTGTTCTCATGATCTGAAAGCAATTTCTGGCTGTATCAATGCGACGCTTTATTTCAGTATCGGGATCTAATTTCTCTGTCAGAATACTTCCCAAATACTTATATTTCTCAACTCTTTCAATTTGAGAATTATTCAGAATGTCTTTGTGTGAATCGCGGCTAAATATTATGAATTTTGTTTTATTGGTATTTATGTTTAGACCATAACTTGTTTCAACTGTATTGATTTTATTTAATAATTCTTGAAGATCCTCAATTTTGTCACATAAGACAACTGTGTCGTCTGCGTATCTAATAGTATTAAACAGAATGTCATTTACCTTCACTCCAAGGTCCACATATTCCAAAGTTTCCTTGAATATTTGGTTTGAGTAGAGGTTGAAAAGTAGGTGTGAGAGGATACAACCCTGCCACACTCCCCGTGGTATCTGAAGACTAGATGTTATTTTCCTTCTATACGCACCTCTGTCGTCTGTCCCCAGTATAGGTTCTCAATTATTCATAAATCTCGGCTGCCCAGATGTATTTCCCGAAACACCGACATTAGCTTAGAGTGAAGCACTCTGTCGAATGCCTTCTCATAATCTATGAAACAGACGAAAACATCTCGACATTGCTGGAGAAGGACTTTAATACTAAACAAAGCCTCAGGAGTTCCCAAAGCATTCCTGAAACCAATCTGAGCGTCATCAAGATCGAATTCACACTTCCAGGGGATTCTGGCATGTATAATTCGTGAAAATGTCACAAAGGTGGATCTGAGCCAGTCATCTGGGATCAACCTGGTGTTATATATCGAATTGAATAATTTTGTGACTAGTTTAATGTTACTATCGTCTATGAGCTCCAGTATCTCTATCGGTATTTGGTCCGAGCCTGGTGATTTTTGGCTAGGTACCTAGGTACTTCCTCGTGAAGTATTTCTGGGCCTTCCATATTTGCTTCGTTGTTTGGCAAGGGGGTCTGTCGTCATAAAATTATGCATTTATATAGTTTTCCCATGTGTGTCTGATTTACTGTTCATCTATTATAGAGTAGTTGGTTGTGATTTCTTGTGTACTCCAGAAATATCTTTCAGTTTTTTATGCATACGGAAATAATCATGCTTTCTTTCAAGTTCCTTAATTTCGCGGCATATTTCTTTCATCCATATTTCCTTGGCTTTCTTGACTTCGTACTTGATGATCTTCTGCAGTCTTTTAGATTCTTGCTTTTAATCTGTATTTTCCTTTCCATCAGCGCCAAGATATCGGCAGTTATCCACATTTTTTTCCTGGTGTTCCTTGGTGGTTGTAGGTGACTTTTACATGGTTTGGTCAGTGTGCTCTTCAGTCCCTCCCACAGCGTCGTATTTCTGCTATGTCATTGTGTTTCAATTTGCCGAGTTCAGCATTTACCTCTTGCTGAACTGCAGATTATTAACCTTATCCTCTAATTAGTTAGGGTCGTTAGTACTAAAATATATTCTCTGTCCGTTATAGATTCAGATTCAATTTTCATTTATTACCAGAATATACATGTGGATAACAATAATTTAAGGGTTCAACCCCATTTACAAAATGAAAACAGGGTTTACATTATAGTAATAGACAATAACTAACAATCTTAATTAATATCACAATAATAATCCAGATTCAGATGCATAGAAACATATCCCAACTGAAGTAACACCTTAACAAGAATGAAAACCAAAATTATCATGAACCAAGCAAACAAAGTACCTGAGATTTGAACCAATTCATTGAAATAGTGAAAATATCAATATTAGCTGAATTATAATTAGACAACACTGAGCTTTGTCTGTGAAAGGTGTTGCACCACCGAATTAAAAAGAGTCCAGGATTGCTTGTCCTCCTTTGCGGAACTTTGAATTTTAAGGAGCCTAGTGAAGTAGAAGAGTACACATATCCATGAATCAACTCAAGAAGGAAACGTAGGTCTGACACAGTTCTTCGTGATTTCAGAGTTTCTATGTTCAACATTATTCTTAAATTGGCATAATCAGTGTTACTCCCAAAAATCTATTCTGAATCTTTTCCAACATGTTCTCGGCTGTTACGACCCTCGGTGACCAAACAACAGAACCATACTCCAAGACACTCATCACCAGAGAACAATACAACACCCTCAGAGTATCAATAGAAAAACCTTTAGAATTTCTACGAATGAAGCCCAGGCACCTTATAACATATTCTTTTGAATTTGGGAGGCTTTTACTTGGTAAAATTCCATTATCAATAATAAAAAACAGGTACTGTGTTTTAAGGAATTCTACTTAATAATTGCGATTCGTAACGCGTTTCACTACACCGTAGCTTCTTCAGAAGAATGAATATACAGAAAAATATAAATGAGAATATAACTATAAATGTTCTTGAGTAATTAAAAGCTTATTGGGTTGCTTCTTCTTAAGTGGTTATTTATGACAGGTATATCCAATAATTGGAAGGTAGATCTTTGGGAAACTTTAGAAATCAATAAATACAAACACTCAGGTAGACTCATCAATGAACAAGTCGATTTAAGCCCTTCACCTCTATTGAATCTTTTCGGGGAGCAATCTATTCCTTAATTTTATTGGATATACCTGTCATAAATAACCACTTAAGAAGAAGCAACCCAATAAGCTTTTAAGTACTCAAGAACATTTATAGTTATATTCTCATTTATATTTTTCTGTATATTCATTCGTCTGAAGAAGCTACGGTGTAGTGAAACGCGTTACGAATCGCAATTATTAAGTAAAATTCCTTAAAACACAGTACCTGTTTTTTATTATTTATAACATATTCTCTTTCCGTTTTCTAAATGGACCCACAAATGAACTAATTCCGGAAACCTTTCGTGTATAGAAAACTCTAGAATTCTCCAAATAGCTTCAGAACTACTAATGTAACGACCACTTCCATACAATTTGATCTCATCCTCTTATTTTCGAGACAAAATCATGCTTGATTATTGTATTAACTAACGTATTTATGAATATATTTAATATATTTTATAGAGTTACAATATTTCTTCCTAATATGGCACGGAAAGTACCTGACAAAATTGGATGGTTAAGGATGAGTCTGACTCAGAAAAAAAGACAATCTTACTCCTGTTGACCCCTTCAGAGGTTGAATATTGAACTTCTTGTAGGACTACATTTATAAAGTTCCACGCCGAAATGCCCATTTGAAATTTCTTCCCCATACAAACTTTAATACCCCTTAAGGAATTTAGAAAATATTGAATTAGAGTTTTATTAAATATGTCAAAGAGCAATATCACGAACTCCAAAAAATCTGACTACAAACAAAGAAGTTATATACAAACGTTTATAACCTCTTTTACAATTTTCTAAGGGGGGAAATCGGAAAATCTCTCCTTAAATGACGTATATGGCACAAAAGGAAGCCACTGTCCAAATGTCCGTTTCTAGCTTCAGTAGTTTTGTATCGGCCTTGATGAATTCCTAATACTTTATATAATAGATTTGGCAACCAAAGTGAAAAAGTCTTTCTTAAAACCAATTTTAACTACTGAGGAACATTGTTTGATGAATTTTTTTTATGCCAGTTTCATTTTGCAGTGATAAATTTTATTTCAATCTTTGAACTATGTGAGGGTTGCTGACATTCTCTTTCACATGCATAAAAAAAATGACTCAACTTTTCCAATATTAAACAACATTTCTGAGAGTAAATTACAGATTTGTGCCGGAAAAATATCTCAATTAAAAGAAGCATATATATGACTCATCCACAGTGTTTGTATCGTCGTGCAAATATGAGAAAGGCAAAATTGGGACGCGAATAACTGAAAAGTTGTATACAACTATAGAAAAAATGTTGGATTTAAAACACAGAAATGCGGAACACTTTGAACACAGATTTCTCGATAAATATTCTTTCGGCACAAGACATTTTAGCCAACTTGAAATATTGTCTTGAAGCTTCGGTTGATGTGGAACGCTTTTTCCCCATATACAGTGTGTTCCAACGAAAATTTGACCCCCCCTATAACTCCGAAATGAGTAACATTAGCGAAAAACACCAAGACACGTCGATTTTTGTTTCGAGGGGGAGCATTTTTCGAAATAATTCGAAACTTGTCAGATCAACCCCTACCCCAGCAACCCTAATTTCGAAATTCATCATAGGGAATAAGGGTCGAGTGGCACCTTACTTTAAAGGTCTGTCAATTCTCCATTCTGATTTGTCATTTTAGAATTTTGAATTAACATACAGGGTGTCCCAACCGAGGGTAAAGTTGAATTCCTGCAAATCCCAAATACTAAATGAAATCGATTTATTTTGGCATAATGCAAGCGCAGGTTTATGCTCGGTCTAGAAAAACGACCTACACTTGTGAATTTGGAGTTGGTGCAATCAACCCCTATTTCCAGCATCCCCAACTCAAAAATCATTCGATCGAAAATAGGTCAAGTGGCACCTCGTTGGAAAGGTATTTCAATTTTCTTCGAATTTGGTATTTTCGAAATTCAGAATCAGCATACAGGGTTCGGTATAATACGAGAACATGTTTATGTTTGATTCGAGAATAAGACTCTCTTGCGTGAATATGGAATTTTTGCAATCAATCTCTTCCATTCAGCATCCCCAACTCAAAAAATCATACAAGTGATTACAGGTTGAGTGGCAAAGTTCCAGAAAGATTTTTCTATTTTCTGAATCACTGAGGCATTGGTTTCAGTTTGGCAATCGAGGTTTTCTGGCGTGAGGATCAGGATGAGGGATGATGGAGAAACTGATTGGATGCTCATCTAAACAGGAAAACGAGATTTATTGAACTTGTATTCAATTGAAAACAAAAACTAACTTGATTATTACAACAATTGTTCAAAATGACCTCCACCCACCTCCATACAGTTATACAGACGATTTTCGAACTCTCTTCTCACATTAGCGAAAACTTCAGGAGTCAAAAGTCGGCATTCTGTGATAATCCTCATCCGCAGCTCCTCCAGGTTTTCTGGTCTTGTGGCATAAACTTTAGATTTTAGATGGCCCCACAAAAAAAAATCTAGGGATTTAAATCTGGTGACCTGGCTGGCCACCAACAGGTCCTCTTCTACCAATCCACCTTCCTGGAAAATTTTCGTTCTAAATATTGGCGCACCTGAGCATCATAATGCGGAGGAGCACCGTCTTGTTGAAAACGCATTTCGTCCTCAGAAAGAGTTGGATCGTTCTGTAAAATTTCTGTCAATCTAGGATGTATGTGTTCCTCTAACAACTGTAGGTAGCCATTTCTATTCAGATTACCCTCAATAAAGAAAGGCCCAACTAGATGATTGCCAAAAATTCCTGCCCAAACGTTCAACTTCTGAGGCCTTTGCGTGTGGCCTCTAAACCAATGAGGATTCTGTGTGTCCCAATATCGACAATTATGTCTATTCACTTCACCACTGAGCATAAAGGTGCTTTCATCAGAAAAACAGATATTATTCAGAAAATTTGGATTAGCGTTTAGGTTTTCACTAAGATTTTCACAAAACTGTAAACGACGATCTGGATCATCTTCGTTTATTTCATGCACTAATTTTACCTTGTAGGGTGAAATTTGTGATGTTTCACGATTCTATGGACAGTTGTAGCTGATACACCAGTCAGACGAGATAGTTTTCTGATCGAAGTAGTATTCTCCATTTGTAGATGACCCACTACTGCCACTTCCGTTGCCTCATTTCTGACAGGACATGCCACTTCATGTTTTTGTTTGCCACCGAACCCGTATCTAGGAATTTGTCAACCAAATATTTAACGTACTGGTGACTGACTCTTTCTTTTCAGGATGGTTCCTATCGAATATCCTTGCCGTTTCTTTGGCACAACTGTTATTTCGAAAATACGTCGATACAATTTCGACCCTTTCCTCAGTGGAATAAACCATTTTCAGATTAATTTCAACTGACGAACAACAACAATAATGAGGAACTGATCTGAATAATAATAATATTTCATTGCAAAATGAGAAATAACAGATGACTGCACGCCAGATGGAAATGAAAAAATGTGAACATTTTCAATGCAGAAATCAGCTTTATTTCTTCGTAATTGATGCTCAACACATCGTACCCCAATAATTTTAACAGTTTCGAATTAATTTTAGTTGATAATTTCAAATGACGATATTGAATTTTTCAAAGCGACATCCTGTATGGAGAGCCGAACTGAATGAAATGCTTCAATCATTCTGGAATTCAAAAACCTTTCTGAAGATATTCCACTTTATTTGTATGATTTTCAAGTTGGGGATGCTGAATGGAAGGGGTTGATTGCAAAATTCTATAACCACACAAGAAAGTCCTATTCTCGGATCAAACATGTTCTCGTATACCGAAATGAACCAGTTTCAAAAGTTATTTGGATTTTCAGTATGATGATTCTGAATTTCGAAAATACGTTAGTACCTTTCCAACGAGGTGCCACTTGACCTATTATCGATCGAATGATTTTTGAGTTGGGGATGCTGGAAATAGGGGTTGATTGCACCAACTCCAAATTCACAAGTGTAGGTCGTTTTTCGACCGAGCATAAACCTGCGCTTGCATTATGCCAAAATAAATCTATTTCATTTAGTATTTGGGATTTCCAGAATTCAACTTCACCCTTGGTTGGGACACCCTGTATGTTAATTTAAAATTCTAAAAATGACAAATCAAGGTGGAGAATTGACAGACCTTTTCAGTAAGGTACCACTCGACCCTTATTCCTATGATGAATTTCAAAGTTGTTTGGGGTAGGGGTTGATCTGAGAAGTTTCTTATTTCGAAAAATGCTCCCCTGAAACAAAAATCGACGTGTCTTGGTGTTTTTCGCTAATGTTACTCATTTCGGAGTTATAGGGGGGGTCAAATTTTCGTTGGAACACACTGTCTAAATTATTGTATTCAGACAGAAGACACAATTTTTCGAAGAAATTTCAGAGAAACATTTGGTCATTTATTGTTTCATTGCCTAGTTTATATTTCGATATTCAGATGTATTATAAATTTGAGTGCAGGCGTTATATTTTTCGTTCGTTAACATTTTATTTAATCTTGTGTTCACTGTTAAATGAAATTTTGCATAATTTTATGCATATATTTGAGATCTTTTTGTTTTGCATGATTACTTGGGCAGATTTATGTGGATGAACACTTTCCAATGCATATTTGTCTAAGTTTAATAATTATTATATAAAATAATTTGATTGAGAAGGTCGTTACTTGATGAAAATCGATATACATATTTTCAATGAAATAAAACTATGGTATTTAGATTTTCACTATATTAACACAACTATGACCGGTTTCATCACACTGTGGCTTCATCAGATAGATATAAACTAATGAACAGAGTAATTCCTTATATAATATTCTCATTTCCTACTTATTATTACATTAGGTACAAGTACTGAGCCCTCTTTTCACTGAAATTTTCATGGATAATATTGAGAAAACTATCCATGAACATCTGTTATTCAAAAACTTCATTTATTGGTTTAGATGTGTAGACGATATCATTTGTTATTTCACTAGCACAAACAGACAATTAGAGTCATTCAAAACATTCATTAACAAAATTCACGAAAATATTAAATTTACGTCAGAGATAGAAACAGAAAACTCCATTAACTTTCTGGATTTAACTATTACTAGAATAACCGGCAAACATGATTTTCATAAGCCATCACATATAGATATTACTATTCATAGCTCATTTTACATAATTATCCACATAAACCAGCTGCTTACAATAGTGTGGTACATAGACTCATTAATACCCCAATGTCACAAAATATTTCTATAGAAGAGCAAAATATAATTAATCAAATAACAGTCAATAACGATTACAGTCTCATAATGATTGAACATGATTTCACGCATAAAATTTCAATAAGCAATCCAGGAAGTATTTCCAAGTATGAAAAGTTCTAACACAAAATACAATAGCTTAACTTATAATGGTAATCCTAGTCTGAAATTAAAATCATTCCTCTCGCATTAAAATTTCAATATAGCATTCCGAACTTATAATTCTTCAGGCCGACATATCAAAAGTTAGATAATCCGAGCACAAACGTAGTTTCAATTATCATATATCAGATTCCCATTATTCTAAGACTCGAAGAAAACCATAACTTTAATGATAATTTCAAAATTTTACACAATGAAAATAATAGACAAAAACTCAATCAATTTTAGAGAGTAACAAAGAAAAATTCAGGTAGGTTACTAATAGTCAATTAGATCTAAATCCTTCTCGATTACTCAATCTTTTCAATTCATAAAGTAAGCAGCTCCGATGGGTTTTCCACCATACCCTTTGTACTTGTACCTAATGTAATAGGTAAGAAATAGCAATAGTATATAAGGAATAACTCTGTTCATTAGTTTGTATCTATCTGATGAAGCCACAGTGTGGTGAAACCGTTCATAGTTGTGTTAATATAGTGCAAATGTAAATACTAAAGATTTATTTCATTGAAAATATATTATATAAAATATTTGATTTTCTAATCAAATAGTTAGATAGTTTCTGGGCAATCCTCTAGGGATGAAGTTTCTAGCAGAATTTTTAATAACGCCAACGATTGACCTCAATAAAGGGATGATAATGAATCGACCTCAATAAAAAGACATCTGGAGGATCAGTAGTAAAATTGGGAAATTTGTCATATGTCATTTGATAGGTCTACGTTGCTACGCTAGTTAAAAACAATATTCCTGATAATAGTATGGATTTTGAAAATAAAAATCATTTCATAGTAATAAATTTATTTGTTTTCACAATGAGTGATATCCTATCATATGAGTTATAATAATTTCAAGTGAGTGTTAACTCTAATCTTCATTTATAACAATCTATTGCCTAGTACGTTCAATATCAGAAAATAAAAATATAAAAGTTAAGTTTGTACAAAATAAATCATAAATACCTTTGGTTGAGATGACTTAAAATAAACAAGAAAATACAAAATTTTACTATGTAAAACATCAAAATTATAAACAAATAAGCATTGTGAACTTTTCAAGTAAAAATTTTACAATTTGTTGAAATACCAATTGGAATTATTTTCATCACTAAGACATCAAAATTCTATATATTACAAGTGTCACAAGTCTCATATATATTTACATAAACAATATTCAGATTCTATCAAATATTTCTTTCATTTACATACAAGTAGTTCAGTACAAACTTTCATCTTAAAAGAATGTTTATATGCATCTTACATTCACATAATTAATAAAATGGTTATGTACTTTAAATCAAGTGCTTCAGTATAATTGCTTACAATATAAAGAGTGTGCTAAAAAGTATTCGCAATAGAGGAATTTTTGATCAAAATTCGTGTAGGAACTTGAGAACTCAGAAAGTTCAAAGAATATATACAAATATTTATAAATAAGTGAGTTTGGAATGGATTTGAAATCAGTGGTGTATACAAGTAGAGTTTAAATATTGAAATACTTGAATATTAAAATATCAAATATTCAAATATTTTCTCTTGATTTAAAATTTTTGATTAGATACATGCCTCTCATCGTTTCCTTAAAACCAGTTAAATTCACTGTAACAACAATACCTTTGTACATAGTATCTCAAATCAGTAGTATACTAACTTCAATTAGGTTGTTAGTTCAATTGGTTGTTCGTTGTTATTCAAAATTTCATCTCTGTCTTGTTTCAACTTTACATCAAAGTTTTCCATTTTGTGGTCTGAGAAATCTTCAGCGGGGATTCCTTCGGAGAAACTTTCAGAATCTTCATCATCTTTACCAACTACATCGATGATATTGTGGGTAGGTGGAGAAAATAGTCTGGTTTGATTGAATGGTTCTCCTCCAGTATAAGTTACTTTACCCATGAAGCTTCGGATTTCATCAAAATACGCATCTTCCCTCTCGTTTTCATTACTGCTTCCCGGAGAATCTGCTACAACAACCCCTCCACTACCATCATCAGCTTCGTGTTTCTTCAAATGCCGATCCAAATTTGTTTGTTGGCCGAAGCATCGCTCACAAAGTGGACATTTGAATGGTTTCTCTTTGTTATGAATATTTCTTACATGTCTCTGTAAATTACTGGATATACTGAATGATCTTTCACAGTATCTGCATTTGTAAGGTTGTTCCCCAGTATGCGTTCTTAAATGTCGTGTCAAGTTAGCCGATCTGGGAAATACTTTACCACAAAATTTACAAGCGTATCTATCTTTAATTTTGCCTTGTGTTTGCTGCTGCATAACTTCATGAAAAGGTTTTACGTTACCAAAATTTTGTAAGCCTGGCCTGAGTAAATCATAGTTTCTCTGAGCTTGAAGACTGTTTAGGAAAGGAAATCTGTGATGACCAAAAGGCGAAGGTAGCAACCTTTCATTATTTGGTGTTGATGTAAAGTTTGGAAAACTAGGTCGATACATATCTAGTAGAACTGGATGTATGGGCCTTGGATAAGCCATAGGGGGAGTAGTCTGGAGTTTCTCCATTGACCTCTTTTCTTCATCAACTGTTATTATATCAATTTTTTCTTCCACGGGTCTAGGAGGTGTGGATATTTCTTTTATACGTTCTGATTTAGGAGAAGGAGATGGTTTGTCTTCTTGAACTCCTTTCATTTTCTTCCAAGTCATACTGAGGTCCAAGGGTTGGTCGCCATCTTCACTACTCGTTGAGCACGATCTTCTCGAAAACGCTTCCTCTGAATTCTTCGAAAGGTCTCTAGGATAATTGTGACAGATATCAGGAGTGCTTGTACGGTTCTCAATTTTCTCTATAACCGCAGACATTGAATTCGGCTTTGCTGGTGATGGTGTAACACTCGCTTCCTCACCAGTTGGTGGACTCACTTTCAAATTCGCTGAAGGTACTCGTGGAGGAGTAACACGTTCTCTGCATGGCGACATTCTCTCAGGACTCAAAGGTCGAATTCTCTTTGGTGACGGCAATTCCGGCAATTCGTCTGATCTCCGTTTAGGTAATTGATTGAAAAGTAAAGGATTTATGAAACTCGAAGGGGGACCAGAAGGGTGGAAAATCTGATGATAAGGAGGGAAATGCGGTGGAAAAAAAGGCATATGACAGGGTGGTCGGTAAAGTGAAAAGGGGTTATTACTAGCCATTGAATTCAAGGGTAAAGGCGGCGCCGCTCCCAAAGTTGACGTTGGGGTGGTCGAATCACAGAATCGCTTGTGTTTGGAGAGTGAAGTGACTGTTGAAAAAGATTGCCCGCACTTGACGCACTTTATTTGCATCCGACAATCAGCGTGCATTCGTTTGTGGCGGCAGAGATTCGAAAACTGCGTGTAGGCCTGTAAGTAAAATCAAAATATTAGTGTTGATGCAATTAAGATCTATCAGACATAAAATGCAATTATTCAGAATCAAAAGTGATGAAACTGTCTTGAGAATGGCCTTTAATTTTAGTTCTCCATATTTACAAGAATGAAGTAAAATTAAGAATATGTGTTGATCTTCGACAACGATTTCTATATGACAATTTGGATAATCTAATGGAGGAGATAAACATTGTTTAACTTTGATTCACATTTTATTTATATTTATCAAGAATGACCATTCTTCTGCTGTGTCAGCGAAACGTAATTTTTCAAATAAAGAGATCAAAGAAACCTTGTGTTTTTATCTCATTTATATCATGGATCTACATCAAGTAACGGCCTCCACAATTCAAATGTTAAATGGAGTATTATCAAACTTTTCAGCGAATAATTTAAATGATGAATAAGTTATAGTAATGGACAAGATATTCTCAAGAAGTGTGTATACCAAGAATATTATCTGATTAATATTATTGTTGTTAGATGTTCTTCATGGAAACTTATTTTGATGTAAATAAAATTCTTTTGTCTGATTTCCACAATGTTTATTTTTGATATACATGACCAGTTTCGACAACTACGTCATTTTCAATTGTCTAGAGCGACCAGTTGTCATAAAGAATGTGCTAGTTTTACCTGTTTTAATGTTGAGTAGTGAGGATTGATTCGATTCTTGTTGACTATCGAATTTTCGGTTTTTACGAGGTTTTTTATTGCCCAACTTTCCAACACATTCATCATCATCCTTTCAATGCATTTGTGGACATTCTACTGTTGGCACGTTTAGGTACATATTTTTGGTACCAAAAGAGATAAAATTAATACTGTTAAGTGTCGAAAGTTTATAAATTAAGTCAACAGAATTTAAAATGGTGTATTGTGGATGGAAGTTGGTGTGTTCCATGAATTTGTGGTTCGAGTAGGTTGCAAATTGCTACCTGTAGGTGTGTTTCTGTAACATTCAACTGGCCTCTTTGTGTTGTTTGATTAAACCATATATTTTTGAAGCTTGAGCGTTCATTGGAATAAGTTTGTTCTGGACCCATTCTGAATCTGCTGGCTAATTCGATTGTGATGTTTTGGAATCAACAAACTGAGTAAAAACCCAAAATTCACCACCCTAGAATGAAATTACCCCCACTAGCCAACATTCAAAATAGTTATAGTTAGCATATTCTTTCCCATATTTGTTAGGTCTAGACATTTGAAAATTATATCATTATCAAAACCTGTCGTATGTATCAAAAATAAACATTGTGAAAATCAGATAAAATGTAATTTATATAAGAATATCATTTCATTGGAGTCACTCGAGCTATAACACTAACGGAAGTGGTTTTGTCACCTCAAGTAGCAGTTATGCGTTAAAAAAATTACTAGCATTTATAGGGCAAAACAATCGTTTCTATAAACATTTTTAACTGGCATATGAATAGCAAGGTAAAAATTCTGGAGCAGTAAAATTCTCTTCGAAAGAAGTATATTTTTAAATTTTTCACAACTGGCAGACTTTGACCCTAAGGATAATATGATAAGAATGAGATTGCATCAAGGTATTATCAAGACATTCTTAAAAAGTAATGATTTAAGAGAAAGTTATATTCTATTCACTATGCCTTTTTAAAATAGTAAATTCAATATTGAATAGTTTTAACCGTTACTACTTGGTAGTAAATTATTATTCAGAAAAACATGATGTTAAGTTTACTATGCTTCACTACGAATAAATTATAAAATATACATTATTACTGCAGTTTCAAATGGTTAACATTCATCTTCAAACAGAATTAGATGAACTGAATACAAAGTAGAATTTGAAGGGTAGATGGAAAAACCCCAGCAGATAGTAGGAGGTGGTACTCTTGAAATTACTTACTTAAAAATATCATCAAGACAATTTATTTTGAGACCGAAATGCAATTTTATATGCAATGCAAACATTGCTTTCAGCCAAATATATCAAATCGTGAAAGTAGATAACCCTAACACATATATTCCAATTTCATACTATGGGCATGTTAGTGAAAATGTTACTAACATTCTTTAAAAGTCAACATATAAAATTGCATTTCAGCCTCAACATAAATTGTCTATCCTGATATTCAATGCAGAAGATTTAACCCAAAACCTAGAAAAATTAGAAGTTTATAAGTTGACATGTCCAGATTTCAATAATTTTCACAGACTGGTCGATCTTTCAAGATTAGATATACGGAACACCTTACCTCTTTCACAAAGAATAAACAAGATTCAACTACACTCGGAGGCAAAACTCGAAGTTCGATATTTTTCCTAACTCCCAACCGATTTAGATGATTTTTTCGGAAAGTTATAGATCAACTCTTCTGCTTTGTAGAAATTATAAGAGAAAACAAAAAATATTTGAAAAAAATTTTATACGGGGGCAAAACTAAAAGTGTTTTTTTTTGTCATAAATTCGTAACACCCTGTGGAATTTCGTGGTCCGAGTTGAAACAAACAATATCATGGTCTGTCAAGACACATCTTCCTACTGTAACGCCCTTCTTGTTTTATGCATTTATCTCTATTTTTACAAGAGATATCCAATTTGAAGCGAAAAGTCGCAAATTTCAAAAATTTATTTTTAATCTTGCGTAGGTGCATAACAACGGAGGTTAGCCGAAAAATAAAATCAAAATTAGAAAAGCGGAAATCTAACGAAATGAAAATTTTTGAAATTCACTGGCCAATTTCACGCTCCGGGAGAACTCGAAGTACACTGGAAAAATCGTTGATTTTGCACATTTATTTTTGAATTTTTTTGGGTGACATTCTATAATAATTATCATTCCTGTCCAAAATTGAGAGCAGGTGTGTATCCTGGCGATACACTCGTGAAATGAAATGAACATGTTGAGAAAAACGTTCATGATGACCCACAAAGAAAAACATTCGATTTTAGTAGCGAGTATGACCCCCCCGAGCTCTTATTGCAGCGCGCATACGATTTCGCATACTCCCAATGATGTTGTCTATCATCTGTTGAGGTATGTTGTCCCACTCTTCCACCAAAGCCAATGTCAGCTCTTCAACGTTGCCTGGATTTCGTTGTCGAACCCTTCTTCCAAGAATGTCCCAAACGTGTTCGATCGGGTTTAAATCCGGTGACCGCGACGGCCAGTCCATTCGTGTGATCCCAACTTCATTGAGATATTCTATCACTATGCGCGCAGTATGAGGGCGCGTTATCGTGCATAAAAAGGAAATTTTCCCCTATGTAAGGAGCAAAAGGCACAACATGGGGCTCCAAGATTTCTGTTATATACCGATGGGGATTAAGTGATTGATTGCCAATAATCTCCAGTTCTGTTCGTACTCCCAAGCATATGCCACCCCATATCATAACTGACCCTCCACCGTATTGCTCAGTTCCTGCGAAGTTCGCTTGATTGTACCGTTCCCCTCGATGCCTCACTATTCTATCTCTACCATCCACGAAATTCACACAATATCGGCTCTCATCACTAAAAAAAACTCGTCTCCACTGATTGATTGTCCATGCTACATGCCCCCTAGCAAACGCCAATCTTGCTACCCGATGGGCTCTATCGAGTCTTGGTGCTCTTGCTAGCGCGTATGATCTCAGACCAACTTCATTTAATCGTCTTCTGACTGTCCTCACACTGACGTTAATGTTATCCACTGCTTGTAAAAGGTTACGTGCCGGAATAGCAGTAAGGCGAGAATTTCTTATGGTTTGATTGACGATGAAACGGTCATGTATAGCGCGGGTTGCCCGATTTCTTCCTTGTCCTCGCCTCCTCACGTACAATCCAGTTTGCCTGTAACGTCGGTAGATTCGTTGGATAACCGACGTCGAGACACCCAACATGGTACCGACTGAGCGGTAGGTGCGCCCTTCCTCGATCAATGAAACTGCCCTTGCTACTGAGGTTGGTGGTAAATCTCTCATTCTGAATGAAAATACCGTTTCGAATCGTAAACAGTAAAAGAATCACAAAACACCGCAACCGATAGAATTTATATCAAATCAAAGAATGGAAAACTGTCATTCTTTAAACAAGTGTAAATGTGGTCATATACAAAAAACGTGTGTTGTATTTCATATTTGATAAAAAAGGTGTGCACATGTGTAAATGAAAAGTTTTATCAATGGTCCCAGAATTCGGTTGTGTATTTTAATACCTACCGACTGTTATCTCCTATGAATTCCTTATTTTCACCAAATTAACCAAATTGTCATCATCCATAACTAATGCAATTCGAACATAAAAATCGCAAACGACAATTTCGACACGCCTGAGTGATAATAAGAAAATTCCAAATTGATAGACCAATTTTAATGACAATTTCTTGATTCAATGGAATTTCTCCAAAATGGTGATTTTCCACTTGAAATTAAATATATTTTGCAAAAATAGAGATAAACGCATGAAACAAGAAGGGCGTTACTGTAGGAAGATATGTCTTGACAGACCATGATATTGTACATTTCAACTCGGACCACAAAATTCCACAGGGTGTTACGAATTTTTGACAAAAAAACACTTTTAGTTTTGCCCCCGTATAAAATTTTTTTCAATTTTTTTTTGTTTTCTCTTATAATTTCTACAAAGCAGAAGAGTTGATCTATAACTTGCCGAACATATCATCTAAATCGGTTGAGAATTAGGAAAAATATCGAACTTCGAATTTGGTTAAATTTTCGAGTGTTCCGCTAATTTTGCCTCCGAGTGTATCATCATTGTATCGAAAATTGACACGCATTTCCTAGCATAGACAGTTTAGAAATTTTACACGTTGCTCCTAAAAGCAAGAAATTGAATTTCCTGGAATCAGGAAAAAATCACTTCATAATAGTAACCCATAAATAATTAACGACCAGCTCGATCAATGTAAATCCCAAATCTATGATATTTTTATATAGTACCACCCCCTACTACCTGCTGGGGTCTTTCCATCTACCCTTTAAATTACAAATATGGTTAGTAATCGTACGTTGTATTCAGTTTTCTTATTCTGTGTGAAGATGAATGTTAAACATTTGAAATTACAGTAACAGTGTATATTTTATAATTTGTTGGTAGAGTAAAGCATAATAAACCTAACCCCGTGTTTTTCTGAATAGTAAATTCACTAAAGGTCTATTAGATTTATTGGCTGAGCCCTAGGGTGAAATATCAGAACCATCTAACCAAATAATGATAAATCAAGTATCACTCATTGTTCTAACATATAATTACATACTGACCTTAAAGCAGACTTCACACTGGAAAGGTTTCACGGAAGAATGGATATGCGTATGTTGCTTCAATCCAGACGAGGTAGCGAAAGTTTTTCCACACTCGGGACAGGCGTGAGAACGGGCGCCAACGTGATGAGTCCTTATATGCCTCTGCAAGTTACTGGGATCGGTAAAAACCTGCAAGAGAAGACGGTAACTGTGAGAAAAAAGTGGTAAGAATTGCAACGCGTCGGTACACGAAGGTAGAACAAAGAGTAAGATTGTTTTTGTCTATGACGTTTTTAGTCATTCACGAGTACGCAGATCCTTAATTGGCGATAGCAATTAAAATAAAGACAAGAGCTGTAACACTGTTTTCTTAACTTGAAAGATCAGATTTAAGCTTCCATATGTAAACCAAGGGTAGTGAATTTGATTTTGAGCAATGAAAAATTAACAAAAATGTTTCGGAAAGTGCTTTAAAAAGGCGTTACAGTCCTTCAAAGATGGTGACAAGAAAAATTTTATTTAGGCAGAAAGCACATCGATTTTAACCAATCAGAGGATATCTTTTTTTATCGTTCCGACAATAACTTAATGAAATATAGGGCTATGACCTATTTCTTCGTTCCGAGCCTTTTATTTTTCAATTTGGTCCTAGATCTTTCGCTTCGTTTCAACGTAAAAAAGTACTCTTTACCAAATCTTTGATACCAAAAGTTTTAGCGAAAAATAGAGAAGAAAGTGTGAGTGTTTCATTTTAATATCACATTAAAAATATAGTAGGCTTCGACAGCTATTAATATAGGTTTTAACTAAGTAACAAATGTAAGAAAAATCTTTCACTAAAATTGTCAGGTTCCTAGGTGAAAAAAAACGTGTTTTTTCGAAAAGATGATGTTTAGAATTATTTGGGTTATCATGGGTAAAACCGTAACCAACTTCCCAGAAACGTTTTATAGTACCTAGCAAATGTAGGAACACAGGTTAAAATATCTGATTTTATCATTGTACCTAGATAGGTTAGATTTCACTAAATATCCTATTCATTCATTCATCTACTAGCACCCTTGAGGTCAACATCACAATATAATATACAGTTAACCTATAGCACATTTGTGAAATCAGTTTGTAAAGTGTTAGTTAATATATATATATTTAGTTGACATCTAGTTTAATTCTTCTGAATTTAAACTCAACGTGGTCAAACCTGGCCATTCCCGAATACTCTAACATTGGTCCTTCGAGCCGGATGAACGAATCCGGACAATATCACATACATCAGCGGAATTAGCGCCACATACTCGGGAGCGAATCGTTCCAGCCATCCAGCGCAGGCGAATCCACGAAGTTATTGGAGAGCTCCCATAATCTATCCTTGAATATTATCTATTCTTTCTTGCAAATTATTTGAGTTAAAACTGTTTCGTCATGGAGAACTGTGGTGAAAGACTTAATCTTTTAAAAAAGCTGTTAGCGGTAGTTAAATTCCAGTTTCAATCATTTGAAACTTTTGTAAACCAAATCTCAAGCGAGAACCATTCAACCACCTTACTTGAATTAAAATATCAAAATGCCCTAGAATTAAATAATAAATTTGAGGAGATTCAATCGGAGATTGAAGATTTAATTCTATTGTAGAATTAGGAGATCACTTAAAGATTCGAGATAATTTCACAAATTCATATACTAGATGTATTGCGTTAGTAAAAGATCTAATAGAAAATAAATCAAATCATAAAGGAAATATCGGTAAGTCCAAGTCACCAATGTATAACATTAAATTACCAGACATTAAGTTACCAACTTTCCAGAAACGTTTTATAGTACCTAGCAAATGTAGGAACACAGGTTAAAATATCTGGTTTTATCATCATTGTACCTATCTTGGTACATTTTATTACCTGTAGGGATCAACTTTCACTAAATATCCTATGTAAAATTATGAGAATATTTCAGTTACCATTCATTCATCTACTAGCACCCTTCAGGTCAACATCACAATATAGTATACAGTTAACCTATAGCACAGTTGTGAAATCAGTTTGTAAAGTGTTAGTTAAATATATATATTTAGTTGACATCTAGTTTAATTCATCTGAATTTAAACTCAACGTGGTCAAACCTGGCCATTCCCGAATACTCTAACAGATGTATTTTTGATCGCAACGCTGCTCCAAGAAACTCAAAGCTCAATTTTTTCCAGATTTTTCTGACATGTAACCTGTAGAAAAAATGATTCATATTTTCAAACGATTTCTTGGATTATGTGTGCTCGTCTGGAAAACTTCTTTAACAGGACTTCTTTTGTGTATTTTTTCTGCTCTTTCAAATGACACTGGAAGAAATATCCTCGGATCGGAACCTATTCAAAACTTGATATTTTTCTATTTCTTAGTACATGGCCTCAACGAGTAGAGATCAAATTAATTTGACCCCTACTTGTACTTTACATTATTGAATCTTAGTGAGTAATTCGTTATTGTGCACCTAACCACGCTAAATTTCTGAAAAAAACATTTTTTCAGAAATATTTTCGCCTTTTTCCACATGTTATCACGAAATTCAATAACAAAGTGAATGCTTAAACATTTATCTTTTGCATGCCATCGATTGTCAATTTTTGAGCCCACTTTTCCAGACCTAAACATAATTAGGATTCGAAAAAATAACTTTTTCAAGGAATTTCTCCTCTTTTAGCATGTAATCTGAAAGCCCAGTAACTCAGTGAATGCTCTAACATTTATTGCTGTTTGCGTCATAATATATTTATTCTGTCTCACATTCTCGAAACAAAACTTGGTAACAATTCAAAAATCATTTCTTCAAAGCATTTTTCCATTGTTTTTGGATATAACCTCAAAACCTTACATTGGTGAGTGCTCTAACATTTATTTTTTCGTACATCATCGAAGATCAATGTTCAGCTAAGTTCATGGAATCTAAATTCGGTTAAAACTCGAAAAATCATCTTTCGAAACAATTTTCCTATGTGTTAAGTGTGTGTGCTTTGAAAACATCAATGTTAGAGCTTTCACGAATGTACTGGTTTTCGAGGTAATATGCTAAAAAAATGAGAAATTCATTGAATAATGATTTGTCATGGTGGGTTCAACCTCGACATTCAATCGCCTGAAAAAAATAAATGTGTAAGCATTCACTTTGTTATTGAACGTTGAGGTTATATGTTGAAGAAAGGGAGAAAAATGCATCAAGAAAACGATTTTTACGAAGATGTTCAGGTATACAATAGCAAATTGAACACTGAGATTCGATGATGAACAAAAAATTAGATATGTTAACACTTATTTGGCCCCTTCTTGTTGAGACCATGTACTTAGAAAAAAAAGAAAAATTGCACAAAAAAAATAATTTTTCAAGAAAATAATATTTGTATCAGTGCATTTGTAAGAGCAGAGGATCAAATACATAAATAGGCTTTGTTGGAGAAGTCTGCTGAACTTGTGCATATCTTACTTAACTAAAAAAATCGTTAGAAAATTTGAATTTTGTTTTTAAAGCTAAGCAAAGTCTAAAAAACATGGAAAGTATCAGGCAGTTTTCTGACCAAAAAGGACACGTTTATAGTTTTTTTCAGATTCGTCAAGCCGCAGGACGATTAAAAATTTATTCGAAATATTGAAAAAAAAAACACGTTTTTTACGTAGAAGACCCCTCGTAGCACCTAGGCAGCTGAAAATTTTGGTGAATAAGTTTCATATTATGTATTTTCGAACTCCCAATTCTAAATAAAATTCCAGGCCAGTGTAATTTTTACTGCCATATTAAACTATAGCCTTTATTGAAAAGACCCGACAGAAAATGTCTCAATATATTCAAGAAATCTGTTAGAAAATTAATCTACTCAAACTACAACATATTGCGTGACGCATAACTCGAATGGTTCAATCGATTAATTAAATTATAAGTATTTGAGAAAAATCTGGATTACCATAAATAGCTTAGATACAAAATACTTCCGAGAACACACCGTTAATGTTTCATTCAATTGATTTAATGCCACCACCCGATTATTATGCAAAGGTGATGAGAAAATTATCATCTCGGCATTCCTAGCAGGAAAGGAATACCATCGGCACTTATATTTCCATTTTTCTCTCTCAACGTGTGTTTAAAATGCTAATTGAAATTTATGAAACTATTTTCAAATTAACCGAAATTTCTGTTGAATAATTTTAAGACATGGACCTGTTTTTGAAATCACTTAATTTCTCCGGATGCCAAGGCAGAATTAAAGAACATAAAGAATTTCTTGCAACGTAGATTGAAAATATGCAAGATTTTGTTGTATGTGTAAAGGTTTTATAACGGCGGTTAGCGCATATATCTGTGCTTGAATCGAAGGGACTTCATGAGAAATATGGTTCTACCATCAGGAATCATGATATATTAGGATAACATAATATGTGTGAAAAAACGAATCTACCAGAATATACTCAAACAATAAACATGAAACACATGAAACAATCATTTTCCTCTGATAAAATCGAGTGTACGGATCTTAGTCAAGTAAGGAAATTATATTTTAGAACGAAATTTACGGAAATTATCATAACACTTAATGATATACAGGGTGCTTCAACGAAAACTAAACCGAGGCTATATCTACCAAGATATTCATTTCTGACCAAAACGCAAAAACAGTTCAATTTTTGTTTCAAGGGGGACATCTTTTGGGTAACAAAACTTGCCTGAAATATTAACCCCCTCAGCGGGGGTTGCAATCTTTGAACATTTTGAATAGGGAAGATGGGTCGAGTGATGACTCAAAAAAAAGGTAGTATCTTTGTCTACATCGCCTTGAACGAAATTCCATTTTTAATTGAAAACTGTAAAAGATACAGGGTGAGCAACTGAAAGATAGGGAAGACTATTTCCCTGAGACTATTCAAGTGATTCCTGAAATTTGGAACTCAGTGACTCAAGAGTACATCTAAAATTTGTTTGAAGGGCTTCCGAGACTTATACTGGAAGTTATTAGGGCCCGGGGAAGAAACACTCGATTTTGAAAATGATTAGTAACCATTCGATGCTAGTTGATTGGTCTCTTCGCGAATATTTGAAGATGGTGAAACTTTTAAAATCTTCATTAAATTGTTCATATTTTCATAAACTCGTTTCTTTTGAATGATATATTCTTATTTTACACTTCTGAAAGTTACCAAGCTACTCTTGAATGACCAACCTAAAAGCTTATATAGTATTGTCGTAAAAGTAGGGTGATGTGACAATTTTTGTGGGAAGTGTATTATCTCAGAGAAATAATAAGTATGGAAAAAAATATCAAAAGAATACAGACATGACGCAAGCCTATTTCCAATCTGATAGAAATAATTGTCCTGCTTTTCGGGAACAATTTCCAGATCGTTATGAGCCAGAGCACCGCTAGTTAACCAGACTAAAAAAATATTACTCAATTACCATTCATTCAAAAAACTGAAAATTTTTAATGGAGAAACAGAACCGAATGTCTTGTTGAGTGTAGAAATGATCCCAGAAAAATAATTTAGGCAAACTTCTGCAGAAACTGGGACATCAGCGACGAGTGTTCAATCTGCTTTACGAAATTAAGTTTTTCGAAAAGTTCACGATCTTCAAATGTATAACAGTGTTAGACGCTTCGAGTTTTCATGCATTCAGAATATTCTCTCAACACAACCATTATTTGGTCTGAAGAGGTCATTTTCACAATAACCATCATTTCAATTGAAATAATATTAGACATTGGTGTGAACGTTTGATGCGCCTTTTATTCGAATCGCTTAAAATGACCAATTTTCATCGAAGGATACTTACAATATAATGAAATTCTCATTTAAACGTTACAAGGTTTCCTCGATGATACTCCTTCGGAAAACAAAGAAAAATATACTTCCAACAAGATGGTGCTCATCCTCACAACGCAACTTTGAATGTAAACTGGCTGAACAATAATTTTAGTGATCTATGGATAGAGACAGATAGTTCTGTTAGATGGCTAACCCACTCCCTAGATTTCCTCTCCTGTTTTTTTCTCGAGTTTACCGTGGTTGCCAGTAAATTGCCGTGTCACCGTTTTGAATGCAACACGTGCCGTGATGTTAACTCTGTATTCAACAACATGAAGGGCACTTTCAACAATTTTTATAAGGAATTTTTTGATATGAATTTGATTTTTTTTTATTTTGATGATTATTAAAACAGATGTCTCCACTTTCATAAGTTTTTTCAAGCATCCTAACTTGCAGCGCTCTGTTTCATCTATATCTGGAAATCGTCTCTGATAGAGTCGAAATGCTAGAACACTATTTCTGTGAAATCGAAAATGTATTTATCCACTTGCTTTGAGATTTTCAATGGTATTCCATCACAAAGCTTACTCCACGATTCATTACAATCTTCTGTTAAGTTTTGAGTCTTTTTTTCACCCAAAATATGAAAAAAGAGATACAAAAAAGAAGCTGATTTTTATTTCCGTTTTAGGCTCTTGAATTGAATAAATCGGAAGTAAATACTATGAAAAGAATAGTCTCAACAACGATATACCAGCCACTTTCATAAATGAAATCATTAAACGCGAACACAAGTATTATATTGCATTCAATAAGATCCCGAAAGGAGATATGTTAGTTTTAATTATATCGGCCCACTTCATCATAAAATGAAACCTTATTTTTCAAAATTCAAAATAACCTAATCTTTGCAAATTACGTTTTAATGCAAAACAGAAAACAGATAAACTCAAAAAATCTGGTATTTAAAATATCGAATGTAACGAGAGCCCTTCAGTTTATGTAGGTCAAACAGGTAGAAATTTTGAATGCAGGTTCAAAGAACATATATTTTCAGACAAGAAATCCCCAATATATGAGCAGATTCGATCAACAAACCACACAAAAATTTTAGACAATAGAATCTGTTGGAAAGTTTGGAAATTAATAAATTCCCACATTATACTACTCTTAATAGCCAACTTGAAATCAATTAATTTCTCCTACTTAACAATAAATATTTGTAGCTGAGTTAGTATTCCGCACTTGATATTGAAGGGTCGAAATCGGTCGTGTATTAAGAAATGAACATGGAAAACTTACAAAAGTGTTTTTTTTTTCTCTTTCATACATTGAGAAAACCGTATTCTATGTTATTTAAATCCTAATTGCATGGAAATTGGTAAAACAAAGATTTTTATGAATGCTACTCCCTAGAATATTCGTTCAAAAGTATTGACTTACCTTAGGACAGTTTTCACAATGATATTTTCTATGTTCACCATGAGCAACTGCTCTGTGCTTAATTAGACATGGCCGATGACTGTAAGCCTTAGGGCAGTAATCACATTTAAACTCGTCCTTTCGATAATTATGTTTAAGTACAAGATGTTCATCTAACCTGAAACAAAATAATTAACATCAGAATATTTCGCAGCTACCTTTACTTTCAGAATAATTAATTTATTAAATATTGCATTCAAAATTTTTGCAAATATAATGTTATCCTGGCAGGTCAATTGAATTATTTATAGTTGAGAAATAGAAGTTGATATTTCATACTTGATATTGAAGATATCTAGACGATTTTCAGCTTATTTCAAAGCGGTAATAATCTGAAAAAAAATTGTCTGTGCTATATTTCACCACGTTTGCATGAATAAAAAGGTAACTTTTCAAATTTCGCGGGTAACGCTCATTTTTTTATGTTTCAGTACAGAAACAATGTGAAATACTGCAGATAGAGAAGGATGAAAGCCACCACCTACATCTTCCTCGATTTTTGGAGAAAAATCATTGGTGAAAACATGGCTGCTATATTTTCAACTTATTACGCATTTTCCGATTTTCCTGTACTTCAGCATATACCAATATCTTGGTTGCTATCGAAGTTACGTGAAAATTTTTACGACATTCTAGAAGTGGAGTAGAATGCAGGGACGTATTAAAGATTTCTTAGTTACTTATCCACTGAAGCTAAACAATTTTTAAAGTTTTTTTCAACTCTTCCATATCATTATAGGTTTGTCTATGAAATGAATCTTTGATTGCCCCATCTCGTACCTATCCAGTTATCACCAAAAGATTGGTTTGAAGTTATGCATTTTTTGAAGGCTCACTTTCATGCTGGAAAAATGCGAACATTCTTCAAGCTAGAGGAATTTTATCCAAAAAACTCTAGACTTTGTTCTCACTTATGATGTCATAACAAAATTCCATCACGAAGATTTGCATAAAAAAGGGTAAACGTCAAAACATGGTCGTTCTTTAACAGCAAAAAGTAATTTTGGTGTTGAGAATTCAGTTCCCGAAGAGGTTTTACATCGAACCAGAAATGTTCCTTATTGCGATTGAATAATCTGTCACTAGTCGTCCACACTTTATCTGTCCATATGGTATATTGATGAAATTAGGATTTATATATATATATATATATATATATATATATATATATATATATATATATAGTCAAATATTATTTTGTTTTCTTGAGAATACATTATATACAATACATCCTAACAAAACCGATATATTTAAAATATGAATTTGATGATTCGAATTTATAGAAATCTTTCGGTTTTGTTTATCTGTTAGGATGTATTGTATATAATGTATTCTCAAGAAAACAAAATAATATTTGACTTCTCCAAAGCACCTATTATAAAAAAATTTGAAATTTGAAAATGACGAAATTTTGTAAAACACAAAAAAAATCCTGAACTAATATTTTCGAAACGATATGGAAGCACTTATATTTTTCAGTACCCAGAAGGTCCACCTCTGTTATTAATGATACTTTGGCATCGTCGCGGCATGCTCAATATTAAATTGTCTATTACATTTTGGCCTAAGTCATTCCAAGCCCCCGGAACTGCTAATCAAAGCTCCTGTTCATGATGGAAGCCGTTTTGACGCAGGAGATTTCTTTTTAGGGTGTCCCACACATGCTCGATGGGATTCAGATCTGGGGAGCAGGATGGCCACGGTAGAAGATCGATATCATTCTCTTCAAGAACGTTCAAGACAACACTTGCACGATGAGGAGGGGCATTATCTTGTTGGAAGAGTGGATTTTGACCCATTGTTTGGCATTATCTGCCATCTACTAGACGTATTTTGTAATGCAATTTTTTCAATCGGAATAATGGATCCAAAAAAGAATTTCTGATTTGCAGGAGACCAAGATTAAAAGGCATATGTTTCACCTTTGAAGATGCTACGTTCTTTAATATTTATTTGAAAGCCATCAGTATTGAACGTTCTCAATAAAAACAATCGTCATTGTTGTAATTCAATACTTTCATCTGAAAGATGAATCAGAACTATTATGGAAGTTGAACTAGGTTCTACTCTGATAGAGTTTTCTCCTTTGTTCGCCATATCAATATATTGGATAGCAAGGTTTAGACGAGGTCCTAAGACTAACCTAAACGAGCATGATATTAATCTACCAAATGACGTTGCCACGCCAAAAATAGTGCAGAAAATCCACAAAGCAGTATTGGATAATCGTCTTCTGAAAGTGCGAGTTAGGAGACATGGTAAATGTTTCAAACAGTCTTAATTATCTTATTGTCTAAGAAATTCCAACATGAGAAAGCTCTAGGCAAAATGGGTGCCATGTTTACTCACAATCGATCAAAAACAGCGTCGTGAAAATTATTCAAACGAGTGCTTGAGGATATTTCACAGAAAAAAAAAACAATATTTTAGGACCGTTATAGCCATGGATGAAATATAGGCCCATCGCTTTACAGCGAAGTGTAAAAAACAGTCGAAACAATGCACTAAAAGGGGATCATCGGCTCCATTGAATTCGAAAACCGTTTACTCTGCAGGCAATCTCATGGCGTAGGTTTTACTGAGATACGAGTGAGATAACTTTTATTATCTTGAAACAGGAGAAAACATGAGAATTTGGCTAAAATCGCGTTGTTTCATCAATACTGTGCAACAACTTACCAATCTGTTATTGCAACAGCAAACGATTGAGTGTGAGTTCAAATTTATTGTTTTCATATCCCTGCTCTTTTCCTAACCCAAAACATTGTCGTATTGGTCAAAATTTTCGTGAAAACGAGGTTTAATGGCGACTTTGAGAATCTCGACCATTCTTATTATAAATAAGGTATCGAACTCACTCGTTTGAGAAAGTGTATAGAGCCGAAAGGATATCATGTTGAAAAATGAATATTTGTTTTTTCTTGGTTAGGCAAAGGCATTCTGGAACCGACCTCGTACATACACGTTGATAAAGATCCCGCTCAAAATCGAAATCATTTTACTCACAACACATGAAGAGGAAAAATAATGAACCATTTTGAAAATATTTGGTTGTCTAATGTCAATCAAATGAATCAAACTTTGAAAAAATTTTCCCATCAAGACGACCTTCAATCCTTGTACTTTGGGAACAACATCTACTTTTCACATTAGAGTCATCAACAATTCCCGAGTGTAACAAAACTATTCTATTTTTATGACTTCGTGTCACGCGAATAATGTCATTTTCCTCGGTAATTGCGGAGATGGGAAACAGTTTGATGTTGTTGGAAAATTTTGATTGATCATCATCGTCACTCACGCCTAATCTAGCAATTAATGAATAATGCAAGGATAAGTAGTTCACGCCACGAACTTCTGGAATACGTTTTAGAGATTTCACCTGTCAGTTCTCAGCTGGATAATGGGGGAAAACTTCATGTGATCTATAAAAAATGTGCATTTTATCTTCGAAATACTTAGGTTTCCGTATCGTTCAGAATTTAGGAATTTATAATTATATTCTTGTATGTTTTCTCCAAGAAAATATTTTCACAATATGCCAAATTTTATCAAAAAAAAATTAGGTTAGATTTTTTAGATTTTGAATTGTTCTCAAAAGAACTATTATTCACTTCGTAGGATTTTGTGACATCCACTACATTGGATACCTTTTTGTTTGAAGACTAGAGTGAACGGATTTATTCATATTTACTTCGATCACCCATTATAATGATTATAAATATAAATTAACATAGATTTTCCATATTTAAGGCATGGACAACCATATGTCATGTGTTTGCGTATCGGAAAACCATAATTTGAGTTCAGGAAAATAAAACGAAAAGATAGAATATCAGAAAAAATCGCATTGAATGCCAATTGCACTTATCTGTGATGTGAATAAGAATATTGAATTAATTCGAAATACTAACAAAAATATTTACAAATGAATAAATAAGTGAGAAAGATTTTGTTCTTGTTACCAATATACAAAGTGTTCATATCTATTTCTTTCTGGCGCCATGAATTATCGAGACTATGATCAAATTTGGAACTCTTTAGGTTCCACTTTGTTGTATTAATGACTACTGAAATGGCAATATTTTTGTTCTGGGGATAGAATTATTTATGCCCTCAATGTTTTTGAATCAATACTGATAATGATAATTAAAGAAAAATTACAATGAATATTTGGTCAATTAAGAACCTTTTTTATTTCCTGCATTTTTAGGGTGTGTCAGTGTACAGTGGAAACGAAGAATGGTACTATGATTTATCAATTGAGCGACTGCCATATTGGACTTTTTGCGTACTTCCATCAAGATGGAGGTGAGTGGAGAAGGGTCTCTCTAATTTGAAAGAAACATATTCATATCGCTAGATAAGTCTAGATCGGCCTTTTTATGACCAGCTTAAAAACGATTTGATATTGCTACTTGGCAATATCTGTTCAAGACAAGGAAGAATTGAGAAACCGAAATATTGTTTTTTCGAAGATTCTTCTGGGATTTTTTTTATTAATAAGATCGCTCTGAAAAGAAATTGGCGCCAGGAAGATAACGTGATCCTGGAGATAATATTGCCTTGTAGATTCGAGCATATTCAGTTGTGTAGAATTAATGAGGGCTGCAAATTGACATCCATGCTTTGAACTAAATGGCTTGGAAACTGTAGGAACTAGAAAGAAAACACTGAAAATATTTAATTATTTCAACACCTTGTAGATCTGTAAGGTGGAGTTTGCGGGCAAATGATTGATGGAACTTTTCGTCGTATTTGGAAGAAATACCCCACATACTATTTTTCTGACACCCTCTATAATCTAATCGGAAATTCTGCTTTAATCTTACACAAAGACTCTTGAAACAATTGGATTGCGCCTCTGATTGGTATGGTAGAACAAAACAATATATCCATACATGTCAGATATCTACTCCTTCTATTGCCCACGAAGTCAGAACGTCAGTGACGAAGACACCACTTCTCATATAACTTTCTAAGCGTTCGCACATGTATAAGTTTCTAATCTATCGCGGAGTCATTGAATTATTCGCATCTTTATTGAGCATGAAATATCACAATGAAATATTTGAGTTCTATGAGTTTTCAATGTTATATTGAATAATAGTTATGACATTTGGGATATGAGATGAATGAAATATGAAAGAATCAAGAAAATATGTAGACTGCTGATTTTCATGAATGAAAAAAGTTGTATCTGCAATGAAAATTCGATTTGGACAATTGCACTGTAAGAAATAAATGAATTGATATTGAATATCGTAGTTCAAATTTCGAAAGAACATTTGCTGAATCGGCAACTTACGGACAGCACAACGTCTGCCATCAGTGGCTTGCTTTGTAGGGTCAAAGGGTCATGCTCCTACCTAACAAATACCCAAATCCTACCACAAAGTACTAACTAATGACATTAAATATCACTATCATAGCAGAAAAATTAAATCTACAAGAACCAAAGGACAAGCACAAACTGGAACCATATCCACAAATAAGTTAATGTTCAAGTAATAACTTTGCTTCGGCTAAAAACGAAAACCAAGTATAACGTTTCAATTCCATAGATTATTTAATGGCCACATAATTGTTTGAGACGAAAAATTCCAACCGCATATTGTAACAAACTTCCCGGCAGTATCCTCAAGGATTTAAATTTTGACTATGCATTTTCGGAGAAATATACTCACAACTGAATAACGAATTTTTTACTAACGCAATGAATAGAGACTCATTTTCGGAATTTTTTTTTGTTCAACAATTTTTTTCAGAAAGATATCCTAGAATCGTTTCAAGAAACAATCTCACTTCAAAGACTCATATCGATATCCAAAACAGCGATTCTGATCCGCTGAAGAGTATCGAAAATTTACTAGGAACAACATGAAAGAGAAGCAATAGATGCTGCCAGCAGAACAAGTTTCAATTAAAATACTTCCTTCAATGAATGAATAATGAACATTCTCGTTCATTTTAAGCATTGTATGCGTTTAAAGTTCAATTTGTTATTTGTGTAACTGTCCCCTAAAAGACGAAATCCTAATATTATTGAAGCTCAGATTATTAAAAAACACAACTTCATTCCACAATAGGAAAACTTTCTTTATTCCCAGTAATGAGATTTCTGAGTTCAACTTGAGTTTAAAAAAATTTGGAGCAGCGCATTGGCTAATACATTAGTTGTTTTCCAAGCTCAACCTACTCTCATCGGTAAGAAACGCCACTGGCTACGTGTATTGATTTTATCAAATGGTTTTTCACACTTTGATACCATTCTCCCAATCTACACTTTCAACGCCATTTTCCCAATGTACTTTCTCTATGAAAATAAATAGACTTCTTATTCATTTTTCATTATCCAATTTCAATAAAAGAGTTCTTTCTTCAAAACAGTTTTTTTTGACGATTTCCTTCAGACAACAGGACACATTAAGGACACAAGACAAGCCAAACTCATTCACATTGTATCTGGAAAAAAATACAAAGGGTGTCGTATCTCCCGAATCCGTCCCTGCTCATCAGTTCTCAAATCACATTTTTCTTTGATATTCCTACAAACTTTCCCTTGAGATTCCACAATATATTGCAGCATTTTCTGTGAACCTCTTCTGCAAACTAGCAAATATTCAATTTTTGATATTCATTCATCCACACTAACACTCCAGTTCTGAAATTAATTTCCAACTCGACATTGAAAAGAAAGTAAAAACATCGAGCAAGCACCAATTAACCTTTCAAGCTGTCGTGATGTTCCATCAGCATGGGGATAGCTGATAGCTCAATATCGCCCATATTCATCGCTCAATAAACATGGTTAGGCAAGCTATCACGCGCTTTCATCTCCTGAAAATGGTATTTGTTTCAACGGCATAGTATGCGTGACTTTCCGCTTACACTCTGCCCAATTTATTATTTATATTACGATTGCCCTGGAATATCAGTTTAATTTGTTTAGTCTGTTGTCAACCCCCTATTTAATTTATCCTCATCGTGATGTGTGTATATAATGCAAGATCGACCTCCTCCACCTGCTTTTTACCGTTTAATATCATTAATTTTTCCGATCGAGGAAATTGGACGTGTTATTCATTCTAAAGAGTTCAAAGACTAGTCAGTCCCATATTTGGGTAATGAAGTGCTGGAAATACAAACTGTATCAAGCAGACTTTTGCGATAATTGATTTTTCATACGATCATTCTAGCAAGCCCGTACCTCGTATATATAAATGAGCTAGCGCCCTCTAGGAACGAAAGATATAGACTGCTGAGTCTATATTTTTCGTTCCTAGAGAGCGCTAGCCGATTTTTGACTACAAATATTTGACATGTCAGTTCTATATTGAAAGGGCCCTCAGAATTGCGGCCAGTGTTAATCCATGGATTTCAATCCTGTTTTAATTTTTTTCTAGTAGTTTCAGTTTTTAAAAAAATTAAAATCTCCCTGGGAGTTTTTGACTTCAAATTAACGGAACCAGTAGTGGTTCTTAAGACAGATAATCTTGTCTTTTTTGTGTTAGTTGCTCTTCAAAATTTCTGAACAAATTCTAAAGAGGTATAAAAGAATTTTACTATGAAATTATCATTTTTTCATATTTTCACTTATGTATGGCGGTGTAATAAGTGTAACAATATAAATGATGCACCAGGAAATTAATTTTTCAAGAGGTATACGCAATTGTTCATGAAACATTCTTCGGGAGTCAAGGGAGTGTAATATATAGCCTTCCAGGATTGAGTTCTCAATTGTAGACCCGGAGAGATCTTCGATGACGCACGACCCAAGCATGGTCAATATGATTGAGGAAAAAAACGGAGATATTTCGTTCTTCAAGGAAATTTCTTGTGACTCTAGCTGTATGTGGAGTAGTATTATCATGAATCAATAAATATCATCTAACAAACAGAGATCAAAATAAATTCCATCCCATTATATGATTGTACCTCTCCTTTGCAAAAGAAACATAACTCCTTTTTTTCCAGAGAACATGTTTCTGAGCCCATCGCGCTCTGCGATTCCCCCCTATTTAGAGGCTGCCACCTTTGCTGAAGTGAATTACCTCCTTGCAACCTTTCGTCATTGGTAAAGTAACATAACGATCTTCCTGTAGATAATTAGTTTTTGAGTTATAGCCACTTCGTCATTTTCCGAGCTTTTGAATAAACTCATCGATTTATACCAGGAATTATCCTTAATCGACCACAATCGACAAGTGCTTGTGATTCCGGAGCAGCGAGATACTGCTTTCAGTGATTTCCATTACCTTTGCAACATCAACAGCATTCTGACTACGAGGAGCTCGTAGGCATGTTTGGATTAGCCCAGAAATACTCACTACGATTAATTATCAATAATTAACATTTTTGGAATGAAAAAAAATAATTTGTGTTTGCGATTCATGGTGATTCTCACTAGAAAACTTCTCCGAAGAAACCAAATGAAAATCGCTATTGGTAAAATATGATAACTTTGTTTTGAATATTCACAAAGAACAAAATGCTCGCGAGGTAGCAGTCGTTATTTTAAGAGAAGAGCAAATGGTTTTACTTACTTATCAACATCTGTGAATGGTTGTTCGCAAACATAACACCTGGTTTCGGATTCATCCTCTTCGTCTTCCTCACGGTCATCTACAGTACCGCTATGTTGTGAAGCTGAAAGAAAATCGGAATATTATGTTATTATTTCACCATAAACTTATTCAGGAAAAATTATATTGAAGACTTTTATTCAGGGAACAATATTCAACCTTCCGTAGAATGTTTAATATCCCTCCCTGAAGAAACTGGTTTGTCATACATCCTTCATAATCATCGTCCACCAGGACCATATAGTAGAGGCACAGTCCAGTCGAATGTTGTGAATAGTGGGAATAGACTGCAGTTTCAGTCTTATTTGACCTCGTCAGTGTTGCACACCCATTCACAACACTAGGCGAGACTGCCACCTACTCATCTCAATCCGCTGAGGCGCATCAAGTACATGTACATATATTAACGTCCTTCAACAAACTTATACAGAGCCTACTACCATAGTCACGAGAAAAGGCGACAACAGAATGTAGATTGAACAAAAAACTTCAAGAACCAATTCTAGTTCGACTGTTTACCGGAACGCTACACACTGTGTCTGCAAGATGCGAACTGTCGAAAAACTAACGCTCCTTGTACTTGTCTGGCTTTAATCAGGCGTACACCATATCTCAAAAATAATAACATGTGGTACAAAATTATACTCAATGAGATGGAAATTTTGAGGAATAGTTTAAGCAATAACATACATTTTCTAGCTAATCAGTAACTTTGATCTCACAAACTAAAACAGAAGAAACACAGCGACCTCTCATCTTTTAAGCTACGAGCAAACGAAGAACTAAAAGAATAATTCTGAGGCAGATTTTGCCAAAGTAAACCACTTGGTTGAACAGGCGAGGCTGTCATTCACCCCACACAACCATTGGAAACTAATATAACTAGTACTACCATACCAATCATTTTTGCGAAATCTTGACATGACTACCAACTTGTTTCGGTTTGTGAATCATTTTTTGAATGACATGATTTTTGTCCCAATAAAAAAGAATTGAATCAATATTTCTCAAAAATCACAACTTGAAATCATGACAGCAAGAAATATTTAGGAACAAACAATACTCAGGAACTCACTTACTTACTAAGAAAATATGGCAAAAATATTATTATATGTTATTAATATCCACAATCTCCAATAAATGGTCCAAATCCGTTAAAAACTTCTTTTGAGATTGAAAAATACAGAAATTACTATTCTTTTCGTTTCAACTTACTTCAATTTTCTTGTCGTGATTTAAGTTAACCAAATATGCAATATATTTTCTATATAGTATTTTGTCTTCAGAGTAAATGTTATACTATTTGAGTCTAATGAATACCATGGGATGGATGGAGCATTGAATAGAAAATTTATTAGTCTCATTATCAGTAAATTGTTGGAGAATAACAAATCTTAATATTATTCATGACAATTTTTGTTAGATGTTAGATGATAAACTTTTATAACAAACATGGGCTGACGAATATTTTAAATAATCTCTTGAATTGATCTATTTATTAAAGGCTGCTGATCGTAACACGAAACTTCTTTAAATTTGTGTGCAAATCAAAAATGAAATGAGGGTAAACTTTGTAGTACAAAACAGCACCAAATAAACTATTTAGTACAAGTATTCAAAACAAAACTATTTCTTTCAAATTCACATAAATCTTCACGAAAATTAGTCACTCGAGAAATAAAATTTTACCTCAACGAAAGACGACAACAACAAAAATCGAAAACTTTCCAGAATGAGTTTACAATTTTTTCACGCACCACTCTGGTATTCCACAGGTTACACGAAATGTCAGACTGAACATAATCAAATAAACAACTCTCTACTCCCATATTGTTCCTCACCTGCCACCCTATTGGAGAGTCATATTTAAACATATTCCCGTCTTTTTCTGCCTTTGCGGCGGGTGCATCGAGTGTAACGGAGATAGCATGGGGGTGGAACGTCAACCACCACCGATGATATGATTTTGTTAACCCCGATTCGCGCTTATTTTATGTAGAAAACGACAGGGATGTAATTACGAGGAATGTTGGTAAAATACGTGTCTCTTTTAAGAATACATATTCTTTCTGAATATATGAATAAATACGACAATTTGGTCAAATGTGAAAGTAAATTAGTATGGACATCACCATGCTGCAACAGTCTCCTGATGAGGTTGAAATTGATATATTTCTATGATTTAGGGATATTTTTTGTAATGAAAACTTCGTCAGGAATAATTTCAGAATAATTCTCAGTTTATCGAATAATTATCCTCCACACCGACAACAACGCCAACGATAGCCATTCTTCTTCTTCTTAAGTTGAATTTTCTAAGGAAGATCGGCGATCATCAGGGTAATCTTCACTTTGGAGGCCGCTGCTCTGAACAGGGACTTGTACTCTTGTTGAACCACTGTCGTAGGTTCACAAGATGTTCTTCTTCTTCCGAGCGCTCGTCTTCCTTGGATCTTGCCTTGAATGATGAGATGAAGCAGTTTGTATTCTTCATTTCTCATAATGTGGCTGGAGTATTGGAGTTTCCTCGTCTTCACAGTGTTCAGTAGTTGAGCGTCGCTGTTTACTCTTCCGAGAACTTCGGCGTTGGTCTCGCCATGAGATGCGAATTATTCACCGGTACACCCACATCTCAAATGCAGCCTCTTCATCTTCACGAAGACTTCTCTTGCCTGTTCGATTCTGCTTTATATTTCGACAACAACGCCAACGATAGCCATAGTGTTGATTATTACAATATGGAACAACATACTGCACTTTCTCCAGATTCACTTCTAGAGCTGAGCAGAAATAGATGATTGTCATTGTCACATATCTGCGAAACGCAGCCGGATGAAAGACCATTCTGATAACGGTGGATCAGGCTTACGTTACAGAAGCCATGACGTATGCGGGCTCTACAAGGACCTGTCAGGCTTTATCTTGTGAACTCTCATATACGATGGATCCAGAAGCTGAACCAACCGAGACATGTCGAAATGGCCTACCCAGATCACTTAGCGCTACTGCTGGTAGCAACGGAATAACCCCCAGAACAAGAAGGAAAATACATCTGGTCTTATATGAAATTTCCTGATCGAGAAGAGGTTGGAAATAGTGAAAGTACCAAGGACTAGAGGTATAACATTTGTAATTTTTAGGGATCAATCTATACCACTCAGGAATAGGGCATAGTGCCGAATATTGGATCTCGAATAAATGGCAAAATTGTTGGTCAATTCAGGAAAGAGTTGTTGTTTGGACGAAGGCCAGATTTCAGAATTAGGAACATAGTCAAGCAATTCATAAAGATGCACGAATAATTGCCTCACAGATTCTTACAGGGAACGAGGCATTTGAATATCAGAAAACGACTTGATGAACTTGCAAAACGTTAAAGAGAGTTGAAAACGTAGTAAATTCATGAACTTAGTGTACGATTAGTTCAAAATTATAAGATTCTTCTTCTTTTAGAAAGTCCAGTTTCTAGGGGATCGTTCATATCGCCAAGATGTTAAGGAGCGATAAATAGACATATGAGCATCATTTGTACTATGAAAATTTTCTGCAGAACTACTTGAAGACAATTTTGATAATGATAGTTCAACAAGAAACTGATAATTCTACTTGTTTTTTATTAAAATCTACAAGATATTGCACAAATGACAGGGTTAGAGAACGAATCAAACATACTTTTAAGAATTTTTTTGATTCTGTTCCCTCTCCCTTTGATGCTACCGTTTTTGATACAAGAGCTTGGATGGAACTGTCTACACTTTGACGCAGCAATTCTAGCGAAACGTTTTAGTTTACTCCTAAAACCAGACAGACTTCCTCTAAACTACCACCCAGAATTTAATTCATGATGTCTGATGTTTCAATACGGATCTGAAAATTATACGCGAAGGGGTGAGTCAATGATGAAAAAGGAAGTACTGACTATCGGTGGGAGATTTCCGCTTTTAAGTGTAGTTTTCTATCAAATCCTCCCTGCTACTTACCCTCTTTCGATTTTGATTGATAAGTGATTTAATTTTTGTAACGGTCGACCAATATGCCACAGAATGCCATGTGCTTATGTACAATAGAAAAATTAATAACTATGCCATCATAAACTTGATGACCTTTTTCAGTGCCCCAGTTAGGAATAACTCATGCTGACAATTAGAGTTTTTTGGCTAATTTTCCAAGCATTTACATCCATTTGTTTAATTATTAATTATAATAATTTGAGTAAAATTGAACGTATATATCGACGACTATAACTCTATTCAGAGAACATTATTTTTGTCAAATATCGACCATACCAGAAATTTTAACTTTCAAAACCTTTGCTCCAATTTTAACATAATTTACATCCGTGAAATCAGCAGGAATTTATGGTTGACAGATGTTACACTTTCATCAAGGAAATAAAAAATAACTTTTATGTTCGAAATAACTATTATGCATCGAGAAGTGCAGTAACGGGAGTCAGTTTGTACGAAGTAAGTTAACTGTGTCGATGGGCATTTTAGCACTTATAATGCTGTCTAACATAATCAAGCAGAAAATGTTGAACTTCAATATCATCACTGTAGAAACATGATCAGAGAAAACCTTCGTTAAGCCTTGTTGTCTTATCTTCCTTATGGGTTTCATCAAATGAAAACTTCACTTGTCATGGTTTCTCTGATTGAGAAAGAATGAGGAAACATGTGTAGAATATACACTGCTTATATCCCAGACTCAGACATTAGTTTTAGTCCTGTACCACTCTCAACCACAAATTTGACAGGATAGCAATTACACCATAAGGTGATAGAAATATCCCTATTTCCAGTTTTGATTATGAAGTCTGTCAAACTAAGAATCCAGCATGACAAGAATGAAAAACCACTTAAGAACTGCTACTTGAAGATTGCAAGAAGAAAAACAAATAAACTTTATTTGTATGATCACGAAAGATACTCATGGCCCACCTCAGAAGTTCTGAGCTAGTAGTCGATTTAGTAGTTCCATAAAAGAAGAAGAATAGCTTAATAACTAATAAAATACTAACTAATGTGAATGCCCTCAAATAAATTTCGCGTTTGGTGATTTGTGGGTGAACGAAATCTTTCATATATGATCCAAACTATCTGTAAGATATAGACATGTCAAGAATATAGAGAAATACGTGACAAAGGACATTATCATATATCAATAAAAGATTTCCCAATTACTGAAGCATAAGGTAGAATAATGTAGAAGAGAATTCAGAGACTAAAACCAAATCATAATAGTAGCTTCTCTGTAGCTGTGTACTTCCTACACCTCTCTAAGCCTTCGTAGATCACCATATTGTCTACAGTCTACCGAGCCTACAATCTGAAAGCAGTCGAAACCGAGATTCATCTGAGATTCCACACGATTTTGAGCCCTTTCTATTAGATTTCCTCTTGTGAGGGGCTGAATCCTCGAAGGTCTTTTGAAAGGAACTATTGTATAGTTCTTCTTGAAATATTGAGGTTATGTATTTGGTTGAGCTGATTTCGCAATCCATTGTGGCAACATGACAGCTTATTCCATGTCGATCCCTCGCACTCTTTGTTTCCCTATACCTTCAATCTGGAATTAACACTTTGACGAGTGCCCATGGTTTGTACAAATTCTGAGTTCTAATCTAACCTCACTTAAAGCATCCCAACTGTTTTTTCATATCCTCAAGAAACGAACGTTTCATTCCCACTGTTTTTTCAATGTACTGCTAAAATATTTGAGTAAGAATGAATTTTTATCTTTGATATAAGGAAAACTCAGAGAAACTAAATGTTAAACGAAACCTCACCTCTAAACCGATAATGAAGACTCTTCAGTATAAACAAAGTGATATATTGTTGAATAATGTGAGATTGAAAAAACTTAGACTTCATTCCATATGGTCCTTGGAAATAAGGAAGAATTTTCCGAATATCCTTGTGTTCTATGATTAACTTTCTGCTGAAGGTTACGCCGTCAATTTGAATTCTTATTTCTGATTCAAATTTACGATTAATATTTGGTTCAAACTTTGTATTGGATTCTTTGAGATTTGAACGCCGCAAATAAAATCAGTGGTTGAGCAGCTGCAAAAGACTTTGAGTAGATCTGGAATTGGAAGTAGGTCCAGCTCATCCTTGTTGACCAAATTTCTTATTGATTTTATTGAAACACAATTATTCATTCATACTCATGACTCACTCACTATTCCAACACAGTCCATTCATCTTCCCACACGAAAGCTACTGGATTTCGAAAATACACTAACAGAAAAAAGTAAGTCGTCATAGATTTACTCGCTTCATATACACAGTATCCTCAGTCGATATTTCTAAGACAAATAAGGCAGCATAAATGGCACTGTCTTTATATTTTTAAATTCGAAGATATTCAACTTCAAAAAATTGATTATCACGGACCCTGAAATTATATTTTTCAACATACGACAACGAATGTGGTGTTACCATAGATGGAATGAAATACATATCTTATTGTACACAAGCTGCCATTCGTAACCATTAAAAACTATTCTTTTGGACGATCGAGAAACGTCCAGAGAATATAATCAAAGATTTCCTCGAAGACATCCTCCAGTTCATAGACTTTTTCTTTTGTATTTGAAAGACTCAGAGAAATGGAGAAATTCCATCCAAAGTATGTACGACGTCTCCAAATCAGCATATAAAATGAGGAGAATATTATCGACTGCATGGCAGATAAGAAGTACTGCAGGTCAGTTGCAAATGCCCGGAAGTGTCAAGTGACATGTTTTGCAAAGAGAAGGAGGGCAAGCATTTTATACAGAGGACGAGCATCGATTCATTTTTGGCCGTTGGATTCTGCCAACATGCTCAAGATCCAGATTTCCATGATTTTATGGTCTGATGAATCTGCTTCACAAGAGATGGTATAAAAAATTTCCATGATCATATATGGGCCCTGCAGAATCCAAAGGCGATTAAGTACTGACGTTACCAAAGGAGGTTCAGTATCAACGTTTGGGGAGGCCTTTATAATAACAGCTTCTTGCCCATTCATATTTTAAATAATAGATGGAATCTCATACTTATCGAACTTTTCTACAGAAAACGTTTTCAATGTAATTGATGTTCCTCCAAATATTTTTGAGAATATGTATTATTAACATGACGAAGCACCTCCTAATCAAGAAAAAATAGTTGTTGAATTAATTTTCCGAATATGGTAGGAGAGGTCCTACTGCTTGGCCACCGTATAGGAATACATAAAACAACTCGTCTACAGTGTAGAGATTTCGTGCAGTTACAAGAATGAATATAAAATTCCACCGAAAGAATTAGAAATGACAATGTCCATCTCATAGTTTTGCAGTCACTCTTTGGTAGATGTGAACTATGCATTCAAGTTCGAAGCGGTTATTTTAACCAACCCTTTGAATGATTATTATGATTTTCTTTATTTATTTTATTTAATTACTTAATTAAGATTTCACAACTTTGAAATAATGAAATTCAAAGTTATTTTTGATCTTTTTGATTGAAATAATTATAATTAATACGTATTTCATCATCACAGAATCGATCTTGAATCTTCAGTGGTATTGTGTAGCAGCTTGCGCAGCGGGTAACAAGAAAAAAAGAACAGCACGTTTGCATAATAATAATTGTCGATTATATCGATTCATTCTAACCATCATTTTCCTGTCGATAAAGAGAAGAACTTACACGCGTCAAACAACTCAATTAATAGAAAATTAAAACATTTCACACCTGTTTTATCACATTATAACAACAGAATAAAAGCACGGCGTTTGTATTAATAATGATAGCTGAATTCCCACACTTAATTTAATAATAACGTTCTTTTAAGCAAACCGTCGTCAGTTGGACGTGGTCTATGGTTCATGGGCATGGATGCGTGATAGATGGTACCTTACCGTCTCGATTCGGAAGAACAATTTCGAAGTGGACACCTGTTTTGGGTGCTTTATTATTTGGTGTATAATTTTAGTTCCTACTTGTATCTTTGGTGGGAAGAATTAGCATCTGGTTGTTTTATATGGGACACATGGTGAGGAATTTCGTTGGAACCTTATGGTTCCTGCATATGTGAAAAATGTTTTATAGAGTAATATGAGAAAATTTCCCAGTTATAAGATCTTATAATCAACTATTCAGATAGAGGAAGTTTTCTCGAGACTATTTACTGAGTAATCTGCACTTCTCGTTTGATAACACGAAATGATAAGAATTAACCACAAATAATAGGGATTTCATAATAGCTTGAAAGTAATTCACAAGGTCATTCACATAGAAATTCGATTTTGAAAAAGAATATGAATCAACGCAAAAAATTTTCGTAACTCTTTTTCTTTTTCATTCGTATGAATGAATAAATAGAAAAATTGAAGAACTTATTACTTTTTACTCAATTTCAACACAAACTTTTCAACCTGTCTTGTATACTCTCAGGGCCAGCATTCTTCTATGTGATTGAGTGAATTCATAGATAAAACTATATATATATATATATATATATATATATATATATATATATATATATATATATAAATATATATATATATTATAATTATCCTGGAATAATTATATATTAGGATAACGTTAAATGTTATGAGAATATATCTCTCGCCATTATGGGTATTACTTGAACTCTTAGATTTCTACGGCACGATCCTGGTACTTACTCAGCTTCTCCGTGTACGCCTTAGATAGGTTCTCATCAGCTGGTATCGTCACATCAATCAGCAGTGCAGATTGTTTGTGCTTATCCACTAGAACAATATCAGGTATATTATGTGCCATAGGCCTGTCCGTGATAACTGTCAAGTCCCAGTATAATTTGAAGGTCTCATTCTCCTGGAAGGTTTTCGGGCGGTATTTGTATGGCTCGACAGCATCCTGTACCAGTTCGAAAGATGTTGCAATTGCCTGATGGTAAACCCTTGCAATGGAATTATGCCCTTCGAAGTAATCTTTAGATGCCATCATTGTATACGAAGATGTTAGTTGTTGTATCGTTTCTAGGTCACGATGGCATTTGCGCAATTGATCTGATTCGATGTTCTGCTTGGCAATATTCGTCAAATGCAGGAAAAAGATATCCTACCCTGAGCGCAGGTAAGCAACCGATTCTACCTTATTCACACAGCTATTTTTCATGTTACCCGGGTATCTTCCGTGCAGAGCTTTGGAGTGCCATTCTTCAGATATCTGGCCCAGGGTTCGTGATGTGTTCGGTACTACCTTTTTGGAGACTTGCAGGTCTAAGAGGTCTACGTCTGCTGCACATAGCTCATGGTAGAAAGGTGAGTTTTTGGATTTGAAGTACTTTCTAAGACTTTCCTTCTGTTTCTTCTCAGCCACATCCAGGTTCACCAGTCCTCCGGTCCAAGTGTGCCTTCCCATATAGAGCCTAGCAACCGAGGCACGTTGCTGATGTACAACGTAATTCGTCATCAATGTGCCTATCTTGGTATCTATGGCTTGTAGGTCCGTGACTGACCATCTAATCATCCCAAACGAATATGCAATACTTGTTATAGCCCAAGTGTTAATGGCTGTGAAGAGAGCCTTCGCTTTGAAGCCCTATTTTGCACTTCTAGGGGCTGAATTTATAGAAAGTAGCCTCTCTATGATCTAATTTGGCAGGTCGTAGATATGTCTAGATTTCTGGACTAATATGAAACCATTAGAACAACAATTGAAGTTACATAATTTGATATCTAATTAATTGTTAAGATTCACATAAATTTATTCTGATGTTTTCTACTATTTCCTTATCGCCTAATTTTCACAACACCATTCATCCTAATTCTCCACTGCCTTGGGCTATCCCAGCCTTTCCTTTGATTCAATCAATTACACTATCTTAACAGTTTCTAATTTTTATTCGATTTCAGATGATGCCTAACAGGAAAACTAAGTCAACATCAGTAAGGAATTTCGAAACGAAACATTTTTTTTCGACTCACAAGTAGGGCTAATTGTTCTTCGAACTGATGACTATATTATGTAAAAAAAGATTAATTTATATACTTGATATTTCTGCCAAAAAAAGTGCTTATCTATACTTATTTACAGGAGTAGTAAAATAAAGTTAAGTAGTTCTTCATATTATTCATACAATGTGCTTTTCATTTATTCAGCTTTCAAGAGGATCTTGTAGTTAGTTGTTTCACCAAATTCTTTTCACCTCAATGTATGTCAAGAAAATCGTCAGCTGTCCCCCATATTCCCCTTAAATCCGCAATCAAAACACATATATCAAGAATTAAGATCTAAGTTCACTTCGGAAACAAAAACATATCTGCAACCAATCCCAGTAACCTCAAAAACTAATCTCTAGGTGACATCTCTCAATCTCAAATGACTCGGAATAAGCCCGTGTCGGAGTCGAGAGATCAACCCCTCTTTTAAAAAGCCATGCATAGGGGGTGCCCGTTTCATTTCAACCTTTTTTAAGGGTTGTGATATCAGTTTAAAATGTTTGCAAAATGCACAGCTGGGATTAATCGGATTTATTTTGCGGGGGTATATTTTTATTATGTACGGACGACTTTGTGTACGACATCGTCACCTATTGTCGGCTTGTTTTGCGCGGACGGTTGGATGACATATTTATCCCTTTGTTGTTAATGGTTCTGTATATGTCTAAATTACACATGTTAGAGGCGTGTGGGTTAAATTTGGATCATTTTTATGGCTTTGTAGCTGCGGGAAGAATGACGTGTCGATTGGTTACTGTAGGGTGAAAATGAAAAAAAAAACAAATGGTTGAGAATTTCACAAAATGCACCGCTTTAAAATCAAATAACATCTAAGAGAACATTTAACAACTAACAACAGACAGTGAGTGCATTGAAAAATCTAGAGAATCATATTAACGTTAAATATACTTCGAAGCATCAGAAAGGCGAAATTTTCTTGGAATGACTCAAAAGTATTTCTGAGAACTAAAACATAAGTAATGACAGTTGAAATATGAAAAATATGGCCACCTTATTCCCATGGTTTTCCCAATAATAACACTGATATTAATATTTTTTTCAATTATGTATGACCAACTTTTTACCAAAACGAATTCATGAAACAGATTTTGCACCTTCTTGCAGAGACCTGAAGCTTTTAGAGTTCCTAAGGATGGCAATTATAATAAAGAAATGGAATGAATTAATAATATTTCAAACCTTACATTCTCCGGAAAATGAAAAGAATAGACTAGTTCCTAGACATCCGAATTTTAAGACTAATTTCATCATTCATTTCAAGAATTGTGAAATATTACAGTATTTTATTCACAGTTACTTTTGTTTAGTGAAATAAGTATATCTTTTATTATTTCTGATATTTTTACACTAGCTACAAGTTCTTCTATCACAGGATTTCAGACTTCATAGTTTTGCCTCATTTATATATAACTACAACATAAATATCTCCAGAGAAAATTGATGTGCTTTGTCTTCGACATTACTTTGACCAAATATAGTGAATATTAAAGATTTTTATGAGGCATAGAATTTTTTACTAATGCTCAGATATTTTCTCTAGACAAATTTTATGATATTAGCTCAACCGTCGTTTAATATATCAATTGAAATAACTGACTAGGAGTCTTCAAAAATATTGGTTGAACAATTGAAATTCAGAAAGCGAAATTCTATTGAAAATATTTCAATTCTTTTCTTCTAATCACAATACCGAATATTCGAAGTAGTAAAACTAAATAATTGAATGTACTGAGTTTCAGTGGAGTATATCACAGAATTCTTGATTGATTACTTGTTTCGATTGTTAATCTAAATAAAATACACAACCAATAATTACCACGTAAAAAATCAGTTCCTACCGCGTCTAAACTCAGGTGAAAATACATTAACTCTACTTAAACATCTGTCCCCGTGTCAAACGAACGACCAACCCCTAATTTTTGAATATTCATCATCAACATCAGTAAACCGTCGCTGGGGTTAACGGGAACAATTTCGACTAAAACAAAAGAACGGCATATGGTACCAGCTATCACGGCTATCTAGAACCAGACCGAGTTTTATCGTTTTTCGCTACAGGAAACAGATGAACGTTGTAAGGGTGTTTCGAGGGCTCCTTGATTTCAATGCGAGATTTGATTTGCAAACCGAGATATTCTGATTTCCACCGAATTCGCCAAAATGTGTCATAAGTTTTTGCGTGTGTTGATAAAAGGTATTTAATCTTTTTGACCGTTAACAATCAGTAATGTTGGAAAGGTATGATGGAAAGGAACATGAATGAACCAGAGCGAATTAGGCTTAGTCATTTGGAAATTAGTACTAATGCAAAAGTAACTATTCGATGATTAGATGTAAGAAAATTCTTCGTTGAAAATGAAAAATACTGTAGTAAAGAAGAAGATTTAAAGATCTAAGAAAGATAGCGTTTTTTTCCAGGATCGCTTATATCAATAGTGTAAACAAATCGAAATATTGACATAACAGTTTTTCGCAAATGTAAGAAAAATTGATGCCCATAGCGAAAAATGTTGAATTGCAAGGTATAGATTTTTGAGAGACCAATTGATTCATTTATATTTTATATAAAGTGCATTTTTGAAATTGAAACAATACGAACATTTTATTCTTATAAAATTGTACTATTGAAGTGAGATAAAACTGTGACAATTTCAGTAATTTTTGGTGCAATAAAATCACTTAGAAAAATTTTTTGGTCGCGTTTTCTAGAATATTTTTCCAACTGTCGTTTCTGGCTATTATATAATCAATTGCTGGCACACGAATATATAAAAATATATCTTTTCGGATACAAACGATAAAATTTAAGTAAGAATACCAGTAATTCTATTTCGTAAGGACTATTATTGAGAAAGGAATATTGAAAGAATATTCAAAGAAATTGAGACCGAAACCAATTGATTAGTTCAGAGTTATTTTCGGACAATTGAATTTTATAAATTTATTTTTCCAGAAATATCTGCCGAGATATGAAAGTTGATCTCGAAAACATTCGATCCATATTATGTTACATTTACAAAAAGCAGCAGGTTACGAGACTTTAGTTTTCAAAAATACAGTGAAAAAAAATAATTGGTGTTCGAAGGTTTTGTTCGATATATTTCAAAAAGTGATGCCGCTAAATAAAATATAAGATTGAAGTTTAATTAATTAAATTCAACAATTTTCTTTAAGTTATGAAGTATCCTAAAGTTCGACCGAAAGAACGCCCTTTCTTAGATTTTCTCTTCTATACAAGGTGTTACATAATAGTATGTCACAACTTGACGGGGTCAATCTACGTGCAATTTTGAGAAAAAAGTTCATATAACATAGATCCGCAAAAGCTTCGTTACGCAGCTATCATTATGGCAGGTAAACGAGGGATGTCTTGTATGTTTTACTTGCTGTCATTTTGACAAGATGAAAAATGTAATTAAACCATGAGCATGTTCGTACAATTTATTTCTACAAATTTTAAGGACAATTATATCGAAAGTCTAGGCGAGTTGTTTTCTGTTTTAGGCATTGAAGCACCACACCAGTCAACTGTTTTCCCATGGTATGGAGAATTTAAACGTTAAGGTGACGACCCTAGGGCAGGTACATCAAAAAATGTGGATTTACCATCAAACTCAAACTAAACTTCTTCGACAATAGTGAATTTTCAAATAATGATAAACTTTCAAATATTAACGGCGGAATCAAATCAATTCTTCAAATACTACAACGTATAGTCTTGCATCCCCAAGTCAGACCAGGTAACTGTGGGACCACCCTCGTATAAAATCCTAAGTCATCCAATTTCGTGTTCTCACTCCTAATTTTATTTGCTTTATAGCTTGATCTGAAATTCGATGTATTTTCCTCAATTATAACTGAATTCTCGTATAAAACTCCTTCCAAATTTCGAAACTCAATAAAGATTATTGTAACCTCAGCAAAGAATACACTACCCATAATCAGGAAATTCTCATCCATTAGAAACAGTGTACATTCCACTCGCGTGAACACGAGGAATCTCGTGGACATGTAGGCCCAAGAACAAGTCCTGTTACATTTATTGAATTACATGGGAGATTGTCGAGTCCGGTGTAATAATTATTAGAAAATAATTACGCGTAATATTTAACCACTCAGCGAACATAATTTCTGACTATTTCCTCGGTAATAAATAAACTGAAACGAGAACGAAGTTTCGGAAAAATTGTCAGCTTATTAATTGAAATGTATCAAATTAATCATAGCGGTTGGGTGTTCTTTCTCTGTCTTGTTTTGATTCATTTTGTAATGAGCGTATTAAATCTTGATAAACTTGATTGTAGCATGGTCTTGCTGAGTCTTCGTTCTGCTGTGGTTTTCGATAAATTAAACGTCGAAAACTAAATACGAGGGTGGTACAAGATACATTCCTTATTGTAAGATTGATTATGTCATTCCCGAATTATTTCATGACATTGTGAATGGTCTCCGCTCCTCATGAGTGAATAATATCAGTTTTGAATAACATTGTTGCCATTTTTCGGAACTTTACTTGATTCCCATATTCTTTTCTTGTCTTACGATATACGGAGTAATTTATGAGGGAGAGATATTTTAAGTAGCGATAGAAGGCATCCGTGGCTTGTAGAGATGATCATTTGATTTGATCAATGCAGGTCCCTTTGGAATATACAGGTTGTTTTGTGCAAAAGTGTCAAATTTTTTGCGCCTCGTAACCCTAAAACGTTTGAATCCATTCGCATAGAAATTGCATCTTTACATCTACTATATTAGTTCTTTTCAACGCAATTGTTACACCTTTCCTAGAGTAGGGTCGGATACCAAAACAATTCACCATATATCACTCAAATGGAAAATCATATAAACATTTTTGAAATTACAAAATTCTTTATTAGACCTCCAAAGACACATTTCTGTCACACTGCATGTACTTTTTGAAAGTCTATTTTCTATTGCTTACGTTTCAGTGTTACCTTACTTTCGCAGTCATGTGCAAAAGTCACCTGTATAGCATAACAAGTAATCTATTCAAACGAGTTAAGATGCGCAACCGTTGCAGACGTAGAAGGCTTGTGTGTAGCCAGTGTTGAAGTGAAGTTTGATTATATCGATCGAGACGTGGTTCTTTCATTTTTGTAGAGTATGATTTCATTTCATTCGATATTTGAGTTCAACAGAGTCCGCCGACAATTCCCATCTGCATAACCTCACTTTTTTTCATATTCCGCTAAATACGAGACAATATGAAAAGCTGTCATTTTAAAAGTACAGTAGGTTCCTCGACTACCATCGACTCATTTGGAATATTTTTGTTTCAGGTACAAAGATGATCGTTATAGACCTTTAACATTAGCTGAAATAATGGCAGAGATCGAACAAATTGAGAATGACTTTTCAGAAGAAATAGCAATTCTACCTCCTGAGAACGCCAATGAATACTGCGATACAGATGAAGACTCCGGAGATGAAAACACCGTCCTATTGGACAATTTAGTGGGAACTCAACTCTCAGCTCCTGCTAAAGTACGGATGCAAACTGAAGATGACCGAGATAATGACGATGATAAACCTCTCTCAGAGTTTGTAGAACGAAGATCAGAACCTCTGAAAACTTTCGTTTACAAAGAAAGTGATTTGGACTTGGAAAAGTCGCATCTGCCGCAATGGACATCTATATCATCGGCGGATAACAATATTTCACCAGCTGCTACTTTCCAGTTTTTCTTCGATGAGGAAGTGATCAATCTTATTCTTCAATTCTCAAAATCCTTCACCCAGCAGAAGAATCGTGACGGGGATATCACTAAAAATGAGTTACTTTATTTTATTGGAGTTCGATGTCTATGTACCTCTTCCAAGGAAAAAGATATTCTGGCAGAATAGGGATGATACCAACAATAAAATGGTTTGTGAAGCTATATCGCGTGATAGATTCCAGCATATAATGAGCCACATTCACGGCAATGATAATACAAACCTGGATTTGAACGAAAGATATTCGAAAATGTGACCATATTTGACATTCTGAACTGAAAATTTCTTAAGCTTGCCTCTATCGAAGAAAATCATAGACGAATCAATGAAGCCATATTTTGGGAAGAAATTCATACGTGGAAAACCTATTAGATGGGGATATTAATTTTGGATTGGTGCCCTCCGACTAGGTTATATGGTTCATTTTGACCCATTCCAAGGTTCTTCAAGTACGTTGCCAGATAAATACCAACATATGGCTCATCAGTATTTTTACAATATGCAGATATATTGAAAAAGATGCTCCTCGAAAGGTCTAATTTATACTTTGTCAATTACTTCATCTCACTTTCGTTGCTCAAAGGATTAATATTGAGGAGCCTAAAAGCTACTGGAACGCTGAGGGAAAACCGAATCCCCTCATCACCCCTATCTAGTTCAAGTATACTAAAAAAATGATCGAGGTAATTTTGAGCATACTTTGGCGGATAATGAAATCATCACCAAATAGAATGATAACAATGTTGTGAATGTAGCATCAAATGCTTCGCCAGTGTTTCCGGTAAATAGAGTAAACAGGATTTCCCAATCTGAGAAGAAATATACTTATATAGATCACCTTGATAAAATCTTACAATGAAAATATGGGAGGTGGTGATCAAAGTCTTGGTAACACTAGAGTTAGCATCAGGGGAAAAATTGGTAATTCCATTTGTTTGCTCATTGCATTGACAAGGCTGTGCCCCCTTTCAACCTCAATCCACTAAAAAAGTTCCATTTATGAAAAACGATAGTTTCAGGGTTATATGGACTAAGAAATTCGCGCATATATGTATCTTGATTCTCCAAATCCAAATAACGACCTATTCATATATATTTAATGTCACCTTGTACATGATTTTCATACTGTCATAAACGAGAGTTCAAAACTGCGGTAACAGTGATCTATTGTTACAATTCATTTGTTGATAGTAAAAGTCCGTTTTTATTGTAGTCATGCATAACTACTAAATATTAACGGCTAAATACAAACAGTGTATTCAATATTTCATTTTGTAAAAGATGAAAATGTGGTACAGATGACAACACATTTTCAACTAAACCTGTTGAATTATTGAAGACTTTTCTTATATGGTGAGTTATCTGAATTATCATCAGAGTCATGCAAATTTCAATTTTGAATTAAGCGCAGATTAACAGACGGTGTCACAAAAGAAATATGAAGGAATGGAGCTCCAATATGTACATCCTTAATAAATAATACTGATTGTCGCAGGACTGAGTACACTATCACGAATTGATATAAGTACCACCTGACCTGCATATATTTCATTCTTTTCAATTCATCAAGTCTTCAACGGAAGACAAATTGCCCTACACATCTACGCGACGTCTTCGTCTGCATCGAAAAGGGCACGTGTCCACAGAACCCGAACAATTGACTATCACGCATAATAGTCACGTGATGGGGTACGTGCGAGCGCCTTCTCGGATTATCATGGCCATTGTGGGATCAGAACCCTTTCCGATAGAGTTGTCATAGTTCGTCCCAGACTAGGGAGCAAAAGGTTATTTATGATTATTTCGTATTTATTATGAGTAACACCGCTAGTGATCTGGGCTGATGATACAGGGTCGTATGGAGGAATATATATTTAAATTTAGCGCATATATTATCTAAGGAGTTATACAATTAGAATATTTTTTAATGTACATAATGTATGTAGTGTAATGACCACAAGGCGTAACACCCTGTATATATATATTTATATACATTTTGAATAAAATAAAAGTGGTGAATGAAATCCTTAACCATATTGTGAGCTCAAGATGATCTAATGCGGTTCTGCTCACCCCTAAACGTATTCGGATGCAGACAGATGCGAAAAGTCATGGATTTCTTTCATTATATTCGCCTGTTTGCGTAATAACATAGATAAACGCGCACATTAGTTTCATGTCATTGTGTTGGGCGGTAACAACTTGATTGATGAATTTGTTGTTGATATTGTACTGGACCAATTCAAACCTTTTTCGTCATCGCAAAATCGATATTTACGCATCAATCCAATACATTACCTAGAGGAAATAAAAAATTACTGCCAACAGAATATTTCTCTAAATTAGAAAATCGTGCCTTAAAATGCAGGGATAACTTCTGCATCAATTTAAAGCATCCTGTTGAAATTAAATCACCCCTTCATAGATTTATAACAATTATTGTGTCAAGTGAAGTCAAAAGTTCGGGCAGTTGAGCAGTTGCCATATGGCGGATATGGTCAACGTTATCCGGTGTACGGAATGAAAATAATTACAATAGATGGCGTACATGATTGTTTTGATGATCGAGAACTTCAGGTTTATTATAATTCGATGCACGCGAAAGGTGCTACGCGGAGTGAACATTTCTGCCGAACTAATGTTTTGAAAGAACGAATATTTATATAAAATATGAAATAATTGATATCGATATACATACAACATCAGTTGAATTGATTTAAGTGAATTAGTTTATGAATTTAAGAACAAATAATTAGTTGATTCATAAGGCCTTCTATATAGCAGGGGTGCACGAAGAAGAAACAGAATTTTAATAAGTAGGTAACTAAACCACAAAAATTCATTACGTAATAAAATAACACTATGCTAGCGGCAATAGGCGGCTTTATCAAAGGAACGCGCGGAACTTGTCAAAGAAAAGCCGCTTTTTTATTCTTGCACCTTTCTAGAAATTTCGGGCGGCGCGTTTGACGGGAACATTCACGCCCATATAAATGTTGGGCCAACAGGAATTGTAGTCATTCTGAATTGTAACTTGAAGGCAATACTACGTCGATACAAAGTTTATTATGAAATAGTACAAAATGAGTACAGCGAAGATATCCAAAACGTATCATTTTAATAACGATTGGGAGACAGAATTTTTTTTGTATGGTAAAGGATAAGTGCATTTGTCTTATTTGTCGCGCGTCTATTGCAACACCTAAGCGTGATAACTTAGAGAGGCATCATAAAACGGTTCATAGAAACTATGAAAAGGATTTTCCGCCACAGACTGAATTAAGAAAACAAAAAGTACGTGATTTGATATCTTGTTTGAAAAAAAAACAAGCCATGTCCACAAGACCTTCCTAACAATTAAAAGCTGCTACGATCGCGTCATTTTAAATATCTCATATATTGGCCAAACACAAGAAACCATTCGAAGATGGATCGGTTGTGAAGTAAGCATTTATTGAAGCGCGTGAGATTTTATTTGGAGATTTTAAAAATAAAACAGAAATCATGTCTGCTATTAGAGAACATCAGTTATCTCGTCCGACTGTCACAAGGCGTATTGAAGTCATGAGTCAGGACATGGCAGATAAACTAAAACATTATATCATGAAATGCATATACTTTTCTTTACGGTTCGACGAATCCACCGATACGACAGACACTGCCCAGCAGTGTATTTTCATTCGTTTGGTATTCAATGACGAAGAGATATATGACGTTTTCTTCAGTTCAGTAAAAAATTACAAGCTACCAATATATAAATTAGTGGGCATTACAACCGATGGAGCACCAGCAAGGACTGGAAACAAAAACGATTTTGTGGTATTTTGTCGAGCTAATGAAGATTTCCCTTCATTTTTTTCATTCCATTGCATTATACATCAACAAGTTTTGTGTTCAAAAGTTTTAAACACGGAGGAAATTATGGGCATTGCAACAGCGGCTCTTTAAGTTGCAGTTGGAAGATAGAGAGTCAGCTGAACACAGTGATTCAGATCTTCACAAGGACGTTAGGTGGTTGAGTCGCGGAAAATTCCTAGAAAGATTTCAAGAATTATTGCCCGAAATGAAAGCTTTTCTAGATGAAATAGGTCATGACACTCAGATGTTGAAAAACGAAAAATGACTGACATTTTTGACTGATATCACAATGCATTTAAACACCATTAATTTGGAGCTTCAAAGTGAAGAAAAAACTATTATTGAGATGATTAGCGCAGTAAACGCATTCAAAAGTAAATTGCAACTTATGATAGATCAACTGAAAACAAAGGATCTGAAACATTTTCCGTCTTTGAAAGCAAGGATTCCCCCATTGAATTATGATACATATGAGGCTGAATTATCAAACATTTTGGGACAATTCGTAAATTGACAAATATAGCATCATTTAAGAGTTCATCCTTTTTCATGTAAAAACAGAAATTAGCTACTGTAATAGCAAATTAGTTTATATGAACTCATGTTCTGTTGAAAATGAGTTGGTGCAGATTATAACTGATATACATCTCAAAGGTACAGTTAGCATCTTTTTGCTCACAACTGTTAGTTCTAGTACCTTGAAAATAACGTAGTTGTTGAAACCGGTCGTATGCATCAATAATAAACATTGTGGAAATCAGAAAAAGAAAGAGTTATTCATCACTTTATTTATATTAAAATTTCCATCAAATAATATTACTAAAGTGATAGGTTTCCTCAATAGAAAATTATGCTGTAATACTTATCATTATTCTTTAGGGTATTTAATTTGATCATTTAGTTTTTATAAGATAAACCACAATATGGAATTAATTTTAATGTATTCATATCATATACATATCATGTGGGCAGAGTTATAGCTGGGATATATCATTCTTCCAAAAGACGGGCTAATTTTCATAAAAATTAGGTTATTCTCATGTTTAAACATTTCAGACTTTATTTTAGCTATAATTGATTGTCCGGCAATGCTACTGATTACTTATACACAATATCTTCGATTATATCAACATACAGGGTATTACATAATAGTATGTCACAACTTGAGGAGGTATATCTACGTGCAGTTTTGAGAAAAAAAGTTTATATAAACATAGGTCCGCAAAAGCTTCGTTACGGAGCTACAGGGTGTTGAAATTTCCAGGAAAAATTGGTTTTTTCTTCGAAACTCCTGCAGCTAATAAATTTGGAATGCAACCTATTTTTTATAGCCTCCATCCATCCACCATTCACAAGGTGTTTTCTTTTCCGAGGCCATGTCTCCTTTTGCACTTTCAAACTTTTTGCAGTACACCACTGCTCAGCGTACAATCAATTTTCGCCATCTTCTTTCAATTTAGAAACTCTTTTGACACTTGTAATTTTTCCGTATATCCAACCGTTTTCGAGTGAAAAATTATCAAATTTGAATTATTTGAATTGCATGTTATTCGCTAAATAAAAAAAATAATGGAAATACTCTATAAGTTTGCCCAAAATTTGGTTTTATTTTGATAGCCCGTCTTCTGACACTCATCTTATACTAATTCAATATCAATCTTGAAAGAAGAACAATTAAAACTATAATAATTAAAAACTAAATATAAATTTCTGAAAAATACAGGCCTCTGTCCTTCGAATATTATCACGCACTCTTTGAAATATTCCTGGGGTATTTCTTATCGTATCACAAGAGGTTATTATTCGATTTCTCAATTCTTCTACAGTGTTTACTGGAGTGGTATAAATTAAACATTTGAGATATCCCCATAAGAAAAGTCTAAACTATTTAAGTTTGGGAACCTAGGAAGCCATGGTTCTGGCCCACCCCGACCTATCCATCGGTTGTTGAATGTATTATTCAAGAATTCCCTAGCTTCTCCACTAAAATGTGCTGGTGCCCCATCATGCATAAACCACATTATGTTTCTCACCCAAAGTGGCACATCCTCGAGCAATAAAGGTAGTGAGAATTGTTATTGATGATGAGATTCTTCAATCAAATGGGGGTTTCCTCAGCCCAATAATGATTATTGTGAAAATTTGTGATAGCAGTTCTCGAACAGTTAGCTTCGTCTGTGAGCATTATTTCACTATAAAATGAGCATTTTCTCTAATTTTATCTAAGAACCATCAGCAGACATTCAGTCTAGAAGGAAAATCTCGAGGAAGTAGAGTTTGGACGCGTTGAATATGAAATGGGTAAAATAAAAAGACGTGGAGAATCCTCCAAACTAGAACATGTGAAATATTGAACTGATTTACCATTCTTCTTGTATTCACATGAGATTTCAAATTAATACAATTCTCATAGTTTGAGTTGCACCTTTTAAATGATTTTTTGCAGTAAAAGTATCAGTTTCCCTCAACCTTCTGTGAACATTTGAAAATGTCTGTCTGGTGTTACTCGATTTGGAAAGCGCACCTGATATATTTGTCTAGCTTCTGTTGTGTTTCCGTCAGCCAGACCATACATGTAATGGATTTCAGCCAATTCGGCGTTAGTAAAATTAGCCATTTTTTCTTACAGCAATAACTTTAAAATTCCTTAAACTAATCGTTAATTTGACAAACAATTCGAGCCGCCACTGCTTCAACTTTAGCATCTGTCAAAATAAATAAATAAATGAAAAAATCAAAGCCTACTAGCCATTTTTTTAATTAGAAGTGCTTTCAACTCAGCAATTGCATACAATCGTTTAATAAGTTTTTGCTCGAGAACGGTCGGAGATACGAAAAAATTGTCGAAAAAATTTCTAAATTGAACGAAGATGACGAAAATTGATTGTACGCTGATCAGTGGCGTAATGCAAAAAAGTTTGAAAGGGCAGGAGAAGACATGGCTCCGGAAAAGAAAACACCTTGTAGGTTCTAGTTAAAATTTGGGACGTGTAATGATGGATGATGTAGAAAATAGCTTGCATTCCAAATTTGGGCTGAATATCCCAAAAACTGTAGGAGTTTTGAAAAAAAAAACAATTTTTTCCAGAAATTACAACACCCTGTAGCTCCGAAACGAAGCTTTTGCGGACCAATGTTTACATGAGGTTTTTTCTTAAAATTGCACGTGGATTTACCATCTCAAGATGTGACATACTATTATGTAACATCCTGCATATGTTCAACTTTTCGGTATTTTGTTGAACTTACCTGTTTCTCTATCAGATCTTTCATCAGCTGAGTTAGAATCACCAAACATATCTTGAAGATTCAAAGGCTCCCGTGGTCCCAAAATGAGTTCTGTGCCACTGGAAATTTCGGTACACGTTTCGTACCATAACTATAACCAAAATATTTTATCAATATCAAAAAAAAAATAACGGGCTTCATCAAAACATCACAGAGGCAATAAAAGATATTTTCAACACCCTTAAAATTAATGCGAATGTATCATCCAAAGTTTCCGAAAATTGAGTTCAAGAAATTCATTCAAATTCAAAATCAAGGAGCACTTGAATGCTCTTATTCTGAATATAAATGTCCTAAACTGCGCATCAAACTATTCAACAGAATTAGTTTTTATCTCAAATATTCCTCATATTCTATTCATTGGGAAACCCTCATATTTTTCAATGAAATAATTTCGATTCATAAAAGAAATTCTACGAAGTTCCAGAAGGCCATATCAACAGCAAATAAAAAGCTTTTACTCTTAAAATATAATAGCTACATTATTGAGATCGATACGTGTTGGAGATCTACTCAGCAATATAAAACAAGAAACATTCCGTATCAATTCGTGTTCGTTAAGCGACCGTTCATAATTTATAAAGCTCTACGGGCTTTTCATAGGAAAACAGAACGTTCTCTTTCTACCTGACGTGCCAATCAATGAATAATGAAACGATTCCCCAACATATTATATTTTTCATAAAAACACTTGACGCTTATATCGTGTCATCAAAATCTCATTTCTCGTATTCTAGATATAAATTAATAAGTACATTTTTAACCTGGTGGCTCATGGACGTACATATAAGCTATATATAGAGGTTGGGACACACAGGAAGGATATGAAGTATGAAAATATACTGTGGTTAGAAATTGGTGATCTTCTTCATGCACGGTGCCCTTATGGGCAGCACTCAGGCCCTCTTGCATTTGTGCTTGCCGTGTTGCGCTGTTATCAGTCTTTCTGTAGGGGGCCTCCTGACTCATTCGGGCACTAGGGTTTTAGAGCCTAATGTCTCCAGTCTGGTCGTCTTATGAACGGGACATTCAAAGAGTATATGTTCCTTTGTTTCATCATTTTTAGGCAACCATGGCACTGTGTGATTCCGACAGTTTAATGACGAGAAAATATTAACAAGTTGGTATCCCGTTAGTAAGTCAACTACTATCCGAATAGACTTTTTCTCAATGGACATTAATTCATGTACACTCTTCCTTGATTGGTATCTTCTTGTGAGCCCAATTGACTCTCTCAGTCCCGAGATACCCGCCCAGTAGTATTTCAGTTTTGGAAGAAGGAGAACATGTGGTCCATGAAATAGTTAGCCCTAACAGCTGTTGCTTTTTTGGCAAGGCTGTCTGCTCTCCCATTTTCTGTCAATACACCAGAGCAGAGTCAGTCTACTTCTGGTACAAAATGGTCATAGTGCTCCTTTGCATTCGTCAACTGATTTGGAAGTAACCCTTGGATCTTTCAGATATCCAAGGGTTTTTGGCTATCAGATCATACGTCGATGTAAGGGTCTTTGTTATTCCTGTGTAGGTCTTACTGCATACATCTGAGAATAGCGTAACTTCTGTATGTGTGACGGTGACATGGCCTCCTAGAGCAATCTTGATGAAATGAGTCGGAGCCCTGCGTGGGGAGTAAGGCATGGGGCATAGTCCAAAATTCTTTCGGTGAAATGATAAGTGACTCTCCTTCGATCTGTCAGATGATCCGGTCGGAGTTCCATAATTTTATTGAGGGATTTAGAGTATGCAGAAATGAAATTTCGGCACCTCCATATGCCTCCTTCTCACAGCCTCAATGAGGTCCCGATGTCCGTCTCCACCCCCATTATGTGTAGAGGAGCGAGGCCTAGCAGACATCCTTTGCTAGCCTTTGGATCTTGCTTATTTTATTCCATTTGGTTTTCTTGTTCAGTGCAGGCCTCATAGGTCAGAATCGGTCTTTTCTCTGACATGTATAGCCAATAAATTATGTTTGGTTTGAGTCACTATCTTGGCCTAAGTAACGGAAAGTTCAGAGTGTGTTTCGCGCTCTTAGCGCTTGTCTATCGATGTGGTTGTCCCAATTTACTTGAGTGTCAAGCATCACATCTAAATGTTTCACTTATTTCACTTCTGTTAATACCTCGTTAAATAGAATTGGTGCTCTGAAAAGTAGTAATTTATTTTTACCAGTGAATATGATCATGTCTGTTCTGTAAGAATAAACGGACAGGTCGTTCTCTCTGCACCATTGCTCAGTCAATCGCAGATCATTCTGCAAAACTTCATATATGATACTGAGATACAGAGGAACAGGAATAATACTCTTAGCTGGAAGTCCCCAAGACGGTCAACCTGTCAAGCTCCATCCTTGATGCAACTGGTGGATATCAAACCTCCTAACCACGTTGCTATGACGTTATCTACGTTATCTACTCTATTAACGATAGCTCCGTCAATCAAGTTATAAAGTTTATTGTCGAAAGCTGCTTCTATGTATTTAAATATTCCAAGAGTGATTTCGCCTTGTTCCATCCAGTCCTTCCTCAATATAGCCTACTACAGAGTATAATGCTGAGTCGACTCAAGCACGTAGGCAGGTTGAGTAATATGAAAATGAAGATACATAGTATTGAATCGATTATCTTTTGATGCTTCGTCAGCAAAAGTTGAATAAATTAATATGAATGTAGTATGAAAAGAATCCTCACTCGAGGTAAATATCTCAGAATGTAACATTCAACCATATCAGACGTTCCGTAATAAACGCCCCAAGCTATAGCACCTACAATTAATGATCGATTTCAATATAATAAAAACTCAGTTGCATCTTGAATGGTATTCTAGTAGCTTGAAACATTTTCATTGGTCTGTCACTTTAGGGAATACTGGAAGCTAACCTTCATTTGGACTTTTATATGCTTACCTCATATTTTAATTTTTTTCCCCGATTATTCATTCAACCGAACAACTTCTGCTATAACAGTATCCTCAAAATGAGGTTTTCTTTCGAGAAAAAAGAAATTTTTGAAAAATTTCGTGAGAAATTCATAGAATGAACGATTGTTTGAATTTGTGATTTTTTTATTGTAGAAAGTGTTTTGGTCTTTATTTCAGTTCTGGTAACATTATTTCGTATTTTGGGTAAAAAGACTCAACAAGTAGTGAAAGAATCTAGTGAATCGTGAAATGAATTCTGTGGCTGAATAACAGAGAATTAGTAAGTACGGAAGACGAAAATCAAGTGAATACATACATGATGCAGGTTTATTTTCAATCTAGTAACAATAGTTCTGGACCATTTCGACTCTATCGGGAACGATTACCAGATCGAAAGAAAGTTGATATATCTGTTTCAATAATTAACGAAATAAAAACCTCAATTTATATCGAATAAATGTAACCTATCAAATACGAAGATATAGTTTGCTGTCAACTTTGTTATACCACCGATGTTAGGGTATTCGTTGGAGGAGATTATGTTTCAAAGGCCCGCGTAATAGCAGGTCTACGAAACAATTTGATTATTCGAGAAATATCAAATATCGAAAATTGTTTCTGTAGAAATTTTCATGCATGGCGACCTTTACATTATTAACCCTGTAGGTCTCGTAGGTGGCGCCCCCTTCCATACACGCAAGGCCCGCTGCGATGCGTTATCAATTTTTCATACTGTCTTCTGAACATTAATTATCGACTCCCGTATAACCTACGTGTACGCTGTCCGTCCTCACAAAAAATTTCATAAAGTACCTGTCGGCTAGTGAACGTTGTCTAGGGATTTGACAGTTGAATGATTTCGTCTGGTTTCACTTGCGGAGGCGCATAAGCTTATGTTTTAATTTCTGTAATAAAATATAGGTTTTATTTTGAATCATACACAATACATATCTTTTATATAATTATTATTTTGCCCAGCTTGCAATTGCTTGATGACTTATTGCACCGGGAGATTCTTTGAAAGAGAATTTGGTATTTAACAGATTATCTCAGCAATTCTGCAACAATTGAAGGAACGAACAAAAAACAAAAAAAATCATTCGATAAAGTCGACTGGAAATTATTTTCTAAAAGCTCGAGAACCAAAGAAAATGATTAGAAGAATCAATGATTTGTTTGAATTTATATACAATCAAATCCTCCTTGATCTATAAGAATACTTCCAAAAAAATAGCAATCAGACAAATTAAGAAGTCTGGCAAGCCAGCTTGTACTTCATATTTTCTACTTCTCTTTTGAATTTGCCATGAAAACATGGGGCAGTGCTATAATATCAATTATGATACACCAATGAGAAAAATTTAAACAAGAATCAAATTTTCTAGACTATCTTTTGAAAATACGACACTTTTCACGAAGTGTACAACCTAAAAATCTACTGTTATAAGAGAACATCATCTATTATATCCTTCTAGTTGTTGTATCATACATTTCTCCATACTTATTAGAAAGAAGAACTCAAGCAAGGAGGTAATGCAGAAGACCTATCAGATCATTTCAAGGCAGAGATGGTTGAGGAAAACATGAATCAGCAAATGCTGATAGAGGTTGGATAAAGAAATTCATAGAACACCTCATACGTCATGGCTCCTTGATAAAAGCATCTATGAAGATCGCATTTTAGGAAAGAAAGAAATGGACCTCCTACATCAGAGATATTTGAAGAGTGAAAAGCTATACGAAGCTAAGGCCTAAGGCAATAGACAGACAAGGGTGGCTTTCTCGACAAGGCACTGCGTTTAGTTATGATAGTGTCTTATACGGAAGGTAATACTAACAACCTGCTCAAATGAATGAGTTGATCAAAATAAATCAAATTAGCTACAAGGACGAGTGCTGCCTATACTATATAATGATGATTACTAAAGATAGACTGATGATAATTAGTATAAGAAGAGTAGAGAACTACCAATGGTGACTATTATGCTAAATAAGTTCAATATTTGAGGGATAAGGTCAAAAGTAAACGATGTAATTTGGGGAAAGGACTAGAATAAACGAGTACAATTGTCCCTCCATCTATTTATATATTTAGTCCTAAGTGACTACTAGCTAAAATGTTCCTGAAGTGAAATATTGGTACAGATGTTGTTATTGCGTATTCAAAAGGCAAAAAACTGCGCCACACAAATAATTACTATGCGTTATTCTTTGTGGAGTTATATTGAAACTTAAATGCTAAGAACTCCGAAAAACATTCTTTATTTGATAAGAATCACAACCATTTATAATGATGTGTGTTGGGACGCAAAACTATTTTTTTCATATCTCACGAAACATTCCATAGTAATTGAAGGTACTAGTCACCTGTCCACTCTGAAGATAATATCGTACGTTGAAGGTTGATCTTTCTGCTGAACAGTTGATCATTTTGAGCCAATTTTGATGTTCCACTGAACCATCGAGCCATCCTCGGACTCCCGATCCAGCAACAACCTGAAAAAAATCGTCGTACTTAGAAGTAGAAGAAGAAATCTAATTATCCTGTTTAGAAATAGTAGTAGAGAATAAAAATTCATTGCATTTGCAAATCCTGAGCAAATTTTACTGTCAACTAAGCTAACCTAACGAAGACCCTCATAGAAAAACCAAATTACTTAATTATGCTATTGGGATTTTTATCGCTTTGTCATATTGTTCTTTTCATCAAGAATTCATATTATTTCTTCAAAATCGAAAATTGGTGACGAATACGTATTATTAGAGAATGCAAAGTACACGCACTTGTTCAAACTCACTCATTTTTTCTTTGTCAACGTGTCTATACTTTTTCCACTTTTCGGATGTGGAATGATTTATTACGAGGAAGTTATGAAAAGTTTCCGGCCTCTACGTGAAGATGGCAGCACTGGTGAATAAAAGTGGATTTTCATTGTTCATCTGTTGATAGTTACTCACACTAAAGCTTCAGCCATTTCGGAAGCGCAGTTATTATGGAACAGTGGTTTGAGTGAGTTGATGTGAGAATCGACAAAATGGAGTATCGAGCTAAAATTAAATATATGTTTTTGAAAGGCAATACGCCCATGCAAGCTAAAGATGAATAGAATTCTATGTATGAGGACTCTGCACTACCATTTACCACAGTGAAATTTCGCACAGCTGAAGTTAAATGTGACCGTGAAAGCTTGGGAAACGATAAATATTAGGGACGCCCAAAAACTGCAGCTACCGACGATAACATCGCCAAAGTTCACCGAATGGTGCTGAACAACCGTGGAATTAGAGTTAGAAAGATAGCAGGGGTTATAAACATGTCAATAGAACGCATTTGCCACATATTGAATCAACATTTACACATGAGAAAGCTATCTGCGCTTTGGTTGCCACGTTTGCTCACATTAGACCAAAAACGTGTTCAAATGAACATCTACAATGCCCTTGGCGAAAACCGTTTTTTAGGCTGGGAAAGTGATTCCGACTGTTCAGAATACCGTTACTTTCAGTTCTTCTTGTGTCTCCTTGTTTTTGCATGACCTTTTACATATTCTGGTACGCCAGCAATTTGTCGGGTTCAACTCAACCAGGCATAGTTACACATGTTAATTTTCCAAAGCTGAAAATATAAATTGTATTCATTAAACACGTCATTAACTTATCTTGACTTCTCCCTAGTTTGTCTAATCTAAATTATATCCCCCTTCAAAATCAATGACCAATTTCAATTTAATAGAAACATAAGTGAAATGTCTTTGCTTTAAAGTTTCTATCAAGAAACATCATAAGAAACACAATCAATCTACCCAAAAACATAGACAATTAAAGTTTCGGTCATGTTAAGGGTGAAACAAGGGCGTGCGGTTTAAGTGAGGGTGAGCCGGAGGTATCCCCTAATTGGGGGAAACAACCGCCCTTAACCTCTAATGGCACGATCTTTAATCCTGTCATTATCCATCCTCGGCAAGAACTTGAAAGCAGAGACGACAAAACAGAAAATGTTCAATTACTGAATCTAGAGAGCTAGGTCTTTACTATATTCCGCTGATGTGAGCAAGTTGATTCAGGGCTATAACTACAGGATGAAAGATTCCCAGGGAGCGCAACTTGTATGTTATGACTACGATTTTTTGAATAACGTAGAATGGAAACAATTCTCTAGTATAGTTAGCTTAAAATTCCTGCCACCTATATAAGGTATTGAAATTTCGTTGAGAGCTGGAAAAATGGAGGCATTGGAATTTCTTTACTACGTATGTAGATTTTACCAGCATTTGTCACAATGAGAATAATAAACGCCAAAAGACTCCTCACACAATACACTGAAAATTGCCTCAAAGCTTATCTCGAGTATACGCAGGTGCCCGATTCAGTTACACTCCGTGTCCCCGAAAATGTTACAAGCAGTTCTCATTCAATGTTTGCCTGATCGAAATTCTTAGATCACTGCAGCTGATTCCTTCAATTCCGACTTCCATGAGTTTAGGTTCTTCTGCTTTCCACGATATTTCTCACTAGCCCACTAATGATCGTGTTTGCTTTTTTTTATCGTAAAATTGCAGTAATGAAACGACAAGAATTGGGTGTTATTTTTTCTGTTTATTTTCTTGATGCATCCAAATATTTCTCAATTCTTAATCTAATTGAATTGTTCTCACAATTTTAAAATTAAAATCTGAGTTCGCAGTATCAGGGTAGTGATTTATTCATAAAACATTATATCATGTTACCAAAACACTTAGAATGCCAGCTACCACTCCTAATAGGGTGTGGGCCAATTAGGCCTGTCTCTAAGTGATCCAATGTCCCACTAAACCTATTCAAAGACCCTAGAGATTGTGAGGAAAGAATTTATTATGAACTCTGCAAAGACCCAGTAGACATTTTCACCGAATCTGGTTTTTGATTTTCCCACTTCCTTATCTATGCTTTATGCGACGAAGATTTGGTCGTATCACATCAAATCTCACATAAAAGAACTTGATAAGGTTATTTCAAATTCACAACACTACAGAAGATTGTATTTCATAAAAAGAACATCAAGCCAAGTTCAGCTACTAGACTATCTCATGATTTTTAATCTGACCAAGGTATTGCAGTTTACATTTAAGCAATGTATTTTGCATTGTCTTGTATAGGACAGGGTATGGGTTACTTCGATATTCTAGGTCCTGACAGTAATGTTAACACTTAATTTGGAAAAAATTTTCTTCTAGAAAACTCAACGGATTATCCCCAGTCAGGCTGTCAAGTCGTTTGTAGATGACTATTTAAAATCACTCCCTGGTGTCGTATTTTTTTTACTCCGTTTTATTATGATCCTGGAAAATTTTCGTTCATATTTAGTAGCTAGTTATATATAGTTGTCGAAGGTAGCTACTCTATAGTATTTTATCTCATTTAGCTGGTAAGAGAGCAAAAATACACTGTGCACAAAAATAGCAGTTTGAAATTCTTTCTTGAATGAAGTAAATGTACCTTTTCATTCAACGTAATTTGCATTTTATGGTAAGAATTGAGAACGCATCATCATATCGAGCACAAAATAAAAATATATAGCAAAATTGAATGAGAATAAAGGATAAGAGTGGCTATTATTTATTTTTTTTATAAAGATCAATGGTTAAATTAAAAGCGATAAATTAAAATGGGGAAAAATAGTGATACTGTTCTCAGAAATATGTGTAATAGCTCGTTGTATCCGAAATGATCCCTAGGAAAGTATATCGGAAGTGTATATTACCACATAAAAAATTGCGAAACAATTGAAAAGAAAAAATATTTTGTGTTTTGCCGATATCTCAGAAACTATCAATAATTAAGAAATAAGAAACAAAAGGTTCTTAAAGAGGATGAAATTTCCAATTGAAAATACCCAATTATGGGAACGCTGTCCTCATTAATATATTGTTAATTTAATGTGACAATGTTTATGTGAGAATTCGAAAAAATTATGGTGTACTTAAAAACTTTCAAGAATTGATTTTCGTTGAAGATTTATCTCAAAGTGAATAACAAAAACAAGTAATGTTTTTGAGAAATTTTACTGAATAATTGTGCTTCGTAACGCGTTTCCCTACACCGTAGCTTCTTCAAACGAATGGATGTACAGAAATTAGGATAACTATATATAAATAAAATGAGAGTATAAATACAAATGATCTTAAGCAATTAAAAGCTTATTGAGTTTCTTCTTCTTGAGTGATTATTGATGACAGGTATATCCAATAAAATTAAGGGTTTAAATCGACTTGTACATTATAAACAGGTCGATTTAAGCCCTTTATCTGTATTGAATATCCTCAGGAGCAATCTATTCCTTAATTTTATTGAATATGCTACTCATCAATAACCACTTAGGAAGAAGAAACTCAATAAGCTTCAATGACTTTAGAACATTTGTATTTATTTTCTCATTTTATTTATATATAGTTGTCATGATTCTGTACATTCATTCGTCTGAAGAAGCTACGAATCACAATTTTCAGTAAACGCGTTACGAATCACTTGTTTTTATTATTGATAATGGAATTCTACCAAGTAAACGCTTGAACTTGGGAGTTGAATATCTCAAAGTTTTGAACAAGGTGGTTGGATTATCAATTGGCATAGAGTTCATGAATTTTCGTCTTTGTTGTAAACCAACAAAAAATGTTCAAATAACAGGCGAAAAATTTATTTGGCTTCGTGGAGCATTCTGGAATACATAATTAATGGGATTACGTCATAAAAATTTAAATAACATTCATACTCTGTATTTTTTCCTATTTTTCCAGTTAACAAAATATTGGAAACTTTTTATTTTTATTAACTTCAAGATATTATTATAGACAAAGTATTCAAAACCTTCTTTATCTCATTAACTATCTATTACAGAAGAGCTCTACGAAGCGCAAAATGTTCACAGCAATTATTTAAGAATTTTTTTTGCTTTACAATTGAGGCGAAGTTCACTGACACACGAACACCAATCTTCAGCAGTGAATTAAGATTATAAATAATGGAGAAAATTCTAAAAGCTGGAAATTTTTTCATTGAAAATTATCTACTCATTAAGAATCTTTTTTTTTCATTTCTCAGACGTCAAAAGTTTCAGAGATATCGGCAAGAACTAAATAAGTTTTTTTTCATCTCTAATTATCAAAACTCTGTTTAATTTTTTATTTGCAAATATAAACTTCCGGCACCTCTTTCTGGGTATCATTCCAGATGCTATGAGGTAGCACACAATTTTTTTGGAGAGGGATCACTATTTTTCAATATTTTTATCTTCTTGACCAATTTTTTTATGAAGGCTAAATAGCGATGCAATTCACTAACCAATAGCTAGAGAAATTTAGCTGAATGATATTAACATCAATCTCAATTTTGTGGAAAAGACAATTTCTTCGAATATCAAATATCCACTGAAAAGAATTCGAGTAGTTTCCTTTGAAAATATATGCTTATCATCTCATAAAAATTCTCCGGTGCGGTTTCTTCCCAATAATATCGAAAAACCGAGTGTTGCAGATAATAACGCATAAAAATCTTTCTCGATTTTATTGATCTCCTCTGGAGAAACCAACCGAGCCTGTCGACTACATAAAAATTGAATCAAACGGTGCTTCCGCCGTATTATCAATTATCACTTCCCTCGGTGTGAAACGTCACGACGTTATGCTCCAGCGTGTCTTACCCCATTATTTATTGGCCCCCTAATGCTGCTAATATAGCCAGCTTATAGTATTGCTTCTTTCGTAAAACTTGTTCGAGATAAATTTGAAATGAAAAGAAAATGAAGCTTTTTTGTATCCCGGTTTATCCCCTATCTTTATCTGTTAATAAACGTTTCTCCAATATTAGCGATACAGTTCTCAAAGTCTTTTCTTCTTCGATTTCACCGTAATATCCAACCAAAATTATTCATGGAATTGGGGTGTAGGTGTTTTTTTTATAGCTTTATGTTACATATAGAACATAAGGATCCAAATTGGAGTTTATAACAACGATTTTATAAAAGTATTATCTGGCTTTCCCTTAGATTCTCTTAGGTTTGTCTCAAAAGGAAGACATAACAGTAAATAATTCAAGAAAATTTACAAAATTAGCTGAAACTGGAAGTATAAACAAACAATTTTCATATTTGACATCTGAAGAGAACCAACGAGTTTCCACATTGTCCGCATGGGTTCAATTTCAAGACATTTTCAAATTTATCAATGGTTTATTCAGAATGAAACAAACATTCATAAAGGGTGGAGCATTGAATACTTTCCAGTCTTTTGTTCTAAAAATGAATAAAGGAAATGCTGTGAAACGTTAACTTTTGTCGAAAGAAGTATATTTTTTTCACACCTTCACAAAGCCCTTTCAACAGGGTAGCTTTCAATCTTATAACCTTAATAAGGATGACGGTACCCCTTATTTTGAAGCGCAATGGTAGCATACTAATCCATATTTGAGAAATAAAATCTTAGACAAATTTGATTTTAAATTATAAATATAAAGATTGATAGGAATCGAAAAAAATCTTCCCAATTAAATAGGTTCATAACTTGAATTCACTCAAATCAGAAAAAAATTCCGTTAGTTCCCAAAGTTTAAAAAATTATCAAGAATTATTGATAAGAACACGGACACGAGTGTTATGGAATATTTTTTGACCACTTTACACCAACGTTAGACTATTAGCAAATTTCCGCCAACTCTATAGCAGTATTCAGAAAATAATCTGATTAGTTTAGCGTTTCGGAGATAAGAGAAAATTCAACCACGAAGTCTCGTATTGATAAAAAGTGGTGGTTTTCCTTCCTTTAGATCTAGTCTCAGAAAACTTCACAACCTGCGGTGACAACGTTTTATCAGTCGGTTTATGCATCATAACAGATAGGTTAGATACAAAAACATTGGTTAAATAATATCAACAAATACTACCGCAGAAATTCTCGACAACCTTAAATTAATAGTTTTCGTTGTTCTTGAATAATTCTATTCTGTTTACTCAATCTTCTGATATTTTTCATAAAGTATTTCTTTAGTACACAAACGATACTGTCAATTCTTTCTTCCAAAATGTAATTTTTTGTCAGGTTGGACCCATAAACTATATTATAAATGCTGATTTGTTGGACATCTTTCTTGAGAAAAATATTCCTTCGACGCTCGATTAATCAAAAATCAAGACGTCACAAAATAAATAGAATTATCGGGAGTCTATATAAAAAGTGCTTTGAATTATTAAGAGGAAGGACAGTGAATTTTGAATTAGCGAGATAGGAAAAAACACTATTAATTAAGAAAACATTTGCATATGAACGTACAATTCGAAACTGACAGAAACAAAGGTGTTTTCATTAGCAACCACGACAGACGACTAGCGGCAGTACAACGTATTCTTGATTAACCTGATATATAGGCAGAATTTAATTCATTTATTTTCAGCTGTGGGCTCCTCTCCTGCACTGCAAACACTTCGCTTTGGTGCTGATGAGGCGTTCAAGAGAATTCTTTCACTTCAGCAGTTACTCGTACTTAATAAAACATTTAAGGTTATGACACAAAAAGCATAGAACAGTTCTTATAATGTATGGCGGTCGCAGTACTCCAACATGTGGGATCGAGAACTGAGCCCTCTGGTATACCTGTGAGACATTCGAGTTGTAAGCGTCCACCTACATCGTCATGTTAATGAAATATGATTTAACCATTTATGAGGTACCATTCGATTTCCGGAAGAATAGATTCTTAGATATGTCAAAGGAAAAATGAAACGCTGCATAGAGAAAAATTTAATGCGATTGGAGCGTTAATTTTTGCTAACTTTGGAATTTGAGAGCGAATGAAGCTCTGTTTACGGAAACGAAGCGTATATATGAATGACATAAATTTTTCGAAATGTACCCTACACTGATGAAGCAACACTACCGATGATTATGTGCTCAAAATATATATATATATATATATATATATATATATATATATATATATATATATATATATATATATATATATATATATATATATATATATATATATATATATATATATATATATATATATATATATATATATATATATATATATATATATATATATATATATATATATATATATATATATATATATATATATATATATATATATATATATATATATATATATATATATATATATATATATATATATATATATATATATATATAGAAAAATGTATGCTTATTGCGACATTACATTGCACAAACATTAAATATCGATTCCCAACTAGATTATTCGAGCATAACTCTAGAATCGTAAGAATGTTTAATGTAATAATTTAATGTTTAATGAACTTTTCCCGAGTTGTTGAATAGTTCGCAATAGTCCACTAATTTGCGGACGGGCCACGTACATCTCCGGATCTTATGCAGATTAACTTTTTTCTTTAGGAAATAATCATAGGAAAGATTCATTAGTCGAGGCCACGCAACTGAGAAGTTTTGAGTGAAAATATGCGACTAGCATGTGCAGAAATAACCCCAATACACTACAAAGACTCCATAGTCCAGAAATATGTCAAACTCAATAAAAATTTCATAGAAGGAAATCATATTTGAATTGGATGATAATTTGAGGGCTTATCATAGCATAGTCTATCATTTGTTTGTCGTGCTTTCCTGTGAGATGTCCCCACACAAGTGGTAATTCCTGGATCCCTCGACTTCGTGCTGATTTTTCGAACACCTCGTACTTACTGTAACATTGAAGCTTGGAATTTGTGATATTGAGTATCATAAATGCAGTTTTCTTTTACGGTTGAAATAATTCGTCATTATTTCTTTCGATTTTTAGAGGAAAAACCATAGTAGGCCTTAAAAATGGAAACGATAAATGTCTGGCAGTTCATGGCTTCATAAAATTGATCGAAAATAATAGCTGACATAGATGCTATTAAAACGCAAGAAAAATCATCGAAATATTCCACAGCTAAGTCATTTCGTGTATGGCATTCTTTATTTATTTTTTACTGGGATTAAATCAAGGTTAGATTTCACGCAGTGGCAATTCTTGTATGCTGAGCAGTTTTTCGAACACCCTGTATTTGCTGGAAAATCCAAACTCAATATTTGTGAAAAGAATTTGTAGAAAAAGATTATGGGCCTTGAAAATCGTCATAAGTCTCTTGAAGTTTAACTTAATAGTTGTTAATAGCAGAGAACAACGGCTTCGATATAAAGCAATAGAGAGTTTAATTAATCGAAAAATACGCAACAACACATTCAACATGATATATCCCCAATCCAAGAGAGAAAAGCCCGAAAAATGTATGTCTCTAACATATTTTGGGAAGACGTCAGAACAGATAGCTAGAGTTTTGTCAAATAGTAAAAAAGTTCATATTGCATTCAAACCAGTTAGCAAATTGTCAGGCCTGCTTTTCAACACAAAAGATACAACCGATAAATTTGAAAAATTAGGAGTATACCAATTAACCTGTTTTGAGTGCAATTCCTTTTATATAGGTCAAACAGGACGCTCTTTCAAAGCTATCTAGCTACATTAGAAATGTGATTCAGCTTTAGCAGCACATTGTCTGAATGAATGTCATCCTTTTCCAGAACTTCAACAGCTAAAAATTCTTCATTCTTGAGATAAATCTCATAAAATCAATTTCTTTGAATCGATGGAAATTTTCAATGTATCTAGGGTAGAAAGGGTTAAGCTCCTTAACAACCAGGTAGACAAAATTACCTACAAATCACCATTATTCAAGTTACTGTGACATCTACTAGCATTATATTGATGTTAGTTCCTGTATTTTACATGAGTATTCAGTTTTCATTAGCTTGTTGTTGATAATGGACGTATGTCCGATACCGGTCCTACCAATGTTGGATCGGATGTTGACGATCTCAAGTTTTACGCCAATGCTTTGACGTTGTCATTGCAACTTCAGAAAGATCTTGATAATATATGTGAGTGGTCTCGATAATGGCTTCTTCCCCTAAATATAAGCAAGTGCAAGGTGTTACATCTGGGCAAGAATAACCCCCGGTACCGGTACTATATGGATGGTTCGAGCATTCAGTCCATGCAATCACAAAATGACCTCGGTGTGATCATTTCTGAGTACCTATCGTGGTCGGCTCACGTCAGCCATGTTGTATCGAAGGCGAACCGGATATGCTGTCTCTTACGCAAATCTTTCACCTGCTGCTCCATCAGCACATGAAAGTAACTCTACACGTCTTACGTTCGACCTATCCTTGAGCACGGTGGTCCTGTTTGGCACCCATCCCTGGTTCGGGATAAAAACTTCCCCGAGTCTGTCCAGAGAAAAATGACAAGACTTCCTTTGGTTTTGTTCGACCTTCACACGAGGAGAGGCTTGAACTTTTTGGTTTGAGGCCATTATCTGAACGTTGCGAACGTGGAGATCTGATTACCACCTATCGTGCAATGAACGGCCTATTTGGGACGGACCTTAGCGATCTCTTGCGCATCAACCGAAGCCATCTTCGCGGTCATTCACTGAAACTAAATCGGGAGGACTTCAAAACAACCCCTCGTGAGCTCTTTATATGCAACCGCGTCTTCCATAAATGGAACTCTTTACCAGAAGCTGTGTTGCGCGTTTCATCAGTGAACTCATTTAAAAATCTTTTCGACAAAGTGCTTGCGTAACACTGGTGCCTTTTTTTAATTTTCACTTTTTTGATATCACGTATTCTATCCATGTCATCATTTATCTTTCCTGTTTCATTCTTTTTTTCAATTCATCCCGGTTAATTTAGCCATTATTGTTATTATTATTTTTACCCTGTTTTCTTTTCTTTTCTGTGAAATCACATACCATATTAATTACGTTTTGAGATTCGTGGACCCTTAAGGTCCCATCTCTTACCTTTGTTAAATAAATAAATAAATTAAATAAATGTAATTTTTTATTCTTTACATCAATAAATCAGTGATAGTTAAAACATAGTACCTTGTTTTATTTTATTATTCTTTATGGCTATCAACTATCACATATTTCAGGCTTTATCGATCAATTATTTGCCAGATTTCTTCAAAAAGATAGAAAACCGAAACATATGAATAAAACCAACAATGATCGAAATTTGAATATATACGTTGAAACAACGAAAAGTTCCAATGTTAGCAATAAAACCCGTCAACTAAAATAACGACAAATTCAATTAAAAGTTTTTTATGAGTTCAAAAGTTCCTAAGATACGGCGAAAGAGACTTGGGGCTCAACAAAATCAAAAAGTCTCGGAAATAACAAATAGATGGCGTCAGAAATATAAGATGCGTTACTGTTAACAGAAACGTTTCGAAATTTCATGACATTTTTTTCAGTAGTTTTCCAAATATTGAAGTTGAAGTGATGCTACTTTTGTGGATTTGCAAACAACGAAGCAAAATTAGTTTCGTGTCTTGATAAAACACTACTATTCGATGAGTAAAAATAGCGTACTAATTTACTGTCAAAACTGGTTGTTTAAGAAGTGTCTTAAACGACCATTGGCCGATGGTATGATGATTTCAAACGTGGTCGTATGACAATCGCAAATGCAGAACGCTCTGGAAAGCCAAAAGAGGTGATTTCTCCTGAAAACATTGCGAAAGTGTAGAAATGGCTATGGGTGACCGAAGAATGAAATTGCAGGAGTTAGCTGACATCCTAAAGATATCAAATGGCACCATACACAAAAATGTAGGCATGAAAAAGCTTCTCCTAATGGGGATGCCACGTTTGCCCACAGTGGAACAAAAACAACAATGAATTGACTAATCTGAGAGTTATTCGGAACATTCAAAGGCCTGACAATCAATATTAACTTTTACGAAATTAAGCGCAGACGTCTCATATGGCAAAGAAACAATCATTGTTTCATCAAGACATTAGACCAATCCACAAGTCGATAGAAACCAAGGCAAAAAGCAACGAGTTGCGCTAGTAATTGTTGTCATAGCCACTCTATTCTTCAGATCGGGCACCAAGCGATCATCGGGTCTTTGCTGATTTGAAAAATATGGTCCTGACAAAAAGATTTGGTTCGGATGGAGAGGATATTGCCAAAACTGATGCCAAAGATAATCGTACAAGGAAGGCATAGAACTGTTGACGAAGCGTTGAAATTCAAATTTTGAGAAAGAAAAATATTGTTTCTAGTCAGTCCAGGGACGCTTTGACCATGTGTTGAACGAAATATGTGAAAACGATTAAAACTGACAATTTTTTGTAATCGAACAAGGGGCCACGTCGCCCACTATCATCCTTCATTAAACAGTAACATAAACTAATGTTACGTCCAATTTCTTCAATTACCACCACTTATAACGTTATCAAATATATAATCAATAAAAATAAAATATCGGAAGTCTTATGAATCATAAAGATATTCATACCATTACTTTTCAAGACTCATTTAAACGATAATGATGAATGAATAGAGACACTTCGAAAGACAAGCGTGAAAATACAATGGCAAAAGCAGTCCAATCAACAATCTCCTTGGAAAGCAGGGTCTCAATTAAGCGAAGATGAAGGCATTTATCTCATGTGAAAATGTCAATTAAAACAGTCAATTAAATAATTCATATTCAAAAACAACGAGTCGTAATATATGGGTAGAAAGCCTGCCGTTGTTACTGTTACTATTACCTTTTGGAAAGTTATTAGTGGTTCACTTCTGGTTACGTGAAATGCAGAACACACGTGTTGTTTGATAAATACGATCGTGAAAAAAGGGCTCAGAAGTTCTTAAACGAGAGTAAACATTCTGAAGTGCTTTACGCATTATTAATAGTTACTTAACGGTACTGCAAATTCACAAGACCAACTCAGCAACTCCCAATTAAATATAAATAAAACATTTATATTTCTTTTCATGTATATTCTTTCTATGCAGTGTTCCAGTGAAACCGAAACTATTCATTTTTATACAAAATGCTTATCAAGTTTCACAGCAGGGGTGTTTACATAATCCTCAATTTTTTAATAGAAAATATAGATTGGGTGATAGCTTAGAATTGCTGCTTGACAAGTACCCGAAATTGCAAAATAATCTTAATGCGTCATTAATTCTTAGGTGCTTTTTCCAAAATTATCTAATACTTGATAAAAGCAAGATAATTTTGTTAATATACATTTCTATAATATGCGTACGATTTCATACATTCGGAAATTATTTATTTCGCTAATCCGTAGTAGTGTGGCCCCCTATATCCAGAGCGCTGAACCACCGTTACGTTCTCATTTCACCTGTAAGTATTCCAACAGGTATTACTATTGTCCACTCTCTTCACGAAGTTCTTTACGGAGAAAGTTAGAGGGCGCGGTCGTGCTCGTTCTTGTTTCGTATTGTTGCGAGGAGCGTTCGTTATGCGTTGCCTGCCGGTCCCGTTTCTCGAAGAACATGATCTAGGAGTAATTTAACAGAAATCGTTACAGAAAATAATGAATGTTCCAATTTTACATGTTGAAGTTTCAGAATGTTTATAGATAATGATTATATGTATGTATATATGCGAATTGCGAAAATGTAGACTGTTTTGTATTCCTAGCTTTTTCCTACAGCTGGAATTGAATGATACAAAACACTGCACACAATAAATCAAAGTATATCTATATATATATATATATATATATATATATATATATATATATATATATATATATATATATATATATATATATATATATATATATATATATATACTCTGCTCAATGTAGAAATTTGCCTTAAAAGAATCGTTAAACAAATCAAGATGAGTTCGTGATTGAAAGAGACTTCACTCTAAAACACCACATGAGCAAGTATTCTTCGTATACTAATATAATTAAGAGTTTTATCTTTTCTATGCATTTCATTGTCAAAAAAGGGCACTGTTACATTTTCATCTTCTTGTCCTTAAGTGAATTGAATAACATCACTATGAGAGTTAAACGTTTGCCCAGTTATATCTTCTGCAGAAGTAGGTAGGGCAAACTTTTTAAAAAGGGCTGTTGAAAAACAGTCTTTAATACAAATATGTAGTGAATGATCGTTCTATACTATATAGTATATACTATATATAGGACTCCATTTTGAGTGCGCTGCACAACTCGAGATTTGAGTATAGTGTGATCATTGACTATTACCCAATAGGAATTCTGTTATCTCCAAAAATTATCATTCATATCTCAACAATGATAACATCAGAAATTTATCGCTGTACGGGTGTTACATAATAGTATTTCACAACTTAAGGGGGTAAATCTACGTGCAATTTCAAGAAAGAAAGTTCATATAAACATAGGTTAGCTACGGAGCTACAGGGTGTTGAAATTTCCGGATTTTTTCTTCAAAACTCCTGCAGTTTTAGAGGTATTCAGCCCGAATTTGAAATGCAAGCTATTTTTTACAGCCTTCATCATTACACGTTCTAGATTTTAATTGAAATTCACAAGGTGTTTTCTTTTCCGAGGCCATGTCTCCTTTTGCCCTTTCAAACTTTTTTGCAGTACGCCACTGATTAGCATACAATCAATTTTCATAATCTTCGTTCAATTTAGAAATTTCGTTATCACTTGTAATTTTTTCGGTTCTCCAACCATTTTCGAGTGAAAAATTATTGAATTTGAATTATTTGAATTGTATGTTATTCAATAAATTAAAAAATAATAGAAATAATAGATGGTTATGCCCAAAATTTGCTTCTATTTTGATAGCTCGTCTTCTGAGACTCAACTTATACTGTATTAATTTGTGACAGCAGTTCTCGAAAAGTTTGCTTCGTCTGTGAACATTATTTCACTATCAAAATGAGCATTTTCTCTAATTTTATCTAAGAACCATCGGTAGAAATTCAGTCTCGAAACAAAATCTCGAGGAAGTAGAGTTTGGACGCGTTGAATATGAAACGGGTACAATAAAAAGTAGTGGATAATCCTCCAAACTAGAACATGTGAAATATTCAACTGATTTCCAAATTTTCTTGTACTCACATGAGGATTCAAATCAATACAAGTCAAATGTGCTTCCTCAATATCTGGAGTTCTCGTAAATTGAGTTGCACCTTTTAGATGATTACTTGAAGTAAAAGTACCAGTTTCCCTCAACCTTCTGTGGATATTTAACAATGTTCGCCTGTCTGGTGTTACTCGATTTGGAAAGCGCACCTGATATAATCGCCTAGCTTCTGTTGTGTTTCCGTCAGCCAGACCGTACATGTAATGGATATCAGCCAATTCGGCGTTAGTAAAATTAGCCATTTTTTCTTACAGCAATAACTTCAAAAGTCTTAAAACTAATCGTTAATTCGATTAACAATTCGAGCATACAATCGTTTAATGATTTTCGCTCGAGAACGGTCGGAGATACGAAAAAATTACTAGTATCAAAAAAGTTTCTAAATTGAAGGAAGATGACGAAAATTGATTGTACGCTGATCAGTGATGTACTGTAAAAAAGTTTGAAAGGGCAAAAGGAGACATGGCCTCGGAAAAGAAAACACCTTGTGAATTACAGTTGAAATCTAGAACGTGTTATAATAGAGGCTATAAAAAATAGCTTGCATTCCAAATTTGGGCTGAATCTCTCAAAAACTGCTGGAGTTTTGAGGAAAAAAACAATTTTTTCCGGAAATTTCAAAAGTATCTTTTATGAAATATAATAATTGCGTTATTTGATGTTTTTCTTTACGTTGGATAACTTTTTCTATAAAAAGCAGAGGTATTTCGTTATTTGAGGTGATTTTCTAGTGGTATATATTTCATTTTTAAAGTTCGTCGGTGACAGTGGAATAGAAAGGCCCTTTGGATCATTGAATTATAAGCTGCTAATTTGTAATTTGAGTGATTGAATGAGTCCATTGGAACAGTTTGATCTGTGAAGGTTTCTTTTCTGTAGATGTTATAAATGAAATTAATAATAGATTTTGTTATTGTCAGGTCTAAAAATTTATTGAGTTATTAATTTTTATTTCTGATGCAAACTTAATGTTGATATGAACATTCAGAAATTGCAGACATTTATCAATTTGATAAATTGATAAATTTATCTAAGAAGGTTCGTTTCCTGTAGTTGATCACTTGAAAATGACTTTACGGTCGGAACCCGTCGTGTTTGTGAAAATAAAATTGTGGAAAGTATAAAACATATTTTACTTCATCCTCGTTGAAAATGAATTTCCATAAAACAAATAAAGCATCAATATTACTCATCAGATATTATCTTGATTATATTAATTGTAACTTAGCTTAGATAAAAATACTAGACATTAATTCGTAAAGTGGTTACAAGATCATAATAATCGCAAGTTCTCCAGTATTTTCCAAGATTAACGACATATTACGACCTATCGAGCTACTTTCAACTTCCTCATATTTTGCTACAATTAATTTGTCACGATGAAGATTGATGAACTTATACTCGGTTTCGAAAATGAGAAACCTTCGAACAAATTAAGCTCGACCCACCTTGCCCCTTCTCGCAGTTTAAAAAGTTACATAAATGCGTTCCCAAGTGTACTCCCGTAAAGCCCAACTTTTCCTTGAAGACATTCAACGCAGCAAAGTTTCTTTTATGTACATTTTTCAATGTTGAATTGGCGAACCGAGCTCGGGGCATATCTATGTTCCGAGAGGGTAGGCGAATAAACTAACCCGATAGAAAAGTTGAAACTTTATTAATTATTTGTGGATGGAACTTTTTTCAGTATTAGGGAGGAAACGTAGCTTTTCGAAAGTTCGCAAAAATGCAGGGGAGAATTAAAAATGTTCAGAAATTGATAGAATTATGCAGAGGCTTCATAGAAAAATAAATTCAAACAACCTCCATCAGAAGGGAAGTATTGAATAGTACTTCTCACAATTTTTTGTATCAGAGAGTAGATAGTTACTTTTGTAGCCTGTATACACACAAAGGTGCCCTTATTTTGGTAAAAAGAATACACTGAAGTAGTTGCAACCGAAGTATCAAAGAATTTATCTGATGAAATCAAAATCCAAATATGCAAGGTTGAATTACATATCACAAAATTGCAGCTCTCTCAGTGTATAGAGTACCTTCAGGGAATTTCCATCAACAATGGATGAAGTTTGGGAAATGTTAACATACGCCAATAAATATTCCAGAATTTCAATCTATGATGACTTCAATATAAATTTTTTAACCCACAGCAGAGGCGAAAGACAGCTGATGATCAAAATCAACACACTTCCACGTGCATTCATATTTTCTTCAAAATCTTGGAAAATAGAATGACAACAAGAAATTTTCATGTGGGGTATCACTATGATCAAGTTCTCAAAAAACCTTGTGCTTAGGAGACCCAAGGATGTGTGAAACTGAAAGTGAGAAACTTGACACACGAAGCTCTAAAAATCACTTACTAAGTACGACTGGGACACAATAATGTTATACAAGTCCGCATAGAAAGCATATACATACTTCGATGTTCTTGAAATGTTGATAGACAAAAAAATCCCAGAAAAAATATGAGGATTAATTTAGAAAAAAATGTTCACTTCAGCGGAAACACGAAACGATTAAAAACTAGTATATATGTACTAGATAAAATTTTTAAGGTAATTTATCTTATCGAGCCTGTAAAATATTCAAATTTATGTGAAGCCAAACATTAAAAAATAACGAAAGACCACAAAATACTCAAACCATTCAGACAATAAAAATAAAACAATTTGAGAAAAATGAATAACGTTAATGATAATAATAAAGTTAACAAGTAAGATAAAGAAAGAAAAGAAAATAACTCGAATTACATCACATCGATCTCGACATTGCAAATTATTTTTCTTCCAAAGTTGGAGAGCAAATAAACTTCACTTTCAGTGCCGAAAATAATGCTGCTAGTTATAGGATGAAGGAGCCTAGACGATCGTGATGCTTCCTCCTACCAACAACGTTCATCGAAACTGGAAAAATAACTCTATTTCTGGAGAGCAGACTCGCCGGACATATATGGAAAAACCACAAATATGTAATAATGTATCGACCTGGAAGTATCCTATCCTACATTAGTGATAATGAACAAATGAGGAAGTGTTCTCGGAGCAAATGAATAGGGCGAGCATTATACTCATTTTCAAAAAGGGCAACAAATCAGATTCAAAGAATTATGGACCTATTGCGGTTTTGTCTAAAGTTTTATAGATTCATATAACAAGTTCCTCATCAAAAATCAGCATGGATATCGACTAAGCCGATCGACAACTACAGCACTGCTAGACTTATTAGAGGAGGTTTTGGCAGCACAGGATTCTTCAAGTGTAGCTTTTTGCTAGAGATTTGCCAAAAGCCTCAATCGGTATCGACATACTTTTACTGAAGTTGGAAGCATATGGTTTGAGAGGTCCCACCTTGGAAATCATAAAATCTTTCTCGAAAAATCGAAGACAACAGGCTTTTGGGATAAAACTCTATCGAAAGAGGAAATTTTCAATTTTGGTATTCCTCAGGGGTCTATTTTAGGTCCTACTATTTTCAGTTTATATAATATCGATTAAATAAAAATGCTCACCTCTTCGTAGATGATATTACTATCTATACAGGGTGCTTCAACGAAAACTAAACAGAGGCTATATCTACCAAGATATTCATTTTTGATCAAAACGCAAAAACAGGTCAATTTTTGTTTCAAGCGGGACATCTTTTGGGGTACAAAAATTGCCTGAAATATCAACCCCTAAGCAGGGGTTGCAATCCTTGAACATTTTGAATTGGGAAGATGGGTCGAGTGATGACTCAAAAGAAAGGTGGTATCTTTGTCTACAGCGGCTTGAACGGATTTCCATTTCAATTGAAAACTGTAAGAGATAAAGGGTGAGCAACTGAAAGATAGGGAAGACTATTTCCCTGAGACTATTTTTTTTTTCAGTGAAGTAAAATGGAACAGACCCATGCTGATCAATAGCAGTCATCATCAAGTACCATCCTCATCCCGAATTTCAACCCCTAGAGCGAGGGTGAAAATTTGGGAGAGGGTAGATGGGTCGAGTGATACCTCGAAAGAAAGGTATTATCTTTATCTGCATCCCCGTGAACGAATTTTCATTTTTGATTGAAAACTGTAGAAGATACAGAGTGAGCAAGTGAAAAATAGAGGAGACTATCTATCGCCCTGAGCTATTCAAGTATTAGTGCAAAAAAATGGAACAGATTCATTTCAGATCAAAGGCTGTCATCTTTGATCTAAATGAATCTATTCCAGTTTTTCGCACTAATACTCCAATAGTCCTGGGGCGATAGTCTTCTCTATTTTTCAGTGGCTCACTCTGTATCTTCTACAGTTTTCAATCAAAAATGAAAATTCTTTCACGGGAATGCAGACAAAGATACTACCTTTCTTTCGAGTTATCACTCGATCCATCTACCCTCTTCCAAATTTTCAAGGGTTGTCACTCCCTGCTCCAGGGGTTGAAATTAGAGATGAGGATGGTACTTGATGATGACTGCCATTGATCAGAATGGATCTGTTCCATTTTACCTCACTGAAACTTGAATAGTCTCAGGGAAATAGTCTTCCCAATCTTTCAGTTGTTCACCCTGTATCTTTTACAGTTTTCAATTAAAAATAGAAATTCGTTCGAGGCAATGTAGACAAAGATACCGCCTTTCTTTTGAGTCACCACTAGACCCATCTTCCCTATTAAAATGTTCAAGAATTGCAACCTCCGCTTAGGGGGTTGACATTTCAGGTAAGTTTGTACCCCAAAAGATGTCCCCCTTGAAACAAAAATTGACCTATTTTTGTCTTTTGATCAGAAAAGAATATCTTGGTAGATATAGTTTTCGTTGAAGCACCCTGTATATTGAAAGACTCTACCAGCTCAGCCCTGAAGGAATTAGAGTAAAAGTTATATTGGAACCCAATTCTTGATTTATCAGCAAAAAATTGAAAATCAACCACGACAAAAACCAACACCTACACTTTTCACCAAATGAAAATAAGAATATATAGGTGTTGGGTCTAATCATTGAATGTAGAATAAACTGGAAAGCAAGATGTCCAGAGCAATATATATGTTAAGAACTTCAAAAAGAGTATGAAGCAACTAGAACTGCGTACTTCGCCTATTGCCACAGTGTTTTTACAAACGCAATCCATCCTTGGGGAAAATCGCCTGGCGTACGGGACGGTACGTTTTGTCAAACCAAAATGGGCTTTGAGAGTGCTTTATGAGTTGAAGAAAAGATACAGTTATAGAAAAGCCTTTGTAAAAACAAAAATACTTACCAATCCGGCAGTATACAGCCTTGAATGTGTGAAATTTGTTCATAATGATTAAAGTAAATCTAAAGTAAACGGCGAATCACATAATATCAACACAAGAAGAACTTTCTAATCTCAAGGCCTAAGTCAAGACATGTTGGCGTGGAAAATTATGACCGAGCTACTCAAGAATCCAGTATACACTTTTGAGGAATATATAAAAATATTTTTCTTAATTGCAATCTGTATCCCAAATTGTTTTTTAATAATTATCTTTAATTGAAATTTATTTATGATAGTGCATCGTATATCTTGTTTTTGTGTTCATGTTTACCTTATTCATTATTTAATTCCAAATTGACTCAACATATAAATAATTTTGATACGAAAATAGTTTACCTATTTTTATTCATATTCAACTGAAGAAACCATGAATATCTTGCATCAGGGTCCCTGAAAAGCAACTATTGTATCAAGTTGAATATGCGAGGATGGCATACAGAAATCGATGTATAGTTAATATTGATTTTGTTTGTCTGTGACAGAGTTTACTAAAATACTGACGGGTACTGCAGATGAAAGATGGCACATATATGAACGGCTTCAAATTCGTTGAGTAGAATCCACGAAAACTTCAACGTTTTATATTTGGCACTTGTCATTTGTTAATACTATTAAGCTGGATCAGTGATAACGTTCCTACTTCGCGTTTAATATAGTAAGATGCATATAACGACGTTTAAAAAACAAAGACATGGATTCTAACATTCTTCAGAATTAATGAAAAAAAAATCAGTAGAGTAATTATGAAAATTTTAATCAATGAGAAAAAACACACCAGTCTGGAGAGAGCATAAGAAATTTTAAGGTTTCAAGACCGCCCCTGCGCTCACTCTGATATTAAACTTACCGGGAAAATCGGTCCGCGAAGAACAGCAGTGAGCAACGAACGAGAGAAAGTTTGCAGCTGACTTTCTCATAAGCATCTCTGAACATTGATGAGTTATGACTTTGAGTGCCCTGCTACAAATTGGACTGTTTCCTCTTCGGCAATTTGTCTTATATTAAATAAAGATGTAATCGGAGAGAAACATGGAACATTAACTTTCCTCCCAAGCGAAACGTTGTGTGACTTGAGACTGTCAGGCGGAAAACCACGTCAATCACTGATTTTCCAATTGAGGAAGTGAATTTTCAATAGTAGTAGAATTATTTGAAATGTCTTTATCACGGTTCTCTAGACATCTGTGATATTAATCTTTGAGGAAAAGTACAAACGGTTCATGAAATATTTGCTACTCTTGTGTTTCGGTCTTGGATATCTCTTTTGGTAAATTATGGTGACCTTCTGTTCTGTTTTGTGCTCGGTGGTCTTGTTTTGTTAATAACGCCACTTATAGATGCTGCTTGTCAAGATTTATGCCATTTTTCCGAAGTTCTGCATTCAGATCTCCGAAATTGGCAAAGAATTAATATAATTGAAAATTTCTTAGCTCGACGAAATTCTTCAAGTTTTGCGTGCTCAAAATAGCGCTAACTCGAAAACTATGGTCAGTTTTAGACTGAATAATTATGCCTTCTCATAGGATTATTGCTGCGAATTCTAACATTGCCTCAGTTGTTGGTCATTTCCCCTGTACTGCAGCAAAAGAGGCGTCTTCATGGTGATTCACTACCTGATTATCGACTTGAAAAGCTATTTTGGTAATTATCATAATTACACTATATTTGGGGCACCCTAATTTATTTTCTGATTTTCATTGTGCTTTTGGAGAAATATTAAATTTTAGCATATTGACAATATTTTAGCTATGACTGGCCCTCTTCTCTCTGAATTTAGCCCAGACAGTACCTCTATTAGTTACCTACAGCTTTATCATTGGAACGTAATCATTGTGGTATCATTATCCATCCTTCAGAGGCAACTCAAAAATATTAGATCTTCTATAGTAGAAAATAAATATCTCCTGTTTACAGGAGCTGGATAAGAAGAATGTCAAATAGTTTAAGACCAGACAGATTTCGATTAAACTTAAGTTTAGTTTGGAACTTAAATACAACTGGAGCTATTCGTAACCCATTTGCTTCTTGAAGATGTGGTTCTCTCGACGACTTCACTTTTACACGCTTGGACTAATCTATTAGAAGCGAGCGAGGCGTAATCATTGTACACAGCCGGCACTGAGATTTATCTGCTGCAAACACTACTCCCCCAGTTTATCTTCACCAACCATACACCCTCTTGAAATAAGGCTGCTTCTGGAGGGACTATCAAACTCTATACAAATATTTCGAAGAACAAAGTAGGCGCAGACGACCAGGATATAGAAAGTACTCAAGGTCCCTAATTATACAACGAGCATGGACTATGAGCTGACACAGCAGCACTTGGATACAAAGTTAACAGTTCTGACCATAACCAAATAGTGGAACATAGAGGTTAAACCATTCAATACTATCTTTGTACGCCATAGGTCGTTTTTAGCAACAATATTTCGAGGTATAGAATGGGGGAACACGAATAAATAAAAGGCAACAGAAAAATTGATCAGCTTGCTGAAAGGGTGACTATGAGGATGAAACGATTGAGCACGTGAAAGCCTGATCATCAGGGCACATACGCTTGGAGAGAAATGTCCGACGCTGGATGATCACCTGTATAAATGGACTATGAAGTGAGGATAGCTGGAGATTGAACCATTTACGAGAAGGAAAGGAAGTATAAGGCCCAATGAGTTGGGGTATAGCGGCTTATATTTTCCATTAACCTCTCCTCCTATATCCGTTGACAATTCCTTTCAAAAAAACAGTGGCATTTCCATGTAAGATATTTATTATAATCGTTGAATACTTCTACTTCTAATTAAAGCTCTTAATGCCTCAGTAAACTCTCAATATTTGTGGAACCAAATAAACGTATATGGTAAACTAATTTTCGAAAACCTGTTTAACAAGCCCTTTCAACAACGCCATACGGAATGAATGTTGGAAGGGATACTGGATCAAAAGTTCACATTAACAGTAAATGAAATATGAAGTATCGAAATCATATTTTAAATACATCCGGAAAAGATTAAATTCAATTTTTCCATCAGAAAATTATCAAAGTATGATCCAGTTAGAAAAAAGCCAATCTATCTAATATGAATATTGAGTGGTTGGTTCAGAATATTGAACATTCGTTATGTCATGCATTTTTGGAAGATCCTGTATACTTCCTAAAAACGATATAAATTTTTCCCATATTTACTAGTCCTGTACGTCCGTAAATATGCAGGTAGGTTCCAAAATAATCTGGAATACTTTAGTGTGTGTAAATATGTTTATCATGTTGTAGCCGATTTTGTTAAAATTTAACTGTAAGATTGAAGATTGTAATTAATTTAACTCTGATTAGTTAGAGCTCATTGAGTACAGTGGCATCCCGAAGGATACCTTAACCAGATTTTTGACAAAAAACTAGAGGGCCATGCGCTTCCTCCTTTTTTTGTTTTTTTGGGTTGAGCAACTGATGAAACAAGAAGTAAATTTCTGATTCCATCAGGATGCGGTCCCTTTCTCGAGGGTAACTGCAACACAAGATAGAGACTGGGAATCAATTCTACACAGAACTCGAACTGTACGACAAGGTTGAACGTTTTCGATTTTTTTACTGATAGAATGCATTAAAATTATTCTTTTTTTCCAAAGCCATAATTTGGTCTGAGGAGTGTACACAACAATCCACAGAAATAATTTTATAAACATTGGTGCAAGCAGAATCGACTTTACATAATGAATAATAATTTTGAGCGTAGGTAAGGCGTGAACGTTTATTGTTTTCATTCCAGGAAACTCGAAGCAGAACAATTATAAGAAATTGTCATTTTTCACTTCGGAAGAGCAAAGAAAAATCTACTTCCAACAAGATGGTGCTACTCCTCACAACTCAGCGTCGAATGTGAACTGGCTGAACAATAATGTTTGTGATCGATGGATAAGGGCAAATGGTCCTGTTTCGTGGACAGCTCACAAGAAAGATTTGACTCCTCCTGATTTTTTGCTCTGGAGTTACCTACAGAATCTAGTTTATTGCAATCTACCAGAAAATTTGGACGTGTTAAAGGAGAGAATAAGAACCGCATGTCCGGAAATTCTTCCTAATGCAGTTCTGAATGCAAAACATACCATATTCAGGAGATGCTAGTTGTGTATTCAACAGTATGGAGCGCATTTTCAACAATTTTTATGAAAAGCCTTATGCTATAAGTTAAGTTTTTTTATTTCAATGTTTTCGATCAATTGAAACAGCTGTTTCGTTACCGATAGAGTCAAAACGCTTGGGCACTATTTCTGCTAGGTTGAAAGTAAACTTGAATCATGTCTGTAGTCACTTAATTTTCATCTTTCATACTTATAAATTGTCCGTGAAAGAAATTCGAAACGAAATAATAACAAGAATTCGCTGGTAGGTACCTAATCTGTCATTGTTTCATTTTAATAATTGTGAATGACATCTAGTATAATTCTATGATTCTCTCTATGTGATTTTTGAAAGTATTTCGTCATTTCGCAATCCATTATATTCTTCTGATATTTTTTGAGTCTTGTTTTACTCAAAATATGTAATGACTAAAACACTTTCTAGGACAGAAAAATTCTATCACAAACTCAAACAGTCGCCAATTCTACGAATGAAATCGATGAATTATAAATGTGTTTTCCTCCGAAATTTTTCAATTTTTTTTTCTAGAAAAATACAGCGTTTTATAAATAGTACTCAAAATTGAATGAGTAATGGAGAAAAATGGAAACATAAGGTTACCATTTGAAAAGTCCAAGTGAAGATCAACTTTGGGTCCTTGAGTGACTGACCAATGAAAAAGTTTCAGGTTGTTAGAATATCTTTCAAGATGTATTTCGGTTTTTGATTCATTGAAATCGATCTATAATTGAAGGAGTTATAGCTAGAGGTCTTATTCAAAGAACTCCCGAGCTAGTAGTATACTTATGAATTTCAACTGATGCAACTGAAAGGTTATATCGATATTTGTTGTATTTTTCCAGCCAGTGTACTAATAAGAGAATTTCTCGACGTATGCTTAAATTCTACATATGTAGTACCATTAATTTCGTTATATATTTATTGGCGTAGTAAAACATCTACCTAAAAAATTTATATGAATAACCGCGTACATATTTAGGCTAATTTAATAACCAAAGAATGAATATGTCGAAGCACCCTTTGAGCTTTTCACGCACCCATTCCAAGAATCCCATGCACATCAATTTCAACAAACAACCATAATAAATCACGCGCATCTTTTCATCCCAAATTTCAACAATGCCCTGGAGACGACCCAGAGAAGACACGTATTCATAAATATATTTACGACCGAATTTCGGCAAGACACCAAAGAAAATAAAGATGCTACCGTTTTACCTAAGATGAGTCTTAGGATGTGACGAGTTCCCACAATATTGAATAAACTGTCACAGTCTAAGATGGAGGATGAAAATAAGTGATCATGGGATGGTTGACACCTCCAAAAAGGACCGCCTGTTGTGTAGTGAAGTGACGTTTACATGCTAAAGCTCTATCGCGTAGGTTTAGACATGCTCTTCCAATTCCTCCGTCCTTTGTGCTCTTGAATGTGACTAGGTGAGATGTGGAAATTGTTTAGAAATTTAGATTGAAATGTTTTTTAGGGTGATCAAGTCAAGAAGATCATTAATTTTACACCCCTTGAATTACGAGTGTATTTAGTGAAATCGTTGAAATGTTTTAATTATTTTCAAAAGTTTTTCTTATTACTTTAAAACATTAATTGTACTGTAGGTACTTAACAATTCATTCGAACTGACAGTGTTAGAGAACTTTACACGAACTACTCCAGATTTTTCACATATATCAAAGAATATTGACCCAATTTATGCTGGTTGCTTTTAACATCACGCTGAACATTTGTGTTGAAAAAGGTGCACTGTGGATTCAAATTTGGTCGATCATTATTTATTATACAAGGGGCGATAATTTAATATTAAAAAACGTGTTATTACAAGTTTTTACTCAGAGAATCATCGATATTAATTTTGAAGTTTTGAACTTGAATTATTTTGAATTGAATTGCTCATCGATCTCTTCATGTGATCAAGTCATTCCATAACAAAATATTAATCTTCCACTGTGTAATTATTACCATAGCCTGGCAGTGACATTGTCTTGCATATGTGTTTGAATTTATCATATCAACAAAGTATAGTCGATGAATATTTGTAATATTTTCGTCTGTATTAATAGAAAAAGCGAAGTATCACTCACACAGCAAATCGAGCCTGGTAGAAAAATCGCGAAGCAGAAACGAAAATTGAGTTTACGGTTACAAAAATAACTTTATTCTTCAGTATAATCTCCTTGTAGGTCAGTGCACTTTTTCAACGATTCCCCAATTAATTTTTTTCATTTCTGGAAATGCGATACGCAAAGCCTTCAAAATACCCATAAACGGTAGCAATTACTTCTTCGTTTGATGAGAAACGCAGTCCATACAATTTTCTGAGGTTTGTATCGAATGAAAGTCGTAGGGACTAAGGAATAAGTTGGACGTTTCAAGCGTTTGTATTTTAATTCAATCAGATTCCCTTTCACATATGGCTGAGACAGTGCATTATTCTGGCGATAGAGAATTTCTTTCTTCTGCAAAGCAGATAGTTTGTCACGAATTTTTGCATACAGATCGAGAAATCTTCTATAATTTTCTTCTGTTATTGTTTAATCAATTTGAAGGTAATCTATCAACAAAGTTTCTTTTGCAACCCAGAAAACTGATGCCAGAAACTTTTCTGACAATTTTGACCCATTCACTTGCTTGGAAGCCGAACAATTGAGTTCAGTTCACTGTACGGTTTTTTGATAGTTTAGAATTATAGTGGTAAACAAAAGTCTCATCCATAGCTACGAATCGAGGAAAAAATCTCACTTTAGAACTTTTGTGATAAAGAATTCACGAAATCCGCATCCACTCAGCCAATATTTTTCTCATACCCAAAGCATTCGTGAAGATATGTAACAATTTTTCAGTTGATATGCCTATGACCTCACCAAATTCATGCCATCATCCATAAACATGTCTTGTACTTCTTGTTCTTCTCAAGGCGCCTCTTCTAACGAAGATCGGCGATCATCAGGGCGATCTTCACTTAGGAGGCAGCAGCTCTGAACACGGACTCTTGTTCATGAGCAAAGATGTTTTTCTTCTGCCGGGTGCTCGTCTTCCTTGGATCTTGCCTTGAACGAAGATGAAGCAGTTTGTATTGTAGTAATTGAGCGTCGCTGTTTACTCTTCGGAGAACTTCGGCGTTGGCCACGTGGTCTCGCTATGAGATGTGAAGCATTCGCCGATACACCCACATCTCAAATGCAGCTATTTTATTCTCAAGACATTGAGTTATAGTTCAGCCCTCTACTCCATACAGCACAATGGGAAAGACGTAACAGCGAACCATCCGCTTACGCAAGTCGAGACTGAGATCACTGTTCGTGAGCAGCCTCTTCATCTTCACAAAGACAGCTCTTGCCTGTTCGATTCTGCTTTGTATTTCAGGTTTGATCTCCCACCTACTGGTTACTAGGCAGCCAAGATATTTAAATTGCGTGCACCGCTCAATTTGTTACCCATCCAGCTGTAGCGTAGCAGGTACATCATATCTCTTATTAATTACCGTAATCATGTACAGAAGTAATAATTCCTTCCTAATCGAGGATCATCCTTAAGGCTTGTATGACCACATTGAAATTTCATAGTCCACTCTCAAACCATGTTTCTAGAGGCATCATCATCACTTTTACCATTTTCTTATGAATTTTCATAGTTTCCAAACCATTTTTCATGGAGAATTTCCAACCGCTTGTAAACAGTGAATGAAATGACATATTCACTTGAAATTTCGTGTGCATTCATTCAAAGTATTTAAGGTTTCATATAGTTATAAATTCGTATCTAATGCTAGAGTATAGGTGTCGCCTCGTAAAGGTTTTGAACATTTGTTCGCATGTGAAATCAAATACAAATCTGAAGCTTTATCGAAATTATTTCCTTGTTGTTCTTTGAAGGTGGAATAACATGAACTGATGAATCACGAAATCTCAATAAGTAAAAATGTTATTTACTTAAAATTTGGTAAGTGGGCGAGTGAAGGAGCCTGCCAAAAAATTATTTTGTAAATTTGTTTCTAGGGGTTGGTATTTTGTAAGATTAGATTTTGGATTATCGTTTCGGAAATTTTACTATAGTAATTCGGATGATTTCTTGTGTTGTGTTCTCCTTTCTTGTTATACAGGGTGTCCTCACTAAGAGGCAAGTATCTATGGAACGGGTTCATCGATTAATTTCAAATTGAGAGTTCTGAGTGAATGGATACTGATCTATAGTTTGCAATTATTGTCAGAGTGGTATCTTTTTTGATTAAACCGTATGTCGGCTCCAAATTTGCTATTTCAAATTGTATGGTGTCCTTTTTTATTCTTTTTCATTGAAGCCATCTTCTTTCAAGCATCTTTTGTTAAGCTTTATCCTATCTAAAATAAACCACCATTCAGCTATGATTTCTACAATCATTATTTTCGGAATCAAAGTGTCATCTTCTTTGTTCAAGAAATTGACTCAGATTGAATAGATTATAACATTTTTAGTTTAACGAGGAAATGGTACTTAAAATTATGATTTTTTTCAAATGCCATTACCTATTTTTTTATTTCATTAGAAACGTATTTTAAATTATTATTGATTGGTATTAGAATTCCTATACCTAAAATGGTTCGTTTTCATTTTATTTGCGATTTCACCGAAACCTGTAGCTCCTTTGTAAAATCAAATATAGATAGAGTGGGTTTAATTCTGATGTCAGTTTCTTTGTTCCACAATGTTCTTTGTAAGGTTTTATGAATTTCAGCCTCAGTTTTACGTTGGGAAATAATTGAAGGATAGCAATAACACTAATTTTATTTGTGTATATTTTGTTGTTAAGTAAAATATGTTTTTGTTTACGGTATTTTTCAAATTTCATTTTGCATAAATACTAGAAATTTCCTTTCATAATTCATTTCGACAAAACGATATCTCTAAATTGAGCTTACGCTACTTATTTCCGCATTCTGTACTTGGAGGAAAATTCGATTGTACTTTTCTGAATTATATTGAGCAAATCGGTCGTCAATTCGGGTACTTTTTTTTAAATGTTATGCAAATTCGGCTTATTAGTTGACATTGAGCATGAATGTTAAAAAAATTGATAGAATACATTGAGTATTCATTTTCCGTTTTATACAGCAAACAAAATTAGTTTGATTGCTATTTAAATAATTTCCAAACGTCGGACCGATATTCATAATAGAACGTTGCATTGAACATAGAAACTGGCATCGAAATTAAATCCCGTCTGTCTGTTTCACGGCCTAATGATTTGATTTTCCAAAAGAACTGCAGCTTTTTTATAAAACTTTTTTTGACAAATGAGTTTAACTTAGTTGACAAGTGATTTTTGAGCACGCTGTATATAAGTTAGCATCGAAAACTACGTTACTCTGAAAAAAAACACTGTTCTCGTAAACTTAGAAAAAAAATAATTTACTCGAATCTAAGTCAATTTTTATAGTCAAAGAAGATGACACTATAATTCCGATAATTTTTATGAAAAATCGTAGCTCAATGGTGGTTGATTTTGAATAAGACAAATCCAAACAGAGATGCTTGGAAAATGATGCCCGTCAATAAGAAAAAATAAAAAATACACCATGCCTTTCGAAACAGCAAAGTTGTAGTCGGTGTCCTGTATAACCTGAAATGTTACCGCTCTGGAAATAATTGTAAATTGTTGATCAGAATCCATTCAATCTAATCCCAGAATTTGAAATTGATGGATAAACACGTTACCCAGATACTTCTAATAGGTGCTTTAACACGGACACCCTGTATTCTTCAAATAGGAAAAGAGATGATTTTTCCCCTCGAACAACCTATATGTTCATTCTTGCAATCACTAAAATTAGTTACATAACATGAATTGTCATTCAAATATAAAAATCTATCAATATATTAACAAATAGTATTGAAAGCTTTGTTCCTGAAAAACCCAAAAACTTCATAATATACATCCAAAAATTAACAAAAGTACTTTCACTATGTTCCAAATCGAATTTCACTGGGTGTAGAGCCGTACGTTCATCAAACATTATTAAAAATGGCAGCTTCATGAAATACCACAATTTTTCAACCTTGATTTTGTCACTCGTTCTAGCATTAGATAAATACGGTGTCATGAAATGCTTGAACAAGGGATGAACAATTAATAATTTTGATGACCGACCCGTATGTTACAAGGACCTATTTTTTACTGCCCCTTTAAACGTCCCCATTAATAGGGTTGCAGATTCACATTTGAATTGCGCCCTTGTTTTAGCAGCTGATATGTCACCGAAATTTGTTTCCTCATTCTGATTAACGATTAGATTTATCCTGGATCTCGCGTTTTAACGTCATGGATCATATGTCCTGAAAGTTAAAATGAATTTTCATTCGGAAAGTATTTCTGAAGCAAAATAAGGCAAAAATTTGAGTTTATTCTAGTATGGTAAAGAACTACACAAAGATAAACATATCCTAATATAAATGATTCGTTTATCACTTGGAAACGGTTTCACAAATGTTTATTAAAAATACTCGACATATGTTTCGGGTTGTTAGCCTATTATGAAGAGTAATGCAATACTTAATTCAAAATGTATAACGACATTCACAACAGGAGGTAAATTGAAGTCTAGTTGGTCGTTGCTGGTTTTTCCTATGAGCGAACGTAATTTCAATAATCTCCAAGATGTCCATCCTTTTTCCCTTATGACCTGGATGCAAGAGTTCCATATTCTCCAAATCTATGAAACAATTTTTATTGATGCAGTGGTCCGAAAAATCCGTAGAATTTTCATTTGGAGAATAGATCTTTTATGTTCAACTCTCTTTTCGATGCATCTTCCGGTTTGGTCTATATAGAATGTCTCACATTTACTGCAGTGTATTTTATATACTCCGTTTTTATCCAATAATTTTGTTTTATCTTTATTATTAACCAATAATGAACCCAAATTCTTTTTATTAATGCTAATGGTGTTAATATTTTTCTGTGTAATCTGTTACATATTTTGTTGCTAATATTAGGAATATAGTTAATTGGAAATTTTCTGGATAAATGCTCTGCAATAAAGTTTATGTCGTTTTTGTCTTATTAAGGTATCAATTAATTTTTTTTCATTTCATAGCGATTAATTTTAATTTGATACTCTTGGATTGGGAACTACTGTTATGAATCAGGGTATCGGAATAGGTTGGTTTGTATATTTTAAAGGCGAGTGAGTCATGAGACCCAGATCGATAAGTCCAAGAAGTTCAAAGATTTTTTTCATTATTTTCATTTTCCATCGTAAATTGAATCAATTGATGAAAAAAAATCAAAAACTGTAAGAAAATATTGAGTTGAGTCTCTCTGTGCCAATCCAAAATGCAGAAGATATCATCTACATATCTTTTCCATGAAAATACATTATTGATAGATTAGGATGTTGGAGGAACTAAAAATTTTTAGTTCCACCAACATAGTTTTTAAATTCTTTTCGTCAATCGATTCAGTTTACAATGGAAAATGAAAAATCTTTGAACTTCTTATCGATTTGTAGGGTGATGAACGAATCATTTATTCATTATGTTTCACCAAGTGTTAAGCTCCTGATATCTTTTGGAGAATAAAAAATATGGAAAACGATTTCAAAATTTTCCCTCTCAATCATTGAAATAACTACATCCGATCTGTCATCATATCCGTAAAAGTGACAATCTCCCTCGCTCCCCCTTTGTAACAAGAAAGATCGAAATAGCACAGAACTGCAAACATATAAACTAAAACCTATAGAAAAGAGACACAGAAAAATCAATCAGTGTCTCCATTTGGGTCACTTTTGTTGCTCGAAAGAACAGATGCATCACTTCAGCTGTCAAAGATCTAGTTGGCCAATTATTTAACGTACGCACTCGAGAAGGTACCCAGGCAATCCGTGTTCAAGGCACGCTTGATTTGCTGGGCCGACACCTTAGAGGATACTTTCAATACGAGAATCAATCAATAACGGCAAAGAGCTTCCGATATGGAAGCATTCGTCTGCAAATAACCCGATTACTTGATACCTTTCCACAATTCGATGAAGAGGACCAAAATTTTAGGTGTGAAATGGATTTATTTCAGGTAAACTACCGGTTTTTTATGTAAGGGCATTGGGGTGTGATGTGCGAACTGAATTTTTAATTAAGTAAATCTCTTCACTTTGCAATGTTGATATTTTGGTTAATGAAAAGTATTCCCTTTCTGTATTTTTCAATAAATTGAATAATTTTAAGGTCTTATTTAACCTCACTGATTTGTGATTGTAATCAGCGTTATGGATGAATGGTGGTCTTCATCTCGACACTGTAAGAGATAAGTACTGAAATCATTGAAGTCTTGGTACAGAGTGTCTCAAATTCGATGGTTTTGTGGAGTAGCTTTGTGAAACATTGCAGATTGTAGAAAAATACCCCCTTTCTCGATCTCGATGTTCGAGAAAATCTTATTGTTGAAAACCAATTTTAGTTATCGTTTTGTGTTATCGAGTTATTCCCGAATTGTTGATTTTCCAGGATTTGATTAAGTTCTGTGAACAATGTTTTCACATTATTTAGGCACTTTTTAATAGGTGTATTTGAAAAATTTTTGACACAACGTTTTTCGAGCTATTAGGTAATTTGTGTTTTTTTCAACACAAACCAAACATGAAATTGGTCGCTTTGTATAGAATATTTTCTTTTCCTTTTCGAAAATATATATTATGATGACAATATTGATATTACCTACTTTTCAAATTAAGAAAAGTTATTTGGAACCGAATCTTTTTGAGAGTGCATCTAGTTTATGTGTGCAGTTAGTTAATTTGGCATTATTTCAAAGTTTGGCCTCTATGGAGTGTTTTCTGGGCACCCCTCCACTACACATAGTGGTGGAGGAGGTAGCCATGAGGCCTCTTTGAGACTATGGAGGGAGGTATATATTTCTACTCAAAGTGATACAACGAAAACGACCAAAATTGATGGCAAACAAACAAAATGTTAGTCTCACCACTTTTTTTATCTTTTGTAATTTTTGACGTGACAACGTTTTATAATTCGATGGAGCCGGCTGCACGCACGAAAACACATGACTCATGCGTCGTTACCTCGCTCTGAGGCGTTCCATTTAAGGCTTGAAGTGCAAGCGAGAGCGCGGAACGAGCGACAAAGAGCACAACCGGCCTCCGCGTTCGACATCTGTGTCTCTCCTACTGGAGTGAGCGATGCGTCCGCGTGGACAGCTGCTATACAATAATACATTTACATGTTTTCGTCAAGTATGAAGTGCAGTGAAAAGTGAATGTGGTGTAAATTGTTTAAAACGACGATAATTTCGGCGATAAAAGTAATGGTTTTCTGGATATTGAATATATGTTCAGTGTTATATTGTTGAATATTCTTACCTTCAGCATTAAAATAAAGAGCATCGGTCCGCTAGTGCAGCGATTGTAGGTTATGCTATAACTGACGAAACTATAACAATAAGTTAACAGAACTATTTCACGTTGAGTAAAAAATCAATTGCTTTACTATTCGACCGAAACTAACGAGCGTAGCTATGCTTTCAAAAATTAAAACATAAATGTCATCCTCCTATTCTCAAAAGAATAACACAAGTTGTAAGAAGTTAAATATCACACATGTTTGAAAGTTGTAAATAAAAGTTGTAAAACAATTGCTCACAGCACACCCATACTTGTAAAAACTCTGTACATTGTAAAAAATAAAAAAATTGACCTAATTGTATTTATGCGTACAAATAAATGTAACTTGATCGATTCAATTGTGATTTCCATTCATCTCCTTCTCTATATCCATACAAAATATCTATCAAATAAATAAGATTCAAATTTTGTTTTGAAAAATGCAACTATTCCATCAGTATTTTCTTATGACGTCACGTTCAACCATCGTCAGTAAACCGACTTTACAGACAATCGATTTCTTTTTTCTTGAAATTCAACATCCATATGTCACTATTCTGTGACTATTTTTTGATTCCAAGAATGAAGAAATCATCGAAATGTTGTTATTTTACCATAATTAAGAAGATGAAGACTAAATAGTGGAAAATCCAAACGTGGTACCGAAAAGTGAATTAGGAATGCTTTTAAGTTTTTGGAAAAATAGCAGGCACAATACATTATATCATATGTTTCCTTCGATTTCCTTTTTTAAATGAGAAATTTTCTTTTTAGATAGTCGAATCCAATACGGAAACTTTTTAGATCAAATTCACATATCAAATTTTAATAAATAAATTATCCAAACAAATTCTGAAGGAAATAAGTTATCTTCTTTTTTTATTAATGAATTATCAGCTTTTCCTAGAAAGAAGCTACCGTGATCTTCTCATTCGTTTTATCAGCGTATGTAAACGTAAAAGCCAGTAAAATCAACAATACCTCACTCATTCGAGAATTGATAATGTTCTTGGAATACTTACCGAATGCAACTATTCAAATGGAATTATAGATATTCTGGCGGTATGTTCTCTATAAACTGACATTTTACAATATTCACCATAATTCGTGGTGATTTTTGAGAAACATTTTTGTTCCGATGGTTAGTTACTATTCGATACTAGTCGGCATGATTGACATTTTTTGTTTACATTGTAGTAGTTTCCGGGTTTTCTCAACTGATTTTATGAGTTATTTACTCAAGAAGAAACGAAGTGAACAAAGAATATATCGGTCATCTCGTCAGTGATGATCAATGATGCCTACAAATATTATGATTTTTGCAGTCATGCAAAAAAGATAGGATATTTGTGCATCAACATTTAAAGCTGTATTTGAATTCCTTTCTACGTTACGTGTTATCATATTTTTTGATGAAATGCTTATATTTGAAACTTGCATTATCTTTTATGGACTTGAAACTCGGTTATAACGCTTTCATCGCTTTTTAGAGTCAGTAATGTTGCAAGTATTCACATGATCATCCACTACTAATGCGGAACTTTCGCATCGATTTGGACCATAATATAAAAAGATTTGTTAATGTCAGGGGATCTACGTCAGACTCACGCCCCATTGCCATAGTCACCTTTACTATGGCTTCCAATTTTGATTTTGGGTATGACCCTCCGTTTTCGCTGGTAAGACAGAACTATCTTTACCAAGTTCGTACACGAGTTAAGAGTTTTACTCGTCTTGGTTACTACCTAATCTAATGTAGGTTTCCAACCACTACTACAGCAAGTGTAACCTCAATTGGGGCAGGACAGGAATATACCTGTAGACCACCCGCTATGGTATCAATGAGATGTAGATCGGATTACATCCACTTAACAGTTCAAAACGTTCTAGGTTGGCTTGTGAAGATGTGTTAATTAGGGAACCTCTGGAGTACAGTAGTGAAAAAACCGCAATGACAAGACAAAAACTACGACAGATGACTGGCGTAGAGCTGGACATTGTCCATTAAAAAAACACCTCCATGTCATGGGCAAAAGTATCATGCAGTCTCATTAAATGTCGAAGCGAACCCAGAAACATCTGTTCGACAAATTTCTGCAGAAACCGGTAAGTTTTCGACTATTGCTCAATTTGTTTTACGAAAACATAAATACAAGCGTTATGATTTTCGAAAAGTTCAAGCTCTTGAAAAACACAACAGTTATAGAAACCTAAAGTTTTTAATTTTTCAGAATAAGCATGCATTTAGATTATTCTTTATTCCGAACCATCATTTGGTCTAATCTATATTTTCGCATCAATTATTTCTCTGAGATATTGCAGCCAGAATTATCCGCATAACATAATGAACAATGATTCGATGTGAACATCTGGTGGTGATGGTGATAGGAAACTCGAATCAGAACAATTATAATGAAATTCTCATTCGAGCATTACAAGATTTCTCCGAAGATTTTCGTCCGGAAGAACGAAGAAAAATCTATTCCAACAAACTGATGCTGCTCCTCATAACGTAGCTTTGATTGTGAACTGGATAAACAATAATATTGTTAAATGAAGACACTATATTACCGCTACACCAAAACTTTAACCTTAACTCTCGATGCGCGTTGCATTAACTAAGTTAGCATCATCAGGAGATGATAATATACTACTATACTATATATATATATATATATATATATATATATATATATATATATATATATATATATATATATATATATATATATATATGTGTATAGTGGTGATATAGTATCTTCATTGTTCATACGCCAAAGGTTCCAAAATCACAACATTATAATATTGTTGATCAATGGATAGAGACAAATGGTCTTGCTTCGTCGCCAGCCTGCTCTCCAGATTAGACCTGTCCTTTTGGCTTTGCAGTTATCTACAGAATCGAGTTTACCAACAGAAATTCCTCCATATGCCGTTCTGAATGCAACACGTGCCGTATTCAGGAAATGCCAATTGTGTATTCAACAGCATGAAGGGCATTTCAACAGTTGTTGTGAAAGATTTTTTAAATATATTGAGTTTTTTATTTCGATAATTTCGGTTTATTGAAACGTCTGCACATTGTTCAATTTTTATTCGAGTATGGTAAATTTGCCGCGTTCTGGCTCATTAAGATCTGGAAATCGTTCCTGATTTAGTCGAATCACTCGAGCTCTATGTCTTTATGATTCAAAATAAAAATGCATCATGTCTGTTTTTAGTTGATTTTCGTCTTGCACACTTATTAAGTATTCACGTAAAGACTCAAAAGGAAACAATAACAAGAAATACATAAACTATCATAATTTTTTGTTAGTTATTGCAAATGACAATCATTATAATTATATGAAGATTGTTCTGTGTGTTTAGTATTCCGACACAGAGTTTACCTCACGAATCTTATGTTACATTTCAAGTCTTTTCTCACACAAAATGTGAAATAATGTTATCTGAACTGCAATAATGACCAAAACACTTTCTAGAACGGAAAAATTTAATCAAAAACTTAAACACTTAGAAATGTGAATTTTTTTCCAAAATTTTCATCATTTTTATTTTCCCGTTTTTCCTGCAGAATACACTCAAAATTGAATGAGTAATCGTAAAAATGAGAAAGTATGGCGTTACCATTTAGAAAGTCTAAGTCTAAGTAAAGGTCGATTTCCGGTCCAGTAATTATAGAATCTATAGGTCATGAAACAACCGATATGTGTTGGTTTCTGTTTATTGTTTATTTCAAATTGTTAGGTCTTAAAAGATCATTGAATCTCTATTTTCCATTCAAGTAATAATTTTGATGTTGTTTGGGTACAACGAATTGTCAAACTCGACTGTATTTGTACATTTATTCAATTATTTTTTTTAATTCACTCAACTTATGGCCTGCCCTGTATAAGACTTGAATGTTCATGCATATATTCCAATTTTTCAACACATTATAAACAACAAAATTGATGACTTGTGGGAACCATCCTCTACGATAGCTCAACGATATTAGAACGACGTGATATGTTTGAAGTAATTTAATATTTCGAAAATACATCGGCGAATATGAATGACAGAAACTGTTTATATAGATAGATATAGATGTGACAACATTCAGCAAGAAATATTTCAAGATAAAATTCAAAGAAATTCCTTATTGCTATTCCTTATTTCTTATTGTGTGGAACGATCTGAAAGACAGAAGTTCGAAAAACCATCATCTTGTGTTCAATTTCTCACAATGTCACTTCGGAATTTCTGGTCCATTTGTGTAGAGTCGAGGGCTATTCTGGCCGGCATAGATACGGTCATTGGGCCATGAAAGATGATTATCTGAGGTATCTCTTTCAAATGTGTTAAACCGATGTCAACCGAGGGTGTGAAAACATGATGCTGATCTCTTTACATTGTGTTTATTTTGAAAGAGAGGCTAGTTCAGAATAACCTGAATTTCAGCTCCCGATCTGCTTAGTTTTTAATTGTATAAATGACAATGCGACAGAATTGTAACTAATACGAATGTTACTTCATTCATTTCGGACCTGTTCTTTCATTTGAGAATTAGTGGAATGTTAGTTACTGTTGGGATTTGGTGCGCTACATTCAAATGAATTTCCAGAAGATTTTCCACTCAGATCTACTGGATTTCTTATACAATTTACAGAAATAGAACGACTGAAAAAATCAATTAAATATAAGTGCTCAGCTTGTCTAAATCTTCTTGTAGATTATAGATTATTCAGGTGTTTCGAAATTTTCCGGAAAACAACGGCCGAACGATTATTTCCCGACATTTATTTTGCAACTTTTCCCCAAACTTTTATGTACGAGGGTTGATCGTCAAATCAGGGACTTTTGAAATCCTCACGCAGTAACTTCTCCCAATAGTCGACTAAGATGTTTTGGTCTGCGTCTACATGTTTGACAATCATTGACAGAATAATAACCCGAATTTTAATAAAGAGTGAAATGATATTTGTGTGTTTATTAAGCATTATTTATTTTTCGCAGAAGACCATCGCCGAAACCAGAGAAGCATTGATAAATACTAGAGGGATTCTGCATCATCTATTTCAATGCACGCGGATTGACTTTCCTCAAAAGGATAAAACAATCACTGGCGAATATTATTCAGAGATTTGGGATATATTTGACATTAATTCGGGAAAAGGATAGTATTTGGGAAGACGAAAGTGTTGGTCATTCAAGACAATGCACTATAGTCACCATAGCAAAAATCTATAACTACCCCATTTAGCATATCGTCCAGATTTAGCTTCTTGTAATTACTTCCTGTTGCACAACTTGAGGAAATAGCTGGGTGAGGAGAGATTTGGAATGAATGAAAACGCCATCACTGAAACATACGCCAATTTGAGAAAAAACTATTACTTTAAAGCAACAAAATATTTGGAAAAACTTCGAACTAAATGATTTGAATTGAAGGAGTTATAGTCAGAAACTATTATATCAGGTTTTTTGAAGTTGCAGAGAATGGAACCACTAACCAATAAAAAAAAGATGTATAATTTACTAGATCATTACGTATTAGCATTAATAGAAAATTACATTTATAATATATGTGTACAAGTGGACATCAGTACGTTCAATTTTGTGTAGAGTGTTTAGTTATGGTATCGCTAATAGTTATGACTAGTAGGACATTTCCACAAACCAATTATCTCAATACATTACAGTGACAACGAGGAAAAACATATGACAAAATAAGTCAAGAATGAAAAAAAGGGCGGAAAGGAAAACGCAAAATGCCATCTAGAAATACGGTAGGCAGTCTTCCTGAATTTAAAATATGATTTGACTCGAGTATTTATGAGGAGAAGTTAGAGCAATTTTTTAAAGCAAATAACGTGAAAAATTTTATAAAGGGCATATCTAACCCGGATCTCCCTTAGGACGTGTTTGAAATTTTGAGAAAATAAACCTTTCAATGTTTAAGGATAGATTGGAGTTTCAGGAACTACAGCAAATTCAAACTGAAACAATACGACAATGGTTCGTTAAGTTCAAGACAAACGAGTTCATGCAATTCAGAAACTATTTGGCATAAAAAACAAAGACAAGTTTATTATTAGATGTTTGAGATATCCCATCTTAGATAGAATGTGTGAAGTAGAACCAACAAAGAGCTTATAAACACTATCGGCAACAGACATTCAAGTAACCATTCTTTTAATCAATAAGAAGACTGTGAAGAAAGGCAATGGATAAACAGTCAAAGTAAGATGGAGAAAAAGAAGATAGAACAGTCTGAAAAAAAATTAGCTCTAGACATTGCAGTGGAATCAAGCATAATACTGCAAATTGCAAATCTGAAATTTTTAATGTAGAAATTTTAAAATTGTAAAATATGTCTGGTGTAGAAATAAACACTCGGGCATTGAGGTCAATGAGAAGGCGGACTCACTGGTGGCTCGAGAAACAGCCTTGACTTTCACCAGACCAGAAACTATGCTTGTAATCCCCCTGGAGACCGCAAGGATGGAAAATAACCGGTGGTTGGACCTGAAGATACGGGGCACTGGCTGACCTCACAAGTCTCAGACACTCACGGCTTGCCATCATTGGACCTTCCACTTCGAGAGCCTGTGCTTGTCTTCGACTCTTCAAGCTAGATGAGAGATCTATCTGCATACTAACGGGTCACTGTCACCTCAGAAATCACCTAGATAAGTTAGAATGGATCAAGAACTTTTCATATCGGCTATGCGAGGAGAATATAGAATCAATAGAACGTCATGTACGAATGCCCCTGGAGACAGAAAACAAGCGGACTGAGCTTATTAAGTTTTGACTCAAAAAGTTTATAGCCTTTAGAAGAAGGATGGTGCTTCAAAGTGAAATTTAGGATAGAGTGTACCGCCATAGATCAATGGCTCGCTGCGACAGGGCTATCAATCAGCCCACACTCTATTTTAATATCTATCCAATTTTATAATAAGGACACAGGTAAATGATGCTTACTCATAAAAAGTGTATTGAAAGCAAATTTGATAGAAATTAATTATCTAATGTGAAAGAATTTTCGAGAATGATTTAGTTGAATATAATGCTGAAGATTTATGAAAGAATGATTTACCAAAGTAAGTAGGAACTGAAAATGAAGAGATAGATTTATCTATCAGTTATCAATAGAACTTGAAAGTACACAGAAACAAAACATTTTTTGCCGAAATATATCGCAGGTCTATCGAAATGTCGAACGAATTTTAAACGTAGATAACATCTGAACTTGGTTATCTTGATCAAATTCAGTTCACTTCGTATAGTCTATAGATGCATCTGTACTTCCTGAGTAATTTTCATTTCCGGACGACATAAACCTCACCCCCTGTAGTCTATGTCGAACAGTTACTTATTCAAATCATATCCAAGCTGTGGGAGCATCTGTATCCTCCCTTTATTACAATAGACATCTCGTCAAGTAATTATCAAGTACAAAGTCGCACGTCGCGGCCTGCAATTCAAGGGTAGTTATTTCTCCGAGTCTGAAGGAAGGGGTGGGTGGTTGTAATAATCAAAGTGTCGCAGCGGTTATTAGCTCGTATATCAACTGACAGCTGCCAATGATGGCAGTTGACCCGCGTTTGTCTCGTTCTGACGCAGTGCTGTCTTTATTCCAGAGCACAGGGTAGCATTTCATATGTACACATAATAAATTGATCATTGATATTCGATTTTTCCCCAGCTATACATATATATTTTTATTTCATTTGTTTAGTCGATCTAAGATATCCACACATTTCCTTGAATTGAAATGTCATTCAAAAAACGCTATGGCATTCAAAACATTCAAGAAATTGAAGTGATTATTTTCCACAAAAAATATTATAGAGTGTTATAAACGTGTCGAGAGTGTTTCAAGAATAATGTTGAAGTAAGTTAAAAGAACAGGCAAGGAGTGAAATAGTTTGGTTCTATGCAACTATATTTCCCTTACCACTCATCTCTGGATTGTCCATTTTTTCGTTTCCGGTAGAGGAAGGAAAAAATGGAAATGTTTTCTCAAACTTCCCTCGAATGTTTAGAATAGTTAATATATTTTACCTATTCCTACTTCTTAATATTTTTCAAAATACTTAAAATACCAGATAGCCAAGGCAAGGTATCTACATTGCGCCTAGAAATTAACGTACAATATTGAAAATTCAAATTTCTTCAGAAGGCTTTAGATATGTTGACGATTTATTCTTCTAGTAATACATTAGCATCAACGAATTCTTGAATACAATCGAAATGAAAATGGTATTCATAGAAATTGAATTGAAACTATTAATGAAAAATGTAAAGCTTTTGGAAAAAGTCCCCTGTTAATACCAGATATGTCTACCCCTGGCGAGAATCTTTGCATAATATCTACCATTCAAACTCAAAATCATTGACCTTGTATCATTTCGATTCATTTCGTCCCAAATTTCTATCAGTCTGTTCTAAACCTCACTCTGAGTAGCTAGCTGGCCTTGCTGGCTTATCAATCTATTGAGAATGTCCAAGACATGTTAGATGGGATAGAGGTCTAGATTTCCAAGTACAGACCCCTAAGTAAATCCTAACGATATGAGCTTATTGAGCCCAGGCGTTACCATGCATAAATAAAAATTTTTCAACCACGTTTGACACAAATGATAAATGTTTCCTCCCCACATCATTATTGAACCTCATCTCTATGACAATGTTATAAGTACAATAATGTTAATAAGTGATACAGTGAAAGCGAATGTGGCCCTTTCCTGTTTGTAGATCTCATCGAGGAATTCTTCCAGCACTATTGAATGGAATGGAATAATTCTGATTTCGAAGAAGATTTTAGCCCCAGAGAACTTTTCGCTGGAGCATGTCCCATGCATGCTCGATGGGAATGAGATCAGGCGATTGTGCAGGCCAGTTGAAAATAGTGATATTCGATATGCTGGCCGATGCAACTCAATTCATTAAAACGTCCCTCTTTTGCGTCCAAGAGAAATTTTAGCCCATGCTATGGTTCCACAGTTGCGCATACCCTCTAGCTGTGAATGTCTTGGGTAGGATGAATTCAAATTCTAGTACCAGATTTTCTCCAAACACACAATCTCCCTGAATCTGAATATAAAATACACCGAGATTCTTCAGTGAACAAGACCAAGCTAATTGATTCCTTCGATTTAGAGGTTAGCACCGTCAAGGTCAATATGAAAATTTGTATGTTTGAATGTTCGTTCCTAAATTACTCAAAAACGACTCATTCAGATAGATTATCTTGAGGATACTCTTGTTCGCGGAAAAATTTCAGGATCCTGTGAGGTTATTGAAAAACGAATCTCCGGGATTCAACGATTTGTATGGAACTTCCGTCAGTGTATAAATTCAAGACTTCAAAAGTTCTGTTGAAGATTTTCATTGTAGAGCGAAAAGAGTTTCAGAATTTGCTGGAAAACCACACATAAATGTGTTAATATGTTTAAATGTTTCCAAAGCTACAAAGTGATTCGATATAGTGCGATATAAAGGACAAGTTTGTATAGGTAACAACTTCTAAAATAATCCAAAATAATAGTTAACAGAAAAGGTAAATCGTGCAGTATTTGACGCGATATCATGAAAGTTAGATGTGTATTGCGTCATAGCAAGCGGCATATCGTCGTTGCGAGTTCGCGGAACCGAGGGTTCAAACAAGTAATTCATAAATTATTAGAAACATAGAGTTTTTAATATTTCTATGAGTGTACTACGTTTATAGTATAAAATCTATTTTCTCAGAATTAATAAACGTTTCATCGTTGGAATTATTCATATAACAATATTATATTGAATATAATTCAAATAAGTTCATCAAAAATAATAGGATGAACCTGACGTATGGATGGTTTGTAATAAAGGATGTCATACATAGTCAATGTCAAAGCGTCCTCGGTCAAATTGATGATTTCTTCGTTTTCAATGACTAGGTTTTTCATAAAGTTTTTAACAACTCCATATTTAGATTATATAAACGAAGTAGATCTTCAATGTGTTGGAAATGATCAAGTAGCTAAATATTGCCTTTGTATATCTGTATATGTCTTCTACATTTTCGCTTAATCCCTCTCTGTCGCTTTAAGGGTGGAAACACTGCCCTACTCTGTCTTCCATGAGTATATATGATCAATTATCTACTTCTTGTTTTGACATTTAGGAAATAACTTTTAGATAACTTGAGATTGAACAGTTCCTTGCTCGGAGATGAAATTGTTTGTTAACTCGTTTGACTTCTTGGATTTATGTTATACTCGCATTAACATTAGGACCAACGAGCGGCAAAACGAGGAAAGTTATAATGATTCAAGAAAATTTATAAAAAGGTCATTTTAGTTTTCGTATGGAATATGTTTCCAACGAATATATTGTTGAAATTTTATTGCACTTACTCTTATGAATGTAGAAGTCGCTTTGCTAGGCTAAACCGCTGCATGCACTCTTGAAATGAAATTTGATATCAAGATACATACATTTTCGAAATTTTACCTCTAATAGATTAAAATATGGTTTAAGGATTTGTTGGGGAATTCTTTGGTTTCTGAAGTGGAGAACATGAAAATTTGTAGTTTCGATTTTATTGCAAAATAAGAAATATGAGTATTAACTTCATTACAATTGTAACACTGCTAAACCACATAAAAAAAGGTGATTTGACACTAAGGGATTATACAGAATGTTTTATTTTTAACCTACCATACTTTACAGGTTCATAGGTAGATAGAAGATTGAAATTTGGGATGAGTTTCAGAACAAACTACGTCTCGAAAATGTTCAAATTTTCATGTACAAGTGACGATGCTCGAATTTCTTAAACAAAAAATTGCCGTTTGTCTTACAAAGTTGAAATTTAGCATGTTTGAAAAAATTATTAAGGGCAACTTTCTGCCGAGGAAAAACTCTCCAAACATGAAACCAATGGTGTTGCACGCTTGCAAGCAGTTGTCTGCATGACGCATAGTTTGGATAGTCGAGATCAAAAGTGAGACTGGTTTGACGTTTCAGATGCCAAGAAAAGAAATATGGATAATTTTCTGTTGAAGACACGATATGAAAGTCAACCTCATAATGAGTAGGATTAATGCTTTATTCGTATTATGGAAATACATTTGCTACGAAGATGAAATAAAATATATTTTATACTCTCCACAATTTTATTATCGAAAACACGACCGGATTCGACTGACAAGTCATCTGTCGAGTTATTTTCAAGATGACTTGACAGTCGAAACACGGTCGTGTTTTTGATAATTAAATTGTGGAAAGTCTTCGTGTTAATTTGATAATTTTCAAAAACCAGAATAAATCATTATCTCGATAGCAATCGTCAAATTCAACGCAGAGAAGGACATCGACATTATAACTTCATCCGACAATAAAAACTGGCAAAAGTTGTTTTTCCTATCTAAATGATGATAATATTTTCTTGATTTTTAGCGAAGATTTCCTACAAAGTTGGTTTTTTGTAGTTAAAAAGCTATAAAGCACACTGCCAAACTTCGAACCTTATACCTTTTTTATTGTTCAGTGTAACTAATTCACAAACTGCAATTCTATGACCTTATCTTCAAGCAAATATTCATTATGTTTATCGTAAGTCCAAAAAGGAATATGGTCCTCTCTGTCAATTATTGCATTCATGGCAACTGAAATTCTAAATCCATTTACATTTTGAGGTTAGCATCGCTCTCAAGAAATGAACCTGCATATCTTGATTATACCCTAAGATCTACGTCATGTGAAAATGCAGAAGAAAGATATTTTTTCTTCTGCCAAACGTCTGAAGATGAAATCAAATCATTAACAAAATCCAGTGGGGTTTAACCCCACTGGATTTTGTAATATCGAAAAAAAGGATTGCCACGCCACTGGTTTGATATTCGAAATATTTCAACAGGAAGTTCACCTCAATAATTTCGATTTTGTACAACAAATGATTTCTTGCAGGCAAATTAGAATATAAACAGTGGTATCTAAGAGTCCATCTCAGTGTTCCGGAAAAACATGGATATGCACCTTACAAAATATTTCTGCGGAAACCAGAAAAAGGCTAATATGGATCCAAATTTTCGAGCAGCATGGTCACTCAGTTATTTTGAACGATATTATATTCACACAATAGTTGTAACTTCATGAAGAAACATTACATAATTTATCCGAATGGTCAATACAAGAATTAATTTTCTAACTGAAAACGAACTGACTAAGAGATACTAGATGAAATTGAAGAAAAGTTATACAGTTTTTGATTTTCATGAATACACGTCCCGGATAAAAATTATGTGTACATATGATATATTTTAGGAAGGAAAAACTCTATTTGACGATATCAAAATTGCCTATGGTTCATATTTACATAAATGCAAATTTGCTGTATAACTGTAAAACAGTTCGACAAAAAATAAATTTTCACGCATAGTCAGAATCTAAGTGAAAAATTACCTTCAGAATGTCAATACATACTTCAAAAAAACCGAGATATTGAAACTCATTCCGAAAATCTTTAAAAGTTGCAAATAACTCGAAAACAAAAAATCTATCTTCAATTTCCTTTATTTGCAATATTTCACATAGGTGATGTACGATATCGTCGAAATCTGTCCACAATAATAACAAAGCAATCGTAACAAGACACAGGGTCATTTCTTCAGATAACGAAACTATCAGCTGTCACATGTAATGGTCAACACTTAGTATTTCAAATTTTAGTCACCGCCTTCAAATACGATTAAATTTTCCATAGAACATATTCCGCAATATTGGCAAACATTGTTAACAGTCGGTTCTCCATAAACCAGAATTATTACCGGAATCGGGAATTATAGAAAGAACACAAAAATGTTCTTGATTTGGCGAATCTGTCCTAATACATGAGTAAATATAGTTGGAGGAGATTATCCGAAACAGTTGCTTCCATTTCGAACAAAGCGCAATAGAAATAAATCAAATTCGAAACAATATGGACTTGACCTTTATGTGATCGCTACAAATGTTATTGGTAGCCCTGACTCGATGTCGAGCATGTGACATCTGTTGAAATCTCTGGATAAATGCCCTTCCTTTCATTTCCTCAATATGGGAATCTTGATCCCTAACAGACAATAACGAAAACTGATAGGAATTGTTTTGTAACAGGCGTTACTACGATTGCTTTGAAAAATTGAGTGTTTGAGATATTTCTGGAATATTCAATATACTGAATTCAAATGATATCTTGGTTCATGAATTGAGATTGAACATCCATCGACAACTGACATTTAAATGTATTCGCTCGTAAAATTTTGTTTTTATTTTAGAGTATGAAGTTATATAAAATACAATGAAGGTTCAAAAATTTCCCAGCTTGATCATTTCGTTGTATTATATTGGTAACTATTCATCATTTCTTAATCGAGCTCAGTGAATAATTGCAAAGAGTTCCAAGAATTTCAAAACATACATCAACTGTGCCACTTTAATTAGGAACTAATACATTTTGTTCAAAAATATCCTTCCGTGTAAATTTGTTTCTGGGGAATCAGAATCTATTGAAACATTAACTTAGCGTGACTTGTCTAATGAAGAATGAGCTCATACCACGAAATACAATAGAAGCCAGAAGCAGTTATAAGAATTGAGTCAGAAAGACCAAAATTGGCGATAGATATTATGTACATGAAGTAGAGCAACAAAAGAGACCCACGAATATCCACTAGACAATTATCTCTCTTCGAAAATAACCAAAGATTCATTAGAATTATTATGTAATCCTTTAAGCTTTAAGAAGACAAAACGCCTTGGTCTCTCAAATCTCCGAACAAACCTAAAATTAATGGAATTGAAATAATATTTAAATATATTTAATTGATAGTGCTGAAAACTAATGAGTCCAAGATTTGGTGTAGCTGCATCACCAATGACTGCACGTATCACGATTACTAGAGGCGATGAACTTGGCCACCGGATCTTGGGCTTTTCGGATGGGTGAAAAACTGAAAGAGTGAGGTTGTATAAAGTGTGGCTACGTGCTAAAAAAGCTGACTAATAAGCCAGTTAACCTGAGGCTTCATCCAATTCAGCTTCTTTCTTTTCTTAAGAACTACACGAAGGGAATGGTATATTTCTGTTGCTATCTCCCTGTCAATCTTACACATGCGTGACTAGTTTCAAGAAACCTTCAAACTTCTAAGATTACTTATTGGTGACTATACTCAAATCTATATCCGAAACTGAACGATGTTTTTCTATACTAAAGGCAATAGAATATTTTCTGAGGATTGCAATGAAAGAACATCGATTATCAGTGAAAATTGTGAAGAAAAAAAGATCTGCCTTCAGTTATTTACTATTCAAATTTTGTTTTTTATTTGTTTTTATTGAGTTGAAGAATTTATTGCCTTATAATATTGATTGTCCAGAAAAGGAATGATGTAAAAGTATAATACTTTTTTGATAGTATAAAAAGTATTGTAACCAACATCACAAGTTTTCATGAAAAAGTAGAAATGAAAGAATGCATAGAAAATATCAGAGGTGGTGAAGATGGCTTATCGGCTAAAGTTATTAAGGACGGATTCAATGTAATTGGATATAGGCTTCTAGGTACAGTGAATCCATCATCAGGCAGTGGTATGTTTTCTGAGAAATAGAAGTTCTCTACAATTGTTCCTTTAGAAGTGGTACCAAAAACTAGAAATACTAGGGATGTTGAAGACTTTCGGATAATAAATACAGGTCCAGTATTTGAAAAATTACTTGATTTAGTTGTGAAGAACCAACCTGTGATATAAATAAGGTTTAAACGAAAATCAGTCGGACAGGTCAAAGGTCAAATCACTTCTCTCATTATGTGTTATTAAATGTGTGTAACACATAATTAGAAACTAAGGGTGAATTCGTGATTTCTGTACTTTTGGAGCTTAAGCGTGCATTTGAAACAATAAATTGGAAGCTATTCTCTACGAAAAATCGGTTCTGAAGGAGAAGTTCTAAAGTTGTTTGAAACGCAGGAGAGAAGAAGATCGAAGAAAGTAAAATATAATGGAATGGTGTCCAAGGAAATCGGAATTGATGGTGGGGTTCCGCAAGGAACAGTATTGGGGTCAATTCTTTTCTTTATTTATCTCCACGAAAGAATGTTATTACTATTCAAAGGAGATTTTCTTATTTTGTATGTCTGGCTCTGTGATAATAGTTTAGCCTTGAGTATCAGTAAATGTAGATTTAAATATAAAAAGAGAATTTATTTTTGAAATAAATGATATCCTGTTAGAAAAGGAATCTCTTGAAAATATTTAGGTTTTCAACTAGATTAGTATTTACTTCTTGAGGCTAATGCAGACCACGTGATGTCTAGAATATATAAGAAAAGTATGATTAGTTAATAATCTATCACAAAAGAAGTCAACATCTACGAAATTACAATTGTAAATGGTAGAGTACTTATTGCTCCACATGTTCATCATTGTTCAACTAGTTATTAATTAAAACTGAGAAATGATCGCAAATATTACAAAAAATTCAGAGTAGACCAATGCACATTAGTTTGATATATATGGCATACATCAGTGAAATGTAGGTTGAATGTTTTAAATTTGAATAGTATTAGGCAGGATGTTTTGGGAGTATTGATAGATAAAAATTAAATTTTCCAGAATACATATACTCAAATTTTATATTAAGCAAAATCATGTACATGATACTAGAAATAGGGATGATTTTTATATAGAGTCACATGAGTGAAGTTGCTCTGTATACAGTATATTTGTGAAAGGATTAAAATACCTCAATAAGCTGCCAACATGCATAAAAGCAGCTAATCATAGATTATTGAGAACCAAGAGTAAGAATATTTCCTTCAGAAAATTTAATAAGATATTGTGTTGCTTTGTAAAATAAATGTAAAAAACTATAGCTTAGACTAAATGAAGTTCATTTTTATTCTTCATATATTTGAAGCTGTGAAACAACCTATTTATCTTCTTCAGAGAGTTTTACCGGTAATAATTCAATAAGTCGATTGTGTCAATATGAAAAATCGTGACAATCGATTCTGGGAAAGAAGAGTTGAAGTCGCTCTTTCAGCGTTAGAAAAGGAAATTTTGCAGTCGAAATGGACATTAATATTCATGAAAAAACATCAAAATCCACTATCCGGCAACTGAAACTTTTTTCCAGGCGATGACTACAGTCGCAATCATAATGGCGTGTGTCAAATTACTATTTTATCTTCACTCCCCCTCATCTCTAACTCTGAAAAGAGTAATTCTAGTGAAAAACGTTTTTTATTCGAGGATGATCGTACTTTTCAAAATCAACCCTCACCCTCAATAGTGAGTTTCTTGGAAATTTATAGAATTAAACTTTGTCATCAGTTTTGACAACTGAGATTTTTACGAATGTTAGTAGAAAGCTAGAGAATCTTTTGTATAGGAGGTAGAGGTTATTATGAGGAATTTTATGAAGTATTTTTGTCTATCCTTTTCTCTTCCTTCTTGAAAATGAAACTTCAAAAAAATTAATCATCTCCACAGTTTCATACGGACAAATTGCTTTCTTCTTCTTCCATCATATACCCAGAGAACAGACCGACAAGTTTTTCTGAACCAATCGGACTGAACGTTTTTAAATAAGGTATTTGAGTAGATCGAAAGATCTTATCAAGAAAGCACCATTCGACCTACTTTCCCTATAATGAATTTTGAGTTGGAGTATATTGAGTTACAATCACTCCTTCTAGAGCTATACAAGAGGATATCAAACCTTCATATTTCCTTTCTAAGTGTGTTCATATTTGACAAACCTCTGACTGTGAGGAAAAGGGTCACCTATTTGAGCCAAGTTGAATTCATAATATCATCCATCTCGTTATTTCTTCCAAATAATTCATAGGAAAAAATACTAAACAAGATGATGAAATATGGATAACATTTTCTGAAGACAGGAATCATCTATACTTCATTCTTGGATGTTTTTATAGTTCCTTAATGAAATGGATTGAACATAGATGGTACCTTCCAGTCATTCTGTTTCAATAATAAAAACAAGTACTGTGTTTTAAGGAATTTTACTTAATAAATGCGATTCGTAACGCGTTTCACTACACCGTAGCTTCTTCAGACGAATGATTATGCAGAAAAATGTAATTGAGAATATAACTATACATGTTCTTGAGTAATTAAAAGCTTATTGGTCACCTCCTCCTAAGTGGTTATTTATGACAGGTATATCCAATAAAATTAAGGAATAGATTGCTCCCCGAAAAGGTTCAATAGAGGTGAAGGGCTTAAATCGACTTGTTCATTGATGAGTCTACCTGAGTGTTTGTATTTATTTATTTCTAAAGTTTCCCAAAGATCTACCTTCCAATATTTATTATCTGTATGCAAAATTTCAAACTGTGGGTCGAAAGAATGATTATTTTCTAAGAGATGATTCGTGTAATTTGAATGTGATTTTTATTTGAAAAACTGCGTTTATGTTCCGATATTCTAATATTAAAATTTCTATGTGTTCTACCAATGTAGAAATTATCACAGTCATTGCAATTCAATCTATAAACACCTGATTTATTGTTTTTACCTGGTTTGGTTTTATTATTTTTATATATTTGCCTAAATTATTATTAGTTTGGAAAGCTATGTTGAAATTATTGCTACTTAAGAATGATTTCAGTTTCTCACTTGTAATGCCAACGTAGGTTAAGGTGTTGAATTTTGTTTCAATTTATCGACAGGGTAAACTTCATTCAATGCGATTCTACTTTGTTTTTATTTAAAATATTATTTATTAGTTTGGGATTGTAACCATTATTTTTGGCTATTTGTTTAATCAAATTTAGTTCTTTGTTGAAATTTTCTGGTGATAGCGGGATGTTAATCAATCTATGAATAAAACTATTGAATGCTGACATTTTATGTTGATATGGATGACACGACGAGTTATGTATTATAATATCTGTATGTGACGGCTTATGGTCAATTGCGAAAACATGTTTTCCATTTTCATTCGAAATTGTTACGTCTAAGAAATTTATCGAATTATTGCTTTCTATTTCGGTTGTGAATGCAATTTTGGATGTAATGAATTTATATGATTTTCGAAAATTTTCAACTGTCTATCTGTTCCTGTGAAGCAAATAATGATATCGTCTACATAGCGATACCAGTATAAACAATATTTACTGAGTGGATGATTATGAATTACTTTCTCTAAGTTATTCATGAAAATTTCTGCTAACAAAGGACTCAACGGATTGCCCATAATCAAGCCGTCTTCAATAGTATAATATTTGTAATTGAAATGGAAATAATTTTGATCTAAACAAATTTTTAATAATGAAAGAATATCTGATTTAATGATAGTATTGACATGATTCCTTTCTAATAATTCTTCAACTAAGTAATACGTATCTTTTGGAGGAATGTTGGGAAATAGATTCTTAACATCGAAAGAAATAAGTTTGGAATTAGGTGGTATAGTGGTATCTTTGATATTGGCAATAAGTTCGTATGAATTTTGACCGAAAATTCAGATTTAAAATTGCAATGTTTTATTAGCAAGTCGTTGAGGAATTTTGAAAGTTTGAACGAAGGTGCCGTTACATAAGAAACAACAGGTCTAATAGGGTAATTAGGTTTATGAAGTTTTATCAACGAATATAATTCGGGGGATTGTGGATTGGAGTTAATGAATTTATATTTTTCTTGGTCTGTAATTAATGATTTTGCTGTCGAAATTATGTTTTTAACAACTTTCTGAAATTTTGCGGTAGGATCCTTAGTTGATGTTATATAGTTTCCGGCTGTTAAGAATTCTTCAGTTTTAGAAATATAATCGGTTTTACTAATCGCAATGACGGTGTTACCTTTATCTGCTTTAGTGAATACTAAATCGTTCTTGGTACTATTTTCACGAATTGTTCTTATTATCTTATAATCGGAATTGCAATGAGGTGATAATTTCGAAAAGTCTTCTTTGATGATTTTTGCTGTTTGATGTTTGGCTAAAATATTATCTTTGGAGTTTTTGAGAATAATTTCGGAGTCTATGCCTAACTGTTCAAAATTAGTTTTATTATGTTTTGGATGTAAATTATGTTTGAATACTTTTTCTAATAGATCTTTTGTGGAAAAAACATTCTGTTTCAGCAATCAATTCTCTATTAACTAATTATGGACTATATTTGAAATGTTTTAGAAAATTTTTTGTGCAATCAATTTAGCACACAACTTTCTTTTATGGATTTAGTTTCAAACAATTCGTTGTTTTATCACATTCATTGGTGTGATATTATCTGCAGCAATAGCAATGTGATTTGATTGAGACGTTTCTGTTCATTATGAAAATTAGAACATGAAAGTTCGATCTGCTTCGTACACAAATTTCTTAAACGAACTATATTTACAGTTTATTGTAGTGATGAGGTCGAGAAGATATTTCTAGAAGTTTAGAATGGGCGTTTCACTCCATCAAATTGTTGTTCAATCAAGAAGCCATCGATATATTTCTCACGATACCAATTCATAATTAACCTCCGTTGTGTTCATGCAAATCACCAGCCGACTCGATCCCCAATAATGATTGACAGGTCTCCATAGACGATTTCCATAATTCGATTACCATAATCGAATAGATTCGGATGCTTTCAATACGAAACACATGTAATATTCCAGACCGTAGAATTGAATGTGTCCTGAATTCTTCACGATTTCAGTTATATCCCGAAAAAATCTCAATACGAGTTTGTTGTCATGGTAGACTGACCACGTGTTCCCCCCTTGAAGAAAATTCAAAGAAACTGACACCAACAGGTCAAGATTCACAGGGGAAAGTTTATATTCTTTATTATGTTATAATTGAAAGAATAAAGGTCTCGTCAAAATGTGACGGCCAACGGGTGGATAGGTGTTTGTTAAGAACCGGATATATCTGTTATATAGGAAAACGATTCGCAAACTTCAAAAGAACGTGTTTTGGGAGACACGATGGTACAATATAAACCAATATTTTCAATACTGAAATAACTTTTACTGCTTCATTTGTATTCAATTACTAGAGAAATCTCAATCATTTGAAGCTCACACGATCAAATTTTCTTTTATGTACTACTGGTTCTAGATCTCCATGAAACTAAAATAACTTTCCCTAATCACTATTAAATAATAATAAAATTAGATTTATTATTATTTATTTTAAGATCGCCCAAAAGTGTAAGCTCAGGAAAATTAGAAGCAATGGTGAACAACCTTAGGTAAATTTTTATATAATTCAAGATAGCAGGGGGAAAAAAACCTGAGCAAAATCCATCTCGCGCCCATTGCTAGTACATCAGTAACAGCTAGTCTGTGAGTGAAATTCAGATTTGTCTTTATGCTCAATTCGTCTTTCTAACCGGTTCTTGGATTGCTAAAGGAACGGCAGCAATATAAAAAATAAATGGGAAAAACAGCAGAAAAACATGATGCAAGCAATAAATATTCTATCGTTCCACTGGACATTATTAAAAGAAGAAATACTCAACTTAAGAAGCAGAATCAGTATTGGACAAAGGGTGATACTAATCAAATTTGTGCAAGTAGTGCAATATTTCATTTTTTGTAGACAATGAGATTGTTAAGATTTTTGTATTTCCATCCTTGGTGTGGCTACTTTGACAAAATCAGTTACATTTGAAGAAAAACGCAAGAACGGCATTTTCGAAACTATACCGTGAATTCAAGGCAGGATATATTTTTAAATATGCATTGCGTTTCATTGAGATTCTATTCGACCTACATAAAAGCTAGAATACTAGGAATATCTCTTTTTATCAACGTGTAATCGTTTAAAGTTATCTATTCTACTTTTGATATTCATTATCAATGCGACATTAAATATTTGTTTTATATTTGATTGATTGCTGTTTGGGATATATTTAGCAATATTTTTAAATTTGAAGAAATTTTTCGTGGTTGTTATGATAATGTTGCATCTTCGCCGCTGCTTAATTAATCTCCATTCTGTCAAAGTACCGAAATTGATTATTTAAAAAATCTGCTTAAAACGATTGTCAAAATTTTTGTTGCTACTAACTATTTTCCACACTGACGCGGGTTTGAACGCGATCTTTCATTCAGTTTGTTTACAGTGTTCGATTTCGTCAGTTCTGTTGCACACTACAGTTGGCAGTGTGTTTTGCGATCTTTACAATGGATAAAAACATCGAACGAAGAATTCGTCACAAATTTTGTATTTCAAATGGAATTTCGTGTGCCGAATCGCTGAAAATGATAAAGAAGGCTTACGTTGAATGGACTTTCTCCAAACAACGTGCAAATGAGTGGTACAGTGCATTTAACGGCGGCCGAGATTTAGTGGAAGATTTGCCTCGTTCTGGTCGGCCATCAGCATCTTCAACTGAAATTAACATGGATAAATTGAAGGGAATAGTAATTGAAAATCGTCATTTAAGTTTGAGAAATAGGCAATGATCTTTCTGTGTGTCACCAATCAATCCATACCACTTTTAACGATTTTTTGGACATGAAACGCGTTGCTGTCGACTAGTTTCAAAAGACCAGTGCTGAGATTCGAGTACTTTTGTACTCGAATACAGTAACTAATTACTTTCAGTGTACTCAGTATTCGAGAATGAATTCTTTCTGAAGAAAGTATTCTGGATGGGTGAGGAACTTACGTATTTAGTAATTTTATTTTCACATTGCTTTCAGGAATTGAAATGTAATAATGAACAGAAGTGTACCCGAGCTCTGCAAGTCTATCTATTGGCATACAATATGGCAGTTTATTAGCTGTGCAGAGCATGGATGACGTTTTTTAACGGTGATTACGAAAATTAGTATTTAGTATCAAGCTGCTGTGTAGAATGTATTAGTTCACATCATGCTACGAATTTTTCTTCGATCTAGCCTTCTTAAACTTTGTGCTTTTTATACCGTATATAGTTCAAGAATTTTTCACACAATATTTCATTATTTTCCCCAATCCTCTTTATCAAAATTATGACAAAGAGGACACAATATCAATCAACTCAACAAAACTGAACCAGAATTTATTTATTTATTTATTTATTCAATCACATTGAGATACAAACAGTACGAGCCCAAAATTAGTATCCTCGAGATTATAGAAACTATTATCAAATATTTCAAATGAGTATGAATAATCATTATTAAACAATCTGAAAGAAAATGAAAATTACTACAAAATTTCAAATCTCGAATCTACAAAGTTTTAAATTTAAGTAATCGGAAAACCATCGATAAATTCTGAGTAGAAAGGAATACGAACAATCAGATAATAAGTACACAATAACAATCAATACCCTCAATTTTGCTTAGTGAAGAATTTTGTTCTACTCTGCAACCAAAATAGAAAACGTTAAGCTCTGTTCTTTTGGAGCTGCCTTCAGGCAACGAATGATTTTGCAAGCAATTTGTCTTCCTGTTCTGAATATTGAATATTGAAACTATCACCGATCACAAAACCTTATGTAACTGTTCATTATCGTCATGTTTCGAAAATAACGGAGCTGCTTTTAGATGATCTACTCAGGATAAACGCATTGACGTCATCCACCACAGTAAGAGATATTACGACGACAGTGGTTATTTTAGAAAACCGTAGCTTAAGCTAGGTAAGGTCATGACCACATTCGCAAGACGACTCAACAAACCGTTAATCTGTTTTGATGACCGAAATTGCTGAATTTATAGTTGTATAGTTTGTGTAGAAGCTTGTAATATTTGCTCATACATCGCGATGAAGATGGCTCAATAATAACACTCTATGGTGCTCAATCATACCATACATCCACGTAAGCATGGTTCGTAGGTTTTGTGGGTCGAAGACTGATCTGGAGAGTCATTTTCCTCTATTTGAAGTATGTGTATATCATATAGCTGCCATACAAGAACATCGAAAAATATATTATTATTTCTATCACCACTACATTTTTTGTAACATCTCTGATACGAATTTCTCAAGTCAAGGAAATATAAGATCACAAAATTGATATAAATTTCAAGGGTTAATCGCGTCTCTTATTTCCTATATTCAGTTGTGTCTCACAGCTCTTGAGTAGAATCCGTGTCAAATTTCATTCTCAATTCCCTTCTGATAATATTGTTCACAAATAGATGAATACATTTCCCAAATATAACCAATTTCACACCCTAAAGAGAACGGGATTACTTCCCCCTTATCCTAACGCATAATGCGTACTTTGGACAAATACTGGCAATTCCCACCCCTAAAATAGAAAACAACCCTGTTAATCGAAACCGTAAACGCAGTTTTTGTATAAAACAACATGTTTCTACTGTTATTCGATTCCCGTGAACGATATTAGTCTTCTGTAGAAGATGATACTTCAGGTTGTTGAGACACTCTCGTATGAGAGAATTAGGTTCAATTGAAACTATTTGAATCATGAGAATTTTTTTCTCAAAGATGAGGAGTAACAACCTTGAGAACTTGACGATTTCGATTTTAGTCTTCGATCCTCAGGAATTCGTTCCACTTACGAGTCAGTTTCTATTTCTATTACTCAAAATGGCTTTCAAAATATTGAATTATCATTTGATTTGATTGAATATTTACAAAATGACCAAAAATTTAAACACAAGTTTACGTTTCGCTTGGAATAAAGAATTTGAGAGCGAAACTACGGAAGTTCTTATTCAGTGGATCTCGCTATACTACGAAGATCAAGCCGAAGGACACCAGAGTAGTGCATACATACTTACAAACTCAGTTACATACCCAAGAACTCATACAAATACTCACAAATTCACATACTAAACTTATTAAAAGAAATAATAATAACTATCACTACGAGTGCGGAGAACACTTAAGCTATTTCAATCATTCCGTGTAAGGGAGTAACTAGATACAATTAGCAAAAGATTATACAAAAAAGCTAGATCGAATCGACAATGAATTCATCACGCAAAACAAATAGGGGGAAGGTGGGCCACTCACCTCTATTCATATTTCACATAGCAGCAGTACCAAAACGTCGAAATCTGCGATTGCAATGTCCGCCTCCTATCAAAGAGCGACTTGATTCATGAAATTCGAAGAAAAATCAAGCCAGTCCTTTTCATTCTAACGCAATGTACTTCAGAAATTCGCTTTCGAAATAATCACAAATTCATCGGATCCATTGATGGATGCACCGATAAACAATCAACTTAGAGGAAGGTTAAATAATCATTTAGATAGGTAGTTAAATTCTTTTTACGATTAATATTTTATCTTTTATCTATATATTCATCGCGTATTCAGTTTCAAATGTAAATAATCCCTGAATTCCTGGTAATGGAATTCTCGAATTTAGGTATTTGGCAAGAAATATTTCTCAGAAACGAACGAGTACTCCCCATAAAATACGTTTATGTTGAAATACCTTCAGGCGCCAGGAATAATAATACGATAGGAGGTACATTGTTCGTATATAGCGACTGAAGGAAATTTCCATTCTGTTCTAATTTTTGGTTTAATTGATAAGAAGAATTTGACTGATATACTTTCAACGTGACATTTCCAATTATAGCGGAAGTTGAGGTCAATTCTTCATTTCAAATGAAATTCTCTGAATGTTGAGTATCTAATTTAGAAAAATAGTTCTTTGCGGTCATTCTTCATTGAAAGCTAGGTGGAATTTGAAAAATGGTATACACCAAATTCAACGGTATTTTATTCATAGTATTAGAAATATCGATGTTAAACTACTTTACTATGGGGAGAATGTACAATACCTGAAAGTATAACGAGTGTTCCAACGAAAACTTGCCATCCCCTCTAATTCAAGATCTACTGATTTTGGGGAAAAAATCTGAGACATCAATTTTAGATTTTATATTCAAAAATAGTATCTTTGTGAAGATTCAAAATCATACAGACAGTTCAAACGCAACGAATGTTTGTATTTTAACGAAAATTTGACAATGCTAAAGAATAAATTAAATGCTCGAAATGACCTCCATACAATAATACGAACGATTCTCGAATTATCTTCTAACATTGTGAGGAACTACTGTTTTGAAGAGTCTACGTACAGTGACGATTTTCTCCACAGCTCATCCATGTTTTCAGATTGTGTATCTGGTGATATGGCTGGCCACTCAACCGTTCCTCTTCTGCCAATCCAACCTGGGAAATTCGCACACGTACATCGAAATGTGCAGGAGCACCATCTTACTGAAAACGTATATCATTCTCTGAAATAGTTTCATCATTTTCCGAAATTTCTGTGAGCCTGAAATTCAACAATTACAAATAAGTGTCTCCATTCAGATAACCTTCGATGAAGAAAGGTCCTAAAATATGGTTTCCATAAATTCCATATCATCCCCATCCAAACATTTCTGAGTTAATTGTGTGTATACCTGTGTAAACCAATGAAGATTGTGGGTATTCCAATTTATGCTAATGCTAATTATGCTTATTCACTTCTCCATTGTGAGTAAAGTTACTCTCGTCAGAAAAACTGGTATTATATGTGAATTATTGTTAATATTTTCACTCAAAATTTTACAATATTGCAAGCGGCGATCAAGATGGTCTTAGATGGTCTTCATTTATTTCATGAACTAGCTTCACTTTATAAGAGTGAAATTGATGGTATTTCACGATCTTGAGACTGGTGGAGCTAATACACCAGACACACGTGATAATTTTCTGATGAACGTAGTGTTCTCCATTTGTAAGTTGCCCAAAACTGCTGTTTCAGTTGCTTTGTTCTGTATAGGTCGATGTTGAGCTTCATGCTTTTTATTAGCCACCGAACCAGTAGTTTATTTATTCATCAAATACAAAACATACTGGTGCCCTACCTGTTTTTCTGGATGGTTCACATAGAGAACCCTGTTTCTATGGCACAACTATCATTTCGATAATAAATTGAAACAATTTTGACCCGATCATCAGTTGATTAAACCATTTTCAACGTTTTTCTACGAAACGACAACTGTGATCAAAAGTATTGCATAGTCAAACCTTCGTTGAGAAGCAAACTTCTGTAGTTTGGACTATTTATATGATTTTAAACGTTCATAAAGATAAATTTCTGAATAGAAAATTGAAATACCTTTCCGAATATATGTCACTCGACCCACTCTCCTTATAATTAATTTTGATTTATTTAGGATTTGGATTGATTTGAGGGTAGGGGGTTAGTTTTACATGTTCCGAACCAAATCAGAAATTGGTCCCCCACCAGTCATAGATGGATGGGAAATTTACGATCGAACACACTGTAGTACCCATTGAACATCGTTTAATGTTTGAAACCAACTTAATTTCATTGAACTGTCTATGCATCTTCAGCAGATGATATATAATATTAAAGTCGTGAGGCGTTTTTCGCGAATAATGTGAGGGGATGACGGTAGTTCCAACCAGGCGGTGAAGAAGGGACGCGGCGAAAAAGCGGGGGCCAAAGGCGCCTACGAGTATTTTTTTCCGATAGGGAAGGGTTGCAAGAAGGTCAGTGCCAAATTTGTAGCCCCTACCTCGAACGACGGAGCCCTTTTGATTTTTCAAAAAATTTCGCCTAAACGGCAAAGCAATTGGAACGATCGATCGAGCGAAAATTCCGAAAATAGTTCCCGAAAAAGCGAAAATAAAAAGGTCGTAGAGTTTTCGCGAGTGGGGGGGACAATTTAGTCGTAATCTTATGTCTATACAAATTTTTCTATCGCGTTCGACCGTTTCAAAACTGGGATGAAGAGCAAGCCTCGATTTTCACATGTTGAGCCGCGATAGTGTCATTCCCGTAAAACCCTGAGAAAACTGGAAAATCTTGGATCCAACGAGGAGCTTCTGCTCTCTCTATTTTCCTCATTCTGAGATACATATCTAGAGATCGGATCGGCGAAGAGAAATCGTTACTTTACGACTAAATTTTTCGAATTTGGTACGATTTTTGAGAGTCTGGGGAGCCGGACCAGTCACCTCTCCTACCGCCCCTGCGATTGTTATCCAAGTTCGGCAATTAGCCTAATGAACGTGCCAAAGTCGATGTCGCCGGCACAGCTGCTGATTTCCTCAGAGTTAGTCAGTTTAACCAACGTATAGAATTTTATGCTCTCTCTCTTCTGAATGAGAATAGTGAGATGGAAATAGTCAGTTTTCACCAACATAATTTCGGTACTACCAATATCTAGAATATAGTGCTCTCTCTCTTTTGAATCTAATTTTTAACCACCGAATCAAATTAATTTAAATTAGTAGTTACCATTTGTGAAAAATTGAGGTTCGTGAGAAACTCTGGATCAATAATTTCTTTTATGAATACTGAATTCAACAGCGTGCATACCTTTCGACGTTCAGTACAGCAGCTATATGAAATATTGTGAATAGATGACCCACTGTTTCGTACAGTATAGTCACTCATTTATCAAAAACGGTACTAATCGACATAATAGTTGCAACTTGATGACAAACTTTAAATAATTAATATGAGTTATCACTGCAACTACCATAACAAGTGTACAGAACACACAAAATTCATTCCATGTAAATTATGTGAATGGACATAGAGCTACTAGATGAAATTAGGAAAAGTTAGACAAATTTCGGTTTTTCATTATTTTCGTCATTCATTTTCTATTCTATATGAAAAATTGAGTACACATATGATATATTTCGGAATTGGAAAAAACTCTATTGAATAAAATCAAAGTTGCTTATAATTTATATTGAAAAAATTGAAGTTTGCATTATAACTAAGAAACAATTAGGCAAAAAGAGAATTTCTGCACGTAATTCAAATTTACGTAAAAAGAGTCAGTAGAATGTCAAAACCATTTTCAGATAACCTCAAAAATAACCGAGTTATTCGCAGTGATTCCAAAAATATTTCAAAATTTCCAATTAAAAAAAACAAAAAAACAACGAATTAGGTTGAATCTGTTTGTGGCAATGAATTCCTCAAGTAAAAAAAACACGGACAAGGGGGAGGGTGTCGTTTTCCTATATTCACAATATTTCACATTGTTGGGGACAGTCCCAACATATTCAAATTTAAATTTAACAAATACCCGCGCAACTATTTAAGCAGCACCCCCTTTGCCGGAAGCCTGCAGGCGTAGGGTAAAAACGATCATTCTTGTATCAACTATTGTACAACTAACATCGTTGCTCTACCTTCTTGGTATCTCGATACTAATTAAAGTTTATTTAAAGAGACACATGCCTATAGTCATCCTCTGGAGCACTGTCTTCTAGACAGCTCCAAATATTCGTTTTCTACGTTTATCAAAAGTTCATTAGTGCCAGTGCTGTTTTTCATTCTTTTTCTGCTCCACACAATAATTGTAAAATACAGTCCACTTATTAATAAACTATTCATCAATCCGAATCACGAAATGTAGTAGAAATCGTTTCTCAAACACATAGCTGCAGTACTGACCATCAAAATGTACCCACCCTGTACACAAAAATTTGGATGACATATTCTCTGAATTATTGGCAATTGAATCCACTTATATGAAGTAAATGAAGCCAGTTTGGTTTCTCATTTTACCGCAAAAAATTAATAATTTCATCATCATATTCTTTTTATTTCGATAATTTATTACAAGAAACATCGGAAATATATAGTTTCAAATTGTACTGCCCTTTACCAACTTTGAGGTTCTTATCCACATGAGGAACAAGAAATTACTTTTCTTTTAAGGTCCCTCGTTTCCGTGATATAACTGATCAAAGTAGCAAACGAAAAAAGCAATCAGAAATTCTTACAGGAACTTTAATCACTTTTTCTGGGTATGACTAAAATCCGTAAGTCCTCGTTTTTTCTATTAAAATTTTTTAGGAAGTATAATTGGTTGACATAATATTCAGAAGATATAATAAATTCAGCTTACCTCCCAAGCAAATCTTGTGTCCTGAGGAATCCCAGCCCATTTTCCTTGAAATGGTCCATACTTCGTACCCTTAGGTAAAGTGGTTTTGGCATAAACACCTTTCTCTCTCAGTTCCAACTCACTGGGTAAAACAGCACTCGCTAAAATGATTTCTCTGGCTCTCAAGTACATCAAATCCATATTAACGCCATTCGTGTGTAACCCTCCGAAAGGTTTATTGTCACTAATATAATCAAAAACACTATTCGTCCTATCTTTAATATTGTCCACAGATTTGGGGGTGATACCAAAACTGTTCATTGTACACGCATCTTCAAAACTTTTTAAATTATTGTTTGTATATTCTATTCTTTTGAAAAAATCCGATGGCGAATCTAATTGTGGGGGAACCATTGCTTTTTCCATAGGGTGGTCTTCGTGAATTGAAATCTGCGTTGTGACTTCTACTTCATCTTCGCTTCCTTCTGAAAGAAAAAAAAATTTAATTTGATAGGATATTCTACTTCAGGACTTATATGTGCAGGCTGAACAAATTTCATATTTAGTACGGCAGTAGGGGAATTAATATAGTTAGAAAAATAACTCTCTCTCTTGATCTCTCTTTCAGGAACCAGTAAAAGTTTTTCGATATTTCTCTGCGTTTTTGATTTATTTATAACTTCCGGAATTTCTGGACAATGAGCCACAACTATGTCTGACAGTCATCGTCCCCTCCCAAGAGCTGGGAGTAGAAAATAACAAAAAATAACTAAAATATTTAGAAATTAGAAAAAAAATTAGAATTTGAATTTAGGAGGCTTCCACTTGGTAGAATTCCATCATCAAAATAAAAACAAGTAATGTGTTTTTAGGAATTTCACTGAATAATTGTGATTCGTAACGCGTTTCCCTACACGTAGCTTCTTCAGACGAATGAATGTACAGAAATTAATTAACATTAGCCTACGTTGGCATTACAAGTGAGAAACTGAAATCATTCTTGAGTAGCAATAATTTCAACATAGCTTTCCAAACTAATAATAGGTTAGGCAAATATATAAAAATAATAACACCAAATCAGATAAAAATAATAAATCAGGTGTTTATAGATTCAATTACAATTTCTACATTGGTAGAACACATTGAAATAATAATAGAATATCGGAACATAAACGCAGTTTTTCAAATAAAAATCAGATTCAAATTACGCGAATCATCTCCTAGAAAATAGTCACTTTTTTGACCCACAGTTTGAAATTTTGCATACAGATGATAAATATTGGAAGGTAGATGTTTGGGACACTTTAGAAATCAACAAACACAAACACTCAGGTAGACTCATAAATGAACAAGTCGATTAAAGCCCTTCACCTCTACTGAATCTCTTCAGGGAGCAATCTATTCCTTAATTTTATTGGATATACCTGTCATCAATAACTACTTAAGGAGAAGCAACCCAATAAGCTTTCAATTACTCAAGAACATTTGTATTTATATTATCATTCTTACCTATATATAGTTGACATAATTTCTATACATTCATTCGTCTGTATAGAAACGCGTTACAAATCACAATTATTCAGTAAAATTCTAAAAACATTATTTGTTTTTAACAAAATTAGTTGTTGAATTATTTTCAAGTATAAGATGTCATCTCTAATGTACTGTGTGATTAAATAAATAAATACAAATTGAGTAAGACAACTGAATGTTTTATTCAAATCAGGCATAAATGTCTATTTATGTACAAAGCAATAGAGGAAAGAATTCATCCCTTTTCTAGTAGGCTCTGCAACAATACACATGCATCTTTTGAATGAAAATTATATATAGATTCGATGTAAATGAAAATATAAGATTATATAAACTTATACCATATAGTAGCAAGCAGACATCACTGTATACACACTTAATTGTTACATCCTCAATTATTACAAACCGTTGAAATCGATTCCATTTAACCATCCAGTTGCAATATCCTGAATCGCATGCATTAAAACTAATATCCATTCAAAAACATCTCAAACGATGCCTTCACAATTCAAAACCGTGCAAAATCGGGAAGAGACAATGAAAATTTAATTTTTGCAACGATGCAGACCTTTTGAACATGTGTTAATGTTAGTGTATTGTTAGGTGACTTTCAATAGAAGATATTGAATGAAAATCTTCCATGAGATATCACAGAGTCAATCACAGAACGACCGAGACATCACGTTTCAAAAATGTTTCCTCAAGCCAAGCTTTTGTCTATACGACTGGCAATTATCATTGAAACGAAATGGAAGAGCTGCGAAAATAAAGGATCATTGTATACAGAGTGTTTTATAACAGTGTGTAAACGAATTGTTGACTAATATCGAGTTTTAAAGTTGTAATCATCTTTTCTTGTTTTGTATGAAACGATAAGAAAATGAAAATTATTGTCATAATAACATTCATTTGCAGAGCATAAACACATTTTAATCTTGTCATACTGTTTATGTACTTTTCTCGTAGAGAGTTTGAATCTAGTTTGGTCTATACATGAAATAGTGTAAACACCTTTAATACAAGTGGTAATAAAAATCAATCAGTCCTGTTTGGCAAAAAATTGTTACACTAGACTCGCTATAATGTGAACTCGAAAAATTCGCACCTTCGTAATGTTCACAATAAAGTATGTATGAATCAAAAATGTAAAACAAATTTACATAATCTTCAATTTCTATTAGGGATGTACATATATATATATATATATATATATATATACTCAACATTTTGACATTATCAGTTTGTCTAGATACATATGTAGATATTTAAAAAGTGAAGTTGTTTCTGTTTGTTTTTTTTTGGTGCGAATTTACTATGCGTGCCCTTTCCTGAATTTTCGTTTTAAAGTCATCTTGTCACTTACATAAACATTTTCTTGCTCTGCCCATTGTCGAATAATTTTGATATCAGTAGCAGTATAAAATAGTCTCATCTGCGTTCTGATGATATACGACAGTTCTTCTATGAATGGATTAATTAATTTAGGTTGCGAGGAAAATTCTTCACCGGCGATTTTCATAAATCGTATTCCATGTCGACTTTTTGCCTTACGAACCATTTTTAGCGTTTGTTTTCCAACAAATGATATTCAGTACGCTTTTAAATTGTGATTAACTACTTTGTTCATTTTAAGTGGAGCCTACAGTGGATTTGGCGATCACGTACTTTTTTGATGAAGCAGTGACACTGACACACAATAGATCGTTAATGCGGAAGATTCTATGTTCACATCATTGAGCAGTTCACAGTTACGCAAGTTCACATTGACGCGGGTCAACTATATTCCCAGAAATTTTGAACTGATTCTTAGTATCACATTTCGATCAGAGACTATACAAAGTGTATCGGATGCTGATGGCCAAACCTCAAGGGGTTATTGTAAAAACCATTTGCAACAAAAAAGTCTTATAACACTTTTTCAAAAAGTTGTTAGTTACTCTTTTATTGAAAATTTCTTGTTGTCAAGAATGTTTTGTGTTTTTCCTATAAAAATAAAAATATCTCCTTTATTCTTCTAGCCACATAAAACTTAGACAAACCATCGGAAAGAGCATTTGATTGCCTGTAAGAAAATTATGTATGAGTGTTGGAAAAATATGTTATACTCGGTGTTGTAAGAGATTCAATATTACAATTTGGAATTGAGTAAATTTATTGTTATTTTCTAGCTGGTCATATTACTGAAATTTGATCAATAGGGACATATTTTTTCGGCAAAAACTATTGCTTTCAATAAGCATTTCAACGATATATCAACGTTTGCATTAGCAATATCATCGGCCAAAGCAATTAAACCACTAAAATCGAAAAAACAAACATCTTATTTTATTACATTTTGAGACTATTACTTTAAATTAAAATAACGAAATTGTTGGAAAGAGTTATATCTAACGCAATAACATAATCTTTGATGTAACCTTCACCTTGACGAATATATAGAGCGTACCTTTTCTGTACAGAAGCAACTGTACTGACAGACCCACTTTTCCATTGTGATTTTGGAGTTTTTGTTCGAGCTATTCTCTAGTTTCAATTGGTACTTCATATACCACAGATTTCAATCCACCCCACCAAAAAAATCTAACAATGTTAGATCAGGGTGTCGAGGAGACCATTCAACTGTACTGAAGCGTCCTATCAATTAATCTTCATAATTTTCATTTAGCCACGTCCGAATCTACCTGCTATTTTGAGCAGAGCAATTCTTAAATTTAAAGGAACGTCTTCCAATACATTGTGCAGTTCGTTTTGAAGACGATCCAGAAATCTTTCTCTGTTTTCTAGTATAATTGATCTAAGAGCGTAATTATACACATCCATACGTAAACTTTGAACCTGTATTGATCATTGGATGGTCTCACAGCACGGGTATTTACAGGTGCCCACGTATAGTCATTGTGATAATTAAATATGCCATCTCTGGTGAACGTTGACTCATCGGTCCAAATTACATGATTTTGAAATTGCGAATCTGTTAGTTTGTTGGATATACCACTGACAAAACTAAATACTTTGTGCCCTATCACCATCCAGTAAATTTTGAACAGGGGTGAAATGATAAAGGTGAAGGTTATTTTTTCTAAGACTGCTGTGAACTGATGTATGTGAAATTCTCTCAAATTGTATTGCTACCTTGCGTGTACTTAGGTTGGAGTTTATTCAAAAAGCGCTGTTATGGTTTGATCTTGATGACGATTGACTCGATCGACATTTAGACGATGATGTCTTGAAACAGTCCCTGTTTCTCCCAAGATCCAACATGCAGTTACAAAAGTTTTTCTATTTGAAATGCGTCTTCCAAGATAACTACGAGGATATTCTTCAACTGCTGCTCTAGAGTTACCATTGCAAACACCATACACAAATATATAATCTCGATACTCGATATTTGTAAAAAAGCGTGGCATCTACACTTTCGATACTTAAGTAATCAACAAGAACACTAAAGTGTTGTCAACAGCATTTCGGTGAATGTTCATTCGAAATCGACAGATTTTGCAATCACTGAAAATAACTTGTCTTTTGACGAACCAACCTGTATCTTCTTATGAATATGTCAAAACTCAAAAATTATTACACATTTGTGTTGAGAATCAGACTCGACCTATCTTCCCTATTCAAAAAATTGAGTTTTATGGAGGTTGATGTGAAATAAAATCATCGTGTGTTAAAAGATGTCCCCCTTTAGACAAAAATTGACCTGTTCTGCTTTTTGTCCTGAAACGAATTGTTTAACAATTATTGAGTCTGTTTTCGTTTTAGTTGCCCCACCCGGTATATTTTCCAGGATCAAAACTGTCCAGACTTTTCACATGAATTCATCTACATTTTCCTGATGCACTTGCTCTTGGACCATCGTTAAGCCTAACCCTTTTGCGTTTAAATTTTCCATACCAAAGGAAAACTGTTAACTAGTGTGCTGCATCAATGCCGAAAATATAAACCAACTCGCCTAAACATTCTTATAGAGATAATTGTATTCGAACATTGTAGAAATTAGTGCGCGAAAACGCTCACGGTTTAATTCTATTTTTTAACTAAATTGTCAACTTTGACAATTTCTTGTGGTTAAAACACAGCACGCATAAAATTTTGGAATTATTTTAAAAATTATGGAGGTTTATTGTTAATAGTAAGAATTGATTAATGATGTCATCTATGTCCTAGCATAAAAAACATAAAAGACAGCCTTCGTATAAATCTCAGGTAAAAATGGTTGAACGGATTTAGTAGAGGTTTGGATTGCAGATCGTTCACTGTCTATATTGGTTAATGACTATTTTCGTTCTAGAACAATATTCCATAAGATCTAACTGTACCCAATTCCAATTTTCTTTTTGATAATCTCATGTGTTGATCGAGTTTATTATCTATCTGTGTGCCACATTTCATCCAAATTTGTTCAGCCGTTTTTGCGTGAGGATGTTACAAAGATCCAAGCATACTAACTTTAATATTCATTATCTTATAAGGATAGATCTGTTCCGCAAAATAAGGTGTCTTAATACCTTTTTCATCAACTATATACGAAACAATCGAAACATATAAGTAGATTCAATCTTAAAAAAACAGGTAGCCAAGGTGGTCAAAAACAAGAATTTTCAGAAACGATTAAATGGTTCAAAAGCTCTATATTCGTTCTATTTATTTTATCCAAATATGTGGTTGAATGATGATAATGAACTCCTAAAACATTCAATAAGAATACGGTTCTTACTAATTAGGTAAGAATATTATAATTCATCAAAACGGATATCCTATTAAATCGTGTTAACGGTGTCGTATCTTCTATTCGTGGTTGATAATGTTATTCGACGAAAACCGCAGATCTATTTTTACTAATTACTTTCAAAGGAATTAAACTGTTGATTACATGCTTTTTCTTAACTGAAATTGTTAATCGGTGTAATTATAAATCGTGAAAATAGGAATTGGGTTCGATAAAGACTGAAAATCGGTCAGTGATTGACCATTGATTAGAATATCTTGAAATTGAAAGTGACCTATTTCTAGGTTGAATGAAATTTTTATCAGGATTCTGTATAGGAAAGATTTCAGTATACAAGTACCTGCTATGAACCATTGTGTCAGCATGATCTTCGAAAACTTTGAAGTGACTTAGCAGATATCTGAAAGAAATAAATAAGTAACAAAAGATATAGTTGCATGCAGGCAACATGATCCCCTACACTTCATTATCAATTTTTAGTGATTTTTAATAGTTGTATCAGCGTCGAGCACGCTCTCGAGATTACAGTGGTGGGTCGACGCACCTTGGAGATAACAAGATATCCTTTTTGTTTTGACTTCTTGGGCATTCTTTTGTACCAGACGTGGTAGGATGCTCGTGAAGGTTACTAGACTGAATGATATATCTGACTCAAGTAGTAGCATAAGTACGCTTATTGATGAGTGTAAATTGCAAGAATATGCTTACACATGAAAATTTCAATCCAGGACAAACCATAAATTAAGATGATCTGCTATATTTTCTGATGTGCTAACCACAATAATTGTTAATTAGCAGATAACAATTTAGAATGAAACTTTATATTAGAGCTTGTCCATTTTCAGAATTCTTTAGTATCGTATACTTCTTTGTGATCTATATTGAGTCCACTTAAAAATCCGTTTTTCTTGTATGAAAAAAAGAGAACCAGAAATCCTAATGATTCCTTGTATTTCCTTATTATCTCTATTGTTTTTCGTTGGCCCATGAAAGCATTAATGTTCGAAGCAACTTTATTACACAGTACTGGGTGGGCTAGCTTATTTCTGCCAAAATGCAGATTTCATTGAAGAAATAACTGTAACAAAAATTTTCGTAGGATTTTTATAAGACTAGTGTACTTACAGTCAGTCAAGTAAGAGCGTGGTCGACTTTACAGACAGGTAATGAAATATTTCGCTCTAATTTCTTGGCGAGCCGATAGAGGGAAGCTTTGTCCTTGATGCATTGTCAACAAAGATTCAGTTATCATTAATATTTTGAAAGAGAATCACGTTAAACACTCTAAGTACGCGTCGCGCTACGAGGCTGTGTTCCTTTGCACCCACCCGAAAGGTCCGAAAATGTCACAATCAGCGGCAGCTAAATATATGAGAAAGTCGAAGGCATTTGTACAGAAGTGGGTACAGCGATATAAAGTGGCTTAAATTGTCGATGAGTTACCAGAATGTAGCTCGATAGGAAAAATGGACAAAGAAGATAAAGCAGGGATAGCGAATCTGTATTCACTGAATCCTGCTTTCTCTGAGATTGCGGCAAGGACAAGCAAAATTAAAGGCAAAAGGTTTATATATATATATATATATATATATATATATATATATATATATATATATATATATATATCCTACGAAACTGTCCGAACCCATCTTCGTACTCATGACCTGAAATGGCACAACACAATGAAGAAGCCTCTGTTGACTGAAAAAGATGTGACAAATCGACTCGCTTGGGCGCATGAAAATATTGATAGAGATTTTGAAAATGGTAATTTTTACTGATGAATGTTCTATATGGGCACGTTGTGTCCTCACGCGAGCCTGGCCAACTTCCACCAATAGGCTTGTTCAGCAGACGATAATAGGTGCATCTTTTGGGCTGCTTCTTAAACCGAGGATTCGGCACTTTGCACCTGTTAACCGACAACCTAAATGCCGAGAAAATGATAAAAATCTACAAAAAGGCTTTACTGCCATCTGCCAAACGATGGTTCATCAGAAAAAATTAAGATTGGATTCTGCAGGAGGACAACGATCCTAAACACCGCAGCAAGCCCTGTACTGAGTGGAAGACTCAATCTAGCATCGTTACATTGGATTGGCCGTCGCAGTCGCGCGATGCAAACTCTATTGAAAATGTGTGGGTATATAGTAAACAGAAGCTTCGTGGAAGACGCTCAAATTAGTAGAAAGCATGCCTCGGAGATGCCAGGCAATTATCGACGCCGGTGGGACTGGACACATTATTGACCGAATTGCATAATCGTTTGAAATGAGTACAATGTATGTAAAGATATGTTGTTTCATCAAATAATTTTTTATAAATAAACACGACCACGCTCTCACTTGACTGACTGTAAGTTTCGAACAGCTATCAAATATTTGATGTTACTGGAAGATTTCAAAGTTAGATCGTCCATTATATATTGTTCATCAATTAGAGAGGTATAATGTTTCAAATTGGTTCAGTATTAGATAAAGTAATAAAATAAAACGTTGGTATATTCATATCTTTTACCTGATACAGCTTAACATTATCTTTTTGTTTTCCTCGTTTTTGCAAACTATGTTGATTTGAATGAGATAGTAGCAGTTGTCAATATTGAAAGATATATGGATGACCTGACCTATTAGTAACTGACAGAGTAACATTGTTAACGATGCTATATTTTGGAAACAGATGTATTATTTTCAATGTAGCTGCTTCAAAGATATTGATGACATATTTATTTTGCACAAATCAATGTCAACTTATTAAGGAGAAATAACACTTTTGTCATTTTTCCACAGTTAATACGCTTCCGGTCATTTTCAAGTGCTGAATACTAATTAAAGCACAAAGATGATTAAAAAATATATTTCTTCCTCAAATGGTAAGTAGAGAGTGTTGATTTCGAGATGGCTACTGAGAGTTATTTAATGTGAGGTCTTCCTCAGTTTTAATTTCCAAACTTTCCATCAGATTCCTTTTACTTCTTTCATTGAATTTGTGGAAGACTTTGGGATTGTCAAAAACTATTTTGTGGTTTGTTGATCGAATGTGCTCATATATTGGGGATTTCATGTCTGAAGATATATGTTCTTTGAACCTGCATTCAAAATTTCAACCTGTTTGACTCACATAATCGTTACATTCGATTTTGTGGATATCAGATTGTTTGCGTTTATCTGTTTTCTGTTTAGCATTGAAAAGTAATTTGATAAGATTTGTACCTCTTGAGAATGGGGCGGTTATTTTGAATTTTGAAAAATGTTTTATTTAATGAAAAAGGGGGAGATATAATTAGAACTAGCCTATTTTTTCTGGGTTTTTCTTGAATGCAATATAACACAATGTTCGATTTCGTTCTTAGCGTTTAATGGTTTTATTTATGAAAGGGACTGGTATATTGTTGTTGTAGGCTATTTTTCTTGAGATATTCATTTCCGTTTTGAAATTTTGAATTGAGAGAGGGATAGTAAAAGATCTGTGAATTATTGAATTGTATAGTACCTGGGGATTGTTGCGTTTTTGAAAGATTCTTTTCAATAGATGTTATAAGTATTTATACTTTCATTGTTCATATTTGTTGTAGCCTAGGAAACTTATGGAGTTTTATATAGGAAGTTCGAAAAATGTATCTTATCGTCTATTTGAGCCATAAAAACCAACCAAAATATAATCAACGTACCGAAACCAGAACATGATGAGTTTTTCGGCTAAGTCGCTATTCAATATTGATGTGTTTTCTAAGATGTCCATGAAAATATCTGACAATACGGGATTAAGTGGCAATCCCTTAAATTCTTTGTACAAAAATCGGGAGTTTCTGAAAAGTTGGAAAATTAATGAACTCAGGAAAACATCACATTATACTATTCTCAACAGCCAATTTGAAATCAATAATTCCCTCTACTTAACATTTGAAGAAAAAATATATATTGTGATATTCTGTGTACTTTAGTATAATTGGGTTTGGGGTGGAATCTAGTTCCAATCAATTAGGTTTGACTTCTTGATCAGTAATCTTCAATAATTCTGGAACGGCAATTAAATTTGAAGTATTTTTAGAATTTTGAGCTGGTGACTTTCCCAACAAAATGTTGCGTTGCCACAATAACATTAATAATTTTTTTTCAAACAGCCCAATCAAATCAAGGAGCATAAATTTTCTCTTTGTTGATTGCAAAATATGATATAAGACATACAAGTTAATGTTTGTATAGATGGTATCTCAGATTATGGAAGATTGGTGATCTGGAAATCAAATCAAATTTGGTACTTGTCTGCTGCCAACCAAACCAAAATGGTCAAGATCAAATGGGACCTCATACCATAATAGCATAGTAGGGATAGATCAGTAAGCTTATTTTCTGAAGTTGAGTTTCATTCAGACAAAGTAGAAGATCTGAAATCGAATCATTGTAGGTATTGAGAACATTTCCATTCGAATATATAAAAATGTATAACGAGATCGTTTTAAAACATTCTGTCGCTGTAGTAAAGTCTCGAATCAAGGATAATTGTCCGAAATCAAAGTATACTGTAGATTAGAATAGAAATAATTTCGCAACAGTTCATTTCTACCAATATCTCAGAAAACCTAGAGCTGCAAAATACTCATTTCCTTCTTAGAAAAAAACTATATAACACTCTTCAATTTTCTTCAGAAATAGCATGTTTCTTCAGCTTATGGTACTGTTTGATCAGTAGAGGATGGATAGATAGCAGATCCATTACGAAATTGATTATTTCTGAAAACAGAATAATTCTACTGATGTTTATTTGAATCAAAAAGAAATAATGAATTATCGTAGTTAGATTCATTTTAATTCGAATGCCATTTCAATCTTTCAATTTGGTTACAATACTTAATGGAAATTGCTTGTAACTTTTGTAACATCGATATTGAAGTTTTCGTCCTATTTGTAAGCTGAATGAGGAGTTTCAATTAATACGGGGCGCTTTTATTATACTTAGATATATGAAATTTTAACAGAAATAGATATATAGTTGAGGTTTGGTACTTTTTATATATCACATAGTAGTCCAGATTGTTGGCTAGTCATAATCAAGGAAGATACTGTTCACTGTCGTTCTGTGCAGTAACATTCTGCTTGTCCTTGTTGGACAGATTCGAGAAGAGATCTTCTTCTTCTTGTTGCTTTTTGTAGCAAAGGTTATCCACCAACATAGCAAATGCGTAGTAAAAGTTGTAATTAGATTATTGTAGCAGACAAGAAAGTTTCTCCTCCTTGTACAGACCGTGATTTCCGCCAATCTTCAATTAATTACGCAGAACATAGCCAAAAACATCCAGTTTACGTTTCTTGATCCAGTCCATTAGTTCTGCATTGACTTTTTGTGAGACTTCGATTTTATTTCTGTCCATGATATTTTAAGCATTATATGTACAGTATGTCCCATTTTGGGGGTGCCACCAGGAGCATCTCTGTTATTATTTAAGATAGAGAGATGGGGTTTTCACGACCCTGGGCTACTTTTTCGAGACAAATTCATAGAGCTAATCAGAATTATTCTAACTTCAGTGGTTTTTGAGTTATTCGCGAATCTTGAAAATTTCCGGATTTCTTTTTTTCTCGATATCTCGGTTCTTATAGAAGATAATTGAAATTTGTTTTTACGTTTCTAAAACGGTTTTCTGAGTAGATTCCAGTGACGTACTCGAAGTTTTTTTTTTCATTAATTATGACAGATATGACATAAAGTTGCATTTTTTTAAATACGAACATAGTTTATTTTTGGCATATTCCGATGGCCGTATTTTTTTCCTTTTCAAAAATATATAACATGATGACAAAATTTCCACCCAATTTGAAGAAAATAACGGAATAATGATTTACCCTAATGGCTGGGCGAAGGAACACACGTGAGCGGACGAACCATAGAACATTTGTAGTTATTCGATGAAAACGATCAAAACAATGCAAAATCTTCTTGTCCGAAATAATGGAGCTAGGCTGCTCCTAAGATTCCATCGTTATTTATGACATCCGCAATTTCCGCTTTTTATTTTATTTTTGAGATTGTCGTTTAGTTTCTAGAGTTCTCTGAGAAATACCTACATGAGAATAATAATAGGCACCTAATAATTTACTCAAATTTACTTCTCATAATGATTTACATATATTGCTCGAACTGATTTCCATCATGTTGTAAACATAAAGTGCATCTTCGGATTATATCTTCTATGGCCCTAGTCAAATGTAGCCAGTATCTCCTCAGATCTTCGAATGCTTCATTTGTTGCATTCTTCAATTGATCGTAATTGGCGTATTGCCTCCTATATATCTTATTTTTTAAATAACCCCAAAGAAAAAAATCTAAAACGGATAGGTCAGGAGACCTAGGTGGCCATTGAATTGGGCCATTGGTACCGATCTATTTATTTTCAAAATTTAAATCCAAGTAGTTCCTCACCACGGCCGAATTATGAAAGGAGCACCGTCTTGTTGGAAGTAATATGTGTTGAATTGAGCAAGACGAATGTCATCTTGCAGTTGTGGCAGACAAAAATTTAAAATTTCGAGATATCTCTGTGGATTCAAGTTGCCATCAAAGATATAGTAGGCTAATTTGTTGCCCATTACGAAACACGACACATTGAAACCGAACCTCCCCTGCTGCCGTCGAGCTACTGCTTCGTGTTGGTTTTCGTTTGCCCAGAATCTATTCGTATGGCGATTAAAGATTCCGGCACTGCTGATTCTTGATTCATCAGACCAAATGATATGTCGCCCAAAACGAGCTTCACCTCTGATTCTCCCTAAATACCAATTGCAGATCGCCGTTCTCCTCTCTGCATCCCCGGCATTGAGATGATGAATTATTTTATGTTTATAGGGATGATATTTATACTTTCTCAAAATTCTTTGGGCTCTGCTTTTTGACACACCCACTTCGCTCTCAATTTGCCGACACGATGTAGAATGGTTAGCCTCAACAGCTGCTAACACGTCAAGTTCATTATCACCTCTATTCCGTTTATTGTAGTTTTTACTTCTTGGTTTCTCGAACGAACCATAATTGGAAAGATTTGCTTCCATTTTGGCGAAGAACTTTCTGTTTGGTTGAATTCTTTGAGGAAATCTATTGGAGAGTGTCAGTCAGGTATTTAATATTGATTAGAATTACTACTTCCATTTCCATTGTCGCACTTTCCTACTCAAATATTCTTCTGATGCACGGACTGCGTTACAGTGACACTAAAAGTAGACCTTCAGCATATCAACTTTTTCGAAATTTTCGTATCTTCTATTTTGTTCCATAGTGTGAATTGCAGAAATTAACTAAACAATCCAAATTCAACAACGAACACTAATTTTACGAATTCAAATAGACACGAAGCCAATATATCCACAGATAATGAATAATAATAATTATTGGTCGTTCTATGGTTTCTAATGAACGTACATAGATGAAGACTTCTGTGTTCACAGAGAGCATTCAGACATAGAAGATATAATACGAAGATGCACTTTATGTTTACAACATGATGGAAATCAGTTCGAGCTATATATATAAATCATTATGAGAAGTAAATTTGAGTAAATTATTAGGTGCCTATTATTATTCTCATGTAGGTATTTCTCAGAGAACTCTAGAAACTAAACGACAATCTCAAAAATAAAATAAAAAGCGGAAATTGCGGATGTCATAAATAACAATGGAATCTTAGGAGCAGCCTAGCTCCATTATTTCGGTCAAGAAGATTTTGCATTGTTTTGATCGTTTTCATCGAATAACTACAAATGTTCTATGGTTCGTCCGCTCACGTGTGTTCCTTCGCCCAGCCATTAGGGTAAATCATTATTCCGTTAGTTTCTTCAAATTGGGTGGAAATTTTGTCATCATGTTATATATTTTGAAAAGGAAAAATACGGCCATCGGAATATGCCAAAAATAAACTATGTTCGTATTTAAAAAATGCAACTTTATGTCATATCTGTCATAATTAATGAAAAAAATTTCGAGTACGTCACTGGAATCTACTCAGAAAACCGTTTTAGAAACGTAAAGACAGATTTCAATTATCTTCTATAAGAACCGAGATATCGGGAAAAAAAGAAATCCGGAAATTTTCAAGATTCGCGAATAACTCAAAAACCACTGAAGTTAGAATAATTCTGATTAGCTCTATGAATTTGTCTCGAAAAAGTAGCTAAGGGTCGTGAAAACCCCATCTCTCTATCTTAAATAATAACAGAGATGCTCCTGGTGGCACCCCCAAAATGGGACATACTGTACATACATCTTCCACGCATCAATTCTCCTTATCAAAGATATAATAATGGTCCTATTTCTATCATAGTTGAGGACTTGTGTTCTTGCTTGCCTACTTGCATGATGTAGCTTTCATTCTTGCAGTTTTTCTAAGGTCTTCACTTGGGCTGAGTGAATGGAGTATGGAATATGTGGGCCGGTGGGACCTACGTTGGAAAGCTTTACTCTGACGTTGATGCTTCTTTACGGAATTAGGTACTTTGGATGGCCAAAGAGAATAGTAACTAGATATCTGGTGATCCCCATTTTCATTTAGTCATTTTGTAGTAATGCGAAGCTCAGTAACAGGAAGAACTACTTTTTCTTTTATAGAATATCGAAGCAGAGACGCCAGCCTCAATGAAGGCGATAAAAAAAGCTAAAGACAACTGGACTGATTGATATCGACATATGCCAATTCTGTAATCAGGAACAAGCACTAAACTTACTGACGATATGATTTGGCAGCCTAGAACGACCTGGACGACAGAAGCCTTAAGATTATAACTAATAGAAAGAAAGGAATATAAACAGAATCTGGTAGGTTAGATTTATCATTTAGCATATACTCTAAGCCCATCAACAGTACTGTATACCCAAGGTATAATGATTGAGGCAACTCCTATTACTGATGTTGCCATAGCTTTATGACGCACCAAAATTATTTATTCTCCTTGTCTTCACCTTCTACGTCTTTTCTCGGGTGGTCTCGAAAGTAGATGACAACAAAAATTGAAAAAGATCAAACAAATCTTCGCTCAATCCGTTTTTGATACCAGAACGCTAACAAAAGAATGTAAATTACGTGAGGTATATGAAAACAAAGCACATATCTTCAATAAGCTTCAAGTTATATGAAAAGAATATGACAATGTTCAAGAAAAGAGATTTTAATATGCAGAATTTCAATGAAAACTTAAGCTAAAATTATTTTTACTCACGTTAAAACTCTTCTAAGACGGTTTATTGTATTTTTACATCCATAACTACATTCTTACACGGTTACAGATGTGCCGATTGCATTTCGCACCACGATATCGAAAGAATAGTGGTATCTTTATGGCAGTAAAGCGGCGATTTGTGCCTCTATGAATCCGCACCGCCCTGTTTGTCTAGGATTAGCAGACTAAGTCTTAACGATGCAACAGTTCTCAGGTTTCGGCCATTCTCTGTTCTGATTTTGTTTGGCAGATATCCAGAGATATCTTTTTTCTGTTTTTACGAGTCCGTGTGAAGTGAACCGGACGAGATAACTGGAGCTATTATTTGAGATAAAGCTTTAAAAATTTCTTGTAATTAACACTTTAGACTATTAGCAATTGCAGAATATCGAGTTAAAATTCTGGCGCTGAAAGTAAGGTTGAAGTTATTATGAGGATAAAATGATGTGATCTATTAATTGAGAATTATATAATATAAACACCTCAAAAAGTCTAGGGAACACTTACAAATATCTTCAAAATATGAATTTGATAATTCAAATTTATAGAAATCTTTCGGTTTTTGTAAGGATGTATTGTATATAATGTATTCTCAAGAAAACACAAAAAAAATCCTGAACTAATATTTTCGAAACGATATTAAAGCACTTATATTTTTCAGTACCCAGAAGGTCCACCTCTGTTATTAATGACACTTTGGCATCGTCGCGACATGCTCAATATTAAATTGTCTATTACATTTTGGCCTAAGTCATTCCAAGCCCCCTGAACTGCTAATCGAAGCTCCTGTTCATGATGGAAGACGTTTTGACGCAGGAGATTTGTTTTAATGGTGCCCCACACATGCTCGATGGGATTCAGATCTGGGGATCAGGATGGCCACGGTAGAAGATGGATATCATTCTCTTCAAGAACGTTCAAGACAACTCTTGCACGATGAGGAGGGCATTATCTTGTTGTAAGAGTGGATTTTGACCCACTGTTTGAAGATACGGTACTACTACAGGTAAAACTATCTCATTTGCGTAAGAATTTCCCGTGAGGTTGTTATGTATGAAAACGAGGCAGTTCTTCCACCAAGGCATATACCTCCCCAAAACATCACTGATCCGTCTCCTTGTCTAACAACTTCTCGAGCATGCTGGAGACGGTTTTCTTTCATCAGGTTCCTCCATATTCGAATTCTTCCCGAATCGGGATAATAACTAAATCTAGATTCATCACTGAAGAGAACTGTGGCTCACCTCTCTTGATCCCAGTTTACGTGTTCTTGGCACCAAGCTAAACGAGCAGCGCGATTTTCATCGGTCAGTTGTGGAACTCTTAAAGGACATAATTTGGTGAGAAATTGATGCAGGTTTTCATTGTTCTGGATGTTATTTCTTTCGTTCTTGGAATAAAAAACTGAACCTGAATTTCAGAAGTTAGTTTTTCAAATATTTTCTACAACAATGGCGATTCGATTAGCCAACAAGTTTGCATCTCATAGAGAAAGCAAGCGACAATTTAACAGTTGAAGAAAGAGCTTGATATTTAACTGAATAAACTAATAACATCGGAAATTTGAAATCTGATGTTATCATCAGTCTGAGCATTAATGTTTGCTTCAAATCTTTTTCTTTTCTCTAAGAGATGAGCGAACTTTATTTATTACCTGGACTTTAAATGACTCCAAACGAAAGCGCCAAGGGGTTGAGGTCGGATGATCTAACCTAAGAAAAGAAAATTATTTAACGAATCTCCTCGTTTTAGCTGAGGAATCCTCAAGTAGTTCCGCGTTCCTAGAAAATACTCTGTATAAGGTAATCAAATAACCAAATCAATGTGCATGAGGAAATTAACATCCAGATTCTTATTCCTCATTGAGAATATTTGTGTTTGCTTCAATTATATTACCCAGTAACTCAATGCTTCGCTTTTAGTTTCATTATAACACACTGAGCAAGTGAGAAGAATTTCCAACTTAAGAACAACACAGAATGCATAAACAATGTATCTTTATGTGAAAGAAAAAGTCCGAATTCACTTATGATGCTGAGAAACGCAAATCGTTAATTTTTACACGAAGTTATGGTGTCACTATGATTATACTAACAGAGCTACAAAAATCGACAGAATATTTTCGAGATACATCATCTTTAATAATACTATGTTCTGCTAGAAAATTGTCTTATACAGGATGTCCCTGTAGCTCTATGATAAACTTTGGGAGATGATTCATGAAGCAATTCTAATAAAAATAAGTGAGAACAGCACGGTCACAATATTTTTAAATTCCGTGATATTCAGCTTCAAAAATTACATCCGAAATCGATTTTCTGGTGTTACCATAGGTGGATTCAAATACATATCCTGTCGTACAGAAGGGAACAAGATATATATTTCATTCTATGGTAACATCACACAATCGCTCGTATCAAATTTTAGACACTTTCATTCTTCAAAATAAATATATTGACTAGTATTACTGATGTGTCAGAGACAGGCGAAACAAGGTTTTTTCTCCCTGCTCGCTTGAATCATATAAAAGATCACGTAAGTTTATTCTCATTTTCTTGAGCTTACATTTTGGGCGATGGTAGGAGGCTTGGCGTGTACTTTAATCCAACGTGTTTCGACTCACATCAAAATTTGACATCATGGCATAATTAATTTAGTGCTCCAATTCTTTTGGTAAATCGCCCTTTCATTCCATTCAATAAATGATTAAGCTAGTTCTTGAAATAATCAGTTTTCACAAAATTAAAATCTACGAAGTCTTATGTTTAATCTTCAAGAACTGCTATTTGAGGTGGGGAGCTTTATTTCACTTAAATTCCATAATATTCGATAGACCGATAAGCAGTGTTGCAGTTAGAAGCTGGAGAATTTTTCACCAAATATGGTAATCTACCAAAGCCAGAGTTTGTTTAAATTCCAGTAACAAATATCATTATTGTTGTTGCTCATTCAAATTCAACTGACATGACGCGGTTTCAGCCACCTATGGTAGCATCAATAAAAGATAATACTGTATAGATTTAAACAAAGCAGTATCAAACAGACATACTAGTACATGCAAAAAAAGCAATTCTCTAAAACAATATATATCCACAACCAGGTAGTTAATTCCATTGCTAGGAGATGATTATAGTCACAATATATCAAGGAATGATCATATATTAGAATAACATAAATTGTTATGAAAATATACTAATCAAAATGTAAAAACAATCTATCACAGTATCAACCAAAGACCTAAAGACGAATAATTCCTAATATTCCTTCCTATTAAATCCATTGTACGGACCTACGTCAAGTTATATATGTATTTTTTGATGATATGAAGAGCTGGACTCTCAGATCTGATGTACTAGGTAGTAGAATGTACAAAACTATCTCCTTATCTCATTGTTTCTTTCGTAGAAAAATCTATACAGAATATGATTTAACGATTTCAGAGAAGTCTTAGAAATGATATAATTGTATTAGTAATTGGTAAACTGTTATAGTATTCATCTTGAATATTTTTTGAACTAATTAACTAGTTGACATATTTAAAACCTATCGTTATTGTTACTTTGTATATTATGTGCATCGAGGATAGCAATTCTATACTGTATATTGTGTTTCTATTTAGTTGCTGATTTGTTGTAGATCCTAAAGTTAGGATGTGATACAAAGAATTGGAGATGCATTCCATAGTATTACGGAAAATGTTACATTCAAGAAAAAGTAGATACTTCAGGCATTTTTCATTAAGTATGTCAGTACCCTTCCATCCTTTTCTCGGGTATTGTTCTTGATTAAACCATTTTTTCAGTAAACTTTGATGAGATTATGTCAAAATTCAAGCGTAGAATACAAAATAATTTTCAACTCTTAATTTATTGAAAATAGGTATAACGACACAATACATTTCTATAGGTATTGCCGCCTTTCATTTGCAATCACGAAATTGTGTGTTCCATTTGAATCAGAAAATTAATTAGGTTTTACATCCACCACAGAACACCATGTACAGCTGTACGAACAATTACTTTTGACACTTCATTGATATATGGACTTATAAGATATTGATATAGTGATTAGAATCTTCTCCTAATGGTTTGTGTTTGTTTATCATTGAGTTGCACGTAGTTGTCATGAAATATCGAGTGTTTCATGGCCAAAAAAACTTGCAATGGACTAGTTTATAACGATCCGGAAATCGTTCCCGATAAAGTCGAAATGTTCAAGCAGTATTTCTGGTAAATTTAAAATATGCTTGAATCAAGCATAATCATAATCACATGATTAATCTAAATGCATTCTATCAATGAAAACATTCGAAAACTCGAAGGATCTAATACTGTCATGTCATTCAAGAGCTTGAACTTTTTGAAAAACATAAGGTTTGTATTTATGTTTTCATAAAACAGGTTGAACAGTCGTCGTTGACGTCTAGGTTCTACAGAAATCTGCTGAACGAATCTTTCAGGACTATACTCAACAAGATATACAATTCTGTTTCTTCGTCAATCTTCCTTTTGGGAGTTTTCAGTTTTTTGAATGAACAGTATTTGCGTCAGTTTTTTTTCGAGTTTGGAAGACTTGATTTCCATGAAGAAGAAGAAAACAATAATAAGAATTAGCTTATAAGAAATCTGTCATTGTATCACTTTAATAATTGCGAATGACATTCATTGAAATTCTATGAAGATTGTTCTGTGTGTGTAATATTCCGCCACAGAGCTTGAGTGAGTTTCTTTCCGGAATACTTTTTTAGCAGAAGTTACTCAAAATTGAATGAGTAATCGCAAAAAAATGGAAAATATGGATTCACCATTTAAAATGTCAACTTCCGGTATTTCCGAAATTGACAGTTCAATGAAAATGTTGCAGGCTGTTAGAATACCATTCAAGATGCAATGCGGTTTTTATTTCATTAAATACGATCAACAGTTGTAGAAGATAAAGCTAAGTGCGTTTTTCACAGAACACCCGATATATTCTATTGTTATACCGAAGTTTACTTGGTTTTCGTAAAATATCTTTGTGATACGGACACATTTATAAGCCGGCCATATATGAACTCTTTTTCTTTGAAATGAAAAAAGATTTACTTTCAACCGGTACATGGTTTATATGACATATAAAATAAAATTGCAGTGTTATTCAGTATAGATAATATATACAATCTGTTCTACACGTTAGTACACTAGAATTTGAAATGAAATATTGGCATTTCTTATTCAAAATTGAAACTGACAATAATAATTATCTGCAATGTTATTCACACATTCATTCAAACTACCCAATTTTTAATAATAAAACAGTCAAAACCCACCTGTCATTATTTTTTCCAACATGAAATCAAGTCTGCATCCAATGTTCCGTTTAATCGAAATCAAAATCACTACAAACAGGAAAAACTTGAATACGAAAACTTAAAAGTCGAGAGTTAAGTCCTTCAGCAAATATCACCACCGAACAGGTGTCAGTCTTTTCAAAGAATGACAACGTCGTCTATTATATAACCAATTTAAAACACCACATCAAATCGAATCAGTGGTTCTGAGATAAGAGAATTGAGTACCGGAGTACGTCATAGCCCAGACCCGGTACAATACTGGAGAAAGCTTTCTGGAGATGAACCTGGATGATCGGGACTCCCCTTGTAAGGGCGTGTTTGGGGTGGGGCGAAATGGGACGGGCGATCCCGCGGGATCATCCCCACCACCTGGGTATATCGTTGCGACACGTTTAACGGAGAGACATCGACATGATCTCTGTTGCTCTCTCGTATTTCTCTCGATTATCAGCTGGTAGACTTTGAGATCTAAACTATTCTATTAGGCTACGCGTTTTCCACATACTTCACCATTTCTCTGCATTGGCTGGAGATTTTTGTTATTAATTTTGATGCGGTTTTGTCATTGGCGTAACTCATCAATGAATGTGATATTTAATCGTTAATTTGTTTCATAATTGTAATGAATTATACTATTCTTATAAAGATATCAAAACAGAATGAATATATATATATATATATATATATATATATATATATATATATATATATATATATATTCTCATAACATTTAACGTTATCCTATTATATAATTATTCCAGGATATGTTTTGATTATAATCATTGCCTGGCAATGGTATTAGTTACCGGGAGGTGGATTCATATTTTTCTAAAATCAGTTCAATTGCGTGAACAGATATATGGGCAACTCGTCGGGGTGAAACCCCTATATATATATATATATATATATATATATATATATATATATATATATATATATATATATATATATATATATATATATATATATATATATATATATATATATATATATATATATATATATATATATAGGCAATGATTATAATCAAAGCATATCCTGGAATAATTATATATTAGGATAACGTTAAATATTATGATATATATATATATATATATATATATATATATATATATATATATATATATATATATATATATATATATATATATATATATATATATATATATAAAAAAAACTTATGGCACATATTGGAAAAAGATTCTCAAATATAAAACCCATAAAAATAATGAGATAAGTAATGGACAACTGATAGAATACATCGATACTTTAAAACAAAAACTTTCAGTATACTCCATTAGACTACGTGAATATAAAATAAATTCAGATAGAAAATTCCAAAACAAACTATTCAAAAATAATGAGAAACATTTTTACAAATTTATTTCAGGTTCAAATGAAAATATTTCTGGAAATGGAGTTCCTAAAATTGATATTCTAACTGATTATTGGTCTTCAATTTGGGTGGTGCCAAGGCAACACAATTCCAATGCAAGTTGGATTTTAAATGAGAGGTCTCGATTTTCTAAAATAGAATGCATGCAATTTGAAAAGTTTTCAAACGAAGATATAACATCAGTTATTAAACACACAAAAAATTGGAAATATCCAGGTGTTGATGGTATTCATAACTTTTGGTTCAAGAAATTCTCTTGCGTTCATGAAAAATTGGCTGAATATTTTTCATTTATAATAAAGAACCCCTCACCTACTCCTTTATTTTTCACACAAGGAATTACTTATTTAAAACCGAAAAGTGATAATACTATTGATCCGTCTCAATATAGACCAATTACTTGCCTTCCAACAATATATAAAATTCTAACTGCATGTATTACCCAAAAATTTATGCACATTTGGAGAATTATAATATTCTTTCCGAACAACAAAAGGATGTAGAAAAAACACCTTGGTACTAAAGAGCAACTTGTAATTGATTCTGTTGCTTTGAATCAAGTTCAAACTAAGAAGAGAAATATTCATATAGCCTTCATTGATTACCAAAAGGCTTTTGATAGTTCTCGCCATTCATGGCTTCAAGAAATTTTGGAAATTTATAAAATTGATAAGACACTTCGTCTTTTTCTTGAATTTGTAATGAAAAATTGGAGAACCAATCTTCATTTGAATGTTTCAAAACAATCGTTAAAATCCGAAGTAATTCCAATCAAAAGAGGCATTTTTCAAGGTGATTCTTTAAGTGCTCTTTGGTTTTGTTTTTGCCTCAATCCATTATCTCATGAATTAAATGCTACTAGTTTCGGCTTCAAAATAAAGAGTCTATCAACTGAATTCAAATTAAGTCACTTAATTTATTTAGATGATATTAAATTATATGCCGGAACCAGATCTCATTTAAAAGTCTACTTGAGATTACTTTCAACTATTCCAATGATATTCATATGAAATTTGGGCTTCCAAAATGTAAAAATCTTTCTATTGAAAAACGAAAGATCACCTCTGATTATATAAAGATTTCCAATATGGAAATCGAGCCAATGCATCAAGGAGATACATATAAATATCTTGGATTTTGTCAAGAGAAGACAATCAACCATAGTAGCACTAAAGAAAATATTAGAAGTTCATATTACAAAAGACTTAGAATTATCATCAAGAGTTATTTAACTAGTAAAAACCTTTTCAGAGCTATCAACTCCTATGCAGTTCCCATTCTTACATCTTCTTTTGGAATTATTAAATGGTCTAAAACTGATCTAAATGAATTACAATGTCAAACGAGGAAAATGCTCTACTTCACCATTTCTCTGCATTGGCTGGAGATTTTGTTATTAATTTTGATGCGGTTTTGTCATTGGCGTAACTCATCAATGAATGTGATATTTAATCGTTAATTTGTTTCATAATTGTAATGAATTATACTATTCTTATAAAGATATCAAAACAGAATTAATATATATATATATATATATATATATATATATATATATATATATATATATATATATATATATATATATATATATATATTAAAAAATGTGGAAAATGAAGAAAATATTTATTTTACTCATAACATTTAACGTTATCCTAATATATAATTATTCCAGGATATGTTTTGATTATAATCATTGCCTGGCAATGGTATTAATTACCGGGTGGTGGATTTATATTTTTCATGAAATCAATTTGATTGCATGAACAGATATATGGGCAACTCGTCGGGGTAAAACCCCCTTTGAAAAGAGAGGATTTACAATAAATGCTTTATATCTATAATTTTGGTGTGTGTCAGAAAAAACACAACTGTGAGCTCAAGAAATCTAACAGGGGAACCATACTATCCTGTATATGATTCAATAAACGAGTGAAAAAATCTGAGGAAAAAACTCGTTTCCTGTCGCTATTGCACTAGCAATAGCTTGTCTGTTTAGATGTGTTAGTGTCATGTGTACATAAAGAGTACCAAAGATTTTTCTGCTTAGCCGCTTCATTCTCTCTTGCATTTTATGATTTCCAAAAAAAAGGGTGAAAGGAAGGGGTTTGGGATAGGAATCTGTAACAATGGAAGAAGAAAACCATCAGAAAAATATTTCAACAATCAAACTTCTTATATGCCTGAATAAATCTAAGAAAAGATTTCACATAGCAAGCAAGGTCATGAAAGGGACTAAGGAGATAATAAAAAAATACATAACCTGCGATATTTCCACAAATTCCTTCTCTGTTTTACCTAGAGGGCCTCGATGGCCATGTTCAGTCTTCCAAGTGATGCCGATTATGATCTATAGATGTTTCAGAATCATTATGGACCCAATAATCTGGGTTAACATCGCCCATTTATTATTTCTTCGTGGAACTTGTTCAATATAAAGAAAAATTTGCGAAAAAATTTTGACAGACGTTCGAAAAATATGACAAATGTCATAGAATTAATATAGGAATTGTGCAATGAAAGAATCTTAAATGCAACTCGCAAGTCCCCACATTCATTTGGAAAAAGTACAGAGTAAAAAATCTTTCTGTAAAGGATGCTCTGTGAAATTATTGGCCATAGAAAATTCATTAACAAATTTGTATAGGGTGTTCCAATTTTGGAAAGTAAGAATGGGATTTCCGTTTATATAAGAGATACAGGAATGTGGTTTTTACAATAACTTGCTAATTGTTCGTGATACTAAATATTCCGGTACGAAATTGTCTTTGGTCTCTTCGTTTCTGAGATAGAGGGGAATTTTGAATATTTGCCGCGAGCGCAGACTCTTTGTATCCAGTGTACGAGGCAATGAATATGAAATCATATTTATTGTGTTTAGCAAATAGAATCCAGTGGCAAAATATTTCTCAGAAGTGTACATTTTAGGCTTATGAGATAATATTAATTTTTCTACTATGTAACAACCTGAATGTTTCAGGTCCATCAGAACACAGGGTGTCCGCGCTAAAGGACCAATCAGAGGTATCTGGGTAACGAGTTGATTGATTAATGTCAAATTTTGGTAATGACTAATAAAATAAAACAAGTTACTATGTTTTAACTATCACTAATTTATTGATGTAAAGAATGACAAAATTTTTACATTGGTTGGACCGGTTTCGGACATACGTCCATTATCAACAACAAGCTAATGAAAACTGAATACTCATGTACAATATAGGAATTACCATCAATAAAATGCTAGTAGAGGTTACAGTAAATTGAACAATGGTGATTGGTAGGTAATTAAGTCTACCTGGTCGTTAAGGAGCTTAACCCTTTCTACTCTAGATGCCTTGAAAATTTCCATCGATTCAAAGAAATTGAGTTTATAAGATTTATCACAGGAATGAAGAATTTTTAGCTGTTGAAGTTCTGGAAAGGGATAACATTCATTCAGACAATGTGCAGCTAAAGCTGATGTAGGAATAACCGGAAATGTTCTTTGTATCTAGCCTTGAAAGAGCGTCCTGTTGGACCTATATAAAAAGGATTGCACTCAGAACATGTTGATTGGTATACTCCTGATTTTTCGAATTTATTGGATTTATATTTTGTGTTGAAAAGCAGGCCTGACAATTTGCCAATTTGCTAACTGGTTTGAATTCAATATGAACTTTTTTAAGTTATTAAGGGTAATTGTTAGATCTAAGAAAGATTTCACTATCAACTTCTGTTTCTATTTGGAACTTAATTTTAGGATGAATGTCATTAATAAAATTCATCCTACATTAAGTTCAAAGTAGAAACAAAAATCGATAGTAAAATCAATTTCTTAGATCTAACGATTACCCGGGAGAATAATAACTGTTTATCAATTAATATCTTCAGAAAACCATCGTACACGGATAATGTCATACCCATTCCATCCATATTCTCAAAAAATAGCAGCCTTCAAGTCCATGATTCACCGAGCGATTTCTTTGCCTTTATCGGACATGGACCGAAAATCAGAATTTAACACCATTATGTTAATAGCGGAGAACAACGGCTTCCATATAAAAGCAATAGAGAGTTTGATTAATCGAAAAATACGCCACTACACATTCAACATGATATATCCCCAATCCAAGAGAGAAAAGCCCGAAAAATTTATGTCTCTTACATTATTTGGGAAGACGTCAGAACAGGTTGCTAGAGTTTTGTCTGATAGTAAAAAAGTTCATTTTGGATTCACACCAATCAGCAAATTGTCAGGCCTGCTTTTCAACACAAAAGATAAAACCAATAAATTCGAAAAATCAGGAGTATACCAATTAACATGTTCTAAGTGCAATTCCTTTTATATAGGTCAAACAGAACGCTCTTTCAAGGCTAGATACAAAGAACATTTCCTGTCATTCCTGCATCAGAAATATGATTCAGCTTTAGCTGCATATTGTCTGACTGAATGTCATCCCTTTCCAGAACTTCAACTGCTGAAAATTCTTCATTCCTGTGATAATCTATAAACTCAATTTCTTTGAATCGATGGAAATTTTCAAGGCATCTAGGGTAGAAAGGGTTAAGCTTCTTAACGACCAGGAAGACTTAATTACCTACTAATCACCATTGTTCAATTTACTGTAACCTCTACTAGCATTTTATAGATGGTAATTCCTGTATTGTACATGAGTATTCAGTTTTCATTAGCTTGTTTTTGATAATGGACGTATGTCCGAAACCGGTCCAACCAATGTAAAAATTTTGTCATTCTTTACATCAATAAATTAGTGATAGTTAAAACATAGTAACTTGTTTTATTTCATTATTCATTATGAATAGCAACTATCACGTAGTTCAGGCTTCATCGATCAATTATTCAAATTTTGGCGTTAGAGTAAGTGGATACCGAGTAAATGCATTCTGATCTTCAATTTGCAATTTTCACGGTGGTACCACATCTGGTTATATCGGCCTACAATTTTGCTATTTTGAATGGAACAGTGCACTTTTCAATTTTTTTATCATAGGTCATCTGTTTTCAATCATCTTTTGATAAGGTTTGTCTATCTAAGATTAACCACCATGGGAATATAATTTTTTATATCAAATTTTCGGAATTATAGTGTCATTTTCTTTGTCAGATTTGAGTAAGATATCGAGTTTAATTAAAAATTATTGAATTTAGAAGCAACGTACTTTCCGATGCTATTTTGAGAGAATGCTCAAAAATTATATGTTAACACAATAAAAAAGAGTTGTCACAGACAAATACAAGTACATGCTGTATTTTCACTTTATTAAAACCTTTTTTAAATTATTATTGATTGGTATTAGGTTTCCCCATATCTAAAATGGCTCTTTTTCATTTCATTCGCGATTTTATCAGCAACCTGCAGTTACTTCCGAAAACTAAAACATCATGATAATAAAGAAACAGATAAAGTGAATTTAATTCCCATGCCAGTTTCCATGTTCAACAATATTCCAAGTAAGGTTCCTTGAATTTCGACCTTTGGAAATCATTCAAAAATAGCAATAATACTAATTTTGTTCGGGTGTAGTTTTTTTTGTTCAATAAAATGGCAACTAAATAAGCAACCGAGGATATTATAAACGTATGGTTATTGTCAACAAATAATAAATCAAACATCTAGCGAAAAGTAACCAAATATACAATCAGAGAGCAGAAAACAATTTAAAAAACCACAATCAAATTTTGTTACTTATGGATAACTGACAGCGAAAAGTGGTTTATTTTATTTCCAACAATGAAAATATTGCAGTTAGTCTTGTGTTATATTAATCCCAGTCCTTATGCGTCTGTACGTGATATCGTTGCAGATCTGGGAATAACGCGTAAGTTAATTAGTGAAATTTTGAACAACAATAATTTTCAACCCTACAAATTCTAATTAATATCAACGATGAATCCAGAAGACTCGGCGGTCAGGATTAACTTCTGCAAAATATTCACATTGAAGAAAATCCAGACTTCTAACAAAACATTATATGGACCGATTAATCCAAATTTTCGAGAGTATGTATTGCTTATCAGCATAATTCTGATATCTGGGCCGAAGAATATCCACATCATACACTGGAAATTTCCAACAATGTTTTAGCTCTATTGTTCAAAATTCAATGTCAATATTTAATTTATGAAGGAAATTTGAATGGTGTGAAATGTACGAAGATTTTGACCACATTTGTTTCGGAAATCCTGGACAATCACTAGTGTTTCATGATGGTACCAATTAGATGGTGCTATTGGCCTACTGCACACCTCGTGTATCGGAATAATCAACCAGCTAGTTTGACGACAGATGGATAAGATGACTGGGTCCATGTAATTGGCCTACAAGATCCCCGGATCTAACCCATCGAAATTTTCATCTATGAGGTACCTATAGAACAAAATTTATAGTTCGCTGATGAAATCGCGGGGGGATCTCGAAATAAAAGAGAGAAAAGCCTTTCACTGCATCGATCCCAATCTAGTGCTAAAAGCAACTAGTAATGAAGTGCGTTCGATGACGATGTTCAGAACACAATAGAGGACGATTTGAACATTTGATTCGATTTCAATTTCACAACGTTTTTTAAATTTACGGTGTAATCAAATTTTATTCTTCAAAATTGTTAAAAATTTTCTTTCATGATTCATGTCCGAAGACGACATCTTTATCGTTTGAAGCCAGCTAACACTACTCATTTCCGTTTCCTGTATTACATAAGTGACAAAATTTGATTGTTAGTTTCTGAATAAGCACTTTACATGAAAATGAAAAAAATTATGGGAGCTATAATTTGAAAAGAGGCTCTATGAGGTGATATTTCGCAAAAAACGCAAACAAAAAATTTACTCTTCACACAGAACTTCAAGCCTAATATAAAAATTGACTTATCCAAGACGAAAGTAAATATGAATTGTATGCTTTACGGTCGCACGGTATATTATGAATATAAATTATAACAGTAACACTTTCATTATTAAATTTGTAAACACCAGATTCATTCAATTCAGCACAATTTCATGAGCCTTTCAAGAATCTAGAATATCCTCCGTTCTAAAAGTATTATTTCTTGTTACCTCCATTGAAAATAAATTTTGTCATAAAAGTGCCAGGAAATGATTATTTGAAAAATCTGCTTAAAACGATTGGTAAAATTTAATGTTGATGTTAAGTTGACACAGCTCTTTTCTATACTGACGCCGAGTTTGAACGCGAACTGTCATTTAGTTTGTATACAGTGCTTGATTTTGTCAGTTCTCACAAGTGAGTGTTGCGATTTTCACTGAGGATAAAAATATCGAACAAAGAACTTTTTGTCACAAATTTTGTATTGCAAATGGAATTTCGCGTGCCGAATCGCTGAAAATGTTACAGACGGCTAACAGTGAATCGACTTTATAACTATGTCGGCTATGCTAGGCAATCTACATCTTCCTGACGTTTAAATGCATAAAGTGTGGGAAATGGTAATTGTAAATCGTGATTCTAGTTTAAGAGAGATGGGCATTGAACTTTTTGTGTTTCAAGAATCAATTGGTACCATTTCAAACGATTGATTGGGCATGAAACGCGTTGCCGCTCGACTAGTTCCACAAGACCCTACATTCATAAAACGCATTGTAACTGGCGATGAGACGTGGGTTTATGAGTTTTAAATGCAAACCAGTCAACAAGAACAAACAAAGTCGTCAAAGTCGATCAAAAGTCGAGGTAATGTTGACTGTTTCCTTTGATTATCTCGGTATTATGCACTCGGAATTCATGTCAGAACGTCATACAGTAGATAAAGAATTTTATCTGAGCATTATGCGGCGTTTGAGAGAGAAAATTCGTCGAGAAAGGCCAGATTTGTGGAAATAAAACTCATGGAATTTGCACGACGATAATCCACCATCTCTCAATGCTATCATTGCGAATAAATTTCTGACCAAAAACCGAACAAAACCATCGCAGAGCCACCTTGTTCACCTGACATGGCTCCGGTCGACTTTTTTCTTTCTCCAAAACTTAAATTACCACTTCCAGGTACCCATTTTGTATTATTTCGGAAGAGGCCTACTTTGAAGGCGATCCAATAAATTTGGATGAAAAATAAATATCTTGTGTTTCATTCACCAATTTCCAATGCTTTTTTATAGAATGTAATTCGCTAGATCATGTAAGTAAAAATATTGAATACTGAAAATATGTTCTCACTTCCATGATTTTCATATGAAACCAACCTATCTCAAAAATTGGGATTATTCATACCAATAGTATATTTTATCGGCCACTTATATGATCTTTCATAAAACTACTATTTCATTCTTCGATTCACTATTCGGATTGATCATTTTTAATATTTCTATTGCAGACATGATACCGTTATGCATTCGTAAATAAGATTTTTATGGCTTAAAAGACAGCTAAAATATGATATAATATCCCATCAATAATTATGGTCAATATTTATTTATTTCAAATAACATTATCATGATAAAATTCATTTGTTAGCTTGATAAAACGATTTAGCATACCAGGAATACTAAGGAATAGATAATATTTGAAAATTTTATATTTTATTTAATTTAATCTTTGTTAGAAGATAATGAGTTTCTCTTATTTTTAATACATAAACACATGCTCTGTTTGACAATATATCAACGTAAATGACAAAACTTCTATCTGAATATTTGAGTAGGTGATACAAAAGGAGTTCTTGAGGTTGCCGATATAATACTCATAGATTTTCTAGAACAGGAGAGAAGAATTTTCTGGAATGTGATAACCTAACCTAACCGTACCGAAGATAGAAAGAACACAATACAAACCATGGAGCCTTTACCAAGATGCGTAGCGTAAACGAGAAGAGAGTAATTCAGAAAGCTGTAACCTGAAGAGAAAGAGACTCGAAGCTATTACCCAATCTTCATTATGTCACGGATTTTCCTCGTAGTGTCGTACACAAGGAAACTTGATGAGAATCCAGACGTTCAATGCTGATACTGTGAAGAATTTCGTAGAATGCCCCGACTGAACGTGGAGATTAGGCAGATAGAAAAACAGCTGAACTACATCGTAGTGTCAGAAAACTTTGGATGCTTATACTGACCGATTAGAATAACTGATCGGCCATAAGCCCTTTACATTACATTTGCCATTTCAACGAAGAAGAGGAGGAAAGTGGCAGTAGAGACTATGCAGAGAATTTGCACTTACTAGTATCTAGATGAATACCAACATCTCTCGAGTAGAGCTTAAGCGGTAGGAATCCGATACTAGCAGGATATATGCAGGATACACATTTGCACACTAAAAGAAGACGTAAATGCTTTTTAGAGAGGAAAGTAACTTATTCAAGTTTGAACGATGATGATCCCGGAGAACTTGCTGAAGCATGCAAGGCATCAAGATCAAGCAGGCTAGTCTAAAACGGTTATATTTTGTTCTTCCTGATTATTTCTGAATTTCTAAAACCCGAATCCGATGGTCATCTGATTGAACACCAATTCTGGTTTCATCCAAAAAAAGAACATTTCGCCATATCTCAATTTTCGAATTTTGGTGCTCGATACACCAATTAAGTCTATTAATTTTCTGTTATCTGGTTGGCTCTGGAAGTCTTAAGGCCGTATAAACTCCTTGAACGAAGTCTTTGACGTATCGTTTCCACTAATACACTGATGCCTGTTGCTTCCAGAAATTGCCTTTGCAGTATGGGGTGCGACGTAATAGGGTCTCTTCTTGCAAATTGGAACAAAAAGCGGTCTTGTTCTTCCTGCGACTTCTTCAAGGCTTATTTTGCAGAGATTGTAACTCCACGTTTCGGGCGTAGGTTTTTGAAATCACCCCTAGTGATACCCCCATTGTCGCCGCTATATCCCTCTGCGTCACACCTTCTTCAACGAGAGCAATTATTTGACCTCTCTGCACATCGGACAATACAACGTAAGGCTTTTTCAATTATGATTATAGGCTTTCTTAAATTTTGAAATTCACAGTTTCAAATCTCAGCGACGACTGAGTACAATATCCCGAACATGTTGTGATAATTCAATGTTCCTTATCATACTTTCCAGTTTTTTTACAAGAAAAAAATTCATTCTTCACAAGTAGTCAAAGGTCCATGGTTGAAAACAATCAATAATGTGAAATAACGATTGATTTCATATAAATTTGGTTATTATAATTCCAGAAATTCGATTTAAACAATTTTTTTTGTTGAAGTTGTCACGTGTCTTCTCTTAGGGTCGTCAACATACCCAACATAGGACTGTCCACTAAACAAAATGAAAATCATAGATCCGAAAATTGACTCCTGAGGTACACCACAATTAAAAATTTTCTCTTTCGATAGAGTTTGGTCCCAAAATACTTGTATTTGATTTTTCAAGAAAGATTTTATGATTTCCAAGGTGGGACCGTTTAATCCATATACTTCTTACTTTGTTAAGAGTATTCCAATACTGATTGCTTAGAAGGCTTTCGACAAATCTCTATCAATAAGCTGCACTTGAAGATTGCAATCTTGTTCTGTCAAGATCTCTAACAGTTCTAGCAGTGTTGTAGTTGTCGACCGGCCTCGTCGATATTCATGCTGATTTTTGTAGGGGAACTTGTTATTTTCTATATATGATATTAACCTCGACTTAAGAACAACTTCTAGAACTTTGGAAAAAACCTTTTTGGAGATGGGTATTATTTTAAACATTTTCATCTGCTTTGGGAAGACACCTTTTACTAGGCATTTGTTATGATAATAAGAAACTAAACCATGTAGTATACTATCACAAGAGATTTATTGAGGATCAGAATTGCAATGTCGGTCTCTCGACCATCTTTAGCTGACAAGAAGTACTTTGTGGTTATTCCAAATATGTCTGGCGTGACTTTGCTCTTCAAAGACTCATTAGAGAATTATTTTACCAATTTCGTTGAAGTTGTTTTCTATCCAATTTCGGGAAAAAACTGTTTTGTGTATTGCAATCGATGTATGTAGAGTGATTTTATTTACTTTCTCTATTTAGCTTTTTACCTTCATTATTTATTATTCTCAAAACTATTTTTTTTTCGGAATCTTTAATGGATTGATCAATTTGTGGTATTTTGTCATTCTCTAATAGTACCTAAAATTTTCATATTTTTCAATTGCGTTTAATGAAACTCATTGGGTCAACCCCAAATAGTTTTAGCAGAGGAGCAATTTTTTTGATGTTTAGGAAGTATTTTTCACAGAAACATATACGCTATCAAACAATGTAACATTTCAAATATTTATATATAACATGCTACACATCACGCTATCCAACTGTCAATGAACCTTTTCAACTGTAGATTTATGTCTCCCTCGCGAAATATATCCGTAATCCGCGATTGGATAATGGAGGAGTCTCATTCAAAAGTGATAAAATCACCGGCGAAAAAAAGTGAGTATACGGTCCGCACACCGTGGCGAGTTTAAATGACCAAATTTAAATGCAATGGTTCCTGCTTTAAAGCGCATTTAGATAAGACATGGCCATCCATTCAAATCCATTCTATTGTTAGATTTCTCTCTTTGAATTTCGCAGAGTTAGATTCGTCATTCAGAGTGTAGAGATTGGACCTTTTGTGGGTTTAATGGTAACAGTTCCTATCTAGGATGAATTAAATTTTCGGAGGTCGATTCGTGAAAATTTTATCTTTTCATTCAACCTTCTTGCAGAAAATACAGTTGACCGTTGAAAGATTTCTTATATTTCCAATCTGATTCATCAGAGTATTCGATAAAATAATTTTTGCAATAGAGTCTTAAGATTGATAATCGACAAAGCATCTTTTGTGTATTTAGTAGCAGTTTCAACCAACATTCAATTTGAAATTTAATTTTATTAGATGATTAATAATGACGTATTTTCACTTTCACGTCGTAATAATCAAACAGGCGTCAGAATACATATTGAAGAAATCAAAACACTTTATTGAAATACTCGATTTGGAAAAGATCTCTGAAATATACCGCCATTTTATTGAGTTGCATATCTGTCTAAAGTATACTCACACACAACCAAATTTGAATGGAATCACGCAGTATTTCACATTATTGATTGTTTTTAACCATATTCTTTGGCTACTTGTGAAGAACGAAGTTTTTGTTGTAAAAAACTGGATAGTATGATAAGAAATGTTGAATTATCACCACATGTTCGGAATATGTCATCACTAAGATTTAAAACTGTGAATTTCAAAATTTAAAAAGCTTATAATGATAACTGAAAATGCCTTACGTTGGATTGTCCGATGTGCGGAGGGGTCGAATAATTGCTCTCGTTGAAGAAGATGTGACACAGAGGGATATAGCGGCCGCAATGGGGGTATCAGAGGGGGTGATTTCAAAAACCTACGCCCTATACGTGGAGCTACAATCTCTGCAAAATAGGTCTAAAAAAGTCGTAGGAAGAACAAGACCGCTTTTTTGCAAAATTGCAAGAAGAGACTCCATACTCCAAAAGCAATTTCTGGAAGCAATAGGCAAGTGTACCAGTCGAAACGATACGTCAAACACTTAGTTCAAGTGGTTTATACTGCAGAAGACCCTTAAGAGTTCCAGAGCTAACCAGACAATAAACAATTAACAGACCACCAAAATTGGAATATTGACTATCGGCGAAATGTTCTTTTTTCGGATGAGACTAGAATTGGTGTTCGAGCAGACAAACGCCGAATTCATTTTTTAAGGGGTCGTGAAAGACAAGCTAGACTCCGAGCAGCAAGACGAATTCCGAAATACCAAGGGGGCAGTGTGATGTTTTGGGGTGGCATTACGCTGAGAGGTAAAACAGATTTGATGTCGTTTCCTGCGAGTGTAATGGCTAGAAATTACGTGAGACCATAGTGAGACTCTGGCGAGGTGCCCACGGTGAGAATTTCACTTTTATGCAAGATAATGGTCCTCCGCATACCAGCAACCTCGCGCGACATTATCTTAAAACAGATGGAATCGCTATTTTGGACAGACCAGCTTGCTCTCCAGGTCTAAATCCTATTAAAAATTTATGCGATAATCTAAAAAGGAAAATTATATCTCGCCAGGATAATCCAAGAACCCCTCCACAGCTCATCCAAGCCGCCACAGAAGATTGGCAGAATATCACCCTAGAGGAGGTCGGAAACCTAATCCAAAGTATGCGTAGACGGATTCGGTCTTGTATCAGAGAAAGAGGAGGTAATACAAGCTACTGAGGTCGAGTAAAAAACACCTACTTCGTAAGAAAACAATTTTCAATTTTTTCACTACAAGCAGAGAGAGTCTCTTATTTTCTTTTATTTGTTTCTTTCTTGAAATAAATCTTAATTTATTTCTTTTTCAATTGAAATATCTCAAAAGGATCTATTCTAACAATCCTTCGAAATTTTCGAAATCTCTGATGTAATATTCAAAATATCGAAATGATTCCATATAAATTTGGTTGTGTGTATGTGCTGATATTCGAATAAACTGTGCTTGTTTAATAGTGACCTGGAAAAGGTTATTATAATGATAGCAATATCTGTCCAAATTTAATTTTGAAAACCTCCATTTCTAATGGTTCCAACATAAGCTAATTACTGTTTTATGCCAAACAAAAAATTAATGAATTCAAACAGTCTGGAATATACAGGATTGAATGCAATGAATTTGAAGCTAATTGAAAAAAATCTCTCCTAAATAACAAATTCGCAGTTTTTGAACATAATAAATTCACAACTAACAGAATTATATTAGATAATTGAAAAATTCTCCACAAATGGAATTAAGAGATGACAACGAATCTGTAGGAAAGTTCACACCACTCCCAATAGCTTCTTAGAATTAAATCTCATTTTGGAAATCAAACAAAAGTGTTTAATTCTAATTATATTGAAATGAATTTGCAAAAAATCCATCAAATATCTTAACTTATACCGTGTATACAATAATATGTCAAATTAAGCGGTGACTAAGAAGATATTCAACGGCAGAAATCATAAATTCAATAACTGAAAAGCATGAAACTATCAATGCATGGTTTTTATCGATGTCAGCATATAAGGATGATTTAGACAGATGTGTAACTCCGCAATATCGATTGACAATATATATATCAGAGATCTCTGAGTTATCGAAGTAATTCAAGATTGACATCAATTATACAGGGTGTTTTTACTATGCAGTCATTAATTTCAACTGGGTACTCCTCATCAGAAATCATGAGAAAATGGCAACAAATATATGTCAAATTTTCTGTTGGTAGTTTTCCAAGGAACTAGATTCCATTGTAAATATGAACCATAGAAAACTTTGATTTCATATATTCACATATATTACCATATTTGATCTTAGGCTATTTAACTTAATTATATAATAATTAAATAATTAATTTTCATACCAACTTCACGCTCTGCATCTAGTACATATCAGGATCAATTGAGTAACCTTGAAATGTCCTTGAGTCAAGATGAAAGTCGGTATTCAATACTGAAACCTTGAACATCTCAAAGTAGGTATTTTCTTAAAAATAATATTTTCTTAATAAACTAAAGGTCTTCAGAATTTTCAGCGTAATCTACGGGGTGTTTCAGGAGGCATAAGATGTTGAAGTTCGCTTTTTCTCTCATATTTCTTTTGGTTACTCTTGTAGTTTGCAAGAGATCTATCACCAATTAGCAGAAAAGGAATTTTATTACTCATCAATTCTTCAAATGTGTCGAATTTTTACAAAAATGTACAGGATGATATCTTTTTCAAGGTCCTGCTACCTTTGATACAATCAGTATCATAATATAGAGCGCCACTGGCCTGTTTAAGAGTATTTATGGAAAAGATCATTTAACTTCACAACTTTTTTGCCTTCTTGAAGTTTTTCGGGATTGTTTGCAAGTAAAAAAATGATTTACCTGAGAATGAGCTGAAGTGAGGGTCGATAATTCGTAATACCAACGAGGGATCGAAACTGTCCTCATAATTTTTCAGAAAACCTAGTTATTTAGCCTGTGAGAGTAGTGGGTACTTTTCAATAAATAAATAAATAATTGAAGTTGATGACCAGATCAGTTCATCAGGACAATGATAAATGAAGAACTTATGTGGATGAAGTTCATAATAATCTAAGAATCAGCATTCGAAGGCCATGCGAAGTATAGCATTAGACTATTTGGAGAGTTTGTTATCAGAAACTGTTATACCCCTATATATCAAGAGTATGCAAGCTCTCAAAGTTGAAAATCTACTTAGAAGGCTTGAATTTTGCCAATGACTACTACAAAGATGTGCTGAAAGGGCCGAATTTTGTAGGAATATTTTGTTTGTAGATGGTATTGTCAGATAAATGGACCAGTTATTCTACCCAACCGACTAAATTCTCTAGTACATCTTGTCTTCTTGCAGAAGACTCTGGTTGATTTTTGCGATGATATGCCTTGTGGGAATGAAACAACTGAGTGTAGTCACGATGAAAAGTCTTCAATGAATATTTGGGACTGCAGGCATAATGGCAGGTTGTTGGAAAAAGTAATTCTAGCTAACAGATCAAATTATCTAGCATATCTTGTTTTCTTGCAGAACATTCGGGTTGATGTTTTAGATAATGTGCCTCGTCAGAATAGAAGAAGAATGTGATTTATGCATGATGGTCTTCCCCTGCATTTTGAAATAATAGTGAATCATATGAATCAAGCATATCTGAATGAATGAATTGTTAGAGGCGGTGCAGTAGATTTGCCTTCACGATCCCCCGAACTGATTTCCCTAAACTATTTCGTTTGGGGCAATTTGAAAAGCCTAATATACTCACAACCTGTTGCATGCACGTGTTTTGGATGGATGTGAGACAAAAAAATATGGCAGACATTTTCGATTGGGTGTGATCTACAATGAGTTGCCTCCTGACACTGTGTGTAGAGATATATGGTGCCAATTTCGAACACACTAATTCATTATTTAAAAAAAGAAGGTGAACACCAAGACAAGAAATTCAATCGTTCAACATATATAGGCAATACTAGCAATAATGTGAAATCCCTTCCTAAAAATTCAAATTTAAATATAGCGTTCAAAACATCAACGAATTTAGGTTCATTTATCAGGAATTATAAATCTCCAATTGATAAAGAAAATAAATCAGGTGTTTATAGATTGGATTGTGCAGATTGCAATTGTTTTATATAGGTAGAACAGAAAGAAATTTCAATGTTAGAATCTCTGAACATAAACGCAGTTCCATCAATGGAAAAACCGATTCAAATTATTCAAATCATCTTAGGGAAAATGTTCACTCTTTCAATTCAGAATTTAGAATCCTACAATCTGAGAATAGAGGTATAAAACTCAACCTTCTGGAAGTACTTGAAATTAACAGGATTGAGGTATTCACAGGAAATTCTCAATGATCAGGTATCAATAATTAAATTTATTTCCTAAACACAAGTTCGAATACAGATAGCTCTAAGTGGATTGCCTCTTTAGTATATAAAAGTATATGTTAGTAAGATATATTTGTAGTATTCATTCGCTCTTGATAAAGATACTGTGTATCGAAACGCGTCGAGCATTTAATAATATATTTTAGTGGAAATCATCGTTTACTTGTATTTGTGAAAATAGGAGGTTTTTTCGTTTGTTGCTTTCATTTTAGTTAAATACCGAATGTCATCATGCATCAACTGTCTTCCATCTTGTCATAGCTATATGTCATTTCTAACACAAACGCTGTGCATATTCAAACTCAAAATGAACATCAAAAAGCTATTTTACCTTTTTTTGTAAAAAATCATGATAACAGTTCCGCTCACATCTTTGAATTAAGATTGACAATTCAGATGACTCGATGAACGCGTGCTCTCTCATGTAGATTAATTTTCACTCGAAAACTGTTGCGATTTGGAAAAAATTAATGACGCACTACACTATGATTTTTATGGGATCAAAGTAGTATGACCCTAAAACAATATCATTCACCCAAGCACACAACTAATATACATTTTGAGGAATGTTCATATGATTATAAATGAAATATTTCAATATTCTGGAAACAATTTTTTCCAGAACTATTTTTATCGTAAATTCAGTATTATACATTTGAGTTAAAAACGATGTGAAAAAGTCATCATCAAAGCTTCATATTCTACAGTAAAAAAAATACTCCCCAGAATTCACTCATCCCAGTAGAAAAAAAATTAAAATCTATTCTTATACAACTCACACCCAAACGATGCAAATCATTCTTTATCAGCATCTCAAACCATGAAGAATAGGATGTTAATTGAGAGGTAGAATCCGCAAGAACGTTATTTTTTGCACGTAAAGGGTGAAATCCTGAAATTTACCTGTTGTCTACCTGAAAGGGTTTCGTTTACGTACCGCACCTAAAGAAGTGGTCGATTATCACTAACCGGTGGTTAAGGGCTGGTTACCTCAAATTCATACGTTTTTAACGAGATATCAATAAAAGAGTATGAAAAAAAGGGTAGAACCGTCTAAAATTAACCCTTACCCAGAGTTTGACCGTGTGAAATCGGTAAAATTTACCAGCTTTTCGGGAATTAATATAATTGAATTGTCATTTCGAGGGCTTTTCGGTCTTTTCGACGTTCACCCCTTGAACTTTCAATGTGAATGATGGGCGAGACAATGATTCAGCACATACTTTATTTCAAGGTGTTTCGAGAAAGGAAGCCACAATACTGGAAAATCAAACTCAGGAGGTTATATTGTTCAAAATATTTAGTTGCATAGCACTATCTGATGTAAATAAATAGGACACTGAGAGACTACACTTACAAATTACAAAATATTATTCACTTATTGCGTATTTAACATTTTGCAAGATTTTTCTCAGATTTCTTGACAAAAATACTTTGAAGCTCTTCTGAATAATTTATTGATTTAATATTATTTGATTCCTTAATCAGTTTAGAAACTATGACATTTTCTCTCTTACATTTTTCATTAATTATCACCAAAATTATTAAAATTTCTAAAAGTGCTTCGATGAGGTAGATAATTTATTGAGAATAAAAAATTTTATTGAATCTGTAAATTAACTACCAAAGAATCAAAAACAAACTTCAAGTTAACAATCCACAGTACTTAAAACATTAAACTCTTATAAAATTACATATTATAGGATAGAAAAAAAATTAATCATACAGTACCACCATACAGGGTGTCTGCATCAAAAGGTCCATAAGAAGTATCTGAGGAACAGGTTTTTCAATTTCAAATTTGGACGTCAGAGTAAGTGGTACTCATCTACAATTTGCAGTTGTTTTCAGAACGTTACCACTTCCAGTTATATCGGATAATTATTACAACTTTGTTGTTTCAAATGGCATGGTATACTTTTTTTCATTGAATGGCATCTATTTTCAAGAACCTTCTGTTGTGATTTTGAAAAAATTTGACTCAGATTTGAGTAAGATTATAACTTTTTTCAGATTAAAGATATATCATCGGCGATATTAGCGAGACTTTGAAGGGGTGGAAATTATTTCTGTTCAAAATTTTATTGATGGATATACGTGATATCCCCAAATCTGCAGTAGCAATACGAACAGACGCATACGGATTATCATAAAAAAAACCCAAGATGGTAATTGCAATGTTTTCATCGTTGATAACTTCACCCCGATGTCTGTTTACCATAAGTGACAAAATTTGATTGTAATTTCCCGAACTGTTTCTGCAAATTCATTGAGAATTCGAGTAATTTTCGTTAAATAATCCTCAAGTTCGAGTTATTATTTGTTGAGGTTGGTACTATTGGTTGGTACTATTCACAATATATTTAAATGGTCTGCTGCTTATGCAGATAAGCGGGGATATCATAAGTTATGCAGATGACACACTCATTTTCTATTCAGCTAAAAACTGGAGAGAATTAAAACTATTGGTAGAGTCAGATTTCTTAAACATAAAAAATTGGATGGCGGAACACCTTTCAACTATCAATTTCGAGAAAACTAAGTATATTCCTTTTTGTATAGATCAGCGGTCTCTGCCTGATGGCTTGCCCCTCTCTATAAGCGACGAAATGTCTACAATTGAAATCCCTTGTACATATCAATGCGAGTAACTTGGAGTAATTATCGATTCTCATTTCAATTGAGATACACATGTAAGTAGACTGATTGTACGACTTAGGGGACTAGTAACCAGATTCAAACATCTTTCAGGAATTATTGAGATAGATTACCTAAAAATTATTTATTCGGCTCTTGTTGAGTCGCAAATGCGTTACGGAATAATTGCATGGGGTGGTGTCTATAAAAATGTCTTAAATAAGTTGGATATTCAACAAAAATGGATATTGAAAATTATATATGAGATAGACATCACTTTTCCATCTAAGATGTTGTGTGAAATATCTGGTGTATGGGACAGTAGACAGCTGTTTTGCTCGGCCATTTTAAATCACTTAAGGAAGAATATGGAGTGTCAGGAACTGATCGCACACGACTCCAATACACGACATAGTAAATTTTCACTTGTTGTTCCAAAAATGGTTAAGACAATTAGTCAGAGGACCTACTCCTTTATTGGTCCCAGAATATTCAACAGACTGCCTTTGAATCTAAGAATTACAAAAAATATCAAACAATTCAAAACAAGTTTAAAGAGATGGATAAATAATATGAAAAAGATTATATCACTAGTTTAATTGATTTGAAAAATAATGCATAGATCACAACTCAAATCATAACATTCAGAAAAACATAAACATAAATAAATGAAATTTGAATGGAATATATGACCTCCTTCAGCTCTCCCATGTGCCCATATTATTATTATTATTGTTGTTTTGTATGCCCTTCTGTTTCTGTTAGTGTGTAAGTATTGTGTACAGGATTGCAAATTATTGATTGCGTGTGTTCATGTGCATACAGATATTTTGTGAGTATATTACTTTGGTTTGAAATATTAGAAAAAATTTAAGAAATAAAAAAAAAACTAAACACTCACCACAGGTATATAAACCTTTGTGAGTACCTATTGGATCTTTATTGTGTGGAAAATTCGATGTTATTTTATAAACCAGAATTAAATTGAGACGGAAAGTGTTTGAACAATAGATTGTAATCATATGGAATAAATATATATTATTATTATCTCATTTCCTCCGCTTGCTATCTCTTTTGTTCTTCGCGCATCTTATAAGAATCTCAACCTCACAGATATTCTTGTCGACTTGTACAGAGCTTCTTGTAATTTTGACGAAATCAAAAACTTTTTGAGTGCAGAAAAATGAATGGCCTGCATACTTTTCATCAGCAGTTTGTACATAGTCTACATGATGGAAATGAATTAACGAGATTAGAATTCTACAGAGAAATTTTTCATTCCACCAAAGACATCAATGAAAAATTTCAGAATAACCTTTTATTGACTGACTAGTCGTGTTGTTCAGGAAGTAACAAATTGTCATAATCAATATATTTTGGACTATTGAAACATTCTGTTCGTTTCACAAGACCAAACTTTTTTCTTCCCCATCAAATAAATATTGAAAGGTTTCCAGAATTCCTAATTCAAAAACTTGCTAAAATATGGATCACCTCGTATATTATCCTTGGCGAAATAATATCAGAACCAAAACTGGCGAACTCGACATAAAGGCATATGCTTGTACCTCATGTTTTTCCACTAACTCCGTTTCAAAGAATTAACTGCCAAAACGTCACCCAACTAACTTCGATCTAAACATGAATTCCTGAGAAAATCCCTCATTTAAAAATGAATAAAAGTCAGTTACGAATTTACATACCTTTTTTGTGCCTTTGAACTTTTTTCTATTAAACCTCCATAAAAACATCGAAGCCCCAATAAAGTATTGAGTTTCAATTTGACTTCTTTCCAAACTGGTAGCAAGAACTATCTGATTCAGAAGATGGGACAACAAACAAGGTACCTGTACCTGTTCGTTATGTAAATATATTCAGATAGGCCGTTTAAAAAACGATATGTAACAATAATGTCACAGTTATTGTTCTATTTCATCTCAGTCTGCCGTGTTTGGGTGCTCGAAACAGGGTTGGCGCAAGAAATTTTCAGTATAACATTCATCATCGTCACAGAAACGCTGACTATTCGATTCAATGAAGAATTGTGTAGATAACACAAGTCTGCAAAAAAAAAAGTTGAGAGCTGTTTTGGTTTTTTCTATGTAATTCTTATGTTTTTGGGTGTGCTGAATTCGATAGTGACTTTCATTTTGTCCTAGCACGTCACGTTTTCTGACAATGTAGGTGTCTATGCTAAACAAGTTATTATCTTAAATTAAACTAAATTTTTTTCAAATAATTTATAATTGCGTATCAAAACTTATTTTCTTATCTAGAATACATTAATTAGTGAGCACTAAACACATTTCTTTTTCCCAGTGAGACTCCTTCTGGTACATTTTCGCTTGTGGGAAGCATCTGGAAGGTCTCTTTTAAGCGTCCAACAGTAGTCTGCCATCATTGAGATGCTCCATCTTCCCTGGTATCTTTTTTCCATCTCCTTAATATCTTGGTGAAATCGTTCACCTTGTTCTTCACTCACGTCTCCTAAATTTTCTGGAAAATAGTCGAGGTGGGAATGAAGAAAATATACTTTTAAACTCATTAAGCAACCTAAAGCTTGAGATGCTTTTAACATTCTTTTGACGATTTGTTTGTAGTTAGGGTTGTTGTTATTGCCTAAAAATTTTGTTATAACTTCCTTAAAGGCAATCCATCCTTCTCTTTGAGGATCTGTTATGGTTGTGACGAATAGTGGATCAGCCATAAGCCGTCGGATATCTGGTCCAACGAAAACACCTTCCTTCAACTTTGCCTCCGAGAGGCCAGGAAACTTTGATATTAAGTATTTGAAGCAATTTCCATCTCTTGGAAGTGACTTTACAAATTCTTTCATCAATCCCTGCTTTATGTGAAGCGGTGGTAAAAGAACTTTATGAGGAGGCACCAAAGTTTCATGCAGGACATTCTTTTCGCCAACTTTAAGCTTCCTCACAGGCCAACACTTTTTGGTCCAGTGATTTGTTCGTTCTCTACTATTCCATAGAAACAAAAAGCAAGGCTTCTCTTGAATTTGATAAACCCAGATTGCTGTCCGAGCGCCATGCCCAAGATTTTGAAATCACCGTCGGGTGTGAGTACAGCACCATCTTCGTCAGAACTTGGGTTCAGGTTACATGTTTATACTTGTTAATGTAGGTCAAACAGGGTGTTTCTTATTTAGAAATTAATGATAGTTACGTCCTGTAAAAATTTTAAAACAGTAATCAAAATAAAATTATACCTATCACTTATACTAATTTATAATAATAAATTGTAATAAAATTTTGCGTTTTGTAAAATAACCTTACGTTCTGGAATTTTTAAGTGTGTTTTTGTTTTCAGAACATATCCCGACAGCATTTTTGTTGCAGACCTGTGTTATAATTGATAGAGATTTTCTAATTGAATCGTAATATTATAGCTAATAATAACTATCGATTTTGATGAATTAACAAAGAATCAATTCCAAGTTGTTGTAGGTTTCTTTCAGGTGTTTTGGAATGGCCGACAGGAATGGAATTTCATCAACCGCCGTTGTGAAGCAGAACTGCTTTAAGGCTATCTTTGAAGAATCTATAAAATACGCCACTCTTCTGGGTCAAAACGTATGAGATCTTAAATGTATTCATCAAACCTTCAATATTGGTGCAATAAACCAACTCGTCCTCTTGGGCAAAACGTAGGAAGTAAACTTAAGTTGATAATCGTGGAACACGATATCTAAACCTCTTTGAGAACTTGGCAAAAACACGAAGTCTTTATTGGATCAACAAAATGTTGCTGTTGAAAATTCAAGTTGAAAGGCGTTCTTAGTATAAACGTATTGTTTTTTATATTATTCCGTGTGCAAAACCATACCACCTTGATCAAAAACATCCCGACTTTGTTATCGTGTGGTTTTCATGGACTACCATGGTGTTGTACACCATGAATTCCTTCCAAAAGGTCAAACTAACAACAAGGAGTATCATTTGGGCGTTATGAGGCGTTTGCGTGTGGCAAAACAACTCATGGATTTCACACCACGGTAACGCGCCGTCTTATAATGCCTTCATTATCCGTGACCATTTGGCTAAAAACAGCACCAATACCATCCAACAACCACCAAATTCACCTGATTTGGCTCTCTGTGACTTTTTCCTGTTTGGTCGACTGGAGAAACCGCTCCGGAGAACGCGTTTTAGCAGCCGAGAGGAAATAATGGGAAAATAGAAGATGGCCCTAAAGGCCATACCGCAAATCGAATATAAAAAAGTGTTTCGAGGATTGGATCAAGCGCTGGTATAAGTGCGTTGCACTCGATGGCGAGTACTTTGAAGGAGACAATATTGATTTGATGAATAACTTTGTATTTTTGATTTTATTAATAAAAGTTGGGAACCTTTTGATGAAGGTGGTACATGAAATGCATATCTGATAAATCGGAATTTTTAGAAATGTGGGTAGAAAAGCAGTCCCAAAACTAACATCCCGACAATTTTCAAAACAGTTCAGAGTACCAAATGCTGTGAGGTTAGAAAAATAATCTACGTTTCAAATCTCAGCCTATCATTTCGTAAACTCTGATAGATATTAACAAAAATATTCGAAAGATCGTTTGAGTCAATTTTAAATAAACCAACATATATAGAACTGGCGATCTATTCAATTAATTTCTTTTTATAAAACTTCAGTGTTTTATTCATTGAATGCGGATGCATTTCGTTCCAAATTTCGAATAGTCTGTTCTGACCATCATAGGTAGTTTTGCTGGCTTCTTGATCTTCTATTGAAAATGTCCGTGACATGTTCCAAGAGATTGAGGTCTGGACCTAGTGCGGGTCACTTCACTGAAGTGGTTTCGAGATCTTGAAGGTAGCTACTAACGATATGAGCTTGGTGATGTCTGGCGTTATCATGCATGAACAAAAAGTTTTCACTCATAATAACTGCAAATGGTACAACATGTTCTAAAATGTCTGTGCATTGAGGGTTCTATTATTTACGATGACCAAATCAGTGCTGGCGTTCCAAATTCCCTGAGACGTTATCATATCGTTTCAGTGCTAATTTGTACTCCAATATTCTGCAAAGTAGCATTGGAAGATACCTAGCAGTAGCGAACTGTTGTCTCGTAAAGAAAATTCTTTAATAACGGTCTTGGATCGCCGTTGTTTTGGAAACAGTTGAAAGGGACACCCCAAGCATTTGGCCTATTCTTGTTCGAGTCTAACTAAAAATATACCATGAACTGCTATTCTCAATACGTGGTGTTTTCATACATAATCTGTATTTACTTCTTTTATTTCAATTTTCAAGGGGGGAATATGTGTGGCAAGAAAAATGATGGAATTTTGTTCACATATTTCCGGACATACCCGAAAAAAACAAATTGGTAGTCTACCGAAAACGGAATTTGAAGTATTGAAATTGTATGTTCATTTCTTCGTGTTATTGTAAAATAGATCTTAGAAATTCTAGAGAATAATGAACACAAGTATTCAGGAAGAATCATCAACAGACAATAGAATTTCCTAACCTGTCTTGAATCTCTTCAGAGAACAACAATAATTTTATTATGATTTTTCTTAAGATTTATAGTTTTAATGAATTTGGGAATTTCTGCTAATATTTCTTATTCATTTATAAATAAATTAACATAACTTGATCGTTTGAAAAATCAACTACATATGTGAAACGCATCAAGATTGAGCTGAGTTTCAGTTAAACATCCTTAAACTTATTTATCGTTTCATACCTTTGCAAATAATCTATTCATGATTAACAGTTAAGCAACGACAATCATATACATAAAGAGTGTAGTTCTTGGTGAATTAACACATTTTAAGGAAGTCACAAATGACGACTTTCTCAATATAGACGGAAGAGAAGCTTAGCGTCAATGTTTTCGATTTTCGATATTTTTTTCGAATACCTCAGAGGGCTGGACCTATATTTTCGATTCTTAGAAGGTACTAACTTGCATATATTCACTTATTTATGAATTAATGTATTTATTCTCCTTGATTAACATCACAGTTAATAAACGAACAATAAACACCTTACAGTCGAATAATTTCTTCAAGTATACTCGCCTTCATACTATCTATTTTTCATCAACGTACCCTAACCGCTAGTTCCCCTCTGTCTAACATGAGACATGACATATATCTTCATTCTGTAAAGCAAAATCGCTTAGCATTTATGAAGAACGAACGTATGAATATTATACATGTCCCCTTTTTATTGCATATGTTGCCCATGGGGTTAGACTTGTTTGCATGTGTGTGTTACAGTTATATGAACTTTTTCTATGTTATTTATGACAACATTTATAATGTGTCATTTTCAGATTTAGATATGAGCATATGATGTGATAATGTCAATTTTATAAAGAAAGATCAGACAATTTGTATGACAAATGTACAAAATATATAGGGTGCGCCAGAGAAAACTGGACAATTTTTTTTCCGTTATAACTTTCGTAATTTTAGAGCTAGATCATTCGTAATTACTTCATTGGAAAGCCAACGGACTAGGTTTTTCAGAAATTGTATTGAAATTTTATTCTAGGTGAAATCCAATGACTGATTCATGCGAAAATGAAATATTTCAAGATTGCTGGAACGTATTTTTTTAATTAATAATTCTGTGTTTTCTGAACAATTTGACATATTGATCTTGAAAACATTCCAAGAATTGGTGAAAAAGTAAAGTGAAGATTTTTTTTCATTCTGATTTTCAGCTGAAATCGAAATATTTTTTTCACCTCATGGCGTTGGCGCTCCTGAAGTTGTTGTGTTTTTCATGGATGAATACAAAGAACCATATTTTACTAAAACCAACCTAAAATTTGTTTTTCGTTCGAATTCAAAATAGCCGACTTCTTCAAATATTAACGCGGTCGTAATTCAATCACTAGATCGAACCTTTCCCATCATTTTGAACTCGAATATTGATTCAGAATTGTGCCAATTGTCGGCAATAATGTTTCTCTTTTTCACCATCACATGCAAAGAATTTCATTGCTCGATCAATTTCTTTTGCGTTTTAACCGGTTGTGATAGTCACTTGTGAACGAGAGATTTTTAATGATTTTAACTTGAAGTTGTATTACCTACATATTAAAGTTTTAATCAATGTAAGTACCCAATATGAGCAATATTTGTATGTTATTGGCCCCATTTTCGGTATGTTCCTCTCCAAGTGTGAATTTATTTGTAGTTCCTGAGGAAGACACATATCTGGTGTCCATATACGAGAAGTCCGTTGTTTCTTGGGAAAGTTGATTGTTGGATGTTGGTGGACTTGGAATTGACTACAATTGCTTAGTTTAGAAAAGAAGATTTTTTTATTTGTTGCTTCTATTTTACTTAGATGCCGTATATCACCATCCATAATTTGTTATAACGCAATCTTGTCTGAAATTACAATGCGCTAAATAACTCCAAGTTTCAACCGAGTATTTTAGTTTCCACCAAATGAAATGGACACTCTGTATATTAAAACTCAAAATGAGATGAAAACTACTTCAATAGTTTCCAATTTTGTTTCGCTTCCACCTTTGAATTACAAATTATCCACATTCACTTGAGTTGATTCAAAAAGTGCGTGGCTTCACATGTAAAAAATTTTTTCTCTAAAACGGTTGCAATTTCGAAAAAATTTCAAGAGACAAAGAAATTTCAACATTGAATGATCTTCTCAATGATGATTTTTGAAAAGACCAGTGGCGCACTACACTATGAAAGGGTCAAATATAACTTGACCGTAAAAAAAATTAGCCTTTATATTTTCACAACTACTGGACTTTTCTACTGAATTGATGAGTAAAAAATTCTTTTCTGCAAATTGGACTCTAATCCCTTGAAAACTACAAGAGTTACCAATAGATATATGTTCATGGGAATTGTTTCTCTGTTTTCATTTTATTGATGGGAATTTCCAAGAAATTAATGTCTGTTGACCTGAAACAACCTGTATATTGAACACTCAAAGTGTTGTTAATATGTATCAAATCTAGAAAAATGGAAAAATATTTCAACATATGATTTTAGGAATTTTTATTTGGAATAAAAAAAAAGTTTTGAGAGTCTCTTCACTGAATATTCAGTTTCATCAATGTCGAAGTCTAAATAATATCAGCGATATTACTTCTCTCAGTCAGTTATAAAAAACAGGTTTGCGCCACTAGGAAGCTAAAAACGGTTGCTCTCATCACCAATTCAGAATCAAGAGGTTAGAAATCATATCGTTTCATCGTGAAGAGGGACATCAATACGTTAAACAGTAAACCGTCCTTATAGTTCTTACATATCGAACATGGCGCGACTGAATTCAATAAGAAGAGAAAATAAGGATCTAAGTACGCCTCAGCCGAGACAATGCACAGTAGGCGCACTCTAGATCGAGCAGTATAACATATTATTAGTGGCCTCCCCTGATGAATCGAAGGCATAAAGGTGCACGGAAGTCCTTTATTCCGCGAAGAAAGCGGAACTGAATGCGATCAGATCACGGAGTCATATAGTTGCGGCCTCATACGACAATGTGCAAAGAGCTGTCTGAGAGAATGCACAAAGAATATTTACCAGAGGGCGAAACTACTCATTATGTTCAGTGGAGTTTCCAACGGATTTTTGATGTATTCTCATGGCCTCCCGTTATAATTGCCTGATTTGAATTAGAATCTAAACTAGGCAATGTTTCCATTGCTTGAAAGCATCTGCAAACGTTAAGAGGAATTTGAAGGACGAAAACGTGGTGATACTTTTGACTTTTTTATTTTACGAATCTGATATTTCCCTGCATTTAACAGGATTCGTTAAAGGATCGAGCCAATATTTATTGGAGTCAAACGAAGCTACTCGAAAACCAAACTAAATTAAATCCTATGTCTATACAAACCTGCTCTCGAAAGTGAAACTTGAGCAATCGAAAGCAAGTTCAACCCAATAATTGAAAGCGAATCTGCAATCCGCAATCTAATACGTTAGTTAATTGATGAATAATGATAGGCCTTGATGATGAAGAAGATAAGACTCTAAAATTTATGAGTTATTTATTGATAAGAACACCTCAAAAAAGTCTATAAACGTCGAAATACAAACTCTATGACAAACTTTGAGAGGTGGATTGTAAAGGAATTTCAAAATAAATTAGTGAGAACAACATGATCCGAATATTTTTAAATTCAATTTCGTAAATTTGATCCTCACTGTTTCTGAAATCATTATTTTCAACATACGAGAGCGATTGTGTGGATTATATACATATCTAGTTGCACAGAAGGTGACATTCGTAACCATAGTAAAACGTTGAGTTCCCTTTGATAGATAAATGTCAGATTACCTTTTTAGATAGATGATTATTTACGTTAGTAGGCCAACTACCATTCCAATAGATTTTGTTTCAAGGAACAACATTGCAAGTACCCTCTTCTTGGATTGGAGCCTTTCTGATTGTCTCAGTCCCATGATGCTTACCCAGTTCAGGTAGGGTTTCGGTTTTGAAAGAAGGAGAGCATGTAGGTCCATGGGTTAGTCAGAATAGGTTCTGATTCCATCGGCCTAACAGCTGTTGACCTTTTGGCAAGGTTGTCTGCTTTCTCATTCCCTTTGATACCCTGATGGGATGGACACGAGAGCTGAGTAGATATTTTCGTGGCGCCAAGTTGTCGTAGTGATCCATTGAATCAACTAATTTGGACTAACTATTGGATCTTTCAGATATCCCAGAGCATCTTGGCTATCAGATCATATGTATTTAGAAGTGCCTCTGTAGTTCCTGTGTAGGTTTGCTGCACGCATCTGAGAATAGCATACACTTCTGCGTATGTTACAGTTATAAAGTCCCTTAGAGCAGTCGTGATGTTTCCCTGGCACCATGGATGCCGATGGCTGTACCCATCTCGGTTTAAGATCCGTATGTAAACCAGGGAATCTATGCAACTAGTACGGTTCTCTAGGAACGTAGCTTCAGAACTACTGATAACGCTGGACAACAAATATGCACTTTTCGTCTGATGAATGATTTATGTCCCTTGATATGTACTGATCCTAAATATACCGTCATCTGTTTTCTAACAGCTCAAAATTTTTCGCAAATTTTTCTTTAAATTAAAAAAGATTCACGAAGAAATAATATATGGAGATGTCAACCCAAATTATTGGGTTCGTAGTGATTCTAGAATATCTATAGATTATAATCGGCATCACTCAGAAGACCGAACCTAGCCATCGGGGCTCTCTCAGTCAAACAGAGAGGGAATTGTTTTGTTGAGTTTGAATATTGAAGGAATTTTGCGATTATACTTCAAAATTGGCAAGCAAGAACAAGGAAGTGATTATGTTTCAGGAGACTCACTCTGCGACGGAAGAACATCTCCGCGAAAAAGAAAATATCGCAGGTTATGTACTTTTTAATTATCTCCTTAGTCCTTTTTATGACCTTGCTTGATATGTAAAATCTTTTCTTAGTTTTGTTTAGACATATAAGAGGTATGATTGTTGAAATATTTTTCTGCTGCTTTTTCTTTTTCCATTGTTGCAGATTCCTGTCCCAAACCCCTTCGCTTTCACCTTTGTCTTCGTTTGGAAATCATGGAATGCAAGAGAGAATGAAGCGGCTAAGCAGAAAAATCTTTGGTACTCTTTATGTACACACGACACTAACACAACATAAACAGACAAGCTATTGCTAGTACAATAGCGACAGGGAAACGAGTTTTTTCCTCAGGTTTTTTCACTTGTTTATTGAATCATATGCAAGATAGTATGGTTCCCCTGTTACATTTCCTGAGCTCACACTTGTATTTTTTCTGACACACACCAAAATTATAGATATAAGCATTTATTGTAAATACAATTATTCAAATTTTAGTAAATCCTCTCTTTCAAAAGAATTATATATATATATATAATATATATATATATATATATATATATATATATATATATATATATATATATATATATATATATATATATATAAATATATATTTTATCTCTTGAGAAATTTTGATATGATGAGCGGTTAAATCACAAGAAGCAGTATTTAAATTTCATAATTTCATTTCTTCAACCACCTAGCAAGTCAAAAATATCACATATTGACCATGCTGGCTTTCGATTTATTTCTGTGGTCTGGCAGATTGTCACTTTATTAGGCTTGACAACCAATTGTTGACACAACAGTATTCCTTAAGTTCTTAACTAGGTATTTTGGTGATATAAATGAGATAAAAAACACAAGGTTTAACTTTAATCTACACTTTATTTGAAAAAATTCGACGACGTTTCGCTGACATAGCAGCTTTATCAAGAATGACAAACAGACTAAAGAGTATGGTATTATAAACAAATTGTAGAACAAGTTGGATGAATAACAGGAAAATCCACACCGAGCCATTGTACAGTTAGTATGAAAGGTAATAAAACTAATTAAACAAGTTAAGTAGGGGTGAATAATTCACATCTACCTGCTCATTCAAAAGCTTGTCCGAATGTTTGTATCTATTTATTTCTAATGCTTCTAGGAGATCTAATTTTAAACTTTTGATTTTATATGTAATATGTCAAAGTTTTTATTGAATGAATGGTTTTCTTTTATTAAGTGGTTTGAATAATTTGAATCAGATTTAATTTTATCGAAGCTACGTTTATGTTCAGATGTTCTTATGCCAAAACTCCTATAGGTCCTACCGATATAAATTTTATCACAAGAACCGCAATTCAGTTTATAGATTTCTGATTTACTTGATTTTTCAACACAAGATTTATTATTTTTAATATGTTTACCTAAGTTATTAGAAGTTTTGAAAGTTATATTAAGATTTTGTTTGACGAGAAAGGATTTAATATTTGTACTTGCAGAACCGCAGAATGTTAAACTGTTGAATATTTTATAGTCTTTATGAATAGGATATACTTCATTTATTGCTTTCTGATACAGTTTTTACGAATGATTAGATCTATCATATCCGGATTATATGAATTATTAATGGCTATCTGTTTGATGATGTTTAACTCTTTATTATAATCTTCTACTGATAAAGGTAAATTGAGTAACCGATGTACCATGCTGTTTAAAGCTGCAACTTTGTGTTGAATTGGATGTAATGAGTAGTTACGTATAATTGTATCAGTATGTGTTGGTTTACGAAAGACCGAAAAAACATGATTATTATTTCGTTTAGTGATTTTCAAGTCCAAAAAATTAATGGAATCGTTCTGTTCAATTTCTATCGTGAATTTAATGTTCAAATGGATGGAATTAATGAAATTAAGAAATAAGTCTAATTGACGAGTAGTTCCAATGAAACATACTAAGATGTCGTCAACATATCTATACCAATAAAGAAATTTGGAAATGAGTGGATGTGTATGAATTTTCTGTTCAATATTATTCATAAAAATCTCTGCTAAAAGTGGACTCAAAGGATTTCCCATGATCAAACCATTTTCACTACTGTAATAGATCTTGTTGAAAGAAAAATAATTTTGTTCAATGCAAACGTCCAACAGATTCAATATTTCTGATTTAATTGTGTGGTTAACATGATTCGAATTCAACATGTTTTCGATTAATATTTTGACATCACCTGGAGGAACACTTGGGTATAAATTCTCAACATCAAACGAAATAAGTTTTGCGTTAGGTGGTAGGTTAACGTTTTTTATGTTATTTATCAATTCGATATAAAAATTCTTTCGAATGAACGTGAAAGCGCAAGAGTATGTGCTGAATGATTTCCAGATCGCATAGTGCCGAACCTCCAAACGTTTGGAAATCTGGAGAGGAGCCTCGGTGAGAATGGTTGATTCAAGCCCAGGAATTTGGATCAAGGACGACAACGAACAGTAAGGACGGTAGAACGCGAAGAACAAATTTTGGACATGGTTGAGAAAACCCAGAATTAAGCACGCGGCGTTTATGTTTGCAGTTTGTCGTTCCTGCAACAATGATTCATGATGTCTTGAAGGAACAATTATTTCATCCTTATCACATTCAGAAAGTTCAAGAATTACTTCCCAACGATCCTGAGAATCGCCTAACTTTCTGCCGATTCATCCAAGAAAAGAGAACTCAGGTTCTCCACTTCAGTAGGAAAATTCTATTTACTGACGAATGCACTTTTACTAGGTCTGACATCACTAACCTTCACAATGAACACGTGTACAGTGTCGAAAATCCACATGCTTTTACAAGTATAAATAATCATCATCAATTCAAAATTAACGTAAGTGTTTCAGTAATTGACAATTTCATTATTGCCGGACTTGTTGGACGATATTTCAGTATTAGTGCGTGCAGAAATGTGGTTTATGCACGATGGTGCACCTCCTCACTTCACTTTAGCAGTTCGCGAGTTCCTACATGCACAGTATGCAAATCGTTGGATCGGAAGGGGAGCTGATGCTCCTGCAAGTTAGCCAGCACGATCTCCCGACTTGACACCGTGCGACTTCTTTCTTTGGGGTGCTTTAAAATCTAGAATTCACTCTTCTCCAATTGACACCCTCAACTCCTTCAAAAATGACCTGTTATAATGCCAAGGGTCCAATTTTAGGATTAACTCCTGTATTCAGCAAAATGGTGGAATTTTTGAACATTTACTATAGTTGAATGAAAATTTGGGTGTAAACTAATTAATCGTTATTCTGAAGTAATTTGTTTTTTCTTATTTATTTTCCAACTGCCCAACCTGTTTCCATATTCTCAAATAGTCATTGTGAAAAACTTACTAAGATTTTTCTTCAAATTTTACGATTTATGTACTACTGAACATTAAATTTCCTATTTGCTTGGTTCGATTTATCAACCTAGAAAACATCATTTTGTCAACAGAGGTTGTCAAGCATAATAAAATGACAATCTGCCAGACTACAGAAACATATCCAAAGCCAACATGGTCAATATGTGATATTTTTGACTTGCTAGGAGGATGAAGAAATGAAATCATGAAATTGAAAGACTGTTTTTTGTGATTGAACCGCTCATCATATCAAACTTCTCAAAAGACGAAAAAGTTTGATAATTAATCTAGCTACTCAATGATCGCAACAGTTTTGCTCAAACGAAGACATTTGAAAACTTATGGTTGATTAAAAACACGTTCGAGTTTTTAGGGCACTTGTAAAACTTCAAGATCATTGAATGGATCACAAAAAAGGTGAATAACGTACCCATTTACGCATACTAAATATTGTTTCTATCGATCGAGTCGTCCTCGAATCATTTGAAAAATAAAAAAAAAACTTTTCATTTGGCGACCTCTAGCGGCCAAACGAAAAAACTTTTCATATAGGTAAGTTGGCCTAAATCGATTTATTTGGAGCTGAAGAATCTGTGACATAACGTTGTATACGCAATTCACGGTATCTATACAAACTGATGATGACAAAATGTATGCGTAAATGTGTTTATATCTCTAATGAAAATTGAAGAATATGTTAATACGTCTTTCTATCTGATTCAGACATTTATTGGTATGAAGATGTTGAAGGTGAAAACAACCCCGAATTTTTCGAGTTCTCATTATTGAGACTCTACTGTAGATTGTTGATCATCATAAGAAACTACATCAGATCAGAAGAATTGTTTCCCATTTCATCTTCAATCTTTACGATCTATAGAGAACTCAAAAAGCTCTTCAATTAAATAATCTCTATAGACCTATAAACTCATCGAACTCATTGCAATAAAACAAGTGGATATACACAGTCGTGTATACAACCAACATCTGCGTGTGATCTTTGTAAATCAATTCAACAACACCAACGTCCACTTGAAGAAATACAATTGGAAGTATTGAATACTTTTTATTCCTTTCATTGTGAAAGTTCGGTATCATAGTTTCACAAATGTAATAATAGTGGGCGACAGATGTATAGTTGAGAGTGAATATATGTAGATTCTTTTGTTTTTGCTCAGTGGTTACTCGATTGGTTTGATGGAATGAGGTTTTACTGCTATCCCTTGAAATGGTGTCGATGCTTTGAGAGAAGATTATTCATTGGTTGTATTTGCTTAGAGCAAAATATATGCAAAATAGTGATTTACCGGGATAAAACCAGTAGGAACAAGTAACTACGTAAGATAATTAGAGCGAAAATTACTTAAACTTATCTCATAAACACCTCAAAAAAATCAAGGGAACACTTCTGAATATCGATATATCGTATCCAGAACGATCAATATCGATGATTTTTTTAAAGAAATGAACACCTGCATCAATTTCTCACCAAATTATGTAGAGTGCCGCAACAGATTTCAGTTTTTTTTTATAAAAAACTAAAATGCAGCAGATGCGACGTTGCTTCATAATCATTTCATGTATTCAGTGTTTGAAATCAGTTAGTTGGCACTTTGTTTCTGTTGTAACCACAAATAAAAGATTCAAGTTTTGTGATTCGACCATGGAAAGACGACATTTGATTAGAGAAGAAATGTTACGATCCGTTGGCATGCTCCATGCTGGGAGCTCACAACGGGAAGTATCCAGGGTTCTGGGAAGTAGCCCAAGTGTCATAAACCGTTTATGGTCGCGTTTCAATGAAACAGGTAGCGTAAAAGAACGCCATACAGGTCGTTTCAGGATTACTACAGTCGCCCAAGACCGATTTTTGGTTTTTCAAGCTAGAAGAGATCGTACTACCACAGCATCTCAATTAGCTCAAGAGTTATCACGAGTTATTAATGTACAAATTTCCGACCAAACTGGGAGAAATCGACTGCACGAAGGTCAACTCCACTCCAGACGTCCTTTAAGAGTTCCACAACTGACCCATGGAAATCGCGCTGCTCGTTTAGCTTCGTGCTAAAAAGACATAAACTGGGATCAAGAGAGGTGGGCAACAGTTCTCTTCAGTGATGAATCTAGATTTAGTTATTATCCCGATTCGGGAAGAACTCGAATATGGAGGGAACCTGGAAAGCAAAACCGTCTTCAGCGTGCTCGAGAAGTTGTTAGACAGGGAGGCGGATCAGTGATGTTTTGGGGAGGTATACGCCTTGGTGGAAGAACTGACCTCGTTTTCATACAGAACAACCTCACGGGAAATTCTTACGCAAATGAGATAGTTTTACCTGTAGTGGTACCGTATTTTCAAACAATGGGTCAAAATCCACTCTTCCAACAAGATCATGCCCCTCCTCATCGTGCAAGAGTTGTCTTGAACGTTCTTCAAGAGAATGATATCGATCTTCTACCGTGGCCATCCTGCTTCCCAGATCTGAATCCCATCGAGCATGTGTGGGACACCCTAAAAAGAAAGCTTCTGCGTCAAAACGTCTTCCATCATGAACAGGAGCTTCGATTAGCAGTTCAGGTGGCTTGGAATGACTTACGCCAAAATGTAATAGACAATTTAATATTGAGCATGCCGCGACGATGCCAAAGTGTCATTAATAACAGAGGTGGACCTTCTGGGTACTGAAAAATATAAGTGCTTCCATATCGTTTCGAAAATATTAGTTCAGGATTTTTTTTTGTGTTTTACCAAATTTCGTCATTTTCAAATTTCAATTTTTTTTATAATAGGTGCTTTGGAGAAGTCAAATATTATTTTATTTTCTCGAGAATACATTATATACAATACATCCTAACCAAAACCGAAAGATTTCTATAAATTCGAATCATCAAATTCATATTTTAAAAATATCGGTAAGTGTTCCCTAGACTTTTTTGAGGTGTTTATATAAATAAGGAGCGTTAGTCTTTTGATAGATCGCTTTCTTGCTGACACGGTGTGTAGCGTTGCGGTAAATAGTCGAACAAGTGTGGCCTCTTGACGCTTTTTGTTTGTCCAACCTTTGTTTTTGTGGTTTACCACGAATGCTGACTGGCCTCTGTGTCAGTTCGTTGGGGACGCAATAACATTTACATGTTTTGTTGCGCTCCAACGGATTGAGATGAGTAGTTGGCAGTCTGCCCTGATTTTGTGAATGAATATGCAAAACAGTCAAATGAGGCTGAAACTGCAGGGTATTCTTCCTATTCATGATATCCGACCGAGCTGTACCGCTGCTATGTGGCCCTGGTTGACGGTGGTTATGAAGGGTGTATCGGAAAACCAGGTCCTTCAGGGAAGGATAGTTAACATTCTAGGAAAGTTAGATATTGTTCCTTGAATAAAAATTCTTCAATGTGTCTACACATGTAGCGATAATTTCGCAAGTTATCATTAATAAGATGTTACGTTTTATTGTTCTGGAATTTCTTTTCTATTTAACCCAGTGTTGAATTTGAGCTCTACTATCGCAGAAGCAGAGGAAACAGAGATACTTTGTGTGACCACCTTGTTGGCCTAAATTCAACACATATGATCCAGTTGTTTTCTGCATACTCAATTTCACCTAAAACCAAAGCGATATATGTATTTTCTTCTTTTGCTTTTTTAAAATGAGCAATCGGCAAAGACCCCAATTTATTCCCGTTGTGTGTAAGAGAACAAATACCATCGCAGCCATGAAACCAGGTTAGGTTAGGTTAGATTTATCGTCATAAAAAACAAAATCATCTTTTTCGTCAAAATGTTTCGGTTTTCTGGGTGATAATAAGAAACTTTAGTTCTTTTCGGTACTGAGCTCCTTTCTTTTAGCCTAAAAGCCAGGATTTCTGACGAAGACTTTGACAGTCCCAGATCTCTAATTGGGTTAATTAAATCATCTTGATTGAATAATTTCGACGATGTCAGGTCACATTCGTAGTCACTATCAGTATTATCAGTTTTCATATCAATATCAGTTAACTCTACTGTGAACATTAGCTTGAGGTACATGGGAAATTTCTAGGGCTCAGAATTCGACTATGTGCCGATTGTATGGATGGATATTCCCATCTGGCTTAATTGTTTTAGTTAATGCCAGTTATGTTCACCAAACACCGAAGTTTCTTACCGGAATGTTTTTCTTTTCCTAATTGTTTATAATCGTAAAAACTCATTGCATGTTTTGCAAACCTTTCGAGCAACCCAAATATTATCACACATCTCCAACTAAAGCCCAAAGTAATTTTTGTAAGCTTCACTTACCAACTCTGAAGGTCTGAACGGTATATATACTTTCCGCAAATGAAACAAACATTCACACAAACTCTTCTTGACGATGCCATATCATATTATAACGAGTTTAATCAATATATTTTTCTAATTAACAGCAAATTATTACGATAATTAAGTGTTTTCTTAATAAAAGCTATAACTCGTAAAAAAGAGCTGTTAAAACCAACTGGGAGTATATTTAGAATCAGCGACGACGAATTAGTGAACTTCAAGAGATATTTGTCATTCAGCCAATTTTGTGGTCCAGTGTCTTAGACCCTCACTTCAGTTTTTTTAAAAACGCGTTCGTTCTCATGTAAATCGTATTTTTACTCAAAAAAGGCTACAATTTCTGAAAACTTCAAATAGATAAAAGAATTCCAAATTGGAAGATATCTTCAATGAACATTTTTGAAAAGAATGGACTATGATTTTGATGGGGTTACATATAGCAAGGCTCAGAAAAAATCACCTTGTATATTTTATCAACTATTGGACATATCTAACGAATTGACATTGAGGAGATGTCTTGGTCCAGTTTTGTCAGGAGAAAAATCTAGTTGTCACGTATACTTGGTTTAAATTACTAGCAAAACTATTGTATACGTGGCAGTCACCACAACATCGCTCAGACAACATTGTTAGAAACCAAATCGATTTTATCATGGTTAATATGAGATATAGAATTGGAGTCAAAGAAGTCAAAACGTACCCAGGTACCGATATTGGCTCAGATCATAACCCAGTGGTTGCTAATGTGAGCGTAAGGCTAAAAAAGGAGAGAATAAATAATCTCAAGAAAAATATCGATATGCAGAAGCTTGAAAAAGCGCCGAAAGAAGATGCCACAGATGACATAAATGTAGAGGAAGGCTGGAAACAAGTCAAAAGCAAAATAATTAACATCGAGCAAGAAGAAGTAGGTTATACTGACATACGATATAAAAACCCTTGGATGACACAGGAAATACTTTTGATGATGGATATAAGACGATCATACAAAAGAATAAACTAAGACAAATATAATGAGGTAAATCGAGAAATAAGGAGAAAAATTAGAAAGGCCAAGGAGTAATGGATGTGAACAAAACGTGAAGAGATAGAAGAACTAAAAAAGAAAGACCATACCTTTGCAGTCTACAAACAAATCAAAGAGGTTACCAATACTAAAAATTCTAACCTTACCTAATAAATGAAGAAAACAAAATTATAACAGATGAAAATGAGATTGTAGAACAATGGGAAACTTTATAGAAACCCAATGACTCCCCCGAGAATGGGATCATTAGAGAGCGCCCCAACAATTTCAAAATCAGAGATTAGCAAAGCCCTCAAGCACATCAAAAGTGGGAAAGCTACAGGACCTGACGAAGTACCAGTAGAAATACTGAAACTACTGGAAGGAAATAATTTGGATGTGTTGCAGAACCTATTCCAGACAATATATGAGAACGGAATTATACCAGAAGACTGGCTAGAATCGGTATTCATTCCTCTTCCCAAAAAACCTAATGCCAACAAATGTGAGGATTTCAGATTCATTAGCTTGATGAGCCAAGTACTTAAAGTCCTACTCATAATTATACAAGCGAGAATTTACCGTAAATGTGAAGAAAACCTCAGCGATACACAGTTCGGATTTCGGGAAGGGTTGGGAACAAGAGATGCTCTTGTTGGCCTGTCAGTTATATTCCAGAAGTGCAGAGATCAAAGAAAAGACATCTACGCCTGCTTCATTGATAATGAAGAGGCCTTTGATCGAGTGAAACACACTAAGCTCATGAATATTCTACAGAGGAAGGGTCTAGATAAACAGAATATCGAGCTCATCAAGAATTTGTACTGGGGACAGACAGCATCAATCAAAGCAGGAGGCAGAACATCAAAACCAATATCTATTAACAGGGGTACGTACGCACTAACAACATCCGCTATGCTGATGATACTGTTATCTTGGCAGATAGTCCAGAGGGTTTGCAACGGCTCTTAAATAGAATCACGGAGGAGGGTGATCGGCTAGGTCTATCCATAAATACCAAAAAAACCAAGGTAATGGCAATTAGCAAAACACTAAATACCGTATCAATATACAAATTTATAGAACATTAATAGAGCAGGTAGAAAGATTTAGGTACCTAGGTGCCTGAACTATAGCAGACGTAGACCCGGATGTGGAGGTGAGAACAGGAATTGAACAAGCTAGAAAATGCGGCCGTTACTAACTAATTCAACTCTCGACCTTAAACTAAGGTACAGATTTGTTGAATGCTATATATATTTAGTACTTTTGTATGGAACGGAAGCTTGGACATTAAAAGCAAAAAGAATGAACAGACTGAAAGCCTTCGAGATGTGGGTGTTCAGAGGAATGTTGGGAATACCCTGGGTTGAACACGTGACAAATGAGGCGGTGCTTAGACGTATGAAACAAGATAGAGAACTGATAGCTACAATAAAGAGAAGAAATACTGCTTATTTGGGGCATATATATCGAAATTTTAAGTACGATATACTGAAGTTAATACTTGAAGGGAAGATTAAAAGACAACGTGGAGTTGGACGAGAAAACATTCATGGTTGAAGAACATCCGTGACTGGACGGGATAGAACACATCCATTGAATGGAGATGACACATGAAGAAGAAGAACGAATTGACGAGTCACAAAATTTCCTTTCAGCAAATTGGGCTTAGATTCCTTGAAAACTGCTAGAGTTATCAACGAAAACATGAAAAAGAATCTGAACACCATGTATCTCGTGAACGAAGGAATTTCGAACGTTAAGGGCAATTTTTTTTTCGTTGTTTTTTGATACGGAATCTCCTCTAGAAATTAATAACTGCATACCTTAAACACCGTGTTCTATCAGTCTACTGACTTCAATAAACAACTATGAAAGTTTAATTCGTATAAAAGGTGTCAAATATTATTCTCAACGATTTTGAAATGTTTTCTTACCACGAAATTAGAAATTATTCGATCACCCCCATTATATATGCCTTTTCCATGATTGCAAAAATTCTTCTTTGTCAGCTAATGGCAGTTACCTTACTTAACTATCTTTAATACGTCAGATTGTGTATTGACACTTAGAATTGTATCACTTTGTGGCACTCACAACAGAAGCAACCTAACCTCAATTCGAAGATAAACCTCACAATCTGATTGATATCAAATCAATGATGTTGTTTATGGATTCTTTAATGGAAATTCATTTCAATATAAATGAAATGGAACACATGTCTGCTTTCCACAATGATTATTTTTAATACACATGACAGGTTTGAACAGTTACGTCATTTTAAAGAGACTAGAGTTAACAGTTATGAGCCAGAATATGTTTAATATACGTATTTTATATGTTGAGTAGTGGTGAGTGATTCACGTCTATAAACTTTTCATGAAAATCCTAACAAAACGCCTCACGAAGAAACTAGATTTCTATCAGCCACCAGAGCAAGCTGGCTTTTGAAGTAATTACAGCACCATAGACCATCTGCAGACATTGCGTACACTATTGGAAAAAACAACTGAGTACAATATCCTATATATTTGGCATTTGTAGACTACCATAAAGCGTTCGACTCGAAAGAGACATGCTGCTTTCTAAATAATAATTCTAGGTACAGTGCAGTTATAAGAAATATATACCAGAGATCAACTATGAATGTCAAAATTGATGATGATACAAGAACTGCAAGAAATGATCTTAAACGTGAGGTACACCAAGGTGATACGATATAACCGAAACTTTTCACCCTGGCTCTAGAAGACGTATTCAAGAAATTGTAATGGCAAGAAAAGGGCATCAAAATTGAAGGCTCGTACATTAATCATCTGCGCTTTGCGGATGACATCGTCCTTATCGCTAGAAACACAGATGAGTTAGAAGAGATGTTAGTGCAGCTGAATGAAGCGTCGAATAGTATAGGATTGAAAATGAACCTAGGAAAACTAAGGTCATATGCCCCAACAACGTTCCGATCCATTTAGGGAATCAAGTCATCGAAAATATAAACGAGTATGTTTATCAGGGTCACGCCATCAAACTGGGAGGAGAAAACCAGAAGAATTGGGTTAACCTGGGTCGCCTTCGGGAAACTTCAACATATCCTGAAAAATACCGATATCTCAATTAACTTAAGGAGAAGAGTTTACGACTTCTGTATCTTACCTGTGGCTACATACGAACTTGAAACTATGACGATAATGAAGCATAGTGCCAATCGCCTAAGGACTACTCAAAGAGCCATGGAGCATGCAATGCTGGGAATATCCTTAAAAGACCGAGTTAGGAACGACGAAATCAGGCGAAGAACGCCATTCTCAGACATTATAGAAAGAATAGCCGAGTTGAAATGGAGATGGGTAGGTCACGTTGCAAGTCAGGACAGAGAGAAATGAACCTTGTGGTTATTCAATGGAGGCCTAGAGAGACCAAGCGAAGTAGAGGCAGGCCGCAAAGACGTTGGATCGACGATATCAAAGACCAAGTCGGAGGACAGTGGTTTAGAATAGCACAAGACAGACATGAACGGAAGCGACACGGAAAGGCCTATGTTCAGAAGTGGACGGAAGAAAGCTGACAAAGAAGAACAATTAGGGGAGTGATTCAATTCTAGTTGGTTATTAAAGGTGGTGAATTTTGGGTTTTAACAAAGTTTGTTCCAAACATTCCAACATATTCATCGTCATCCCTTTATTGCATTTGTGGAGAATTTCTTCATTATCTGATGTAATTCTTCGAATCTAGATTCAAAGATACGCAGGCTTTTCGCCATTCATTGCATGCAATTCTGTATATTCCAGACTGTTTGAATTTATTAGTTCTTTGTTTGGCATTGAATCGTAATTTGCTTTATGTTGGACCACTGGAAGAGGTGGTTGTTTAATTAAATTTGGGAAGGTAATTACTGTTGTTTTTAGAGAGGGTGCCAATGCAAGTTAAACATACGTATTTGTTTTCTATAACGCAATATAGTAATTGATGCAATTTATTTAATAATGTTAATTTCCGTATTAAAATCTGTTATGGAGGAGTGAAAAGGCTCTATGAATCATTGAATTGTGCACAGCTAATTTATGTTAAATGTTGTTGAAGAATTCATTGGAATTGTTCAGTCTGTAAACCTGTATTGTAGTTATGATTATTATTGAGTTTAGTGATGGTTATGTCTAGGAAATTAATCTAATTATTATGTTCAATTTCAGCAATGGAATTTATTTCATTATGCATTTTATTTAGAAAATGGAAAATCAGATCTATTTGCCTGTTAGAAACAGAAACGCCCACTAGAATATCATCAACGTATCTGAAAACAATAATTTTTGGGCTAACTACATTTTGGGACATACTGGAAATAAATTTGTGATACCAGGTCTCTAAAAGATTACAAAATTCGTCTATAATGCGTGGAAAGTATCATTTTTTAAAGATTCATATCTGGTATCTCTTCGTCGAACATGAAGTTTGGGAGGAGAATAAAAGTAAAAGCCTTCTCGTTGCCATTACTTTCTGCAAAAACCTAGGTAAAACTGCAATATCTCTTTCTTTATCAAAAATGCTGATATGTAATAATCGCCTGATGAGCGAAAAATATATCTCTCGAACCCAGAGTAATTAGGACGAGAGTAAAAAGGATCTGAATTACACGGCTCGAGTTTCGTCCACCTGGATTCGTAAGCGAGAACGTTTCCTCATCTTTCATTGCCTCAATACTGGTGTTCTCTGGAGAAGAGCCGAGCAGTGTATTCTATTCAATTCTGGACCCGTTGCAAGTCTTCCATCAATCATTAATCGTACTGCTAGTGCAGTATCAACTGAAGAAAGCACCATGGTTGAAAATCTTGATTTCAACATTTACCAATTGTTTCAGATATACCAGTATTCGTCAAAATGATAAAATGTTTTTACATCGAGTCACATTTTCGATAACACCCCTATTTGAAAAATAATGATATTCTCGCTGCGTTGGAAATTTATGGGTCTTCGTAAAAATTTTGGTATATATTTCACAAATGAAACGATGGTGCCATGAATCAAAGACTACATCATTGAAAATAAATGTAGCTTTGTAATGAAGTGTACCTTCATGACAAAATTCAGCTCAGAAATTCAACAGCTATTCAAAATTTGCGAAGTAGAGTATTTTTGGTTCACCCTCATATATCTCTAATTGAGATGCATTTCCACATATAACCAATGTAAATTGTTATTCCGCGTTGAATAATCTGCAACATATCCAAAATTAAAGGATATCGAAGGGTAAATTAGAGCGTTATGGAGATTCAGGCCAGAGAATTATTTCTACCTGATCAATTTTTTTGCCGGTGTGTGTACTACAACATGTTCATCAAAAGGTATTAAGCAGCTTTCTCTATGGTTGTAAAACCAAAATATTAGGTAATCGCTTGGATCGAACATATCTAAACATTTCATGACAAAAAGATGAAAGAGGGCAATAGCCCTCTAAATGTAATTTGAAAGGAAGTTTGAATATTTCATTTTTATCTCTTTCGATTTTATAGTAGTTGAAGAAAATAGAAATCTGAAGGCTTGTGACAGTGCCACTGGTTCAAGTTTCCATAGAAAATTCAAGTTAAACTCAAGGTACTTAAACCAAAATGTTGATAATTATTAAAGCATGACTTCAACTCCCACAGGGTAAATTATACTCGGCCCAATTCCTTTGCATATATTTTCCAAATTATATACGCATAATACGCACCCTGCAAAGTTTCCAGCTCTTTCGAAACTGCTGAAATTACAAAAGTGTTACACTGGTTATAAAGTGATAAATTCCCTAATATCTCGTTGAGATATATGAAGCAGCGCCCTGTCAGAAACAAGTGACAGACGAAGAGCGGGCGGCTTTGTATTAGAATCCCTGCTTTAAAATTGAAGTTGGCCCTGGAAACATTTGAATTACGGAGGCGCCTACTGCGATGGCACGTCTACAAAGCGCCATTTTAATGTGAAATTGAATTTGCGATGTGTATTTTCTAACACTTTGATGCTTCGGTATCCAGGGGATTTTATAATTACTTATTTGGGTGAGGGAATGGGAGATTCGTCTGTTTTTGAAGTTACGGAACTGTCAAGACGATGTTCGATTATGATTTTTCAATTCTGGCTAACCGAGTTGAATGAAGAATTCGATTCACATTTTGTTTCTCTTTATTTACCAGCGAATTGTATTTTAGGAGAAATGAATTATAAGTCAGGAGTTCGTTGCTACAATACTAGAAAGAGTGAGATAGTTTTAATACTGATGAGAATAAGATATTCTTCTTCTTAAAGCATGCTCTCTCAAAGGTTTGACAGCCATTCTTGGTAATATGATTTTGTTCATAGATAACTGGATAAGATGTGTGGATGTTTTCAAAACTAGGCCATGAAGTTGGTGAATTAGGAGATTCTTTTTCAACCTGAAGCTCTTCTTCGTTCCATTTTCCTAGCGAGTTTTATGGCAGAATCTCGTACCTTCCGTATTTTCTCTTTGGTTGTATATAGAGTGATTCATGTATGTAGTAATCAATTTCTACAAGAGATGCCTAGTCAAAAAATATAAGAAAATAACCTTTTGAAGTAGCTTTCACGTCTTTTTGAGTTTGAATATCAGATTGTTCATATTTTTTAGTGAAAATTTCAATGACCTTTAACTTTGTGGGTCATCATATTACGGGTACTTTTATGTAACACCTAACCTTGTTGGCATCTACACTGAAATACAGGAGACTTGCAATAAAGGAAGTTGTTTTTTGTCAACAATACATAGATTTTGATATTTTGAAAAATTAGAATTAAGTACACCTTTCAAGATTTGGCTGATAATTATCTATTCTATGGCAGATCAGGTGGTAATTCAGCTGAAACCCCCACCTTGCAGCTTCTCCTAACAGAAATATTCCTTCAGAGAAGTTTATCGTTTCCATTGTCCGTTCGTTACATGAAACTGGCAATCTAGAGGATTCAAGTCCTCAAAGCTGAAGACTCGAATTTCGCCAATAGGTACAACCAAGATGTGCTTTGAATGCCGAATTCGGTAGGAATCTTTACTTTTTAATGAAACAAAGTTAATGCGAGATTAATGTTTAGGTCGGATGGAATCATGGCAGAATATTGGAGCCAGTAGTTCCACCTATATTCTATTAGGTAAAAACGTAGAATGATAATATCTTATTGAGCATGCAAATCCCTTAGAAATATGGTTCGTACGCAAACTCAAAAATTAATTTAGTTTCTATGATTTTATCTTGGAGCAAGCACCAATTTATTGCCGGATCTTCCAAAGAAACTATAGTACAAATCTCCAGGAAGAACCCAACTCCTGACTACGGTCTTCTCTGTCTTGTTTGTTGCTTGCAAGTATTGCTATTTTCGTTTTAAATGAAATGTTTATTTCATACGTTTAAAATTTGTAGTGAGTAGACGAATATGTGTTTCAGGGTTCTCTTCGAAATAAAATTGAATTAATTGACCATTAATTTATTTAAAAATGATAATAATTTAATGTGAATATTTAGATAGTTACATTTACCAAAAATAATTATTTCATGAATCTCATGCATACTCAACGCTTAATTCTATACGTTAAAATATATAATAATTGAATAATGTTTATGATATTTCAGATAACTCAATAATTTCAGTAAATTATGAGAATGAACATTTATTTTACATTATTGTAGACTTAAGCTAAATTCTCCACATAAGTTCTAACATTACCTAACATAATGTTAAACAATATTTATGAATAATTTCATGACTTCATAAAACATTTTTAAATCCAATTTCTTTCTACACTTTAAAATTATGGAAATCAAATGGTCTTGTCAAAATGTTCATATATATTTCAAGCTACAATATTTTCATGAAATATTTATAGTTAATCTTCTGATGATGTATCTTTATTACCTTAATTCACTATAACTGGATCTGTCATAGCATCAATGATATGATCCAGTTCCCACATTTTATTTACTTCTTTAATTACTGGTCTATACAATTTTTCAGTTTTGAAAAATAACACATTTTATTGCACTGTTGAAATGAAGTTCAACGTCTTTTATCTTTTGTGTTTTCTAGCCACTTGTCCCTTTACTACTTGTGCCCATATTATTAGTTCAATCAGATTCAATTCGCAGTGGGATGAATTTTCAATTGATAATAATTTTTTACCACATTTCCTTGAAAAGAAATGTTTTTAACCGACAGCCATCTGATATATATATATATATATATATATATATATATATATATATATATATATATATATATATATATATTCTTGCTGCTTATGCTTTTATCTATAATTTTAATGTGTGTCAGAAAACACAATCGTAAAAACAAGCGAATAAATAGAATACTATCAGAAAAAACAGACCATGCCCTTTCCTTAATCAAGCATCTAAACTCGCATCATGTCTCCTACGATTGCCCCTAAACTGTGAGCACAGGAAATGTAACATACTATCTTGCTTATGATTCAGTAAACCAGTGAAAAAACCCGTGGAAAAAACTCGTTTCCCTGTCACTATTGCACTAGCTATAGCTTGTCTGTTTATGTTGTGTTAGTGTCGTGTGTACAAAAAGAGTACCAAACATTTTTCTGCTTAACAGCTTCATTTTCTCATTGTGATCTTGCACTCCATGATTTCCAGGGCTTCTTCACGAAGACAAGGGTAAAAAGGAAGGAGGATTGGGACTGGAAAAATCTGTAACAATGGAAAAAGAAAAACAGCAGAAAAATATTTCATCAAAACATACCATCTGATGATGTCTGCTTTACGCCATGAAGATTTTGGAGCTAATTCAATCTATCGCGAATGGCAGCTCACGTTATCCATTACTCTAATCTTTTATGTTTTATCATTCCAAGTTTTCTAAAACTTGTACCCTTGATTAATCTATATATATATATATATATATATATATATATATATATATATATATATATATATATATATATATATATATATATATATATATATATATATATATATATATATATATATATATATATATATATATATATATATATATATATATATTTTATCACATAACAGGGTTAAAATTATCTCTATTAACTGATGCATACTAATGATAAAACTATTTCAAGAACTCTATATATATATATATATATATATATATATATATATATATATATATATATATATATATATATATATATATATATATATATATATATACATTAATAATTACCTCTCTTGGGGTAGATTCAGAGAATCTACCTGAAAATACTCTTTAACCCTTATTAGAGTGGATATTTGTTGCAAGATTCCTGGTGGGCGGTGGTACCTGTGCACCATTGAGTAATCAAAACTGTTCTGTTCATTGTTCGAGGATGGATTGATAAATTTCCGGTCTGACCTAAAAAAACAACGTTTTTGATTATTTTTTATTTCTCAACATAATTTCCATAGCTGTGTACATTCGTCATAGCGGTGTTCTAGTCTAGTAATGCGATCTATATAGGCTGATTTGTCAAGTTCCTCAAAATACCCAATCACAGCTTCGATTACTTCTTCATTGCCCGCAAATCTCTTACCGCCAAGCCATGTTTTGAGGTAAAGGAACAGTTAAAAGTCACTCGGGGCTAAGTCTAGAGAGTAGGGAGGGGGCGGCCTCAATTCAAACTTCAGATCATAGATTTTAGCCATAGCAACTGAATGCGAAGAATGCGTTGGTGTGTTGTCGTGATGAAACAAAATTTCTTTCTTCGCCAAATGAGGTCGTTTAATTTGCACCTTGAGGCTAAAACGTTGCAATAGGAGCGTAGTATTGAGCAGTGAGAGTTTTATCCTTTTCAAGGTAATCAATGTATATAATACCTCTTGCATCCCGAAAAACAGTAGTCATAACCTTGTTTGCCGATAAAATTATTTCTGCTTTCTTTTGAGTTAGTTCCTCTGTTCCAATCCACTGTTTAGACTGTTGTTTGGTTTCAGGAGTGTAGTGGTGGACCCAAATTTCGTCAACAGTAACGAATCGACGCGAAAATTCGCTTGGATTATGCTTATACAGAGCTGAATTGGCGGTAGAAATGGTTTTTCGAATAAACTTTTAGTAAACGCGACACCCATCTTGCAGAGCTTTTTCATGTGCAAATATTGGTGCAAAATATTTTGCACGCGTTCATATGACATCTTGCAGGTATCAGCTATCTCACGCACTTTTGATCTACGGTGTTCCAACACTATTTCATGAATTTTTTCGATTATACCTGGAGTTGTGATCTTAACGGGGCGTCCTGAGCGTGGCTCATCAGAGGTGCTCACACAGCTCATTTTAAACTCGGAAACCCACTGCTTAACGGTTGCATATAATGGGGAAGATGTCCCCAGTGTTAAATCAATCTCTTTATGTTTCTTCGGCGCTAACCCCTTCAAATTTATATCTATAATGATCTTATATACAGGTTATTGTGTAAGATGATTACGGTTTCTATATCATTTAATAGGTATTCAACTAAGTGCTCATGAGTTTTTTAGAAAAATAGAGGTGAAACCCACCTGAATTGCCAATATTATACACAGGTACCTCGGCTTAAAATATGTGAAAAGAATATAATTAGTGGCACGCCTATGACTATTCTGTCACCTAGAGATTTATTACTCTACGAACTTACCAAATCGACTATGACAGATTGAATTCTCTAGCATACTTTGACTTCCTGAAGAACACTCCGATTGATATTTTTGATGATGTGCTTTGTGGGGATGCAAGATGGTGCTCCCTGCGACTAATAAAGAGGAATCATTTGAATCAAACATATACCGATAGACGAACTGATAGAGACGGTCCTTCAGCTTGACCTCCACAATTCCCCAATCTCAATCCCCTAGTATTAGTATACTCACAATCAGTTCCTACCATACTGGAATTGCATGCACATGGTTTTGGATGGTCAGAAATATGACAGGCATTGTCGATCTAGTGTTAGTTTCAATGAATCGCCACCGAAAACTATGTGTACTACTTTAGTTCATTAGTTTAAAAAAGAAAGTTCTTTCGTTTGTTGCTTCTATTTTATTTAAATGTCAAATATCATCACGATCAGCTTTCTTTCATTTCGTCGAAGTCTTATCTGTTTTATTATACTCTCTTGTCTAAAATAAGAATGGACTGAAATACTCCGAGTGTGTTAATTTCCACTGAATGAAATGAAACAAAAACTACTTCGAAAAGCTATTTTCCTAGTTGAACATTATGAGGGCAGTTTCAATCTCTTCTTCGTGTTACAGATTATCGACCCTAACTTCGATTAATTCAAAAAACGCGCGCCTTCTTATGTAAATCATTTTCTACTAGAAAACAGTTGTGTTTTCGAAAAAAAATCAAGAGACGAAAATAAATTGAAATTTCAGTATCTTTCTAACTAAAATTTATGAATATTGGCGTAGTACATTTTGATTTTGATGGGGTCAAAGGTAAAATAACCAGAGAAAAAATATCACCTAGTATACTTTCGCAATTGTGGAAGACATCTAATGTAATGAGTTTTCAACAGAAACGTGGAAAAAATTTGAACTTCAACGCCCTGCATCTTAAGAGCGTAGGACTTTTCAACATATGTTTTTTTACTTTTTTATGAAGTATCTCGTGTAGAATTAATAAATGAATACCTAAAACACCCTCTCTAACACATCCACGGCTGTGAGAAAGTATAAACTACTATTTCATAAAATTTTACAAGCATATCTACTAAGGGTGCTGCGATGGGAATTAAATCTCTCCATTTTTATTAAACATATGTTGCATATATTTTAATACTCAATTTACTGCCGTTTGTTATCTCTTCAGGGATGGGGAAGAGATTTGACGCCGGGGTGCGAATGAGTGAGGGAATGATTGCCTATTATGATATTTGCGCGATAACACTAATGGATTTCCATCATTTGTCTCTTAGGACTGACAGTTGGAGGGCTATTCGATGTCACTTCACTCCTATGCTTCTCTACTGCTGTTTCCATATCTTTTAGGTAATACTTGACTTTATCTGGACGTTTCTATTGAATTCTGCTGGTTCGATTAAAATGTCTAGTTTTTAGCAATTTTTCATATATTCTTCATTTGATGTGCTGATATTAATCAAGCAGAAATTAATTCAATAGATCTCTCATTCATCTTCTTTTTATAATTTATAAAGATGAAAATGGAATGCTGTTTGTTGGTTTAGGTCTTGTTGGAGAACGGCAGGTGTAATCGAGCACTTGCGAATGCCACGTCATAATATTTATTATAGGAAAGAAGATGTCTGATTGATATTGTCGTTGAATATATTGGTAGGGAGCTAATTAGATAACAGTTTTATGATAAAGTTGTTGAATAGGTGATATCATCTTGTATCTTGTCTTGTGTCTTCAAATTCGGTGCCACTCTAGCCATTCAAGACTTTTTGTGCTTCTCCGTTGACTCTCATTCCGAAATGTCCAGGTTTATCTCTGTAACAAGGCTTAGAATCCCATTTATCAGGTACTTTTCTTTGTCCCCTAAAATCTTCCATCTTGTATAGGAAAGAGCTTCGCAGTCGTTAACAATGTTATAGGCTGTTTCTTCCTCTTCGTTGCATAGTCACATAAGATCTCCATTATGAGTGCCTATTATGTGTAGTTGTTTTCTTAGCCTCACAGATCGACAGTAGACCACCTATTCTGCATTACACAGATGATAGAAAAGAAAATAGCAGTTGACCAGGAATTAAACCTTTTATAGGTAGACTTCAAAAAAGCATATGATTGTATTCCACATACAAAATTATGAAAAGCCATGCAGAAAACTAACGTAAACGCAAACCTTATAGCAGCTGTGAAAGAGCTGTACAGAGAATGTAATACCAAGATTAAAATAGGCAGATCAACTAACAAGGGTTTCGACGTGGGCAAAGGGCTAAAACAATGGTGTTGTCTGTCACTAACCCTATTCAAAATATATCTCGAGCAGGCGTTGAAGACATGGAAAAGGAGGATGAAAAATATGGGAATTCCACTTGAAAATAACAGTTTATACACACTATGCTTTGCAGAGGATCAAGTGGTCATAGCGCAAGATAATGACAACCTAGAATACATGAGAAGGAAGCTGATCGAGGAATATTCAAAAAGGGGTCTGGAGGTAAACATTGATAAAACGCAATACATGAACATTGACGAAAGAAAACAGAACATCTTGTTAGAACACGGACAGCAGATTGAATACTGCGACAAATATACCTATTTAGGAGTTAAACTCACAGATGATGATAAATGGGACAAAGTTATCAAGAACAGGAATACCCAAGGGAGAAGAACCATCGCGCAACTTAATGGCGTGTTATGGGATCAGCAAATTTCAATAGTAGTGAAATATGGCCACTAAAAAGTCTACGACAATTCACTACTGGTCACTGAAAAGGATTATTGGAGATGGGCTGCGGGGAAGTCGAGAATAGAACGAGATCCAAACACCACAATAAGAGAAAACATGAAAACCAAACACACACTGGTTGATGAGATACGAACAAAGCAGTTGCGATGGTAAGGACATGTACAAAGAATGAAAGAACAGAGACTACTCAAACAAATTATGCACTGGAAACCACATGGGAAAAGGAAGAGAGGAAGACCCAAATTGAGTTGAAGAGAAGGGATAGATAAAGAACTGATAGAACGGGAAATAGACGAAGACCTTTGTGTAGATAGAGAGGCTTGGAGGCAAGGCATCGTAGAACGTTTCAACCCGATGACTACGTTCATCTCGACTTGGCAGGAGTACCGTGCCCTCAAGTAGATAAGGGTGTCTTAACAGAGCAATAAACTCTGGTACTCCTGAGGTATCACTCTAATTCAGTTCTCTGTGAGATCGAAATCAGCACAAATATAGGATTAGCTCTCGTAATTTAGGAACATAATCGTATCAATTTTGGAATTTAATTCAAAAATCTGCAAAATTGATTTCTTCATAGAAAACCGTTTACCTGAATATCCCTCTGCCTCTGTAAATGTAATCACGGTTTTGTCAATGTTGATGTTATGATAGAGAGATGTGTACGCACGGGAATAACTGTGCTTCACCCCGAGGGTAATTGAATAGTGATAACGCTCACAATATGCTGGCATTGTTTGCCGTGTTACGTTGCATTATTAACAAGTATTACAAAATTAGTTTACCGAAACGAGACCATCGTTTGGATTTAATTATTTCAGGAATATTAGGGGTTGGATAGCATCGTTGTATTGTTCGTATGAATCAAACCAGCATCATTTTGTTGTTTGGAGCGAATTATTTGCGGAAGATTCTGTTCGAGATACAATGGACCGCATGATGAACCGGACAAGTAAAATTTCGTTCAATTTCAAGAATAAATATTGTTTGAAAATTTGCATCGATTTCAGTCAAATTGTCAAATTGCAGGTTTTTCTTTTTTCTTCAATAGATTCTACGAAAAATTTGAATGGATATAATGATATACGGGATAGAAGCGAAAGTTGCATCTAAACTCAAGTTCCTAAACACCCTGTGCAAAAATTTATTAATTGGATGAAACTTCTAGGTCCATCCTTCCTCAACGACTTGTTCTTTGGAGTATCTTGATATCCATACAACCAAATTTATATGGAACCACTCGGTATTTCATATGAATAATTGTTTTCAACCATGGATCTTTGACTACTTGTGAAGTTGTAAAATCTGGATAGTATGATGAGAAATGTTGAATTATCACCACATGTTAGGGGTATTGTACTCAGTCGTCACCGTGAATTTCAAAATTTAAAAAAGCTTATAATCATAATTGAAAATGCCTCAAGCTGGGTTGTCCTATCCGCTGAGGGGTCGAATGATTGTACTCGTTGAAGAAGGGATGACACAGAGGGATATAGCGGCCACAATAGGGGTATCACTGGGTGTGATTTCGAAAACCTACGCCCGACACGTGGAGCTACAATCTCTGCAAAATAAGCCTAAAAAAGTCGTAGGAAGATCACTTCTGAAGAACAAGACCGCTTTTTGTGCCAAATTGCAAGAAGAGACCCTAGTGCGTCGCACCCCATACTTCAAAGGCAAATTCTGGAAGCAACAGCCATCAGTGTATCAGTCGAAACGATACGTCAAAAGACTTCGTTCAAGGGGTTTATACAGCAGAAGGCCCTTAGGAGTTCCAGATCTAACCAGACAACAAAAAATTAACAGACTTAATTGGTGTATCAAGCACCAAAATTGGAATATTGAGAATTGGCGAAATGTTCTTTTTTCGGATGAAATCAGAATTGGAGTTCGATCAGATGACCGCCGGATTCGGGTTTTAGGAGGTGGTGGAAGACGAGTTAGACTCCGAGCAGCAAGACAAATTCCGAAATACCAAGGGGGCAGTGTGATGTTTTGGGGTGGCATTATGCTGGGAGGAAGAGTAGATTTGATTTCTTTTCCTTCATTTATTTTTTTTCTCAATTGACATACAGTACAACTTCTCTAATCCGAATCATATGAGACCAGAGCTTGTTCGGATTATCGAGGTAATTGAAATTAAATAGTAAAGAAAAGACAGGGCTGAAATACGGGAAATATTTATTGAAAAACGTGAAATATTTATCGAAAACGTGAAATATTTATTGAAAAACGTGAAATATTCATTGAAAATTTCAAAATTATTGTGATTCACAGAAAAACATGAAAATATAATAACATATTCTTAAGAAAGTGATACATTTCACACATCATTTTTTAGGTTCTGAAGAAGTATTGGATCGTTTTCAACGAACGAAGATGAGAATTTGCAGCTTCCTCTCCCAATTTATTCAATAATAATATTTGGTGCTGAGGGATGTCAGTTTTGTGCACTATTCCAAACATTTATTGAAACACAAGAGAGCTTCGTTATGTTTCACTGAATTCATGGTGACATCGCCTTCTTCAAGTTCTTCTGTATCCTGGTCACTTTCTATGTTGTTGATTATTTCAGCTTCAGAGAGATAATTTCCATTATCTCTTACAACCCATTCTTCAATGTCTTCCGTCGTTAATTCTTGACCAGATACATTTGTAAGCACATCTGTCATTATGCATAGATCGCGATTTTTCACTTCTTTCTCTAGCAAAATTTTTTCTCTCAATCGTCACCTGCGTCATACTCATCATCTTTTGTGGGCCATAAATTCTTCCATGATTTCTGAATTAACTCTTGGGACACAGATGACCAGGCCCTTTCAAGAGAAAACACCACAAGTTTGAGGTCTAATTGCTTCAGTAACTGAGAAACGGTATTATCTCCTTGTCCCACAATATTCAGTAGCAAAGCATTTCGATAATACAATTTCTCTTTCTGTATTACATGTTGATCCATTGGTTGTAATAATGGAGTACAATTAGGAGGTAGAAACATGACCTGGATATTTCGGTCTTCACTGATTAATTCCTCTTCTTTTGGATGTCCAGGAGCATTATCTAATAAGATCAGAGCTTTTTGTGGCAATTTCAGCTCGTTCATTTTATTTTTAATATCAAGAATAAATTGTTTGTGGAACCATTCATGAAAAAGTTCTTTAGTTACCCACCCTTTTCTTTGACCTTTATAATAAACAGGCAAATTGGAGCAGTTTTCGAATGCTCAGGGTTTGTTGGCTTTTCCGATGACCAACAATTTCATTTTATGAGATACTGATGCATTAGAGCATGGCATGAATGTGATACGGTCCTTACTCATCTTCTGACCCGCAGCTGAATTTTCAGCAGCATGGGCTAGTGTTTTGTTTAGAAGAATTCGCTAAAATAACCCACTTTCATTTGCGTTGTAAACTTGATCTTGCACTAGATCCATCTCCCGTATTTTTTGAAGAAATTTATTCTTAAATGGTTCTACCTCACTAACATCTGCCGACAATTTTTCTCCTGATAAGGTAAGTTGTCGAATTCCATGTCTTTTTTTGAATTTTTTCAACCATCCTTGACTTGCCTTGAAATCATCTCGTCCTGTTATACTGGTGTAAAAATATCTTGCTTTATCACATATGGGATCACCAGATAAAGTTGTATGTCGATATGTCGAGATCATTCTTGTAAGAACCAAGTGTATAGAGCATTTTCAACATTCGGATTTTCACTAGCTCTGAGCGTAAGCCGTTTCCCAAGACCAGAATCAGAAGAAGATATGAAATTCTCAATTGATTTTCTTTTTTTTTCTATATCGCATACTGTAGATTTTCCAATTGAGTGTATTCTGGTCAGTTCAGAAACACTTTATCCATTATCTAATTCTTTCAAAATTTCGCATTTTTGCTGCAATGTTAACGTTTCATGTCGACGCGACATGATTAGTACGGATATCAGGAGCTGAATGTGAGAGGAAAATCTAATCTGCACTCATCTGCACAAGGGAAACGAGTATTCAGACAAGATATTGCAAGTTCGGACACTTTCAATCGATGAAATTACATTGTGCGGATTATTGAGGTGGGTGATTTCAAAGTTCGTTGTTCGGATTAGAGTGTGTTCGGATTAGAGAGGTTATACTGTATTTCAAAAAGGATCAATTCTAACAATCCTTCGAAATTTTCAAAATCCCTATAATATTCAAATATCGGGTGATATATATATGGTTGTTATATATATATATATATATATATATATATATATATATATATATATATATATATATATATATATATATATATATATATATATATATATATATAGCTAATTTATGGGATAAACTGGCAACAAAAATTTCAAGTACTGAATCTCAAAAACTGCATAACATGAATTAATACGCTAAAATATCAGTTCATAAAAATAGCTTTTAGCTATAAATTCTTTTTTTTCGTCATACTTTCTATTTCAGTCGTTCGAGAGAACAATCCCGCCGTTAAACATCCCACGGCTCCAACCATCCTCCCAATTCATACGCCGCGCTTATTTTTTAATTGAATTAACTGAGGCGTTATCGAGTAAGCGAAATCTTATTCGAACCGTCCACCGAAGCCCCCGAAGTTATTTTAAAACATCGGAGGGGAGACAGAGCCTTACAAAAGCCCCTAAAGCCCTTCTACACGCGAAAACTCCCTCAATTATTAACAATTTGTGATCCACTCGTGTAATCGCGCGCGGTTAGATGAGTATGCATCAAGTGTGCTCTGAATGGCAGACAAATGAACGTGCTGGCCTACGATGGCTTTGATACAACTACTCCAACTTATTGACGTAAAGTGGTTGGTGAATGCGAGGAATGAGGTTGCCCATATGATTTTTATGAAACGGTTTGATGGTTTAAAAACGAGATAGATTAGAGGTTTGTTGGAAATACTTTTTCAGCATCTGTCTAACTTATGAAAACTTCTTGATATTGTTAAGTGAATAATGCCTCTAATAGATACGGATTGCCTATAATGATTAACAGAATTAGCATTAATCTAATTGAGTAAACGATGAGTTCTGATGAATGAACATATCACTCTGTATACTCAACACCAACAAAGAAACAAATCATATTCCCGCTGTAACAAAATATCTGGCAGATATGATAGCCTCAACAGCAATAAAATAAATCTTGACACCCAGTGACACTAACGTTTAGAAATTATTCAATATGTGTTTGTAATACAATCCTTCGAGTGTGTCAGAACGATTATGTTTATTATTTCAGTCGAAATTTAAACAAAGAACATCGAAGATGAAGAATGCAGTCCGGAGTCACGCTCTGGGATCGATGAATGGATTGAATGGGTTGAAAGTTATGGCTGCAGACCCGATTTATGGCACGTTGAGGGACTCGAGTAAGGATAAAATGTCGCGGAAGAAATGAGACTCATGAAAATAAGAAAATATTGAAAGACTTATCTAAACTTGTATAGTTCAATTTAAGTTGATTTACAAAGTTCGATGACGCTACATAAATTATTCATATTACCATAGTTTATATACTACAGAAGTAGATAAGGCTTTGAAAAATATATCTTTGTGACTTTTGTCAAAATTTATTCGAATAAATGAGTTTTATTATTGTTTTGATGAACTTAAAAATTGAGGAAGTTATACACAGTGTTTCCATAGTATGCAGACTTCTAAATCAACTCAAAAAATGAATAAAAATGCAAATGACAATGAAGTAAAGAGAAAAAAACGGGAATCCTAAAATCAACACATCATCTGAATTTTCCGCCATTTATTGAGAAAAATGTTGGCAACCCTAAATATAAACTCAATTTGACAGCTGACAGTTTGAGGTTAGTCAACATGGAGCGTTAAACTATAGAACAACGTGTCTTCATTATTGAACATATTTTTGAAATAATGAAAGCTTAGCGGTCGCATTTCATACAAAATATGGTCGGAATAGTACTCAACCTTCGTCAAAATACTTGTCGTCCGAAACCTAGCCGTTCAAATGTCAATATCCAAGTAGTACGTGAAAATCCAGAAATCTCAGTTCGGCGTCGTGGACAAGAATTGCAAATTTCAAGAAACTCTCTATAGCGTATGTTCACTAAAGATCTATGACTAAATTCAATCAACACTACAACCTAAGCCTAATAACCATGCACAATAAAGAGAGTTTGTTGAAGCATCAATAAATAGATGTTCGGTTTTCGTGCAAAATCATCCTGAGCGATAAAGCAGATTTTCAACTTAATGAGTTTGTTAATCGCCAAAATTGCCAATTTTTGGGGTTTTGAGAACCCATATGTGATCACCGAAAAACAAAAGCATCCACTACGTGTCATTGTTTGGTGTGGAATTTGGGCTGGAGGCATAATTGGATCATACTTTTTTGAAGATGAGGCTGGTCAAGCAGTGACCAATGGATATTACGATATCATAACTGTTCTTTCTAGCGAAATTGGATGATATTGATGGGGCCAATACGTTGTTTCAAAAAGACGCTGCCATATGCCATTTAGCCCGTGAAACATTTCAGTTACTGCATTGGACATTTCCAGGTCGTGTACTCTCTTTTTTTGGTGATCAAAATTGGCCCCCTAGATCGTGTGATTTAGCAGCCACGCGTGCATTAAATGATGATATTCAACTCTGCATTAACGAAATTCTGGCACATTTATGCAGAATGGTCATGAAATAATTTGACAGACGAGTACGTCTGTGTATACAATGCCATGGCAGTCATTTACCCGATGTGTTATTCCATAAATAATTCAATAAAAAACTTACAATCAAAAGACTGAAAACTGTGTTTTCTATTCAATTCCAATAATGCATTAAATTTGGAATACCCTATTCTTAGAACAAATCATAATATCAGAAAACAAAAGCAAAACTATCTGGAAAGTTTAAACACCACAGAACGAAAGTCTACTAATACAAGGTGTTACATAATAGTATGTCACATTTTGAGGGGTAAATCTACGTGCAATTTTAAGAAAAAAAGTTTATATAAACAAAAGCTTCGTAACGGAGCTACAGGGTATTGAATTTCCGGAAAAAATTGTGTTTTTCTTCAAAACTCAAAACAAACCTCATAAAACGTCCTAGATTTTAACTGAAATTTAAAAGATATTTTCTTTTCCGAAGCCATGTCATCTTTTGCCCTCTCAAACTTTTTTGTAGTACGCCACTGATCAGCTTACAATCAATTTTCGTCATCTTCGTTCAAGAAACTTTTTTGACACTTGTAATTTTTTCGTATCTCCAAGCGTGTTCGAGTGAAAAATAATTGAATTTGAATTTTCTGAATTGAATGTTATTCGCTAAATAAAAGAAAAATAATAGAAATACTCGATAAGTATGCCCAAAATTTGCTTTTATTTGGATAGCTCGTCTTCTAAGACTCAACTTATACTTATTCAATATCAAACTAAAAATAACAACAATTATAAACTAAATAAATTGCTGGCACTGTCCTCCACCTTCAAGAATACAGGTCTCTGTCCTTCTCCCCATATTATCACGCACTCTTTGAAAGATTCCCGAGGTATTCCTTATCGTGTGTCAAGAGGTTATTATTCGTATTCTTAATTCTTCTACAGTGTTCACTGGAGTGGTATAAACTAAACTTTTGAGATATCCCCATAAGAAAAAGTCTAAACTATTTAAGTCTGGGGACCTAGGAAGCCATGGTTAGATTTGCTGTATGAACCCCTTGAATGAAGTTTTTGAAGTATTGTTTCGACTGATACACAGATGCCTGTTGCTTCCAGAAATTGCCTTTGGAGTATGGGGTGCGACGCACTAGGGTTTCCTCTTGCAATTTGGCAAAAAAGCGGTCTTGTTCTTCAGAAGTGATCTACCTACGATTCCTTCTTGGTCTATTTTGCATAGATTGTAGCTCTACCTATCGAGCGTAGGTTTTTGAAATCACCCCCTGTAATTATGGCCGCTATATCTCTGTGTTACCCCTTCTTCAACGAGAGCAATTATTTGACCCCTCTGCACATCGGACAATCCAACGTAAGGCATTTTCAATTATGATTATAGGCTTTTTGAAATTCACATGAATCAATAATGTGAAATACCGAGTGATTCCATATAAATTTGGTTGTGGGTATATATATATATATATATATATATATATATATATATATATATATATATATATATATATATATATATATATATATATATATATATATATATATATATATATATATATATATATATATATATATATATATATATATATATATATATATATATATATATATATATATATATATATATATATATATATATATATATATATATATATATATATATATATATATATATATATATATATATATATATATATATATATATATATATATCTATATATCACCGTTCAATCTCGAATCTCGGGATTTGCTATCTCCGAAAGGGTTCTGCTGAATACATACAATACATAAATTTCTTCAGTGTTCTATTTCCTTTTACAGGAATAGTGAATCTATTCTATATTATATACAAATCTACTTTAGATTCGAGGCGACATATTTTGTTGAGTGCTGTGAGTGTTGAATATAGAAATTCTTTACATTTCTTAAATGTAGTCAAATCAAGCTTTTAGGTTGCAAAATCATCCAAGCCCAATCTTTAGTTTTTCAAAAGATTGAATTTCGAGTCAAGTGTTCGAAAAATTTTCAAGCTGTTTGACTTGATGAAACATGACGAATCTTCTCAAAGTTCAAAATTCACGTTCAAGTTTTTCAACAAAAAATTTCACTTAATTATCTATAAATGAACGATATGAAAATGAATAATGGATTAACTTTGTCATTTATTGTTTTGAGTATAACATTCACTACATTCAGGATATTTAGTGTAAATTCACACCGGCATACTAAATGAAACCACAGAATGTTTAAAGAATTTTCATTTCTCCAAAAATTCACATTTTCTCAGGAAATTCGTCACACGTGTTATGAGTATTCAGAAAAAGAAAAAATAATTTTCTATTATATCCAAATTTGTCTAGGGTCATATTTAAACAAAAACACAAGTTTGTATCATAATTCGAACACCATTTAACGAAAAGTCTATGCATTCTACTAAAAAAGTTATCCTAAAATGTCAAAATAGTTTCAACCTTTGACATCTACTAATATATTGGCATATGCCGAAGTTCTGAAAAATCGACAAAACCGGAATAACTCGAAGATAGTTGCGGTTTTTGCTTTCACCTAAGAATTTTCTTTGGATGTTAATGAGGAGTAATTTTTGTCTATTTAAAGCATATCTCATATCTGGCGGACTAGAATATCAAAAATGAAAAACCCTGTATATAGCAAGTTTGTTTTCTAATTGAATAGAATCATGAATGATGACGTTCATAGTTTAACACATATATCATGCCCGATACAGGCTTCGAGGAGTGCTTAGTAGTATTGCGGATGTTTGAACTTACAATATCTCATGATTCGTGATTCGTGGGAAAAATTAACTGATAGAGATTTGCATGGTCCACTAATTGTATGTTACATATTCTAACATTAAGTGTTACTTTGTACAAAACCTTAAGATATCGATTTTATTTATCATAGATGACAATTTTGACTGAAGTCGGTAGAAATATTTGATATTTCATTAGCAATTTAGATAAAGAATTTCAATCGTTGAAAATTGTATCATCTGAGAACCATTAGACCGATTTACCTAAGTTTATGTCAAAATCTTTATAATAGTTCGCAATGGGTTTTCATGGAGAAAGGATAGTAGGAAAAGTTGGCTGGAAAATTAAAAAATTTGGAAGCCCCAAATTCACGAGGAACATGTGAAACAAACGGATTGACAATTTACTGAATTGCAATTTTGGAAATGCAAAGCTTACTTTGGTCCATAATTTTTTTCTCCACAACAATCACCGAACTAAATCATTCTGAAATCATGTTTAATAAAATAATTCAAAAATTCTCACTCTTGAATTTGAATATTCATTCCAAAACACTTGACTCCAAAATTCTCACTCTGTGTTTTAACTGTATTTTCATTCAATAACTAGATACAGAATAAATATTCCGTGATTGAACGAAACACGATCGGTTGCCATGAATTTAATGAATATAAATGTCACCATCATAATAATCATCTTCGAAAAATTCATTGTTTGAATGATAGTGAAAAATCGAGTGCATTTGATATAAAACTGGAAAATGTGCCACCTGAAATTACAGATTATGCTAATAATACCTTCAAAGGTAGTTATAAGATGACTTTCCTGACAACTAATTGATGTAATCGAGAATACCTACTAGAAAAGAAGAAAAACGAGAAGTCACATTCAATCCACTTCAATAGTATTTGGATTAATACCCAAAACTTTGCATGATAGCCTTAAAAAATTAGAATTGCATAAGAATACCTATATAGAAATGCAAAAGCTGTAATTCTTAATACATGTAGGATAGTTAGGAAATTTATGTCAAGTATATTGTAATCGAGCCTATTCCCTTTAATTGCTGAATCTGGGAAAGGTAAATTTTATCCAGCTAACAGCTGAGATAGTGCATAATAAGTCCACGATTATAATGCTTTAATGTGCGAAATAACAGATACTAGATTGAGAAATATTCATACAAATTTTTTCAACTGGCTTTTTTTAAGTTTATATTTTCCTCTTTTACGGTTCCATTGTCTATTTCGAAAAAATGAAAACATGCCTAGTTTCTCAAACATTGAATATCGAGATATGTTATTTGTTTATGACTTCGCGAATGGAAATTTCCGGACAATGGTGCGGGAGTATGCATTGCGCTTTACAAACAGACATCAACCTTGCAGAAAGACATTTATTGAAGTGTTTAGGCGCTCCGGTGAAGTTGGTTCATTCAGTGGTTCAAGAATTATAGAAGGTGGTGGAAATGCTCAGCAATAGAGACAAGCACCTGCAATATTGCAGGCTGTTCGCGAGGACCCTATAACAAGTACTCGGAGAATTGGTTGGTTAGCTCAAAAATTGAAGAACAGCTACTTATCAACCAGTTTTCAGAGATACAGCTAACAAGAAAATACCACTAATTTTGTTCATTTCACAATTTTTTCATTTAGCCTTTCACAACACCCGGTATATAAGATTTTTTACCATAAGTACTTACCTATCTTATAAAAAATTCAATAATCTTTACGATGGTATGGTCAGATTAAATGTAGCTGTAAGAATAACAGAGATATTCTTGTTTTTATAGAGGAAAGAAAAAATTTCCTGAAATCAAGAAGTGTTAAATAACTAGATAATTATCCATTAAAAAAATGTTAAAGGACATTTTTGTTGCAAATAACTTGTACTATCACCTCCTGAAGTTTGGCATCTTTTATAGTAGACACCCTGTACATATATTTAAATAAAACAAAGAAGGAAACTACAATAATAAATAAAATTATTTTAAACTGAAAGCCCGTAAGTCTAGGTTTATTTTGATTCAATTTTTCTTTAAGTTTATATAAGAGGAAGTATGTTTGTGATCTACAATCAACCAATATTACATATCTATTTCGAAAGTTTGAAAGAAATTAGAAGAGTGATTCTTTGAATGTTTTTACTTTCGATACATAATATTGAGTAGTTTCTATTTCTGAAATACTCATTTTCAGGTTACAATCGAGTTGATAAAAAAGAAGTATAAAATGGATCCACTGTAACAAGGTATGAAAATTGAATAAGAAATAAGCGAAGTATGGCCAATACACAGTGGATAATAATAGTTATGGTTGAGGCCGATGGATATCCTGAAAAGATGTAGATCATTGACTCGGAAAGAAAGAGATTGAGTAAAGGAAAGTTGAAAATTTCCTGCTACTATTATCAGCATACGAAGCTTCATTTCAACAGCAACTTTCAATTCAAGAAAATCACATATTTTGTGGAAAATTAAATCACTTCTTTTCCAATGCTGTATATATTTGAGAATCTGTTATAGATAATTATATATACATATAACTTGATGACAGCGAAGTAATATATCTAATCTTTAGTTTTTCATGAACATGTAGGATGTTTTTATCCAAGTCATTCAACAATTAATTCAGATTATTCTAAGTGTTTCTTCAATTTTACTACCATCAATACTGGAATATAAAAGGACGATTGACGATTGAAAAATAATGTCAAATATAAATAATATATATATATATATATATATATATATATATATATATATATATATATATATATATATATATATATATATATAATATGTTTTCTAACAGTGTGACAGAGAGTTTGACTTCTTCTCAAATTTATCAGTCATTATGAAGTATATATATATATATATATATATATATATATATATATATATAACATATGACAGAGAGTTTGACTTCTTCTCAAATTTATCAGTCATTATGAAGTACCTGATCTGTCTTGAAATTAGTTGCCAGCTTTACAGTTAAGGCTCTAGGATTTTTTATTTCATTAATATGCTTTAAAAATAATTTCAATTTTTTGAAATCAATTCTTTTCACTTCCTGTTTCAATTCTACGTTTGTTTTTCACTTCGATTCAGAAATTTCTAATGCATGGATCTTATTTGAATCAAGACAGTTCAGTACAGGGGGGGGCAGTCAAGAGTTTTAAACTGTAGATATGTACATATCGAACTTCCGGAAATAATATTTGGCTGCTTACAATTGGCAGAGTATTTTTCGTGCTATTTCAGAACTTTTTTCTTATGTTCGTCGTACCGCTTTTTGAATCATCCTCAAAGTTCTTGCTGATTGCTTATAGGCTGATTAAACGATTTTGTCTTTAATCATGTGAACAGTTCTAATTTTATCTTATGATAGCTCTATTAGAAGAGGTTGAGATTTTAAACTTGAATGTATCTCATTGAATTGGAAGCTCTGGATAGTATTCGAATTTGTCCGGCAAATGTAGCCTAATCTAAAAAAGTTATACTCGAAGCTGCTAACACGGTGTGAGATGGGATATGCGAGAGATCAATTATAAATATAATAAGAAGTTCAATATATATAGAGGTAAATATGAGAAGGCATTCAGTATATTGTGTTTGGATATAAAAATGCGATTTTAATCAGCTGATTAGTAATAATAATAAAGTGTTAAATAAGAATATTGTCAAGTTATTCCCGAACCATTACAAGTGTACCAATCTTAAATTCATATGAGGTACGCCCTTTATCAAATTAATTCCTTTATCTTCTTACATACGTTCGATAAATTCCAAATCTTAATATTCCTCATTTGTAATCTTCACATCCGCAAACCCACCTTCATTTCTATCAACTAATATCCTCATTTTATTCACACGGACGAAGAAAGTGATTAACCTATCCCTTAGATAAAGTCACAAAATATGTCAGATAAGATCTCATTAACATGTTGTTCCAACAAACACGTGTTTCTTTCCGTAGGAACATCCAATCTGAATACAAGATTAATTCATATCAATTACCTAACAGAATTTGTAGATATACGTAACGCTATCACTTTTCCATCCACAGTAAACGTGAACTTTTCCTTAGTTCAAGTACTTCTTCAAGTTGGAGCATCTGGTGTCCAAAAGACAGCTTTATGACAAACGAGGGCTTATTACATAAATCTCTGCATTCCCACACTTCTTATCTTAAGTGCTTCAATGGTATCCCATAGTCTTCTGCTTAACAGGCGTTCATATTTATCTATTCAATTATTATTTATTCGTGTCATGATGTGTACCATAAACTAATGGAACCATATGAATTAGAGGCATAACGTTGTCTTCTGTCTAGTTTATCTCACTTATTCACTGAGAATATACACGTCTTTCCTTGTTTTAACGTGAATTATCAATTATACAAGGATATAGTTTAAAGTTTACCTGTTTGCGAAGAAGCTAAAGCGCCCAAATTCAAAAATTTACCTGTTTGCTGCGCCCATTAAACGTTTCTGGGGAACTGATTTTAAATTTTGGCACTTCGGTAAATCGTTATTTGTTCACACCTTTTTTTCAGAGTGGTGCCACTTCCGGTTATACCGGACGGCGACTACAACATTGATATTTCAAATGGTGTACTTTTAATCTTTTTATTGAAGGGCACCGTTTTTCAAGCATCTTTTGTTAATATTTATACTACTTGAAATTAATCATCATTGAGATATGATTTTTTTGTCAAAATTTTCGGAATTATAGTGTCATCTTCTTTTTCCAAAAGCCATGACTCAGACTTTAGTAGGTTTTAAAACTTTTTCAGTATAACGAGGAAATTGTTATTTTTGAGGGCGACGTACTTTCCGATGGTATCTTTTATAAAGAGTGTTCAAAAATCACTTGTCAACTGAATGAAACTATATTGTAAAAAAACGTTTTTTTTTTCAAATGCGAGTATGTACTTTAATTTATAAGAGCCATATTTCTGGTTTCCTCTATTTATAAGGTGTATAATTTGCTTCCTTAGAAAACGCAAAGAGAAGTAAAATAATAGTTAGTTCAACCCAAAAAACGGAAGAACCGAAAATGGATGAAGTACTTCAGGCTTTACGAATGATGAGGAATGAAATAAAAGAAGGGTTTCAAGATAGCAAAGGAACGAGAAGAGATAAAATCCGAACTAGTAAGAGCACATAAAGAACTAGGAGAAATTAAGGGAGAAATGAAACGTAAAGAAGAAGAGTGAAACTAGGAGAAGAAAGAACTAAAAAAGACACTGGAGAATTTGAGCACAAGAATACACAAATTAAAAAAAGAGAAGATTAGAAACAATGTAGTTATAACTGCTAGTAATGTAGAAAACAAGTGGCGGGTATTAGATCGAGCATATAAAAAATGGGTCGACAACCAAAACAGAACAGGCCAAGGAAAAAAATATTTTGAATATGCAGAACAAATGAACGAAATACTTAAAGGGAAAAAAACATAAAACCAGAATGTGTTTTATCAAGTGAGACAATAGAGAACATACCTCCAGAGGAAGATGAAGAAATGGAAGCTCTGAAAAATGCCAGTCATTTGAAAAATTATGTTACTTATATAAACACAACAGCACTAAAAAGAAGAAGGAAAGAGGTTTTAAATAGAAATACTGTGTTAGATAAAATGAGAAATGATAGGAAAGAGTACTATACAATGAGATTGGAAATTGAAAAGAGAAATTATGCGTTCAGAAGCAGAGAGTGGCAGCAAGCTTAGCTGAAAATAATATACTAACAGTTAGGAATGATATTTTGAGAAATCATAAGTATGGTTGTGGTAATCTTAAAACACAATAAAGCGATAAAAATCTGTGATTATCAGATCTCATTTTAGAATGAAAGTTTTTATTTTAAGATTTTTCTTCCACATGTATTAAAATCTGTGATGTATTTATCTTAGGATAAGTTTTTATTATAAGGAGAGGTTTTTTTCAAATGTGATTGTATGTGGAGAAAGTTCTTTCAAGCTTGAAACACAAAAAGTATAAAAATCTGTGATGTATTTATTTTATAATGACTATTTTGATATATTTAATTTAGAATGATTATTTTGTTACCTGTTATAGATTCTTGTAATCCTTTTGGGTGTATTAAATAAATTAAAAAAGTTATTAAGTTTTTATTATAAAAATTGTTTTTTATCCAAAGAATTTTTCAGTTATTCATTAGTTTATTCAGAAGTACATTTGGAATACTTATGATACTAAAAAATATTATCAGAAATAGTTGTTTTCATTTTAATTTTCAATAAAACTTCAATTCATTCACAAAATAAAAGTTTCAACTAGTAATCTCTGTGTGAATAAGATATTGAAATAAAATAATTCCAAATAGGTAAATATCTTTGTCTAGCTGTGAATACACTAACTTTGGTTGAATTAATTTTGGGCAAGAGTTCTCACTATATTGTTCCTTCTCTCAACACCAACTTCATTATCTTCAAATTCATTTTCGTGCATGTTTATGACAATATGTTCTTCATTATTCTCATTTTCTCGGTTTCCAATAGTAAAATCATCATTGATGGTCAAGTTATGAAGAACACAACATGCCCTAATGAAGTGTGAAATTGTTCTTATGTTCCTCATCTTAATGTGGTACAATTGCCTCCATTTTTGATTCAGTATTCCAATACAATGCTCAATTTTTATTCTGTTTGTGGACAGCTTATTATTGTAAGTGATTTGATTTCTATTTAATTAGCCTCTGTCTCTGAATAGGGTCATTAAATATGCCAGTAAGGGATAGGCACTGTCTCCGATAATGTAGTAGTGTCCACATTTTTCTTCTTTTTTTTTGAGACAATGGTGATGCTCTAAAAACCCTGGCATCATGGACAGAACCTGGAAATCCAATAAGCATTTCCCGAATCAAAAACTTGTTGTCACAAACCAATTGAGTCTGGAAAAAAATACAGGATGAAATGAAGCCAAAAAGCGGTATAGAAACACAGAAGGCCATCCTTGATAACACTAAAATAGGGGTTAGATCAAGGAAAACTCATGATACCTTTTCGATATTAGTGTTCCCATTGGTTGCAGCTATCATCAATAGGTGCCAACTTACTTGTATGGAATAATAGCCCTTTCTATTAATGTATAAATCTGGATCGACTGCAGGCTTGTCAATTTTGACATGAATCCATTGCTCCAATTATTCCAGAAAACCATTATTTTCTCAGAATGCCATTTCAATTCGAATTTTCTCATCCATACTTGGCCATTTTATTATATATGGAGCAAGGTTGCTCAAAAAATATATTAGCCTTTTCAATATTCTATGAAGACAGCTAATGCTGATATTGAACCTATCAGCAACATCACGAAAGCTTGCAGTTTGGTGTCCCGCAAACCACAGAAAATATGTGTATGTTGTTGTGGGTCGATTTTTCTATTAGGTCCCGATTGCGTACGGAAATAATCACTTACACTAAATCGTTGAGCAATATCTGTAGCAACTTCCCTGCTCACTCGAAGTGTTCCATAAACTCAGTATTATCCATTAGGGGAACTATTTCTTCTAAGTAATTTTCATTTTTCGGTCTCCACCGTTCTTCGAGTAGATCTTCCAGATCACTTCCAGAATCACTTATCTCAGATTCATCATCTCAAACAAGTTTATCTCTCCTTCCGAATAAAAATTCAACCACAGAATAAATTTTACTTGTTGCACTGCTCATTGCGCAAGTTTGCGACACTTGATTTGCTTTTCGTTAGCAAACTCATCTGACAGTCATAATTCAGTCCGAAGATTCAGTTGGAACACCCATTACATAGTTTGAGCCGAGTTCGAGAAATGCCAGAAATACTCTTGGAACGTCTTTTAACACACTGCGCACAATCATGACAGTCCGTGACTGTTTCTGGTCGCTCTAGGAACAAACCTTTATACTACGCGAATAAGGAGCTTATACTGTACTAATCGTCTAAAGAGACGATATCGATTAGTAAGAAGACATATTCTTTATCGTCGATCATGTTATTGAAAATATGATTGATGACTAACTAGTTCTAAAACTGCAGAGACACAATGACGATGTTATTTTTCCTTTCGTTATCGTCACTTTCCGCGTTTCGCTATTATTATCCCAAAGCTTGTCGTATACTTTTTCACGGAGGATATGATTCTGGCAGCAGACAATTTAGACACGAGGCGGCGGTAATTTGGAGAATAAGGTCACGTGTCCTGACTGCGTTGCTGCCGCGAGTTACTTCCCGTCATTTCACACAGGATGCCAAATTGTTTGATGGATATAATAAACGCGGTTACTGCGTAAAACCCGCCTAACCCCAACCCTCTGGATACTTTACGAGCGTAATGAGAATATGCAGAGAGCGATGGTTTTAGGATTTGATTTTGGATTTCATCAAAGCTATACAATTATTATAACTCCAATTAGCATTAATTAATTCGTCAAAACTTCTGATAATTTTGATGCTACGCATAGATATTAGACAGCATAAAGCGGTCAAAGGTGATTCATTGGTATATATATATATATATATATATATATATATATATATATATATATATATATATATATATATATATATATATATATATATATATATATTTTTTTTTTTTGAAAAGAGAGGTTTTACAAAAATTCGAATATTTTTATTTACATCACATGCTTATAGCTATAACTTTGGTGTGTGTCAGAAAAACACAATCGTCAAAATCAAACGAAGAAATAGAATACCAGCGGAAAAAACAGACCATGCCCTTTTCTTACACAGGCATCTAAACTCGCATCATGCCTCCTACGATTGCTGCTAAAGTCACACAGGAAATGTAACAGGGGAACCATACTATCTTGCGTATGATTCAGTGAACGAGTGAAAAAACCTTTGGAACAAACTTGTTTTCCTGTCGCTATTGCACTAGCAATAGCTTGTCTGTTTATGGTCTGTTAGTGTCGTGTGTACAGAAAGAGTACCAAATTTTTTTGCATAGCAGCTTCATTCTCTCATTATCATCTTGCACTTCATGATTTCCAGGACTTCTACACGAAGACAGGGGTGAAAAGGAAGAGGGATTGGGACAGGAAAAATCTGTAACGATGGAAACAGAAAAACAGCAGAAAAATATTTCATCAAAACGTACTTAACTCTTATATGTCTAAACTCACTTGAATCTAAGAACTCAACTAATGCTCCTCTGTTTTTCAACAAATTTTGGGAATGAAGCCCTACATGGGTGTAGCCCTTGCCTTATCAACATACACCATGGAAAAAAAACACTAAGGGGGAGCAAAAACTAATCTCCTAAATAGACTCAAGTTCTATACCCAGTTAATGAAATTATCTGAAATGGAATGAATTTCCTGAAAACCACCCGTAAAATGGTAAATAGGACAATCGAGGACTAAATGTCTTATTGTTTCTTCAGTTGCGCCACATTCACATGCCGGACTTTCTACAGTATTCCATTTGAACAACATACTATTATTACGACCATGTCCTGTCCTAAGACGATTTAATGTACACCAATTTTTCCTACTTATATCGAAACCTGGAACTCTTTTGGAAGGATCTTCTATGAGAACTTTATTAAAAACATCAACTTCCTGTCATCCAGTTTTCCAAAGATCAACAGCCTTCAGCCATGTACGCAAAAAGTCAATCGACCAAATAGGTTTCCTAGATTTCAATCTCAGGTTAGGTGGATTTTGAAGATCGTGTACTATCGGAAAAACTTCTGGAAATGAGTGATACTTATCCCAAGACGATTTAAGAGCTAATTTCCTGCGAATATGGGAAGTAACTATATTACAAATAACCGGAAGCCATGGGGAAGCAGTTGAACTGATACATCCACTTATAACTCTCATAGAACAGTTCAACTGAGAATCAATCTTATTGACATGAGTACTATTCAACCACACCTGACAGAAATATTCTGCTGCTGAATATACTAAAGCTAAAGCAGTAGTTCGCAAAGTACAGACTCCGGCTCCCCAATTAGATCCAGCTAGTTTATGTAGTATATTATTTCTGCTTCAACTTCTGACATAATTTATCAATATGAAATTTGAAAGTCAAAGAACGATCAAGCTTTACACCAAGATATGTTGGAGTGAAACTATGAGTTAATAGTGAATGATTGAAGAATACACTTAGTTGCCTATCCTTCTCATGATTACTCAGATGAAAACACGAAACCTCAGTTTTCGAAGGATTTGGACATAAACGCCATTTTTTGAAAAGAATGTTCAGAATTTCTGAATCAGAAGTCAGTGTTTGCTCAATTGTGTCTAAGTCATAGTGCCGAAAAACCAAAGCAAAATCATCAGCATAAATAAACTTGGTAGAGGAAGTTTCAGGGATGTCAGACATATATAAATTGAAGAGAAAAGGTGCAAGAACAGATCCTACTGAGGTAGGCTAAACCATCATTGTCATATACCGAAGAGAGATTGTAAAATCTACTGCTTTTCTCACCTCTGAATAAAAAAAGTCTCGAATTCTTCTATCAGATAACATATTTTCAATCAACTTTACAATTTTTTCCACATTAAACTACTTTTTTTTTCTTCCTCAATTGAATATTTTCGACCAAACTTGTTGAGCCATTTCGGATTCATATTAGGAAAATATTCCTAACTGCAGTCCTCGAAACAACTCGGCTTTCTCTCTGGAAGGCTTTTGCTGATAATCCATATAAAAACATTTGATTCTTCAATAGGTAAGCAGCGCACGGAAATAATTTCTACCTAAGTCTCAAATCACTATCTACCTGTTTACTGAAATCATTCAAACGCACCATCTCGTCCAAAAAATTGTTGAACAACATTCAGAGGAGATCTTATAGTCGCGATTCCATCTGGCAGAATAAAACTGCCCTTTGCCTTCGCATCGGCACCAAACTTGGAGCCATTTTCGGAAAATATTCCAACTGCAGTTCCGCACTTTCGTCCAAAAGTTGAACAACATTCTCTGTATAGGCACAAGGAGTTCCGTTTTATGGCTCGCGAGATATCCTCACGCAGTCGGATTGCAGAGAGAACTTAGTTAACCGCTTCCAGGATGATATTAACCAAATTGGTCAGAAGAAGATGCACATTATGTTAAGAGTATTTTGGAGGACAATAGGAGCATCTACGTTGGCACTGATATTGCTTTTTCATCAATCTTCATTTTTATTCAATAATTCAACACAGAAAGCCATAAATTTTTAAGAGCTGAGTTTTTATACGATTAGATTTCAATATGTTTACAGAATGGGAAAGTTTCACTTTTGTCATATCTCGGAAGTTTCCGAATTGAAAATTCATAACAAAATTATGTTCGTAGTTTTCAACGGTCTGAAACATTTTCGAATATAAAATTTCCTCATAAATAGTGAGTGATATAAAGATCACGAGCAGCTCAACCATTGCCTCCATTTTGATTATATTTTTGTATCTCTAATATTATGGATTTCCTTCTCCGATATCAGAAAATCTTGCTAATAAATCGAAAACTTTATCCGCTCTTTTTGATCTGCATGTATTCAGCATCGATAGTTCATCCTAATTAATCTGTAATGTGTTCATGTTCATAGATATACTAATATTGTCATAAAAATTGTTTTGCGAACGGCAAAATTTCTATCTCATAACATTCATTTGGAAACGAGTATTATTAATTTGTATTGAAAAAAACACAAGTTTTCTTTATAGCTGAAAGAGCATTGGGAAAAAAATTTTCTTAAGCATTCATGGATTCTATTCAAAAAAAGTACCTAAAGAATGTGATGAAATTTTTTACATTACTTAGTAACCAAGATATAATAATTTGCTCAAATCCCAGAAAATCGAAAATTCCGGAATAACTCCAAAACAAATCATGATAACTGAAATCGGTTTTTACTGATAAGGTTTTCTCGAGAATAAAGACCGAGAAAAGGCGTTTATTTTTTTTCTATCTGCAATGTTTCACATACATAGTTGACCCACAAAACCATCAAATTTGGGACACCATGTACAACATTAATAGATTTTCTTGAGAAATTCACTGAATTCCGCGTCAGTGAAAGTGTCCAAATCAGAAACAGAAATTTGATGCGATTTGTTTGACAACTCAATTTTTCACTAGCTTTTTATATTTTCATGAACAAAGATATAGGTAAAGCATAAATGATTCATTCATTCACTCACAATTTTCCCACAAAATACTGAAAGGGTAAAAGGAAACCGTTGAAGGTTTGCTTAATATTTTTGTTAATATTTGGTGCCCACTTCATTTCCAAAGGATTAAAATCAAATTATCATATCACCGTAATGAATAATCAATCTAGAAAACCGACCAAGCAACATTTCAAATCACAACATATCATTATTTGCCACCAATACAATAAGATATAAATATGGATGGCATAAGACTTTCATGTCTTTAAAACTACCACTCATACATAAATTTTAATAAACTTTACAGAATCAATATTTCTGACACCTCTTTTCTCAACGTTGCATAATTCCGAGAGGGTGCAATCAGCAATCGGAGTGTATTGGCGCGGTAGTCGTGTTTGAATTAGGGGTTGTTTTCATAGACAACTGCGATCGTATCTAAATTACCTAGCAAGGGCTCCCTCGTTATATCTAATCAGCGGTTATGGGGTTACACGTAGACATTCCCGCGGTAACAATGCAGAATGTCGATGTTTTTACAGTTCCAAGCGAGTAGTCAATTGGTTTATAGCGATGGCGTGAGACGTCAATACAAGGACTGGTCTAGATTTGATTTTAATGTCTAGAACTTAATGTTAGTTAGTTTTGAAAATTTCAGACATTCGTATTATCTTTTCTTAATACTCTTTTAAAAATACTTTTAAAAACCATACCAATACTTACGTACAGCATAGATAATATTATAAATCAAATTCCGTACTCATTGTGAATTAATGAATGTAAATATAGACCATCAAAAGTTAGAAATAAGATCGTGTCCGACAATTTATTTATATAATATATATATATATATATATATATATATATATATTTATATATATATAATATAATTTTTTTGAGGTACTAGGCTACCGGGATATAGTCTAGCTTTGTAAATACACACTTTGTAGAAAAACTACCGCTAATTGGTCAATGAAACACAATCTATTTATTTTTCATCCAAATTTATTGTATCGCCTTCAAAGTAGGCCTCTTTCGAAATAATACATTTTTTCCTGAATGGACTTCAGTTCTCGTGGGAATTCAGGTGAATTCATATCATTCATATGAATCATATCATATATCAATATCAAGTGAATAAGATGGATGGTATTTGCTGAGTTTTTGATCATAAATTCATTCACAACGATAGGCTTATGAGATGGTACATTATCCATGAGTTTTCTCCAAAATTCCGCATAACCCTCAAGTTATATTCTTTATTTACCGCCTGACCTTCTGGCAAGAATTCTAAGTGCAGAACACCGCGATAATAAAAAAAAAACACTCAATACAACATCGACTTCTGATCGACTTTGACATGGTTGTTTTGTTCTCGGTTCAGTTGTAAGGCGCCATTCCATTCCTTGTTGACTCATTAGCATATCAAACTCATGAACCCATGTCTCATCACCAGTTACTATGCGTTTTATGAATATGGGGTCGGAATCGACTCGTTCGAATAAGTTTCAGGTCTTGTGGAACGTTTAAATTGGTACCATTTCATTCGTGAGGCACAGAGAGTTCATACACTATGTCTTTCAAACTTGAATGAAAATTTTCAATTATCATTTCCTTAATTTTATCAACATCAGTTGAAGATGTTGATGGCAGACCAGAGCGAGACAAATCTTCTACCATATCTCGGCCGCTGTTAAATGCACCTTACCACTTATTTGTACTTGTTTTTGATGAAATAGATTCAACCTAAGCCTTCTTTAATACTTTCATCGATTCAGCACACGAAATTCCATTTGCAATACAAAATTCGAGGAAAATTCTTTGGTCAATATTTTTGTCCAAAGTAAAAATCGCAGAACACACTTATGACAACTAAAAAAATCGAGCACTGTAAACGAACTAAATGACAGATCGCGTTCAAACTCGTCAGTATAGAAAACAGAAATTCAAATCAATCATTTCTGAAAGTATTTGACCAATCTCTTGGTCTCCAAGAAGACTATTTACCTCGCTGGTGATTTCCTCCTGCCTCATATTAAGTAGCCCAATACAGCTGATAGAGTGTGCTATCCTCCTTCGGCCCCTTTCGTGCAAAGGTTCAGAGATACATACTATATCCAACTAATAGATACTCCCTCTAGATTCAGAGATCAGCAAGTCCTCTCGCTCCTGGATCTTATTTTAGTGAACGACCCTAATCTCGTTTATAATGTGTCTCATCTTTCACCATTTGACAATTTAAACAACATTGCTCTGTTATGCTTCAACTTACTTTCCTCAAGCTATGTAAAAGGGAGTACAAAACTATTTAAACCGTCAATTACCCAATGCTTAAGAATAAGCCTACTGAAACCAGCTGGCACACTTCATTAGAGAGCTGTATTACTTATTATTAGATATGTGGTCCACATTTTTTTCACACTCTCCAATGCCAGATCGATGAATAATATCCAATTTTAAGCCAGTGAGCTTGAAAAACATCTGAAACAGCTTTAAAGGTCTTTCCCGCCGAGTTGCAATGATATTTCTGCGCTAACCTTGAGAAACTGAGTTTCGTAATTGGCTCTACCTTTGTTTTTTAGTTCCCTCAGATCTGTCCCTGCTTTGAATAATATCTAATTTTAAGCCAGTGAGCTTGGAAAACATCTGAAACAGTTTAAAAGATCTTCCACGCCGGGCTGCGATGGTATTTCTGCCATAACCTTAAAAACTGTGCTTCGTCACTGTCTCCACCTTTGCCCCTTATTTTTTCCAATTCCTTTTCATCAAATACTTTACCTTCACCTTGGGTATGTGCTCTGGTGACAACAAATTTCTATACAGGAGATAAATTGGATGAGGACTACTACCGTTTACCGTTTGATCCTGACTGTGGCTAAGATATATGAAAAATTATTCTCGAGCAAGTTAACAGGCAACTTGTTGCTATGCTTAAGGGCATTCTTAAGTGATCGAAGTTTTCACTTAGAGCTGGCAATGCTTTGTCCATTCCCAAACTAGTTAGCACTGGTGTCCCCCAAGGTTCAGTTTTGAAACCAAATCAAAAATTGGTCACCTTCCAATAAAAAATTGACATGTCTCAGCTTTTTCTTTCTTTACATAGAAGGGGTGGCAAATTATTGTTAGAATACAAACTATCGATGTATTTGGACTTTCTGTAGGATAGTAAATATTCATAAAGATTATATTTTTGAATAGAGAACTAAAGACCATTCCAAAGATTTGCCACTTGACCCACTTTCCCAATAAACAATTTCGACTTAGGTGCTGTTGAGGGTAGGGGGTTGATTTCACATGTTTCGAATCAACTCAGAATTTGGTCGATTCCCCAATCAAAAATTTATGTGTCTCAGCTTTTTCCGCTACAATCAGTCTTTCTTGACATGAAGGGGGTGGCATTTTTTGTTGGTATGCAAATTTCGTTGTGTTTGGATATTGTGTGTACTATTAAATCTTCATAAGGATACTACTTTTGAATAGATAATTGAAAGAGCACCCCAAAATGAGTCACTTAACCCACTTACCTTATAATGAATTTCTACTCAGTTGATTTAATATTCTCCGAGCCAACTCGGCAATGGGTCCATTACCAATAAAAAACTGACGTGTCTCAGCTTTTCCTCCAAAATCAGTCCATCTTGCGATAGCGGAGAAGGCAGTTTTCATTGAAACACACTGTATATATATATATATATATATATATATATATATATATATATATATATATATATATATATATATATATATATATATATATATATATATATATATATATATATATATATATATATATATATATATATATATATATATATATATATATATATATATATATATATATATATATATATATTCTAAGGGTTGTGTGGCAAGGAAAGGCTTATGAAATAATGCTACGTTTTATCTTTTATAGGAAGTCCAATATTTCGACACAATTTCCATCATCTTCAGGGAGAGCTATCAGATACTGGTTTAAGACAAACCACCATATGAAGACGCAATCTGACATTCACTAAATCTATTGATTCATTATTAATGATCCAATAAGTTAAGTTAAAATTAGTTACAAAGGTAAGGTTACATTGAACATGATATGTCTCAATGTTCTCTCAAATATCATGTTCAATGTTCGTCTGTAACCTTACCTTTTGTGAAACTGTCTCCAAAAAGATCTCAAATGTAGTGTATTAATTGTAATTTTAACTATGTTCTCATTGGCAATTATATTTATATATTATCATTTAACAATTGTTTAGATTTTCTCAATTGTATGAAAATGGAGGAGTTATTCCGGTCGACGTTTTTAGGAAACATTTCCTATATATGTGACCTCATTAATTTGACAACATATTCATATTTTCTAACATCCCTAATGTTTTCTGCACAGTGTAGTAAGTGCTACTCAACCCTTCCAACGTTCTTTTCTCCTACATCCAATGAACATTTTGAGGTCACATATTATGAACAGTTCTTTCTCTGAATACAACAAAAATAGAGGAAAATCAAGTTGCTGTATCACGCTCGTTCAAGGAGTGTAAAGAAGTGAAAAGCGCGGTCCAGATTTTGTGGATAACTGTTTGACTACACAAAGATGTTTTGTAGTTTATATATTACCCTTGCATGTCAAACAGATCAATTATTTCCAAATTCAGAATAAACACAAAAGAATCAATCCGTTCGCATCGTATTTGTCACCAGAAATCTGCAAATCGCTATTAATACCAAAATTGAACTTTGTGCGAAATAAATCTCACACAGTTATCGGAACAGAGACTACAATAAAGACATCAAACACAGAATTGACAGTAAATCTCATCAGGCTTCCGTTTCTCTTTGACGTACAGCGTTTCTACAGTTTCCGTCTCTGTTTTTCATCGGCAGATGTTATTCGGATTTATTCTTCTGAAAATCCGTCCGCTGACAACGCGTGCTAGCTTAAATGGTATCTATTAAGGACGAATTCAATGAAATGAGTTGCACAGCCGAGTTGTGATGGGGTCGATCAAATTACGGCATGAAAAATGAACTGGAGGTTTGGATCGGATTATATAGCAAATTATGGGTGCATATGATATTATAGCAGTTATGAATTATTTTGTGAACAGATTTTCGGTAAACCTGATTGATTTGTGATTGTAAGAAGAGATTGTAGAATCGCATAAAGGAAGAGGGATACTTCGTGTTATATTTACGGAGGTAATTCGGTGAAATGTGTTAATTACATTGAATATGATAACTATCGGTGCAATATTAAGTATAACTGTGAGTAATATAGTTATTAATTTTGATGAAGAATGTAACATGTTTTGTGCTATTTTTGTAAACGGAATCATCATCATCAAGTCTAATTTAACTAAATCTTACCAATAACATTGTCCTAGCATTCACTCTTAAGGTGCAGGAAATATCGGCAAAAGAAATTGTATTACTGAAAGTAAATTCAGTCTGATTTTCAAATAAATCCTACCCATAACAGGAACAAAAAAGCACTCAAATCAACCGATTCTTACCATCAGCAAATTATATATAGTTTCATTCATTGAATAGATAATAAACATTATTTCCAAAGATTCAAAATGTTTGATTTTACCTCAAAATTACAAGGATCTTTTAAATCGTCCGATTGCCCCTTTATATCCACTCGAATGAATTTCAATATCACCATCTGACATACATCAATTTCTTCGCATGCGCATTTAGATTTCGGAGGATCAGATGATATTGCACAATACGCTTGCTGAAGCACGCCCTGAAAAGATTGTAGTTATAGAGTGCCAAGGGTAACTTTACGGCAAAACCTATTTCAGGTGGGAACCATTGCAAACGATGATATTTCGGCGATTTTTGAGATAAACACTCACCGGCAAAAAATTCGATCAAGCAGAAATTATCTTTCAATTTGCAACTCCATAAGTCTTCGATTTATCATGACATATCCTTGAGTTTTGGATATATCACAGACTATTCAACGCAGAATAATATTTGTCATTGGTATTATGTAAAAATGCATTGTGAATAGTGATATACGAGGGTAATCCAGAAAGTTTCTGTTTCACGATATTTTAATCGCCCTGTAGAGTTTCGGAGCTAAATGTTGTCATTAATATACACTTCGCATAGCAAATGTTTTATTTATGGAAAATAAGTGAAAACATACGAACAGAAAGTTATTAAATAGACTCAGTGCAAGTGTTACCTCCTCTAGCTTGAATGCGTCTTGGCATACCTTCGATGAGATTACGGATGTACTCACACTTCTTGCAGATCCTGACCTATTTCATTCAGATTATGCGGAGTAGGGACGCGCTTTCTTATGCCTCATACTTATTATGTCCCACATATGCTCAATCAAATTGAGATAAAGGCTCTTCGATGGCCAGTCTAGCCTCAATCTTTCTAGAGCTTCAACGTCTTGCGGTTGGATGAGTGGTCAACTAGAGGACCTAAAACTTGGCGTATATACCTCTAAGAATTCATGCATTCCCTATCAACTGAAACTAATTATGTTTCTTCTTCCATACTTGCATCTCAAACCCTAACAGACCCACCTCCATAACCTATGAATTCTGGGACGCTCATCTGAATATTTGAGACAGAACCTGAAATCGTGGGAGAACAGAATCTTTCCCCATTCTTCATTGCCTCAACGCTTGTGCTCTTTGGAGAATTGGAAACGTACCGTGTGGTTAATTCAATTCAATTTTGAGCCCATTGCAGGTCTTCATGAAGGACTATTTCTTTTAAGCGCCTTGGTACTGCTGTCCCACTTACTGATACTTGCTTCACTTCCTCCAACCTATTTTTCTACTATACAACGGTACTAGATATGTCTCTCAAAACACAAAGCCTTAAAAAACAATCATCGCGAAACATAGTTTTTCTTCTTCTTCCCGATCCTCTTTGTTTCATAAATTCATTTGGAAACGCTTCCATAACCGTTTAACGCTGCTTCTTGAAGCATCAAATTATCTAAAGGTATAATTTTGTGATCCTCAATCTTTAATTGTACTGCTCGAGCAGCATCAACTTCTTGAAGCACCATATTCGTCTTCAACGGTTGCTTTTAACATTTACTAATTGGTTCAAATATACCAGTGTAATCAAAGAATGGTGTTATACATTTGACAGATGAAATGCTAGCTCAATGAATTAAATACTAGGTCATTGAGAATGAATATAACTTTATAATGAAGTATATCTGAACGTAAAAATTTTGCTCAGAAATTCTGTGTGTTTTAGGCTAACCTCGTATATCGCTTTTAAAATGCATTCTCACACATTACCAATATCAATTTTTATTCTGCGTTATTTTATCTGTATCGTATCTATTATTCAAGGATATCGAACGATAAATCAGAAAGTTATAGAATTTCAAACTAGAGAATAATTTGTGTTTGATCAGAGTTTTTGACGGTGAGTGAAGTTGTACAATTTCGAAGAGTACTATGATCCATATTAAATAACGTGACAGAATTTTGCGTGAAATCTCCCTGGAAATACCTTTTCCATCGACTCGAAATCAGTTATTGGAAGTGCAAAATAATAATATAATAATAATAATATCTATTTATTCAGCAATCTGCTACTTAATCACATATATTACATGAAAAAATCAGATTTCGAAAAGATAATTCTAAGAACAAAAACATTTTCTTCAATCTAGCTTTGAAGATCCTTACAGTGCTAGATGACTTAACAAAAGTGGCAACGTATTATAAGCTTTCAAACCCTCAATAAAAGTGACCTTTCCATGGCAGTTGAGGCATATCTCTCAATTTGAAAATCCTGAGCGCCGCGCAACCTGTAACACACTGACTCTAATCTTCGTTTTAGAAACTTTTGCAAATACAAAGGTGTTTTTTGTTTTCTGTTTTGTAAATAAGAACCAGACAAGATTGAGTCACAAGCTGCCGAACGCTCAGGAAATTCAGTTCTTTAAGCATAAAATTTATAGGGTGCGCCTATTACATGTTAACAAAAATCTCATACACTTATTCTGAAGGAACTGTAACTGTTGAATATCTTTCTTATCACAAACACTCAAAAGAGAAGCACAATAATTGAAACTAGGAAAAATCATACAATTATATACAATTCTTCTGCTCCAGAGTGAAAGTTTATTACATACTCTATAAAAATAACCGATTTTTTTTCCCAATTTTTTGCATAAGACAGACACATGTTGAGACAAATTCAATTGGGGATCAATAGTCACTCCCAGATATTTAATTTCAGATACAAAATTGAGAGCCATGTCCCGAATTTTCAATACATAAACTTCACTCTTAAACTTACTACAATTAGCTTTAGAACCAAGTACCATACATTTAGTTTTGTTACTATTCAGTTTCAGTTTATTGAACATCATCCAGTTATTCATGATTTCCAGTTCCGCATTAATAACACCAACTACTTCCCGAAGTCATCCCCAGAGACCGATATCAATGTGTCATCAGCAAACAAATTCACAAAAGAGTGTTCCAAGTACCTATTTAAATCGTTCATGTAAATAATAAAGAGAAGAGGACCGAGTACACTGCCCTGGGCAACTCCATATTTTACCTCCCTCTGATGAGAGAAATTACCATCAATCAGAGTCCTCTGACACCTACCCTCCAAAAACATGCTAACTATTTCAACACAATTCCTCTAATACCGATTTTTCACACTTTCTAATGAGCAATACTCTGTCAATTGTTTCAAAAGCTCTTTTAATGTCCACGAAAACACTAATAATGATTTTTCCGCTATCGATATCTTTTTCCATTGACTGAACACCAGTTGGCACGCTGACTCACATGAGTGGCCACCTCTAAATCCAGACTGATTGACGTATATCAACCCATTTTCTTCAAGAAAATTACTAATCTGCTCACGAACCACAATTTCAACAATTTTGTCGACTATGGGAAGCAAATTAATTGGCCTCAAATCATCAGGTACCGTTGGATTAGACACCTTTGGAATGGGGACAACAGTACTGCACTTCCAGTCAGAAGGCAAAGTACCAGTTTCAAGTGAAGTATTAACAATATCAAGCAGGGAGTATCCAACCACCTCAAACAAACTCTTCACCAGAAATGCATCAATGACGTCATCCCTGATTTAGAATTTCTTAACCCTTAACAATGCTATGGAGTCCATTAAGGATATCTTTCTGAAAGCAGATAGGCCACACTCAGTTTCAACAAAATCCTTTTCATGAAAATCCTCGGAACAGCTATTGTGTCAGCAATATCTTCGATACTGTCAACAAAATATTGATTTAGTTCATCCTCGACAGACAAGCCAGAATCTATCCCAGACAAAGAGTCCGGGTCAAAACTCCGATTACAAGATCCTACTAACTGTTTTAATGTTTTCCACATTTTTTGCCATCGTTTTGCATTGATCAATCTTTTTTCATAGTAATTTTTCTCTTTAAGCCGCAGCAGAGTGACCACTTCATTTCTTTTTTCTTATATAGTTCATAATGAATCAGACGTCCAGTATAGCGAAAGGTTCTGAAGTATCTATCTCTTATCCCTGAAGATGCTTCACATCTCTATCTACCCAGTGTTTACTGTTTGTTTTACTTATATACTGTTTTAAAGGTGCAAACTTATTTAAACTGCATTCAATATTAGACAACCATTTTTATATTTTTATTAATGTCTGAACTATTATAATCCCATTCTTTACCCAACAGATCCAGCTTGATGTTACTTAAATTAGTCGAAGACAACTGTCTATATCGTTTCATCTTAATTACTTTTTTACCTCCACATTTATTTCAACACCAATGATATCATGATCAGATATGTTCGGATAGCCGTGCCTTAGTTGTGAGGTTTTTCTATTTGTGACCACATAATCAATTAAAGTTCTCGAAGTTTCAGTTATCCTAGTCGCCTGGGTAACTATTTGTCTGAATCCAGCTGATTGAATTATATTTACTACTCTTTTTGAGAACGTATCAGTCTTCAATAAATCGATGTTGAAATCTCCCATGATATACACGTCATTTGTGTTCATATAGTCCAGATCGAGAAGGTCCCCCAGCCAATCCAGGAAGTCATGCACCGGGCCACTCGGAGATCTATAAATTCCACCTATGATAATTGATTTGCTACCCAAATTCACCCGAAGCACAGTGCCCCAATATCTGCCCGGTACATGCACCCTCAACAGCTCGGTGAAAGTAACTTTATTTTGGAGATATATAATATGTAACACCTCCTGTATGTCGACTGTTCGAATAATTGATACTCATTTTATAATTAGGAATTGAAACAAAACTAGGTCGTGTAATGGCACTCTTTCCCATACTGACGCCTACTCTTGAACGTTTTCGATAAATGAACTCTTGGGATTTAGACAAATTACCCTTCTCCTAAATTCCGTGGTACAAAAACACAGCATGATTCTTGGCAGTTTCTTAAAAATATTCGCCACTTATTCGGTTATTATAAAAAGTTTCTGTTAAACGATTCAGAGGGACAATTTCTCGAATTTTTAAACCGCGTAGATAGTGAAAATATTAACTTTTTTGACAACAACTTAGGTCAAATAGTCACAAAAAATTATCAGCATAAAAGGAAATTAAATCCGACTGAAAATAATTCAGCGTATCCTTTGAAGAGTTCAATTTTGATGAAGTAATAAAAATAAAATACACAAAAATGGCGACAATATAAATTGACGTATAGGTTATGGTATTCTATACTATCGTAGGATAAAGTGCTATTTCATTATGTGTTAACGTAGAGCTTTCAACCGAAGACGCGTGCCTTTCTAATAGACGGACAGACAGATCGTAAGAGGTTGTTCCGCGCCTCTTCCGGCTCCTGACAGTCCTATTTCCGGTACAAGTCCTTATCCCCACCGGGTGTTCATCGATCTGCACTGGATTCATTTTTCATGTCTACAATTGGAATTGGATAATCTACGATACGTTTCTATTAACTGAAACTTATTCTTCAAACAAAAAAGAAATTTTGCTTTTGATATATACTGGCAATTTCTTCAAGAATTAACTTGCGTTAATAATTTTGCAAAGACTAAGAATGAATTTTTGAGTACAAAAACTATTTGATAATGATTCATTAAAATTCGATTGATGGTTATTAAGGCAATAAAATTAATTATCCCGGCTCCTTCGCCATATTGTTACTAATCGCTAAAATGGTATCCACGAATTCATGAGAATGTACAGGATGATATTGAAATACTGAAATACTTTTGCCTCAGGTATCGAATGAATGATGATCAATTTGAAACACAAAGACTCAATTGCAGAAAAACTAGGAGCATGTTAAATCGAACAAGAAATTTCTGATTGTGTATCACGTGCTTTACATTGTCACTGGGAAATAATCTTCTATCAAAGGGAAGCTATACCTTCTTCATAAAACTTGAAAGTTACCAAATTTTTCTGTACTAATTCCTCACGCTGTTCAACTAGACACCCGACACATCTGAAAGTCAGAAGCAAAATTAATAAATAAGTGCAATTTCTTGTTATCTGGCTGGACGAAAGTTACGGTATCTGGAAATTGGTAGTAGGGAATCATTTTCTAGTTTTTCTATCATCAATAAATCAATCGTATTTTACGGCATATCAAGATAAATTTCGTCGTTTCAAACACCAAGAATAAACTGAAGAAGGTAATCTGCGGAACTCCCAACCCAAATTTTTAGCGTTTCCGGATATAGAGTGCTAAAGTTACATCAGTTTATCTCTCCATGAAGTGAAAAAATCTATTCGTCACAAAAGCAAGCGCTGTACAATAAATTCAGGATATTGTTTCATATACGTTCAGTCATAATAACACAAAACTCTTGCCTTCGATCCAGTTTATCATCATTTAATTCGTGAACTGGGTTAATTCTGTACGGATGGAACTTGTATTCATGTAAAATTCTGAAAAATTTAGGTTGTACTGCAATCTACTGAAATTTGTCGTACAGATTGTATGTTTGGCATAAGGTGAACATGTTCCAATACAGCCACAACTGCTGCTTCATCGTTCACAATTCCAATGGGCTCTTTTTTTTCATTCATAACTGAATCCATCTTAATTTAATTTTGATGGGCTCTTTTTTTTCATTCATAACTGAATCCATCTCAATTTAATTTTGAAATCAATTCCATTACGTACGTAAGTCGAACGTTATGTTCGGTTGGTTTAGGTTAGATGGTTTTGGTTAAATTTCTTTACAGTGACTCGGGCACAATTTTGATTTTGGTAACCAAGGTAATAAGAATTACCACGTCGCGTTCTTACAATATTTATAGAATAGTTATTTTTTAAATTCAAACCATATCAACAAAGGAGCATCTCAATAAAGCACAAAAAGTTGAGTCATAACAAATGTATGGGGGAACTTTTCTTATTGAATAGAAAAATTGAAAGTCCAATGAGGCAATGAAATCTTTTCGAGAACATAGTTTGTAATAAGAACATTCAAATTATATTGCAAAAAAGCTAGCCTCCTTATCGCCTAAAACCTTAAGGCTAATGAATTTACAGGTCAATACACAATAATCTTGGAAATAGCGAAAATATTTGAGGAGACTCGTTTGTAAAGAGGCTTCATTTGTCCCCTTTGCAATATTCAATTTTTTGGGGTTGAAGCGCCCCTCTTAGGGAGTAGTTCGTTGAATCATCAAACATGCTTCGAAATGAGTCCTCTAATTGAAATCATTCAACGTGTTTCGGAAAATTTCTCCAAGCACTATAGGTTAAGTTATTCACAGGGTAATTCGTTTGAGATGAAACACCCAGAATTAAGTCGCCTTTTATGCCAAATGCCAAATATACTCTTGAACCATTGAAGACAATGTTCACCGATACAAAATGACTCAATACCTGTCAGTAGCTAATTATGAGAAGTTTCATTTACTAATAAAAGAATAAACAGTATTTTCAACAATTCTGAAATGCTTAATCTAGCTCCAAGTTCGAAGGAAATTTTTAATTGACCAATTGCCCTCGAATATCCATTCGGAATTGTGTAACTTAATCCATCTGATAGATATGAGTTCCTTCGCAGAATCATTTAAAGTCCAGAGGGACTTCAAAGGATATTGCACGATACGCCTTCCCATTCTCGTCGTGAAAAAACTGTTGCTATCGATTGACGAGGGTAACTTTACAGCGAAACCGATCAATGATTTTGAAACACTTCAATCTAACCTTCAAGTTGAAAAGAAATTTTAAATAATTTTACCACTCCCCGCATATGCATTGTGCGATTTAATCAGAAGAAAACGTTACAATTTGATAAACATCAGATGTTTTTGTCAAGCGTCATTGAAGATTGAAGGTTGGAGAGACTGCAAGGAATGTTCAGTTGTGATAATGCTCGGATATGCAAAAAATATCTGTAGCGATTTTTTTTCAAATTAATCATTAAGGGAACCTTAAATATATTTACTTATTTTCAATCAACAAAATTGACAAATATCTATCATTAGTATATGTCTTTATTATGATGATTTATTATAATTATTTCCATCCAGATAACCAGCTCTTAAAATCTGTAAACTTTTATTTTGTTAATAATAAATAGGATTGGGAATTCGATTTTAAGTAGAGCTTAATGTAAATGATCTTCAATTAAGTACCTAGCTATCAAGATAGACCAAATAATTGGGGGATAAACAAATGTATGAAACCTATTTTTCCAACTAATTTCACCGCCGTCTATTGTATCTCTCTGCCTACCTGTCAGTTATGGATACAATAGACCAGTCCAGCTCTTAAATGGTTATCTTCTATGTCTTTTCAATTAGTGAACTGTTTGGTTTCGCTTGCAAAAGATAACTCGCCTGAAATTCGAAGATTGCTGGAAAGCAATCTTGGAATTTTGTTTTCTGAACCTTAAGGATTTGTTTCTCAATCTGTTTCGAGTCATGGTAATAGATGACGCAGCTCTTGAAAACTGTCAGTCTATAAGAGCTGAACTTGCAGGGGTGACCGAAAAATCTCTAGCCATATTCGCCGAATTTGAAAATATACCTTCGTGCCTCTTCTCTAAAATATCTTCCGAGTTTTCTGCACGGGAGTCACCCAGGTATTTACCTATTTCATATCGTCACATATCAATATTCGGTGCGGGCACTTGGACAGATGCGCCTTATCATTTTACTTTTACTTACCGCATCTTCTCTGTCAATGAAATAATCAATCATTTTCATATATTTTTTACACACTTATTTTTCTTTGTTATTAGTTCTCTACCTGTTGAGACTATATCAATATCAGAATACAATGAATATTCTGAAACCGTTGTCCTTATATGGATCTGCTTCCATTGTCAACGAGAAGTGTGAATAACCACTCATTTCATATCCACACGATTGTCAATAGCAAACGCGTATTTTACCTTCCTAGTTTTCTCTTTTAGTGCGGTCTGTCGTACAGTACAATCTTGATTCTCGGAGATTCTCTCTTAGTACAAAGTGCTAAATATCGCCAAATGTAAAAGAAACCCTTATTATATATATTATTATTCTTACACTTCGGGCCGCTAGGTGACGACACTTCATAAGTTTCTTTCAGTTTTCTTTATATTTTCACAAGGAATAATATGTTATTAACGTATAATACGAAAATCTCTGAGAAAATCGTTTCATTTGAATCTATTCTATATTATATAGAAATATTTTGTAGATTGTAGGCGACATGAATATTTTGTTGAGTTTGTTGTCAGATACAGAAACTAAACACCTCAAAAAGTCTAGGAAACACTTACCAATATCTTAAAAATATGAATTTGATGATTCGAATTTATAGAAATCTTTCGGATTTTGTTAGGTATGTATATAATGTATGCTCAAGAAAACAAAATAATATTTGACTTCTCCAAAGCACCTGTTATAGAAAAAAATTGAAATTTGAAAATGACGAAATTTGGTAAAACACAAAAAATCCTGAACTAATATTTTCGAAACGATATGGAAGCACTTATATTTTTCAGTACCCAGAAGGTCCACCTCTGTTATTAATGATACTTTGGCATCGTCGCGGCATGCTCAATATTAAATTGTCTATTACATTTTGGCCTAAGTCATTCCAAGCCTCCTGAAATCTCCTGTTCATGATGGAAGACGTTTTGAAGCAGTGTGTCCCACACATGCTCGATGGGATTCAGATCTGGGGAGCAGGATGGCCACGGTAGAAGATCGATATCATTCTCTTGAAGAACGTTCAAGATAACTCTTGCACGATGAGGAGGGCGTTATCTTGTTGGAAGAGTGGTTCTTGACCCTTGTTTGGAGAAACGGTACCACTACAGGTTAAACTATCTCATTTGCGTAAGAATTTCCCGTGAGGTTGTTCTGTATTAAAACGAGGTCAGTTCTTCCACCAAGGCGTATACCTCCCCAAAACATCACTGATCCGCCTCCCTGTCTAACAACTTCTCGAGCATGCTGGAGACGGTTTTGCTTTCCAGGTTCCCTCCATATTCGAATTCTTCCCGAATCGGGATAATAACTAAATCTAGATTCATCACTGAAGAGAACTGTGGCCCACCTCTCTTGATCCCAGTTTACGTGTTCTTGGCACCAAGCTAAACGAGCAGCGCGATTTCCATGGGTCAGTTGTGGAACTCTTAAAGGACGCCTGGAGTGGAGTTGACCTTCGTGCAGTCGATTTCTCACAGTTTGGTCGGAAATTTGTACATTATGAACTCGTGATAGCTCTTGAGCTAATTGAGATGCTGTGGTAGTACGATCTCTTCTGGCTTGTAAAACCAAAAATCGGTCTTGGGCGACTGTAGTAATCCCGAAACGACTTGTATGGCGCTACCTGTTTCATTGAAACGCGACCCGTGTGAGCTCCCAGCTTGAAGCATGCCAACGGCTCGTCACATCTCTTCTCTAGTCAAATGTCGTCTTTCCATGGTCGAATCATAAAACTTGAATCTTTTATTTGTGGTTACAACAGAAACAAAGTGCCAACTAACTGATTTCAAACACTGAATACATGAGATGATTATAAAGCAGCGTCGCATCTGTGCATTTTTAGTTTTTTATAAAAAAAACTGAAATCTGTTGCGGCACTCTACATAATTTGGTGAGAAATTGATGCAGGTGTTCATTTCTTTAAAAAAATCATCCATATTGATCGTTCTGGATACGATATATCGATATTCAGAAGTGTTCCCTAGACTTTTTTGAGGTGTTTATATACATTCCTGAAATGACTGCAGGTTGATTTTTCCTTTGACTTAATTGAATTTCTTCGCGGAGCTTTTTGTGTCTAATTGTTACGCTTCGAAACGAATTGACTAGATCGACTAAGCTTTGAAATAACAGTTTGTCCTATACAATTAAAAAATTCTGTATGACTAGAGATACTACCTATACTTATTGCACCTGGTATGGGTACAGCAACAAGCGATTAGTAAGTGAACCTTCGATTTTTCGAAAGTTTTACCTTCATGTCAAATCAAGCTTTTCAAAAAATTTTCAAGTTGTTTGAATTGATGGAAACCTACCACAGATATTGAATCCGGAACACCAATTTACTGAAGTAGTGAGAAAAATCCTACTAGATAATCCTTTTTATTCCACAGAAGAGTTCTTATCATGAACTTTATCATTTTTCATCAGTCTGATCTTTTTATTTGTTAGATATTATGCAGGTTTCAATATTTATTGTGTACTATCTTATTTGAAACTGTTCAATATTAATTTTGTGTTGGTTCGAATTGTGAAATTCTATAGCATCCAAATGATATGACATGTAAAAGTTTGATGGTTTAATGAATTAAATAATTTAAATTCAATCGTTTGACCATGTTTGACCATCTCTTGAAAAATATTTCTGATATTTCAGTTCCTTTGAACCATCTTTATAAGGAAAAAAATTTTTTCTATTTTTCGAAAGTTGATTTTGCCAACCCTGGGTGATAACTGGTTTGTAATTGTTTGCACATGATTGAGCATTTCTGGATATTTGATTTCAGTAAAGAGGAACACAGAAATGGTTTTGCTTCTCATTATCACGAGCTAATATTACTTGATAGTTATCGAGTGTTTTGTAGCGAATTTCTGTAATCAAATAATTTCATATCTTTATTTTTCATGTCTGCAATGAAGCAGAAATACGTGTATTTTTTCAGGAAATTCAGGAATTCAATAATATAACTATAAATACATATGACACACCCTGTATGAAATTGAGATTAACTCATAAATAAAACCATTAATCGATGTACTCAGCATACTTGCAAACATGCCACCATTCATTTATTATCAAATTCATTCCATTTTGCTGATACTTTTATTATTTTTTAAACGGTTTTATTTAGCTCACCCGGTGTAGTGAAACGTTTGTTTTATTTATTGTTGGTTCAAATTTAGTAATTCAAATTTCACCCTCTTCCTGTCAACCGATTAATCTGAAATTTTGTATACACTTTGGATTTTGGTGAAAATACAATTATATTTATTCATTATCATTATAAATACAAGATGGCCGCCGCTACAAGATGGCGGATAATTTATGTTTTATTAATCCCATCAATATGGGTATCAAATGAAAGGGCCCAACAAGCAGAATACAATATACTATAAAAATTGAAATCCAAGATGGCGGCCGCTACAAAATGGCGGATAACATAGCTTTTATCAATCCCATCAATATGGGTATCAAATGAAAGGGCTCAACAATCAGAATACAATATACTATGAAAATTGAAATCCAAGATGGCGGCCGCTACAAAATGGCGGATAACGTAGGTTTTATCAATCCTATCAATATGGGTATCAAATGAAAGTGCTCAACCAGTAGAATACAATGTATCCAGCCTGAATTCACCACCCAAGTCAAGATTTTGTATCGTGTTGAGGACTGTGTGGCGTTAGGGTGGCTAAAAATGATACGTCGTTAGCGGTACACCACCCAAGTTAAGGTGAAAGGTTAAAACGCGCCGAGAACTGTATGGCGAATTTGTACAGAAATAATGGTGCTCGCATTTACAAAATAAAAGCGCAGGATCAGCTAGTACACGCCACACGAAATGCAGACAATGTGGATATAGCTACAATAATACCAGCTGATATCAACAAAACTGGGGGTTTACCAGCGGAACTGGAAATATTTGTGGGGGCAAAAGTCATGCTACGGTCCAATATTGACGTTTCAAAGGGATTAGTAAATGGCGCTATAGGCTACATCACCGAAATCGTTTGGCCTCAATTTCGTCGAACTCAGATGTATGCAACAGATGTACCTTCCGTCCGAATTGATTTCGCAAGAGACGGAGTACATCTTATACACCCGAAAGCCATACAGTTTCCAGCTAAGTACAATTATGGGACAGCTGAAAGAAGAATGTTGCCTTTAATACTATCATGGGCTTCTACAATACATAAAATGCAGGGCAGCACTGTGGATCACGCAGTCGTATACTTAGGTGCGAAACTGTTTGAAGAAGGTCAATCTACGTGGCTCTTAGTAGAGTAAGATCTTTGCAGGGACTACGTATAGAGGAGTTGGATTGCAATAAACTAACGGGCAAGAAACCTTGCAATAATGAAGCACTAAATGAATTAAAAAGAATGCGAAATAAAAACTAAAAACTAGAAAATAAAAATAGGTAAAAAACTTTTAAGTTAAACGGTTTTATGTTAAACATACATTGCACTGTTTAAGATAAATGTACTAAAACCAAAAATAATAAAATAGATACAGTCGTGGGAATTATAAACATATGCATAGACTAGACTAAAATAAAACCGTGGGGCACGTCAATTGTCTACAATCGTTGATTAAAATGTTTGTTTTGTAATGTTACACTATAATTATTAGGCAGTTGTGCAACCGACAACGATGGACGTGTGATAAGTAGGGCTAGAATGTGGAAACAAGCTAGCAAGCTCGATTATAAGCGAGTTTTAGGGTTTCATAGTGGTGAGCGAGTAGTACTTTTGTCATATGTTTTGTCGATTAAAGACAAACAACAAGCAGTGAAACGATTCCTCGCCAGCCAGCAGTGTGAATGTCCAACGATAAACTAGTTAAAACATCTCTTTCATTTACATGGAGTGTATAACTATTAGAATTTCCATGAGCAAGAAAATAGTAAATACTTTCCTCACCGTCTGCGGGCCAACTGCCTAACGACGAATTAAACGATTCTTCTATCGCACATTAAGTCGATAATTTGTAGACAATTGACGTGCCCCACGGCTTTATTTTAATCTAGTCTATGCATATGTTTATAATTCCCACGACTGTATCTATTTTATTATTTTTGGTTTTAGTACATTTATCTTAAACAGTGCAATGTATGTTTAACATAAAACCGTTTAACTTAAAAAGTTTTTTTACCTATTTTTTTCTGAATGTAATCCTACAAGAAGTCTACTAATAGAGAAAATAAAACTCACTTTGTAGAAGGCCTTTCAGCATGCTAAAATTTATAGCAAAAAGTTCACACTGATTAAAACTTATTGAACGCGTAACATGAACTGACCAATTTTCCTGAACATTGTCTATAGAAAGACATTCGGAAGTTACTAATAACACGATAACTTCTCAATATAAATCACTGGAAAAGATATGAAAACATGTATTAATGAGTAATCAGAGATAACAGTCGCCAAAAGACCATCGAAATCATAAAAGAGTGCGTTCTATCAGCCTTTTATTATTATACGCAAAGACAATGAGACTCTGTTGAAAGGTTCATATTTTCCTCATTCTTCTTCTTATCAGGAGATACAGACTCGGCCGATTTGACTGCTCCAGCCTTCCGCGTACAGGATGATTAGTAACGGAGATTGAAAATATTCAACCTTTATAGACAATTTGTAAAAATTATATTAATCATGATGCGTCATCTACATAACACAGCTCTACAAAAAAATTTTTTTATTGTTGCCCTGGATATCATCGCAAATTTTCATATTTTCAAGTGCCCAGATTACGAATATATTCATGAAAGTTCTCAATGTGCTCGTATTTTCATGATTTTTGCATTTCTTATATTTTGAACAATTATAAGCTTGTTAGAAATAAAATTTAATTTTCCAGTCATGATTAGGCTGCTGCGCAACTTTTTCGCGCATACAAACATCACCTCATCCCCTTTCTCAGACCCCTTGCTCCACAGAACAGCTGAGATCTCAGTTATTTGACAATATTGAAGTACATATACACGTAAATCTGGATAAAGTGTCATGGATTAATATTTTGTTTCAATTACTGAATGTCCTTTCTTATATATTTGTCTTCTAGTCTAAAATATGAGTTCGTCACGAAGAAAGTGTAAATATTGTAGTGATTTATTTTCTTATATTTGCGGTGTTTATATACCAAAAAACAAAAAGAAATATCACAGACTTTGCTAAGGAGACTTATGTTGAATATTTTGGTTTCAAAATGGACAAATTAGGTAAACCATGGGTTCCTAATAAAGTTTGTTAAGTCCTGTGTTGAGTCTTTACGGTTGTGGAAAAAAGGTGAACGTTCTGGATTAGACTTTGGTATTCCTATGATCTGGATGGAGCCTACGAATCATTAAGATGATTGTTACTTTTGCGTAGTAGATGTTAAAGGTTTTAATCGAAATCAAACGTGGAGATACCCAGACTTACAGTCTACGAAATGTCCGGTTCTACACAGTGAAAATCTCCCTCGGCCCATATACATTTCAAAAGTAATTCGCATGCCCTCAGAAACAATGATGTTACTAAATTCACAGAAATCGGGACCATCTACTAGTGGAAGTGAATGGGAAGGTGAAACATCTACGCCAAAGTTATTTTCTCAAAATGAACTCAGTGATTTAATACGTGATCTCAATTTATCAAAACAAGGATCAGAACTGTTAGCCTCAAGATTGAAAGAAAAAAATTTATTGGCACCAACAGTAACAATTACAACATACAGAACGCGAGAAAAGAGTTATTACAATTTTTAGTGAAAATGAAGGATTAGTGTATTGTAATGATATCGCGAAGCTGCTTATAGACATGGGTTTAAAAGAGTACAAATCTACTGAATGGCGCCTTTTATTGATAGTTGCAAAGAAGTTTAAAATACGTCTTATTGCACAATGGAAATAAATTTGCATCAATTCCAATTGCCCATTCAACGAAACTCAAAGAAGAATATGAAAATGTAAAATTAGTTTTAGAGAAAATTAAATACTCTGAGCATCAATGGCCGATCTGTGTGGATTTAAAATGGATAATTTTTACTTGGCCAACAAAGTGGATATACAAAATACCCTTGCTTTATTTGTATGTGGGATAGTAGAGCAAAGCAACTTCATTGGGAACAAGATGTTTGGCCTCTAAAAAATTCTGTCGGTAAAGCCAACGTAATAAGGGAGCCGCTGGTGAGCAGAGACAAAATCATACTTCCACCATTACATATTATTAAGTTAGGTATGATTAAGCAATTTGTAAAAGCGTTGAACAAAGACGGAAATTGTTTTAATTACATTTGCAGAAAATTTCCAAAGCTTAGTATGGAAAAATTGAAAGTTGGAATATTTGATGGTCCTCAAATACGGCAATTAATGAAAGACTCAGATTTTATCAAAGTTATGACTGTTTCGGAAAGTAAAGCTTGGAAAAGTTTTGTGTTGGTTGTCGAAAATTTCCTAGGTAACCATAAAGCAGCAAATTATGAAGAAATTGTGCAAAATATGCTGACAAACTTTCAGACTTTAGGAGCAAATATGAGTATTAAGTTACACTATCTCCGCAATCATCTAGATAAATTTCCGGATAATTTAGGAAATTATAGTGAGGAACAGGAGAGCGGTTTCATCAAGATCTAAAAGTGATGGAAGAAAGGTATCAAGGTCGATGGGATTGTCACATGATGGCAGATTACTGCTGGTCTTTGAAAAGAGATTGTCCCTGAAAAATTATAGAAGAAAAGCTCATAAAAGGCGTTTTATGGAAATATGAAATATATTTTCGACATTTTCCTCTTTATTTACTTCGATGTATCCGAATTTCTCAAACATAACTGACATTATAAATATATCTGTTATTTTGTTTCTTGTTTTACGATTTTGTTATGTAAAATGAAAATAAAGATTTAAAAAGTAATCAGAGCAAATCCTACAAAATCATTGATAGTTTCACGAATTGTGTGCATAAATAGACCCAAATCATTTTCATATCTAGGGCAACAAAACCATTGTAGACCAGTGTAATCACTCAGATTGAATCCAATTCAATCTAGGAATCACAAATATCAGAGAAAACTTGAAGACTCTTCAAAAATCATCCTTTTTGTAAGCACTAACGACATAAATTGATCGGTTTCCCATTTATTTTTAGTTTGTTGACAAAAGTGGAAAAATTCAGGCAACATACATAAATAGTAATTGTAGGTTGCACTATCAATTACAACTGACGACATATTTGGTTGATTATTATTTATTTTGTACTTTATGGTGACGCAATATTCAGAGTATAAGTATACAAGAGTATCGAAATCTTCAAACAAATCATAAAAATCATCTCTTATGCGGCAACACCGCATTCGTCGCATCAAGTGCGGCTCATTTATACAAAGTTTTGTGTTCCAAAAATCAATCGACAGTTCAAGAAAGAATTCCGAAGCCAGCAGATCATGAACGCCACAGATGTTCCTGTAGACTTTTCAGAGTTTAATGCATATCCTGATATATCCATCGATGAAAAGCGCCACAAACATTTCTTTAGCAGAACGAACTAATATCTTGTTTATAAGATAATCTTCTTTTTCTTCCTCATAATTAGACGTGGTTGACAAATTTGTGGAAAAATTTTACGCAGATTATACAGTCCATTGTTTGACTATACAGGTGTCCCAGAATATGATATTATCTCTGAATTTGATAGATCTCGTCAAAATAATGCCACAACTTTATATAACATTATTCCCCAAAATGCATTTCTGCTGAGATATTTACCCCTAAATTTCAAAAAAATAATTTGTTTTTTTACGATAAAATCTGTGTCTTTCAACGGAATCTTCTGAAATTGAAGACAATGTTTGAATAAATAGTATTCTATAAGATGTTGCTTTTGGATTTTCGATTTCGCCCCTTATGCGCTTAGGTTGAACTACCCCTAACGCTTTTACCCCCTAAGTTTTTAGGGTATAAGAGTTTTACAAATCTAATAGAATTTTTATATTTTTAATATTATATATATAGTTTTAACGCCAAAATCTACAACTGTTGAATCTCGAAAAATGAACCAGTAACGAGAAAAACGAACTCAAAGGGCAATGAGATTTTCGATAAAAACGTTTTTATTTATTTAATATATTATTTATTTTGATTATTTAAACCTTACTACATAGACACTTTTATTATATATATATATATATATATATATATATATATATATATATATATATATATATATATATATATATATATATATATATATATATATATATATATATATATATATATATATATATATATATATATATATATATATATATATATATGTAAACTTGAGACAAGAAGAACTATTCAAAAATCCGTAGATCAATGAAAAATCCTTCCTGACAAGCCCCAAGAGCCACAATAGTGCAACTAAGCAGGATGCCGAGAAACGAAGCTCATCAGTGTCGCATATCGCTTCTCAGCATCCTAACAAGCTACATCGGGGTACCCTATCGATTCCAGAAAGGACGCACCCCGTACATACGTATGAGAGTCGCCCTCTATGGACCAACACGGCGAACCCGCTACCTGACTTCGAGAAAGATACGAACAATAACAAACAGATGTGCAAACGTTAAAAATTCCAAACATTTGGGAGACATCTTTCGCCGTTCCGTGAATCACATTAACGGTAGAAAAATTTTGAATAATTTTACTTGTCTCAAGTTTACATATGTAGACTCCTCGCGAAGTTTATCGCGGAAGATATTTGTCCCATCAAATATTTACCGACAGGAGGTTTTATCTTGGAAACAGAAGCTAAGAGCACTTTTCCAGCGGGATTATTTCGATCGTTTTCTACCGTTGATTTGATTCACGGAACGGCGAAAGATGTCTCCCAAATGTTTGGAATTTTCAACGTTTCCACATCTGTTTGTTATTGTTCGTATCTTTCTCGAAGTCCGGTAGCGGGTTAGCCGTGTCGGTCTATAGAGGGCGACTCTCATACGTATGTACGAGGTGCATCCTTTTTGAAATCGATAGGGTACCCCGATGTAGCTTGAAGGATGCTGAGAAGCAATATGCGACAAAGATGAGCTCCTAATAAGAGCGAAACTGCAGTCTGCCACTTCGTTTCTCGGCATCCTGCTTAGTTGCACTATTGTGGCTCTTGGGGGCTGCGTGCATGGCAGGCAGATTTGAGAAGTAGCTCTTGTCAGGAAGGATTATTCATTAATCTACGGATTTTTGAATAATTCTTCTTGTCTCAGGTTTACATATGTAGACTCTCGCGAAGTTTATCGCGGAAGATATTTGTCCCATCATATATATATATATATATATATATATATATATATATATATATATATATATATATATATATATATATATATATATATATATATATTTTATATATATATATATTATTTTTGCGTTGAATAAATAAGTAAGTTCATTCTACACTCAGCAACAAGAAAGCAAACCAACATCAAAGGTAGCTGAGGTTTGAATGTATAAGAATATCTTGCCTGTGCGCTCCTAAAACACTGAAGAAATTATATTTATGCCTTAAATTAACCCAGTACATAGTACGATAGAAAAATTGCAAAGTTACAATAATTACTGTTCAAAAAAGTAATAGCGACAGTCAATTCAAATCAGTCATTAGTCATTATCCGGTTTCATTTTTGTCATTATCGGGAAAGCTATGTCCAATTGGGTTTAAACTCACATCACTCATTTCACTATATTTAGTCAAGTCCGGTTCAGGAATATCATTATCGGGAGAAACTTATGTCAAAATCGGTTCAAAGTCGTGTTTGCAATTTCATTCACATAGGGTTAATCATATCACTTATTGTTTTTCGACCTGTATCAACTATCCAAGAAACCACTTTATTTTGCACTGATTTACTGTATTCAGCCATTCTAATTTTCACTGGAAGACAGCAATATAACCTGGACGCCAGAAACGAGGATGACCGCTGGCTGATGCTTTTCTCAGCGTGCGATGATTTGATATCTGAAGATTTTTTTTATCTCATTAGGATAATAAATTATTCTCTCAAGCAGCATATTTCTATCCCTGATGGGTACAGCATAAACTTGGCTTTTTAGATGACTCAGAGGGAGAAATCTAAAAGACTCAGGTCTAGTGACCTCAGTGGCCATGCGATAGGTCTACCTGGTCTTATCCATCGATTGGTATAGGTCACATTCAGATATATCCTCCAAAAATTTTGGCAGGTTATTTGAAAGAAAGTCTAACTAAAATCCGCCATCAAAACGAGGTGGCAACTCAAATGGCCCAACAAAATGCTGACCAACATATCCAGCCCAAATATTGGTTTGGAACTGTTGTTGGAGTCGGTTTTGAATAATGGCATGAGGGTTTTCATCGACCCGAAAATGTAGATTATGAAAATTTGTTATGCCATCTCTCCGAAAACCTGCCTCATCAGAGTAAAGGATTGAACCAACAAAAGCATTATTTTGTTGAGGTTGGTGTAAAAACCAATTTCAAATTTGCACTCTTGCGAGTAAGTCCTCTGGGGACAGCCCTTGAACTCTTTCAAGATGGTAATGGTGAAGCAATTAATTCCTCAAAATTATGTGGACCGAACGTTTATATGATTTAAATTGGTTTGATAATCTTCGATTACTCCTAGAGGGCATCTCAGCAATCGCTTCTAAAATGCTTTCTTCTAATTCAACTGATCGAAGAACAATTACTGCCGATTGGTACACAACCATTTGTTCACTGCAAGCCGTTAGTAACCCCAATGATTTTTCCACTTTTGCCAAAATCAAGAAAGTACTGCGTTTTTTGAGTGTAGCAGCACACGATTGTAATAATTGCTTTCAGAATTGATTCGAACGAATGCAGAAGTTCATCAATGTCTGCAGAGAATACTTCAAAACACAGTAAAGTCTTTGAAAGCTCTCAATTGTTTGATTCTAGCCTTATATGCAAAACTTAAGAAACATCCCTCGTAGAGGTGTATTAAATGGTATAACATTTCAACAAATATACACATTTTCTGATTTATGGCCAAAATGCATCTCGACAGTGCTTGGAAAATGATGTCTTTTACATAATCCCAGTAAAAAAAACTATTGAAACAAATGCTGGCCAATTGTGAGTTCCCCCTCTTCCGATCCGATTACAAGGGGAATTGGTATTCTCAAAATTTTCGCACAAATGCACTAAAATGAACAAGAGCATCATCCAATTGAATCTAAATTGTAGGATATTGTGAAATATGCGCCTTTTTAAATTTCCTATGAAAAAAAAATCTACCTGTCTTATGAGGTCATAAAACTGAATCATGATAAATACCAAAATTTGAGTTATACTTAGAGAAATAGTGAAAAATGGAAAAACGTTTTTATTTGAATACAAGAGGACGGGAAACAAAATTTCAGAATTTAGAATAGATGGAAAATCTCGAAAGAGGTGAAATACTCTTTATCCCTGACTGAATGAAATAGAGCTCAAAATTAGTCTGACTCTCACTTTTCGTCGATAAAATAACAATCAAATTTCGAAAGACAAATTTGTTTTCATAGATATAATAAGTTAAAAGTATGTACATAATTGATAATTATATTAATGAAATAATTTCATTCAGTTTTCATGATTAGAAGATTGTAAGGGCCCCAAGCTATGATAATATCCCAAAAAACATCCAAACGCCGCCTAATTTCAACCATAAATCGTTTAAAAGTTCAGTGATGCATATAAAGTCATCCATAGTTCCCGGTTGACACGGGTGCGTTCCAATTGTATTCATCGACGGGCCAGGTGTTGCACTATGAATAGAGATGTGAGATAACCTCGGTGGATCCAGCCCCTCTATGCGTGTTGTCAGATTTGTACAACATAATATACGGCTTATGATGATGTCTGTATGACTAGCTGACTGCTGTTTATGCACGGTCGAAATGATTGAAAAAAGGCATTGGAAATAAATAACGCTTCTCATTGTTTCGCTACTGGTTACATTGTGGTGACACGAGGTCATGCTGATTTTTATCATTTTGTAGCGGGATATGATCTTTGTCGAGTTGTGGTATCTTCTATTCCACGAATTTATTGAACAACGACACTCTAAAACGTAATAAGTGAATAAAAAGGAATAGTTTATTGATACCGGCGTTACTACGTAATAGTTAATCATGATGATAATAAGAAATGATTAATTTCTATTGAAATAAATAGCGTTTATATTACCAATTTTATACGAAAAACATTGGTCTGTAAAAATCACTCGAAAACAAGTTATTCACTTTTTCATCGAAAACTTTTATTTACTTATTAACTGCGATATATTATTCAATATTTCTAAAATAATGGTAGACTTTCAATGAAAACAAACAGAAGAAGTAATGGGCTTCAAAATAAGAATTCCTCCAAAAAATTTTATGTATATTTGGTGGAAGAAAATTTGAAATACGCACTGAACAAACGTCATAATAATAGATTTATTATTAATTATTAAAGATAAAATTGAAGAAATTATTATAAAAGTGAAAATAATCAAATAAATTTTCGAACATAAAATTTCTATAAGAGTTACTTTTATAATAAAAAATCTATATATAATCTAACCTAACCTACCAAGAAAGGGTGTAGCGTAGCATATATAGATATTAGCTTTCCGCGCAATATGGATTATTTTAGTCAAGGTTTGGGTTAGGTTTAGTTAAACTCAACTAAGGAGTGACTGAATGTTGAAGCGTGACACTGCATGTCCTCAGCATAGTTTTCATGAGATGGTACCTAACCACTGAGTGATAATCGCAAGCATGATAACATATCATCGTGAGTTAGTCGATTGCGATATTTTGACTTAATTATCTTCATTTCAGAAAATGGAGACTCGCACAAGTAAGTTGACCAAAACATTGCTGTCAGTTGAAGGGCGATTTGCCTAAGATTCGGATATTTATCTTCAGATATAAAACACCGAAAATCAGATACTGCAGCTTTGAGATGTATATCGGATATAATCTGCACCAACTCATTTTCAACAGAACATGAGTTCATATTAAACTGACTTGCTTTTTCAGTAGCTAATTCCTCAATATTTTTACATGAAAAAGGATAACTCATAAATGGTGCTATATTTGCCAATTTTCTGCAATCATAAAAACGCATTTCGAATTGTCCCAAAATATTTGATAATTCAGCCTCATACGTATCATAAATCAACTGAGGCTCTCAGAGACAGAAAATGTTTCAGATCATTTCTTTTCAGCTGATCTATCATAAGTTGCAATTTACTTTTGAATGCGTTTACTGCCCTATTCACCTCAATAATAGTCTTTCCTTTACCTTGAAGCTCCAAGTAAATGGTGTTCAAGTGCATTGTGATGTCAGTCAAAAATGCCAAATCAGTCAGCCATTTTTCGTTTTTCAATATCTGAGTGTCATCACCTCTTTCGTCTAAAAAAGCTGTTATTTCGGGCAATAATTCTTGAAACCTTTCTAGGAACATGTCATTGAATATCATCCGAATAAAATACACAGCTGAACAGTGTCTGTCGTATCGGTGGATTCGTCGAACTGCAAAGAAAAGTATGTACATTTCATGATATTATGTTTTAGTTTATCTGCCATGTCCTGACTCATGACTTCAAAACGCCCTGTGACAGTCGGACGAGATAACTGAAGTTCTCTAATAGCAGACATGATTTCTGTTTTATTGTAAAAATCTCCAAATAAAATCTCACCCGCTTCAATGAAAGCTTTCCTCACAACCGATCCGTCTTCGAATGGTTTCTTGTGTTTCGACAATATATGAGATATTTTAAATTACGGGATTGTAGCAGCTTTTGATTGTTTGGCTGGTCTTGTAAACATAGTTTGTCCTTTTTTCAAACAAGATATCAAATCACGTACTTTTCGTTTTCTTAATTCACTATGTGGCGGAAAATCCTTTTCATAATAGTTTTTATGAACCGTTTTATGATGCCTCTCTAAGTTATCACGCTTAGGTATTGCAAATGACGCACGACAAATAAGACAAATAGACAAATGCACTTATCCTTCACCATACAAAAAAAAATTCTTCCTCCCAATCGTTATTAAAACGATACGTTTTAGATTTCTTCGCTGCACTGTTTTGTACTATTTAATAATAAGTTTTGTATAGACGTAGTATTGCCTTCAAGTTACAATTCAGAATGACTCCAATTCCTGCAGGCACAACATTTATATCGGCTTGAACGAAAGTCTCGAAATTTTTTGTAAAGTGGGCGATGTTACATATTTTATGAACTAGAGCTGAGACAGAAGTTTCAATCATGGATTTGAAATCGTCATTAAAAACCAGGCTAATATCATGTACCATAACACAATCATCAGAATAGCTGTTGAGCAGTGTAATACATCAAAAATAATGAAGCTGAAATAATGGGAAGAAATCAACTTAACTTTCAGTTTTGATAAGATATATACTAGCAAAACATCCAGAAATTTCAATATTACGGTCAATTAACAGATGTTTCTTCTGCGAATTGCCTATTATATTATAATATTTTTATTCACTTTCAATCCAATGATCTACATGATCTACATGTATAAATTATTGTTCCATCCTTTAGTTTCAATTGAATGGCATTAGAAATATAGTAAATAAGTATAAATTGAACTTTCTCTCCTTATCATTTGAAATGGATTTGCAGAAACGACCACTAGTGTACAATTTTAGAAGGAGAATAAATAATGTTTTGGCTATGAAATTTAAAAGTATGTTTGCTATATTTATGGTAATAAAACATTAATCGAACATTTCTGTCTATTCTGAAGTAGCATAATATCTTGTAACTAGAAAGTCTTATATTTGATCATGATCGATGTTCCTTTCATATTAAAATTGATCATACTGTATCTCAAAGAAAAACTTTCAAATTCAGATTTATTCTTGACAATTAACTTTTTACAATCCAGTATATTTGGTTTGATATGTACGACTGAAGTTTCAAATAAAATATATTTATGTTCCTTCTCACGAAATAATATTTAGAAATGGACTCTTTATCTCTGTGAGAAATAACTCTAAGACAAAAACGTGTGTGACAAATCAAAATGTTAGAAATATCTCGAATATTAATAAATTTGTGGTTTACGACCCAAAAACTAATTCGGTCTAATTTAGAAACCGATATCTCCGATTTCCATTTAACACCCGAGTGTTAATCCCAAACTACACATGTAGGAGTTTCTTTCTTTGGCGGTCCGATTCATAATAGGAGGTATTTAGCGATGTTCAACATCAATTACGTCGTTTTTAACCGCAAAGAGTATCAGTTTCCAAGAAAAACATATAAATTTTATCTGTCCACGTTTTCGCAGATTTTCAATCCGTAACCACCTGGTAGAACTGTTTGGAATATAGAAATATGAGTAACGTAAATCGGAAAGTTGATTTCGTTTCATATGGAGATGCTAATGTAAAATTGAATTTATTGTCGTGGATCCAACAACGAAGGTGGCCTCATTCACTTGATAGGTACATCTTGGATCTTCTTCGATCATACCTCGCTGAGTGTTGTTAACAGTCAATGACGAACAATAGTCCAGTCAAAATAAACAAAAAAAAGTCATAAGTTAGCCAAAATTCGCATAGAGCTGAAAATTTGCAAAAACGTTAAATACATCATTATAAATGAAATGCCAAAAATCCCCTTCGATCCTACTTCTGCAAAAAATTTTATTGAAGGTCAAACGTGCAAAATTTAGGTTTTTTCCATTTTGTTCCAAAACGGTAAGTTTTATCGTAAAAATAAATCAGACAAAAATTGTAGATCATATTATTTTCTACAAAAATGGTTCAGTCACTTTTTTTCTTACAACTCACTATTCGTGAGATATCGCGGTTTTAACTATTAGAAAATTCATATTTTACATAATATGCACTTCAATGCAGCCTGTACACGTCACCGGACGTTCAACACAAATGAAAATAAGAAACTATTGGTTTGTGTTACTTACTCAATAAAACTTGTATAAATTGAATGAGTATTTTAATATAAGAGACTATACTGTTAGCTCCTTACCAATTATCACTCTTTGATGCCGTGGGAATGCGTTAAACTATGAAGTCAGCTCTTAATAATTGCTTTGAATGTTTAAACTTCGAAATTGATAACACAAATGCTATTTACATCATCGATGAAGGATATTTATTACACCGTGTTGTATGGGATCGAGATGAAGCATTTCATATTATTTTTGAAAAATATGTTCAGTATGTACAAAGACATTTTGGTCATAACAGTACGATTGTATTTGATGGTTATACTAATCATACGAAAAATATTAAAACTGCAGAACAACCTCGTCGGACTACAAAAACATCATCATCTGTTGATATCGTTTTTGATCGATCTATGAAAGTTCCAACAAACCAACAACAATTTCTTGCAAATACTCACAATAAGTCTCGCTTCATTTCAATGTTATGTGAAGAATTTACAGATGCTGGTATTCCAATAAAACAAGCTGAAAAAGATGCTGATGTCCTTATAATTGAAACAGCAATAGAACAATGGAAAGTTCAAATACAACAGTCGTTGTTGGAGAAGATGTTGATTTGTTGATATTACTGACTGCACGGACTCCAAATGATAAAATTATTTACTTTTGGAAACCTGGGAAAGCTCAAGTACAATCAACAATATATTCATCACAAAGTCTGACTGCATATCCGAAATGTCAAGCTCATATTTTGTTTTTACATGCAATAACTGGTTGCGATACTACATCAGCAATTTTTAATAGAGGTAAAATAGCAGTATTTAAATTGTTTGAAAAACGTAATGATTTAATTGATTGCGTAGAAGTATTTACAAAGATTGGTTCTTCTCCACACGACATCGTTACAAATGGAATTCGTTTCCTTCTTGCAATGTATGGTGCTCCAAAAAAAATTGATTCCATAGACAAATATAGATATTTGAGGTTTGTAAAATCTGCTTGGAACAATAAAACAGTACAGTTGTCTTGTCTGCCTCCAACATCTGCTTCTGCCTTTCAACACTTGTATCGTGAGTATTATCAAGTTCAAGTGTGGCTAGGCAATGAGCTGGACCCAGAAGAATGGGGTTGGAAATTAACAGACAATTATTTGGAGCCAATTCAAACTCTACTACCGCCTGCTCCAGAAAAACTGCTTAATACTATTTTTTGTAACTGCAAGACGGATTGTAGTAAGAAAAGTGGGATTATTCTGTTCGCCAGTATGCATCAACTGTCAGGGTCAGACTTGCTCCAATATTGAAGAAAATATGACAGATGAAAATATTTATGATATTAATGAAGAGACAGTTGATGCATCCCTTTTCTTAGAACAGCGAATAGAAATTCTACAAAAAGAAAATGAAGACGAAGAAATAATTGTCGACGTAGAATTAGACAGTTATCTAATATAATAATATTTAGAAAAAAGAAACCTATTCCACTTTAATTATTAGCAATATTACCATTCTTTCAATCAACAGGATATGATCTGATCGAGCTGGTTTTTATTACAATAGATCGTGGAGTATACCTACTGGGGAAACCACGTTAAAAAAAATGCGCCAAGTACATTACCTCATAGGTGGTGCGGAAACGTGTGCATATTATGTAAAATATGAATTTTCTAATAGTTAAAACCGCAATATCTCACGAATGGTGAGTTGTAAGAAAAAAAGTGACTGAACCATTTTTGTAGAGAATAATATGATCTACAATTTTTGTCTGATTAATTTTTACGATAAGATTTACCGTTTTGGAGAAAAATGGAAAAAACCTAAATTTTGCATGTTTGACCTTCAATAAAATTTTTTGCAGAAGTAGGATCGAAAGGGATTTTTGACGTTTCATTTATAATGATGTATTTAATGTCTCTGCAAATTTTCAGCTCTATGCGAATTTTGGCTAGGTCAAATGTCTATTTTGACTGGACTACAAGGCCTACCAGCTCGTACTAATCAACAATCGATATCCGTCTTATTTTAAATTCACAACTTCACCGAAGCACCCGTGATCGACTTTTATCACCAAAAGCGCGCCGCAACCTTTCTACACTCTGTAATTAAAATAAATCATCACACGCACTTGTTCTCTAGACAACTCCATATTCATTAAGAAATAGTTAGGTTAGGTTAGGTTAGATCATCACACGCACTTGTTCTCTAGACAACTCCATATTCATTAAGAAATAGTTAGTATCACGTTCAGCCTTGGGAGCAGCGTCTCAACTGAAGTCAGAATTTTACTAATGAAAATAATAATAGGAAATTAAATAATATATTATATTTATACAGGAGAATTATTGAAGATCAGAATTGAAATTTCGGTCTTTCGACCAGATTCAGCTGACAGCAAGTATCTACTGAACTAAAGTTGGAAATACATAAATACATAAACAGATAGATACAAAATCAATAAGGGCTAACAAAAGGTAATAAGCGAATTATGACTAGAGCAGGTATCATTTATAGATATCAAATATAGACAAGCCGGGCCATACTAGTCGTTCAGAAGATTATCTCTATGGGGAGTTTGTTGGAGTTTTGTGATGATCAATTTTTCGTGTTGAAGAGCATCCTTTTTCAAGCATCTTTTATGTAGATACAAGCTGACCCGGCGAAATCTGTTCTGCCTTAAAGGCAATAAATAAGCAGATTCTGGAATTCATTAATTTTTTTTATTAGAAAAAATACAAAAAAAATTAAGTACCTACATTAATCATTCATTAATATTTCTGTATTTTAGTACATAGGTTGCTCTTCACTTCAGTACCTTGTGATGCACAACATTTTTTGTTTTATTATCATACAACACAGATGGTCTTCTGACCCGTGAACATGCCACATATAATTGATCATGAGAAAAATATTGATGTTCTAGATTCAAACCACAAACTTTTTAAGGATTGGCTTTGTGATTTGTTGATGGTCATGGCAAATGCAAGACGGATCGGAAATTGAAGTATTTTAAATTCAAACGGCATATCGGTTAGGATCATTGGGCTCCTCGGAATGAGAACTTCCTCACCCTTGAATTTTCCTTTCAGTATCGTCGCGTAAATTACATTGTTCATCAATTTTCTAAACATACAGTTTTGGTTGGTTTATGTTTCGAAGCATTATTACTACGGAGCCAACCTTTAGGCGTAAATTGTGCGGTGGTAAGCCAGGCACATCCAAGGAGTTTAAAAATTCAATTGGATAGTTGGTGGCTTCATCTTCATTCATGACGCAGTCAATAGATTTGACCGAATACATTGTTCCAATGATCTTATTTAGAATTATGTAGTTCAGGTAATCTAAATATTTATTCTTAGCCGCTAAAATTGCTCGCTCACTCAATCATTTCCCCGAGAAATCTTCAGCAGATATATCATTAAGCAATGTAACTCTCATGTTTGTTGTAAGCTGCAGTTTCTTCACATAGCGCCATAGATTCGACGATTTGAGGCAATCCTTCAATTCGTCGGCAGCAGTAGATCTTGGAATTACTGGCAGTATTTGGCGGAAATCGCCAGACAGTAAAATCATTGCTCCTCCAAAACATCAGGAATCATTGCGTAGATCTTTCAATGTTCGGTAAAGTGCTTCTCATGCACGTTTATGCGCAATTGTGCATTCCTCCCAGATGATGATTTTCGATGCCGATAAAACTTTGGCCATTGCTGAATGTTTTGCAATATTACACGTTGATTCTTCAATAGTTTGAAGATTTAACTGTAATTTTAATGCTGAATGAGCCGTAAATCATCCTTCTAACAATGTGGCTGCTATTCCAGAAGAAGCAATTGCACCGCCGAGAGGACTGACCAGTACGCGGCACTTTCGGGAAACTTCGAGAAAGATTTAAAGATTTCAGCACGCCGTATTACGAAGAAAACAATGTTGCTGTTTCCAGAAGGTTCTCGAACGTAGATCTGGAACAGAGCCGAAGTTACGTAAATGTTCCAGAACAATTCGTACTTGTATATAAGAAGAGAGCGCGAAGCGCAGAGAATAAAGTTTAAATACAGAGCGCGAATAAGTGGACAAAGTGTTAGAGATAAATTAAACAGTATCGATTGTATTATATAAATTAGTTATTTAATTAGTGTTATAATTGTTCAGTCTACGTGTAAATAAATTAGTTAGTGTTTTGTAACGTTGAAGTGTTTGATTTGAACCAACAAATAATTTCAAGAACTAAGAAACGTTACAATTGGTGTCCGGTGTGGGGTTTTTGTGAATAAAAAGAAAACTTTAGTAAGTTTATGTCTGTTACCCGTTCGCAACATATAAGTATGGAGACGGGAGCGTTTAAATTCCTTCAGCAAGTCCTGATGTACCCCAATAAGAACATTAACGAAAATTCAAGTAAGTTGAAGGAAACGATGTTGGAAAATTTGAAAGAATTTGGTATGGCTTCATAACCCACAGAGAAAACGTGGCATGTCCCAAAACTACAGCGACATTGGGAAGGTCCCTATGAAGTCATGAAAAAGATCAACGACATCGTGTATCGCATAAGGAAGTTACCGAGGGGAAAACCTAGAGTAGTCCATTACAATAGATGGGCCCCTTTCGCAGGAGAAAACAAAAATAACGAGGAGACACGTTTTATCACAGAAAAGTCGAAAAATCATCAAGTGAATGAAGCTAGATACTACGATCGTTTTATGGCTAACTATAGCGGCACTTCAAAAGCTAAATTTGGAGTTACCAGAGAAGTACAACAAGATCTTTTCCAAAGATGTAAGGAATTCGCCATTGCACATTATGTCGCTCAAGATCTTCGAATGGAGAACTGCATATCGAGAGTTTTCAAGGCTAAATATGGAAGACCTTTTGAACTAAGGCAGCAACTGTCTTCAGTAGACAAGACCTTGAAACTAGTTGTTGAAGGAAGAATGGTCTACTACTTGGTGACTAACGAATATTCACATCAGAAACCCTGCTATGAAGATTTATGGTAAGCCTTACTAGACTTGAAAGAGCACTTGGTCAAGCAGGATGTGAAGAAACTCGCCATACCGAAACTTTGTTGTGGGTTGGACCAGTTAGATCGGAGAACAGTACGGAACATGACCTAAGTTATCTTCCAAGGCATCAAAATGGAAGTTCTCTTGTGCTCTCTCAATCTTACACCCTCGAGACAAGGCGAGAAGACAGTTGAATGTTATTTCCATCAACAAGGTAGATGTGAAGCTGGAAATAAATGCTGATACCCTCATGGTGACCAAAGACTCAGTCTGTTCTGGGACAGAACAATTTTAAAAGGGGGGCAGTGTAAAGATATCCAATCATCTCTGAAGCCTACCCTGTGACCGCCCGGCGGACTGACGAGTACGCGGCACTTTCGGGGGTTTCAGCGCGCCGTATTACGAAGAAATCAGTGTTGCTGTTTCCGGAAGGCCTCCGAACAAAGATCTGGAACAGAACCGAAGTTACGCAAATGTTCTAGGACAAGTGTTAGAGATAAATTAAGCAGTATCAATTGTGTTATATAAATTAGTCATTTAGTTAGTGTTATAATTGTTCAGTCTACGTGTAAATAGATTAGTTAGTGTTTTTGTAACGTTAAAGTGTTTGATTTGAACCCACGAATAGTTTCAAGAACTTAAAAAACGTTACAATATTTACAAAATCGAATGTTATGAATGCCCTTCAGCTTATGTAGATCAAATAACAACAGAAATTTTGAATGCAGATTCAAGACACAAGAAATGCCCAACATTTGAGCACATACAATCAACAAACTACACAATAAATTTAGACAATCTTAAAGTCCTCCACAAATTCAATAAAGGAAGGAGAATGAACCTGCCGGAATGTTTGGAAACTTAGTAAACCCCACATTATACTATTCTCGATAACCAACTTGAAATCAATATTTCCTCCCATCTTAACATTCAAGGAAAAAATATATCTTATAATCATATTTGTACCTTAGTTAGTATTCAGCACTTGAAAATGATCGAAGGTTCGAAACTCGTCGTGGATTGTTTTTCTCTTTTAAATCATAATCTAATATGATAAAATTGAAAATATTGTAAGAAATAACATACTGCGGATGTCCTAATAAATAAATACTTTATTATTTACTTATTTCATTCCTATTCAGGATTACAACAAGAACAGAGTGAAAACAATTAACATCTATATGAACAAATAACCTTAGAATTATTCAAAAAATATTTTAAGAACCTGGAAGGTAGAATACTATCATTTTCATCGGAGCCATCACAGCAGTCACACACTCCATCATCAACTTTACTCGATGGAATCTTTCCATTTTCATTCAGTTTCGTTAAATCCGATTGTTCGAAATTACAATAGAAGAATCCGTTAGAACAAGCACTAGTTCCAGGTTCATCAGTGCCATCTTCGCAATCACAATAATCGTCGTTAACTTTGCTGAATTTTATACGCTCTTTACTTTTGATACACTCAAATGCATTTTTTCCATAGTAAGCCATTTGATGAAAAGGAACTCCCCGAATCTTCAATCCAAACGTCTTGTGCAACGATATTGATTCGAGTTTTATCGATTTATACTGATGCTTTCCAACGAGGATCATTTGATAGAAAAGGAGCAGGAGAAATAATGAGAAAAATAAATTAACTATGATTAATATCGACCTTCTCCTTATTTTATAAATTGCTCTGAATATCTTTCTGATTATTCTCATTCTGGGTGTAGGTTTTGTGTTTAAGTAGAATATAATTTATACAACACAAGACGTGAAGATAATGATAAATAGTTGCTCAGCATGACAGTTAACCTAAAAATAGATAGTAATTGATTTGCATAAAATGACAGAATTTAGTTAGATTGACAGCTTCCAGATTTTCACATCGAAGCATTATTCTGTGATCAAGATAGTGTTCTTTCTTGTCTGTGATGATATGGATTCAAATTATAATCTACGCCAAGAAATTACTGCACGATTTCAATATTTCAAATTTCATTTTTGGTAAGCAACTAATTACTAACACATGTTTTTTCGGATATGTCAAATTCAAATTTTTTGATGGCGCACATGTTCCTCCCATGAGAAATAAAATGAAAAAAATAAATTGAGCTTTGCAGAAAACAAAATTTCAGATTTTTATTCATAAAGAAGCGTTTCTCCAAGTAGTTTAATTTTATGAATTATAAAGTTGAACTGAAAGCAATTGTCTGGAGAAATTGTATTTGGTTGTAACGAAAAAAATTGCACATAACTTGAATTTGTTGTTGTGGCCGTTCTAGTCGACCGATTTCTATTTCTCAAAAAGCATTGGAAAGAATGAGAGGCCTTTCATATGTGATTTAATTTTGAATGGTTAAAATCTTATCATTTGGTGGTGCAATAGTTTGACAATTAGCAATTTTTTCTTCAATTATGGATTGCAAAGTTATTGTTCGAAAACTATCGAAGCGATTTCAACGAAACTTGATGAATCGTTTTATTATATCATAAGGTTTTTTTCATTTGCCGATATCCTATGGATATAAAAATTTTTTTCATCAAAGATCACGGAATAACGAACCACTTGGATAAAAAAAATACCTAATTATTCATAGATAATGGGTAAATGCCTCTAGACTTAACGTCAAAAACTAATTGACAGATTTCAATTTTTTTTTATAAAGAAGCGTCTGTTCGAGTACTTTAAATCTGTGAACTATGAAAATTAAATTGAATGCAATTGTTGGAAGAAATTGTATTATTTGATAATGAAAAATGAAACATAACTTCAAATTCAATCTGGACTGTCCTGTCAGCCGTTTTCTACCCTGTGGGTATAGGCCTCCCTTTTACTCCTCCACAATTCCCTACTCTCTACTACCTGGTACCAGTTTAGACCTGCAGCCCTAATGAGGTTATCACTCCATCTGATTTGAGTTTCTTTTCTGATCCCAAGGACTTCATCTTATTATTTTTCCACTCCAGTTTTCCGGTTTTCTAGCCACATGTCCAGCCCATTTCCATTTCAAGTTGGCAGACCTCCCACCACGTCCTCTACACCAGTCATCTCTCTCATCCAATTGTTCATTTTACGAAAACTCAATGTGATTCCTAAGATCTTTCTCTCTATCGCCCGTTGGTTTACTCTCGGTTTGTCGAGGATGGCTTTTGTGAAGACCTACGTTTCTGCGCCGTATGTTGTTACAGGTAGGGGGTACTGGTTGTAGAGATCAGCTTTCAGACATAGTGGAATACGCATCTGAATCACATCTCTCATTTTCGAGTAAGCTGCCCAGGTCATTCTTATTCACTCATCAATCTCGAGTTCTTGATTTGCTTTTCCAATAGTGAATTTTTGGCCTAGATATTTGAAACATTCTACTTTCTCTATCTCGTTGTTATTTATTATAAGATGTTGCTCAAGTTTTTCTCGATTTGACATATATTTAGTTTTCTCATAGTTCATTTCCAAGCCCAACCTTTCTGTTAGTCTACAAATATCATCTACTCAGTTCTTCCTTGGTCTGACCAATCACAACAACGTCGTCTTCGAACATCAGGTGTGTTAGTTTTTTTCCATTGATGTTCAAACCTCTGTCGCCCCACTCTACTCTCTTCAACGCATTTGCGAGAACCGTAATGAAAAGTTCAGATGATAGAGTTAAACCCTGCCTCACCCCTCTCCTTATGTTCACTTTATTGGGAACATCATGAAGTTGCACTTGTAGAGTGCTCGCTCGTAGATTCTTTTGATAAGGCTTGCGTATCGAAGGTTTTTCAGATCTTGTTCTGTTGCCCATAATTCAATTGTAAAAAATGCTTTCTTGTAATCAAGAGGGATATTATATTCAGTACAATTCTCTATGAGATTTCTCACACTTTGTAAATGCTCGTTGGTGCTAAAATTCTTTCTGAAGCCGGCCTGTTCTATTCGCTGATAAAACCTAAGTTTGGTGTTAGGCGGTTCACTATGGTTTTCGAGAATGTTTTGTATGTTTGAGACAATAACTATTGGACCTATAATTTGCTAGTTGCTCTGTGTCTCCCATCTTGTGGTATAGATTAATTAGCTCATTTGTCCACTCGGTTGGTATGTCTTCTTCCTCGAGGCAATTGTTGAAAAGTGTCTCCAGATTATCAAGAAGCTTTTCGCCACCGTGCTTTAACATTTCACTCTTTATGCCATCTGGTCCTGGCGCTTTGTTGTTTTTAGACTGACTGATCGCTCTTTCCATTTCAACTCTAGTTATTGGCGGGATATCTTCAGAACCGACATTGAGTACTCTAACATCTTTTTCTTGTTTAGTCTGGTCACTGGTTTTTTACGAAGTGTAGAGATCTTTATTGAATTCTTCTACAGTCTTGAGTATTTCCTCTATTATTGTGCCATTTGAGCTTTTGAGTCTTATAAATTCAATTTACTTAACATTTCCTAGAAATTAATGCAGAATTTTAACTATGGTAACCGAATTTTTTCAAATATATAAGCACATCTGACAAAACTGTTCGATGCTTTTTCTGAGCAAACATATTCTTATCATGTGAAATAAAATGAAAGAAATAAATTTAGATTTTGCAAGAAACCACTACATATTGATAACAGCAGTTGTTCATCAATTTTTGCTAAAAACATTCGTTCCTCTTGAAATTCTTCAAGAAATTGGACCCCAGCAGGATATGCGGAAGCAGTCAATAACAGGATCGACTAATACAAGAATAGAACAGAGACAAGCAGATCTAGGCAAAGACAACCTCGAACAACAACGGCGATCTATGACCGTTATGCAAGAATTTCCTCATTGAGACAACGGTTCGCTACTGCTAGGCTAGGCTAGACTTTTAAATGCAGCTTCAACAGAACATTGGGGAGCAAATGAGTACTGAAACAATACGACCAGAACAATAACATACCTATGGTCTCAGTGAAGATTAAATAATGGTGTGACGAGGAATTTCTCTGAAGTCCCGCACTGATCTGGTCATAGTAACTAATGGAAGCCTGAATGCTCAGAGATGCATGACTGGTATTTCAGAAGAACATGTACTAATTGAGGCAAGCATGGATGAACGCATTTTGTTCATGGATGATAACGCCAGACCTCACCAAGCTCATTTCGTTAGAAACTAACTTCAAGATCACGAAATCAGTTCAAATTAGTGGCCTGCACGAACACCAGACCTCAAACCCATCGAATATGTCTAGAACAATCTCAACAAAAAACTGATCGAAACTTGGAACGAAATATCCGTTAAAATGTTTTTGGGGATTTTGATTTTTTCCAAAAGTTCATTTTTCTTCAATTCTATGGGCGCCATTTCAATTTCTATTATTTCAAACATTTATTAGTGCTGGTGGATAACTAAAGAACAATTCTTAAACATTTCTAATTTTTTTGTCATTTAAGAACTTTTGAATGTATGGTGATCTGCGCCCAATTATTCGTTGAGGATGTTGGATAGTGTGCAAAAACGGGCTGTGCGCCTCATCGAGCACCCGGAGATCACCGCGTTCTCAAACCACTAGCTCTAAGAAGACAAATTGCTGATCTTTCTCTGTTTTACAGATATTTCCACGGAAGATGCTCCAAGGGCCTGAGAGACCTTGTTCCGGGAAAACTCATGTTTTGATTCAATATTAGGCTGGCAAGGAGTTTTCATCATATGGCGGTACATTTAGCAACCACTCGAACTCTCAGAAATTCCCTCGCTTTCAGGGCCGGTGACCTGTGGAACTCGTTTCCTTCCGACATCTTCCCAACATCCTAAAATTTGGCCCCCTTCAAGAAGCGAGTAAATAGACACCTCAATTCTTACCAGGCGCCCATTAGTGTGGTGTAATAGATTTGCCTATTACTGGGAAGCTCGCATAAACAAAAATCCGGAAATGATATACCATTGAAAACATTTCAGGCAGGTAGAATGCCTTTCAAAGCGTAATTCAGTTTTTGTTTCATTAAAATCGATCAAGAAGCTTTAGCTTGGGGCGTTTTTCATGCCAATTTTATTTAAGTCTACCCTTACAATAATAATACTAATTGAATTTTTATTAAATTTAAATTAAATTTAAATAAAATTGAATTTTAAATTGAAATTTTATCTCAGAGGCTCAGGAACATTGTTTCTGAGTACGGGCTTGGCGAACCCGAGATACCCAAGCTGAACCTGGCAGTAGGTATAAAATGCAACTTATCCAATGATTTACAATCTAAGAAATAAACGGGTTAATCGACATTGTACCACCATAACCTCTTGTCGCGTTCAAGATTTAGGAAGAGGGTCTTGATCGGAAAGTGAGTCACAGTCTCCCTCGGTTAGCGACGGAAGCAGCGTGATATCGAGTAGGGATACTGCAACACAAAACCAAGTGGGAAATAACATCAATACCTCCCAACCGACTCTTGATGTTTCAACGGTGGCGCAAGCCATTATGCCTACGACCACGAGAGCCGGACTCCCTAGGAAACGCATGAAGTGGCCCCATGAAATGAATTCCTTCATTATGCGTTCCTATTACAAGTTTACAAACTTGGAATCGGAAATGACAGCATACAGATACGCGTTACATCTTGCGTTCGTAGAAAAATATCCTAAATTACAGCACATATCCGAGCAGAGAATTTCGGATCAACGAAGAACAATCGTTAAAAACAGGCTACTTTCTTCAGAAACGCTGCAAAGCATACGAGAAAAGGTCATAATGGAACTCAGAAGCGAAAATGATCCTCATAACGGTATACCTGCCGGAGTCAATGAAAGTGTTACAGATAACATCGAAGAATATGTATTTAGCAAGATCAGAACTCAACAGAGCAATAACTGAATTCAGTGGTAGTAACCCAACTAAAAGATCTAAACTGCCCAACTCAAGACGCAAGAACACCAATATCATCCTAGTAAACTCAGTGTTTGAAGAATATACCGACCAGAACACCTTGGAGAAGATTCACACTTTGATTTACTGTGGAGCAGTAGCGGTTCTTCGACTTCACAAACAACAAATCTCCACTACTCTGATTCAAGCTGAGCCAAAAAGCGTCAGAAAACCACCATGGCAAAAACTACTGGAGAAGGATATCGATAATATTAGAAAAGAAATCGGTCGCCTCACAGAATTCCTGAGAAACAGAAAACCCTCAAGGCGCTTGAAATCACGTATACGCTAAATTTATAGGAAAATTTGTACGAACACAAAACACCCTGATCACAAACAACACATCGACATGTATATTGACACTTTGAAACAGAAACTCCAAGCAAAAGCAAAGAGGCTTTCAAGATACGTCAAGTGTTCTGAAAGGAAACATCAAAACCAAAGGTTCCTCCAAAGCGCGGCCAATTTTCATAATGGAAATAACAAAACTGCGACCAACAATAACAGAAAAGTACCTGACGCACAGTGCTTGAGCGATTATTGGTCATCACTATGGTCTAACCCCAAAGAACACAATAGAGATGCGGAATGGATCACGAATGAAAAAGAACGCCTTGATATCAAACATATGGACTTCGAAGGGATAACGGAGGAAGAAATCACAACAATAGTTAGAGCGACCAACAATTGTAAGGCCACAGGTATAGATAATATCCACAACTACCGGTACAAGAAGTTTGATAAGCTCCATGGAGCCCTAGCGAAACAGCTCACTTTCTTCAGCATCCCAAGAAAACACCCACTTTCCTAACACAAGGCTTAACATATATGCTACCTAAGAGCGATAGAACACAGGATCCGTCTCAATATAGGCCAATCACTTGCCTGCCAACACTTTACAAAACACTCACCTCATGCATATCCAATCGAATATACCAACACCTTGACGACAACAATATATTAGTAGAGGAGCAGAAAGGATGCAGAAAGAAACACCACGGGTGCAAGGAACAACTCATCATCGATTCTGTGATGATGAAACAGGCACACGTAGGGCATCGGAATGTTCATTCAGCTTTTCTCGATTATCTGAAGGCGTTCGATAGTACCGCCCATTCTTGGCTTGTTGAGATATACGAAATTCTGAGGACAATGACACACTGGCGCACGTCTCTGCAGGTCAACATGAAAAATAAATCAATTAAAACCGACGAGATACCCATACGGCGTGGAATTTTTCAAGGAGACACTTTGAGTCCACTATGGTTCTGTTTAGCTATGAACCCATTGTCATCAATGCTCAATAGAACAGGATACGGATTTAGGATAAAAGCAGATAGGAATTATTATACAGTCTCCCACCTGCTGTATATGGATGACATCAAATTATATGCTTCGAACAAGAAGCAATTGGATGATTTGCTGAAAACTGTCAGTGAGTTCTCGGCAGATGTTCATATGAAATTGGGGATTGAAAAATGTAAGACCATGAACATTCAAAGAGGGGAAAGTCATAGATGGTGAAACACAACCTCCAAACGGTGATATTATACAGTGCATGAGGGATGGCGAAACATACAAATATCTGGGATACCAACAAGCCAGATTGCTAGACCAAAAACAATAGAAGGAGAAGATTCCTTCAGAATACAGTCAGCGTCTGAAGACTGTGCTGAAATCAATGTTGAACTCGGGGAATCTAGTCAAGGCAATTAACACCTACGCCATTCCAGTGTTTCTTTACTCATTTGGAATAATCAGATGAACTGAGACAGAACTGGATGATATTCAAAGGCAGACCCGAACGATGCTAACAAAGTACAACAACCATCATTCAGAAACGTCTGTGATACGAACAACTTTGAAGCGGAAAGAAGGAGGACGCAGATTAATAGATGTGGTCAGTTTACACACAGAACAGATAAAAAATCTCAGAGAATTCTTCTCAGCAAAAGCTCTCACTTCTGACCTCCATAGAGTGGTATCGTTGGCTGATAAGTGATATACCTTTGAATCTTGCTACTAGAGATAACCTACTGAATCTACTGTTCCTATCAGATACTGAGAAACAAGAGCAATGGTCAAGAAAGGAATTGCATGGACGACATCACCATGAGATTAATCAACCACACATCGATAAAGAAGCCTGCAACAAATGGTTGATGAAAGGAGAATTATTCGCGGAAACAGAAGGATTCCTTATGGCCATTCAAGACCAAGTGATCGCTACAAACAACTACAAAAAATTTATTATGAAGGACGGAACATTACAAACAGATAGGTGCAGAAAATGCCATATAAGATCGGAGACTAAACAGCATATTACGTCCGGATGTGAACAACTGGCCAATACGGACTATCTTCACAAGCATAATCAAGTGTGCAACATTATCCATCAGAAACTTGCACACAAGTACGGACTTCTGAATACCTTCCAGCCATATTACAAGTATCAGCCGGCGCCCGTATCAGATCAGATTATACTACGGTAGGCCTGTTATCACTGACAGAATGGTGACGAATAATAGGCCGGACATAGTGGTGTATGATAAGAGATCCAAAACAGCAATGCTGGTGGATGTCGCCATACCGAATAATAACAACGTGCTGAATAAGTTCCAGGAGAAAAAGTCCAAATAAATAGACCTTGCTATTGAGATCAAGCAGATGTGGCACCTCGAGAACATAGATATTGTTCCTGTCATCGTATCCTCCACTAGGTTAATACTCAAAACTTTGCATGATAGCCTTAAGAAATTAGAATTGCATAAGAATATATAGAAATGCAAAACGGTGTAATTCTCAATACATGTAGGATAGTTAGGAAATTTATGTCAAGTATATTGTAATCGAGCCTATTCCCTTTGATTACTGAATCTGGGAAAGGTAAATTATATCCAGCTAACAGCTGAGATAGTGCATAAGTCCACAATAATAAATAATTAAATTTAACGAAAAATTGTTTGGATAATTTGTCCCATGAAAATTGCAACTAATCACAGAAAACAGCCGGTGTACCAGAACAGGTACAAAAAACAACCCGTTTCCGGTTTGTTAATTACTACTTGAAAGTTATGTTTACTCTTGGAACACTCTGTATAGAAATATAGAACACTGAAATAAGGTTCTAAGAGGTATTTTCTAAGAATGAAATCTCCCAATCTATAAAACCTAAGATATAAAATTTCAATATTTCTGAGAAGACTTTTAGGAAAACACCTCTTGTAGAAATGAATGCCAATGAATTATTCTTCAAATACTTTCTAGAAATAAAATTCTTTAAATCTTACGAATGTGGTTTATTATGCTATCAAGATTTGATATATACATTGATATCAAATTTATTTTAGAAATAAAATCGCAGAAGTCAATATAAATATTAGGTCTCCAAATAATTTTTTATCTACAATAATTTTTATCTGTAATCTATTAAAATTTCATCAAGAGACCATGAAACATTCAAATACTCTAATAAATCGTACCTGAGTTACATTATAAGTCATGCACGTCAATATAAAATACAAATATACAAATTTCGGATCTGTATGACCTGCGAAAAACAATTTCATAAGTTCAATAAATATTTTAAAAGCTACATAATGCATAAATTTAAATGTTCTGAAACGGTTCTTTACGAGGAGGTTCTGAAAAGTTTCCGACTTCTACGTGAAGATGGCAGCACTCGTAAATAGAACTGAATTTTCATTGTTCATATGTTGACAGTTACTCATCAAAGTTTCAACTAGGGAATGCAAACTCGGTATACCAAGATCTCGCACCTATTCTGCAAGATCAATCTCGCACCCAAAATCATGCGCGATCTTGCCAGATTTACAAGATTGATATTATGTCAATTTTGATTAGCTTTCAGTGCTTTCACATGTTGTTGTTGACTTATGTAAACAATGTACCTATTCCCAGCGGCAACAAGTGGCGCTAGGGCCACAGTGCCATAAGGAAGAGTAAGGCGAGACGTTTTCGGTTGTCGTAAATTTGTCATTGTTTTGCGAGGCTGGACGAGTCAAAGTGCATGGCAATCTGCAGATTTATAAACTATTCCAATAACAGTTGAAAATAGTTCCTTGTGTGTTTGAGTTCTTTCGGTCTTTTCATTTTGTGTTAAAATGACAACAAAGGTAAGTTTACAAAGAGTTTCAAAGTGGATCAGAGGTATGGAAATACTTTTTGAAGGCAGATGATGGACAAACTGCCCAGTGCAAATTGTATAAGTCTATATTGAAAACAACAGCACGATCTCCCAAAGGCTTACATGTACATTTACTGTCTGAGCACAAAATTGATACTTCTCATAAAAAAGTGACAGAAAACATGACTCTGGTTCCATCAAATTCTTCAATGCTGATCAATGCTTCCGCGTCAGTGAGGCTACCTCCTCCAACCGGTACGAAGAGGCAGAAAATATCTGATAACTTTTCGTCCCTACAAAAAGTATCTTTGGAGGAAGGAATTTCAAGGATGATTTCTGAAGATGGCATGACTTTTAGATCTTTTTGCAATGCGAAAGACTTGAGAGAATCATTTGCGACTAGTCACTTCAAATTACCTGCATTGCCTAACTCCAAGAAACAGAGTGTTATGGATTATGGCATGAGTTTGAAAATGAACTCTTCGCAGGATATTATGAATCTAAGAAAGAATAACCATAGATTCAGCCTTAATTTCGATGAATGGACTTCATGCAAAAACAGGCACTTCAGGAATGTGAATGTTCATACATTTTCAGGGAATAAAAATATGTTCTGGAACTTATGTCTTGTGCGCACAGTAGGAGGCATGCCTACAGAGAGTTGCATAACTATTTTGAAGAAGAAATTATCAGAATATGGCTTGTCATTAGATGATGATACAGTATGTGTCACTACAAATGGGGCCATTGTAATGATGAAGGTTGGGCGACTCATGAATCCTCTTCACCAGCTATGCTACGCTCCCGGTATTCAATTGGGAGTTATAAATGTGATTTACAAATCAAAACGTGGAACCGAAACGCAAAAAGAAAATACAAAACACACAGTCGTAGCTCGGTCAGATGTGGAGGAGTGTGACGATGAAGAATTTGATGACATTATTGATAATGAAGGATTTGACTGCAGATTACCCGCTGTAGATGAAGTTGACTTAGTGCCAGAATTTGATCACTTTATCAAAAAAGTAAGACAAGTAGTCAAACTTTTAAAAAATTACCAACGAAGAAATATATGAAGGATGAATTCAGCAACTCACGATGGACTACAAAACACGCTGGTCAAGTCTTGCAGATATGATTCCCACATTCAATAAGGTGACGCAATGTGTAGGCAAAGTCTTGACTGATTGCAATCTTGGATCGAACACAAATCTTAGTTTCTCAGACGAAGAATATCGTGCTTTATCACACTTAGAACTCGTATTTCAGCCTATGAAACTGGCATTGTAAGTATTATGTCGTCGAAATTCAGATTTGTAAAATGCCGAAACTACTCTGCAATTTATGGTGAAAAAGTTAGAAGAACTCGGAACACCAGTAGCTCAAAAACATGCTGAATCCATGAGGGATCGGTTTAATGAACGCCGCACATTTATGACCGCAACATTGTATTATTTGTCAGACCCTGTCCTATACGACGTATATTTTAATCCAAGCTACAGCATCTGATACAAATTTCTGGTGTTTTATATCTGAAGATAAATATCCGAATCAAAAGCAAATCGCCCTTCAACTAACGGCAATGTTTGGGTCAACTTACTTGTGCGAGTCTGCCTTTTCTGAAATGAAGGTAATTAAGTCAAAATATCGTAATCGACTAACTGAGGATCATTTGTCATCATGCTTGCGATTGGCACTCAGTGGTTACGTACCATCTCATAAAAAGTATGCTGAGGACATGCAGTGCCACGCTTCAACATCCAAAGTCACTCCTTAGTTAAGTTTAACACCATATTTAACTCTTTTGTTTTGTAACAACCAATAAACTTGCAACTTTGAATAACTATGAGTTTTTTCATTGATATTATAGAGAAGAACCTAACTAAACCGAACCCAAACCTTGACTAAAATAACGTATACTGTGCGGAAAGTTAATAACTATATATGCTACGATACACCCTACCTAGGTATTAGGTAGGTATCTTGTATGTACGACAACCCTGCATCACACATACTTGCAGCCTGTCAGAGTGATCGTAAATAGTCTAAAAATATTGAGGTAGATCGCCAGCAGTTCAAGTTTAAGAACCCCAGCTCTATTGGATTTTAAACATTAAATAAGAGTGATAACAATTAATTTCTAGGTCTCAATGCAATTTTCATTTTCAATTTTATTTATAACATTGTCACTTATCTGTCAAAATATGTAAACTAAAGGGATGATTTTGTGGATTTGTTAGTGCTTCATTCAATATATTTGGCTATTGGCAAAACCATAATTAATTGTTTTACTTCAACTCGTTATCAACTGAGTTCTCAACGATGCTTTTGATACAAATCAATCAATAAAACAAACATAACGGGGAGGTCGACAATTTATCCTCACCTTCAATGAGAAAAGAGCACTTCATGGTATTTATCTATTATCGTTTAGTTTCCCAACACTCCACAGGGTGTAGAGTGGTAGATATGCTCTCGCTCCAGGACATCCCTTGTGAATGATAAGAACTATTGAAGAGTCAATGTGCTCGTTACCGTTCCTAATACATCGTGAATTTTATCCCACATCATCGTGATTGTTGAGATTTTGATAAACTGTAATTTTAGTTCACAGAGTTACTCATGAACGGCTTTATTCTGATTGAAGAAACTTGAAAAATGATTCTGAAAGAAATTGAACAATCTATCACATTATGAGATATAACGTCACTAGTAGATTCTTAAATGTAACAATCTTTATATTGAAAATTTTGAAAAAGGTATTTTTCCACAATTACAAAGATATACGGTTTGGTAGATGTAATATTTCTGACTCTATACTGAAAAATATGAAATATTGAACAAAATTTACTAAATGCTTAGGAAACGCCATACAATGTAGCGTATAGATATACGAGGCATGTAATTGAAAGTTATTTTGGTGTTTTGGAGAGACGATTTCCATTTTTGTCTAAAGGGCTACATATAAAGCTTAGAACCTTAGTTGTCTGGTCACTGCTACATAACATTTGCATCCTACAGAATGATAAATATCATGATTCCGATAAAAATGAGTTACTCGAAGGAGAATCAGAATTGCATTATGAAGTTGATGTTTGACGATGAATATCTCGGAAATGCTTAACTTAATCGAAAAAGTATAAGAGAGCATCGTTGTAGAGCAGTAAATTTCCTACGAAATTATGAGTCTCATGATTAATAATGATTTTTTTATTGAGTAATAAACTTAATGAGAAAAGAAAACATTTACCTTCAAATATTCGTATTTTTTGACCCACCCTATTAACCCGGCCTTGTTGTGGTGGGGTTACAATCACCTTGAGCGTTATTCAATTGCGCATCACAAAATCACGGAGACTGTAAACGCCACCATTTCTTCATTACAGTGCGAAGTTCGACTTGGTGATTTTCACCCCACAACACCACTGACGTTATCGATTACAGACAATTTTGGTGATAATCACCCCACCACACTATTTTTTTTCTTCGAGTCATACAGGTATGTTTTGTGATGTGGGGTTAGTTTTTAGGTAATATTAATTTTTTTGTTGGTTATTTAGGGAAATTAGTCACGAAGAACAACAAAGGAAGCTTCCCGCTTTATGGAATGATCTGGGAAATGATGAAAACTTTGTCGATTCAAGCGATCCTGGATCTTTATGATGATCAGCACAAATATGTGGTCAAAGAAGTGGATGCTGCCGAACTTCGTGCTTTTTTGGGTCTCCTTTTCTTATCTGGGGTGTACAAAACCAATCGTTTGAATCTAGAGGACCTATGGAAAACTAATGGTTTGGGTATTGATATATTCAGAAGAGTTATGAAAACAGACAAATTAGGCTACAAATTGATAATTTCACCCACATTAGAGTTGTTCACTAAGTTTATTGAAAACTGTCAAGGCGCTTATTTCCTACGTACGTCACCATAGATGAACAGCTGCCTGCCTTTCGTGGTCGATTTATATATGGCAAATAAACATTCAGAGTACAGATTGAAATATTCGCTTTAGTTGATTCAAAATCATATTAAGTGGTGAAAATGGAACCATATGCTGGTCAACAACAAGATGGCCCATTCAAAGTATCCTATTCACCGTTCGATGTTGTTGACAGATTAGTGGCACCCATCAGTCAAAATAACCGAAATGTGACTTTCGATAACTGGTTTACCAGTTTTCCGCTGTAGAAAAATCACAAACTTCCGTTGGCACCATAAGATAAGCTAAAGCTGAGCTTCCACCTGCTTCTGTAGATACTAGAGATCGAGACGTCTTTTCTATCAAATTTGAATTTCAAAAAGACACTACCATATTATCATATATACCGAAGAAGAAAAAAGTAGTACTGGTTGCCTCCACGCTTCACCACGACGACAAAATAGCTGAAAGAACTGGAGAAGAGAAAAAAACCTGAGATAATAGATTATGACGTATCACGTAACAGAAGAAGATGGCCACTAACCATTTTTTTTCAATGATGAACGTCGGGGCTATCAATGCTAAAATAATATATCAAAGCAACACTAAGAACATATAAAAGAGAAGAGAATTCCTATTAGATTTGGGCTTGCAGCTTGTGCAAAAGCATCTTCTTCCTCGTAAAGATGATGATAGGTTGTCTCAGCAATTGGAGAATTCAATCGAATTTTTATTGAATGGGAACGAATTAGAACCGAATGAAAGGGAGCCAAAACGCCAGAAAATTATTGGGTTAAAGATAGGAAGTGCCAAGAAAAGTGTGCCAAATGTGAAGCTTTTTGTGTATGGAGCATAGTCTTATTCTATGTCAAAATTGATATCAATAGAGCACACTGTAAAATTTTTATCTTTCAATATTTCTAGTTTGCGTTTTTCTCTTTGATTGAATCATATATTTTCTTCATTTATTTGATATTCAGATTCTACTGAATGAATACGTTTTCTTTATATTCTGAACCGAAGAAACGTTTGTTTTTTCTTCATTAAAATTTTTCTTTTCTATTATATTCTGTAGGTGGGTGAATCAAATACACTTTTTTTCTGAAAGAATATGATGTCTGTTAACGCAGTCAATTATCAAATTCCCGAAACAAATTATGAAAATAACTTTTTCACACGAAAAACCAAATGGGCTTCTTTATTTGTTATTGTTGGTTTGAAACTTGGTGGATCAGTATGATCAACGTCATTTTCATTAACATCATCATCTATATTCTGATTAACTGTGTCTATGATTTCAGCATCAGTTAATGTTCCAGTAGTAGCTAGCCCTTCATCCCATGTCACATAATCTTCAAATTGAACTTCTATATTCTGAAGTTTATTCCAGTCAGCTTCTACACTCACGTCCAGCTCAAGTGGTTCTTCCGAAGCTTCTTCTTGTGGCATCGAAAATCCACAGCTTTTGAAGCAATTTGATATTGTAGTTTTAGATACACTTCTCTCCAAGCCTTGAATGAAAAACAATGTTGTCGCCGATATTAAAATCTCAGAAATTTAGGATAGACATAAAATTATAATGTAGAGTAATTGTGACATTTAACAGCTCCAGACGCTCCGTGATTAAGACGATTAAGACATTAAAGCATCGGAGAAGGCAGAGCAAGGGCACCAAATCTCAACTGCCTTAATTAAGTCGAATGGTGTAATGGTATGACAAGAAGTTCTGACTAATTAAAATTAACTGAAGATACGACCCATTATTTGTCACATATTTAATTTTTAAAAGCTCCCCGCCTCCTAATTGGAAATTGGCAGATGGCAGGAAAACTGTGTTATTTTATACTTGATGCTTAAAATGTTCGATGTAAATTGATTATTATTTAATGACATCTACATCAATATATCAGATATGGGGAACTTGTACAAATTAATTTTGGTTTCGTTAGTCCAATTTTTTAATTGGAATTGATGATTATTTTCGATAAAGCTCCTAAAATGATGATTGATAGCTCATTTGATTCGGTATGACACCTAGAAAAAAGTATTAGAATGTTTTATGAGCAAATTACAGAAGTTATTAACAAATTAAATTGAAAGGTAGGTATTCATTTTCTTGACGCTAAGTCAAAAACTGTTATCGATTTGGGAATTATTGTCCAAGATTTTTGTAGAATTAAAAGTTTTCGATAATAAATTCAAAATATGAACAAGAAAAAAACACTCTTGCCAGTTTTCCACGTTTATTTGTTTATACACGACCAGTGTATACCCTTCGGTCATTTATAAATGCTTAATACTAAGATACAGAGATGATAAAAGATATATTTCTTTCTTTAAATGTTAAGTAGGGCGGAATTATTGATTCTATTGATTTAGAGTAGTTTAATGTGGGGTTTCCCTGAGTTAATTTATTTCCAAACTTTCAAGTAGATTCTACTTCCTTTATTACATTTGTATAGAACCAACCAAAATATCATCAACGTACTGATACCAGAACATGATATAGTTTTTGGCTAAGTCTCTGTTAAGTAATGATAAGATTTCTTAGTGATAAAAGCCTAAAACCGATCGATATTCATAGTGAAGTCTGTGCAGCTTATGGACAAAATATTATGAGTGGTGGAATTGTTAGAAAGTGGATGAGATCATTGAAAGAAGGCTTCACAAATGTGCATGATGAACAACGGATTGGGCGCCCTTCGGTCGTTAATAAAAGTTTGGTGCCAGAAGTGGACAATAAGGTGAGAGAAACATACGCTTTACGATTTCCCCTTGTGTTTTAACTTTCCTAATATTTCTCGTAGTGTTTTGTATAGTATTGTGACGGAGAATTTAATAATAATAATAATGATTGTAATACTGCAAAGCATACAAGAAGAGGTCATGATGGAAGCGAAGATGATACTCATAACGGTATACCTGCCGGAGTAAATGTAAGTGTTACAGACAGCACCGAAGCCACGGAAAGCCATATTAACATAGAATATTTGGCAAGATCAGAACTCAACAGAGCGATAACTGACTTCAGTGGTAGTAACCCAACTAAGCGATCTAACCTGCCCAAACTGAAGACGAACAAGAACACCAATATCATCCTAGCAAGCATGAACTCAGTGTTTGAAGAAAACAATGACCAGAACACCTTAGAGAAGATTCAAACTTTGATCTACTGAGGAGCGGTAGCGGTTCTTCGACTACACAAACAACAAGTCTCCACAACTCTGATTCGAACTGAGCCAAAAAGCGTCAGAAAACCATGGGAAAACGACTGGAGAAGGATATTGATAACATTAGAGCTCAAATCGGTCGTCTTACAGAATTCCTGAGAAACGATATACCCTCAAGGCTCTCGAAATCAAATATACGAAAAATTCATAAAAAAATTGGTACGAACGCAAAACACCCTGATCACAAACAACACATCGACGTGTATATGGACATTTTGAAGTAGAAACTTCAAGCAAAAGCAAAGAGGCTTTCAAGATACATCAAGTGCACTGAAAGGAAACACCAAAACCGAAGGTTCCTCCAAAGCTCGACCGATTTTCATAAAGGAAACAATAAAACTGCGATCAACAATAACAGAGAAGTACCGGACGCACAGTGCTTAACCGATTATTGGTCATCGTTATGGTCGAACCCCAAAGAACACAATGAATATGCTGAATGGATCACAAATGAAAAACACCGCCTTGATATCAAACATATGGATTTCGAAGGAATAACGGAGGAGGAAATCGTTAGAGCAACCAACAATTGGAAGGCCACAGGTATAGATAATATCCACAACTTCTGGTACAAGAAGTTTAATGAGCTACATGGAGCCCTAGCGAAACAGCTTACGTATGTTCTTCATCATCTCAGGAGGTCAAAAAGTGCAAGATTGGAAAGATCAGCACAATCGATAGTAAGCCGGGTCCAACTACATTTACAAGAAGACCCCAGCACAATACACCAGACCAGTGCCTGGACACTCTTAAACAAGAAATTATTCGTGTTTTCAGGGCGCCTAAGAAGATATAAAACTAGCAACAGAAGAAAACGGGACAATGCAATGCTTGAACAATCAGAAATGTCGTTTTTAAGCAAAAAGAAGGAGGACGCGGATTGATGGATGTTGTCAACTTACATACCGAACCGATCAAAATTCTCAGAGAATTCCTCTCTGCAAAAGCTCGCACTTCTGACCTCCACAGAGTGGTATCGTTGGCGGACAAGGGTTATTAACCTCTGAATCTTGCTACCAGGGATAACCTGCTAAATCTACCGTTTCTATCGGATACTGAAAAACAAGAGCAATGGTCAAGAAAGGAATTGCATGGACGACATCACCATGAGATTAATCAACCACACGTCGACAAAGAAAAGCCTCCAAGTACAAGGAAATGTCATGTAAAATCGGACACTATACAAGATCTTACGTTCGGCTACGAACACCTGGTCAATACAGACTATCTTCAAAGGCATAATCAAGTGTTCAACATTATCCGTCAGAAACTTGCACACAAGTACGGACTTTTGAATGCCTTCCAGCCATATTACAAGTATCAACCGGCGCCCGTATTGGAAAATGACTCTATCAGATTATACTACGATAGGCCTGTTATCAATGACAGAATGGTGACGAATAATAGGCCGGATATAGCGGTGTATGATAAGAGAGCCAGAACAGCAATGCTAATGGATGTCGCCATACCGAATAATAACAACGTGCTGAACAAGTTCCAGGAGAAAAATACCTATAGTCGAAATACACAGACATTGCAGTCTAGCAGAGCTATTCCTACTTAAATTTAATATTTAATATAATTATAGATTAAAACGAAATACAATTAGTTTCACGAAAATGCAAAAGTCATTCAAATTAATCGTGAAAAATATGATGGAAAAAGACAGAGTGAAAATAAAGACCATTCCAGGGCAACAAGATCAAAGACGCGCAAAATCAATTGTGCAGAAAGAAGAAGTGAGAAGAAAAGGTACGTTAACCATAATAATCAAGACCAATCTGTTGCAAATGGATTAGGTGGCGTTTCAGACGAGTATGCATTGAGGTTGTTGAAAGATTTTTCAAACTATTTGAAACCTGACTATAAATATTCACAGAATTATATGTGAACGATCTCCTAAAAACGACGAATGAAATCTAGGCAGAGAAAGTGTAAGAAAATTCATCAGATTAGTATTGCGCATATCACTCCTAAATACTGATTTCTTACGGAGGTTCACATGAATGTAAAATACGTTGTACTAATGTAGTACAGTGAAATTCAAATAAATGATGAATCTTGTGCCATTTCAATTTTTGAATTGTGGCAGAAAAATGATTATATTTCCTAAAACGACATACGAACCGGTAGCATGCATTTTGGACACGCTGTCCAAGCAAGGAAATACGACAACCAAATAGGTAACTATAATGTCTCAGCTAGTTTTTTCTGAATTAGAAATTAAGAACTCTAGCATTTATATAATACCTTCAAGTCTCTATAACATTTCCTGATCATCTGGGAAATATAAGCCTGCAAATGAAGACCACAGTAAAAATTACACCGAGGTTCTTCACAGACTTCTTCACAGCTACTGATTCCCCCGAGATCTCAACAACAAAGTCCGAGTCAATAAGCTTTCTATTAGATGCCTTAGCAAACAGTATGAGATCACACTTACTAGTATTCAATTTGGGGCCATGTGCCTTGGAGTACTTAAAAATTCTCGACGAATCGACATTGATAATTTCTGCAGCAGCGGGATCAAAGCTGTAACAAAGCTGAGTGCCACCTGCAAAAGCACAAGCCTTACACGAATCAACTCATCGAAAAATATCTCCAGTGTAAAGAAGAAAAAGTATGCGCCCCAGCACAGATCCTTGCAGCACCCCAGACGTCACAGGAATGGCGTCAGAATGGTCATTGTCGATAATTACTACCTATGAACGCTTGTCCAAATCAAGAAATTGTAACTCAGTCACATCGAAACCATAATACCTCGATTTTTCACATAGAAATTGGTGATCAACTGTGTCTAAAGCTTTCGCAAAATCTAAGTGCCGCCATTATGCCACAGTCAATGGACCTAACAATATCATCAACCACATCCTTGAATTACCGAAAGTTGTGTATCGAAAATGTTGACGGATGTGCACAGAACCAAAACGTTCAGTCAGTGTATTTACTTCGCTTGAGCGATACCACAACGACAGTTGTGATTTCTTAAGCCAAATTGTTACCGGCGATGAAACATGGGCAGCCTACATCGCACCAGAATCAAAGCAACAGTCCATGGAATGGCGGCATTCAAATTCACCTAGGAAAGTAAAGTATAAGCAATCAATTTCTGCTCGGAAAGTCATGTGCAATTTTTTGGTACAGAGGAGGAGTATTGCTTGTGGAACTGGCAGCAGGTTATTGTGAGACATTGAACAATCTTCGTCGTGCAATCCAGAACAAAATACGTGGCACTTTGAGAAAGGGCATCGTTTTGGCTCCTACTGACTACCATCTGTTCCTGCACTTGAAGAAAACCTGGGCGGTCAGCGTCCTCAAGACGATGACGAAGTCAAAACAGTTATGATGCAGTGGTTAAGAAGTCAGACGACAGAATTCTATCGGGAGGCTATTCGAAAACTGGTACAAGTGCCTCAATCTTGAGCGAAACTATGTAGAAAAGTAGATTAAGGTACATGCTTTCATGTGAAAATAAAATTATTGAGATATCTTTGTATTTTTTATTTGAAAAAGGTACTTATTTAAAGAAACACGCCTCGTATATGTCTTATGCACCGAAATAGCCGTTTGAGAAAAAGCGTCCAAAGGTACCCCACCCAGTCGTACATCCTTGAGTTAAAATCTCATACTAATAAGTGCATAATATACAGGAATATCCACCGGGAACGTCCGTTAAAAACTTTTTGAGTTCCAATTATAATATTGAGCTGAAATTTTATACGCGGCTATAACTAGCGAAGTGAAATATTTTCGAAGTGATACCATTTCCGGTTATACCGCAAGTGGGTCATCACTTTGTTATTTCAAATGGCAATCTTCCTTTTTGTTATACATCTAGAACCGACATTTGAGCAAGGCATAAAATACCCAAGTTGTTGGCACTCATCTGTCAAAACTTTTGACAGATTTAATTATTTTTGTTATAAACTCGATTTTTGAGGAACATTTAAGAAAATTGTAGCTCGTAGATCTTTTGCACTACAGACACAACTTTTGCTTGGGTGGATAGAAGAAGGATCAAAAAATTTTTTAAACTGTCTACACATGCCAACTGTTTATTGCGTTGTTTTGTATGATTTTTTCAATTTGGTCTTTTTCAAACAGCAATAACTCAAGGCACGTGCCAATTTTTATATCGCCATCAGATGAAGCGTCAAGTTTCAGATGGAATTGTATCAGCATGTACTATCCCATCTCTTATAGTTCCGAAATAATTTGGGAATATATTGAATTTTGATGATTTTGCAAGAACTAACAGAGAATGCTTTGAAATATTTGAATCAAGTAGCTGAACTAGCTACGCTCACCTGACAGGTGCCTAAAATTAATGTTTTGTTACTTCGTTCATTCGAATTTGATATTTCGTCAAGAATTGTTGGTAATTTGAAGGGAAAATTTTTGAAAAACACCAGATTGATAATAAAATAGCTGATTATTCAAACGAGGATATGTTTAATCTCTTTTTAATTCATGGCGAATGTCAAAATGTGGTGTATAGAACTTGCAGGTAATTCAATAACTAATTTCCAAATTTGACGCCTATGAGAAAACAAAATTTCGAAGGATTAGAAGCAATTTTCTGCGATTTGGAGGAACAAAATACATAAAAACTAGAAGAAAACCAATTCTCGTGGACGACGACAATCAAATTAATACGCTAGCGTATTTTCGTGCCAATCCACATGCGTCCATTAAGTCAGCCTCAATGGATATTAGATTTAGTTATACTTCCATTCAAAGGATCCTTAAGAAACATAAAACGCACCCGTATTCTTTTATCTGTAATGTCTGTAGTGCAAAAGATCTACGAGCTACAATACTTTTAAATGTTCCTCAGGAATCGAGTTTATAACAAAAATAATGAAAAAGTTTTGACAGATATGTGCCAACAAGTTGGGTATTTTATGCCTTGCTCAAATGTCGGTTCTAGATGTATAATAAAAAAGGTAGATTGCCATTTGAAAAAACAAACTGATGACCCACTTCCAGTATAACCGGAAATGATATCACTTCGAAAATATTTCACTCCAATTGGATATCGCTAGTTATGGCCGCGTATAAAATTTCAGCTTGATATTGTAATTGGAACTTAAAAAGTTTTTAACGGACGGTCCCGGTGGATATCCTTGTATAACTAATCATATCGCCAGGATATGAATATCTTGAGGTTCTCTTGTCTATTGCATTGAGGAAGTTTCCATCATTTCTGAACAAACAATGATTTAGATAACTTCGTCTTCGCTACAACGAAAATCAATCAATTCTCATTCTGTACCGAGGCTCTGTCTCGTTTCCTATATTGCATGTTGTAAACCCGCAAATCTGTACCGGCAAGTTCGCAACGAATTATTGTTTATAACAACAATGAAAAGCGAATATACCGTGGACAGGAGCATACTCAATAGTCGAGTTCATAACACATAGGTTCAAAGGCTCAAAGCGTTGCGGGCGAGTCCCCTTGTCATAAACAGGGTTGCCAACCGTGGCCGCACAAAGCCCGAAGTTGGCTGTGCATATAGTCGCCATTCAACTATCGACCAATGGTCACTTCATAACTTTGAATTGACTGTCACATTGTCGAAACTTTATTCAGCGCCAGATATGGACCAAATTAGGTTTATCACTGAATTTGACGTTATGTTCGGACTGAATGGTACTTTTTATCCCTGACCAGTTTTGCATTTATGCCACCCACGTTGTATAATGTACACATGAAATTTCTATTTATGGTTTATGTGTCGCTGGATTCCACCGAATATAATAGATTTCCGATTCCGGCCAGTTGAAATGAAATGGTTTTCAGGGTTGAAATGGTGAGGCAAATTTTCTCCATTCATGCATGCTTACCTGAGCTGCATTACTGAAAACAATGAATAAAAAGTTTACGATTCGTCCTATTTTGATTGGAATTATCACCACTCAGCTTCAGTTAGTAATTGAATAAGAAAATCGTACACTTCAACGTAGATTCTTTAACTACTTTATAAATATAACAAAAGTGTATCAAAAAGATCGACAATAAAGGACCGAGTTTCAAAAGTAGCTGAAGGAAATACATCTACCTGCTTTAGATATATATGGGTGTTTGGTTACCACTTCCATCAATTTTTTATTTCATTTTTCTTCAATTTTATAGTTTACATTTTCTTATTAACAATTCAAAATTTTATTGTTCAGTATATTTTCTTTTATTTTTCAACCAATTGCACATGTCGCGGCCGGTTCTCAAATCAAACTTTTGGCTTAATTTCATATATTTGTTTAAAAATATCTTTTTTCAAAATTTCGACTTACCTACTTCCTTTCTACCTTCCTTCCTTACACCTTGGCAACACTGCTCAACATCAAGTGAGCAGAGAAATTGCATACAACACAAGACACAAGAAGAAAGAATACGCACGCAAGAAGACGAACCACATTTCCTTGAAATTTTCGTTTCATTACGAAATAAAATTAATATTTCACAATTTAAAAACGTATCCGGTGTGTGAGTGAAAGTTCCAAATCGTGAAAAACTTTCATATCGACGAGGGCGAAAATTCTTCTACAAGACAACGAAAAACTGTCATTGCTTTCTCTTTTTTTGTTGCTCTCTCATTTCCTGTACACCCAATTGGTAAGTCTTTTCTCTTACTTATCTTATCGTATCATATATTTTCGATCATATTGTTGCCAGCATCTTTCCGAAAGAAAGAAGCAGGGTTTCCGATGACATAGGAAAATTGTAACAGCTTTTCCTAATAAAAAACAGTCCGCTATAACGTCAATTTAAACCAATGGGAGATTATTATTATTTATTATCGTGGACTTATGCACTATCTCAGCTCTGCTAGACTTCGCCTCAAGTGTTATTCTGTTAGCAAGATAATCTGTTCACAAGTAAAGACCTCTTATTATCATTATTATTATTATTACTTATCGTGGTCTTGTGCATCTCAGCTGCTAGTTGGATTTACCTATCCCAGACTCAGCAATCTAAGGGAATAGGCTCGATTACAGTATAGTTGACATAAATTTCCTAACTATCCTACATGTATTAAGAATTACAGCTTTTTGCATTTCTATATAGGTATTCTTATGCAATTCTAATTTCTTAAGGCTATCATGCAAAGTTTTGGGTATTAATCCAGTGGAGGATACGATGACAGGAACAATATCTATTTTCTCGAGGTGCCACAAGTGCTTGAACTTATTCAGCAGGTTGTTATTTTTCGGTATTGCGACATTCACCAGCATTGCTGTTCTGGCTCTCTTATCATACACAACTATGTCCGGCCTATTATCCGTCACCATTCTGTTAGTGATAATAGGCCTATCGTAGTATAATCGGATATATATATATATATATATATATATATATATATATATATATATATATATATATATATATATATATATTTTTTGAAAAGAGAGGATTTACAATTGTTCTGTCAAATTGAAACTTTTCATTGTTGACAGTAGCATGTTATTATCTCATTCATGCGGTCATTTCATTTTGGACCAAATCTCCATCAACAAAATGATTCGCCTTTTATTGAATTCAGTTGTTACAAAAACTGTGATATATGAAGAACCGCTTGACCGATTTTGTGCAAACTTTTCATAAACCATCTACTAAATAGTCCGAACAAAGCCTGAACGTTTGGTATGGATAGGTGAGCCCGTTATTGAATTATCATATTACAATGAAAAGTGGCAATGATTTTTATATTTATATTGCTTGATTGATAAAATTGCAAGTGATTTATTTCCAACAATAGTTTATATGAAAAAACACATTCAACTTGTTGGCGTGATCTTCGTCAGCATCACCGAACTGCTGATGTAACAGGAATATTTGGATCAGGACGAGTAATGGGGTCAGGTATACATAAAGATGCAGGATTTGAAACATATTTAACAGGAGATTCTCGTTAAACACATGATGATAACTCAGATTTCCATGAACCTGGGGTCGAAGAACTTTCACGAATATTTGACTATTCTTTTTTCATGTGAAAAGAGATCTTCATTCAGAAAGGATTCTTCGTGTAAAGCAATTTCTTTCAGTAGGGCAGATTTTTAATAGTTTTACTTTTAGGTGTAAATTTGTAAATTTCTTGTAATATTGCCAGGATAACCGCTTTCACCTAAGTAATAGCCAATACGGTACTTTTGTGTTCGAAGTTGTGTCCTTTCCTCTATTTCAATACAGTTTGACACTTTTTGAAGTATCTTCTGTGAAAAATATTAAAGTTTACTTGGCACCAACTCTGTTTCAGCTTCATATCAATAACCTCCTTACTGTTACAGGTTGTAAACTTCACATCTTTGCGGATGGCAGTACACTTGTTAAAAACCCTGTTATCACAAGACATGAACGAAATACGAATCCAGCAGTGCAGAAAAGTGACTTGAATCAGTTCTTGATTGGGGATCTGCTAACATGGTAGAGTTCAATGCTAGTAAAACTCAAGCCTGTTTATTTTCTATGAAGGTGAATAGCACTGTCCCGGATATAACGATGGCGAATGAGACTATCTCACTTACTTCCTCCTTGATTGATAAAATTGCAAGTGATTTATTTCCAACAATAGTTTATATGAAAAAACACATTCAACTTGTTGGCGTGATCTTCGTCAGCATCACCGAACTGCTGATGTAACAGGAATATTTGGATCAGGACGAGTAATGGGGTCAGGTATACATAAAGATGCAGGATTTGAAACATATTTAACAGGAGATTCTCGTTAAACACATGATGATAACTCAGATTTCCATGAACCTGGGGTCGATGAACTTTCACGAATATTTGACTATTCTTTTTTTCATGTGAAAAAAGATCTTCATTCAGAAAGGATTCTTCGTGTAAAGCAATTTCTTCCAGTAGGGTAGATTTTTCAATAGTTTTACTTTTAGGTGTAAACTTGTAAATGTCTTGTAATATTGCCAGCGATAACCGCTTTCACCTAATTAGTGTGTTCGATTTGTGTCATTTCCTCTATTTCAATACAGTTTGACACTTTTTTGAAGTATCTTCTCTGAAAAATATTGAAGTTTACTTGGCACCAACTCTGTTTTTGCTTCATATCAATAACCTCCTTACTGTTACAGGTTGTAAACTCCACAGCTTTGCGGATGACAGTACACTTGTTAAAAACCCTGTCATCACAAGACACGAACGAAATACGAATCCAGCAGTGCGAAAAAATGACTTGAATCAGTTCTTGATTGGGGATCTGCTAACCTGGTAGAGTTCAATGCTAGTAAAACTCAAGCCTGTTTATTGTATATGAAGATGAATAGCACTGTCCCGGATATAACGATGGCGAATGAGACTATCTCACTTACTTCCTCTATAACAATGCTTGGAGTAACTATCGGCGACAATCTATCATGGCATGACCATGTTGTGAATATTGCAAAGTCAGCGTCAAGAAACTGGGATTTCTCTATCGCGCAAAGAAATATTTCACTTCGAACCAATTGCTTACTCTCTATAAATCTCAAATTCGTCCTGTTTTAGAGTATGGCTCCCATGTATGGGGTTCTGCTCCTAAACACAGCTTGAAAGAGAGCAATTCGGTCAATCATAGAAAATGCACTCACTCAAGTTGGTGAGCTTTCTCTTTTTTACAGATAATTTCATGGTAGATGCTCTGAGAAACTTTCTACGCTTGTTCCACCGCTTGTTTCTATTTGAAGGCAAACAAGGCAAACTCTTGCCAATCACCCATTCGTGGTTGATATAGAGACGCCTAGAACGTCTCTATATCAGAATTCCTTTTTTCATAGAACGGCAAAACTCTGGAACTCCCTTCCATGTAACTTATTTCGTCATGACTATAACCTGTTAGCATTCAAGCGAAATATTAACCGTCTATCCTTTTCAAGTACTCACGGTGTCGTCAACACATAATAGGATTTCCTTCCTTACGCGAGTAACTTTCAGATGAAAAAAAAATTGCAGACACAGCTGCAGCAGGAAGATATCCAGAAGAATTTGCAAACCTAATATCTGATGGAGGATACAGACCTTAGAAAGTATTTAATGCAGACGAAACTGCACTGTTTTGAAAGAGAATGCCAAAAAGAACATTAATTTCCAAAAGCGGAAAGTCTGTCCCGGGATTTGTAGAGTTATACGGCTGTTATATTCGCATCTGGAGATTGTGTCATTGAACCACTGATGATTTACAGATCATTCTTAATGCTCGTGCTTTAAAACATCAGAACACATACGACGTGTCAATGTTAAAAGCTACTGGTTCCAGAATTATTATTTTTCAGAAGTTAAAACTTATATAAAAAAAGAATTCAGACTTTGAAGCTGTTCTTGTAGCACCAATGCACCAGGTCATCTTCGCGAACTTGAAACTAAGCATCCATATATAAAAGTGACATTTTTACCTCCAAACAGAAAGTCTCTGCTTCAACCTATTGATCAAGAAATAATCCACGCCTTTGAGCTGTATTACATTAGAAGAAACTTCAAATCATATTGAAAAATATGAGGTGTGATCCTGATATAATTGTTATGGAATGCTGGAAGAAATTTGACATAGCAAAATGTATCTTAAACATAAAAAAAGGACCAAAAATCTGTGCAAATTCAAACAGCGAACATTGCCGAAATTGTGAATAGAATAGGACGAGATGGATTCGAACAGAATGAATACAGTGACATTCAGTAGTTGCTCGAATCGCAAAACAAAAATTTGACTGAAACCGACTTGAAGGAAATGTTAAATTCGTAGCCTATTTAAGACGAGGCTTCAACAAGTACTGGAAACGTGACAATTAATTCGAACAACCTTCATGAAGGTTTAAGAATAGCAAATAAGCTTTATGATATCTTAATGAAAATTGATCCGTCTATGCAACAGAGTCTTGTTTTCAAGAGGCACATTGCTAATGCCACTACTGTATATCAGTCTCAATTGAAGGAGCTTTAAAAATTGCCAAGCAAGAAAAGTTACAAATTCTTCAAACCATTGCCTAAGCCTGAAGATGATAATTAATCAATAGGGTCAAAAACTTCAATTGAATTGATTTTTTATATAATTATTTTTATTTTGTCACCCAGAAACGTAATTGTGAACGAAAACTAGATTATTAAGGTGATATTCCAACTTTTAAAAAGCCTTGGTGAATATAATTGAGGTTGTATTTAATATACAATCTCACACGTGAGTAAAATTAATTAAACACGCCATATTTTTCGATAAATAATTGTGATATATTTCGTGATTTTACGTGTATTGCTTGTTGAATTTTATTTAATGAATTGTTTTTCGTAGTTATGGATACAAAAAGGACAAACTAGATTTTATATAAACTGAACTTCACTAACTAAATTATGATATAAGTGTTTTAAATATAATGCAAATCTCAACACTTTTTTTGAAAAGTTTGAAAAACTCAAAATAACTCGAAAACGGCAAGACAGAAGGAAAATTAAAGTAAACAAGGTAACATCCAAAAATGTGCTTAGATAATATAAGAATGCTCTACCCCCTGCATAGTCCAAACTTATTTCAAATTGCAGCCCGTAATGAAATGGATAGATCTACAGAGAGACACGATCTCGTATTTTGTGACTCACCCAGTATTTCTATACCCGATTCCATGTAGTCCCATAAATTATAATCCACAAAGTATTATCAAATCCTTCTACTAACGTACAAATTCAACTTGATCCTCGGAAGAATTATTTCTATAATCAAATCCATAGCTCTTCAACTATCATAACTATCTTTCATCACGAAAGTCAGGCTCTAGGAGTGCATTCATCCACCCTCCACCCTTATTTCATATCTAACGAGTGCATTATTTGCACGAGGTACAAGTTAGAGTCATCTAATGCCGGATGCCACGATCACGTGATCGCGTGCAAAGCCCTCGTTGGCGACTTGAAGAACTAATTACGGACCAAGTTCAATCTGACCCGGAGCAATTTCCACTAATTTAATATCTATTCGCCCAGAACCTGTTAATTTTCCTTGTTCTCTCTCTTCTGTATTGATAGAATTCTCCAGTAATCCCCCTGGTGAAATCGGCGGAAATCGTCGCATGTTATGATAGGGAGGAACGTTTAGTGATAATCCTAGCTAAGTTTGGAAAACACGAAGGCCATCAAAATCTCGATTGGAATTGTTTTGGTTGGATGTGTTAATTGTTTAGACGAAGTTTTATGATCAATTTTGTTCGAGAAAATTCGTTGAGCTCATACAGAAGGGCTGAAATGGAACTGACTGAAAACCTTCTCGATTCGTTCACAAATATATTTCCTATTCTAAAAGAGTCCATATATGTATAAAATGATTTAAAACATCATGTTGGTTTTCGATCAACACACTGATAGCGTACTCAGCTCTTCAAGTATAATGCTAGGGTATACTCTCCGCCAGTGTCGTATATTAAGAAATTCTAGTTCTGTTCTCAGTGTTTACTATGTCTACGTATTCAGTAAACTCAACTTTGCCTCCATTATATGAAATCCTCAGTATTAAGTTTACATCTGTCAAATTGAAAAAATTCAGAATAAACTTTTAAAATAACTGGCTTATTTGTGTAATTTCACGGTGGCGGAGGGGGTTGATTTCTATGAGGAAGCAAGAAAACAATTTCACTTGAATTCTCTTGGGGACAGAAGAAAGATGAATGACATCCTAACGCTTCAAAGGTATTGGCTGATGAGATTAGTGCACCAACTATTCTGTAAAATATATTCTTCAACTCTACTAATTTTCACTTGAGGAAACTTGAGTTGTTCTACATTCCTTTCAAAAGAACTAACTACTCCAAGCACGCGCCCTTAACGAGAATGCTACGCATGGGCAATGAATTTAATCAGTCTGTTGGCAATTTTTAAAATAACATCGTAAGATCTGAAAAATTCTAAAAGACTTGTTCTTGATGTAGTTCCTACTTTTGTACTTTTTTTTTTCAAAGATTCATATTTTCTATTTCTATTTACTCAATACATAATATCTTTGTTTTTTTTTTAATTGTACTTAGTGAATACTATTTTATGGGTTCGAACCTGTTTCTGTTCTAGAAATAATAAACAACAATCATATCTTTTCATGGTTAATTTTAGGGATGGTAAATCGAGAATTTATGCTACCAACCTGAAAACTTAGAAGAGCTGAGGAGAAGAATCGTCATGCAGACTTTTGACATTTGAAGTTCTTCAACATGTTTTAAGAGATTTAGAGAATCGTTTGCGTCATTGAATGGAGATAGGAGGAGGTCATTTGTCAAATTTTCGTTGAAACAAAACTTTCATTGTGTAAGGACTTTTCGTGTAACATTCAATACTCATAAGAAAATATTTTTCAATAGAAACTTACAAAACCTTTCCAAAGATGAGTCATTCGATCTACTCTCCCTATAATGAATTACATTTGTGGTGTTTCTGAGGGTACATGCTCCGAATCAACTCTCTAATCAAAAATTGAAAAAATTATACATCAATAAGTTTTATGTTCAAAAGTTTTAAACACGGAGAAAATTATGGGCATTGCAACAAAAATTGTGAATTCCGTCCATGCACGTAGCTTGCAACGGCGGCTCTTTAAGTTGCAATTGGAAGATAGGGAGTCAGCTGAACACACTGACTTAGTTCTTCACAAGGGCGTCAGGTGGTTGATTTACGGAAAATTCCTGGAAAGGTTTCAAGAAATATTGACCGAAATAACAGCTTTTCTTTACTTAAGAGGTGATGACACTCAGATGTTGAAAAACGAGGAATGGCTGGGTGATTTGGCATTTTTGACTGACATCACAATGCACTTAAACACCATTAACTTGGAGTTTCAAGGTGAAGAAAAAACACTATTATTGAGATGATTAGCGCAGTAAACGCATTCAAAGGTGAATTGCAACTTATCTTATGATGGATCAACTGAAAAGAAAGGATCTGATACATTTCCGTCTTTGAAAGCAAGGATTCCTCAGTTGAATTATGAAATGAGTTGGTGCAGATTATATCAGATATACATCTCAAAGCTCAACTGTCAACTGTCAAAAAGTCAGAGTATCGCAATCGACTAACTGTCGATTATATGTCTTCATGCTTGCGATTATCATTCAGTGGTTACGTACCATCTTATGAAAAGTATGCTGAGGACATGCAGTGCCACGCTTCAACATCCATCCTTAGTTAAGTTTAACACCGTATTTAACTCTTTTGTTTTATAACATCCAATAAACTCGCAATTTTGAATAACTATGAGTTTTTTCATTGCTATTATAGAGAAGAACCTAAATAAACCTAACCCCAACCTTGACTAAAATAATGTATAGTGTGCGGAAAGCTAATATCTATATATGCTACGGTACACTATACCTAGGTAGGTAAGGTGTATCGTGTTTGTACGACAACCCTGCATCACACATACTTGCACCCTTTCAGAGTAGATCTTAAGAAGTCTAAAAATATTAATGTAGATCGTCAGCAATTCAAGTTTGAGCACCACTGGCTTAAAGCATCGTATACATTCAATATAATTAATTTTTCACTTTGGGAAAGTAGCATATTTTTAGCATATTTAACAATTTTCTTCTTCACTTTCAACAAATACTTACAGATTCATACAAATGATAGAACTACTTCAAGTACTCTTCTTAATATATATCTGTGTAATAATTACCTTTCTCTGGGTTAAATTCGGGGACATACTCAATAATACCTGGCGGGTGGTGGTACATGTGTACCACTGAGTAATAATAATTAATTCGTTGAAAATCATTCATGATAAGAATTACTCGTCAAATTTACATCTATAATGTTCTCATATACAGGTTATTGTGTGAGATGAAAACGGTTTTCATATCAGTAAGTTGATATTAAATTAAGTGCTCATGAGTTTTTGAGAAAAATAGACATGACAACCACCTGAATTGCCAATATTATACCAAGTTATTCCAGATTAAAATATGTAAGAAGAATATAATTATGACCATCCTATCACCTAAAGATTCATTACTTTAGGCCTTTACCGAATCGTCTATAGTCTTACATTCAAAACTTGACGTGTTCCAGCATTTTTCGCTTGAATCGATCTTTCTTGACATAGGGGGGGTGGCAAATTTTCGTTGGAATACAAACTTTCGTTTTGCAGAGTAATTTGCAATTGCAGAGTAATTTTCGTTAAAATGGAATATACTTTCCCTATAATGAATTTTGACTACAAGGGGTTGATTTTACATAACGAACCAACTCAAAAAGTGGTCTCCCTCCAATGAAAAATATACGTTGCTGAGTTTTTTCCGCCACAATCAGTCTTTCTTGAGATAGAGGAAGTTGAAAATTTTTATTGGAAAACACTGTACACGTTTCAAATATGTCTCAAAAGTAATTTTCGCCCCATATCACTTCTCTCTTATTTACGTTATAAAATATTATGACAAGCAGATTTAAATGCTTGACAAATCTAGGAATCTAGTTCTGTTGGGATGTTGGCCTTTTCTAGTACATTAATAATCAAATACGTGATCTCATTAACTAAGTTTCGATACAACTTTGATTAAAAAAAACCATTCTGTTTAATAGATAAAATGCTTAACTTTTTGAAGAATTTCGAAAGTAGGTCTGCTAAAATTCTTTCAAACATCTTAGCAAAAGAATTCCGAATCTATGAAAACAGAATGTGATTTGGACAATTCAAATTTTCTTCATAAACGTTTAGAAATAGTAGAAATGACTATTGTTAAAGCTTGGTTCGAATTTGAATTGAGAAACTTGCATGTCGAATGTCTATTATTAATTGAATTGACAACATGAAGCCCATCAAATCCATCTACGGATTCCACAATAACCTTTGAGATGATGAGTTTCCTTTGAAATCGAATCAATGTAACCGACTCCAATTCGAATTGACAAAGCCGCGACCCAATTTCAATGTCATTTAATTATGTCCATCCTCTCCCCCGACTAAGCATCGTCGAAATAGCATCTCTGTGATTTCTCTGGCAACAATCAAATTTCAATTATCTGGCTGCTGTATCAGAAGCCGGATGAATTAGCGAGCGGGCTTTGGTAGCAAGTAAGTCAAACAATTTAACAAGTCTATAGGTACCGCAAGAAATTTCTCGATCCCTGTTGTTTCACGAGCATCGAAGATTGTTGTCAAGGGAAACGGAAACAAATAGAACTGAGAGCAATGATTCACTTGATACAATTCCGGATTTATTGCTTCATGGAACTGATGAACAATCTTTCTTATTTTAACTGCGATTTCTATACATCAGCTTAATATTTTACGCGTAGTAACTATTGGATGAAGAGTGACTAATTTCGTTGGTGAATACTTTGAAATAACAATGCACAGGTTGCATAGATTTCGACGTTTTAGTACTACAATTATGTGAAGAATTTAGGGATTCACCGCTTGACTTGACTTGAAATCAAGTCAAGCTCAAGCCAAGTTTTTTCACCATAGCTTGAAAATCCAAGCTTCTTAAATTTCTCAGAACAGCCTGAATTGCAGTAAAACATTGTACTTCCTCTTATATTTAAGAAGAGCGAGAATAAAGGTTCACGTAACTCTGAATAAATTCAATTGACGAGGCTTTTACGTGAAAGAAATCCATTTTAACAAAGACAAGTAAACGATGATTTCTACTAAAACATATTATTAAATGCTCGACGCGTTTCGATACACAGAATCTTTGTCAAGAGCGAATGAATACTACAAATATATCTTACTAACAAATTTTTTTTATATATACTAAACAGGCAATCCACTCAGAGCTATCCGTATTTGAACTAATGTTTAGGAAATAAATTTAATAAGGGTGAGTTATTTATGTCTACCTGACCATTAAGAATTTCCGGTGAATACCTAACTCTGTTAATTTCAAGTACTTCCAGAAGGTTGAGTTTTATACCTCTGTCCTCAGATTGTAGGATTTTAAATTCTGAATTGAAAGAGTGACCATTTTCCCTAAGATGATTTGAATAATTTGAATCAGTTTTTCCATTGATGAAACTGGGTTTATGGTTGGAGATTCTAACATCAAAATTTCTTCCTGTTCTACCTATATAAAAACATATAGTTCTTTATTAATTGGAGATTTATAATTTCTGATAAATGAACCTAAATTTGTTGATGTTTTGAACGCTATATTTAAATTTGAATTTTAAGAAAGGATTTCATATTATTGCTAATATTGCCCATATATGTTAACCTATTGAATTTCTTGTCTTGGTGTTCACCGATTGGATATATATATATAATTTTTATATATATATATATATATATATATATATATATATATATATATATATATATATATATATATTAAATGCTGCAACTATATATATATATGAATTGTGATATATATAAGATGGCTTATGATAAATTGAAAACTGGTGTTTATTATTTGATCTTGTTTTTGTTCGGTATAGGAATTCTGATCGAATTGTTCTGTTCTATTTCAGAAGTTCAGAAGTGAACTTTATTTTCAGTGCAGGTTGTTGATCAAATTATCGAATACAATGAACTGTCTGTTTATTTCTGTGAACACAACAGTTATCGACATATCGATATATAATTACTAAGGATATGTTTCATGATTATTTTCATTGCCATGAATGGTATTATATTATATATATATATATATATATATATATATATATATATATATATATATATATATATATATATATATATATATATATATATATATATATATATATATATATATATATATATATATATATATATATATATATATATATATATATATATATATATATATATATATATATATATATATATATATATATATATATATATATATATATATATATATATATATATATATATATATATATATATATATATATAGTGTTGAAGATTGCTGATGAAGATGCTTGTCGTTTTTCTGAATTCTTATGTTCTTGTATCCGTACTTCTATTCTTCTATTTGTTTCCCCAATGTAGACGCGATCACAGCCCGTGCACGGAATTTTGTAGATGCCTTGGTTTTCGAAGAGTATTTGGTCTTTTGGTGTTCTCAGATTGTTGTGGATGGTATTGTGTGGTTTGTAGATAGGCTTGATGTTGTGTTTCTGAAGAAACCTTCCTGGAAGTTATGATACGAAAACACTTGCATGGCAATTAATTTTCGATGTCTACAGAAAACAGACACATACCAACCGATATTTGAACGGAAATTAGCACAATTGAACTCAGTGATTAAGACGCTAGTTCATAGGTCGAAAACTCTATGTTTCCCAAACATCCACGAAGAACTAGAACGACTAACAAACATTCTTCAGAAAAACGGACATGACAAGAGAGCAAGAAGAGCCATCAAAAACGAAAAACGCCATAACGAGGAAGCCGACGTAGAAACCAAACCTATAAGCCTTGCCATCCTACCATACGTCAAAGGAGGAACCGATAAGATAAGAACAATTCTTCAGAAACACAACATCAAGCCTATCTACAAACCACACAATACCATCCACAACAATCTGAGAACACCAAAAGACCAAATACCCCTCGAAAACCAAGGCTGGTGCGATCCAGCCGAAACATCGTCAACTACAACCAACGAATGGTCAATACCAGGATCAACGGACGAGAAACCGGAAGAAAGAATCAACATTTAACAACGTCCGCGAAAATCTACGCCTCAACATTTCTTTCCGAAATAAATAATGAGGTAGAGTCATAGGTTTTCTCTTTAGTTTATACTGCTCAGAATCTCATTTCATATTTTACTTATTTGTTTATATAAATGTAATATAATTAACTGACAATTTTGTCATATTTATATTCAGAGCAGTATTCTATTCGATCGTTCACCACTTCACACAAAGGAAACTATTAATGAGTAACATTCAGTGTTACTTGACTAAGGTTCGTACACTGGATTTTTCCGGGAGAAAGCCTCTGACACTACTCGTTGATACATTGATATCATTGTCTGATGATGCTATAGTATGTATATATTCTGGTAGATTGATATATTCTCATAACATTTAACGTTATCCTAATATATAATTACTCCAGGATATGTTTTGATTATAATCATTGCCTGGCAATGGTATTAATTACCGGGTGGTGGATTTATATTTTTCATGAAATCAGTTTGATTGCATGAACAGATATATAGGCAACTCGTATATATATATATATATATATATATATATATATATATATATATATATATATATATATATATATATATATATATATATATATATATATATATATATATATATATATATATATATATATATATATATATATATATATATATATATATATATATATATATATATATATATATATATATATATATATATATATATATATATATATATATATATATATATATATTCTCTATGAGACTTCTCACAGTTTGTAAATGCTCGTTGGTGCTAAAATTCTTTCTGAAACCGGCCTGTTCTAGTGGCTTATAAAACTTTAATTTCAGTGTTAGGCGGTTCACTATGATTTTGGAGAATGATTTGTATGTTTGAGACAATAAACTACTGGGCCTATAATTTGCTAGTTACTCTGTGTCTCCCTTCTTGTGGTATAGAGTAATTAGCGCATTTGTCCACTCGGTTGGTATGTCTTCTTCCTCCAGGCGTTTGTTGAAAAGTGTCTCTAGATCATCAAGAAGCTTTTCGCCACCGTGTTTTAATATTTCACCTTTTATGCCATCTGGTCCTGGCGCTTTATTGTTTCTAGACTGACTGATCGCTTGTTCGATTTCAACTCTAGTTATTGGCGGGATATCTTCAAAACCGACATTGAGTACTCTAACATCTTTTTCTAGTGGAGTCACTGGTCTTTTTCGAGGTGTAGAGATCTTTATGGAATTCTGCTACAATCTTGAGTATTTCCTCTCTGTTCTCCGTTATTGTGTTATTTGATCTTTTGATCAAATGCAATGCAATATCCAAACCAAATTCACTAAATGTGTTCGTAAGCGGAAGTCACTTCACTAGTGAAAAATGAGAAGATCCGAACGGGGAACATCATGTAATGTTCGTTTATGAAACGAAAAATCAAATCTTACTACGGAAGTTAATTTAAATATAATTATCAATTCATGTGCATAACTTGAATTGAAATGATAATTTTTCGCTCGAATGTCTTCAAAACTAATAACACTTTACTGCATCAACTCCAATTCTTATCTTAGTGAACAATCAATATCAAAGTATTCATGCAAGGTGTACTATCTTTATACATATCTGATTGCCTTTTCTACACGCGGGATGGCAACGTAGGCCTTGTAAGGAAATCACGAGTGGACATTCTGGACATGCGACAGGACTGTAACAAGAAAATTTGGGGAAATTGAGTAGTTTAATTAGAATTCCATAAATTCTGGATAGATTGAAAACTTAACACAGGCATATAATTGCTAACGTAAATTTTCATATGAAAAATATTTGAAAAAAAAGTTTAAGCTCATTAAAACAAAGGTTCATTCCTTACTCATTCATCATCAAAATTATTGTCAGATAATTTCCACAGTTGATATCAACTTACGGACCTGTATCAAGTAAGGTAAAAATATGTAAATGTTGTTAATTTTCTTATATATATTCAAAAGTTGTGATCATAGTGAAATAGGCATTCTACCTGTTCTCTAATTTAATGTCATCCCTTTCATATCATTAATTCAAAGATGAAATTTCAGTATATCCAAAGATTGCTAATTGCTGCACTAGTTAAACAGAAAATTCAATATAAATTATGTTTATGATGTAACCTAGTTCTGATTGCTTGTTTATAATGTAAAACAATAGTATTTTATTGATTGTAGCTAACATAAAGTCGTTTTATATTAAGACACTTAAGCTTTGTAATGAAAAAATTGTTTATTCGTAATAAATAATAATAATAAAAAAAAAAAAAAAATTTTTCAGTCTCTTTCTTCAAAATTGAACGAATTACATTCAACATTTCATCTCTTATTACCCTCAGGGAACAAGAAATTCTGAAGTATTTCTTTTTCATTACCTATATCGTAGCATTAGAGGTGGTGTTTTTCAAAAATTGTGCTATTCATATTTCTTACTATCTAATTATCAACATCTAAACAAATTTCACGTCTAACCGAAATGTTACCTGACATGTGCCTGCCACTAACACTCTTGATATCTCCATACTAAATATCATCAAAATACGTTCATCGGTTTAGTTGTGATAACAGTTATCCACTATGACGAAATCAATAATGGTGTCATGATTACCAAATTCGAATGGTTTCGACTACTAATTAGTTTGGATAATTCCATAGGAAGCTAATATTTTCCCTGGATCAAAATTTCTTACATGTAAATCAGAATAATTTTATAAGCACCAAATCTCATCTATATCTGTTCTGCCTAGGTAACTAACATCTAAATATACAACTTTTTGCGTTCATAATGTTGTCAGCAGATGGATATTTTGATGAAACAGATACCTCATTATCTCAACAAGTAAAGACAGATGCTAACTTTGTGGCAAAATCCAATATACAGACGCCTCAATCAATATTGATTTTTTATACCTTTACAAGATGTGTAATTGGGTAATAAGAAGAATTCCTAAATCCACATTGCACGTTCTGTAGGCATTTGAACTTTCTTGAGTTATTTGTATAGAACGAGAACTTCAACGCCTACAGAAACAGTGTTTCTCAACAGCTCAGAAGATCTGAGGCATTCTCAGAAAGACGAAAGCCTATTGAAACTAAGTGGGTCTTCATCTTCTAGATCTGATGAAAATGTCGGCAGAGTATGGGATCTGTGTCAGTCTCTGACAAAATTGATCGGGAAAGAGTTAAATCTGCGCAATAATTTCAATAAACTAGTTCCTAGTCGGTAAAAACATTTCAGTGGTTTCTCAACCCCATAATTCATCTGACTTCAGCACTTGAGGCTTTTTTCTGTTCTTGAAATTGGGAAATTATGAGAACTTGGGACTTTAACTCAAGGTGACTTCATTAAGAAATTCCAGTATTGTTGTGACCATAAAGGAACCATTCTCAGCCTTGGGCATTCCAAGGAAGTTTATTCGAATGAAAAGTTTTGAAGAATTCAATGGCCTTGCCATCATCTGAGGTTATCACAGTTATGCGAGGTATTTCCTCTGGGAAAAAAGTTGAAAGCAATAGAATTATTAAAGAAAACACCTCCACTTTTTTGCATTTTGAAATTGTAAGATTATTTATTCATAAAATCTAATAGTTTAATACAAATCAAATGAACGATACAAAAATTAGGTTATTGGAGTCCGTGGACATTGAACACATTCTTTTATAGTATCTGCGACAGTCAGAGCAGTCACTTCTTCCTTATGACATCAATTTCATTCAACACTATCGTCATCTCTTATAACCTGGCTCCTCTATGCCAAAACCTTATTTTGCTTCCTATATAACGATGGCTTAGTATGATGAAGAATAAAGACCACAAACACAATGCGATCATCTGGATAATGATACCTTCATTAAGGTGATAACACGTCAAATGTGCGAGTGTACGGATATCCAACGATAACTTAACAAATAGCAGAGACAATGTACCTTCGTGGACATATGGACTAACTCCTCACAAATCATTACTCTAGCCTTTCATTATAAAAATATTGTAAATATAGTACATCATCTACGCCACAGACGACAATATTTTGAATGTTTTATCCTATGCAGTGTGTTATCTGTATTGAGGAATAAGAGTAAAATTATCAGTTGGTTCTAAATCTAAGACAGCAGCATTCATGAATGTGATATAAAATTCGCTTCCACATGACTTCACATCTGGCTAGAAACTCTCTTCTCCCGATATCATAATTCAAGGATAGTCCCTTCCGTCGAGTACAGCAATTGCCTAGTGTATAATTTCTAAATATGTTTATCAACCACTATTATATTTGAACTCGGTACGATAGTCATGTAGTGCAAAATATAATTACTCAAAATTTTTTCAATATCCAATTCAGATATATCTACCACTAACCAAGAAACCAGAAGGCAAAAAATTCAGAACTTTCAACAAATTTGAACACAAATGCCTAATTGACCATTCATGATTTCATTGATGTTGGTTAGTTTAAATCAAGAATTGAGGCTATAAAGAGACTTATGAATCAATGAAATTCAGTTCGACTTCTAAAAGAAAATATGGAATAAAATTTGGTCAATAAGGCGAACTGACCGTAGAAGTCCAAATCAAAGTATTTGGTCAATTATTCAGTTACGGCACTGAAGACGGGTGGACGGGGTTGAGTCTTAAATCACATAACACGCCACCGGACAATCTTATCGGCGACACAGAGGACAATATGGCGGAACTCGCGTGCGATGGCCAGATCGCGTGTCATAAGAAGGACTTGGTGTTTCTTCTAAGTTGGCGGTAAAGCTCGCTCGGTCTTCTTGTGCTTTTCACGCCTCACACGTTTAACTGATACATATAACAGAAGGGGAATTGAATCTATTGCATATCCTTTCCTTTATCAGCCTAGGAACGCAATCAATTTATCGGCATAGAATATAGGACATTAGTTTTAGCAGATTATTCGAAAGTTGAGTTATTTCCGTAACCTATGTGTGGTAGTATTCATAAACGTGAAAATGATTATACGGGGTGTGGCAACTAAAACAAAACTGTGCTTCATCAAGAGACGACCTATTTTCAGTTATGACAAAATCTCCTGATTTCGAATAAAATTTCACGACAGGACTGTTGAATCTTGAAGAAAAACATTTTATTTGAATTGTGGAGGCCGTTACTTGATGTAGATCCATGATATAAATAAGATAAAAAATTCGACGACGTTTCGCTGACACAGCAGCTTTATCAAGAATGAAAAACAGAATGAAGAGTATGGTATTATAAACAAATCGTAGAACAAGTTGGATGAATAACAGGAAAATCCACACCGAGCCATTGTACAGTTAGTATGAAAGGTAATAAAAACTAATTAAACAAGTTAAGTAGGGTGAGTAATTCACATCTACCTGTTCATTCAAAAGCTTTGAGTTTTGAAAGTTTTGAAAGTTATATTAAGAATAATCTTAATATAACTTTCAAAATTTCTAATAACTTAGGTAAACATATTAAAATAATAAATCTCGTGTTGAAAAATCAAGTAAATCAGGAATCTATAAACTCAATTGCGGTTCTTGTGATAAAATTTATATCGGTAGGACCTATAGGAGTTCTGGCATAAGAACATCTGAACATAAACGTAGCTTCGATAAAATAAATCTGATTCAAATTATTCAAATCACCTAATAAAAGAAAACCATTCATTCAATAAAAACTTTGACATATTACATATAAAATCAAAAAGTTCAAAATTAGATCTCCTAGAAGCATTAGAAATAAATAGATACAAACATTCGGACAAGCTTTTGAATGAACAGGTAGATGTGAATTACTCACCCTACTTAACTTGTTTAATTAGTTTTATTACCTTTCATACTAACTGTACAATGGCTCGGTGTGGATTTTCCTGTTATTCATCCAACTTGTTCTACGATTTTTTATAATACCATACTCTTCATTCTGTTTTTCATTCTTGATAAAGCTGCTGTGTCAGCGAAACGTCGTCAAATTTTTTCAAATAAAGTGTAGATTAAAGTTAAACCTTGTGTTTTTTATCTCAAAAATATTTTAGATTACATTTTAATGGGGATACAGGTTGAATCATCGAAATATTTGATACAGTTAATAACGGCTTAGTATTTTAGTTTGTAATGAAAATTACGAACATCGGCAAATTACTCTGCATTACAGCATTTGTTACTAATTTTTCATGTGGATTTCAAATCGGTGATCGAAAGTGACATTAGTCAAGAACGGGATTAACAACTCCCCACACTCTTGAATGTGTAAGTTGGCTTGAGTGGTACCTAATTAGAAAAGAGCTGATTATAAAATATTTTAACATATTTTACCAAATTTGAACAAAGATCCATATTTCAAGGTACTGTTACATATTTTCGTCATTCACTTAGATTCCAAAGATTATGTTCCTTCCAAGGGTTGTGAATCAATCAACTGAAAGCGAGGTACCTACATTATCCATCACCTAATCTTCTAAAGATCTAAACGGTGAAGAAACTCTTCAAAATATTTGTGTTGTAAATGTAATATGTTAAACTATAATTAGCTCTCCTGTCATTAGGGGACACGGCAGTGCACCAGCCAAGTCAAGCGCGAAACAAACACCGCCGTACCATTTTTTACCGAAACCATTTCGCCGCATTTTCAGACCCCTATTTGAGAACCTCTGGATAAGACCAGAACGCAAAAATTTTCGCCGTCCAGTAGGATATAATCACATACTTAAAATCCAAAATTTCAAGTCTGTAGGTCAAGTAGTTTCGAAGTTAAGCGAAAGAAAAGTTTCGCATTTATAACACTCACTCACTCACTCATGATCATCAGAATAGAACTAGTACTTCCCATAAACTCAGAGAGCTGAAATTTGGTATTTGAATTTGGGAGGCTTTTACTTGGTAAAATTCCATTATCAATAATAAAAAACAAGTACTGTGTTTTAAGGAATTTTACTTAATAATTGCGATTCATAACGCGTTTCACTACACCGTAGCTTCTTCAGACGAATGAATGTACAGAAAATAAGAATGAGAGTATAAATATAAATGTTCTTGAGTAATTAAAAGCTTATTGGGTTGCTTCTTCTTAAGTGGTTATGTATGACAGGTATATCCAATAAAATTAAGGAATAGATTGCTCCCCGAAGAAATTCAATAGAGGCGAAGGGCTTAAGTCGACTTGTTCATTGATGAGTCTACCTGAGTGTTTGTATTTATTGATTTTTCTAAAGTTTCCCAAAGATCTACCTTCCAATATTTATTATCTGTATGCAAAATTTCAAACTGTGGGTCGAAAGAGTGATTTTTTTCTAAGAGATAATTCGCGTAATTTGAATCTGATTCTTTATTTGAAAAACTGCGTTTATGTTCCGATATTCTAATATTAAAATTTTCATGTGTTCTACCAATGTAGAAATTATCACAGTCATTGCAATTCAATCTATAAACACCTGATTTATTGTTTTTACCTGATTTGGTTTTATTATTTTTATATATTTGCCTAAATTATTATTAGTTTGGAAAGCTATGTTGAAATTATTGCTACTCAAGAATGATTTCAGTTTCTCACTTGTAATGCCAACGTAGGTTAAGGTGTTGAATTTTTGTTTCAATTTATCGACAGGGTAAACTTCATTCAATACGATTCTACTTTGTTTTTATTTAAAATATTATTTATTAGTTTGGGATTGTAACCAAACCAGGTAAAAACGATAAATCAGGTGTTTATAGATTGAATTGCAATGACTGTGATAATTTCTACATTGGTAGAACACATAGAAATTTTAATATTAGAATATCGGAACATAAACGCAGTTTTTCAAATAAAAAATCAGATTCAAATTACGCGAATCATCTCTTAGAAAATAATCACTCTTTCGACTCACAGTTTGAAATTTTGCATACAGATAATAAATATTGGAAGGAAAATCTTTGGGAAACTTTAGAAATCAATAAATACAAACACTCAGGTAGACTCATCAATGAACAAGTCGATTTAAGCCCTTCACCTCTATTGAATCGCTTCGGGGAGCAATCTATTCCTTAATTTTATTGGATATACCTGTCACACATAACCACTTAAGAAGAAGCAACCCAATAAGCTTTTAATTACTCAAGAACATTTATATTTATATTCTCATTCTTATTTTCTGTACATTCATTCGTCTGAAGAAGCTACGGTGTAGTGAAACGCATTAGGAATCGCAATTATTAAGTAAAATTCCTTAAAACACAGTACTTGTTTTTTATTATTGAAATTTGGTACATAATTAGAGTTTAATGGCAACATGAAGAGAAAACTATAAAAACTAGGATAATCGAAGATCTGGAGTACCTGATGACCCTGATTAGAAAACACAAGAGCCCAACCAAAGTATTAGAGATCGAAATACCGCTTTTATGATATATATTCCACTTGGTGGGCCGCTTCATTTAATGTCAAAAATCGTTCTGACGTATCTGATGAAGAACCCTCAGATGGTCTCAACTTGAAAAATTCGATTGTCACTGCAAAAATCCAGCGTAGTGGGACAGATCTTCTGATTTAATCTAGCCTATAGCGTCCCACAGTCACTGTAGGGCGAATACCTCCCCTTCTGCTTTTACTACGCCTGTAAATAAAATCAAACGAGCACTCTGGATAAGACTAGGCTGGCTTTCATACTTATACTTACAAGTTTACAAAAAGATATAGCGAATGGACAATACGAAAAACTGTTGCTAATGTACAAAAATCAGAACCGGAAAAAAAGAAAAGAACGATTTGTAATAATGAAAAAACACAACATACAAAAAGAAGTGAAATCCGACCAATGATATTCTGTAAAAAACTATCCTTTCAATCCAACGTTTTTCAATTAAAATTTTATGTATCCTAGTTCCTTCGATTCCCTTGGAGACTGAATACATTTTAGGCAAGCTTTTCTGTTGATCTCGAACAATGTAACTATTACTTTACCACTATGTATGATATAATGTTTCTCATATCGTGACGGTTATATTACATATTTTAATCAACTCTCCAATCAATGATTCTTGGTTCAACGAAGTACGCATTCAATTCTAGTAAACTCATATATCTGTTATATCTGTACTTATAATACTTATATCTACTCCATGATTATGAATATGAACCTCAACAATCCTGCAGGTTGTGTTTCATGTTAATTACGTCATAATTATGACAACGTTTGAGTGGTTCGATAAAATGGATCCTTTGAATTATGCACTTCAGGTTATCAACCTCTCTATGAAAAAATAAACATTAAGATACTATAATAATCCAACGTTCAGAGAATGTCGAAAATTAAATTGTCTGTCGTTGAGGAGGGGAGATATTGAGTGTTAACAAATATCTGTCTAATTATCTTTGGCTTTAATGATCAAGTAGATACATAGGTTGCCTTTTAAATTTTGCGCCTCTGGCTCTTTTACTGTTGACAGCTCCTATCCGACAACAGCGTCGTGTATTTTGATATTTTTTATCCTAAACGTACTCACAACACTTTGACGTACGAGTAAGTTTTTATTTGTTTAAAATCATTCGAGAAATTCAACTGGAAAATGGAATGAACACGTGAACATTTTCGTGCGATGATTTTTTATGCTTTTCGACTTGGATTAACTCGACAAGAGCGCTGCGATCTATTTGCTTCGATATATAGTCTGTTCACATTAAGTTTAAAGTGACGTCATAGCTAGGGATGTCTGGTTGGAAAATATTGCAATGGACAAGAACAAAATGACTAGTGTTGCGCAAAGGAATTACTATTGACATATGGTGACATTCGGTCATGTCATTTGGCATTGAAATGCGGTTGACGTCATTATTTATTTTAGTTCGCTTTCTTGTGCTGATTGAAATTGCGTGCGTCGACGTTTTAAATAGTATGATACAACAGTTGTTTTCAGAACTTGTTCATCTGTTGGTTTTCAAATTGTCATTATGCAATACACATCTAATGGGGGCATACTATGAACTTTTTGATTACAGAGGAAATATTATGATAGAGTTGGTTTCAAATTGACATACTATGAACTTTACAAGGAAATATTTCATCCATTAACAATATTATGGCAAAGACAAAGAGTGGTGATCCACTGAGAAGTCCAAGAAAAAAGCAATCGTGAGAAAAATGTAGTACTTTTTGACGATTTTGATCGAACTGCCATAAGAAATACTATCTATAACAAGAACAATCAGTAGTCATTAAAACATTTGTCTAAATCAAGTATAATATTATATTCTTTGTACAGGAACATATTACGTTGTCTGCATTAAAAGAGAAGCTCCACGAAAGAGATATTTTCAATGGGTGTAAGACATCTCTGTGGAAAATTTGAGTATTCCAAAGATAATCCAAGAAGAGGTTTGATGGAACTACCTCATATTGCATTGAAGCGTATTCATTTTCTGCAATCATATATTCGTATAACCAATGAAGGATTACGTGAATTTGTCCACATTGACGATAATGGATTTTCAAGGATGGTACTATCGGTCGTTCGTGGCACGATGACAATATCAAAAGTGTGAATAAAACAAAAGTTGGTGGAACCAGGTGAGGTTATCAACTATTGTTTGTACTATTTCAGGATATTGTAAATTTGATACTCGTTTCAGATTCATTGTACTCCATGCAGGCAACAGGCATGGTTTAATTCCTGGTGCAGAACTTGTTTTTCCTCAAAAACTTTGGATAGTGATAACCAAGGGAAAATGAATCAAGAAAACTTCAAGTATTAGTTTGTACACCAACTTGAATTTGGAAAAGCCTTCAACAATTATACTCGATAATGCAAGCTATCATACAACTATTTTGAACAAAGCCCCATAACAGCAACTAAAAAGTTGAGATTCAAGAATGGTTAAGCAATAATTGCTTATTAGTAAAGTAATTTGAAGCCATAATTATTGGGTCTAGTTGAAATGTAAATACTGAACTCAAATAGGATTTTATTTCAAGGAGTAGGAGTGTTTTCAATTTGAATATGTTCCACAGGAATAAGACAAAACCAATATATGAGATTGATAATCAAGCTGAAAAATATGGACACGAAGTATTACGTCTTCCTCCTGCCACTGTATTTTCAACCCAATTGAAAATATTTGGGGTATAACCAAAAACTATTATCAGGACCATGTAGGGAAGGAAGGGAGTTCCGCTGCACAATTTCTTTTTGTATGGAAAGAAGCTCTTCAGAAAATTACTCCAGAGGTATGGAGTAAAAGTATTGAGCATACAGAAAAAAAATTCAATATTGGTGGGAACGCGAACTTCTTTTTGATCACGAAGATGTTCCCTCTTTGATAATAAATATGGACGAGAATGACAGTGACAGTGAAACATTTTAAGACGAACTGTCAGAATAAAATGGAGTATTTATTTTCTCAGTTAATCTTAAATTTTCAACCTTTCCTTTGTAAGATTATCATTAAATAAATGATTTTGTTGATTTGTATTATTATATAGTTTTACCTGTGCTCCTTATTTGAATCTGCAAGTGCCAAATAGACTAAATTCTAGTTTCTGTTGAAAGATTGAAATATTTCGAAAATAATTATCATGGCCTAGTAAAATAATTTTTGTCAGTCAAAAGTAACGTTTTGATTTAAATTTTGTACTTATTCAAAAGACTCATTTTCTCTAAGATGATATTCATTTCTATTGTATTTCGAATTCAATGAGATGGCCAGTGCTCAAAACCTTTATTGAACAAAGTGTGTAATGAAAATTTCTGCTTTTTCCTGTTTTTATATTAAAGAAAGGTGAACGCAATTGACTTGAATTATGCCTCATGTGTTGCATTTACAGGTAAGTACTAGTATTCTGAAGATCTATCATGATCATCAGGTCGATTTTTATTTTTAACTCGAAATGTTTTGGCCGAAAGAATTTTTTTTCTTACGTTCTTTGAAAGGCCAGAGATTATTTTTCTGAATGTTTTGATACCCTACACTAGTGTCTGAGATGCGTTTTCGATATACAGGACGCTCAATTCAAGAGATATTAATAATAATAATAATATAATCATATGAAATTCGGGATTGAAAAATGTAAGACCCTGAACATTCAAAGAGGGAAAGTCATAGATGGTGAAACACAACTTCCAAACGGTGATATTATACAGTGCATGAGGGATGGCGAAACATACAAATATCTGGGATACCAACAAGCCAGATTGCTAGACCAAAAACAATCAAAGGAGAAGATTCGTTCAGAATACAGTCAGCGTCTGAAGTCTGTGCTGAAATCGATGTTGAACTCGGGGAATCTAGTCAAGGCAATTAACACCTACGCCATTCCAGTGTTGCTTTACTCATTTGGAATAATCAGATGGACTAAGACAGAACTGGATGATATTCAAAGGCAGACCCGAACGATGCTGACAAAGTACAACAACCATCATCCAAAATCGTCTGTGATACGAACAACTTTGAAGCGGAAAGAAGGAGGACGCGGATTAATAGATATTCTCAATTTACACACCGAACAGATAAAAAATCTCAGAGAATTCTTCTCAGCAAAAGCTCTCACTTCTGACCTCCATAGAGTGGTATCGTTGGCTGATAAGGGATATACACCTCTAAATCTTGCTGCCAGAGATGACCTGCTGAATCTACCATTCCTATCAGATACTGAAAAACAAGAGCAATGGTCAAGAAAGGAATTGCATGGACGACATCACCATGAGATTAATCAACCACACATCGACAAAGAAGCCTCCAACAAATGGTTGATGAAAGGAGAATTATTCGCGGAAACAGAGGGATTCCTTATGGCCATCCAAGACCAAGTGATCGCTACAAACAACTACAAAAAATTAATTATGAAGAACGGAACATTACAAACAGATAGGTGCAGAAAATGCCATATAAGATCGGAGACTATACAGCATATTACGTCCGGATGCGAACAACTGGCTAATACGGACTATCTTCACCAGCATAATCAAGTGTGCAACATTATCCACCAGAAACTTGCACACAAGTACGGACATCTGAACACCTTCCAGCCATATTACAAGTATCAACCGGCGCCCGTATTGGAAAATGACTCTATCAGATTATACTACGATAGGCCTGTTATCACTGACAGAATGGTGAGTAATAATAGGCCGGACATGGTGGTGTATGATAAGAGAGCCAGAACAGCAATGCTGGTGGATGTCGCCATACCGAATAATAACAACGTGCTGAATAAGTTCCAGGAGAAAAAGTCCAAATACACAGACCTTGCTATTGAGATCAAGCAGATGTGGCACCTCGAGAAAATAGATATTGTTCCTGTCATCGTATCCTCCACTGGGTTAATACCCAAAACTTTGCATGATAGCCTTAAGAAATTAGAATTGCATAAAAATACCTATATAGAAATGCAGAAAGCTGTAATTCTTAATACATGTAGGATAGTTAGGAAATTTATGTCAAGTATATTGTAATCGAGCCTATTCCCTTCGATTGCTGAATCTGGGAAAGGTAAATTATATCCAGCTAACAGCTGAGATAGTGCATAAGTCCACGTTAAAAAAATAATTATTCAATTCAACAACAATGTTGGAACAATTTCATAAGATAATTCAGTTTATAACAAAATGAATAAAAACAGTTTAAACTTATAAGATAAAGTATTCTAAATACATCACATAAATAGAACCATAGAAAGGATAATCCTTATGCATGATATTGATATAAATGATTATTGAAAAATTTTATTTTCAGGAGAGGAAGGTCACGAATTGATTTAATATGCCTCTAATTGACATCAGACAAAGTTTTCTCAAGAAAAAAGTCGAAATGACAATCGAATTTATTCTGAGAACAATTCATACCACTACCTCTTGAATGAAACAGCCTGTATTTCAGAAAATACGCATCTATGGGTATCAAAACGCCCAGAAAAATAATCTCTGTAGAATTATGATATAAGAATAAAATATGGGTTGTAATCAAAAATATCAATCAAATTTTGGGAAACTTTGGCAACGTCCGAGAAAACTGGTGGATGACGTCACTTTAAACTTAACGTGAACTATAAATGGATTTCCACATATGGCCACTGTGAAACGCTGGTATGACGAATTCTTTCGGAGCCATGCTTCAGTCAGTGACGAACTTCGTGAAGGTCGTCCAAAATCGTTTGTTTTGCCACAAATCATCGATACAGTACGCGAAATGATACATGATGAGCGCCATGTGACTTACCATGAGATTATGACAATCCTAAACATTAGTTTCACCAGGGTACATTCAATATTGTATGAATATTTGGCTGCCAAAAATAATCGTTCGCGTTGGATCCCACACAAATCAACAATTGTTCGTGTCCTTTGGTGCAAAGAAATGCTGGAAAAATTCGACAGTGGTGCTTCAAGAGATGTTCACAAAATCGTTTCAGGCGATGAATCTTGAATATATGCGTACAAGCCCGAAACTAAACAACAATCGACAGTATGGTCGTTTTGGATGGGTATTTCAAGACGAGCCAAACCCAACGAAAGTTGTTCGTGCACGAACCACTTCGGAGCAGATGGTCGCCTGTTTTTGCAGGAAACAAGACATGTCACCACCATTACATTAGAGTAACATAGAACGGTCAATTCTAAATTACATCACTTGATTTTTTTTACGCAACATCTCTACGACGACTCAAAACAACAAGCAAGAAGGAAACACGATTTTAAAGCTCAATCGAATATTAAGCATTTCCCAACAATCAAAAATGAAAACAAAATTTGTTTATATACAGTAGAAAAACACTCTCGATTCAAATTAAACTGAGAACTGTGCAGTTCTACCCCACACACGCTCAGGTGGTTCTTGTGTCTCAGTTAAACTGTACAGATGCGTTAAACTGAGACTGAAATACCCACACATGTAGAGTTTCAACTGTCAGTTATGACTGTACAGTTGAAACTGACAGTTATAAGTGCACGTGAGTGGCCGGCCTTAGGATGCCACGGTTAAATATAAAAGATCACCAGCGTACCAGTGTACAACAATTTTCAATCACCTACCAGCTAAATCTATTCATCTTGATCGTGACTGATGACTGACTTATCCTGTACATTGTATATGTCAAATTGGGTTAATAAAGATAGTTATTATTAATATTATTATAACCTATCGTCTGAAATAAGTTTAGTTTGGAAAAAGTCTCTCCTTTTTAGTTATATCTATTCTGTAGTACAGCTTATTATTTTGATTAAGCATTTCTCTCATATATATCTGTTTATGCCAAGTGATTATACCAAAGTTATTGTGTAACCCATAAATAAGTATTTGAGTTTATTTCAGCAATTAAATCGTCAAGAAGCTTTCTGCGGACATAAAGAGGAATAGACGCAAATAAAAGTCAATTACGGATAAATCACACTCAACAATGGGTCGTTATTTCAGAAGGAAAATAATGATCTCATTTAAAAAAAATTATTATGTCCTTATCGCCATAGTTATTGGTTTCTTGCGGTAACTTTACATTGGCCCAACTGTCGATATCTCAGGTATAGAGAAACCGTAAATGATTTTTACGACACACACTATTGAATCATTTTCTATCACTGATAGCACGAAGATATTTTCCAGATTTAATGTCTTTAAGATTGGCTTTATTAGCGGTTTTCAATAGAAGAGAACAATCGAATCGTAAATGATACGATAGCTTTTATAGTTTTTGAATGAGTTGTTTCTATGGCTTTTCATTTCTGACCTTCCTGAATTTGAATGATCTCACGAATTCTTCGGAAGTATGCGAATTGAGGATTATTTTGAAGTATATGATCTATCGTAAAAGCTTCGCGTCAGATTATCCTGAAGGAGTAACGCTTGAATGTGTGAATGGTGTGTGATTGTTTATACTGTATTTTTAGCTTTCATCGTATTTTGTTTCATGTGAAGAATGATGGGAGTAATAGATTTGAGTTAAATTCTGCTTTAAACTCGAAAAAAGTTATGCGGAAACTCCAGATGAAGACAGTTACAAGTATATGGGAAATCACAAAAATAAACGATATATAAGGATATCGCCCATATTCTTAGAGTGTATATCTGCCGTAGTGAATACGAAGATGTAGTATTTACTGAAGCTACTACTCTAACGTCGTATAATAAAGAAATTAGGAGAGCTAAACGAGAATCCTAGAGCGGGCTATTCGCTATTGATAATCCCTATAAAGATTTACGTACTGACGATAACTACTTGGTTTCAATTATTTCAGCAGTACTATTTTATTTTCATCTGTGATATTCTCTCTCTCGTGTAATTTTCCGTTTCAGACATAGAAAGGGTTATAGCCATCCTCTTATAGGTGTTGCTACTTGAATAATTAAAACGAATGAAATAGTCAGTGACAGTGATAATTAGTTGAACTGTTACAGTTTTCTTTTACAAACCACATCATATCTCCGCGTATACCGTATTATGTGAACACCGACCGTAAATTTCATGTCTGTAGAAAGAGTTGTATAAAGTTTACTACTTATCATGTACATAGTTTAAACTTCAAGATCTGCACGCTTGAAAATAATGATTTGTAGCTAATTCGCTATATTATTGTTGGAATTGACGCCAACTGTTTATATATTGTATGAACGAATATTGTCTTGGATATAGAGTCATCGAGCATCTTCAATTCCAATCTCGGTAAGTCAAGGCCAAGTAAAATCTGTTCAAAGATTAGCAGAACAGATGTTTCCTTTTCACTTACAAAGTGCTTAGAGCCCACTTGGAAAGTGACATTCTTGGTTATCGGTAACGCCATAGAAAACAAGGAACTCTTCTTCAACTGTAACTTACCTGGGCCATATCTTGAAGGAGAGGTGTAACATATCCCTGATATAGCATTGAACAAGGCAGATTATTAACTCGAAACAAAAATTTCATTCAATCTAAATAATATCAAAAAACAAAAAAGATCCTACTTATGAATTTCAATCCAATGTTAAACACCATTGAGAATGCCAAATCTTCAATACCCAACAATCTAAAATACAAACTTTAGATGATAATCCACAGTCACCAAAATATTATTCTCTCGGCAAACTCCTTAAAAGAGGTTATCCCATCAAACCAGTTCTCATATGTTGCAGCACCAGCAGCCAAACTTTCACGATATTTTATTAACATCATTGAACATGAATGTTATTCCAGTCAAAAATTTACCAATTATTTCGACATAATAGAAGAAATTTCAGAAATTGTGTTACCATATATTACTGAGCTTATATCCTGGGATATAGTTAAACTCTTCCCTTGTGTTTCACATCACGATTCACGAATATTAATGTAAATGCCATTACACAATTGGATCATATGAATCTTCTAGAAGTATATTTAGATCAAAATTATTTCACTTCAATGAAATTTACGAGAGCAACAACGGCTTAATAATGGGTAATCTGTTCAGTCCCTTACTAGCAGAAATTTTCATGGATAATATTGAGGAAATATGTCACAATCGTCTGCTGTCGAACCACTGGATTTATAGGTTTAGATTGTAGATAATATAATCTATTCTACAGGTACGAATAGACAATTTAGATTCGTTGAGTATCTCTCCATAGATTCAATTCACCCTAATATAAAGTTCATTTTACGAATTGAAACTGAGAATTCAATTAACTTTGTCGACTTAACTATAACCAAAATTGTCCACAGACATGATTCTTCAATTTTTCCATAAATCATCCAATACAGATATACAATTCATAATTCTTCCGCGCATCCACATTAACATAAAACTGATGCTTATAACAATATGACATATAGAGTCACCACGACAACAATGTCAGAAAATAATTTCTTGAAAGCGGTCAATGATAGTTTTAATACTGATTTGATTGCATTTCGTAAAAAATTTTAACATTAAAGTTTTCCAGCTATTAAAGAGGATAATCAAAAATATGATACAATTACTTATATTGATAAAGCCAGTCTGAATTTCCAGTCATTCTTTTCATATCAGAATTTGACTATAGCTTTCAGAACAGATAAATTTCTAAACAGATATATTAAGAACACTAGATTCGAAATTCGTGCGAGAAACAAAGCAGGTATTTTATGAACTTTCTTGTAGAAGTTGTGATAAAATTTACATCGGTAGTGCTTTTAGAAAATTCAGTAAAGAAATATCTGAGATAAACCCAATTTTGACAAACAAAAATCAGATTTTCATAATGCAAATCATGTACTAGAAGAAAACCTTACTTTCAATAATAATTTCTATATTTACATAATGAAGATGATAGATTGAAACTGAATCTACGGGAAGCATTGGAAATCAATAAACAGAAAAATTCTGGCAACTTACTTAATAAACAAACAGACCTAAATTAGTCACCATTACTTAATATTTTCAGTTCTTGAATGAAACAATCATGTTTCCATTTTTCCCATATTTAGCTAAGTATCTGTTTTCACAAATAAAATATATAGGGCGCATCATCCTCTCGAATATACCACTCATCTGAAAAAGCCCCAATATGGGGACATGTGAAAAAGATTGTCAATATACTGAAAATTTAAACATCATTGTTTTATAAATGAGATAAAAAACACAAGGTTTAACTTTAATCTACACTTTATTTGAAAAAATTCGACGACGTTTCGCTGACACAGCAGCTTTATCAAGAATGACAAACAGAATGAAGAGTATGGTATTATAAACAAATCGTAGAACAAGTTGGATGAATAACTGGAAAATCCACACCGAGCCATTGTACAGTTAGTATGAAAGGTAATAAAAACTAATTAAACAAGTTAAGTAGGGGTGAATAATTCACATCTACCTGCTCATTCAAAAGCTTGTCCGAGTGTTTGTATCTATTTATTTCTAATGCTTCTAGGAGATCTAATTTTAAACTTTTTGATTTTATATGTAATATGTCAAAGTTTTATTGAATGAATGGTTTTCTTTTATTAAGTGGTTTGAATAATTTGAATCAGATTTATTTTTATCAAAGCTACGTTTATGTTCAGATGTTCTTATGCCAAAACTCCTATAGGTCCTACTGATATAAATTTTATCACAAGAACCGCAATTGAGTTTATAGATTCCTGATTTACTTGATTTTTCAACACGACATTTATTATTTTTAATATGTTCACCTAAGTTATTAGAAGTTTTGAAAGTTATATTAAGATTTTGTTTGACGAGAAAGGATTTAATATTTGTACTTGCAGAACCGCAGAATGTTAAACTGTTGAATATTTTATAGTCTTTATGGATAGGATCTACTTCATTTATTGCTTTCTGATACAGTTTTTACGAATGATTAGATCTATCATATCCGGATTATATGAATTATTAATGGCTATCTGTTTGATGATGTTTAACTCTTTATTATAATCTTCTACTGATAAAGGTAAATTGAGTAACCGATGTACCATGCTGTTTAAAGCTGCAACTTTGTGTTGAATTGGATGTAATGAGTAGTTATGTATAATTGTATCAGTATGTGTTGGTTTACGAACGACCGAAAAAACATGATTATTATTTCGTTTAGTGATTTTCAAGTCCAAAAAATTAATGGAATCGTTCTGTTCGATTTCTATCGTGAATTTAATGTTCAAATGGATGGAATTAATGAAATTAAGAAATAAGTCTCATTGACGAGTAGTTCCAATGAAACATACTAAGATGTCGTCAACATATCTATACCAATAAAGAAATTTGGAAATTAGTGGATGTTTATGAATTTTCTGTTCAATATTATTCATAAAATCTCTGCTAAAAGGGGACTCAAAGGATTTCCCATGATCAAACCATTTTCACTACTGTAATAGATGTTGTTAAAGGAAAATAAATTTGTTCAATGCAAACGTCCAACAGATTCAATATTTCTGATTTAATTATGTGGTTAACATGATTCGAATTCAACATGTTTTCGATTAATATTTTGACATCACCTGGAGGAACACTTGGGTATAAATTCAAATCATTGTTTTATTCAATTAAAAATTGTTGATTACATTAAATTCTAGATGGTAATTTTCTGGATATGAAGTTATATTAATCTATGGATAAGACTATCACAAGCAGAAATTTTATATCAATATGTATGGAATATCGAGTTATACATTGTTCTATCTATATGCGATGTTTATAATTATTAAACACTTTGAGAAATTTCTACTTGAATAACTTTCCATCTGAAATAGAATTTTCAATGAAAGGAAATCGCCTTTCGATCACCTATTTTGAGTGTTTTTATATCAGAAAATAATATTTCAATAACGAAAACTGTATATTTAATCTTTCGTCGGACCGATTTTCTCTCTCTTCTGAAGCAATTCTCTCAAGAATGAAACTATCGTCACGTCTCCGTTGAATAAATTGCTTCCTGCTCCTCTGTTTAAGGCAAATTGTTTTAACTACACAGGCATACGTATTGTTTTACATGATTGAGTATAATGATAATGAAGAAAGGTTTACAAATATCTACATGACAAAGGAAAGGAAACAATACGCTGCTGACATCAACTAAATATAATACATGAATGTTTTTCAGAATATTCAATCTCAAATCAAATGAATACTAATCTAACCTATTGATTTTTATCCTATCGGTAAATATTTAGGCATAATGATGAAACATTCATATATACTATCTATGACATCATTCAACGGTCATCTTGAGCATTTACTAAGATGAACTCTTGATATTAATCTTATCTATTGCCAACACAGCATCCTTATTTGGTTTTTCCTTGTTATATGTTGAATTGTTATTTAGTTCTTCTCATTTATGTTCATGGTCATGAAACTATGTCAATATTTTTTTACTGACAGAACCAGAACGAAAAATTTCTTCATTAGGATCACATTTAGGTGAAATTTCAGAGTTGAAACAGCACGATGGGGTCACAATAAAATCTAGAAAATCAAAAAATCACAAACGAACGCTGGAACACTGAGACACCTGGTGGAAGTTCACCTCTCCAATCTCCTCATCGGCGACCCAGTAACCCAAAAGTCGAATGGACATGCTGACAGATGAAACTGAAACACCGCCTCAATGGTCGTTACAGTGGAAAGGTTTCGATGGGTAGTAACTACAATTCAACCGTACAAAACACCAGGAGCATATGCTATATACTCTGCACACGTAATGAAATGACTGGACCGAATAACTATGCATATTATGCACATCTTTAAATCCTGCTTAGCTTTTGGATATGATCCGAACCCCTAGAAAAGGCTTCGGGTTATCTTCATTCCCAAGCCGAATAACATCGTATATAAAATCGCCAAAGATTCTAGACCAATTAGTCTAATCTCATTCCTACTGAAGACCATGGAGAGACTAGTACAAAGATATCTTGAGGAGAATATCCTAGCGGAGCTTTCCTGCACACTATATGACTCAATATGGCTACGAGAAAGATAGATCAGTCGACTCAGACCTTCACTCTGTACTAGGGTATATTGAGAAAGGAGTGGAACTCATTCTTGAAATATTCCAAGACATAGAGGGAGCTTTTGACAACACACTTTATAGGTTGATATATGAAGCTTTCCTATATAGAGAAGTAGATAACATCATAGCAAGATTAATAGGACGTTTGCTATCGACCAGGCGCATCGAGGCTCAGCTTGGCGGGTGGACCGTATGTACTAGGGAAAAAGTACTATTTCCTCTCCTCTAGAACCTATTGCTGGAAAGGCTCAACGGGCATCAGAGATACTGGACACTTTGCGGTGTCTTACGCCGATAATCCCTACCTTCTCGTTCGAGGAAAAAACCTCAGCACCATATGCGAAGTTGCGCAGAACGCTCTGCAATTGACTGAACAATGGAGCAGAGAAAACGACCTGACTGTTAATTCAAACAAAACATACATGATGCACTCGAAAAACGAAACTACCGCCTTTCAAGGCACCCATCGTCTTCAACGAGGAACTAACACTAGTTAAACAAGTGAAATTTCTACGTGTGATGCTTGACGCCAAACTTAATTGGGAAAATCACATCAAAAACAAGCGCAATGAGCGCTAAACACACTCTAGGCCTGCCGGAAATTATTCGGCCCCAAATGGGGACTCAAACCAAATACAATATATTGCTTATACACGACAGTGATAAAACCGCTCCTGACCTATTTGACCATCGTATGGTGGCCTGCACTGGACAAGGAGATGAAATAGATCAAAATAAACAAGATTCAAAGGCAAGCATGTCTAGCAGTCACGGGGGCCTTGAGATCTACACACACGGCCTCTATGGAGTATCTTCTGTGCGTCTCTTCACTACACATAGTGGTGGAGGGGACGGCCACGAGGGCCTCTTTGAGACTGTCGGAAGGAGTTATGTGGACAGGCAGAAATCCAACTTCTGGCACTACACATCCATCAACAAAATTAGAGAACTCCGACCACTTTGATGAAAACTTCAAGGTCGTCATTCCACCAAAAGAAATTTGGCCTTACTCATCCCACAGGGCCCTACCTGGTTAACCGGGATGGTACAAGAATCGGCGTCCACGGCCCAATGAAAAACAATACGATTGCTCTGGGAGACCATGTCACCTTAACACACGCAGAAATATTTGCCATTCTCCGGTGTGTACAGGAAAACCTACACAGTGACCTTCACAGAACTACAAAGGGTATCAATGTTTTCAAAGCTTCAGTTGCAAGATTTTCATACTCACGTTGTCGTGCAAGTCAAAATTCATCTAAATCTTGAAATAAAAATTCCAGTTGTGAAGTTTTATTTTCTGATAGTTGAATTGGTTGTGAGACCCTGTTCGCAACTCGGCAGCTGCAACAATGGTCATCAAACGGATTGAGAACCCATCTTTTCGATGAATCGTTATTGCCATTAAAAAATATTCTAGTAACTGAATTTTCAATTTACCGAAATGCATTTCATGCTCTCCAACGGTCGATTAATAACTTAATTTTCTAAAGTCGAGTTTTGTTAATATTATCAAAAGTTGCACTAATGCATCAAAATTTTGTTTTTCAAGTCGTATCATCGGAATACTAAGCTTCTTGATGAAGCCATTGAAATAATTTGTTATAATAAAATATTTTTAAGGCCTTGAAGTCATTTAAATGTGAAAATATGTCACTCAAGTGAAGTGAGCCGATAGTAATAACGTTTCTTTATCTTTTAAAATTCTAAAAATGAACTATTTTATCTGTAAAATAATTCAAATAATCTTGCAATTCAAGAAGCCTCGCGACACCCACATCATTTCAGTATGGAAAAGCAGTGAATGGTTCTTAGCACCCATTTCTTCGCGGAGTGTGGAAATCAATTTAGTGTGCAATGGTTGGCTTTAATGAAATTAACAATTTCAACAGCTTGTGATAATAAAATTATCGCTTTCGGGCCATCAGTACATGCCGCAATGCATTTATTCCAGTTGTGTTCCAGTTTTCGTTTTGTGTTGCTTCAATAAATGCGTTGAAAAGTCATTTTCCTGATTCTCGACCAGGAATCGATTTGCAAAAAAGCATGTTCTCTTTATATGACTCCTAAACTTCATAGTGAACAAAACATAAAACTTGTGCCAAGTTTGTTGACTAGTCAAACTGAATGGCAAAAAGTTCACTTAATTTAATTTTTTCTTACTTTGTTGTGAATATTGATAGCCATTTCAGTATTGCATCAGTTGAAGATGATAGGTTTTAATTTTTTAGCTTTTTCCGTACTAGTATTGAGCATATCAAGGACAGTAGGCAAAATGAGTCTTCCAGCAATAGTATGTGGCCCAGATTTCATCGTGACTCGCAGTACTACTAAATAGTATGGATGAAGTGGTGCAGTCTAGTTATGGCTGGATTTTTACAGTCATTTGTTGATTTGTCAAAGCAAGGGACTTATCCTGAAATAATTCTAATAGTTTGCCTTGTAAATACTTCTTCCAGCTGTCTTGCTTCCAGATACCAGATTAACTTTGAAGGCATTATGCTTTCTGCAGATAGGGCTTGAAAACATAAAGCACATTATGGCTTGTCAACCAATGCAATGAATCTATATTTCAAATATGTATCATTGTATAACCTGCTTTCTCTTCATTGCATCACCAGCCTTTCTGTCACTAATTTGTCCATTTCAATTCAAGTTCTTAACCGACTTTATACTCTTATTTATTCATAAAAATTAAACATTGTGTGAGTGAGATAGATAGATGGTATGTACTTGCTTCCCTAGGATACTTTCCTAATAATGTAAATAACAATGAAGCTCTTTCTCGCCTCCTTGTTTGTTTTTATAACTAAGGCAATTAACTTGCTCGAACCTGTTCTAGAAAATGTGCTTCGGGAAGCGCGAACGGCTCATTTAACACGTTCGTGCAAGTACATCACAGGTTTAAAGCTCGCCTAGGACAGTCGTAAGTTACTAGACCCCAAGTAAAAGGAGCGGTTTACGCTCCGGATTTATATTACATTTGAATGTTTACAGTCCGTAGTTTTGCGTTTACATTGGCTAGGGGACCCCTGAAAATCCGGAAAATCGGGAACAAGCTCGGACATTAAAAACTATATGAAATAAAATATACTTTATATTTCCCACCATTTTATTATCACAAACACGACCGGTTTCGGTTGTTAAGTCATTTTCAAGTGGTCAACTAAAGGAAACGAGCCTACTTAAATAAGTACTAGACTAATCACAAATTTAGTAGTGGAGAGGTATTAATGTCCAGCTGACTATTAAGAGTAATTGCACTTGGATTCTTACAAAGCTTATGGGTTTTCAAATATTCCAACAGCTTAATGATCACATAGTGGAGAATTATTATCAGAGAATAAGTATTCATTAAATCTGGTTTCAAAATTCCTATCAGTCTACATATGCTATCGTGCATTGCAAAAAATTTTGTAAACAACTAATTTTTTGAACTTGTCTGTTTTTTGTTTAGCATTAAATAATAATTAGCTGAAGTTCAGACTGAACATAATGGAAATACCTAAGGATCCGAGAGAAATCTAACCAAATTCTTCATAACAGACATAAAACAAGGATTAGAACATACAGATAGCTTATCACATACAGAACTGATTCCAATGAACCCTCAATCTCCAAAGTTATATGAACTAATTAAACTACACAAAAGAGAAAAATCCGCTAGACCAGTAGTATCATACGAGGTATGTCAATTAAGTTCTCGGAAGTTGGCAATGCTGCCGCGGTTGGTAACTCTGCAGGATCCGCATTTGTTCTATTCGAAACAGAATTCATTTCTGCGTAAGTCCGTGCAAGTTTCGTCTTGATCGGTTGTATATTTCGTGTTTTATTGTCCTTTGAACATTGAACTGTTTTGACCCACCGTTGTGAAGATGAGTGATAGAATAACTGAGCAAAGAATAGTAGTTAAATTTTTGGTGAAACGAGGCGAGACTTCCGTGAAAATTATGGAACAGTTAACCGACATGTATAGGGAAGATTGACTGAAAAAATCAGATGTCTACGATTGGGCAAAGAGGTTCAGAAGCGGCAGAGTCAGTGGAGGAAACGAGCTAACCTCGATCGGCTGCGCTCGAAAGTGCTCGGATACCATCGGGTAAGCCTTAGAATGTTTGAAGACTAGTTGGGCATCAACAAGCAGACGATCGGGCAGATTCTACACGAAGATTTAGAGATGCTTAAGCTGTGTGTGAAAATGGTTCCCAAGGTGCTCTCAGTTAAGCAGAAAGAGCTACGATTGTCCATATGTCAAGACATAGTTTCTCGAATTGACGAATGTTATCACTGGTAACGAGTCGTGGGTGTTCGCATACGACCCTGAGACTAAAACGCAGAGCATGCAGTGAGTATAAAAGGGAGGTAAGCGCCCCAAGAAAGCCAGAATGTCAAAATCGAAAGTGAAATCTTTACTCATCGCATTTTTCGATATTAATGGGGTTGACACCTCGAATATATTCCAGCAGGTCAGACAGTCAACGCAGTATTTTACGTTGAAGTTTTGAAACGAAAATATAAAAATACACCTTCAGGTAAATTAGCAAAGTTGATAAATCAGAAATTTATTGAACCCAGAAAATTCCGTTCCAAATGCACCATTTTGAATTCTATTGATCTTGTACAAAAACCTTTTAGGCTCAAAAACACACAAAATGTTAAATTAGTTTCATTTGATATAAGAAACATGTATCTAAATATTTCAACAAATCAATGCCCTCCGATAGAGAAATATTCACCAAATATGAGACCACACGTTACTGAAGAGTTTTGTAACCTTCTGAAAACCTGCCAGCAGCTTATTACTCAATGATCAAGGGGCCTTTTATATTCCACAGTCACCGACGAATTTTCAAAATGATATAGATACAATCAGAAAAATTGTGTTAAATAGTTTTTATAGACAAAATTATCCAACGTGAAGAAAAACATCAAATAAGACAATTATTGTATTCCATAAAAGATACTTGCTTGTCAAAATAAGCTAGTTTTACTACCCTCCTCCTCTCTCCAATAACTTGTAAACTATTTTTCGAAATTTAAAATAATCACCTCTTCCTGAAGTGGTCTGAACTCTAGCAAATTATTATTCAATGCTAAACAAAAACAGACAAGTTCAAAAATCAGGAGTTTACAAAATTGTTTACAATGAGTATACAGTAGCTTATGTTGGGTTAGACTGGTTGAAACCAGATTTGAAGATCACTCATCCTCTGATACAATTCTCCAATATGTAGTCATATCAAAACCACAAAACATTCAATATCATTAGATAATATCAAAGTTCTTCATAATTGCGACAAAGGACAGAAAATGAATCTATTGGAATGTTTGGAAATCAATAAGCTTTGTAAAAACCCAAGTAAAATGACGCTTAATAGTCAGCTGGACATTAATACCTCTCCATTACTAAATTTGTAATTAGGCTAGTTTTATATAAGTAGTTGTAGTTGACCACTTGAAAAGACTTGACAGTTGAAACCGCTCGTGTTTGTGATGATAAAATTATAAAAAATTAAAAAATATTTTATTTCATCTTCGTTAATAAATCAGTTATTGAATATTTGAATTGTGGAGGCCTTTACTTGATGTAGATCCATGATATAAATGAGATAAAAAACACAAGGTTTAACTTTAATCTACACTTTATTTGAAAAAATTCGACGACGTTTCGCTGACACAGCAGCTTTATCAAGAATGAAAAACAGAATGAAGAGTATGGTATTATAAACAAATCGCAGAACAAGTTGGATGAATAACAGGAAAATCCACACCGAGCCATTGTACAGTTAGTATGAAAGGTAATAAAAACTAATTAAACTAGGAATCTATAAACTCAATTGCGGTTCTTGTGATAAAATTTATATCGGTAGAACCTATAGGAGTTTTGGCATAAGAACATCTGAACATAAACGTAGCTTCGATAAAAATAAATCTGATTCAAATTATTCAAACCACCTAATAAAAGAAAACCATTCATTCAATAAAAACTTTGACATATTACATATAAAATCAAAAAGTTCAAAATTAGATCTCCTAGAAGCATTAGAAACAAATAGATACAAACATTCGGACAAGCTTTTGAATGAACAGGTAGATGTGAATTACTCACCCCTACTTAACTTGTTTAATTAGTTTTTATTACCTTTCATACTAACTGTACAATGGGTCGGTGTGGATTTTCCTGTTATTCATCCAACTTGTTTATAATACCATACTCTTCATTCTGTTTTTCATTCTTGATAAAGCTGCTGTGTCAGCGAAACGTCGTCGAATTTTTTCAAATAAAGTGTAGATTAAAGTTAAACCTTGTGTTTTTTATCTCAGTTATTAAATCTTTAATTATCCTCGTTTTGGCTATTTCGTGGGTCGCGAAATAAAAATGGTTGAGAAACGATGCTGTAGATGGAGAAAATATTTCTTCCTCGATAATAATTCCAACTTTGATATCCTTAATTACTTTCTTTTGTGAGAAATTTTGATTACATCAATGGAATGTCTTGAACTCATAAATCGTTGCACAAGATGCATCCCATCTCAAACAATAGAAGAAAAGAATCCATGACGACTCATCCGGTATAAACAATCCGCCCGTTTGTCAGATAGTTCACGTCTGTTTCCGGTGTCCACCGCGGTCTGCTCAGATCAAAACAGATATACGCATCCTCCCTCGCTTTTATTTCAACCTCTCTTCGCATTATTTTTCACGATATTCGAGATTCTCCGTTTGTCTATGCTTAAATGGGTTTTTATTGAATGAATGGATATCCTGCTTTTTCATTCTTATGAATGGCATTTTGAATGATGTTATTTAGGTTGAGTTTTTGCCCTTTGCGTTTTGTGGGATGTAATTTAATTAAGCCATATGACCCAATTCTTTGGTAAGAATTTATATTGTTGGAAACTGTTGATCTACTGGCATTCTGTTGGTTATTAATACTGGAATCTGCTAATTGATGCAAATCAACAAGTGTTCCTGTATACATAAGGATTCAACAAAATTCTTGACCAAACATTGAGTTTTGGGAATTTTGAGTATAATTTCCTGTTGTACTTGTGATGAATTCTGAAATTATTTTAGACAAAGACTAGATCTTTGCGGCAAATTCTTCACAGATTGTGTGTTGTTTGATAAAAAACACCTTACTTTCTGGTACAGATATATAGATGACATTTAAGTTGGTTTTCGTGGTTCAAACAGACAAATTCATCAATTTTTGAATTTCCTGAATAAAATACATCAGCTTCACTTCTGAATTAGAAAATAATAAATCAATTAATTTCCTCGACTCAACCATTACAAATTCAAATAATCAACTCACTTATAAAATTTACAGAAAGGAGACATTCAGTCATTTAAGCCACAAATTGCATATAACTCCATGATTCATAGAGCTTACTCTGTTCCCCTTTCGACAGAAAATTTTTAAACTGAACTCAATATCATCAGATAAATTGCCTCAAATAACAACATACCACAATATTTTCTAAATACAATCATTAAACGCAAAGAACAACGTATTACCTCTCAATTACTATATAGCATCGTAGAAAATTATCAAATCAAACGCAATGAATGTCAGGTAGCCTATGTCGGACAAACAGGGAGAAATTTTGAAGCTAGATTCAAGGAAAATATTTCCTCAGATAAAAATTCGCCAATATTTGAACACATAAAATCAACTAACCACTATATCATTGAACAATCTTAGAATCCTTCAAAAATGTAACAAAGGGAGAGAGATGAATTTGTTGGAAAGTTTGGAGATTAACAAACTAAGTAAAAACCCACAATTTATTACCCTCAACGGCCAACTAGAGCATAATGGATCCCCACTACTCAATATTTAGGATAAATTTCATTCTTGCCTACTCATGTATTATATTGTTATTCACTTGAAAATGACCGTAGGGTCGAAACCGATCGTGATTATTGAATAAATTGTGGAAAAGTGACAAAAGTGTCTCATTTCGTTTTACTTTACTCTGTTGGTATTGTGTTATCCATTGTTAACGCTTCCAGTTTCCATAAAATTAGCTCGTTTACTCAAGAACCTAGTTGTACCCCAAATTTCTTCCAGAGATATTTTCGTTAAAGATGCGAGCATTTGTTCTAGCACAGTTATTATTTTTGAAAAATAAACTGAAATTTTCGATGCGTTACTGCATTGTGTATTTCAGTTTATCAAAACTGTGAAAAATACCACCAACGCTAGTCACCTATGTTCTAACTAATAACCAGAAGTAACGTAATTCAGCAGAACTGGAAAAAACTTTTAAAACCGAGAAGACTGATGAAGAACCGACACATGTTATCAAAATAAAATATAGTTCTTGACGTCTTATAATTCGATAGATCCGGCTGCACGCACGAAAAACATGACTCTTCATCATTCAATATCGACTATTTCTGGCTCGTTGTAGGTGAAGAGGCTCATTCAGCAGAATTCAATGCATTTAAAAGCTTCACGGTATACAGGGTGTTTCCAAAGCATGTGGCAAATCGTAGTACATTCGAAGGTAAAAACGTCCGTTTTTTTCAAATTAGACTACCTGTTTCTGTGCACACCATTCAACTGGTAATATTAATAGGCATCGATCTGTAATAGGTTGCCCTATACCTAAAGTGCATCGTTTTCGAGTTATTATTATATCCCAAAAATTACGATTTGACGAATACCTCAATGACGACGAGAATATGGGCCAGCAAAGATTTGTAATCTGGAAAGTGCAAGAATCTATAAAAATTGTGCAAAATTTTTCTATGAAGTTAATGGAAATTGAATCAAATATAACTCACCCGAACATTTGGATTTTTGTAAGGCTTCTGTACGAGTTGACTGACAATAAAAAATTCCTACGAATTATACAATCAGAGGACATCATTAAAGAAGAGAAAAAAGACAACTTCTTATTTAATATTTTCATTAGTAAGAAGACGTGGTGCTTTGAATACGATCCTGAAACTTGGTCGCTTTCGTGGGTAAGTCAGTTGAAAGATTGGCTCCTGAGCAGATAGTCTGAGATCGAGTCCCGATAAGATAAGGATTTTGTACTTGGCCATGATAGAAATAATCTATATGTGAAATTTCACCTGCCGGCAGAATGATTAAGCAACATGTCACAGAAAAAAAAAGGCGAATGGAAGCATCAAGACAGCCCAATCCGAAAAAAGACAACATTGATTGAATTTAACAATTTCAAGGGAATAATGCACCGAGGTTTTTTTCCATCTGGCTTATTGGTTAATGCTGTGTTTTGTGTTGCTATTTTGTATCGTTTCTTGAATCGTTTTCATCGTATCAGACTAGAACATAGTGAAGAAGGAAGTGGGTGTATGTTGAAGGATAATGCACCGTCATATTAATCGAAACTTATGACTGATTATTTGACAAAAATAGCATCTTGCTAATGAACCCTCCCGGACATTTTACTCTACAAGGACATAAAGGCCACCCAAAAGACTGGTATTATAGTTCTTATCGTGCGAATAATTGAATTCAAGTGGATGGAGACTACTTCGAATAAAATAAACTTACTCAAAATATTCCTTTTGTGGCCTCTTCAGTTTTCCAACCACCTGATATTCACCTTCAATGGGAATTGCTCAAACAGGTCAATTATTTTATCATTTGTCCACTTCTTTAAATAACTCACGTATATTTGCTCTAGAAGTGACTTATTTTGAACAGGCGAGGAAGTGCATGAACAATGATATATGATGGATCATAAGTTGGTATGCACTTCCGGTATAACCGGAAATACCATTGAAATGAAAATATTTTAGAAATAGAGTTTCGGACCAGCTGAATCAACTACAAAAATTTCAGAAGGACAGCATTATTAGTTCTCCATAAACTAGGTTTGAGATAAAAAATTTGTAATGGTTTTGTTTCAAGAATATCTAAAATTGGAGAAGTATTTCAAATAAATAAGAATTTTAAATAATGAAGTTGAATGACATTAAATTTTAGCAAGGCTAGTTGAAATGATATTACAATTGAAACTACCTATAAATTTAGCTATACTTAGCTAGATCAGAGTCCCTTTATCTCAGTGTGTGAGATCTTCGTCTAGAACCTACGTCCTAGATATAGCCTTAGAAACAATACTCATCACTTCATTCAACTAGCTTTATTACAGAATAATTATCGAAATCCCATAACTGACAAATAAATTACCCACTATAATCAAGGTAACTAATGCAAAAAAACTTAACTACAAAGTTTAACTAATTACAATAAAGGAGTCTCAAACGAGATTAATTCAAATTACAAGTACTAATTATCAATTTAGAACAATCTACGCTTTTCAACAAAATGTAACTCAATGATAGGGCTCAGTCAACGATTAATGAAGATAGAAGAGAAGAAATGTATCATAAAGAAGAACAGTTAGCTTTTATGACTGAGGTTAATTCCCACGATGGTTGGATAGTGTTTTATATCGGTTTTCTAATATTCCTGTATCTAACAGCTTACAGGTTACTTGATTGGCTGAATATGGTTCACAAGGTGACTGCCCTAGGTGGCAAGACTAGTTCCCTCAAGACGCGGTTACCCCAGTCGTGAAATATCAAGGTTTGGCATAAAGAAGACAACTCGTGACAGTAAAATATCTTGATGGTGAAAAAAATGTATAACAATACCACTAGAATATTTATTTTTAGAATGAACAGAATGAATTTGACTTACCCTTGGAATAGCAGATATCTATCTAGGTTATTCTCTAATTGAATTCGTTGTCGAGGAAATCCGGCAAAATAACCGACTACTTATAACCCCTCGGACGATTGGAATTTATTCAGATAATCAAAAGAATACTTAATTACTTTTTCTGAAAATTATTCACTCCAATCGCTACAACACAGCTCTAATGAAATCACAAACGATTCCGAAGATTTCTAAATGGAGAGAGAGCGAATCTAATGAATTCCGAACTTATATAAACTCGGTTCTATGAAAAACTACTGATTTTCAAAAAAACTAATGAAAAAGCGAAATTATTCTTTTCACTACACTAAAGTGGAAATGAAACATAGAATGAGTACTGCTTTCCGTTCTCCCACAGAAACGAGAAAACGATCGTCTTTCAAGTACTAACTTACAGTTAACCTGTGAACAACCCAGATCAATACCAGCGATACCTTACGGATATATCTATAATTTTCATTGGGTATTATTACCTATAGTTTCTCGATTCGAATTTCAAACTGTTCGAATATTTAACTTGATGGAATGATATTTAATTATTAATAAAATTATGAAAACTGAGTTTAAAAGATATAAATGATTAATTCGAGAAATCGGACTGTTACAAATTATTTGTTGAGATAAAGATTCATCGAAATTACTTGAATCATACACCGTTGTGAAAATGCTTCGGAAAGTGCCCCCTCTCAGGAGATTGCTTTATAAAACCCCAAATATACGTCAAAATTGTCTCACAAACAAAATCATTCGACGCGTTTTGGAAAATTTTTCAAATCACTACGGGATTAGAATTATACAGGACGACTCGTTTGAGATGGAACGCCCTCTATAGTACTAGTTTCTAATATGTTTTAACGAGTTTATTTAACTCTGAATGAGCATGACATAATTATGATTGAATTAAAATTGTAGGAATAATTTTCATTCATAAATTTTAATCCCATTCAATTTTTATATTTCAAATTTATTGAACCAGATAGAGATTCCACAGATCGTTTTATATTTCTAATTTATTGGTCATTTCCAAAGCATTAAATATGAACTTAGGGCCACATACTTGGAATATTGAGTTATCCTATCTGCGAATGTATCAGCTGAACTTATCTATAAATACACCAAACTAATTCAGTTTTATCTCCCAGACATAATGTGAACTCCACATTAGCCACGCCTAATCAAAGAGACGGGAAATTATATTTTCAGGAAACCATCACAACGCGTGTGTTTTTTGTTTTATGAAAACTGAACGCCAAGCACGATCGTTAATGTGAAACTGTTTCAACTCATGGAACAGAAATAGAAGCAACCGAATCTTATTTGCAACCATTATATCTTTTCTGAGAGTCATGTATCTGTAAAGATATTCTTATTTGAGCACGTTCAAGAAGATGGTAATAAAAAGAACACAACTCCATGTTAACTAATTTCTGTTTAAGTATAAATATTTCAGAGAATAACAACACAATGCTACTTAATAATTTGAGGTTAAAAAATAGTCTTATGAGTGCATAATAAGCATGAAGAAGAATAATGTATTTAACGAAGATGAAATTAAAATATTCTAAACTTTCCAAAATTTTATTATCAAGATATGATGTACATATTAGATTGAAAAATGTTTTCATGCAGTTGGTTGTGTAGTATCTGAGAGGAGCCATATCACAAGATGTTATGCTTCGAGTAGAACTATGTCTAGAAGTAAATGTTCATTACAATAAATTATCAAAAACACGACCAGTTTTGACTGATCAAGTTGTTTTTAAGTGGCCAAATACAGGGATAGAACCTACATATACAGGGATATCCACCGGGACCGTCCGTTGAAAACTTTTTGAATTCCAATTACAATATCAAGCTGAAATTTTATACGCGGCCATAACTGGCGATTTCCAATTAAAGTGAAATATTTTCGAAGTGATACCATTTCCGGTTATACCAGAAGTGGATCATCCTTTTGTTATTTCACATGGCCATCTACCTTTTTTATTATACATCTAGAACCGACATTTGAGCAAGCCATAAAATACCCAAGTTGTTGGCACTTATCTGTCAAAACTTTTGACAGATTTGATTATTTTTGTTATAAACTCGATTTTTGAGGAACATTTGAAGAAATTGTAGCTCGTAGATCTTTTGCACTACAGACACAATTTTCGCTTGGGTGGATAGAAGAAGGAACAAGGAATTTTTTAAGCGGGCTACACATGTCAAATGTTTATTGCGTTGTTTTGTATGATTTTTTCAATTAGGCCTTTTTCAAACAGCCATAACTCAATTTTTTCAAATGGTAGGTGCCAATTTTTATATCGCCATCAGATGAAGCGTCAAATTTCAGATGGAATTGTATCAGCATGTACTATACCCATTTCTTATAGTTTCGAAATAATTTGGGAATATATTGAATTTTGATGATTTTGCAAGAACTAACAGAGAATGCTTTGAAATATTTGAATCAAGTAGCTGAACTGGCTACGCTCACCTGACAGGTGCCTAAAATTAATGTAGTTGCACTTCGTTCATTCGAATTCGATATTTCAACAAGAATTGTTGGTAATTTGAAGTGAAAATTTTTGAAAAACACCAGATTGATAATAAAATGGCAGATTATTCAAACAGGGATATGTTTAATCTCTTTTTAATTCATGGTGAATGTCAAAAAGTGCTGGATAGAACTTGCAGGCAATTCAAAAACCAATTTCCAAATTTGGCGTCTATGGGTTTTCGAATTCTTTTATCAGACTACAAAAATTGAAACCAACTGACCTTCCCAAGCGGCTAAAGTTCTGTGAAAAATTATATGGTCTGATGAAGCCAAGTTCAATGAAAGTGGAATAACCAACAGGAGAAATCGACATTTTTGGCCACAGAAAATCCACATTTCATTGAGTTTATTGATTTCCAAAATAAATTCAGCGTGAACGTTTTTGCAATTTTAATGAATGATTTGTTGGCTTATCACATTTATGAGGAAAATCTTAATGGACAAAGATACCTGGAAATTTTGAGAGAAACATTAGTAAATTTTTTAGATGGATTACCCCTTAACATTCTGCGGGATTGCTATTACCAAGTGGATGGTGCACCAGCACATAAAACACGAGCTGAAGATCTGCAGCAAACAGAAATGTTCGAGGATAGATGGTGAGGTAATCAAGGACCAAATTTATGGCCTCCGCGTTCTCCGGACCTGACGCCCCTTTATTTTTATTTATGGGGCAAAATCATGAGTGAAGTGTATCTTATTCCTGTAAGAAGTAAAAGGGTTACTAGAGCGCATTCATAATGCTTTCTGTAATACTGATCCTGAGGAAACTAGCAGGGCAACTCATCATGTTCGTATACGAGCTGTCAAGTGTATCGAGCAAAATGGGGCCCATATTGAACATTTATTCAGATCGTCAATTAGTTTTCTCCAATGATCTTTGCTATCATTTATTCGTATTAATGTAATTATCTTCGATGATTGGTTTTCGCTTAGTTCCTACAATCTTTATTCATCCGAATTGTAGAAAATTGCTTCTAATGCTTCGAAATTTCATTTTACTCATAGACGGTAAATTTGGAAATTGGTTATTGAATTGCTTGCAATTTCTACCCACTACTTTTTGACATACAAAAATAAATTAAAAAAAGATTAAATATATTTTCGTTTGGATAACCAGTGGTTTTATTACAATTGTGTTGTATTTTTTGGATATTTTCAATCTGAAGTAACGACAATTCTTGTTGAAATATCAAATTCTAATGAACAAAGTGACAAGTACATTAATTTTAGGCACCTGTCAGGTGAGCGTAGCCAGTTCAGCTACTTGATTCAAATATTTCAAAGCCTTCTCTGTTAGTTCTTGCAAAATCATCAAAATTTAATATATTCCCAAATTATTTCGGAACTATAAGAGATGGGTTTAGCACATGCTTATACAATTCCATCTGAAATTTGACGCTTCATCTGATGGCGATATAAAAATTGACACGTGCAATTTGAAAGAATTGAGTTATTGCTGTTTGAAGAAGGCCAAATTGAAAAATCATACAAAACAACGCAATAAACATTTGACATATGTAGATTGCTTAAAAAATTCCTTGATCCTTCTTCTATCCACCCAAGCAAAGATTGTTTCTGTAGTGCAAAAGATCCTCAAAATCGAGTTTATAACAAAAATAATTAAATCTGTCAAAAGTTTTGACAGATAAGTGCCCAACAACTTGGGTATTTTTTGCCTTGATCAAATGTCAGTTCTAGATGTATAATAAAAAAGGTAGATTGCCATTTGATATAACAAAGTGATGACCCACTTCCGGTAAAGCCGGAAATAGTATCACTTCGAAAATATTTCACTCCAATTGGAAATCGCTAGTTATGGCCGCGTATAAAATTTCAGCTTAATATTGTAATTGGAACTTGAAAAGTTTTTAACGGACGGTCCCGGTGGATATCCCTATATAGATACGAGTCTTATTACGAATTTAGTAGTGAAGATGTCCAGCTGACTATTAAGAGTGATTTTACTGGGAACGAAGCCTAGAATATTAGAATAATTACGCGAATACAAATTACCAGTTGGAAATTTAGAAATCTGGATTATTACCTCTAGAGCTTGGCCTAGTTCTAAGTCGAACGTTACAATACATATGCAATGAATCCAATCTCTAAATTTTTCCCAGGATGTATCTCTCTTAGTTTCATCGGTATATTCAGTCATTTTTAAGGAGGAATATTTCTGTATTTTAATTGTTTCTACCAAAAGTCGATTTATCATAACCATAGCACGATAAATTAATTAAATTAATAAAAAATAATAAGGAGCAAAAGGGATATATAAAGAGATTAATTTAATTAACACCAGAATAGCGACCATAGAAAACGAAAAATAATGTCAAATCAGATATTTTACTTACTTTCTTCGTTGTGGAAATTTGGCCAACTCATTCAACATAAGCTGTCGTACACTCATTGCAAACAATTTTGTAAACTCCTGATTTTTTGAATATGTCTGTTTTTTGTTTAGCATTGAAAAAGTTCAGACCACTTGAGAAACAGGTGTTTTTTTTCTTAATTTAGGAAAAATAGTTGCTCGAGTTATTACAAAGAGGACTAGCGTATTCAAAAATAGCATATTTTTCAAAACAAGTATCATTTATAGAATATAATAATTGTGTTTGAGATAAAACATCGTTTCGTATATCTATGTGATATACATTGATAAAGTAATCATGGCCATGTATGTTGAATTTTATCATCTGTTATTCCATTAGAATAAAAATATATTTACAAAACTAAAAGCAGCATTACTTGACAGTATTACTGACAGCGCATTCGCCAATTTGTCAACATATCAAATGTGTAATAAAATAATAACAACACTGAAAATAACCAATTTTGTTCAAGAAATATTATTCTAACTCTGATATTGAGACACAACATTAAAGAAAACTATAAAACAAAAAAATTTATCATGAAATAAATTATCTTCTTGTAGGATCGAAAATTTTCTTACCCTTGATGGAAAAAAGAAAATTGCGACGGGTTTTCATTGTCTGGAATAGCTCGGTATCAGTTTTCGTTTGTCGAGGAAGACTCCTCGGGGAAAGGGATTTGTTACACCTTTCCTTCCAGATTTGGCCCTTGTGAACTACAGTTGGGAAGAGTACCTTCTTATTTAAGACGTTAGCGATAACCAAGAATGTCAATTTCCAAATGGGATCTAAACACTTGGTAACTGGTAAGGAAACTTTTATTTCGCTATGGTTTTAATCTTTTTCGGACTTGTCTTAAGGAGATAGGGATTAAAGAAAGACTATATGTTTTATGACTATATTCAATATCCAAGACAATATTATATATAACAGTATATACACAGTGTGTCAATTCCTACAATAATAAAAATACACACAACCAAATTCATATGGAATCACCCGATATTTTGAATATTATCTCAGGGATTTTAAAATTTCGAAGGATTGTTATAATTGATCCTTCTTGAGATATTTCAATTGAAAAAGAAATAAATTAAGGTTTATTTTAAGAAAGAAACAAATGAAAGTAAATAAGAGATTCTTTCCGCATGCAGTAAAAAAACTGAAGATTTTTTGTATTTTTTCCTCGACCTCAGTAACTTGTGTTACCTCCTTTTGCCCTGATACAAGCCTGTATCCGTCTAGGCATGCTTTGGATTAGGTTTCCTCTGGGGTGATATTCTGCCACTCTTCAGTGGCGGCTTGGATGAGCTGTTGTGGGGTTCTTGGATTATCCTGGCGTGATCTAATTTTTCCTTTTGAGATCATCCCATAAATGTTCAATAGGATTTAGGTCTGGAGAGCTAGCTGGCCAGTCCAAAATAGCGATTCTCTTTGTTTCAAGATAATGTCGAGCGAGGTTGCTGGTATGCGGAGGAGCATTATCTTGCATAAAAGTGAGATTCTCATCGTCGGCATTTCGCCAGAGTCTCACTATGGGCTAGTAATTTCTAGCCTATACACTCGCCACGAATCTGTTTTGCTTCTCAGCATAATGCCACCCCAAAACGTCACACTGCCCCCTTGGTATTTCGGAATTTGTCTTGCTGCTCGGAGTCTAGCTTGTCTTCCACGACCCCTCAAAACCCAAATCCGGCTGTCATCTGATCCAACACCAATTCTCGAAAATTCGAAAAAAGAATATTTCCCCAATTCTCAATATTCCAATTTTGGTGCTCCTTACACCAATTAAGTCTGCTCGTTAATATTTTGTTGCCTGGTTAGCTCTGGAACTCTTAAGAGCCTTCCGCTGTATAAACCCCTTGAACGAAGTATCATCTAGACTGATACATTGATGCCTGTTGTTTACAGAAATTGCCTTTGGAGTATGGAGTGTGACACACTAGGATCTCTTCTTACAATTTAACACAAAAAGCGGTCTTGTTCTTCAGAAATGATCTCCTATGACTTCTTCTAGGCCTATTTTGCAGAGATTATAGCTTCACGTATGGGACGAAGGGTTTTGGAATCACCCCCTCTGATACCCCCATTGTGGCCGCTATATCCCTCTGTGTCACCCCTTCTTCAATGAGAGTAATTATTCGACCCCTCTGCACATCGGACAATTCAACATAAGGCAATTTCAATTATGGTTATAGGCTTTTTGAAATTCACAGTTTCAAGTACAATATCCCGAACATGTGGTGATAATTCATTACCAATTCAAGAAGTCAAAGATCTATGGTAAAAAACAAGCAAAAATGTGAAATACCAAGTGATTCCATATAAATTTGGTTACGTGAACATGCGTATGTGCCATAAAGCAATATTTCAAAGGATGCAGGTCAAGCTCAAACTATGCACAATTGCGTAAGCAAGCAAGGCAAGGGGTCGTTGTATGTTGTGGTTTATAAAACAAACTTATAATAGTTCAACTGATTACGTGCTGCTATCACAGGCTTTTCCATTCGTTTCGATTATTCAACTAGCAAAACCTATAACAAGACGGCTATAACCCATTTTATGTCTAAGACGGAGAATTAAACGAGACCCTACGAATACCACCGCAGTGTGTATAGATAAAACAGTACCAGAGGGCAAGGTGCGTCCGTGTACTGTGTGTGTAGGAGTTACTGCACAGCACAGAATCAACGGAGGCCTTGGAAAACACAAAATGAACGGTTGAGGTAATTAATGACGAAGTTCTTGCTAAGTATTGGAGATCCTACAAATACCACTGTAGCGCGTGTGAGGGTTATAGAACTACAAGCAAATGTAGACAGTTCCTAATCCGTATAATGCGTGTATAGGGAGAAAAGTAAAGCACCGAATCGACGGTAGCCTCGAAATTCACCAAATGAACGCTCTGCATAATCTATGAATTAATTAGTACGAAATTCTCAAGATTCTACGAATAACACTGTAGCGTGAGCGGGGGAATAGCACTACATGGCGTAGTAGGAACTTCCAGATCCATATACTGCATGTGAAGAGGTAGCAGCAAAGCATAGAATCAAAAGAAACCTCGGAAGTAACTACGAAAATGCAACAAGATGAAAAGAAAATACTACGCTTAGATCAATTGAAACAAAATATTTATCGTTTGTACGTAAATTATCTATAGCAAATACAGAATAGCACGTCGTCAATGGAAAGGGGGTAGAATGCCTATTTAGCCAAACTAAAATAGCCAGAATATACTTTACAAACAAATACTGCCGATATGAATCCATTACTTTTGAGACGACCCCCGTATGTTGAATCTTGAAATATAGCGACATAAATTTTTCTAAAATTTCTACCAAACCTGGTGCAGAATAATTTGCAACAATTAATAAAATCAACGAAAATAATAATGCATGTATAACGCTAATCAAGCGACAAGCGACCAAATTTCAAAAAAAATAATTCACTGAACTAAAACTCCATTGAGCGTCTGAATGCTTAAACTGAACTAAACTCAATGAATTTCATGAATCTCATATGGACCTAGTGTCCCATCTTCTCCATCAAGAGCTGTGATTGATTACTTCACTTCAGCGACGGTTTCCAGTGTTATTTTCATTATGCTTATCAAGCGAGAGTACCCATAAAAATGGAAATTAATCAAATCAATTTTCAATATCAGGGAAAAAGATTCCAACAGAAAATGAAATGAAAACGTAAATTACAAGTATTTGAACTCAAAACGAAAATCACTTAATTGTCTCGTAATCAAAATCTGAAATGATGTATCCCAATAATATTTCATATAACAAATAAGTTTCTGTTTCAAGTAAGTGTTTCGAAGACTTACTCTCTGTGAATCAATCCTCTTCAGAAGGAATGAAATTCATAGAGGAAAATCGTAATATTCTCCTATGGCGACTTTTCCAAGTAAAAGCACTAGAGAGCATTCTGTCAATTCTTTTGTAAAGCGTTACTCATAAAAAGTTCAGTTCCATTTAATATATTCATGAGAACAAATGCTTTTGTGTGAAGTCTCCGGTGTATTTAATCATTGCTTATTATGTCTGAATATATTGAAGTCTTAGACACATATGCAGCCCAATTCTGCCAAAAATAACTGAGTAAGATTGAATATATCAATAATGGAAACGAGTGTTACAAGGTCAAACGTCATAACATACTCATATACAAAGACAAAAAATAGAGTCCATGTAATTAATATTCCACAGACTAGGTTGAATATGATAAGTTTCATTTTATGTGACAGTGACGAGAATATACATAATTTCCTAATCAAACACGCGATTGTATTTCTCTTTTTCGCAATAAACGAAAAAACCATGAAGCATAAATGATAACTATTTCCAATATCAATTCATTCAACAATAAAAGACGATGACAACACACGCGGGCGTGATCATTTCATACTTTATCGACTGGTAAACATGCATTGTTTTTCTCGAAATGTATATTTCCACTGATTCATCCCGCCAACCTGTTGAATAATAAAGATAAACTTAATTGCGAAGATAAAACTGAGGATGAAAATTTATATTCGCGGAATCCCAATGAACGAATCATGAGTTAATATTCATACAGCTTATTATAGTGTTCATGTGATAGAATAGAATTTTGCAAGTACAATCATTTTCTGATACTACGGACATCGATATTACAATAGAATACGAGGTTGATTCTAGAAGTACCTAACTTAACATATAAAACACAAAATTTTGTAAAATATATCTCTCTTTCCAGCGATGTTCAATAAGTCAATACCCTGTTTATAAAAAGAACTGAAAGTTTCTCAAAATAGTCATTAACTTCCAATTCCACATCTTCGTTGTTGAAAAATCTTTATCCACCAAGCCATTTTTTCATGTTGGAAAACAAAGATAAGCTGAGTGCGGTAAATCTGGCGATTAGTATGAACAAAAGAAGCATTTGAGACGGATATGTGAGTAGATGCATTGCTTTCATGAAACTACACTTTTTTCAGTCAAATGTGCCTAATTTCTCTTGATTTCATCACTCAAAAAAGTTGTAGTGAGTTCGCATACCATTTTCCGTTGATAGTTTTTCGTTTCTGTAATCAAGGTAGATTACCTCAAGCACACCGATGCCTTGAATTTGCTTGCATAAGAAACTATATTCGCCTTCTCTAAAACCGATTGGATAAATATGTTGTAAAGCTTATTTTTGTTTTTTCTTATATAATATGTTGCTAACTAAATTTGCATCAAAACCATTATTTATTGCGATCTGTTTTATCAAATTCAATTCTTTGAGATAATTTTCACTAGACATTGGTGTGCTTAAGAGTCTATGTATATAACTATTAAATGCTGCAACTTTGTGTTGGTAAGGATGTGCCGTTGTATAATGAATTGTGATATCTGTATGAGAAGGTTTATGATACATTGAACACAGGTGTTTATTATTTAATCTTGTTATTGTGGAGTCTAGGAAATTGATTCTGTTCTATTTGAAAAGTGAATTTTATATTGCATGGTTGTTGATGAAATTTTCGAATACAGTGAACTGTCTGTTTGTTTCTGTGAAACACACAATAACGTCATCGACATATCGATATCAATATAGGAAATGTTTACTAAACGGGTGTTTATGAATAGTTTTTTCTAATTATCCATGAAGATTTCTGCCAAAAGAGGGTTTAAGGGGTTTCCCATTATAAGTTCCTTATCACTTTTATAAAAAGAGTCAATAAATAAAATATAATTTTGAGAAATTCAAACATCTAATAAAGCCATAATGTCATATTTAATTCGTGGGTTCGTCCTATTTTGTGTTAACAAATTTTTGATTATATCATACGGATCCTTCGGTGGAATACTTGGAAACAAGTTCTTGACTTCGAAAGACACTAGCTTAGCATTACTTGGTATGACAACATTTTCTATTTTTCTTATCAAATCTTTTGAATTACGAATTGAAATAGACGGTTTGAAATTACAACAAAGAATAAAGTTGAGGTGGTAAAGGATTCGATAGAACGAGTTTAAATTTTTCGCGATCTGTAATGATGGATTTTGAATTCTCAACGATTGTCTTCTCTTCCTTATTAACTTGGTTAGTTGGATCTCAGGCTATAACTGAATAATTAGAATCTTTGATGAAATCTAATATATTGGAAATATAATCTTGTTTATTTATGGCTACAACTGTATTGCTTTTATCTGCTTTTGTGAAAATAATGTCATTCGATGTTGATTCTATTTTTATATTTTTGATTAATATGTTATTTCTAATTGGTCTATTACTTATTAAGGTTTTTGAGGTATTCTTTCTTGATCGCGGATGCAGTTTGGTGTTTCAGGAACTATTGTTTTCAACATTTCTGAAGCAAATTTCAGTATCTATTGCTAGTTGTTCAAAGTTTGATGTATGATGTTTAGGGAAATATTGTGTTTGAATCCTTTCTCCAATAACGCCGTCTCAGCAATGGTGAAATTTGTTTCAGTTAAATTTATGAATCTTATGAAAATTGACGATTTGAAAAGTTGGTGTTACATTCTTCAATTTTAGGTTTATTTCTAATAAGGTTATTAAGCTTAATCAATTGAGTTTCATATTTACTATGAATGATTCTATTGACTTTTTCTCTGATTTTCCGATCTAAAATATCAAATTCAATGAATTAATGAATTACCTTGACATAAGTGTAACATATATCCTGTTTGTTGTATTGGATTCTTCTGTCTTCTTTCATCCACGACAGCTTTCCTTTCAATTCTCCTTTTATAGCTGTTGCACTGGTGTTCTTTGTCTTCAGGTAGATGTATTTAGGGATCACTTCGTTTTTCAAATACATAATAATAAACCAAATGTTTTGCAAATGTATTGCGCCACGGAGAAGTAATTTGTAGTACCCTAAAGCCAAAAAGCTATAGTCTGCATTCTTCAAAAATTCAATTGACGAGGCTTTTACATGATAGAAAAAATTTTCAAATATAATTAAACAAAGATTTCCAATAAAATATATTAATAAATGCTCGACGTGTTTCGATAGATACTGTGTATCAAAGGCAGAATATACCGAAGCAGGGATGTTAGGTGACCTAAGTTGGGCTTATACAAGAAAAGGCCAATAACTTGGGATATCCCATGCAGCTTTTCCAGAATGATCCGCAGGTAGAGGTAGAGTGGTAGTGATGAAACTTGACCTGATCAAGGACATCTCGAGTAACAACGGCAATCCATGTTGAGAGAACGGGTTTCTAATGCTAGACAGACTTCAAATGCAGCCTTAACAAAACAGTGGAGTAAATTAGAACTGAAACGATACAACAACGACTCAAGGAATTTGGTTGGTGTCGCAGCTCGAGGCCTGCTCTAACCACAGCACACCGAAGAGCCCGATTGAACTTTTATTTACTGATGAGTCGAGATTTTGTCTTTTACATTTCGATTGACGATCTGAAGTATACAGACGTCGAAATCAAAGGTATACCCAGTTCTACTTATGCTTTTGGTAGATGTTCAATAATAGTGTTATTGTCAATAATGGAACCCTGAATGCTTATGGTTACATTACACAGACAGTTTAGTTTCTTTATGCATGATAATATCAAACCTCACCAAGCTCATATCGTTAGGAACTACTTTAAAATCACGAAATCACTTCTCCTCGCGATCTTTGGACCTCAATCCTATCGAACACGTCTGGGACATTCTCAATAGAAAATTGAGAAGCAATCAAAACCAGCCAGCTACCGTGAATGAGGTTCGGAATAGACTGATTTGGAACGAAAAGAATCAAAACGCTATAGCGTCATTGATTTTGAGTATGAATAAGACTTGGAACAGACTGATTGATCGATATCAGAAACGACATGGATCAGAATGCTATAAGGTCATTAATTCTGAGTATGAATCGTAGATGAATTTTTTAATTTCATCTTATGCTAGCTCAATCGTAGAAAGTTGAGATTTTCAAATTGAATGTATTCCTTTGAATTGGGATAGTAGTGTTGAAATTTGTATGGTGATGAGTCAGTATCCATAAAAGTTGCGTTACCCTAAGGATGTGTGAGGCAATATATGAGAGAGTTCTATTTAGCTAAGAACATAAGAACTGATGAGTATGAAGACCAGTGAATATAATGAGGCATTCAGTATAGATAGAGTTGGATATGAAAAGGCTTTCAGTATATTTGGGGTTAAGTATATTAGGCGTATAGTATATAATGCGTTCAGTATATTAGGCGTTTAGTATATTAGCTTTTTAGATATGAAAGCGATCTTAATGGGCTCACTAGTTAGTTTTAATTCGTTTTCTATGAATACCATTTTCTTTTTGATTATTCCCAAGCATTCCTTGCTGTTGGTGGATTACAGGAAAAATAATTCTTTAGCATATCCAAACTTATGAATAAATTTGAATTTTTGTTTTTTTGCGTCCATTGTATGGAGCACTGTACTTTAAACTTTGTGCTCTTTTTTCGAATCAAACTCCTTTTCATCCTCATTATTGCTTGAAACTTATATTACTTGAATCAGTAATTTCGATGTTATAAAAGTATTAGTTGAATGAATTACGTCATAAAGCTGATAAATTGTATACTTACATTTGTAGTTATACAACCTATGGTCTTCTCATAGAATTCAAATGAAGTCATAGAAGAAATTACAGTTAATTTAATATCATACGTACTATTTCCATATATTCTGCACTGAACTGTTAAAGTTTTTGGTTTTCTGATTTGTGAAGAGCGTTCACTTCAAAAATGTGATAAAACAATGATTCGAAAACAACGAAAATATCAAGTTGGCCTTGCCTTTACTTATACCAAACCCAATTCACGTTTTTACTCGAATCTAGAGCTTTATCACATTATGATTCAGCCCCAAAAAGTTCAATGGATCACGCTCAATTGAGAAGATTTTCATTTCCCGTGCCATGTAATATCCTCAATTTCAATTGTTCTCGTAACATCCAAATTTCGAGAAAATGATGAATTACACATGCACCATACATTTTATATACCTACCGTGTATTATACATAAACTATCTGTAAAATTTTGTGAAGAGTTTAAATATATGAAAATATATTGGGAGTGCTATTAAGAAACAAGAACACTTTTATAAGAATCACCATGTATATAAACGCCAAATGCTTTGAAATTATTTTGTTATTGTTATCGCCAATCAAGAATAATTAAAACTGAAGGAAAATTCTCACAAAATTACAGCAGAGGCACAATTTTCCGTCCCCAGATAATTGGCTCGCCCTGTGTACAATGAAATAGAGAAATCACGAATATTGTTGAGGGTGATTCATTATTCAATTGCAAGATAAAAAGTCAGTACAAGCGTTAATAATAATAAATACAATGTCAAGATTTTAAAAATACTTCAGTTTCTCGAAAATATCTTAATAAAATTCAACCTAATTTCATTTAATTCGATAGTGATATTGAAGCTGATAAGAAGCTTATTGTGCCCAAATTAATTCGAACTTGTTAAGTCCAGTGTATTAAACCAATATTTTCTTGTGCTTCTTTTGTTCTGATCTTGAACAACAAAAATCTCAACTTTGTTGTTCCTTCAATATATTTTATACCTGTTTTCAGTTTCGAGATGGAAAAATTAAAATTTCCTTGCTGCCCATTCCTGGGACAATACCATAAAATATTTAAACAACTGAAGAGTTACTAAAATAAACAGATCTCTTTCAATTAATTTTGAAAACCAGTAATTGTTTTTAGTTATTTTTGAAACCTGCAGTGACGCTAAAAAGTCGAAATATATTTCACTTACAATTCTGGCATAAAAAGATATTACCCTGTATCTCATTGACTATGTAACCCACACATGTTTTAGAGACATATCAATTTAAAATTGTTCGTCAAATTGGACTCAAAAATATTTCTGATTATTTTGGTATTGAAATTTGTTCATGATCAGTTAGGTTATTTATTGTGGAAATAAAATAATGACAACAGTTTTAACTAAAAGTTCTGAGTAAGGGTTAATACCCGAATATCCAATCGCAACTGGTGATTTCATACTTCTAATTCGAAATAATTTGACAATTTCTAGTAACAAATAACCAGAATCTACATTAAATTAATTCATTTCTAATTTGTTTCCGATTATAAGGAACTCTGTATTTATCAAAATTTAGTTCGTGGTAGTTGAATAAGATATCATCAAAAAGCACAGCAAATATTCCAAAGTTCCTACCTTGAGCCGTCAGTCTTCTAGCAATCGATTTTGATCTCATGGTCCTACACGACTCACAAAATATCCTCCCGGCAAAAGTCAGAGAAAACCGAAAGAGATCACAGAATAATCAACTGTCGTTTTCATGTCAACAACTAACACATCCGCAGGTCTCAGTATCGAAGAAGTCCATGGACATGGACGAAGACAATAAGAACCGCGATCGTCTTTTTTCATATCCGTCCCTACCAATCAGCGACGTCCATTCGCTGTCATGTTTTATCACTCCTTGGAGCGTACTGTGTGTGCTGTAATTTTTGATGCCGTTCGCGGCCAACGTGTGTCGCAATAAGCGACACTGCGATCTTCTTTTGTTTCTCTCCTTCGGTTTTACCTGTCGCGGAACGCGTAGGTCGCGGTGACTTCTTTTATCCTCGCGCATTTGTTTGCGCATCGCGCCGCCTACCGCGATGCCACGCCAGTGGTAGGTAGATAAGAGCATCCGAACGACGGTCGATACTCCGGGATAGTCCGGTGCCCTCTCCCGGAATCACAGATCCGGATTTTCCGGGCGGTTATCTGTGATGCTGGAAGGGATGACACTGTGGTTGGTACAGAGCGGACGCCATTTTTCGAGGTTTCCATCACTTACTTCGATTTCGAAACAATAATTTTTCTTAGAATGACATTGTATCTTTTCAACTGAGAAGGAAATCTTCTAACAATTTCAGTCTTCAAAGTAATATACACGGCTATCCATAAATAGGTAGCTAAATATATTCAGGAATATATGATTTCTTAATATGTTCCAAAAGAAATAGAAAACAGAAAAATTTTTCGTGCTCCAACTTCGAATCTGTGTTCGAAAAACTATATATATCTATGAATAATTTCGCCTTCGCCGTCAGAAAAATATATATTTCTCTGTTTCTCGAAGATTGGAGTAACTTCTACCATCACATGATCTTGCTTGGGTCGTCCATAAAAAAATATATTTTCTCGAAACGGTTCATTATATCACCTTAGTTTTCCCCAAGGTCTCCTAGTAAGATAGATAAGTACTCTCCATATTGTTTATATATATCATACAGGATGTCAGTACTAAACGGAACCACTTCAGGTTATGATAAACATTCAAATGATGAACTCGAAACTGGTCGTTTTTTTGTACTTTTGTTTACGATACACAGGCTGTTTTCTGAATTATGTCGATATTTTGATGATTCTCAGAGCAATTATTTAAATTTTAAGAGTTTATTATATGGGTGGCCGTCAATGAAGTTCTCCTTCAAAGAAGATGAATAATTTCACATTATATATTGATATTGAAATTTTGAAAATTCGGTGGTCTTCAAAATCAGCCCAACATTATGTGGCGCTATTGAAGGAGTTTCAGAATGAGGAATCGTTCTCATTGTTAATTCCTGAAAGTTATTTTTCGTGAAAACTTCATATCAAAAGCCTTTTTCTAATTTGATTATTTAGAAGAGAAAAACAACAAAAGTCAGGCATCTCCTTCTTAGACAGACTTCTTAGACTAAATCCATTAATCTACCGAGGAATCATATCTGTTTATGTCCCATGAGCATATCAAACGTTCTCAAGTCTACCATTGCAAATAAAGTTTTGGATAACATCTATGGAAACTTATATACGGTGGTGGCAAAATGAACCAAATCAGCCACTTTCACTTAGGAAATACTTGGTTCTTCAATTGATTGAGAAGCTCTGGCAAGACTTTTTCTTTGAAGTAGACGTGTCTTCCACAGTTCTTCCGAAGGAGCATAGGAAAATTTTTCTGATTCCCTACATCCACGGTGGGAGATTTCACCCTTCCTTTTTAAGCAGAGTTTCAGATTATATCAATCGAACAAGTTAATTATAGCTACAAGGGATAAATATGATAATACTTTGAATTTGCTCAAACCTAACGGATACCTCGTCGAAAAGAGTTTGTGAACCTGAAATGAATCTATCACTTGTCTAGGCTTAGAATATAGAGATGCTTAAGCCAAGGACGAACAACTATTTATCGAGGGGATCTAAAAAAATAAATAAGCAATATTATCAATTAGCATATCAACGGTTAACGATATGCCATGATCGTAAAGAGCCATAAAACGAAATTCATATTAGCTTGGTTGTAGCTGTCGTCTTTGGATGGGTTTCTTCGCCAATTCTATTTTTTACTAGCTCGCATACATACTTCGAACTTAATTGCTCTATTAGAATACGTTTGATAATCTTTCAAAACAGATACCTCTAATGATTGTGTAGAGATTGAAAAAGAAGATTGTGCCTTCATCAAATATTTCTACTGATAATTGGATTCTGCAGTAAAGAACTCTAGTTCAACAGAATCTATAGTAGAACAGCAAATTATTGAATTTGAAGGTGACACATTCATAAATATTACAAGACGGTTACGATCATATTTAAAGTTATTCTGGTACGAACTTTCAAAATGAATCAAAAAATATTTCGAATTGTGGTAGAAGAGTAAGTCAGCTTTGAAATTACAAATCAGGACTTTGAATCCTAATTTACCGAAATCATTTCAGAATGGAGGAATTTGTCAATTTCAAGGCACCAAATACATTTATTTCCAGAATCGCCATGATAATCTTCCATAACTATGCTGCATCAGTATGTCTTAGTATTTTCAAGTCAGCATACACAATGTTGAGTTTTCTTTTCAGGGTATTCTCAAACACCGTCTTTATTTGAAATGGATGTTTCCCATGCTATTTGACATTATTCTCCTCTTGGGAGGAGGCGATGTCTATCAAGACACAGCTGTGACCGCCCAAGATGATTTAATGAGTATGTTCACTCCCAGTTTGAAGGAGGTCAAATTGTATAAACACCTCAAAAAGTCAAGGGAACACTTACCAATATCTTTAAAATATGAATTTGATGATTCGAATTTATAGAAATCTTTCGGTTTTTGTTAGGATGTATTGTATATAATGTATTCTCAAGAAAACAAAATAATATTTGACTTCTCCAAAGCACCTGTAATAAAAAAAATTTTGAAATTTGAAAATGACGAAATTTGGTAAAACCCAAAAAAAATCCTGAACTAATATTTTCGAAACGATATGAAAGCACTTATATTTTTCAGTACCGAGAAGGTCCACCTCTGTTATTAATGACACTTTGGAATCGTCGCGGCATGCTCAATATTAAATTGTCTATTGCATTTTGGCCTAAGTCATTCCAAGCCCCTTGAACTGCTAATCGAAGCTCCTGTTCATGATGGAAGACGTTTTGAGGCAGGAGATTTCTTTTTAGGGTGTCCCACACATGCTCGATGGGATTCAGATCTGGGGAGCACGATGGCCACGGTAGAAGATCGATATCATTCTCTTCAAGAACGTTCAAGACAACTCTTGCACGATGAGGAGGGGCATTATCTTGTTGGAAGAGTGGATTTTGACCCATTGTTTGGAGATACGGTACCACTACAGGTAAAACTATCTCATTTGCGAAAGATTTTTCCGTGAGGTTGTTCTGTATGAAAACGAGGTCAGTTCTTCCACCAAGGCGCATACCTCCCCAAAACATCACTGATCCGCCTCCCTGTCTAACAACTCCTCGAGCATGCTGGAGACGGTTTTGCTTTCCAGGTTCCCTCCATATTCAAATTCTTCCTGAATCGGGATAATAACTTAATCTAGATTCATCACTTAAGAGAACTCTCTTGATCCCAGTTTAGGTGTTCTTGGCACCAAGCTAAACGAGCAGCGCGATTTCCATGGGTCAGTTGTGGAACTCTTAAAGGACGTCTGGAGTGGAGTTGACCTTCATGCAGTCGATTTCTCACAGTTTGGTCGGAAATTTGTACATTATGAACTCGTGATAGCTCATGAGCTAATTGAGATGCTGTGGTAGTACGATCTCTTCTGGGTTGTAAAACCAAAAATCGGTCGACTGTAGTAATCCTGAAACGACCTGCATGGCGTTCTTCTACGCTACCTGTTTCATTGAAACGCGACCATAAACGGTTTATGATACTTGGGCTACTTCCCAGAACCCTGGATACTTCCCGTTGTGAGCTCCCAGCTTGGAGCATGCCAACAGCTCGTAACATCTCTTCTCTAGTCAAACGTCGTCTTTCCATGGCCGAATCACCAAACTTGAATCTTTTGTTTGTGCTTACAACAGAAACAAAGTGCCAACTGATTGATTTCAAACACTGAATACATGAAATGATTATAAAGCAGCGTCGCATCTGCTGCATTTTTAGTTTCTTATAAAAAAAACTGAAATCTGTTGCGGCACTCTACATAATTTGGTGAGAAATTGATGCAGGTGTTCATTTCTTAAAAAAAATCATCCATATTGATCGTTCTGCATACGATGTATCGATATTCAGAAGTGTTCCTTAGACTTTTTTGAGGTGTTTATTATCGGAAAGATGCTCGATGGAAACGAATTCCCGGTCCACTAGCACTCTAAGGAAAAAACTTTCATAGAAAGAGGTACGTGGCTTTGCTAGTTGGACCATCTGCTGATGAGAGTTTTCCGAAAGCCTGATTTTTCTTTGAAGCTGGATTCTTAACGGAGCCAAGTCTTTCAGTTTTTTAGAGCAGTTACATTAGAAGTACCAGTGAAGAAGAGAAAGATAAGCGACCTGTCGCTTTTTAGCAAAAGGCTGGAGATCACGCGTAATCTCCGTGTTGTCGATGAGGCTTACTGCTGACTTCTGGACACTTTCCAATAGATGTTATGAATATTTGGGTAAAGGGCCCCACACATGCGAACAGTATTCCAGACTAGGTCGCACCTGTACTTTGTCCATGAGTTGAAAAGAGAACTGAGTTCAGCAAAAGCTGATTTGCAGTAATGGCTGATACATGTTCATTCCAGCAATCTCCGGTGTTGACCATGATGCCGAGTAGCTGCATGTTCGTTTCTTAAGAAATTAGATGTCCTTGCATGATTAGAGATGGTTCTCCAACAGGCACTTGTCTAGAGAACGTTGTTGATGGCGTTTTCTTCGCAGCCCCTCTTGAATGTCTTCCCCAAATCTGAATTCAGTGAACTGCTCTGTTGGTATCTTTGTAGGTGAGACTGCTCAGCAGTTATGAGACGCTAACTAAAAAAAGAGGACACCAGAGTACAGTCGTTTGATAGAGTTGGGGTTCACCAAATAGTGCCGAACGCCGAAATGAGAGGGGAGGAATAGAAGGGGTTAAGGGCATGTCGAAACAACTTGTTGTCATATACTAAATCAACATTTACACATGAGAAAGCTGTCCGCGTCTACTCACGTAACACTAAAAAACGTGTTCGAATGAACATTTCCAACGCTGTTAGCACAGTTTGGGCGCAATGAATCCGAGTTTTGGCATCACTTCATTGCTGTAGATAAGACTTGGATACATCATTATACGCCAGAAACAAAAATAGAGTCCGAAGAGTGGACTGCTAAGGGGGAACTGACTTGGAAAGTCATGGCGACTGCTTTTTGGGATATTCAGGCACTTATTTTAATCCATAATCTTCAAAAAGAAAAAACCATCACAAAAGCATATCACGCATCATTACTTGACAAGCAGAAAGCAAAAAATGTGAAAAAACGGCCACATTTACAGAAACAGGAAATCCCGTTTCACCAAGACAACGAACCGTTTCACACTTCAGCAGTTGCTACGACGTAAATCTACGAATTAGGTGAACATCCACCTTAGTCGCCAGATCTCTCCAAGAGCGACTTCATTTTCTTTCCCTCATCTGAAAATTATGCTCAGAGGACAAATATTTTCGTCAAATAATCCTCTGGATAAGACCAGAACGCAGAAATTTTCGTCATCCAGTGAGCTATAATCACATACTGAAAATCCAAAATTTCAAGTCTGCAGGTCATTTAGTTCCGAAGTTAAGCGAAAGCAAAGTTTCGCATCTAAGACACTCACTCTCTCTCCCATGATCATCAGAATAGAACTAGTACTTCCCATAATCTCAGAGAGCTGATATTTGATTCAGAGTTAGGGTTTAATGGCAGCATAAAGGAAAAGTATAAAAACTAGGATAATCAAAGATCTGGAGTACCTAGTGGCTCTGATTAGAAAACACAAGAACCCAACTGAACTATTAGAGTTCGATATACCGCCTTTACAAAAAATATTCAACTTGGTGGGCCGCTTTATTCGATGTCAAAAATCGAAGGTCTGGAATATCTGATAAAGAACCCCCAGCTGGTTCTCAGCTGAAAAAATCGGCTGTCATTGCAAAATTCCAGCGTATTGGGACACATATTCTAATTTAATCAAGCCTATAGCGTCCCACGGTCACTGCTGGGCGAATGCCCCCCTTCTGCTTTTAATACGCATATAAATGAAATTAAAGGAAAAGTTTGGATAAGACTATACTGGCTTTTATACTTATACTTACAAGTTTACAAAAAGAAATAGCAATACGAAAAACTGTTGCTAATGTACAAGAATCAGAACCGGATGAAAAGAAAAGAAAGATTTGTAATAATAAGAAGACCTGAAATGAAAAAAAATTGTCCAATCAAAAAATCTAATAAAATAAATCAATATGCCTACGTTTCTACATAAAGCAGTGAAATCCGACCAAAAACATTCTGTGAAAGACTAGCCAAGTCTCGATGGAGCTGCTTGTTTATCTCTCAAAAGTAATGAAATCTAGAAAAAGCCGTGCCAAGTCTAAGGTACCTTACTGCGGTTTCTTTATTATTATAGTTAATGTTGTGTGACTTAGCCGTTGGAAGGTACACACGGGTACAAAACCAGGTGCGCCATAACACCATTGGCCCAATCAGTCCCCAAAACCGATACCTATTGACGATGTTAAATTGCTACTTAGAAAACGTTGATTGAATAACCAGTCAATTGTAGGCTTGATAAAACTGTATTTCAATAATACTTATGTATAGGCGAGCCTGAAACAAACAGTATAAAAAATATTTCCAGTACAGACGGACTTCTAATCATTGATAGAAGTCCTTCTGTACGTCTATTTTATGTTAGATCGGTGGCCAATTTGACGCTCTAAAAAGAAGAGAGCAGAAGTCAGCATTGTCGATGTTGAATGCATGTGTTGCACAATCAACAACAGCCTAAAATAAGACGTCTAATTACCAATACCATTATGGGCTATTATCTCGCTTAACAAACATAGGTAGTTACAACAGATATAACATTACGTGTAAACAAAATTGGCTTATACCTACCTACTAACGAATAAAGAATGTTCAACGGCCATGTCACACAACATTAACTATACTAATAAAGAAATCGCAATAAGAAACCTTAGACTTGACACGACTTTCTCTAGATTTCATTACTTTTTAGAGATAAAAAGCAGCTCCATAGGAACTTGGCTAGATTTTCACAGAATGTTTTTGGTTGGATATCAATATTCATAGTATTTGAACAATTATTGAAAATTGAAAATTGGTGCATAGGACACATCTTCAGTTATATTTTTCAATATGGATTGATTATTTGAGGTAGATTGAAAAGTCCTGTAATATGAAGAACTGAAACATGAAGGAACGGTTGGTACCGAATTAGCTCCATTCATTCACGAAACTAATTGATTTGCAATATTTATTCGATTTTGCGGAGAAGTTTCTATGTATCCTTCTGCTACTTGAGAAGATTTCCATTCTTTTTAGTGTTGTAATATGCGCACCTGTATTCACTAAGGTTGTCGCTGAAGTAGGACGGAAACAGTGGCCAATTTATTCTTCTGTATTGTTTAGATTCAGAAATGCACCTGTTTTTTATCCTTTAAGTGCTCTATTTCTGCTTTTCGGCTTATGACCGCTGAGGAATTCTATCACCTCACTAACTAATTTTGTCGAACCCCCCTCGTGTCGAGGGAAGAGATCTTTAATGTCCAACACATGTCTGTTAGACAGGACCGACCGCTTTACATCTCCTCCGAAAGATGGACACTCAAGTGTGTCCCAGAATCCGAAATATCGCACCGGCTTTGTGGGGATTGAACCGAGATAACTCTGCAAAGGGGACGAGCGTCATATCCTTATTTAAAGGATAACTTTTTAGAAGACAATTATTATGATATTGACATTTACATCTGACACAGACGCTGTTTTGAAATTCATTGCCAGTGATGATATTTGGTTAAATTGGGGAATATTCATTCCGAATCTCGTTAAAGAATGAAAATACATGAAAAACACATTAGAGTCAAGTGTTTTAGATTAAATATTCAAACTAAAGAGGAGAATGTTTGAATTCTATTATCAAAAATAATTTCATAATTATTACATTCAGTGATGGTCGTGGATAAATGAATATACAGGGTGTCCACGCCAGATGGGACACAAAATGGAGAAAAGAATTACCGAATGGAGTTGTTGTTTCAAATGGCATAATGTATGTTCCTATATATATCTCGGTCCTAGAGTCTTCAACGAGTTGCCTGATAGACTAAAATGTATTTCCTCTCTCCGCGAGTTAAAACGAGAAATGAAGATCTGTACAGAGGTAGGAAGGAAAGAATCCACTAATTTATTGACCTTAAAAATCATGGAAACTAAATCTGTCCATAAGACAAGTTATGATCCAGTCAAAAATTATAAAATGATTATCGAAGAAAAAAGAAAAAAAAGGAAAGAAAATAAATGAATAAATATATGAAGATATAATATAGAATTAAGCACATTAAGATTTTAGCACGTAGAATGTTGTCATAGATAAAGATATTTCGTATTTGTCACTGTGGGAGGACCTTTATTGTTCATTGTTAATGAAACACCCACGCACGGAAATTATTCCATGTGCATGGAATCTCCCTTCCATGCACCACTATCATTTCTATGCCATTTCTCGAACCTTCATTTCCTCTTCTACTAAATTCATTCACAGTTTTCCAAACAGTTAGTCTAATGTGAAACAACGGATTTTTGTACCTTTGAATGCACTACGTTTTGCCACATGCTTTGGAAACACCCTGTATACCGTGAAGTCTCTGAATGCATTAAATTTTGCTAAATGAGCCTCTTTACTTACAAGCTAGAAATAATCGGTATTGACAACCAGAAATAGCAAAATTCCGATTGAAAAATTCATATCTTCCTTTCAGTACATTTCAGGTGGCAATGATATGGAGAAAACAGAATTTAATTTTCTACAAAAAAAAATTGAAACTCATATTATGCATTTGAAATAACAAAGATGTTGTCAGCTTCCGGTATAACCGGAAGTGCCACAGAATTTAAAATATTTTCGAATAAATAATAAAAAACAAGTAATGTGTTTTTATTAATTTTACTTAGTAATTGTGACTCGTAACGCGTTTCACTACACCGTAACTTCTTCAGACGAATGAATGTACAGAAAATAAGAATGAGAATATGAATACAAATGTTCACAAGGAATTAAAAGCTTATTGGGTTGCTCCTTCTTAAGTGGTTATTGATGACAGGTATATCCAATAAAATTAAGGAATGGATTGTTCCCTGAAGAGATTCAATAGAGGTGAAGGGCTTAAATCGACTTGTTCATTGATGAGTCTACCTGAGTGTTTGTGTCAATTTCTTAAGTTTCTCAAAGATCTACCTTCCAATATTTATTATCTGTATGCAAAATTTCAAGCTGTGGGTCGAAAGAGTGACTATTTTCTAGGAGATGATTCGCGTAATTTGAATTTTTATTCAAAAATGGCGTTTATGTTCCGATATTCTAATATTAAAATTTCTATGTGTTCTACCAATGTAGAAATCATCACAGTCATTGCAATTCAATCTATAAACATCTGATTTATTGTTTCTATCCGCTTTGGTTTTATTATTTTTATATATTTGCATAAACTATTATTAGTTTGGAAAGCTATGTTGAAATTATTGCTATTCAAGAATAATTTCAGTTTCTCACTTGTAGCCATTATTTTTGGCAATTTGTTCAATCAAATTTGATTCTTTGTTGAAATTTTCTGCTGATAACGGGAAGTTAATCAATCTATGAATTAAACTGTTGAATGCTGACATTTTATGTTGATATGGATGACACGATGAGTTATGTATTATAATATCTGTATGTGACGGCTTATGGAAAATTGCGAAAACCTTCCATTTTCATTGGAAATTATCACGTCTAAGAAATTTATTCAATTATTGCTTTCTATTTCGGTTGTGAATCCAATTTTGGATGTAATGAATTTATATGATTTTCGAGAATTTTTAACTGTCTATCTGTTCCTGTGAAGCAAATAATGATATCGTCTACATAGCGATACCAGTATAAACAATATTTATTAAGTGGATGATTAAGAATTAATTTCTTTAAATTGTTCATGAATATTTCTGCTAACAAAGGACTTAACGGATTGTCCATATTCAAGCAATCTTCACTAGTATAATATTAGTTATTGAATTGGAAATAATTTTGATCTAAACAAATTTGTAATAATGAAAGAATATGATTTGAAATCAACAAATACAAACACTCAGGTAGACTAATCAATGAACAAGTGAATTTAAGCCCTTCACCTGTATTGAATCTCTTCAGGGGCAATCTTTTCCTTAATTTTACTGGATATACCTGTCATCAATAACCACTTAAGAAGGAGCAACCCAATAAGCTTTTAATTACTTAAGAACATTTGTATTTATATTCTCATTCTTATTTTCTGTACATTAATTCGTCTGAAGAAGCTACGGCGTAGTGAAACGCGTTACGAGTCACAATTATTAAGTAAAATTCCTAAAAACACATTACTTGTGTTTTATTATTGATAATGGAATTTTACCAAGTAAAAGCCTCCAATTCAAATGTTAGTTCGAATAACATTCAAGATAACAAAAAAAAAACTTCAATCTGTCATTCCTTTCTCAATATACTTTTAATGTCTCTTCTCGCGTAGACACCCGGTATAGCTGTCACAAAAAAAACTAGATATGACTGAAACAAAATAATGTATGTTTTTGAGTGAGGGTACATCAAAATCAATGAAAATCATCACTAAGTTCGTGTGATAAAAACAGCGTTTACGACATTTTTATGACCACTCTCGAAGGTAAGAACAACACTTGCGTTTTTCCACCATGTTGGAGAAATACCGTTTCGTAAAAAATTGTTGAAAATGATAGTTAGAGAGACACTTATGCATTCGAAGAAAATGCGCTCATATAATAAACGTTAGTTTCAAACGTTTATAGTGATTGTCAACAACCTTGTCATAACTACAGCCGATCTTATCTACAATTTTCAAAAGAATGAATTTGATTCATTGTATTGAATGCAATTATTCACCACAATTAATAAAAGTAAACACATACCAATCGCCAATCCTTATAGATACCGTTTAATAAAAATGAGGGAAAATTAATAAATGAACGAATAAAACCGCATGGCATCTGTTTGCGTGCTAGCTAGCAAACAAGACGAGTATAGCCAAGAGTGCAGGCGCTCAGAGAACGGGCAAACAAATTAAGTATGCATCAATTCGGCTGCCTCGACTGCAAAGCACATAGCCGTGAGGTCCGCGAGGATCGCGAGAAACTTGAGCCCAGAGATGTACTACCGCCAGTATTTATACAAATGTTTCTTTCATGAGCAGGGGATGAATTGCATTCGAAATTATTGAGATACATTCTACAATCGTTCCCGTAGGGTAATAGCTGCTACAAAAAAAAATTAGAGAATTTCGTGTTTTATATTGACAGAGTTCGCGTTGAATGAAATATGAACAAAAATAAAAATGTGAAGCTCGAGGTTGTATTTCGTACATGTTATATTATGTTCTTTCATCCTTTCATCATTGTTATTTTAAATAAAATCCTCATTTTTACCTATTTTTTCCTCAAATATAAGAGCTGCTTATATCAAATTGGGTACTATACCGGGTGTTTCGAGCATGCCGTAATTGATTGCTAGAATATCCATCAAAAAACATGAAAAAAATGCTGATACATATGCAACATATGTGCAAAATTCCTCCGTTCTCTAGATATACACGGTGTTGAAGTTCAGATTTACTTCCCCTTATGTTGGTAACCCTTGCAGTTTTCAAGCAATCTAGCTTCAATTTGCAGGAAAGGAATTTTTTAACTAGCAATTCATTAGATTCGGCCGGTAATTGCAAAAATATATAGAATGATATTTTTTCATTGACATAACCATCACCGAACTCAATGATAACCTCACCTACAACATATATAGAAAATATACATTTACACAAATTAAGCGCTTACAATTCAATGATTCATAAAGCCTCTTCCATTCCCTATCCATAACAGATAATATAGAAACCAATATCATTGAAATAATTGCATCAAATAATAAAGAAGAAAGATAGAATGATAAATAAAATATTTGTAAGAAAACGCTAGTTCTTGTTGAAAACAAAATCATATTCTATCAACTGTTCTATTAAACGTTTACTTCAAAAGTTCTAATTGTTTTTCCTTTTTTTGACTATTCTATATTTAATTATATATTTGGTTCTTTGAATTAATGATAGAAGCTTGATTGAATTGAATTTTATTTGTAGCACTGTACAAGATTTATATGTAAAATATCCTCCACACCCTCTAATATTTCTTCGTAGCCTTCAAACGTTCAAGGCAGGTGATCTTGGCCACTGATACCAACAACATAAAAAATAATAATTCCCCCATTTATAAATATGTATATTTGATGGAAGACCGAGGCAGTAGTCATTAAGGCAACGAGCGAGGAGGGGAGGTAATGCGTTATGAAATCACGGACATATGACAAATAACAGTTGACCCGTAAACAATGTGTATAATTTGCTGAGATAGAACGACACGCAAAGTCAACCTAGATATACCAACGACTTTGGCAACGCCAGCTAGATGACTGATGACCTCCTTCCACGCCCTCTGCCGTGACAATCTCACGACATCGTATTCATCGATAGCACCCCCTGCCCTTCCGACACTCCACGTGATTCTGGGACTGCACGAAAAATATAATAAGTATTAAGGAGTTGCGGTGACATAGCAAATTACTGAAATTATTTTCCTATGTAATGTGCAATCTAGTTGGCTAATGGACTTTCGACAGAGGTTTTGGGAGAAATGGGTATAATTTGTTGTATAAAGCCACCCTTAGATGCTTGATTACTTTTGCATAACCTTTTTTGGAGAGGATAATGCTTACATAAATTCTAATATACATTATGGCTCACTGGACTCCTAGCTTGAAGAAGAAAATAAATATATTCAATTACTTAAAGAAATATTCAAATCTCTTTCATTCTGTTCTAACCTAATTTATCCCATTGAAAATGAAGCGGACGATCACTCAGAATATGCATATATTCATTTGTTCCTATGAGATGAGATTCTAAAGCCCTCCCTTTTTTTACGGAGCATGGATTATGCTGTGGTGTTATACAGGATAGTTTCTTGTTTTCTCTTACTAAATCAGGATGTGTCATTATCGGTTAGCTCAAGTTTCCTAACGTGATATTTGCAGGACCTGTAGCCCATAAGTATCTCGAAATGAATTTCGAAATTTTGCTTTTTCCAAATTAAGAATTTCTTTACCCTCCTTGGGTTGAATTCAATTGAAACTGTGGACGGTTATCTGATTTTTTCTGAGTGTTGTAGTTCAAATTCTGTGTATGATACATAGCTAAGTTGTTGTGTTGGCTTAATTGAAGATTCACATGGGTCCAGTATCTAAATACGGTACCTCCACCACTACCTTGCGTTAGCAATGTGCCCCTCGTGGCTTGAAATCTAGACCAATTCAGTATTATAACATGAACAATAAGGCTGATAAATTGACAGTATTGATGATTTATTCCTCTTGTGGAAATTCATTTTTAAAGTAAAATGAAATGAGACACTTTTGTCACTTTTCCACAATTTATTCAATAATCATGACCGGTCTCGACCTTACGGTGATTTTCAAGTGAATAACAATATAAATCCTGAGTACAAGTACAGAATGAAATTTATCCTAAATATGGAGTAGTGGGGATCCATTCTGCTCTAGTTGGCTGTTGAGGGTAATAAATTATGGGTTTTTACATAGTTTGTTAATCTCCAAACTTTCCAACAAATTCATCTCTCTCCCTTTGTTACATTTATGAAGGATTTTAAGTTTGTTCCATGATATAGAGTGGTTAGTTGATTTTATGTGTTCAAATATTGGCGAATTTTTATCTGAGGAAATATGTTCCTTTAATCTAGCTTCAAAACTTCTCCCTGTTTGTCCGACATAGGCTACCTGACATTCATTGCATTTGATTTGCCCCTTTTGTATATTGCCTTTATTTCAGAAATTTTTAGATTATTGGGAAATATGCCTGTGTCAATCATCATATTTGCTTAATGAGCTAATACTGGTGATACTTGGTCTGCAGCCTCCTTTATCAGTGCAATAGGAATTTCATCAAAGCCAGTGGACCTAGTATTCTTCAATGAATTTATAATATTGTATACCTCTTGTGAATCAGTATTCTCCAGTACCAGGCTATTACTGAGGCTTCCATAATTAAATTTGGCACCATTATCACCATTAGCAGCATCATCATCACCAACACTGACGAAATATGCATTCAGCTCATGTAATACATTCTCACAGGATTTCTAATCTTAAGGAATCTCATTCAGAATGGAAAAACTCTTACGTACATTGCCTGTGTAGTTCCTAACCAATTGCAAAGTAGCTTGTTGTTTATTCTTATAATTTGAGAAATACCTCTCATTGTACATTTTCTTTGCTACTCGGACAATCTGCATTAGAATCCTACAATATTTTTTATAATACTCATCTCTGATTCCCAACCTGTACATATGCTCTATCGCTTTGATGAAATCTGGATGCCATTTATTATCCATGGCTTAGTTTTTGTTTTTGGATTGATTGTCTCAATGGTGAAAATACGATTTTTTATATCTTGAAATGTTGTGAGAAACCTTTTATATGCCAACTTGGTATAAGTTATCTGACATACTTCTGTCCAATCCACAGTTTCCAATTCAGATCTGAAGGTAGGAATTTTTGACTGCGAGTACACTCTTCGCTTCACCTGTTCTGACTTTGCAGGAATTCCTAGTTCAGTGCTCATCTCGAAATGCTGAGCATCATGAGGGGACAGTGTCGTTGGATTACTCTACCTTGTGTCTGTGTACTATAATTTATAAATATATTGTCAATGGTTCAGCTGTAATCATTCATTTTGTATGTAGGTCCTTTAATCTTCTCAGAAAAGCCATAGATGGCCATAAGATCCAAGAACAAATATTTCTGCCTCGAGCTTCCATCGAGATTAACATTAAAGTCACAACACATCAAGATCCTGTACCCAGTCGAAGTTGCAACCTCGAGGGCGTCACAAAGCACTCGAAAAAATACGTCGAAATCATCAGCAAGAGGTCGATACACCGCCATGACCAGTAGCCTTATTATCTAGTTGCTTTATACAGGTTCTCCTTCATTAGAAGACTATTCTTGCCATGGGTGTGTAGATCAAGAAGTTCATGCCGAGAATCTGGTTTCTTGTTCATCCCAACATGCTTTCAGGACCATGGTATCTTGGTAGCCTTTTTGTCATTTTGTGGAGATACTCCATACCTACATTACATACAAGGTGTGTAATTCCATACATAATATGGACGTACTCCTAGCATCCCTCTTTCCACCAGCTCAAAAATCAAACGATATTTGAATTATTGGTCTGCTCAAAATGTTTATTTCTAGGAAAATACGTAGACACACTGATCAGTATCAATTGCTCTTTACTGATATGTTTTTCTGCTAACTATAATCTGTAGCTTACCACAATTTCGTTAGAATTTTTCAAATTTATTTGCATTAAGAACTATCTACTTTACTATTTCCCAGGAATTCGATATAGAATGGACAAATGCGTCACAAACACCCTAAGTTTTCCATAGGATATTGCTTTTCCCACAGTTATAGCGTACAGCTAAACATTACTATCGGCTAGGGTCATTAAAACGAATAAACGTAATTGTGTAAAGATAAGAGGATCTTTATGATCTTCCTTCATTAGACTGACGTAATTGTTTTGGGGAGCGTTCCCTCCTTCTAGACAATAATTCACGCTATCCACGTCAACGACAGTGTTCACATTATTGACTGTTGACCCAATTGAACTGGGGTCTGAAAGATCGTTTGCAGGGTTGCCGTTAAATTTGACTGCACGTTATATGAAATTATTGCTTAAATTTTTGACCAATTGAATTTGAAAGTTTGAAGTTAAGGTTAAAATATACTGGTCCAAAAAACTAACGAACAATTTCAATATTTCGAATTTTTTTTTGGTAGACAACTAATTAATAGTACATTCTTTTCACATATCCGGGCATATGCCAACAAAATTCGATGTTTTTTCTTGGAATACAAGTTCTTCTCATCAGAAATTGAATGAATAAAATAAGTTGGGAGTTTGCAATAAACCACCACCTACCACATACTTATAACAGCAATTCTTTTAGTAAGGCTTGTGCATCTGAAAAATTTCAATTTTAGGTAATGATGTAACACGAATTACAAAATTTGACCCCGTTAGGATTTGCTGCAGCAGTGATATTAGATGACTTCGGTTGGACTTATACAAGAATGGACAAAACGCTGGGGTGTCCCAAATAACTGTTTCCAGAATGATCCGCAGCTACAGTTGACTGATAGTAATGTATAATATTTGAACAAGGACGACCTCGATCATCAACGGCGATGCATGACTGATATTTGAGAATTTCCTTGTTGTGACAACGGTCGGTACTGCTAGGCACCTTCAAATACAGCTTCCACAGAACAGTGAAGTGCAAATTAGCATTGAAACGATACGACAACGTCTCTTAGAATTTGATTTGATTCCCAGTGTCATAGCTCGAGGCCCAGATCAAACTGTAGCATATCCAAGAGCTTGATTGGATTTTGCTAGGGAACAGTTCGATCGTTTAGAAGCTGATTGGGAGATAGTTATGTTTGAAGATGACCAGAAATTTTGTCATTTTCATTGCAATCGACGTTTCCTAGTGTACAGAAGTTGGTTTGAGTGATATGCCCAGAGCAGCTATTCACCTATCTATTGTTTAGTTGACGTTCAATAATGTTGTCGTACGAATTTTTTTGAACACTGGCAATGATCTGGTCATCTTACATAATGGAACCCTGGATGCTGGTGGTTTAAAAGAATATGTTGTGTCATTAGTGGCAAGCAAATATGGGTAATAAATTTTTATTTATGGCATGATAAAACCAGACCTTCAAGATCGCGAAACCAATTCAAAGGAGTGGCCTGCACGAAGTTCAGATTTCAGTCCCATCAAACATGTCTTGATCATTCTGAATAGATGATTAAGGAGTCCGCAAAAGCAGCCAGCTTCCGTGAATAAGGTTCGGAAATGGAGCCGAATACCATTGATTCGAGTATTAATGGTAGATTTCAACCTGTAATTCTCGCCAGGGCTGAAAAAAACCAGTAATTATTCATGCAGGAATGGATCTCTACACCCTTCATTCAATGAAAAGAACAACAGCACAAACGCCATGATTCAACAAAGAATACGAAAGAGCCTCTGAAGCGAAGAGCAGAGCTAAGTTATGAAATATAAATCCAACAGAGTAAACAAGAACAATCTTCGTACGAATACGGAACGTATGCAACATGACAACTTCAAGAGCAAAGTCCAATTTCAACGAAGGGGTAACTAATAAACTCTTTGAACAGGCAAGCGGGACTAGACAATTCTGGTCCATGGCGAAGACTGTCTGTGCCAATTTCTGCAAATCTGCGTTTCCGCCTCTTGTTAGAGATGAAGGAAGTATAGCATCATCTCCGAAAGAGAAAGCCGATCTCTTTGCTCTCTTGTTCTCAAAGAATTCTGTGCTAGATTCATCTAACGCAATACCACCGAACATTCCACCTAAAATTCTTCCATGGCAGAAATCAGATTCAGAGTCCGCACTGTGAGAAGGGCTCTCGAGCAACTGAACTGCAAGAAGGCAGCTGGTCTAGACGAAATACCGCAAATCGTCTTGAGAAAGTGCGCACCCCAACTGGTACCCATTCTTAACCATCTGTTTCAGATTTCTTATGAAACCCAGACTTTTCCGAACAGCTGGAAAATAGCGAAAATTCAACCGATCCCAAAGAAAGGAAAGAAGTCCTAACCCCAAAACTATCGCCCTGTTGAACTTCTTCCCATTATGTCCAAAGTGATGGAGAAAGTCATAAATGATGAACTCATCAAATATCTTGAATTGCAGGGAATTATTAACGACCGTCAGTATGGTTTTCGTAGGCAAAGATCGACAAGAGACCTGCTCGCCTACGTCACTCATGTTTGTACATCAACAATGGAAAAGAATGAGGAATCTAGAGCAATAGCCCCCGACATCTCCAAAGCCTTCGATAGGGTTTGGCATGCAGCCAAAAAACTTGCAGCATATGGGCTTTCCGAAAAATTGCGGGGCTGGATAAGTAGCTTTCTTTCAAATAGATCAATACAAGTTGTGGTCAACAGTATAACATCTGATTGTTTCTGGTTGCAAGCAGGAGTACCTCAGGGATCCATTCTATCGCCAATCTTGTTTCTGTTGCAAATAAACGATCTTCTGTCATCTACAGAGAACAAGATCTTCGGTTTTGCAGACGATTGTACCCTGGTTTCGTCTTTCAGTAGTCTGCGGCCGATTACAGCTTCGGAATCTCAATGTCAACGAATTTATAACTTAAATTCTGACTTACAGAGGATATCTGAGTGGGGTCAGTTGAACCTGGTGAGCTTCAACGCGAGCAAGACGCAAGCAACTACGTTTTCTAGAAAGGTCCCCGCTGAAAAACCTCCTCTAATGATGCAAGGCCAACAAATTGCATCCAAAGATTCGATGCACCTTCTCGGAATAAAGCAATACATTCGTTGCGGATGTTGTATAGTGTGCAACAACGGGCTTTTCGCCTCATCGACCACCCGGAGATCACCAGCGACCTCCAACTGCTGGCTCTTAGAAGACAAGTTGCTGAACTTTCTCTGTTTCACAGATATTTCCACAGAAGATACTCCAAGGAGCTGGAAGATATTGTTCCGGGAAAACTCATGTTTTGCCGCAAGACTAGGCTGGCAAGAAGTTCTCATCATATGGCTGTACATTTAACGACCCCTCTATAAGAATTCCTTCGTTTGCATGGCCGGTGGGTTGTGGAACTCGCTTCCGTTCAACATCTTCCCAACATCCTACAATTTGGCCCTCTTCAAGAAGCGAGTAAACAGACACCTCAATTCTTCCCAGGCGTCCACTCATGTGGTGTAAGAGGTTCGCCTATTCCTGGGAAGCGCGCATAAAAAAGATTAATACCAGGTTCTGGCCGACTTTTGATTTTTATCGATTAATAGTTTCATTTCAATTACTACGAGTATCATTTTCGTTTCGATTCTTCCCAAGCATTCCTTAGTACAGTTGGGTTATTAAAAACAAAATCCCCAACATAACTTTTTCTGAATCAACTCGAATTCTGTACGTTAATTTCTTGGCGCTGTGTATAATAACAAAATTTATGAGAAGAAGTTGAAAAATATTGAAGTACGTCTCAGAATCTACACCGTTTTCGCCTCAGATCTATATTGACAAAAATTTGCACATCATTTGAGGCTTTTTCATCATTTCTTCATAGCTTATATGTATGATATATGTCTCTCAAGTTTCAAATATTGGATTATTCTTAGCCTCGTGAGATTGAAGCAACGTAACCGATTTCAAAAGCAACAATTCAAGATTGAGTAAGGCTCTAAAACTTTAAAAACCCTGAAAACAAGTATATTGTCAATGCTGTTGTATATTGGATGCGAATCATCATCAACAACTATCTCTGCCAGTAAGAAAATGTTCTCGACCAATAGAGTCTCGTTGAGAAGAGCTGTAAACCCTCAAGACTGGTTGCCAGACTTGGAAAAAGCACAAGCATAGAATACCTATTTCACAAAAAAATACTAATTTTTTTTGCACTACTGAAAATTTCACTCAATTAGTTTTCTCGACCCTATCTCCCTCAAACAACTGTCCGTACAACAGCCTTCCACGAACAGCTCATTTTATATTGCTTCATAACCAATAAACATACTTATTTCCTCGTTGATCCTCGACAGCAATTGTCGAATATAATTTGTCCTTACTTCACTATAATATCTTACGAAAATAAACGGTAAACATTGTTTGATGGAGCTTGCGATTAAATTATTTAGTCATTCGCCTTTGTCTTGGAATGTAGCTTTCAAAGTACAGCAGTTGTAGTTCATTGCTGCAGACGGAATAGCAAGAACAGACTCCCACGCGATCTCGTCCTAAGAAAGTTTGAGGCTCTTTGGTATCTGCTATGATAGACAACCAACCATGTGAACGCAGTCGTTTTGAAGCTATCATTTTTTCCCAACACAATATTCTTAGCGTTTTTGTAAAACACTCCGCTCTCAACAAGAAAATGGGAATTTCTCTCTGGCCCAAATATATCTTGACTTAATTGTCTTTCTTAGCCGTATCTGCATGAGCAGGTTTTAATAGATTCGTTCTTCATAGGACGTTAATGGAGTTATTGTCTTCCTAATCTCCTAAGGTTAATAGGGTATAACCCTAGAATCAACTTCTGGTGTCGCATGTTCCCCCCATCTCCATAGATTACTTGGTTACCTGAGGATCAGGGGATAGCTCATTCCACATTGGGTGTTTTTGTACTTGATGTTAGGTTTTCACAAAAAACTTGAATAAAAATACCGCATCCTGGAGTATAAGAGATTAATTACGTCAGTCACGCAGACTTCAGCGCCAGCTGTTGCACTTTTAACCGTCATTCGTTCAATAATTTGATTCGACGAAACATCTATCTACTTGCTTCAGTGATATCTTCATTGAACCAAACCACTTACCACCTAATCATTTGTTGAAGTTTGAAAACCCATAATAGTCGCAAAGGACTGAATCTAAATGGAATAACAGTTCAACTTTCGAATTTGAGCCAATTAGTGCAGGCTATAGGTATTTGAGTTTGCAAAATATGAGGAGCGAGATCTGTTGACTGATTCTTATACCTGTGGCCCTAAGGAACCCAAAAGTACATGTTGTCACACCCAGTGGTGCCTCTACTACTTCCCTTCCCTGCTCCTTTCTAGCTGTTACTACGGACGATTACGACACGTCCATGCCCGCCAAAGTGCAATCGTGTGAAAGTGCACTACCCGGTTCTACACAATGTTTTTCGTGGCATAGAACAAATATGGTTAGCTACGTCAGTGAAGAAAACTTAAGGCGCCGAGAAATAGAATAAACAAAAGATGATATGAATGTTACCGCGTACATCCAAAAAAATATGCGGTCATAAGTTTGCTAGGCTTCAAACATAATTTGACTTTATTTGGTGCTTGTTCACAAGAAGGAATCAACTATTTTGCTTGTTTCTTATTCACTGGTGTTTTGCCGATATTTCGTTGATGAATTCCAAATGGCATAAAAACTGGTTCGGATTGTATCTTTTACAGTTTTCAATTAAAAATGGAAATTCGTTGAATGCAATGTAGACAAAGATACCACCTTTCCTTTGAGTTATCACCCGACCCATCTTCCCTATTCAAAATATTAAAGGATTGCAACCCCAGCTTAGGGGGTTGATATTTCAGGTGAGTTTTGTACCCCAAAAGATGTCCCCCTTGAAACAAATATTGGCCTGTCTACCGATTCCTTGCCTCCAAGCCTCTCTATTTACCCAGAGGTCTTCGTCTATTGCCCGTTCTATCAGTTCTTTATCTATCCCTTCTCTCCAACTCAATCTGGGTCTTCCCCTCTTCCTTTTCCCATGTGGTTTCCAGTGCATAATTTGTTTGGATAGTCTTTCTTTCTTTGTACACGTTCGTACCATCTCAACTGCTTTGTTCGTATCTCATCAACCAGTGTATGTTTGGTTTTTATAATTTCTCTTATTCTGGTGTTTGGGAATCGTTCTCCTCTCGACTTCCTCGCACCCTATCTCCAATAATATATTTCAGTAACCTGTAGTGAATACTCGGTAGTGTTTTTGAGTGGCCATATTTCACTGCTTTACGTAACAATACTTTTTATTATTGTATTGTATTTTATTTGCTTCTTGGTCTTGGAAATTTGCTGATCCCATAACACACCATTAAGTTGCGCGATGGCTCTTATCCCTTAGTTGTTCCTGTTCTTGATAGCTTTGTCCAATTTACCATCATCTGTGAGTTTAACTCCTAAATAGGTGTATTTGTCGCAGTATTTAATCTGCTGTTCGTCTTCTAACGAGATGTTCTATTTTCTTCCGCCAATGTTCATGTATTGCTTTTATCAATGTTTACCTCCAGACCCCGTTTTGAATATTCCTCGATCAGCTTCCTTGTCATGTATTGTAGGTCGTCATGGTCTAACTCTATGTCCACTTGATCATCTGCAGAGCATAGTGTGTACTAGCTGTTATTTTCAAATGGAATTCTCTTATTTTTTATCTTCCTTTTCCATGTCTTCAACATCTGCTCGAGATATATTTTGAATAGGGTTGGCGACAGACAACACCTTCGTTTCAGCCCTTTGCCTACGTCGAAACTCTTGCTAGTTGATCTGCCTATTTTAATCTTGGTATTAGATTCTCTGTACAGCTCTTCCACAGCTGCTATAAGCTTTGCGTTGACGTTAGTTTCCTGCATGGCTCCTCATAATTTTTCATAAGGAATGCTATCATATGCTTTTTGAGGTCTACATCTAGGAAGCGTAATTCCTAGTCAACTGCTATCTTCTTTTCTATCATCTACTGTCGATCTGCCTGCTCGAAACCCAGCCTGTTCTTCGGTTTCCATGTCTTCGTATTTCTTCTCTATTCTAATTTTGAAGAACCTTTCGTATATTCTACTTATACTACTGGTGACTGCTGTACCTCTGTAATTATCGCAAGTGCTTCTGCTACCTTTTTTGTAGGTCGGTGATATGAAGGATGTTTTGAATTCTTTGGGAATTTCTGCTCCGTTTATGCAGCTTTGAAACAATTTCCTTGAATGTTCATACAGCTCATCTGTTCCGTATTTTATAAGTTCCGCTGGTACGTTACCTGGCCCAGCTACCTTTCCGTTTTTTAGAAATGTGCATATATCTCTAACCTCTTCGTGAGTAATTCTTATTGGAAATCCGATTATACTTATGTTCTCAGTGTTTTTTTTTTGTTAATAATTCGCTAAAAGGCACGTCCCACACTTCTTAAGCAATTGGTGATATTATTTCCTTCTTTCTTTCTGTTCGTAACGCTCTTATAGTTCTCCAACTTTCTGTGCTTTTCCTTCCTCCGATGTGGGCATTAAGCACTTGACACCTGTGCTGCCATGACTCGTTTTTCTTCATAACTATCATTCTTCTCACTTCTCGTTGTTGTTCTTTGTAGCCATTCTATTCGTTGTATCTTTGGGTGTTCAAGTACTTATGGTAAAGTTCTTTCTTAGTCTCGATTTCCTTATCTATTTCCTCATCCCACCAATACGGTTTGTAGTTCTTCCTTTTTTCCTGAAATCCTAAAGCTTCTTTTGCTGCGACATGAAGGCTTTCTTTGATATACGTATAATAGTCTTCGTTGTTATCGAACTGTATGTCCTCCAATTTCTCATTCAGCCTTCTTCTGTATAGATCTTTCACGCTCTCTTGATCCATGCTCGTTACGTTATATCTTTCTACCTCTGGTGTGTCTCTCGGCTCCTTTACCTCAGTTTTTACTGCTTTCCGAATTCTCGGAATAACAATTTTAGCTTTGACTAGATGGTGGTCACTGCCATAAGTGGCGCCTATGTATGGTCTCACATCATGGATGACTAAGGATGTCTTTTGACGTACTATCAGGTAGTCTATTATGAATTGAAGGTCTCCAAGTATATTAATATACATCCTTGTGTTGGAAATATCCATTTAAAACCTGTAGATGATTTTGCTCGTAGAGCGATATGAGTCTATCTCCATTGTTATTCGCAACATTCTCTCCATGTGGTCCTACCACTTTGTCCTGCTGTCTGGCACCAGTTCTCGCATTCATATCTTGAACATGATAATTTCTCTAGAATTTCCAATCCTCAGAATCTCATCATTCAGCTGTTCATAGAATTCCACCTTATTGTTGCTTAATGCATCTTCGTTTACTGCGTATACCCCTATTAGTGTTTTTTTATGTCCCTGTATATTTATATTCATTGAGATTATTCTTGCGTTGACTTCGTCCCATGATGTTATATATTTCCTAAGTTCTTAACGTATGAGAATAGCCACTCCTTGTTGTGTCCTGTTCTCTTTCGGAACTCCGCTGAAGAACAAGTCGTAGTGGCCAAGGTTTTCAGAACCCTTTCCTTTCTTTTTGGTCCCCGTTAGAACTATTTTGTTCATACTGAGCCGCTTTACCTCATATAGTACTTCATTGAGTTTTGTAGCCAAACCCTGTACGTTCCATGTACCTATATTCTTAGTCAAATTCCTTTACAAGTTTCGTCTTCGTTGTTCAAATTTCGTCCGAGGCTCTTCAGTAGGCTTTTCAACATTCTGCTTTTTTCGAGAATCGAGGAGTAAATGAATAATATGTTCGACGTCACTGCTGGTACGACCACAATAAAATTTAGTAAACTACTTTTGAACAATTGAAATTGATTGTGCAGAGTCCCCGTAGAAGGTTCATGGTATCAGTGATATTTCTTCATCATCACAAGAAAATTATTTTCTTCCATTTATTTTATTAAAATTCGACCAACTAAATGATGCAGCTGCCTCATAATCTCACAATAGTCTATTGGTAGATGATAGTTGGGGGGAGCCTTGGTATTTTTATCTTAGTGAGGCCACTATACGTATATTCAGCCGAAAAACAATTTTCGATGAATTTTAGAGAATTATGTGTATGAAATAATCAATAGAATTATTAAAATAATATAACAAATGATTCATTCATTCAACATCAATCTTGCTATTTATTACATTCTAGCGTTCCATAAAATGTGAATTGTGACTTTCATTCTTCAATGAACATAGCCATATCAATTTCAAAAGCAATTTATTTTGAATGAGTCCGGCAACATCGCTTCAAAACGACAACTTCGAGCGTCGCACGTATAATCTGTTATGTAAATCGAGTCAATTAAAAATCAGGACAGAAATATGATGCACGATAGCTGCGACGCGTGCTTATCGGCGGCCATCTTCCCACCCCCAGCCTGGGAGTGGTAGCAACAACGGACACAGTCGGACAATTGGGCCGATAAAATAGTAGAGATAGGAACGACAACGACGGAAGGAAAGAACGACTTTGAGTTTTATGACATTCTAAGGATTGTTGTGATTTAAAGGGTAAATTAAATATACAGGAGTAACTGGAAGTAAGTGGCAACCCCATATCTAGGAATTCGATCTATGCGTTTTGTGTTATAATGAAAAAGTTCACGTGTTCTTTATTCAATTGGATTTGAAATTTACAATTTCGTTTGGAACATGGTACATAACATATTATTTCCCAGATTTTTCCGCTACTCAGATACTGTGAAAATATGAAATGAAAAAGATATGAAATCAGACTGGTAAATTCATATATACAACATAAAAGCCAAATAATACCTAATGATATTCAATGAGTTCAAAGTTAGTTGACGCCTCTACAAAAAAACCATGTCATTTTACAAATTATATCCTTGAATTGTTACATTCCAAATCTTCTACGTTTCATGACAATCTATTCTTCAGTACACTAATTGTGATAGTTCGAAAGATTTAAATTTCATGCTTATAAAAACAAAGCAAAATCAGAGTTTTGTGTATTGGCAGAAAAATACCCCCTAAGAATGGATTGTTATCGATCCAATCGTGACCATCTGCCAATGCCAGCAAACGTTGACCAGTTTGAAGAGTTACATACTCTTGTAATTATTTGATCCAATTCCGATGAGAAGCATAGACGATCTTATTTGCAGGTTGGGAGTCTTGACTCGAATTGAAAACAATTGTGGAAACTCAAGCTCCTTGAGTCGCCAATCTTGAAAACTTGAATCAGAACTCAATTGCAATAAAACATTGAACTTCCTCTTATACAGGGTGTTAAATAATAGTATGTCACAACTTGAAGGGGTAAATCTACTTGCAATTTTCGTTATCTTACGTTACAGCCCCAGCCGTGAAATTGTCGCACTACCTTATAGATATTATTAAAAATTATTGTTCATTCAAATCAAAATTTTCTATAAAAATTCATTCGAATTGATAAATAACATAAAAAACGTTAACCTACCACCTAACGCAAAACTTATTTCGTTTGATGTTGAGAATTTATACGGAGCTACAGGGTGTTGAAATTTCCGAAACAAATTGTTGTTTTCTACACATCCACCATTTCCAAATTTCTTTATTGGTATAGATATGTTGACGACATCTTAGTATGTTTCATTGAACTACTCGTCAATTAGACTTATTTGTTAATTTCATTAATTCCATCCATTTGAACATTAAATTCACGATAGAAATTGAACAGAACGATTCCATAAATTTTTAGACTTAAAATCACAAAACAAAATAATAATCATGTTTTTTCGGTCTTTCGTAAACCAACACATACTGATACAATTATACATAACTACTCATTACATCCCATTCAACACAAAGTTGCAGCTTTGAACAGCATGGTACATCGGTTACTCAATTTACCTTTATCAGTAGAAGATTATAATAAAGAGTTAAACATCATCAAACAGATAGCCATTAATAATTCATATAATCCGGATATGATAGACCTAATCATTCGTAAAAACTCTATCAAAAGCAATCAATGAAGTATATCCTATTCATAAAGACTATAAAATATTCAACAGTTTAACATTCTGCGGTTCTGCAAGTACAAATATTAAAAACAAAACTCCTGCAGCTTTCGATATATTCAAACCAAATTGGTAATACCAGCTATTTTCTACAGCCTCTATCATTACACTTCCTAAATTTCAACTAGAATCTACAAGGTGTTTTCTTTTTCGGAGTCATGTTTTCTTTTGTTCTCTCAAACTTGTCTGCAGTACGCCACTGATCAGCGTACAATCAATCATCGTCATCTCCGTTCAATTTAAAAACTTTTTTGACACTTGAAATTTTTTCGTATCTCCAACCGTTCTCGAGCAAAAAATTATTAAACGATTGTATGCATTCGCTGAATTGGAAGCACTTCTAATTAAAAAATGACTAGTAGGCTTTGATTTTTTTCATTTATTTATTTATTTTGACAGTTACTAGTTGAACCAGTGTCTGCTCGAATTGTTTATTGAATTAACGATTAGTTTTAAGACTTTTGAAATTATTGCTGTAAGAAAAAATGACTAATTTTACTAACGCCGAATTGACTGATATCCATTACATGTACGGTCTGGCTGACGGAAACACAACAGAAGCTAGGCGATTATGTCAGGTGCGCTTTCCAAATCGAGTAACACCAGACAGGCGAACATTTTCAAATATCCACAGAAGGTTGAGGGAATCTGGTACTTTTACTGCAAATAATCATTTAATAGGTGCAACTCAAACTATGAGAACTCCAGATATTGAGGAAGCAGTTTTGAATTGTATTGCTTTGAATCCTCATGTGAGTACAAAGGAATTTGAAAACCTGTTAAATATTTCAGATGTTCTAGTTTGGAGGATTCTCCACGACTTTTATGGTACCCGTTTCATATTCAACGCGTCAAAACTCTACTTCCTCGAGATTTTCCTTCAAGACTGAATTTCTGCCGATGGTTCTTAGACAAAATTAGAGAAAATGCTCAATTTGATAGTGAAATAATGTTCACAGACGAAGCAAACTTTTTGATCACAAATTTTCACAATGATCATTATTGGGCTGAGGAAAACCCCCATTTGATTGAAGAATCTCATCGTCAAGAACAATTTCTTGACAAGGAGTTACCTTTATTGCTCGAGGATGTGCCACTTTTGGTAAGAAACATAATGTGGTTCATTCATAATGGGGCACCAGCACATTTCAGTGGAAAAGCTAGGGAATTCTTGAATAATACATTCAACAACCGATGGACAGGTTGGGGTGGGCGAGACCCATGTCCTCCTAGGTCACCAGACTTAAATAGTTTATACTTTTTCTTATGGGAATATCTCAAAAGTTCAGTTTATACCACTCCAGTGAACACTGTAGAAAAATTTAGAAATCGAATAATAACCTCTTGTCACACGATAAGAAATACCTCAGGCATATTTCAAAGAGTGCATAATAATATGCGAAGAAATACAGAGGCCTGTATTCTTGCAGGTGAAGGGCACTCCAGCTATTTATTTATTTTTGAGTGTTCTTTTTTTTTAGTTTGATATTAAATAAGTAGAAGTTGAGTCTCAGAAGACGAGCTATCGAAATAAAAGCAAATTTTGGGCATACATCGAGTATTTTTATTATTTCTTCCTTATTTAGCGATTAACATACAATTCAAATAATTCAAATTCAATAATTTCTCACTCGAAAACTGTTGGAGATACGAAAAACTTACAAGTGTCAAAAAAATTTCTGATGACGAAAATTGATTGTATGCTGATCCAAGGCGTACTTCAAAAAATTTCGAAAGGACAAAAGGAGACATGGCCTCGGAAAGGAAACACCTTGTGAATTTCCAATTTTCCAATTTCCGGAAATTTCAACACCCTTTAGCTCCGTAACGAACCTTTTGCGGACCTATGTTCATTTGAACTTTTTTTCTTAGAACTGCACGTAGATTTATCCCCTCAAGTTGTGACATACTATTATGTAACACCTTGTATTCAATGAAAGCGAGAATAGAGGAAGAGGTTTAAATAATACTGAATATTTGATCGGGAAATATTCGAATGAAATTCAACGTAAAATTCTGAAAAAATAATATTACATAAAGTTGTGAAGGAAACACAAAAACAGAACAAGAAAAAGAGTTGTTGCGAAATGTAAATTTTCAAATAAAACACAAACATAGTATCACAAAACTACATAAACACATTTTGTATGGAACAACTGAAATAATCTTCTGTGCAAATAACAACAACAAGTTTTGAAATCCTACTTTGTCGCAGCCAATTGATAATCTGTATAGCTAGAGATACTAGCTACTTTGCACCTGTACGGGTACGGTAATAAGCAAGTGAACTTCACTTTATACTTTTACAAGTACCAAACTTTCAGGATACCTGAGATAATTAATTCTGTTAAAACAGACAGGATAGAACTTTTTTTGATTTATTTTTTCGAATGAAGGAGAAAATTTCAGGCAATTGATTAATTTAGATGTGAACCAAAGACGGATCGGCTAAAAGCATGGTATGTTGAACAGATAAATATTCTTACCTATCACTTCCACGATCTTCCTAAAGTGTGAAGTCAAGAAAATAAAAGAAACCTGTCTCGCTCGTCGATGTATAGCGTAGACAGATATCGGCGTTTTTGTGCTGCAGCTATGTGAATATGGTGCTTTTTTCGTTTTCGAGTTATTTGGAAATTTTGAAAATTAATGGAATCGGTTTGACATTCTGTTAACCCTTTTTTCGTAGAATCGAACTATGTATGGAATTTTTTCTATCCCACGGTTTTTAAGTTATAATACAAACTTGTATTTTTCGAATATGAACTATAAGCAAATTTGATTTTGTTGAATTTTTCCTTTTCAAATATATATCAAATGTGAACACAAATTTTGCGTTTAATTAAAAACTCATAAATAATATAACTTCTTCCTAATTTTATCTAGTAACTCTATGTCCATTCACAGAGTTTACACGGAATGATTGAAATAGTTTAAATATGTTCTGTGCACTCATCATGATAGTTCGTACATAAATGACAACTCAGATGAATTACATTTAGTTCTGATATCGGGTTGCTCATCGATGAAATTCCGTACTGTTTCTTCTAATGATGGAGGTTTAACATCACGGAAGCGAAACACAATCATGTTGCCTTCTCTTGAAATCCATAACTCTCGCAGTCATGAATGATGCCGTGCAAACTATAAGATAAGGGGCCATACTTTAAGCATACAGTACTGCATAGAGACAGTAGACGAAATACATATTATTTTTACTTTTGAATAAACCTCAATCTTGATGAAAATGCACAGAAAATCTCTTACAACTATCGCTGTTTTCAATGATAATCAACAAGTGTAATTATATTAAAGTTGTCATTATAAATAAATACTATAGCCACCCACTAGATATTTATCAATTTTTAACACGAAAGTGGTAGCAGATGCGAAACAAACCTAAAAGGTTTCAAATTGATGTAAGATTTATTGCCTTTTTTTTAATTAATTTTAATTACAAATAGGGTCCTAAAAACAGTTGGGGAGATGGAAATAACACGTGACCTCAGAGAAAATATCGCCCTGTAGATTTTCATAATGGCTACTCTAGTCTCGTAGTCATGAAAGTAGAGGAAATTACATATCAAAAAAATATTATATTGTTGAATGTCTAATTATGAGGGGTCAAAAACACTATCGTTTGATAGTAGTACGGATGATCGTTCAAAACAAGCTAAGCCTCCGCCGATCGTCCCTGAGGTGCAAGCACGGGAAAAAAAGAAACAGGGAGAAAAATCCTCAGGTAAAAGCAAGTCTTGCTATCGCTGATACATCAAAAACTAGGGTTTCATCAAGTCAAGCAACTTGACTTGAAATTGAAGGTTTTGAAAAATCGAATGTTTAACTTAACTCGATTTTGCAACGCACAAGCTTGGCTTGACAACAAGCTTTTTCTAGCTGCTTGAAAGCTTGAAATTTGTAGAAGCATAAAGTTAAGTGCACTTGCTAATTGCTTGTGTCCGTATCTTTACAGATGCAATGAAAGTTGATAGCTCCACGTGGACGGAAAAATTCGTAGGTTAACATAGTGAAACACATTATTTTGGTTGAATTAATTTTTTTTCTTCAATATAGTCACTTTTGAGGCCGATGCAGTGATTGTAGTGGTCAATAATTTTTTCGATGCCGTTTTTATGATACGATTTCTTTTTAACTTCAAAAATGCTTGAATTTCTTTCCAGCGAGCTTTCTTTTCAAGTCTGAAAACAGAAAAAAGTCACTAAGGGCAAGATCTGGGGAATAAGGTGCCTAATTCATACAATTTTGCTATTGTTTTGATTGATTTGTGGCAACGTGCATTGTATTGATGAAACAGCACTTTTTTCTTCAAATGTGGCAGTCCTTCAATTGATCCAATAACTCAATGTAGTAGTCGTCTAGCCCTTTCGAAGGTAATCAATGAATATAATACCCTGGGCTCCCTAGAAAACAAATGCTATAACCTTGCCAGCTGACTTTGCACTCTTTGGATGCTATTCACCTTATTCAGTCCACTCGGCTGACTGTTGATTCCTTTCTGGATTGAAGTAATGTATGTGTTTCATTTACCGTGATATATAGACAGAAAAGCTCGGTTTCATTACGGTTAATTATCTGCAAACAGTGCTCAGAATCACTCTAAGTAACAGCTTATCTGTTATTTTGTTGCATGGTGCGTTGTGAATGAGCAGAACGATTGTGTTAAAGTTTTATTACTCATTTTAACCATGACTTCGATTTGAGAATGTGGGATAATGCCATGACAGAAAATGAAGGGCAGCAGAAAAATATCGGTCTGTAATACATTAATTTTAACGTTTCAACTCAAATAAGAAAAGAATCTGAAAACCATCTAATCCCTAAAGAGGCATTGAAGTTCCAAATATACCACAATATCTTCAAAACTGTAGGAGCCAGAAAGAGAAAACTAAACAAGTCTAAAGCCATATGGGAGCTTTTCATTGTAAGATGAATCACCCCTCAAAATCTTTCACAGATAGTTATTTACACCCTGCATGCATTGAAGAATTTATTTTCAGTGACTCTGTTCACTTAAATTAGTTTAGCAGGAACACAATTATTCACTGTTTGTTTGCTAGGATTCCTTAGTCGCTGATACCTTCTGGGAAAGAAATAACTAAGATAGATTTACAGAACAGATGATGTTTTATTCACCTACCTCATTTCCTTCCTCCTTATGCGAACCAAAATTATAAACTTCCACCCCACTGAAATTCCCATGCAATTACACAAAAGAAAGAATCTTAAAATCAATCCCAGAAAACAATATTCGTACGATGGAATCTGCCAATCGAAAACATCTCGTCCTAACGAACAATCGTGTCTACAGCGTCTGGTACGCCATAATAGATTTGACGTTGACTTGTTTTTGTTATCCGCATTCATTTGTCTTGAGTTTCCTTTGTTTCACGACTTGCTCGGGAACGGGAAGCCGTTTGCCACGTCTTCAAGTGGTAACGGTCGTAGTGAAGTTGAACGCTAGTTATGTATGTTAATATGGGCGTTAATAATTCTCCTGCTTTCCTCTTTTATCAACAACAATCTTCCGTTCATTAATCTCCCGTGATTTGTGGGGATGGAATAATTAGATTGGATCTGTTTTCTCAAGACGTTTTGGGGTATATGGAGTAATTAGTATTGTATGGTTAAAATTTCGTGATAGTTAAATTCAACACACGAGCAAGTTTATTTGGCGTGCACGATAATTTGCTCATAATTTGTAAGCAGGTCTGTTAATTTCTTTTTGTGATGCTTATTTCGACACTAGCAATTCTACTTTTCCTGACATATTAATAGCTATTTACAATATATAGAAATATCCAAGAAGTTCCAAAAAACTATCCTCTTTCAGAAATTTGATTTATATTTGTTCCAATATCTAATTCTCAAATTCTTAGTCAATTCTTCGATATAATTGATCTTTATATGAGCTTTAAGAATGAAGATAGAATTGGCAGAAGCTAGCCCGAAATATAAGGCAGAATTTCCTCATTTGAGCTCTTCATAGGTATTCTGTTGAGGAGCTACGATTCTTCAGGCTAGGAAGTTGACATTTGATCCAAACTTACCTCCAAACTTCGAGATGGGGCAGAAACCCTGTAGAAAACTCTTAGTCTTATGTGACCATTCTAGCACATATGTAATCTCATAAAAAAACTGAATTATTTGGCATCTGATTATCGAAAGATGCGGAAAAATTTGATTCCGAGCGAAGAGCAAACGCGAAAATCAATCAGAAATTTGTACGAACTCAGCGTCAACAAATGCATAGCCATAAAAGATAACCTGTTTGTATCTCTCCAAGAATCCCTTTAAGCTGGCAGGAGACTCTTCTGACCAAACAAAGAACTTGAATGTCTTCAGGTCATCACTGTATCACTCAGAGAAGTTCTCCTTAAAAAACAAAGCAAATAATAGTGTGCTGCATTGAAATCCCTATGCCAGATGAGGTAAAAACTTCGGGGTCTCTCAACAAATGCATATGAATTCGTTTACAACATCTTGTGTTGTAAACGACGAAAAGACCTAATGCTGAGATAAACACATTAAATTTGGGGTCCCCAAAAATGGCTCTAATTGGCGACTATAATCTGCCGACAACAAATATCCGAATGAAAACAAACCATTACTCAGATAGATAAATATAGCTAATGAGTGAGGGCAGCTAAACAGCCAGTTAACTGCGACCCAGTGGTCTATTGTGTCACATTCTGTCCTAAAGTTAACCCATGAGCTCCATCCTTCTTGTCACGGATATAAGCTTCGTGAATGAGAGCTCAGCCCGCGTCACTTTGTTAGATTGAAGTTTCTCCAGCTTCTCTCTGCTCCCAGCTAGGCATTCGTACATAACGTGTACCATTGATTCTATCTCCTCTTCACATAGTCTTCATGAAGAGTCATCAATCAGTCCTTACTTATTTAGATGATTTCTGAAGCGATAGTTCCCTGTTGATATGGCAGTTAGAACTCTTAGGTCCAGCCTGGAGAATTTGAGCCAAGCCTTGGCAGCCGTGGTGAGAGGTCCACTCATGGCAAGTCGAGAGTTTCTGAGATCTGTGAGGTTCAGCCAGTGCTCTCGTACTTTCGGGCCCAATCACCGGTTATTTTCCACCCTTTAAGTCTTCATATTCTGGTTCGGTGAATCCCAAGGCTGTTCCTCGAGCAGCCAATGAGTCCGCCTTCTCATGGCCTTCGATGCCCCAAATCAGACGGAGCCAATTCTTTTCTCCCAGCTTGGCTAGGGTTGAGCGACATTCCTGCACCATAAGTGTCATGCAGGGGTTGAGTGCCAATGCCTTCAGTGCAGCTTGGCTATGGGTGATGATTTCTATTGACCTACTTGTTAATTCGCCCGCAAACAAGAGCACAGTGATCAACGGTGACTATTTCTGGTTGGGAAACAGTCGCAAGCCTTCCAAAACAGACTTGGCAACACCTCTACCATATACACCAGCTCCAACAGGTTTCACAGTTTTGGAGCCGTCTGTAAACCCAGGGACTCACAAGTAGACGGTCCTTGGAGCTGGTCCATTCCTGTCTGCTAGGAATGATAATCTGAAATGGCAGCTCCAAGTTGATTTTGGCTTTTGCTATAACAGACTTCGTACTCAGCATCTTGTTCTCGATTTCAGACTGTAAGCGCTGGACACGATGCTGAACATATTCGTTTCATTTCGGGAAAGGTGATGGAATCTGTATGTAGCCATTCTAACTGCTCCTCAAATCACCAGGTGAAGAGGGGCAAGGCCCAGTATCAGTTTCATGACCGCAGTAGGTGTAACTAAAAACTTCAGTGATCATCATGTAGGGCGTTTTCTGTAACTTAGAGAGCTTGAGTTGCAAGACAGGCGTATGCCACCGAAGGTGCTTTGGGGCCAGACTCCATTTATTTTCACAGATCATTTCACATCCCATAAGGATTTTCTAGTCTTGTGTATTATGTGTTTCAGGTGTGAATTCCACGTGAGCTTACTATCAAAGGTAACACCCAAATATTTTGCTTTCTCCGCAAGAGGAACTCAGGATCGGGAGAAGCGTCCATTATTACCCCAAAGTATTTCGCCTAATATTTATCCTCTATGGTATGGCCATCTATCCCCAGTTTCAAGGGATAATATTTTTCCTTTTTCTCAAGGTAGCTATTTCAGAAATCTAACCTTACCTAAGCTTCTTCTCTTTTGGGTGTTCTTGTATCAACCTTACAGCTTTACTAGTCTTCAGTTCGAGTTCAAGGTATGTTTTGGCAGTCACGGCCACAGCCAGATCGTCCGCATAGGCCACGGTTAACACTCCCGTTGGTATTTTTATACTAATGTTCCACAACTCATTCGATATGTTTTTCCATCATACAGTATTATTCTGTTGCTAAGGTAGTTTTCTATCAACCACTGCAAATGTTTAGAGAACCCTTTTCGTCTTTTCCATTTCACTTTTTATCAGACCCCAGTCTGCCGTGTTAAAGGCGTTTCTCTATCTAGTCAATATACATTAGTGACCTTGTTCTTAGCTCTCCCATTTCAAGCTGAGCGATGTTTTTTATTGTTTTTACAGCATCCGTTTCCATTTTGCCTTTTCTGAACCCAAATTCTTTTCTTGATACCATTTTCGATCTCAATTTCCTTTTTCAACAGTTCTGCTATAATTTGTTCCTATAGCTTAGCTATTGCATCAATAAGGCAGAGAGAACGATATGATTTTTTATTTTGTTTTTTGGTTCGGCCCTTCTCAATTAGGATTGAGTTTGTTTTCTTCCATATTCCTGGGAAACCTTCTCTTTTCCATAGACTATTCAGTACTGCAAGGATGTATTCCGCATAGATCTCGATTACCAACTTCATTATTCCCGCTATGTCACTTTTTTGACTTGAATTTCTTGCTGACCGTATTGTGGTCTTCATGAGCGCTTTAGCTTCTCGAAAGCGATGCTGTGTGGTTCACTCGTTTCTTTCGTTGGAAGGAGGTCTCTTATTATCTCATCAACTCTCTCTTGCTGGATTGATCTCGTCGCTGTTCTCATTTATTCCTGGTCGATCTCATACCTGGGACCGAAGACCGAAGACATCTGATTCAACATCTTCCACTATTTTCCTCCAGCATTTTTCTTTTTCTGCCTTACTGCCAAGTCTCTTCTCATATCGGTCACTCCACCTCCTTTGTGGATCCATTTGAAATTTGGTTCGGTAAGTAGGATGATGTCAGTTTCTAGGTTAGCAGCAGTTGCCTCCTGTAGCAGTTGCCTGCAGTCAACTAGTTCGTCATCTGACATCAATATTTCCATTTTGAATGTACAAATTGCCCACTATTCTCGCTCTATTAAATTGGCTGTCAATATTTCCTGGCACTATAACCGACAGTTGCAATCAGATCTTTTTACCCTAATAAAACTAGAGAATATAGATTTTATTGATGTCGAAACACATATGGATAATTAGCTTTGGGTATTTCATTCATTTCAACTGTTTTTTTCTAGGACATTGTCACCAGAGGATAGCTGTTCAACCATAAATGGCTGTTTAACCACACATGATTATTTATGTGACTACAGAAGGAAATTAATCACTCAAGATAATGATTCACATAGTCATACAGGGAAAATGTCCACATTGGAAAGAAACAAAATCAGAGATCATTCTTTATTTATTGACGATAATGCCGAGACAAGCCTAACAAGACATTTCAACCCCGGTTACTAATTTGGCTTTTCTTCAGATTATTGTTGTTTGAAGTGTTCGAAGATAAAAGAAAAAAAAATTGATAACCCAGTTTTCCACTTGTTCTCGGTTGAAAAAAACAAATGAATAAACAAAAAAGTGTATAAATTATTTCATCTCTTAATCAAATGAGCAGTGAAACCCATATAAAAATTTGTCTATTTGTGTTCCCTCCTCAAAAATATCTGGGGGACTATATCTACTTCTTCTTTAGATCCTAGATGAAGTACAGAAGTATATTTAGAACTGCTACATAATTTATTGATATTTCAAACAAACACTTGTATTCTTGAAAATAAAGGATTCTTTCAATTCATAGAGAACCAATTAGTCCGTCTTATACATTCGCCACAAGGCACGTTCAGAAGGTGTAGTAGATCGAAATATCTCAGTTGGCGGCTACCGGACCATAGAGAGGTTATACGTCGGGACGAGTCCGTGCTCTCCGTTCCGCTCTGTAGTTCGACGATCGCCAATACGGCACGTAGCCAATTTATGAAGCTTTTTAATTCCGCAATCGGAAACGACAAGCGAGAGACACTTAGGATAAGTTGCTGTTAGGGACCGAGGGAGCTTTGATCTTCGAATCGAATTTTCAATACTTTCGATTTCAATGTTCTGCAATGAAAATACAAAAGATACTGATTTCATTTAATAGAGAACAAGGAAATTCAATTTCATGAATTCAACCGAAATTAAAGTTCATATTAAATATGAATTACCTATTTGATTGACTTTCCATATTATTTCATTCCAATATACAGGGTATTGCATAATGAGATGCGGTAAATGGGGAAAGTAATTCCTGGAGTGATGTCAAAGAGTCAAGAATTAATATTCATTTAAATATGGTTCGAAAAATTATTCGTTTCCGAGATACAGAGTGTTGAAGAAATTTTTTTAGTATTTTCTTCATAAAAACTACAGTTTTCGGAATTTTTAGACCGAAAATTGACACAAAAGTTAATTCTCAGATATATACATCTTTGAACAGGCCAAATGTTTGTAACAATATATAGGATGATAGTTTTTCATGGGTCATCCTGCCTTTTTTCTCCCCCTACTTTTTGTGATGAACCACTGGCAAAAGAATGAAATCGAATAGATGATTATTTGTTCAATTTGAAAACTTTTTTGTCCCTTGAATTTATTCATCGTTTGCGAGATGCATTCCAAAATCCTTAAGTGGTTGGATAGTGAAGATATGTATCAGTTTTCAACACTTCTTTCTGGTTCTCCAATCAGAAATTGACGTGTCTCAATTCTTTCCGCTACAATGAGCCTTCTTCAGAGCGGGTAGTAAATTTTCCATTGATTATAAACTTTCGTAGTGTGTGGACTTTCTGTGTGATGTAAAATTTCCATAAAGATACAATTTTTTCAATAGAGAATTAAGGACCTTTCCAAAGATATGTTACACGTCATTCTAATAATAGGAATAAAACATGACCTTATCCTGAAGGGAAGAAAATGTTACAAATATGCATCTGGGATTATTTGTGAAAACGACAAATATAAACTTCATTTTGATAAAACCATTCTTTGCAACAGGGCTGTAAATCACAATAGGCCAGATATCATTCTTACAGATGAAAAAAATCGAATAACATATATATTTGATTTTGCTATACCCGACACACATACCATGTACAAATATAATGAAAAATTTTCTAAATATATGATGCTTGCCGACGAGATAAAAAATGGGGAAAATAAAAAAATATTTATTCTACTGATTATTTCTACAACAGGTGTTATTCCTAGGAATATTCACAAAAATATTGAGATTTTTGGTCTGAGCAAAAAATTATTCGAGCAATTACAGAAAAATCTTGTAATATTCTTCGTAGGTTTCTCCGAAGGAAATAATGAGGTAGTGTCATAGGTTTTCTCTTTAGTTTTTACTGCTCAGAATCTTATTTCATATTTTATTTATTTATATATAAATGTAATATAATTAGCTGACAATTTTATCATTTATATTCAGATCAGTATTTTATTCGATCGTTCATCACTTCACACAAAGAAAACTATGAATGAAAAATATGCAGTGTTATTGACTAAGGTCCGTACACTGGATTTTTCCGAGGAAAAGGCCTCTGACACTACTCGTTGGTACATTGATGTTATTGGCTGATAATGCTATAATTTTTATATATTCTGGTAGATTGATATATTTTCATAACATTCAACATTATCCTAATATACAATAATTTCAGGATATGTTTTGATTATAATAATTGCCTGGCAGTGGTATTAATTACGGGGTGGAGGATTTATATTATTTCATGAAATCGGTTTGATTGCATGCACAGGTATATGGGCAACTCGTCATGGTTGAACCCCTTTTATATACAGGGTGCTTCAACGAAAACTAAACAGAGGCTATATCTACCAAGATATTCATTTCTGATCAAAACGCAAAAACAGGTCAATTTTTGTTTCAAGGGGGGACATCGTTTGGGGTATAATACTTGCCTGTAATATCAACCCCCTAAGCGGAGGTTGCAATCCTTGAACATTTTGAAAAGAGAAGATGGGTTGAGTGATGACTCAAAAGAAAGGTGGTATTGTTCTCTACAATGCCTTGAACGAATTTCTATTTTTAATTGAAAACTGTAAAAGATACAGAATGAGCAACTGAAAGATAGGGAAGACTATTTCCCTGAGACTATTCAAGTTTTAGTGAGGTAAAGTGGAACATATCCATGCTAATCAATGGCAGTCATCATCAAGTACCATCCTCATCTCGAATTTGAACCTCTGGAGCAGGGGTGATAACCCTTAAAAATTTGGAAGAGGGTAGATGGGTCGAGTGATAACTTGAAAGAAAGGTATTATCTTTGTCCGCATTCCCGTGAAAGAATTTTCATTTTTGATTGAAAACTGTAGAAGATATAGAGTGAGCCACTGAAAAATAGAGAAGACTATCGCCCCAAGACTATTGGAGTATTAGTGCGAAAAACTGGAATAGATTCATTTAGATCAAAGATGACAGCCTTTTATCTGGAATGAATCTGTTCCATTTTTTTGCACTAATACTTGAATAGCTCAGGGCGATAGATAGTCTCCTCTATTTTGCAGTAGCTCACTCTGTATCTTCAACAGTTTTCAATCAAAAATGAAAATTCGTTCACGGGGATGCACACAAAGATAATACCTTTCTTTCGAGGTATTACTCGACCCATCTACCCTCTTCCAAATTTTCAAGGGTGGTCCCCCCTGCTCTAGGGGTTGAAATTCGAGATGAGAATGGTACTTGATGATGGCTGCCATTGATCAGTATGGATCTGTTTCATTTTACTTCACTGAAACTTGAATAGTCTCAGGGAATAATATTCCATCGGAAACAAAAATTCCAGCGAACTAAGAGTGTAGTATACCTCGGCCATTTTGAATTGTACCGAAAATGAAATTTGATGAAAATTCTTGTATTCCATCATCCTTTGGCATTCCAAAGAATGCTCTGACTTAATAATTGTGGAAGTTATATGGTATGAAAGCAATGCTGCTTTTTCGTGGACCAACCTTTGGGGGTGGTCCACTTCCCCAGATATTGGGACATCTTCAAATGTTATGAAAATGTATCAATCTATCAGAATATACACAAACTATAACATAATCAGCAAAGGACATCAATGTTCCTACGATTAGTGTCAGACTCTATTTCTCCGGAAGAATCCAGTGTACGAAACTTCATCAAGTAAAACTGCATCATATTGCTTTTTTTTTGTGAGATGTTAAATGACTCAATAACATACTGATCAAAATATAAGTGATAAAATTTTGTTTCGTTATAACTTTCGCAATTTTAGAGCTAGATCATTCGTTCTTGCTTCATTGAAAAGCCAAAAGTCTAGGTTTTTCAGGAATTGCATCGAAATTTCACTTCCGGTGAAACCCAATATGGCTGACTGATTCGAAAATGAGCAATATTTCAAGATCGCTGAAACGTTTTTTTTCACTCAAAAATTCCAATGGGGCATTCAGTGGATAATTCAGTCTTTTCTGAAGAATTTGACATATTGATCCTAAAAATATTCCAAGAATTGGTAAAAAAGTAGCGTGAAGAATTTTTTTCATTCTGATTTTCAGCTGAAATCGAAATATTTTTTCACCCCATGGCGTTGGCATTTCTGAAGTTGTTGTGTTTTTCATGGATGTTCTAAGAAGACGAAGAACCATATACTAAAACCAACCTAAAATTTGATTTCTGTTCGAATTAAAAATGACCGACTTTCTCAAATATCAACAATTTTCCCTTCGCATTAAAAAATTTTTCGCGGTCGTAATGATTCAACTGCGTAATTCAATCACTAGGTTGAACCTTTCCCATAATTTTGAGAGGTCGAACTCGAATATTGATTCAGAATTGTGCTAAACGTCGTCAATAATGTTTCTCTTCTTCACCATCATATGCACCTCCCGTTGTGGAAACCTCTGAACATAGACTACATGCATTAACTCTATGATGAACAAAAAATAGTATCTTTTACAGCTTTCAATTAAAAATGGAAATCCGTTCAAGGCAATATAGACAAAGATATCACCTTTCTTTTGAGTCATCACTGGACCCATCTTCCTTAATCAAAATGTTCAAGGATTGCGACCCCCGCTAAGGGGTTGATATTTCAGGCAAGTATTGTACCCCAAAAGATGTCCCTCTTGAAACAAAAATTGACCTGTTTTTGCGTTTTGATCAGAAATAAATCTCTTGGTAGATATAGCCTCTGTTCAGTTTTCGTTGAAGCACCCTGTATACGTATCTCATACGTATGTACGAGGTGCGTCCTTTCTGGAATCGATGGGGTACCCCAACGTAGCTTGATAGGAGGCTGAGAAGAGATATGCGACACTGATGAGCTCCTAATAAGGGCGAAACTGCAGTCTGCCGCTTCGTTTCTCGGCATCCTGCTTGGTTGCACTACTGTGGCTCTTGGGAGCTGCGTGCATGGCAGGCAGATTTGGGAACTAGCTCTTGTAAGGAAGGATTATTTATTGATCTACGGATTTTTGAATGATTCGTCTTGTCTCAAGTTTACATATGTAGACTCCTCGCGAAGTTTATCGCGGAAGATATTTGTCCCATCAAATATTTACCGACGGGAGGTTTTATCTCGAAAACAGAGGCTAAGAGCACTATTTCAGCGGGATTATTTCGCTCGTTTTCTACCGTTGATGTGATTCACGGAACGGCGAAAGATGTCTCTCAAACGTTTGGAACTTTTAACGTTTCCACATCTGTTTGTTATTGTTCGTATCTTTCTCGAAGTTCGGTAGCGGGTTCGCCGTGTCAGCCATAGAGGGCGACTCTCATACGTATGTACGAGGTACGTCCTTTCTGGAATCGATGGGGTACCCCGACGTAGCTTGATAGGATGCTGAGAAGCGATATGCGACACTGATGAGCTCCTAATAAGGGCGAAACTGCAGTCTGCCGCTTTGTTTCTCGGCATTCTGCTCTGTTGCACTATTGTGGCTCTTGAGGGCTGCGTGCATGGCAGGCAGATTTCGGAACTAGCTCTTGTCAGGAAGGATTGTTCATTGATATACGGATTTTTGAATGATTCGTCTTGTCTCAAATTTACATATGTAGACTCCTCGCTAAGTCTACCGCGGAAGATATATTTGTCCCATCATATATATATATATATATATATATATATATATATATATATATATATATATATATATATATATATATATATATATATATATATATATATATATATATATATATATATATATATATATATATATATATATATATATATATATATATATATATATATATATATATATATATATATATCGAATTTTGTTGGCATATCGAAAATTAAATTTGAAATATTGAAATTGTGTGTTAATTTTTTGGCGTAGTGTAGTTCTATCAATTTGCCAGAGGTAGTTTTACCCACTTTCAATCCAGTGTGGGAGATCATATATAAATCTAGTATCTAATCTAACCTTAGTTTAGTTTTCATTTTTTGTATTTGTCTGACAAAGGCGTGATGACGTTGTAATGGGTTGAAAATATAGTATATAAGTGTGAATCAAGTTTTGTTTTTTCTTTCATTTGGAATGGATTTGCATGAAGTAACGGCCACTGCCTAGTGCTCAAACTTTTCCTTGTAAAGCACTGAAATTAAGATCGAATAGTGGACCAACGAGAATTCATTTCACTAAATCTGTAGACTAGTTCCATAATGAACATATACCTACTTTTATAACCGAGAATGTGCTAGGTAGTAGTCATAAATTTTATATCTCCAACAGATATGCACTTTATATCTCTGGATACGGGAACGTAGAAATTGTTGGGTTAATGGTTTGGAGCAAGTTGATATTCCATTGTTGCCGATCGATTGATTGCCGTCTAACAGCCATCACAAAGTGGCTGATACTGTTGTCAGTTCAATTATTGCTTCCCGATATGTTACTGTACGACAAAGGTAATTTCATTGTTCAATGACTTCAAGATACTGCCAATCAGTGAGATAATGGGATGAATAGGAGGACAAAGGCTTCATAAAATAAAGTTTGATTATTCTGAAATGAACTTGCTAATAAAACATACATCATCACCATATTGTGCTATTGTAAGTCAGTCTTTTTTTGATAGATCCCTGAACAATTTAGTTTCAATGACAATCATATCAAAAAATAACGAAAGAAATTTTTACTGCCAACAAATGTATTGACAGATCATTGTTATCGGACAGTATAAAACTAAGTGTGATGTTTGAATTCGGAGGAGATCGCAAAATAATTCCTTGCAACCTTTCATCTCATCATGTCCTTGTTCTGCAAGGTGGAACTAAGTATAAAATGCCGTGGTACAACAAAAAGCTTGGGAATACACATAGCGATGGCAACGGATGATATTGTGGTGTTGGCACCACCAGATAGGTGCGATAGACGAACCACAACCAATGTTAACTTATGGGAGCCATAGTTTAATGTGTGCTAGTTGAAATAAGTTATAATTCGTTGCGGTTCGTCTAGACCACTTATCCAGTGGTGTAACCGCAAAATCATTCGTTGCTATTGCCATATTTGGTGATAGGCTATCACACATCATCCGTTAATCAAAAGTGCATTAGAATAAAGTATCTTTGGCGTCACCTCAAAATCATCCGTTGCCACCGCTACGTGTGGTCTCAGGCTAATTTGAGTTCGGAGCATTTGGAAGTAGGAGAATCACCTCGTTACATGAATGGCGAGACGAGGCTGTCCGAAGGCTATGTCTGTTATGGCGCTGTTCAAGCTTAGGTTTTAGAGTTCGTCAATCTTTGAACGGGAAAAGATCAACGGGCAAGTGTAAATACCCTGCTGATTACTTGAAACGCTGATATACTTCGTCGGTCTGGAGGTTAACGCAGAGGAGATGGAAGTGGTTGTTTTCACGAGAAAGCATACGATACCATCATATTCGAGGCCCATTTTCTTTGGACCAAGGCTTGACTTGTCGTAGTACTGGATAGACATCTCAGCTGAAATCAGCATTGCATGCTGCAGACTGGCAGGTTTTCTACTGCCTTCCTGACATGTGGGAGGACCTTCAGCTCGTGAGACTCGAAGCCACACGTGTTGATGCGATTCTTCAAAACTGTTCTGCTACCCAGACTCACTTACGCCTTGCTGGTCGGATGGAAAAGATTGAAAACAAAAAGCGAATCAGGTTCTAGACAGGTGTGATGGGTGCTCTAAGAAACACTTCTCTACAGTGCTAGGTGAACTGTTAGGGATCGAACCACTACACCTCACAATCATCAGCCGAGTAGTTTTGACTGCTTATGGGTTAAGAACGTTAGTAGTAAGTGCGAAACATACGTTGCTTCCTGAAGCCATTAAAAACGACACCCTCCTCTGGATGTAAGCGGATAGAACAGCTCTGAGGTACCACTTCGGTGATGAAATAGAGATAAAAGATCTCATACAGACAAGAATGGGACGAAAGCTATCTGGTACACGAAAGACAGAAAAAGGATCAGGTATCGGAATTTACTGCCACAGAAATGGAAGGAGTTTCTACCAGCCATTACATAAATATACAACAGTTTTCCAGTTGGAGATCATGACGAAACTTGAATTTACCTAAAGGCCATGCAAACTAGGTACAACTAATGAGTAGATCACGAATTTCTTCGGCAGTCAGGCTGCTCTGGGAGTCTTGGTTGTTATCCAGTATTACTTTTAAGATGGTCTAAGACTGTCATATTTATATATGGAGAAATTGAAACTGATTTATTCAATTCACGGCATGAAATTGTTTCCTAATAAAAGGTCAATGGGGATCCTATAGGTAGACCGTGTGGTTGTTCATAGAATTTGTTATTGAATTTGAAATAATTCTGTGAACAACCTCACGGTCTACCAATGGGATCACCATTGAACCCTTTACTAGCTGAAATTTTTATTGCGTATATTGAGGAAAGGAAGAATTTTTGATAATCATTCCTCTAAAAAGGAAGACCCGTGGCGAAGATAGCTATGACGTTTTCTTCAATTTTGTAAAAAACTACAAGCTACCAACATATGAATTAGTATGCATTACATACGGTGGAGCACCAGAAATGGCTGGTCAACAAGTTTTGTGTTCAAAAGTTTCAAACACGGATGCAATTATGGGCATTGCAACAAAAATTGTGAATTTCATCCATGCACGTAGCTTGCAACGGCGGATCTTTAAGTTGCAGTTGGAAGATAGGGAGTTAACTGAACACACTGATTTAGTTCTTCACACGTCAGGTGTTTGAGTCGCGGAAAATTCCTAGAAAGGTTCTAAGAATTATTGCCCGAAATAACAGCTTTTCTCGACGAAAGAGGTGATGACACTCAGATGTTGAAAAATGAAAAATGGCTGACTTATTTGGCATTTTTGACTGATATCACAATGCACTTAAACACCATTAACTTGGAGCTTCAAGATAAATGAAAAACTATTATTGAGATGATTAGCGCAGTAAACGCATTTAAAAGTAAATTGCATCTTATGATAGATCAATTGAGAAGAAAGGATCTGAAACATTTTCCGTCTTTGAAGACAAGGAATCCTCAGTTGAATTATGATACGTATGAGGTAGAATATCAGATATTTTGGGACAATTCGAAATGCATTTTTATGATTGCTGTAAATTGGCAAATCTAGCATCATTTATGAGTTATCCTTTTTCATGTAAAAACATTGAGGAATTAGCTACTTAAATAGCAAGTCAGTTGAATACGAACTCATGTTCTGCTGAAAATGAATTATATATAAACAGCTCTACAGGCCAAGTAGGCCCATGGCTTCATTACACGTTATTCTCCATTTTATTTTATTCATAACTGCTCCCTTCCAGTCCTTCACTCCTAGCTCTTCAATATCTTTCTCCACCATCTTGATCCATTCTGTGCGTGGTCTTCCCCTGCCTCTTCTTCCCGTTATTCCCTTGTCAAAACTTGTCTTGTTGTTCTATCGTCTCCCAGTCGGAAAACATGGCCAAGCCATCTCATTCTTTGTGCTCTAGCCACATTTGTCATTGAGGGTTGTTCATACAATTCTTGAAGCTCGGCGTTCGTTCTCCTTTCCTTTCCTTCTACCTTTTTTCCACCATATATTCTTCTGAGTATTCTTGTCTCGAAAACTTCTAATATATATTTTTCCCTCTGAGTGAACTTCCACAGTTCGCAACCGTATGTTACCACAGGCCTGATGATCTTCTGATAAATTTTCTTCTTCGCATTTTTCGACATATTTTTGGACTTGTGCACTCTGTATAATCCTCCTTTAGCTATCCTCTCCTGTATTTTTACTTTCTCCTCCCCTGTTCTCGTCAATGTTACACCTAAATAGTTGAACTGTTCTACCTTTTCAAAGCAGTATGTCCTATCTTCACTAATCATCTGCAGATTTGAGTTCCTTTCATTTTGTTGTCCTACTATCATATACCTAGTTTTATTTTCATTTATCATTAAACCCTTTCTTCTTGCAGCGGTTTCTAACTTCCTGAATTCATTCACAAATGTTCTCTTGTTCTGGTCACAATAACTATGCTACATACGCTAAAACTTGTGTCTTTTGACTGTATATTGTACCTTTGCTAGCTCTACTGCTCTCTTTTATAATTTTATCCATCACGATATTGAAAAGTGTTGTAGAAAGGGAATCTGCCTGTCTCAGGCCTTTATCAACACAAAATGATTCCGACTTGTCTGCCCAACTTAACTTTATAGGTGGTATCCCTCAATGTCATTCTCACCAACCTTATTAGTTTGCCTTTTAATTCTAAATCATCCATTGCTTCATATATATTTTTCTTATTATACTATCATAAGCCTGTTTATAATCGATGAAAAGCATATGGTGTATCATGTTTTGATCAATAGTATTATATATAATTTGCTTCAACACAAAAATCTGTTCCATGACTGATCTATTTTTCGGAACCCACACTGATACTGTCCTAGCTTTGGTTCTATTATTTCGTTTAGTCTATTTTTGATAGATATCGCCATAATCTTGTAGATAGTGTCCATTAAGGCAATCCCTCTATAGTTCTCGCAATTGGTCGTATCCCCCTTCTTGTGCAACGGACATATTAGAGTTTTCTTCCCTCTACTTGGAATTTTCTCCTCTTCCCAAACTTTAGATATTATGAAATATATATTGTCCTCTATTTCTTGTCCCCCTATCTTCAATATATCCGCCGTGATGCCATTTTCACCACCAGCTTTGTTGTTTTTAAACAATTTTATGATTGATCTTATTTCTTCCTTATTTGGTGGTTCCTCATACGCTTCATTTAGGAACGCCCCTTCCTCGTTCGCAGTTTCACTAGTCTCTTCACTTTCCCCGTCTAACAACTCTCTGAAATACTCACTCCATCTCTTCAAACTTTCTTCTATTCCTCCTACCAACTGCCCGTTTTTGTGTTTGCAGAATAATATTTTATTTTGCTGATAGAGCCTTCTCTGATATTTTATATTTTTATAGAATTGTCTCGTCTGTTTTCGCATATAGTTGTTTTCCAGATTTTACCTTTCAGTCTCTATATATTCTCTTTTATTTCTCCTGCATGTACTTTTTGCTATTCTTCTCTTTTCCCTATACAGCTTCTGGTTCTCTTTTGTGTTGTTTTTCATCATATTCATTCTCGATCCTTCTCTTTCAAGTATTGCTCTCCTGCACTGTTCATCATACCAACCTCCTTGATCTGCTTTGCTATCATCTTTTAGCAAATGGGTTGGTGCAGATTATATCAGATATGCATCTCAAAGCTACAGGATCTGATACAAATTTCATTTATTACTGAAGATAAATATCCGAATCTAAGGCAAATCGCCCTTCAACTGACGGCAATGTTTGGGTCAACTTACTTGTGTGAGTCTGCATTTTCTGAAATGAACATAATTAAGTCAAAATATCGCAATCGACTAAGCAACGATCATATGCCATCATGCTTGCGATTAGCTCTCAGTGATTAAGTACCATCTTATGAAAAGTATGCTGAGGACATGCAGTGCCACGCTTCAAATTCCAAAGTCACTCCTTCATTAAGTTTAACACCATATGTGTTAACTCTTTTGTTTTGTCACAACCAATAAACTCGCAATTTTGAATAACTATGAGTTTTTTCATTGATATTATTGCTACTGATGTAGCAAGTCAGTTTAATATGAACTCATGTTCTGTTGAAAATGAGTTGGTGCAGATTATATCAGATATACATTCCAAAGCTACAGCATCTGATACAAATTTCTGGTGTTTTATTTCTGAAGATTAATATCCGAATCTAAGGCAAATCACCCTTCAGCTGACGGCAATGTTTGGTTCAACTTACTTGTGCGAGTCTGCAACTAAACCTAACCCAAACCTTGACTAAAATAATGTATATTGTGCGGAAAGCTAATATCTATATATGCTACGGTACACCCTATCTAGGTTAGTAGGTAGGTAGGGTGTATCGTGTATGTACCACAACCCTGCATGACACATACTTGCAGCCTCTAAGAGTCCATCGTAAGTAGTCTAAAAAGTTTGAGCACCCCTTGACTAGATCGAACGTACTAAGTTTTGAAACTCCAATGTGTCGCAACCAATTGAAAAATTCTATACTAGATATATTATCTACTCGCGGGAAGCGATTATCAGGTGAACTCAACAAAGGTCTTACAAGTATCAAGCTTTGGAGAAGGAGCTTTTAAAAGCTCGATAGATTGCGAAATCAAGTCAAGTCAGACCTTTGATTTTTCGAAAGCTTGAATTTTAAGTCAAGTCAAGCTTTCCGAAAAATCCTCAAGCATCTTGACTTCATGACGCCCTAAATATGATATTGAATCGAATCTTATCCAAAATTCGATCTCTTTCTAACAGCTACAAGTTTGGATAACTTCTTACATTTAGATATATTCGGTTCCAATATATCACTTCAAATTGAACTATAATGGAAGTGAAATTGATATCTTTCCGATTAATATTGACGAATCGAAACCTTAGAAAGTAACAAAATGCGCAAGCAAAGTCGGAAACAGCGATAGAATAGAATTACCATGGATTCGAAGTTTCGTGAGATAACGGCCCACTTTTCCTAAAGCTTCTGTCGGTTCGCGTTAAGCAACCCTTATCTTGAAAAGCGCACGAACCGGCTGCCGAGGTCACTAGAAGCCGAACATGAAAATGTCACTGATTTATTAGTTTGTGCTTCCGCAAAGGAACGTGCGTCTATTTCACCGAAAGCTAATTCAATCAAAAGAGAATGATTTCGTTCCACAAAAAATTGACGTCTTTATAAAAATGAAATTTCATTTGGTCTTCCATGCATTTTATGTATATACGTATACAGGGTGCCTCAACGAAAACTAAACAGAGGCTATATCTACTAAGATATTCATTTCTGATCAAAACGCAAAAACAGGTCAATTTTTGTTTCAAGGGGGACATCTTTTGGGGTACAATACTTGCCTGAAATATCAACCCCCTAAGCGGGGGTTGCAATCCTTGAACATTTTGAATAAGGAAGATGGGTCGAGTGATGACTCAAAAGAAAGGTGGTATCTTTGCCTACATTGCGTTGAACGAATTTCTATTTTTAATTGAAAACTGTAACAGATCCAGGGTGAGCAACTGAAAAATAAGGAAAACTATTGCCCTGAGACTATTCAAGTTTCAGTGAGGTAAAATGGAAAAGATGCATGCTAATCAATGGCAGTCATCATCAAGTACCATCCTCATCTCGAATTTCAACCCCTAGAGCAGGGGTGACCACCTTTGAAAATTTGGAAGAGAGTAGATGGGTCGAGTGATACCTCGAAAGAAAAGTATTATCTTTGTCTGCATCCCCGTGAACGAATTTTCATTTTTGATTGAAAACTGTAGAAGATACAGAGTGAGCTACTGAAAAATAAAGGATACTATCTATCGCCCTGAGCTATTCAAGTATTAGTGCAAAAAATGGAACAGTTGAAATTTGAGATGTGAATGGTGTTTCGGAAGGTGACAGCCTTTGATCTGGAATAAATCTGTTCCATTTTTATGCACTAATGCTCGAATCACTCGACCCATCTACTTCCAAATTTTCAGGGTGATCTCAGGGGTTGAAATAGATGAATTTTAATGATAGCCATTGATCAGCATGGATATGTTCCATTTTACTTCACTGAAATTTGAATCGTCTCAGGAAATAGTCTTTCCTTCTTTCAGTTTCTCACCCTGTATCTTTTACAGTTTTCAATTAAAAATGAAAATTCGTTCAAGGCGATGTAGACAAAGATACCATCTTTCTTTTGAGTCATCACTGACCCATCTTCCTATTCAAAATGTTCAAGGATTGCAACCCGCTTAAGGAGTTAATATTTCAGGAGAGTTTTGTACCCCAAAGATGTCTCTTGAAACAAAAAAACCGACCTGTTTTGCATTTGGATCAGAAATGAATATCTTGGTAGATATATCCTCTGTTTATTTTTGTTGAAGCACCCTGTATAATAAGAAGTAGAGGACCCAATATGAATCCCTGAGGCACGCCAATATTCAAGATGGATTCCCCCGACCAGGCATCGTTCCACTGAACCCATTGACATCGATTTGCCAGGTAAGATTTTATTAAACTACGTACCGCCCCTTTTATGCCATAGTATTCCAGCTTCTCGAACTATATCTTATTGTTGACTAGATCGAAAGCCTTCGACAGATCACAACAAGTCAATTGACAGAGTTTTTTATTGTCATGAGCATCAAGAATAGTGTCTATAACCTCCATTATGGCTGCTTGAACAGATTTATTTTTCCTATAGCCATACTGTCTTTTCGGGAAAAACATCTTCTTTTCAAAATATTCGACTATTCTGTTTTTAATGCACTGATTTTCGATACGGCTGAAAGTATTGCAATAGGTCTATAATCCCTACAAGAGTCTCCGGAGCTGCCCTTGAATAAAGGAATTATTTTGGCCTGCTTAATTTTTTCAAGAAACATCCCTTCAGATACGCACTTGCTCAGAACAATTACAAGTGGTACAGACAATTCTTCACCAATTTTTTAATGACAGATGCTGACATATTATAAATATCGGTCGTTTTTTTATTTTTCAAAGTGCTAATGATTTTTTCAATTTCCTTTCTGGTTATTGGGTTAAAGAAAAAAGATGATCTGGGTTTGATTTTCATTCTTTGGAGAAACATCTCTGATTTATGTTAACCATCGGGAATGGACTCTTTAACTTTGGCTTCTATCTCCGAAAAGAAACGTTTTTCTTCCCAGTTGTAACTTACCATTTTTTCTTTAAAGTAATTATTCCATACTTACTAATACTTGAATAGTTCAGGGCGATAGATAGTGTCCTTTATTTTTCAGTAGCTCACTCTGTATCTTCTACAGTTTTCAATCAAAAATGAAAATTCTTTCACGGGAATGCAGACGAAGATAATACCTTTCTTTCGAGGTATCACTCGACCCATCTACCCTATTCCAAATTTTCAAGGGAGGTCACCTCTGCTCTAGGGGTTGAAATTCGAGATGAGGATGGTACTTGATGATGACTGCCATTGATCAGCATGGATCTATTCCATTTCACCTCACTGAAACTTGAATAGTCTCAGGGAAATAGTCTTCCCTATCTTTCAGTTGCTCACCGTGTATCTTTTACAGTTTTCAATTAAAAATGGAAACTCGTTCAAGGCGATGTAGACAAAGATACCATCTTTCTTTTGAGTCATCACTCGACCCATCTTCCCTATTCAAAATGTTCAAGGATTGCAGGCAAGTTTTGTACCCCAAAAGATGTCCCCCTTGAAACAAAAATTGACCTGTTTTTGCGTTTTGATCAGAAATGAATATCTTGGCAACTATAGCCTCTGTTTAGTTTTCGTTGAAGCACCCTGTATACGTTCGCTGAAATGCTTCAAGGTAGTCCACTTCTTCTCCCGGTTTCTGAAATGATAAGAGGATACAAACTGTTGCGAAGGTGTTGATAACGATTTTCTCTTCTTATTCTGTATGCCGTATAGAGTACATCTCATCTTTGAATACAGAATTTTTTGAAGAAATTTGACTTAAGAAATTAGTTGAAACTTTTGTTTAGCTTCCATTTGCTGAATTTAAAGTGTATAATTCCTTTTGACCATCAAAGGAACTTATTATAGAGTAAATAACCCTTAAAAGTTAAGGTAAGAGTAATTATCTCCATTTCGTTTCTTGCGTCTCTCATGATGATGTCATTTTTTTGAATGATATCTAGCGTAAATTAGATTCTTTTTGATTCAATCAAATTTTGAAAATCTAAATTAATTCTACTCAATATAAATTTCAGAATAGTTTTGTTGATTAGTACTGTACTATTACAGGGTTTTTTTGGTTAGGAAAAAATCCTAAAATTCATTTGTGGAGATAAATCTGGGAGATTTCATCAGAAAAATCTTCATCTTTTATATTATGCTTCATGCGAGCTATCTGCAGATCACTCACAAAGTCGTGAAGTTACCTTGTTTTACTTACCTCATCGCCATTGCAGTTTGTAGCCTCTGACCCCCTATAGGACGAACTTGTCCCTGTGTAGTGGCCGTCCATACTAGACGGCGGATAAGCGTTTCATTGAATGTTTATTTGTGCGTGGCTATACTGCTAGGCAAATATTTCGCCAATTTCCAGTCCCTAATTAAAAAAGAAGTACAATCTATGATCTTGAGGAAAAATTCCGGACAACAGGATCATTAGGAATAAGATCAGGATGACTGTTTCCCAAATATCTAAGAGATGCCAACTGTTAAAAACATCTAAGAGAATAATAATACGACATTATTTTGTTTAACAAATTACATGAGTAAAACATTCAACAAAGAGAATCAAGTACTCAGAATGGAATATGACCTCCATTGGCATCCACAACCATCTGCACCCGTCTTCTCCAGCTCTCTATGGATCTCGAAATTACTTCTTGATCAAAATCAATCCAACATTCTTGAATTTTTGGCTCAGCTCCTCACAATTATCGAAAATAATACCATTTTATACACCATTTCTTCCAAATGACCCCATATTGTTCTGGTTCGATGATATCGTCTACGCGTTGTCTTAAATAACCCATATTATAGTGACTAGTATGACATCTGGATCCATCCTAGAATCAATTAAAATAGATTTCATTCAGACACATCTAATTTGGGACACCCTGTACACTGACGGCCAGTTGAAAATAAGTATCGTTTTTTTTTTGTGATATAGTACTGGTTGTTCATTTCTTCGACAAACGTTGTCAGAAGAATATGGAGTGAATTGTAGAATTCCAAAGAAGATTTGAACCAATAAAAATCATCCAAATAGCTACTCAAGTTCTCAACCGTGAACTGAGGAGTTGACGCCTCAATAGTTGTTAACATATGATCGCGAATTATGTGAAAATAATTTTCCGAATCTAATATTTTTATGCCTTGTTCTATAAAAATGATATTTGATTCAAAGTTCCTCGAAATACCGACGGAGACCATTACATACCTGGCATTTTGTCTTTCCCTCTGCATACTTCATCTTTATTTCATTCGTCGGAACACAAATTTTGTCATTCTGGCTGTTTTTTGGTGGAGCAACACTGAAGATTTTTTCCCTGTGAACCAGATATTTTCAATTTGTCTACATGTTCTAAATCTATTTAAATAAATTTCCTCATCGCTCGAATCTGCGCTCTTTGACAGCTTGAGTCAATTGAAAATTATAGTGCCTCCGACAATACTTAAGACCCAAATCGTGTCTTATTATTCTCCTCCCAGTGGATTTTGAGATTTGGCATCTCTGAGACAATTGGGAAACAGTCAAGCTGATAGGGCTGACTGCTAATGCAGAAATTCGCTGAATTTTATCGTGAAATTTTCAATTGAGTTTGTAATACAAAATATGTAGAGTTGATGCTTGAAGCAGATTATGAAAAAGGCGAGTACATGTGTTCTAACAGTTCTAGATGCACCAGTATCTGGTTTTCTTTCTAATGATCCTGTTGTCCGACATTTTTCCTCGAGATCATAGATTGTACTTCTTTTGTAATTACCGGCTGGAAATTGGCGTAATATTTGCCTAGCAATATAGCCACGCACAAATAAACATTCAATGAAAAGCTTATCCCCATTTGTTAAAACCAACACCAAGATGAAATTCGAGTTCAAAGCAGATGTCGTCTATAACTCGATGACATTTCATTATTTTTTGTTTATCATATAATTAATGCATGCAGTCTATTTTCAGAGGTTTCATCATATGATGGTGGAAAAGAGAAACATTACACAGCTCTACAAAAAAAATTTTTTTATTGTTGCCCTGGATATCATCGCAAATTTGTATGTTTTCAAGTGCCCAGATTACGAATATATTCATGAAAGTTCTCAATGTGCTCGTATTTTCATGATTTTTGCATTTCTTATATTTTGAACAATTATAAGCTTGTTAGAAATAAAATTTAATTTTCCAGTCATGATTAGGCTTCTGCGCAACTTTTTCGCGCATACAAACATCACCTGATCCCCACTCTCAGACCACTTGCTCCACAGAACAGCTGAGATCTCAGTTATTTGACAATATTGAAGTACATATACACGTAAATCTGGATAAAGTGTCGTGGATTAATATTTTGTTTCAATTACTGAATGTCCATTCTTATATATTTGTCTTCTAGTCTAAAATATGAGTTCGTCACGAAAAAAGTGTAAATATTGTAGTGATTCATTTTGTTATATTTGCGGTGTTTATATACCAAAAAAACAAAAAAGAAATATTACAGACTTTGTCAAGGAGACTTATGTTGAATATTTTGGTTTCAAAATGGACAAATTAGGTAAACCATGGGTTCCTAATAAAATTTGTAAGTCCTGTGTTGAGTCTTTACGGTTGTGGAAAAAAGGTGAACGTTCTGGATTAGACTTTGGTATTCCTATGATCTGGATGGAGCCTACGAATCATTTAGATGATTGTTACTTTTGCGTAGTAGATGTTAAAGGTTTTAATCGAAATCAAACGTGGAGATACCCAGACTTACAGTCTACGAAATGTCCGGTTCTACACAGTGAAAATCTCCCTCGGCCCATATACATTTCAAAAGTAATTCGCATGCCCTCAGAAACAATGATGTTACCAAATTCACAGAAATCGGGACCCTCTACTAGTGGAAGTGAATGGGAAGGTGAAACATCTACGCCAAAGTTATTTTCTCAAAATGAACTCAGTGATATAATACGTGATCTCAATTTATCAAAACAAGGATCAGAACTGTTAGCCTCAAGATTGAAAGAAAAAAATTTATTAGCGCCAACAGTAACAATTACAACATACAGAACGCGAAAAAAAGAGTTATTACAATTTTTTAGTGAAAATGAAGGATTAGTGTATTGTAATGATATCGCGAAGCTGCTTATAGACATGTGTTTAAAAGAGTACACATCTACTGAATGGCGCCTTTTTATTGATAGTTGCAAAAGAAGTTTAAAATGCGTCTTATTGCACAATGGAAATAAATTTGCATCAATTCCAATTGCCCATTCAACGAAACTCAAAGAAGAATATGAAAATGTAAAATTAGTTTTAGAGAAAATTAAATACTCTGGCCTCTGGCATCAATGGCCGATCTGTGTGGATTTAAAAATGGTTAATTTTTTACTTGGCCAACAAAGTGGATATACAAAATACCCTTGCTTTATTTGTATGTGGGATAGTAGAGCAAAGCAACTTCATTGGGAACAAGATGTTTGGCCTGTAAGAAATTCTTTAACTGTCGGTAAAGCCAACGTAATAAGGGAGCCGCTGGTGAGCAGAGACAAAATCATACTTCCACCATTACATATTAAGTTAGGTATGATTAAGCAATTTGTAAAAGCGTTGAACAAAGACGGAAATTGTTTTAATTACATTTGCAGAAAATTTCCGAAGCTTAGTATGGAAAAATTGAAAGGTGGAATATTTGATGGTCCTCAAATACGGCAATTGATGAAAGACTCAGATTTTATCAAAGTTATGACTGTTCCGGAAAGTAAAGCTTGTGTTGGTTGTCGAAAATTTCCTAGGTAACCATAAAGCAGCAAATTATGAAGAAATTGTGCAAAATATGCTGACAAACTTTCAGACTTTAGGAGCAAATATGAGTATTAAGTTACACTATCTCCGCAATCATCTAGATAAATTTCCGGATAATTTAGGAAATTATAGTGAGGACAGGAGAGCGGTTTCATCAAGATCTAAAAGCGATGGAAGAAAGGTATCAAGGTCGATGGGATTGTCACATGATGGCAGATTACTGCTGGTCTTTGAAAAGAGATTGTCCCTGAAAAATTATAGAAGAAAAGCTCATAAAAGGCGTTTTATGGAAATATGAAATATATTTTCGACATTTTCCTCTTTATTTACTTCGATGTATCCGAATTTCTCAAAACATAACTGACATTATAAATATATCTGTTATTTTGTTTCTTGTTTTACGATTTTTGTTATGTAAATTGAAAATAAAGATTTAAAAAGAAATCACAGCAAATCCTACAAAATCATTGATAGTTTCACGAATTGTGTGCATAAATAGACCCAAAATCATTTTCATATCTAGGGCAACAAAACCATTGTAGACCAGTGTTATTGACGACAATTGGCACAATTCTGAATCAATATTCGAGTTCGACCCCTCAAAATGATGGAAATGGTTCAAGCCAGTGATTGAATTACGCAGTTGATTCATTACGACCTCGGATTTTTTTTAATGCGCGGAGAAAATTGTTAATATTTGATGAAATCGGCCATTTTGAATTCGAAAGGAGATCAAATTTTAGAGTGGTTTTAGCAAAAAATGGTTCTTGGTCTTCTTACCACATCCATGAAAAACACAACAACTTCAGAAGTGCCAACGCCATGAGGAGAAAAAAATATTTCGATTTCAGCTGAAAATCAGAATGAAAAAATTCGTCACGCTACTATTTTATCAATTCTTGGAATATTTTAAGGATCCATATGTCAAATTGTTCAGAAAAGACTGAATTATCGACTGAATGCCCCATTCGAATTTTTCAGATTTTTTAGTGAAAAAAAGTTCCAGCAATCTTCAAATATTGCTCATTTTCCAATGAGTCAGCCATATATGATTTCACTGGAAGTGAAATTTCGATATAACTTCTGAAAAACCTAGTCCTTTGGCTTTCCAATGAAGTAAGAGTGAATGATCTAGCTCATAATTGCGAAAGTTAAAACGGAAAAAAATTGTTCGGTTTTCTCTGGCGCCCCTTTATATTCTAATAGTTTGCGACATACTGTGTAGTCTAGGATATCATCTTGTTTTTCATCAGGAAAAGTAAGGTGTACGATAGACAATTGTTCGGTTCTAATATACCATGGGGCCATGTAATAAATATGTCATCTACGTATCGGATCCATACATTTGTTTCCTTATGTGCTCTCTTTAATGCTTTAGACTCAAAGTTATTCATAAAGAGACTGGCAATAACTGGTAATAGTTGAGATCCCATAGGTGCTCCTTTGATTTTTTTGTGTATCTGGTTATTGAATGTAAAATATGTGTTTTTGAGACAATGGTTTGCCAGGTCTATTATATCTGGACAGAAATTTTATGAATGGAATCTGTTTCTTATGAAGTTGCTTGATATCCGTTTCATCTATTTCGTTATATACGATATATATATATACACTACCAAATTTATATGGGATATATTTTGAATATTACCTCAAGGATTTGGGAAATTTCGAAGAATTTTCAAAATTAATCCTCTTTAAGATATTTCAATTAAAAAAAATAAATTGAGATTTGGAAAGGAAAATAAGAGACTCTTTCCTCATGTAGTAAAAAATTGAAAATTGTTTCCTCACGGAGTAAGTAGTTTTTCTTGACTTCAGTAGCTTGTATGACCTCCTCTTGTCCTGATACAAGACTGAATCCGTCTTCGCATGATATTGTGACACCTTTCTGTGGCGCCTTGGATGACCTGTTGTGTGGTTCTTGGATTATACTGGCGCGATCTAATTTCCCTTTTGAGATCATCTTATAAATGTTCAATAGGATTTAGGTCTGAAGAGCAAGCTGGCCAGTCCAAAATAGCGATTCCCTCTGTTTCAAGATAATGTCGCGCGAGGTTCCTAGTATGCGGAGGAGCATTATCTTGCATAAAAGTGAAATTCCTACCGCGGGCACTCTGCCAGAGTCTCACTAGGCTCCAGCACTAGGTCCACGTAATTTGTAGCCGTTACACTCGCATGAAGCGAAATCAAATCTGTTTTGCCTCCCAGCATAATGCCACCCTAAAACATCACACTGCCCCCTTGATATTCCGGAATTTGTCTTGCTGCTTGAAGTCTAGCTTGTATTCCACGACCCCTTAAAACCCGAATCCGGCGGTCATCTGATCGAACACCAATTCTGGTCTCATCCGAAAAAAGTACATTCAGCCAATTCTCAATATTCCAATTTTGGTGCTCGATACACCAATCAAGTCTGTTAATTTTTTGTTGTCTGGTTAGCTCTGGAATTCTGCCTTCTGCTGTATAAACCCCTTGAACGAAGTCTTTGACGTATCGTTTCGACTGATACACTGAATCCCGTTGCTTCCAGAAATTTCCTTTGGGGTATGGGGTGCGACGCACTAGGGTTTTTCTTGCAATTTGGCACAAAAACCGGTCTTGTTCTTCAGAAGTGATCTTCCTACGACTTTTTCTAGGCCTATTTTGCAGAGATTGTAGATTCAAGTATAGGTTAGGTTAGGTTATATTCAAGGGTTAGATATCCTCTGTGTCGCCTTTTCTACAACGAGAGCAATTATTCGACCCCCCTGTACATCGGACAATCCAACGTAAGTCATTTTCAATTATGTTTATAGGCTTTTTTGAATTTTGATATTCAAAGCTTCTAATTTCACTTACGACTGAGTACAGTATCCCGAACATGTGGTGATAATTCAACATTTCTCATTATACTATCCAATTTTTTACATCAAAAACTTCGTTCTTCACAAGTAGTCAAAGATCCGTTAAAAAATCAGTAATGTGATTTCTATATTATATATTATATTTAATGGTAACTTTCTTTCATATGTTTAAATTTTGGATATATATTTATTAATTGAATTATTTTTATACATTTACCCTTACTTCTCTTTATTCTCGAAATAACACAAGAATCTTAAAATGTTAGTAACCAATATCGAAATACCATTTTACGTTAAATGTATCAGGAACAGATGGAACCCAAAAAGGTCTCCATTTGTTTCGCAAGCTAGAAAAGATTTTGGAGAATTAAAGTATTAGAAATAAGATTAACGATTAGAGTCTCAAGTGTGAAATATCTGTGTTTAATAACGCCGGCAGCTTTAAAGTATCTATGGGTCAAGACGAACAGCTGGTCTAGTTTACTTTGGCGGCTGAACGCGTCATTTGTTTTAGATGGTTTTATATTGGTCGGAAAATTATGACCAAACTACCCATGTGATACGAATTCTCTGTCCAGTATGGGTACAAGGTAAATATGAAGAGGAATATTTTCGTATAACCCTAACAAAATTCATTGTTTGGCTTGAAATTTCGTATGCTATGAATAGTTCATCAATATAGTCTCAACAAAACCTTGGGTCAAGTTCTATCTATAACTCTGTTGATTTTTTTATTATTTTCATTGTTTTTCATTGCATCACTTTGAAAAAATAACCTCTCTTATGTATAGAGCGTCCCTAAATTCAACATCAAGCCTAAAGGACCAGAGTCTCATTTATAGACTTCAAAATTGACTATTGTATAGAATCAATCTCTCTAATTATTGATATGTCAGTGAAAATTGACAGAATCATAACCTTCACTTTCAATTTTCTTACTTCACAAATATATATTATATATATATAATATATATATATAATAATAATAATATAATAATAATATATATATATATATATATATATATATATATATATATATATATCATCAAGCCAATGATATCAATGTACCAACGAGTAGTGTCAGAGGCTCTCCCCGGAAAAATCCAGTGTACGGACCTTAGTCAAGTAACACTGAATGTTACTATTAATAGTTTCCTTTGTGTGAAGTGGTGAACGATCGAATAGAATACTGCTCTGAATATAAATATGACAAAATTGTCAGTTAATTATATTACATTTATATAAACCAATAAATAAAATATGAAATGAGATTCTGAGCATTATAAACTAACCTATGACTCTACTTTCGGAAAGAAACCTACGAAGAATATTACAAGATTTGATGACTGTTATCTTTTATAACTGTTCAAACAAATTTTTCTTCATACCCAAAATCTCAATACTTTTGAAGATTTCTGAATAACACCTGTTGTGGAAATAATAATCGGTAGAATAAATATTTTCTTCATTTTCCACATTTTTTAATCTCGTCGCCAAGCATCATATATTTAGAAATTTTTCATTGTATTTATTTTGTATATATATATATAATATATTCTTCGAAAACTACAGTCCAAAATAAGTGAAAATAGTATTTTTACCTAATCCTATAATATGTAGACCCGAATTCATCATCACTATAAATTTTGAACGAAAGGAACTTGGCAAATTCACTCAGCGCATTTATTTGAGAGTTATATTTTCTGTAAAACGACATGCATACCTAATATCACCATTTATTTTTAACTCAAAACAGGACTTAAATTTTTATACCTCAGTTAGTAGTTTTAACACTGAAAATGAACATAACTTTTCAATTTTCTTTATTTAGAAAAAGTGTAACTTAATACAATTGGTATTCACTATTATTATATTCATATTAATTAAAAAAAAGGAATCTCCAGTTTACCAGCCTTATTAAAGCAACATTTCTATCGCAGTAATTGTTAAATTACATATATGCAACATATTTTTTCTATTTGTATTTATATTTGTCAGAGGAACAAATTTGCTTCAATAAAGTTAGTGAAGATTTTGAATAAAAATAAAATCTTTGCATGTTTTTTTATATTAAACTAAGTTATCAACATCGCTTTCAAACCTGACTCTATAGAAATTTTTCCTGACATCCACAATTTATTCATGAAAAGACTGTTTTTCTTAAAGATTTGTACCAGGTAGAAATAAAATATATTCTATTAAAATACATTTTATGCTATTTTTCGAGAAGCAACGTAGCTTGAAATTTGTGTAAATTCGTCAAATACACACCACAAAAATTTTCGCATCACCCTACTTTTACGACAATACTATATAAACTTTCAAGGTCATTCAAGAGTCGCTCGGTAACTTTCAGAAGTGTAAAATAAGAAGATATCATTCAAAAGAGATGAGTTTATGATGGAAAATATCAACAATTTTCGAGTTAATGTAAAATTAAAAAATTCTACCATCTTCCAACCTTCAAACATTCGCGAAGAGACAAATCAACTAGCATCGAATGGTTACTAATCATTTTCAAAATCGGGTGTTTCCTCCCCGGGCCCTAATTACTGCCAGTATACGTCTTGGAAGTCCCTCAAACAAATTTTGGATGAACTCTTGAGTCACTGAGTTCCAAATTTCAGGAAGCAGATTTTCTAGTTCTTGGAGTGTTCTACAAGGCATCCTACGTTGCTGAATTTGCCACCCCATGTTGTCCCAAATATGTTCAATTTCGGTATTTTGCAGAAATTCTGTAACTACTCTAGCTGCATGAGGCCGAGCATAATCATGCATATAAATGAAGTTTTCGCCGATTAATGGGCCAAAGAGTACAACATGTAGTTCAAGGATATCTGCGATGTATCAGGCCGCTGTCATTCTTCCATTATTCACTAGGATTAACTCTGTTCCACCATGAAAAGAAATGCCTCCCACACCATTACTGAGCCCCTTCCGAAGTTTTCGGTTGCCGGATATTGCATTGCTGATACCGTTCCCCAGTTCGTCTGTATACAGGCATGCGTCTATCATTTGATACTAGACAGAACCTGGACTCTTCGGAGAAGAGAACATTCGACCATTCTGGAATACCCCAATTTGCATGTTCCCCTGTAAACTGAAGTCTTGCAACTCGATGCTCTCTGGTGAGACACGGGCCGGTAGAAGCCACCCTTGGTCTGATATCGTCTTCCCTGAGCCTGTTCCTAACAGTTTGCAATGAAAGATGCACATTTCTGGAAAATGCAAGTTCATTTTGTAGCATTCTAGCCGTACAGTGCCAAGCTCTTAGTGCAGTTAAACGAAGCCAACGATTGGCTTCGTTTAACTGGTATTGTTATCCGATTTCTTCCCTGTCCGGCCCTTCTTCCATATTCCCCTGTTTCGTGGTAGCGATTAATTGCTCTCGAAATAGTGCTTTGGTTAACATTAAACAAGTTAGCCACGTAACATTGGCTTCGCCCCTCCTCTAGAAGTGTTACAATTCTTACCACTTCATGATCACTCAAATAGCGTCCAGGACGTTCAGCAGTCATTACAATAAATTCAAAGATTCTAAAATGAACAAGAAACACAGAAAACTTGCATTAATTTAGAGTGAAAACTTGAGTGAAATTGAATGAATACTGATAGTCAAATAAACTCATTCTTGTTTCAGACGTGTTTGAGATCATATGGATACAAATGTTACTACATAGATAAGATTTTTTTCCCCCCATATGTCCAAAAACATATGTTGACAAAGAAATTGCGATCGAGCTGCTTAATCGATTGTGGAATTCAGAATACCAGGTGATGTGACAATTTTTGTAGTTAGATTAGTTGATCTACATATTACAATCAAAAAACCCTCTATACTAACTAAAAGCATCGATAATGTCATCACGGACATAAGTGGTAATGTCTCCGAAACGGTAACAGAAGAGCTGCACTTCTCCGATCACAGGTCACAAGTTTTTCTTTGCTGCAAAACTAACCAGAAAATAACCATCCAAAATGGATATACCGACGATCCGTTACAAAAAATGGAATAATTACTTTAAAGAAAAAAATGGTAAGTTACAACTGGAAAGAAAATTTGAAAGATGAGCCAGCTCAGCTGTCAGCCTCAAATATGCATACTATACTACTGAACTTGGTAGACAGATGTTGTCCACTCAGAAAGTAAATGGTGAGAAAAACTGTTAAAATTTCAAAAAGATCGCCAGAACTCGTGAAATTGGGCCAGGAACTGGATGCGTTGACTATAAGGGTTACAAAGGATGATCGATTATATGAAGTGTATAAAAACATGAAAAGACTTTACTTTCGGAAGTTGGATGAGGAGACAAGAAATTTGAGGGAAAAACGAAAACGCAGGCTGAAAACAAGCACTGGGAAATATGGAAAATTATAAATAAGGATATAAAAAGCAGGAAAGGGGGCAAATCTAGCCAAAAACTAACAGCGGATGATTTCAAACGTTTCTTTTCGGAGATAGAAGCCAAAGTTAAAGAGTCCATTCCCGATGGTTAACATAAATCAGAGATGTTTCTCCAAAGAATGAAAATCAAACCCAGATCATCTTTTTTCTTTAACCCAATAACCAGAAAGAAAATTGAAAAAATCATTAGCACTTTGAAAAATAAAAAACGACCGATATTTATAATATGTCAGCATCTCTCATTGAAAAAATTGGAGAAGAATTGTCTGTACCACTTGTAATTGTTCTGAACAAGTGCGTATCTGAAGGGTGTTTCTTGAAAAAATTAAGCAGGAAAAATAATTCCTTTATTCAAGGGCAGCTCCGGAGACTCTTATAGGGATTATGGACCTATTGCAATACTTTCAGCCGTATCAAAAATCAGTGCATTAAAAACAGAATATTCGAATATTTTGAAGAGAAGATGTTTTTCCCGAAAAGACAGTATGGCTATAGGAAAAATAAATCTGTTCAAGCAGCCATAATGGAGGTTTTAGACACTATTGAAATGAAACAAATTGTAAATATTAACATAAGCTCTACTAAGCTGGGATGACCAGAGGATAATTTCCCAATTCATAATTTTATTTCAAATACAATCATAAAATTTATTATTTTATCACCATAGGGATGCAATGAATGTCCCTTTAACAGCTTGGTACAATAAGCCGGAAGAGGTTTATTACTCTAGGGTTTGCCCAGTTACGTAGTACCACATTTTGATATTTGTTTGCAATATTTCTGAAATATTGTTATTCTTATTTTTTCAAACCAATGAAACGTGTGCATCCCTACCTAAATGATAAGTCCAACCTTAGTTAGTTTCAGGAAGACAATATAGATGTGTGTGTATACCAGAAGAGGCAGAATCATTTTTAAGATATTATAAAACGTGTAAAATCTAAACAAAATAAATTAAGTTAGTACAGCAGTGCTTCAACTTGAATTAAAACAACCATTACTCAAATAAATCAAGTGCAATATTATTAATACAAAACAAAACAATCTTGATGCTCATGACAATAAAAACTCTGTCAATTGACTTGTTATGATCTGTCGAAGGCTTTCGATCTAGTCAACCATTAGATATTGTTTGGAAAGCTGGAATACTATGGCATAAGAGGGACGGTACATAGTTTAATAAAATCTTACCTGGCAAATAGATGTCAATGGGTTCAGTGGAACGATTCCTGGTCAGGGGAATCCATCTTGAATATTGGCGTGCCTCAGGGATTCATTTTGGGTCCTCTACTTTTTATTATACAGGGTGCTTCAACAAAAACTAAACAGAGGCTATATCTACCAAGATATTCATTTCTGATCAAAATGCAAAAACAAGTCAATTTTTGTTTCAAAGGGACATCTTTTGGGGTACAAAACTCTCCTGAAATATTAACTCCTTAAGCGGGGGTTGCAATCCTTGAACATTTTGAATAGGGAAGATGGGTCGAGTGATAACTTAAAAGAAAGGTTGTATCTTTGTCTACATCGCCTTGAACGAATTTCCATTTCTAATTGAAAACTGTAAAAGATACAGGGTGAGGAACTGAAAGATAGGGAAGACTATTTCCCTAAGACTACTCAAGTTTCAGTGAGGTGAAATGGAACAGAACAGAATTTCAACCCCTAGAGCAGAGGTGACCACCCTTGAAAATTTGGAAGAGATGGGTCGAGTGATAACTCAAAAGAAAGGTATTATCTTTGTCTGCATTCCCGTGAAAGAATTTTCATTTTTGATTGAAAACTGTAGAAGATACAGAGTGAGCTACTGAAAAATAGAGGACACTATCTATCGCCCTGAGCTATTCAGGTATTAGTGCAAAAAAATGGAACAGATTCAATCCAGATCAAAGACTGTCATCTTCCGAAACACCATTCACATGAATAGCGCCAGATAGTTTAGAACGAAAATAGAATCCCGGAGTGACTAACGAACCCCCTTGAAATTAGTACAAACTATCAAATAAAGTCTCTGACGAAAATATAATTGAATTTGATGCTCAGTTCAAGAAATAATACACAACGCAATATATTTTGGAATTCAATAATTATACAGGGTGTTTCCGAATAAGATGTCATAAATGAAGGATGCGAATCCCTGAATGATTTGAGCAAGAAAGTTCGAAGAACCAATGGTCGAAAAATGCTTCGTTGCCGAGATACAGGGTGTTAAAGTTGAGAAAATTTTTCGATTTTCTGTCGATAAAACCTAGACTTCTCAAGATTTCGGGCACAAATTTTCCATAAGCTATTAAACACAATCTGAATCACCAGGTGAGGCCAAATTTTGAAACAGTATAAAGGGTGATACTTTTTCATGGGCCATGTTCCATTTTACCCTCGGAACTTTTTTGGTACGCCACTGGCACTAACAAAAATAAAATCGAATAGATCATTCAATTTGAAATTTTTTTGACTCATGCATTTTGATCGTTACTATCACCGTTTCTGAGATATTAATTATTGAAAATAATCCAATACTTTTTCCATATCGAAGCCATGGAGATATTATCTTAATAACTGATGCAATTTTTCAGGAATTGAGCTAAAATTTACATCAGATATCTCCTTATTGTATGTTTATAACAAAATGAGGCAGAAATTCCTGACAGTATACAGGGTGTTATTTTTTCACGTGCATTTTCCTCTTTTGCCCCTGAACTTTTTGTGGTGCGCTACTGGTATATTCTGAAAACAGAATCAAACAGATTATTCAAAGTGAAAACTTTTCTGTTCCTTGTATTTTTCCGTATCTGCCACCATTTTCGAAAAATTAATCAAAACGCCCGAACAGGCTACCCTTTGCCTCCGTATATTTTTCGGTGCATAACTGACGTTTTTCGTAATCAGAAACGGATTTTTCATTCAATTCGGATAGTTTTGTGCTCATCTTGATCCTCATGTCTTTCACCGTTTTGAATTGAAAATCATCAGAATTTATCGTGTCTTCCTCATATCAGAACACGTTGGTGATTTCAAAAGGCTTAGTAGGCTCTGATACAATTTTGCAAATGAAATCATAGAAAAAAACTTGACACTTCAATGATTGTAAGTTTTGTCATTCAGTTTGTTGTGCCTACATTTGAAACAGCTGTAAGTAGTAACCAATAATCTTTGAAATGGTTTTCACTAATGCAGAAATGGCCGATATACATTTCATGTACGGTGTGGCTGAAGGAAACGCAGTGCACGCAAGGCGTTTGTATCAAGAACGCTTCCCTAATCGAATCATTCCTGATAGGCGTACGTTTTCTGACATCCACAGAAGATTGAGAGAACAGGGTACATTCAAACCGAATCATGACTTGAAAGGGGCAAATCGGACAATAAGGACCCCGGAAATCGAAGAGGCAGTCCTAAATTGTATAGATGAGGATCCTCAGCTGAGTACAAGAAAAATTGGAAGAGAGTTGAATATCTCATTTGTATTGGTCTGGAAAATTCTCCATGATTTCTTGCTTTACCCATACCATATTCAACGCGTCCAAGCTCTACTACCCGCGATTTTCCTCTGCGACTCAATTTCTGCCGATGGTTCCTTCATAACATTGCTCATAATCCCCTTTTCGATAGCGAAATCATCTTCACAGATAAGGCGTCCTTCTCGAGAAATGCAATCAGGAACTTTCATAACAATCACTATTGGACTGAAGAAAATCCCCATATGATTGAGGAATGTCACCATCAAGAACAATTTTCGGTTAATGTCTGGGTTGGAATAATTGGGGATTTCTGATCGGGCCATTTTGTTGCCAGACAGGCTGAATGGAGCCTTATATCGCCACTTTCTAGAAGAGATTTTACTTGTGTTGCTAGAAGATGTGCCGCTGCAAACTAGAAATAGAATGTGGTTTATGCATGACGGAGCACCACCGCACTTCAGCATGGAAGCTAGAGAATATCTGAATATGACATTCAATAACCGCTGGATAGGGCGTGGTGGACCAGAAGCTTGGCCTCCAAGGTCGCCAGATTTAAACAGTTTGGATTTTTTCTTTGGGGACATCTGAAAACTTTGGTTTATAGCTCTCCCGTGAATACACTTGAAGAATTGAGCAATAGAATTACAGCATCATGTGACGTCATCAGAAATACCCCAGGAATATTTCAGAGGGTGCGCACTAATATGCGGAGACGAGCAGAAGCATGTATTCTTTCAGGTGGAGGACATTTTCAACATCTTCTTTGATTTGTTCTGTTTGTTCAATTTTTGTTTTCATCATTATGAGTTTTGTTATTGAAATCATTCGCGATTATTTATGTTGTTTATTCATTTACTTCCGATTTATACACTCAATAAAACACATTTTTGAATTCGAATTCAATGATCAGGAAATATCACCCTTTATACTTTCTCATAAATCCTACCAATCTAGTGGTGCAGATCTTAAAATGTGAACTTCGTTTGAAATTCGAGCTCAAGGTCTTCACAAATTGCCGAAATAACATGAAAAATATCTTCAAGCTTTCAATACGGAAGGGACTATACGATTACTTTTCTTGATTAATATCTCGAAAATGGTGGCAGATACGGAAAAATACAAGGAACAGAAAAGTTTTCACTTTGAATAATCTGTTTGATTCTGTTTTCAGAATATACCAGTAGCGCACCACAAAAAAGTTCAGGGGGCAAAAAGAGGAAAATGCACGTGAAAAAATAACACCCTGTATACTGTCAGGAATTTCTGCCTCATTTTGTTATAAACATACAATAAGGAGATATCTGATGTAAATTTTAGCTCAATTCCTGAAAAATTGCATCAGTTATTAAGATAATATCTCCATGGCTTCGATATGGGAAAACTATTGGATTATTTTCAATAATTAATATCTCAGAAACGGTGATAGTTACGATCAAAATGCAAGAGTCAAAAAAAATTTCAAATTGAATGATCTATTCGATTTTATTTTTTGTTAGTGCCAGTGGCGTACCAAAAAAAAGTTCCGAGGGTAAAAATGGAACATGGCCCATGAAAAAGTATCACCCTGTATACTGTTTCAAAATTTGGCCTCACCTGGTGATTCAGATTGTGTTTAGTAGCTTATGTGGAAAATTTGAGCCCGAAATCTTGAGAAGTCTAGGTTTTATCGAGAGAAAATCGAAAAATTTTCTCAACTTTAACACCCTGTATCTCGGCAACGAAGCATTTTTTGACCATTGGTTCTTCGAACTTTCTTGCTCAAATCATTCAGGGATTCGCATCCTTCATTTATGACATCTTATTCGGAAACACCCTGTATTGATAAAAAAAAAAGAGGAAATGATCAGTTGTAGAGATATTCAACAATCCATTTTCAGAAAATAATAATTACTTATATTCTAAATATTATGAATTCTACGTTATTATTAATATTTAAACCCTTTATACAGGGTGCTTCAACCAAAACTAAACAGAGGCTATATCTACCAAGATATTCATTTCTGATCAAAACGCAAAAACAGGTCAATTTTTGTTTCAAGGGGGACATCTTTTATGGTACAAAAGTTGCCTGAGATATCAACCCCTCGTAGCGGGGGTTGCAATCTTTGAACATTTTGAATAGGGAAGATGGATCGAGTGATGACTCAAAAGATCAGGGGTGACCACCCTTGAAAATTTGGAAGAGAGTAGTTGGCTCTAGTGATACCTCGAAAGAAAGGTATCATCTTTGTCTGCATCCTTGTGAACGAATTTTAATTTTTGATTGGAAACTGTAGAAGATACAGAGTGAGCCACTGAAAAATCGAGAAGACCATCGCCCCAAGACTATTGGAGTATTAGTGCGAAAAACTGGAATAGATTCATTTAGATTAAAGATGACAGCCTTTGATTTGGAACGAATCTGTTCCATTTTTTTGCACTAATACTTGAATAGCTCAAGGCGATAGATAGTCTCCTCTATTTTTCAGTAGCTCACTCTGTATTTTCTACAGTTTTCAATCAAAAATGAAAATTCGTTCACGAGGTTGCAGATAAAGATGATACCTTTCTTTCGCGGTATCACTCGACCCATCTCCCCTCTTCCAAATTTTCAAGGGTGGTCACCCCTGATCTAGGGGTTGGAAGCCGAGATGAGGATGGTACTTGATGATGACTGCCATTGTTCAGCATGGATCTGTTCAATTTTACTTCACTGAAACTTGCATAGTCTCAGGGAAATAGTCTTCCCTATCTTTCAGTTGCTCACCCTGTATCTTGTACAGTTTTCAATTGAAAATGAAAATTCTTACAAGGCGATGTAGGCAAAGATACCACATTTCGTTTGAGTCATCACTCGACCCAGCTTCCCCATTCAAAATGTTCAAAGATTGCAACCCCCGCTAAGGTGGTTAATATTTCAGGTAACTTTTGTACCCCAAAAGATGTCCCCCTTGAAACAAAAATTGACCTATTTTTGCGTTTTGATCAGAAATGAATTTCTTGGTAGCCTCTGTTTAGTTTTCGTTGAAGCACCCTGTATAAAGGGTTTCAATATTATTAATAACGTAGAATTCATAATATTCAGAATATAAGGAATTATTATTTTCTGAAAATGGATTGTTGAATATCTTTACAACTGATCATTTCCTCTTTTTTTTCATCAATATAATTATTGAATTCTAAAATACATTGCGTTGTGTATTATTTCTTGAACTGATATAAATAGTCATTTCACTGAGCATCAAATTCAATTATATTTTCGTCAGAGACTTTATTTGATAGTTTGTATTCATTTCAAGGGGGTTCGTTAGTCACTCCGGGATTCTATTTTCGTTCTTAACTATCTGGTGCCATTCATTTTATATTGTTGGGACCCACCCCATCTCCACTGAAGACTATAGCCGCGAGCATCCCCCTTTTGAATTTAATTATGTTAACAGTCGAGATAGAAAATATTGATTCATAAGTTTAATTTCAAAATTTACCGTAACAGTACAGCTAACAAGAAAATACCACTAATTTTGTTCATTTCACAAATTTTTCATTTAGCCTTTCACGACACCCGGTATACAATTTTTTACCATTAGTACTATCCTATTTTATTGCAAATTCAATACTCTTTCCGATGGTATGGTCAGATTGGATGTAGCTGTAAGAGTAACAGAGATATTCTTGTTTTTATAAAGAGAAGCAAAAATTTTCGTAAAATCAAGAAGTGTTAAATAACTCGATAATTATAACTTTTCGAAAAAATGTTATACGACATTTTTTGCTGCAAATGACTTGTACTATCACCTACTGAAGTTTGGCACTTCAGTAGTAGTAGACACCCTGTATAGATATGTAATTGAATTGGAAGAAGCACATCGATTATGTATGTGGTAGATGCGCTAGTACCTGTTTTGCTCTGCTCAGACTCGTTTCTAGTAAAAAGGTTATCAAATTGTATTATTTCTCTAATTTCCAATCCATCATTTGATATGGTTTAGCATTATGGGGAAGCTCATCTGCTGCACTACGGGCATTTCTGTTTCAAAAATAGCGATTCGCTACATGTTCGATTTAGCATATCGGGAGTTTTGTAAAACAACTTTTATAAAGAGGGCATAATGACGTTACCGTCATTATTTATTTTTGAAATTTTTAAGTTCACCAAGCAAAATATGAGGTCTTCTAGGCCTCAGAATCAGTATCACGCATATAATACTTCGACCAACACAACTTGGAACTTTACAAAAAGAATCCATAATACATAGGTGCTGTTCTATTCAATAAATTACTTTAAATATAAGAATTTTAGATTTTAAGCCATTTGTAACACCCATCCAAAATATGCTTATTTCTAGGGCCTTCTATTCAATAGACGAGTTTGTAACTTTCAAATTTTGAAATTCTCGTAAATAGGGGTGTTTGACTTGTCCTATATCCTTTTATGTGATCCATTGGACCAACAAATGATTTTGATTTTGATTTTGAATATACGGGGTGTTTTATAATAAGATGCCGTAAATGCAGAAGGTGATCTTGAGTGATGTCAACACCTTCTATAGATGGCCTATGTCATTAAGGAACAATGGGACTAAATTAAAAAACAAACAATTCAAGTGTGCAAAAATCGCGTCTTCCCAGTTTTTTTTCATGAAATACGATACACTTTTCTCGTTCTTTTATTAAACGTGGTTGGACAATTTATTTTCAGTATGAAATTCAGCTTTCGACAATCCATTCCCATTTACGGCATTAATTCGAAAACTGTCTCGAATAAATCACTGCCTTTAAACCCCTTACGTAGACATGAAATATCAGTCGCACCAAGATATTGCAACGAACTTTGATAATATTTTTTATTAGCCATACCGGCGACCGATGTCATATGAGCCCTGTTATATGTGCTCCCGTATTTCATCTGGGACAACAGTTATTCCGATCCCGGTAGAAAGTTGGGGAATTTACGACCGCAATAGAGTGAGCGCCATCTGCAACCCTAGCGATAAAACAGTCTCAAAGACATCACGCAAGAATTTAATATGGCGGTCGCCCATTCGATTATTGTTTACCAGAATTGGCTCTATCGAAGTTGAATTACAATTTTGAAGAATTTCGCTTTGTTCTTCTTCGAGCACCGAGCGAAGTTATGGAGCGATATTTTCAGTTTCAAAGATAATATTTTGAAATTTAATGCCACTAGATATAACCATCCCCATCAAATAATCGAAATTATACTGTAATTGTAGGATATTTTGTTATCATTCGAGTACATGTTGATGCTGTACACATGTGCCCAGCTTTTGAAACCATTGTTGCAAGATACTAACGCGCGATGACCGACGCGCTGAAGGCCATCAAAAAAGGAGGTAAAGAAGTAGTTTGACAACCTGTAGTGGAGACCGGGAATGGTTGACTAGTTTTTTACTAAATAGTAAATATTTTTTGTATTTTAGTATATTTAGACAAGAAAACCATATGAATCGATAGAAAAACTATTCAACTAATAAAAAATATAACATTTACTTCATATTTAAGTATAAAAGGTGATAACGTAGTGCATTTTATAGAACACTACTTAGTTAATCTGCCCTGATCCGGGGTAGGTAGACCATTCACAAGGGTAAGTCTTACAGAAAAACTTATCGGCCGCAAAAGGTAAACAAGAGAAAACGGGTAGGAAAACTGTAACGAATGATCCAGCCATCGATGCAAATCTAATTACTGCAAATTCTAACTACTCTGTTTCTACCTATTGAGCGAACTGCAACCCAGGGTTCTTCGATCGTGACCTCTGAAATGGCGCCTGCGCCTGTTAGAACATAACCAATCTTCCGAAGACGTCAAATCGTTTGACTGAGGTTAGGTCAACAAAACAAAATAAATTGTCGGTGAATATTCAAACATCGAGTACTGAATGCTCGAGAGAAATGAACGAAATAGGAATTTGGAATCCCAGGATGATTGGAAACTGGTCAGTCAACATAAACGTCCTAGGAAAAGTCGAACTTTAGTTGTTGGAAATTTCTCAGGTCCTTCGAAGGTTGAGGGTGTACAAAATTTAAGGCCCTGCATGTGACAAATTTGAAGCCTGGGACCACAGAAGATGATCTGCTTACATTTCTCAAGGATAAATTCTCGCACGTAAAGTGCGAACTATTAGTTTCTAAATATCCAGAAAGCTACGCATCTTTCAAGGTAATGGTTTCAGATAATGAATATGACAAAGCTCTTGTTGCCACAAACTGGCCCAACAGGGCTAATGTATACCATTTTTTCAGCGCAAAAGCCGAACAAAGATCAGTAACAATTTCGCACGAAATTAAATGTTATTTCAATCTTAAGTTGCTTCAATTGAACGTTCAGTGTATAACTAATAAGTTGAACACTCTAGAAGTGTTATTATCTACCATGAATCCTGACATAGTTAGTGTGGCGGAGCACTGGTGTGACGATCAAAGTATTGCAGCCACATCTTTGATCAATTATACCCAGGCTGTGTATTATTGTAGGCCCACTAGAGGGCACGGTGGAACTATGATTTATGTCAAGAAATGTATCAAGTTTGAAAAAATTGACTGGTCCAAATATTGTGAAGAAATGCACTGTGAGTTTTGTGTCATAAAGCTATATACGTATAAGTCATCAGTATACATCATTAGTGTCTATCGACCTCCTTCAGGTAGTTTAGAGATATTTTTTGATAGATTATCGCACATTTTACAACGCTGTTGCGGTAAAAGCAAATATATATTTTTATGTGGAGATTTAAACATTAATTATCTGGATGACAGGTGCTTGACTCGGAAATTGCTTGATGATCTCTTAAGAAGTTTATATCGCAAAGTCTCATCTTTGGAACCTACTAGAGAATTTATGTCCTCGTCAGGTCTGATTTCACGTTCTAAGTTAGACTACGTCATCACTAATTCTAATGTAACCATGTCTGAATTTCGAGTTTTCGAACCACATATTAGTGATCATAAGGCCATTTATGTAGAATGTAACGTCAGTGATCAAAAGTTGGTTGATAATAAACCGCAACAAAAATTGTTCGTAATATTCATGAACGAAATCTTGCAGATTTCACGACTCTGATTTCCAACTTGAGTTTCAGTGAAATTTATTGTTTTTCTGACGTGGATGCGTGCTTCAGAAATGTTTGCTCATTATACAGGATTCACTGGATCAATGTTGCCCTTAAAACGTCTCACGATTGGTAACTGTAAAAAACTTGGGTATCTGATGTAGTTAAGCGAGCAAGTATGGACTTGAAAAATTTATACTGGTTAAAGGTGAACTTAAATTCCACGAGCTTAGATCTAGAGTACAGGCAGGCAAAGAAAAATTATAGATGTTTATTAAGGAAACCAAATATGAGTACATGGAAAACCGTTTGAATACAGCTCACAACAAGAATAAAACTGTATGGAGCATTGTTAATGAAGAATTAGGTAAATCGTCGTCATATAAAAACCAATTTTCATTATGTATTGATGGTGTAATCTGTTCAGAACCTAAAATGATTGTATCAGCGTTTGGAGAATACTTCTCATCAGTAAATAACAAATGTCTTCATCAGCATTTCGAATAACATTTCACAATGCTGCACATCGTCAATAATGAAAAGTTGCAATTTCTTTTTTTCCGGTTACGGAAGGTGAGATTATATCAACCATTAGACTACTTAAATCAAAAAAGTACTGGTATTGATTGTATTTCTTCAAAATTTTGAAGTGTATAGCTGAGCAGATTGCTCCCCATTTGTCTTTCATTCTAAATCTCTCTATCTCTACAAGTAAGTTTCCAACTGCACTTAAGGTATCAACTGTTATTCCAGTATTCAAAAGGAACGACACCAGTAATATTGCCAATTATAGACCTATATCTATTTTGAGTGTGTTTTCTAAAGTGTTTGAGAGGATTGTTCTTGATCGGATGATGGACTTCATAAATAAGTTCAAGCTTGTGACAGACTGTCAACATGGTTACAGGCAAGGCAGATCTACGCAGTCAGCTGCGATTTCTTTCGTAGATCATGTTTATAAAAGCCTGGATGAGGGGCTATATGTAGCAGGCCTGTTTTTGATCTTTCCAGAGCGTTTGATACCCTCAACTTAAATTTCATTCTGAATAAACTGTACAACTTAGGATTTAGAGGTGTTTTTCTGGATTGGATAAAAGTTACCTGTCAGACAGAGTTTTTCGGGTTAAGGTACAGGACAGTTGGTCCAGTGATTACAATGTAAACTTGGGGTTCCTCAGGGTCCGTGCTGGGACCTTTGTTGTTTCTTCTTTTCATTAATGATCTACCAGATCATATTATAGTAGAGATATTAATGCTAATCATTATTTTTGTTGATGACACTTCATTTGGTGTCACGGCGCGGAGTCCTGAGGAGCTGGCAAGTGCTTGTAAAAAATTGTTAACTCTTTCAACTGTTGGTGTCATGATAATGCTCTAATTTTAAATGTTGGTAAAACTGAATGTTTGTTCTTTGGTTTGAGAAATGCTGGTGAGAGACATCTGATTGTGGACAGTGCTTTAACATCTAAATCATGCACAAAATTTCTTGGTATTCATGTCGACAGTGGACTGACATGGTCAGAACAGGTTGAGCATGTGTGTAGGAAATTGAATAAAGCTTATTTTGCTTTATGTAAAATAAAAGATTCGCTGCCAGTTACGTCCCTGATGACAGTGTATTACAGTCTTGTTCATAGTCATTTGTCTTATAATGTTGTATTATGGGGAATTCAGTGGATGTAATAGGGTTCTCATTCTTCAGAAACGAATTCTGAGAATGATGTTCAATATAAACCCCAGAATGTCATGTAAACCTGTTTTCATTGAGAATGCCATTTTGACATTTCCATGTGTGTATATTTATAGATGTTTAGTGTATTTAAAGGATAATGGGGCTAACTTTTCGAAACTCTCTATGTATCACGATTATGCAACTAGAAGTCAGTCAACTCTTCTCTTGCCGAAACATCGTACTTCAAAATTTGAGAACTCTCCAACATACCAGAGTATCAAATTTTTCAATACTTTACCTCACCATCTGAGAGAAACAAAAGTGTTCAAATCTGTTCTTAAGTCTTTTCTTCTGAGAAAGGCATATTATTCTATTAAAGAATTTATGGAGGATAACTCTCTCATGACATGTCCTATATACCGATGTATCTTGTAGGATAAATAATATTATTATTATTATTATTATAATAAGCGGCAAGAGATAAGCAAATATGAGTAAAGGCAAATAATGAAACACTTTATTATTATAAATGAGTGCTTTATTGAAAAAAACAACAAATTGAATTAGAAACATTTATTTTAAATTCTTTATTAAAGTTATTAACTTTTTTTTCTTATTAATGATAAGTACAATAAATGCACAGTTGTTAGAACTTTTTAACAAAAATAATAACGCCTAAGAAACGATATTGTATTGCGAAACTTAAACTATCTAATGATATGTAACTTCATATTTGTTTTATCGAAACTAATAATCTTTTACTTAAACATACAACCAGTCTCATAATCATGTTAGGAAATTGTAAATCAGACAAATAATCAATCTTCAATGTCGGAAGTACAATGTTTACATTCAAAAAACATTAGATTACCGCTTATACATTTGGAATGGGCCCATAATTTACAAGTTATACACTGAACCCATTGTTCACCAGGAATACTATCAGCACTCTAAACGAATCGTGTCATCATCCTTTTCTTTTCCTTTGCCCTTTCCTTTACCTTTACCCAGTCCTTCGCTCTTTCTTTTTTCTTTTCGTTTGTCCTTTCCTATGTTTTTCAGTTGTTTTTTAGTCTTCTGAACTGTTCAATTTTGTGATTTCGTTTAATTTATTTATTTATTTATTTATTTAAGTACAATATAAGGAATGTCCACAGCCGAAGCCAAAATGGCATTCACTAGATGAATATTAGTTACATAGAATCTAGTATTCTAAAAAAAAGTATTATATAAGACATTAATAGTGAGTTGTATTCACAGAAAGAATGAAAAAAGAAATACAAAATGAATATTACAAAAACGAACGATTGAATGAATTTGATGTTAGTAAAGAGCAAGCGTAATGTTCTCTTCAAAGAGGCCAATGTGAACCCAAACAAATTGATACTTCTATGCGTGTTGCAGACACGTAGCATCCTATCGATAGGGGAGTTCTGTGCACTATTAGTTTTTCTAAAAGTTATAGAGGAAAGGTCGTGGTGCCTCAAAGAACATTAAAAGTAACCATGTGCAAGATCTCAGGTACCTGAAGTACGCAGTTCAATATTTTAAACAAAACCAAAATATCAGATATAGTTCTACGATTTTCAAGTGACAATAAATTGAAATATTTACGGGCAGGAGCGTAGTCGTGATTCAGGATAACAAAGTTAGTTTTGAAGCATATGAACCGTATGAATATATTCTGAATGCGTTCAAGTCGGTTGGAATAACAATCATAACGAGGGTTCCAAATACATGAGGCAAAATTTAATTTACTGTAGATATAAGCATAATATAAAGTTATAAGTGATTTTACATATTTAAATTCCTTACTTTTCCTGAAAATATAACCCATCATTCGACTTGAATTATTTGCTATGCGATCTATGTGTGCATCGAAGAGCAACTTCGAATCGAAAGTGACACCCAGATCAAAAGCCGTGGACACACGTCGCAACAATGAATTTCCAATTGAGTACTGAAAAGTGATAGGGGAATGGTTTCTAGTAAAAATTATTGTGAAACATTTATTTAAATTCGAAAATAATTAGTTTTCTCTACAGTACTCAACCAAGTTATTCAAATATAGTTGAAGATCAAGGCAGTCCCTTAAGCATCTGATAGATCTAAAAACTTTCAGATCGTCTGCATAGAGCAAGAATCTGGAATGCCGGAAACATTTATCTATGTCATTTATATAAATTAAGAAAAGACGAGGACCGAGATGAGTTCCCTGCGGTACCCCAGAAGTACTAATGAAAGATTCAGATTTAAAACCATTTACACTAACGAAATGTGACCTATATAGTAGATACGATTGGATCCACTCAAGCAACCCACCACTTACACCTGCTTCGGCTAGTCTAAAAATGAGAATATCGAAACTTATTTTGTCGAAGGCTTTAGAAAAATCTGTGTAAGTAGCATCAGTCTGAATTTTAGAATCCATTGCACTCTGCAGGTACTCACTATAAACGATCAAATTAGTTTCCAGAGTCCTACCCTTAAAAAATCCGTGCTGTTGTGAGATAATGAAATTTTTCACATGAGAGAAAAGATGCTTATAAATTATACGTTCAAATACTTTAGCAATGATCGAAAGCTTGTTAATAGGTCTATAATTAGAAATATCATTTTTATCTCCACTTTTGAGAATTGGGACAACGGCGGACTCCTTCCACTTTTTTGGAAATACACCATTAATCAGAGACTGATAGAACAAAATATGCAGTGGTTTACTTAATTTGTAAGCGCTATTTTTGAGAAAAATTGGTGGAATGCTGTCTGTACCTGAACTCTTCGACACGTAAAGGGATAAGAGAACCTCTCGAACCTCTTCCTCTTCTATGTGAATATTTGATAGTACATTATTATTGCAGTTTTTAACAGTTACACTACGACTACGCTGCTGACTCACAGGAACATATACACTCTCGAAATAACGGGCAAAAAGATTGCATATCTCTTTTCCATCTGATGAAGAAATATCCCCATACCTCATTTCATTAGGTAGTTTAGAGCCGCCCCGTCCCAGAGACACATGTTTCCAAAATGATTTGCTGTTCGTTGGCAGTTCCCGCTCAATGTTAGAGGTGAATTTATCCAAATCGAGTTCAATAAGTTCCTTCGAATGAGCACGAAGCTGTTTGAATATATTGAGATCACTGACATTTTTACTAATTTTCCATTTTTTATGAAATTTTTGCTTTTCTCTTAGTGTAGCAATAGTAACTTTCGAAAAGAATGAAGGAAAACACTTAGTGACTCTTTTCTTAGGAACAACAGAACCGATTATGTCATTGATTCTCTCATAAAAATATCCAGATTTTCATCAATTCCCTTAGAGCTGCTGTTGAGCAGAAACTCCCAATTCACCAGCGATAATGAAGCATTAACAGCTTCATAATTCGCATTTCTAAAATCGTAATAAAAATTTTGAATTTTCGAATTTTTCATCATCTTCTCTTTAGACAAGAAAACTATAAACTCCAGTGTGGGATGATGTGTGTCCTCGTTTACAAACGTTTTATGTATATTCGATACAATTTCTTTATTACACAAGACTAAGTCAAGAATTTTACCGTTACTATTCTTCACATGATTGTATTGATTCAGTTCGACAAATGCAAGTGTATATAATATATTTGAATATTTATTTTCAATATTAGTAGGTATCAAGTAACTCTTAATAGAGCTCACCCAATCAAATTAAAAGTTTCTTTACGTTTCTGTTTCTGTTTCATTTCCATAAGATTTTCTTTTTCATGAGAATCGGTGTATATGGCTCTTTTACGTTTCCGGACACTTCTTCTATTTTCCAAAAGCGGCGCTGCTTTTGGAAAAGGTCTTATCTCTTCAGATGTAGCAAATGAAGTAGATGACATGTTTAGATTAGATAAAGGCGTCAAATTGAGGAGTATTTGTGTTTCTGGAGGACGTACGTTTTTCGGTGTTTTGAGGTGTTCTCTTGGTGCCGCTTCGTACAATAAATTTGATACATCGTCAATAACAGAAGGTGACTCACATTCCGTACTAGAAGATCTAGTGCGTGAGGAAGTTGCAGCAGTTGCCTGATCGATAATTGTAGTAGGATTTTGCATTGGAGTTTCAGTGACAATATGGGTATCAGGAATTGAAACTTTATAGACAGTTGATGAACTGATAGATGGTCTTGTAATAGAATTCGATGGAACAGCAATTGTACCCTCATCAGTTGTTGAAGAACCTGCTATGTTATGGGAGCTAGGCACTGGCCTATCTGTCACGTAAGATCCGCTAAACTCGGAGTCAGGAAATATATTTTCATTTAGTGGTGATTTTCCGGTTACTCTGAACCCTGATTGAATATTTTCAATTGTAGCAGCCGACCGTAGTGACGATTTAAGTAACTCCGGTATATCATAGATTGTTATTGTTTTTCCTGGATTACTAGCTAGCCAGTTGTCGCTAGCTCTGTTGAAATTCTTTTTTAGAGGTCCATAAACAGATCTATCGAGAGGCTGTAGTTTGTGGCTACATTGTGGCGGGAATGACAAAATTGTCACCCCATCATCTTTGAAGTAATCCAACACTCCGATCGACAAATGAGAGTCGTGGTTATCTAAGAGTAATAGAATAGGTTTTTCTTTACTAGGTTGAATATGTTTCACGAAATGTGTGGCATATTTTATGAAGTTTTCAGACGGATTTGCATCATCTTCTGATCCTAAGGGACCACCTCTAATAAAATGGGACTTGTAATGTACCCGTGGAAATACAAAGAATGGTGGTACCACCATTCACCAGAGTACCCCTTTCGTCAGATGTCATTTTACCAAGATTTTCAATCCCACGACGTGCTATTACTCTATTAGATACATGGACGGTTGTAAGACCAGTCTACATTCCAAATATCGCTATAGGTCAGATTCAGACGTTGGTAAACAACGATCAAGTTAGCGAAGAATAAACTAACGTTTTTTTTTAATGAGGTAGCTCTTGATAGACTCGTTGCTTGAGGTGATCGGATTGACAGAAAAGAATGACGTTTGAGAAAGGAACCCAACCAATCTTCACCAGCCAACAATTTTGTTCTCCACGAATCAGAAATAGCTTTGTTATTTTCGATTGCGACCTCATAAGCTAATTTTCGTGTCTCATATGGCGTCAATCCACAATAAATATCAGCTACCTTCTTCAAATAATCGAATATAGCTTCCTCTTCTAGATTAGTACAAACTTTCCTGTTTTTTATGTATCCTACTGAATCCAGGGTTAATTCTGCTCTCGTCAAGTTCGGATTATGGTCTAATTTTTCTTTTAGCTTAGCACGTAACGATGTAATGTTTTATATGCAATATCATATTGTTTTGATGTCGCATTAACACTTTTCTTCCCAAAAATGACTGCATGGCAAGCTCTTTCCATGACATCTCTTGGCGTATCAGCTCGTTCAGTACTTCTTTTATAGGTCCTCATTGTTCTGTAACAACTGTCAACTGTCAACTCATTGTTCTGTAACAACGAAATTGCTACGCTTATTTGAAAGTCCCATAAAAGTTCACTTATGCGTCGTTTTCAATTCCATATTTTATTGGGGTTGGTTGACTAATTATTCATCCTGTCCCGATAGAAATTAGTCTACCCGCCCCAGACGCCATTTTTCATTTTGATGGCATGGTTAACCTAAAATACTGGCCCTGATTTGAAACATAAGTTATGAGTTATGATAGGCATGGATTCGTCAAACGATTGGATTAATAAAAAAATGGTTCACATAAAACCTGTAGGTATCAGCTCTAAAAATGTACTATGTGAAAATATTACTTACTTGTTGCACAAATAAAACTCGTGTCACTGCTCGAAAACGGCGTGCGACCGCGACGCGGTGCTTCAGACGACTGGGCGGGGCGCGGAGTGCAATACACGGCTGTGATTAAATAGAGCCAAAGTCGCACCGCTGACGAGTTTATGGCAGTTAGTCTAACTACCCCTATAGGCAACCAGCCCGGGTCTCCCCTAGGCGCGTATAAATTTGTGTATTAATGCAGGAGGCGAATACATTTATTGATAAAAAGATTTGTATCCTAATTAATGCTGGTTATGATATGGAATAGATGAATACCTGAGTGACCCCCGAGCAGAAAACTCGGAATATATTTTAGAGCGGATAAAAAAGCACAAGCCATATTTCCAAATTTGGAGAATATGGTAAGTGATTTTTTGGCCACTCTTGTAATTTCGGCTGCTATAGAGAGGAAGTTTTCATGAGCTGCGTAAAGGTGTGATATCCTAACGATGTCCGGCGTTCGCGGCCCGCCGCTACAATGCTTTTCTAATGGCAGCAATTTCCCGGAAGAGGCGCATCTGGAAGACGCAATGGCCAGCCATCGACGGCCGCGTCTCAACTGCTCAAAAACATGTCGAGACGCGAACATAACCACAAGCATGAGAGTATACTTTATTGTTGTTTGTACCACAATATAAGCGCATAGTAAATAACAGTAAACAAACGCAACTTTACATTATTTAAAATGTCAAAAATTTTCACCTGGTGACGATGAACTTTTAACTGATAATGTGCGCGAATATACTAGTTTATATAACCACCAACATAAAGATTTTAAAGACTTCCAAATTCGGGAGAATATTGGGCGACGAATTGGGGAGATAACGTCAAAGAGTGCTAAGTATTTGATAACCTTATTTACATACCTAGGAACCAATGAAATAATTCGTTCATATTCCTTCATTAAGTGAATAATTTTAAGTACAATATGCTACAAACTAGAAAATATTTAGTAGAGTGGTTCTATTTGATTTCGCTAAACAGGTAGATAGTGATTTGAGATGGGTTCCCCCCTTGGGTAGAAATTATTTCCGGTTTATAGGAGTTGTCAGAAATGCTGCTAAAAAACATATTCCCAGAGGCTTTCGAAAGGATTATATACCTGGGTGGTCAGAGGAATCAAATGTTTTTTATAAGGATTATCGGAAAAATCCTTCGAGAGAAAAACCGATGCACTCCTCAGTTCTTTGAATGATAGCAGAAAGAATTGATGGAATGAGTTGATGAATGGTATGAAATTTCGTCATTCTAGTAGAAGTTCCTGGGATTTGTTGAGGAAATTAGGCAATTCTGATCCCGTTTCAAAAACTCCGTCTAATATGAATCCGAATTCTGTAGCATCTAGGCTTGTTAATGTCTCTAAAAGTGTGAAGATTAGTAGATACGACAGGAATAGAATGAAACGAATCTTACATAAAAGGAGGAGGGATGCTATCACGGTTGAGAATTTATCGAATCCTTTTGAGGAAGAAGAGCTCAAATCTGCAATAAAATCTACTAATGTTCGTAAAGCTCCAGGATTTGATGGCATTTTTCCTGAATTTTTTAACATCTAGGAAATAACGCTAAAAAGTGGTTACTATCCTTTCACAATGACATACTCAGCTCAGGTAGTATTCCCGTTGAATTTAAAAAGGCTAAAGTTATTGCCATTCTCAAACCTGGGAAAAATCCAGAACTTCCTGGTAGTTATCAACCTATCAGCTTACTTTCTGTTTCTTTCAAAATTTTAGAAAGACTTCTTTATCAGAGGTTAGAACCAATCATTGACAGAGCTCTGTTCACTTCTCAGGGAGGTTTTCGAAAAAACTGGAATTGTTCTGATCAGGTTTTAGGTTTATCCACTTTCATTGAGACAGGATTTCAGGGTAAACTTAAAATAGGCGCTGTATTTGTAGATCTCTCTTCGGCATATGACACAGTTTGGAAGGATGGTTTAGTTTATAAACTCTTTGAAGTAGTTCAATGTGGAAAAATTGTAAAGTTGATTGAAAATATGTTATCTGATAGAAGACTTCGAGTTTTTATCGGTGAGAAAAGCAGTAGATTTTACACTCTCATTGATGGCCTACCTCAGGGATCTGTTCTTGCACCTCTTCTCTTCAATTTATATATGTTTGACATCCCTGAAACTTCCTCTACAAAGTTTATTTATGCTGATGATATTGCTTTGGTTTTTCGACACCATTACTTCGAAACAATGGAGCAAACACTGACTTCTGATTTAGAAATTCTGAACATTTTCTTCGAAAAATGACGTTTATGTCCAAATCCTTCGAAAACTGAGGTTTCTTGTTTTCATCTAAATAATCATGAGAAGGATAGGCAACTAAGAGTATCCTTCAATCAATCACTATTAATTCATAATTTCACTCCAAAATATCTTGGTGTAAAGCTTGATCGTTCTTTGACTTTCAAATTTCATATTGATAAATTATGTCAGAAGTTGAAAACAAGAAAAAATATACTACATAAACTAGCTGGATCTAATTGGGGCGCCGGAGTCTACTTTGCGAACTACTGCTTTAGCTTTAGTATATTCAGCAGCAGAATATTGCTGTCAGGTGTGGTTGAATAGTGCTCATGTCAATAAGATTGATTCTCAGTTGAACTGTTCTATGAGAGTTATAAGTGGATGTATCAGTTCAACTGCTACCCTATGGCTTCCGGTAGTTCCTCCCCATATTCGCAGGAAATTACCTCTTGAATCGTCTTGGGATAAGTATCACTCATTTCCAGAAGTTTTTCCGATAATACACGATCTTCAAAATCCACCTAACCTGAGATTGAAATCTAGGAAACATATTTGGTCGATTGACTTTTTGCGTACACGGGTGAACGCTGTTGATATTTGGAAAACTGAATGGCAAGAAGTTGATGTTTCTAATAAAGTTCTCATAGAGGATCGTTCCAAAAGGGTTACAGGTTTCGATATAAGTAGGAAAAATTGGTGTACATTAAATCGTCTCAGGACAGGACATGGTCGTAATAATAGTATGTTGTTCAAATGGAATACTGTAGAAAGTCCGGCATGTGAATGTGGCGAAACTGAAGAAACAATAAGACATTTAGTCCTAGATTGTCCTATTTACCATTTTACGGGTTGTTTTTCAAGAAATTCATTCCGTTTCAGATAATTTCATCAACTGGGTAGAGAACTTTAAGTCTATTTAGGAGATAAGTTTTTGCTCCCTCTTAATGTTTTTTTTCCCATGGTGTATGTTGATAAGGCAACACCCATGTAGGGCTTCATTTCCAAAAGGTATATGAGATGTTCCCTGTTGAAAAACAGAAGAGCATTAGTTAAGTTCTTAGATTCAAGTGAGTTTAGACATATAAGAGTTAGGTATGTTTTGATGAAATATTTTTTTGCTGGTTTTCTCTTTCTATTGTTACAGATTTTTCCAGTCCCAATCCCCCTTCCTTTTCACCCTTATCTTCGTGAAGAAGTCCTGGAAATCATGGAGTGCAAGATGACAATAAGAGAATGAAGCAGAAAGATTTTTGGTACTCTTTTTGTGCACACGACACTAACACAACATAAACAGACAAGCTATTGCTAGTGCAATAGTGACAGGGAAACGAGGTTTTTCACCCGTTCACTGAATCATACGCAAGATAGTATGGTTCCCCTGTTACATTTCCTGTGCTCACACTTTAGGGGCAATCGTAGGAGACATGATGCATGGTCTGTTTTTCTGCTGATATTCTATTTACTCGCTTGTTTTTTACGATTGTGTTTTTCTGACACACACCAAAATTATAGCTATAAGCATTTATTGTACAATTATCCGAATTTTGTAAATCCTCTCTTTTCAAAAGAATATATATATATATATATATATATATATATATATATATATATATATATATATATATATATATATATATATATATATAGGGTTTTACCCTGACGAGTTGCCCATATATCTGTTCATGCAATCAAACTGATTTCATGAAAAATATAAATCCACAACCCGGTAATTAATGCCATTGCCAGGCAATGATTATAAGCAAAACATATCCTGGAATAATTATATATTAGGATAACGTTAAATGTTATGAGAATATATCAATCTACCAGAATATATATAAGACATTTAGTCCTATTTACCATTTTACGGGTGGTTTTCGATCGTTCACACAAAGGAAACTATCAATGAGTAACATTCAGTGTTACTTGACTAAGGTCCGTACACTGGATTTTTCCGGGGAGAAAAGCCTCTGACACTACTCGTTGGTACATTGATATTATTGTCTGATGATGATATAGTATGTATATATTCTGGTAGATTGATATATTCTCATAACATTTAACGTTATCCTAATATATAATTATTCCAGGATATGTTTTGATTATAATCATTGCCTGGCAATGGTATTAATTACCGGGTGGTGGATTTATATTTTTCATGAAATCAGTATGATTGCATTAACAGATATATGGGCAATTCCTATATATATATATATATATATATATATATATATATATATATATATATATATATATATATATATATATATATATATATATATATATATATATATTATTATTAATTACAATTTTACACACACATATATATATATATATATATATATATATATATATATATATATATATATATATATATATATATATAAAAATAATATTTGTAAAATACTTAAATTAAATTTCTAAATTGCGTCTTTCCTTGATCGATATATCGATATATCGATGATTAATGATAAAATGGTGGTATTGTCAGTAACCTGTTATAAACTCGCTCTCTGACTCAATGTATTTGTATCTTGACGGCCTGTCACGGGACTGTGCTTTACTGCGCAAAGTAACTCCAGAACACACTAGTGGTGGGTAGTGAGATGGCGTGGCCTGCATATGTCAATTGTTTAAGTTGAAGAAAATACTAACAGGTTTATAAAATAACAACTTAAAAATATATACTTTTTATTCACAAAAGTTTCATTTTTACCCCCATATCGGGTAATTTACCCCGGTTCCCCGACCGCTGTTCTAATGAGACTTTTAGTACGGACAACCTTTCCTTAATATCCTGGAAATATTAACGCAGTGTGATTATTTTGTGAGGAAAACTAATTCGAAAATATATTTCGAGGAAGAATCGCCCGTTATATTATAGTTATTTCGCAAGGTATCATTCTGTTTGTGCGATTACATTGGACGGTGCAATAGGAAGAAGCATCCCTTCAAATCAGAAACCACCACTTCTTTCTATCGAATCAAAATGCTGGAAGACGTGGGTGTATCTCCCGCATTTATTTCCAACAAGCGCATCGCTCTGATTGATAAAATAGTTGCGCATCTGTATAAACAGCGAACGGCGCGATGACAGTAGGATGAGTTGCGATGAGCAGCGCATGTGTTGTCTCTCAGACAAGCTACGATTCGCCGTAGAGAAGACAACCGCGTGGCATAGAAGTGTGGGATGAGAACAGATAGTGAAGCATGGAAGGCGTTCCCGCCTTCTTCAAAGAATAAAATGGCTACATAATCAAAAGTTTCACTGTCCAAGAGTAAGTATTCTTCATCAATACAATGCGGATTAAAATATAAACTTACCCCAATATTTAGTATTCTGGTTTAATGAAAAACGCTCGAACATTATTTCACCTTCTGATAAGATTCATTTGCGTTATTGCAGCATGTTCGAATGGCAATATATGGGGTGTTCCGTTGAAAATGCTATAAGCTACAGCTCCTGCAGTTGCAGATCGATTACAATGAAACAAAAACCGATTAGTATCTTGTATGATATTCTAACAGACTGAAATATTTTCTTTTTTTTCCGATTACTCAATCAATTTTGATTACCTTCTGCTGAAAAGATATCATATAACCAGAGCGGCGTGAGTTTTTCTGACTTGAGAGAACTGAAGAAAATTCGGATCAATCAAAAAACCGAAAGATTAATGAAGAAAGGGATTGAATGTCTCGTCAAGTGTAGAAGTGAATCCTGAAACACAGTTTAGACCAGGTGTGCTCAAACGGTCGATCGAGCGAGTGCTTTCTGAGTACATCTCTGGAAGAAAAGAAATTCAATAAGTAGGTGAACTACAACAATTTATTACGCGATAAAATGACATTCTGCTGGCGGCAAAAGGCAGCTCGGTAGTTAACAAAGAAAAGCCGCGTTTTTTAGTCTTGCCGCTTTTCTAGAAATTTCGGTCGGCGCGTTTGACAGGAACATTCTATACTTTCGTTCGCGCCGATATAAATGTTGAGCCTGCAGGAATTGGAGTCATTCTGAATTGTAACTTTAAGGCAATACTTTATGGCAATACTACAGTTTATTATCAAATAGTACAAAATGAGTGCAGCGAAGAAATCTAAAACGTATCATTTTTATAACGATTGGGAGAAAAAAATTTCTGTTGAAAATGAGTTGATGCAGATATAGACCTCGGAGATATTTATCTTAACATAAATATCCGAATCTAAGGCAAATCACCTTTCAACTGACGGCAATGTTTGGGTCAACTTGTGCGAGTCTGCATTTTCTGAAATGAAGATAATTGAGTCAAAATATCGCAATCAACTAATGACGATCATACATCATCATGCTAACGATTAACACTCAGTGGTTACGTACCATCTTATGAAAAGTATGCTGAGGACATGCAGTGCCACGCTTCAACATCCAAAGTCACTCCTTAGTTAAGTTTAACACCATATGCAACTCTTTTGTTTTATAATAACCAATAAACTCGCAATTTTGAATAACTATGAGTTTTTTCATTGCTATTATAGAGAAGAACCTACATAAACCTAACCCCAACCTTGACTAAAATAATGTGTAGTGTGCGGAAAGCTAATTTCTATATATCTACGGTACACTATACCTAGGTAGGTAGGGTGTGTCGTGTTTGTACGACAACCCTGCATCACACATACTTGCACCCTCTTAGAGTAGATCTTAAGAAGTCTAAAAATATTAATGTAGATCGTCAGCAATTCAAGTTTGAGCACCACTGGCTTAAAGCATCGTATACATACAATAAAATTAATTTTTCACTTTGGGAAAGTAGCATATTTTAGGATGTTTAACAGTTTTCCATTATTTGTGAAATGAACAAAACACTTTCAACAAATACTTACAGATTCATACAAATGATGAAACTACTTCAAGTACTCTTCTTAATATATATCTGTGTAATAATTACCTTTCTCTGGGTTAAATTCGGGGACATACTTAATAATACCTGGCGGGTGTTTTGTAATAACCAATGAACTCACAATTTTGAATAACTATGAGTTTTTTCATTGATATTATAGAGAAGAACCTAACTAAACCTAACCCACACCTTTACTAAAATAATGTATATTGTGCGAAAAGCTAATATCTATATATGCTACGGTACACCCTACCTAGGTAGGTAGGTAGGTAGGGTGTATCGTGTATGTACGACAACCCTGCATCACACATACTTGCAGCCTCTCAGAGTCAATCGTAAGTAGTCTAAAAATATTGAGGTAAATCGTCAGCAGTTCAAGTTTGAGCACCCCTGGGTTAGAAAAATTTCTGCACGAATTATAAATAAATATCTAAAAATAAAGTTCAAGCTCTTGAAAAATAAGACGCTTCGCGTTTTCGAATACAAGACATGAACAGCTTCTTCTGAAGACTGAAACTTTTGAGTGCGATTTTGATATTGGGAGAAGTCAAAATTTCGTTGGGACATTTGGTCCGAACTGTACGCGGGATGATGTAACAATTCGATTTTTTGCTACGCTGATGTTCAATTGTTTTCAGGGCAGTGTGTGAACTTCCATTGCCTTGGTGAAGGATGATTCGCTGTTCGGGTTCAGTTTCTCCAAGCTTACTAACAACTTTAGGCTAAGAAATTGTTGTGTACCGATCGGTGGTAACTGTTCTTTGATCTTACAAAGGAATTGTGCTACACGACCTGTTTTCGAAAGAAACTTTGCGACCATCTTTTTGGAGACTCTTCGGCCATGGATGGCGTTAGTCGGGTTTTTCTGGCTTTATGAATGAATCGAGGATTCATCACAACAGACAATATTGTAAACGCTCTTAGACTTTCGAAAGTTGAAACGGCACACAGTTTTTCAACACCAATTCACCCTTGACGGACTCTGTTCCTCGGTCAACAGATACGGTAAAAGGAAAAGAATATTACAAGAGACACTGAACAAGAAAGTCAGCACATCAATTGGAAGCCCCTGGTACTTATCAAACGAACAAATGAGAGGAGAACCCTATATTATGATGCAAGAAGAAATGATAGTCAAGAAGACAGAAAAATTCTTGGAAAAATAGGGAAGCATGAAAACGAGAAATTAAAAAAGATAACCCAAACAAAGACAAGGAAAACGGATGAATACATTTCCCTGCTTCAGTTGTCATGTAGTTCAGTTTATGAAATAATGACAACTGCATAGACGGCAGCTTTTGATCAGAGAGCTTAAGCAGGCGTGGGCTTGAGATAACTGCTAAAATAAGATTCAAAAAGTATTAGTTGGGCACCACTTAGTTTGGTAATAAATGATTGAATTTGTTCAAACTAAGAAACACAAATTTCACTGAAAGATTTCACTTTAAGTAAGTTTTTATGAGGCAATGAAATACGAAATATATTTTCAATATAATTATATTCTAAAGAATTGGTTAGTATTTACTATCTAGAACTTTACAAAATTCACTGCTCAATAAAATATTGTGTTCGTAGAGAATAAGAAAAGTAAATTACAATGTAAGTAATTTCGAGGGTAATTTTGATCTGATGTTGATATTCGTAATATAGGTTGCAAGGGAATGCTCGACTCAAATAGTAAGTTGTACTGGCCTTATTTTTCAACTAGCAGGAATGCTTTGATGGTTTCTAGTTGTTGCAGAAAAATCGATTAGGCAAGCCAATATGTCTATACGAAAGGTTGTACGAGCGATAAGGTAGGTAAAGAAAGGTTGTATGATCCTTCCCAAAGGCCGTATAAATGAAATGACCATTGTCAGCAATTTACATGAAAGAATCATGACGATAATTCAAAGAATATATTGAAAAGGAACTCACCTCTTTGAGGGTCTAGAGGTATAAGGTATTTAGTCTGCGAGTAGATACTACGAAATGGCGTAGTGATTAGATATTCGTTTCGATATAGTTAAGACGAGAAGACACAAATAACTTGGATATCCCCTGACCACAAAACCAAAACCAAATTGACCATATCATGATAACAAGACCCTGGCGAAGAAGTCTGCTGGATGTTAGAGCTTCAGAGGGGCCGACGCCGCAACCGACCATCATCTCTTGGTAACGACCTTACGCCTGAAAATTGCCCGACAAAACTGTCAACTAAATCGGCTAGAAGAACAAAGCTCAATATAGAGAAATTGAAAGACCCTTCGCATCTCACTAGCTACAAAGCAAAAGTAGCGAAAAACTCAGCCAAGAACTCTGCCGCATTCGTGGGAAGTTATTGGGAAGCTGATGTTGCAGAGTGCGGAGGAAGAGCTTGGAGCAAAGAAATATGGACAGAAAGAATGGATATCAGAGAATACATGGCAGCTCACCGACAAAAGAAAAGAGGTCAAGAACAGACTGAACATAGCGCGGACCCGCGATAGAAAAAGGGCCTTAACTGAAGAATACTCATCACTTAACAGGCAGGTGAAGGTCAGCGCTAGAATAGATAAGAGAGTATGGGTGATGACCTTGACAGAACAAGCAGAAAAAGCGGCTGAAACAAAAACATCAGGAGGTATATGCCATTACTAGGAAACTGAGCGGTAAAAGCCAAACAACAATCATCCGATTAAGAACCGTAACGGATATCTGCTTATCACGGCAGAACAACAGCTAAGTAGATGGAAAGAATATTTTACCTGCCTCCTTGAATCTGCCGAAAGCATAAACAACCTGCCAAATAACACGCCGACTAGACCCCTACGCATAGACACCAGCGAGCCAAAACCCAGGAAATCGAAGCGGCAATCAGACATTTAAAGAACCACAAATCCCTGGCCCAGACAACATATCAAGCGAAATCCTGTAGGCGGATGCCCAAGGTGTAGCGCAATTACTACAACCGATTATGAGAGATGTCTGGAACTCAGAAACTATTTCTGTCACCTGGAAAGAAGGCCTCATAATAAAGGTACTCAAGAAGGAAATCTAGCAGAGTGCATCAACTGGAGAGGTATAACGCTTCTAACAACATAAATAAAATCCTCTCCTACATCCTTCTCCAGAGGATCAAAGAACAAATGGAAACCCGATTGAGGCCAGAGCAGGCCGGTTTTAGAGCCCACCGATCCTGCGTAGACCACATTAACACGCTACGAATAATAAAAGAGCAATCCTCGGAATTTAACTGCAAATTGTATATCATCTTCATTGACTTCAGACGTGCTTTTGATACCCTCAGCCAGGCGGCTCTGTTTAACATTTTGAAATTGTGGGTTTCCCAAAAGAATCATTGACATGCTGAAAGAGCTCTACGTACATTCTACATGTCGGGTCCTCCATAGGGAAAAATCTCAGATAAGATCGCAGTAAAGGCGGGGTTAAGCAAGGATGTCTATTATCGCCCATACTTTTCAACATAGTTGTTGACTGGATAATGAGGAAGTTAACAATGAAAGAAGAGGAATCAACTGGGGTTTGACCGGAAGACTTGAAGATCTCGACTATGCGGATGATATCTGCCTACTATCTAACACCCATCAAGATATGCAGAACAAACTGGACCGTTTGAACATCATAGCCAAACGCACAGGTCTTCAAATAAACGTTGGCAAAACGAAGTCAATGCGTATAGGCACTGCAAACTCACAGCCTTTTATGATAGATGCTATTCTCATAAAAAATGTGGAGACTTTTGTTACCTGGGCAGCCTCATAACGACAGAAGGAGGGTCAGAGGCAGACGTCAAAAACAGAATACCCAAGGCCAACCAGGCTTTCGCAATTATGGAGATCAAACGCCATTACCAACGCAACAAAATTGCGCATCTTCAACTCGAATATCAAATCGGTACTCTTATATGGGTGCGAGACCTGGAAGCAAACAAGAACAATCGAGCAGAGCCTCCAGGTCTGTGTGAACAAATGCCTCCGTAAAATCCTACACATCTACTGGCCTGAACGGATAACCAATGAAGAGCTTTACAACATCACTCATCAGAGCAAAACTAGCCAAGAGATAAAACTGCGAAAATGGAAATGGATCGGCCATATCTTGCGAAGGAAACCACGAACACCACCCGGCAAGTGCTGGAATGGAACCCGCAGGAACAAGACAACGAAGAAAGCCCTGAAACACATGGAGGAGAACAATTCTCGACGAAATATTACCAACTGGCAAGACCTGGAACCAAGTGAAAGGAATTGCCAGAAATAGATCCAGATGGAAGACCTTTCTAGAGGCCCTATGCTCCTTATAGGAGTTCAAAGGACTATATATATAAGACGAGAAGCTAAAAGAATTCATATTTTCAACATTTGAAATAATACATAAAAATAAGATAACTTACAGGTAAATATCTTTTCCAAACGAGAATATATATATATATATATATATATATATATATATATATATATATATATATATATATATATATATATATATATATATATATATATATATATATATATATATATATATATATATATATATATATATATATATATATATATTTATATATTTATATTCAATCGGTATCGTTTTAGGTCACAATTTAAATCCTCTAACATGAGGCACGGCCATTGACAAGATGAAAATCGAATCACGATCGATTCTTTGTCTGCGTCTTTCAATCCGCTTTTCCTAATATCGATAGAAAATCATATGTATATATAACTGAACATCATCTGCCGATGAAGTCTGCAGATAATATTTTGAGGGTCCACATCGATAATGATTCATATTTCAATTTCATTCGTACAAATTATCTTTGTAACACCTATCCGTAAGATGTCCGATTTTATTCGAATAATTATTTGAATTATGTTTAAGGAATATTTCAACAATGACAATGAGCAAGATTTTTAAATTGCTACACAGTGGAACAGAGAACACGAGGACGAAAAATTTCATCACAAACTCAAACACTTGCCAATTCTACGAATTACATCGATTAATTGGAAATGTGAGATTTTCTCCAAAATTTTTCGATGATTTCTTTTTCCAAAAAACACAGCATTTAAGTGATATTTTTAAAGTACAAGGCACTCAAAATTGAACTAGTAATCGAAAAAAAATTATATAAGGTTCAATTCAAGAGGTCCAAGTCTAAAGTGACAGACTTATGATCTATGAAATGTTTCAAGCTGTTTGAATCAGGACGCAATTTTCATTGAAATCGATCAACAACTGTAGCAGCTACACCGAACGCTCGTATATAACCAGGACATTTTTTTCTTAGAGCCAGTTATTATTCCAGAATGAATCATCAATTTCAACAATTGATTTCCAAGACATTCCGAAAAAAAGGCCTACCTATTTGGATCATTTTCCCGTAGCTAGGGAGCGAGAAACTCCGTTTCTTCAATATCCATCAGTGACACCCCGAGACAACTCTTCTGCCTGTCGTTTCCATGGCGACCAGCTCGTCGGAGTCTGCCTTGGTGACGTCACAGCACATCGATTGCAGTTTTTCCTCTTGGAATGTCTCTCTTCCATGCGGGCAGCTTCCTTTTCAAGGATTTCATATATACAAGAGAGAATCCGATGCTCAGCTGCTGCCGAACGAATTTACATGTCAGAAATGAAAAGGATCAGAATATGGCCAAGATAAAGTTGTTTTGTATTTTGTAGATGAAACATTATACATTGTGTTCTAAAGAAAAGTTGGCCCCCACTCTGGAAAGAGTGATACTATTGATACTGAAGCAGATCAATTTTTGTTTTGAGGAAAAAGTTTTTGAAGTTGATTTGGAACATGTAAAATCAAACTCAGCATCCTCAACTCAAATATGAATTAAAGCAAAAGGTGTTAAGTGATACATCTTTCAGAAAGTATTTGAATTATCTACTCGAATACTTTTGTTTTGCAAAATTGTCCCGTCGCAATGAATATTCAATGTTTTATTCATTGAACTAGAAATACTACAAAAAATATTCATTCCCGTAAAACATCAGGATAAGCTCATTACAAAAAAGGAATTTCCTTATGTCAATTAGGAATTTGTGGGACCGAACCCTTCCCTAAGTGTATCTTGATAATCATTTGGACAAAAATAATTCGAGTTGCAGCTCAACAAGTGTTCTTGAAACCTTGAAGGAAAAAAAATTTCACAGAGATAGAGAAGCATGACACATTATAAAACATATTGTACTGAACGATCATGAGAAACTATAGCAGTTTCAGAAAATCATGTTTCAAAGTTTTCCATTCAATAATGACTCTTCTCTGTATCGGCGAAGAGCATTTTAGCCGACTGTTCATTATTTCATAGATCATGTTCTTGCCAAATGAAAATGATGTGCATCCTTGCCTCTGTTGAGTGGTTTAAACGTCCAAGCCTTCCAAGATAATAAAACATTTGAATTTGGGAGGCTTTTACTTGGTAAAATTCCATTATAAATAATAAAAAACAAACAAGTACTGTGTTTTAAGTAATTTTACTTAATAATTGCGATTCGTAACGCGTTTCACTACACCGTAGCTTCTTCAGACGAATCTACATTGGTAGAACACATAGAAATTTTAATATTAGAATATCGGAACAGAAACGCAGTTTTTCAAATAAAAAATCAGATTCAAATTACGCGAATCATCTCTTAGAAAATAATCAATCTTTCGACCCACAGTTTGAAATTTTGCATACAGATAATAAATATTGGAAGGTAGATCTTTGGGAAACTTTAGAAATAAATAAATACAAACACTCAAGTAAACTCATCAATGAACAAGTCGATTTAAGCCCTTCACCTCCTTAATTTTATTGGATATACCTGTCATAAATAACCACTTAGAAGAAGCAACCCAATAAGTAATTACCGAGAACATTTATATTTATATTCTCATTTATTTTCTGTACATTCATTCGTCTGAAGAAGCTACGGTGTAGTGAAACTCGTTACGAATCGCAATTATTAAGTAAAATTCCTTAAAGCACAGTTTGTTTGTTTTTATTATTGATAATAAAACATCTTTACCTTCTGCAGGTAGTTTGCCGTGAAGTCCTCAACCCATGTGTTTGTTGAAGTCGGCTATTCAGTTCTACAATGATGATGTATAATTCCTTGTAGAAAATGATTCATTGTTGGTGTTGAAAATCGTCGTGGTTCTGCAAGTTTCTCCCTTAAAGAAGCAGTTTCATGATGTCTAGGCTAAATGCGAAATGAAACATGTTCAATTACCTTGTTTTCCTCCAAACGCGGCTTATGCTCACTGACATTTAATCGTGTATACAGGGTGTCCACCAAACTCTATGACAAACTTGGAGAAGTGATTCCTGAAACAATTCTGCGACAAATTAGTGAGAACAGCATGGTCCTATTCTTTTTAATTTCGCACTTATTTAACTTTAAAGGGTATTATGTATCGTAACCATAGATCAGGGGTGTTCAAACGGTCGATTGCGAGTGCTTTTTGAGTAGATCTCGAGAAGAAAAAAAAATTTAATAAGTAGGTAACTAAACTACAAAAAATTATTACGTAATAAAATAAAACTCTGCTAGAGACAAAAGGCGGCTTTATCAAAGGATCGCGCGGTACTTGTCAAAGAAAAGCCGCGTTTTTTATTCTTGCCGCTTTTCTAGAAAGTTCGGGCGGAGCGTTTGACGGGAACATTCTAGACTTTCGTTTACGCCGATATAACTGTTGCGCCTGCAGGAATTGGAGTCATTCTGAATTGTAACTTGAAGGCAATACTACGTCGATACCAAGTTTATTATTAAATAGTACAAAATGAGTGCAGCGAAGAAATCTGAAATGTATCATTTTAATAACGATTGGGATCAAGAATTTTACTTTCATATGGTGAAAGATAAGTGCATTTGTCTTATTTGTCGTGCGTCAGTTGCAATACCTAAGCGTGGTAACTTAGAGAGGCATCATAATACGGTTCATAAAAACTATGAAGAGGATTTTCCGCCACAGAGTGAATTAAGGAAACGAAAAGTACGTGATTTAATATCTTGTTTGAAAAAAGAACAAACCATGTTCACAAGACAAGCCAAACAATCAAAAGCTGCTACGATCGCGTCATGTAAAATATCTCATGTATTGGCGTAACACAAGAAACCATTCGAAGGTTGATCGGTTGTGAAGGAAGCATTTATTGAAGCGGATGAGACTTTATTTGGAGATTTTAAAAATAAAACAGAATCATGTCTGCTATTAGAGAACTTCAGTTATCTCGTCAGACTGTCGCAAGGCGTATTGAAGTCACGAGTCAGGACATGGTAGATAAACTAAAACATGATATCATGAAATGTACATACTTTTCTTTACAGTTCGACGAATGAATCCACCGATATGACAGACACTGCCCAGCTGTGTATTTTTATTCGGATGGTATTCAATGACATGTTGGCTAAGGAAGAATTTTTGACATTCATTTCTCTGAAGTGAAAGACCCGTGGCGAAGATATATATAACGTTTTCTTCAATTTTGTAAATAAACTACAAGCTACCTATATATAAATTAGTGTGCACTACAACCGAAGGAGCACCAGCAATGACTGGAAACAAAAACTGTTTTGTAGCATTGTGTCGAGCTAATGAAGAATTCCCTTGATTTTTTTTTCATTCCATTGCATTATACATCAACAAGTTTTGTGTTCAAAAGTTTTAAACACGGAAGAAATTATGGGCATTTGCAACAAAAATTGTGAATTCGATCCGTGCATGTAGCTTGTAACGGCGGCTCTTTAAGTTGCAGTTGGAAGATAAGGAGTCAGCTGAACACTCTGATTTAGTTCTTCACACGGACGTCAGGTGATTGAGTCGCGGAAAATTCTTAGGAAGGTTTCAAGAATTATTGCCCGAAATAACAACTTTTCTAGACGAAAGAGATGTTGGAAAACGAAAAAGAGCTGACTGATATGGCATTTATGACTGACATCAAAATGCACTTAAACACCATCAACTTGGAGCTTCAAGGAAAAGGAAAAGCATTATTGAGATCAATAGCGCAGACGCATTTAAAAATAAATTGCAACTTATAATAGATCAACTGAAAAGAAATGATCTGAAACATTTTCTGTCATGAAAGCCAGGATTCCTCAGTTGAATTATGATACGTATGAGGCTGAATTATCAAATATTTTGGAACAACTCGAAATGCGTTTTTATGATTGCAGTAAATTAGCAAAGATAGAATCATTTATGAGTTATCCTTTTCATGTAAAAACATTGAGGAGTTAGCTACTGAAATAGCGAGTCAGTTTAATATGAACTCATATTCTGTGGAAAATGAGTTGATGCAGATATAGACCTCGGAGATATTTATCTGAAGATAAATATCCAAATCTTAGGCAAATCACTTTTCAACTGACGACAATGTTTGGGTCTACTTGTGCGAGTGTGCATTTTCTGAAATGAAGATAATTGAGTCAAAATATTTCAATCGACTAAGGACGATCATACGTCATCATGCTTACGATTAACACTTAGTGGTTACGTACCATCTTATGGAAAGTATACTGGGGACATGCAGTGCCACGCTTCAACATCCAAAGTCACTCCTTAGTTAAGTTAAACACCAAATATAACTCTTTTGTTTTGTAATAACCAATAAACTCACAATTTTGAATAGCTATGAGTTTTTCATTGATATTATAAAGAAGAACCAACTAAACCTAACCCAAACCTTTACAAAAATAATGTATATAGTGCGGAAAACTAATATCTATATATGCTACTGTACACCCTAACTAGGAAGGTAGGTAGGGTGTATCCTATATGTATGACAACCTTGCATCACACATACTTGCAGCCTCTCAGAGTCGATCGGAAGTAGTCTAAAAATATTGAGGTTGATCGCTAGCAGTTCAAGTTTGAGCACCCCTGCCATAGATGAAATGAAATACATATCTTGTACAGAAGGTGACATTCGTAACCATAGTTAAATGATTATCGAGAATGTCGAGTTACTTTTGATAGATGAATGTGAGAATATCTTTTTCGATAGATAATTATTGTTTTGAAATCTTTAATTTCTTGAACTGAAAATGTATTCCTTCAGTAATGAAGAATATCTTCTAGTTGAAAAATTGCCTTGCTCAATCGGCCTCCTGATTGACCCGACTTCAGTCCTTGTGACTTATTCCTCTTCCTAGGAATTGAAGATCACCTCAAGCGAACTCATTCTGGGAAACGTCCAAATGCTGTAACCAACCAGCTAAAGACTCTCCCAGTATCCGAGTTTCAGCAATGCTATGATGATTGGAACGACTGTCTCCGGCGCTGTGGGAATTCCCAAGGGAACTATACTGAAGTAGACAATATTGTGTTGTCATTTTATTTGAATAAAAATGGAAAAAAAATCAGACCCATTACTTTTTTCATACTCCTCGTATTCCCCATAAAATTTCATTCATATTAATAAAAAATAATTGGACTAATAAATACATGACACCCTAGATCCTTAAGCAAATAAAAATTGTGTGCCTCTCAATTAAAATCCCATCAATGAATTATGCAAACTATTATCGGAGAATTTCTGACACGGGGAAGGTATCATCATCGTTAGAGCCATACGTAACGATCCTCGTTAAAAACGGTTAAACTGATTATCCTGTTTGTTCAGAGAACGTGTAAAACAATAATACACCACGCTTCGCTTGTCCGGGTTAAATGAAAATCGATTCGCCAAGTGATAAATGTTATTTGGTTGGTATTCATTATTGTTATTCACATTTTGTTCAAATAGAAGCGCTATTTTTATATCATAGTTACATAGGGAATCAGTCTGTTCTGACAGGGGATCGATATTGTTTTTTTAACAAGAGGGTATATATATATAAGAATATTGCGGAATAGTCGAATTTTGACCTGGTTGAATGTAAATTCAGGTGAATTGAACTAGATTTCAATGAAGCAGTTATGTTTTACCAACATTCATCAGAATTAATAAATGTGTCACCCGTTTAGGCGTGACACCCGAGCCCGACTATGACCATCAGTTATAGTTCTTTCTACCTATAAAAAATCTTAAATCTGTGGCAGAGAGCATAACCGCCACTAATAAAATTATCTAGGTAACTATAATATCGTACTACGAGCATAATAATTGAAATTTAAAAAAACAATCTGCACAGTGTCAATCGATCGGGGATTCCCCCAAAATTTAATACCCCGTTCGCGCATAACCAACGCTAGTCAGGGGATTCCCTCGATATAGCGCTCATCACTTGTATTGTGGATTGGGCCATTTCTTGTGTTTCCGACGGCATTCATTTCAATATTCGCTTACGTGAACGTGTGAACGTCTAGTGCAAAGTGTTTGTTAATTATTAGATATTATAAACAACATTTTTTGTATAACAACCGATTCAATATAGTCGATTCTTGAAGAAAATAAACAAGGTAAGTGAAGTATTTTTGTTATTACAGGTAATACTTATTTTTTAATTCATTTAGTATCTAATAGCAGTATCTTAGATTATTTTGGAAAATCCTTCAATTATTTTATTCTCTTTCAATTAGGTGTATTTTAAAACTATATTATTGAGCCGTCCTAAATGATGAATAGGTACCTACAGAAGGTATTTTAGACGGATTGCAGTAATATTTTTTGTTTACCCTGGGCAAGTATTACTATCTACTAAAGGTATTTATTTATTAAAAAGTAAAAATATTTTATTTATATTTCTACACGTTTTACGATATTACTTTAGGTAATAATGTTTAATTGTAAATAATATGCGTATTTATTATCTACTTACTTATTATTTTCCGACCTAATAGCAATGGGATTTCTTTACAAAACGGAATACATTAAGTTTAGATTTTTGATTGAATGTAGTCATAATCATATCATACAACTTCGCGTACGTTGGTTTTGCTCCAAGATGAATAGGTCGAGCACTCGTGGCACGGATATCACAATCAACGGTTGAGTATTTAACTAGTATTTTTCGAATAATACTTAGAAACATATTTACACCCAGACGCAGGATTGTTCATATGAATTAACAATCCTGCGTCTGGGAAAAATATATTTCACAAAGCTAGTTACGTAACGTGTAGGTTAGATTAGTTTATTTACTGTTATAATCAACGTATCACTTACTAATTAAACATTTTTTTAGAATACCCAGAACGAAGTATGCTTCAGGGAATTCATACTTCGAAAAGACAAAGCGGGTTTCAACAGAGAAAAGCCAAAAAGGCTAAAATGGATGAAATTCAGAAAATGTCCGGTTCTCTTTTCAAATATGTTACAAAAGCAGATAGCGGCCAAAGTTCAAGTAAAGTACCCGGGTCTCCTGCTGACGAAAGTAATGATTCACATCTTGGAGACTCACATTCAGATAGTAATATCGACAATACTGCATCAATGAAGACGCCCCAGGACGTTGACGGAATCAAAATAATAATGAAAATGACGCCGTTAATGCTACGTTCGGAGATAGCATTAGCTTCGAAGAATCAGTTCAACACTTGAGAGATGTTTCACATTGGAGTTTACTGGTAACTGATAATGTTCGCATTGACATAATATAAAAGGGCAATGAACATTTCCAGAACAAAGAAGGACCGTTTCCTACTGTATCTCGTCATGGTTCAAAGATTAAAGGTAATTCTCGTCATCTTTCACAGGAATGGTTTTATAAACAGATGTCTAGTGGTGAAAAAATTCTACGATCATGAATGGTATTTTCTCCTATATCAAATAACCTGTACTGTTTTTGCTGTCGTTTATTTGCTGTCAGTAACATACAAACAACATTTACAATTGGATTTCAGAAGTGGTGGAAACTAAATCCTAAAGTATTGGACCATGAAACATCATGTGAACATTCAGAAAATTTCGAAAAGTGGAAATAAGATTAAAATCACACACCACAATAGATGATGCAACCTTGCAATTAATGAATACGGAAACACAGAAGTGGAAAAATCTTTTATCTAGATTATTAGATATAACATTGTTTTTGGCTAAACAAACCCTAGCATTTCGTGGACATGATGAAACCCATGGGTCGTCTAATAAAGGTAATTTCTTAGAACTAGTTAAACTGCTGTCAAAGTATTATGCAGTTCTCAAAGAACATATACTATATTTGGAGCAGGAAAAATCACCTAAAGTAACATATTTATCGCCAGAAATACAAAATGAGTTCATAAATGTTTTAGCTAATCATGTAAAATGTCTGCTTGTCAACGAATTTAAATCGGCCAAATATTTCGGAATCATGTTTGATAGCACACCTGACGTTTCACAAGTCGATCAAAGTATTCTTAGGATTCTTTCCTTTACATGGAAAAAAGCAGCTGATTTTAGCGCTGAAATACTAAAGAAGCTTGAAAACGAAGGCTTAGATATTATGATGTGTCGTTCTCAAGGTTGTGATAATGCTGTAGTTATGAGTGGTATACATGGAGGAGTGTAAGCTATTATAAAAGAAAAGAACAATAAAGCAATTTTTATTGGTTGTATAGATCATTCAATTAATTTATGCGGCCAACATTCGTTCGCACAAAATGTGACTTGTGTTACATTTTTCGGAGCAGTGGAAACAATATTTAATTTTTTCCCACTTCCACAAGCCGTAGAGAAGTGCTACTCAATCACGGCAAATCATTTGTTGAAATACTTTCGACAACGCACTGGAGTGCTCATTATAGTGCAGTAAAAGTATTGGCTGAAAATTTTGATGGGATAATATCTGCAATTGAGGAACTATGTGACCAAGATGTAAATTAAGAAACTAGAGGTGCTGCACAAAATCTCATGCCTGTTGTGTGCAATTTCTAATTTCTTTGTTTTCTTCTTTTTTGGAATGATGTGCTAAGGGAAGTGAACAATGCTCAGATTGCATTACAAAGTAAAAGTTTATGTGTTGATGAAAAAATCATAAAACTAGAAGCACTTCGTCTATTCATTGGAGAGAAACGGTTTCATCCAGCAGAAGACGCAATAGATTTTGCTGTACAAAAATTGGAAAAATACAACAACTCGATGGAACGACGAATTCGTCGTACGAAACGCATGCCCGGTGAGTTAGCATCGTCCACCGATACATGACTTACACTTAGAGCGGAACTTCAAAAGGACATGTTAGAATGTATAGACAGATTCAATATTGAACTCGAAACAAGAGTAAAGTCCATTAAAGACGTAGCTTCATTGTTTGAGGTTGTGCAGTCAAAGACCTTGCTTTCGGCAAACACTGAACAGTCAAAATTTGCTATATCAAAATTTACTAACCTTTACGATGAAGTATCAGAAACAGAACTCCTTTTAGAAATACCAAGATTGAGAAGACATTTGAAAGCGGATAATATTACTGTCTCTAATTGGGTGACACTGGACTTTTGTTATTTATAACAATATGTGCATCAGCTGCTTCATGTGAGAGAAGTTTCAGCACATTAAAATTAATTAAAAATTATTTGTGATCTACAATGACTGAAATCAGATTAAACAATCTTGGTATTTTAACGATAAAACATGAAGCAACACAAAATATAAATTTTGAAGACGTGATTTCGGACTTCGCTAGTGCCAAAGCTAGAAGGAAGAAATTTTAATTTTGAACAAACTAAATTTGTTGCACATAATATACAAATATTTGTAATAGGTACTCGTATTTTAATAAAACTTAAATGATTATAACTTTTTTATTTTAACAGTTTCGATTGAGTTTTAGGGTGACACCTATAAAATCCACCCCGGTGCCTCCTATGCTAGCTACGCCACTGGCTATGAGTAACTTCATACAGTGATACTTTTTGCACGATAGAGTTCGTCGAACGAAACGCATGCCTGGTGAGTTAGCATCGACCACCGATGCTGGACTTACACTTAGAGCGGAACTTCAAAAAGACATGTTAGAATGTATAGACAGATTCAATATTGAACTCGAAACAAGAGTAAAGTCCATTAAAGACGTAGCTTCATTGTTTGAGGTTGTGCAGTCAAAGACCTTGCTTTCGGCAAACACTGAACAGTCAAAATTTGCTATATCAAAATTTACTAACCTTTACGATGAAGTATCAGAAACAGAACTCCTTTAGAAATACCAAGATTGAGAAGACATTTAAAAGCGGATAATATTACTGTCTCTAATTGGGTGACACTGGACTTTTTGTTATTTATAACAATATGTGCATCAGCTGCTTCATGTGAGAGAAGTTTCAGCACATTAAAATTAATTAAAAATTATTTGTGATCTACAATGACTGAAATCAGATTAAACAATCTTGATATTTTAACGATAAAACATGAAGCAACACAAAATATAAATTTTGAAGACGTGATTTCGGACTTCGCTAGTGCCAAAGCTAAAAGGAAGAAATTTTAATTTTAACAAACTAAATTTGTTGCACATAATATACAAATATTTGTAATAGGTACTCGTATTTTAATAAAACTTAAATGATTATAACTTTTTTATTTTAACAGTTTCGATTGAGTTTTAGGGTGACACCTATAAAATCCACCCCGGTGCCTCCTATGCTAGCTACGCCACTGGCTATGAGTAACTTCATACAGTGATACTTTTTGCACGATAGAGTTCGTCGAACGAAACGCATGCCTGGTGAGTTAGCATCGACCACCGATGCTGGACTTACACTTAGAGCGGAACTTCAAAAGGACATGTTAGAATGTATAGACAGATTCAATATTGAACTCGAAACAAGAGTAAAGTCCATTAAAGACGTAGCTTCATTGTTTGAGGTTGTGCAGTCAAAGACCTTGCTTTCGGCAAACACTGAACAGTCAAAATTTGCTATATCAAAATTTACTAACCTTTACGATGAAGTATCAGAAACAGAACTCCTTTTAGAAATACCAAGATTGAGAAGACATTTAAAAGCGGATAATATTACTGTCTCTAATTGGGTGACACTGGACTTTTGTTATTTATAACAATATGTGCATCAGCTGCTTCATGTGAGAGAAGTTTCAGCACATTAAAATTAATTAAAAATTATTTGTGATCTACAATGACTGAAATCAGATTAAACAATCTTGATATTTTAACGATAAAACATGAAGCAACACAAAATATAAATTTTGAAGACGTGATTTCGGACTTCGCTAGTGCCAAAGCTAAAAGGAAGAAATTGTAATTTTAACAAACTAAATTTGTTGCACATAATATACAAATATTTGTAATAGGTACTCGTATTTTAATAAAACTTAAATGATTATAACTTTTTATTTTAACAGTTTCGATTGAGTTTTAGGGTGACACCTATAAATCCACCCCGGGTGCCTCCTATGCTAGCTACGCCACTGGCTATGAGTAACTTCATACAGTGATACTTTTTGCACGATAGAGTTCGTCGAACGAAACGCATGCCCGGTGAGTTAGCATCGACCACCGATGCTGGACTTACACTTAGAGCGGAACTTCAAAAGACATGTTAGAATGTATAGACAGATTCAATATTGAACTCGAAACAAGAGTAAAGTCCATTAAAGACGTAGCTTCATTGTTTGAGGTTGTGCAGTCAAAGACCTTGCTTTCGGCAAACACTGAACAGTTAAAATTTGCTATATCAAAATTTACTAACCTTTACGATGAAGTATCAGAAACAGAACTCCTTTTAGAAATACCAAGATTGAGAAGACATTTAAAAGCGGATAATATTACTGTCTCTAATTGGGTGACACTGGACTTTTGTTATTTATAACAATATGTGCATCAGCTGCTTCATGTGAGAGAAGTTTCAGCACATTAAAATTAATTAAAAATTATTTGTGATCTACAATGACTGAAATCAGATTAAACAATCTTGATATTTTAACGATAAAACATGAAGCAACACAAAATATAAATTTTGAAGACGTGATTTCGGACTTCGCTAGTGCCAAAGCTAAAAGGAAGAAATTGTAATTTTAACAAACTAAATTTGTTGCACATAATATACAAATATTTGTAATAGGTACTCGTATTTTAATAAAACTTAAATGATTATAACTTTTTTATTTTAACAGTTTCGATTGAGTTTTAGGGTGACACCTATAAAATCCACCCCGGGTGCCTCCTATGCTAGCTACGCCACTGGCTATGAGTAACTTCATACAGTGATACTTTTTGCACGATAGAGTTCGTCGTACGAAACGCATGCCCGGTGAGTTAGCATCGACCACCGATGCTGGACTTACACTTAGAGCGGAACTTCAAAAGGACATGTTAGAATATATTGAAAGATTCAATATTGCACTCGAAACAAGAGTAAAGTCCAATAAAGACGTAGCTTCATTGTTTGAGGTTGTGCAGTCAAAGACCTTGCTTTCGGCAAACACTGAACAGTCAAAATTTGCTATATCAAAATTTACTAACCTTTACGATGAAGTATCAGAAACAGAACTCCTTTTAGAAATACCAAGATTGAGAAGACATTTAAAAGCGAATAATATTACTGTCTCTAATTGGGTGACACTGGACTTTTTGAAATATATTGTGGAATGGGATTTAAGAGAATCTCTTCCGAATCTAACGGTCGCACTAAAGTTATTTATAACAATATGTGCATCAGCTGCTTCATGTGAGAGAAGTTTCAGCACATTAAAATTAATTAAAAATTATTTGTGATCTACAATGACTGAAATCAGATTAAACAATCTTGGTATTTTAACGATAAAACATGAAGCAACACAAAATATAAATTTTGAAGACGTGATTTCGGACTTCGCTAGTGCCAAAGCTAGAAGGAAGAAATTTTAATTTTAACAAACTAAATTTGTTGCACATAATATACAAATATTTGTAATAGGTACTCGTATTTTAATAAAACTTAAATGATTATAACTTTTTTTATTTTAACAGTTTCGATTGAGTTTTAGGGTGACACCTATAAAATCCACCCCGGGTGCCTCCTATGCTAGCTACGCCACTGGCTATGAGTAACTTCATACAGTGATACTTTTTGCACGATAGAGTTCGTCGAACGAAACGCATGCCCGGTGAGTTAGCATCGACCACCGATGCTGGACTTACACTTAGAGCGGAACTTCAAAAAGACATGTTAGAATGTATAGACAGATTCAATATTGAACTCGAAACAAGAGTAAAGTCCATTAAAGACGTAGCTTCATTGTTTGAGGTTGTGCAGTCAAAGACCTTGCTTTCGGCAAACACTGAACAGTCAACATTTGCTATATCAAAATTTACTAACCTTTACGATGAAGTATCAGAAACAGAACTCCTTTTAGAAATACCAAGATTGAGAAGACATTTGAAAGCGGATAATATTACTGTCTCTAATTGGGTGACACTGGACTTTTTGTTATTTATAACAATATGTGCATCAGCTGCTTCATGTGAGAGAAGTTTCAGCACATTAAAATTAATTAAAATTATTTGTGATCTACAATGACTGAAATCAGATTAAACAATCTTGGTATTTTAACGATAAAACATGAAGCAACACAAAATATAAATTTTGAAGACGTGATTTCGGACTTCGCTAGTGCCAAAGCTAGAAGGAAGAAATTTTAATTTTTAACAAACTAAATTTGTTGCACATAATATACAAATATTTGTAATAGGTACTCGTATTTTAATAAAACTTAAATGATTATAACTTTTTTTATTTTAACAGTTTCGATTGAGTTTTAGGGTGACACCTATAAAATCCACCCCGGGTGCCTCCTATGCTAGCTACGCCACTGGCTATGAGTAACTTCATACAGTGATACTTTTTGCACGATAGAGTTCGTCGAACGAAACGCATGCCCGGTGAGTTAGCATCGACCACCGATGCTGGACTTACACTTAGAGCGGAACTTCAAAAAGACATGTTAGAATGTATAGACAGATTCAATATTGAACTCGAAACAAGAGTAAAGTCCATTAAAGACGTAGCTTCATTGTTTGAGGTTGTGCAGTCAAAGACCTTGCTTTCGGCAAACACTGAACAGTCAAAATTTGCTATATCAAAATTTACTAACCTTTACGATGAAGTATCAGAAACAGAACTCCTTTTAGAAATACCAAGATTGAGAAGACATTTAAAAGCGGATAATATTACTGTCTCTAATTGGGTGACACTGGACTTTTTGTTATTTATAACAATATGTGCATCAGCTGCTTCATGTGAGAGAAGTTTCAGCACATTAAAATTAATTAAAAATTATTTGTGATCTACAATGACTGAAATCAGATTAAACAATCTTGATATTTTAACGATAAAACATGAAGCAACACAAAATATAAATTTTGAAGACGTGATTTCGGACTTCGCTAGTGCCAAAGCTAAAAGGAAGAAATTTTAATTTTTAACAAACTAAATTTGTTGCACATAATATACAAATATTTGTAATAGGTACTCGTATTTTAATAAAACTTAAATGATTATAACTTTTTTATTTTAACAGTTTCGATTGAGTTTTAGGGTGACACCTATAAAATCCACCCCGGTGCCTCCTATGCTAGCTACGCCACTGGCTATGAGTAACTTCATACAGTGATACTTTTTGCACGATAGAGTTCGTCGAACGAAACGCATGCCCGGTGAGTTAGCATCGACCACCGATGCTGGACTTACACTTAGAGCGGAACTTCAAAAGGACATGTTAGAATGTATAGACAGATTCAATATTGAACTCGAAACAAGAGTAAAGTCCATTAAAGACGTAGCTTCATTGTTTGAGGTTGTGCAGTCAAAGACCTTGCTTTCGGCAAACACTGAACAGTCAAAATTTGCTATATCAAAATTTACTAACCTTTACGATGAAGTAGGTATCAGAAACAGAACTCCTTTTAGAAATACCAAGATTGAGAAGACATTTAAAAGCGGATAATATTACTGTCTCTAATTGGGTGACACTGGACTTTTGTTATTTATAACAATATGTGCATCAGCTGCTTCATGTGAGAGAAGTTTCAGCACATTAAAATTAATTAAAATTATTTGTGATCTACAATGACTGAAATCAGATTAAACAATCTTGATATTTTAACGATAAAACATGAAGCAACACAAAATATAAATTTTGAAGACGTGATTTCGGACTTCGCTAGTGCCAAAGCTAAAAGGAAGAAATTGTAATTTTTAACAAACTAAATTTGTTGCACATAATATACAAATATTTGTAATAGGTACTCGTATTTTAATAAAACTTAAATGATTATAACTTTTTTATTTTAACAGTTTCGATTGAGTTTTAGGGTGACACCTATAAAATCCACCCGGTGCCTCCTATGCTAGCTACGCCACTGGCTATGAGTAACTTCATACAGTGATACTTTTTGCACGATAGAGTTCGTCGTACGAAACGCATGCCCGGTGAGTTAGCATCGACCACCGATGCTGGACTTACACTTAGAGCGGAACTTCAAAAGGACATGTTAGAATATATTGAAAGATTCAATATTGCACTCGAAACAAGAGTAAAGTCCAATAAAGACGTAGCTTCATTGTTTGAGGTTGTGCAGTCAAAGACCTTGCTTTCGGCAAACACTGAACAGTCAAAATTTGCTATATCAAAATTTACTAACCTTTACGATGAAGTATCAGAAACAGAACTCCTTTTAGAAATACCAAGATTGAGAAGACATTTAAAAGCGGATAATATTACTGTCTCTAATTGGGTGACACTGGACTTTTGTTATTTATAACAATATGTGCATCAGCTGCTTCATGTGAGAAGTTTCAGCACATTAAAATTAATTAAAATTATTTGTGATCTACAATGACTGAAATCAGATTAAACAATCTTGATATTTTAACGATAAAACATGAAGCAACACAAAATATAAATTTTGAAGACGTGATTTCGCGATGTCGTACGAAACGCATGCCCGGTGAGTTAGCATCGTCCACCGATACATGACTTACACTTAGAGCGGAACTTCAAAAGGACATGTTAGAATGTATTGACAGATTCAATATTGAACTCGAAACAAGAGTAAAGTCCATTAAAGGCGTAGCTTCATTGTTTGAGGTTGTGCAGTCAAAGACCTTGCTTTCGGCAAACACTGAATAATCAAAATTTGCTATATCAAAATTTACAAACCTTTACGATGAAGTATCAGAAACAGAACTCCTTTTAGAAATACCAAGATTGAGAAGACATTCAAAAGCGGATAATATTACTGTCTCTAATTGGATGACACTGGACTTTTTGAAATATATTGTGGATTGGGATTTAAGAGAATCTCTTCCGAATCTAACGGTCGCACTAAAGTTATTTATAACAATATGTGCATCAGTTGCTTCATGTGAGAGAAGTTTCAGCACATTAAAATTAATTAAAAATTATTTGCGATCTACAATGACTGAAACCAGATTAAACAATCTTGGTGTTTTAACGATAGAACATAAAGCAATAGACAATATAAATTTTGAAGACGTGATTTCGGATTTCGCTAGTGCCAAAGCTAGAAGGAATAAATTTTAATTTTGAACAAGCTAAATTTTTTTCAAATAATATACAAATATTTGTAATAGGTACTCGTATTTTAATAAAACTTAAATAATTATAACTTTTTTTATTTTAACAGTTTTGATTGAGTTTTAGGGTGATACCTATAAAATCCACCCCGGGTGCCTCCTATGCTAGCTACGCCACTGGCTATAAGTAACTTCATACAGTGATACTTTTTGCACGATAGAGAAAGTTATTTTCTTTGGCTTGAGAATACCAAGATAGGAATGCTACAACAATGGCAAAAGAAACCTTTTCGGCAGAGCCAACAAGCAGAGATTTCGTTCTCCAGTAGCGGTAATCAGAGTAACAAAACTAAATAATCTTTTGCATACTATTAAAATTTGTTGTTTAAAAAATGAAAAACGAGAAATTTCCATACAAAGGTTCTTTATCCTAATATTTCCAAGGATAAAATTAGATCACCCCTCCATACCGATTCGAAACTTAAGGGTTGTATCAATAAATTTCTCAAAAGAGTATTTCGACAATAACAATGCGAAGGATAATATATAAACCGCATAGGTTTTTTTTTATTATTACCGGAGATATGATTATTCGAAAATATCAACTTTCTTCAGGGCCCCCTCAACCATAGGTGCAAAGTGTGCAATGCACATGGGCGCCATCCTTTAGGGGCGCCAAAACCCAGGGTCCAAAAAAAATATTAAAATAAAAGTCGAGAAATTAAATAGGATTAGGTATAAATACACACGAAATTTTATTATTATATCATCCAGTTACTGCCGATTCCTATGCTGCAAGAACATGTCAGGCGGCAGTTTCTTGATTTTTCCTGTTCAGACATGAATAACGCCTGGAGCGCTATAAAAGCGATGCATCGCCACAGGCGTTTTTAAATCAGTTAGTTCACTGGACCGTGCAACAAGTGAATAAAAACAAGTAAGCCTTTTAATTTTTACGTATAAAGTTATTTTTATTTTGTCAAGTGTGGTGTTGTGTTGTGTAATATTTTGTTTATTACTTTTTTTTTTTAAATTAAGTGCCGAATACCTGCTGACTGCAATTTCAACGGCTTGATTTTTTATAAAATGGTAAGTGTTCCCTACTTTATACTATCAACATTAACCCTTTATAGGATACTGGTTATAATTATTTTTTTAACCGAATATCTTTTATTAATTGAAATGTCATGTACGAATTTAAAAAGTAACTGGTTTAATCCATTACTCCTTAGTTTTCATTCTATTGATCTTTTAAAAAAACATTTTGTAGGGTTTTTAAGGGCTATAAGATCAAATTAGTTTAATATCTTTTATGCCTTTATTTTTGAAAGGATTTAAGCTGAAAGGGCTTGAACAAATTGCGTTTCACACAAATACGCAAACTTTAATCGGCCATATCTTACTTAATAATAATCTGCCCTATAAAGGGTTAAAAACTATTAATGAGATAAAAAACACAAGGTTTAACTTTAATCTACACTTTATTTGAAAAAATTCGACGACGTTTCGCTGACACAGCAGCTTTATCAAGAATGACAAACAGAATGAAGAGTATGGTATTATAAACAAATCGTAGAACAAGTTGGATGAATAACAGGAAAATCCACACCGAGCCATTGTACAGTTAGTATGAAAGGTAATAAAAACTAATTAAACAAGTTAAGTAGGGGTGAAAAATTCACATCTACCTGCTAATTCAAAAGCTTGTCCGAATGTTTGTATCTATTTATTTCTAATGCTTCTAGGAGATCTAATTTTGAACTTTTTGATTTTATATGTAATATGTCAAAGTTTTTATTGAATGAATGGTTTTCTTTTATTAGGTGGTTTGAATAATTTGAATCAGATTTATTTTTATCGAAGCTACGTTTATGTTCAGATGTTCTTATGCCAAAACTCCTATAGATCCTACCGATACAAATTTTATCACAAGAACCGCAATTGAGTTTATAGATTCCTGATTTACTTGATTTTTCAACACGAGATTTATTATTTTTAATATGTTTACCTAAGTTATTAGAAGTTTTGAAAGTTATATTAAGATTTTGTTTGACGAGAAAGGATTTAATATTTGTACTTGCAGAACCGCAGAATGTTGAACTGTTGAATATTTTATAGTCTTTATGAATAGGATATACTTCATTTATTGCTTTCTGATACAGTTTTTACGAATGATTAGATCTATCATATCCGGATTATATGAATTATTAATGGCTATCTGTTTGGTGATGTTTAACTCTTTATTATAATCTTCCACTGATAAAGGTAAATTGAGTAACCGATGTACCATGCTGTTCAAAGCTGCAACTTTGTGTTGAATTGGATGTAATGAGTAGTTATGTATAATTGTATCAGTATGTGTTGGTTTACGAAAGACCGAAAAAACATGATTATTATTTTGTTTAGTGATTTTCAAGTCCAAAAATTAATGGAATCGTTCTGTTCAATTTCTATCGTGAATTTAATGTTCAAATGGATGGAATTAATGAAATTAAGAAATAAGTCTAATTGACGAGTAGTTCAATGAAACATACTAAGATGTCGTCAACATATCTATTCCAATGAAGAAATTTGGAAATGAGTGGATGTGTATGAATTTTCTGTTCAATATTATTCATAAAAATCTCTGCTAAAAGTGGAGTCCAAGGATTTCCCATGATCAAACCATTTTCACTACTGTAATAGATGTTGTTGAAAGAAAAATAATTTTTTTCAATGCAAACGTCCAACAGATTCAATATTTCTGATTTAATTATGTGGTTAACATGATTCGAATTCAACATTTTTTTGATCACCTGGAGGAACACTTGGGGCATTAGAAATAAATAGATACAAACATTCGGACAAGCTTTTGAATGAGCAGGTAGATGTGAATTTTTCACCCCTACTTAACTTGTTTAATTAGTTTTCATTACCTTTTATACTAACTGTACAATGGCTCGGTGTGGATTTTCCTGTTATTCATCCAACTTGTTCTACGATTTGTTTATAATACCATACTCTTCATTCTGTTTGTCATTCTTCATAAAGCTGCTGTGTCAGCGAAACGTCGTCGAATTTTTTTCCAATAAAGTGTAGATTAAAGTTAAACCTTGTGTTTTTTATCTCATTTATATCATGGATCAAGTAACGGCCTCAACAATTCTGTCTACTTAGTTAACTTTTTTAAATATTTCCTACCCTACCCACATGGTGATATTTGAAATTGTTCGCCTGTCTAGAGATTTGGAAAGCGCACCTGATATAATCGCCTAACTTCTGTTGTGTTTCCGTCAGCCAGACCGTACATGTAATGGATATCAGCCAATTCGGCGTAAGTAAAATTTGCCATTTTTTCTTGAATAAATGAAAAAAATTAAAGTGCTTTTAATTCAGCGAATGCATACAATCGTTTAATAATTTTTTGCTCGGGAACGGTTGGAGATACGAAAAAATTAAAAGAGTCGAAAAAGTTTCTAAATTGAACGAAGATGACGAAAATTTATTGTACGCTGATCAGTGGCGTACTGCAAAAAAGTTTGACGGGGCAAAAGAAGACATGACTCCGGAAAAAAACACCTTGTCGATTCTAGTTAAAATTAAGGACGTGTAATGATGGAGGCTGTAAAAAATAGCTTGCATTCCAAATTTGGGCTGAATATCTCAAAACCTGCAGAAGTTTTGAAGAAAAAAAACGGAAATTTCAACACCCTGTAGCTCCGTAACGAAGCTTTTGCGGACCTATGTTTATAAAGAGTTTTTATCTTAGAATTGTACGTAGATTTACCCCTAAATTTGAGACATACTATAATGTAACACCCTGCATATCGACTGATAATATTCATCGAAAATTTATGTTGAAATGTGTTGAAATTCCAACTAAATTCACGCCAACATCAACACCCTAAAATGCAACTTGTCGCTGATCAATAAAAAACATCCATAAAATATGGAACGGCATGCATCGTCTGTATATTCCTCGAAATTGTAGCTATAAAATCAATTTTCTAATTACACAAAACTAATAATTCAAATTTTATGATGAGATAATATTTAAAGTCAGTGCTCCGCAGAATTCAATCTCCCATTCCTACTTCCAACTCGGGAAATACGAGAGCCACACAGACGAGTTAGTAATAAAACGAAACCTTTTGACATCATAACTCTGCCATCATAAAACATGACATTAAAAATACGCTCTAATATTTCAGTCCCTCACAAGAAAGTCAGACGATGGAGTTGTGGTCGGAGAAAGTAGGATATTCAGGATGGGATACTAGTAAATGACACTGGGCCGCTGGTTTTCCTGTATAGACATGAGTTGGACCCAGCGGAGCGCACAGTGCATTTAAACCACTTATCCACTCGCGGGGTATTCTCCCGCCGCCATCAGTTCGACTCTAGCACCCTAGTTTTTCCTTCCGTCCTCACTTCAATGTGCGTGATTTCCAGGAGCATAATCTCGTTTTGCGGTGAATATCGCATTAGGAAATTTTTCACTTGGACAATCACGTTTCGGTAAGAAAAGAGCGTAGATGATGTGGGAAGGAATTCAGCGAACTAGGGTGTTTTCTTTTTGATAAGACAGCTTATTTCGAATACAAATAACTGTGAAAATGTTCAGTTTCCATACTACTTTCAGATACATCAAACAAATATAATTTTCAAAAAAAAAAAAGGAAGAATTTATTTTGCCCCATATAAAATAATAATAATAATAATAAATTCTATTTTCATTTCCATTTACAAATTGAAATTTTCTTACTATAAGAGAATTCTTATCTCATAGTATAAGTGCTATCATTAATTAAAGAAGGTAAGAACATTAATATATTAAGAAATAATTACACAGCTCTACAAAAAAATTTTTTATTGTTGCCCAGGATATCATCGCAAATTTTTATGTTTTCAAGTGCCCAGATTACGAATATATTCATGAAAGTTCTCAATGTGCTCGTATTTTCATGATTTTTGCATTTCTTATATTTTGAACAATTATAAGCTTGTTAGAAATAAAATTTAATTTTCCAGTCATGATTAGGCTTCTGCGCAACTTTTTCGCGCATACAAACATCACCTGATCCCCACTCTCAGACCCCTTGCTCCACAGAACAGCTGAGATCTCAATTATTTGACAATATTGAAGTACATATACACGTAAATCTGGATAAAGTGTCATGGATTAATATTTTATTAATATATAATAATATTTTATTAATATATAATATATATATTTTTATTAATAATATATCAATTACTGAATGTCCATTCTTATATATTTGTCTTCTAGTCTAAAATATGAGTTCATCACGAAGAAAGTGTAAATATTGTAGTGATTTATTTGGTTATATTTGCGGTGTTTATATACCAAAAAACAAAAAGAAATATCACAGACTTTGTCAAGGAGACTTATGTTGATTATTTTGGTTTTAAAATGGACAAATTAGGTAAACCATGGGTTCCTAATAAAGTTTGTAAGTCCTGTGTTGAGTCTTTACGGTTGTGGAAAAAGGTGAACGTTCTGGATTAGACTTTGGTATTCCTATGATCTGGATGGAGCCTACGAATCATTTAGATGATTGTTACTTTTGCGTAGTAGATGTTAAAGGTTTTAATCGAAATCAAACGTGGAGATACCCAGACTTACAGTCTACGAAATGTCCGGTTCTACACAGTGAAAATCTCCCTCGGCCCATTTACATTTCAAAAGTAATTCGCATGCCCTCAGAAACAATGATGTTACCAAATTCACAGAAATCGGGACCATCTACTAGTGGAAGTGAATGGGAAGGTGAAACATCTACGCCAAAGTTATTTTCTCAAAATGAACTCAGTGATTTAATACGTGATCTCAATTTATCAAAACAAGGATCAGACCTGTTAGCCTCAAGATTGAAAGAAAAAAATTTATTGGCAAAAACAGTAACAATTACAACATACAGAACGCGAGAAAAAGAGTTATTACAATTTTTTAGTGAAAATGAAGGATTAGTGTATTGTAATGATATCGCGAAGCTGCTTATAGACATGGGTTTAAAAGAGTACAAATCTACTGAATGGCGCCTTTTTATTGATAGTTGCAAAAGAAGTTTAAAATGCGTCTTATTGCTCAATGGAAATAAATTTGCATCAATTCCAATTGCCCATTCAACGAAACTCAAAGAAGAATATGAAAATGTAAAATTAGTTTTAGAGAAAATTAAATACTCTGAGCATCAATGGCCGATCTGTGTGGATTTAAAATGGTTAATTTTTACTTGGCCAACAAAGTGGATATACAAAATACCCTTGCTTTATTTGTATGTGGGATAGTAGAGCAAAACAACTTCATTGGGAACAAGATGTTTGGCCTGTAAGAAATTCTTTAACTGTCGGTAAAGCCAACGTAATAAGGGAGCCGCTGGTGAGCAGAGACAAAATCATACTTCCACCATTACATATTAAGTTAGGTATGATTAAGCAATTTGTAAAAGCGTTGAACAAAGACGGAAATTGTTTTAATTACATTTGTAGAAAATTTCCGAAGCTTAGTATGGAAAAATTGAAAGGTGGAATATTTGATGGTCCTCAAATACGGCAATTGATGAAAGACTCAGATTTTATCAAAGTTATGACTGTTCCGGAAAGTAAAGCTTGGAAAAGTTTTGTGTTGGTTGTCGAAAATTTCCTAGGTAACCATAAAGCAGCAAATTATGAAGAAATTGTGCAAAATATGCTGACAAACTTTCAGACCTTAGGAGCAAATATGAGTATTAAGTTACACTATCTCCGCAATCATCTAGATAAATTTCCGGATTTGAAAAGAGATTGTCCCCTGAAAAATTATAGAAGAAAAGCTCATAAAAGGCGTTTTATGGAAATATGAAATATATTTTCGACATTTTCCTCTTTATTTACTTCGATGTATCCGAATTTCTCAAAACATAACTGACATTATGAATATATCTGTTATTTTGTTTCTTGTTTTACGATTTTGTTATGTAAAATGAAAATAAAGATTTAAAAAGAAATCAGAGCAAATCCTACAAAATCATTGATAGTTTCACGAATTGTGTGCATAAATAGACCCAAAATCATTTTCATATCTAGGGCAACAAAACCATTGTAGACCAGTGTTATTAAATACAACTACAGTGGAATCTCTATAACTCGAACCTCGTTAAATCGAATTCCTCAGTAAGTCGAAAAAAAATGTCATTCCCTTCCGCTGAAGCCCTAAATACGCGGTATCTCGAATTATTTAGACTTTGTAACTCGAACAAAATGTTATTTCCCTACGAGGTATTTATAAGACATATTTGTACCCTATAACTCGAATTTCAAAAAGGAGACTCTATAACCCGAATTTCAAAAAAAAGACTGGATTAGTTCCTCGAAGTCTTAGCAGTAAGGAATGTTCGGTGTAAGTTCGGGGTTTCTAATTCTAAGATATTGTTTATGTTATGTCTTGTACACGTGCAATGAATGACTTCCTTCATTAAACTTTCTGAGTAACACAGCTTGGGTACCTTTTGTTTGTTCCTAGTCGGTCAATACTTATTTGGCTGTTAACTAGCAACAACATGAGTGACAAAAGGAAACTAAAGACTTAACGTGAAAAATTCGACGTTATCAATGCGGTAAAAATTGGCATGAAGAAAAAGATGTGGCAGCTCATTACGGACTACCACCAAGCACTTTGTCTACAATAATTAAGAATGAAGCCGAAATACTGCAAAGATACGAATCAAGCAGCAATTTGTCTTCCAAAAGACGACGTTCGGCGGAGTTTCCTGATTTAGAGGAATGCTTACTAACCTGGTTCAAACAGTGTCGGGACAAAAACATAAGTGTATCTGGGCCTATCTTACGAGAAAAATCCGAAGAATTTTCGAAGTCGCTGGGACACAGTTCTTTTCGTGCCAGCAATGGTTGGTTGGTGAATTTTAAGAAGCGTCATGAACTTGTGTTTAGGAAAATTTGCGGCGAAAGTGCAAGTGTCAATAAAGAGATATGTGATGAATGGAGAATTGAGTTGCAGAGTTTATTGAAGGATTATGATCCAAAAGACGTCTTCAATGCCGACGAGACTGGCCTTTTTTCAAGTGCTTACCTGACAAAACACTTATTTTTAAAAATGAAAAATGTCATGGTGGTAAGCACAGTAAAGAGCGATTAACAATATTGCTAGCAACCAACATGACAGGCTCTGAAAAACTCAAACCATTAATTATAGGAAAGGCTAAAATGCCTCGTTGTTTTTCTGGATGTGAATTTCTACCACTAGACTATGATGCTAACAAGAAAGCATAGATGACAGCCGAAATATTCAAAGGATGGCTCATTGAAGTCGACAAGAAAATGATTAAGTTGAAACGAAAAATTTTGCTTTTCATTTACAACTGTACAGCTCACAACATAATTCCGCCATTGAAAGCAGTGAAAGTTAAATTTTTTCACCCAATACAACATCTAAGCTGCAGCCCTTAGATCAAGGAATAATAAAAACTTCAAATCCTTTTACAGAAAGGAAGTTGTTAGGAAACTGATAACTGATATGGAACAACAGTCTGCTTCACCTATTAATGTATTGCATGCAATTAGGATGACAGACAAGGCTTGGAGAAGTGTATCTGAGACCACAATATCAAATTGCTTCAAAAGCTGTGGATTTTCGATGTCACAAGAAGAAGCTTCGGAAGAACCTCTTGAACCGGACATGAGTTTAGAGGCTGATTGGAATAAACTTCAGAACACAGAAGTTCAATTTGAAGATTATGTGACATGTGATGAAGGGCTGGCTACTACTGGAACACTAACTGATGCTGAAATAATTGACGTAGTTAATCAGGATATAAATGAGGATAATGTTGATGAAAATGACGTCGATCATACTGATCCCGCAGATTTTAAACCATTAATATCAAATAAAGAAGCCAGAGCAGCAATCAACACACTACGATCTTTCATTGAAAGATGTGATGATATCGAAGATCGTGTATTCAGTTCATTATTTGAACATGAAAAAATAATTGATAAGAAATCTGCAAATTGTTTAAATCAAAAAAAGATAACAGATTTTTTTTAAATGTTTGTAAAGTTTACTTCAGTAATATGTAATTTAAATAAATATATACCATTACAACTTAAGTCGAATTGTTGTTTAACTTTGACTCTACAAGTCGAAAAATATACTTAGAAATCGCACCTTTCTTAGTCGAAATTTTAGCGGTTAAATCCTTTGTATCTTGAAATCATTTTTAAGTCAAAAACTCATTAACTCGATTTTTTTTGCATTTCCCTTGACATTCGAGTTATCGAGATTCCACTGTAATAGAATTGTCTGCTAGTAATGAACTGTGAATCAGAAAAGTATAATCCTTGTGCCTGACTCTAACAACAACAACAATACTTGATGAGCCTATATCCCTAATATAAAAAGAGGAAAAGATAACAGTAACATAGATTTCGACAAAAAATCAAAAGACATAGTCCTACTGTGAAGCAACAAACGTATAGAAGTAATTTAATCTGAACAACCCTGTAAACATATGTAAGTTAAATTGCGTTTTTCAAATCCATTAAGATGGTTATAAAGGATCGGGTGTTCGAGAGAATCCAATTCTTGATGCTTTTTTCAAACAGTTTCTGGGCGGTCAAGCCTCTGATATCTTGTGGCAACATATTGAAAGGTGATAAGTATAAGAAATATCTCTGACCTGCCGTTTTCCGCGTTCGAGGAATGACGAAGGCATTTTTAGCATATCTAGTCATGTGATCATGCGAAATTGGTTCGTTCGTATTTCCGCCCCTGAAGTTATGGCAAAGAATCTTCTCACAAAATTCAGGTCTCGGCATAAAGTGCATCTGAAGGGTAACTATTATTTAACGGATATACAATTTTCAAAAACCTTTACTGAACTTTCAAATATATACTTTCCTCACCCCCCATACTAAAATTCCATAGCTGAGAACAGATTGAACCAGATGAAAGTAAAGTATTCTAAGCTACTGTACCTTCACAAAACCCCTTATACAGCCTGAAAAGCGAAAGGAGACCCCTCAATTTCTTGACCAAATACTCCATGTGTCCATCCCAACGTAAGTGGGAATCAAGTATCACCCCAAGGTATCTCACTTTATTTACTCTCTTTAATTTGATCAGTGCATTCTCCATCCGAATTTTCAAGAAGTTCCAATCAATCAGGCAATCCCTTCCTGTAGCTACTGTGGGGCATAAAGAATGTTTTTTCGGAATTAAAAGTGAGAAGCTTTGTGTTAGAAAATTCTAAAGATACAGAGAAATCTCTTTCTACTCTATTTTTCAGGCGAACCAATCAGAATCCTGATAGAACACAGTGGTATCATCGGCAAAGAAAAATACTTCTCTAGAAGTTTGTAAATAAAACATGACATCTATAAATACGCAAAACAAAACAGGACCCAGAACCGTCGTCTGTGGTACTCCGAAGTCAACAATTCTTTCATTACTCTGGCATTCGTCAATTTCAACCACTTGTTTCCTATTATTCAGGTAACTGTTCAACAATTTGTATGCCGTGCCTCTAATTCCTACATTTTCTAAAGTTCCCAAAAGATCATTGTGGGAGATCGAGTCGAAAGCTCTCGACAAGTCAATGAATATGGTGATGGACGGACACCAACATTTATTCTTCTTATTCTTACGGTGCCTTATCCTTAAGGACGTTGGCGATTACATTTGCCCATCTTATTTTATTTGTTGCAGCTCTGAACAATTCTATAGTTCATATTAGTCCATTGACGTAAGTTCTTAAGCCAGGAGTTGCGTCTTCTTCCCGGTCCCCTTTTGCCATTGATTTTTCCTTCGATGATAAGTTGAAGCAGTTCGTACTTTTGGTTTCTCATAATGTGACCGAAATATTGCGTCTTTCTTTCTTTTATTATCTGCACAAGTTCTCGATCCTTTCTCATCCTCTGCATAACTTCTACGTTTGTCGTATGACTCATGTAAGATATTCTGAGCATTCTACGGTAGCACCAAAGTTCGAACGATTCTATTCTTTTTGTGTTGTTTCCGTCATTGTCCATGCTTCAACGCCATATAGCACGGTGGAGAAAACGTAGCATTTCAGTATTCGAACTCTTAATGAGATATTTAGTTGGCAGTTGCATAGTATTTTTTGCATTTTATAAAATATAGCTCGTGCTTTTTCCAGGCGTGTTTTTATCTCTAGTGAGTGATCCCAAGTGATCAAGGCTACTTCCTAGGTATGTTATTTCTGTTACTTGTTCTAATTCTGTTCCGTTGACCCTAATTCCGACTTTTCTGTTTTGGTGTTTGCTGATAGCCATCGTTTTTGTTTTCTTTGTATTTAGTTTCATTCCAAATTCTTTACATGTTATCATCACTCGGTTCATTAGGCGTTGTAGTGCTTCAGCGCTATCTGCTAGAATAACCGTGTCATCTGCGTATCGCAAGTTGTTAATGCATTGTCCATTTATTATTATGCCATCCGAGGTATCCTGTAGTGCCTTCCTAAATAACTCTTCCGAAAAAACGTTAAACAACAACGGGGAAAGAACACATCCTTGCCTTACTCCTTTCTCGATGTTAATGTCTCAGATGTCTCTCCATTGATTCTAATTTTAGCCTTTTGCTCTTGGTAAAGGTTTGATATGATTCTCAATTCTTTGTCGTCTATGTTACAAGATCTGAGAATTTCTATTAGTTTATCGTGTTTCACCAGGTCGAAAGCCTTTTGAAAGTCTATGAAACACAGATATACATCAGAGTCCACATCCCTACATCTTTCAACAAGCACACGTATTGAAAAAAGTGCCTCTCTTGTTCCAAAGCCATTCTTGAAGCCAAATTGTGTTCGTCCCGTGTGTTCGTCCAATTTGTTATAAATTCTATTGTGTATTATTCGGAGGAACAATTTCAGTATATGATTCATTAGACTAATGATCCTATATTCTTCACATTTCCTGGAGTTCTTCTTCTTTGGTAGTGGTATAAACACCGATGTCAGCCACTCTTTTGGTATTATTCCAGTTTCGTATATTTTATTAAATAAGTTCTCCATAACATCGATATGTTCGTCTGAAATTATCCTTATATTTTCAATTGGGATATTATCTTCTCCAACAGCTTTTTTGTTTTTTAGTTGTTTTGTTGCTTTAATAATTTCCTCCTTTGTGATGTAGGGTCCAGACGCTACTTTCTGTACATCTATGCTTTGTCCCTCTTGGTCTTGAAACATGTCTTCTATGTATTCTTTCCACCTGTTTATTTGATCTTTTATATTCAGTAGGGGTTTCCCATGTTTATCTTCGACGAAAGATGAAGAGGATTGCTTCCACATTCCAGCTCCTTCTTTTATTTTTTTGTGTAAGTTGAAAGTATCATGTTTTTGTCCTAGTTTCTCAATTTCTTCACATCTTTCGTTTGGCCAGGTAACCTTAGCTTCTTTGATTTTTATTTTGATATTTTTATGTATTTGTTTATATCTTGTTTCGTTTTTATTTCTGAATTTTCTTCTCTCTTCCATCATGTCCAAGATTTCTTCTGTCATCGAAGATTGATTCTTTTTCCTGGTCTCCTGCTTAAGGTGCTTCTCTGTACCATTTATTGCACTATAAATATTACTTAAGAGCTGGGTCATTGCTGTCTCTGTTGACTTCCCTGTTCGAAAACCGCACTGCTTTTCGGACAGTATTCTATATTTATCTAAAAAGCCAACAATTCTTGTTTTTAATAGTTTTTCGAATATTTTACCAAGCACAGAAATAACAGATATCGGTCTATAATTTTCGTTTTATCTCCTGCTTTGAAAATCGGTGTTATAGTGGCAATTTTGAATATGGTTGTGAATTCACCTCTCTTCAAGCATAGATTGAAAATATGTTTCAACGGCTCACGAATATATTTCATAATTTTCTTTATTGTCTCAGGTTACAATCGGTCCGAGCCAGGAGACTCACCATCTCTCAAGCCACTTATTACTTCCTCAACCTCCTCAGTAGTAGCTTCAATCAGGCCAACTGAATTAAAATCACGCCTTGGTTCATAGACTTTTCTCTTCGATTTCTGTATTTTATCAGATAGTTTAGCCCCGATCTCCGAAAAGTACTCGCAAAAGTAATCTGCTATTTCGACTTTCTCAGCTAATGTTTCGCCAGCGTCCGTAATGATATTGTTAATATTGTGTTTTGCCCTTTTCCTTCCACCCATTTCATTAATACATTACCACAAATCTCTTATATTATTATTATTCCCTGCTTTTTTTGATTTTAGGTAGTTATTCTTCGTATTTTTATTAAGTCGTCTAAAAATGTCTATGTCTTTCATTTCTATCTTTCAAGTTTTCGCCACATGGATTTATTCTAAGTTATACAAGCTATACAATTAATTTTTAGATACCGATTTCATTAATCCTTTTGTTATTCATGGTTTTCGCTTTATGTTTTCCTTACGTATTTTAATCTTCACTGTAGAAAGAGCTAAATAGTGATTAAGTTTTTCAACCAGTTTATCTGCAGCTAATTCCGGACTTTCGCAGTCGTAAATCGGTTCCAGTGATTCTTCTGCGAATATATTTTTGAGTTTAGAATAGTTAATCAATTTTCTATAGTTCAACACAGACTCTGAGTTACAGATAATATTATTTTCAGACAAGTCAATGCCAAGGAGGACAGAGTAGTGGTCAGTTAACCCCGATCGTCAAACAATAAGACAAAACTTCTCTTCGGGTCATCATCAAGCAGCTCGTTCTGTCCACTGCTGGGCATAAGCCTCCCGTAAACTATGCCACATCCTTCTGTTCTGTGCCGTCTGTATCCAATTCGTCTGGATGCGTTTTATATCGTCAGACCACCTTGTTGGGGGACGTCCTATACTTCTTTTTGCTTCGTGTCTTGGTCGCCATTCTAGAATTTTCTTGGTCCATATTCCGTCGGTGGTTCTTGCCAGATGTCCGGCCCATTTCCACTTAAGTGTGGCGATCCTACTAATAGCATCCTCAACCCCACTTCTTTGCCTGATTATGTCATTTGATATTCGGTCTCTAAGGTATAATCCGAGCATGCATCTCTCCATGGCACGCTGGGCCACTCTCTTTATTGGCCGATTTCTTAGTCAGAGTTAAAGTTTCCGCGCCGTAAGTCATGACAGGCAACACACACTTGTTGTAAACTTTTCGTTTCAAACAAATTGGGATATCTGATTTTAAGATATTGCTCAGTTTACCAAACGCTGCCCAAGTAAGGCCAATTGTTCTAAAGATTTCACAGGTTTGGTTGTCTCGACTTATTTTGATTTCATGTCCAAGATATTTGTAGGCTTGGACTTCAATTCAATTTCAGCATCACCTATCTGAATATTTCCACTTGTAACGAGATTGGTCATCTATTGTGTTTTAGACGCGTTCAGCTTTAGTCCAACCCTTTCAGAAGCTTGTTTGAGCCTTTCAAGCATTTCTTTTGAATCTCCTATGTTGTCGGATATGAGGACGATGTCGTCGGCAAACCTAAGGTGGTTCAAGTATTCCCCATTAATATTTATACCCATATTTTCCCAGTCTATCCTTTTGCACATATACTCGAGTAGGATTATAAAGAGTTTTGGCGAAATCGGATCTCCCTGTCGCACGCCCCTCTGTATTTCGAATGTTTCTGTTTTTGCGTGAAGTTTCACACAAGCTGTGGCATGATCATATATGTACTTTATCTGTGCCGTGTATCTATGGTCTATGCGACACTCAGCTAGAGCCTCTAACATTTTACGTTGATTTATGGTATCGAATGCCTTTTCATAATCTACAAAGATGAGAACCAGGGGTTTATTGTATTCGAGGCATTTTTCTATTAAGGTTTTAATAGTAGGGCTGGTAGAAGTCAAGCTTGACTGTCAACCTTTTTGTAATAATTTTCATATAGAGTTTGTATATGTGCGATAAAAGGCTGATGAGTCTATAGTTGTTAAGGTCAGTGATGTTTCCCTTTTTGTGCATTATCACCACCACTGCGTTGTTCCATTGGGTTGTAGTTACACCCTCCGTTAGGCATGCATTGAACAACTTCTGGATCTCTCGCAGCAAAGTTCCTCCTCCTGCTTTCAGAGATTCTACCACAACCTCATCATCACCAGGTGCTTTATTATTTTTCATCTCTGCTAATGCCGTTGATATCTCATCTATTGTTATATCTGGTATATCTTCTGACCCAACGTTTAGTATTTTAGGTAAAGGGTTTTCTTCTGTTTGGTTTTCTCTTAGTCGATAGAGCTCTTGGTAGAAACCTTTGGTAATTTCAAGGATTTCATCTTTATTCGTTGTTACGTTCCCTTCCTTGTCCGCCAACTGCCAAATATTTTTCTTTCCTGGACCCAATCTTCGTCTTATTACTTTCAAACTCTTGTTCTCCTCAATCACTCTCGTAATCATCTCTGTAATGTAGTTTCGTGTGTCTCTTCTGATAGCTTTCGAAATATCTTTGTTCAGTTGTTTTAATTCGCCTGTATTTGTTGTTTGTTTATTTTTAAGTTGTCTTCTCCTTTCCATAAGTGTCTTTGTTGTCTGACTTAATTTTCCCTTGTCTCCCGATGTTTTGGAACTACATCCTTTTTCGGCACTTTTAATGATCTCAGTTAGTTGTTAGTTTTGTTCGTCAACAGTTTTATATGTTTCGTTTTCTAGGTTTTCCAGGTTTGTTTCTATCAGCTTTTGGAATTTGTTGATATCGTTAGGAGATGTCCATTTCATGTGGTTTGTCTTATTTATCATTCTTGATCTTGCTGTCTTAGTATTTATCACTACTTTTGCTCTGACCAATCTATGGTCGCTTCCTATAGAGCAACTATTCAAAACGGTAACATCATGGACTATTTCTTTTTTGTTGGCTATTATGAAATCTATTTCGTTTTTGGTCCTACCATCGGGGCTTTGCCAAGTCCATTTGCGTTGGAATTTCTTTTGGAAAAAGATGTTCATCACATAAAGTTGATGCTGCTGCAAGAAATTTAGGAGAACATTGCCCCTTTCATTTCTTCTGCCGATCCCATGGTTTCCAATCGGTGTCTCTGAAGGGTGTTCACTGCGTCCGACTTTTGCATTGAAATCTCCCATCACAATCGTATACTGTGTTGCTGCTTTCTGATGCATAGCTATAGAGAGATCTTCATAGAAGGTTTCAAGCTCTTCGTCAGTATGAGCCGTTGTTGGGGCGTAGGCTTGTATAATTTTAAGGCAATATCTTTTGTTTAGTCTAAGTATCAGATAAATGACTCTTTCGCTAATACTGTCCACTTGTAGAATGTTTTGAGAGTGTCTTTTGGATAAGGAAGCCAACTCCGCCATCTGAAGAGTTTTCTTGTCCCTTGAAGTGGAACACGTGACCCGCCTCCAGAGTTAATTGGCTTTCTCCTCTTCTTCTGATTCCACTGAGTCCTATTATGTCCCAACGTACGTGGGTAAGTTCTTCCTCAAGTTCAAGCAATTTATGTTCCGTTGATAATGTTCTCGTATTGTAAGTAGCTATTTGCAGTGTCCGTCTCCGTTGGTAGCCTGATCCAACCCGGATATTCTTAGCACCCTCTACTCGCTGTCTTGACTGGCTGCTACCGTAGCCAGGAACATTTGAGTCGCCGGGGACTGAGGGCCTTTGATAGGTTTTGTCTTTCATAGTAGTAAACGGGGATTTTTAGCCTTACCTCCACCACGCTGGCCAGTGCGTCTTGGTAGGGGGTCAATTTAGAGAGATACATTTCCTTAACTCTCGATACAACGGTTATACCGCCGTGACTCGGTCGCCAGAGCCTCGTCAGCTGTACAGCAGGGTGTACCGGATGACAATTTTTTGTCATCTCTCGTGCAGGTGAGGTTGACATTTGGGTTGGCATAGACCATCTCGACATCACCCCTTACACCCCTTCTACTACTTACACCCCTTGCTACTCTTCGGGTATCTTACTTCTTACAACAATGTGGTCAATACAGGTCAATATCCTATGTTGATAAATTCTTCCGGTTTCTCGTCCGTTCATCCTGATTTTGACCATATTGGTTGTCGTTGACGACGTTTCGGATGTGAAATGAGATATTCTTGGCTGAAATGAAACCAGATTGAGAAATAAAGTTGTGACCATCCTCAGAAATCAGCATGTCTTTTTCCAGAAGAATTCTGATACATCGACTGGAGAAGTTGCATTTTCATTTAAATGCTAAAATGGACAGCAAAGAATAAGGAGATCCAGACAATAAAGGGAGATATGGAATTGGCAGAAGAAATGACAGGGGCGAGATCTTACCACACTACTTACAGGCTGAAAATATGTATTATATGAATACCTTATTCAAAAAAATCACCTCAGCGTAAATGGACTTAGAAGAACCCATAACGAAATAGAATATATTTTTTGAATTTTTGAATTTGGGAGGCTTTTACTTGGTAAAATTCCATTATCAATAATAAAAAACAGGTACTGTGTTTTAAGGAATTTTACTTAATAATTGCGATTCGTAACGCGTTTCATTACACCGTAGCTTCTTCAGACGAATGAATATACAGAAAAAATATAAATGAGAATATAACTATAAATGTTCTTGAGTAATTAAAAGTTTATTGGGTTGCTTCTTCTTGAGTGGTTATTTATGACAGGTTTATCCAATAAAATTAAGGAATAGATTGCTCCCCGAAGAGATTCAATAGAGGTGAAGGGCTTAAATCGACTTGTTCATTGATGAGTCTACCTGAGTGTTTGTATTAATTGATTTCAAAAGTTTCCCAAAGATCTACCTTCCAATATTTATTATCTGTATGCAAAATTTCAAACTGTGGGTCGAAAGAATCGTTATTTCCTAAGAGATGACTCCGTAATTTGAATCTGATTTTTATTTGAATAACTGCGTTTATGTTCCGATATTCTAATATTAAAATTTCTATGTGTTCTACCAATGTAGAAATTATCACAGTCATTGCAATTCAATCTATAAACATCTGATTTATTGTTTTTACCTGGTTTGGTTTCATTATTTTTATATATTTGCCTAAATAATTATTAGTTTGGAAAGCTATGTTGAAATTATTGCTACTTAAGAATGATTTCAGTTTCTCACTTGTAATGCCAACGTAGGTTAAGGTAATGAATTTTTGTTTCAATTTATCGACAGGGTAAACTTCATTCAATCCGATTCTAATTTGTTTTTATTTAAAATATTATTTATTAGTTTGGGATCGTAACCATTATTTTGGCTATTTGTTTAATCAAATTTAGTTCTTTGTTGAAATTTTCTGGTGATAACGGGATGTTAATCAATCTATGAATAAAACTATTGAATGCTGACATTTTATGTTGATATGGATGACACGACGAGTTATGTATTATAATATCTGTATGTGACGGCTTATGGTAAATTGCGACAACATGTTTTCCATTTTCATTCGAAATTGTTACGTCTAAGAAATTTATCGAATTATTGCTTTCTATTTCGGTTGTGAATGCAATTTTTGAATGTAATGAATTTATATGATTTTCGAAAATTTTCAACTGTCTATCTGTTCCTGTGAAGCAAATAATGATATCGTCTACATAGCGATACCAGTATAAACAATATTTACTGAGTGCATGATTATGAATTAATTAAGTTATTCATGAACTTAGAGAAATTAATTCATATGAAAATGGAAAACACGTTTTCGCAATTTACCATAAGCCGTCACATACAGATATTATAATACATAACTCGTCGTGTCATCCATATCAATATAAAATGTCAGCATTCAATAGTTTTATTCATAGATTGATTAACATCCCGTTATCACCAGAAAATTTCAACAAAGAACTAAATTTGATTAAACAAATAGCCAAAATAATGGTTACAATCCCAAACTAATAAATAATATTTTAAATAAAAAGAAAGTAGAATCGCATTGAATGAAGTTTACCCTGTCGATAAATTGAAACAAAAATTCAACACCTTAACCTACGTTGGCATTACAAGTGAGAAACTGAAATCATTCTTAAGTAGCAATAATTTCAACATAGCTTTCCAAACTAATAATAATTTAGGTAAACATATGGAAAATAATAAAATCAAACCAGGTAAAACAATAAATCAGATGTTTATAGATCGAATTTCAATGACTGTGATAATTTCTACATTGGTAGAACACATAGAAATTTTAATATTAGAATATCGGAACATAAACGCAGTTTTTCAAATAAAAAATCAGATTCAAATTACGCGAATCATCTCTTAGAAAATAATCATTCTTTCGACCCACAGTTTGAAATTTTGCATACAGATAATAAATATGGGAAAATAGATCTTTGGGAAACTTTAGAAATCAATAAATACAAACACTCAGGTAGACTCATCAATGAACAAGTCGATTTAAGCCCTTCACCTCTATTGAATCTCTTCGGGGAGCAATCTATTCCTTAATTTTATTGGATATACCTGTCATAAATAACCACTTAAGAAGAAGCAACCCAATAAACTTTTAATTACTCAAGAACATTTATAGTTATATTCTCATTTATATTTTTTCTGTATATTCATTCGTCTGAGAAGCTACGGTGTAGTGAAACGCGTTACGAATCGCAATTATTAAGTAAAATTCCTTAAAACACAGTACCTGTTTTTTAGAATATATTTTGACCAACAACCAGAAACTGTGCAGTGACGTATCTGTTCTTAATCAAGTAAATGTAGGAGTGACCATAGAGTGATAAGATCAACATTCAGATTAGATACCAAGCTTATCAGGAACTCCATGATTCACAAATCAACCGCACCATCTAATACAGCATACCTTAAGATGGAGAAAAATCAAAAGGAACTCCAAAAAATTATCGATTCGAAATTGAGCGCGCCCGAAAAATTCGAAAATATAGGTATAGATGACCTAATAGAGTAAACTACATCAGCAGTCGATCTCGCATTGGAGAAAATAAATTTCAAGACTAAGCCAAAGGAATAAAAATTTGGCGCAGATGCGAAAAAACTCATAAATGATAAGCGAAAAATGGAGAGAGACAGAAAAAAATTTAAAGAAATGGAAATCCTCTAGATCCCAAGGGGGACAAAAGGTGCATAAGCTCCGAAACACATATGGAATAGTGATCGCAGAGCGGAGTGAAATTAACAACGTCATCCGAGAGTACTACGTAAAACTTTATGCGTCAAGCCGAGACTCGCCTCCAACAAATGAAGTCCCTGTAATCCTAAATGTCGGCTCAAAAGAGATACCTGAAATCGACTACATCGAAATTAGCCTGGCGCTCAATCAGATGAAAAATGGGAGAATACCAGGAGAGGACCGCATAACAACAGAAATGTTGAAGCTTGTCGGGTAAGCTTTGAAAGAGTCAATACGCATTCTTTTTAATAAGTGCTTCGAACAAAGAGCAATAGCTAATCGAATGGTGTGACGCAAAGGTTTATCTACTCTTCAAGAAAGGCGACAGAGAAGACTTAGGGAACTACAGACCCATCAACTTACTATCACACATGTAGAAACTTTTAATCAAGGTGATAAAAAATTGCTTGAATGCAAAACTGGATTCCTACCATTCTGTTGAGCCGGCTGATTTCAGAAGAGAATATAGCACTATAGACCACCTTCAAACCATCAGACTCCTCATCGAGAAATGCATAGAATATAACTTCCCTCTATTTCTTGCTTTCATCCTTTATCTCCAAGCTTTTGATTCCATTGAGACATAGGCAATTTTAACCAGCCTTGATAACGCCCGAATATCCTAATGTTTATATACCGAAATTCAACAATGCATGTCCAGATTAATGACAACGTATCAACAGACCAAATTGAGATAGATAAGGGTGTCTGTCAACGTGACACAATGTCACCTAAATTGTTCACTTTAGCCCTCGAAGATGTATTTCGAGACCTCAAACTGGGAAAGAAAAGGAGTCAATGTCGATGGATCATTCATCAATCATTTGCGGTTCGCTGATGACATTGTTTTGATAAGTACTGATTTGAATGAAATGATAGAACAAGAAGCTTCCAAGAAGGTGGGACTTGAAATGAACATCTCCAAAATCAAAACTATCAACAGTGACAATGCTGAAGTCGTGGTAGGTGGAAGGGGAATAGAAGCGGTGACCATTACGTAGATCTGCCCATCAAGTTGAAGCGAAAGGTTTACAATACCTGTGTGCTACCTGTGGCAACTTACGGCCTTGAAACAGTTACTCTAACTAAGAGAAGCTCTAATAAATGACAAACAACGCAACGTAGAATGGAAAAGGCCATGAAAGGCGTAGATCTCCGAGACAGGATTCTTAATGATGACATTAGGAACAGAACGAAGATAATGGATATCACGAAAAAAGTGGCACAGCTTAAATGGAGATGGAAATGGAGACCACGAAGAACCGAAAGAAGTATTGGTAGGCCCCAAAAGAGATGGTCGGATGAAGTAAAAGGATTTGCTGGGACAGGATGGTTTCATATGGCGCAAGATCGTTAGAGGGGAAAGGATTTGGAGGAGGCATTTAACTAGGAGTGAATGATATATGGCTATGGCTATAGGAGAAGAATATTCCACATCATCAACCTTCGAGCTCTTGCAGACTGACGAATCGGTCATCGGTACACCGCTCCTCCGAAGAACATTAATGATACAGCTGCCGCTGTGTAAGACTTCACGAAAAATAACTTCGAAGTGAAGCGTGAAGCCAAAGCGATACAATCTCCCCCAAATTATCTATAACTCTCCTTGGACATATGTTTAAACAATTGAATTGGAACCACCTAAGAGTTAAAATATAAAAGGAGAAAATTTAAGTTATTTAAGGTTCGCAGACGACATTGTTTTTATACCAAATAGTGTAGATAAAGCTGCTATGATGTTGAAAGAACTTCATGAAATTTAAAAAACGATGGTACTAAAAATCAACTCCATGAAAAATTTGGTAGTAGTTGGAAACGTTCCTTGCGGAGAAGAAGAAATTCATCAAGTAACCTCATACAAATATTTGATCCATGAGATAACCATAGGCTGGACAATCAGACTAGAAAAGTCAATAAGCCAGTGACACCCCAGAGACTGCTTTCGATAATTTGAAAGATGTTTTTATATCGAACATCCCCATTTGTCTGAAACTGAGAGTGTTTGACCAGTGCGTTCTGCCTATAACGACCTACGGAGCGGAGACTCTGAAGCTCACCAAAAAGAATATCACTACAATTGAAGTTGCCCTGAGAGCCATGGAGAGTCTATGTTGAGAATTTTCCTTAAAGATAGATTACCAAATGAGGAACAAAGGAGAAGAACGGGAGTCATGGATGCTGCGAGAGAAATAGGTTTGCTGAACTGGAACTGGGCCGGACACAATGCCAAAGGAACAGACGATAGATGGACCAGAAAGCTTATGAAATGGGGACCCAGACTAGAGGTATTCCGAAGCAGAGGACGCCCCCTTACCTTCAGTAGTTTCATGAAATTTCACAATCAGTTTCTTTTCTGTATCATAACCTCAAGTTGCTCCGCCGGTGAACCATTGGGTCTGATTGAAACTTGGGAGAATTCAGGTACGTACGACACATGTATACCCACTTTGGCGACTCCCAATGTCACACAAATTAGTATTAAATTATGCCTTATATTGAAACCGAATAAAATTCACATATTATATAAGAAGAACAAAAATCTATGATCTCTCTAGGTGTTGATAGATAGATAGATAGATAGATTTCATTGCGTGCTTTACAAATTTACATGTTTGCACTTGTCACGGTAAAAATATTTGAAGAAGATACACAAACAGAGACCATATACTTATTCATATTATAGAATGTTACAACCTAGAATAGAACACTAAGAGAGACAACAAATCCTAGAATACAAGACTGAATGACAGACATACTGAAAATTTCCTGGACAAACTAATACAAGGTAGCTAAAATATATAAAAACCCTGAAATTATGATAATCTTCTTCTTCTTCTTCTTTCTCAGCCCTTTTCTGTCCACTCCTGAACATAGGCCTCCCCTTCTAGCTTCCATCTCTCTCTGTCCTGTGCTATATTATACCATCCTCTTCCTACTTTTTCCTTTATGTCATTATGATAATATCATCATAAAATCTGTTGTTGAATCATAAGAAATCCAATGAGGATAAGATGAAATGAACACCACAACACATCGATTAAAACATATATATATATATATATATAAAGGTATATGAAGAATATTTTCAGACACAAAAAATAAATAGATAAATAAATATACATAATCACACAGAAATATAGACTCAGGTCAGTGAGAGCTTAGAAAAAGATGGAGGAGACAACAACATTAATTCTGCCAAGATACTACAGTTAAACAGTGACCGATCCACCCCTAAAAATTCAGAAGTTTTATACAAGACAACACACTTAAAAACTTTTATCACAGCTTTTTAGAATTCAACAAGCAATAAAATACGCATAGCCGAAGGCATTCTGTTATAGAATCTCAACGAAAAAAAACGAGGTCCATCATGCGACTTACTCAGCATGAAAAATGGGGCATGTTATATCATTTTTGTTACGGGTATCATAATTATGAATATCACTATTAAGAGTCAAGGTATTCAAATTTTTATGCGCATAGAGCAGACATTCGAGCACAAACATACCATGAAGTGTAAGTATACCATGAGACTTGAAGACACTTCTGCAACAATCTCTGTACCGCAACCCACCAACGATCCTAACAGCACGTCGCTGAAGTCTGAAAACATTCTCGAACTCACAGGAGTTACCCCAAAGTAATAAACCATACTTCAAATGGGCCTCACAAAGCGCGAAATAGGCCGTTCGCAGAACCGCCGGAGATACTTCTGTAGATCATCCGCTCAGAAAATAAATATTTCTACTGAGCTTACTGGACATTCAGTAGGCATCAAACTGAACACTACCTCCTTGGTCTTATCAACACTCATTGATAGACCATTTCCTGAAAACCATTCAGATGCACGTTCACGCACACGTCCACCAAACTCCAACGAAACATCCAAGTTCTCACACTCCACAGACACAACAGCGTCGTCGGCAAACAAGATACTGAGACAGTCAGTCAGATAATCTGGAAAGTCGTTAATAAAACTAAGGAATAAAAGAGGTCTCAAAATAGACCCTTGAGGTACACCTATAGTGATATTTTCCATATCTGACGAACTATCATTAACGAAAACAGTCTGAACTGAATATAACCCTGCTTCAAAGCATTGAATCGTCTTATTAATAAACTCATCAATGGCATCAGTTGTGCAACGACCTTTCCGGAAGCCATACTGATATTGTGCAAAAAAGGAGTGACTTTCGAAGTAATTTAAAATCTGATTACTCATAATTTTTTCCAGAAATTTGGAGAAAACTGGTACTAATGAAATAGGTCGGTAGTTAGACACATCGTTCTTATCACCCTTGTTGAAGACTGGAACTATTTTGGAAACTTTTAAGCAATCAGGAAATATTCCCTCTCTGGGACATTTATTAACAAGACATAATACTATTAACAGTTCTCTTGATAAGTACAGTAGACAATCCAAAGAAGTCTCTAGATCTGCTGTGTTTCAAAGATCGAATAACATCACGTACCTCCACCTGACTCACCACACGAAATGAAAAACCTAAATTGTTAGGTATTCTCCTGCAAAACAAATCAGCAGAATACTTGTCTGTTGGTGGAACAGATCCAGAGACTCTATGAGGAACTGATGAGAAATACTCATTGAAATGATTAACATCGATATTGGAATTTACTTTGCTTTTTTATAGATTTCTCTTTGAGTTGATGATAGTCCACATCGCAATTTGAAGCTTTGAAGATGATTTTATTGATGCATCATCTGCTGTCTTAATATTATTTATTTCAAATTTATAATTGCATTTGAGGGTTTTCAGCAAACTCCCAAGATTTTCTGTTCTATAACGCTGATAGAGTTCACTAAGAAGTTCAATTTGATCTCTCATTATTTTCAAACCATTATTATACCAGAGCGATTTGTTGCTACCTCGTTTGTCAATCAAAACATCTCTTTCAGGAAACGCATTGACAAAACATTGAATGCATCACTCCCACTCAAATCTCTCTCAAAAAAAGTCACAACTCAGGTTCTCAAGAATCCCATACAATATATTAAAACCGAGTTAGAGGCCTGATTTTAAGAATAACATTAACTTTCGTACTTTCAGAGAGATCAAAAACAACACGCTGGGCTCTGTGATCAGAAAAGTCACATTCATATACATCTGTGCACTCCACACAATTTTCAAAATTTAGGAAAATATTGTCAAGACAGTTAGGTCCTCTCGTCGGTACAAATATAGTTCGAAGAAACCCATAACTGCCAAGCAAATCGCATAATGAACCAGAGTCACTGTCGGGAACATTGAACCTGACAATGAAGTCACCGCAAATTACAGTTTAATTCTTAATAACCCAACTGTCTAGCGCCTGCAATAAGTGAGACACCCTAAGTGCACCCAAAATGGGACATAGTATAAGAAAAATTGAACAGGAACATCAAGTATAATATCAATTCAAATGAAAAGCAACTTTCAATCTCTTAAAATTCTTCAGATTTTATTATGGAAATGTCTTTTTGCAATATAGGATCCAGCTTATTTTCGCTTGTCTATTATATCATTGAGCCGCATAATAAACTACACGCATGACCTTATTATTCACAGAAAATGACATGTTGCCATTAGAACTCGACCATATAAAATAGCGGCATTAATATTCGTTCGTGATAGTGACCAAGATCAATCAGGACGTGGACTAAGCAGGCTAACATCAAATACCTTTAGGGGCACGCAACTGTTTTGCAATTTTATCGAATAACTCACCTACTTATGATTTTCTTTTTAATAAAAATAAAAGCACGAGATCTAATGATACATTATGGGTAATGGGCAGTCTCGCTTATAATGGTTAATGCTTAGAAATTGTGACAGCCAGTGTGAAAATGAATGGCTTACGATGGTTATGGAAAATATGAGAAATAACTTGAATATGAAGTGAGTTTTGCATATTTGAATGATGTACTGCTTTATCTAGCGCAATTATTTTCGTCATTAGTGATTTCCTGGATAACAGAAATTATTCCTTCGGATTATAGTCTATGGGGGAGTTTTGATTGGTCTTGGTATAATTTTCCAAAGGGGAAGTTTTTATAGGTTATGGCGAATGAAATGAAGAATTAAAATACTAGTTATCGCTGTAGCATACATTAGTTTAGTGAAAATAATTTTCAGAATATCTGTTCATATTAGCTATATCTAGTGAATATTGAAAAACAGAAAATTTTGTCTGGAAATCCCAAACAATTAGCAAGCACTGCAGCGTTTAGTGCTTTTGGGCATAGCAGGGCTATGAAAGCAGCCCCCACTATTGCCCTAAATGTCTCGAACATTCCTTCGCTTCACAGAAAAATAAGTACGGCTCCAATAAACAAAGAACTCCAAGTTATATAGCTCGAGAATTCATGTCACAGTCAGCATATGAAAAACTGCTGAAATATGGCTTTCATACCCTTCATAGAGTGGCCATAGAAGACTGTATTACGACAAAAAGGCAAACTGTCCCTCAGATCTTCTACATAGATGGGTTAGAAACCACTGAGAGACGAGACGCAGGTATTCTGGGCCCAAAGTAGATAAGAGCCTTAGGACATTTATATATATATATATATATATATATATATATATATATATATATATATATATATATATATATATATATATATATATATATATATATATTTCAACTTGTATAAATGTCCTAAGGCTGTTCTCTACTATCACTGAAATAGCTCGTCTTTTGACGAACCATCCTGTATCTTTTTCCGAATATGTCTAAACTCAAAATCTATTACACACTTTTGTTAGGAATAAAAAGAGCTTTCCAATGAGGTATCACTCGACCTATCTTCCCTATTCAAAAAATTGAGTTTTGTGCGCCCCTGCTTAGGGGGTTGATGTAAAATAAAATCACCGTATGCTAAAAGATGTCACTCTCTAGACAAAAATTGACCTGTTTCTGCATTTGGTCCAGAAACGCATAGTTATTGAGTGTTTTTCGTTTTAGTTGCCCACCCGGGTTGTAACGTGCGCAAATGCACTTTACATGTTGCCTCTTCAATTCCTAACTTTCACTTTCTTTGATGCGAACAAACTATACCGTGACTTCGTTGTCTTTTCACTCTCCATACTTTTCCTAGAATGTTATATTACTGTATCCCTTTCAATTTCCCATGGTTCTGCCAATTGAATGGATTCATTTCATGTCGATATAACCTAAAAGAAGATTTTCAAGATTGAATTTTGTTATTTTGTTGAAGTTGAGAATTTGAAGTGTTTTGGAGGAATTAACTTCAGTGCGCAAAGAAAATGATCATTTGTAAACTGAGATTAAACATCGAAAGTGGATTGCTAGTTTGACCGTAAATAATTCGGGTCCTAGGTTATACCTCCACCTCTGGAACTAGTAATGACTTTAACAACGCCTGTAATAGCACAAGGGGGATAACCAATACTTGTTAGAGGATTCTGAGACTCACACGTCGCCTTTGTTTTAGCCCCTTCATTTTCTTAGATAATTTTTTTTCTTCTTTGTGTATGTCTATTAAAAATCACCTTGTAGATATATATTACTTCAATATAGTGATAGGTACGTGCTCTGCAATATTTCAGGGTACTCGTGACTCTACCGTTCAGCAGAAGACAGCAAGTGACTACTTACTGTCTTCGGCACTTTGTCAATCTTTTATCTTTAAATCTAGGCAGATGTCCTGCCTAGTTCCAGTCAAGTTTTACAATTTTTTGAACTGCATCTTGAACCGTTGTTCTTTCTCTCATAATACTGTTTGTAATCTTATCATGTAGAGTGATGGCAACACTGATCTTTCCTTTTTCATTGGGCCATAGATATTTTATTGTTTGGTTTCCTTGTTAGTGTAAGTGTTTCAGCCCCAAATTAGTACTGGTAGCATGCTTTGGTCATAGACCTTATTTTTCAGCGAAACGGCCATACCAGATTTGAAAACGTCCTTCAGGTTTTCAAATGCTGCCCACGTCAACCTTATCAGTCTGTATATTTCGAGCATTTGATTATTTCTACTGATATATTTCATGACCTAAATACTTATATGGTGGAACCTGCCCCACATGTACAGCATCCATGGATATAGGCTGGCTTAGAACCAGGTTGGTCATAATATTTATTTTAGACATATTTACCTCCAAGCCAACCTTCTGTGGCTAACTGTAGGAGCTTCTTGATTGCATCTAAAACCCGATTTGACATGATGACAATGTCGTCAGCAAAACGAAGATGATTCTGATGATCTCCATCCACGTTAATTCCTCTCTCATCTCAATTTAGTTTTCAAACTCATGAGGAGAGCATGCCCGTAAATATGTTTCATGGTATTTCCAGTTGTCTTACTGAGTCAAAACAAAGGGTTATTGTGTTCAATGCTTTTCTCTATTGAGGTCTTTATCGTTTGAAGGTGGTCGTTGGTTTCAAATATAGCATGAAGGTCAGGTTGTTCTCTCAGTTGATAAGGGTTTAGTTTGTCTGTGAGGTGTTTCGATGAAGTTTTTGTGAATAGTTTGTATGGATGTGTAAGCATGCTTATTGATCAGAAATAGTATAGATCTGTGGCATCTTCTTTTTGTGAGTATAATGATGATGGCGTTGTTCCAGTTTGAGCGAACTAAGGCATCTAATGAAAAGTATTGTCATCTCCTGAACGGCCTTGTGTCCGTCTAATATTGATAGGTTCAACAAATATTTGATCTTCGCCCGGAGATTTATTGTTTTTCATCTCCGATAGAGCGCCTTGTACATCATCTGTTGTTATTTCAGGCATATCTTCTTCAGTTTCTCTTCGATACAGTTTTGAGTAAAAATCCTTATAAATCCTATATAAGTAGTTCTACTATATGGGTGGTCTAGTTTATAAAAATTTTCTGACCTATCGCAACGTGCTACCCAGCTCGTATTGAACTGTCTCTTATATTTTCTGAGATTATTCGAAGATATAGAGGGTAATGAAATTTTTAATGAATTGGCTAAGTTGCTGCTAAAACCATCTTCATAATTCATGAACAATTTTGCGGGTTGCACAGACTACACCTACGGCAGGAACTGGAACGGTGGCAAAAAAAATAATGGAAAAGAACTCCAGGTCTAAAGTAAAAGAAAAATTTTTTGGGTTGATCGTCAAAGAAAACTATATAACTTATTGACCTATCTAGGGACGAATTCAGGACTATTATTGGTCAACAAATGGGTTACTGTCTATTTAAATACAATCTCAGCAAGATGAACAGGACGGAGAAGAAGACATGTAGAATATGCAATTATAGCAGATAAGAGACATGCACACTTCGTAGCGGAGTAAAAGATTCAAACGAAGAGGAACTAAAATCTTCCAGAGAAATTCTCGATTTCGAGAGAACCTATTCAGGCTTATGAACAATAGATCAATTGTGGTCACTATTCGGAAAAGCTCTCCAACCAAATGACCCCTTCCAGTGTTTTGTAATGTCATGTAATTACGTTTCCAAATATAGATAATGGAAATCTTACGACATACGGAAGCTGCATGGGATTGACTATTTCATTGAACTGCTGCTCTTGAGGTCTATTTAACATTCAGCTCGTGAGCTAAGAGTAGATATATCCTTGATAAAAGATGATACTAATTTGCCGGAATACTGCTTGTTCCCACTGAAGGCTTCCCTTGACATCTTTGGATTGAAATGGTATAGAACTTTGGACTATTTCGATTTTTTGATCTCCCCCACCTCTAAATCTCTTGACGGCATGCTCCTCAAAGCGCGGATATAAATAGGTCTATAGTATAGAGCATCAATAGCTTTGGATCCAACTTCTACAATTATGTGAGTAGAAATATTTACAGTAAATTAGTGCTACGAAAGAATCTCAAAGGTGCACAGGTTAATATACTTAAACACAGTCAGGCAGTGATATAACATTCATAGTTATCAGAACGTCTCCGTTTGGGAACGTCTTCAATCTTGAAGCGACTTGCAGGGAGTACAAACTTTCCCACAATTGGATTCCCGGCTACAAAGGTTTAGAAGGTGAAGAACTTTCTTATGACCTGGCTAGCTCAGCTGCTATAACCACCCCTATAGATCTAGAACAGTTATGTGAACGAACCACACCGAACCGAAATCAATGTAAACACTCCGAGTCTATAGCAAGCGAAAATTTTCATTTAGATGACCTCTCTGCCGTTCGGATTACACACAACCAGATTTATATGGCATCACCCGATATTTTGAATATTACCTAAGGGATTTTGCAAATTTCGAAGGATTATTAGAATTGATCTTTTTCGAGATATTTCAATTGAAAAAAGAAATAAATTAAGGTTTATTTTAAGAAAGAAACAAATACAATACTCTTTCCGCATGTAGTAAAAAAATGGAAATTGTTTTCTCACGGAGTAGGTATTTTTTTCTCGACCTCAGTAGTTTGTATTACCTCTTATTGCCCTGATACATGCCTGAAGTAGTCTGGGCATGCTTTGGATTAGGTTTTCGACTTTCTTTGGGATGATATTCTGCCACTCTTCTGTGGCGGCTTGTATAAGTTGTTTTGGGGTTCTTGGATTGTCCTGGCGCGATCTAATTTTCCTTCTGAGATCATCCCATGAATGTTCAATAGGATTTAGGTCAGGAGAGCAAGCTGGCAAGCCCAAAATAACGAGTACCTCCGTTTCAAGATAATGTCGCGCGAGGTTGCTGGTATGCGGAGGAGCATTATCTTGTATAAAATTGAAATTCTCACCGTGGGTACCTTGCCAGAGTCTCACTATGGGCTCCACCACTAGGTCCACGTAATTTCTAGCCGTTACACTCGCAGGAAACGAAATCAAATCTGTTTTGCCTCCCAGCATAATGCCAATCCAAAGCATCACACAGCCCTCTTGATATTGCGGAATTTGTCTTGCTGCTCGGAGTCTAGCTGGTTTTCCACGACCCCTTTAAACCCAAATCTAGCGGTTATCTGATCGAACACCAGTTCTGGTCGCATCCGAAAAAAGAACATTTTGCCAATTCTTAATATTCCAATTTTGGTGCTTGATACACCAATTAAGTCTGTTAATTTTTTGTTGTCTGATCAGCTCTGGAACTCTTCAGGGCATTCTGCTGTATAAACCCCTTGAACAAAGTCTTTGACGTATCGTTTCGACTGACACACTGATGCCTGATGCTTCCAGAAATTGCCTTTGGAGAATGGGGTGCGACGCACTAGGGTCTCTTCTTACAAGTTGGCACAAAAAGCGGTCTTGTTCTTCAGAAGTGATCTTCCTACGACTTCTTCTAGGCCTATTTTGCATAGATTGTAGCTTCACGTATCGGGCGTAGGTTTTTGAAATCACCCCCTGTGTTACCTACATTGTGGCCGCTATATTCCTCTGTGTCTCCCCTTCTTCAACGAAAGCAATCACCGTTCAATCTCGAATCTCGGGGATTTGCTTTCTCCGAAAAGGTTCTGCTGAATACATACAATACATAAATTTCTTCAGTGTTCTATTTCCTTTTACAAATCAAGCTTTTAGGTTGCAAAATCATCCAAGTCCAATCTTTAGTTTTTCAAAAGCTTGAATTTCGAGTCAAGTGTTCGAAAAATTTTCAAGCTGTTTGACTTGATGAAACATGACGAATCTTCTCAAAGTTTTCAAAATTCACGTTCAAGTTTTTTCAACAAAAAGTTTTCACTTAATTATTTTTAAATGAACGATATGAAAATAAATAATGGATTAACTTTGACATTTATTGTTGTGAGTATAACATTCACTACATTCGACCCCTCTGCACATCGGACAATCCAACGTGAGGCATTTTCAATTATGATTATGGGCTTTTTTAAATCTTGAAATTCACAGTTTCAAATCTCACTGACGACTGAGTACAATATCCCGATCATATGTTGATGATTCAATATTTCTCATCATAATATCCAGTTTTTTTACAACAAAAAACTTCATTCTTCACGAGTAGTCAAAGATCTATGGTTAAAAACAATCAATAATGTGAAATACCGAGTGACTCCATATAAATTTGGTAGTGTGTAGTTCTCTAACCTAACCTTATTCAGGAAAATCTGTCGATGATTATGTACCTGATGATAATGATAATGGTTCATCCATTTCTGCAGATTCTGAAAATGGAAGTCTTGTAACGTGTGAAGAAAATCCAGAATCTTTAGTCAAACCCAAGAGAAGATTTAGAAATGAGAAAAACTGGATAAAAGGTCACAGAAAAAGACTGACAAATTCGGAGAAAATTATAGGACAGACAGAGGAGAAATAAATGAATCTACAATTAAACATCCTTGTTCAAAAAAATGTGTATAAGTGAAGAAGTGCGACAAAAACCTTTCAGATAATGCTAGAAAAAGTGTTCCTTTCAATGTCAACGTGGCTTTTTGAGTTCATGTGTGAAACAATTATGATTATAGGCTTTTTTGAAATTCAGTTTCAAATCTCAGTGACGACTGAGTACAATATACCGAACATGTGGTGATAATTCTACATTTCTTATCATACCATCCAGTTTTTTACAACAAAAAACTTAATTCAAAGTAGTCAAAGATTCATGATTAAAACAAGATCAATTTGGTCGCAGTTCGGAAAGGCTTGCAAGGCCAATCGACCCTCACGAATGTAATGTAATGTAATGGTTAAAACAATCAATAATTTGAAATACCGAGTGATTCTATATAAATTTGGTTGTGTGTATATTAATAACGAACGAAAGTGATTAATTATTCATGAGTAAGGAATGATTCTAAAACATCTATTGATCATAATCGGCATCACTTGAAAGACTGAACCTGACCATCGGGACTCTCTCGGTCAAATAGAGAAGGAATTTGAGGAAATATCGCAGGTTATGTATTTTTTATTATCTCCTTAGTCCTTTTTATGACCTTGCTTGATATGCAAAATCTTTTCTTAGATTCGTTCAGACTTAAAAGAAGTATGATTGTTGAAATATTTTCCTGCTATTTTTCTTTTTCCATTGTTACAGATTCCTGTTCCAAACCCCCTTCCTTTCACCCTTGACTTCATTTGGAAATCATGGAATGCAAGAGAGAGTGAAGCGGCTAAGCAAAAAAATCTTTGGTACTCTTTATGTACGCACGACACTAACACAACATAAACAAACAAGCTATTGCTAGAGCAACAGCGACAAGGAAACGAGTTTTTTCCTCAGGTTCTTTTCACTCGTTTATTGAATCATATGCAAGATAGTATGTTTTCCCTGTTACATTTCCTGAGCTCACACTCGTTTTTCCTGACACACACCAAAATTATAGATTTAAGCACACTTAATCATTTCCATCATTCGAAATGTAAGAATTGCAACGTCCAGAACACTTCAATTTGAATTTGTATATTGATTGGTCAATGAAGATAAACAATCTCGAAAGTTTCGTTTTAACTCTTCTAAATCATTATGGATTCGTCAAAGAATCGTTGACATAGGTCAACGTGAAAAATTAAATTCAATTATTGGTAAGTACTTTGAAGTAGTTAAAGATATTCCGTTAGGGTGCACTGATGTTATAGAACATGAAACTGTAACTAAAAGTCAACCTATTAAGTCCAGATATTATCCAGTCAGTCCATTTGTTCGAAAAAAATTGATGCAGAACTCGATAAATGTTAGAAATAGACGTAGTAGAACCTTCTTATAGTGAATGGAGTAGCCCAATCTTAATGGTTCCTAAGAAAGACAATTCTTCTCGATTTTGCGTTGATTTTTGCAAACTTAATGCGGTTACAGAAAAATGTGCATATCCGTTACCACACCTATCAACTATTCGCGAATCTTTAGGTAATGCTAAATATTTAACATCATTTGATATGAAAAATTCGTATTGGCAAATAAAACTTGCAGAGAACAGTAAAAAGTATACTGCTTTAACAATTCCAGGTCGTGGTTTATATCAATTTAAAAGATTAGCATTTGATTTGACAAAAAGTCCTGCTACTTGTCAAAAATTAGTGGACAAACTTTTTGGTCCAGAATTAGCTAATAACGTATTTAAATATTTGGATGATATTTTTATTTGTACATTAGATTTTGATTCTCACTTAGTCATATTGGAGAAAGTCTCAAACAGGTTATTTGAAGCGAATTTGATTCTTAATAAAGAGAAATGTTCATTTTGTAGATCGGAGCTGAAGTTCCCCGGACATGTCATAAATAGAGACTGACTAACAGTAGACGTTCAATAGGGATGGTCATGTCGTATCATAAGTTTCTTCCTGATCTGTCTACGATAGTCGAATCATTAACCAAGCTTACTCGCAAAAATGTAAAATTTAATTGGACATCTGAATGTGAACAAGCATTCATAAAAGTCAAAGATAGCTTAATAAATGCACCTATTCTATTTTGCTTAAATTTTAATTATGAATTCATTTTGCAATGTGTAAGTAGTAGTTATTGGTTAGGAAGTGTACTTTCTCAATTTTATTACGGCAAAGAACACGTTGTTACCTTTCCAGAGGTTTGACTCGTTCAGAACGAAATTTTTCAGTTACTGAACTTGAATTTTTGAGTGTTCTTTGGTCAGTCGAAAAACTTAGATGCTACCTTGAAGGTGCTCCTCATTTCACAGTAATAACAGATCATCATAGTTTGGTTTAGTTAAATAATCTTAAAAATCCTCATGGTAGACTAGGTCGATAGGCTTCAAGGCTCCAACAGTATAACTTTTCGTGCATAGACCAGGAAATAATCATTATGTTCCAGACTGTTTATCTAGAGCAATACCTGAAAATTACGAACTTCAGAACATAACTGAAGAAAAAATCTGACGGGGTTGAATCTAGTGAAAGAGATGGTAATCTGGTCCCCTCATTGCCACCCAGTTACCACCGAAAAACTGGTTTAAAAGTTCTGAAACATTACTGAGAGCAATTTTAGTCTCATTCCATTTCAAACCTTAGTTTCAAAGTCGAAAGTTTAAGACATTTCTGGTATATTGAATTATTTCAGCTGTTCACTAAATGACAGAATAAAAAAAGTGTAACAAAAAATGCGGGTTTTCTTCATAGATCCGTTTCCTTTCTCAATTGTATCCGGCCCTGTCAGATATAGTCGCACGTATAACCTGATTCCAAATTCTACGGTGTTCGCTGTTTGTTACGCCATTTCTTCACGCAGCTGGATGTACTGAATCGAATGGCATCCGCAGGGAGGTGTGAGACTTTGAACACTTTGTTTCAATATGACTGAATTCATCATTCTGGTAAATGGAGAAATATTTGAATGGCTTTCAGTTCATATCATAAACAATGACTTTTCAGGTGAGTCTGACTATGACTCACTTTAGGTTAAGGTGGAGAACGAAGTGATTAATATCCGGATACATTAGACTATACACTGCCACAATTCAATATTTCAAACTTCACCAGATCGAAGAGCCCGATTAATTTTGCTTGGGAACGGTTTGTTTAAGTTGAAATTTTGTCTTTTTCATAGATTTAGATCTTAGATTTACGTTTATTGATGTTCATACATAGGAATGTTTACAGCAGCAGTGTTAGGATGGGTACAAAAAAATATTCTAGTATGAGTACAATTACTTTGCTCGAAATAGTATTCGAATACTGTACTCGATTACTTTCGTGAAAAACTAATTGAGTACTGATTACAATTTTACTCGAGTACTTGTTCGAATACTTATATGAAGATTTTTGTGATCACAGCGTTCTCTCTCTAATCCTTTTTGTGTTGGTGAAGCACAGTTATTACTATTATGTATCATTATAATGGGTTAACAGTGGCACATTTCTTCACGCAGCTGGATGTACTGAATCGAATGGCATCCGCAGGGAGGTGTGAGACTTTGAACACTTTGTTTCAATATGACTGAATTCATCATTCTGGGAAATGGAGAAATATTTGAATGGCTTTCAGTTCATATCATAAACAATGACTTTTCATGTGAGTCTGACTATGACTCACTTTAGGTTAAGGTGGAGAACGAAGTGATTAATATCCGGATACATTAGACTATACACTGCCATAATTCAATATTTCAAACTTCACCAGATCGAAGAGCCCGATTGATTTTGCCTGGGAACGGTTTGTTTAAGTCGAAATTTTGTCTTTTTCATAGATTTAGATCTTAGATTTACGTTTATTGATGTTCATACATAGGAATGTTTACACCAGCAGTGCTAGGATAGGTACAAAAAAAGTATTCTAGTATGAGTACAATTACTTTGCTCGAAATAGTATTCGAATACTGTACTCGATTACTTTCGTGAAAAACTAATTGAGTACTGATTACAATTTTACTCGAGTACTTGTTCGAATACTTATATGAAGATTTTTGTGATCACAGCGTTCTCTCTCTAATCCTTTTTGTGTTGGTGAAGCACAGTTATTACTATTATGTATCATTATAATGGGTTAAGTCAGTGAAACAAAATATCAAGTTTTATTGATATAATATGAAAGGTACTCAATTAACAAATGAGAGGCATAAAGAAAATACCAATTTTATTTGAAATTTGAAAATTTGAAATTAAAAAAAAAGGCCACAACAGCATAGACATGCTCACTTAACTGATTCAAGAATACTTGCATAATTTACTTTCAGTAAAACAAGTTACTCGAAATTATCGTCACTTAGAGCATTACGGCGTGGAGTGAGGATGCGAATGTAACACTGTGTTGAACTTCAGAAAAAGTTTTTTCAAATTCGGATAGTCTTTCAACATATGAAAATGCTTCCGGTTGTCATTTAAATATTTAACAAGCTCTAGTTCGGTTTTCGTTCACTGTACTTGTGTTGTATTTCAAACAGGAGATCTGGAATTTTTTCTGGAATAGTCTTCATTGAAGTCGAAAAAACCATCATTGGTTGGGGAGAATTGGGGAACTCGTGAAAAGCAAGGCAACACCAACTAGTTGCAACAAATTCTTGAGGCGACTGGCAACTGCCAACTTTGTAAATATTCAACAAATCACGTCGGTGCATTCGACGAACTTTTTCATGGGAGGGATGATACGGTTATTGTACTCATGGTTACAAACTGTACTCATGAGTACATTTTGTAATCATGGGTACTGAATTGTAATCATAAGTACTTAAAATGAGTACTGAATACAGTTACTTCCTGAAAACATTATTCGAATACAGAATACAGTTACTTTATTCAAAAAGAATTCATTCCCGAATACTGAGTACACTAAAAGTAATTAGTTAGTGTACTCGAGTACAAAAGTACTCGAGTACTTCCCAGCACTGTACACCAGTCAAGAAAATGAATATATACAACTCTCTGAAACTACAAAATTAAATTAATTAATGTCAAGAGATGATTACACGAAACAGTGTGAAGACTCAATAGGATCATGATGAACATTGCTACAATTACTTTTAACATTCAATCACATAATGACTATAAGGCAACCACAAATTAGGATTTATCAACTACAAATCATCACAATAAATCTCAGAGAAAAGATTAAAACAAAATTTGATTACACTACTATAACAATCAGTTGCCAAGATTCGAGAAAACATTTTCCATATAATCACCAATTTTTGAATTTGGGAGGCTTTTACTTGGTAAAATTCCATTATCAATAATCAAAAACAAGTACTGTGTTTTAAGGAATTTCACTTAATAATTGCGATTCGTAACGCGTTTCACTACACCGTAGCTTCTTCAGACGAATGAATGTACAGAAAATATAAATGTAAATGTTCTTGACTAATAAAAAGCTTATTGGGTTGCTTCTCCTTAAGTGGTTATTTATGACAGGTATATCAAATAAAATTAAGGAGTAGATTGCTCCCCGAAGAGATTCAATAGAGATGAAGGGCTTAAATCGACTTGTTCATTGATGAGTCTACCACTGTGTTTGTGTTTATTGATTTCTAAAGTTTCCCAAAAATCTACCTTCCAATATTTATTATCTGTATGCAAAATTTCAAACTGTGGGTCGAAAGAGTGATTATTTTCTAAGAGATGATTCGCGTAATTTGAATCTGCTTTTTATTTGAAAAACTGCGTTTATGTTCCGATATTCTAATATTAAAATTTCTATGTGTGCTACCAATGTAGAAATTACCAGTCATTGCAATTCAATCTATAAACACCTGATTTATTGTTTTTACCTGGTTTGGTTTTATTATTTTTATATATTTGCCTAAATTATTATTAGTTTGGAAAGCTATGTTGAAATTATTATTTAAAATATTATTTATTAGTTTGGGATTGTAACCATCAACAAATAGCCAAAATAATGGTTACAATCCCAAACTAATGAATATATTTTAAATATATTTTTATTTTATAAATTAATACAAACACTCAGGTAGACTCATCAATGAACAAGTCGATTTAAGCCCTTCACCTCTATTGAATCTCTTCGGGGAGCAATCTATTCCTTAATTTTATTGGATATACCTGTCATAAATAACCACTTAAGAAGGAGCAACCCAATAAGCTTTTAATTAATCAAGAACATTTGTATTTATATTCTCATTCTTATTTTCCGTACATTCATTTTTCCTGAAGAAGCTACGGTGTAGTGAAACGTGTTACGAATCGCAACTTTTAAGTAAAATTCCTTAAAACAGTACTTGTTTTTTATTATTAATCACCAACTGAATAGAAACACTTAGTTATTAGATATTTTTTCGAAATAGGTTTGAATGATTTATAGCTCTTGGGGAAGCTTATTAAAAAAGTAGGAGCTCAGTAAGTCTATCCACTCCTCGTTCTACTGAGACGATGGAAAGAAACGTGAAAGTTATGACTCAATCTAATATTAAATGGGTGTAAACCACTTCTTAGTTCATAACGTTCCATATTATACATACAATAAACACTCAAATATATACAATGACGGAACAGTGAGTACCCTCAATCTTCTGAAAGAATCCCTGTAGTCGTCACGGTAACCTAAACGAGCAACCACTCTAATACCTCTCCTCTGGAGCGAAGCCTAATGACCCCAGACTAGGATCACGTAAGCAATTTTTGACTGAACCATAGCATGAAAAGCAACTAGGAGAGTCGATTCGGAGTTTTGCAAATTAGGGAGTGCGTATACACCACTGGATGCTGAAGAAACAACCTGATCTGCGTGGGCTTGCCAAAGCAAGGAAGCATCTAGTGTTACACATAGGAATTTAGTCTTACTAGAATCCACATCTTCAAGAGATCTAAGAGAATACAACTTGATCACAGTGTTTGCATGTTTCAGAGATAGTTTTTTGGTTAGATCAACCAATCATTAGAAATTGCCTTAGTCGATCGACATAGAAATATTATCTATATTTTGGCACAAACAGAATGTTCTTCCATTAGACACCTATCATGTTCAATGTGTTGAAAGTTTTCATGAAAAATAACTTAACTACGTCGAGGTTAATACTTGAATTCTTAAATACCTAATGCCATTTGGAGTAATCAGGGTTTCTCCATAGAATAGGGTATTTGAACGACTGTCGAAATTTTTTCGCAAATTTTTCTTTAAATTAACCAAGTTCCACGAATAAATAATATATGGGCGATGTCAACCAAGATTATTGGGTCCATTATGATTCTAAAATATCTATAGATCATAATCGGCATCACTTTGGAAAACTAAACCTGGCCATCGGGGCTTTCTCGGTCAAACAGAGAGGAATTTGAGGAAATATCGCAGGTTATGTATTTTTGCATTATCTACTTAGTCCTTTTCATGACCTTGCTTGCTATGCAGAAAAATCTTTGGTACTCTTTTTGTACACACGACACTAACACAACATAAACAGACAAGCTTTTTATGGAAATTGAAGTCACCATGTACTGCTTGGAGTTCTTCTATTTCTACGCAATTTCCTTTGTACCATTTTTCTTTGGCGTGTCGTATTTTCTTTCTAATTTCTTTCTTTATGGTCTTGTATACACTTTCGTCTCTATTCTTATACGACCTTCTGATTTCCATTAACTGTAATATGTCATCAGTCATCCATGATTTTTTCTTGTCAAAGCAAATCTATAGCTTCAGAAATCACCTAAATAGGTTAGGATTGTCCGAGCACCCTTCATGCAGACTATGTGAGGACGAGATTGAATCAATAGAACAAGTCATGTGCGAATACCCAGCTGAAGACAGAATCAGAATTAAGGAACTTGGATGTAGTAAATTGGAGCAGACTGAGCTTATTAGGCTCTCATAAAACTTATAGCCGTTATAAAAAGGATGGAACTTGTAGGTAAAATTTGCGACAGAGTGTGCCTGAATTAACCCACACTGAATTTCAATATTTATCTTATGGGAGCATTAACGGACAAAACCTTACATTTCAAATAGGCTAGCAGAGAAAGGAATTGGAATTTTTGATTTTTAACGCCGTAGAAAATACTAGTATTAAAGTTTTTGCAGAACCTAGTCGCAGATTGTATTTCTTCAACTGTTATTTGAAAAAATACCTTAACGCCCTGACTTTAGATGAGTCATTAGAACCAATGAAGTTCGCTTAGCCAGTGATGGGATATTCAATCGCCATCATGAGTATTTTTGAACATAATCATAATTTTCATATAAATAACTCACTTGCAGTGTCATTCATTCACGTTGAATGATAAAGTATTAGTAAAATTTTTAGATATTCCAAAATTTTGTTGTTTCTAATATATTGGATGATTCCAATGATTGGTAGACGACATATCTGTGAATAAAATGGAATATTTCATAAGTATGTAAGCAGTAATTAGAGCACAAAGTATGCACATAGCAATTTGCATAAAGCATTGCGTGCAAACTAGGCTGCGAGTATATTGTATCTTTCTTGATAAACCCTCTGACCTTCATTTACGGATGCAATTCCGCACAGAATAAAATTTATGAGTCAATATTATAATTCAAAATGCTTGAATGCATGACGTGCAGAATGGATTTGATAACATTACACTGTATGTTTTGCATTGATTTTTTCCTACATGAAAATCGCGAATTCCAACAGATTTTAACGAAGAATGTATTCCATATTTTATGGAAACTAGTGAGATACAAAACAACAAATCTAACTATAAGGACGACTTTGAAATCTATTGCTAAGCCTCTGAAAGGATTCTGATGAAATTTGGTATGAAGATACTTTGAAATTCAGATATGAATTCAGAGATCTTGCTCCCAGTTTATATATTTCATTTAATTTTGTTGTATAGAAATGCAAGCCACGCACGTTTTAAATCCTTTTTTTTTCCTCAGCATATCTGTTGTTCTGCTTGATTCGGAGGTTTTGGCTCACGCAGTTCGGCAACATATGGAATTGGTCTGTTGGCAGATGACAAGTTTGAGTACTGACCAGTGTATTTCGACTTGGTTGTAACCCCTTTTGTTTGAATCTAACGAAAATAACAATCACAATTACACAACATATATGTGGAGCATGTTGGTGCAGCAAAGGGAGCAAAATATTCTAAATAGCACTCTTCCGATAATGGTGTAAATTTTCCATGCTGAGATTTAAAACTTAATTCGCCATACACTTAACAAAAACATCCGGATTATTGAAAAACTGGCATACTTATAATCTAACAAACGTAAGTTAATTAAATGCAATCGTCATACAGTCGCCTAAATTATATTATTCAAATAAAAACACGTACCTAATTGAGGTAAAAATTAATATATAGCTGTCGCAAAAACTGGATATGACTGAAACAAAATAATAATTATATTTTCAATGAAATAAAAATATGGTATTTAGATTTTCACTATCTTAACACAACTATGACCGGTTTCACCACACTGTGGCTTCATCAGATAGATACAAACTAATGAACAGAGTAATTCCTTATATTTTAGTCTTATTTCCTACTTAATATTACAATAGGTAGAAGAAGTATGTTCTTACGTGAATTCATGTACTCAATAATACTAGGCCTGTAACTGTCATTGCCTGGCATTTGTATAATTATATTTTGCTCTTTTGTAAAATTATTTTGTGATATTGGGATATAAATGTAAGTCTATGTACCATACTATTGTGTGGATAAGGATGTGTAGATCAGCTGTGAATAGTAATATCTGTATGTGATGGCTTATGAAAATCATGTTTTCCGTTAATTTTAGTAATAGTTGAATCCAGAAAGTTAATAGAGTTTTCTGTTTCTATCTCTAACGTTAATTTAATATTATCGTGAATTTTGTTAATGATTGTTTTGAATGACTCTAATTGTCTGTTTGTGCCAGTGAATTAACAGATGATATCGTCGACATATCTAAACCAATGAATGAAGTATTTGAATTACAGATGTTCTTGGATAGTTTTTTCAATATTATCCATGAAAATTTCAGCGAGTAGAGGGCTCAGAGGATCACCCATGATTAAACTTTTTTTATTATTATACATTACTCCATTGAAGTTAAAATAATGTTGTTCTAAACAAATTTCTAAAAGGTGTAAGATTTCTGATTGAATTACCGAATTTTCACCATTATATAATACTCCATTGAAGTTGAATTAATTTTGTTCTAAACAAATTTCTAAAAGATTTCTGATTGAATTATTGGATTGACTTCATTCATTTGAAGAGCGTTGTTGATGAGTTTCACTGTATCACTTGGTGGAACACTAGGGAAGAGATTTACTACATCCCATGACATAAGTTTAGCGTTCGGTGGTAGTATCGTGTGCTGAATTTTATTTATTAGGACTGGAGAGTTTTTTATTGAGAGTTTAGGTTCAAAATTAGCGTACTGTCGAATGATGACTATGTGAAAGCGTGAAAGTTTTGCAGGTGGAGCATGAAAATATGAAACTACTGGTCTAATGGGATGCCCTGTTTGACAAGGGAGTAGAGTTTTGGTGTTTGCGGGTTGTCAATGAAAAGTTTATATTTTTGATTGGTAGGTATTGTAGACTTGGCATACTCTAAAGCGTTTTTCTACAATGGATTGAAATTTATTAGTTGGAATAGTTGGAAATATCAATTTTTTCATAACTACCCGATTCAATGAAATTTTGGGTTTTTAATACATAATATGCTTCATTCAAGGCTATGACTGTATGACCTTTGTCTGCTTTGGTGAATATCATATCTTCAAATGCGGACTTAGATTAAATGAACTTTAAAGTTGTATTTTAGAATTTCTTAGGTTGAGAACTATTGAACTCTTTTTGAAGTAGCAACGCTGAAGTGTGGCATTTGCCAAGTGGATATTTTGGATTTTGAGTACAGGATTCATTTATGAAGTTCACAGAATATCCCTATTCAAAATTAATACCGATAGTATATTAAACACAGAAACAGTTTTTATTCGTTCAAGAAGCAGCCCTCTGGGTAAACCACAACCTCAACAGTCCTATAGGTTCTAAGTAGCCTAGTCACATCTTATTCAAAAACTGCAAGGGAAATACATGGTGAAGGAGAAAGAGTTATAAAAATGTCGAAAGGAAGTGATACCAGGACCTTTTATGGTTGTTCAGTAATTTAATGATGAGCGTCAACAAGATATTCCAAGTTGAGAGAATAATGTAAAAGAAAGTTAGACCGTGCAAAGTTAAAGGGTTTGCCTAGCAGGCTACCTATGGTCTATTCTGGCACACACTGTCGTAAATTTCATCCACGAGCTCCATCCTTCTAGTAAAGGATACGAGTTTGTGAGAAAATATGAGAGCTTAATGAGCTCAGTCAGCTTGTGTATAGTAGTAAGTTGGTTTCTGTTGGACACCTCTTGAAAAAACCATGCTGTTCATGCTGTTCATGAATTAAAAATATGTATCTATGCCACAAAAGTTACACATCAATGCATCAAACATTCTAGGGATAATAGACTGGATGCACGTTCCCCGATAGTTAGTTATATCTGACTTGTGTAAAAAAATAAAAAGATTTTGTCTCTAAAAATATGGAAAGCGCCCAGAACAGTGAGGGGAGATCAGCTGGGGATAGTTTAGTGAAGAAAGAACTGATGCGCCTCATTCTTCTGACCTATCCTGGGAAGAAAAACCGAATACTCCTCTGGTTATTGACGAATCTAGGTTTGGCTTGTATGGTGATTCCTCGATAGCAGGTGTGGAGAGTTAGAGATATCTCACGCCGTCTTGATTCTGTTCCAGAAATACATCTTTGAGGAGGAGGGATTATAATGTTGTTGGTTAACATGGCGCTTCAGCGACGTACACCAATGAATGTAAGTGGAAGGACTACGACTGGACAGGCCTACCTATATTACTTGATTGGTGTCATAATTGCCATCTGACTGGGACTAAATTTCAAATTTTATGATGATAGTTTTCCACGAATCTAGACCAAAATGTACGTAAAGCTCTTCAAAAGGGAGACATTGCTCATATTCAACCTCCACCATTATTCCCCGACCTCAACCCGATCGAACACGCTTGGAATATGTTACAATGGGCACTCGTAGAACAGTAACCACAGAACCTGATCTGATTTTTAAATTATAACTGACTCACTGATCATCACATTGTTTGAGAACTTCTAGCATACACATACTTCAAATTTTGGATTTAATCATTATTTACCCCACAGAAAAGAAAATTCAAAATTTCTAGAATCCAGGCTTTGTTTTCTGAATTCGAGCTTTTCATATACCTAGTGCTTCCTCACCTTGGAAAACTACTTCGAGAAAGGTCCGTAATATCCTTCTTGTCGTGAAACCAACGATACGACATCATTCGTGCGGCTTCGAATCTGCAGAAGTTTCGAACACTAATATTCACTTGACTAGTAATATCTTCCACATAAATTACATAAAACTTAGCGCTTTTCATTCTAATTGCAATTCTGGTTTAATCTAATAACCTCATTAAAAGTGTATTCCTCCGCCACTCAGATCATAAACAGAAGTCCGCTCATTCCTACGCCATAAAAAGAACTCTAAAAGGGCGCCTCACAAGGTCAATAATATTGTCAATATTTATGTCAAAATATTGACATCAATCCATCAGTATGGAAGTAAACCATCAATATTTCATCCCTACACGATCGATAATATTTTCAATATCGCAAAATATTGACAATATTATTGAACGTCTGAGGCGGCCTCTGTGGAAGAAAGAGTTGAACCGCCGCGCCCCTCAAGAAACGATTCTTCAGGCAACCAACAATACACAACAAGACACCATTGCCTGTGTGGCTTACTCAGGCCTCCTAATTTAGGGGAAATAACTATATTGTAGATAATGTATCCACGACATAGGCTTTCTTTAATTCAAAATAGACATAATTGAAAATGAATATATTAAAATTGAATTTAAATATATTACATTGAATAGAGGCACGATGTGTGGCGCATAGATCGTAAAATTCTATGATTGAAAAAATCACAGATCAAATGCTGTCAGAAATTTTTCAACCAGTTCTTTTGAGATAGAAAATTATCTGCTTAATCTCTCGATCATGTTCATCCTTCGTGAAGGTAGCCAATGATTATTTACAAAAAGAGATGAGATCCCACGAAAAAAATAAAATGTACAAAAATGCAAGTCTCTCAATGAAAACACTCAGCCGTGAAAAGGTGTGAGATATTATGTGAAACCAAGTCCATCATTTCAGTTAATATTCACACATTTGTATTTATATTGAAAAACCTTATGACTTGGCATTCGCTCTACAACACAATTACACAGGATTTACAATATTCAAAGAATAATATCCTCGACAGTAATACCAAATCCTGAAAATGACGTTGCTGCTCAATTTTATCATATCGGCCATGCGATTGCCAAGTCATGTTCTTCTCTATATAAATATAAACGTGTGGATATTAATTGAAATGATCGACTTGGTTTCACATGATATCTCGCACCTTTTTACAGCAGAATGTTTTCATTGCGAGACTTGCATTTTTGTACATTTTATGTTTTTGTTGTGATATGGCTTTCATGAAATAAAACAAGAAGCTAAGCTAGGAACTATCAATTTATATACTGAAGTATTTGAAACTTTCTCCTCTATCTTTTTCCTACGGAACTACTGAAGGTGTACGAACATTAAGATAAAAGTGATCTGCAGAACCATTTTATAGTTACGCTACCTGATACTAGAGGCCCCTTCACATAGCCAATTTCAAAATTTATTCTACTCAAATCGAGATACGAAACGCAACGAGAAGATGGCAGAGTAAATTATGTGCTGCACCTTATCACTAGTTCAGAGTGACATACACAGATGGCCCATTTTCATTAGAGATTTTGACATCTGGCATAGCAAAACACCTTACTTCTATCGACAACATAAATCTTGACATTGTGTTAGTGTGACTTGAAGTTCGTATTGAACACTGTACGAATGTTTACATTAAAGTATCAGCACTAACGGCGATTAAATGATGTTCAATTGACTTAAGACCTCAGTATCATCGCTGAATTTGAGGTGCTTGCTACGAAGCTATTAGGTTTGTGTATTTGGTGTTTTTATAGTGCTAGTGACTTCGGGGTTGAGTTCGGGACGAATCAGCATTATTCTCGGTAAGTTTATGAAAGATTTTGATTATTTTTCATTAAATTCATAGAGTAGAAACTATTTGGCTATTAGGATTGAATATGTCAAAATGGAAAGGATTTTTCCTATTAGAGAATATGCTGGGGTAGGTCGGTAACAACCTACTTGTTCACCCTCTGTTGGGGGTTTAAATTATTCGGCCATATTCGATATTCGTTATTTTTATGAATTTATTTCGATTAGAAGTTGTTTACCGTGAATAATTTCCAGTTTGTAGATGAATCAATTAGTTCTTTTATCGTAAAATAATCGGTCAGCATTATTTTTAAGAACCTCAATTAATCAACTTGATAGGTATGGTAAATATAGATGTGGTTTGTTCATTTAGCATTGATTTTTGACGTAACTGGGTATTATAGTTCGATTATAATTGAGTTACAGTGATTTATGAGTGATGCAATATCATTGGGATCAATCTTTTCATTCTTCAAGTTTAAAGTTCAACAAATTTAACATTGGAATGGAATTTGAGGTTAGAAATTTTATTTGGTATTAACGTATTTTTCTCAATATTTATCTAAGTACCGCGTGCTTGATTCTATTGAATAAACACACATTCGTTCAACTGTTCTCTGTTCTGAGAAGTAAATGTATAGTTATTTTAGGTTATTTCAAATAAGCATATTCAGTAACTATTTCTGATGTTATATCTTGACTTCTTCGGATTGATTAGGTTTTATACATTCGAAATGTTAAGCCAGAGTGCAATGAGAAGTTTTTCTTTTTCTGAGTTCATTTACATCCACTAACATGAATACTTGCTTCGATACAATGAATGATTAAGGCTCTCTCCTTCAAAATTTTGTGAAACATCAAATCATGTTGGGTTACTTAAGGTTATATTTTGTTTTTAAGATCACGTTCTGTTCATAAGTTCACGTTATGCTATGTTCATAAATTCGAGGTGAGAAATATTTTATCGTTATTTGTCATTTCGAATAATTAACTAGCGTCCTGCTCTCTTCATTTGTTTATTTACTCGACAAACTATACAGGGTGTTACATAATAGTATGTCACAACTTGAGGAGGTAAATCTACGTGCAACTTCAAGAAAAAAGTTCATATAAACATAGGTCCGCAAAAGCTTCGTTACGGAGCTACAGGGTGTTTAAATTTCAGGAATAAATTGTTTTTTCTTCAAAACTCCTGCAGTTTATGAGATATTAAGCCCAAATTTGGAATGCAAGCTATTTTCACAGCCTCCATCATTACACGTCCTAGATTTCAACTGAAATTCACAAAGTGTTTTCTTTTCCGAGGCCATGTCTCCTTTTGCCCTTTAAAACTTTTTTGTAGTACGCCACTGATCAGCGTACAATCCATTTTCGTCATATTTGTGCAATTTAGAATTTTTTTGACACTTGTAGTTTTATCGTATCTCCAACCGTTTTCGAGTGAAAAATTATTGAATTTGAATTATTTGATTTGTATGTTATTCGCTCAATAAAAAAAAATAATAGAAATTTTCGATAGGTATGCCCAAAATTTTGCTTTTATTTGGATAGCTCGTCTTCTGAGACTCAACTTATACTTATTCAATATAAAACTAAAATAAAGAACAGTTAAAAACTAAATAAATTACTGAAAATGTCCTCCACGTGCAAGAATACAGGCCTCTGTGCTTCTTCGCATATTTTCACGCACTCTTTGAAATATTCCTGGGGTATTTCTTATGGTGTCACAAGAGGTTATTATTCGATTTCTCAATTCTTCTACAGTGTTCACTGAAGTGGTATAAACTAAACTTTTGAGATATCCACATAAGAAAAAATTTAAACTATTTAAGTCTGGGGACCCAGGAGGCCATGGTTCTGGCCCACCCCGATCTATCCATCGGTTGTTGAATGTATTTTTCATGAATTCCCTAACTTCTCCACTAAAAAGTGCTGGTGCCCCGTCATGCATGAACCACATTATGTTTCTCAACACAAGTGGCACATCCTCGAGCAATAAAGGTAACTCTTCCTCGATAAATTGCCGATAAACGTGACCGTTTAGGCTGTTAGGCAAAGAAAATGGCGCAATCAAATAATTTCCAATCATTTCGACCCAGACATTTAGTGAGAATTGTTCTTGATGCTGAGATTCTTCAGTCAAATGGGGGTTTTCCTCTGCCCAATAATGATTATTGTGAAAATTTGTGATAGCAGTTCTCGAAGTTACCTTCGTCTGTGAACATTATTTCAGCATCAAAATAAGCATTTTCTCTAATTTTATCTAAGAACCATAGGCAGGAAAATCTCGAGGAAGTAGAGTTTGGACGCGTTGAATATGAAACGGGTACAATGAAAAGTCGTGGAGAATCCTACAAACTAGAACATGTGAAAACATGAAATCTGCTTCCTCAATATCTGGAGTTCTCATAGTTTGAGTTGCTCCTTTTAAATTATTATTTGCAGTATGAGTACCAGTTTCCCTCAACCTTCTGTGGATATTTGAAAATGTTCGCCTGTCTGGTGTTACTCGATTTGGAAAGCGCACCTGATATAATCGCCTGGCTTCTGTTGTGTTTCCGTCAGCCAGACCGTACATGTAATGGATATCAGCCAATTCGGCTTTAGTGAAATTAGCCATTTTTTCTTACAGCAATAACTTAAGGTCTTAAAACTAATCGTTAATTTAATAAACAATTCGAGCAGACACTGGTTCAATTTTAGCAACTGTCAAAATAAATGAATAAATGAAAAAAATCAAAGTCTACTAGTCATTTCTTAAATTAGAATTCAGCGAACGCATACAATCGTTTAATATTTTTTTGCTCGAGAACGGTTGGAGATACGCAAAAATTACAAGTGTCAAAAAAGTTTCTAAATTGAACGAAGATGACGAAAATTGATTGTACGCTGATCAGTGGCGTACTGCAAAAAAATTTGAAAGGGCAAAAGAAGACATGGTTCCGGAAAAGAAAACATCTTGTAGATTCTAGTTGAAATCTAGGAGCCTGTAAAAAATAGCTTGCATTCCGAATTTGGGTTTAATATCTCAAAAACTGCAGGAGTTTTGAAGAAAACCCCAATTTTTCCGGAAATTTCAATACCCTGTAGCTCCGTAACGAAGCTTTTGCGGACCTATGTTTATATGAACTTTTTTCTTGAAATTGCACGTAGATTTACACCCTCAAGTTGTGACATACTATTATGTAACACCCTGTATTGCCTGTCAAATTGTGATTCAAATTTTGCATAGTATGTCTAATGTAGAGAAACGAGTAAACCATACGTAGTTTTTATATGATTCGAGAGTTGTTGATACAACAGTAACAGCTAGTCTATAAGTGTGTTGCTCTGTGCATTGTGATCAAAAATAGGAAACAGAACAATTGTGTTGTCCATTCATTCTTCATTTCAACCAGAACTTCTATTTGTTGAATGTGAGACGATGGGATGACAGAAATCTGAAAAATAAAAAGAAAGCAGCAGAAAAACATAGAGTCAGTAATACTCAATGGATTTTAAAGTTTCAACCCATACAAGAAAAGAATCTGATGACATATGTATATGTTAAAAACCATCAGAAAATCGATATATAGGACAGTCCAAGACTGAATGACTTTTAGTTTTCTATAACAATAGATGAAAGCTTAAATGTTACCATTCAGTGTAAAAAAAATTAAAACAATCATGTTCTGAAAATGACATCAGGTAGATTACGTCTGCGTTCCGCAATGCATTTCTGTAGTCGATTCTCAAAGTTCTGCATCATCCGTTCTAAGAGATCGGTGTCGATTGCCCTAATTTCTCTTGTGGCTTCTTTCAACTCTTGCAGGTTTCGAGGTTCATCGAAGTAGACCTTAGCGTTTAGGTTCCCCCCCGAAAAATTATCACAAGCAGTGAGATCCGGGGAAATAGGGTGCCGCGGCAGATCGCCAAAACTCTTGCAAAAAGTGATAGAGCTCAGAGGAAATTATTTCTCAATAATGATGATATGCGAAATTTATCCCTTTAGCCCTTCCTGAAGGAGCTGGTCTTGAATAAAAGCAATGGATTGCAGTTCCCGTTTTCATGGTTTCCTGGTGGCTATTGTAAGTGGCCTCTGTGCCAGTACGTTGGAGAGCACCAATAAATATACATGTCTTAAAGCGCTACAACGGATTGAGATGAGTAGGTGGCAGTCTGAATTTGGTTTGTGAATGGATTTGTAATAATGAAGAGGTCAAACGAGACTGAAATGCAGTCTATTGCTCCTATTCATGACAGCCAACCGGGCTGTACCACTGGTGTGTGTGTAGCCTTGGTTGACGATAATTATGAAGGGTATATTGAAAAACCAGCTCTTTAAGGGAGGGTATTTAACTTTTATTGTTCCCTGAATAAAAGTGGAAGTTCAAAGGAAATTATGTTGAAATAAAAGAAAATACCATCAGTGTCAAATGTGCGGCATGAATTTTCTATTGCGTGTGTTATGAATCTTTGCTTAAGTATTAAACATTTATTTCACCTTCATAGTTTCCCCATTCGGTAACCTACAGATAGATATCAAAGTGTCCCCAATGATTCCTTTTTCTCTTGTGGTACGAATCCCTAAAAATACATCAAATCCCACCGGGAAAGATTAAATCAATATTAATTTTTTCGTTCTAATCCAATATTGTTAGTTTCCAGGCTATTGTACATATATACGATAATGTATCTTTTCCAATTCCGTTATCTAATATATGTACAATATTGTTGATATTGAAACGAATGTTTGGAGATAATGATGTGAAAATGTAATGATTAGTTGTATCGTATGGATTCTCAGAAAGCTCTACTTCGATGCTTGTGTTTGAGGAAACACCTGGTTCTATATTGTGATAAACTATTTTGATGTTGGTTTCTTTGATTGAGGGTGTGTTTTATACTTTTTATAAAAATCAATACCTGTCAATAGGTTCTTCAATTCATCAAACAAATATTCAGGCGCAACCTCTTATAAGTAATTTCATTCATATAATTGTTCCACAACTGTTTAGTTTATTTAATCGTCTCCTATTGTGAAATTGGAGCGTACGAGCGCGGCGCAAGCGACCGGCTGAGTAAGGTTAACCTCGTGAGGTTATTACAGCACCTTTGGACTAAGAAGTACTGTTAGTTCACAGAACAAATTAAATCATGTCAAAACATTTCAAACACTCAAAATGAATTGAAACGCTACTTTTTCGTACTGTTAAATCCTGATCAAATCGAAGTTTTCAAGATCTTTCAGTTTCGAAAAAAACCACACAAATAGTTTGTCGTGTTCTACACATAGTAAAAAATGGGAAAAGTTGATTTGCGATATACATAGTAAATTTTCGGTGGTTTTCTTTTATTTCGAAAAATTATATACCGGTCGATTTAAAGAAATATTGCGATAAATATTTTTTTATTTAACCCTGTGCTGTTATATAATTTTCAGAGGATCGTATTGACACATTTCAATCTTTTCATATTTTGAAATATACTTATCGTGTCTCACAGTTGTTGTAGCTTTTAGGATTGAATAGATAGATATAGTTGAGGATTCCTTTTTCTAATAAATCATCAAAAATGCACGTAAACTATTTCTGAAACCGTGTTCGTTTCAAAAGTTGTATAGTTGGCCGTTACCAAGTGATATTAGATCATCCTATGGTGATTTTGGTATACTTTGTAATGTAATCACAAAATAGGTGGAAAATATTTAATTAACAAACTATCTATTATCATCAGATGTTTGCAAATTGTGAGTTAAAACTAAGATACAGTTTCTATATTTAAGACAAATTGTATAACTGTATCTTAGTTTTAACCCACAATCTGTAAATGTCTGATGATAGAAATATCGAAATAACTATCACGTTTGTTTATTGAATATTTTTGTGATTATTCTTTATAAAGTATATCAAACTCACCGTATGGTGTTCGTTTTCTTTTCTTGTTACCAATCTCTGAACAGTGCATAAAACTTTTTGTATTCATATTTTGATTTTTGGGGCAGTAGGTTCTCGATTATATTATTTGCATAATTTGTAATTCAGGTAATTTTCTAGTTCTATATCTAATTCACTTATCTTTTCACTCATTATCTCATTTAAGCAATAACTTTTTCGGAATATTTATTCCGTATCTGGTTGTAGAATGAAAATACATGAAAAACACAAGAGTCAAGTGTTTCAGAATGAATATACCAACTCAAGAGTGAGGATGATATATTCCATTATCAGAAATAAATTCAGAATTATTACATTCAAAGATGGTCGTGGAGAAAAATAATTTTTTAATATGTTAATTTCTTGTGAACTAATTTTAATTTTCCTCACATACCTAGCAAGACTATTCTCAGAAGTTATACAGTATTAAAAAATGTATAACCTGTGATGTTCTTCCGCTCACGGAGTTGGTCTTCTATAATTGTTGGCTAGTTCTTGAAAAATTTTATTGCAAATAATTTAAGAGTCTACCTCGATATTAAAGACGTACATACCTATATGGGGTTAGTATCAAACTTCGTGAGGAAAAGAAAATCGATATCACACATACTGCAAGTCAGTTTGGAGAAATTTTTATTTCAAGATTTGAAACCGGGAAAAACTCAGACAGAATGTCTGGACTGCACATGATTTTGAATCATACGATGATAGAAAGCTGAAATTATCAAGTCCACTGAATATCCGCCTTTGAACAGCGTTGAAAACAATTATGATCACCACGGTGAACTATTCATTCGAAAAGCGCAATTATGGCATGCTATCTGCGAACAGACGTTTTTAGAAATACCGAATTTCACTAATGGAAGCGCTGCCCTCGCGCAAAATATTTGTGACGCTCGTGCCATGGGATCTTGAACTACCTCTACACTTTACTGCAGAAACAGGAACATGAGTGGCCCCAAAAGAAGGGTTACTATTTCCCGCATTTAATCAACAAATACTCAACTAACGGAAAGTCAGTATAAAATTTTTGATAATTTAATTTCATTGGTATGATACATAAAAGCTTCAACTCTATACAGTTAGTTGGTTTTCATTTTTACTTGTTTACAATGTCTGTTTTTGTGCGACTTCAATCTCCATGAGTTTTGGTATTATTAATGTATTACCAAGTTTTCTTGTCCAATTTTGCATTATCAATTCAATTCGCGTCATTCGATACAATTATCCGTCGATAAGACGAAGAAATTCTGGCTCAACATATCTATCGCGAAGACGTTATTGAATTCATTATCTTAATCTGTCTCACTTTTTTGAAATGCCAGTGTGAAACATTCAACGGGTTAACTTCAGTGATTGTTCAATCGATTGAAGCTTAGTCGATGCTGGAAATGGAATAAATATAAAGTGGTTCACATCATATCGGACGACGTCACATATTTATTAACAAATATGTGAAGTGGATCTATCTACAACTAGACGGTCAACAACACGAATGAACTTCCACATTTATGCGTTACGAAGCGACAGTCATGAAAAAGTTCCGATCGATTTCATCATAAAAAGTCGTGTGTGGGGGTCGACGAACGAAAGGTGTGTATACATATCAGCCCCCATGATTTAGAGGGTAGTTACCTGTATATCAAATAGTTGCCGACTTGTTGATTTTGATATACGTTGGTCAAAAGAAGATTTATGTCGCGGTTTGCATGTTGAACGGAAAATTCGTGAGTTGTTCCATCTCTTCACCAAAATGTAGTCTATAAATTATATGTGATACGAGGACTGTTCAAAAAGTATCAGTCGTGCGATACTGACTTTTTCAAAGAGTCATTTTTCAGGGTGGTGAATAGTGGCTGAAAACTAATATACTAAGATTTCTTTGGATTTTGGTGAGAAACAAAATATTTTTTCAAGATTTCCTTACAAGATAGCGAAAATGATTATCAGAATTTGATGGTGCGTACAAGTATTCGCACACTCTATTTTAAAGTTTGGGGCATGAAAAATTCGGTTTGAGATTTCGATTTCAAAGAGGGTGTCTCAGAATTTTTCGAAAAACTATCCTTGAAGATGTGAAATAGGATTCGAAATTGTGAATGGAATTCAGTCGGTCTTGAACTTGCAAATTGAAAACTTCTTTCGGCAGAGTCTGCAGGCGAGGGTAGATTTCGTTATCAAGTCTTCAGTCAGTTTAGTAATTTACTCTTGTAAATTATTCAACATTTTCGTTAGAAAAGAATAAAAGCAAATTTTCATTAAAACAAAATAACATTTTAAGAATAATATGAAATCGTATCTTAGCAATTACCGAATAATTTGAATCATCCAACCCTCTTTCCCATTCGGAAGTTGAAGGTTGTTTCAAGAAATTTTTCAAAGAAGTCTTTGATAATAATATGCCTAAGAATAATATGAAAACCGTACAGGTTTATCTTGTTTGTTATCGGAATGACTCCTTCCCGATTCGGAAGGAGTCCTATTAAAATCTTCTGGATCAACAGTTTTATGATAATATTCATAAGGATAATATGAAAACTGCATAGATGTATCTTGGTTATCACTGGCGATATGGCTATTTGAAAATGTTCTAACTCCCTCCATTCGGGAATGAGGGTCCAACTTTTATTTGGAAAGTTTTTCATAATATAATGCCTAAAAATCATATGAAAGCCGAGATATGGCGATTTGAATCATCCAACCCTCTTTCCCATTCGGAAGTTGAAGGTTGTTTCAAGAAATTTTCAAAGAAGTCTTTGATAATAATATGCCTAAGAATAATATGAAAACCGTACATATGGGATTATCTTGGATATTACCGGAGATATAGTGATATTGATGAATTTTCATCCCTTCCTATTTCTACCCTTTTCGGCCGATTGTGCTCAATAGCAGTCTCCCCGAGATTTTGGAATTTTGTATGATTGTATGATGACATTTGGTGGCGGTCATAACTACGACTACCACCGTGGATACAAAATTGATACATATGGAGAGTGGTTTCGGGTTCTGGGGTCACAGTCCATCTCGGCCCAGGACTAAGGTATAAGAGTTTAGTTCGACTCTCTAAAACTAATTCAGAATGATTAATTCATAATGTTCTATGTATATATGTACGAAATAATTTTGAAGATTACAAGGCAGGAAGTTAGTTTATAGAAGAATATAAAGTTGAAAATCAATCAATGAAGAATATGTAAAATACTAATAGGTGCGCAACTAAGTTCTCGCTGTTTGTCAATAGATGGCTCAGTAGTAAGTGCTGGTCGATTTTTACATATCAAGAACGTCTTGAACAAAGCTTAGACAAACGGTAAACCACTGTGACACATAAGTGCTTTTGTTTTTGCGTCATATACTTTTAGTTGTGAGAATATGTCTGATTTTGTGCCAAATAATCGTCATTTGCGGGAAGTGTTGATTTTCTTCTTTCATTCGAAGAAAACGGCGGCTGAAGCTCATAGAGAGCTCCAAAAAGTTTACGGAGATACTGCTCTAAGTGAAACAACATGCCGGGATTGGTTCCGTCGCTTCAAATAACGGGGATTTCGTTATAACTATCGTTCCTGTGAAGGAAGGCGAAAAATCTTCGAAGACGCTGAATTGGAGGCATTGCTCGATGAGGATCCGTGCCAAACGCAAAAAGAGTTTCTTTCAGCCTTAGGAATTACCCGGTAGGCCATTTCCAAACGATTATATGCGTTGGGAATGATTCAAAAGCAAGGAACTTGGGTTTCTTATGATATGAAGCCAAGAGACGTATAGCGTCGTTTTTTCGCCTGTGAACAACTGCTCCAGCGGTAAAAAAGAAAGGGTTTTCTTCGTCGCATCGTAACGGGTGATAAAAAATGGATTTATTACAGCAATCCAAAGAAAAAAAAATTTGGGGACCGCCCGGTCATGCTTCAACGTCATCGCCTCGGCCGAATATTCACGCTGCGAAAGTTATGCTGTGTATTTCGTGGAACTAAGTCGGTGTTATTTATTACCATCACTGGGGAACAGTATCGAACTCAATTGATGCGATTGAGTAAAGCACTTCGCGAAAAACGGCCACAATACGAGCAGAGACACGAAAAAGTAATTCTACAGCATGACAATGTTCGGTCTTTCGTTGCCAAACCCGTTGAAACTTACTTGGAAATGCTCAAATGGGAAGTCCTTCCCCACCCGCCATATTCCCCAGATATTGCACCATCCGATTATTACTTGTTCCGTACGATGGCACACGGTCTGGCTGTTCAGCAGTCCGGCTTATATGAAGAGCTCGAAAAAAGGCTTGATTCGTGGATAGCCTCAAAAGACGAACATTTCTACCATCACGGTATTCGAGCTCTGCCAGAAAGTTGGGAAAACATTGTAGCTAGCGATGGGCAATATCTTGAATGATTCATTTGTAATCATTTTTCAATAAAGTTGTATTTTCATAAAAAAAGCAGCGAGAACTTTGTTGTGGATCTAATCACTTATCTAGAGAGTGGAGATGCTTCTATCGGTGTTATGGGGCTCTAAAAAGCAGCAGTCTTCCAGGAATCCACTTCTCAAGATAGAACGTTGTTCGTGAATATATGTTATGTCCAAAAAAGTATTCATGTTCATCAAGACACAGCTTCCCCCAAAAAGAATATTTTGGTTAAAATACAGCTCCTCCCAAATATCTAAAAGAGTACACATAAATTACTACCTAATAAAGGAATGATACAGAAATTACCTTTGATTTCAGTGATTCATTTCAAATAATTTAAAATACATTATTTAATATAGGAAACAGAATTAATTGTTTCAAAATTGAATATGACATTTTTGTACAGTCATGTCAAGTGAAAGCTGATGGTTTCCTGTAAGTCAAATTTTCTGACATCTGTCATTGTCAACGGTCATAGAAAAACTTTGGGAAATTTTATACGCATTTAAAGCGAAAAATGATTCAGTGAGAAAAAAATTAAATTCAGAAATAAGAGTAATCAAGTGAAAAATATGAGAATCACAAAAATCAAGAAACTTTGCTGCAATGAGAGGTTAAGTATTAAAATGATGAAGAAATCAGCCGCAATGCTGAAAAATACGGAATTATGACTAAATAAATCTGGGCCTGGTATCTGAGCCTGAAACAGACCAGTTAAGTACAAAAAATATTGACAAGACGTCCTAGGATTCTCCGGGTCTGAAATGCCGGAACAAATATCTGCGAAGATTGCCGTAACCGAAAGTCATCGCAACTAAATGAGATAATAATTACACTTACCTCGAATATATTGAGGGGATACGAGCCTTACTTAAACAAAAGTCGAAATTCCAAAACTATAATCCCAGAGATGTGAAACTCAAAATCTTCGCAGAAAAGCAAGTTGTAGTTGTCGAGTCGTTCCGATGTCAAAGAATCTATATCATGCGCAGGAGGGGCACGGAGCACAATACCATGAGAACTACTGGTAGTACACGGAACAATAATTGCTCAAATGCGAAATGGCAAAGGCGTGTTGAATCGAAAGTGATATTTTACACGCTACAATTTCCGGTATAACCGGAAGTGCCACATCATTGAAAATATTTCCGGAACATAGTTCGAATAACATTCAACACAACGAAAAAAAAATTCTCCAAACAATTAATACACTACATTTGAGATCTTTTTGGGGACAGTTTCACAAAAGGTAAGGTTACAGACAAACATTGAACATGATATCTGACATTTCGAACTCAGTCATAGAACCAGAGACTCTTCCACAGCCCAAATAATAGAAAATGTTCTTACCTTTTCAGTTCCCTGAAGATGATGCAAATTGTGTCGAAATATTGGATTTGCTATAAAAGATAAAACGTACCATTATTTCATAAGCCTTTCTTTGCCACACAACCCTTAGAATCCTAAAGAAATACATATCTCATTGGCAATTATCAACACAAATAGGTAATATATATATATATATATATATATATATATATATATATATATATATATATATATATATATATATATATATATATATATATATATATATATATGTATATATATAATTCAGGACACGCTGAAATTCATCACTTTGTATATGGTTATGGACCGACTACGCGCTAATTTGACACCTGGAATCTGGAATATGACGATATATTGACTCTGATTCAGAGAAAATCCCGTCGAAAAGCAAAAATTAAGTTCAACGCTTCTTACCTTGTCGAAATATTTAAAGAATGAGTCTTCGAAACACCTTTGAAAATCAACTCAGTTTTTCCACTAAATTTGAACCAAAACATTGAGGAGGTTATATCTGAAACCGCCGTGAATCGAGACGATTTCGGAATTGAAAATTTACTGGTATGCCAAGAATTTTCATCTAAAATTCTCCGTTTTGTTGTAGAACAATTTTCGTCTTGATCTCGAAATTTCATTTCGTGGTAGAAAAATCTTTGTCCAAAGCAGACCGTCCGCCGAAAACCTCAAGATCGAAGGGTTTCTCGATCTCGGAAAAGGTATAACGATCGCATTAGCAGGTTTCATGCTGATCGAAAACGTATTTTTGAAGCATATTTTCGTGAATTCCTTTCTTTTCTTATTCTGATATTTCTTTCATATGAAATAGTATACATTTCATTCGGAATTCAAGTTTTTATCGAGAAATTGGCGATGCAAATCCTCGCCCTCAGAAATCGTTCGTAAAATACCCCTGCCCCTCTTTTCTGACAATTTTTCGGGATAATAAATGACCGGCCTGAACAAAACTCGAGCTGTCGAAATCGCAGACTTTCCTTTGATCGTCCTAATTACTTACATGTATCGGGCGATTATTACAGATCTCCTCCTTCGATAGCTGAAAAGAATTTATATTTTTACAATTTTGGTTCTCAATTTAACACCCCTGGACCATTGTGGATAACACTGGTACCATAGTGGTATGATATCATCTTCTCCTCTTGCCCTTCTAAACAAAGAAATAGCTGATATCAATCAGGTCGCTCTGCTTTCGAATTAAGGTTATGTGTTCAACGGGTTGAACGAATGTAAGTATGATAGATTCATAGTTAATGAATCAAAGTTATAAGTAAAAGACAAGATAAGTGATGCTTGAACAAGATAGTCACATATCATGTGACTTGTAATAAAGCTATATTTAGGTCGTTTTTTGATTATTAACTTTGTTGCCAAAATACATCTTCTCGAGTGATATAAACATTTATTATTTACATCAGATAGAAGTCGGTTTCATAACATAATTGAATAAATTTGCCGAGTTAACAACTGATAAACAATTGTTAGACTCAATATTTGTCAATATTTCCCATCAAATTCAGTCATTCAACTGAAATGAAACCCAGAAGCTGTTTGTTCTTTTCGCTTCCGCTCTGAATTAACCACTTATCTATGATCCAATTATTATTTGAATATGCAATTGAAAAATTATTACTTATAAGACCCGATTGTTTTTTTTAATTTCAGTCATATCAGTAGGGAATAAATTGAGATAGTAATAATTTCAAAATAAATTGATCCGAAGGTTTAGGAGATATGGCTGAATTCGATACAAATTATGTGAAGATTTTGTTTATATTTATATTTTTCCTTCTATATTAAAGTGAAAAGATGATTATATAGGCACTACTTTTACATTGGACTTCGATCGAAAGAAAATTACAATTGAATTCTCGGTCGAACGATCAATTTAACTTTACTAGAACCGTAGGGAATTTTTCCGGGAAAGCGGACAATTTTTCCGAAGTTATCGGGGCTATTTTCATCCAATCAAGCTCTATTGGCGTACGAGCGACTTCTGGGGGCGGCGCTAGCGCCCTTCGAAAAAAAAAGAGAAAAAATTCCGCCGGAAAAAGAAAAGTCGATCCTTCCGAACGAGGAAGCGTGGCTATCTTCTCATCGGTTCAGAATTGGGGTTGTCCTTTCTTTTGTCCTACTTATGTGGTGACCGGGAAGTATGATTCGCATTCAAAAGCTTCGTATGTATCTCGGCAATAGTTTGCTTCTATATTCAGAATGGCCTTATGGAAGGCATCAACAGCTTCTTCTGAAAACTGAAACCTTTGACCACGCAGTATGCTCTAGAAGAATAAGGCCCTGGTGAACCATTGACTTCAACCGACCAACCTCAAGAGGATCGACCATAACGAGTAGGAATCGAAGATGCGAAGAAGTTATGAAGGTCCGAGACAGAATGCCATGATTTTGATTATTTCTTTCATTCGTGGGGCGTTATTTTCCTTTTACTTCGTTTATCCTTAAAAGATGTTATGCAAAACAAACACGAAAAAAATTAGTGTTGTCAAATAATTCGGCAAAATTTGAAAGGTGTAATTCTTGCGAAATTCATTTTGAAACTGTTACCAACTTACGATAGTAGGGGAGCCCAGAGGGCTAAATGAGTTTTCACTCCAGCTCTTTGAAGACCTATTGGATTATAAAGATTAGATGTTAAACAGAAAATAAGTTTATATGATGTATACCTTTTTAGTGGTGGGGAAATTTCTGTGAATTTGCAAAATGTAAAAAGATAGTTATAAAAAATCCTCAAGCGTGTCAGTGTTCGTTAACGTAAACGGTCTACGAACTCCTGTTTACAAAGAGATATTAGTCTGACAGATTTCTCGTTGAGGATAGCTGTATTAAACGATAGAAGTTAAGAAAAATATGTTTTTCTCGGGCTCGTCAGAAATTCAAAAGAAACGTTAAATAAACTACAAAAAGTATACTGTTATAAAGACTGACGATTTGGAGGTGACCAAAGGTTTATGGCCAATATTTAAAAGTGCAAAAAAATCGTGATATCGAAATACTCGAGCGCGTCAGAATTTCATACAGGTGGTCCAGCTCAATATTCTAGAGGTGTGAGCTCTTAATCTGATGAGTTTGTAAAGGAATTTTTAATCTGACAATTAAAAATAAAATTAATTTTTTTAAATTTTTATTGTAAATTTTTTATATAAAGAATTGAAAGCAGAGAATATTAATAAATAAAAATATAATTATATTTTTATAATTAATTTTCATCGTCTGTTGAATCTTCGTCGAACTGGAAATTCAAGTCTGATTGATCATTTTCATCCATATCTTGCGTATCTGTAACAACAAATAGTTATGATCTTAACAATCTATTCTTTATTTAATAACATTATCACAGCAATATAAACTTACCAGATTCAGAAGTATTTCCTAAAATCTCAGGTGTGACGACAATATCCTCGTACGCTTCTGGCAGCTGATTCCCCGTAAACCACACCATCTCCAATTTCCTTCTTCATTTTTCCAACCAAAGTCTGTCGGTGACATCTCACTAGCAATACGAAAATGTGCATTTCTCCACAAACATTATCATCGTTATTTTCCCCATCGGCTTCAAAATGATCATGAAAAGTGTCCAAATCGTCTTCATCATGAATATTACAGGATGTTTTCGGCCTGAAAATATTATACTCATAAATATCATAATTTTCTTGTAAACATTTTTTCGAAGAAAATATTTGGATTTTTTTTAAGTTTCTATTTATTTAAATTTGCATTAATTTTGTTGGAAGTTTGCAACAATTGATTTACAATCGCTTTCATTATGACAATTATCTTTAAAAAAGTAATTATTAGTAAAAATTTAAGAAATTTAATTACAAAAATCTGTTATTGCATTTTATTACATAATTATTTTAAAAATTTTTACTGATTTCGTTATTTATTGCAAAAATATTTTCTCAATCTTTCGAAAAATCAAAATTTATGTGGATAAGAATACAAACTAAGATATTTAGTAATATTATCAGTAATACTAGCACTTACTCGTCTGTTGATATACCAGCAGCCTGAGTGGTTGTAGAAGTGCTGGGAATGGACAATTCTGCTGGTGTATCAGCATCTACTGTGGTAATAGAACTATCTGGAATAGACAGTTCTGCTGAAGTTTCAGCAATTTGGGTTGTTGTAGAAGCAGGAATAGAAATTTCGGAATTTTTTCCTGAAACTTCCGATACAATATTACATTCTGTCCCACTTTCCTTTTTAAAATCAGCAGGTATTTTTACCGCAGTAAACAGTTTATAACACTGTGCATGATAAACTTCACTTAATGATTTTTCATCGAATAATTGAACGTCACTATAATTACTACGTGATTTTCTTTTAATTGGTTTGGCTCGACGATACTCCAAAACACTCAAAGATTTTTTAAAGTTTCTGGAGTAAAATAAATAATTTTTCAAGTGTCTCTTGTGCACAAAATACACATTTCTTTTTATCTTCATTATCACCACTCATTTTCGTAAAACACAATTAAATTCACTACATTTATTTCATAAAATACAATAAACAAACTAGATCGTTGTAAACAGATAAACACGGACGCGTTGTTGTGATCAGCTGTAACAGCAACAAGGCGGCAAAGAGCAGTGTGGGGCAGTGCAAGAGAGTAAGACATAGAAAAAGAGTGAGAAAGGTTGAGAGGCGTGGAGCGGGAAATACACAACTCCCAGTAGTTGTACATATTATACTCTAATGATAATTTTAGGTATTTAGGCTCACGAAAATCGGCAGAAGATGTCATGCCTATAATTTTTAAACAATTTTCTTTAAAATGAAAGAAACGAAATTTGCGCTCGAAAATTTTAAGGTAGCAATTTTTTTTTGCAACTTTGTAACTGGCTCAATTTTTTATGTCACGCTCAAATTGTCAGATTAATAAAGGGATTTCATTTTCTGCATGTAATTAACTTGAAACGTTTAAATCTGACGCGCTCGAGTTTATTTGAGGATCGATTTTTTTTTACTATTCTGATCGACTGCCCTAGACGCTCTCCACTATATTGAGAGACCATACTAGGTAGAAGTACTCAACAGAGTACGAAGATCCTCCCCTAATATTAAACTGCTAAGCTCAAGACACATACAAAATCCCCGCTTGGGCTCCCCTACTACGAAGGTTAACATGATCTCTATTCGTATGATTATGATGATGAAGTTTATAACCGTTAAATGTATCCTACTGTGAATATTCTCTGAATTCAAGAAATTCTCTTGAAATGTTTAAGAAGCATCTTTCCTGGCTGCTCATCCGTATCTAATAAGGCGTCGATCTAAATAATTTTAACCTAATCTAACCTTGTCAAATAATTGAATTCGATCAACATGAAAACGGTTAAGGAAGTTCTTCTAACAATCGGATATTTGTCGGAGCATTAAAGTCTTCGTTTTCAATGCACTTCTCATTTATATTATACGAAGGATGAGTCTGCATGACATTGTAGTATTCGGAGGTCCAATTTCAGAATATTCATGGACCGGCGACACTATGAATAATGTATAGAGATCGGCGTAACGTTCAGGAAGGTCTTGGCAAGGATGTTGATTAGTTTGGAGCTATTTCACACTTCGAGGTTTTCATTAAATGTGATTTTAGCTTCGTGCCACGAGTTTCTTGATGGAATTTTTCAGCTGTTACTCGAATTTAAGCTACCTTAAGTAAACTTTGGTGGTCGCCATGGTGTGATAATGTTGGAAAATATGAAATATGTGCTGTTTCTTTGCTTTTAGTGTTTATCAGTTGAACTCGAATTCATCCATATGTGAGTATAAACATGATTGTATACTATCCTACACGCGTAAAATATATGTATTGAAAAACGAGTTGGTGAAAGAAGGGAGAATCGGGAAGCTAATTTGCGAATGCCCCCTCCGCCCTCCCCAACATCAAGAATCGTGTTTTCTCCCTTTATATTCATTTTCATTGGATGCTGATCGCTTAAAAAATCTGAGAATTGATGAACACTTTTTTCCACCTCACAAAAGATGCAGAATTTTGTTCTAATTATAGGGCCCCGCAAGGACCCCAACAAATTTTTTCCTAGGCTCAATGAATGTTTGGGCAGGTCTAGTTTCTACGGCGTTTGGTTTCTGTTCTAAAAAAGTACTTCTCTGAAGGTTTTCAGATTTTTCCTGATGGTACGCTATCTCCAAAAATTCGAAGAACCGTTTTTCTCCCTTTCAGTGCGAAAAACTTAATTTTCTGCTTGTCTGCGTGCGGAAAACAATGAAAACAGTTTAATATCATAACATTCTACAAACATAATTCCAACTTTGGATTTTTCTATTGAAAAAATCTCTAAATCTCTTAGTGGTGATTATTAGATATACAGTCGGTCAAGCAAGAGCATAGTCATTATTGTGAAAAAATGAAAATACAAAATATAAAAATTCTTTGAATTATTGTTTCATTTGTTCGTGAACGTTCATGCAAAAATATTAATAGCAGGTCCAATCGCCTTCAGCGTCAATAATAGCCTGGCATCTTCTAGGCATGCTTTCCACGAGATTCTTCTCATATTCTTGTGGAAACGATCTCCAAATCTTTTTAACACACCAAACAAGCTGCTTCAAATTGCAAGGTCGGTTCTTCCCAAGATTCATCTTCATTTGAGCCCAAACGTTTTCAATTGGATTGGCATCGGGCGACTGAGACCGCCAATCTAAAGTCAGAACACCATTTTCATTCTTCCACGAGCTCCGGTGGTTGGGTCGTTGTCCTCCTAGAGAATCCAAATCTCACTTTTCTCCTCGTACCACTTTTCAGCATTATCCAATTTCTTTTCACTGATTTTCCGACAATTTTCTTCTATTCACTTCGAGAAAACCCAATATTCTCTCCAACTTGCTTAGTTGAACTGTCGAATTCGATTATATCAGTTTTTCTTGAATGGTAAGGTATCGCACTTATTTGATTTGCCTCCAAACACTGTCATTGTTATTGAGTGATTATGTAATTGACTTGCGTTGCGCATACATCAACCGATATTTCCATCAATTTTGAATTTTGGTAGGTTTGAGTTTTTTCAGCTAAGGAAGTATTCTTTAAAGTGATGCTTTGAATATTGTTCGATTAATTTCTTTTCGTTCTTGAGTTGATGCATTCAATAATTTTCGCCACTTTAATGATTGCCTTTGTGTTGATACCAACATTATTTGCTTCATGATAATTGCATTTGAATTTTCATTGCCTTTTTGTGGATACTTTGAGCATTATTCCATCATATGATATTTGGTATTATAGTGCCTACACTATACTTGATCCAATTGATGTTTTCATTTGCGTAACAATGGCTTTCGAATTGATACATTTCACATGTTTGCCTAAATTTGAGTTTATTTTCAAACATTCTTTGTTTCATTCTGTTTGTGAGTTAGTACCTTCAATATTTTTTTTTACATGACATTGAGTTGTTCTTTCTTAAATCTTTTCCAAATCATCATTTCAGAAAGAAATTCAGGACCAGGATATTGGCAAGACCGAAGAGGACGCCATAAAAAAAACGGAACAATATATATATTGATTCTATTGATACCACAACTTTTTCAGCTGACGTGATAATTGCTTTCGAATTGAAACATTGTTTTCGAACTGGAATATTGACATTAGTTTCCTACATGATAAATATTTGTCATTGATAACCAACTTTTTCGGCTCACGAGATAATTGCTTTCTAATTGAAACATTGATATTAGTTGCCAACATTCTAATTATTTGGTATTGCTTCGACAACTATTTCAGCATACGTTATAATTGCTTTTAAATTGGTTATATTGATATTAGTTGCCTTCATGATAATTATTTACCACAACTATTTAGCTTACGTGATTATTGTTTTCGGATTGGAACATTGATATTAGATGCCAACATTCTAATTATTTGGTATTGTTTCGACCACTATTTCAGCATAAGTTATAATTGCTTTTAAATTGGATATATTAATATTAGTTGCCTTCATGATAATCATTTACCACAACTTTTAGCTTACGTGATAATTGTTTTCGGATTGAAACATTGATATTAGTTGCCAATATTCTAATTATTTGGTATTGATTCGACAACTATTTCAGCATACGTTACAATTGCTTTTAAATTGGATATATTGATATTAGTTGCCTTCATATATAATTATTTACCACAACTATTTAGCTTACGTGATAATTTTTTCGGATTGAAACATTGATATTAGTTGCCAACATTCTAATCATTTGGTATTGTTTCGACAACCATTTCAGCATAAGTTATAATTGCTTTTACATTGCATATATTAATATTACTTGCCTCCATGATAATTATTTACCACAACTATTTAGCTTACGTGATAATTGTTTTCGGATTGAAACATTGATATTAGTTGCCAACATTCTAATTATTTGGTCTTGTTTCGACAACTATTTCAGCATACGTTATAATTGCTTTTAAATTGGATATATTGATATTAGTTGCCTTCATGATAATTATTTACCACAACTATTTAGCTTACGTGATAATTGTTTTCGGATTGAAACATTGATATTAGTTGCCAACATTCTAATTATTAGGTATTGTTTCGACAACTATTTCAGCATACGTTATAATTGCTTTTAAATTGGATATATTGATATTAATTGCCTTCATGATAATTATTTACCACAACTATTTGGCTTACGTGATAATTGTTTTCGGATTGAAACATTGATATTAGTTGTTAATATTCTAATTATTTGGTATTGATTCGACAACTATTTCAGCATACGTTACAATTGCTTCTAAATTGGATATATTGATATTAGTTGCCTTTATGATAATTATTCACCACAACTATTTAGCTTACGTAATCATTGTTTTCGGAATGAAACATTGATATTAGTTGCCAACATGATAATTATTTGGTGTTGATACCACAACTTCTTCATCTTTCGTGATAATTGCTCTTGAATTGATATTACTTGATTAGTATTTGGTATTGTTACCATCACTATTCCATATTTCGTGATAATTGCTTTCTACCTGAAACATTGACATTAGTTGCATACATGATAATTATTTGGTATCGATACCACATTTCTTAGCTTACGTGATTATTAGTTTTGAATTGACACCTTCGATATTACTGTGTGATTTACTTTCGAATAGTATGCCTCTATTATTGCATTCTTTCGTTAAATATTTATTGCCTCAGGCTTAATCCTAGAAACGATTACACGATGCATTTATCACTTTTTACTTGCTTAAAAATTGCTTAGAAATTGATGCTTTCAGGAATGTTTATCAACATGAATATTTTTCTTTGAATCAATGCATTCATTATGCTTATTTTTACTCTTTTTTCTCAATGGTCATCGTGTAAATAAATTTTGACTATTAATTAACACGCGCACATTTTGCTTTACAATAAATGCTTCCAAATTGAAACGACCTCAGTAGTAATTGTTTTATGAGTTGATTACATGCTATCTGCTTTTAAATTAATAGTGTAAGAACATTTTGATTTCAGTTGATACATAATATTGCTCTATCTCATGCTTTTTGCTTTTGAAATAATTCGTTCAGCATATAACGTTCAACTTTGTTGAATCAATAACCTTAACGTTTTTGCCTGAATGAAACTTTCATTTGGATTGGTACTTTTTGTTTTGGGTTATAATTACCTTGAGTCAATCTTCGAACATCCTACGATCACTTGCTATTGAATTGATACTCTTTATGATCAACATTCCTTGCATGTATGATTGCTCTTACTTGTGATATTCAAAATTTTTTTCTTATGCGCGCTTTCCAAGAATAGGCGAACCTGTCACACACCATTGAGGTGTCTGTTTATTCGCTTCTTGAAGAGGGTCAAATTGTAGGATGTTGGCAAGATGTTGGACGGAAGCGAGTTTCACAGCTCACGGGCCGTTCAAACGAAAGAATTATAGAGAGAGGTTCGAGGGGTCGTTAAATGTACCGCCATGTGATGAGAACTCCTTGCCAGCCTAGTGTTGCGGCAAAACATGAGTTTTCCCGGAACAAGGTCTTTCAGCTCCTTGGAGCATCTTCCTAGGAAGTATCTGTAAAACAGGGAAAGGTCAGCAACTTGTCTTCTGAGAGCCAGCGGTTCGAGATCGCGGGTGATCTCCGGGTGGTTGATGAGGCGCCCAGCCCGTTTTTGCACACTACCCAACATCCACAACGAATGCATTGGCGCAGATCTCCATACATGGGAACAATATTCCAAAATAGGTTGAATCTGCCTTATATAGAAGGAAGAGCTGAGATGACGTGAAGTATCGCTTGGCTCTGAAAAGAAAACTAAATTTAGCTGATGCAGACTTAGCTATTGCTGATACATGTTCATGTCAGCAAAACCCGGAGTTGACTGTTATTCCGAGAAGGTGCATCGAATCTTTGGATGCAATTTGTTGGCCTTGTATCATTAGAGGAGGTTCTCCTCCTAGGACCTTTTTAGAAAACGTAGTTGCTTGCGTCTTGCTCGCGTTGAAGCTTACCAGGTTCAACTAACCCCACTCAGATATCCTCTGTAAGTCAGAGTTTACATGTTGACATCTCTGACACTGAGATTCCGCAGCTGTAATCAGTCGCAGACTATTGAAAGACGAAACCAGGGTAGAATCGTCTGCAAAACCGAAGATCTTGTTCTTTGTAGCTGACAGAGAATCCTTTATCTGCAAGAGAAACAAGGTTGGCGAAAAAATGGATCCCTGAGGTACTCCTGCTTGCAACTGGAAACAATCAGATGTTATACCGTCGACCACAACTTGTATTGATCTATTCGAAAGAAAGCTACTTATCCAACCGCGCAATTTTTCGGGAAGCCCATATGCAGCAAGTTTATTCAACAAGGCTGCATGCCAAACCCTATCGAAGGCTTTAGAGATGTCGAAGGCTATTGCTCTATATTTCCCATGTTTTTCCATCGTTAATGTACAAACATGAGTGACGCAGGCGAGCAGATCTTCTGTCGATCTTTGCCTGCGAAAAGCATTCTGACGGTCGTTAATAATTCCCTGCAACTCAAGATATTTGACGAGTTCATCATTTATGACTCTCTCCATCACTTTGGACATAATGGAAAGTGCAACAGGGCGGTAGTTTTGGGGTAAGGATTCATGCGGAAACCCCTGCTTCTTTCTGTCGCAAAGATACTCGCAATAAAATGATCGAAAATTGTGTTGGACGATAAGATAAGAAAAGTAAAAGAAAAGACTTGCCTTTGTCTGTACTGGAAGATGAGAGAGAAAAAAAAGGAAATCAATGACAGTTTTCGTTGTCTTGTAGTAGAATTTTCGCCCTCGTGGAGTTTTCCCGATTCGACACTTTCCCACACACACCGGATCCGGCTTTACGTTCTAAATTGTGAAATAGTACAAACAATACGATTATTGTTAACACTTTCGAAAGGAAGTAATTTTCTTTCGTAATGAAAAGAAAAGATCAAGAAAATGTAGTTCGCCTTCATGCGTGCGTATTCTTTGTTCTCGATTGTAAAGGATCTTTCGTATCCATTATTAAATTGATATGTTCGACATTATTTGCTTATGTTAATTGTTTTTCAAATTGAGATCAACGTGCTGAACATCAATAACTTTTGTTGAATTATTATGTTCAACGATTATTCGCCAAATATGATAATTGGTTTTGAATAGATTCAATCAAGATTCTCTGCTCGTATAATGTTTGATGCGTTAAATTGATGTGTTCAACAATTTTAACTTATATGATAGTTGCTTTTAAATTGGACGTCCTTTGCCTAGATAATAATTACTTTCGCATTGATTTATTCAACATGACTCGACTACTTAATTGCTTTTGAAGTAATCAGTTCATTAGTTGGTTATTTGAACATCGCTATTGAATTAGAAGAGATCTCCAATTTCTACAAATCCATTGACTAGGAAAACTAACGAAAAGCTGAATTTGTAAACTCGATTTCATGACTCCTTTCAAGTGGATCGGCTTCAAACGATATATCCGGTAGGGGCTACAAATTGGACCATTAATGTTTGGCACTGTGTTTGCTGACCGTGAATCTAGGGACCTTGACGATAAAAATTGCTAATTTCTTGTCCGTTCGCAAGAAATGGAGTGGTTCCTGCGTGTGGAGTTCCCCACTGAAATTTTCAATTGGCATGACCGGCCTTGCTGCGGCACCAGTTCAAGTTGTGAAAGTAAAGGTGAAGATCTACGAAAGAATTCGGGGATTATCCAAATCTACCGAAACTAACCTCGAAACAGTTATTTTTGAGGAATAGCGTCACTGTTCATTATTGAATTGTGCAATTCGGATATGCATATTCTCCAGTTGTTTGGAAACAGGATGTTTCCGGACGAAGGGGTCATACTGTAATGGGGAATAGAGTGGTCAAATATTTCGTCATTCATAGCTCGAAATCTCAAACGAAAATTGATGAAATTTCACTCATTCATTAGACTCGTCTTACTCGATCAACTCACGAAGGAATATAGAAAGACAGGTCTGTACTCAGCTCGAATTTCATATTGTCGGAAAGCTGTACAGCCTGTAAATGAAATAAATCTTATTTCTATTGGTACTACGGAGCTATGACTCATAACAGTCTCACACGTGTAAAAAAAATCATGGCAGCGTTCTTACTGTCAATGAAATCAACAATGAAGATATGATGGCCGACAGATTTTAGGTCATACGTAAGAACTAATGTAAAATTCATTTTTCGACACCTTTTCAATATTTTCTTCTTCAAGTGCCCAGCTGGGTCCCCCGAATGTTGGCGATTACTGTGGGGAGTGCATCTTTATCTTCTGCCATACTAAAAGGTCACCTGCATTTCGAATGCCGGTCCACGATCTTATGTTACTGAGCCATGACTTCTGTTTTCGACCTACACCACGTTTTCCTTCCATTTTCCCCTTCATGATTTACTGTAAGCAGTATTTGTCTCCTCGTCTTATATGACCCAGATAAGATGTTTTGCGGCATTTTATCGTTGTGAATAGTTGTCTTTCTGTTCTCGCCCGACCAAGGATATCTTCATTAGTAATTAAGTCGGCCCGGGGAATACGCAGCATTCTTCTGTGGATCCACATCTCAAAGCTCTCCAGACGATTAATCGTGCGTGCTTTGAGGTTCCAGCTCTCAGCACCGTACAAAATAACTGGCCAGATGTAGCATTTGACCATTCGTTGTCGAAGCTTGAGGTTAATGGCGTCATTACAAAAGAGCGTTCTCATGATCTGAACGCAATTTGTGGCTGTCTCAATGCGACACTTTATTTCAGTATCAGGATCTAATTGCTCTGTCAGAAAACTTCCCAAATACTTATATTTCTCAACTCTTTCAATTTGAGAATTATTCAGAAACAGCTTGGTGGCTTTGTGTGGATCGCGGCTAAATATCATGTATTTTGTTTTATTGGTATTCATGTCAAGACCATAACTTATTCCTACTGTATTGATTATATTTAGTTATTCTTGAAGATCTTAAATTTTGTCACATAAGACAACTGTGTCTAATATTATTAAGCAGGACGCCATTTACCTTCACTCCATGGTCCACATCCACCAAAGCCTCCTTGAATATTCGGTCTGAGTAGAGATTGAAAAGTAGGGGTGAGAGGATACAACCCTGCCGGACTCCCCGTCGTATCTGAAGACCAGATGTTACTTTTCCTTCTATACGAATCTCCGCCGTCTGTCCCAAGTATAGGTTCTCAATTACTCCTATATCTCGGCTGACCATTTGTATTTCCTGAAGCACCGACATCAGCTTAGAGTGAAGCACTCTGTCGAATGCCTTCTCATAATCTATGAAACAGGCGAGAACATCTTTACGCCGATATCGACATTTCTGGAGAAGGACGTTGATATCAAACAAAGCCTCGCGAGTTCCGAAAGCATTCCTGAAACCCATCTGAGCATCATCAAGATCGAATTCACACTTCCGGCGGATTCTGGCATGTATAATTCGTAAAAATGTCTTCAAAAGACTCATCAGACTTATCAAGCGAAAGTCACTGCATTTTTTAGGTCTTGCCACAAAGGTTTTTGGGATTGTCACAAAGGTGGATCTGAGCTAGTCATCTGGGATCAACCCGATGTTATATATCGAATTAAATAATTTTGTAACTAGTTTAATGTTACTCTCGTCTATGAGTTTCAGTATCTCTGTCGGTATTTGGCCCGGGCCTGGTGATTTTCGGCTTGGTGCCACAGAGATGGCATGTAGTACTTCCTCGTTAAGTATTTCTGGGCCTTCCATATTTGCTTCGTTGTTTGGCAAGGGGGGTCTGTCGTCGTAATATAATTCATTTATATAGTTTTCCCATAGGTGTCTGATTTCCTGTTCATCTATTATAGGTAGATTTGATGAATCAAACAGAGAAGGTGGTTGTGATTTCTTGTGTATACCAGAAATGTCTTTTAGTTTTTTATGCATGCGGAAATAATCATGCTATTTTTCAAGTTCTTCCATTTCGCGGCACATTTCTTTCATCCATCTTTCCTTGCCTTTCTTGACTTCGTACTTGATGATCTTCTGCAGTCTTTTAAATTCTTGTTTGTTACTTTTAATCTGTTTTCACCTTTCCATCAGCGCCAAGATATCGTCGGTTATCCATCTTTTTTTCCTGATGTTCCTTGATGGTTGTAGGTGACTTTTACATATCTTGGTCAGTATGCACTTCAGTCCCTCCCACAGCAGTCGAACTTAGGGTTACGCAGCTTCCAGTATTGTTTTATGGATACTGACTCATCAACCACACAAATTGCAACACTATTGAGTACTATCCCAATTCAAAGAGATACATTCAATTTATAAATCTTAACTTCCTCCAATTGAGCTAGCATAAGATGAAATTAAAAACATTTCAACATTGATTCAAAAACAAATTGTTCAATCGCCCTTTAGGCATAGAAATTCAATCATCAACAACTCTAATATTAATTCACAATATTCCAAGTTTTAGTTCCGAAAGTATTAAATATATACTTCAGAAAGATCGATATATGCAGATCTATAGTTTCAAATTTTGATTTTTACTCAACAGTTCTGATTCGTATTGGATCAGATAAGAATCGAATAAGATTCATGAATTATAATAAACAACCAATATGAGTTTAAAACAGCAAGATGGAAGAATTACTTCTCAAGCATATTGATGAAATAGAAAATGAAAGTTCTTCTCAAATTAAAATTTCTTGGGAGTATCCAAAAGACAAAAGCGAGAAATTAGTAATCAAACAAGGGAACACTACTGAATACATAGAAATTTCACCTTATGTGGTTGCCCTATACGTAACTATTTTGTATTAATTCAAATTAACCAAAATTCACATAATTTGCTTACCAGAAAGAGCAAACATCTTCTGAATTGAAGTGTTCTTGTGGAAAGCAGAAATGAGATCCACAAATTTGTAAATTATATTATGAAACCTCATATATAATACAATGATGTTAACTATATATCAGTTTCAGTTAAACTGTTTCTTGTAACTGTTAATTTCCTAGATCCTTAACTGTCAAGTTGGCAGTTGGTTTCGAGAATGTCAGCTTCATGTAAACTTGCTCTCATAATTGAAATTTCTATTCTTCAATTTTACTTCTCTCCAATTCATTTTCTTATGAAACTTTATAATATACTGTGAAATGAAAATGAAAGGAAGAAATTTCATTAAAACAACTTCATATTTCCATATTACGTGATGAACGTACTCCTTTTACGCAATTATATAAAATACGTATAGTACATTTACCTATAACAAAAATTGTCGAATTGCATAGCATTCTCCAAGTAGTGATTGAATTTTTCCCAAAGTTTGATTCACATGAGCAGCAGCATGTTTCCTGTGACTTTCATCAATTTTGGATTGAAAGTTATGGTTGTACAAAATAAAACTTCGTATGCAACTTCTACATATTTGAACATCATGTTTCCCACTATCAGACATCTATAACAGAGAAACAAAATATACATAAAAATGGATAAAATGAACATCAAACTATGTTACCTTACCTCTAAAAGTTTATTTCAAGTTTCATTCAAATAAAATACTTATTTTGACAGATCGAATGTAAGACTAATTGAAAAAGGATTAGATCCGATTGTCACTCAGAAGAGAGTATTCTAGATGTTGGTAGTAACGAAATTATGTTGATGAAAATAAAGGTTACTAACTATTTTCATCTCAATATTTTCATTCAAAAGAGAGAGAGCATTAAATTTTACACGTTGGTAAAGCTCACTTCCGGCATTGAATAGCGATCTAAGTGGCGGTAGGAGAGTGACTGGGTCCACCCCCTTGTTTCCGTTCTTTTTCTCGAAATTTTAGGTCTCAAAAATTGTCCCAAATTCGACAATTAAGTCGTAGAGTAACGTTTTCTCTTCGCGGATCCGATCTCGAGATATGTAGGAAACGTTCGACACCCAAATCCATTCTCCCGGTAACCCCGTATCAGTAGGAAGGATGCAAGAAAACCACTTATTTTGACAGCACGACGTTAGTTAATTTCTGGCTGTCAGAGATATTCTTAATGAGGAAAACGGAGCGAAATTTTGCAAAAGTCCGCCGATATCCCTTCGTTGAATCGAAGATTTTCCAGTTTTCCCGTCGTTTAACGCGAATGAAACTATTGCGGCGCAACATGCGAAACTCGAGGCTTGATCTTTGTCCAGGTTCCGAAACGATCGAACGCGATGGAAAAATTTGTATAGACATAAGAGTCCGTCGAAATTTTCCGCTCCATTCGCGAAAAATCGGAGACCTTTTTTATTCTTGCTCTTTCGGGGCTTTCTCTCTGAATTTTCGCTCGATCGATCGCCTTCCGAAAGCCCGAAGTTTCCGATTCCGAAGAAATCGTTTCGATTTTCCGTTCGCTCTGAACGACGTTTCGGCGAAATTTTTCGAAAAATCCTCAGGGCTCCGTCGTTCGAGCTAGCGGCTCGAAATTTGGCACGGACCTTCTTCAGACGCTTCCCCTCCGGAAAAAAAATATTTTTTCTTCGCGTCGCTTCTTCTCCGCCCTGTTCAAACTACCGTTATCCTCTCAGATTATTCCCGAAAAAGGCCTTACGACTTTAATAGTATAGATTGTTTTTTTCCTTCATAAAACACTCTAATCTTGAACAATGAGATTGCCGTGCAATAACATTCCTTTATGTAGTGTCTGTCCACTTATCACATTTTAAAAATGAGAATTGAATATAGAAACATTGGGATATTCACTTTGAATTTACTAGAACTAGTGATAAAAAAAATTTTAAGTTATTTCTTGAGTTTAATGATTTTTTCAAGAGTGTTCACAAGCGGAATGGGATGTAACCCTTTCATCCATGCTAAACATGACTCAAACGTTATATAAATTATCTGAATAAATGGAAATCATCCTGTAATAACTGCTCATTGGGAAGTTGAATTTCAATGCTGGTTTCCCGCTGTGATTTTGAGCTACTATAAATGCAGCCCTTTGCCAACCTCCAAAGAATTCTAAGCACCCGCTTCTCCGAATGATTTCATATGCCAACCTGATAACCCGTCATTTTCATGATGCACGCTGTACGTGTTGAGAATTTCGCACATGCAGAATAATTGTGAAACTGGGTCAGGGATTGATACAGTTTTGCCGAACGAAAAATGCTAATTTTGATATACGTGAAACAGTTTGAAATTCATGCGTCGAAAAAAACGGAATAGCGAATGATTTTGATTCTGTGAGAATTGAGTGTTAGAAATCTTTGAATCATTTTCGATGCCATATCATCATTTCAGACGAAATGAAATGAAATGAAATTTAATTCAATTAGCAAATGCTATTACAAGAATTTAGGTTTTATTTACAATTCCTTTACAAAAAATAAATAGAAATACATCCTAATGATTTTTAAAAGTATGTTACCCTTCGTCGAGCTCTGAACACCCCAACAGTTTGTTTAAAGTGACGTCATAGCATCCCTAGCTATGACGTCACTTTAAACTTAACGTGAACACACTATATCGATGCAGAACACGAATACATTCATCAATAAATAGATTTGTATCGAAATTAATACCGGTATTTTCTATAATTTGATTGAAGAGGTTGTTACTGATGAAAATCGATATACATATTTTCAATGAAATAAAACTAAAGTATTTAGATTTTCACTATATTAACAGAACTATGACCGGTTTCACCACACTGTGGCTTCATCAGATAGATACAAACTAATGAACAGAGTAATTCCTTATATATTAGTCTTATTTCCTACTTCATATTACAATAGGTAGAAGAGGTATGTTGGAAAACCCATCGAAGTTGCTTACTTTATGAATTGAAAAGATTGAGCAAAGGAGAAGGATTTAGACCTAATTGACTATTAAGTAACCTACCTGAATTCTTCTCCTTGTTGATCTCTAAAATTTCCAATAGATTGAGTTTTTGTCTGTTATTTTCATTGTGCAAAATTTTGAAATTATCATTAAAATTATGGTTTTCTTCGGGTAAGTGATTAGAATAATGGGAATCTGATTTATGATAATTAAAACTACGTTTGTACTCGGATAATCTAACTTTGAAATTTCTGAAAGTTCTACCAATATAAATTTTATTGCAATCCCCGCAAGACAGTTGGATTTATTACTTTTATCAATTTTAGATTTGCAGTTTTTGATATGTCGGCCTAAAGAATTGTCAGTTCGGAAAGCTATATTGAAATTATACTGCGAGAGGAATGATTTTAATTTTAGACTAGGATTACCAATATAAGTTAAGCTGTTGTATTTTGTGTTAGAACTTTTTATACTTGGAAATACTTCCTGGATTGCTTTCTGAAATTTTTTGCGTGAAATCATGTTCTCAATCATAGTTGGACTGTAACCGTTATTGACGGATATTTGTTTAATTATATTTAGCTCTTTCATGAAATTATTTTGTGACATTGGGATATTAATGAGTCTATGTACCATACTATTGTAAGCTGCTAAATTATGTGGATAAGGATGTGTAGATGAGCTGTGAATAGTAATATATGTATGCGATGGCTTATGAAAAATAGAAAAATCATGTTTGCCGTTAATTTTAGTAATAGTTAAATCCAGAAAGTTGATGGAGTTTTCTGTTTCTATCTCTAACGTGAATTTAATATTATCGTGAATTTTGTTAATGAATGTTTTGAATGACTCTAATTGTCTGTTTGTGCCAGTGAAACAACAAATGATATCGTCGACATATCTAAACCAATAAATAAAGTGTTTGAATAACGGATGTTCTTGGATAGTTTTTTCAATATTATCCATGAAAATTTCAGCGAACAGAAGGCTCAGAGGATTACCCATGATTAAACCTTTTTCACTATCATATAATACTCCATTGAAGTTAAAATAATTTTGTTTTAAACAAATTTCTAAAAGGTGTAAGATTTCTGATTGAATTATCAGATTGACTTTATTAATTTGAAGGGCGTTCTTGATGTGTTTCACTGTATCACTTGGTGGAACACTAGGGAAGAGATTTACTACATCCCATGACATAAGTTTAGCGTTCGGTGGTAGCATCGTGTGCTGAATTTTATTTATTAGGACTGAAGAGCTTTTTATTGAGAATTTAGGTTCAAAATTAGCGTACTGTCGAATGATGTCTATGAGAAAGCGTGAAAGTTTTGCAGCTGGAGCTTGAAAATATGAAACTACTGGTCTAATGGGATACCCTGTTTTATGGAGTTTGAGGAGGGAGTAAAGTTTTGGTGATTGCGGGTTGTCAATGAAAAGTTTTTATTTTTGGTTGGTAGGTATTATAGACTTGGCATACTCTAAAGCGTTTTTGACTATGGATTGAAATTTATTAGTTGGATCTTTATCAATTTCCGCATCTGAAAATATATTCACCAAAGCAGACAAAGGTCATACAGTCATAGCCTTAAATAAAGCAGATTATTTATTGAAATCCCAAAATTCCATTAAATCAGGCTGTTATGAAGAAATTGATAAAGATCCAACCAATAAATTTCAATCCATAGTAAAAAACGCTTTAGAGTATGCCAAGTCTATGCTACCTACCAACCAAAAATATAAACTTTTCATTGACAACCCGCAATCACCAAAACTTTACTCTCTCGTCAAACTCCATAAAACAGGGTATCCCATTAGACCAGTAGTTTCATATTTTCAAGCTCCAGCTGCAAAACTTTCACGCTTTCTCATAGACATCATTCGACAGTACGCTAATTTTGAACCTAAATTCTCAATAAAAAACTCTTCAGTCCTAATAAATAAAATTCAGCACACGATACTACCACCGAACGCTAAACTTATGTCATGGGATGTAGTAAATCTCTTCCCTAGTGTTCCACCAAGTGATACAGTGAAACTCATCAAGAACGCCCTCCAAATCAATAAAGTCAATTCGATAATTCAATCAGAAATCTTACACCTTTTAGAAATTTGTTTAGAACAAAATTATTTTAACTTCAATGGAGTATTATATAATGGTGAAAAAGGTTTAAACATGGGTAATCCTCTGACCCCTCTGCTCGCTGAAATTTTCATGGATAATATTGAAAAAACTATCCAAGAATATCCATTATTCAAACACTTTCTTTATTGGTTTAGATATGTCGACGATATCATTTGTTGTTTCACTGGCACAAACAGACAATTAGAGTCATTCAAAACATTCATCAACAAAATTCACGATAATATTAAATTCACGTTAGAGATAGAAACAGAAAACTCCATTAACTTTCTGGATTTAACTATTACTAAAATTAACGGCAAACATGATTTTTCTATTTTTCATAAGCCAGCGCATACATATATTACTATTCATAGCTCATCTACACATCCTTATCCACATACATTAGCAGCTTACAATAGTATGGTACATAGACTCATTAATATCCCAATGTCACAAAATAATTTCATGAAAGAGCTAAATATAATTAAACAAATAGCAGTCAATATCGGTTACAGTCCAACTATGATTGAGAACATGATTTCACGCAAAAATTTCAAAAAGCAATCCAGGAAGTATTTCCAAGTATAAAAAGTTCTAACACAAAATACAACAGCTTAACTTATATTAGTAATCCTAGTCTAAAACTAAAATCATTCCTCTCGCATTATAATTTCAATATAGCACTCCGAACTGATAATTCTTTAGGCCGACATATCAAAAACTGCAAATCTAAAATTGATGAAAGTAATAAATCGGGTGTTTGTAAACTGTCTTGCGGGGATTGCAATAAAATTTATATTGGTAGAACTTTCAGAAATTTCGAAGTTAGATTATCCGAGCACAAACGTAGTTTTAATTATCATAAATCAGATTCCCATTATTCTAATCACTTACCCGAAGAAAACCATAATTTTAATGATAATTTCAAAATTTTGCACAATGAAAATAACAGACAAAAACTCAATCTATTGGAAATTTTAGAGATCAACAAAGAGAAGAACTCAGGTAGGTTACTTAATAGTCAATTAGATCTAAATCCTTCTCCTTTACTCAATCTTTTCAATTCATAAAGTGAGCAACTCCGATGGGTTTTCCAACATACCTCTTCTACCTATTGTAATATTAAGTAGGAAATAAGACTAATATATAAGGAATTACTCTGTTCATTAGTTTGTATCTATCTGATGAAGCCACAGTGTGGTGAAACCGGTCATAGTTCTGTTAATATAGTGAAAATATAAATACTTTAGTTTTATTTCATTGGAAATATGTATATCGGTTTTCATCAAGTAACGACCTCCTCAATCAAATTATTGAAAGAAGCTGAGACAAGCTTTTTGGTCATTTGGTATTTCAAGCTAATCCTAAGATGTGCTACCAACACACAGAATATCTGGTTCCTATCCAGTTGTTTGAAGAACGAGGTATTTCTTAAATATATAAAACTGTAGACCCATAATATCAGCCCCGCAGCCCAAAATGGAGTACTACAAGGCAAAAAGAAATGGTTAAAGTTAGACATCAAGTTTCAATACAGCCAACGAGACAACTACAACATCTTTTTAAAGGTAATCCATTCGGAGTTGCTTCATAGATTGCATTCAGTAGAATTTGTAGAGATCAACAAAGAGAATAATTCAGGTAGTTACTTAATGGTCAATTAGATCTAAATCCTTCTCATTTACTCAATCTTTTCAATTCATAAAGTAAGCAACTGCGATGGGTTTTCCAACATACCTCTTCTACCTATTGTAATATTAAGTAGGAAATAAGACTAATATATAAGGAATTACTCTGTTCATTAGTTTGTATCTATCTGATGTAGCCACAGTGTGGTGAAACCGGTCATAGTTCTGTTAATATAGTGAAAATCTAAATACTTTAGTTTTATTTCATTGAAAAAAAAAACTGGTGGTTCCTATTTTCACAAAGTTCGGTTACTTTTGGAATGGAGGATGTAGATCTGTTGATAGAAATTCAGTTCATATTGTGGGTATTTCAGGAACCATTCTGTAAACACTCGAGTTTCATTTTCATTCTCTTTCCTCTCTTTGCTCAGGTTTTGTTGCTACCTCATATTTCCGTTGCTGTTACTCTGTAGTAGTTTTGAACTCATTCGTAAACGTGCCACTAGCCACATGTTGTCTAGTTCATATCTCAATGCCGTGCTCATGACAGGAACTCGTATTCAATTGAAATTATTGAAATTGATGTGGGGCGCGAGAAGAAAAGTTGATATGGAAATAGCTTGAAACGGATAAGAAGCAAAGACATTAATTTGTTCTTTCGATCACGTTTCGCTTCAATATACTGGGTGATTCACCAGTGGCGCGGTGCTTTGTAGCTTGTACACTCTTGAAGATTTCGTTTTTGTTCGAACGGTATTGTATCTACTTCAGCAATTTATTTTGCAGTAAACAGGGTGTCCCAATGTTCTATAAAAAGATCTTGGGTGGTTTTTTCAGATTGGAAGACCACTTTTTTGTTTAAGATTCAGGAGCGGCCTAAACTCTGGTATAATGTCTTTAAGGAAAAAGTTTTTTTAGTGAGTAGTTTTGTCACAATATCTTTTTTTCCGTAAAAATTCATGGAAATAGGATCTCACATCATCGCATGCTCCTTCGGCCAGAGAGGATGAATACTTTTTTCCTTTCGTTTTCTTATTGCCCAAGGATAGCTTTATTGATGAATTGAAATAGATTATCCTCATTTTATACAGGAGTAACTCAAAAAAATTATTGAATATTCTAATTTTAAAAATATATCTTGATTTTTTCAAATGGATCACCCTGTATTTTATTATTCATGTCAATGCATACAATATTGTGCTATATTTTTGCAGAAGTAACCTTACCTTTATCTTCGATCGTTTTCGAAATATTCGATTATTTGTAAAAATTTTGATGAAAATTCTACAAACCGTATCAAACTCATCAGCATGCATCATTATTCGCACAGAAGTTTTTTTTTCTGTGATGATTCAAGTAGTAAAAAGTGAAACCTAAACAAGATAATTCTTTTGACGAATGATAAAATCAAGATGATTAAAACGTAATGATTAAAACGTAAATCGAGGTAAGTGTGGAAATTTTTTTTTATTTGTGCCTTCTGTCAGGTGTCCAGACATATCATATTCTGAATTTTACATGGTGAACTTATCACTGGTTCGTTATTAAACATTGTTAAAGTGAGGTTTGCACCTAATTTTTTCAATTGACTGCCATGAACTTCTCCAAAGAAGAAATGGTTGATATGATTTTTATTCTGATTGAGTGTGATTGAAATTCTTTGTTGGCAAGTAGAATTTATGTACAAAGGTTTCCTGATAAGAGGCATCCTCATGCAAGATACTTCTAATTAGATTTATCGAAACGGGTAATATCGCTAACAAAAAACATGAAAAACCAAAAATCTGCTACAGCTGAAGACAACCAGTTATCAGTTTTGTTGAGAGTGACAGAGGACCCATATAAAAGCCAAAGAGAGATTTCTCAGATAACAGATATAAGTCAAACTTCCGTCCAGAGAATCTTGAAAGTGAATAAATTTCATGCATATCATGTACAGCTGCACTAGGAACTGAACGATCAAGACTATGAAAATCGAATCAATTTTTGCAATTGGGCAAGTGACAAAGTGGCGGAAAATCCAAATATGTTTAGCAGAGTTCTTTTCTCGGACGAGGCAACTTTCCACAAGAATGGGCTTATTAACAGCCACAACTTTCATTATTACGCCACGGAAAATCCACACCTCATGAGACAAATAGATCACCAGCATCGTTGGTCCTTGAATTTATGGGCCGCTATAGTAGATTAATATCTGATTGGGCCGTACTTTTTCGACGGGCATCTCAATAGTGAAATGTATTTAGATTTTCTGCAAAATTATCTACTAATGTTACTTGCCGATATACCAGAGCATAAAATACAAGATTTGTGGTTTCAACAGGATGGAGCATCGGCACAGTACTCACGTCAGTTGAGGGATCATTTGAATCATGTATTTCCAAACAAATGGATAGGACGTGGTGGTCCTGTTAGATGGCCAGCTAGGTCTCCGGAAGTCTAAATTTTTTCTTGTGGGGTTATAGTAAGGGCATCGTTTACCAGATTCCTTCTACAACACAGTTGGATATGAGACAGAGAATAGTCGACGCCTTTCAGTCAGTCAATTCGCAAATGTTGTCAAGAGTTCAACAGTCTTTCCTCAGGAGGATTGAGTTGTGTCTACAAAGAAACAGGCAACATTTCGAACACTCATTGAAATAGTTCAACACTTTGTAGAGTCATCTCACCAAAAACCAATGTATTACGTATTTCATACACGACTACCTTTGAATATCTCCGTTTCTCTGATCAAGTATAATGATATGTACTGATAAACTCTTCTTTCGCAACCTCTGATTTTATTATTTTAGTTTATTTTTTTATTTCGAAAATGGTGGACGATAAAGATAAGGTTACTTCTGCAAAAATATGGCACAATATTTTATGCGTGGACATGAATAATAAAATACAGGATGTTCCATTTGAATAAATCAAGATTTTAAAAATTACAATATTCAATAATTTATTTGAGTCACTCCTGTATAAAATGAGGATAATTTATTTCAATTCATCAATGAAGCTATCCTTGGGCAATAAGAAAACGAAAGGAAAAAGTATTCATCCTTTCTGGCCGAAGGAGCATGCGATGATGTGAGAGCCTATTTTCATGAATTTGTCACGGAAAAAATATTGTGACGAAACTACTCACCAGAAAAAACTTATTACTTAAAGGCATTATAGCAGAGTTCAGGAAGCTCTTGAATCTTCACCAAAAAAGTGGTCTTCCAGTCTGAAAAAACCTGCCAAGATTTATTTATAGAAAATTGGGGCACCCTGATTACTTCAATATAAATTGCTGAAGGAAATTTTTACTTTTTAAATACAATACCATTCGAACAAAAATGAAATCTTCAAGAGTGTACGAGCTACACAGTGCCGCGCCACTGGTGAATCACACACTATACTTAAGGATTGGAATTATCAATGTGGAAGGAAATATTAATCGGACAATAGCAATGATCTCATGGAAAAAGGTAAAAATAATAATTCATGAATTTTAGAATTAGATTTTCAACTGAACAGTAAGAAAACAGAAATTTATTTTCATCAAACTTTATATCGGTGTTTTGCTTCGGTTGATGATTTAATGAAATATTTAACTCCGAAATGAGTAACATTAGCGAAAACACCAAGACACGTCAAGGGTCGAGTGGCACCTTACTGAAAAGGTCTGTCAATTCTCCACCTTGATTTGTCATTTTTAGAATTTTAAATTAACATACAGGGTGTCCTAACCAAGGGTGAAGTTGAATTTCTGGAAATCCCAAATACTAAATGAAATAGATTTATTTTGGCATAATGCAAGCGCAGGTTTATGCTCGGTCTAGAAAAACGACCTACATTTGTGAATTTGGAGTTGGTGCAATCAACCCCTATTTCCAGCATCCCCAACTCAAAAATCATTCGATCGATAATAGGTCAAGTGGCACCTCGTTGGAAAGGTACTGCAATTTTCTCTTCGAGTTTGGTATTTTCGAAATTCAGAATCATCATACAGGGTGTCCCGAAGCAGGAACATTGAAAATCCAAATAACTTTTGAAACTGGTTCATTTCGGTATACGAGAACATGTTTGATCCGAGAATAGGACTTTCTTGTGTGGTTATAGAAATTTTGCAATCAACCCCTTCCATTCAGCATCCCCAACTTGAAAATCATACAAATAATTCAAGTGGCATATCTTCAGAAAGGTTTTTTGAATTCCAGAATGATTAAAGCATTTCATTCAGTTCGGCTCTCCATACAGGATGTCGCTTTCGAAAAATTCAATATCGTCATTTGAAATTATCAACTAAAATTAATTCGAAACTGTTAAAAGTATTGGGGTACGATGTGTTGAGCATCAATTACGAAGAAATAAAGCTGATATCTGCATTGAAAATGTTCACATTTTTTTCATTTCCATCTGGCGTGCAGTCATCTGTTAGAATAGAAAAATCTTTCTGGAACTTTGCCACTCAACCTGTAATCACTTGTATGATTTTTTGAGTTGGGGATGCTGAATGGAAGAGATTGATTGCAAAAATTCCATATTCACGCAAGAGAGTCTTATTCTCGAATCAAACATAAACATGTTCTCGTATTATACCGAAATGAACCAGTTTCAAAAGTTATTTGGGTTTTCAGTGTTCCTGCTCCGGGACACCCTGTATGCTGATTCTGAATTTCGAAAATACCAAATTCGAAGAGAAAATTGAAATACCTTTCCAACGAGGTGCCACTTGACCTATTTTCGATCGAATGATTTTTGAGTTGGGGATGCTGGAAATAGGGGTTGATTGCACCAACTCCAAATTCACAAGTGTAGGTCGTTTTTCTAGACCGAGCATAAACCTGCGCTTGCATTATGCCAAAATAAATCGATTTCATTTAGTATTTGGGATTTGCAGGAATTCAACTTTACCCTCGGTTGGGACACCCTGTATGTTGATTTAAAATTCTTAAAATGACAAATCAGAATGGAGAATTGACAGACCTTTACAGTAAGGTGCCACTCGACCCTTATTCCCTATGATGAATTTCGAAATTAGGGTTGCTGGGGTAGGGGTTGATCTGACAAGTTTCGAATTATTTCGAAAATGCTCCCTCGAAACAAAAATCGACGTGTCTTGGTGTTTTTCGCTAATGTTACTCATTTCGGAGTTATAGGGGGGGTCAAATTTTCGTTGGAACACACTGTATATTCAAGTAATCACGGAGGCCTAAAGAGAATGTTATTTATCCTAGGAAGTTTAAAAAATCCAGTTTTGTAAAACAAAAACATTTTCTGTCGGTTTTCAAAGATTTTCATTCTTCATTAAATTCATTATTGAAACAGATATTTTCATTAAGTTGCTGTAATACATTACCTTTATATTCTACTATTTATCAGTCTCCTTAAGTTCACATGAGTTACCATTCATTCTAGACGACATTTAAAAATAATATTAAACATGGTTGATGTATAGATCATATATAAAATTCACAAAACTTTACCGGCTTAAAACAAGCATTGTTTGATCACTGTTTGTCCACATTTTTGTTCCAATTATAGTAAAACCAAATGTTCAAAGGAATTCTATAATTCCCTTATTGTCCAGTTCATATGTTGAATCATTCATGAGAAGTTAAAACAAATAAGTAGATTGTTTTTCCTGCTGTTAATAGTAGTCTTCTACTCTATAATATCACAAAAATCTGTTTTTTGAAGTTGTAGTATCTCCCTCCCTACTTCTCAAATTTCGTGGGGAAATCTCTATTTTGTTGTTAAACTCCCGTTAATGACGCAAAATAAAACATGTTGATTTCCAATGCGAATGCTTTCCCAGAAAATATTTTGTAATGATCATATTTTTCCAGGATATTTGTTGTTTTCAGAATGTTATACAGGGTGTTTCTGAAATGAATGCAAAGTTTTTAACGATAGAAAGCAGTCAAAAATGTAAAAGTTAGGCAGGGCCATGAATACCATCCGAATAAAAATACACAGCTGCGTAGTGTCTGTCATATCGGTGGATTCGTCGAACTGTAAAGAAAAGTATGTACATTTCATGATATCATGTTTTAGTTTATCTGCCATGTTCTAACTCATGACTTCAACACGCCTTGTGATAGTCGACGGGATAACTGAAGTTCTCTAATGGCACACATGATTTCTGTTCCATTTTTAAAATCTCCAAATAAAATATCGCCAGCTTCAATAAATGCTTCCTTCCATGTTCGAATGGTTTCTTGTGTTTCGCCAATATATGAGATATTTTAAATACATGACGCGATCGTAGCAGCATTTGATTGTTTGGCTGGTCTTGTGAACATGGTTTGTTCTTTTTTCGAACAAGATATCACATCACGTACTTTTCGTTCTTTTAATTCACTCTGTGGCGAAAAATCCTTTTTATAGTTTTTATGAACTGTTTTATGATGCCTCTCCAAGTCACCACGCTTAGGTATTGCAACTGACGCACAACAAATAAGACAAATACACTTATCTTTCACCATACAAAAGAAAAATTCTGCCTCCCAATCGTTATTAAAATGATATGTTTTAGATTTATTCGCTGCACTCATTTTGTACTATTGAATAATAAACTTTGTATCGACGTAGTATTGCCTTCAAGCTACAATTCAGAATGACTCCAATTCCTACAGGCGCAACATTTATATCGGCGTGAACGAAAGTCTCGAATGTTCCCGTCAAACGCGTCGCCCGAAATTTCTAGAAAAGCGGCAAGAATAACAAACGCGGCTTTTCTTTGACAAGTACCGCGCGTTCCTTTGATAAAGCCGCCTTTTGACGCTATCAGAGTGTCATTTTATTACGTAATAAATTTTTGTAGTTTAGTTACCTACTTATTAAAATAATAAAAAACAAACAAGTACTGTGTTTTAAGGAATTTTACTTAATAATTGCGATTCGTAACGCGTTTCACTACACCGTAGCTTCTTCAGACGAATGAATGTACAGAAAATAAATGAGAATATAAATATGAATGTTTGTGAGTAATTAAAAGCGTATTGGGTTGCTTCTTCTTAAGTGGTTATTTATGACAGGTATATCCAATAAAATTAAGGAATAGATTGCTACCCGAAGAGATTCAATAGAGGTGAAGGGCTTAAATCGACTTGTTCATTGATGAGTTTACCTGAGTGTTTGTATTTATTTATTTCTAAAGTTTCCTAAAGATCTACCTTCCAATATTTATTATCTAAATGCAAAATTTCAAACTGTGGGTCGAACGAGTGATTATTTTCTAAGAGATGATTCGCGTAATTTGAATCTCATTTTTATATGAAAAATTGCGTTTATGTTCCGATATTCTAATATTAAAATTTCTATGTGTTCTACCAATGAAGAAATTATCACAGTCATTGCAATTCAATCTATAAACACCTGGTTTATTGTTTTTACCTGATTTGGTTTTATTGTTGGTGTTTTTATGTTGAAATTATTGCTACTCAAGAATGTCAAAGAATTGAATTTGATTAAACAAATAGCCAAAAATAATGGTTACAATCCCAAACTAATAAATAATATTTTAAATAAAAAACAGAGTAGAATCGCATTGAATGAAGTTTACCCTGTCGATAAATTGAAACAAAAATTCAACACCTTAACCTCGTCGGCATTACAAGTGAGAAACTGCAATCATTCTTGAGTAGCAATAATTTCAACATAGCTTTCCAAACTAATAATAATTCAGGCAAATATATAAAAATAATAAAACCAAATCAGGTAAAAGCAATAAATCAGGTGTTTATAGATTGAATTGCAATGACTGTGATAATTTCTACATTGGTAGAACACATAGAAATTTTAATATTAGAATATCGGAACATAAACGCAGTTTTTCAAATAAATAATCAGATTCAAATTACGCGAATCATCTCTTAGAAAATAATCACTCTTTCGACCCACAGTTTGAAATTTTGCATACAGATAATAAATATTGGAAGGTAGATCTTTGGGAAACTTTAGAAATAAATAAATACAAACACTCAGGTAAACTCATCAATGAACAAGTCGATTTAAGCCCTTCACCTCTATTGAATCTCTTCGGGGAGCAATCTATTCCTTAATTTTATTGGATATACCTGTCATAAATAACCACTTAAGAAGAAGCAACCCAATAAGCTTTTAATTACTCAAGAACATTTATATTTATATTCTCATTTATTTTCTGTACATTCATCCGTCTGAAGAAGCTACGGTGTAGTGAAACGCGTTACGAATCGCAATTATTAAGTAAAATTCCTTAAAATACAGTACTTGTTTGTTTTTTATTATTGATAATGGAATTTTACCAAGTAAAAGCCTCCCAAATCCAAATACTTATTAAAAATTTTTTTCTTGTCGAGATCTACTCAAAGAGAACTCGCGATCGACCGTTTGAGCACCCCTGCTATAGGCCATGGCTCGTGTTATCCACGCCACCTCTGACCCTTGTCGTTAGTCAGTGAGGATTAATGAAGATCAGGGTATCATCCCTTTACTTTGTCATTCAAACATTGCATTTAATCTGCGTGGTATCCATAGTTTATAGCCTTACCTTTCTCAATGGCCATTCCTTTTGAAACCCAAAAAACAGTCGTCATAACTATATTCAAAGATAAAATTGTTCTTGTCTTTTTAAGGGTTGGTTCACCGCCCTAGTCTATTGACCTGACTATAATTTATTATCAGGAGTACAATGATGAGCCCAAGTTCTCTGAGCAGTAAAGGATAAATCGATGCAAAATTTCGCTTGGACTTCGCTTTTATAGCCAAATTTTCTATTTCAGTTACTTTGAATCTGTGGAATTCTTTTTAAATTATAACAAAAATAAAAAATTATTCGTTTCATTGAAACTGAATTCACAAGAAAATTATGTAGAATGTTTGAAATTTTCAAATAGATTTGAATAGTCGTTGAACTAAAGTCGAAAATTTGGTTGTTGAAATATTTGGATTTCTATTCAGTGCAAAATAAAATTATGGACTCTTAACGATGTTGTTTCGAGTTTTATAAAGAATCCTCTGATCAGAACTTGCCCTTCTACTTTAAAAAATATGACATCTTCAATATTTTTTCAAAATGTAACAAGCATATGAATAAAAAACAACCTGTATGAGCAACTGCCAGATAGATTGGGATCATCCATACGAGTACAACAAGTACAAGTTCCTCGGCCTAGATCGATATTGCCCCATGCAAAATAATCCTTATCGATCATAACAATCATCAACGATTATTCAGTCTTTTTTCAATGAAATAAAACTAACGTGTTTAGATTTTCACTATATTAACAAAACTATGACCGGTTTCACCACACTGTGGCTTCATCAGATAGATACAAACTAATGAACAGAGTTATACCTTATATATTGGTCTTATTTCCTACTTAATATTACAATAGGTACAAGAAGTATGTTGGAAAACCCATCGGGGTTGCTTACTTTATGAATTGAAAAAATTGAGTAAAGGAGAAGGATTTAGATCTAATTAACTATTAAGTAACCTACCTGAATTCTTTTCTTTGTTGATCTCTAAAATTTCCAATAGATTGAGTTTTTGTCTGTTATTTTCATTGTGTAAAATTTTGAAATTATCATTAAAATGATTGTTTTCTTCGAGTAAGTGATTAGAATAATGGCAATCTGATTTATGATAATTAAAACTACGTTTGTGCTCGGATAATCTAACTTTGAAATTTCTGAAAGTTCTACCAATATAAATTTTATTACAATCCCCGCAAGACAGTTTATAAACACCGGATTTATTACTTTTATCAATTTTAGATTTGCAGTTTTTGATATGTCGGTCTAAAGAATTATCAGTTCGGAATGCTATATTGAAATTATAATGCGAGAGGAATGATTTTAATTTTAGACTAGGATTACCAATATAAATTAAGCTGTTGTATTTTGTGTCTGAATTTTTTATATTTGGCAATACTTCCTGGATTGCTATTTGAATTTTTTTTTTCGTGAAATCATGTTCTCAATCATAGTTGGATTGTAACCGTTATTGACTGCTATTTGTTTAATTATATTTAGCTCTTTTCTAAAATTATTTTGTGACATTGGGAAATTAATGAGTCTATGTACCATACTATTGTAAGCTGCTAATTTATGTGGATAAGGATGTGTAGATGAGCTGTGAATAGTAATATCTGTATGCGATGGCTTATGAAAAATAGAAAAAACATGTTTTCCGTTAATTTCAGTAACAGTTAAATCCAGAAAGTTAATGGAGTTTTCTGTTTCTATCTCTAACGTGAATTTAATATTATCGTGAATTTTGTTAATGAATGTTTTGAATGACTCTAATTGTCTGTTTGTGCCAGTGAAACAACAAATGATATCGTCGACATATCTAAACCAATAAATAAAGCGTTTGAATAACGGATGATCTTGAATAGTTTTTTCAATATTATCCATGAAAATTTCAGCGAGCAGAGGGCTCAGAGGATTACCCATGATTAAACCTTTTTCAACTATTATATAATACTCCATTGAAGTTAAAATAATTTTGTTCTAAACAAATTTCTAAAAGGTGTAAGATTTCTGATTGAATTATCGGATTGACTTTATTAATTTGAAGGGCGTTCTTGATGAGTTTCACTGTATCACTTGGTGGAACACTAGGGATGAGATTTACTACATCCCATGACATAAGTTTAGCGTTCGGTGGTAGTATCGTGTGCTGAATTTTATTTATTAGGACTGAAGAGTTTTTTATCGAGAATTTAGATTCAAAATTAGCGTACTGTCGAATGATGTCTATGAGAAAGCGTGAAAGTTTTGCAGCTGGAGCTTGAAAATATGAAACTACTGGTCTAATGGGATACCCTATTTTATGGAGTTTGACGAGAGAGTAAAGTTTTGGTGATTGCGGGTTGTCAATGAAAAGTTTATACTTTTGATTGGTAGGTATTATGGACTTGGCATACTCTAAAGCGTTTTTTACTATGGATTGAAATTTATTAGTTGGATCTTTATCAATTTCTTCATAAACAACCTGATTCAATGAAATTTTGGATTTTCAATAAATAATCTGCTTTATTTAAGGCTATGACTGTATGACCTTTGTCTGCTTTGGTGAATATGATATCGTCAGATGCGGACTTAGATTTATTGGACTTTAAAGTTGTATTTTCGAATTTCTTAGGTTGAAAACTATTGAATTCGTTTTGAAGTAGTAACGCTGAAGAGTGTTTTAGGTGCTTGGCTTGTGGTGAATAATAAACTCTTCAGTCCTAATAAACAAAATTCAGCACACGATACAACCACCGAACGCTAAACTTATGTCATGGGATGTAGTAAATCTCTTCCCTAGTGTTCCACCTAGTGATACAGTGAAACTCATCAAGAACGCCCTTCAAATTAATAAAGTTAATCCGATAATTCAATCAGAAATCTTACTCCTTTTAGAAATTTGTTTAGAACAAAACTATTTTAACTTCAATGGAGTATTATATAATAGTGAAAAAGGTTTAATCATGGGTAATCCTCTGAGCCCTCTGCTCGCTGAAATTTTCATGGATAATATAGAAAAAACTATTTAAGAACATTCAAACACTTTATTTATTGGTTTAGATAGGTCGACGATATCATTTGTTGTTTCACTGGCACAAACAGACTATTAGAGTCATTCAAAACATTCATTAACAAAATTCACGATAATATTAAATTCACTTTAGAGATAGAAACAGAAAACTCCATTAACTTTCTGGATTTAACTATTACTAAAATTAAGGGCAAACATGATTTTTCTATTTTTCATAAGCCATCGCATACAGATATTACTATTCACAGCTCATCTACACATCCTTATCCACATAAATTAGCAGCTTACAATAGTAGGGTACATAGACTCATTAATATCCCAATGTTACAAAATAATTTTAGAAAAGAGCTAAATATAATTAAACAAATAGCAGTCAATAACGGTTACAATCCAACTATGATTGAGAACATGATTTCACGAAAAAATTTCAAATAGCAATCCAGGAAGTATTTCCAAATATAAAAAGTTCAGACACAAAATACAACAGCTTAATAATTGGTAATCCTAGTCTAAAATTAAAATCATTTCTCTCGCATTATAATTTCTATATAGCATTCCGAACTGATAATTCTTTAGGCCGACATATCAAAAACTGCAAATCTAAAATTGATAAAAGTAATAAATCTGGTGTTTATAAACTGTCTTGCGGGGATTGTAATAAAATTTATATTGGTAGAACTTTCAGAAATTTCAAAGTTAGATTATCCGAGCACAAACGTAGTTTTAATTATCATAAATCAGATTCCCATTATTCTAATCACTTACTCGAAGAAAACCATCATTTTAATGATAATTTCAAAATTTTACACAATGAAAATAACAGACAAAAACTCAATGTATTGGAAATTTTAGAGATCAACAAAGAAAAGAATTCAGGTAGGTTACTTAAAAGTCAATTAGATCTTAATCCTTCTCCTTTACTCAATCTTTTTAATTCATAAAGTAAGCAACTCCGATAGGTTTTCCAACATACCTCTTGTACCTATTGTAATATTAAGTAGGAAATAAGACTAATATATAAGGAATAACTCTGTTCATTAGTTTGTATCTATCTGATGAAGCCACAGTGTGGTGAAACCGGTCATAGTTCTGTTAGTATAGTGAAAATCTAAATACTTTAGTTTTATTTCATTGAAAATATGTATATCGATTTTCATCAAGTAACGACCTCAATCAGATTATTAAGTCATGGAAATTTGATCCTTATTGAGGTGGTTAGGCTGACACTGTTTATGCCAACCAGGAATGAAAAATGTCACATGAAGACGAATCAGGTAAACTCGATGCCTGTTATTGAGAAAATCGCGGAACCATTAAGTTAAGAGTTACCAAACTCTCCAGGAAGAGTCTCGCTCATTAGACGTTTATCGAGAACTAATAATTCTATCGTTCTCGACATTGTTTAAGTTGATTCACCTGGTCCGAAACTCTATTTTTGAAATATTTTCACCCCGATGGCAGTTATACTTGCCATTACAAAAATACCTAACGCACAAGTCTAGCTCGTTTCGTTTATGACATATCCTAGTTTTACTTGAAAATTATCGATTTCTTGCTTTTTGAAAAAATTGATATATCTCGAGAACGGCGTTAGCTATCAAAATAATGAAAGGTGTTTTGCAAACAAGAAACCATACGGGACATAACTCATTTCCGACTGAATCTCAATCAGCATACGGAGTTCTCTTTTTTGCGCCACACATTTCGAAACGAAAAAACGAAAACTACATTTTTTCAAATTGTGTCCCATATTTTCTATAAATTCCTTAGATTCGCCGTAAAAAACTAAATGAAGTTCCCATAAATACCCCGTACCTGAGATTTCAAGTTTTCAATTTATGGCGAAAAAACTAAATTTACGTACCTACTTATAGTTGGCAAAGGCGGCTTAGATTCCTGCACGTGTAATAATAATGCCGGCTCGGTTGCGTAGGGGATATGATGCTCGTCTCCTGCGCACAGTTACCTGGGTTCAATCCCCACAAAGTCTGTGCGATTTTTCTGATTCTGGGAATCGCTTGAGTGTCCATCTTTCATAGGAGATGTAAAGCTGTCGGTCCTGTCTAACGTGGATGTGTTGGATATCAAAGATTCCTTCCTCGACACTAGAGGAGTTCGGCAAAATTCCCGGGTTAGTGAGGTGATAGAATTCCCCGGCGCGTCATTAGCCGAAAGGCAGAAATAGAGCACGTTAAAGGAAAAACAAACAAACTGTCCTTTTGTCATCGGATAATTGTTAAATTAAGAGAAAATTAATGCAGTTGTCGAATTTCCAAAGTCAAATTATCAAATATCAAAATAAATTAACCTCTATTTTCCTAAATTTCGTAATAATTGTTCAAAGTGATGACCATTCACTTCTAGACATAGTTCTACTCGACGCATAACACCCTGTGATGTAGTTTGCCTCAGTTCCTCCAAATCCATCTGCATGAAAGCATTTTGCAGTCTATTATGGAAATCATATCTTGAAGTGACAGGTTCAGAATGAATTTTATTTTTAGCGTTTTCCAAAGATAAGCGTTAGGTCAGATGACCTTGGAGGCCACAAAGACCGTTCATTCCAATCTATCTATCTTCAAACATATGAGTTAAAATTCGATAATTTTCATTTGTTTCTATCAACGCCTTGATAAATTACTGATGAAATGTCAATCAAGTCACTTACTACCGTCCTCAAAATCTCCATATAAAGTACATCGTTTGAGTTTTCATCATACACAAAATACGAAAATCTAGTATCCTTCAAAAGTACAAAACTTAATTTATGTTGAGGATTTATTTCCCTCCTAATATGAGGATTGTGGTTGACCCAGAAGTGTGAGTTTTTCCAGTTGAAAACCCCCTCATTAGAAAACTTAGCCTCATTCGTCCAGATAATCTTTAGTGAAAATCGGGAGCTTCTTGTGTACTGAGAAGAAGGATCTCATACAGTTCTTTTCGAAGCTGTGGATCGCCAGCTTGTTTGGACCAATGAAAATGTATAAGGGTGCCGTTTATGTTTTTTCAGAATTCTGTAAATTCATCAGCTCTGCTATTGCAAATGATGCACGTGGATTAACAAAAAAAAAGAGAATTTCATTGTCTTCATCGTTGAGTACAGTCGATGAAAATTATGTCATATTCTGAACCGTTTCAGTCGAAAGAAAATTTGTAACGTACCTCCTGATTTTTTTAGCTGTCATTGAATCTCCTACAAGTTCTACTCACATTCCGTATTTTATCTCCATGAATGAAAAATAATGGCATTCAGTTCGAAATAATTTTAGGGTTAAAACAATAATAGTTTGTTATCTCAGGAGCCTGTGCATGCTCTGGTATATGTCTATGCACGTGCAGAAATCTAAGCCTCCTTCGCCAACTTCAGGTAGGTACGTAAAATTCGTTTTTCCGCCATAACTTGAAAACTTCAAATCTCAGGTACAGGGTATGTATGGGGAATTCCTTTAGTTTCTTACGGCGAATCTAATGAATTGAAAAAAAATGTGGGTTACAATTTGAAAAAAGAGTACTCTGTATACTAACTGAGATTCAGTCGGATATGAGTTATGCCTGGTTTCTTTTTTTGCAAAACATCTATCATTATTTCGGTAGCACACGCCGTTCACGAGATATATCAGATTTTTCAATAGGCAAAAAATCGATAATTTTCAAGTAAAACTAGGATATTTCATGAACGAAATACGCTAGACTTATGTCTTAGTTGTTTTTGTAATTGGAATAAGAAGTGTTACGAACCAGTCATCAATGTACGGGATGGTCTATATCAAATAACAAAGTTGGTATGCAATGGCACGGAAGTGCCATTGAGATGAAAATTTTTTAGGAATAGAGTTTCGGACCAGCTGAATCAACTACCAAAATTTCAGAACGATAGCATTATCCGTTCTCAATAAACGTCTAATAGGCCACTCAACTTGGGATAACCTGTATATCTCATTCTTTTCGGAAACTATGAGGTACGCAGTAAAGGGGGATAGAAAACTCAACAACACTTTCAAGCATTACCTGGAAATTTACGAGACTATTAGATAGGGAAAAAATAATATAGACCAGTGAGGTTAATGTATCAATCTATGGGTCGAGGTGATGGATGATAGGATGGATTATTAGAAGCAGCAAAAATAAAGTGTAGATTAAAGTTAAACATCTCATTTATAGCATTATCCGTTCTCAATAAACGTCTAATAGGCAAAATTAATAGGAAAAAATAATATAGACCACACTCAACATTAAGCACGTCATATTGGAATAGTTTTTATTCTTTTTTTTACATGTGATAATTATGGCTTACAGTTATTTATAATGTCATTGCTGAATCCTGCCATGGTTCCCTGTGACTGTTATTAATCATTAAGGATATGAATTGAAGTATTCTAGCAAAAGATCGCCTCAAAAAAGGTCATTCAATTCCATATTTCCGTACGATGAAATTCTTCTCTAACCATGACAATAGCTATCTCATTAATTGTCGCGTTACATTGCCTGTATTCGATCAGTTGCCATAAGATCCATCGTAGTTTTGAATGGTAGAATGAAACTACTGTCGTCATGTAACATTTCTTGCAAAGACTCAACAATAAAACTCGTAACTCCAGTACACACTCGGCAGGCTGCATTAAATTGGTCCTTCTATCCTGTAAAGACTCGCTTTATGGTTATGGTGGGATAGAGGAAGCAGACAGCCAGTGTTGTGGTAAATTTATCCTTAAATTTTGAATGTTAATCCCTTTTTCTCATGCTGTTGTTGGGGCGAATGTGCTACTCTTCTTTTTGTCGTTAGTCCTCGTAAAACTTTTTCTACCAATCTTTGAGAATCTGTTACTATAACTCATCTATTGACGTCTGAATGTTGTTGATAATTGCAGTTTAATCACGGCGTCTTTATCACTGCATTCTAGCCTTAACCTCCCATTATGCGGCTAAAAACTTGGATCGATGGTTTGAAAGTGTCTCCAGTTTATCCTCCCTGTGAACAGGTTTTTCGAAATGAGTATATTCTACCGTAACATCATCCACAACGATATTGTGTTCTTTCGATAACCCCATGATGTGTACATTTTTATTGAGTTTTTGCCTTTTTAATTGACTGTTTATCATTCCACTAGATTTTTTGTCGAGAGACAGTATGTCATGTGCTCTCTGTCTTGTGTAGAAGTTTCTTTGACTGTCTCAATCTAGACATGTTGACGCAATGGCTCTGAGTTTCGATAATCTTTTGGAAGAAGAGAGCAGTTAGGTTTACGGAGAGCATGTGGGTTTGGCGAAATTGTCTGCCTTCTCAATTTTCTGGCTGGGTACCAGACTCGTCTAATTTGTTATGCTCAGTTTTGGAATGCCTTTTTGCATATACTTCATCACTACATGTTACATCTTAGCTTTGGCACGTTAAGTACCAATACTTGTTCTCATTCCAGTTTTGTATCCGTTCGTAGACAAGGTAGGGCCGTGCGGGAAGAGTAGGGGATATGTTATCGATTAAAGTTCCTTAGGTGGAATGATGATCTTGAAGTGATCGCTAAATTGATGAGAAATTGTCAGGCGACTTCCTGTCGTTGGAAGATCCGGCCAGTATTATTTTGTTTTGTTAATTAACAAGGAATTTCCAGATTCTATTTTTCTGTCTCTCTCATACATACTACCCATAGATCTTCTTTGATGTGTTACAATTGTATGTCAAGAAAGGCGGCTTAAATTTGAATGTGGGCGAATCATTACAGATAATTAATACATAACGATAGTGAAAAAAATGGAGGAAACAAGAGTAACTCTAATTTGGATTGATGAATGCAATCAAATAATACATTTTGTATATTCCATACTGGGTGCAAATCTTAGAATTAACGGTGATTATGAAGAGTAGATCGGAAAACTAACTCCTTCAAGGGATGATATTTAACATTCTACGGAAGGTTGAATATGGCCCCTAGAAAAATAATTTTCTTCGATGTGTTTCCATCACTTAAGAGATCATAGGTGAAAAGGATATTGGCCTATAATTGGATGTAATGGTGTTTTCCTTTTTTTGGGGATGGGTTGGATTCTGGAAAGGACAAATGCCTTTATTATAGGGGATAGTCAAAAGTCCACAGTGAATAATAGGCGGTAATTCAGAGGCCCATGTTTTCTAAACGATAGAAGGTATCGAGGTTGAGCAGTATTTTTCTGATTGTCTTCTGCCTGAAAACAATATCGGGCATAAGAGACCCTACATGAGGAATTGAGTAGTAGAGTAAAATTGAAAGGAAATATAGCCCTGCGAGAAGGTTTGTATTTATTCCTTTTGTTTCTATGGTAGATTTGTTATCAAGCTACAAAGGCAACATAAGTGTTGCACTTGCACAATGGTTTCATTGTTCGAGATGGTAACGACATACATTTTTTACTGTACTAGAATAAATCTTTATTCGTAACTCTTTCTGAAATGTTCTTTCTTCTATCAATAGATACTAAAGACGGCGAATAAACGAACTTTCGTGCTACATTTTTCATTCATCAACCTTTACTCAAAATGAAGGCCCTATGAAAAAAATGAAAAACCTGAAGCATGTCCGCATACTTAGGAAACATCCTGTATATTGTATAACAATATTGATTTTATTCCTTCGTAATGTATTTGTTCAATATAAACTTGGAGACTAGAGATCATTTCTGAATTCAACGTCTTACAAAACTCATACAGTTGAAATTTCTTTTTTTCTGCAAATCGGTATAATTTTCTATAGTAATATCTTCGATTAAACTCTGGAGAATTCATTATGATTAATGCTATCAATTGCAGAAAACAATATCATGCGTTAACGAGATTCAAATAGTATAATGGTTCACGGTTGGTAATTAATTCTGAAAGGTCATCAACATATATTGGCTGTACTGTTATTGTCGTGTGTATTGATGAAGAATCACGATGCTTCGTTGAGGACATCGAGCGTGCCATTATCAATATTGCCGCAATGAACACGAATCTATTTATCAAAGAAACGGTGTACGTATCCATCAGGTGCGAAATTAATTGAGATGATTCAAGAGATGGTGGAAAAACTTAATGTGAACGGTGACAACGTTTACGAATCATCTAATCGGTTCGTAGATATTCATTTTGAAACGGTAATGTCAAAACTCGGCAAAAACACGCAGTTCCACTTTATGCAACCTCTTGGCTCTTCACCCAACCAAATTCGTCGTCCGTAAGGAATGCAATCTCGGTATACCAAGAAATACCGAGATCTCGCACCTATTCTGCAAGATCAATCTCGCACCCAAAATCATGCGCGATCTCGCAAGATTTGCAAGATTGGTATTATGTCAATTTTGGTTAGCTTTCAGTGCTGTCACACGTTGTTGACTTATGTAAACAAAGTACCTATTCCCGGCGGCAACATGTGGCCCTAGGGCCACAGGGCCATAGGGATGAGTAAGGCGAGACGTTTACCGGTTGTCGTAAATTTGTCATTGTTTTGCGATCCTGGACGTGTCAGAGTGCATGGCAATCTGCAGATTTATAAACTATTCCAATAACAGTTGAAAATATTTCCTTGTGTGTTTATGTTCTCTCGGTCTATTCGTTTTGTGTTAAAATGATAACAAAGGTAGTTTATGAAGAGTGGCAAAGTGAATCAGAGGTATGGAAATACTTTTTGAAGACAGAGGATGAACAAACTGCCCAGTGCAAATTGTGTAAGTCTATTTTGAAAACAACGGCACAATCTCCCAAAGGCTTACATGTACATTTACTGTCCAAGTACAAAATTGATACTTCTCATAAAAAAGTGACAGAAAACATGACTCTGGTTCCATCAAATTCTTCAATGCTGATCAATGCTTCCGCGTCAGTAAGGCTACTTCCTCCAACCGGTACGAAAGGCAGAAAATATATAAGTACTTTTCGTCCCTACGAAAAGTTTCTTTGGAGGAACGAATTTCAAGGATGATTTCTAAAGATGGCATGACTTTCAGATTTTTTTGCACGTCGAAAGACTTGAAAGAATTATTTGCGACTAGTGACTACAAATTACCTGCATCGCCTAACTCCATAAAACAGATTGTTATGAATTATGGCATGAGTTTGAAAAGGAAAGTTTCAGAGGATCTTATGAATCTAAGAGAGAATAACCATAGATTCAGCCTTACTTTCGATGAATCTAAATGTTCATACATTTTCAGAGAATGAAAATATGTTTAGGAATTTGGGTCTTGTGCGCATAGTAGAAAGCATGCCTGCAGAGAGTTGCATAACTATTTTGAAGAAGAAATTATCAGAATATGGCTTGTTATTAGATGAAGATATAGTAGGTGTTACTACAGATGGGGCCAGTGTAATGGTGAAGGTTGGACGACTCATGAATCCTCTTCACCAGCTATGCTACGCTCACGGCATTCAATTGGGAGTTATAGATGTGATTTACAAATCAAAACGTGGAACCGAAACGCAAAAAGAAAGTACAAAAGACACAGTCGTAGCTCAGTCAGATGTGGAGAAGTCTGATGATGAAGAATTTGATGACATTATTGATAATGAAATATTTGACTGCAGATTACCCACTGTAGATGAAGTTGACTTTGTTTGATCAACTTATCAAAAGTTTGATAGTCAAACTTTTAAAAATCACCAACTGAATGACATTCTTCTAGATCTGAAAAATCAATAGGATGCTCCAGATGTGATCAAAGGTGTGAAAAAAGATACAGAGAGTAGAAATGAATATAACACATTAAAAAAGAAATATAGGGATGAACTGGTATAAATCAAAAAGAAATCAAACGAGAAAAGGTACAAGAAGCTCAAAATAAAACAAGAGCGATATGGAATATAATCAACGAAGACAAGAATAACAAGAAGAAGGAACTCCATCTTTACCAAAACCTGATGATTTAAACAACTCCTTTTTGAGGAAGAAAAGCTGCTGAAAGTTGCTTCAATGCTAATGAACACCCACTCAATCTCCTCAGGAGAGTCAAGGAAAGGGTAGAGAACTCAATTTTCCTTAATTAAGTAACGGAGAGTGAAATTCTTCGAGTAACACAGTACGCAAAGTACACGAAAGATACGTATGGCGTGTCTACTAACCTATTGAAGAAATTTTTCCGAGCATCATAAAACCAATCACTTTTTTGATAAATAGATGGTTCTCAGAGGGCTTTTTTCCTGATCAACTGAAAAAAGCAAAAATAGCTCCAATATTCAAGGCAGGAGACCCACAGTCATCGGATAACTACAGACCCATATCAGTTCTACCTGCAATATCTAAAATATTCGAAACAGCTCTAAAAGATAGACTTGTCAATTTTTTCGAACACCATAATATTTTTTGCGAGCAGCAGCATGGCTTTCAGAGGCAGAAATCTATATCGACTGCACTGACTCAAATCTTGAACAAAATAGTGGTAGCCTTTGATGAAGGAACATAGATCTTTGTGGTATAAGGGGGGTTGCTTTGGATTTGATCGAGAGTTATCTGACTAACAGATACCTGCAAGTATGCTTTCAGGGTAAATGCTCCCAGTGGCAGCCAATTAACTATGGTGTGCCACAAGGATCTATATTGGGTCTGCTGCTGTTCCTCATTCGTATCAATGATCTACCTGATAATGTAACATCATATAGTTCCCTTCTTTTTCTGACGATACTACCTTTCTTAATATTGGCGCTGACGTCGACGAAGTGAATCGGTTGTCATCGAATACACTTGCTGAGGCAAAATATTGGTTCGATGCAAAAAAAACTGCGACTGAATGAAAATAAAACTCATATTTGAAACGGGCCTTGAAGTAAATACTCACCTTAAATTTTTGGAAATCGCCCTGGAACCAGATTTGAAGTTCGGTCAGCATATGTAAGATCTAGTCAATAAACTGTCCAGCGCCACCTTCACGGTGAGGAGAATGAAACAATTGGCCGGAAAAATAACAGCACGAACTGCCTATTTCGGCTGCTTCCACAGTTTAATATCCCATTGTGTTATCTTCTGGGGAGGACATACTGAAAGTCAAAAAATCTTTGTGAAACAGAAATATGCTGTGATCGATACAATGCTAAAAGAACTGATAGTTGCAGGAATTTGTTTAAAGAAGAAGGCATACTTAACCCACCATCACTATTCATACAGTCATGCATACTTTCCATTCACGATCACGGACATAATTTTCAAAACAATAATTTCAGTCATCTATATTCAACCCGAAATGCCGATAAATTCATCATACCTTATCACAGAATTAATGCTTCACAAATCAGTATAAATCAACAGCAATGAAATTGTACTTTTAAAAACATCTAAAACAGAAGCTTGTTTCAAAATCCTACTACTGTATGGACGAATATTTGAACGACGATATATATATATATATATATATATATATATATATATATATATATATATATATATATATATATATATATATACAGGGGAACCAAACTATCTTGTGTATGATTCAATAAACGATTGAAAAACTGAGGAAAAACTCGTTTACCTGTCGCTATTGCACTAGCAATAGCTTGTCTGTTTATGTTGTGTTAGTGTCGTGTGTACATAAAGAGTACCAAAGATTTTTCTGCTTAGCAGCTTCAATTCTCATCTTGCACTCCATGATTTCCAGACGAAGACAAGGGTGGAAGGATTGGGACGGAATCTGCAACAATGGAAAAAGAAAACCAGCAGAAAAATATTTCAACAATCATACCTAACCTAACCCGACTCTTATATGTCTAAACACACTTGAATTTAAGAAAAGATTTTACATAGCAAGCAAGGCCATAAAAAGGACTAAGAAGATAATCAAAAAGTACATAACCTGCGATATTTCCTCTTTCGCGGAGATGTTCTTCCGTCGTAGTGGGGGTCTTCTGAAACATAATCACTTCCTTGTCAATTTTGAAGTATAATCGCAAAATCCCTTGAATATTCAAACTCAACAAAACAATTCCCTCTCTGTTTGACCGAGAGAGCCCCGATGGCCAGGTTCGGTCTTCTAAGTGATGACGATTATGATCTATGTTCTAGAATCATTATGAACCCAATAATTTGGGTTGACATCTCCCATATATTATTTATTCGTGGTTCTTGTTTAATTCAAAGAGAAATTTAGGAGAAAATTTTGACAGTCGTTTTAAAAATATCACAAATGTCATAAATATGTTTGTCGTAATGTAAGAATGTGTACTGTACTATATATATTACTATAATAATATTATGTTGACTACCCCATGTAACTTTTGATGGATTGTATTGTTCATTCAATCCTGATTGGTTTCTTTATGCTAAATGGACAATAAATGTTTTGGAGGTATCTCACTCGGAGTGGCAAAAGTGTTTCGAAAATTGGTTTAAGCGAATGCAAACGTGTATCAATCTTCATGGAGAATACTTTGAAAGAGAATAAAGCTTTTGTTTCTCTAAGTTACTTTTTTTTGTTAGGCCCAAAATTTAAAAGGCAACCTACGTAGTGACATGCGATAATAATCAAATGGCTTTTTCTAATTATTTACGACTGGAAATTTGTGGTATACAATGATCCATAGCAACCTCGTCAAATTTAGTTTTTTGAAGAGAAGTTGGAATAAATTGTATTTATTCAAATCAGTTTCAAAGTAAAACGGCAGTAGCATCGTAGTGACCAGCGAGGTTAGTTACATATCGCCCTTGACCCACGCATACGAGTGTAGACAGTTTTCATAAACGAAGTGTACGAACGCGAACAATTGCCGTCTTATCGCGTTTGCCAATATGCTCAAGGTGTCGAAAATCGAAATCATTTCAGCGCGAACCTTGTGGATTGGTATTGGAACCTTGGTGCCACCCCGCTTCGATCCGAGAGATCATCAATTGCCAGAATAACAGGTTCCGCTGAATGTTAACTACATTTCGTTACGTGCGGTAGAACGTAATGGCTACACAATAAAATTGCGAAAGGAAATAATGCGATTTGTGCCGATTCTACGCTAATGAAAATGATGTGTAACATAAACTTCGTTACAGATTTGCTTATTGACCTCGATAATTAATAATAATAATAATAATAATTATTGTGGAGGATTCTTGAAGACTTTTATACAAGTGATTCACAATGTTGAAGCAGATTTTCACTAAATAACTAGTGCTTTACAAGTCGACAAGAATATCTGTGCGGTTGAGATTCTTATAAGATGCGCGAAGAACAAAAAAGAAAAGAGATAGCAAGCGAAGGAAGTGAGATGAGTAATACGTCCTGCAATGTAATGTCAAATAGCTATCAGGGTCGGCGTAAGGGTTTTTTGAGAAAATTATCCCTCTTAGGCATATGGCATTTCAAGGTACTCGATCATTTTAATTTCTATTACAAAGAAGTGAGTCACAGACTCATCACCAATTAGACTACAGGAAATTTTCGAGGCAGAGGTTTTTCAAACTGAACCTTCATAATTAGTACTATTGTTTTCCCCTTATAATTCAAATTTTCAAGAATACCTGGAATCTGTACGATATGATGAAATATAGTAAATGAAGGTTGATATTCAATATTTATGTTTATGTACTTAGTATCTTTGTGATATCTCGATGGGTTTATATAGGATTAACGACATGACAAAGAAAAAGGAAATTTACAATCGTATTGACTTGAACTACTTGAACATTGAACTCGTCAAGGCAGCACCCGATGCTCTCATCGAAAGGATTGTGGTACTTTTCAAATGCCTAAAAGGTCGAAACTGTCTGAAGAGTAGGGAAAGGCCATCATCATACGCATATGTAAAAAGGGAGACAAATTGCTCTAATTATAGAGGTATCAGTGTGATGAGTTCTTTTGCAAGATTAAACGGCAGGGTTCTGAAGCGCAAAATTGAGGTCGAATTCGAGGAGTCTGAGGAGCAGAATGGCTTTAGAGCTGGTCGCTCTTGTACTGACGGTATTTTTAGTTTGAAAATTCTTACAGAGAAAATAGTACTGAGGAGTGGAGAGGCACATTTAATATTTGTAGATCTGCAAAAAGCGTATGATACTGTACCATTAAATAAGTTATGGTACACGATGAAACAGAGTGGTATAAGCCAGACCTACATACAAACTGTAAAAAATCTTTATAGTGACTATACAAGTAGGATTAAAATGAAAAGAAAGCTCTCTGAAGAATTTGATGTGTCAAAAGGGCTTCGACAAGGTTGACCTCTCTACCCCCACCACTATTTAAAATATATCTTGACGAAACACTGAGAGCGTGGAATAGAAGATTTTATAGTATGGGGCTACCAATTGCTGACGACTTCTTCTGTACACTCCTTTTTGCTGACGACCAGGTGGTGATTGCTGGTGACAGGGATGATGTTAGCTATATGCTACTGACTTCGAAGGAGTATTTCGAAGAATTTGGTTTAGTGCTGTATACAAGGAAAACGGAATTCACGACAGTGTGCTCTGATGATAAGAGCGACTTGGAAATAGGATCTGGCCAAACGATAAAGCACAGTGACTCCTTCGAGTACCTGGGCGTTACACTTGCGGCAAATGAAAAGAGTTTAAACGACGTCTCCAACAAGATAGCTCAAGGAAAGAGGGTGATTTGTCAATTGAATTCAATGCTGTGGAACTAAAACTAACAAAAAGAACTAAACATATCAACTTCGACACAATATTTGAAACTTTCACAACCTATGGGGCAGAAACGTGGGAGCTCACACAAAGAGAAAAAGACAGATTGAAAGCTTTAGAGATGGAATTTTTGACACGTAGCAGTGGAGTATCAAGATTGGAGCACGTGAGAAATGAAAGGATTAAAGAGATAACGAATTTAGAAGGGAATATCTTGGAAACTGTCAAGAGCAAACAGCTAAAGTGGTACTGTCACTTGTAGAGGATGGAAGAAACAAGATGGCCAAAGAAGATCTGGAATTGGACTCCAGCAGAATATATATATATATATATATATATATATATATATATATATATATATATATATATATATATATATATATATATATATATATATATATCATGCTGAACCTGCCGTTCCCAGCTCCTTCGCTCTGGAGAAGTAACCGTAATCGAGTTCCAATCTGCTAGATGGCGCTCCACCAATCAGTTGACAGATATTATTAGAACAGAGACCGTTTTTAGGCGGTATATTTCCCGGACATGGAATGACAAAACGACGCAACTGACATGGAACAACAAAACGCAATTGACAGCTAAACAAAATGCTGTTTATGGTTAAGTATGGTTGAAAATTTGACAATTCAAAATTTTAAAGTTGACCAGTTGATGTGTTAATTTCGAGTTTATATTAGCCTAGGATATTATCATTAAAGCTATGACGCGACCAGTATGATCAAATCTTTCCCGACAAAGCCGTAATGCAACTAGAATTCGAAATAGTTCGAATGAAATGACTGAAGAAGAAGAAGAAATCGCACGTGAAGAGCGCCGCGTTAGTATGGCTCGGCTGGCAATGCGAAATCGTCGACCAAACCTCAAAATGAACAACTAAATAATCTGAGACGCACAAGAAGAAATCTATCAGGTACTGATTTGAATCGAGTAGCACTTCGATACGATTGCAGCACTGATTACTGTTTGCATACTAGCATTCGTATTGGGCCAATGGACCTTGTTTGCGATGCATCTGCTGAAGATTTCTCTGAGTATCGGTAATGGTCGAGTACCTGTCGATGAATCGAGTGGATTTCCTCCGAATTCCTGTAACTTCGTCTCATCGAAATACGAACTCATCAACAAAGTATTCAAACATCATTACCAACCACAAAAAAGTGAAAGATTGAGTGAGCGAGTAATTTTGGGTGGCTCAGAATAAGATGTAGATGACTTAAATTACATAATTCAGAATGAGATCATTGGTACGCTGCATTCATTCAAATCTATTAGCTCGGAGGCGTGGGAGATATGACGCTCCTCCTTTGCGCAGAGTTATCCGGGTTCAATCCCCACACAGTCGGTGCGATTTTTCGGATTCTGAGAATCGCTTGAGTGTCCATCTTTCGGAGGTCCTGTCTAAGAGAGGAGTTCGGCAAAATTCCTGGGTTAGTGAGGTGACAGAATTCCCCGTCGTGTGAATAGCCGAAAGGCAGTAAGGATCAAAAAAACTCTGTAACAAATGGAAATGAAGCCACCAACTGTTCGATTGAATTTTCAAACTCCTTTGATGTGCCACCACCTAATTTACGACCAAAGGTCGGCTCCGTAGTAATCGAAGCATAAACCAATCAAAACTGTGCAACGAAATGCGTTTGTTGGTAAGTAAATTGATGAACAATGTGATTAACTCGATGAAACTCATAGGAAAGTTCGAAGGTGAAGAAGTTCTCATTCAACCGATATGCCGTCTGAGTTCAAACGACATCAATTTCCGATCCCTCTTGCATTCGCCGTGACCGTTAACAAATCACAAGGCCAATTCTTGAAAGTTTGTGGCCTGAATCTAGAAAATCCATGTTTTCCTCATGGTCAATTATATCTTGCGTCTGATAATAAAAAGAAAAATCTCGTCTATCTCAAGGTGCTTCATTGAAGAGAGCAACCCATGCATGATTTTTTTTATGTATATTATCCTGATAAAAAATTGAATTTAATAAAACCTAAAATTTGCTTATTTATTGCCCCTTGGGCGGAACAAAGTTCGCAGGGTCAGCTAGATGATAAATAATTATTCTTTTAAAGAAGATGATAAGCTATTTTTTTTTTGATATACCTTGTATTTCCATGAATTCAAATTAGACCTTCGAGAGTTGCGTTGCTTTTCTCAGAGTTAGCTGGGTTTTAAGATGCTTTTACGGCAGCACATTTTAATGACTAAGCTTTTGTTCAAGTTTGAATATTATTTTTCAAGTTGAAAGAACACCTGAACCATATTGTTTAGGAAATAGCAGACTTCCAAGCTCTTCCCATTTTCTTATTATAGTTGCTTTCGAGGAATTCTTTCTTACTGAAGTTCTGACAAGAATCTGATATATTGCTTTTTTTCACATCTTTACGTCAGTCACTTAGATTAATAACTGTATAATCAGTCATAAAATTTTCAACAGCATTATTTCCGTAATAGTAATAAGATTATACGTTCTGAAATCTGAGAAACGAAATATAGTTAATAGAATACAATGAATTTCACCGAACTTTCTCAATTAAGATACCAGAAATAAGTGTCGTACTTGTTTCAATTAACCAATCGAAACTGTCGTCGTAAATGAGTGAGGTTTTTCCCGATCATCTGATATTTAACTCATAAATCCTCACGAAAACCCGATTAAAGCCGAGAGGACTATCTATAAATGAAACGCGATTCAAGGAATCGAACCGTTGCTTTAATTGACTCGCATTTACGGTTGCATTATTGATGCCGTCGGACCTGCAATTTCGTTGCTACGATCGTTTTACACACGGAATCGCATTTCGTGAAAGACTAACTGAAACTCGAATCTGGAGTGTACAGTTCAATGTCATTAACTTATTGTGTGCGGTTACAACATGAAGGACAAAACTTTAAGAGGCAATGAATTTCTATCGGTAATAATTGATTTAAAAATTGGGGAATTCTTTATCGAAATTAAAGTAGCCAAGCGTACGAGGCATATCCAGAAAGTTAATGTACTGAATTTTTGTAGGCTTTGAAAATTCTTACTTGAAGAAAAGAATTACTGTAGTTCATATTATAAGCAAGTAATCCAAGTATATGCCCCTACTTCGACCGCAGAGGATGAGGAAATAGAGAGTTTTTATGAAGATATCTCAATGGCTCAGAAGGATGAAAAAGCCCACTTCACTCTAATAATAGGTGACTTTAATGCAAAAGTAGGCGATGCTAAAATAGATAACCTACCGAATAGAGGAAAACATGGATTGGGCACGATCAACGAACGAGGAGAAAGATTATTAGACTACAATCAAAGTCAAAACCTATACTGTATGAACACTTTCTTCCAGAAACAAAGACAGCGGCGATGGACATGGAAGAGCCCGGACGGGAATACTAGGAATGAGATCGATTATATACTAACGAATAAAAAACATATTGTAAAAGACGTAGCAGTTATCAATAAATTTAAAGTCGACAGTGACCATAGGTTATTAAGAGCAAAAATAGAAATCGTGGCCAAAAAAGAAAGAAACAAGCTGATACGTCCAAAACGCTTGCCAACAAATGAAGACCTAAAGCAAAATATTGTTCAATATCAATCAGAACTAAGCAAAAAACTAACACCTGCAGAAAACTTAACTCGACTAGACATTAACAGTCTTGAAAGAAAGATAACGGAAGACATACAAGTGGCAACAAAGACCATATGCTACAGGGCAAGAACAAAACCTAAAAAATTAAGCCAAGGCACGTTAAGGTTAATAGAAGAAAGGAAAGTACCTAATGGATAGATTTAATCCAGAATACAGGGAACTGAATAGGGCTATAAGACGAAAGACTAGAGAAGACATACGAAATTACAACACAGACTATATATAAGTCATAGAAAACAACAGTAACATGAAAGTCTTAGAGAGAATTACTAACACCGGTAGACCCAGAATACATCAATTGAAAAACAACCAAGGTGAAATAAAATATGAAAAAACGGAAATAATACAGATTGTTGAAGGCTTCTATACTGACCTGTATTTGTCTAAGAAACCCAAACCTGTAACAACGAATCTTAGTAACATAACAAATGTCGGTTCCGAGGACATGCCTGAGATTAACATTGATGAAATACAACTAGCCCTCAACCAGATGAAAAACGGCCGGGCACCAGGCGAAGATAACATTACAAGCAAAATGCTAAAATTGAGAGGACAGGTCACTTTGGAAGCAATAAAAATATTACTAAATAAATGCCTAACAGAAGGTAGTGTTCCGGAAGGATGGAACAATGCACACGTTGTGTTGTTGTACAAAAAAGGTGACAACTTTAAGATAGATAATTACCGACCTATTAGCCTTTTACCACACCCTTATAAATTGTTATCAAAAATTATCACAAACAGATTGACAAACAAATTTGACAGCTATCAACCGGCAGAACAAGCAGGGTTTCGCAGAGAATATAGCACAACAGAACACCTACAAACTCTTCGTACACTTATTGAAAAATGTCACGAATACAAAGTGCCAATACACCTAGCCTTTGTAGACTATAACAAAGCCTTCGATTCTATAGAACTGTGGGCAGTATTTCAAGCCCTCGATAATGCTAGAATAGATTCGAGATATAGAAACATCCTACAGAATATATATGAACGAGCGACTATTCAGGTGAGACTAGACGATGACATGCAAACCAAAAAAATCCCGATAAATAGGGGCGTGAGACAAGGCGATGTGATATCGCCAAAATTGTTCACACTTGCAATGGAGGACGTGTTTAAGAAGTTGGAATGGGATAGAAAAGGTATAAATGTGGATGGAAAATTCCTGAACCATCTCCGGTTTGCAGATGATATAGTTCTAATAAGCGATAACCTAGAACAACTCCACGAAATGATGCTAGAACTCAAAAGAACATCGGAAGAAGTAGGATTGGAAATGAATCTGACGAAAACTAAAATAATGACAACGGAAAACGCAATATTGGAAGTCGACGGCAATGTTATAGAGAAAGTGAATGAATATCTATACCTTGGACACACTATAAAGATAGGTAAAGACAATCAAACTGCAGAATTGTCAAGAAGAATAAGAATGACTTGGGCTGCTGTTGAAAACTAGGATTTGTCTTGAAAAACAAACAAATCCCCATTAACCTCAAAAGAAAAGTTTTTAATATGTGCGTTCTCCCAGTGTTAACGTATGGCATGGAAACCATGGCTCTCACAATAAGATCTGCTAACAAACTTAGAACCACACAACGCGCAATTGAAAGAACTATGCTTGGAGTGAGCCTGCGGGATCACATACGTAATGAAGAAATAAGAAGAGAGCAGCCGTAGAGGACGTAATCACGAGAATAGCTGCATTGAAGTGGAGATGGGTTGGACATGTAGCAAGACAACAGGATGTAAAATGGACTAAGCGAATAACTCAATGGAGACCACGCTTATACAAGAGGGGAGTGGGGCGCCCCCAGAGAAGGTGGCTGGATGACATAAAGGAAAAAGTAGGAAGAGGATGGTATAATATAGCACAGGACAGAGAGAGATGGAAGCTAGAAGGGGAGGCCTATGTTCAGGAGTGGACAGAGAAGGGCTGAAAAAGAAGAAGAAGAAAAAGACAGTTGCTAGATCTGGGAAATGCACAAGACAGTTTAGGAGATCGCACTTAAACGAGGCGAGCAGTTCCTTTGAGATGTTGGCCATGTGTCGTCTGGCATTGTCGTGCAACAGACAGGCCTCTTATCGGCGCTGCGAGTTTTTGCAGGGTCTCACAGTATCTTGCAGAGTTGATGGTCTCCTCTTGAGGCAGATATTGCAATAAAATTATTCCATGAAAGTCCCAACACACGGATTTCGTGATTTGCTTCCTAAGGTGGGTGGACCATGAAAGGCCACTCTAACGAATAAACAGTTTTTATTAATTCATTTATTGGATAAATAAAAGAAACTAATCATTAATTTACACTTTGTTTTATTGTGTATCATATAAACTTCTTTTTGTTATTCTAGATGTAATCGTTATTTTTTAAACTTAACTTTTATAAACTTCTTCTAAACGGCATGGTTCCATACAAGGCCAATATTATATAAATCAGACGTTAAACTTAAAACAGGAATTGTAATAATCAAAATATCCGCTTTTAATAAAACCACAGTAAAAACTCTTTTATTTAAATGAAAATTAAATGCCTAACACATTATAATCTTCTTTAAAAAACTCAACGAACATTCCTTGAACACCATCGTATAACTAAGGAAATATTAATGGAAAATGATAGTAATGAGTAATATATCTGGATAATAAATAAGTTTCCAATTCGCTTTACAATGAAATTATCAATATGTTTTTTTACCTATAATGTCCTTCTTTTGGGTCCGTTCTTTGTAAGGCTTTTGATTGACCTTAAATGGAACCACCGGCTTTCATAGGGACACTACCGATATTTTAACTAAAATCGAAGCAAAATTATTATAGTTTTTCTTTAGTACCACAAAAATTCTTATATAACAATTTACAGTAAGAAGAATATGATAATAATAGGATACTTTTAACTGAGCGCGCGAATTACAATTTTAACGTCGTCGACCGAAGTCTACGAAGCGGGAGATCGCACTGACAAAAAGAATTTGTCATCACGTGACTATAAATATGACTTTTTCATAGTTGGCGTTCAAAGGAGCATGGCCTTACATGGTCCACCCACCTTATTTCCAACGGTTTCTGTGCTTTCTTCGTGTAGTAGAGAACTGGAGATTTGCGGAAACATCGCAGTCAATCTGAGATGCTCACGCATATTTTCCATTTTCTGCACAATTTCGTCGATCACAATTCTTCCTTTCCACTAATCGTCATGCACAGACGTACGACCGTTTTTGAACTCGCGATACCATTTTTTATATACTCTTATAAGAGTTATAGCTCCATCACCATATGCAGGTGTCACCTTATTTTAAATAACAAACAGACATTTTCCCCTCTAAACAAGATAACGAATGACGCCTCGTATTTCTCACTTGGCAGAAGACTGGATTGACATTGTTCGCGAAACGTGTTGTCGTTTTGACGGCTCTCCACGTACTGACGTGACCTCGAACCGATCTCGTTTAAAAAATTCAGGCTACATAACAGTGTAGACAACATGATGAAAATAAAATCCCCCCGTCCGTCGAAGTCCCAGTACACTTACTTTCTGGATATGCCTCGTAGAATTAAAATATAGCTTGAATTTGTATGAATTTAGGTGGGGAATTCTGTTAATATTTCGGCTTCTTCAACTTATATGAAGGCCGAGGAGATGTTTAAAATTCAATTGTAGTTTGCGTTTACAAGTCAATGTCATATTCGATGTCAAAAATGTGTACAGGATGTCTCAGAATGAGGTATCATCTCTCGGAATTTGATAGATCTCGTCACAACACAACTTTTCATGAAATTTTTTCATAAAATGCATCCCTAAATTTCAAAAAAATAATGAATTGTTTTTACGATAAAATCTGCCTTTCACAGAATTTTCTGGAATTCAAGATATTGTTTAAAAAATAGTATTCTATACGATGTTGTTTTCGGTTTTTTGATTTCGCTGCATATACGCTCAGGGTGAACTACCCCTAACACTTCTGTTTTAAAAATCTAATGAAATTTTAAGATTTTCCGAAGTTTTTTACGTACAAAGCTATTCCTGTTATATCTCGAAAAAATGAACCAGTAACGAGAAAATGGACTCAAAAAGCAACGATATTTTCAATAAAATGTTTATTATTTAATATATCATTTAAACCTTACTACATAGACACTATTTACATTATCTGTTAAAATTGATAACCACCAACTATTATGCAAGATCTCGCTCTCTAAATAATATATCTTTGTACTTTAATATAAATTTGAAGATTGTTTTTTATCTCATTAGAACAATAAATTATTCTCTCATGCAGCATATATCTATCCCTAATGGGTACAGCATAAACGTGGCTTTTTATATGGCCCCAGAAATAAAATTCTAAAGGATTTAGGTCTGGTGACCATTGGTGGCAATGCGATAGGTCCACCTCGTTCTATCCATTGATTGCGATAGGTCACATTCAGATGATCTCTAACTGCTAAACTAAAACCTGGTAAACGTGGTAAACACCACGTACATAAACCACCTAAATTTATTGAACTAAAAAGTGATTATGTAGAAGAATAAAATGTTTATTTGCCGAGAAAATATGTTTTATTCAAAAAGTCACTGACTTATCAAATCGTCCTCGTACAAAGCATGATCTATCCTATTTGAAATAAGAATATAGAATAGAATAGATATATCTACCCAAAAAATATAACTATAAGTATGTCGAATAAAGGTAATTTCACTATGAACAAAAAAATTCAAGGTAGGTAAATATATCAAATAGAAACCCGAGGGTTTGTACATGGGAAATAATTATGAACATCAACGGAAAACAAAAAAAGGAATCCTTATGTGAACAACCCATAATATATACCAAACGATCAAACAACCCAGTAATATATAAATACTTATAATAACAATTATTGAATATCAAACTCGAACAAGAACGGCGTGCCGCAAAACTATCAGGAACCAAAAACAGTTAAAAAGACATTTGTTCACAGACAAAGGTACACAGTTCATAGCCAACACTCGATCAATCCAAATTTGCCAGTTCATGTAGTACGAACACAAATATTATTAAGTCCAGCATCGAACACTATGACAGCATCCTCTCTATGAATTTTTCCATTTTAGGAGCTCTTTTTTTTGAGTAGTATTTTAAAGATCTTTGACATATATGCTCGAGCTCTGTGAGCCTTTTGGTTCTTGCAAGATACGGATATCTCCTTCGTGTTCCATATATGTGATTTATCTGTGACAATTCGCTCGTTCCATCCCTAACGACTTCTATTGCCATGTTCAAATAATATAATTGTCTTAGGTCTAAGACTTTTGCCTCTTTAAATAATAGGTCCGTTGGATATGGTTGGTTTTTGTACCTTCAGAAATCTCTTCTGAATTACTTTAAGGGGGTTAATGTAGATCGTGAGAGCGGTACCCCAACACAAAATGTCGTAACGAAAATGTGACTAGCTAGAGCGAAGTATATTGATTCCATTTTCGATTGAAGCTTCAATCATGAAAATATTTCAGAACAAGGGTACGCTAGATGTTTTCGTCGTAGGCAACATTTTAATATGTGATTGGAACTCAAAAACATTTTGGTGCATCACCAAGTATACAAGAGTGTAATACCTTTCAGTGTTCATTCGATAAACCAAAGTAAGTGAAACTTATTCGCTGATATTGGAAAAACTCGCTAGTTTCGAGAAGTTCCTTGGAATTGACGTTCACAGCAATTATTGATCTACAGTTCGATACATCTTATATTTATAATGTCCTTCTCTAGCCTTGACTTGTGATAATGAAGTTATCACACGCAAACTGAGGTATTGCGAAAGCGCTAAAAATTGCGAATGATGAAACGCCTAACGTTTTTTTCGGACTGTTAATTTGCAATCTTAACTAGTGAAAATGAAAGTTCGCTATAAGCCTTACCAAATATTTGAACACTTTTGTCGAGTTGTTGAATTCATAGATCGCTCGTTTCGCAATATTTATCTTACTAGAGACGAATTTTCATGTCAGTTATGCGAGGTTCGTTGTAGAAACAGTTTTTAGGGTGGCAAAGTTTGATTGCCGAAGGCACAAGTTATTTTTTATCCTGAAGGTTTTTTGCGGTACTTCTGGAGCATCCCATACCTCGGTCTATAAAACACGATACAAAATACATTGCTTAAATGTAAATTGCAATACCTGAGTTATCTTATTTTCTGTGATCGTCTGATACCTGAACTTGCCTTGAAATTCTTTTTATAAAATAGGAGCTTCTGTTGGGTTGTGTATTTGTAGTAATATTTTCAAGTTCTTTCATGTGAGGTTTCATCTTATACGACCAAAACTTCTTCGCTTAAACCATACGTACGGAAATGTGACAAGCAAAAACCGATTTGGTAACAATCTCTATTTGATTCATCAACTTTCATATTAAATTGCTTCCTTTTCGATCTTTTGCGTCTTTAAATGAATTCACTGGGATAGCATTTAGGTACAGGCCTAATTGGCCCTCACTCATATGAGTTGTAGCTGTAATATAAAATCATTTATAGACAGGCCTGATTGGTCTTTACCCCTATTATGAGTGGTAACTGGCCTTCTAAGGGTTTCGGTAATATAAAGTTTTATGAATTGGTCATTGCCCTGATACTCCGAACTCAGAGATTCGACCTTAAAATTCTAAGGAATACGTCTTTGGTAAAGAATCTGCAAGCCTCAGTTCGCTGGCATATCTTCAATCGCATTCAATAAATATTAATATATTTGATGGGCCTAGATGTAGGTTCGCAAAGCCGTACTTATTATTACTAACTTCTTTACAGTTCACGTGAATCTTTGGCCAAGTTATGAAAGTAAGATAAATATAAATACTTCTTAGATAAAATTAGGGAAAATGCTCATTGTGGTAGTGAAATAATGTTCACAGACGAAGCTAACTTTTCGAGAACTGCTATCACAAATTTTCACAATAATCATTAATAGGCTGAGGAAAACCCTCATTTCATTGAAGAATCTCATCGTCAAGAACAATTCTCACTAAATGTCTGGATAGGAATAATTGGAAATTATTCGATTGGGCCATCTTTTTTGCCTAACAGACCAAACGGTCCCGCTTATCGGCAATTTCTTGAGGAGGAGTTACCTTTATTGCTCGAGGATGTGCCTTTTTTGGTGAGAAACATAATGTGGTTCATGCATGACGGGGCACCAGCACATTTCAGTAGGGAATTCTTAAACAATACATTCAACAACCGATGGATAGGTCGGGGTGGGCCAGAACCATGGTCTCCTAGGTCCCCAAACTTAAATAGTTTAGACTTTTTCTTATGGGGATATCTCGAAAGTTTAGTTTATACCACTCCAGTGAACACTGTAGAAGCGTTGAGAAATCGAATAATAACATCATGTGACACGATAAGAAGTACACCAGGAATATTTCAAAGAGTGCGTGATAATATGCGAAGAAGGACAGAGACCTGTATTCTTGCAGGTGGGGACACTTCCAGCAATTTATTTAGTTTTCAATTGTTCTTAGCGAATAACATATAATTCAAATAATTCAAATTCAATGATTTTTCACTCGAAAACGGTTGGAGTAAAGTGTCAAAACAGTTTCTAAATTGAACGAAGATGACGAAAATTGATTGTACGCTGATCAGTGGCGTACTGCAAAATAGTTCGAAAGGGCAAAAGGAGACGTGGGCTCGGAAAAGAAAACACCTTGAGAATTTCAGGTAAAAACTAGGACGTGTAATGATGGAGGCTGCAAAAAATAGCTCGCATTCCAAATTTGGGCTGAATATCCCAAAACTCCAGGATATTTGAAGGAAAACCAATTTTTTCAGAAATTTAAGCACCCTTTGCGGACCTAGGTTTATATGAAATTTTTCCTCAAAATTGCAAGTAGATTTACCCGCTCAAGTGGAGACATACTATTATGTAAGACCCTATATATATATATATATATATATATATATATATATATATATATATATATATATATATATGTATCGGCGTTCCGGATTGGGTCCGTTCGTTAGATTGCTCTCCATTGAATGGGTTTTGCAGACATTTCGCCAAAATCTCATTTGGCATTTTCAATGCGTAGTCGTGGTAGGTAACTGAGGATTTTCGATGTTGTTCACGGTATTTTGAGTAGGGACTTCCAAGGTTGAGGGCATCGTCTCTCTTATTGAGGATTCCTTTTTCTCTATTTCTATCGCTTCCCGTATTGTTCTGGTTTTGAAGTGGTTTATGTTGGCGATTTGTTTGCAGCTATCAAAGTCTATTTTATGGCCTGTATTTATGTGGTGTTGAAAAAGAGCAGATGTCATTTGTTTATTCTTGATGGATAATTTGTGTTCGTCCAGTCTCGCAGACATTTTTCGGTTGGTCTCTCCTACGTATTTTGCTTGACATGTTCCACAGGAAATGCTGTAAACGCCCTAGTTTTCTAATTTGACTTTGTCCTTAGGGTTTCTCAGCGAGGCGCCGATAGTTATATGAGGTGTGTATGTGGTTGATATGTCGTGTTTCCGTAGAATTCTTCCGATTCGATCCGTTGTCCCTTTGATGTATGGTAGGTAAGTTGTTTTTCTGTTTTCACTGGTTGGAGGGGGTTGTGGGCGCGTTGTTGTTTGCCGTAATAGTGCTTTTTCTATTGTATGTCGTGTGTAGCCGTTTTGCCTCAGCGCTTGTTTGGTGATTTCTAACTCTTGTTTGCTGCTCTGGTCGTCTGCAAGGCGTACTGATCTGGACAACAGTGTATTGGCCACTCCTTGTATTTGTGTTGGGTGATGGTGAGATCTGGCGTTGAGGTATCTGTTTGTATGTGTCGGTTTTCTGTATACTGTGTGTCTCAAACTCTACGAATCATATATATATATATATATATATATATATATATATATATATATATATATATATATATATATATATATATATATATATATATATATATATATATATATATATATATATATATATATATATATATATATATATATATATATATATATATATATATATATATATATAAGATTGTTTCAAAGTTCTGTTTCAGCGAACAAAGTATTGTGCTGTTATCAAAGGTATATCTGCACAATACTTTATTCACAATCGACGCAATTGCAATTAGATCAAATATCAAGGAATAAATGGATAATTTCAGTAATCAAAGAAAAATAGACTTCAGTTCATTGTCGTTTCACTTCATTTTTTCAATTTTTCAACTTTGGATTGAAAGTTAGCTTTATGTTTAAATTCTATTTCTGTCTAGAATTTGCTTCCTGTTTACAGTAATATCAAATATAATAATGTATTTGCCGCTTATATCCTAACTTTCTTTGAGCGGTTTATTACGTATTCTCTGGTCAGTTTCATTTTCTAAGTGGCATGTTGTAACTTGAAATTGACCGAATTGTGTAATTCAGAATTTTATATCATTATAACCTCAGGTAATCGGTAATCGAGCAAAGTTTCTGCAGTCAGTCAAACCTCGTCGCCGCCGTAATTGTTGTCCGTTCTGTCGCAGAAACGCAAACAACTGGGATGATCTAGGCATCCGCGAAAGGGTACGGAACCTCGATTTCACTCGTCCTTGCATATCAAATGCGGGCCGACGCCAACTTCTCGCCGAATCACTGTACGGTTACCTCAAAGTTATATTACACGTTTATGCGATTAAATTGTAACCTTTCGGCTCGTCAAGAAGGTCAATTTGTGACAGAAAATTACCGGGTTATTTGATAGTTGAACGATACGCATGACGTGTGCGTAATTTAAGCAGCGGAGGATGAGTGGAGGAGGCATCTGAACGATTGTGGGTGGGCGAGTCCGTTAGCTGTTTATTCGAAACGCTCTTGAATTCAGCATTGAAGATAACATTTCTTCATGGTGTAATATTGTCAATCATCTGGGGTATTACGACATAGTTTATGCTAACGCGAGTAGATATTCGCAATACGGGTGTAAAAAATTGGCACAAGTTAATTGGAACGTAGTTACGGGAGAGAAGGGAAAAGTGGGTAGATTTTCAGAAAAGAAATTATTGCGGCTGGAATTTTTTTCCTCATTTCTGTGTAAAACTTATGTTCATCTTCTTTGTTTAGATCTTCTACTTCCTCAAGATCCCTTCTTAAACTTTCTCTTTGCTTCTTTATCATCATCTTTTTCGTTTCTCTTCTGAGGCTTCTTTGTTACTTCAGGTGTTTCTTGTCATCATGTTTTCTCTGGCCCTATTCTCGTACTGAATTGCTTCTTCACATTGTCCATCAAACCAATTTCCGTTACGTTCTCTTTTCTCTTCCCCTAAGGTATCTTTTGCAGCATCCATGATTACTTTCTGGGTTTTGTACAACTTCTTTTCAATGGTGTTGGTCTTTGTCAAGTTCAGATTTTGCTCGATGGCCTCGTGGTAAGTTCTCAGTACCGTGTTGTCCTTCAACAGGTCTGTGCCCCACTTTGTTTGGCTCAACTTTTTAAATGTTTGAACGCTGGAAAGTTTTTCCCTCATCACTGCTTGCACAAGGTACTCGCAGTTAGGTCCACGGCAAGTTTTAACATCTGATATTAAAGAGTAATGTCTCTGCGACATCAAGACATGGTCTATCTCGTTTACAACATGTAAACAAAGATGTATACTTTTGTGCTGCAAAGTTGTGCTCCTGATGCTAAGGATGTTCCGGGATGCGAATTCAGTCGAGTTATCGCCATTACCGTTGTTAAAGTCATGCAATGTGAACGGTCCTGCCACATTGGGTCATCAATCACTAGAGCCAGATCGTATCTTTGCATGCGCGAGAGAACTTCATCTAGTGTCTCGTAAAAGTTCTCAATCTCTTCATTGTAGTCTCCGATAGGGACCTGAACTAATAGAATAGAGATATTTCTGAATCTACCCTTTAGTCTGATTTTGCATATCCGATCACTTACAGTGTGGTAATCCAAGATACTCCCTCTTACCTACTTGATGACCTGAAATCCCGTGCCAAACAACCGTGTCTTTGTGTTTGGACCACTGTATATAAGAGTGATGTTCTTCTTGTCAATTATCTCTTGTCCTTGTCATCTCATTTATATTATCCAGTTTGGGTTTCCGTTGCGTCCAGTGATGTCCAGTCCGTTTACTCCGAGGCTTTAATGACAAAAGTTTAATAAAATTATACTAAAGAATGTTGTAGTTGTCTAAATTATATTTAAACTGAATAAACATTTTGCTTTTGTTGTACTTCCAGTATGTAATGTTTTGGGGAGGTGTAAAATAATACTCTCCACTTTCATTAAGGTTTCGTCTTTTATCAGGAAAAACAAAATGTTTGTTTCGTTTCTTCAGGAAGTTAATTAATATTTTTCCTTCCTCAAGTGCAGTAACTTATCATCTAAATCTAACCTATGCTCAAATCAAACAAGTACAAAACTATTTTGTTGAATGTCTGCTAAATTTGGCATCTTCAATGTCTGGAAAGTTTATCTCACTGTCATCCGTTTCAATAATTTCTTCATTTGATCTTTTTTTATATATTTTTGCTTGTGCTAGGTAAATATTTTAGAAAGGATTGTATTGTACAAGGTGCCATATCTACTTTACTAGTGCTATTGTAGAAGAATTAATATCTTTTGGAGGGGTTACTTCTCCGGGATAATTCAAATGTTCAAGATTTGAGCTAACTTTTCTAACGAGTTTCACGCTCAGGTAGCTTAGCGGAGGAAACACAGAGTTCATAAACATTTAATTTATTATCACTATCAACCATAAATTCTGAATATTCATATATACACTATTTACAATAGTATGTCGACCTAGGGATCGTATGCTACTCCACCTCACAATCTAGCTGCGATGGCAACTGTACTCAATATGTAAGTCCAGGTATGTTCAGCCCTTCTGTTTGTCGAAGAAATGTGAAAATAACTGATAGAAGACAAATGCAAGCAGGAAGAAAAGTGAGAAGTCTTAGATCAAAGAAGTCTAAAGCTCCTGATTCTCTCAATATATGTGTGAATAATAATATTGGTGTTGCGGCAAGCCGCTGCAATTTAATTATTATTATTTCAAAAATATTTCAAGCACTAGACTACTCGTCGGATTGCGTGTTGCAGTACGCAGTAGACATTTTCTGTGCAATTTTCAAACAGTGACATTCCGATTTTGATCTTCAGCTCTCGAAGATTACGCTTATTTCGCTATTTGAGTTTTCGAATATTCTCCCAAATTTTCTCTACTTGAGATCCACAATTTGTTTTATGTTTACGGCTTGTGTAAACCGCAAAGACTATTAGTGCTATAAACTATAGAAATTCAATGAAATTTCGCACCACAAATTCAAGAAGATTGATTCACAAGATCAGCTGAGAGTACTCTCAAGAAGTCCATCCTCAGAACAACGGTGAGTTTTCTAGTGCGAGTATTTTTGTTTTGTCTGTTTTTTACATCAATCTTCTTTAATTCAAAAGTAAAGTCCACAAATTCTCTCTTAACTTAAGAGCTACCGCAACAATTGAACTGGGCGACAATAAATTTGCGACATGATATTCATTTAAAAACACAGTAATTTCACAGATGTTTTGTAGTATTATGGTATTCGCGATTTTTTCTTCAGTTACTTGTCTGTTTTTATAAAAACATTCGAAAATTTCACTCGTAATAATTATATTTCCAGTTTAGTAGTGGAACATGAATTGTTTCTGTTAAATATTCATTTTTTCACCTATAATTCCTATATGCCCCACTGATGGTTACTATTAGTGAAGTTCGGAACTTCAGTCTAATCGAGCGTATGGTAGCCCGACTGATAGTCGGCTTACCGTGCGCTCGATACCTGTCGAACTCGGGTCACCCAAATGCGGTATACTGTGCGGTCGATACAAATATGCTACCGGGACAGATGTTTTGGAGCGGAGAAATTACAAAAGGTAGAAAAATGAGGGTGTATGAAGCAATGGCGAAAACTTGAAAAGTTCACTCCTATATGAATCAGAAACATGGAGGCTCACAGAAAGGTTCAAATCAAGAGATGGACGTGCTTAGAAGATCTTCTAGAATATCGAGAAGAGAGCATGTTCCAAATGAAGTGATAAAAAGGGAGATGGGCGTAGAGGACAATATCACGTGAGACATAGAGAAAACAACGTGTCTGGTACGGGCACGTGAAACGAATGGCAGATTACAGGCTACCTAAAAAAATTCTATTGTGGCAACCGAATATACGCAGGAAAAGAGGAAGGCCCAAACTCCAATGGTAACGTATCATCCATAAGTCAATGAGTGAGAGAAATCTCACCCCAGAAGATGCCGGAAATAGACGTCAGTGGAGTTTATGTGTCGGACAACGTCGTAAGACGTTTTAAGCCAACTGCAATATATATACTTACAAAAAAGATTAATCGCTGTTGCGAAAAAACTGAGGGAGATCAAAATTTTCTAAAAATGCAGATTAGTTACAGACTAGTTGTAGATACAAAATAACCCATTAAATTCCATTTACCTTTCATTAAGCTCATTTTTGTTTATTAGTGTAATTCATGGCCAAAATTAAGGAAATTGGTCCAGCCGTTCCCGATTTTCAGCGAGACTAACGAACAGCAATTAATTTTAATATATATGGACTACAGTGTAACCCATGAAAACAATTATGTCTCTTCAGGAGGAAGTCAAATTTGCAAATTTTACTTTGCTATATATATTCTTTTGAAAATGAGAGGATTTACAAAAATTCGAATATTCGTATTTACAATAAATGCTTATATCCGGTGTGTGTCAGAAAAACACAAGTGGTAGCTCAGGAAAATGTAGCAGGGGAATCATACTATTCTGCATATGATTCAATAAACGGATGAAAAAACCTGAGGAAAAACTCGTTTTCCTGTCGCTATTGCACTAGTAATAGCTTGTCTGTTTATGTTGTGTTAGAGTCGTGTGTACATAAAGAGGAGTACCAAAGATTTTTCTGCTTAGCAGCTTCAATTCTCATCTTGCACTCCATGATTTCCAGACGAAGACGAGGGTGCAAGGAAGGGGGTTTGGGACAGGAATCTGTAACAATGGAAAAAGAAAACCAGCAGAAAAATATTGCAACAATCATACCTGAGTCTTATATGTCTGAACACTTGAATTTAAGAAAAGATTTCACATAGCAAGCAAGGCCATAAAAAGGACTAAGAGGATAATCAAAAAGTACATCACCTGCAATATTTCTTCTTTCGCGGAGATGTTCTTCCGTCGCAGTGTGAGTCTCCTGAAACATAATCACTTCCTTGTTCTTGCTTGCCAATTTTGAAGTATAATCTCGCAAAATCCCTTTAATATTCGAACTCAACAAAACAATTTTCTCTCTGTTTGACCGAGAGAGCCCCGATGGCTAGGTTCGGTCTTCTAAATGATGCCGATTATGATCTATAGATGTTCTAGAATCATTATGAACCCAATACTTTGTGTTGACATCTCCCATATATTATTTCTTCGTGGTTCTTGTTTTTTTTATTATTCAGGTACATCTTTTTCCACACTTCTTGTAAATTATAAGTTCGCCATCTAAACATAATAAATAACGTATTATTAGTTACATTATATATTTTCCCTATGTAGCCATGTTTTTGTATCTATAAGTAATTATTGCCAACCTTGGTGTACATTGATCATGATATAAATTTTCTTCTGATTTACCGGAAATACATCTTGATTCCAATTGTAACTTCCCGATTCGGAAATCACTTGTATCGTACCATATTAAGTTGTAGATAACCAGTATTATATTATATTGAATGAGTTCCTAGATATATAATTTCAAAATTCTGTTATGTCTACGTGCAGTTCAGATTGTCGGGCATTGATAGTCCGGGAATTACAATAATGAATCGTAGACTGATTCTTCGAAGTACTGCTAAGTATCTATTGGGTCATGAAAAATTTAATAGGTTTATGAAAATTATAGCGATGAATTTCATGTATTTGTGCAGACTCTCTGATGATTGGATGTTTAAACATAAAAAATTGATGTGAGTACGTATTTTCCAGATGTCTCCCGGGCTTCGATCACATGATGATATTGAGTAAATTTATGAGTCGACATTGTTGAACTTCAAAGTGCACAAACAAAGATAATTCACTGAAGGTGATGTCGGTAACACATCGTTCTCAGGAACTTACCAATGTAACTCCAACTGTTTTATCGACAATTTAAGTATGCTGACTCCTCAATTTGTCATTGGGCTATGGCCTGTTTATTCTGTTTTATTATGAAGATGGTCTGAAAATTCAGATCTTCAAAATTGAATAATTCACGAGATTTATCACCAATTGAAATCACGATGCGTATTTGGCATTAGCATATCAGCTTAAGATGATCATATATTGAAAAGGACCTTACATCACTAGAGGCATTCGAAGATCAAAGTACGTCGACATATAATTTTCATTATCACTCCTACAGATATCTAATCCCCTTTAATTTTCTAAATTTTTTTCATTGTTGCAACAAAGGTAATAATCTTTATTAGGCTGAGGAAAACCCCCATTTGATTGAAGAATCTCACCATCAAGAACAATTCTTACTGAATCTCTGAGTCGGAATAATTGGAAATTATTTGTTATTTATATATTTATTATAATTATTGATTCTTTGTGAATTAAAATATAAAAACCACGGTTGGCAAGTGTGTGGTGATTTCAAAATCTTGGGCATGGCGCTCGGACAGCAATCTGGGTTTACCTAATTCCCTTGCTTTTTGTGTCTATGGGATAGTAGAGACCGAACAAATCACTGGACCAAAAAGTGTTGGCCTGCGAGGGAGCTTAAAGTTAGCGAAAAGAATGTCCTGCATGAAACTTTGGTGCCTCCTCATAAAGTTCTTTTACCACCGCTTCACATAAAGCTGGGATTGATGAAGCAATTTGTAAAGTCACTTCCAAGAGATGGAAATTGCTTCAAATACTTAATATCAAAGTTTCCTGGCCTCTCGGAGGCAAAGTTGAAGGAAGGTGTTTTCGTTGGACCAGATATTAGACGGCTTATGGCTGATCCACTATTCGTCTCAACTATGACCGATCCTCAAAGAGAAGGGTGGATTGCCTTTAAGGAAGTTATTTTTAGGCAATAACAAAGACCCTAACTACAAACAAATCGTCAAAAGAATGTTAAAATAATTTCAAGCTTTAGGTTGCTTAATGAGTTTAAAAGTACATTTTCTTCATTCCCACCTCGACTATTTTCCAGAAAGATATTAAGGAGATGGAGAAAAGATACCAGGGAAGATGGAGCGTCCCAATGATGGAGACTACTGTTGGACGCTTAAAAGAGACCATCCAGATGCTTCCCACAAGCGAAAATGTACCAAAAGGAGTCTCACTGGGAAAAAGAAATGTGTTTAGTGCTCACTAATTAATGTATTTTAGATAAGAAAATAAGTTTTGATACGCAATTATAAATTACTTTATTTGAAAAAAAATAATGTATTATTTTAAGATAGTAACTTGCTTAGTATAGACACCTACATTGTCAGAAAACGTGACGTGCTAGGACAAAATGAAAGTCATTTTCGAATTCAGCACACCCATAAACATAAGAATAACACAAAAAACCAAAACAGCTCTCAATTTTTTTTTGCAGACTTGTGTAATGTATATTTCTTTATATTATGAGATAGTATGATGTAAGTAAATAGGTACTATCAGTGCATGTGTTGGGATCCATTATCGTGGACCCCATTTTTCATTTCATAGACCCCCAAATTTTTTTTTCGCTGGGGTAGACCCCTTGCAAGTTGTCATAGACCCCTGGGGGTCGATATAGACCACTTTGGGAATCACTGATGTATACGATACATTTCCTGTATACACTTGTGGAGTAGTAGTCAGTTACTACGAGAAGTTGGTTGTAAACCTAGCCATCTCTAGGAAGTAGAGGATGCGCATCGTGACCATTGAGGCCTAAGAGCCGTTAAAATTCATTTCCGAAACATTTTTCAACCGATTGATCCAAATTGTTGGCCTTCTACAAAGTTTTGGGTTTATGTATAATCAGAGGTTTGTTTTATTATGTTTACAAAAAATCAAAGCTATTAAAATTGGGTCATCGAGGTGGCTATTGAATTCTGTATCACATGCATGTTTCGAATATATAATTTTGAAAAACAACTATTGAATATAGGAATATCGTTTCATTTCTGTGTTTCAAGGCTGAATCTGGGCGATGTTTAACCAGAGAATTGGAAATTCCATACCTCATTAATCACGATGCAATTCGTTCTATACGATACGGAATGAAACAAAGAAATGGACGAGCGTGTTCACGAAATACGTCTATGAACCAAGCCTAACCGCCCATAATAGAAAATTCAACATATCTATGGTATCGTATGAAAACGCTATCGGTTGCCGAATCACGAACGGAATCTCGGGGTAATGTTTGCGAACATTCAACAATATTGAGGTAATTGTTGAAGTACGTCGAAAATCAACGGTATATCTGATTGCTTATGAACTCGTCATGAACTGGGAAGCTAAAGGAAGGATAGGTCCGAAGTACAGAATGAAATTGGAATAATTTAATCAACCGCTAAACAAACAACGTCAAGGACAATTTTTTTATTTTGGAATTTATTCTCCTGCATAATTTTGTATGAAATTATCTCATTCTGTCAACGGTTGTTGTCTTGGGTATATCGGTTTCATTGAATAATACAAAATAATTTTCACGAATCTGATTCCTGAATGGCTTCTTTTACTTGCGAAAATTGGGGCGGTTTTTTGGTTCGTTATTTAAATAGTATTTAGAGTGATGAAACATTATTGTAAACGATAAATCAAATATAAATATGTATTAATCAGCAACAATAACAAAAACCGAATATATGTTCTTCCAAACAAAAATTTGACAATCCAAATTTTTGCATTAATATTAAAAAAAAATCATTAAATATTGATATTAATCACAACCCTATAGCTCCTAGACACGCTGAAAATTGATGCGTTCAAATAATTTTGCCGATCTTGAAAATGATGTTGACCTTGTATAACGCCTCTTTACAATGTACGAGGGATGTTTTTTAAGTTTTTCATATACAGCTAGAATGACGCAATTGTTTTTCTCCGCGTAGATTAATACACTTTTGCAATCGTTCGAAAATCTGGAAACATTAATTCCAATCGTTTGCTGCTACATTCAGAATGGCGATTTGGAAGCCATCAACAGCTTATTCTGAAAACTGAAACCTTTTACCACGCAGTCCGTTCTTAATTCTGGTAAAGGTAAAAAAACGTTGGGACTGTACGCAGGATGATGAAACAATTCGATGTTTTCTTGCGTTAAATATTCAATTGTTTTCCTGGCAGAGTACCAACTTGCATTGTTTTGATGAAGGATGATTCACCGTTCCGGGATGGTTTTTCGAAGCATACTAACGACTTGCGTTAAATAAATGTTGTGTACCATGCGGCAGTAACTGTTCTTTGATCTTGTAAAGGAATTGTTACAGCATGACCTGTTTTTGAAACAAACGTTGCGACTATCGTTTTGGGGACACTTCGTCCACGGGTGACTTTTGTCGGTTTTTCTTCCCCTTGGAACACCCAAACAGAAGATTAGCTCTTGTTTTCTTGCTCGTAGGAATTAATCCAAGATTTATCACCACTGACAATGATGTAGACGCTTTTGAACTTTCCAAAGTTGAAACAGTCCCTTGGGGCCTTCTTTTCTTCGTTCTGAAATTTTGGATTTATATCAATAAATTATTGAAATTCATGTTTAGTAGCGACAGTTGATTGAGGTTATATTTCATATCCCAGCATGCAAAACATAAAAGAACTCCCATGTACCCCAAGCATGCCCAATTCAGGATTAACGACAGCCGATTGAGCAGATCAAGATAAAATTTGTTCCATGTAGATTATGGGGCATTACCATGCATGAATACACAGTTTTTCCCATGTGCTGCATCTTATGGTATCACAGAGGGAAGAACAATCTAATTAACGTGAGAGTTTTCATTCGGAGAATTGTCAACCGCAACGAGTTCTGTGATTAAAATAAATTGCACCTCAAACCATCCCCGTAAATCCTCTGTTGTTGTGTTCTTCCTGAGCCTTTGAACATCATCAGGATGTCTCCATAATCGCGCTCGCTTTGAATCTGAGTGCCGCCTCGAACCGAGATTCATCTAAGAATAAAACTGTGGACCGGTCTTCTGGTCCCCATTCTACATGATATCGAGCCCATTCTTATCGTGTTTTTGAGTGACGATTGATTCTGTGCAATACAGTGTGTTCCAACAAAAATTTGACCCCCCCTATAACTCCGAAATGAGTAACATTAGCGAAAAACACCAAGACACGTCGATTTTTGTAACTTTGAAATTCATCATAGGGAATAAGGGTCGAGTGGCACCTTACTGAAAAGGTCTGTCAATTCTGCACCTTGATTTGTCATTTTAGAATTTTAAATTAACATACAGGGTGTCCCAACCAAGGGTGAAGTTGAATTCTGGAAATCCCAAATACTAAATGAAATGGATTTATTTTGGCATAATGCAAGCGCAGGTTTATGCTCGGTCTAGAAAACGACCTTCACTTGTGAATTTGGAGTTGGTGCAATCAACCCCTATTTCCAGCATCCCCAACTCAAAAATCATTCGATCGATAATAGGTCAAGTGGCACCTCGTTGGAAAGGTACTGCAATTTTCTTCGAATTTGGTATTTTCGAAATTCAGAATCATCATACAGGGTGTCCCGAAGCAGGAACATTGAAAATCCAAATAACTTTTTGAAACTGGTTCATTTCGGTATACGAGAACATGTTTGATCCGAGAATAGGACTTTCTTGTGTGGTTATAGAATTTTTGCAATCAACCGCTTCCATTCAGCATCCCCAACTTGAAAATCATACAAATAATTCAAGTGGCATATCTTCAGAAAGGTTTTTGAATTCCAGAATGATTAAAGCATTTCATTCAGTTCGGCTCTCCATACAGGATGTCGCTTTCGAAAAATTCAATATCGTCATTTGAAATTATCAACTAAAATTAATTCGAAACTGTTAAAAGTATTGGGGTACGATGTGTTGAGCATCAATTACGAAGAAATAAAGCTGATTTCTGCATTGAAAATGTTCACATTTTTTCATTTCCATCTGGCGTGCAGTCATCTGTTATTTCTCATTTTTGCAATGAAATATTATTATTATTCAGATCAGTTCCTCATTATTGTTGTTGTTCGTCAGTTGAAATTAATCTGAAAATGGTTTATTATTGCCAACAGTTTTTCTTGAAAAATTCGATTTTTTGGTCATTCGTTCGATTTTGCAATTCATTATAGTGAGATTCTTGTTGAAGTTAAAAACTTTTTGAACCAGTGCCCATGGTTGGTGCAACTTCTGTCTGTGTTGCCCCAACTGCTCTGTTCATTTCAACAAACCTTATAGGCTTTATTCTATATGGTGTTTGGAAATTAGAGATAATATCCTAACATTGCTGCCATGTGTGTATGTGTTGTGTAGTTTTCCCTGTGCCTTCACAGAAATGATAGTTGCGGTCTTAGTCCTATCTATTGTTCGTGATAATTTGCTTCAGCTTATGCTGTAATTAGGTCTACAAGTATATTAGCTTCACCTTTGATCAGCAGCAGTTTACCTGATGACCTACTCCTGGGTTGTTCATTATCTAAGAAGATTTTGACTTACCTGCAACCCTTCCTTTCGTTCTTGTTTTGCTTTTTCCTCAGTCTAATGAAATCCTCTTTCTAAAAAACTACGCAATTTCAATGATCATTAGAGGTCCTCCTGCTCCAAGTCTCGCTATTTTATTTCAATCTCGGAGATTGTTGAGTTCACGATTGGTGCTGGTCATATTTTGCAGAGCTTTGGCTAGATGCACGACGATTATTGTACCCATAATCTCCGCCTGCATTACTGTGGTGTGACGATCCAAGTTGATCATTGTTGCCTTTCCTCCCCTTTTCTTTACATCCTAGCCCACCCGTAGTCGCCTCTTCTAGATCCATGAACACAAAAGGTTTTATCATCATGAAGCCATACTAGATCAACCTTGATGGGATTAAATAGACAGGTGCAGCTATCCTAACGCATTGTTACAATGATCCTCGTCTCTAAATTCCTTCAACCAGCCATTTTTATTAAATCTTCTATGTCATTTCAACGATCAAATATGTGCGTCTTGATGCTGTTCTTCATGGTTTCAGTGCCAAATAGAATCCCTAAGGCAGCCGTTGTTGCCTCCTTATTATTAGTTTACTAATTAATTAACATACTAACCTTTGAGGATTATCTCGTATCCGCATTAGAGCCTATCAGACCTCTCTTTCTTCCCCATAGCTCGCCTAAGTTCACATATGGTGGTTGTGAGCTCCCTGCATCTCTTATATTTTTTCTAGAATAACTTCATGTCTTTTATAGTAATATCAATGTTTTTATAATAAAACCGAAGAAAGTATTGTTTTTCTACTAGTCTCATCGAGGGTGTTTCACATACGTATACAATATATTGTCGTTTGGAATGATAATGATATGAAAATACAAATACATTCTTTCAGAATGTAGAAGAATAAAAAGAAAAGTACCTGACCGTTCATAGAACTACTTGAAGACTACTCTATTGTAAGAAGTGGTTCATAGCTTTTTCCACACTGTAAGCTAAGAACAGCGAATGTACAAGAAATTTAAGTTTCCACAACACATTACTGAAAATATCATATGGGCGATTTCGCTATACCATATACGATCTTCGACATGATTTTTTCAATCACGCTATTAGTTGTTTTTTTTTTTGTTATTAGTGGAAAGTCAAAATATAATGATCAATTTATTTTTATTTGATTTTATAACATATCTTCTTTTTTGGCGTGATTGAAAATATTACTATCAGAAGAATTGGTAAAAACTATAAAGTCATAACTAGCAACACTGGCGCGAAACAGTTGTTGACAGTTTGAGGTTATGTTTTACCGCTTAAACGTGAAGTGACAATATTCATTTATCTTCGTGTCCCAAAAACTGTAAGTATATGTTGTTATTTATTAAGAATTATTGACTGCTACAATACATTGTTAACTTGTTGCGGTCGCGATGCAAAAGATATAAAAGTTTACTTTTTTCACAGAAATAGAGAGCTAACGTTATGAAACTTTGCAAAAGAAAGAAGAAATCAAGACCAAACTTAAATTATTTGTTTTTGAGAGTTCAATGATTGTTAGGTTAAAATAAACGATAACCTAAATTGGTTGCAATTTTTTCGCATATCCTTTATTGTGATTAATTATACATAAAGTTGTTTTGATATTCCTTGACTAACTATATATGCTGAAGACGATTGATGATAAATATTTGATATGCGCGTCCATATTATATTTTGTATTTTTTTTAAGAAATACCGGTTGAAATGACAATAGAGAAACAAGGAGACTGCTTCGCAGAAATATAGACGGAAATTAATAGACAATCCTGAGCTTGATGCTGCATGCCTTTAATGGATAAAATTTCGTGGTTCCAAACAGAGAGAAGTAATGGAAATGAACATGAAGACAAATGTTGAATAATGAGCAAGAATCCGATCCTAAGAAAGAATGCAGATAACTTGAAAGCGAAGTGAGGAAGAACAATTTAAACAAACATCTACTAGATACCGCAGTTCTCACCCACCAGGGAAGGCTGTGGCAAAAATAAAACGTAATTTACCAGCCAGTCCCACCAAAGCTGTGGAAGTTGTGAAAAAAATTGCTTCTGAATTCAACATTGCTGTATTTGACAAAAATGATGCCCCTAAAGCAGCGCCTCGAAAGCTAACGGATGTAGGGAAAAAAACTGATTTGTGATTTTTATAATAGGTATGACATTAGCAGACAAATGTCTGGCATAAAAGATGTGAAAACAGTTGTGTCCAGTACAGGAACGAAAATGCGAATTCAGAAAAGGACAATGATTATGAGCATTGGAGAAGTTTTCGAAATTTTTAAAGAAACTCATCTTGAAATATCTATAGCGAAGACTGTTTTTTTGTAATGAGAGACCAGATCACATTCTGCCAATTAATGATACTCCTCATAATGTTTGCGTATGTACTACTCACTCAAATTATATCAATCTTCTTCTGACTATTTCGAAACATAAGAAAGACTTTCCTAAAACTGACCAAGAGCGTGTGAAATAGGTGTCATGTAGTGTCGACAATGAAGACTGCATGTCCAGTAGTTGTTATACATGTAAAGAATTCAACATTTGGAATATTACTCTAGATAGATCTTTCAGAATCAGAGACCAATATAGATCGTAATTAGCAATCCTTTCATTGAAGCACTTGAACTGCATGACAAATCTGGTAAATTGAAGCTACATTGTTTTGTTAAAAATGTACAGTCCGAATACTTCCAAAACACAAAAGAAGGCATAATCAGTGAGAAGGCTATCATACAAATATATTTTGTCGAGAACTACGCCTTAATCAGTCAAGACGAAATACAATCAGCACATTGGTCTCATGCACAAGTCACGCTTTTCACGTGTTGTATTTGGACTACCGACAAACTTCATTTCTTAGTCATAGTAAGTGATGAACTAAGTCACAATAAATATACTGTGCATCTCTTCTTGCAAAAATATTTGAGTACATCAAGTCAGTCTCTGATAACATTACATATTTGTATATCTTCAGCGACAATTGCTCTGCTCTATTCAAGAATCGATATGTAATGGCAAGTATCAATTCACTCAAAGCAGAATATGGATTCGATCACCTCGAATGGAACTTGTTTGCTGCCTCACACGGAAAAGGTGCCTTTGATGGAATTGGTAGAAGTGTCAAAAGGTCAATGTGGATCGCAGTTAAGTCATCGTGAACAGTGCCCTAGAATTCTATGATTTAGCAAGCAGTCTCTATAAGAACATCATCTTTAGATTTGTAGCAAAGGAAGAAGTTAAAGAAGAAGAGGCTCATTCCAAATGTACATTGGTCTTGAAGTCGCCAAAATCTACCGCTAATACAGATAGTGATTGGACCGATGACTGTTTAGAAATTCTCACAAATCCCAAATTACGAAAAAGAATTCCGGATCCTGATATATCTGTTCCTTCAGTTTCGGATCAGAGCAAATCTTCATTGCCACTTAAAAAGAGATTGCGCGTTTCTGATGTTTACAGTGATTCAGACAATGAATTTATAAATGACAAAACTTAATAAAGTCTCTTTAAGCATCAAAATTATCACCAGAAGCATGTTCTTAAACTGCTACTGTCCAAGCTACTGTCTTACCGAAAAATATTTGCGCTGGTGTGTATATGATCGTACAATTGCTCTGCAAAACCGGCAAAAAAACCTCAATATCGTTATGTGGGGTTGTGTCAGAGTGATATGGATGAAGATGGAGAAGTTAAAGTACAATTTATCACGACGGGTGATGGGAAACTATTCACAGTAATCGTTAGTGACATGCAATTTGATGACATTGCGAAGTTGGAAGCGCTAAAATGAAAGAAGAATGAAAATAATCTGTTCATAGAATTTTCGGAAATTATTGACGTATTTCAAAAGAAATAATTAATAGGAGCTTTTTTTTATGCGCGCTTCCCAGGAATAGGCGAACCTGTTACACCACATGAGTGGGCGTCTGGGAAGAATTGAGGTGTATGTTTACTCGCTCCTTGAAAAGGGCCAAATTGTAGGATGTTGGGGAGATGTTGGACGGAAGCGAGTTCCACAGCTCACCGGCCCTGTGAACAAATGAATTCTTATAGAGAGAGGTTCGAGGGGTCGTTAAATGTACCGCCATATGATGAGAACTCCTTGCCAGCCAAGTGTTGCGGCAAAACATGAGTTTTCCCGGAACAAGGTCCTTCAGCTGCTTGGAGCATCTTCCGTGGAAGTATCTGTAAAACAGAGAGAGGTCAACAACTTGTCTTCTGAGAGCTAGCGGTTGGAGAGCGTGGGTAATCTCCGGGTGATCGATGAAGCGCATAGCCCGATTTTGCACACTATCCAACATCCGCAACGAATTTTAGGGCGCAGATCTCCACACCTAGGAACAATATTCCAAAGTAGGTCAAATCTGCGCCTTATATAGAAGCGACAGCTGAGATGACGTGAAGTATCGCTTGGCTCTGAAAAGAAAACTAAGTTTAACTGTTGCCGACTTAGCTATTGCTGATACATGTTCATGTCAGCCAAACCCGGAGTTGACCGTTATTCCGAGAAGGTGAGTCGAATCTTTGGATGCAATTTGTTGGCCTTGCATCATTAGGGAAGGTGCTTCAGCGGGGACCTCTCTAGAAAACGTAGTTGCTTGCGTCTTGCTCGCGTTGAAGTTCACCAGGTTCAACTGACCCCACTCAGATATCCTTTGTAAGTCAGAGTTTAAGTTATTAATTTGTTGACATCTCTGATGCTGAGATTCCGCAGCTGTAATCGGCCGCACACTACTGAAAGACGAAACCAGTGTACAATCGTCTGTAAAACCGTAGGTGTTATTCTCTGTAGATGACAGAAGATCGTTTATCTGCAACAAAAACAAGGTTGGCAAAAAAATGGACCCCTGAGGTACTCCTGCTTGCAACTGGGAACAACCATATTGTCGACCACAACTTGTATTGATCTTTTTTAAAGAAAGCTACTTAGTCAACCCTAAATTCTTCGGGAAGCCCATATGCAGCAAGTTTATTCAACAAGGCTGCATGCCAAACCCTATTGAAAGCTTTAGAGATGTCGCGGGCTATTGCTCTAGATTTCCCATGCTTTTCCATATTTGATTTACAAACATAAGTCACGTAGGCGAGCAGATCTTCTGTCGATCTTTGCCTGCGAAAACCATACTGACGGTCGTTAATAATTCCCTGCAACTCAAGATATTTGATGAGTTCATCATTTATCACTCTCTCCATCACTTTGGATATACTGGGAAGAAGTGCAACAGGGTGGTAGTTTTGGGGTTACGACTTTCCTTTCTTTGGGATCGGTTGAATTCTCGCTATTTTCCAGCTGCTCGGAAAAGTCTGGCTTTCATAAGAAATCTGAATCCGACGGTTAAGAATGGGCGCCAGTTCGGGAGCTCACTTTCTCAGGACGATTGCCGGTATTTCGTCTAGACCAACTGCCTTCTTGCAGTTCAGCTACTCGAGAGCCCGTCTCACAGTGCGGACTCTGAACTTGATTTCTGCCATGGAAGAATTTGTAGGTGGAATGTTCGGTGGTGGTATTGCTTACCTGTTCATGGAGTTTATAAGTTAACCCTTCGTTGGCCTTTGCTCTTGCAGTTGTGAGATTGCATACGTTCCGTATTCGTACGAAGGTTGTTCTTGTTTCCTCTGTTGGATTTATCTTCCATGACTTGTAAGCTCTGCTCTTTGCTGTAGAGGCTCTTTCGCAGTCTTTGTTGAACCATGGCTTTTGTGCTGTTGTTCTTTTTATGGAGTGAGCACTGTCGAGACCATTCTTACATGAAAGATTTCTGTAACAGATTCAGTTAAGATTAACAAATGTATGATTGTTAATAATAAATATGGTCGGATCTCTTATTCTGATCCTATATAAGTAAAATTGATGTATATGTTCATTTAAATAAGACTGGTTGCACCCGCGATAATTTGACGTTGCACCCGCCATTATTAAAATAATTAATAATTCATTGTTTACGTTTGTTTTGTTTAGAGTTTTTATTTCATGTTCTTTGCATTACTGAAAATATCATATACAACAATGGTATAGAAACTGAAATCGAAAAGAGTTTGAGAACAATTTACGTTTTTATAGAGAACTAGTGGTAAACATGGTTATTTTCCATGATCTCATATTCTGTGTGGCTAACGCTCGATGTACGTAAAACATTAATTCAAATTTTAATTTACTGGAAAAACTAGTTCTGTTTAAGGTTGTACATCGGTCGACAAATATAGTCATCTTCTAAAGACCTTATTATTTCAACCGTAGTAACCTATAAATACGCTTCCGCATGATGTGTTTTCACTTTGTTCGATAACTTTAATGTAATTAAAGGTCACTGTATGTAATTCAGCTGCTCTACTTAGGTAGCGCCAAAGCACATTTATTGTACCTGCCCACATGAAATGAGCAAATATTGAATTCACCTGTATATGGAACATTTCAGTTTCTATGGTAATTTATTGTCGTTTATTCCAAGTGAGTTATCGTATTTTCCCGTTTATTAATGGTTCAATGTTTGGGGGTTAAGTGAAGATGATAGACATAATGCCCTTGGAATTCTTCAGGTCCGTACATCAGCGGGTCTAGCATTAACGTATCCGGCTTGTTCATCACATCGTGGCTCTCATTGGGATACTGAAACAAACATACCTAGCCTCATCTTCCCGTAGTTCTTGCTGTTCATACTTTTCTGATGTGATGGAGCCAACAAGGACCTGACAAGAATGCTACTTTCATACCTAACCAATAGCTGAGAGGAGATGTGAGAGAACCCTTCCGGACGTACGTCTTGTAAAACTCACCGTGTAGAAAGTATGTTCCTGGAGTGTGATGATTTAGAAGAGCTCCACAAATAATGACATATGTATGTGTCTTAGAAGTCCTTTATATTGACTTGGTATCAAATTTCACAACTAGATACCTCTAGTAATATATTTATAGTATCCCCATTTGAGTACAGTGGGACCAAATGGGTTGATACAGTTCACTACTCAATCGAAATATATTTTCGATGAAGTATAGAAAATATGTAGCTTTTGCGTTCTAAAGAACTCTGTTGGATAAAAAAAATCGCACGTTTAGAGACAACTTTGTTTGAGCTTTATGAGAACACCAAAATTCAGAAAAATTTCGGAAAGAAATCATATCATTGTTTTGGTCAATTTGAAGTAGTGCGAACGTTAGAAAAGGATCTCTATATTAAAAAGAATGTAAATGTCATTTGAGATAACACAGTTGAGCAAGTGCTGAAATTAGCGCAAATTTCACAAAATATTTTTTGAACAGGTTCTTCTTCTTCCTGCACGGCGCTCATATGGGCAGCAGGAGTTGTTATTTGTCTTGCAAAAACTTCCTGATGAAGCTTCCAAGACTGTTGTAGGGGGCCTCCTGGATCATCCGGGCGCATGGTGTTTCAGTGCCCAAGGTGTTCAGTCTGGTTTCCTTATGAGTGGGACATTCGAAGAGTATGTGTTCCGTTGTTTCATCATTTTCTAGGCAACCACGACATTGTGTGGTTTCCGATAGTTTCATGACGTGTAGATGTTTGTTGAGTTGGTGTCCCGTCAATAGGCCCACTACCATCCCAACAGACTTTTTTCGAGGGACAGTAGTTCATGTACCCTCTTCTTTGATTGCGGCCCTTTTATGAGCCTTTTTGACTGTGTCAGTCCCGAAATGCCTGCCCAGTAGTTTTCGGCTTCGGTGGTGGTCCAGTTTTGAAAGAAAGAGAGCACATGGGTCCATGGGATTGGCAGAATCGGTTCTGGTCCCATCGGTCTGACAGTTGTTGCCTTCTTAGCGAGGCTGTCTGCTATCACGTGTCCTTTGATGCCCTGATGGGCTGGGCACCAAATCAGAGTGACTCTGTGTTTGCTGTTCTGCATTCGTCAACCAGTTTGTATGTAACCTTCGTATCTTTAAGATATCCAAGGGCGTTTCGACTATTAGAGCATATGTAGATGTATGCGTCTCTATAGTTTCTATGTAGGTTTTCCTGTACACACCGGAGAATAGCAAATATTTCTGCGTGTGTTACGGTGACGTTGTCTCCCAGCGCAATCATAATGTTTGCCCTAGGGCCGTGAACGCCGATGGCTGTACCTGTCCCGGTTTTGGACTCAGGTGGGACCCTTTGGGGTGAGTAAGGCGTGGGGTGCGGTCCAAATTTTTTTTGGTGGAATAACGACTTTGTAGGATTCGTCAATGTAGTAGATGGCTCTTGTTTGATCTCCTCTTGTGAGAAGGTCAGGTCGGAGTTCTCTAATTTTGTTCAGGGATGTGGAGTGTCCAGAGATTGGATTTCTGTCCCTCCACATACCTCCTTCCCACAGTCTCAAAGAGGTCCTCATGGCCACCTCCTCCACCACTATGTGTAGTGGAGGGATGCCCAGAAGACACTCCCTAGAGGCCGTGGGTTTGGATCTCAAGGCTCCCGTGACTGTCAGACATGCTTGCCTTTGGATCTTGTTGATTTAGCTCCGTTTTATCCCTTTTTCCAGTGCAGGCCACCATACGATGGCGGTATAGGACAGGAGCGGTCTCATCACTGTTGCGTATAGCCAGTATATTATCTTTGGTTTAAGTCCCTATCTGGGGCCGAATAGTCTCTGGCACGCCCAGAGTGTGTTCGGGGCTCTTTGCGCCTGTCTTTCGATGTGATTGTCCCAATTCAGTTTGGCTTCAAGCATCACACCTAGGTATTTCACTTGTTTCACTAGTGTTAGTTCCTCGTTGAAAAGAATGGGTGCCTTGAAGGGCGGTAGTTTCCTTTTTCGAGTGAATATAATCATGTCTGTTTTCTTAAGATTTACAGACAAGTCGTTCTCTCTGCACCATTGTTCAGTCATTCGCAAAGCGTTCTGCGCAACTTCACATATGGTGCTGAGGTTTTTTACACGAACAATGAGGACGAGGTCGTCGGCATAACCTACCGCAAAGTGCCCAGCATCGGCAAGGGCCGCTAATAGCCCATCCAACACGAGGTTCCAAAGAAGAAGAGATAAAACTCCTCCCTGTGGACATTCCCTGCTGGCGGTCCTCCGGACGGTCGACTCTCCAAGGTGAGCCTTGATGCGTCTGGTCGACAGCAGACGTCCCACCCATCTTGCTATAGTTTTGTTTACTTTCCTACCTTTTTTTCAACAGGTTCCCCATCTAAGCTATTAACTGCATATCAAATGTCCACGATAATTTTAAACCCAAAATATTCTAATGGGCCATTGGGAAATCATTTGATCGCACTAAATCCTAATCTTTGGTTTCTTGTTTCAGAGTACTCCTGAAGATAGCATTCATTACTTTCGGTAAGTACATTTCTATGAATTATTTTTTGCCCTGCTGATATAACCCTAAGTTACTTGTTTTTCTTTGCCAGGCGCAAAATTCAAAAGGCCAACCTACGTATACATTATATTTAATCAATCATGGTGATTCTAAAGGCACCTATGATTCATCATCCGTAATCCAAAGGATACATACAAATATGCTGATCAATTCGATTAGTTAAAATGCAAATCTGTTCCATTCGTGAGAATTCTCTCTCAGGTTTGCTTCAACATAGTTTCAAAATATACTAATGATCTCTGTTATCGTTTACGTTCAACACTGGACTTGAAAATGAAGGTTTTATTTCAAAATTGGCTAAAAATATAGTTATACCAGTGTTGTCCTACATTCGATCTGTTACGTTTTATTGTCACAATTTCCAATTAGGCTGTACATTGTCGAACAAATTCTACTAACGGTATGAAATGTTAATTAAAAGAAGCAAATGTTAAAGGAAGACAGGATAGTTGTAGCTAACTTTTTATTGTTTCGTCTATTTTTACAGAACTTGAATATCTACACTTATCCATAAAGGAACATTCCAGAAGAAGAAACAATTTATTTAAATATTTCGCACTCGCGCGAGTAATTAACTTATTGCGTTTTTCTAATTATTTAAATACCTACTGTTGTTTTACCACTCTCCTACATTACTGATGTAGTATCGCTGCCTGTTATTGCGTGTAAAACAAAAATACGAGTTAGACATTTTGGATATAGTGATAAGCTTCCGGATGAATATACTTCCGTATGAACTCCAGGTTTTAAAACACGAATGATTTTATCAGATACAGTTCGTGCAGTCAGTGTATTAGTATTGATCAAAATCTTCAGGTAAAACGACAGTTGTATTTGTTCTATTGAATTATTTTATTGTTGTTGAAATTATGAGAATATCGGCGTTCTTATCAACTTGTGATGAATCGTCATAGATAAAATTTTTCCACACAGCATTGAAATTGGTAGTAGACTGTGTGTATTTTTTTCACTCCCAACTTTTGTGAGAAGCCGTTACCCGGCATGCCACAGCTGTGGCCTTCCAAGAGATAACTTGTATGTCATTTGAAAGATGTTCAATGGAGTTACACGGCACACTAGTTCTGTAAACAAAACAATTTTTATAGACAAAGGTACGTGGCCTTGCTAGGTGGATCATCAGCTGACGAGAATTTTCCTCAAACCTGGTTTTTCTTTGGAACTGAATCGTTTCCAAGCAAGCCCTTCAGAGAATTTTTCATGAAAGTATCCTTGAGAAAAGGTTGGACATCACGCGTGATCTCTGGGTGGTCGATAGGCCGTACTGCTCTATTCTATCTTATAGACGTACTAAAGGTTGGGTTGTGATGCCCCATACATGCGAACAGTGATCCAGACCAGGTCGCACCTGTGCTTTCTATGAAAGTATCAGCTGTGGCGGCGCAACGTGCTGCTTAGCCCTGAAAAGAAAACTGAGTTTAGCAGAAGCAGATTTGGCAATGGCTGACATATGGTCATGCCAGCAAACTCCAATGCATGTTCGTTTCTGGGGCAATTCGATATCCTTGCGTGATTGAATGAGGTTTCCCAGTAGTGACTTTGGGAAACGTTGTTGATTGTGTCTTGTTCTCGTTCAAATTGACCCAAGTTCAATCGGCCCATTTCTGGTATCTTCTCCTGATCTGAATTCAGTGACATTCTCTGTTGGTATCTTGGTCGGTGTGACACCCCAGCAGTTTTAGGATGTTGACTAGAAAATAGGCATATCTGAGTTCAATCGTCCGCAAACCCAAATATTCTGTTTTCGGTAGAGTAGAGCAGCTCATTGATTTCAACAGAAAAAGAGTTGGCGGCAGTATGGAACCCTGGGGTACTCCTGCATTAACCTGAAAAGATGCACTCGTCACACCATCAACTACCAACTGAATCAATGTATTGAAAGGACAAATTCAAGTCTATACGCCGTTAGTTCATTCATCAAGGCTGCGTGGCAAACTGTATCGATGGCCTTTGAAATATCAAGAGCAATGGCACTTGATTCGCCATGCTGTTCGATTTTTGATGTCCAGAAATGCGTAACGTATGCATGGAGGTCTCCAGTTGTTCACGGAAATCATATTGTCGATCCCTGATGATACCCTATAACTCGATATATTTTATGAGCTTATCGTTTATCACTCTTTCCATGACTTTGGACATAATGGGCAGCAATTCGATTGGGCGGTAATGTTGAGATCGGCATTTCTTCCCTTTCTTTGGAATCGATTGTATTCCGAAATTTAAAGAAAATTGTAGGTTTAGATTTCTCTCACCAACAATTCTCCAGAATTGTGATTCCTAGAAACAAAAATATTTTTCCAACCTAAATTTACGATTATATTTACCGTTGTTGAACAGAAAATACCCAAAAAACGATATTTTCAATACAATAAGCTTCAATAAAAGTTTCAGCATGTTAAGAATAGGAGTGGATTTTCAATATTCAATTTAATTTCGATATCGGATGTACATATGGGGAAGATCCGTCAAGTTCTGGAGCGGACCTGAAAAAGGAGGTGAATAGTCAAACTAACCTGGCTTTTAGCGTTCTCTTCAGTTTGCTGTTCTTATTGTTTTCATCGTTTCCCATGTGGCCTCTGATCTTATTTCGCGGTTCGCATATAGGTATAAATATACTAATACATATACACCTACCTTCCAACAATTGATATAGTCTAGCTCGATGTTGTGAATGGGTATTAAACACTGTAGACATTAACATTCGCGTTAAAGGAAGGACACAATGTCCCACCCAACATCTCCTAAAGAATAGCTCACGGAGCTTCTGGGTGGTAGGAGAATCACCTCAACGACCGGAAATCACACCGTCACAGAAATAGTGACACGAGGGTGTGCCTATTTCTGTGTTTGTGATTGTGATTGGGATTGGCAGGTTTTCTGCTGTACTCATGATATGTTGGAAGATCTGCAGCGCCACATGGGACTTGAAGCCACACCTGCTATATGTGATTCTTCCAAACAGTTCTGCTACACAGACTCACCTATGCCTCCCTAGTCTGATGGACGAGGGTGGAAAAACAGACGGCGAAGCTGGCTCTGGAGAGGCTCAGAGCACTGATGGCGGGAAGGATGGTGGGCGATCAAATAAACACTCCTACTGCGGCGTTACTTGCACTGTTAGTGATCGTTCCACTGCACCCCACAGTTATTAGTAAGGAAGTTTTGACTGCATGTAGGCTCAGCACCGGATGCACGCCAATGGTCGGTGCAAGACATATCTTGTTTTCTGAAGCTATCAACAGCGACCACCCCTTCTGGATGAGGTCAGATAAAACCATACCAAGGTACCACTTCAGCCATAAGATCCAGGTGAAAATCCCATCCAGACAAGAGTTTGAGGAAAAGGAAGGATTGCTTGCCATCTGGTACTCCGATGGCTCGGAGACCCAAGAGGGATCAGGTAACGGAGTTCATTGCAAGAGAAACAGGAGAGGTTTCTACTTTCCATAGATAAACATATAACAGTTTTCCAATCGGAAATCATGTCGATACTCGGTTGTGCTCAAGGGCTGGTAGAACTAAGGAGTGGATCATGATTTGCTTCGACAATCGGGCTGCTCTGGTATGAAAAGAGTTGGCGAGAGTATGGATTCCTGGGGTACTCCTGCATTAACCTGAAAAGATTCACTCGTCACACCATCAGCTACCACCCGAATGCTACTCGCTTTCTAGAATTTTTGACTGTTAGCACGACCATTATTGAATTATTTTATTAGGGAGCTATATTCCCTTACTATTCTGGCCCTAGTTGACGGTAATGATGATGAATATTTCAGAGAACCACTTCCTTTAGTGAGGGATTTTTAACATCATATGGAAGGTTAAATATTGCTCCCTGAATAAAAGAATACTTCTAAAGTGGTCTAGGAGTGCGTTCAGGCATTGGAACAAATGCCATACTAGTATTCTCTGGGTTCCGGATCACACCGGGATCATAGAAAATGAGATTGCGGATAGGCTGGCTAAGAATACTCTTGAAGAACTAGGCCCCGCGGTTGGGATCTCAGCCTGTGTTGTTAAGGTAAGGTTGAGGGACTGGTTAGCGGAACAACATAGGGGCACCTGGTTGAATGATCGAGGTTGCTCCAAGGCAATGGTGGGACCATCACCCAGTAAAATCTGGACAAGATCAGCATTTGAAGGTAGTCGAATTAAAGAGCGGCTTCTGACACCGATAGTGACAGAGTATGGCAAGTTCAGATATCACCTGTGTCATATAGTACTGAAGGATGATCTTGAGTGCAGGTAGTGTGAAATTGGGACAGAAACACCAATTGATTTGATCACCACATGCAAGGCATTGATCCGCTTTAGGTGTAACCTACTGGGCGCGGACATACTGGAAGTGAGTGAACTGCTGAAGATATCCATTCACTCTATTAAACACTTTGTAAGGATTGAGCAGAGGATGTAGTTACATACATGAGTCGTAGACCCATGTGTCGATATCCATGACGGATCCCTGGATATAATACCTAGTGGTAAAATCCAAATCATTATTAGTTCAAGGTTGATGACTCCGGTATTCACTATCATCGAGCTAACAGAAACTTACGTGTCACTTTGACAAACAACATAACCTTACATATTTGGCTGACCTTAGTCGTGTACTGACGGTAACTATCAGAATGACAATCGGATATAACTATTTGAATTTTCAGTAGCCTAGAGAAGTGAAAAGGAAAACGTCTCTATTAAATCGAAATCCGATTTACAGCTAAATGTTCATCTTTCGGCAGTAGTCGAATGGCCATTATAAGAGTTGTCATCTATGTTACATTGTGTTCAACCGTGATGAAAACGAATCCATTTTGCTGGAGTTGAACAGACGTTTGTTTTACCCAAAAAGTTGAGCGTAGAAATGGCAGTTTCTCGCCTCAAACAGGCTTAATTTCACGCTCTCAACTTCCAAAGAGCGTCATGAATCGTGACGTGAAGATTTAGAGATTTACATGTATTCACGATCGGATTTAACGTCTCGAAAAATTTAAATCTGTCTCGAGCGATACAATAATCTCAATTTTAATAGATAATCATCTTTCCGGAATTTATCCTCTACTTCAAATGCTAAAACTGAAATAAAGGTAAACTAAATATAACTGAAATAAATGCTTCAAATCAGTGCATTCATTTTCTAATAATTCTAGTGAACATACCATCTCAGAACTTTTCTAAATAGATATGAATAAATTCAAGGTGAGAATACGATATGCATGTGAAATATTGTGGCTCAATATCAATTCATCATTGAAGTCAAAGTAACAGTCTTGAGAGCTATATTAGTATTCTTCCTGATGATAATAGGTTTTTTTGTATAAATTTGAATTTTTGCGAATCATGTCATTTTGAGTGAACATAAATTTCAAATACCTTCGGTGATATCGATATACAGGGTGTCCGCTATAAAAAGGACATTAGAATTAGAATTAGGGGGAACAGGTTACAGTTACATTACATTGAAGGGGTCGTTTGGCTTTGCAAACCTTTCCGAACTGCGACCTTGGTCTTTTGTTCGTAAACCTTATTCATTTCCCTGTAGATCTTAGTTCCCTTACAAAATTAAGAATCTCCTGCTTTCGCTTTTTCGTGCGATTGTCGCTACCGATTTTACTGAGATGGTATCTCAGTGGGCAGTGTCTATCTCAGTGTCCAGTAGGAGGACTGTTATAGTCCTCAGCTCGTCCCTAGAGAGATCGAGAAGCTGTTTTGTCTTCTTTGGCGAATAGTCAATAAACTTTTTCGCTTGCCTTTGGCCTGGAATTTTCCTCCAGTATTCTTTTTTGCTAGAATCATCCCACCGTTCCAGTTCCTGTCTTCTGAGCGGCTTGCTTAGACCGCAGAACGGTTCAGGTCCTATGGGTGGGATTCCAGCAGCTGATCTAGCCAGTTCGTCAGCGGCTTCATTTCCTTGTATGCCTTCTTGGCCACGCACCCACCACAGGGAAAGTTTGTTCCCCTCAGCAAGCTGCTTCAAGGATTGACGGCATTCCCACACAGAGATGCTCCTATAACTGTGAGAGTTTAGAGCTTTAATCACTGCCTGACTGTCCGTTAAAATGTAAATCTTTGCACCTTTGAGTTTCTTTCGTAGTCCCTCCTCTAGCACAGGTTTAACAGCAAGTGTTTCTGCTTGCATGATTGTGGGAGTAGAGCCCAGAGGCACTGATGACGAGTACTTGGGTCCATATATGCCTGCTCTTGTTCCATCAATCGTTTTTGATCCGTCCGTGTACCAGATGGAGGATTTTTGGTCTAATTGATTTATTTTTCCCTTTTCGAGGCTGCGGTCTTCTATGGCCACTTCGAAGGGTGTGTGCAAATGAAACTTAAGTGGTATTATATCCGATGGTTGTGATGAGATTCCTGGCGCTATGTAACCCAGAATCCCCAGGTGTCCCTTCACATCACCAGGTAATTATTTTTTTTGTGTCTTGGAGCCGTAATGCCGCCATCAACGCCCTTTTTTTCAATTTTATATGAAGAAGAGGGAGATTTAGGATTACCTCCAGGGCAGTAGTCGGGGTGCTTCTCATAGCACCTGCTATGCCTACGCACGCTAACCGTTGCAGTTTTTACAGCTTGTTTTGCGTAGTTATTTCTGATGTTTTCGTCCACTATACGAGCGATGCGTAAGTGACAATGGGTCTTATAACCGCTGTGTATTACCAGTAGGTTATTTTTGGCTTTAGCCCCCAGATCTTTCCGAATAGTCTACGGCATGCCCATAGACACGATGTAGCCGTGGAAAGAGTTTTGTCAATGTGTAAATTCCAGTGGAGTCTCTGACCTAGGGTTAACCCTAGATACTTAGCTTGTTCCAAAAATTTCAGAGTATGTCCATTCAGAAAGGGGGCTTTAAATTCAACTTTCTACGTCTTGTGAATGGAATTAGAATGGTTTTGTCTGGATGGATGCTGAGCCCCTCTTCAGCACACCATTCATTTACGATGTTGAGGCTTTTTGCATCAGGTTCGATAAAATTCCATCATGCTTTCCCCTGATGATGATAACTAGATCATCAGCATAACCTTGGGCGTTGAAGCTAGCGTTGTTCAGTCTTTCTTAGAGGCCATCGACAACTACTGACCATAGTAGCGGCTATAGGACACCTCCTTGAGGGCATCCTTTCACTGCTGTCTCCGATATTTCAGTGTCTCCAAAAGTGGCTGTTATGATCCGGCCCTTGAGCATTTCTCTGATCCATTTGATGGTGGGTATTTCGACACCCTTGTTGTTTGCACCATTGCTGATGGATGTATAGGAGGTATTGTCGAAGGCTCCTTCAATGTCTCCAATAGAACTACGGCTATTTCTTTAGCCTCTAGTGCTCCTCTTCCACTTCTTTGATTAGATCGTGTAGGTCATCAATTGTAGACTTGCCCGGTTGGTAGGCAAATTGTTTTTCATGAAGTTTTATGAAACTTCTCAAGTGGTTGTCGAGAATTTTCTCCATAGATTTTAGGAGAAAGGAGGTTAAGCTTATCGGGCGATATGATTTAGGCTCATCTGGAGACCTATTGCCCATTTAATACTTTGACTTTCCTCCATGACTGGGGTATGTAGCCCAATGAGTAGCTGGCTCTGTATATAGCTCTCAGACATGGGGCTGTATATGTGTTGGTATCGGGATAGACAATCAGTTTTAAATTTTGGGATTAGAGTATATGAAAATTGGTCTACAATTTTTAATTTTTTTTTTCAGATCGGCACCACTTCCGGTTATACCGGACGTCTACTACAACTTTGCTATTTCAAATGGCTTGGTGTACTTTCTAATTGTTTTTATTAAAGTCAATCCTTTTTCAAGCATTTTTTTTAAGATTTGTTCTATCTGAAAATAATCAACATTGAGCCATAATTTTTTCATCAAAATTTTCGAAACTATAGTGTCATCTTTGCCTTGAAAAATGCATCCAAATTGGAGTGAGATTATAACTTTTGTATTGGTTAAACGAGAAGAGTGTTATCATTGGGGGAAATCCAACCCATTTTCTGATGTATATTTCATATACAGGTGCTTCAAATCGCTTGTCAAATCAATAAAAGAATTGTCACAAGATATGGCTGCGACCAATTTTTTCTATTTGGAAAACTCAAATTACCACTTCGAGGTACCCGTTTCGAATCGATAGAACATAAAAGACAATTCGCGGCGACTTCTGAAGTTGAAAAGCGTTAAAAAATGGTTTGATGACTGCATTATTCGTTGGGGTGAATGTATAGTTTCGAAAAGGGGTTCACTTTGAATATGGTACAATAAATTTGGATGAAAAATGAATATTTTGTGTTTCATTATCCAATTCCCAGTACATTTTTGACAGAATGTATTTAAGCAGAGAAAATATTTTCGAACCTTGTTCTCAATCTAATTATTGCGAATTTATCGTCGAAGAAAAACGAAACGAATTGTCTCATTGTTATATCGAATTTCACCATTCATTGAATCAAAACCACATGAATTCATGTTGTTCGAAAATGCAATACGACTAGTAATATAAACATTTTGTTGAAGGGAATACAAGATTCCAATGAGAATAGCTCGTTTGTGTGATGGTGCCTTTGACTTACAGAACGTGAGCATAAATAGAATACAAGAAAATTCAATTGATGTAAAGGTTGCCACGTTTTTCATCCACAGTTTCAACTTGACAACACCGCAATGTTTCAGCTCATGCTTTGATTCCAGCCAGGGTTCCATAACGGCGTTAATTTTCAGGTCGAGTGCGGTTTTTATGGAAACTGACAGAACTTTTTTTACCATGATGGATTAATCGAATTTTGTATTCCATCTGTTCAAAAATGAGCCTAGTATTTCCTCAACTAATATCAATACTTGCAAGAAACATAAATTCCCGAGTTTTTCTGCGATAATTTTGAATCAAGTCATATCTGGACAAAATGTAAAAGGTTTTCAATTGTTCACTACGATTACTCATAGCGAAATCATATGTGAATCTTGGGCTGCCCACTTGAATCTATCGCATCCTCGTAACGCAAGCCGTGCATCATGCACCTGCCTTGAGTAGCTCACGCTTCTAAGCTTTGGTACAATGAATGAACAAGTATTAAATGTTGATTGTCTGGCGCGCGTGTGGTCGAATGTTTTCCTTAGAAGCGATGACTGCGTCCTTGTCGTCTTCTAAATATTGAACACAGCTGTTATCTCTGTTTGCACCTAGCTGTGACATCTATCGGCAGAAAGAAGCAACTTATAAAGCTAAGTAGGTATCTGTGAACCAAAATGAACAATACATAAAATTAGGAGATTTCTATATTGTGATTATTCGATACTGTTTTCTTTATAGTGGATATACACGTTTTGATCTACTGTACACAGATGGCGCTGGATGTATCTCAAATATAACAAATTGTTTATCCGGAGAATTTGTAAATTTCATACAATGTCTCGGTAAAATCTCTCTAAACATAAAGATAGTGCAGGATCGGTTTTCCATCAATTAAATTTTTCACGATTCTGGTTCGAAAGTTCATTCAACACTTGTTTTCAATACTACAGTATGCTCAGTCGATTTTTCAACGATCCAGAAAGTTTCGTTTTTGATTCTACACTGTGACAAAAAAGTATCCGGAAATTTGAAATAAAACGCAAAAATCTTAATCTACTTCAATATTTATTGAAACTCCTTCAAAATATGCTCCATTTGAAGCGATACACATGTGCCAACGTTTTTTCCAATCATCGAAATATTTTTACAGGCATTTTCAGGGATAGCCTTCAGCTCCTTCTGCGAATTTTCTTCAATAACGTCTATGGAATCAAATCTGGTTCCCTGGAGCGGCAATTGCAGTCTGGAGAAAAGAAAAAGTCACAGTCACACTCGGAGGCAAAATTAGCGGAATACTCGAAAATTTAACCAAATTCAAAGTCCGATATTTTTCCTAATTCTCAACCGATTTAGATGATTTTTCGGCAAGTTATAGATCAACTCTTCTGCTTTATAGAAATTATAAGAGAAAACAAAAAAAATTTGAAAAAAAATTTTATACGGGGGCAAAACTAAAAGTGTTTTTTTGTCAAAATTCGTAACACCCTGTTGAATTTCGTTGAAACGTACAATATCATGGTCTGTCAAGACACATCTTCCTACAGTAACGCCCTTCTTGTTTTATGCATTTATCTCTATTTTTACAAGAGATATCCAATTTGAAGCGAAAAGTCACAAATTTCAAGAATTTATTTTAACCTTGCCTAGGTGCATAACATCGGAGGTTAGCCAAAAATAAAATCAAAATTAGAGAAGCGGAAATCTCACGAAATGAAAATTTTGAAATTCACTTTCACGCTCTGGGAGAACTCGAAGTACACTGGAAAAATCGTTGATTTTGCACATTTATTTTGAATTTTTTGTGTGACACTCTATAATAATTATCATTCCTGTCCAAAATTGAGAGCTGGTGTGTATCCTGGCGATACACTTGTGAAATGAAATGAACATGTTGAGAAAAATGTTCATGATGACCCACAAAAAAAACATTTGATTTTAGTAGCGAGTATGACCCACTCCGATGTATGTATGGCCGACCAGAGCGAGGAAAATCTTCCACCGTATCTCGGCTGCTGTTGAGTGCACCGTACGACTCGTATGCACGTGTTTTTGCTAAGTCGATTCACCGTAAGCCTTCTGTAACATTTTCAGCTATTCGGCATACGAAATTTCATTTGCAAAATAAAATTAGAGACAAATTATTCGTTCGATAGTTTTACCCATTGTAAAAATCGCAGAACAAACTCATGAAAACTGACAAAATCGAGCGATGTAAACAAAGTAAATGGCAGATCGTGTTCAAATTCCGCGTTAGTATAGATAGCAGCTGTGCCGACTTAACAACAACAAAATCTTTTGACAATGGTTTTAAGTAATTTTATATGATCAATTCTCACAACTTTTTTCACAAAATGTAAATAGAAAATCCCGCAATCGGCATTTTACCAAAGAAAAATTGAATTCCTTATACTAAAGCTTCTCCGAACAGTATGTTCGAAGTTGCATAGTTGTTCTCTTGCAGTATATTGTATTTGTTATCAAGAGAAGGTGAAGTCAACAATATATTATACTTTGCACAATTGTATAATTATGAACACGACCGGCTTCGAGCTCCAGGTCATTTTCAAGTAGTCATCTACATGGAATAGATTTACTTATGTATAGGGGGCGCCAGAGAAAACCGGACAATATTTTTTCCGTTATAACTTTCGCAAGCCAAAGGACTAGGTTTTTCAGAAATTGTATGGAAATTTCACTCCCGGTGAAATCCAATAGGGCTATGAGCAATCTTTCAAGATCGCTGAAACGTTTTTTTTTCACTAAATAATTCGAATTTAGTCGATAATTCAGTCTTTTCTGAACAATTTAACATATTGATCTCAAAAATATTCCAAGAATTGGTGAGAAAGTAGCGTGAAGAATTTTTTCGGTAGCTTATATTGGGCAGACAAGCAGGAATTTCAAAACCAGATTCAAAGAACATTTATACTCAGACAATAATTTCCTATAGGCGAACATATAAAACCACAAGACATTTAATAACATTAGATAATATCATAATTGCGACAAAGAGAAGAAAATAAATTTGTTGGAATGTTTGTAAATTAATGAACTTTGTAAGAACCCAAGTAAAATCACTCTTAATATCTTACCTGTATAAGTAAGTTCATTTTCTGTAGTTGATCACTTGAAAATGACCTGACGATTGAAACCGGCAGTGTTCGTAAAAATGAAATTGTGGAAAACATAAAATACATTTCAACTTCTTCGTTGAGAATGAATTCACATAAAATAAATAAATCATCAATTTTACTCATAATTCCGAATGATTCAGAACAAGTAGCTAATGAAGTTTCAAATTGCACAACCGAAATCTCCGTAAAACCAACGTCGAATTATTTTATCTCATTTTTTAATAATAGAGACCTGATCCCTCATCTGAATTTCGCAGAAGTTTGTTGGTTAATTTGTCCTATTTGTTAAGGTGTACACAAAAGTTAGACGTGGCGTTACCACTAAAATCACATACAAAGAACGTATTTCAGGTCAAATCTGGTGGTTCATCCTCCTGAAAATTCATCGTACGCCAATGAACTTGGGGTTGAATTTCGGCACTGTATGTGCTTCGCAAACTCTCACCCCGTCTCATGCAAGGACTTTTCTATCGATTCGGCAGGAACCGAGTTGAATGATGCCAGTAGCAACCCCTCGCGCCGTTCCCAACCCTAATCGGGGCCTGTCTCCGCTCCTGAATGCACCCGCAGTACGGGAGCACTCCATGAATTGTTTCATATACGCATGAAGAAAGCATTCAACGTTAATTTGCTATGATTCAGTACTTAACCGGGGTCAGACGACTGGAAACTATTGAAATCATGAAGACAGCATTATATGAGCCAAATACATACTCAAAAGAGTGATTGAACGCTCGAAGAAAGCTGTTCATCTGTTGATAGCGACCCACGCTTTGGGCGGAAAACAGACTGACATCGAACAGGTGCAACTTGTAATCATTGAATATTCTTGAGTACCTCCGCGAGAACTAGAAAGTTATAATGGGAGACTTCCAATGAAAATGTGCAGATGAACAGTAGTATTTGACAAACAAACGACAGAAACATATCCGACGTTTCGATGGCGATACCGAATCTAAAACAAGAACCAGAACTCATTTTGAAACATGTTGAATCTAATGGGGTTTATCTCGTTGGATGCCGCAAACTAGACGACGCAAACAGCTCTAGGAAATAATCTTCGTAAGTTGCTATCGCAACCACCCCTCTTTCCAGATTTGGTAACCAGCCACTATTATCTCATTTGATGTCTCGAAACTCAATAATTGACTGTTTCGACTCGAATAGAAGGCTGTAGCTTGAAACAGAGGGGTTTATTCAAGACAAATCAAATCGTTACTCACAAAACGATATTATCTATGATATAACTCTTTACTCGACCGAATGATAATAGGAAAGTTTTGTTGCTATCACTATATAGATAAGTAGCAGCTCAACTTAGGAATAAGAGATCATGGTCTATCATACTTATTCAGATATTTTTATGCTCGCTTTCCAGGAATAGGCGAACCTGTTACACCACATAAGTGGTAGCCTGGGAAGAATTGAGGTGTCTGTTTGCTCGCTTCTTGAAAAGGGCCAAATTGTAGGATGTTGGGAGATGTTAGACGGAAGCGAGTTCCACAGCTCACCGGCCCTGTGAACAAAGGAATCCTCATAGAGAAAGGGGTCGCTAAATGTATCGCTATGTGATGAGAACTTCTTGCCAACCTAGTGTTGCAGCAAAACATGAGTTTTCCGGGAACAAGATCTTGGAAGTATCTGTAAAACAGAGAAAGAGCAGCAACTAGTCTTCTTAGAGCCAGCGGTTGGAGATCGCGGGTGATCTCCGGGTGGTCGATGAAGCGCACAGCCCGTTTTTGCACACTATCCAACATTTGCAACGAATGTTTGTTCCGAAGCAGGTCGAATATGGGCCTTATATGGAATCAACAGCTGAGATGACGTAAAGTATCACTTCGCTCTGAAAAGAAAACTATGTTTAGCTGATAGAGACTCAGCTATTACTAATACATGTTCATGCCAGCAAAAACCGGAGTTGAGCAATAATATTTGGTACTCCTCTGGCTCTCACAGCCCCACACAGCGAGCCAGTGGGGGCCGCATTAAACGCACCTTCAATGTCTATGAAGGATGCAGCTGCAGTCTCCTTGCGGTCCAGAGACTGTGTGATCTTCCAGACTAAGTTGTTAAGTGCCAGATCGGTTGATTTGCCTATTTGATAGGCGTATTGATGTTCACCTCAGCGATAACAGCTCGGTCCTGATGTATCCATCTAACACCTTCTCCAGGGTTTCCAAAACAAAAGACTTAAGCCAAATCGGTCTAAACGACTTAGGTTGTGAGTTCGATTTTCCCACCTTAGGGATGTAAACTAAGTTCAGCTGATGGAGACTTAGCTATTACTGATACATATTCATGCTAGCAAAAACCGAAGTTGACCGTTATTTCGAGAAGGTACATCGAATCTTTGGAATCAATTTGCTGGCTTTGCATCGTTAGAGGAGGGGACCTTTCTAGAATACGTAATTGCTTGCGTCTTGCTCGCGTTGAAGTTCACCAGGTTCAACTGACCCCACTCCGTTATCCTCTGTAAGTCAGAGTTTAAGTTATTAATTTGTTGACATCTCTAACGCTGATATTCCACAGCTGTAATCGGCCGCAGACTACTGAAAGACGAAACCATCGTTGATGTACAAACATGAGTGACGTAAGTAAGCAGATCTCCTGTCGATCTTTGCCTGCGAAAACCATACTGACGGTCGTTAATAATTCCCTGCAACTCGAAATATTCGATGAGTTTATCGTTTATGACTCTTCATCACTTTGGATATACTGGAAAGAAGTGCAACAGGGCGGTAGTTTTGGGGTGAGGACTTCTTTCCTTCCTTTGGGATCGGTTGAATTCCTACTATTTTCCAGCTGCTGTCTGACTTTCATACGAAATCTGAAACAGGCGGTTAAGAATGGGTGCCAGTTCGGGAGCACTCTTTTTCATGACGATTGGTGGTTTTTCGTCTAGAGAAGTCTAGATCAACTGCCTTCTTGCAGTTCAGATGCTCGAGAGCCCGTCTCACAGTGCAAGCTCTAAACTTGATTTCTTCCATGGAAGAATTTGTAGGTTAGATTGATCAATACATGTGTGTCACTTGAATGTCAAGAATTTCAATCAAATCAAAATAATTTGAAACTTGTTGACGTTCATTCAATTGTTATTTTTCTTTACGTCATATTTGTATAAAGTTGTTTCATATTGACGTTGAACATAATTTGATGTTCATGCAGTTAAATTGATTTCTATAGAAAACAGTTTATACGAGGGATATCTTTCAGTTTTGCATGTAGAGTTACAGTGAAATAATTCTGAGCTTCCAAGACTATCGTTTTTCGAAGTACTCTCCGCGAAGATTCATACTTTCTGCATTCGTTCGAACCAATTCTGGAAGCAGTTTTTCCAATCGCTTGCTACTACTTTCGAATTGGCCTTTTGGAGGACATCGACAGCTTTTGAACCTTTGACCACGGAGTCCGTTCTTGAATTTGGGAAAAGTAAAAAAATCGTTAGGATTAAGGTCAGGACTATAAGCCGGGCGATGTAACAATTTGATGTTTTCTTGCATTAAATATTCAATTGTTTTCTGAGCTATGTGCGAAATTGGATGATTCGCCGTTGGGGTTGTTTTCTCGAAGGTTACAATGGAAAAGTTGCGTACTAATCGGCATTATTTGCTCTTTGATCTTGTGAAGGAATTGTTGCTCCATAACCTATTTCTGAAACAAACGTTGCGACCATTTTGTGGAGACACTTTGCCAACGGATGACAGTCTGTTTATTATTTTCCTTAGAAGATTGGCGCTTTTTTTTCTAGCTCGTATGAATAAATCCAAGATTCATCACACTGGCAATGTTGAACTTTTTTTGAGTCCCCTATAATCAACATTGTTTTCACATTTCTCACGAGGAAAAAGGGTGACTTACATCAACTTATCTCATACCTAACACGAGTAGTCTGAGGTCCTTTAATTTTGACGTGAACTGAAATATCTTTCCTTCCACCTTTTTCTAGAATTTTCTTTTTATTGTATCCATTGAGAAGTTTTGATCTTGCCTACCTACTAGATGAGGTAAGAGGTAACCTCCTTGGGAATGAAAAAAAAGGGTTTTTTCATTTTATTCAATGTAGTCCTCTTTAAGCTCGATACAGTTATTCTAGCTATTTTCCAACTTCTTGATCCCGTCCGAAAAGTAATTTTCCGGAAGGTCTGCAAAGTAACCCTCAACTGCGTCGATGATTTCCTCGCGTGAGCTGAATTTTTTCTTGATGTGCCATCTTCTGAGGTTTATGGAATAGATAATATTCCGAGGGAGCCAAATCGGGCGGATACGGTGGCTACGGAAGCAAATGGAGCCCTAAATCATTGATTTTAGCCGTGGTTGCGATGCTCTTCTGTCCTGCAAAAACAATTTTTTTTCGCTTGAGTTGAGGCCGTTCTGCAGCGAATTAGGTCTTCAGTCGCTCCAATAGTGCACAGTAATACTCGCTGTTGATGGTTTTCACCTTTTCGAGGTAGTATGTAAAGTATGTCATGACAATCCCAGAAAACCGACGCTGTAACCTTTCCGACCCATTGAGCTTCCCTCGGCCACTTCGGAGCACTGGTGCAGTTCATTGCAGGGCACTCATTCTGTTATTTGGTGTGTAATGGAGGATCCAGATTTCATCAACAATTACCAATCTACGCCAAAAGTCCATCCAATTCCGCGTCATCAAGTCCTAACACTTTCGAAGTGCTCACGCGTTCGTGTTTTTGAGGATAACTTTTTCATATGCAGAATCTCGCCCAAAATATGGCATCTGAGCTCAGTACTAATCTTTTTGGTATCTGCTAGCTCACGCAGCTAATACCATTTCATGTATTATTTAGACATTGCCCTCAGTAACCGCATCGGAGGGAACTCTGTAAACCAATATTTGACCGTGTAATCTGACGGAGCATTACCCCCATAATATTTATCCAACTTTCCTTTTGATTCCTTCGCCGTTTTGTCTCTCAAAAAATAATGTTTTATGAGAGAACGAAAATTGTTTCTGTCGATACTCAACATTATGGGAAACACTTCAAAACAATCAGCCGTCAAAACAAAACTAAGGCCACTATCGCACTGAAATTTTTTGTCTGCCTATATATGAACAGACTACAAGGCATCATAAACTTTTTTGTAGTAGCAACGCATTCTGGCGGTCAAAGGGATTACTTTTCACCTCACCTAGTATGCAATTGGGTTAGCTTCTCCTTGAGGTTTTGACCCAAGGGAGGATAACTCATTCATCCTCCTTTTCTACTAAAGTAGGGAGATGTATTTCCTTGCCTTTGTTTGGGTTATCTGTTTCATTTTTATGTTTTCCATTCCACTTTCTTGTCTCTTTTTTTCTTCGGGTTTCTTCGAATCATTCTTTATATTTTCATGGTCAAAGTATACTGCAACTGTCTTGGTTGCTTTGACTCTCTGATCCTCAATTTTTCGAATTAATCTCCCTTTTTTTCGCTATCCTCTTGTAGTCTCTTTGTTAGAGTTTTCTGGTTCCTATGCGATGTATAGATCGCTGTATCGTCAGTAAACTGTGCTATCTTCGAGTGTTTAATTTCCAGTATGTCCGAGATATTATGTTGATCAGTAGTGATCCCAATATTGATCCTTGTAGGACTTCAGATTTGGCATTCTCTATTCGTACTATAAACTTCCTGTCTTTCAAGTACGATGCCGTTATGTTTACTAGTTTATTTCGAAACTTCTTTCTCTTCATCTTGTATATTAGTGCTTCGTGCCAGACTTTGTCGAAGGCCTTTTCTATGTCAAGGAATGTTCCTGTTGTTGGTTTCGATATGGTTCTTTTTTATATCTTCCGTCAGCCTTGTCAGCTGGTGGGTTGGTTGCGTGTCCACCTCTGAATCCAAACTAGTGGCTCGGTATGATGTGGTTTAGTTCTGCAAATCTTTTCATCTGTATATGAGATTTTCTGACTTTGCTCATTGGTGACATCAGGCTGTTTGATCTAAAGCTGCTGAGTTCGTTCTTTAGGTTCCTGTTTTTGGTATCATGATTGCTTCCGCAGTTTACCATGTGCTCGGGTAGTGTTCTGTTTTCATCACCGCCTGTGCTGTGATTCTATCGTTTCCTCTACTAGGTTTCTGAATACCTAGTTTTCTCTTTTTACTCTTCTTCCAAAGATTTCAAAATTCCAGTCTCCCTTCGGACTGTAAGTCTTAAATTGTTCTTCCAGAGAATCTGCGAATGCGTCCACCATCTTCTCTTTGTTTGTAGCTGCTACCTTTTCGTTTCTTTTTAAGTGGGGAATGTTTCTTCTCTTTTTTCCGGTCAGTGCATATGTCATTTTCCAGAGAGATTTATCCTCTGTTATTAGAGCCTCTATTTTCTCGTCTCACTCTTCGTTGAACATCTGTCTTTTTTCCTCTCTTACTCTGTAGTTGATGTTGTTTAAAATTCTCTTTTCATCGGGATGCATCGTTCTCATGTTTTCCTTTTCTGTTCTTCTCATTTCTTCGATTGAAACATGTATTCTTATTCTGCTTTCCAAATCATTGCCTTTTCAAGTTCATCTGCGTCTTTTATAGTTATCTTTTTGGGTTCTAAGGTTACTTTGAACATCTTCCAGTTTGTTCTTTTCCTTTCTTTTCTTAAGCTTTCTGCCTCCATCTGTACTTCTGTTGGCTCTTCTGGAGCCACTATCATCAGGTTGATTTTCTCTGCTAAGTGTCTCAGCCTTTTTCCGTTTGTATTAGCTATTCGACAGTTCCAAGCTTCTTCATCTTTCGATTTCAGATCTCCTGCTGCTATTGTTGCTGTTCTTCCTCGAGTTTTTGTTGGTGATTTGTATACTCAGTATGTTTTCAGTTCACTTCTTTCGGTTTTTATCTTCATTTGTATTCCTTCAATGTCCCTCGTTCTTGTTTCTGGTGGTTCGCCGTGTTCTAGGCCTCTCGTTACAAGTATTGCTGTTCATTCTTCTCTATCTCTTCGATAGATTGAGTGATTTTTGTTTTGAATTCCTTAGTGGTCTTCAGGTGTGTTTCGTTCATGAGCATTAGGTCGATTCTATTCTAAATAGCTGGCGCTATTTCTTAAGGTTCGTTACCGAGTCGGCATTCCAAATCATTAATTTCAAGTTTCTTTTGTTGACGGTTGTATAATCAATTCACTTCCTTCTGAAGAGTTCGACGATCGTGTTCTGCTCTTAAAAAAATGCCACCAGCCATACAAGTTAGAAAAAGGGAAATCAGGGACTGTTGAAGTAACTCACGCTTTTTATGTTCACAGACTTTAAAAGGAGGTGGGTTATGGCGTGTCTCAGTTAAAATACATAATTTTGATATCTTAACTTAATTCCCGAACACCCTGTCTAGTACAAAATAATTTGAATTTGTAGTAACAAGAGCGATAAATTAGATTGTTGCACGAAAAGATTCAGAATGATTCGTATCGTACGTTGTTTTCATTAACAACTATGAAAAATAAGAATTCAATAATTTTTTGATGAAATTATATGCCATATGGTAATAGAAAAGGTCTTGTTTTATTCAGTGTGGTTTTGGTGCAATTCTGTCCTGCCATTTCAATTGTAAAAATTCTCGTCAATGAGTCAATAAAACATTTCAATTATTAGCTGTCAGTGGGTTATTAACCTGACATTTCATCGAGAATGTTCACATTGTTAAAAAAATCGCTCAGCATTGTATCGAGGTATTGCACCTTAGTACCTTCGACATAGAAAGCTACACATATAGGCACACTTCAACATAAACCTAGAGAGTACCATCAACTTACATAACGAACATTCTCCATCATCGATGGTATAATTCAGAAGAGTCCACCAAAGCGGCCTGTCTTCGAAGATATCCATTCTTCGTCACTTCGAATAAATCTCAACGGGCCTAACTGTATATATTTTTTTGCAAATCAGCCATCTCTGCGTTTTGGTATTAAATTTAAACTGAAGAGAATTATAGAAGGTATTCTTCGACTTTGGCTGATTTTAACCCAAACTACAGGAAACAGTAAATTAATTGAGAAGATTATTTGAAAGATGTTACGTTCACTGTAATTTGTGATATTGACGCGATCTTAAGGTCGTCGATTCGAGCGTTTAACTCAATAAATTAACGTCAATGAATTACGATCCGTGCACATCAAATTCGTAAATAGTACCAATTGGTTCCACACTTGCTTGAGCACATCAAGAATAATATTTATATCGTTTGCGATGAAGGTCGTTTGTTGCTGGTTATCAATGCTGAATTTGAATGATTTTGTCAATTTTGATTATTCTTAATATTATTGTGATATTATTAATTGACTCATTTTGTTAAATTAATGATTATTATATAAATCATTTCAAAATTTGGTTAGTTTTATTACAGTATTCCTTAGGCTAGCATTTAATGTGAATGTGAAAATACAACTTTTCAGAATAATGGGAGATAAATAAAAACGTTGCAAAAAATTGATTTACTGAGATTTTTCCAGAAGGTACGATATATGAAGGCTCTCCAATGACTGTTTGTCTTCCTTGAATTGATGAAAAAACCTTGTTTCAATGATTAGTGTTACCATCCCGAGCTCTAATGACCTCCTGAATCCTGTAAAGAAGATCATTATATTATATATTTTATTATATATAGGATATTAGGTCACTCCTTTTCGCTAGCGGCCTTGAGCTCCTCTTAGGTAAAAAGCACATATACTCTGGACCGAACACATGCTTTTATACCATTTCAAATTTGTTCAATGGGATTGAGATCGGGACTAAGCGCAGACCATGGCAGAGTTTGAATGTCATACTCATCAAGGTGTAGCGTAACAAATCTAGCGAGCAAAAGGTAGGACATATCCTTGAAGAACTTCTACTGCATATCTATGAGCGTTAGCTCTAACGAAGACAATGAAGTCAGCCCGTGCCATCATGATATGATCTAACCTCCCCAAATCGTTATTGAACTTCCCAAGTAACTCACTGTTGCTGTTATAGGAAGCAAACCTCTTATAAAGAACTCTGTACACACGTAAGCGTCCATTTCGATCTTTTAAAGATATTCTACACTCAACAGAGAATACACATTTCTCCATTGCTTCACTCTCCTGTCTGGAAGAAGTTGAGGGCACGAGTTAGACGAAAAACTCCTTGATTCCCTTGCCACACTTACATCTCAGACCTCAAAAGGACTAGTACAAACTTGAGTTACTATCATCCTTTATCCAAAGTTTCAGTGGTATTAGAGTGGTATTAGAGCTAAGCTTCCAGAAACCAGCTGTTATTCTTCTTGAGATCAAGATCTGAGTTGAAAGTTTGTCAGTAGAAGCAATTGAAGCTTTCTGAACGGCAATATTGATTATAACAAACCAATGGAGTAACTGCTTCCAGATCTGATTCGAGAACATTGAACATTGATACGCATATAACTGACATGTGGTGCCCACAACCATCGAAACAATAAATTTATAGCTAACCGAATTTTTCGATCACATAGCTTCACTAATCATGTGATTTAACAACAATCGAATCAATTTTTTTCAGTCTCAACTCTTCGGAGGAGGCAATGCCTGTTATGCTACAGCTGTGGCCACCCAATATGATTCAATTTATCTGTTCTCTCGCTTCTTGAATGGGTCCACGTTGTAAGTTATCGGAAAGATGTTCGATGAAAGCGAGTTCCACGGCACATTAGGCGTGACTAGTTGAACAGTCCGCAGATGAGAATTTTCCGAAAGCCTGGTTTTTCTTTGGAACTGAATATTTTCCTGAACCAAGCCTTTCAGTACTTCAGGCATTCACCATGGGAGTATTTATAAAAAAGAACGAGATCAGCAACCTGCCGTCTTTGAGCCTGAGGCTGGAAGTCATGCTTGATCTCCAGGTGGTCGACGAGGCGTACTGCTTTGGTCACTATCCGATAGGTGTAGTGGATGTTTTAGTGCGGAACCCCACACATGTGAACAGTATTCCAGACCTGATCGAACCTGTGCTTTGTATAAAAACTTCAGCTGCGATGGCGTGAGGTACTGCGTGGCCCTGAAAAGGAAACTGAGTTTAGCAGAGGCAGATTTAGCAATGGTTGACACATGATCATGCCAGCAAACTTCGGTGGTCACTGTGACGCTGAGTGAATACATGTGTGATGGAAGAAGGTTCTCCAGTAGTGACTTCTCTGAAAAAACTTGAAATTGAGCAAGTTCAACCGACTGCACTTCAGGACGGTCACTAGAATATGATGAGGCAAGGTTACAGTCATATGCGAACGCAGACGTTCTCGTTGGAGTGGAGAAGATCATTAATCTGCAACATAAAAAGAGTTGTTGAGAGTATGGTACCCTGAGGTACTCCAGCATTAACCTGAAAAGACTTCCTCGTTGCACAATCAAGAACTACTTGAATCGATCTACTAATAGAAAATACTTATCCAAACACGTAATTTTTCGGGAAGTCTATATGCAATTAGTTTATGCATCTAACCTAACCCTATCGAACGCCTTTGTGATATCAACGGCAATGGCTCTTGATTAGCAATGTTTTTAGATTGTTGATGTCTACAAATGCGTAACGTTTGCGAGGAGATCAGCGATTAATCGATGTCTACGGAAACCGTATCGTCGATTACTGATGATATCCTGTAACTCGAGATATTTTATGAGCTCATCGTTCATCACTCTTTCCATGACTTTCGACATAATGAGAATCAATGAGATTGGATTGTAATTGTAGAGTAGGCATTTATTTCCTTTGGAATCGGTTTTATTCACTCAACTTTCCAACATTCCGCAAACGTGTGGTTCCCATACGTCATGTGAAACGGACGATGAAGAACAAGCGCTAATTCTGGAGCGAAGCAATTCAAAAGAATTGGTGGTATTCCATCAAGACTTTCCTACAGATAAGTTGTAGAAGAGGGCGCCCTATGTACTCTGTTGTGAAACTCAAAATCCCTGACTTCATTAACGAAATATACCCGCCATGTTGCCAATTGCCAAAATCTACATCGGTACACGAGGTCGTGATGGAAATTTGTCCGATATAATTTTTTATTCATACTTGCCAAGCTTTACTCATTCTGATATTATGAAAGTTTGATTTATTATCATCTAAATTCTTTTTTTGAGGTATACACCAAAGTTCTTGTTGAAAAACCCTTTATTATCTCCATAGGGAAACGGTCGTTCGGGTTCTCCAGCATTCGAAGAAATATTTTCAATTTTCTCTAAACCTCAAATATAAATAATAATTATGAAGAACTTAATCAAAAAACTGAAATGCATAAAGGACAAACAGACATACATTCGTTCTTATGTATAAGAATTGCTAAAAGTATCTGAAAAATGAAAGATGAAATACTTTTTACTTCTATATTCAGATTTACCGTTTGCGATTTGGCGTGCTGCCCCCGTACATCTACCATATTCTGTGTATACATTCAATTTTGTGCTTTTTTTTATTCAGTGCGCCCCGAGTTTCCGTTTAGTCGTTCCAAACGCAATTACAGCGCGTCGTTGCTATGTGCATGTAGTGAAGGCCGACGGGGCGAACCGATTCGTACAACCCTCTCTGGAATAGGAGGAACATCGTGCTCCGGATTATGAAAGAAAAATCCGAACTTTTTCCAAAGTTCGGCAGTAAGCAATTAGTATATACGGGCGGACTGCGTTCGAGAATAATTTCTCGCGTCCAATCATTTGATATCGCTTCAAAACTTTTTTCTATGTTATATAGATTATATATAAATGTCCCTGGCTGAGTAAATTTATCCTATTCTATAAAAAGTTGGAGAATTCGGGGTTGATAGAGCTGAAAGAATCCAGCGATACATTATGTGTGCCACTTCTGAAAATGTACTGTAATAAATTTAAAGAAGTTTTAAAAAAGAAAATAGGTAATTCCTAAGATGAGTCTGCCATTCCGGGAATAGTCGATGAAACGAAGCACAAAAAAGCCTCACTGTCGATTTTTTGCGGAATTAGACGGACTTCGATTCGGAAAAACCTCAAGAAAATTTGTGAACAATTTTCATAAATTACTTTTGGGAAATTGTATTTCTGCATGAGGAAAATGCACTTTTCCAAGAGCATACCAAACGGCTATATGATAGAAAATTCCAAACTCGGTAAATAAGGGTGGAATCGAATCCAATTTCGTTACTAGGGAGTTTTTGGGGTTGCTGAACCTAATCTGAGGTTGAAAATGACATCTGGAACATCTGGTGCTCAGGGTAACTGGTATCTGGGTCATTCTCTGGAATTTTGGGCAAGATATTTACCAAAACGATTGAAGCTCATCAACTCAGAAGTTTAATAAATGGCTCAAAAACTTGTTCGCATTGCGAACCTCACCAAGCACTCCTTCGAAGAGGTCACAGTTATGGTTGAGTATGAGCAATTGACGCACCCATCGCACATACAAATGTTCATATAATACCGGATGTACCTGCTAAGTTGAGATGCCTATATCCTCAAACACCTCACGTATTTTCATTCTACGACCGTGCTGGCACAATAAAATTCAGTGAACCACTTCTTAACCATTGATATTGATGATGCGGAATCTCCACAGTATTTATCAAGTCTTTCCTTGGTTTCATCATCATTCTCATATTTCTTTCCATTTTTGCTTATGTTCGAGATGTTTGCTTTCAGCTATCAAACACAAACATGACGCAGGTTACTCAACATCTAACAGTTGTCTTAATAAATAGCTATAGAGGGCAGTAGTGATGCATTCAAAAGTTCCGCGCGGTATATTCAAAAAGCCTCTGATTATCGAACAGCCCTCGTATAAATTCAGAAAACAGCTAGTGATAGCACGACGGCTATATAAGGCTCATCCTAAACATTACATTCTAATTTCAACAATAACATTCAAAAGAATCATATATTTCTTCAACATTTCCCGTCTTTTCTAAATGCCCTTGTTGATCCGAAGGCACATTCATTACAATTCCTCTCAAGGGTATCAAATAAAACATTCTGCATGAAACTTATCATCATTGTTTCCCGCGTTGGCGTTGGTCGGGCTCGCTTGTGTTCAAACATTGCGGTAATCGGATTGTAGGTTCGTTTTGCATATGCCAGGCCGGCACCTCTCCTAATCCAGTTTCGCTCAAATGTCAAAGCCGTCATTTCCAACTCCGGTCGTAGCCTGACCGGCTAACCGTTTGAAAGCGATATTTGGAGAGTGAACGTATCTAATACCTAATCCCCGGCCCGCGCTGAGTTCTGCGGTTTCGAAACAGTCTCAAATGTTCAAACTTCGGACATTCCAAATTCCGAATAATTACAGTGGTCCGTTTAAAGGTTGTCACGGACGTGTGGAGTTGTTGGACAGAGTTCATGTGCGAATTGCTGATTGATGCCTGTTCTTGAAGGCAAACAGGCGTAAAGTTATATTGTTGTAATAGCCGTATCAACTCAATTAACCATTGTATGGTTAACTTTTCATTCCTGACATGACAGTCTAAGTTAGAATACGTAAAAGACCTAAAGACTTGCATATTATGTTCAGATGTTTTGTATTTTCGTTCTCAGACAAGAATATGAACCTGAAAGAATTATGACTAACTATAAGTACCGTTCCACACTGTGCATAAAAGTGAGGGTATTGAAATATTTCCATAGGTGAAAGTACCTCTTTAATTTTCGTTTTGGTATACTTCAGAATATAAATGTGAATTGAAGATCTATAATTTCAAAATTCAATTAAGATAAGATGGTAAGAGTATCAGAATTTGAAAAAGAAATTTTATATTGAGAATTTAAATAGTGTTAGATATTTCTATAAGGACATCTGTTAATGTGATCATGTAATAACATGATACTGAGTTCGATATCGAGGTAGCTAATCCGGGAATATCAGATCATTATGAGTAGATCTTAAGTATGCATGTTGAAAACGAGAAAAAATCAAAATTTTCCTTCAGTCAAATAATCACTCAGGAAGGTCTATCAGAACTACGCTCAAAGCTTACAAACATTGATTGGTTAAGCATTGACTATTGTGACCCAGATCAATGTGCTGAGCAAATCACGGGGATTCTTCATAATTCGATACAAGATATCTTTCCGATGAGAAAATTTAGGTCAAAACATGATCCGTTCACAGGGTTAGCAAAAGAACTAGAAGAAATGCGTAAAAAGCTATCGGTCTTGCAGACCGCGTTTGATGTGACGGGCGATCCAAATCATCGAGAGAGTTTAATACAGTATCGGCGAACCTACAGGAAATGTATTAACGCAACTCGACTAAATGCACGACAAAATTATTTAGCGCATTCGAAAAATTTATTTACGGATACCTGGAGAATTATTAACAATGATTCCTGCAAAGGTAAATCTCAACATCACAACCTTAAGGTAGATGATTTCAATAACTATTTCTGCAGTGTGGGAGCTATCTAGTCTAGAGAAGTACAATCAATATCCGTTGGCAATGCATCAGAACTTAACAGGGTACAAACTAGCAACTTATCCTTTCTTCTATTCCCAACCGATGCGCATGAAGTTGAAACTAACATTAATAAACTGTCCAACTCTGCTTGTTTCCATGTATTTGGATTAAATAGTAGAATTTTGAAGAGCACTTGTAATATCATTGCGCTACCCCTGTCAAACATTTTTAATTCCTGCTTTAAAAGTGGGTCTTTTCCAGAAGCTCTCAAAAAAAGCAAAGTATTGCCCGTATTCAAGAAAGGGGATCCTGATGATGCGGGTAACTATCGTCCTATATCGATCATTCCAGTCTTGGGTTAGGTTAGGTTAGATTTGCTGGAATCTATTCTGAAGGACAGACTTTCAAACTTTCCGAAAATAATAAGATATTATCGCCTTCAGAGTATGGTTTCAGGCCGGGTAAATCCTCAATAGGAGCACTTTCAGACTTGGTGTCTAAGGTGGTTGAGGGTTTGGAAAGGGGTGAACAAACGGTCTTGCGTTTATCAGATTTGGCCAAGGCTTTCGATCTTGTGCTACATACCATTCTTCTCCAGAAATTAAACCGCTGTGGTGTAAGAGGGGTTCCATTGCAACTCCTCACCTCTTACCTGGAGGATAGGCGTATGTGTGTCTGCGTGGAGGGACTGTCTCTTACTGTTCTTACCCATAAAAACAGGCGTACCCCAGGGCTCTGTACTGGGGCCACTGCGCTTTTTGATTTATATCAACAACTTACAACAACAACAGCGTCCTCTTCGATGACGACACATCTTTATACAATATACAATCCAATTAATCGACACTCAGCTAAAATACTAGGTATAAACTTAGACAACAATTTAACGTGGGGAGCGCATGTCAATGCGTTGGTCCCTAGATGGTCATCAGTGGTGTTCTTGCTAAGAAGACTTCAATATATGGGACATGATGAGGCTTATCTGTGAATGATTTATTTTGCCCTGTTCCACTCGGTCATGGCTTACGGGGTTTCTTTATGGGGCAATTGTTCAACAATGGAGAGAGTCTTCAAACTCCAGAACAAAAGTGTACGTATTATTGCTCGAGCTGAATACCGTGCACATTGTGTGCCTATCTTCAGAAGACTTGGTATACTGACACTTCCTTCATTGTACGTATACGCCACTCTCATAAAGATTCATTCCAACTTAAAGGACTACATAACGCACAGCTTCAACCATACAAGACAAAAAGATTTTCTAATAGCACCAAGATACAGATTGGCTAAGACAGAAAGGAATTCTCCCAATTTGAACTATTATAACAAGCTGCCTCTTGAGTGGAAAGAGCTTACAACTAAAAAATTCAAAGTTAAAGTTGAAGAATTGTTATGTGAATATGCTTGTACTCACAGGCGGAATTTTTGTGTTAATATTTATTACTTCCTTGTATGTATGTTAGTGGTCGAATTATGTATTTATCAACTGGGTAATCTACATTCTTTTCATTTATTTAACTAGGTATTTTCAATTGATTTATCTTAAGCTATCAAAGATTGTAACCAAGATGAATAAAGCATACATACATATATTGTTTTTCTGTAAAATTTGAGTCTATAATGAAGTAAATTCCTCAGCCAACAGCTCTACCTTATCATCTGCCTGTGAATGTTGGTTACAAAAGGTTCATTCCAGTAAACTCCAGGCATATTCAAAGAGATTAGGATTTGGAGAACTTGAGAAAGTGGAACATGTTTTATTCTATGATCTTGCAAAAGTATACAACTTGCTGTCTATAATAGGGGCGAGTGATGCCGTCTTTATAAATGTAGTTTCCTCAAATAACGAATGGTTTAACAATTTGAAATAATAGTTGGAACATTGTACTGAGTGTACATGCGCCAAGGCATTGTTCCTCTATAAGTATCTGCATTTGTTCTTCCTCTTAAATATATGCGAGTATGAACCATGAAAGACCCACCTTGAAATGGAACCGTTATTTGCATAAGCAGTGATTGATCCGTCTACCCCCTTTCCACCAGACACGAATACATCAATTATCGCTATAGATTTTCCCGAAAAAGTACACAATTGTATTCCTGAAAACGAACAAGTAAATTGCACATTTCTCGATAGACCATTTCGAGATTTTAAGGCAACTGCAGTTACTCGTCAGATTCAATAGTCTATTTAACACAAAGTTCTTCAAAAACATTCCAGGCACTCAATCTGCAATTGCTTACGTATCGTTAAAATAACCTACGACAAACTAAGGGTTTAATCAGTAACAGAACTTGTATAATTGTACATAAACATAAAAAGGGAGGGTCGGTACTAGGATAATCGGTGTTTTCGTATATGGGGAACACCGGAGGCTAAGAGGTCTAAGAGGTGAGGTTCCCTATTATTTTTTTTTAGGTTGGAAGATTGATTTCTTAGTACGAAGCCCTTAATTTTTTTCCTTAACTCAAACGCCCACTCTTTAAAGTAAGGTAAATCTAGAAACTTTACTGAGCTATCATCCTTTCACTCTTCTCGTATGATCTAGCAAAGTTCGAGTTAACTAATCATGACCGCTCCAATTCACACGAAGAAACCTTTCCTGTCTTTGCTTTAGTAAAAATTGACGCTTACCTTTGAAACATAATTATGAGTTTCATGATATTCTTCGATGAAATAAATTTCTGAAATATTGTTTATTTTAATTTGACAGATCCAATGTAAGACTAACTGAAATTAGATTGGTATACATGGATATTTTATTCCTTCTCATATTTTCACAATCGGAGGAGCGGAAGGAGAGGTTGCTGGCCACGACACCACGTTCCCGGTCTCTTCTTCGGAAATATAATTCTCAAAAATCTCCCAAATACAAAAATCAAGTCGTAGAGTGACGATTTCTATTCGCGGGCTCGATCTCGAGATGGAGGTTCGTCAATTTCGATACTTTCTAATCGGAAATTCTCGGAACGTGGAAAGTTGAGCTGAAGCCCTCTGATAGTGAATTGACGATTTCTCCGTTTTCTCGTGGTCATTCGGAGACTAAAATATCGCAGCGCAACGTGCGAAACTCGAGACTTCATCCTCTTCCTGGTTTCGTATCGCGATAAACTAACCTCCGATCTTTCTCTTCCGTTAAAAAATACTTTGTCTACACCGTTGTCCGGTTCAAACTCCCATCATGGTTCCCAAGTGAGAACTAACTTACATGCACCTTGATAAGTTTGTATGTAATCTACCCTCAATCGTTTTCGAGAGAGGCATTTTCCCACAGCTTACCATGTCATTGTAATTCCTCGAGCTGTTTTGGAAAATTTAACTTCTTCGTATCTTCAATTTTCTTTCGATTCCCAAATCTGCCTGCCATGCACACAGCCCCCAAGAGCCACAATAGTGCAACTAAGCAGGATGCCGAGAAACGAAGCAGCAGACTGCAGTTTCGCCCTTATTATGAGTTCATCAGTGTCGCATATCGTTTCTCAGCATCCTATCAAGCTACATCGGGGTACCCTATCGATTCCAGAAAGGACGCACCTCGTACATACGTATGAGAGTCGCCCTCTATGGACCGACACAGCGAACCCGCTACCGGACTTCGAGAAAGATACGAACAATAACAAACAGATGTAGAAACGTTAAAAATTCAAAACATTTGGGAGACATCTCTCGCCGTTCCGTGAATCACATCAATGGTAGAAAACGAGCGAAATAATCCCGCTGGAATAGTGCTCTTATCCTTTGTTTCCGAGATAAAACCTCCCGTCGGTAAATATTTGATGGGACAAATATCTTCGGCGATAAACTTCGCGAGGAGTCTACATATGTAAACTTGAGACAAGAAGAATTATTCAAAAATTCGTAGATCAATGAATAATAATTCCTGACAAGAGCTAGTTCCCAAATCTGCCTGAGATGCACGCAGCCCCCAAGAGCCACAATAGTGCAACTAAGCAGGATGCCGAGAAACGAAGCGCCAGACTCATAATAAGGGCAAAACTGCAGTCTGCCGCTTCGTTTCTCGGCATCCTGCTTAGTTGCACTATTGTGGCTGCGTGCATGGCAGGCAGATTTGGGAACTAGCTCTTCTTGTCAGGAAGGATTATTCACTGATCTATATATATATATATATATATATATATATATATATATATATATATATATATATATATATATATATATATATATATATATATATATATATATATATATATATATATATATATATATATATATATATTTATCGTAATAAATGCCATACATGAGTTTAGACGTTTTTCGATAGTTTTTTTCACGAAAGCAAAAGCTGATCGAGCAAAATGATAAACACATTTAGATTGTCCAAATCATTCCAGAAATGGTCACTGACCATTTTCAGTTGTTCAGCAGCGTTTTCACTACTGTTGGAAAATATAACTCAGTTTGGAATAAAGCTCAAGAAAAACTTTCATACTATTAATAATATTTTGTATATTTCTTCTTTTCTGATTTTCAAAATACTGAATGGAAGAAATTTTCGAAACGTCAATGGATCTGAAAGTAGACGTTTTTAATTGACAAAGAATAAAAGAATATTGCTTCGAAATAAGAATTGAGAAATTTATTTATAAAGGAGGTACCAAAAAAATTGGGAGGCTTTATTCATTATGTCATAAAATCAAATTTTCATCTGAGTAAAAACACGATCGGAGAAAAACTCTGAATGAAAAATGCACGCAGTTTCCCTCGCTTACCCCTGAAAATTAAGTTTAGGAAAATGAGAAGGAACGACTGAAATAAAAGATCTGGTTGTAGCAAAAAACATAATCTATCATTAGAAGGAACCAACCATTCAAGAGAACTCGATAGTTTTCCAACAATTTAAAAGAGAGATAAAGTTTCGAAACCGGACCCAGAATATATTATCGCATGTGATTTCGAACGAAATCGTCAATGAAATAAATGTCAAGCTAAATGTCAATATTACGCCGCTGTCTCGGATCTATCACATACATTTACTCGCGTTCAATGGCGATTCCGACCACTATAAATACGCACTGAATGAGGCATTACTATCGCCCGTCCATTAAGATTTAATTCGAATTTTTTGGCACCGAATCAAGATAAGCGTTTCTCACAACATTCGAATCCTTTCACCGACAAGAAAGGTCGAATTCAACGACTCCGGTGGTAACGACCATTTCAGGGTTAAGACCGTAAAGCGTAGTCCATTTCAGTTTGACTTTTATAATTCGACTTTTATGTAAGGCTTGATTAACATGAGCAGTTTTGTGTGTGCAATCACTTTGGCCTACCGTAAATACATGAAGGTGGTCACAGATTACCTTAAATATAGTATAAAGCCCCTGATTACAAGATACAGGCTGTTTTATGAACATTGGACAAATCTTTCACACTCAGGATCTTTTGAATTCCTCGAGATGATTTATTTTTGTTTTGAAGTTTATACTTCCTCTAGAGCCATAGGAAACACCGAACTGAAAAATCCAGGTCCCGACTGGAGAAATGAAATCATCTAAATTGGTTTCTTTATACATAGTTTACAGGGTGTCCCAAATTTGATTGTATTTATGGGGCAACTATGTGGAACATTGCTGATAGAAAAAATTTAACCGCCTTTCTCGGCTTTGCCAGCCTGGTGTTGCGGCAAAACATGAATTAGTGGTTGCAGTGTTCATAAAGCCATTGGTTTGATCTTCTGAGTAGCTACTTGGCATCGTATGTCAATGTCGATAAGACTTTTACCCTTTTCCATTAGTATTTACCTTATGTCAGCATGTTAGATGGAGTACTAAGTCTACTTTCTTACCATTTGCATGAGCAATGGTTCTAAGTGTTAGTGGGTTTTCTTCCCAAATTGATCCCACCAGGTTCCTGAGAATGTTATTTTCAGCAGTGCTTTTCAGCCTGATATTGATAGGAATTGAATGGAGGCCAGTAAAAACTTTAAATGTCATAGGTTTCACAGCGCCAAGCGAAATGAATAAGAGTTATGCATGGTGGCAGTGCTACTGAAAACTGTCTATCGCGACCGCCACTATTGAAAATGATCCGAAGGTTAAGGATTTGCCAGTTTTTTTTTCTTCTCGCGGCAGCCTTAGAAATAGTCTCCATTGGATTTTACAACACGCTATCAACGTTTTCATCAGTTTCGGGTACTCATATTCTAATTTCCGCACTGCTAAGCTAAGATCTTCGTCAATTGTAATTCTTATAAGTTCGTTTGTTTTTGCCGTTGGACACCACCCAAAGCTTGGGTCGCTATCAATGTGCGGCTAGTTAATGTCACTCTTTCATTTGTGTTTTGTCCGTACACTGGTTTCCAAATACTGTCTGCTTCATTTTTATTAGTTTCCGCCAAACAATTTTCTAGGTTGAAGCTAAATTTTGACAGTTGTTGGTTATTCTGTTTTTTCCGTCATTCCTTGCATAAATAACGTATAAAAACAATATAACCAAAAAATATCCGCATACGGGGATCATGATTATGATATCTTCAGGGAGTGCGTAAAAGCTGTTGACTCTTATGCTTCATATAGTGTGTAACATTATAGTATGTCACAACTTGAGGGGATAAATCTACGTGCAATTTTAAGAAAAAAGTTCATATAATCATAGGTCTGCAACAGCTTCGTTACGGAGTTACAGGGGAAAAAATTGTTTTTTCTTCAAAACTCCTGCAGGTTTTGAGATATTCAGCCCAAATTTGGAATGCAAGCTATTTTTCACAGCCTCCATCATTACACGTCCTAAATTTTGACTAGAATCTACAAGGTGTTTTCTTTTCCGGAGCTATGTCTTCTTTTGCCCTTTCAAACTTTTTTGCAGTACTCCACTGATCAGCGTAGAATCAATTTTCGTCATCTTCATTCAATTCAGAAACTTTTTTGAGACCTGTAATTTTTTCGTATCTCCGACCGTTCCGAGCAAAAAATCATTACACGATTGTATGCATTCGTTGAATTGAAAGCACTTCTAATTAAAAAATGACTAGTAGGCTTTGATTTTTTTCATTTATTTATTCATTTTGACAGTTGCTAAAGTTGAACCAGTGTCCGCTCGAATTGTTTATTAAATTAACGTTTAGTTTTAAGACTTTTGAAGTTATTGCTGTAAGAAAAAATGGCTAATTTTACTAACGCCAAATTGGCTGATATCCATTACATGTACGGTCTGGCTGACTGAAACACAACAGAAGCTATGCTATTATATCAGGTGCGCTTTCCAAATCGAGTAACACCAGACAGGTAAACATTTTCAAATATCCACAGAAGGTTGAGGAAAACTGGTACTTTTACTGCAAATAATCATTTAAAAAGTGCAGTTTTGAATTGTATTGATTTGAATCCTAATGTGAGTAATTTCCGCCGATGGTTCTCAGATGACATTAAAGGAAATGTTCATTTTGATAGTGAAATAATGTTCACCACAGACGAAGCTAACTTTTCGAGAACTGCTATCACAAATTTTCACAATAATCATTATTGGGCTGAGAAAAACCCCCATTTGATTGATGAATCTCGATGAACAATTCTCACTAAATGTTTGGATCGGAATAATTGGAAATTATTTGATTGGTCCATTTTTTTTGCCTAACAGACTAAACGGACCCGCTTATCGGAAATATCTTGAGGAGGAGTTACCTTTATTGCTCGAGGATGTGCCACTTTTGGTGAGAAACGTAATGTGGTTCATGCATGACGGGGCAGCAACGCATTTCAGTGGAGAAGCTAGGGAATTCTTGAATAATACATTCAACAACCGATGGATAGGTCGGAGTGGGCCAGAACCATGGCCTCCTTGGTCCCCATACTTGAATAATTTAGACTTTTTCTAATGGGGATATCTCAAAAGTTTAGTTTATACCACTCCAAGGAATACTGTAGAATAATTGAGAAATCGAATAAAAACCTCTTGTGACACGATAAGAAATACCCCAGGAATATTTTAGACAGGACAGAGGTCTGTATTCTTATAGGTGGAGGACACTTCCAGCAATTTATTTAGTTTTTAATTGTTCTCTTTTTAGTTTGATATTGAATAAGTTGAGTCTCAGGAGACGAGCTATCCAAATAAAAGTAAATTTAGGGCATACCTATCGAGTATATCTATTATTTTTTTTATTTAGCGAATAACATACAATTCAAATAATTCAAATTCAATAATTTTTCACTCGAAAACGGTTGGAGATACGAAAAAATTACAAGTTTCAAAAAAGTTTCTAAATTGAACGAAGATGACGAAAATTGATTGTAAGCTGATCAGTGGCGTGCTGCAAAAAAGTTTGAGAGGGCAAAAGAAGACATGGCTCTGGAAAAGAAAACACCTTGTAGATTCTAGTTGAAATTTAGGACGTGTAATGATGGGGGCTGTATAAAATAGCTTGCATTCCAAATTTGGGCAGAATATCTCGAAAACTGCAGAAGTTTTAAAGAAAAATCAATTTTTTCCTGTAGCTCCGTAACGAGGCTTTCGCGGACCTATGTGTATATGAACTTTTTTTCTTAAAATTGTGAAAAATTAATTTTGGGTCTGGGTTGCCAATGAATGGAGATTTTCACTATCCTAAAAAAAAATACAATACATTTTATTAAAATATTTCTAAATTCTAGCATACTCTCACTCGCTTTGTACAAGCAGCGGTTGGAAATGGAAAGATTAACCTGAAAAAGTAACATAACTGAAATAGCACTTCAAGAATGTGATAAAAATTAAGTATTTCTATCGAGAATAAACCTAGGGAAAATAATTCTTTTACCTTCAAACTCTTGTAATTTTTGGTGTTGCTCTAGCCTCGGATACCGATCGCGATGTCTAGCTCGTCTTTTAGATAAACACCTCAAAAAGTCTAGGGAACACTTACCAATATCTTTAAAATATGAATTTGATGATTCGAATTTATAGAAATCATTCGGTTTTGTTAGGATGTATTGTATATAATGTATTCTCAAGAAAACAAAATAATATTTGACTTCTCCAAAGCACCTATTATAAAAGAAAATTTGAAATTTGAAAATGATGAAATTTGCTAAAACACAAAAAAAAATCCTGAACTAATATTTTCGAAACGATATGGAAGCACTTATATTTTTCAGTACCCAGAAGGTCCACCTCGGTCATTAATGCCACTTTAGCATCGTCGCGGCATGCTCAATATTAATGTGTCTATTACATTTTGGCCTAAGTCATTCCAAGCCCCCTGAACTGCTAATCGAAGCTCCTGTTCATGATGGACGACGTTTTGACGCAGGAGATTTCTTTTTAGGGTGTCCCACACATGCTCGATGGGATTCAGATCTGGGGAGCAGGATGGCCACGGTAGAAGATCGATATCATTCTCTTCAAGAACGTTCAAGACAACTCTTGCACGATGAGGAGGGGCATTATCTTGTTGGAAGAGTGGATTTTGACCCATTGTTTGGAGATACGGTACAACTACAGGTAAAACTATCTCATTTGCGTAAGAATTTCCCGTGAGCTTGTTCTGTATGAAAACGAGGTCAGTACTTCCACCAAGGCGTATACCTCCCCAAAACATCACTGATCCGCCTCCCTGTCTAACACCTTCTCGAGCATGCTGAAGACGGTTTTGCTTTCCAGGTTCCCTCCATATTCGAATTCTTCCCGAATCGGGATAATAACTAAATCTAGATTCATCACTGAAGAGAACTGTGGCCCACCTCTCTTGATCCCAGCTTACGTGGGTCAGTTGTGGAACTCTTAAAGGACGTCTGGAGTGGAGTTGACCTTCGTTTAGTCGATTTCTCACAGTTTGGTAGGAAATTTGTACATTATGAACTCGTGATAGCTGTTGAGCTAATTGAGATGCTTCTCTTCTGGCTTGTAAAATCAAAAATCGGTCTTTGGCGACTGTAGTAATCCTGAAACGACCTGTATGGCGTTCTTCTACGCTACCTGTTTCATTGAAACGCGACCATAAACGGTTTATGACACTTGGGCTACTTCCCAGAACGCTGGATACTTCCCGTTGTGAGCTCCCAGCTTGGAGCATGCCAACGGCTCGTAACATCTCTTCTCTAGTCAAATGTCGTCTTTCCATGGTCGAATCACAAAACTTGAATCTTTTATTTGTGCTTACAACAGAAACAAAGTGCCAACTAATTGATTTCAAACACTGAATACATGAAATGATTATAAAGCAGCGTCGCATCTGCTGCATTTTTAGTTTTTTATAAAAAAAACTGAAATCTGTTGCGGCACTCTACATAATTTGGTGAGAAATTGATGCAGGTGTTCATTTCTTAAAAAAAATCATACATATTGATCGTTCTGGATACGATATATCGATATTCAGAAGTGTTCCCTAGACTTTTTTGAGGTGTTTATAAAAGCATATGAATTTTTGAAAGTGTTTCTTGTAGAAATTTTTCTTCAGGAAAGAGTTTCCATATCTTTTATGAATATTTGATGCTTCGAATAATTTTGTCAAGATGATTTCACGGACCGGATATCTGGGATTTCCAGATTTATTGAGAGGAAATCGTGAAACGTATATACTGGAAATTAGGTTCGCCCCATTTCTGCTCCAGAAACATCTCCAGTAATTCTACGTTCCACAATGTCTGACGGAACGAATACTGAACATAATTGTAAAAAATTGACTGCTGTTCTTCCGCTTCGAAATCGTGTCGTAAATCGATAAGGGCCTCGTGAAAAGATTTCTTCAACAATATGATGTTTTTGTACCGAGGACATGACTCCGTCATCGTGAACAATATATCCGCCCTCTCGATTTTATTGCTCCTTATATCATCTCCTTCGGCCGGAGAAGGAAGGGAGAACCGTAGAGTCTTGACGTTGAATCGACGCAAATGCGTCCCTCGAAGATTTTTCATCTCGGAAAAGTTGACAATCGAGAAAGGAAAACAAGTGGATTGACCTCGCTTTACTACGTGCTATTCGTCGGACAGAAAGAGATCTCGTCAGTGTCGTTTCGTTTATTGGCTGAAATATAAAAAAAATGTGAAGCGAAGAAATGATTTGTTGACTTAGATTGCAGATATATTCTCCAACTACTGGTTGTAAATAGAAAAAAACTGCTATAAACTTTTGTTGTTTTCATGAGTGATAATTCTGACAGGTTAAGTGTCTCTTTATGTTATCAACTTAGCCTAGTCAAATCATCAAAGACAGCAAATTGTCCTACGTATTTATAAATAGTCTTGAATGATTCCTTGAGACTCAGATTGAGTCGAAAGCTTGCGAAGATTGCGCTACAGCTTCAGCAGACTCGGGGGTTTCAAGCTCAATTTCTTCCGTTTTTTGCCTTTATCTCGGAAACTATGACTGGTATAGAGAATAACTTCATTTACATTGAACTTCTAAAGTTCCCTACATAAATAGTCCCGTGTATTTTCGTTCTAGTGTTTTGGATTCCCCTACTGTGAGCTTCATATGCTTCAATGATTAAATTGGTATTGAAATCCTTCTAAAAATATTGAATTTTTGTTAAACAATTATTTGAACATATTGTGAAACAATCTTATGAGTCAGGGAGCTTTCTTTCAGTCTCTGGTTAATGTGCGTCTGAAGTACCCAAAGATGAAGGGGAAGATCGGCATCTTAGAAACTATAACTGCTACATAATGACAGTCTGAATAAAATTAATGCTAGAATAATTCTCTGCAGAAACGGTCATACACATTGATTAATAAATTAAGAACTACAGGGCCCACAAAAGTACTTCTGAGTGTTCATCTAAGCGCCCACCAGTACTCAGCCTTTCTAAAATAAGATCAGACTTTCCGTTACTACCACAACTGAACTCTACACTGTTGCACATGCAGAGTATTTGTAAATTCAAGGATTGATGGGCAACAAACTGCCTACTACTGCAAATCTTCAAAAATTCCCTAGAGAAATGGTTACCGGCCTCCCAAAAGTAATGCCAAATCTTCCTCCAACTCCCCACCAGTTTTCAGGCATTTCAGAATTCACATTTATTCACTACCAATAACTCTCCTTCACTATTACTAACAACGCTCTGCCTTGCAACGCATAGAGGCTATTGGTAAATTCAGATTTGCTAAAACCAAAATGCCGCCTATTGTAAATCTAACAAAATTCCCCTTCAACAATACTTCTATGCATTTCTTCCATGAGTTAACCTCGTAAGGGGTATAAAGCCCTCAAAAGTAATTCCCGATCTTCCTCCAACTCCTCCGCAATACTAGAATCCACCATTAAGGTAAGGCCAGACTTCCTTCAATACTACCTACTCTCCATCAGGTGTCCTACATGCACACACCACAAAAATTGTCGCATCACCTGGTATTCTGAATTACACAATCGATTAAGCAGCTCGATCGCAGTTTCTTTGTCAACATATGTTTTTGGACATATGAGGAGAAAAATCTTATCTATGTAGTAACATTTGTTGCTATATGATCTCACGTCTGAAACAAGAATGAGTTATTTGACTATCAGTATTCTCTCAATTTCTCTTCAGTTTTCACGCTAAATTAGTGCAAGTTTTTGTGTTTCTTGTTGATTTTCGAATCTTTGAATTCAATGGCTGCTGAACGTCCTGGACGCTATTTGACTGATCATGAAGTGGTAACACTTCTAGAGGAGGGGCGAAGCCAACGTTACGTGGCTAACTTGTTGAATATTAACCAGAGCACTATTTCAAGAGCAATTAATCGGTACCACGAAACAGGGCAACATGGAAGAAGGGCCGGACAAGAAAGAAATCGGATAACAACACCAGTTGATGATCGTTGGCTTCGTTTAACTGCACTAAGAGTTCGGCACTATACGGCTAGAATGCTACAAAATGAACTTGCACTTTCCAGAAATGTGCATATTTCATTGCAAACTGTTAGGAACAGCCTCAGAGAAGACGATAGTAGACCAAGGGTGGCTTCTACCGGCCCGCGTCTCACCAGAGAGCATCGAGTTGCAAGACTGCAGTTTGCGAGGGAACATGCAAATTGGGGTATTCCAAAATGGTCGAATGTTCTCTTTTCCGACGATACCAGGTTCTGTCTAGTATCAAATGATAGACGCATGCCTGTATACAGACGACCTGGGGAACGGTATCAACAATGCAATATCCAGCAAACCGAAAACTTCGGAGGGGGCTCAGTAATGGTATGGGGAGGCATTTCTTTCCATGTTCGAACTAAGTTAGTCCTAGTGAATAGTGGAAAAATGACATCGGCCAGATTCATCCCAGATATCCTTGAACCCCATGTTGTACCCTTGGGCCCATTGATTGGGGCGAACACTTCATTTATATGCATGATAATGCTCGGCCTCATGCAGCTAGAGTAGTTACAGAATTCCTGCAAAATGCCGAAATTGATATTTTAACATGGCCAGCCAGAAGTATTGACTTGAATTCCATAGAACATGTTTGGAACAACATGGGGTGGCAAATTCTGCAACGTAGGATGCCTTGTAGAACACTCAAACAACTAGAAAATCTGCTTCCTGAAATCTGGAACTCAGTGACTCAAGAGTACATCTAAAATTTGTTTGAGGTGCTTCCGAGACGTATATGGCAGTAATTAGGGCCCAGGGAGGAAACACTCGATTTTGAAAATGATTTGTAACTATTCGATGCTAGTTCATTGGTCTCTTCGCTAATGTTTGAAGATGGTAGAATTATTTAATTTTACATTAACTCGAAAATTGTTGATATTTTCCATCATAAACTCACCTCTTTTGAATGATATCTTCTTATTTTACACTTCTGAAAGTTACCAAGCGACTCTTGAATGACCAACCTAAAAGTTTATATAGTATTGTCGTAAAAGTAGGGTGATGCGACAATTTTTGTGGGAAGTGTATTTGGCTTAATTTTTGTATTTTCCAAGACCATTTTCTTTAGTTTTTCTTAGTTGTTGAATATTTTCGTATCAGCTGGAAGTTTATATTTTAGATAGTATTAGAGATTTATTATTCTCTTTTGAGTGTTTAATATTGGATTGAAATTTATTAGTAAGATCTTGCTTAATTTTTCGATAATCTTTTAACATATAATCTACTTTGTACGATGATATGAAACTATCACGTTTATCTGCCTTAGTAAATGCTATATTGTCTGATTTATACTTTGATTTGATTGCACTTTAAGTTGTTCCGTTTCGTGGTTCATCTTTAATCAATTCTCTTCCTTCTGAAAATATCTTGAACCACCGAAAAACCTGGTCCCTTGGCAAAAAATTTGCTCCATAGGCGTGCCGAATTTTTTCAAAAGTTTATGTTGCATTATGTCCAAGTTTGAAGCGAAATTTGATAGCACACCATTGCTCAAAATTGATGCCACTCATTTCTAGAACCCACAAGAAAAAAAAACTGACTGAAGCCAGATCAAGCTTACACTGGAGGCGTATCACATCGAAAATTTTAACAGAATTCTTTTATAATTGAAAAAATTAAAATTAAATTTAATTTAATTAAAAAAGATGGTGATTATGTTTACCCGCAGAAGCAGGAAGACTATGGTCCGCAAATAAGAGGAACGATCTTCCATATTTAATTAACAAATATTTAAGCGAAAATTCACGACCAATTCAGATAAAATTTTTGACATTCAAAATAATTTCACTGATCTGTCAAAAAAGCCAGTATGAGTTTTTAATTCTGTCAAATTGTTTTTATATTCAATTGTAATGTATCTGTTTTCTGTTATATACACCTATCACTTTTTAATTCTGTTACGCCTATGATTTGCTGTAGAAAGTAAACAAAGAACAAATCTGCATTATCACTTCGGACTTGGACCACCTATATCTACTATGTACTGAAAAGGCCTCTTTCTTTCATTGAATTTGTCCGGGTTATCATATTACGTGGCATAACATGTGAAATCGAGCCACTCAGAATATTTTAATGGTGCACTTTTTAGAATAAGTGAAACATAAAATCCATAACTTTCAAAAACTAGAGAATTCTTGTCAACTCAACCATGTGGCGCCTTTTAACCTCACACTTTGCGAGAACCATGTGTATTTCAAAAGATACTTTGTCCAGGTCAATTCAGTCAGTGGTATATATAGGCCACAGTTACATTCATGCAAAAAGGATTCGATCAGACTCATTCATTCAGTTCTCATTTTTTCAGCAATCACTCTACCGTCAAGTTCAGTTCAATTTCAAGGTAGTAGTCATAACTACGACTTACAAATATACATATTCTCTTGTGATCAAAAGTAGTGTAGTGTATAGAAATTTTGTATCTAACAAAAAGAATTTGACTGATTCAAACCCGATGCATTACACAATTAGTGACAATTTATGATTTAATAATTTAATTGAAATTCTCTCTGCGATGCATAAAATCACCAAGAATTTTTGATTATTCTACTTATTACTTTATGTATGTGCTTTTTGGGCTTCCGAAACATTAATTTGTTGAAAGTAAAATTAAAATTTTACTCATTCTACGACTCGAAATTGTCAGATCCGTTACTAACTTCTAGTTAGCCAGCAGGTAGACATAAAAATCATAAAAAGCACACCGAGAAAGAACGATATTTTTAGAACACGTATTATGTATTTTCCTCCTACTGAGATCTCGACACTTTAGTCAATTACACGCAAATAACGTGGAATTCCAGAGAAATTACTTATCCCCACCCATCTATCTGTTCTTGTTGTCGTTTTTGCGAGCAGAAATCCACACCGCTTTGCGGGAACCTGTAACCTGTTCACGTGTTCGATATCGAGTCCAAAGGGGAGACAATACTTCGACGTTACAATGTTGGCCGTCCTTCAACTCGGTTTGTGGTTGAGTTTCTTATTGCGCCTCTGGTTTCTACGTTCTGTGACGGGATGAGAGAAGGCCCGGTTCAAAGTAGGATACGTAGGGTTGACCATCTACGCCACTGTTCGAAAGAATGTCGACTCGATGTATTTGGTAATGCCATCATATTTTTCTTAGGTTAGTTTAGATCTAACCTCATTTCATATTTTACTTGATCAATAAAGGAAAATTTGATTTACATTAACTCAATTCATTTGTAACGCGTTTAGACGGCACAGCGCATTCATCAGGTGAGTAAAACCTCTCAAGGCAATTCACAGAACTATTCTCCAAATGAGCAAATGAAGTCATTTTGAAATTTTACGGGGTGATTGTGGAATAATAAATAATAATAATAACTGTTCTTTATTGAATATTGACCAAAGTCCTTCAGAATAAATTCAGTTGTACTTTTTGACGTCGCTTAATCTGAATATGAGCTCTCTTTACCTCCATGTCTTCATCGAATCGAAGAATATACTGAATAACGCTCAACATGGATTCAGAACAAAAAATCAACAATAACAGCAATGACAGAGATAGTTGAGGGCATACTCGAAGCTTTTGAAGAAGGTGAAATAGCGCAGCTTTCCTGCTTGGACTTGAGCAAGGCTTTTGATCGTGTTGTAAGAGAAATACTCTTAGAAAAAATTCAATTTTATGGTATCAGAGGACCAACTTTGAGTATACTCAAATCATACCTACAGAATAGATATCAATCAGTATTTTGGAACGGAAGGACATCTCACAAAAAGTTGGTAGAGTTGGGCGTTCCTCAGGGCTCAATACTCTATCCACTCTTATTCATAATATACACAAACGATCTCGTATACAATGTCGATGCAGATGTAACTGCTCTTTATGGTGATGACACGAATTATTTACACCGAACGAAGACTCAAGAACAAGTAGAGGAAAGAACAAAGACAACAATTGAACAGGCTCACAACTGGTACGAAGCTAATGGACTAACACTTAACATAGAGAAAACGCAAAACTTACTTCTATCCACAAAAGCTAAGTGTGTTCCTAGCCTTAACATGCTTGGAATTGAGTTAGACAGCTCTCTCAGTTGGTCTCAACATATAGAAAACTTGTCCAGAAGATTGAGTAGAGCAAATTATTCGATACGAAGAATAAGGCAAATAGTTGATGAAAACGCAGCAATACTCACGTATCATGCTCATTTCCATAGTTTGGTCTCCTATGGCATCCTTTTGTGTGAAGCAGCGGAAGAGGCATCCAAAATATTCCTTCAACAGAAGAAAGCTAACAGAGCTATTGCATGTATCTGAAAAAAAACCAGCTGCAGAGAATATTTAAAAAAAAAAAAACTTTGGAATACTGACCGTTCCTGCTCAGTATATTCTTACATGTCTATGCCACATTCACGAGAAGAAAACAGCAATACTTAAACCTTCCAACCATCATTCCTACGAAACAAGATCTCGGGAAAAGTATATTTTGCCTCATCATAGTATTAAAGAAACACAGAATAGTTTCAACTTCTTAGGAATCAAAATATATAATGTGTTACCAGAGTATCTCAAGCTATTACCTGCAGAGAAATTCAAAAATGAGATCAAAAAAATACTTACCTCTAAAGTTTTTTATTCTGTCGAAGAGTTTCTGAATTCACAATTCGGAATCCAATAGTCGGTATTTTTTATGATTTGAAAAGAGCTTTTGAATGTATGAATCATAAACTGCAGAGACTCAAGTTTGATAGTGTTCGAGTTAGAGGTATTTCTTTAGATTGGGCTGATTCATACCCATCGGATCGAAGACTGACTGTTGTGGTGGATGGAGTGAGATCAAAAAACATCTGATAAGACAAGACGTGCCCCAGGGCTCAATTCTTGAACCTCTTTTCTTCATCATATTTTTGAATGACATTTTTAATATAAATATTGAGTCGGGTAGACTGATTTTTTATGCTGATGATGCTTGTTCCTGAGCCATCGATACCGGAAGTTATTCGTCAGGGCAATGTTGCATCTCAAAATTTCAATGACTGGTGCTTCTTTAATGGATTGACTGAGAATGTTTCAAAGACTGATTACATGAGATTTTTGTCGAGAAATGCATCAGTTGATTCCTCTCTCCTTATAAAACCTAACCTAACCTAACCTAACCATTTCTGCCGCAGATACCCTCAAACTTCTGGGAATTACGTTAGACTCAAAATTAACATTGCAGGAGCATATATCTCTGGTGGCCTGTAAATTGAACAGGGCAGCTTTTGCATTCAGATACTTAAGAGATGTGGTGAGTCTGGATGTTCTGAAGCTGATGTACCAGGGATGGATTGAGGGAACACTGGCATATGGAATAATTTCTTGGTGTTGCAGGAGGCTTTCATAGCACAGAAGAAGATAATCCGCATTGTGTTCAGACAGTCTTGCTTGAGTCATTGCCAGGAGCTATTCAGAACTGAAGGTATCCTAACCCTCCCATCTCTGTATGTGTATCATTTGATTTTGCATATTTGGAAAAACAAGCATCTATTTAATACATGTGATACAGTGCATGATTACTCTACCAGAATAAGAAGCTATCTGCGTTTACTATTTTCAAGACTCTCAGTATGTCAAAATGATGCTAACTATATTGGGATCAAATGCTTCAATCACATATATGCGCTCATGAGTTATTTCAAATCCAAGAGTGCAGTTAAGCATATAGTAAGGGAATTCTTGATTTCCGGTGCATTCTATACAGTGGCAGAATTCTTTGAAGCACACATATGACAGCTGTAATATAATATTTTTCTTAAATTGAGGAGAACTCTTTCTAGAAATTTGTAATATTTGTATTTTATGTCGAATATTTTACAATGTGTTTTGTTTATTGACGTGCTTGAATGTGACTCATTGTAGTCTTAGGAGCAAATAAATCTGATTTGATTTGATTATATACATCTTACAACTACCGCACCAGATTTCTTTTCTTTTATTGTTTTTGATATGTTTGGATGAGTTATTATTGGTTCGGAATAAAATATGTAACTGGGACTTTCCTGAAACTGTTTTAAATAAGGGCTAACTCTCCCAACGTGCTGGCTCGGTGGCGTAGGGGAAACGATGCTCGTCTCCTGCACAGAGTCACCTGGGCTCAATCCCCACAAAGTCGGTGCGATTTTTCGGATTCTGGGAATCGCTTGAGTATCCATCTTTCGGAGGAGATGTAAAGCCGTCGGTCCTATCTAACAGAGATGTGTTGGACACCTAAAGATCCCTTCCCTCGAAACGAGAGGGGTTCGGCAAAATTCCCGGGTTAGTGAGGTGACAGAATTCCCCGGCGTGTCATTGGCCGAAAGGAGGAAATAGAGCACGTTAAAGGAATAACAAACAAACTCTCCCAACGTAAGTGAGGTTACTATATCTGTGTTTATCCTCAGATTTTGGGTACACTAATTCTATTTCTTTGAGGTTCCGTTTTCTGTTCAGTAATGTACTTATAATATTTGTATTGTAACCATTATTAAGAGCTATGTATTTCATAATACAAAGTTCTTTGTCGAAATTATGTGAAGATTAAAGATCATTCAATAATCTGTGAATCATGCTGCGTAAAGGTACCGTTTTATGTTGAACTAGATGAAACGACGTATTGTGACGACGTTTATGAAATGGATAATTCATGTCCATTATTTAAGTTGGTAATAGTTGAATCTAAAGAGTTGATTGTATCTTTTTATTCGAGTTCGGTAGTGAATTTTGTTTTCAGATGAATTGAATTTATATATTTCGAAAATATTTGGTTGACGTTCCGACCAGTAAAATATAATCATAACATCGACACACCGAAACCAATATAATAAATGTATAGCTGAAGGGTTGTTATGTATTATAATTTTGAGTTATCCATGAAAATTTCTGCTAGTAGGGGGCTGAATGAATTTCCCTTAATAAGGCTCCATTTATCTGAACGATAAATGGATTATTGAATGTTCCTGTATCTTCACATAATTTCGACATAGAAATTTGCATTATTAAACGAATTACTTCACAAAAAACAGAAACTCAAAACAATAGTAACATATTCTAACAATTCTACCAATATAACAACGTTTTTAAGGGCACCTTCCACGTTTTGTTGGATGATGAACATTTTACAGGTGTATCACGGATTCTTCGTTATCGAAAAAACAAATTTTGAAGTCTAGATTAGAAATTTCAATAAATACTCTACAAGAAAATATCGCGCCGCATAAATGCTAAATTCCAGTAAAGAAAAAAGGAACACTGGAAGTCACCAAAGCAAGAAATGATATGCAACACAATTTTCATTTGAGCTTTATTTAATTCAACTCTCATGATAGTGTAATTATTACACTATCAGTTTCAATTAGTTTCATTACCTTCGCAATCAGATATTAAGTGACATTGTCAATCATCCTTGACCACCATTGTCCACATATAAGGGAAAGTATAGTCACTAAGAGACAATTATAGGCATTCTACCCTAAAAATTGTCACATACGTAACCTCGTGGCGAAAATCATCCTCTTGTGCAGTGACCATGTGGTCAAAAGCCATCTATACAACTCATTGTTGCACTAAATGCATCACATGTACGTTTATTCAACTCGTCATCTTCGTCGTCGTCGCATATCTTTTAGAAAACGAATATCTGCTGAAGAAGTGTTTTTATTTTGTAGTACGGCTTATTTGCAACATTTTTTTTTCTGCTTCTTGCTAGCTTTCCGCAATATATTATTTCTTTTTTGCTGTTTTGTAATTTTTTTGCAACAATCTCCGATGAGAGTTGATGCGAAAATGTGTTGCTTCGTTCGTCCTATTCTTATGGGCCTTTCATAAATTATTTTGGTAGGTTATGGAAGCAGATTTTCGATATTGGAATTCAATATTCCAGTTGGCGTTGGCAACATTGTTGCAGATGATGTTGATAGTATTGGAAGGATTCCTGTGATAATATCGATGACATACGATGTATTTCTGCAGATGATGTAGATGGTATTGGATCAGTTGGACTAGACGTATATGGAATGACCATTGAGAAATCGACATCTGATTTGGTCAAGACTTCAGCTGCGATAAAATCTTCTTCAGTGAAAACGCCTTAATTTATAGCTCCGCAGTTAAATAAGCTCCATTTAAAATAGCCGTCATGCCATATGGAGTTATTTTTCTGCTATGTGTTTTTTCAAAAATGAATTACTCCTTTTTGTAAATAACTCTAAGCGATCCAAAAATATGGGATCTAAGAGCTACATCCTGTGTAGTGTATGTGGTTGCAATGACAGCATATGTATATTGTTTTGTTGACAATAATCATAAACCTTCAAAGAAGAATAAAAGAATGACTGACTTGATGTATTAATAAAACAGGCTCCTAGCTATCATTGGCAGTGTTGCTACAACTCATAGAATTGGTGTTCATTAATCCACCCAATATCCGAACGTATGTATAAAGCTCCTGCTAGACCATCTTTCTCGGGCTGAGGAGTCATTCTCCTTCTCGGAAAGATGAATTTTGGTGGGACGAAACCACCAGCAGCACTCATGGCACATAAGAGTGTAATATTTTTTCATCCTTCCCAACTAATATTTTACCAGCACTGTGGAAATACCTATCTTGTCGCAGTTATAAATATTATCAGGAGTAAATTTACGTTTGTCCATTAGATCTCCCAATAGTCTGTAGAACAGTTGGTCTTCTTGTTTATTGAAGGCCGTTATTCGGTTGAGACTTGTAGCTTCAGGTTTCCGATAAGGGATGTCATTTCAAAAAGCCATCTAGCGAATCGCGTTCAGCGATTTTAACACTCGTGTTAGAATTGTGTGAAATTTGAAGCTCCTCTGCATACTGGTATGCTGCCTTCCTTATTGGAATCGCTGTTAGCCCATGAAAAAGAAGATAAATATTTCATCCAGTCTGACAAAACTTTTTCTACGTCTGCTGTGAACACAGGAAGTCTGCCGATGAATCGTTCTTCTCTAGCAGCGGTTGGAGGGTTGAAAAAGGTGTATTCATGACTTTAGCAGCACGCCTCAAAGAGTCTTGACTCATGAGGACAGTCCTTGATAGTGTATCAGATGAGAATTGAGTTTCACTTGTAGACTTGGGACGTATTTTCTGGAATATAGAATAATGCTGATTAATATTTAATTATTTTATCCAATGATTGCGGGCAATTGGAATTGACTCTTATTGTACGCATTGCAATGACTGTCATAACCCGATCATACCAAATATGTAAAAAATAATAATAAAACTAAAATTTTCTATTAAAATACCACAAATGTTTTTTTAATCCATAATGTGAATTTATAGGCACACACCTAATTTATTTAAGTTTCATTTATGAATGTACTTACTTTTTATCTCGTGTAATCATGAAACAATATCGAATGCGTGCAAAACCGTCCAAACGGTCAATTGAAGAGGCGCGAGCCGTCACTTAAGTGTCTTTCAAGGCGATATTCGATTGTTCAGGTACTTTCGTCTAGATGTTAGAACGCTGACCACCATTGCCATCTGACTCCCATAACCCCTTTTTCCCCCACTTTCAGAAATGGTGAAAGAAATTTTGAAAATTTCTCGGTTTTGTTGTCTTTGATATATTTTGACATTCTTTAGTACCAAGTCAGACAATTTAGCGATAACAATGTCGTCGATTACTTATTTTTCTTCGACTCAATTCGTATTTGAAAGTGCTATATGTTCTAGGGGTGAATAAAAAACTCGATATTTTTCTGTCGAATTCGATGATGCATCGATACATACAGACCCTTGGATGCGCTCCGTAGGAGATCGGATGCAATGTGCTCAGCTCAACTAATGGAATTATAGCGCGTTCCAAAAACGTTGATCCTCGGTCTCGGACTCGTCTCGTTCGCCTGTGTTTTGTTTTGGAACGTCATCCGTTTTCGGGTGCTGCCTACCAGCTACAGCCGTCCTCGCCGCGTCGCGTGGCTGATCCTGTATAGCGCGGAGTAATGCGGTCAGTGTTGCCAGATGTCTTTGATAGATTTATCTTGAAAAAGAAAAAAAAGAACTGAATTAGGCTATGAACTGCTGCAAGTTTATAGAACATTGCGTGTTGATAAAAGTGTATAGGTTGTTTTTTAAATACTTTCACTCAATTCATCCAATTATTTCTTCAGTTTAGCACCTTGTTTTTAGCGTTGCTAACACACTTTTCCACAAAATGTTGAAGGAAACTTATAGTGGGCATAATTTGGAAAATTACTTCAAGATAATTCAAATGAAGTGCTTTTGAGGAACGAAAAAGAATTCAAAGTTATTTATTTCCTCTGGTATAGATTTGGACGTTTCAGTACTGCAGTTATGAAATATTGTGAATAGAGTAAAATGACCCCCTTCCCCGTGTTCTGTTTGCGTGAGAAATTTATAGTTTGTCCTAAGAAACTTTAATTGTGTAATGGGTCGAATTCTTTTTGTTACATACAAAAGTTCAATACATGTAAACACTTACATTAATTTTCACACTACACTACTTTTGATCACAGGAGAATATGTATATTTGTAAGTCGTGGTTATGACAACTACCCTGAACTTGAACTGACCTTGACGGTAGAATGAATGTTGAAAGAATGAGGACTGCATGAATGATTCTGAGCGAATTTTTCTTGTGCATGAATATAACTGTGGCCTATATATATGGCTGAATTGACATAGACAAAGTTTCTTTTGAAATACATATGGTTCTCGGAAAGTGTGGAGTCATAGGCGCCACATGACAAGAATTCTCTAGTTTTTGAAAGCTATAGATTTTATGTTTCCCTTGTTCTGAAAAATGAACGATTAAGATATTCTGAGTGGCTCGATTTCACATGTTATGCCACGTAATATGATAACCCGGACAAATTCAATGAAAGAAACATTCCTTTTCATAACTTAGTACATAGGTGGTCCAAGCCCAAAGTGATAATGTAGATTTGTTCTTTGTTTAGTTCCTATAGTAAATCATAGGCGTAACATAGAATTGAAAAAGTGATAGGTGGTGTATAACAGAGTACAGATACATTACACCAATACAAGGTACATTTGAAAATTTTCAGAATCAGTCAGTGGTATTTGAAGTTATGTAAAAATGGTTTCGATAATCTACAGGCACTTTTTTACGTAGAACCGAACTACAAGCGGAAATAATTTTTTGTCCAACTGTTTTTGAGTTGTAATGCAAACTTGCGTTTTTGTTAATGTGACCCATAAAAACTATGATTTTGTTTAAGAGTACTTCTTTCCTACTCAAAAATATATCTCATGTTCACTGAATTTTTCAACCAAGAAATATATTCTGTGCTTTTATCATGACATTACCAAAATTAATTCCTACAATGATAATTCAGATAAATTATCTAAGGTTTTTCCATGAAGTTCTAGCTATTGCGAAAATGCAGTATCGTTTGTTATAAGGAAGCGAATGCCGTACGAAAATGATAAACCCATTTGACGTTGAATATTAATTTGGCGATGAGGGTTTACATCAGAGCACCAATGTTTCTTTTAAATATGAGTACCTAATCTTTCTTTTACTTCATTAGAACCGTATATTACTTCAGTATTGCTTGCAGATCTGAAGATCCTTCGGAAAATTCAATCTTGAGGCCTTGGAATACAGAAACAGAGTTGATTTAATTCTGATGCCAGTTCCTATGTTCCATAATGTTCTTTGTAAGATTCTCTGCTTGACGTTTTGCGATTATCTGAATAAAAATATTATTATTGTGATTGCACTAATGTAGGTAAAGTTTTTTATTCAATAAAATCGCGAATAAATATCATCATTCGCGAATAAATAATTCATGGTCAATGTCAAAAAATAAGACGAGGTTGCAGAACATCTAACAAAAAGTGCCCGAAGTTACGATCAATTTGCAGAAAACTATTTAAAAAAATGCAATCAAATCTTGTCACTAACGGAAAACCGAGAGCAGAAAGGGAGAGAATTAGTTTCATCACCAACGATGAAGACATTGAAGTTCCGTCTTGGGTTATTTTTCTGCCAATCCGGATGCGTCTGTACGAGCTGCTGCTGCTGCTGCTACTGCAGTTTTGGGGACAGCACGTATCGTATATCATCGATGAATCCAGGAGACGCAGCGGTTAGAATTAATTTCTGAGAAATGTTGATCGTTGACATTCAACAATACCCAAATTTTCTACAAAACATATGGATCGATGAGTCCAAATTTTCGGGAGTAATTATTATTAATCCACATAATTCTCTCATCGGGGCCGTCGAAAATCCACATCAAACACGGGAGCGACATTTCCAACATCGTTTCAGCTTACACGTACCGTTTGAAGTTGAAAGCTGATGTCGATATTTATTTTATGGACACGAAAATTTAAATGAAGTAAAATATTTCAACTACATTTGTTGAGGAATTCCTGGACAATTAGATGGTACTTTGGCCCCCATTTCACATCTCAGATATCGGAAGAATTAACCGGCTTGTTTGACGACAGATGGATAAGAAGAATGGAATTGGCCTGGAAGATCCCTGCATCTTAGCCCCTTAGATTTTTATCTCTGGTAGTATCTAAAGGACAAAGTGTATAGTTCGTCGATAAATTCACGGGAGGATCTCGAATTAAAAATGAGACGTGCCAGCATCGATCCCAATCAAGTACAAAAAGCAACCATTAATGAAGTACGCTCGCCAATTGAAAAATGTTTAGAAAACAGTGGTGAGATTTAATTTAATTTCATTTTTAGAACGTTGTTTATATTTACGGTTTTTTTTTAATTATTTATGTCGCCAAAACGACGTCTCTATCGTTTGAAGTGAACTAACACTATTCATTTCAGTTCTTTTAGTCGGGTACTTTTCGTTAAATTTTCTGCCAGTTCGACGAATTATTTGATGACATTGACTATGAATTATAAATAAAGTATACACAAACAAACAAAAATTAGTGTACTTGCTATTTTTTTTTGAATCTCCGAACGTTAAACTGACGTCGAATTCCATAAAACCTTACATAGAACATTGTGGAACATAGAAACAGTCATCGGAATAAAATTTTCTATCTGTTACTATGTTCCACGGCCTTATGATTTAATTTTCCGAAGGAACTGCAGGGAGAAGATTTGGATACAGGACAAAGGAAACATAAAGAGCGTTGAGCAATACAAATACCTTGGAGTGGCGATAGCGGATGATAGATAAGATAGGAAAAGGAAGGACTATGACTAAGGCGCTACATTCAATTCTGTGGAACAAAAATTTGAGTAAAATGACGAAAAGGAATATTTATGAGACCTTGATAAAATCAACAATAACGTATGGCTCGGAAGTGTTGGTACTGAATGAAAAGCTGTCTGGAAAGTTATTAGCTTCGGAAATGGCTCACTGGAGGAGATGCTGTGGTTTGACATTATTGGACAGGATTAGAAATGAAGTAATTAGGGAGAAAATGTCCATAAGAACAACAATCATGGACACAATTATAACCAAACAACTCAAATGATACGGTCATATGAGAAGGATGACAGGGGAATGATTGCCGAGAAGAATTTGGGAATGGGTTCTAGCCAGGAGAAGAAGAAGAGGGAGACCTAAAAAAGAATGGATGAGAGGCACTGAAAAAGAAGTAACGAACAGAAGGATACAACCAGATGATTGGAGAGTTCGGAGGCTATGGTCTTTAAGATGCGAGAAGCGGTAACCATAAAGCTGCAAACACTCGCTATATATATATATATATATATATATATATATATATATATATATATATATATATATATATATATATATATATATATATATATTTATAAATTATATATATATATATATGTCACAATATGTAGTTACCGTACTCCTCCGAAACGGCTTTACTGACTTTTACCAAATTTCATATGCGTAGTCAGTAGATCTGAGAATCGGCTACTATCTATTTTTCATACCCCTAAGTGATAAGGGTTGTCCACCCTTACTATTTTATTCTTATTTTTTGGACACATTTTTATTTTCTCATTTTTTATAATTATATTATTAACATTAAAAAATACATATAACCCTAAATTTTAACCCTTTTATCACCAACCCTTATTTCTAATAGGTAATTGAATCATTTTTCATATAAAATTTCATAAAAATCAGTCAAGCCGTTTCGGAGGAGTATTGTTACAAACATTGTGACACGAGAATTTTATATAAGATTCAGTAGGTCTGAGGATCGGCTACTACCTTTTCTTCATTCCCCTAAGTGATAAGAGTTGTCCTCCCCTAACATTTTATTTTTATTTTTGTGGACAAATTTTAATTTTTTTATAATGTGGCATTGAAAAATACATATAACCCTAAATTTTCACCCTTCATCACTAACCCGTATTTTTTAATACGTAATTTAATCATGTTTTATCCCGCTGGATAACTGATCCATTATCGTATTTTTGTGAATGTTTGTCACCCTATTACAATTAAAATTTCCTTGAGCTTACGGCAAAGCTAAATTTAAATACTTTTTAAATTTCCTGCGCTTTTTTTGTGGATCAACACTCATTCGTGGGTGTCGCTACGGGTATATATATATATATATATATATATATATATATATATATATATATATATATATATATATATATATATATATATATATCTTTGAAAAAGGATTTACAAAAATTCGAATAATTGTATTCACAATGAATGCTTATATCTATAATTTTGGTGTGTGTCAGAAAAACACAAGTGTGAGCTCAGGAAAATGTAACAGGGCAACCATACTATCTTGCGTATGATACAATAAAGGAGTGAAAAAACCCGAGGAAAAAACTCGTTTCCCTGTCGCTATTGCACTAGCAATAGCTTGTCTTTTTATGTTGTATTAGTGTCGTGTGTACATAAAGAGTACCAAAGATTTTTCTGCTTAGCAACTTCGGTCCTCATCTTGCATTTCATGATTTCCAGACAAAGGCAAGGGTGAAATGAAGGAGGTTTGGGACAGGAATCTGTAACAATGGAAAAAGAAAACCAGCAGAAAAATATTTCAACAATCATACCCGACTCTCATATGTCGAAACACACTTGAATTTAAGAAAAGATTTTACATAGCAAGCAAGGCTATAGAAAGGACGAAGGAGATAATCAAAAAATACTTAACCTGCAATATTTCCTCTTTCGCGGAGATGTTCTTCCGTCGCAGTGTGAGTCTCCTGAAAGATAATCACTTCTTTGTTCTTGCTTGCCAATTTTAAAGTATAATCGCAAAATCCCTTCAATATTCAAACTCAACAAAACAATTCCCTCTCTGTTTAACCGAGAGAGCCCCGATGGCCAGGTTCGGTCTTCTAAGTGATGCCGATTATGATCTATGATGCTCTAGAATCATTATGAAATTATTTGGGTTGATATCTCCCATATATTTTTTCTTCGTGGTTCTTGTTTAATTTAAAGAACAATTTGCGAAAAAATTTCGACAGACGTTTTAAAAATATGACAAATGTCATATCTAAGAAAAACAGCACGGACTACGGATGGGACCGAAGCCGGTCTCCTGTTTCTCTCACTACCTTCACAGTTTTCGGCCATTATTATTGTTTATGCATCAAGCGTAGTAGTAACGTTTACAATTATCATTTTTCTATCTCAGTGTATCTCTCAAGTAATCATTCCTATTTTATTAATAAAATTTCTTAATTTTGAGTGTAGTTCGCACGATTAGTTAATTGAGTGATTTACATAACCTCAAAAGTACTCAACACATATTTATATGGCAAACCAACGTCAGCTAGTATATATAAATAACTGTAGGTTTTGATGATTTCGCTATTGAAATGAAAATAAGCCATTTCAGTTATATGGAAACCTAATATCAATCAATTCTTATTCATAATAAGGTTCTTATAAAGTAAAAAATGATAACTCGTATTTGAGAAAAATGTTTTTAGACAATTTACGTTTAACGACTTAATTAGTGATTTGTTGAGCATCCTGTATATAAAATAGCACGTTTCTCGTTAAATTAAAGAAAGTTATAATGTTCGTCAGATCCAAAATCAATTTTTGTGGCACAGATGATACTGTCATTTCGAATATTTTGATAAAAAATGACACTGCTCAATGGTGTTTAATTTCAGATACGACAAATCTTGAAGAAGATGCTTGAAAGAGGATGACCTTTAATAAACAACTAAAACGTACACCATGCCATTTGATATAACAAAGTTGTAGTTGATGTTCGGTATAACCGGAAGTGCTTCCGCTTTGAAAACAATTGTTGATCAGTATTCATTCACTGTTATGCCAAAATTCGAATCCGATAAATCCGTTCCGCTGATAGTTCAAAGAATAATTTTTTGCGAGGACCACCTGTATATTGAGTATTTTCAAATTATCAAAATGTATTACGTATGGAAAAATATTACTGGACATTTTTATTGAGTAGCAGCATATTCAATGTGATAACTAACAATGTAATAATACTATCCTGTATATTCACTTCACTAAATTATCATCTGTGCGTACATTCGTCGTTCAAAAATTCGAGTTGTGAGCCTGAACGATTTCTCCTTCGTTCTGGCAACAGAAAATGGAACGTAGAACCTTGGAAACGGTCATCGCACACGCACAGAAAACTACCTGAGGAAGGCTTCGTCTTGGTAAAAGATTAGTACAGTGAGACGTGGTGTGTGGAATTGGACGATCAGACGAGTTCGTTTTAGTAATCTTCGTCAAGGAGCTCTAAAGGGTCTGGAGATCGAACAAAGAAAAGTCGAATGAACGGCGAAACGGAAACAGTTGTCAGATTGTGGTTTAATTCGGATTAGAAATGAAATTTGTTTTGATCTTTGGACTGTTGCTTAAAACTTCCTTATCTTGAGTAGCCTTCAGGTTTTGCTCGTTCCTACTGAAATAATTTGTTTTTTTGTTATTATTTGTCAAATATATAACATGTTCTACATCCCACATGACAATATGCGACATACGATAAATCACTGAAAATCTTTTGTTCTACTTGGTATGCCATTCCAAAATGACGATGATTCAATTTAAATTTCAAGATTTAGATTTTCTACAGAAGCGATTAAAGAAACCTTCAGGTTTCTTTTCTGATAACTGATGCTTGCTATTTCAACAATCATTTTAAACAATGATTATCTATTTTTGAATCCTTTGACATTTACCAATTTAGAAATGTAACATCTAAGTTTTCCACTTTCAATTGGTATTTATTTGTTTTTTGACGTTTCGAAATTATCTGAATAAAATATTATTATTGTGATTACACCAATGTAGGTTAAGTTTTTTTATTCAATAAAATCGCGAATAAATATCATCATTCATAGTCAATGTCAAAAAATAATAAGACGAGGTTGCAGAACATCTAACAGAAAGTGCCCGAAGTTACGATCAATTTGCAGAAAACTATTTAAAAAAATACAATCATATTTTGTCACTAACGGAAAACCGAGAGCAGAAAGGGAGAGAATTAGTTTCATCACCAACGATGAAGACATTGAAGTTCCGTCTTGGGTTATTTTTCTGCCGAACCGGATGCGTCTGTACGAGCTACTGCTGCTGCTACTGCAATTTTGGGGACAGCACGTATCGTATATCATTGATGAATCCGGGAGACGCAGCGGTTAGAATTAATTTCTGAGAAATGTTGATCGTTCACATTCAACAATACCCAAATTTTCTACAAAACATATGGATCGATGAGTCCAAATTTTCGGGAGTAATTATTATTAATCCACATAATTCTCTCATCTGGGCCGTCGAAAATCCACATCAAACACGGGAGCGAAATTTCCAACATCGTTTCAGCTCACACGTACCGTTTGAAGTTGAAATTTGATGTCGATATTTATTTTATGAAGATAATTTAAATGAAGTGAATTATTTCAACTACATTTGTTGAGTAATTCCTGGACAATTAGATGGTACTTTGGCCCCCATTGCACATCTCAGATATCGGAAGAATTAATCCGCTTGTTTGACGATAGATGGATAGATGGAAACCTTAAGGTTTCTCTTCTGATAACTGATGCTTGCTATTTCAACAATTATTTTAAACAATGATTATCTATTTTTGAATTATTTGACATTTACCAACTTAAAATGTAACATCTAAGTTTTCCACTTTCAATTGGTATTTATTTTCTTCTCGTTTCTGAAATTCCCAAAATGATTAATTATTATAATGGTAAAAATTAAACTACAATTAAATTACTTCAACTTGAAAAGGAATCATAATCTGGTATGAAAAATTAAATTGAAATAACAAAATTCAGGGTTGAAGTAGCCCCAAAAATATCTGTATTGTGGGTGATTTCAACCTTCTAAATATAAAAAGGGTTGGTCTTTCAGATGATAGTAAAGAAGCAACATCCTCGGCTAAGGGAGAAATTTACACTTTTCCCTGTGGTAGAATTAATTATCCAGGTTTGAATCAATACAGTTCTTTTTTTTTTATTTTCATGCTCGCTTAGGCGAACCCGTTACACCACATGAGTAGGCGCTTGGGAAGAATTGAGGTGTCTTTTTACTCGCTTCTTGAAGAGGGGCCAAATTGTAGGATGTTGGGGAGATGTTGGACGGAAGCGAGTTCCACAGTTCACCGGCCCTGTAAACAAAGGAATTCTTAAAGAGAGAGGTTCGAGGGGTCGTTAAATGTACCGCCATATGATGAGAACTCCTTGATATCCTAGCTTTGCGGCAAAACATGAGTTTTCCCAGACAAGGTCTTTCAGCTCCTTGGAGCATCTTCCGTGGAAGTATCTGTGACGTTATTTCTCCCTTTATTAGTGGTTGCAGTGTTCATAAAGACATTGGTTTGATCTTCTGAGTAGCTACTTGGTATCGTATGTCAATGCCGATAATACTTTTATCCTTTTCCATTAGTATTTACATTATGCCAGCATGTTAGATGGAGTACTAAGTCTACTTTTTTACCATCTGCATGAGCAGTGTTCTAAGTGTTAGTGGGTTTTCTTCCCAAATTGATCCCACCAGGTTCCCGAGAATGTTATTTTCAGCAGTGCTTTTCAGCCTGATATTGATAGGATAGCAAAACGTGAGTGTTCCCGGAACAACGTCTTTCAGCTCCTTGAAGCATCTTCCGTGAACGTACCTGTAAAACAGAGATAGGTGAGTAACTTGTCTTCTGGAAGCCAGCGGTTGAAGATCGCGGGTGGTCGATGAGGGGCACAGCCCGTTTTTGCACACTATCCAACATCCGCAATGAATGTTTGGGCGTAGATCCCCATACATGGGAACAATATTCCAAAGCAGGTCGAATGCGCCTTATACAGAAGCAACAGCTGAGATGGCGTGATGTATCGTTTGGCTCTGAAAGGAAAGTAAGTTTAGCTGATGCCGACTTAGCTATAGCTGATACATGTTCATGCCAGCAAAACTTGGAGTTGACCGTTATTTCGAGAAGGTGCAACGAATCTTTGGATTCAATTTGTTGGCCTTGCATTATTAGAGGAGTCCTCCAGCAGGGACCTTTCTAGAAAACGTAGTTGCTTGCGTCTTGCTGGCGTTGAAGCTCACCAGGTCCAACTGACCCCCTCAGATATCCTCTGTAAGCCAGAGTTTAAGTTACTAATTTGTTGAAATTCTTACGATGATATTCTGCAGCTGTAATCGTCCGCAGGCTACTGAAAGACGAAACCAGGGTACATTCGTCTGCAAAATAGAAGATCTTGTTCTCTGTAGATGACAGAAGATCGTTTATCTTCAACAGAAACAAGGTTGGTGAAACAATGAATCCCTAAGGTACTCCTGCTTGCAACTGGAAACAATCAGATGTTATACCGTCGACCACAACTTTTATTGATTCGATACTCAATAGCAATAACGTTGTTTTATATTTGGTTTAATGTAATCTCAGGGATGTAGATGTAAGGGAATCGATTTCACTTGTTAATGTAGATACTCATTACCCACCTTTCGCAATAGCATGGACCGTATCAAGTATTTCAAAATTAACCTCTTCACCTCGGTACTTAAATTTAATAGAGCTCCATACGATATCATTAATAACGAATTTGCAAATACTGGTTGGGACCTAAATAACCCAAAAGATATTAACCGTTATGTTGAAAACTTTTATAACACTTTGTATAGATATGTTCCATTATCGAAATTTATACCTTCTAATTATCCTAGCTAACTCAAAAGAAACAAGCGTGGGTTGATTCGTGAAAAAAAACTCTCTCACAAGTGCTATACAATCTCGATCTATAAATTACTATAACAGTTTCTCGAAGTTACGTGTATATTCCATATATATTGGAAAAGGATGATATAGATTGTATAAGGGAGGCTGAGAGTGAGATCGTTGGGGACTCCCGTAACTTTTGGAAATACATTAACAGCTCCAGGAATGACAATGTCATTCGATGACTCTTAATAATCAAGGAGGTAGGGCTATAAGTAGTTGTTTCGCGAAATCCTTCAAGGGGTACTATAGTGCAGACGTAGGCGATCACTTTATTAATCAGTATTGCGATGCATACCTCCCGTACATCAACTGAGTTTCCAATACTCTTTCTAACGTCAAATTTACACATCATGAGATCCTTAAACTTCAGTACAACTTCACTAGTCCGGACACTCGTTATATCAGGCACTCCAGTAACTCGGGCACGTCGATGCCGGCTGATATACAAACATTGATAATTTTCCCGTCTGTACATGTATGTATGTACTTGTATTATCTAAGAGTAGCGAGTATCGTTCTACAGTTGCATTTTGCATTTCAATCTCGCCGGTGGTGTTCATAATGGCTCCAAACAAAAGAAATCATAAAACGCTCACAGTGGCAGAGAAATCAAAAATAAAAGATTTATTGATGACGGAACGAGTACTCGTCGAATAGCACCAAAGTTCACTATTCCAAAATCAACAGTGTATGACATGAAGAAGAACAAGTACAAAATAAGGAGATTTATATCGAAATCGTATCAAGGAACAGGTAGGAATTAGGGATGCACCGAGCAAGAGTTTTCACAAAAAGCCGAGTACCGAGCTCTCGGCCAAACAAAATTACTGCATACCGAGTATCACGGCCGAGAGCTCGGCTGGCCCAACCGGGCCCTCGGTGCATCCCTAGTAGGGATATTATCTTAAACTTTTTTCGAATTTATTCTATTCAAGGTATTTTTGTAGGAAAAAGAAAAATTATTAGAGAAGCTGAGAATCCTGATCTTGAAATCGCATTGTATAACTGGTTTCTTCATTAACACAGACGTACCAATTTCGTCAGATATATTCAGAGCAAAAGCCAAACAGTTTTATGAACCAATCACAGGAAAAAGAAGGTTTTCTGGCAAGTTCGGAATGGTTAGATAAATTCAATCTTAGACGTGGAATTCGTTTCTTGAATGATTGTGGTGAGAAAACTTTCTCTGTGATGTTTCCACTGTAATACCATTTGAGGTAAAATTTCGATCGGTTGTTGAACAGATGGAATTAAGCAAAGAACAGGTGTATAATGCTGATGAATCGGCCATTTTTTGCAGATGTTTACCAGACACAACTTGGGTTCATCAAAGGAAATAATCAGCAGACACAAGTTGAATTCATTGAGGGAAAAATCAGCAAGCAGCAGCAAATTGAGTTCATTGAGGGAAAAAATCAGCACCGAAAAGTGTCAAAAGACCGCTTAACATTCATGCAATGCTGCAAAGCGGCTGGAAGTCACAATTACCTTAACTAGTCTTGGGAAAAGTGGCAAATCCACGAGCATTCAAAAACGAAAGTTCACTACCAGTTGTCTACAAAGCATCTACCAAAGGGCGAATGAGCAGATCATTATTTAATGAAGGGTTTAAAACATCTTTCGAGGTTAAGAATTTTTCAACTAAGATTAACAAGCCGTCTAAAGCTCTGTTGTTGGTAGACGATGCACCATCGCGCCCACCTGAGGAAGAGGTTAATACTGATCCAAACTTCAGAGTTTTGTTTTTGCCACCCAACTGTACTGCCGTTTTCCAACCTATGGATCAGAATTCAATTCAAAACATTAAAATGTCGTATAGAAAATGCCTTCTTAATCATATCATTTCGCATGAAGGTGAAGGGATAACTTCCATTTTGGGGCAGTATAATTTGAAAGATGCCGTGAACAATCTTGCCCAATTTTGGAAAGCCAGTACTTCAAATAATATTAGAAAAAGTTGGACAGCATTGTGGCAAGAAACTACAGAAGTAGAATAATCAGATCATGAAAATATTCCACTATCAGAGCTTCAGAAGAAACTTCGTCCAATCAGTGAAAATGGTTTGGCAAATATTGCCGAATCATTATGGGTCATCGATCCAGAAAATGACTTAACCATTAAGAACATTACCAACTGGGCCGTGGTAGACAAAGAGTTTGTTATCGATTTGACCGTAAAAGAGCTCATACAGGATGCTTAAGGAAGGAATATTGAAAACATGGAGGAATCTTCTGACTCAGAGGATAATTTAAATAGTATCGTAAAAGTGAAACATGCAGATACTGTCAATGCGTTCTCCCTGATTATCAGTTGGGCCGAACAAAATAGTCTTCCTTTAGAAGACGTATTGCTCCTGAAAAGGCTCAAGCAAAAATCAGTTCAGATGGCAGCATTGAGAAAAGTTCAGAGTGAAATCGATGGATATTTTAAACGTCATAAGGAATAGCATGTTATTTATGTACACTAGCTTATATTTAAATTCTATATTTTCTATGAGGAAAGATTATAATGAATGGAAGGTCTATAATTTGTTTCTGTTTCATAATAGAAACTATTTTTTGTTCAAGTCACTTCAGAAATTCGGGCAAGTTGTACTGGATTGAATTTCTTGAAACCCAAAAATACATGCGGACCTGACCAAATCTCCTCATCTTTTATCGTTTCGTGCGCACGCAATTTAGTTGAACCCCTTTTAGTGTTCTTTTATTTTTTTTTTTGAAAGAAGGAACTTTTGCCGATCTTTGGAAGAAAGCTGATGTCAGTCAGATTTTCCAATCTGGAGCACGTTGGAAATACTATCATCCATATTTTCATTTATTGGTCAGGGCATCTACTATGCATTAGATGCAGGTTAGCACTGTCGATTGAGCCTTCGTTCATTCAGGGACGAAGAGTTTCGCTGAAAACTAGCGTAGATTCCCTGGACATAGTTGAGCTCCTTATCATGATCTGTATATAATGAAAGCTTAAAGCCTTGTAAAGGTAAGCGTCCATAGACCCGCATTGGACGAATCCATTCGTAGGTGTTGCTTTTTCATATTGAAGTAATTGGGATGCGGGTGCGTCTGGCCTGCTATAACAATATTTCCCACCAACAGACAAGTGATTCATCGGTGTTGCTCGTTCGAGTAACAGCATCGGCATTACCGACAAGCCGATTCGTCCGATCCGAACGATGCGGATAATCAGACGCAGTTTCATTAGGTACAGAGCATACAAAAATCCATTGCTTCGATGCGGATATATGGACGCCTTACCCAATACTGATCTGTTGACGGAAACAACATAATTGTGACGTTCAAAATCAATCCATTGCCCTGATACGATTTCGTTTCCTTAACAAGTGATCAACATTGTAGCTTATATGGATTCCAGCACGATATCTCAGCGATATAGAATATCTCCGGCATGATGCGGGAAAAAATCATACAACTCTTTCTCGTCGAATCGATTCGTCATCGATTGATATTTCTTGCATAATTAGACGCTTTTGATCACAATTGCTAATTAATTTAAGTACGCTTTCGTGGAATATGTAATTGAACATTTCACGATTCCTGTTAACCTTTGTATGATAAGTGGAGATATAATGCATAGCAGTAGACTCAGATAACTGAAATTTTTCTCAATCTCGAAGAACGCTCGCTTCTGTTTTTGTGGCGTAATCGGCATTGGGTATATTGGAATCGATTCTTGAATATTCCGACATAAATTTCCCGAATTTTTTCCTATTAAGGAGGGGAGTTTGATTTACGGTGGTTGTGAAAGATTTAGTGTTATATTACTGCTCAGTTTTTCCATTGTTCCAAATAAACAGAAGCTCTTCATTCAAACCGGCAACAAAAAAGAAACCACTCAGTGAATATGGTTGCCAGATGTATACTTGAGAATGATACTCATGAAAAACAAACCCTTTGCGATGCAATAAGCCTTATCTCTTTATTTTATGTTGCCTTACCGTACATTTATTTTCATTCTTCATTTGGATATCTTTTCGTAGAAATAGTTATTATTACTCCAGAATAAGTTTCAGTTTAGCAATCATGTCTTCATTGGAAATTAATCTCTTTAAAGCAATCATTTAGTAGTAATCACTCGGTCTAAGACCCTTGGAATACGGGGATGCGGAAGCAATTCAAAGTATATTTCGTACAGTTTTCTTATTGCTGGATCCATTTGATACACGTTGCTGGTTTTAGTGAAGAAGCTCCTTTTTCACCTTCGTTTGATGTCCTTCATTCATAATTTCTACCGTCATGAGCTGCCAGGTTGCTCTACCCTTATTCGTTTTTCAGAATTTTTCAGAAACCAGCAATAAATATTGAACTGTGATCTTGATATACTGCATCTGTCAAACAGATGTCTAGACTTCTTCGAATAACTTGTACGGCATTTTATCGAATCTGATTTTTCACATAAAACTATCAAAGCGAAATTTTTAAAACATGTATTGAAGTAAGGAGTTACCGAAAGATCAAAAAACAAATTATTTTAATTAATTACCTGCTCCTCACTTTCGTTAGTTTGCTGCAAATCCTGTTGATTGAAATTAATTCAAGTCAAAGTATTGTTAATCAAAATTATCTGGAATAAATTATGTAGGAACCCTCTCGTTCGAATTATTTATTGAGGAATAATGATCTTACGACGTATAATCAACTCCAAATTTCCTTTGTTCCATAATACCCAGCCTTATCGACACAAAACAACTTTCGCCCAGTATAATAACGACTAAGCTCCTATCAACTATATAGATTCGATTTCATTGGGGTTATAAAAAAAAGTAATATCTCTCATAATAGTAATAATACCGCTCACAAGGTCAATATCCGGAAGGCGAATGTAAATAATCGCGTCGGCTTTGAAATAACCTGCAGATGCTGTGAAAAGTGCTGGCTGGAGGCAGAAGGCCCGGAAATTCTTCGCTACAGACAAAGGAACGCGGTCAATGCCACCTATGCAATTAGTCATCAAGAATGTCCTTTCATCGGTTTCAGTGGTCTTTTTCTACCAGCAAAATAAATAAGTCGTATCGAACGATCAAACAGAGCTGTGGACAGTATCGTTGTATTAATATCGAAATGTTTCGTTTGTCGACAAAGAAGATACTTCATTGTGGCATTTCTGGATAACATACGAGGGTGGTTTAAAAAGGAAATATTTTGTTTTGCATAACCTATATTTATTAGATATTCATTCTATAGTAGGTCTCGAAATACACATTTTTCGATAATCTCCTCCCCCTTTCCATTTTTTGTGTTTAAGAAGTAGTGTCTCCTGGGGCAAAGTCTAGTGAATTGGAACAATTCGAATATCTGCTTGTCAATTCATTAGCTATGCCGAACTATCTGACTTGGAGTTGTTTAATCATGATGAAAGAGAATTCTTTCCATCTCTAGCTGGGGTTGTGTTAAATTTATTTCGTTATTTGCATATCTGCATATACTTTGGATTCCTTATGATTCTAATCAGTGAAGATAATTATCTTTTTAATATTAGAAATCTATAACCTTATCCGCAGAAAAATTGTTCTTGCTTCAATTGGAGCAGGAAAGACAGCGTGGTGTCCTTTGCATGAATATGATTTAAAATATCATGAACGCGTTATCAAAAGTTCCAGCTTTTTCACTTACTTCAAATCTACAGATTTGACCTCAACTATGTGTACTTAGATAGTTAATGAGTGATTCTTATGGTGATGGTGAAAATATTGCGGACGGTAAAAAATGGTCAAGTTACACATTTTGTGACAATTGAATTAAGATCTGCATCCGAGTCATGTTGTTCAATGAATAATGTACATTTTGAGGTTATGTTGTTTGGGATTTCTTGTTTTCTTTGGAAATTCTGAATAAAAAGCATATAAAAACAATATTGTGTGAAAACGAAACGAATGCATCCTAATGAACTGATGAACTGTTGCCTTCATGATGTGAATGAGTGAATAATTAAAACATGAAGAAATAAGTGAATGGGTGAAGCCTTGAAACAAATTATTACTTATAGGTATAGAGAAATTTCAACTGTCCCGATTGGCTTGGTAATGGCACATTCTTTAAACCCAAATTTACAGTTCGTTCCATAAATGATTGTTTAGGCAATCATCAGAAATAACAATGACCAAAAGGAGATTTAAAATTTGACGATAGTTTATCCAAGTTTAGATCGTCCTACTGTTGGCAATCCTTTCCCGTGAAGCTGTCGTCATTTTTAAGCTGATCGGAATAGCAGACTGCTTCAAAATAAATATTAACCCGTTTATCGTTTTGAATGCAAAGACGTTTTATTCTGTTTCTCCTTGAAAGTCTATATCATTCAAACCTGGCCACATAAATTTGAATCAGCTGGAAAAAAATTCTCGGTTTTCATTGGTTATTACGTATATTACACTTTGGGCATCATAATTTATTCGGATAGTTAATTACTAAATAAATACAGCGAAAATTTTGCCAACTATCTAGTTAGGAATGATTTTCAGTGATAACAAACCATTTGCGATGATACAAACACCTTCTCCTTGAATTATTGAACTCTCTCCATAATGTCTCAATAACGTTGCTTGTACCAATTAAATTTGTTCGTACAATATGGTTCATATTTGATATTCTTGTATAAAATGTTGCAGTGCCATAGATATCATATAACAACAGCCAAAGACGTCTCTGTTCCCATCAGCATTTATAGAATTGACTATATTTCGTCGTCATTATTCTCTACACCATTCTGAGTATATAGTGAGTGTCTATAACTACATTCGATCCTCCGAAGAGCACCTGAGGCCCCCAGGTAGGTGTCCCATCGAGACTGTCTGCCCTTTTTTCTTCAAATTCTACAGACAATATATTACGGTGTGTTCGTCTACCCGAGTCCGTGTTTTCCTTCAAACCCTTGAGCTTTTGGTACATTGATCTGAATTTTTTTGTGTAACGATAATTGCATATCGACAAAACCGGAAACAGATATTCATTCTGAAAATTTTACGATAGCTTGACTCTCATGATTCTTAACCAACTAATGTGCTTGTTTCATGAAACGAAAGGTCTTCTCCAAGAAATTTGTTGCTGTATTGTAATATGCTGCTTCGAGATACAAAGTGTGAAAGAAACTTCGATTCGATTATGATGAATAGACCGTTAAAGATATATTTTATAACATTTATCACTTACTCAACCACAAAAAGGTGCATAATTAAGACTTCTTCGACTTTTTGAAAAGATTCATTAGTATTCTCATCATTTTTAGAATTTTCATGATCTACTTCTCTATTTTGGTACTTTTTCGAAATCGGTAGTTATGTCGAAAATATCATCTGAAGAATCTCGAGCCTCATTCACACTGAGCTATACTGGTTCCGATTGAGCATATGGACATGTGCGGCCAAGCCTCGCATATTAATAAGTAGTCAGGGGATTCACGGCTTTACTTGAAAATCAAGCTGCTTGACTGGACTTGACTTAAAATCAAGTTAAGCTTGGTCCCCCGAACGTTGGCGATCACTGTGGAGACTGCATCTTTATCTTTGCCATACTAAAAAGGTCACCTGCATTTCGAATGCAGGTTCACGCTCTTATGTTACTGAGCCATGACATCTGTTTTCGACCTACTTCACGTTTTCCTTCTATTTTCCCCTTCATGATCTACTGTAAGCAGTATTTGTCTCCTCGTATTATATGACCCAGGTAAGATATTTTGCGGCATTTTATCGTTGTGAATAGTTGTCTTTCTGTTCTTGCCCGACCAAGAATATCTTCGTTAGTAAATAAGTCGGTCCGGGGAATACGCAGCATTCTTCTAAGGATCCACATCTCAAAGCTCTCCAGACGATTAATCGTGCGTACTCTGAAGGTCCAGCTCTCAGCACCGTACAAAATAACTGGCCAGATGTAGCATCTGACAATTCGTTGTCGAAGCTTGAGGTTAATGGTGTCATTACAAAAGAACGTTCTCATGATCTGAAAGCAATTTCTGGCTGTATCAATGCGACACTTCATTTCAGTATCGGGATCTAATTGCTCTGCCAGAATACTTCCCAAATACTTATATTTCTCAACTCTTCCAATTCGAGAATCATTCAGAAATACTTGGTGTCTTTGTGTGGATCGCGGCTAAAAATCATGAATTTTGTCTTATCGGTATTTACGTTAAGACCGTAACTTGTTGCCACTGTATTGATATTATTTAATAATTCTTGAAGATTCCCAATTTTGTCACATAAGACAATTGTGTCGTCTGCGTATCTAATAGTATTAAGCAGGACGCCATTCACCTTCACTCCATGGTCCACATCCTCCAAAGCCTCCTTAAATATTCGGTCTGAGTAGAGGTTGAAAAGTAGGGGGGAAAGGATATAACCCTGCCGGACTCCCCGTCGTATTTGAAGACCAGAAATTATTTTTCCTTCTATACGCACCTCCGCCGTCTGTCCCGTGTATAGGTTCTCAATTATTCGTATATCTCGGCTGTTCAGTTGTATTTCCCGAAGCACCGAAATCAGCTTAGATTGAAGCACTCTGTCGAATACCTTCTCTGCCTTCTCTCTGTCTTTGTGTGGATCGCGGCTAAATATCATGTCTTTTGTTTTATTGGTATTTATGTCAAGACCATAACTTGTTCCCACAGTATTGATTTTATTTAGTAATTCTTGAAGATCTTAAATTTTGTCACATAAGACAACTGTGTCTAATATTATAAAGCAGGACGCCATTTACCTTCCATGGTCCACATCCTCCAAAGCCTCCTTAAATATTCGATCTGAGTAGAGATTGAAAAGTAGGGGTGAGAGGATACAACCCTGCCGGACTCCCCGTCGTATCTGAAGACCAGATGTTATTTTTCCTTCTATACGCACCTCCGCCGTCTGTCCCATGTATAGGTTCTCAATTGTTCTTATACCTCGGCTGTTCAGTTGTATTTCCCAAAGCAACGACATCAGCTTAGAGTGAAGCACTCTGTCGAATGCCTTCTCATAATCTATGAAACAGGCGAAAACATTTTCATTTCTGGAGAAGGACGATAATACTAAACAAAGCCTCAGGAGTTCCCAAAGCATTCCTGAAACCCATCTGAGCGTCATCAAGATCGAATTCACGCTTCCGGCGGATTCTGGCATGTATAATTCGTAAAAATGTCTTCGAAAGACTCATCAGACCTATCAAGCGAAAGTCACTGCATTTTTTAAGTCTGGGTTTTTTGGGGATTGTCACAAAGGTGGATCTGAGCCAGTCATCTGGGATCAACCTGGTGTCGGTATTTGGTCCGGGCCTGCTGATTTTCGGCTAGGTGCCACAGAGATGGCATGTAGTACTTCCTCGTTAAGTATTTCTGGGCTTCTATTAGCTTCGTTGTTTGACAAGGGGGGTCTGTCGTCGTAAAATAATTCATTTATATAGTTTTCCCATGTGTGTCTGATTTCCTGTTCATCTATTATAGGTAGATTTGGTGAATCAAACAGAGTAGGTGGTTGTGATTTCTTGTGTATACCAGAAATATCTTTTACTTTCTTATGCATGCGGAAATAATCATGCTTTCTTCCAAATTCCTCCATTTCGTGGCACATTTCTTTCATCCATCTTTTCTTGGCTTTCCTGACTTCGTACTTGATGATCTTCTGCAGTTTTTTTAAATTCTCGTTTGTTACTTTTAATCTGTCTTCACCTTTCCATCAGCACCAAGATATCGTCGGTTATCCATCTTTTTTTCCTGATGTTCCTTGATGGTTGTAGGTGACTTTTACATGTCTTGGTCAGTGTGCACTTCAGTCCCTCCCACAGCAGTCGAACTTCTGCTATGTCATAGTGTTTAGCATTTACCTCTTGTTGAACTGTTTCTCTTACTTCCGGTTGTTCTATTTTCTCAAGATTTAGTGCTTTACAGGGTCTCTTTTTGCACACCAATTTAAGCTTCAATTTTATGTCTGCCATTAAGGGTACATGATCCGAGCCAACATCTGCTTCAGGGTAGGTTGTAACTGTTTTCACACTGTTCCTAAAACGTTTGTTAACCAGAATGTAGTCTATCTGATTTCTAATGGGTTCCTGTTCGTTGATTACCGCTGGTGATATCCATGCATAAAGCCGTCTTTTAGGAAGTTAAAACATGTATTCATGATGACCAGTCATTTTGTTGGCAAAATTCAAACAATCTATCACCTCGTCGATTGCTTGAGCCTAACCCAAAGCTTCCGACCAAGTCAATTCTTCGACCCTGCCCAATCTTTGTATTGTAATCGCCGAGTAAAAGTGCCAGGTCATCACTACTGAGTTTCCCTAGTAGTTTCTTGAGTAGCTTATACATGGTTTCGACCTTTTGGTCATAAGAACTATCTGAGTTGGAGCATGAATTTGAATTATGTTAATCTTGAATGGTTGTTCTTGCATCTGAATAAATATGATTCGGTCTGTTATGGGAGTATAACTAATAACATTTTTATTGTAAGGGGAGGAAACAAACACGCCGACACCATTGCGATGATGGGGATCGTTGGGTTGGCTACCTGAATAATATAGCGTGCCATGTTCGTTTTGACACTTTCCTGAGTTCGGCCAGCGGAGTTCACTAATTCTCATTACACCAACCTTCAGATGATGACATTGTCGAATTTTCCTGCGGCATATAGGCTTGCTCATTGAAAAGCTGCCCGGGACTAGGGTCCGTGGTATTTGGTTTTCTCTCCATAGCAATATCCTGGGAAATTTAAATACTGGGGTGGTTTCGCCTTGCCTTATTGTTTAAATTGACGATATAGCGGACTGTTTTTTTTATTAGGAGAAGCTGTTACAATTTTCCTATTACATGCAGAAACCCTACTTCTTTCTTTCGCAAAGATACTCGTAACAATATGGTCGAAAATATATGATACGATGAGATAAGTAAGAGAAAAGACTTACCAATTGGGTGTACAGGAAATGAGAGAGCAACAAAAAAAGGAAGCAATGACAGTTTTTCGTTGTCTTGTAGAAGAATTTTCCACGATTCGTCGATATGAGAGTTTTCTACGATTCGGCACTTTCACTCACACACTGGATCCGGCTTTGCGTTTTAAATTGTGAAATACTAATTTCATTTCGTAATGTAAAGAAAATTTTAAGAAAATGTGGTTCGTCTTCTTGCGTGCGTATTCTTTCTGTTTGTGTCTTGTGTTGTGTTGTGTGAAGTTTTTCTGCTCACTTGATGTTGAGCAGTGTTGCCAAGGTGTAAGGAAGGAAGGTAGAAAGGATGTAGGTAAGTCGAAATTTTGAAAAAAGATATTTTTAAACAAATATATGAAATTAAGCCAAGAGTTTGATTTGAGAACCGGCCGCGACATGTGCAAGTGGTTGAAAAATAAAAGAAAATATACTGAACAATAAAATTCTGAATTGTTAATAAGAAAATGGAAACTATAAAATTGAAGAAAAATGAAATAAAAAATTGATGCAAGTGGTAACCAAACACTTCCCCTGTCTTGAATCAGTAGCTCCTAACATAGAGTCAGACGCTGTTGGCAGCCGCCCACTCTGGGTCAGACGCTGCCACCCATATCTGGGAAGCTTCCCTCTATCCGACATCTTGCGGACGCGCCCTCTGGAGGTTTCAGGCTCCCCCAAGGGTTGTCTGCTTGAATCAGATTTCATTTGCAATAAAACATTGAACTTCCTCTTATACTCAATAAGAGCGAGAATCAAGGTTTAAATAATACTGAATATTCGATCGGGCAATATTTAAATGAAATTCAACGTAATAATCTGAAAAGAATTCATGAAGTTGTTGAAGGATGCAAAAATACAGAATATGAACGAAAATGAAAGCGAAATCTATATTTAAGCAAAAAAGAGATGAATATTAAGTCACTTCATAACTATCTAAAGTTCTAAAGTATTAATATTCCGCTATTGCTTCAATATTTGAATTTGTAACAATTAACTCCATTGAAAAATTCAACACACTACGCCAATGTTGTGCACTCTTGCGAAATATTACAGATAAACTTGGAATCTAAGATAATATATAATAATAATGAAAACTATCAATAGAGGACAACCAATATTTCAAGAAAAATGGAAAACGAAAACGTTCTCGGAATCCGGATTTCAATCTAGTAACTGAGTAACTGAAAGAATCTATAACACGCCAACTAACGAACAGAAGTGTAGAAAGTTTCAATGAGTTATCAAATTTACCCGTCTCTAAAACCGAAAAGATAAATATGAAGTTAGGGAGTTTACTCGTTAACGTTTCACCCGGAAAACAAATGAAAATGCACCAACCGGCCGCCACAGATAGCCTGCAATTATTTAAGACATACAAATATATATGGAATCACTCGGTATTTCACATTATTGATTATTTTTAAGCATGGTTCTTTGACTATTTGTGAATGAAGTTTTTGTTGTACAAAAACTGGATAGTGTGATGAGAAATATTTAATTCTCACGACATGTTCGGGATATTGTTCGCAGTCGTCACTGAGATTTGAAACTGTGAATTTCAAGCTTTAAAAAAGCCTATAATCCTAATTGAAAATGCCTTACGTTGGATTGTCCGATGTGCAGAGGGGTCGAATAATTTCTCTCGTTGAAGAAGGGGTGACACAGGGATATATCGGCCACTATGTGGGTATCACAATTTGTGATTTCAAAAACCTACGCCCGCTACGTGGAGCTACAATCTCTGGGAAATAGGCCTAGGAAGATCACTTCTGAAGAACAAGACCGCTTTTCATGCCAAATTGCAAGATGAGACCCTAGTGCGTCGCCCTCCATACTCCAAAGGCAATTTCTGGCAACAGGCATCAGTGTATCAGTCGAAACGATACGTCAAAGACTTCGTTAAAGGGATTAATACAGCAGAAGGCCCTTAAGAGTTCCAGAGCTAACCAGACAACAAAAAATTAACAGACTTTATTGGTGTATCGAGCACCAAAATTGGAATATTGAGAATTGGCAAAATGTTGTTGTTTCGAATGAGACCAGTACTGGTGTTCAATCAGATGACCGCTGGATTCGGGTCGTGGAAGACAAGCTAGACTCCGAGCAGCAAGACAAATTCCGAAATACCAAGGGGGGCAGAGTGATGTTTTGGGGTGGCATTATGCTGGGAGGCAAAACAGATTTCCTGTATCGGCTAGAAATTTCGTGGACCTAGTGCTGGAGCCCATAGTAAGAATTTCACTTTTATGTAAGATGATGCTCCTTGGCATACCAGCAGCCACGCGCAACATTATCTTGAAACAGAGGAAATCGCTATTTTGGACTGGCCAGCTTGCTTTCCAGACCTAAATCATATTGAAGATTCATGGGATAATATCAAACGGAAAACTAGATCACGCCAGGATAATCCAAGAACCCCACAATAACTCATCCAAGCCGCCACAGAAAAGTGGCAGAATATCACCACAAAGGAGATCGAAAACCTAATCCAAAACATGCCTAGACGGATTCAGGCTTGTATCAGGGCAAGAGGAGGTAATACAAGCTACAGAGATCGAGAAAAAAACACCTACTCTAATTTGGGATACCCAGGTAGAAACATAACAGTCGATAATTGGCTTATAAGTATTCCTTTGGCCAAATCTTCAGAAAAAGGACCCTCTTCTCGAAACCGTAGGAAAAAACAAGAGGGACCTACCTTCTGAATTTGTTGTACAGGGATGTAGACTGAAAAACTCGTTCATGTTCGGTTTCTTTCATTCCCAAAAAAATGAAAATGTTATTTTTCTTTCTATTATGCACAAAGATGACAAGATAGATCAAGAGACAGTCAAACCGGAAATGATAATTCAGTACAACAAAACTGAAGGAGGCGTAGATACTTGATAAACTTTGTGCTCAATACAACTGCGCTCGTTGTACAAAATGGCCATTAGTGGTTTTCTACAGTCTAATGAATATGGCTGGAATCAGTGCTAATATAATTTTTGCCTCAAATGATACCGACCCTTCATTGGGCAAGAATGAATTTTAGAAGTGCTCAGTCAAGAATTGGTTTAAGATCATAAAAAATTACGAACTGCCACAAAATATATAGCACTTTGAATAAGAGTGAGATTGCAGCCAGAACCAAAAGGTACCATTTCTTTTACGGTTGGAATAAAAATAAGAAGACGAAATATACATGTAGGAAATGCAATAAATTATTATGTATATCCGAATATTGTATGATGTGCAAATATTGTTTTGAGAACGCTATTTGAACATTTTCGTGCAGCTTTCACAAGAATTTTATAAAATTTCCTAAGTGTTAATTTCTTTTCATGTAAGTTTGAATTGAATACATATAGAATTCATTCTTTGTTCATCATTTTTGTTCTTCCTCATAAAACAATCGAATATACGAAATCCGAAATTCTGGACCGGGTGCGACCAATGAGTGCAACCATGAAAGGTTTAAGAATCGCCGTCTAACACTATGTGTAGAAATGAATGGTGGTACTTTCGAAGGCTCATTCTAGTTCATTAGTTTAAAAAGAAGATTTTTCTTTCGTTGCTCTCTATATTCGTTAGATGTCGAATATCATCTATAAGCTTTCTTCCATTTCGACATAGTCATATGTAATTTCTTATAAAACACTCTTGTCAAATAAGGATGCGTTTGAATACTTCAAGTTTCACCCAAGTGTTTAGTTTCTACTAATTAAGTGAATAATAATAAGAACAATTTCGCTCCCACCTTTGCACTACGGATTATCGAGCCTCACTTCAGTTGATTCAAAAAACCATCAGACATACCTCTTCTACATTTTGTTTTCTGATTTATGTGTTCTTTCCGAAGTGTTCATTTCTGGTTAGAAATATGTAATACATAAAAATTTCTGTAACATTGCTATTCGAATTTTTCATTATTCAACCTCACTTTTCTTCAATTCTTGTTCTTATGTTTATGAAAAATTAAATGTTGAAACCTGAATATTACTTCACTGCCACCAAACTAACTTCATCATTACAAAATAAATGAAAAACAATTTAAGCACCTTCGAGCTCACTCCAATTTCAAGTTATCGACATTTCAATTTGAATTGAAACAAATTTATAGATATTGTTTCAAATATTTGTCTGGCACTCATATCATACTGACTTCCCTTGTATATCCCCAATACATGCTACAGTTTATAGTAATGACAGAAAAATTTGGGAAAAAGTAAAACTTTCTCACATACTGTTAGAAAACAATTCATGAATTTGACATATGTTTTTCGATACTTACCTGGAGTGTGTGTTTCTTAAGTTGTTTTACATACAATTATCTCACTTTTCCTCAAAGAAGTCTTTCGAAGTGTTCGGCATTAATATAAATCCAATAGAATATGCTCAGTTCCTGAAGTCTTCTTTTGAAGTAGGGTATTTTTAATATCAATCCTTCAATCATTATGAGCTGTTAAATTTGCTCAATCCCTTCTGAATATTGCAGTCAAATCTCTTTTTCACTTATGTTCCATGCATCTTCTCATGATATGTCTTGTTATTATATATTCTGGTAAAACACCATCTATAAATATACATGAAGCATTGAAAATACCTAGACTTTGTACATACATAATTTGATATATTATATCTTACTTACATTCAATTCGTGATTTTGTGAATATTAACTCATAATGTAAAATGAAAATAATAGGAGCAAACTGGACTACAACATCATATAAGTGAGTATCTTCAACAAAAATCATGAAATATAAACGGCATTTTTCTAGAAGTAATTGATTTTTTCAGAAAATATGTGATTTTCCTCAATTGAAGGTTAGGTTCGATGTAAATACTGAATATATCGGTTTTTCTTCAGTAAGCTGAAAAATATATATTACAAAATAACAAACTTACGACAGAACACGTTCACTTACCTTTCAAACATTATTTAAAGTCTGGTTCAATTCCTCAATCTATAACTAACAAACTATAACAAATTCACATCACGCCATTTCGCTTCATGACCCAGCAAAATACTTCCTTATTCTTCATAAGAATTGAGTTAGAATTATATAGGCAATTATTCGATAATCTCGAATAATACATTTGAGATTATACTAATTATTATATCTTCAACATTCGGTTTGAATCACATTATTTAGGTTAGAATAACCTCAGAATGTTAAATTTATAAAATTCGAAAGTTTTTCATTCCTTTCCTTAAACAAAATATCCATAAAATGGACAGAATAAACATCAAATTACGTAAACTTACCTTTAAAAGTTTCTTTCAAGTTTCGTTAAACCTTTCATTGAAATAAAATTCGCAATTCTCAAATGTGACATATCGACTGTAAGACTGAATGAAATGATGTCTGTGACGCAGGATATTTCATTCAGAAAAGAGAGAGCATTATATTCTAAATGTCATATGTCCTCCCATATGAATCATACGTTCACTCGGAAATGTTTACGATTTTGAAAAAAATCCAAAAAATAAGATTGAAAATCCTTTCACTGAATACTTTTGAAAAGACAAGTGGCGCACTACCCTATGATTTTGTTAGGGTCAAAGGTAGCACTACCCTAAAAAAAAATATCACCCTGTATATTGGACCTAGATCCCTTGAACCTACAAGAGTTACCAACAGAAACGTAAAAATGTATCTGAACGAACTGAATTATGAGAACGGAGTTCTTTTGGACGTATGTAGAAATTAATCATTGCTTTCCTGAAACACCCTTAAGAGAGCAGGTAGTGTCAATATCACTTTATCACTTTCCCAGAAAGTTATATAAACCAGAAAGAGCCGATGATATTTTTTAACCATGTGCTATACAATCTTTTTCTTGTCTCTTCCTGAAAAGGTGAAGGTTTAATATAACTCTCCCGAACAACAGCAGGTCCGTTAATATCCTGTTATGATCATTGACATCGAAAACAGTGAAGCAGATGGTGCGTTCTCTAACAAAGGAAGGCATTTATCTCCCGTGGCAACTTCGACTCATTTCACGCACGTTACGGAAAAAAAAACAAGGATTGTTTCGCGAAGGTTACGGCCCCGAAATGCGAATCGGAGTAGTCGAACGTGTAGTGCTTCCAAATAATTTTGATAGTCAAGCCCTTTCTTTCATGTATATTTCATTGAATTGATCTTTTTTCGACGTGAAATCAATTGATGAAGAAGTCGTATTAACTCTATTTTTGAAATGTTAGACCCTCGTAGGTAGATGAAATATGCGGACACATATAGGACATTATAAGTTGAAACTATTTTACATATCCTGGATTCTAATAATCAAACAAATAAAAATAAAATTGATTATCGAATTTCGTTTGCTGAATTTGGATCATGGGTAGAAGTGGAAAGTATTGAAGAGAACATTTTACCACTATTTATTCATTCTATTGAATCAGGCTATAGTGAAATCCATTGAAAATTTCTTACTTGTATTATGTGCATTGATGGAGAATTTTAATGATAATAACCGCCAAGAAAAGAAGTATGGGTCAGGAAGTGGTTGGAGAAGTGACCTCATGATCATTATCAATTTATACAAATTGTCTGAGGGCGATTGAAGAGATGAAGATTTGTAATTGCGAACTCAAGAAGCTGTACGTTTCCAAGTTTCTGGTTGAGCCTGACCTACCTAGTTTTCTGGATCCGTTACCGACCTTTTCCAGGCTAAGCACTTTTCTTGAACTCACTCTGAAATTTATGCGCAGTGAGTTGAACCTATTCTTGACATCGCCTTCTATAGCAAGGGGGTATTTTTCTCAGTGCACCGCCAATAATCCTGCCATATAATAATAATAATAATAATATTTTGCTTTGTAATTACAACGAAGTTAATAGAAAATAGTATAAAACAATATAAACAATGATCACAGATACGTTGAAGGTGGATAATATAAAATATGTCTTAACATTTTTATCAACACAAATACACAACACGAAAACTCATCAAAAGGAATGACTTTGATATTCCATTTCCCAAGAAAAGGTCACCCAAAATTGTTAAACTTCGTCTTGATCTGAAAAAACAAAAAACGAATCATTTCAGTAAAAAATTTAAAGAAATTCTCATAAATAGCTCTTTTTATAGTTATGAAGAGTTTATGATTTCGAGTATTGTGATTTAATGTCTAGTCATAAAAAAAATTTCTGTGAATTTGTATGTAACTTACCTCTCAACTCTGCGTACGTACCAATTTGTTTGTTCCTTTCCGGTAGTACGTAGGGGTCGCTTTGTGTTTTAACTGTTTTTAAGACGTGTCGTGTATTTTTTTATAGCAAATATACACTATTCTATTCTACTATATTCTATCCTTTCCTATGTGCCGAACGACACATTTTTCGACGTTTAGTGGTTAGTACTAATTGCAACTCCAGTCATATACTGCAAGTAGATCACCTCGGAGCTGCTTATGGCTGGGTAATGCATCTCAGAATATTTTTGTATCGTATTGGGTGAAAAGTCACTCGCCTATTCGCTAGAATAGACAATGAACGAAATCGGCCCCAAGACAAACCAACGCCACACTGTTCAACACTGGCCATTTAACAGACAGAGATGAAACAACTCTCACAGAAAAGAAGATTGGGAAATTCAGCCCAAATCCATAAAACAGCCTGTATAACGTTCACTGGCCTTGCCACATCTAATGCAGCTGTCCACTTGTTCATACACCAAAGATAATTATTAGTTATGGAGCGACCCCATACGAAACCATGTTGCTGCTTCAAAATGATATTATTGCTGAAGAGAGCTGTGAGATTTTCTGCAATTATGGACTCTATTATTTTGCAAACTGATAGGACGATAGTTCTTTAGTTGCAATTCATTTCCTTCCGTTAATAAAGGAGTTACTGAGTAGTTTTCCAAATGGACGGCAGAATATTGGTACGGAAAGAGATGGACAAAGGAAAGGCTAAACTCTAAGCACACTTTTTGATATATTGCACAACATTTTGTCAGGCCTCTCACACTGTGCTCCCACGTTAGAAAATTTGAGGGGTCGCGATTTCAGAACAGTTTGAACGACACATAAAATGTTGAATATTCCATTTTTACGTAATATTTCTTCTTACATGTTCGATATATCGCTCCCTCTCTTCGAAATTGACATAAATCAAAACAACTAGTTTTCGAGGAAATTGAAAAAACTCATTGACCAGTCGGGAGGAAATAATTAATTGTACGGTAACAATCTGAAAATATACCATGAAATAAGTTATTCGGTATGAAGTTTCATATATTTTCTTATTGGTTTTGGAGAAAACTACTTTTTCTGAGTTGTGACAGTTTGGATATTTTTTGTTGGAATTGCGATAAATTATTTTGAATTGTGACAGTCTTGATGAATATTTCTCTGAAAACTTGATAAGTATGACACTTTAGATCATTTTTGAATTCATTAACCATATACTTATTTCGAATTGTGTCGCTGTGATGTTGTGTTATTTAAGAAATTATGATGAAATATCTCAAAAGGCTTTATTCAATTTCATAACAAAATATAAACATAGGAACTTATTCAGCATTCAAGGTGAAAGAAATATTTTAATTTTTATGAAATATATGTAACACAAGTTATATTGAACATCAACAATCATGAAGTTTCCATACTGTGTCAATTACACTTCTGAAGAAAGAATTATAATAATAGTTTGGTATTATATTTTTATCAACAAGATCTTTCAAGTCCTTCTCTTTATTTTCCGCTAATAGAATTTTGTCGGAATAAGCACAAACCAACCAAACTGATTCTGCATAAGCTTGAGATCTTGTTTTTCTACTAGTACCAACCATGTTGACTGTCTTGAAATTCTGGTCTTGATAGGAAGTATTATAAAGAAAAGTACGGGGTTTTTCTTTTTCTACTACTTTTTGACATTCTAAAATGAATTAAAAAAAGATTAAATATATTTTCGTTTGAATAACCAGTGGTTTTATTCCAAATGTGTTGTATTTTGTGGATATTTTCAATCTGAAATAACGACAATTCTTGTTGAAATATCAAATTCAAATGAACGAATTGACAAGTACATTAATTTTAGGCACCTGTCAGGTGAGCGTAGCCAGTTCAGCTACTTGATTCAAATATTTCAAAGCATTCTCTGTTAGTTCTTGCAAAATCATCAAAATTCAATATATTCCCAAATTCTTTCGGAACTATAAGAGATGGGTATAGTACATGCTCATACAATTCCATCTGAAATTTGACGCTTCATCTGATGGCGATTTAAAAGTTGGCACGTGCTATTTGAAAAAATTGAGTTATTGCTGTTTGAAAAAGGCCAAATTGAGAAAATCATACAAAACAACGCAATAAGCATTTGACATGTGTAGACTGCTTAAAAAATTCCTTGATCCTTCTTCTATCCACCCAAGCAAAAATTGTGTCTGTAGTGCAAAAGATCTACGAGCTACAATTTTTTAAATGTTCCTCAAAAATCGAGTTTATAACAAAAATAATTAACTCTGTCAAAAGTTTTGACAGATAAGTGCCAACAACTTGGGTATTTTATGCCTTGCTCAAATGTCGATTCTAGATGTATAATAAAAAGGTAGATTGCCATTTGAAATAACAAAGTGATGACCCACTTCCGGTATAACCGGAAATAGTATCACTTCGAAAATATTTCACTCCAATTGGAAATCGCTAGTTATGGCCGCGTATAAAATTTCAGCTTGATATTGTAATTGGAACTCAAAAAGTTTTAAACGGACGGTCCCGGTGGATATCCCTGTATACGATAAATGGTTTTCGTTATCGTTAGTTTCTAGCTGAGGATCTTAACTTGCTGAACTTTGAGGATCAAAATGATTTTTCGATATTGTTATGTTATGTTCTGGGTACGACTCAGGGAAGTCATTATCGATGGATTCTACCCGAAGACTAACCGATGAGCTAGAAGGCTCAAGATTATTATTCAAAGTTGCATTCTCTCTTCTAGAATATGATTTATGGCTATCGTTGTCAAGAATTTTCGGTGAGAGGCTTTCTGAATTTGTGAAATAATTTTCATCTGATGTTACCAATTCCAGTATCGCAGCCGCCCAACTCCTTGAATCCATTGGGTTGCCTGAAAGATAATATCATAGAAATTTAACGAGGTGAATATTTCGAAATATATTTTTCAGGAAAAAAACTTAAGGACAATTGAACTCAGAATTCAAACTGTACGATCGACAGTACTCAATTATTTTTAAAATTTTAAATAGGCATTTATTATACAGAAATTTAAAGATTACTCAAGTCAACAGCAATAAAATACATTATTTGTTAGTTTCATCTTCTTCTGAAACACAACCAGTAATGATTCATCAAAAGTGATTTAACACGTAATGAAACAAAATATATTTACCTTTACCACCTTAAAAGACACAATTTGAAATGATACAATTTCGTGTGCAATCAGCAACTAATCAAGAAAACTGTCCCAAATGGACCTATTACAAAACTGCGACTCGGTCGTCAAAAGTGCAATAACTTGGAATAATACAAATTTCACACCGACCACAACAAACACTTTCAACCAGGTTCAACTGACAATGTGTCACTTTTCTTGAGGGTAAGCTGGCTCAATTTGACTCATGAAAAACGACACTAGAGCAATCTACTGGATAAGTAATGAAGTTAGATTCAGCCGCTTTTGTTGATCGATAGAGTATTCTGCAACTAACATATACATGTTTTTATCTCAAAAATTCAAATTTTTGAGTTGTGTCACTTTTGAAGCAAAGGTGCGATATGTCTACAAAAATATATTTAAATGTGCAAAATTTTGTCTAAAGTAAGCTCTGCATAATAAATATGTATGTTTACCTATCCACTAACCCTTCTTCATATTGGGTCAAAGAATATCTGTTTATCGAACCTTTCTTCATTAAGAGAAAAGCGTATTCAACCATGAAATATGATTCTAATCATTACATTGGCCGAACGGTAATAGCATATTATACAACTACATAAAATTTATTTAAGTGTCTATTTTCCACAGCTGGTACTAGGAATTTAAGTATTGAAATCCAACCGACATAAGTACTTTCAACCGTCGAAATGGTTAGGTTTCTGATTGATTAATAACTTAATTGAGTCGTCAAATGTTTGATCTAATGGTCATATTATGATATAAATTTAATTTCAGCATCCGAACAGAAAATGCTAACAGTTTGCGTAAGTAATGAGTAATAACTAGGCGATTAATATGGTATTTCCTAATTTGGAAGTTCGTTCTTAAATAATGAAGGCTGCAATTATAACAGACCGTAAATCATTTCTTTCTCTAGTAGAAATTCATGATTTGTATACACTTTTTGAACTTCGTTTATTATAGTTGATGTTGAAATGATTGATTGCGACATAGAACTTACACGCTGTACGTACTTTTCGAGGTCTGGAATTATTTCCTTCTTCTCCTCGATTTGGAGTGGGTACTATCCTTTCCGCGAGGATTCTCCACAATCGAGAATGAAATCCCCCTTCTTTTGGGTTTCTTTGATCCATTTCAATTTTCCTGAAAAAACTCGTGGATTCTTGATTGTTCCTCTAGGAAAGTCTTTATTTGTTCTCTGCTCATTTTGATTGCGATTATGAATTTGACTGCCTCTTTAAGCAAATTGTAGAACAGAAAGATAATAGATTCATAGCACGTTGTGAATAACTTTCAATATTCAATTTAAATGCATTCACGAAAATTGAGAGAAGCTCCTATCAGAATAAATATAAAACAGAAATCCTCTCACCTGTCAATAGCGTCTTAAGTCTCATTATTTTCTGAGAAAGTGTTGGTTGATTTCATGCATGATTCATGCATACAGGATCCATTTTATAATATAACGAGGATTGTTGAATTTATCTTCACTAGAACCCACCCTATTTTCAAGAAACTACTGTTTGAAATTTATCCATAATTGTTATATCATACCGAAGGCTAGATTAATTTTTATTGCGAAAATTACACATTCAACTCTGACCGCATAAAATGTTCACGATTATGTCTTGAAATGCACTACAAAACTGCAGTCGATGTCGAGAATTGTCGACCCATTTTCTGTTCCGTCAAGTTTACACTTTCTTGTAATTTCTAGAGAAAGACTTCAAAGACATTAGCGAAGAAAGCATAAACGATAGATACACGCTTTTCGACATAATTAAAACGCGAACAAACAATAGTCATGTGACCACCAAAACAATTATAAACAATGAAAATATTGAATTGAAAAATAAACAAGAAATACTAAAATTCGCCAAAGATTATTTTGGAAAAAGATTTGCACCAAGAACAATACAGGTTGAAGATACACAGTATCTCATTTCAAAAATCGGTAAACAATTAAATGAAGAACAAAAACATAATATAACAAAATTGGTTACAGAGAAAGAGGTTCATAATACGCTGAAAGCTTGTAGCAAGAAAAAAAACTCCAGGTCTAGATGACATAATGTATGAAGTGTACTTAAGGTTGTGGGATGAAATTGGTTCAGAACAAACAAAAATTCTGAATCTTGCCTAAAAGGGGAAGGAAACTTTCCAGAAAACTTTACAGAGGGAGTTATTATTTTAATACCTAAAGACAAACACCCGGAAAAATTGGACCAGTTTCGTCCCATAACCTTGCTGAACACGGATTATTAGATATTAACAAAAATTATTGCAAACAGAGTAGGCGGTAATATAGAGGATTTGTTGGGCAAGGAACAAAATGTTGGAAATAACAAGTCAATATTCAATGGGATTATGCTCTGTAGAGATATAATCATGCATGCGCAAAGAAACCATTTTTATAAAATGTTGCATAAACTGATAGAATTCTTCGTCTGTAACCCATCTACTGGCATAGCCTGCTCCTATACATTCAGGGGGTCCACCGTTAAGAAAGTATATCTTAAACTGTTTTCTCGGACATACAAACATAGGAGATACAGCATTTCCAAGAGCAGATACAGCAGTTATTACTGTAACGTTAGTCCCTCGTTCCCCGGATCATTGCGCCGACGTTGCGCTTACCTTTGGTAGTTACAAATTTATTTGGCTTCAGCACAGTGGATACTCCTGTCTCATCTATATTCCAAATGTCTGCCGCAGTAAATCCATATTTATCCATTACTTCCGATAATTTCTCAAAAGAAACTGTAACATTCTGCTCATTAAATGATGTTGTCCTACCAAGGCTGGTGGGTTCTGGTTGAAATATGGATATCTCCATATTTCGTTTTAAGAATATCGTAAGCCATTCTTTTCAGGCCATCTTATTCGCAGTCCAGCTAGGTAATATTCTAATGCCAAATTTAATAGCACATTCGTAGGCAACGCGACAGACGTCTCTTGGAGAATATCCATAGAAGATTGATGCCATTTGTAGCAAGTATTTCTTCAGAGTCTTTCTGTATAGGAGAAAAACTTGCCTCGGTGTTCCACAGCCCATGGATAAATCACCAACTTCATTTAATTTCTTCAAAAAAATGTCGAACTCATATGTTTGATACCAAATTCTTTAGCGGCGGCATCAACACTTTTTCCTTCATCATTGATAGCCTTTGCAGTATTTTTTGAATCTTCCGTAGCATAAGAACATCTTGTAGTCTTCCTCTTCTAAGTCCGCATCCTTAAAAAAATAAAACATCCATTACTTTAGTTATTTGAGTCGTGGGGTAAGTTGAGCATTTATAGCTCAACTAATCCCAACTCGGAATTTTAAAACAGAAGCGTGGTTATAAAAAAATCGTAAAAATTATACCCAGAACCTCTCTACATATCAAAAGTACAATAATTATCTGGAAGATTAACACTTACCTGATTGAAAACAGACAACAACTGATTAATACAGACGAAAACTCGCGATAAATGACGTTTTTGCTTTTTCGGCACAAAATAAACAAAACGCATGGGCGCCTCACACGTTCGTCCAGCCGGCACTAGCGATCGCGTAGTGATTACCCTCCGCGACTTCTCCTCTGCCTATGCGGTGAATAGTTCGCGAGATATTTCGATTGCCAACTTGCCCCTATGTTCAACTAGCCCCACCCTACCCTACATACAAAAGGATGATGTGCATTATATATTACATTGGTAAAAGCAGATATTAAGCACAATAGAAGGAAAATCCAAACAGAGTTCCTTCTTTTGAGACTGAAAAGATTAATTAATGGTGATATCATATAGGTTGGCGTACGCGGCTTACGACTAAGTAGCTCTCTGTTTATTCCAAAATTTCCAAAGTAACTCTTTGAAAACTTCGGCGACTACAGTTCTAAACATTTCAACAGCGAGCAAGTCCACGTACTGACAGGACAACGGCTGCCTGATTCTGCTAGTGAGTGAAGTAAATCATAAAAAAATACCTTAGCTTCAAAAATTACTCTCTATTCATTTTCATGTGAAAAATCACGAATACGGCTCTTATTTCCTCGTTGAGATTTCATTTCTTCTAAGAATATAGTCGTAGCTATGTTTCATTTAATATCCCGCCAGGGAATTCTATCGAATCACATGCGGTACGCAAATATACGAATATTTTATCGAAACTAAATCCGGGGAAATTTCATAGAATGCAATAAAAGACTTTCCTGTGTTACGTTATTTCAATATGAGAATAGAACGTATGCGAGCATTAAATATTAATTTAATTTTCGTGTTGTTCGTAATAGAAATTGCATTGAAGGGAATGGAAAAAGTGAGGTTACTAATGTGTTTGAATTTGTTCACATAAGTGTATTACACACAACCAAATTAATATGGAATCACTCGGTATTTCACATTATTGATTGTTTTTAACCATGGACCTTTGACTGTTTAGAAGAATGAAGTTTTTTGTTGTAAAAAAACTGGATAGTATGATAAGAAATGTAGAGTTATCACCACATGTTCGGGATATTGTACGCAGTCGTCACTGAGATTCGAAATTATGAATTTCGAATTTCAAAAAAGCCTAAAATCATAATTGAAAATGCCTTACGTTGGATTGTCCGATGTGCAGAGGGGTCGAAGAATAAATGTTCTCGTTGAAGAAGGGGTGACACAGAGGGATATAGCGGTCACAATGGGGGTATCACAGGAGGTGATTTCAAAAACATACGCCCGATACGTAGAGCAACAATCTTTGTGTAAAATAGGCCTGAAAGAAGTCGTAGGAACATCATTTCTGAAGAACAAGACCGCTTTTTGTTCCAAATTGCAAGAAGAGACCCTAGTGCGTCACACTCCATACTACAAAAGCAATTTCTGGAAGCAACAGGCATGAGTGTATCAGCCGAAACGATACGTCAAAGTCTTCGTTCAAGGGGTTTATACAGCAAAAGGCCCTTAACAGTTACAGAGCTAACCAGACAACACAAATTGATAGACCTAATAGGTGTATCGAGCACCAAAATTGGAATATTGAGTTCTTTTTTGGATCAGACCAGAATTGGTGTTCGATCAGATCCGTATACGGGTTTTAAGGGGTCGTAGAAGACAAGCTAGATTCAGAGCAGCAAGACAAATTCCGTAATACAAAGGGGCAGTGTGATGGTTTGGGATGACATTACGCTGGGAGGCAAAGCAGATTTGATTTAGTTTCCTTCGAGTGTAACGGCTAGAAATTACGTGGACCTAGTGCTGGAGCCCATAGTGAGTCTCTGGCTAGGTGTCCACGGTGAGAATTCCATTTTTATGCAAGATAATGCTCCTCCGCATACCAGCAACCTCGCACGACATTATCTTGGAATGGAGGGAATCGCTATTTTGGACTGGCCAGCTTGATCTCCAGACTTAAATCCTATTGAATATTTATGGGATAATCTTAAAAGGAAAATCAGATCGCGCCAGGATAATCCAAGAACCCCACAACAGCTCATCCAAGCCGTCACAGAAGAGTGGCAGATTATCACCCCAGAGGAGGTCGAAAACCTATTCCAAAGGATGCCTAGACGGATTCAGGCTTGTATCAGGGCAAGAGGAGGTAATACAAGCTACTGAGGTCGAGAAGAAAACACCTACTCCGTGAGGAAACAAATTTCAATTTTTATACTACATGCGGAAAGAGTCTAATTTTCTTTTATATGCTTCTTTCTTATAATAAACCTTAATTCATTTCTTTTTTCAATTGAAATATCTCAAAAAGCATCAGTTCTAACAATCCTTCGAAATTTCCAAAATCCCTGAGGTAATATTCAAAATATCGGGTGATTCCATATAAATTTGTTGTGTGTATATGTTGGATTTTGAATATTATCAGACATGTCTTGGAAATGCTACTCGAATTTTTTTATTGTTTAGTTAATTATTGTTTCGTTTGAGTATTTTTTTATATTTCGTATTTCGAAGTTAATTGTTCATACTGGGTCTTTAATCTCTCAGAACCAACCAGAGAAAGCATGAATAACAAGCAAATTCTGTGCTATGAATAAAACTTGAAGGGCTATACAATTGACCACATGTGCGTCCTTTAAAAGGTTTTAAGAAGAAAATGTTTGTCTGTCTTGTTCCTAATGCCGTGAGCAATACAAGAATGTCGGTATCCTCGTCCACAATAATGACATAATCATGAGATTGGGATGCACTAAGCGCAGCCGAGACGATGATTGAATCTGCATCTGATTTAGCTTGATCGACGAGAAAATCTACTTCTGTGAAAACAATTTCGAGTCAATCTATAAAGTTTGATTTGTTCTTTTCATTACCAAGAAATTTCTATTGAGATATTGTTGGTACGGTACTCTTATCAAAGTTAATTTCTGCAGATTAATGTTTCTTCGTGCGACGCCGACGTTCCCAAGACTTCATTCCAGCAATATCTGGATCTTCGAAGTTACCATCAAATATTATAGTTGCAGATAGTCAATAATGTTCCTGCACATACCTGACATACTTTTCAATAATGTTGTTTAGTGACGGATTTCTATCCCAAACCATTTTATGTAATAGGAAGCCACCATCGACAACAAAATAACATTTGTGCATGTTTTCAGAGGATTGGTCTAGTGGCGTAAAAGCATTAAATAAAAACGACTTGGTACCTTTTCTCATGTCATCCTCAGCGAATAGTGATACTGAATAAGGTGCTTATTCGTAAGCCAGATATTGTTTAATATCGCCGACTGATTATCTTGAAATACACATGCGTTGAAATGAAAGTAAGGACGACAGGAAATTTTTCAACTTCAATAGTGTTTGTCATAACACTAAAAGGTAGAACCTTCGATTTCCTATTACATGATAGTCTTTGAAAATTCGATCCAATGATGTTAGTCATTAAACCTTCTCATATTTCAAAAGCTCGATGACTAAGCTAAACATTCTCAAAAATGTACACTCCTGTACGAAATTATTTAAAAATAATAATTCTGTAAGTTGTATAGTCAAGGAAAAGATTTATGAATAAATAAGTTGAGTTGTAGGTATTGATGTAAAAAAAAGTTATTAGTATATAGGGATTATAAAAAAATAATCTATCGAAGTGATTAATTTCGTTTTGACCGGATTCTTGTGAGAGTTGACGAACCCGGTCAACTTTGGAGCACTGGTACAGCGTTGAAAATAAATGAAATTAAAAAAGATATATGTGAAAATGTTGTTCAAAAGACCATCTACAAGATTGGTCTGGGATAATTCTTCGATAAAATGGAAAAATTAAAGTTATTGTTCAAAAAGAAATTTTTATTAAATTTTTAAATAATTGATCGATGAAGCCTGAACTACGTACGTGATAATTGATATTCATATTGAATAATAAAATAAAACAAGTTACTATGTTTTAACTATCACTAATTGATTTATGTAACGAATGATAAAATTTTACATTGGTTGGAGCGGTTTCGGACACACGTCCATTATCAACAACAAGCTAATAAAAATGAATACTCATGTACAATACAGGAATTACCATCAATAAAATGCTAGTAGAGGTCACAGTAACTTAAAGAATGGTGATTGGTAGGTAATTAAGTCTACCTGGTCGTTAAGGAGCTTAACTCTTTCTACCCTAGATGCCTTGAAAATTTACATCGATTCAAAGAAATTGAGTTTATAAGATTTATCACAGGAATGAAGAATTTTTAGCTGTTGAAGTTATGGAAAAGGATGACATTCATTCAGACAATGTGCAGCTAAAGCTGAATCATATTTCTGATGTAGGAATGACCGGAAATGTTCTTTGTATCTAGCCTTGAAAGAGTTTGACCTATATGAATGGAATTGCACTCAGAACATGTTAATTGGTATAGTTCTGATTTTTCGAATTTATCGGTTTTATTTTTTGTGTTGAAAAGCAGGCCTGACAATTTGCTAACTGGCTTGAATGCAATATGAACTTTTTTATTATAAGACAAAACTCTAGCAACCTGTTCTGACGTCTTCCCAAAATATGTTAGAGACATAAATTTTTCGGGCTTTTCTCTCTTGGATTGGGGATATATTATGTTGAATGTGTTGTTGCGTATTTTTCGATTAATTAAACGTATCATCATCATCATATAAAGCAGTACAAGCAGCTAAGATCATTTGGATAAAAGAAGAATGTAAACATCTTTATAATAAACGGTATGTCATTCAGCACTACCTTAAGGTCTTGCACTCAGAACTCAGTTTTAAATCACATTCTTTAGAATTTGATATATTAGAAGATATAATTAGTTCTAAAATTAGTATTTCCATATTCAAGAAATTTCATAGACAGTCTAGAAAATTAAAATCACTGAAATCAAAATTTTCAGTCACACTTGAGTCACGCATAATAGATAGAGTTAATTGTTCGGGAAGTCAAAGGGTTGTCAATTTATCTGATGTTCAATTCAACGAAAAAGAAACAGATCTCCTTTCCAAAGGTCCTAAATTTGTTCCTAAACTACAGACTAACTTTAGAAACATTAGCCATTGAATCCGAAATTTTAATGAGAACCTTAAATCTGGCAATTTTGAAAAGGCAAAAATTGAGAGAATTTTAAAGAACCATAAAAATCAAACCAACTCGAAAAATAAAATTTTAATCAAAAATATCAAACGCAAAATTTCTGAAAATTCATTAGTACTCACGCGAACAGATAAATCGAATGCTGTAATTGTTATTCCAAAAGTACAATATGAGGAAAAATGGAAGATTTCATTAATAAAGAAGCGCTTACACTCGTTCATAAAGACCTAACACCACTTATACAGAAACAACTTAGAGCAGCCGCTAATGATATGCAATCCCTTTTTAGTAGCTTGGAGAGAATCAGATGGATTAAAATGAATCCTAGAATTCCTAGACTATATGGTCTCATTAAAACACATAAAGAAAATAACCCCATTCGTCCAGTGGTGTCATATACCAATAGTCCACCACAAATACTTGCTAGGCAACTAAAGACCAAATTCAAATCAATTTCAGATTTTCATTCACAATATAGTATAAAAATTCATTAGAATTATCGAATAAAATAAATAATTTCCTCATGCCACCAACCGCAAAATTAATATCATTAGATGTAGATAATATTATTTCGAATATACCTGCAACAGAATGTGTCCCCTTAATATCAAGTATTCTAGAGGCAAGAAATCTCAACGTGGTCCGTAAAGATGAGTTAATTTCTCTGTTTGATTTATGCTTGACCCAAAATTATATTCAGTACAATAATAAGATATATTCACAAATTAATGGTTTAGCTATGGGTTCACTCCTGAGTCCCCTTCTATCTGAAATTTTGATGACTAATTTGGAAAACACTAAAATTATGACGTCACCTTTGACGAAAAGGCATATTCTATTTTGGTACCGATATGTTGATGACATTTTAGCCTGTTTCGTTGGAACGAATAGACAACTAGAAATCTTCCTGCATTTCATTAATAACATTCATCCTAAAATTAAGTTCAAAGTAGAGACAGAAGTCTATAGTAAAATCAATTTCTTAGATCTAACAATTACCCGGGAGAATAATAACCGTTTATCAGTTAATATTTTCAGAAAACCATCGTACACGGATAATGTCATACCCATAGATTCATTTCACCCGTATTCTCAAAAAATAGCAGCCTTCAAATCCATGATTTCTTTGCCTTTATCGGACATGGACCGAAAATCAGAATTTAACACCATTATGTTAATAGCAGAGAATAACGGCTTTGATATAAAAGCAATAGAGAGTTTAATTTATCGAAAAATACGCAACAACACATTCAACATTATATATCCCCCATCCAAGAGAGAAAAGCCCGAAAAATGTATGTCTCTAACATATTTTGGGAAGACGTCGGAACAGGTTGCTAGAGTTTTGTCTGATAGTAAAAAAGTTCATATTGCATTCAAACCAGTTAGCAAACTGTCAAGTCTGCTTTTCAACACAAAAGATAAAACCGAGAAATTCGAAAAATCAGGAGTATACCAATTAACATGTTCTGAGTGCAATTCCTTTTATATAGGTCAAACAGGACGCTCTTTCAAGGCTAGATACAAAGAACATTTCCGGTCATTCCTACATCAGAAATATGATTCGGCTTTAGCTGCACATTGTCTGAATGAATGTCATCCTTTTCCTTAACTTCAACAGCTAAAAATTCTTCATTCCTGTGATAAATCTTATAAACTCAATTTCTTTGAATCGATGTAAATTTTCAAGGCATCTAGTGTAGAAAGGGTTAAACTCCTTAACGACCAGGTAGACTTAATTACCTACCAATCACCATTCTTCAAGTTACTGTGTGTATGTCCGAAACCGGTCCAACCAATGTAAAATTTTGTCATTCTTTACATCAATAAATTAGTGATAGTTAAAACATAGAAACTTGTTTTATTTTATAATTCATTATAAAATTTTTTCACTTTTTTGCTTATACCTTTTGAAATTTTTCATTTACGGCAAAGATTGATATAGAGTTATTTGTAGATGAAGCGATTTGCTACAAATTATGTCGGACAAATTTTTCGATTAGATGTATAGTTTCCGAGATATCGCGGAAAATATATTTGCACCCATTTTTCAAGATGGCGGCCGGGGCACAAGGGCTGCAACCACACAAACTTGTGGATAACCCCCCCCCCACATGTCCCAACAATAAAATTGCGTCCCCTTCCAAAATTCAATACTAAATTGTAACATTTCAATGGACTAATAATATATTTCGACTTAGGTGCTGCTAAGGATTTGACATATATTCTACAGTAATCTGCGTTTGTCATTCGAGATCTGATGCTCGAGTTGGAAAATCCTGTATTTATTTATTTGTTCAATTTGATGTCTGCCTCGCACACATATTCATTAATTTGCAATTTCTTCATTTTTGCAGAACATGGGCGGCTTTCTAATGGATTTATTCCCAAATACTTGGAAATAAGGTAAGTCCCTAACAATTTATAACCGCATGTTATAACTGTTACCTCTTGAACTGTTCGAATCATGTATGCATGTAATTGGTAAAAGTTTTGGTAAAACCCGACCAAATTTTACGAGTCATGCACTCGTTGGTTAGGGTCAATGAATCTATTAAACTATGGAAACCATAAGAGAAAAGTGAACTTTCCCAAAATCTTGAACTTCTTGTTCAAATAAAAATTCGTATGATTCAATTTTGAATCTAATTCCCAGAAGTGGATTGACTTTTACAGGCTGACGAATGGCGACAGTTAAGTTGAATAATATAGTAAGAAAATAATAAGAAGCAGTGAATTCAACAACCTTTCATGGTGGTATCACACAACGTCTTTCTCAAATGAGCATTTTCGGGGTGGTAGTTGACTGCTAAGGATTATGCGCCAACGTTCAAATCACTGGGAAAAAATGTTGTGAACCAACAGAATCCATTTTGATCAAGTGTTTTTTTCTCAAACGGATATCGATCTTTGCGAATTCACAGAGAAATCAAACCAGCCGAGCTATTCATGATGTTTCGTTTTCATCGGATCGCGCTGTAAAACATACGACAATTTTCGCATTCTCTACTTCCTTTCAGGAAAAATCCATGATTGTCCATCAAGTTGATCTATCACTGCAAACTACAGATTTTTTCTGGTTCTATCGTCTGCTTGCAAAGTAATTATGAAATTGTCCATAACGTCATGCAGCATAGGTTCTTGCTCCATAAAAGATTGTTCAATTTTCTGCGTATTCTCGCATAATGATTCTCTCTGATGTGAAGAAAACGAAGAGAAAAACTCACCACACAGTTTTTTCACATTTTTTTCATTGAGAAATTAACATTCCTGTCAGCTACATAAACTTTCAGGGCTGCCAAAACTTTTTCAATCGGATTCAAGTCTGGATTTATATATATATATATATATATATATATATATATATATATATATATATATATATATATATATATATATATATATATACCCGGCGAACTCTGTTCCGTCTTAAAGGCAATAAATAGGCAGGTTTTGGAATTTATCAATTTTTTTTATTAGAAAAATAGATTTTTGTTTTATTATCAGGCTCAAAAACAAATATCTCAGATGGTCTTCCGACCGGTGAACATGCCACATATAATTGACCATGGAAAAACATGGATGTTCTTGATTCAAACCACAAACTTTTGAGGATTGGCCTTGTGATTTGTTGATGGTTATGGCAAATGCAAGACAGATCGGAAATTGAATTCTTTATATTCAAACGCATATCGGTTGGGATCATCGGGATGCTCGGAATGAGAACTTCCTGACCTCTAAATTTTCCTTTCAGTATCGTCGCGTAAATTACACAAACGCGTACCGTTGCACAGTTTCGGTTGATTTATGTTTCGAAGCATGAATACTACGGAGCCAATTGTGCGGTGGTAAGCCAGGCACATCCAAGGAGTTTAAAAATTCAATTGGATAGTTGATGGCTTCATCTTCATTTGTGACGCAGTCAATAGATTTGAATGAATGCATTGTTCCAATGATCTTATTTTGAATTATGTAGTTCAGGTCATCTACATTTTTATTCTTAGCCGCTAAAATAGCTCGCTCACTCAACCATTCATTATTTTTGTAGTTAGAAATAATGTTTGAAAGAACATTGTTGATAAGTTCATCTTTTGATGAGAAAAAATTGCAGAAATTATTTGGAAATGATATCAATCCGCTCGATTCATCGACAGGTACTTGACCATGACCGATAGTCAGCAATTGTTCCGAGAAATCTTCAGCAGATATATCATTAAGCAATGTAACTCTCATGTTTGTTGTCAGCTGCAGTTTCTTCACATGGCGCCATAGATTCGTCGATTTGAGGCAATCTTTTAATTCATAGGCAGCCGTAGACCTTGGAGTTATTGGCAGTGTTTGGCTGAAATCGCCAGACAGTAAAATCATTGCTCCTCCAAAACATCTCGAGTCATTGCGTAAATCTTTCAATGTTCGGTTAAGTGCTTCTAATGCACGTTTATGCTCCATTGTGCATTCGTCCCAGATGATGATTTTCGATGCCGATAAAACTCTGGCCATTGCTGAGTGTCTTGCAATAGGTGTAATATTGCAAAACACTCAGCAATGGTCAAAGTTTTATCAGTTGGTTCTTCAATAGTTTGAAGATGTAACGGTAATTTTAATGATGAATGAGCCGTACGGCATCCTTCTAACAATGTGGCTGCTATTCCAGAAGAAGCAACTGCAACCGCTATGTTGGATCTCGCACGTACAGCGGCTAAAACGGGATGAACAGTATCCTATGTTCGTCTCCTGGCTCTAAGCTACCTACCCACCAATTTTCAGCCATATCTGTATAACCGTTCTTAAGTTATGAATAGTGTAACTACGACGACACGACTTTCTTTTATATATATATATATATATATATATATATATATATATATATATATATATATATATATATATATATATATATATATATATATATAGATTAAAATGATCGAGTACCTTGAAATGCCATATGCGTAAGAGGATAGTTTTCTCAAAAAGCCCTTACGCCGACCCTGATAGCTCTTTGGCATTACATTGCAGAACGTATTATTCATCTTTTTTCCTCTGCTTGCTATCTTTTTTATTGTTCGCGCATCTTATAAGAATCTCAACAGCACAGATATTCTTTTCGACTTGTACTAAATTTTTCCCTTTATAGGACTGCGTATATTCACCAAACCAATTTAATTTCTATCGGATTACTTCACTGCTCCCAAATGATGAACAACAAATCTCGACCACCCTGCGTATATGGAGTACGCACCCCTGGCACAATGCCTCTGCAAAGAGGGTCGAAACACCCCCTAATATATGTGGGTTAATATTTAAATTCATGGTAGAAGGTTCAACGACCCATCAGCCGATCAAGTTGTTACCCCGCTCTCGCCTTGCTCCTCGCCCTCCTCTGATGCTAGTCCATTCTCTGATAATGTATCGAGGGGGTAGGGGTAGTGTCGAGTAATTAATCACCTTTTTACGAAGCCGGTTCGAACGTTTCAACGAGTCCATTTCCTGGATCGATATTTCTCATTTCAAATAATTGTTTGGGTGCAGTTTAGTTTATTGAATGGGAAATGAAAGCTAAGTTCTGCGAGAGTTATTAATTGATTTTAGCCCGAAACACAAGTCCGCCCTGCGTACTTCCTACTGTTACACATGAGTCATTACGAGAAAAAGGCTCGAATTCTGAATTGTTTAATCGCCTCCTTTGGCAGGCCACCGTATGGTAATAATAATAACATGCTTTGTGTTCGTTTCGAGTTGGATGGGAGAAAGTGTGGAAATTATTGATAAGAGTCAAATAATAATTAATGATCATTGCGTTGCAATAATTTTCGGTCTAATTGATAAATGCTTGTTATAAAGCTTTGTCATAAGTATGTGTCTACAGTTGTGGAACAAATTATTTAACGGAATTATTATTTCATCGAAAACATGTAGAACAGTTTTACTCAATTTGAATCCGGCTGAGTCATTAAGATGATAGTTCTGTGGATTTGCCTGAGGTATATTTAATTCCATGTTGTGGATCATATACCGGGTGTCCAAGGGAGATGGGACATTAAAAGTACAGTACAACTTCACTAGTCCGGACTGTCGAAATGCCCGAATTTCTGAAGCGACTTGAAGTTGTTTCATTCTCAAAATAGAATCCAAGATCTGTTAAAGCCGAGTTTATTATAAAAATATCGAAAAGTTGAACAAAAAATTGTTTCTAGTATAAAACAGTATCAAATTATAGAATTTCCATTCATTATAATTTTTCCTCCTAGAAAATATAGAATTTAAATATAAGCTAGTGTACATAAACAACAGGCTAGTCCTTTTGACGTTTAAAATATCCTTCGATTTTACTCTGAACCTTTCTCGATGCTGCCATCTAAACTGATTTTTCCTTGAGCCTTTTTAGGAGCAATACGTCTTCTATTGGAAGATTATTCTGTTTGGCCCAACTGATAATCAGGGAGAAGGCATTGACTATTTAAACCATCCTCTGAGTCAGAAGATTCCTCTACGTTTTCAATATTCGTTGCTTAAGCATCCTGTATAAGCTCTTCTTCAGTCAAATCGATTACAAACTCTTTGTCTCCCACAGCCCAGTTGGTAATGTTTTCAATGGTTAAGTCTTTTTCTGGATCGATGACCCTTACTAATTCGACAATATTTTTCAAATCATTTTCACTGATTGGACGAAGTTTCTTCTGAAGCTCTGAAAGTGGAATATTTTCATCATCTGATTCTTCTACTTCTGTAGTATCATGCCCAATGCTGTCTAACTTTTTCTAATATTTTTTTGAAGTAATGGCAAGATTGTTCACGGCATCTTTCAAATCATATTGCTTCGAAATGGAAGTTATCTCTTCACCTTCATGCTAAATGATATGATTAAGAAGGCATTTTCTATACGACACTGATCCATAGGTTGCAGAACGGCAGTACAGTTTTGTGGCAAAAACATAACTCTGAAGTTTGGATCAGTATTAACCTCTGCCTCAGGTGAGTGCGATCTTGCATTGTCTACCAACACAGCTTTAGAGGGCTTGTTAATCTTTGTTAAAAATTTCTTCACCTCGGAGATAAAAGATATTTTGAACCATTCATTAAATAATGGTCTGTTCATCCACCCTTTGGTAGATACTTTGTAGACAAATGGTAGTGATCTTTCGTTTTTGAATGCTCGTGTATTTGCCGCTTTTTCCAACACTAGTAAAGGTAATTGGTGAGTTTAACTGTTAAACGGTCTTTTGACACTTTCCGACCTGGTGCTGATTTTTTTCCTTGATGAACCCAAGTTGTGTCTGTTAAACATCTCCAAAAAATGGCCAATTCATCAGCATTATACACCTGTTCTTTTCTCAATTCCATCTGTTCAACAACCGATAGAAATTTTTCGTTGAATGATATCGCAGCGGAAACATCACAAACCTTCAAGAAACCAATTCCATATCCAAGCTTGAATTTATCTAACCATCCCGAACTTGTCAGAAAACCTTCTTTTTCCTGTGATTTGTTCATAAAACTGTTTGACTTTTGCTCCCAATATGTCTGACGAAATTGCTACGTGTGCGTTGCATTGTTGAGAAACCAGTTATACAATGCGATTTCAACATCAGGATTCCAGCTTCTCTAATAATTTATCTTTTTCCTACAAAAATACCTTGGATGGAATAAATTCGAGAAAAGTTCAAAATAATATTCCTACCAGGGATGCACCGAGGGCCCGGTTGGGCTAGCCGAGCTCTCGGCCGTGATACTCGGCATGCAGTAATTTTGTTTGGCCGAGAGCTCGGTACTCGGCTTTTTGTGAAAACCCTTTCTCGGTGCATCCCTAATTCCTACCTGTTTCTCGATACGATTTGGATATAAATCTCCTTATTCTGTCCTTGTTCTTTTTTATGTCAAACACTGTTGTTTTTGGAATAGTGAACTTTGCTGATATTCGACGAGTACTCATTCCCTCATCAATAAAATCTAATATTTTTGATTTTTCTGCCAGTGTGAGCGTTTTATGATTTCTCTTGGTTGGAGCCATTATGCACACCACCGGCGAGATTGAGATGCAAAATGCAACTGTAGAACGATACTCGCTACTCTTAGATAGTACAAGTACATACGTACATGTACAGACAGGAAAATTATTATTGTTTGTATACCAGCCGGCGTCGACGTGCCCGGATTATAGAGGTAAAATTCTTGAAGTTCCCGAATGAGTCGCGTGCCCGAGTTACTGGAGTGCCCGATATAGCGAGTGTCCGGACTAGTGAAGTGTACTGTACTTTTAATGTCCCATCTGTCGTGGATACTCGATATAAATTGTTGTACCATAGTTTAGTTTTTATTTTGTATTGGCCTGATGAAGGCGCAGTGTTGTCGAAAAGCATTGCAAAAATACTTAACACATGGATCAATAAGTCCCGAGACTAACCCAGAGATGGCGCTCTTAGTAAACCAGTAACCACGTCTTTCTAGGGTATTAACCTTTGCTTGAAACGTGTCAATATTTTAAGTCGATCGGACCAGAAACAGCTGAGTTATTGAGGTTAGAGTAAAGTCGTTTTGTAGTTTGTTCAAAAAATGGAAAAAACCGCGTTTCGTGTTCTGATAAAACATTGTTTTTTAATGGGTAGAAACACCGTGCAAGCGAAACAATATATTGAAAAATGTTACCCGGACTTTTGTCCATCAAAAGCAACGATTTGTCGGTGGTTTGCCGAGTTTAAACGTGGTCGTACCGACACAAATGACGCGGAACGCTCGGGTAGACCTATGGAAGCCGTTACACCGGAAAATGTGAGTGAAGTGACAAACAAATAATGAAAGATTGTAAAGTGAACCCCCGTGAGATTGCTGAGATGACACAGATATCATATGGAAGTGTATTTACTATCCTTCATGAAAAATTGAGCATGAAAAAGGTTTTTTCCAAGTGGGTGCCGCGATTGCTTTCGATGAAACAAAAACAGCAACGAGTCGATGATTCAGAACGCTGTTTATCGCTATTTACTCGCAACAAAAAGATTCCTTGCGTCGTTACGTGACCATGGACGAAACATGGATTCATCATTACACTCCAGAGTCGAAGCGGCAGTCATCTGCGTGGCGCACAGCTGGCGAAAGCCGTCCGAAACGTCCGAAAACGCAGCAGTCAGCTGGCAAAGTCATGGCGTCAGTTTTCTGGGATACGCATGGCGTGATTTTCATTGGCTACCTCGAAAAAGGTAAATCGATCAACAGTGATTATTGTATTGACTTACTGGTGCGTTTGAAGGAGGAAATCGCTAAAAAAAGACCGCACATGCAGAGAAAAAATATCCTTTTTCACCAAGACAATGCCCATACCACAAGTCGATGAAAACAATGGCAAAATTGAACGAATTGGGCTTTGATCTGCTTCCCCACCCCCACATACTCGCCAGATTTAGCCCCCAGTGGCTACTGGCTCTTTGCTGATTTTAAAAAAATGCTCCAGGGAAAAAGATTTGGCCCAAATGAGGAGGTCATCGCTGAAACTGAAGCTTATTTTGAAGCGAAAGATAAATTTTTTTATGAACATGGTATTGAAAAATTGGAAAAGCGTTGGAACCATTGTATCACCCTAAAAGGTGATTATGTTGATCAATAAAAAAAAATTTGCAAAAAAAATGTTGTTTTCATTGTTAGTCTCGGGACTTATTGATCCATGTGTTATATCCTACTACAATGAAGTCTTCAAAAGCTCTCAATTGTTTAATTCTAGCTTCATATGCAAAACTTAAAAGACATCCCCCGTATGAAGATTTCAACACGATATTCTCTGACAAGTTTCGTGTCGAGCGGCGTTGGCGCTAGTTTTACGCGAGAACACACTCGTAGATTTTAATCGAAATTCATGTTTTCCGAAATTACACTTCATTATACGCATAATGCAGTTTACGTGCAATCAGTTAATGCTGGTCGTTCGATTTACCGAATATCAAGTTCGGACTGGTTTATAGCACTGTAGTACCGACCATAATTCGATTTATTTGAATCTGTGTAAAGAGCTGGGTAATTTCGACGTATCATTTGGTTTTTAGTTGTTGTCATTAAATTCATTCTGATATGTTCAATGTGAATGTTTGAATTTTCTTATGCAATTATGGGTATTTCTGTAGTCAAAATGTAATATAACTTTTCAATTAGATAATCTGGGGTTATCGAAATTCAATCTCTTTTAGTGGCACAATGTTCACTGACATCTGTGTCAAACTTAAGGGCAAGCATCAGTTATTCACTATTGATTCACTTGTTCCAACCTGTTACTTTCCTGTACAGTGACACTAGATTTGTTTCTCAAAACACCAAACCTCAAAAAACGATCATCTCGAGCTGTCGTTCCCCGATTCTATTCGCCTTATAAATTGTAAATAAACCAGTCTCTTGAAAAAGCTCCTATCCCCTCTTTTGCTGCTGCCGAAGCACCAATTATACATCGGTATGATTTTTTTTTGTGCAGCAACAACTGCTGGAGGAACCATAGTTGAAAATCTTCAACAATTGATTTTAACATTTACTAATATGGTATGTTCAAATGTACTAGAGTTTGTCAAAATGACATAAAAGTTGTTTTTACATAGAATTTTCCGTATCATTTGAAAAATAATATTCTCACTGCGTTGGAAATGTATGAAGCTTGGTATGAATTCTGGTATATTTTTTCGAATAGAGCGATAGTGGCATGAATCGTAGATTACGTAATTTAGAATGAAGGTATCTTGGTAATGTATTTCTCTATTCAAAGTGCATTTCAACACATCGCCAATATCAATTGGTATTCTGCGTGAAATAATATGTAACATATTCAAAATTCAATTATATCGAAAGACCAATGTGATAGTTATGGAGAAGATAATTTCTATTTGATCAAATTTTTGCCGGTGAATGTATAACCATTGACTATAGAAATTGAACCTATTAAAAGAAATGATATTTGCAGTATAAGCTCTTTATTCGAGGGTGCATGTTAGATTTCCGTGAATATGAAATGGTAATTCATATGGGATTATAGGGATTCGTTCCTAAGTGACAAAATGAAAAATAAATATATGAAAAAATATTGAAGTTTTTGATATAATGATTAATTATTTTCAGGCTTAGGCAATGGTTTCAAGAATTCTGTGTTTTTTTTTTGCTTGGCAGTTTTCAAAAGCTCCTTCAATTCAAACATATTCAGCAGTGGCAAAAATAAGACTTTGTTCCATAGACGGATCAATTTTCATAAAAAAATCGCAAAGCTCATGCGCCATTCTCAAACCTTCACGAAGATTTTTCGAATTAAATGTCACGTTTCAAATGTTTGTTGAAGCCTCGTCTTCAATAGGATGTGAATTTAATATTTCCTCCAAGTCGGTTTCAGTCGAATCTTCATCTGTTATTCAAGCAACTCCTAAATGTTACTTGATTCTATCTGTTCGAATCCATCTCGTCCTATTCTGTTCTCAATTTCGGTAATGTTTGCAGTTAAAGTTTGAATTTGCACAGATTCTTCATTTTTTGCAGTCAAAATACGTAACAGTTTTTTCCAGCATTAGTTCATCCATTCATTCTTCTGATGTTCAAGATTCATTTTACTATGTCAAATTTCTTCTAGCATTCCATAACATTTGTATCAGGATCACATTCCATATTATCCAATATGATTTTCGAGGAAAACATAGACGTTTTGCATTTCAATTACTATTGATTGTGTACTCAGTATATTGTAACAAGTAGGGACATCTAGTAGCGAGTAGTAATACTATGCAGGTCTGTGATGCAGGTAATATCTATTTCGGCTACCCTCTAACTACTAACAGGTGGCATATTTGAGATTTTCCGCATTGGTTCGAGAAAGTTCTGGTTCTGACTAGTTTTTTCGTTCACTTCTAGAGCGTAGTAATTGCATAGATATAAAAAGGCTAGCGGCGCCTTTGCGAGTCAGTTTGCGTGGGAAAGGCGAAGGAAGCGAAACTGCTTATTGTGAAGTAAAGAAACACCCGTGCATAAGTGAGAGTATTTCGATTAGACTTGTTTAATGGCACGTATGGAGAAGAAGCGAAAAATAGACGGTGAATGCAGAACGTTCCAAGATAAATGGAACTTTCAGTATTTTGTGATTGAGTGCAATAATAAGGCGCTATGTCTAATTTGTAATGAAACCATAACTGTTTTCAACGAATAAAACATTAAACGTCACTATGAATCGAAACATCTTCAAAATTACTCTAAATATGCATAACGTTTGCGGACGGAAAAATTTGAAACTTTGAAGCGCGGACTGAAATCGCAGCAATCTCTGTTTACCAAAGCAAATGCTGAGCAAGAGTCTGCGACTTGCGCCAGCTTTCGTGTGGCTCTCGAAATTGCAAAACGTGGAAAACCATTCACCGATGGAGAAATGATAAAAAACTGCTTGATTGCAGTAGCGGAAGAAATATGCCTCGAAAAGGTAAATTTATTGAAAAGGTGTCAGTGTGTCAGCAAACACCGTGACTCGGAGGGTGCAAGACATCGCAGAAAATATATCATCTCAACTGTCTGACAAAAATGGACATCTTGAGTGATTTTCTCTAGCCTTGGATGAACCAACGGATGTGTAGATACTGTTCAGGTGTTGATTTTTATTCGTGGAGTAGATAAAAGCTATGACGTCTATGGAGAACTGCTTGATATTGATAGTATCCACGGCACAACAACTAGGCTGATATTTTTAAGGGAATTGAAAATGCAATTAATAAAGAGAACCTTCGATGAAAGAACTTAAAATGTATCACCACCGATGGAGGCAAAAATATGTGTGAAAAAAATAAGGAGTAGTCGCATTTGTGTCAAAGGCTGTAGAAAATGATGGTGGTTTAAAACCATTAGCCTTACATTGTATCATTCATCAACAGTCCTTGTGCGGAAAATGTTTGGATTTGTCTGAAGTTCTAAAACCAGTCATATCAGTTGTTAACTCCATCAGATCCACAGGACTGAATCACTGACAATTCCTCGAGAAAATGACTTGCCGTATCATACTGCCGTACGCTGGCTTGCGGAAAAGTCCATAAGCGTTTTTTGAACTTCGAGCAGAGATCGACGTTTTTTGAATGAGAAGCATCGTCCTTGTGCCGATTTAGGAAACAGTGAATGGCTGTGGAAATTATCATTATCTGTAGATTTGACAATTCATATGAGCTAACTAAATTCTAGATTGCAAGTAGAAAATCAGCATCTCCCTGATTTATACACCAATATCAAAACGTTCAGGCTGCGATTTCAATCGCAATTACGTAAAAAATGTTTGACATATTTCAAAACAAGTGAAATATTTAGCCACACTACAGAGACTGAATTTCCCGTCAATTTTGCAGTCGAAACTTTGAGTGCTTTAAAGATGAATTTCGATTCTCGTTTCTCAGACTTTGATGTTATTGCGAATGAAATTAGGCTTTTTCAAAATCCTTTTGATTCTGAGGTTGAGACCCTGGCTCCGGAAGTCCAAATGGAAGTTATTGATTTACAGTGCAATTACATGTTTAAGAACAAATATCAAAATTCATCTTTATTGGAATTTTACCCGCGAAACGGTGAAACGTTGGTGAGGTAGCCTCTGTTTCGGTTCGTTGCGGGGCGAAGTGATATTTACATTATTGCGTTCGCTCCAACGAATTGAGATGAATAGGTAACGGCATAGCCTTGTGTTACGAATGGGTAGACAATACTGACGAGGTCAAACGAGACCAAAACTGCAGTCCATTGTTCCTATTCGTGACATCTGACCGTGCTGTACCTCTTCCCTGTGGCCCCGGTTAACGGTGATTATGAAGAGTAGATCGGAAAACTAGCTCCTTCAAGGAAGGGTGTTTAACATTTTACGGAAGGTTGACTATCGTCTCTTGAAAAATAAATTTCTTCGATGTGTCTACACATTGCGAAATCTCGCATATAGTAACTTTTTGTTTTGAGATGTAAGATTTGAAGTTGAATGATCGACTTGGCAACGCCGATTTTTTTCATCAATTTTCAAGGTCAACGGTCCTTTTGAATTAAGAACTCGAACAATCAAGTAATGTTAAGTTTTTTAAGTTTCATAAATTTTCTGAGCTCAGGGATATAGAGAGTTTTCATTGTGAGAAAATCTATATTCTGTATCAGGATTTGATCTGGATTGGATTACTTGGCCGTATATTCTTCTTTTGTGATATTGGAGTTTGAAGAATACGTTTTACACGGATATGGCCACCATTTTGAACTTGAAGGAAGCACGTGGTTCCCTTTACTTCTTGTGGAGAGATATAATCCTTTTAATTGATCATTCTTTGACATTTCTCAGGTCAGAGCAATTCAATTTCTTTTGTTTTTCCTTCTGCTTCGCTTGGGAAACCGTACGACCTGTTACCTACAATCCGTTAAACCTGAAGAACATCTTATCTGCTGCCAACTCGACGTGTTTTCCGAAAGATAGACCTTGTCCAGGACAATCCCTATGTAGTTGACCCCGTTTTTCACTATAAATACCTGCCTCCACAGTGTTATCCGCGCTTCGCCCGCTGACCTCGGTCCCTTCAATAATCACATCCCGGTCTTTTGAACCGCAATCTCCTGCCCGTTATCGGTCATGAACCCTTTTATCAGGTCCGCGGCCCTGTTAATCTTGCTTTGGATACCTCCTTACCTAACCTAATATACCTCATCTAACCTAACATACTAATTTAACCATGTTGTACAGCAAATCGCAACCCATCCTTCTTTTGCTTTGTAAATTTGTAAATAAATTAGTTATTGTAAAACAAAATCATATTATTAAGTCATAACATTAGATATAATAATTTTTCAAATTCAATATTTTGAACAATTATTACAATCTGGCAATTGCGCAACTCTGTGACTCCGATCTACGTAGTACCGAAGATTACCGTTCTATGTTCTATGAAATTTTGAAGATATTAGGCTGTTCAAGATGCTGCCGGCCTCTCAGAGAAAACATAAGATTTAAGACAAAATTTGTATTTATTTTTCAACATATTCTCCTTTTACCTCAATGCACTCATTCCAATCGTCTTCAAGCATTGCAATGCCTTTTGAATAATACGATTTATCATGGTCTTTAAAATACTCCTCAATTTCGGTTTTAACTTCTTCATTGGTCGCAAATCTTTTTCCTTAGAGTCATCTCTTCAAATTTCGGAAGAGATAATAGTCGCTGGGGGCCTAATCTGGCGAATACGGGGGATGAGAAAGCAATTCGAGGCGTAATTCTTGCATACCAAAACTTGTTTACTATAAGCTGAAATTTTGGGAGAACGCGTTTGAAGGTTAGTACTTCTTAAAATAGCTTAGCTTTCAAAGATCGTTGGGCTATCTCTGAGAGACCGGAAGCATCTTGAACAGCCTAGTAGATGACAATTTATTTACATAATTTTAGGGGTGGAAAAATAAACACGTATTAACATTACGTTGTGAATGGACAACAATAATTTTTCGATGATAGTTTAATTCATATATTATTAGAAATTAAATCTTTTGAAGAATTGCTTTAAACAACCGTAAGTATACCAATTTTATATGCAGATAAATGATAGTCAAAAGTTATTTCAAAAACGCTACATTTCCCGAAAAAGACTAATATTATTTTCGTTTTCAGGAAGTTTCTTTACACATATTTTACTATAAGTTGTTCACTATCTCGTGCTCAATAATTATTTATCGAAAATATATTCATCATGACATTTATTCATGAAAAGTAACTCGACATTCTTGATAATCATTTCACTACGGTTACGAATATCACCCACTGTACAAGATATCTACTTCATTCCATTTATGATAACATTACAGAAAATTGTGAATTCAGAACCAGAGAGAATCAAATTTTGAGCGAAAAACGTTATTGTTATTAGTACAAGTAAAAGGTTTCTGCGTTTAAAAAGGGCCTATTCAATATGAATATTCTACTAGGAACTAATAGCATAAGCGTAAAAAACCATTGTTTCATCAGTGGTCCGAATTGAATTGGCATAAAAGCGAACGTTGATAAAGTATTCATCAGGGTGGAGGGCCCAGCAGAATAGAGCTCGATGCATCACGGTACTCGGGTATGGACCGCGAATACATCAATAATGTTCGACCCATATCCTTGTCGGATGTTGTTTCTACGTCCGGGTATTACACAAAGATATCGTGTGGAATTATTCCGCCCTTTGATTTCGATCATAATTTTCGCAATAAGTATTTTTAAAATTTATATCTTTATTGCCAAAACCCTCCCGATGCTCGTTATTATTTTAGGTATCATTATTTGGTTCGAAATATTAACAACGTTGACGTCGACTGAGCCTCACCAATAGTTACAGTATATATGCGTATACGGCATAATTCATCCAAAAATTTATTTAACCCATTTAGACTAACTGTCCTTTTAAAAGGACTGAGGTTGTCAACCTAACTCGTTTTGGATGAAGTACTGGATTCTAAATGGCGCCACCTGTATAGTATAACAAGTGATCTATGCAACCGTAGCAGACGTACAATGTACTTGTGATTAGCCAGTGTTGAAGTGCAGTTTAATTATATCGCTCGAAATGTCCAAAAGGTGGTAAGTAAATAATGGCAGAGATCGAACAAATTGTGAATGAGGTTCCAGAAGAAATAGCAATTTTTTCTCCTAGACAATTTACCGGGAACTCAACTCAAACCTCCTGCTGAAGTACGGATGCAAACTGAAGATGACTGGGATAGCGACGATGATAAACCTCTCTCAGAGTTTGTAGAACGAAGACCAAAAGTTGCTTTCGATACCTCCTTACCTAACCTAATATACCTAATCTAACCTAAGATACTAATTTAACCATGTTGTACAGCAAAGCGCAACCCATCCTTCTTTTGCTTTGTAAATTTGTAAATAAATTACACTCGGAGGCAAAATTAGCGGAACACTCGAAAATTTAACCAAATTCGAAGTCCGATATTTTTCCTAATTCTCAACCGATTTAGATGATTTTTTCGGCAAGTTATAGATCAACTCTTCTGCTTTGTAGAAATTATAAGAGAAAACAAAAAAAATTGAAAAAAATTTTATACGGGGGCAAAACTAAAAGTGTTTTTTCTGTCAAAACTTCGTAACACCCTGTGGAATTTCGTGGTCCGAGTTGAAACGTACAATATCATGGTCTGTCAAGACACATCTTCCTACAGTAACGCCTTTCTTGTTTCATGCGTTTATCTCTATTTTTACAAGAGATATCCAATTTGAAGCGAAAAGTCACAATTTTCAAGAATTTATTATTAATCTTGCGTGGGTGCATAACCTCGGAGGTTAGCCAAAAAATAAAATCAAAATTAGAGAAGCAGAAATCTAACGAAATGAAAATTTTTGAAATTCACTGGCCAATTTCACGTTCCGGGAGAACTCGAAGTTCACTGGAAAAATCGTTGATTTTGCACATTTATTTTTGAATTTTTTTGTGTGACACTCTATAATAATTATCATTCCTGTCCAAAATTGAGGGCAGGTGTGTATCCTGGCGATACACTCGTGAAATGAAATGAACATGTTGAGAAAAATGTTCATGATGACCCACAAAAAAAAACATTTGATTTTAGTAGCGAGTATGACCCCCCGAGCTCTTATTACAGCGCGCATACGATTTCGCATACTCCTAATGATGTTGTCTATTATCTGTTGAGGTATGTTGTCCCACTCTTCCACCAAAGCCAATGTCAGCTCTTCAACGTTGCCTGGATTCCGTTGTCGAACCCTTCTTCCAAGAATGTCCCAAACGTGTTCGATCGGGTTTAAATCCGGTGACCGCGACGGCCAGTCCATTCGTGTGATCCCAACTTCATTGAGATATTCTATCACTATGCGCGCAGTATGAGGGCGCGCGTTATCGTGCATAAAAAGGAAATTTTCCCCTATGTAAGGAGCAAAAGGCACAACATGGGGCTCCAAGATTTCTGTTATATACCGACGGGCATTAAGTGATCCATTGCCAATAATTTCCAGTTCTGTTCGTACTCCCAAGCATATGCCACCCCATATCATAACTGACCCTCCACCGTATTGCTCAGTTCCTGCGAAGTTCGCTTGATTGTACCGTTCCCCTCGATGCCTCCATATTCTATCTCTACCATCCACGAAATTCACACAATATCGGCTCTCATCACTAAATAAAACTCGTCTCCACTGATTGATTGTCCATGCTACATCCTCCCTAGCAAACGCTAATCTTGCTACCCGATGGGCTCTATCGAGTCTTTGTGCTCTTGCTTGCGCGTATGATATCAGACCAACTTCATTTAATAGTCTTCTGACTGTCCTCACACTGACGTTAATGTTATCCACTGCTTGTAAAAGGTTACGTGCCTGAACAGCAGTAAGACGAGGATTTCTTATGGTTTGATTTCCCTGTAACGTCGGTAGATTCGATGGATAACCGACGTCGAGACACCCAACATGGTACCGACTGAGCGGTAGGTGCGCCCTTCCTCGATCAATGTAACTGCCCTTGCTACTGAGGTTGGTGGTAAATCTCTCATTCTGAATGAAAAATACCGTTTCGAATCGTAAACAGTAAAAGGATCACAAAACACCGCAATCGATCGAATTTGTATCAAATCAAAGAATGGAAAACTCTCATTCTTTAAACAAGTGCAAATGTGGTCATATACAAAAAAACGTGTGTTGTATTTCATATTTGATAAAAAAGGTGTGCAAATGTATAAATGAAAAGTTTTATCAATGGTCCCAGAATTCGGTTGTGTATTTTAATACCTACCGACTGTTATCTCCTATGAATTCCTAATTTTCAAAATTAACCAAATTGTCATCAATAACTAATGCAATTCGAACATAAAAATCGCAAACGACAATTTCGACACGCCTGAGTGATAATAAGAAAATTCCAAATTGATAGACGAATTTTAATGACAATTTCTTGATTCAATGGAATTTCTCCTAAATGGTGATTTTCCACTTGAAATTAAATATATTTTGCAAAAATAGAGATAAATGCATGAAACAAGAAGGGCGTTACTGTAGGAAGATGTGTCTTGACAGACCATGATATTGTACGTTTCAACTCGGACCACGAAATTCCACAGGGTGTTACGAATTTTGACAAAAAAACACTTTTAGTTTTGCCCCGTATAAAATATCTTCCATTTTTTTGTTTTCTCTTATAATTTTACAAAGCAGAAGAGTTGATCTATAACTTGCCGAACAAATCATCTAAATCGGTTGAGAATTAGGAAAAATATCGAACTTCGAATTTGGTTAAATTTTCTAGTGTTCCGCTAATTTTGCCTCCGAGTGTAGTTAGTTATTGTAAAACAAAATCATATTATTAACTTACAAAATTAGTTGGCTGCATCATCTCATTGTTTATAATAACAATTAGCGACGATGTGCAGTATGCCATAAAAAAGCAAATTTTCGCTTCCAAAAATGTGATGTTGGCTTGCATCCAAAAGATCTTATCATACTACTGTCCTTTCAAAAGAACGCATAGTTTCGACCAATAGCAACACTCGAAAATTCAAAAAAATAGTGGATTATACTTTATAGTCCCCCTTTAAACCTCAATGCACGAAAAAAGTTACGAGGCATGTCGCAATCTCATCAATAAGGTGTCCAATCACCTCCAGCGTCAATAATCGCTTGGCATATTCTTTGCATACTTTCTACCAAATTTTCAAATAGGTATTGGAAGAAAAAAATTAAATTATAGGGTAACCATTCGAAAAGTCTAAGGAGGGTCAACTTCTGGTGTTTCCGGAAGTGACAGTTCAATAAAAATGTTTCTGGCTGTTAGAATATCAATATATAGAGGGCGACCCAAACTGGTTCAGCCAAGCTTCACTCTCATTAAAGTTTTGAGATATTTAGTTGGAATGAAAAATATATTGCTCATCTATGAAGAAATTGATGATAGAAATTGATCGTAGTCCCCAAAAATTTTTAAATTACATCTTTCATATGATGAGAAAATAAACAGTTCATGTTTCCATCTAACTAGTCATAACTCGCAAATAAAACAAAACATGTGACACTTGCTAAAATAGATTTTTTTGTTTCATTGAGGTCAGTCAACAATAGTTGGAGCTATTTATGACATATCAAAAAAAAAATTGATGTCATATTTTTAACGGTGTCGTGAAAAACCTTAATAAATGTTATCAGAAAGTGGAAAAATGATAAACAATATCGACCTATTCGACCGTTATTCTCTAAACTTGCATTTGAATTTGGGAGGCTTTTACTTGGTAAAATTCCATTATCAATAATAAAAAACAAGTACTGTGTTTTAAGGAATTTTACTTAATAATTGCGATTCGTAACGCGTTTCACTACACCGTAGCTTCTTCAGACGAATGAATATGCAGAAAAATATAAATGAGAATATAACTATAAATGTTCCTGAGTAATTGAAAGCTTATTGAGTTGCTTCTTCTTAAGTGGTTATTTATGACAGGTATATCCAATAAAATTAAGGAATAGAGTGCTCCCGAAGAGATTCAATAGAGGTGAAGGGCTTAAATCGACTTGTTCATTGATGGGTCTACCTGAGTGTTTGTATTTATTGATTTCTAAAGTTTCCCAAAGATCTACTTTCCAATATTTATTATCTGTATGCAAAATTTCAAACTGTGGGTCGAAAGAATGATTATTTTCTAAGAGATGATTCGCGTAATTTGAATCTGATTTTTATTTGAAAAACTGCGTTTATGTTCCGATATTCTAATATTAAAATTTCTATGTGTTCTACCAATGTAGAAATTATCGCAGTCATTGCAATTCAATCTATAAACACCTGATTTATTGTTTTTACCTGGTTTGGTTTTATTATTTTTATATATTTGCCTAAATTATTATTAGTTTGGAAAGCTATGTTGAAATTATTGCTACTTAAGAATGATTTCAGTTTCTCACTTGTAATGCCAACGTAGGTTAAGGTGTTGAATTTTTGTTTCAATTTATCGACAGGGTAAACTTCATTCAATGCGATTTTCTACTTTGTTTTTATTTAAAATATTATTTATTAGTTTGGGATTGTAACCATTATTTTTGGCTATTTGTTTAGTCAAATTTAGTTCTTTGTTGAAATTTTCTGGTGATAACGGGATGTTAATCAATCTATGAATAAAACTATTGAATGCTGACATTTTATGTTGATATGGATGACAGGACGAGTTATGTATTATAATATCTGTATGTGACGGCTTATGGTAAATTGCGAAAACATGTTTTCCATTTTCATTCGAAATAGTTACGTCTAAAAATTTATCGAATTATTGCTTTCTATTTCGGTTGTGAATGCAATTTTTGGATGTAATGAATTTATATGATTTTCGAAAATTTTCAACTGTCTATCTGTTCCTGTGAAGCAAATAATGATATCGTCTACATAGCGATACCAGTATAAACAATATTTACTGAGTGGATGATTATGAATTAATTTCTCTAAGTTATTCATGAATATTTCTGCTAACAAAGGACTTAACGGATTGCCCATAATCAAGCCGTCTTCAATAGTATAATATTTGTTATTGAAATGGAAATAATTTTGATCTAAACAAATTTGTAATAATGAAAGAATATCTGATTTAACGATAGTATTGACATGATTCTTTTCTAATAATTCTTCAACTAAGTAATACGTATCTTTCGGAGGAATGTTGGGAAATAGATTCTGAACATCGAAAGAAATGAGTTTGGAATTAGGTAGTATAGTGGTATCTTTGATATTGGCAATAAGTTCCTATGAATTTTTGACCGAAAATATAGATTTAAGATTGCAATGTTTTATTAGCAAGTCGATGAGGAATTTTGAAAGTTTGAACGAAGATGCCGTTACATAAGAAACAACAGGTCTAATAGGGTAATTAGGTTTATGAAGTTGTATCAACGAATATAATTCGGGGATTGTGGATTGGAGTTAATGAATTTATATTTTCGTGGTCTGTGATTAATGATTTTGCTGTCGAAATTATGTTTTTAACCACTTTCTGAAATTTTGCGGTAGGATCCTTAGTTGATGTTATATAGTTTTCGGCTGTTAAGAATTCTTCAGTTTTAGAAATATAATCGGTTTTACTAATCGCGATGACGGTGTTACCTTTATCTGCTTTAGTGAATACTAAATCGTTCTTGGTACTATTTTCACAAATTGTTTTTATTATCTTATAATCGGAATTGCAATGAGGTGATAATTTCGAAAAGTCTTCTTTGGTGATTTTTGCTGTTTGATGTTTGGCTAAAATATTATCTTTGGAGTTTTTGAGAATGATCATCTCTTAGAAAATAATCATTCTTTCGACCCACAGTTTGAAATTTTGCATACAGATAATAAATATTGGAAGGTAGATCTTTGGGAAACTTTAGAAATCAATAAATACAAACACTCAGGTAGACTCATCAATGAACAAGTCGATTTAAGCCCTTCACCTCTATTGAATCTTTTCGGGGAGCAATCTATTCCTTAATTTTATTGGATATACCTGTCATAAATAACCACTTAAGAAGAAGCAACTCAATAAGCTTTTAATTACTCAGGAACATTTATAGTTATATTCTCATTTATATTTTTCTGCATATTCATTCGTCTGAAGAAGCTACGGTGTAGTGAAACGCGTTACGAATCGCAATTATTAAGTAAAATTCCTTAAAACACAGTACTTGTTTTTTATTCTAAACTTGCAGACTACCTTATTAGAATAATTCCTCAATTTTCACTTCATGAATTTGATGAATCTGCTGATAATTGTAAACTTTTCTGCGATATTCGCTAAATAATTAAAATTGTTGATTTAATGAAGATGAAGATTTTTCTACACGACGAATTGAAGAAGAATATCGTTATATTAATAGATGCACATTCAAACCATACAAAAATGTACAAATGTAATTGCAGTAGATTTCGCTGCACTCGAGTTCCCATTATAAATTCGTCCACCAATCTATCGCTATCACCGAAACAGAAACTACGTAAACACAATCAGTTTCCGTCGATGAACGGCGACTGCCGCCGCAGCCATCCCGCCGCCCACTCATTACACAACGACAGACAATTGTGTAGCGGGACTTGTCGGGATTTTTCCGAACTTGTTCCATAAATAAATTTGCGTTTCATTCAATTTGGGCGGATGTATCAAACGGCATATATACCGCGTTATAAAACGTTAAACGTTCGCCGCCGTTACTGTATCCCCTCTTTCGTCTCTCGTCCCGGTTTTGTGCCGTTCCCAAGGGGCGTCATTGTCAGGCCGGTATATGGAGGACCACGGCGAACCACCCGTTTGTATATCGATTTGTCCAGATACTGATCTGGAATTTGGAGAGAGGAACATGAAATTACATCAGTATGTTATTGCGGAGGAATATCATTCGGGAAATTTCCCAACAGAAAAAATCGGCCGAATATCATTGATTCAGAATGTTGTCGTTTCAGTGTTTCCGTTGTTTCTTCATGAGTGTCAGAAAAATTGGTTATTTTATAATTTTTAGAGATTTGCCAACTAGTTGGTAAAGCAGACTATGCGGCCACTATCGCAGTCGGCGACTATTCAGCAGTGTCCGGCTTCTTCGTTTCAATGTACTCCTCAATAATATGTATGTAGGGAATAACATTCACCAATATTATCCCAAGGCTCCATTTAAGGTGCGTTAGTATTTTATCGAATACAAGTACAATTTGACATATGACATTTGAGGTTATGTATTCTTTTCCTGTTTGACTTATTGATCTATTTCCCGCGCAAAAGTTGAAAGTTTCTATTGCTGTCAATACATTGGAAAAAAATCAAAAATTGGGAAAATCAGGAATTATGATTCACCGGAAACCGTAAGTTATAAATTTTATTGTTTTTATCTATAATTTGTAATGTTCTTGAGGGACTATATTTTTAATATTATATTTACCTAAGTAAATGAAAATTCAATCTCCCCAACTAAACGTTTAAAGTATGTCACGAAAGTCTTGGGAAAAAGTTTTTCATGCATAGTTCCCGCAATTCGTGGAAGATCTCGTTGCCGTGATCAACAGATGTCATTTATGATTTATATTGAGTATTCCTTCTGTCAAAGTCTGAATAAGTTCGCTAAGATGGCTCACAAATTAGAACTTCGAAGAAGTATTTACAATTTAGTTGGGCGAGTTCCTAAGCGTGCAATCATCAACATTTTTCGTGGTCAGGATATTTCTAAGACAATGTAAATATCGTGAAAGGCGTAAGTGTCCAAAATACAACCAGAATCAATTGGAAAATATGTTGCCGCGCCTTAAGAAGAATTCACTTCGCAAATGACAGAACCATAATTTTGGAGGATGAAAAATATTTTACATTATCCCATTTTGAAATCAACTGTAATGCTGATTTCTATACAATTAACATAGAAGAGTGTCTAAACGAAGTAAAATTCAAAATAAAGAAAAAATTTGAAGACAAGGTTTTGGTATGGTGTGCTATTTCTAAAGCTGAGGTTTCAAGACCATATGTAGGACATGCGAGAGGCGAAGCTGTTGTTGCAAACCTATATACTGGAAGATGTCTCCCAAAATTGTTAGATTTCATCAATACCTATCACGCTGATGACGAAATAATGTTTTTGTCTTCCCATTATGCGTGAGTTACGAGAGATTGGTTAGAGGCTAATAACATTTGTACCTCGCGGAGATAACCCCCCAAACATCCCACAAGCAAGACCAATCGAAGATTTTTGGGGTTTACTGACAAGGAAAGTCTATGGCAATGGATGGGAAGCTCAAAACGAAGAAAGTTTGAGACAGAGAATCTTTCAGAAGATACGATCAATTTTAACCTATTTCTACTTGCTATTTATGTATTATCTTCAAACGAATTATTATTTATATTATTAGGAATATTCATACTATTCTTATGTCTATTTTCATAAACTGAGAATTTGCAATTATGTGTTGACGAGTTCTTCGATAGCGTTTATTATTCTCGTCTGCAACAACATATGATCTTGGTTCGGAACATTCATCAATAATTTTCCCACCTTTCCAGGTAGATTTATATTTCAAATAAATATTGTCACCTCTTTTACACTCAGCCAAATTCTTTGCAGTTCTATCACGATAGAATTTCTGTTTAATTTGTCTTTTTCTTGAAATGTTAAGTACTTTTTTACTAGTTCATTCAAGGCTTCTTTAAGTTAAGGCATTATGCTTCTGGAAACTAGTCTAGCAGAATGTATTACTGGTGTTGAATCATCTTTTAATGCGATTATATGTAGTTCATCGGTAAATTTCTTTATATTCATTGACCAATTTATCAAAGTCAACATTATTTTGTAGGTTATCATTACTATGTACGTTATCATTATTAATTTGCTCAATTTTCTTAATTAACTTCTGTTCCAAACATGTTTTTTATTATTTATTAGGGTTTTAACCTAATATTGGAACTCAAATATATATATATATATATATATATATATATATATATATATATATATATATATATATATATATATATATATATAAAGTCTGGCATCCGTATCTACATGTGTCTGTCGCTACAGATGCGTGTTTGGCGATGAATTTTAGATTGTTTCTGGTTATAATAACTTGGTCTTGTATCGCCAAAAGAAACCTTCCGTCTCAGGAAACAACTGTCCGCAAGTCAACCAGTAGTTCGACGTAAACTTGTCGACATCTGCTCTGCTGGTCTCTTTAGGATGTCTCCCGTGTAGCAGTTTTTTATCGTCGGTCTTGCGAGGAGTCCTATATTCGTGTTCGTTTAGACGTAAAGGAGTTGAGTCTTCTTCCTCGCAGATAGTTCTATGGAGTATTGAAGTATTTGCCTTTCTTTAGAAATGGTTTCGCATGTTCGAAATCTGCTGATCCATGCGCTTCATGATATCGGCCAGTCTTCTGCCTCCTTGATGTCTCGGCAACGTCGTTCTTTCGATAGCTCTTCTTGGATGGTGATTATGTACCTCCGTCAGCAGCTTTCCCACCTCTCGTTGTAGATTATCGATATTGGTGATGCTCCTGGCAATTATTTCAAAGGAATAATTCAGGAGTGAGCATGCGTAAGTGTGTACGAATCAGTTATCTAACTGTCCCAATGAATTCGTTCGTCAAGTCTTTTTCCATTCTTCCATGACCTATTCGTAGTGCTTGTGTCATGCCCAGATATTTTTCTCTCCTTCGATTATTGCGGCCATATTTTAATCATTTCCGATCTTAACTGCTGTTTCCTGTACCTTTCCTCTAATTGTACGGTGAGTGCGACATTTGTCCAGTCCGAAACGCATTCCCATGTCATCGGAGAGCTCTTCCACAATTTTCAGCATTTGCTTTAGTTTGAAGTCGTTCGTATAGGTTTACCCTCATCATTTTTCGTGTTGAGCCTTGCTGTCGACAGATCTAGTTCCAAATACAAAATTATTTGGTAATTTGCAAATCCTTGAATAATATTTTTGGTTGAAGTTCGAATGCCGTTTTGTTTTAATTGAAAGTTATTTTAGTGAAGAATGATGTAATATTTCCTCAGTAAATAAATGTTCATACAAAATTTCAATTTCAGCTCTTCAACTTTTGGGAAAAGCCTCCGCAAAAGACGATTTCATTAGCGTTGTCGAGACTTCAAAATAGAATATATTTCCAACATCTAAAGCTATATGAGTGTATGCGGCCGATAAGAATGGGATCCCGAATAACGGGTTACGAATTATACAAATTAACCAAATCCGAAATGGGGGGTGGGGCTGCGGTTGCGGTGTCGGTTAGGGGGAGTTTCACGAGAATTGTTATCGAAAGGAGCGCGAGTTACGTGGTTTCGACTATCGGAGTTTCGCGTATTGTTTCGCATACAAAGGTTTCGGTTAACGATCCTCCATCAGTCTGGGGCGAACGTGTGAAGGAGGATATGGGAAAAGGTAACACCGTTTCGAACGTTGGAGGTGTTAAATATCTGGCAGCCGGGTTGCACGTGGAATTCCTAAGAATAACCATTCTTTTGCTGAAGGGTACCGAAAGTTTTTCAAAAAGTTACGATGTCTTTGAGAGTATCCAATGGTAGGGGTTATTTTTTGTCAGTGAAATTTAGTCATCTTGCAGGACGAGTGTAAACTTTCGATGTTTCAGTAAAATGACTCCTAGATTTTCGAGAAAAAATCCCTTCTCCAGTTATTCCAGATTTTGGTCATATGTCATCTCTTGGTTCCTTTTAAGTTAGGCGAAAATATTTTAACATTCTACGGACACTTTTGAGTAGATTGATGCCACTTATTCTAAGAATTTTTCTTGTGTGGTTTTGAATGGTTTTTGTACTATGAAATAAACTGTTCTTTTAATATGAACTATTGGTGAATATGGATAAATTAGAAAGAGTATTCTTTTTCCTATCCAATACACCGGGTTTCGTAAAGGTTCCTAATGAAATTCATGATTCATTGATTCTCGGTTTATAGCAAAACGTTGGCAGGGGTCGATTTTTTGTTTTTAATACCTTACTTTTTATGACAAATTAAGGAGTTTTCCCCCTCACTCCCTAACTCCCAGCCTTCTCTTTTTATTTTAAAATGGCTACCCCCATCTTGTTATTGCTCTTTTTAAAGCTCTATGAAGCTTCTATACAGGGATATCCACCGGGACCGTCCGTTAAAGAAATTTTTTAAGTTCCAATTAATATAAATATCGAGCTGAAACTTTATACGCGGCCATAACTAGCGATATCCACATGGAGTGAAATATTTTCGAAGTAATAGCATTTCCGGTTATACAAGAAGTGGGTCATCACTTTGTTATCTCAAATGGCAATCTACCTTTTTTTTATACATCTAGAACCGATATTTGAGCAAGGCATAAAATATCCAAGTTGTTGGCACTTATCTGTCAAAACTGTTGACAGATTTAATTATTTTTGTTATAAACTCGATTTTTGAGGAACATTTAAAATAATTGTAGCTCGTAGATCTTTTGCCCTACAGACACAATTTTTGCTTGGTTGGATAGAAGAAGGACCAAGAAATTTTTTGAGCAATCTACACATGTCAAATGTTTATTGCGTTGTTTTGTATATTTTTTTCAATTTGGCCTTTTTCAAGCGGCAATAACTCAATTTTTTCAAAGTGCACGTGCCAATTTTTATATCCCCATCAGATGAAGCGTCAAATTTCATATGAAATTGTATAAGCATGTACTATACCCATCTCTCATAGTTCCGAAATAATTTGGGAATATATTGAATTTTGATGATTTTGCAAGAACTAACAGAGAATGCTTTGAAATATTTGAATCAAGTAGCTGAACTGGCAACGCTCACCTGACAGATGCCTAAAATTAATGTACTTGTCACTTCGTTCATTCGAATTTGATATTTCAACAAGAATTGTCGTTATTTCAGATTGAAGATATCCAAAAAATACAACACATTTGGAATAAAACCACTGGTTATTCAAACGAAAATATATTTTATCTTTTTTTAATTCATTTTAGAATGTCAAAAACTATTGGGTAGAAATTGCAGGCAATTCAATAACCACTTTCCAAATTTACAGTCTATGGGTAAAATAAAATTTCGAAGCATTAGAAGCAATTTTCTAAAATTCGGATGAATAATAATTGTAGGAACTGAGCGAAAACCAATCATCGAAGATAATTACATTAATACGAATAAATGATAGCAAACATCATAGGAGAAAACTAATTTACGAATTGAATAAATGTTCAATATGGACCCCATTTTGCTCGATACACTAGACAGCTCGTATACGAACATGATGAGTTGCCCTCCTAGTTTCCTAAGGATCAATATTACGAAAAGCATTGTGAATGCCCTCTAGTAACTCTTCTTTACTTCTTACAGGAATAAGATACACTTCACTCTTGATTTTGCCCCATAAATAAAAAAAAAGGGGCGTCAGGTCCGGAGAATGCGGAGGCCATAAATTTGGTCCTTGTTTACCCCACCATCTATCATCGAACATTTCTGTTAGCTGCCGATCTACAGCTCGTGTTTTATGTGCTGGTGCACCATCCATTTGGTAATAGCAATCCCTCAGAATGTTAAGGGGTAATCCATCTGAAAAATTTGGTAATGTTCCTCTCAAAATTTCCAGGTATCTTTGTCCATTAAGATTTTCCTCATAAATATGATAAGCCAACAAATCATTCATTAAAATTGCAAGAACGTTCACGCTGAATTTATTTTGGAAATCAATAACCTAAATGAAATGTGGATTTTCTGTGGCCCAAAAATGTCAATTTCTCCTGTTGGTTATTCCACTTTCATTGAACTTGGCTTCATCAGACCATATAATTTTTTGCAGAATTGTCTCATCTTCTTGAAGCCGAATTAATAAATTTTCACAGAAATTTAGCCGCTTGGGAAGGTTAGTTGCCCTTTCGTCGCAACGCAAAATTGACGTGAACAGATTTCAAGTTATTAAGGTGCATTTTCCAGTCCCTTGTCCATTTATATATTTTATTGGGTGATGTTTGTAATTTTTCTATTGTGCGGGGCAAGGATGCATCTTTTGTTAAAATAACAGTGTCGTCTGCAAATGTACCCAGTACTGTTTCTCCGATTGTTGGGATATCGGAGGTATATAACAAATAAAGCAGTGGTCCCAAAACGCTGCCTTGTGGGACCCCAGCCGATATTGGTTTACATGAAGATAATTCCCCTTCATGAGACACTCTAAATTTTCTTTCTGAGATATATGACTCTAGCTATTGACAGTAGTTCCCAGGCAGCGATCTACTCATCTTATATATTATGCCTGCATGCCACACCCTGTCAAAAGCTTGTTTTACATCTAGGAATGCAGCAGGACAATATTCCTTTTCTTCAAAAGTCTTTTCAATGACAGCTGTCACTCTGTGTACTTCTGGAAATCTGGTATCTCTATGAGTGGTTTAAGACGTTTCAGCAATAGTTTCTCGAACAGTTTGGTACGAGATAGGTCTGTAAGACTCAACCTGTTCTTCTGGTTTTTCAGGTTTTTTAATCATAATTATCTTTGCTGTTTTGAAGCATTCCAGTACATGTTTCAATCTAAAATAGGCATTGAATATATACGAGATTATGATGATTGCTTTACGTGGCAGTTCTTATAACAGTCCGGGTGGAATTTCATCGATACCAGGCGCCTTTTTGGGGTTCAGATTGTTGTCTCTCCTCTGCAACTTCCAATGAAGAAACTGGCTTTATAGGTATTTCAGGCTGATAAATAGGTGTAACGTCTATGAAAGACTGTATATCATTTGGTTGGAACACGTTACCCAAGTGTTGCACAAATAATTCAGCTTTCTGTTTATTGCATCTGATCCATTCGTTGCGTGTATTTTCAATTGGTTTCTTGAGTCTGCGAGTCGCTTTCCAGAGTGAATAATCTTTATCAGCTTCCGGGCTTAAATCGCAGAGGTATTTCTCGAAGCATTTTTATTTGAATTCTTTGATCTTTCAATTTTTTAGATTACTTATCTGGTTGAACTTTCTTTTATCTGCATCCAAAATGGCCAGTCTTTTCCTTTTCATAAATTTAAAGTTCCACACATTGTCCCAAAGGGTAGAAAACTCAATTACCTAAAATCAGTGAGAATTTTCAAATCACTCTTCAATGATAACTTTCATATAAGGAAGTACTGATTCCAAATTCTAAATGTGCTCGAATAATAACTCTCTTCAATATCTGATCTTTCCAAATTCAAATAATGCCTATTCGTATATGTTTCTTGTCACTCTGTACTTTGTTTTCATACTGTCCGACGATGAACAAAAGTTCAAAAGCGCGTTAACAGTTATCTATCAATTTAATTTATTTGTTTTAGTAAAACATTCTATTTGAGTTTTAATCATTCCTAACTAACTAATAGTAATGGCTAAATCGATACAGTATTATTTTTTCAATTCCATGGTATCCAAAAAACAGATTTGAGAAATTGCATCCCATATTGTTTGATTATTCAGGAAGTACAGTGTAGTTTTCTTGACCTACTTTATATTTGCAACTATTTGGATTCTGGATTCCCAGTGAAATCAATTCCCCTTCTAGGTCATATAAGAACCCTGGATAATGGTTCGTCCGGTTCCATCGAAATTAGTATTTTTTATATCTCAATTAAATCTGAAAGTGTTTTCCTGTCACGTTAATTTCGTTAATGCCGAAAAGGGAATGAAAACATTTCCGTTATATTTTGCGTATCAATTTTCTACGATAAAATTTTCATAGAGCATATAATCCATTAAGCTCCGCTTATTGTGATTTATTCAGTAAATGAATGAATCTGATATTGAATGGTATAACTGCATTTATCGCAGTTGCGAAAATTTTGTCATACTGGATTTTAATTGGTGTATGTTTGGAGGAACAGGTATCTTTATTCTTCTCGTAAAATTATTGTTAATTCTGTTTCAAATGTTCAAAAAGATTACTTTCACGGTTTTAAGGGGGTAGTACACTTTAAAAAAGAAAAAACGATTCTGTTTTTTTGCAATGTTCAATTCCTTATACCTTCAAAAATCACCTCTCAAAATTTCATGAAGAAATTTGAACACAAAAAAAAGTTACAGCAGTTTGAATGAGCTCGCGTTTTTCGCTCTTCGCCTCTCTCAGCTGGTCATATCCGCAAGCGATAGTTTACCGACCTCTGCTCTCCGCTTTCTTTCAAATTATTCCTAATAATGCACACACATCCAAATTTATAAGGAATCACTCGGTATTTCACATTATTGATTGTTTTTAACCATGGATCTTTGACTATTTGTGAAGAATGAAGTTTTTCGTTGTGAAAAACCTGAATAGTATGACCGCTTTTTGTGCCAAATTGCAAGAAGAGACCCTAGTACGTCGCACCCTATACTCAAAGGCAACTTCTGGAAGTAACAGGCATCAGTCTATCAGTCGAAACGATACGTCAAAGACTTCTTTCAAGGGCTTTATACAGCAGACGGCCCTTAAGAGTTCCAGAGCAACCAGACCACAAAAAGAAAATTAACAGACTCAATGGGTGTATCGAGCACCAAAATTGGAATATTGAGAATTGCCGAAATGGTCTTTTCTCGGGTGAGACCAGAATTGGTGTTCGATCAGATGACCGCCGGATTCGGGTTTTGAGGGGTCTTGGAAGACAAGCTAGACTCCGAGCAGCAAGACAAATTCCGAAATACCAAGGGGGCAGTGTGATGTTTTGGGGTGGCATTATGCTGGGAGGCAAAACAGATTTGATTTCGTTTCCCGCGAGTGTTACGGCTCGAAATTGCGTGGACCTAATGCTGGATCCCATAGTGAGACTCTGGCGAGGTGCCCACGGTGAGAATTTCACTTTTATGCAAGATAATGCTCCTCTGCATACCAGCAACCTCGTGCGACATTATTTTGAACCAGAGCTGATCGCACAAGAAAACACGATGAGAATAAGAAATTTGATTGGGACTGATATTTCGCGTTCTTCCCCGGTATTCCATACTTTCATTTTATGTTTTCTCTGCACCTAACGTTCTCTCCCCCTAAACGAAAAAGTTACGATTTTAGATCTTCTAATATATATTCTTTTGAAAAGAGAGGATTTACAAAAATTCGAATAATTTTATTCACAATAAATGCTTTTATCTATAATTTTGTTGTGAGTCGTAAAAAAACAATCGTAAAAAACAAGCGAATAAATAGAATACCAGCGGAAAAAACAAAACATGCCCGTTCCTTAATCAGGCATCTGAATTCGCATCATGCCTTCTACGATTGCCCCTAAAGTGTGAGCACAGGAAATGTAACAGGGTAACATTGCTATCTTCCGTATGATTCGATAAACGAGTGAAAAAACTCGTTTCCCTGTGGCTAGCAACTAGCAATAGCTTGTCTGTTTATGTTGTTAGTGTCGTGTGTACATAAAGAGTACCAAAGATTTTTCTTCTTAGCAGCTTCAATTCTAATCTTGCACTCCATGATTTAAAGGACTTAAAAAGAAGGGGGTTCGGGACAGGAAAAATCTATAACAATGGAAAAAGAAAACCAACAGAAAAATATTTCATTAAACATACCTAACTCTTATATATTCTCACTTGAATGAACTTAACTAATGCTCCGCTGTTTTCAACAGGGAACATCTCATACACCATTCGGTTGTGTAGCCCATAATAACCTCAAGATTCAATACTAATCTCCTAAATAGACTTGAAGTTCTCTACTCAGTTGATGAAATTATCCTACACGGAATGAATTTCTTGAAAACCACCCGTAAAATGGTAAATAGGACAATCGAGGACTAAATGTCTCATTGTTTCTTCAGCTGCGCCACATTCACATGCCGGACTTTCTACAATATTTCGTTTGAACAACATACTATTTCTACGACCATGTCGTGTCCTGAGACGATTTAATGTACACCAATTTTTCCCAGTTATATCGAAACCTACAACCCTTTTGGAAGGATCCTCTATGAGAAATTTATTGAAAACATCAACTTCCTGCCATACAGTTTTCCAAAGATCAACAGTCTTCACCCAAAAAGTCAATCGACCAAATAGGTTTCCTAAATTTCAATCTCAGGTTAGGTGGATTTTGAAGATCTTGTATTATCGGAAAAACTTCTGGAAATGGGTGATTCTTATCCCAAGATGATTTTAGAGCTGACTTCTTGCGAATATGGTAAGGAATTATATTACAAATAACCGGAAGCCATGGGGTAGCAGTTGATCTAATTATCTACTAGATAAATCATTTTTGCCTTTGGCTCGAAATTGCCCCTTCTTCTCCTGTCCCTACAAATAAATAAATCAAAAATTGAAACATTTACTCGTCTGCCAGTTGTTAAAATTGAATTTCGTGTTGAGTAATCTATTAAAGGTCAATGAATAATATATGTCTCATAGACCATATTTCATTTCATCACATAGGTGTGCGTGAAGTTATCGCTGAAGTTAAAACGTTTTTGCAACCTTCAAGTACATAGAAGGTCATGAAGAAACAACTTCATTTGTACGCTGAAACAGTATTTCTGATCTAGATCACCGTAGAGATAGAAAATTACACGCACACGAAACCCCGAACAAAGACTACGAATCGCATTAGCATTTACATAACGTAATTACTGCCCCGCTCTGAATTTTTTCCGTCGGAATATATTTTTAATTATTTATGCGTATATCAAAAACCGGAGGCAAACCTTGGTTAAATGCCGTGAATGCCCGTTCCCCGGGGGTGTTCAACCGAGTACATCGAATTGTGGGGCAAATAAACTAGTTAGGATTCTAATTGCCTTAAGAAAAGTATGATGGTTTCCGCATTCCCCTCGGTGAGCTTTGCAATAACTATTTCAATGTATTTGACTAACCTTGTATATGCTGTAATATATAAGGTCTTCCATCTCAAACGAGCCACCCTGTAGATTTCTTATCGCGTAGGAATTGGAGAAATTTGCCAAAACTCGTCGATTGATATTGTTGATTCATTTGAAATAGAACACACTTCATGAACAGCTTTCAAACAATGTACAAAAAAAATTTCAAACAAACTTAGTACAAAATGTAGCAATGGTGGCTAATCTTCTTCAATGTAAGAAAACAAGATTGCTTTTGCGGTGACCACAATTTCTCGTGACTGGATTATCTGAAATTGAAAACCAATAAGATATTATCAATCAAATCAATGAAATTTCAATTTAGTCCATATGTGTTGATTGTTTTTTTTTATTGATCAACAATTTATTATGAATACAACTAGTGTTACTTTTTATTTTAGTTTTTGGTGAGAAATTGAGTTGATTTCAAATATTACTACTTGTTTTTATAATTTGGGAAAGTTTTATTTCTGAAAATGCATTTTTAATTGGGTGACCCATGTACCTCACGCGACCATTCATGGACTATTTCACGGTGCGCGCACTGTAGTTTTAAAGCACAAACCTAAATTGATTTAAACTTTGAATTTTATTTATTATTATTATTATGAATGAATTTTATATATATATATATATATATATATATATATATATATATATATATATATATATATATATATATATATATATATATATATATATATATATATATATATATATATATATATTATTTATTCTTTGAAAAGAGAGGCTTCACAAAAATTCGAACAAATAGAATACCAGCGGAAAAACAGACCAAGCCCGTTCCTTGATCAGGCATCTAAACTCATATCATGCCTCCTACGATTGCCCTAAAGTGTGAGCACAGGCAATGTAACAGGGAACCATACTATCTTTCGTATGATTCAATAAACAATTCAAAAACCTGTGAAAAAAAACTCGTTTCCCTGTGGCTATTGCACTAGCAATAGCTTGTCTGTTTATGTTGTAATAGTGTCGTGTGTACGAAGAGTACCAAAAATTTTTCTGCCTAGAAGCTTCATTCTCTCATTCTCATCTTGCACTCCATGATTTCCAGGACTTCTTCACGAAGACAAGGGTGAAAAGGAAGGGGTTTGAGACAGGAAAAATTTGTAACAATGGAAAAAGAAAAACCAGCAGAAAAATATTTCATCAAATATACCTAACTCTTATGTGTCTAAACTCACTTGAATCTGAGAACTTAACTAACGCTCCTCTGTGTTAAAACAGGGAACATCTCATACACCTTTTGGTAATGAAGCCCTACGGGGGTGTAGCCCTTGCCTTATCTAAGAATTTAAATAATGCTCGGCTGATTTTCAACAGGGAACATCTCATACACCATGGGAATAAAGCGCTAAGGGGGTGCAGTCCTAGCCTAATCTAAGAACTTAACTAATGCTCCGCTGTTTTTCTACAGGGAACATCTCATACACCATTCGGAGATGTAGCCCATAATTACCTCAAAATTCAAAACTAATCTCCTAAATAGACTTAAAGTTCTCTACCCAGTTAATGAAATTATCTGAAACGGGATGAATTTCTTGAGAACCACCCGTAAAATGGTAAATAGGACAATCGAGGACTAAATGTCTTATTGTTCCTTCAGCTGCGCCACACTCACATGCCGGACTTTCCACAGTATTCCATTTGAACAACATGTCCTGTCCTGAGACGATTTAATGTACACCAATTTTTCCTACTTATATCGAAACCTACAACCCTTTTGGCAGGATCCTCTATGAGAACTTTATTGAGAACATCAATTTCCTGCCATTCAGTTTTCCAAAGATCAACAGGCTTCACCCCTTTACGCAAAAAGTCAATCGACCAAATAGGTTTCCTAGATTTCAATCTCAGGTTAGGTGGATTTTGAAGATCGTGTATTATGGGTAAAACTTCTGGAAATGAGTGATACTCATCCCAAGATGATTTAAGAGCTAATTTTCTGCGAATATGAGAAGAAACTATATTACAAATAGCCGGAAGCCATGGGGTAGCAGTTGAACTGATACATCCACTTATAACTCTCATAGAACAGTTCAACTGAGAATCAATCTTATTGACATGAGCACTATTCAACCACACCTGACAGCAATACCTGCTGCTGAAAATACTAAAGCTAAAGCAGTAGTTCGCACCAAGATATGTTGGAATGAAATTATGAGTTAATAGTGATTGATTGAAGAATACTCTTAGTTGCCTATCCTTCTCACGATTATGCAGATGAAAACAAGAAACCTCAGTTTTCGGAGGATTTGGACATAAACGCCATTTTTGAAGGAAATGTTGGTCATAGTATCGAAAAACCAAAGCAATATCATCAGCATAAATAAACTTTGTAGGGAAAGTTTCAGGGATGTCAGACATACATAAATTAGAGAGAAGAAGTGCAACAACAGATCTCTGAGGTAGGCCATCATTCAGAGTGTAAAATCTACTGCTTTTCTCACCAATGAAAACTCGAAGTCTTCTATCAGATAACATATTTTCAATCAACATCACAAAATTTCCACGCTGAACTACTTCAAAGAGTTTATAAACTAAACCCTCGTTCCAAACTGTGTCATATGCCGAAGAGAGATCTACAAATACAGCGCCTATTTTAAGTTTACCCTGAAATCCTGTCTCAATGAAAGTGGATAAACCTAAAACCTGATCAGAACAATTCCAGTTTTTCGAAAACGTCCCTGAGAAGTGGACACAGCTCTGTCAGTGATTGGTTCTAAGTTCTGATAAAGAAGTTTTTCTAAAATTTTGAATGAAATAGAAAGTAAGCTGATAGGTTGATAACTACTAGTAAGTTTTGGTTTTTCCCAGGTTTGAGAATGGCAATAACTTTAGCCTTTCTAAATTCAACGGGAATACTACCTGAGCTGAGTATGTCATTTTAAAAGGATAGTAACAACTTTTTAACTTTATTTCCTAGATGTTTAAAAATTCAGGAAAAATCCCATCAAATCCTGGAGCTTTACGAACTTTAGTAAATTTTATTGCAGATTTGAGCTCTTCTTTCTCGAATCCTCTACCGTGATAGCATTCCTCCTCTTTTTATATAAGGTTCGTTTCATTCTATTCTTGTCGTATCTACTAATCTTCACACTCTTGGAGACATTAACAAGCCTAGATGCTACAGAATTCGGATTCATATTAGACGGAGTTTTTGAAACGGGATCAGCATTGCCTAATTTCCTCAACAAATCCCAGGAACTTCTACTTGAATTACGAAAATTCATACCACTCATCAACTCATTCCATTTATTCTTCTTTTATTATTCTTTTCTCATTCAAAGAACTAAGGAGTGCATCGGCTTTCTCTGGAAGGATTTTGCCGATAATCCTTATAAAAACATTTGATTCCTCTAACCACCCAGGTATATAATACTTTCGAAAGCCTCTGGGAATATGTTTTTTAGCAGCATTTTTGACAACTCCTATAAACCGGAAATAATTCCTACCCAAGGAGAACCCATCTCAAATCACTATCTACCTGTTTAGTGAAATCATTCCAACGAGCTTTTTTGAAATTCCTTCTTGGTTTTTCTAATGAATCTGCAAATATAAATTGAAATAATAACTGGCCTGTGTTGACTGTGAGGAAAATCTGAAAGTACTCTACGACGAACAGGAAGAGGAAACAATTCAGAGTCGTTAGAAACCAGCCAAAGATCAGGATTATAGGCGCGATTCCATCTGGCAGAATGAAAAGTGTCCTTTGCCTTCGCATCGAAAACAAGAGTTGAAAATCATTTGTTTCCATCCATTCAACTAATGAAATACCACTCCTGTCGTTTTCTGTATAACCCCATCGATTTTGATTGCAATTTAAGTCACCACAATAGATAGCAGGGTGGGGAAAAATAATACCGACATTGATTGGCCAGATTACGCCAGGGGGTTTATAAATATTAACGACAAACATATCGAAAAATTTGAACGCAACATAGAAAACACCACTCAACATACCCTTCTGTACAAGTTCAATATGATTGAATGATGAGATGTTCTTTCGTCGCATATTTCCTCGTGAGATTCTCCTGAAGCATAATCACTTCCACCTTGTTCTTGCTTGACAATTTTGAAGTATAATCGCATTTATCCTTGGAAATCCCTTCAATATTCAAATTCAACAAAACAATTCCCTCTCTGTTTGACCGAGAGAGCCCCGATGGCCAGGTTCGGTCTCCTAAGTGATGCCGATTATGATCTATATGTTCTAGATGCATTATGAACCCAAATTATTTTGGGTTGACATCGCCCATATATTATTCCTTCGTGGATTTTAAGTAATTTGAAGAAATATTTGCGAAATTATTTTGACATTCGTTTTATAAATAGTATATGAAGTAAATAAGAATACCAACATTTATCCTGTGAATAATAATTTTCATGAATTTTGAATGAAACTATTTTGCACTTTATTCAATGGAAAACTGACTTTGATAACTTCAATAACAAGTAGAAAACAGTGTGGAAAAATCACGAGTACAGTTTCAATTTTCTAACTGTATACTAGTAGCGAAATATCGAAGGATTTACTCCATCTGAAGCGATTTACGTTATATCGATGCTACCAACTTCATTTGAAGTACCAAGTTAAAAATACTCAACGTAGAATATCTATGGTTCTACAAATTAAGGTAACATATCAAAAAAAATACGTTGAACCTTGAAATTCGTACTTAGCGACCTCTAAAACACCCCAGTTAACGAGTTTCAATCATTTGTATAACAATTTTGTCCAAAACTCCTGGAGACGACCGTTTCTGAGTCACCCTGGCATCAAATACATCGGGGACACTTGTTGTGCTCAGCACCTCAAAAAGCCCCCGAGTTGACGAGCTTCAATAATTACTTAGAAATTTTGCTCAAAACTCCAGGAGATGACCCAGATACTAGTCACCCTGGGTACCAGATGCTCCGGATGTCATTTGGACCAGATCCCGCCCTTATTTAAGAAATTTTCAATAATTTTTAATCATATAACCGTTGGAGACGTACTTGAAAAAGTGCATTATCCTCATGCAGAAATTCAATTTTCTAAAAAGCAATTGATGAAAATTGTTCGAAAATTTTCCTGAGATCTTTCAGTATCCAACGCGAGTTTCCGCATCAAAATCCATATTACTCCGTAAAAAATAACAAATCCACAGTCCATTGATTCGTTTTCTCGACTACATATATAAATTGTTGTATCATTGTTTAGTTTACATTTTGTGTTTGTTTGATGAAGATGCTGTTTCGACGAAACGCCTTACAAATATAGTAAATAAGCGCAAACCAAACCTAATTTCATTTATCATTTTCATGTTCATGATTGGAAAACATTGTCCTGACGCACGAATAATTTTAATTTCAGACTAGGATTACCAATATAAGTTAAGCTGTTGTATTTGTGTTAGAACTTTTTATACTTGGAAATACTTCCTGGATTGCTTTTTGAAATTTTTTGCGTGAAATCATGATTTCAGATATACAGGGTGTTTCCGAATAAGATGTCATAAATGAAGGATGCGAATCCCTGAATGATTTGAGCAAGAAAGTTCGAAGAACCAATGGTCAAAAAATGCTTCGTTGCCGAGATACAGGGTGTTAAAGTTGAGAAAATTTTTCGATTTTCTCTCGATAAAACCTAGACTTCTCAAGATTTCGGGCTCAAATTTTCCACATAAGCTATTAAATACAATCTGAATCATCAGGTGAGGCCAAATTTTGAAACAGTATACAGGGTGATACTTTTTCATGGGCCATGTTCCATTTTTACCCTCGGAACTTGTACGCCACTGGCACTAACAAAAAATAAAATCGAATAGATCATTCAATTTGAAATTTTTTTTGACTCTTGCATTTTGATCGTAACTATCACCGTTTCTGAGATATTAATTATTGAAAATAATCCAATAGTTTTCCCATATCGAAGCCATGGAGATATTATCTTAATAACTGATGCAATTTTTCAGGAATTGAGCTAAAATTTACATCAGATATCTCCTTATTGTATGTTTATAGCAAAATGAGGCAGAAATTCCTGACAGTATACAGGGTGTTATTTTTTCACGTGCATTTTCCTCTTTTTGCCCCCTGAACTTTTTTGTGGTGCGCTACTGGTATATTCTGAAAACAGAATCAAACAGATTATTCAAAGTAAAAACTTTTCTGTTCCTTGTATTTTTCCGTATCTGCCACCATTTTCGAAAAATTAATCAACAACGTAATCGAACAGGCTACCCTTTGCCTCCGTATATTTTTTGTTATTGCATAACTGACGTTTTTGTAATCAGAAACGGATTTTTCATTCAATTCGGATAATTTTGTGCTCATCTTGATCCTCATGTCTTTCACCGTTTTGAATTGAAAATCATCATTGAATTTATCGTGTCATCCTCATATCAGAACACGTTGGTGATTTCAATAAGGCTTAGTAGGCTCTGATACAATTTTGCAAATGAAATCATAGAAGAAAAAATGTCCTACACTTCAATGATTGTAACCTTTGTCATTCAGTTTATTGTGCCTACATTCTGAAATATTCCTGGGGTATTTCTGTAACCAATAATCATTGAAATGGTTAACACTAATGCAGAAATGGCCGATATACATTTCATGTACGGTGTGAAAAAAATGAAACTGTTTAAACGCAGTGGAGGCAAGGCGTTTGTATCAAGCGCTTCCCTAATCGAATCATTCCTGATAGGCGTACGTTTTCTGACATCCACAGAAGATTGAGAGAACGGGTGCTACATTCAAACCGAATCATGACTTGAAAGAGGCAAATCGGACAATAAGGACCCCGAAAATCGAAGAGGCAGTCCTAAATTGTATAGATGACCATTGGTTCTTCGAACTTTCTGGCTCAAATCATTCAGGGATTCGCATCCTTCATTTATGACATCTTATTCGGAAACACCCTGTATATCTGAAATCAACCCTGTATAAAGTTCTAACACAAAATACAAAAGCTTAACTTATATTGGTAATCCTAGTCTGAAATTAAAATCATTCCTCTCGCATTAAAATTTCAAAATAGCATTCCAAACTGATAATTCTTTAGGCCGACATATCGAAAACTGCAAATCTAAAATTGATAAAGAAAATAAATCCGGTGTTTATAAATTGCCTTGCAAGGATTGTAATAAAATTTATATTGGTAGAACTTTATCAAATTTAAAGTTAGATTATCCGAGCACAAACATAGTTTCAATTATCATAAATCAGATTTCCATTATACTAACCACTTACTCGAAGAAAACCATAACTTTAATGATAATTTCAAAATTTTACCCTATGAAAATACTAGACAAAAACTCAATCTATGGGAAATTTTAGAGATTAACAAAGAAAAGAATTCATGTAGATTACTTAATTGTCAATTAGATCTAAATCCTTCTCCCTTACTCACTCAATCATAAAGTAAGCAACTCCGATGGGTTTTACAACATACCCTTGTACTTGTACCTATTGTAATATTAAGTAGGAAAATAAGAATAAAATATAAGAAATAACTCTGTTCGTTAGTTTGTATCTATCTGATGAAGCCACAGTGTGGTGAAACCGGTCATAGTTTTGTTAATATAGTGAAAATCTGAATACCATAGTTTTATTTCATTGAAAATATGTATATCGATTTTCATCAAGTAACGACCTCCTCAATCAAAAAATTGATGAATTAAAGTTGAATAATTTGGTTTTTCTAGAATTTAAGCAAACAAAAGGATCTGTGTCTTTGTCACTCCTGCCCCAAAATTCCTTTTTCTCCAGATATTGCAGTTTATAAGATTAAATTTCTTAGCCTTAGATGACTAGTGCAGTTCTGTTTCAGAATCGGGCTCTTATCAGAGAGAAAAAAAACACAGAGAAACTCCGAGTCCCGACACGTTATGTGCGCTCATTTGAATCCTTGATGCAATTAAGCCGCATTTTATGTCGGCATTTTAGGAAAAATACGGACGTTAGTAATGGCGGAGCATTGCCATTTTGCTCGCCATTATCGCAACTCGAGTTCGTACTTTGTTTTACTTGTTATTCATTAAAACATTCAGTTTCTCGCATGATTGACTACGATGTGCCATTCCTCTGTTATTACGTACGTAAAATTGCAAAATTGCATGTCTTCTTTAGTTGCGCGAACGTTTGGAATATTTTATTGGTCGAAATAGTTGCTCATTAATCACTGTAGACACAAGTTTGGATTGACGTAGAATTTGGCGGTACAAATCGCTGAATATACTGATTTCGTCGCTTTCAATTTCACTAGTGAGCCCACTAAAATAGCATTTTAGATCTAAACAGCTAATATACCAAACGCCTAATATACAAAAAACGCCTTTTATACTAAACCCCAAATATACTCAACGTCTTTCCATATTCAACTCTATCTATTCGCAGGGAGCACGACGAAAGCGACATCTGATGGTAGCGTAAAATCATGCTCGGCAATGGTATGATGTGAAAGATCCGTATAAATAACAGTGAATTCTTTCAAAAATGAATTTAAAAATGAATATGTGTTATAAAATCTGTGATCGTGTTTTTAAATTGAAAAAACTCATTACGATGGAAAAAGTATGTATACAAAAATTAAGGAAAAAATTCTTTGAAAACGAGCTTTTATTTAAATGCGCTAAAAAAAAAAAAAAAACTTTTGCACTAAAACTTTTACCGTTAATTCATAACGTCATTTCAAATTTAACACATTTGACACAATTTATATGTTATAATATAAAAGCTTGTCGCGAGATATAAGTACTCGTATTTACTTTATCAGTTTGAAATATTAACAGGTAGGCATAACATATAAATTGTGTCAAATGTGTTAAATTTGAAATGACGTTATAAGTTAGCAGTAAAAGATTTAGTGTGAAAGTTAATTTTTTCTATTAAGCGCATTTAAATAAAAGGTTGTTTTAAAGAATTTTTTAAACTTAATTTCATTTTTAGTTATTCTTGGCAATCTTTCATTTGGTACCCATATTGTAGGAACGAATAAAAGAAAATTATCAGCCATTTCGTTTTGCATTAAGAATAATTGGTCCACCGCCTTGTTGGATTTAGAATGACGTCACATAGTTAATCATGCATTGTCATCCAAACTCAACGTGTATACAAAATTTCAGCTCAGTAGGTTGAGATCAAGTGCCTTAAAATTGAGTTGTAAGATATCACCCGAACATACAAACATACATTGCAAGTTAAATAAAAGCTTGTAAATATGTTTATAAATGACTAAAAGGAGTTTTAGAATCCCATGGGGTTAACCTGTGAAATGTAAACAAATTTAATACATGACAACTGCAATAATGTAAATTACAAAAGTGTTGATTGTTAATATGATTTTCAGAAATAAAATGAAAAATTAAAGGCAATGTAATTGCGAATCGTAATTTGAACATACATTACCCTAGTTGCATTGTTACTGAATAATGTTACACACTACTTTGTTTTTCTTGTAACATCATTTATCCATTTATTTTTTTATCCATTTATTTCTTCCATCCATTTATTTCCACTTGGCTACTGGAAATGTGTAAAATTTACATTTACTGTTTCTAGCTGTATTTTGCAATCAACAACACAACAATTATTATGGATCATTTTTATTTAATGTTAACGTGTTAATTTATGATAAAAGCATGATTTAACGATAATTTGACCACATCGAGCGCTGTGATCGATTCAGCTGTCCCCACTATATACTCCGCTCCTGCCAATACTGAACGCCTCATTATCTTCATTGATATTTATACTCAATAGTTCTGCAAGTTACATGGAACTCTCTCATATATTGCTCCACACATCCTTAGGGTAACGCAGTTTCCACTACTGTTTTATGGATACTGACTTATCAACCGTACAAATTTCAACACTATTCAGTACTATCCCAATTCAAGGAAACACATTCAATTTGAAAATCTCAACTTTCTCCAATTGAGCTGGCATAAGATGATATTAACGAAGTTCCAACATTGATTCAGAAAAACAAATTGTTCAATTATCCTTTAGGCATAGAAATTCAATCAACTCAAATATTTAATCACAATATCCCAAATTTTTGTTCCAAAAGTATTAAATATATACTTTAGAAAGATCTATAGTTTCAAATCTCAATTTTTAATTAACAGTTCTGATTCGGATTAGATCAGATTTATTATTATAGTAATGAACAACAATTACTTCTCAAGTATATTAATGAAATAGAAAATGAAAGTTCTTCTCAAATTATAATTTCTTGAGAGTATCCAAAATACAAAGGCGAGAAATTAGTAATCAAATAAAGGAACTCTACTGAACACATAGAAATTCAACCTTATATGATTGGCCTATACATAACTATTTTGTATAAATTCAAATTGACCAACATTCACACAATTTGCTTACCTGAAAGAACAAACATCTTCTGCATTGAAGTGTTCTTGTGAAAAGGAGAAATGAGATTCAAACATCCACAAATTTGTAAATTACATTATGAACATCCATATACAATACAATGATGTTAACTGTATATCAGTTTCAGTAAAACTGTTTCTTGTAACTGTTGAATTCCTAGATGGATAACTGTTGAGTTGGCAGTTGATTTCGAGCAATCAGTTTCTAGTAAACTTGCTCTTATAATTGAAAATTCTATTCTTCAGTTTTACTTCTCTTCAATTGATGTTCTTGTGAAACTTTATAGTATATAGTGAAATAAAAATGAAAGGAAGAAATTACATTGAAACAGCTTCATATTTCCATATTACGCGATGAACGTACACATTTTAGACAATTGTATAAAATACCTATAGGACAACTACCTATAACAAAAATTGTCAAATATACATAGTATTCTCAAAGTATTAGTTGAATATTTTCTAAAATATGATTCACATAAGCAGCAGCATGTTTCCTGTGGATTTCATAAAACGGATTGAAAGTTGTGGTTGTACAAGATGAAACTTCGTACGTATGCAACTTCCACTTATTTGAACATCATGTTTCCCACTATCTGTCACCTATAAAAGAGAAACTTTCAACTTCATATCAATGAGGAATACGTGCCATTCATTCAACAGCCTTGACAAAATTTCTCACTCTACTTTAGTAACTATGTGTTATGATTAGAAGAAACTCACAATAATTACCTCCTGCGCAAATTGAGATGACACAGAATAATATCTGTGTATTCAGTATTCAGAACTCAATCAAGTTCTGATGCCAACGAAAGCGTTCGACAAGGTGACCCATACATTGTTAATTGAGCAATTACGCAAGATATGTATAGGGGGATCAATGCTCCATTGGCTCAACAGCTTCCTCCTAAGGAGTCGCGTGCAAGCTGTCAAGTATAGGAGTTTCACTTCATCTTTCATTCCAGTTGCTTCAGGTGTACCACAGGGTTCGCACTTGGGACCTCTATTTTTCAATCTCTTCGTGAATTACATCTCTGATGTTCTCAAAAACAGCAAATTTTTATTGTTCGCTGATGATTTGAAAGTGTATTCAAGTATTTCTACGCCAAATGATGCTTCGTTGCTGCAGGAGGACTTAGATCGTCTAATAGTGTGGTGTAGTTTCAATCGTATGTTTCTGAATCCGGCTAAGTGCATTGTCATAACTTTCTCTCGTGTGCGTTACCCTGCTCGATACCAGTACTTCCTGGATGAATCTGCTTTGGTCCGGACCGATTCTGTGAAAGACCACGGTGTAGTGCTTAATACGAAAACCAGTTTCAATACTCATAATACAATATAAAGAAGAGAGCCCTTAGAACTTTAGGTTTCATCCAGAGAAACTGTCATAGCTTCTCAGAAACATCTCTGATAAGATTATATTGTGCATTAGTGAGGAGTATACTAGAGTATGGGTCTGTTGTGTGGTCACATAGTGGTATTGTTGCTTCGGACGCGCTCGAGAAAGTGCAGAGAAAATTCCTAAGGTTGATTGCCTTCAGGCGAGGTGTGCCTAGGGACCGTATAGACTACGTCGTGTGGGATGTGGGTTGAATCTTCATACTCTGGCAAATCGGAGGACTATGTTGGATTTATGTTCAGACTCTTACGTGGTTTTGTTTCCTCTCCCGAACTACTTGGACGGGTTCAGTTCAACATTCCTGATAGGAGAACTCGATACACTGGGCTATTTTATGTGCGAAGGTCAAGAACTAATCACAGACAGAATTTTTACTTATCGAGATGACTCACATATTTCAATTGCAAGTCATTGCAGCTTGATTTTTTCGGACTTGTTTTGCAACTTTTAAATCGCAAGTTATGAACTGTTCTTGAATATTATATTGTGTTTATATTCAGTATATTACATTTATATCTTGTTTCTGTATCGAAGTTGTTTGCTACTAGAGCAGCTAAATTTTGAATCACTTTCATAACTGTTTCAGTTGATTATTGTCTTACTTTCCGCTCCGTAAACTTTTGTTCGATATTTTGTTATTTTCGATATTCTATCATTTAAAGACTTTGTGAATGAATGGGGATAAACCCGTATATATTATTATTCAAGAATGTATATCTTGATAATAAATAAATAGATATAGTGATCTCCTCTTCTTAATGACAATATGAGACGGAATGAAATATCCATGTGTACAGACCTTATCTCAATTAGTCTTATATTCAATCTGTCAAAATAAATAATTCCGAATTCTATTTGAATGGAAAATTTGGCGAAACTCGAAATGAACGTTCAAAGCTAAGTGAGCGTAGTTTGATGTCTATTTTATCATTTATTATGCAAATTTTGTTTGAAGAAAGAAATGATGAACTTTCAATATTCATAAATTTAACATTTTGAGGTTATTCTAACCTAAATAATGTGATTCACACGGAATGTTATAATAAAAAGAAATTGAGGAGATAATAATATTTGGAAGGTGAGTAAATGTAATTTGAGGTTTATTTATATATTTTAATGTATATTTTTTCAGCATGCTCAAGAAATTACTCAAAATTTACATATTTCATGGTCATTCTAACCTCTACGCGTTGAAAAATTTCCAGGAATTGCTAGGATTTTTTCAACAAATCGATTGGGACTATCTTACAAAATGATGGGATATCCTTTGAGTTGCTATTAATAGTTATTTACCTCTTTTGTATAATAATATTTTTTCCGAATGGAACTCGATTGAATTTTCGTTAGGTCATTTAGGGCATGTATCATGAATATTGTGAGCTTTTCACTAAAGGTCATATCTGTATTAAGATATTTCGAACTTAATGTCAATAAGACTGTGTTCATTTTAAATTGAATTTTTGTTTAAGTTTTTTAGAGGAAGTCTCTTATTTTACAACTACCCAAACGTAAAAGTTAATGAGATTCTATATGTTTGACAATATTCAAGTTTAAACCAAAGGAAGTAAGATTAGATTGTTGATTGCCCTACAGATACATTTGGAAAATAAGAAAAATTTATAAGAAATGTGAATTATCTATCTCTCAGCTGAATAATCATTTTCAGAGGTTTGAAGGTGAATTTTTAATCTCAATGTATATGTAGTAGTTATTATTTCTTAAATACCTATTTTTGGTTTCAATTCACCTGGTGAAAATGAAGTATATGTAATGGATCCACTCTAAGAAGGTTGGAAAATGAAATTGAGAATAGTATTTAACCTATTATGAGGAACTCTTCTAAATACTCAGATATTCTTCTGTGTGTCATCCCAATTTGCATAAAAAGTATTTATTGTGAGTTTTTTCTATTCATAACACATCGTTACTGTTTCTCAAGAAATTTTATCGAAGCTCTTATTCCTTTTGATTTGAAATTGAAGGTTTTTCTTTTATAGGTGTCAGAAATTTGTGGGAAATGTTCAAGTCTGAATGAGTTGTATACGAAGTTTTATTTTGTACAACCACAACTTTGAATCCAAGAGTTACGATTCACAAGAATGTTTGCTGCTACTTATGTGAATCCTATTTTTGGGAAAATTTTACTTCTACTTGAAGAATGCTGTGTATATTTGAAAATTTTTGTTAGAGGTAATTTAAGGTTTCTTGATATTTTTATATAATTCTGTAAAATGTGTAATGTGTAATTTTCATTTTCGATTATATTATAAAATTTCACAAAAACATTACTTGAAGAAGAGTATAATTGAAGAAAATTCAAATATAAGGGCATTTGTATCCAGATTTTCATATTCTCAGTCTAGATATTTTCAATATTTCTCGGATTTAGAATATGAATATGAGAGAAATAGGCAAAAATTAGAAGACAAAAGGTGTGGAAAAGATATGACTAGAATTTAAAGAAGAGTACTTAGCACAGTGACAGAAATGTGTGGAATATTAGTGAGATATAGTTCTAGAAAATAAAACACGTTGAAATGAGAAAATTAAGAATAAAATAGCTTAGTAATAAGAAATTAACAGTTACGAAAAAAAGTTGTATCGAGACTGATATAACGTCAACATCATTGTGTTGCTTATGAAGGTTCCTAACGTAACTTAAAAGTTTGTGGATGTTTGAATCTCATTTCTGCTTTTCACAAGAATACTTCAATTCAGAAGATGTTTGTTCTTTCTGGTAAGCAAATTGTGTGAAATTTGGTAAATTTGAATTTATACGAAAAAGTTATCTACCTATAGGGCAATCACAAAAGGTAAAATTTCTATGTATTCAGTAGTGTTCCATTATTTTATTACTAATTTCTCGCCTTTGTCTTCTGGATACTCTCGAGTAATTTTGATTTGAGAAGAACTTTAATTTTCTATTTCATTAATATACTCGAGAAGTAATTATTCCATCTTGCTGTTTTAAGCTCATATTTATTATTTATTATAATCACTAAATCTTATTGGATTCTTATTCAATCTTATTTGAATCACAACAGTTAAGTACACATTGAAAATTTGAATCCATAGATCTGTCTATATCAATCTTTCCGAAGTATATAATTTGTGATTTTGTGAATTATTATTTGAGTTTTTGATGATTGAATTACTATGCTTAAAGGGGATTGAACAATTTGTTTTTGAATCAATGTTTGGACTTTAATTTTGTCTTATGCTAGCTCAATTGGAGGAAGTTGAGATTTACAAATTAAATGTCTTTTTGAAATTGGACACTGCCTTACCAAATGGATGTGAGAGATTCATATAAGATAAAGAATCAACTGTGAATATCATTGAATAAAATGAGACGTTTTATGTATATAGGGTGGATATGAAGAGGGGTTCAGTATATTTGGCGTTTAGAATATTAGGCGTATGTTATATTAGGAGTGTAATTTATTACACGTTCCTGTACATTAGGCGTGTAGTATATTAACTGTTTTGATATAAAAAGGCGATCTCAATGGGCTCACTACTTAGTTTCATTTCAATTTCTATGACTACTATTTTCATTTCAGTTGTTCTCAAGCATCCCTTAGTGCTGAAAAAATAATTCTTCAATATATCTAAACCTGTTTCGATCAAATTTGAGTTTTTGCGTTATTTTCTAGGCGGAGTGTTTTTTCTAAAATAATTTGTAACCGTCGCTAAAGTAATTGAAAGCGAGTTCCTCTACCTCTAAATCGATAATTGGGATTGGGCACCAGTCTACCAAATACATTTTGTGATTTCGGGGAGGAATACAGGAGCTCGTAAATATGAAAGGATTTCGCAGGATTATATCGCGTGGCGATAATCGATCGGACTCGTTTCGATGCACCTTCGAACCTAATAAGAAAGAAAACCCACGCTAATAACAGTTCTTTCATTCCGTGATGAATTAATACCAGACAGATGTTATCAATCATCTAGATTGTGCAGCATTATCTTCTTAGGCGTCTAGACTCGTTTCCAAACTGAATATACGGCGAGTGTAGAACCACCCTCGAAACTAATGTACGAACAGAAATTTGATACAAGATGGAAGTTCGAAAGAATCTAATGGGAGGTGAATGACATAAGTTTTGCGCTATTAGCTTATTAAGTGGACCTAATCCCGAATAGATCAAGGATGAATTGAAGCTGGAGTAGAATAGGAAGCAGCTGTATCATCTGTTTCTTGAATTGAGTTAAAGCACTTTTGAACTTTCGTTGTAGTTGAAGCTAAAAGGATGAATTTTCAGTGACTGAGTAGACGTACAAATAAGTTATATTTTCAAATTGCGTTATTGTTTCTGATTTTGTCACTAACACAATTACCGATCCTCAAAATTCTTAACCACATCTAGTAGACACACAAGCTGTAAATTTTTAATTCAGTTAGTGGTAATCGGATAGGAACAATTGAATCATCCCGAAGTTTCCACTTCGTTTTCTAAAGTTCTGCTCCTTTTACGGTTCATAAACTCACGTTTCTTCACAATTCAAATATAATATACACAGTGTTTCTAGTAGAGCTTTTAATTAATTTCGACTGATACTCGTAGAACCCTGAAAATTGGCATGCGGTCTCAAACTGTGCTAAAAATTCCAAGGTAAATACACAAACACTCTATCAAATTCTCATACCAACTGAACATGGCCGATAGATTGAGGAACTTACAAACAGCAAACACTAAACGATATATATGAAGAGCTAAAATAATCATTCATGAAGCTGCTCACGAAGTACTAGGTGAAAACCCTATGAAAAAAAGGGGAGTAAAGCAACCCCCGTTGGTGGAATAATGATCTAGAAAAAGCTGTAATAAAGAAGAAGGAAGCTTACAGTAAATGACTCTCTATTAAAACAGCGGAAGATAGAAATATCTATAAAAACGCTAGGCGTAGAGTTCAAGAAGACATCAGAACATCTAAGAACATGTGCAGGTAATGCTATAGCTAATAAGGCTTGGAATACGTTGAAAAGCATGAGAACAAAGAGGACAAATCAGGTTTAAACTTGATAAGTATGAAAGAGTAGACTGACCATTTTGAAAATCTCCTCAAAGAAGATAGGGAAGAATTCATGAGCAGTACCGACAGAACGCAGGAAGACACTAATAGTTATATGACACTGGTGTAACAACCTGAAATATCAACTGAAGATGTGAGAGTAGCCTTGCCTAATAGGGAATATATATGTAGAATTATTGAAAGCTGCTCCAAGCGAAATGCTAGATGTCTTAACACAACTATTCCATGAATGTTTAAGAGGAAGTGAGCCACCAACTGACTGGAAAAAAGCTGTAATATCCCCGATTTTCAAAAAGAAGAGCAGGCGTTATTTCAATAACTACAGAGGTATCAGCGTTATATGCACAGTCGCAAGACTTTACGGAAAGATGCTGAAAACAAAAATAGAAAGTCAGATCTCAGAATCAGAGGAACAGAAGGGATTTCGCGCCGGCCCTTCGTGTATCGATGGAATCTTCGTCTTAAAAGATTTGATTGAGAAGAAACTTGTTCGAGGTAGAGCAGTGTATCTCATCTTTATTGACTTGCAGAAGGCCTACGACACTATCATGCTAAGTACGTTGTGGGATTGCACGTTGAAAGGTGGTGTCGGTTAAATTTATGTAAACGCAGTCAAAAAACTTTATTGTGAATGCACAAGCATGGTGACGATGGGGCAAGAGATCTCTCGAAAGTTTAAAGTGACGAAGGGCTTAAGACAAGGTTGCTCCCTGGCACTAACACTGTTCAAGATCTTTCTTCAAGAAGTCTTATCCTCATGGAAGAGGAAATGTCATCTGATGGGCATCCCGATCGGCGACAGCACACTATACACACTCCTATTTGCCGACGATCGAGGTGATGCAGCCTATATGTTTCGCGAGTTGGAAGGGGAGTACAATAAATGGGGTCTGACAATTAATATACAGAAGATTCATGGTTGTGGGCGATGAAGATGGAGTTGACTTGGACGTCGGAAATATAAACTGAGAAATGTTGAATCTTTCAAATATTTAGGAGTGACATTCAGTAACAATAGGAAAAGTGATTTAGATATTTCCAACAAAATATGACAGCAAAGAAATGCTATTCGTCAACTGAACTCCATACTTTGGAGCCCTAACATCTACGGCAAGACTAAATCAAATATATACAAAGCAATCATAGAAAGTATATGTAGCTACAGAGCGGAGATATGGGAGCTATCCAAAGGGAATATTCAGCGACTACTGGCCCTTGAAAGGGACTTCTGGAGAAGAAGCTGCGGAATCTCGAAATAAGAGCATGTAAGGAACGAGAGGATAAGACAGATTATGAAGGTAGATGGAAATATATAATAATAGACACCATAGAAAACAAAAGACTATCTTGGTACGGACACCTACAACGTTTAAAAGAATACGAATTGCCTAATGGATGCCACCAGAATGCCGTGAACGTGGCAGGCCGCCATTAAATTGAAAGAAAGGTGTTGAAAATCCATGAGCGCAAGAGGGCTGGAAGAGGCAGACCGGGACAGGAGGAAGTGGTGCTTCGAAAGCGAAAAACGACTAGGGTCGTAGAAACTCGCATTTATATATAAATACACAAATACAAAAATTCAAATTTACTCAAAAGAAGCTTAGATATGTTGAAGAATAATTCTTTTATTAATCCACCAGTACCGAGGAATGCTCGAGAACAATCGAATTGAAAATGGTACTCATAGAAATTGAAAATGAACTGAGAATGAAAAATGTGAAACTTTTGGAAAAAATCAAAGTCCCCAAAAACCTGTTAATACCGGATATTTTTACCCTTGGTGAAAATTACTACATGATATCTTCAATTCATACTCAAAATCCATGACCTTATAACATTCTGATCCATTTCTTTCCAAATTTCGATCAGTCTGTTACGGACCTCATTCACAGCAGCTGGCTAGTTTTTCTGGCTACTTAATCTCATATTGAGAATGTGCCAGACTTGTTCGAAGGGATTGAGGTCGGGACTTCGTGTAGGCCACTCAATTGAAATGAATTCGTGATCTTGAAGGTAGTTCCTAACGATATGTGCTTGGTGAGGTCTGGCGTTATCATACATAAACAAACAGTGGTATATGTTCCTCTAAGATGCCAATCATGACTTTCCATTGCTCATCGACGTATCCTCTATTTAATTTACTTTCTTCGAATTCTTTATAGTTTTTTCACGCTGTTCAATATGCGCCAAATTGGATAGCTGATGGTTGTAAGGTGGTCTGGCATACTGATCCATTTGCAATTCCCTGAACGTCCTAAACTGTTAATTCTCGAATGATTTTTTTGATTTCCTCTATTGTAGAGCACAAATAGCGCCAAATTCAAATCATGTATAAGTGTTGTGACGCTGTGTACACGGTGGACTAATTTCAACGTTTTAGTACTGCAGCTTTGTGAAATATTGTGAATGGAAGAAAATAACTACCCGTGTTCTTTTTGCGTGATTTATTAATTGCCGATCTTTTCGTTTTCGAATTTCTGCAAATTCTCGAAATTGGTCATGTGTCAATTTCTCGATTGTTTTTGAGGTTATGTTGGGATGGTTTTGACATTCTACAGGCACTTTTTCACCTATAATACCGGGTGTAACTGAAACTAGGGCCATCCCTGTTTCTTCTGTTTGGAATATGTTGATGAAATTTGGGTATCGGATAGAAGACAACATTTTGAATTTACCAATTTAACAACTTTCGATTTTCAAATGGGTCACCGTGTATTTTTTTGCTTATTTTAATTGTTCATCTCATCCTACGGCCTTTTGACATATTTTTGGCAGAAAAACAAAATACAATTTTTTTACAATTTTCATTTTTCGTTCTAGAAGGCCATGAACAGTGACAATTGGCTTAGGTCAGAATCTTCTATCACGAAAATACAACATTGTATCTGAACATTCGATTGCTCATTTTTTACAGGGTGACAAAGTTTTAAATTCCAGTTTTTCTTCAAAAAAAAGGTTTTCTTCTGAGGCAACCATATCGGGCCACCCGGTATTACAGAAGCAGTATTTTTTTTTCATACCACTCACGTCACTCTATTCTTAACGGTTCCGGAGTTCTAGTGGAAAAGACCTAGTCAATTTTTGCAGTTTCCCCATTTGCTAATAACAATAACTATGTTGGCGACGCAAAATTTTTGTTCATACTAATATTCTGTGATCATGAATAAAAATATCAGTGTGACGTGTCAAAATTCCATTGTTGTTAATTATCGACATTGCGAATTAGTGAATTCAGTTTTGAGTATGAACACCCAAAGTGAAAAAGTCGATATGCTCCTTATTTATGGAGATTGCAGGCAGAATAGTGTTCAAGCTGAACAATTATACAGAGAACGGAAAGACTTCATGGGAATAGAACCTATTTCTCTAAATTTGAACGCAAATTTCATGAGTTGAACCTGCTGAAGAGGAGGATTTCGTTATCGACGAAGATACCGAAATAGACTTAACGACATTTGTTGATATTAATCCAACCACATCAACAAGGGAAATTGCCGAGGAGACTGAAATTAGCCACCAAAGCGCATGGAGAATTTTGAGAAAACATAAGTACCGCTCATGTAAATATCAACTACACCAACACCTGTATGTTAATGATTACGTTAGGCAACTCCAGTACTGTGAAGTACCTTAGGAAAATGGAGGTTGATCCCAAATATCCCACAAAGATTTTATTCAGTGACGAATCACGTTTCACAAACAATGGAATGTTTAATAAGCAAAATACCAGGTACTGGTCGCAACATAATGAGCACAGATATCAAGATGGAAACTTCCAAGAACGTTTTGGTTTCAATGTGTGGATGGGGATGATGATAAGATATTTAATAGGGCCTATAATATTTGACGGTACATTGACAGGGGAGAGATATTCGAAATTTTTGAGGGCCCAGATACAAGATGAATTGGACGAGTTGCCATTAGCTGTTGTGAATGAAATATATTTTCAACAAGATGTTACACCTCCTCACAACACAAGGGGGGTCTCCCGGTATCTCGACAAAATTTTTCCCGAAAAATGGATAGGTATAAATGGTCCCATAAGATGACCAGTTAGATCGCCAGCAAGCGACAGTTCATCAAAGTTTCCATCGATAATGTTATTTACAATGCACATCATACATTGACTGGAATATTACTATGGTAATGTGGCATGTTCATTTTGACGATAAATATTCCATCACTACTGATATAAACTTCATCAGTCCAAATTATTTATCAAAGAAACTGCGGATCTGCTTCAGATTTCTACAGAAACCAGTTGAAAAAATCGAGTTATCGTTGGAAATCTCCTGGCTGCAAGAACTGAGATCTTCTCATTCAATAAGAATTATATTCATTTTCCTTGAGAATAATGAGCGCTCAACTCTTAGATACCCGTTTGGATTCCAATTGCCTGCTCTAAATCGATGAGTTGGCTAGCTGCCTATCATTGAAGAATTTTTTTCAAGGAACAATATTCAACCTTCCGTAGAATGTTAAATATCCTCCCTTGAAGGAGCTGGTTGTCCGATCCACCCTTCATAATCACCGTCTACCGGGACCACACAGGAGTGGTACAGAACGGGCGGATGTCATGAATAGGAGTAATGGACTACAGTTTCGGTCTCATTTGACCTCGTCAGTATTGCGTACCCATTCACAACATCAGGCTACACTGCCACCTTCTCATCTCAATTGGTTGGAGCGTGTAAAAATATGTAAATGTTACTGCGCCCTCTAACTAACCGAGATAGAGGCTACTGCATCATTGCCACCGGGAAACCACGATAACAAAGGGTAGATAAACAGAAAACTTCAAGGAGTCACACTAGTTCGATCATTCACACTAGTCGAATGAGACCGAAACTTCAGTCTATTGCTTCAATTCATGACATCTGACCGTGCTATACCATTGCTGTTTGGCCCCGGTTGACGATGATTATGAAAGGTGGATCAGAAAACCAGCCATTCTACGGAAGGTTGAATATTGTTCCTTGAATGAAAATTGAATGTGTCTACACATTGCGATAATCTCGCAAATAGTAAGTTTTAGAGACTATCTGCCTATAGCATCAATTGTGGCATCTTCCCAATCAATCACTTCATATTCATTTTTCCTTGGGTAGTTGAATGTATCATGGTTCATGAGGGTTTCCCTCCAATTTATCGTATAGTCGCTTTCAGGAAAACGATCCGAATAAGCAGTTTCTGCAGCATCTACATCTTAATTATTTCGATATAATATGATCGTTAGAAGATAGTTTATTTGCTCAATAATTGTATACAACAATTTGTCAAAAAAAATAGGAAAATACAAATTAATATATAACAAACTTTAAGATAACATTGTACTTTGGAACCTTTCCATACATTGAAAAATTTATCTGACATAATATTATTATAGCCCATATAACTGCTTCAGAATTTACAACATACCTTTTGCTGTGCGTTGAAAAAGTCTTGTAGGTCGTAGTACGCACCTTCAAGTGAAATTTTGTATAAGAATTTTTTTTAAATTTTAATATTACTATTTCGAATCGAACAGGGTATTTTGTTGTATATCTTAACAATTATGTGTTCTGCATTATTATTAGGTGCGCAACTAAGTTCTCGCTTTTTGCCAATAGATGGCTCCAGCAGTAAGTGCTGGTCGATTTTTACATATCAAGAACGTCTTGAACGAAGCTTAGACAGTTAAACAAACCACTGTGACACATAAGTGATTTTGTTTTTGCGTCATATACTTTTAATTGTGAAAATATGTCTGATTTTGTGCGTAATAATCGTCATTTGCGGAAAGTGTTGATTTTCTTCTTCCATTCGACGAAAACGGCGGCTGAAGCTCATAGAGAGCCCAAAAAAGTTTACGGAGATGCTGCGCTAAGTGAAACAACGTGCCGGGTCTGGTTCCGTCGCTTCAAAAACGGCGAAGGAAGGCCAAAAATTTTCGGAGACGCTGAATTGGAGGCATTGCTCGATGAGGATCCGTACCAAACGCAACAAGAGTTTGTTTCAACCTTTGGAGTTACCCGCCTGGCCATTTCCGAGCGATTGCATGCGTTGAGAATGATTCAAAAGCAAGGAACTCGATTTCCTTATGGTTTGAAGCCAAGAGACGTTGAGCGTCGTTTTTTCGCCTGTGAACAATTGCTCCAACGGCAAAAAAGAAAGGGTTTTCTTCATCGCATCATAACGAGTGATGAAAAATGGATTCTTTACAGTAATCCAAAGAAAAAAAAATCTTAGGGAGTGCCCGGCTATGCTTCTACGTCATCGCATCGGCCGAATATTCACGTTGTGAAAGCTATGCTGTGTATTTGGTGGGACCGAGTCAGTGTTATTTATTCTGAGCTGCTGAAACCGAACGAAACCATCACTGGGGAACGGTATCGAACTCAATTGATGCGACAGAGTAAAGCACTGCGCAAAAAACGGCCACAATACGAGCAGAGAAACGAAAAAGTAATTCTACAGCATGACAACGCTCGGCCTCACGTTGCCAAACCCGTCAAAACCTACTTGGAAACGCTCAAATGGGAAGTCCTACCCCACCCGCCATATTCCCCAGATATTGCACCATCCGATTATTATTTGTTCCATTCGATGGCACATGGTCTGGCTGATCAGCAGTTCCGCTCATATGAAGAGCTCGCAAAATGGCTTGATTCGTCACGGTATTCGAGCTCTGCAGGAAAGATGGGAAAAAGTTGTAGCTAGCGATGGGTAATATTTTGAATGATTCGTTTTTAATCATTTTTTAAAATAAAGTTGTATGTCCATAAAAAAACAGCGAGAACTTTGTTGCGGACCTAATATTATTATTATAAACGATACTATACTCACACAATAGTTATAATCTATCTAAATTGTCATTGCAAGATTTGATTTTCAAACTGAAGTATCTAGATTAATATAGGGAAACGTTATACACAATTTTCGTTTCTTGTACATGTGATATATTTTTAGAAAGGAACAAACACTGCGTTCGACGAAATCAAAGTTTTCTATGATTTATAATTTAAGAAAACCCAAATTTGCATTATACCTCTAAATCAACGAGTCTTAGTAACATAACAAATGTCGGTTCCGAGGACATGCCTGAGATTAACATTGATGAAATACAACTAGCCCTCAACCAGATGAAAAACGGCCGGGCACCAGGCGAAGATAACATTACAAGCGAAATGCTAAAATTGGGAGGACAGGTCACTTTGGAAGCAATAAAAATATTACTAAATAAATGCCTAACAGAAGGTAGTGTTCCGGAAGGATGGAACAATGCACACGTTGTGTTGTACAAAAAAGGTGACAAATTTAAGATAGATAATTACCGACCTATTAGCCTTTTACCACACCCTTATAAATTGTTATCAAAAATTATCACAAACAGATTGACAAACAAATTTGATAGCTATCAACCGGCAGAACAAGCAGGGTTTCGCAGAGGATATAGCACAACAGAACACCTACAAACTCTTCCTACAGTTATTGAAAAATGTCACGAATACAAAGTGCCAATACACCTAGCCTTTGTAGACTATAACAAAGCCTTCGATAATGCTAGAATAGATTCGAGATATAGAAACATCCTACAGAATATATATGAACGAGCGACTATTCAGGTGAGACTAGACGATGACATGCAAAACAAAAAAATCCCGATAAATAGGGGCGTGAGACAAGGCGATGTGATATCGCCAAAATTGTTCACACTTGCAATGGAGGACGTGTTTAAGAAGTTGGAATGGGATAGAAAAGGTTTAAATGTGGATGGAAAATTCCTGAACCATCTCCAGTTTGCAGATGATATAGTTCTAATAAGCGATAACCTAGAACAACTCCACGAAATGATGCTAGAACTCAAAAGAACATCGGAAGAAGTAGGATTGGAAATGAATCTGACAAAAACTAAAATAATGACAACGGAGGACGCAATATTGGAAGTCGACGGCAATGTTATAGAGAAAGTGAATGAATATCTATACCTTGGACACACTATAAAGATAGGTAAAGACAATCAAACTGCAGAATTGTCAAGAAGAATAAGAATGACTTGAGCTGCTGTTGGAAAACTAGGATTTGTCTTGAAAAACAAACAAATCCCCATTAACCTCAAAAGAAAAGTTTTTAATATGTGCGTTCTCCCAGTGTTAACGTATGGCATGGAAACCATGACTCTCACAATAAGATCTGCTAACAAACTTAGAACCACACAACGCGCAATTGAAAGAACTATGCTTGGAGTGAGCCTGCGGGATCACATACGTAATGAAGAAATAAGAAGGAGAACAGGCGTAGAGGACGTAATCACGAGAATAGCTGCATTAAAGTGGAGATGGGTTGGACATGTAGCAAGACAACAGGATGTAAAATGGACTAAGCGAATAACTCAATGGAGACCACGCTTATACAAAAGGGGAGTGGGGCGCTCCCAGAGAAGGTGGCTGGATGACATAAAGGAAAGAGTAGGAAGAGGATGGTATAATATAGCACAGGACAGAGAGAGATGGAAGCTAGAAGGGGAGGCCTATGTTCAGGAGTGGACAGAGAAGGGCTGAAAAAGAAGAAGAGAGACCTCTAAAACTGTTGGACAAGAAAACAAATTCCGCACGTTGTTCGATTGAACATGAAAAAGTACCTATGATTTATTATTCAAAGAAACGCAAGTTTGCATTAAACTCGAAAGCCATTGGACAAAAAAATTTTACGAACATAGTGCGGTTATACGTAAAAAAGTGCCTCTAGAATGTCAAAACCATTTTAACATAACTTCAATAACAACCAAGATATTGGCACTTGACTGATTCCAAAAATCTTCAATTTTTCCAAATAATTCGTATACGAAAAAAGCTAGCGTGCGTATGTTTGCGGCAGTGAATTCCTCACGGAAAACGTCAAATTCGTCTATTCACAATATTTCACAAAACTGTAGTACTACATCAATGAAATATGTCCACTCTGTACATGCTCTACAGAATAGCTATTAGAAGAAGTGAGTATTCGTCATGAAACATCAATTCAGGATTGCTTTATCAAGGAAAAGATATGAATTTGACTTATATTTCGGTTTAATTTTTTCGAACTCATCACTTTCAGTGAATCCGTTGATGCCGATGCCCTTAACCCCTCCCTGTACGAGGAAACCGTCGTAGTCGCGCGTCGTATTGATTCTCCGACGGGGTACGGCGCCCTGCACGCCCGATTCTCGCTTTTCTCGCGTATGTCGCTAGGGCGTCGATTTGCGAACGCCCGAGCGTCGGATTCCCCGAGCTGTCTCACCCGAACGTCCTCGGAATTCCGTGACGAGGAATCCGCCAGATCTACTATCCTTTTGCAAATATCGCGTCGGGAAACCTACCGGCTTACGGGAATGGATGGGATGCGACGGGGATATATTTCGATGGGAAATTATTTGAAAATCGCATTATTGGTTCCGGTTATGAACTTGTGAAATTTACTCTGTTTTAATACAAACTCATAATGGTTATTGATCAGTTTCATTGATTCACCGTTATGGTATTAATATGGTGCGGGAAAAAGCGGAATCAATAATTGATGAAGATCTTTTTTTTTTTCAAATTTGAAAGGAATTAATTTCGTAATTTGGGATAAAAATATGGAAATCAAGAATGAGTAAAATCGATTACTTATTTATTTTATGAAAATTCATCGTCAACGAAAATGAACCAAAATAAATTTAGACTTTCCACAATTTTATATTTACAAACACGGCCGGTTTCGAATGTCAGGTCAATTTCAAGTGGTCTACTACAAGAGAAGAAGTTACTTATTCAGATACTAGCATAATTTGATAATAATTAGTGGAGAGGTATTAATGTCTAGTTTGCTATCAAGGGTGATTTCACTTGGATATTTACAAAGTTTATTGATTTCCAAACATTCCTACAGATTCATTTTCTTTCCTTTGTCGCTGTTATGAAGAATTTCGATATTATCTAATGTTATTGAATGTTTTGTGTGTTTTGTATGTTCACACATTAGATAACTATTATCAGAGGATAAATGCTCTTTAAATATGGTTTTAAATCCCTATCTGCCGGCCCAATGTAATCTACTGTACAGGGTGGGCAAATTTCGATGTATTTGTACAGCAGCTATGTGGAATATTGTAACGTGCTGAAATCACGTCACAGCTATTTTATATCTTTGTCGTTTAATATCTCAATTTCTTTAAATTTTTCAAGGTTTTTCTTGTACGGTTGAACGAATTGTGGTTGATGGCGTTAAAAAATATAAATTTAGAAAAATGGATGCCAAAATTTGAAGTTAATAAAACATAATGTTAATGCTGAAGATGCATCAAGCTTTGTTTTGCGCCAAAGCCTGACGCACCTTCAACAAGGATGAAGCTAAGTGAAAGATGATAAGAAATTTGGAAAAGATATCAATTTACGAATTTAATCAAAAGATAACAAAGTGAAAATTCGGGGAACTCCTATTTGCATAGAGGAACCCCTGATCCCATCAGTAGGGCACGGACAACATAAAGGTTTGGCGCATATAGCGACCTTGAAACATACACTGTGTAATAAGTACATACAAACACAGTGTACGGGAACTTGCTGCATCCAAAAAATTTTTTCAAAAATGTTGATCTTGTTTGTATCTGCCAGTGACTCTGACTATAACAAGGCAATGATCTTGTAATCTATTTTCCATCTTTTTGATAGTGCTCGCGGCTTTTTAAGAATGGAGAATTATTTATTACCAATTTTCTTTGATTTTCTTTATATCGAATTTCATATCTTTATAATGATTCTCTATTCATTAAAAATGCTGTTGATGCCTACTTTTCTTTAAACTGATCGTTACTACCTAAATTGACACATTTATCTTGACTTGACTTGTTCATATACAGGGTGTTGTTGAAATTGAGTGTTCTTCTACCGTTTCGTATCGTTTTTCGTATCTTCAGTCTCTAAGAAACTCAATTCAACTGCAACTTATGTTCATCCCTTGATTTTGATTTCTATCGATTTCTTGATTTTCACCGATTATGACTTTTTATCAATTATGACTTTTTCAATTACCTGATCGTGACTACCTTATCGTTCTAAAATAGTGTCTTATTTCACTTCCTATCTTTATCTTACTCTTGCCTGAAGTGGATGACCTATTTTAGTTAATAAAAATACCTACTTTGTCTCTAAGATATCTTACAAAAGTTTTACGAATGGGATCAATTATTTCAAAAGGACTTTATCTTGTGGCTTATTATCTTTGTCCTGATAATTACCCATGCCGTTTCACTTTTGTTTTACCGATTATGTCTCTTTTCCACATACAAGGTTGTAGTCATGGATAAATCATCACACTTTCTCGTATCGTTCACCAACTTCATTCCTATTCTCGATGATTCTATCTTTATCTTAACTTCAACTTGTATTGTGTTGATTTCTTACCGATTATGACTCTTTCTTGATTTTGGCTCGTCTCGTTGTTCTGCAAATTTGGATCTTTCGTTTCTTTTCACCTGTCAGGTACACGAGGCTTGAGATGCGTTTTTCCTCTATGCGCAATGCCTGATTCCGCACTGACCATCTAGTGACGGTATAGGTATGAATTGCATCGATTAATATCTTTTTGCAGTTCAGCTAGTCAAGGCAAAATCACCAATCCCTATTTCGACTTTTTCGATTATGACAATTATTCCCTCCGTGCTTCTACCCTCTGGGCGAAGGGAGGTCTACGCAATCAGGACCTCTTAAATACTAAACTAATGTCTTGCTGCGTGTATACTGTAATTTTACCCCGTTATGGTTGCACATATTTTATTATTTGCGCTTCACGCCCCGCATTTTTTAGTTTATTATTTGGGGTAGTATATCCTCCATCCCGAACCTTTATTCCTTCTCTCCCCTTTAATATATCCTCCATCCCTTACCCTTTTATCCTTTCTTTTCCCCTAAACCTAAGATAGGTTTCATTTTTGAAAAATTTTTTGGATGCAGCAAGTTCCCGTACACTGTGTTTGTATGTACTTATTACACAGTGTATGTTTCAAGTCGCTATATGCGCTACCTTTATGTTGTCCGTGCCCTACTGTTCATTCTCTATGCAAATGATTCCCGATATTCTTTGTTATCTTTTGATTATATTCGTAAATTGATATCTTTCCAAATTTCTTATTATCTTTCACTTAGCTTCATCCTTGTTGAAGGTGCGTCAGGCTTTGGCGCAAAACAAAGCTTGATGCATCTTCAGCATTAACATTATCTTTTATTAACTTCAAATTTTGGCATCCATTTTTCTAAATTTATATTTTTTAACGCCATCAACCACAATTCGTTCAACCGTACAAGAAAAACCTTGAAAAATTTAAAGAAATTGAGATATTGAACGACAAAGATATAAAATAGCTGTGACGTGGTTTCAGCACGTTACAATATTGCAGACAGAGAAAAATTGAACCCCCCTCTCTCGATCTTATTTTCAGAGACTAGTTTCTTCTTCTTCTCGGTACGGACGTTGGCGATTAACATAGCTATTCGTATCTTGTTAGCTGCACTTCTGAAGAGCTGTACGGTAGTGAGCCCGTACCACTGACGCAAATTATGCAGCCAGGAATGTCTTCGTCTACCAGGGCCTCCCTTGATGTCCGTTTTACCCTGCATGATAAGCTGGAGGAGGCGATATTTTTCGTGACGCATTATGTGTGCAAAGTACTCCATTTTACGTTTTTTCACGGTAAATAAGATTTCTCTCTGTTTATCAAGCCTACGGAGGACCTCCTCGTTGGTAATGTGGTCCGTCTATGATATGCGTAGAATGCGGCGGTAGACCCACAGCTCAAATGCCTCCAGTTATTTCATTAGTCTTTCCGTCATCGTCCATGCTTCCACACCATACAATAGAATTGAGAATATGTACCATTTTGCCAGTCTGTATTTTAAATTGATAGATAGATCTCTACTGGTGAATAATGGTTTCATGTTGTTGAATGCTGTTCTTGCTTTCTCAATTCTTGTTTTTATCTCCATGGACTGATCCCAATCTGAACTTACGAAAGATCCGAGGTAGGAGTAGTTTAGTGGTGCCAAAATTCTTCTAATATTTCCTTCCGTTCTGGACTTATTCAAAATTTCTCGAAATTTGGGAAAATCATCCTTCGCGGATATCTCGATCATCATAAAAGTTACGTAAAAATAAGTGACATTCTACAGGCACTTTATTAAGTAGAATACAGTACTGTGTGAAAAAATATTTTTAGCTCAGCGGTTTGCGAATTTTAATGCAAAAATGTTTTTTTTTAATACAAACCATAGAAAATTTTACCTCTATTGGATGCAGCAATTTCTTTCCTTTTCAGAAATATATAACACTTGTAGACAATTATTGCATTCAAAACCTTTTTTAAGAGAAAAGCCTGAAATTTCCCGAATTCCATTCATTAGGTGCATGCCCATCAACGATTCATATTGTTCTATCACTGAAAACCAGAGATTTTAAAGACCTCTTTTGAAATCGGGGTTGTTTCTATGGTTTGATTCGATTTAGACCATAGTAATTAACTGTGGTCTTAGAGTTTGACACTTACGATTCCAGTTTCAGTATAGGTATTAATATTTATTGAATATCGAAATAGCTGCTTGTTAGTTGTATGTTGCAACTATTACATTTAAGAATTTGTTTACCTGAGACTTTGGTTATTTCAAGATGAAGAATAAAAATCATAGCTATGAAATCTATGAAAAGTTCGATATGATGAAATGTTTATTATTTCTCATATGGTCCGAGCTTGAGTAAATTATCATTCAATGCTGAAAAAAAAGAGAAATTGAAAGAATCAGGAGTTTACGAAATTGCTTGCAATGAGTGAACAGTAGTAGCTCATGTTGCAGACAAGTAAGAATTTCGAAGCTAGATTTGAAGAAAATTTATCCTCCCGCAATAAATAAAAATTATTTCAACATATAAAAACCACAAAACATTCGAAAACATAAGATGATATCAAAATTAAATCTGTTTGAATGTTTGAAAATCAATCAACTGGCTAGTAGCCAGCTAGACATTATTAAATCTACACTAATTAATATAAAATTAGGCGGGTATCTATATAAGTAAGTTCGTTTGCGGTAGTTGACCCCTTGAGAATGACCTGACGTCAAAACAGGTTTGTAAAAATAAAATTTGTTTGTCAAAATGAAAGTGTCTCACGATCACGATCTGCCTATTTCAATCCACTGCTGGATGTAGGCTTTTCCCATATTGAACCATTTCTTTCTGCTAATAGCTTCTCTCATCCAAAGAAGACCCGCTGATTTTTTAATATCGTCTCTCCACCTTGTGTTTGGCCTGCCGATACTCCTATGCCCCACTCTTGGCCTCCATTCCATGAGCCTCTTGGTCCACCGATTGTCATTTCTTCGAGCTACGTGACCTGCCCATGACCACTTTAGTTGAGCTGCCCTCTCCATGACATCTGTCAGCTTGGTTTGTTCTCTTATCCAAGTATTTCTTATGCGATCTGATAGTTTAATATTTGATATTATTCTCTCGTGGGCTCTTTGGGTTTTCGTCAATTTTTGGGCCAACTTCTTAGTAAGACACCATGTTTCGGCTCCATATGTAAGCACAGGAAGAATGCATTGGTTGTAGAGGTTTTTCTTGAGGTTGTGGGGTATGTCTGATGTCAGAACATGTTTTAATTTGCCAAATGCCGCCCACGAAAGGACACTCTTCGTGTAATCTCGTCAGTTATGTTGTCTTTTTAGTAGTTAGTTTTTGTCCCAGGTATATGTAGTTTTCGACATTCTCTAGTTGTTGACCTTCTACGTGCATTACGGGGTTATTGTTTGTGTTAGTCATTATCTTCGTCTTGCTGATGTTCATTTCTAGGCCAACATTTTTGAATGGTTGTTCAAGTCTAGGATCATATCTTGTAATTCTTGGACGTTACTACTTATTAGTATAATATCGTCGGCAAAGCGTAGATGATGTAGAAGTTCGCCATCAATGTTGATTCCTTTCTTATGCCAATCCATTTCTCTAAAGATTTCGTTCAAAGCTGCAATAAATAGCCCCGATGACACTGTATCTCCTTGTCGAACACCTCGTTTTATTGGAATGTCGTTGGTTTTATTCCATAACTGGACATGCATTATGGCTGAAGAATAGATGTTTTTATCAGGTTCGTGTATCTGCTGTCCACTCTACATGCATTAAGAGAATTGAGGACTGCAAAATTTCTATACTGTCAAAGGCCTTTTGGTAGTCTATAAAGGCTATATAAAGATCTAAATTATACTCATTGCACTTTTCTATTAGGTGTTTAATTGCATGAATATGATCCAGCGTACTGAACCCAGATCTAAATCCAGCTTGTTCACGGGGTTGCTGGAAATCTATTTTTCCGTTAATCTTTTGGTAATTATTTTGGTGAATAATTTATAAAGCTGGGATAAAAGGCTTATTGGTCTATAATTACCAAGGTTTCTTATGTCGCCTTTTTTGTGGAGAAGAATTACTTCAGCCTCAAGCCATGCTTGGGGGACTTGACTTTGATCCAAGCATTTGTTGAACAATATTACCAGTTCTTGTTTTAGGCGAGGACTTCCACATTTGAGCATTTCTGGAATTATGCCATCTGGTCCAGCCGCCTTGGAATTTTTAAGATTATTCAGGGCTGAGTTTAATTCATTAACAGTAATTTCAGGAATATCCTCAGAACCGACATTACATATTTTTCTCTTTCCATCTTCCTTTTGCTGTGCGTTTGGTTGTAATTTGGAATCATATAATTCTTTATAAAAGCTTTCTATTAATTTGAGCATTTGATCTCTATTTGTAATGACCTTCCCAGCTTTGTCTTTAAGTGATGTCATTTCTCTTCTTCCTATACTAACATGTCTATTAAAAATTTTTGGGCCTTTGTTATTCTCAATAGTTTCTTTTATGATCTTGGTATTAAATTTCCTAATGTCTTTTCTAATTTACTAGCTTCCAGTCGTGCAGGTGAGGTTGACAGTTGGGCAGGTATAAGACCTTCTGACCTTCGCATCTTACGCCCCCCTATAATGTCTATAAAATATATATTATTTCATCTTCCTTAAAATCAAGTATCGTATTTGAATTTCAATTCAGTATTCTTGCTTAGTAGAGTAGAACAGGAGGCACTATCTTTTCGTCATTTTCCAAGTTCATAGCGTTTTCTACCTCTCTGTATCTTCGCTTTGAATCAAGCTACAAGTATGAAATTTCAATACTCAAAACGATGTACTAAACTAAGCGGTAGTAGAGAATGAAGTCAACCGTATTTCGTTGGTGGTAAGCCATCTTTATCACGATGTATGTGCACACATTTGCAGCTTTCAACAACCACGATTGAAATACGATAACAGTTGAACCATGATATGGAACGTCATGCGAATGAGCTCGATGAATGTAACCTCTAAGTGTAACAATGCGACCGAAGTAAACGACATTGAACGTATCGTAAACTTTATATGATACTATATAGTGCCAAAATTGTGTTCGCTTATATCATTCGGAATGAATTGATTACTATACACATTTTGACCCAAATATCTTCTTAGAGGAGGCGAAAAATAGTCAAAAATTGATAAAGTATTTCAAAGTTAACCTTCAACACCATTTGCTCATCATGAGGTTTCCTAATGAAAACCTATACTTTTATTGCTTATTCCGGAAGGGCAGAAAATTTCACATTCAGACAGACAAACTGACTGCAATATTAGATGTCTCAAATGATATTTAGAGCTACTGTCTCGAATTAGAGACCAAACGAAAGTGAGAGTTCTTAAATACTATTTCGAAGGCAAACTAACTTTCTCCTCTTGAAGACCATGAAGGTTGCCATTTTCTCCAAAGTACCTTCAACGTAGACTTGGAAGTTGTACAGAAAAGTGACCTCCTGTAACCTGCGTCAATTGTCTGCTCTTATTTATCTTACCTCGAAAATAAAACTAATAAAAAGAAATCATATTCCGTCGAAGACATCAAATGTGATGATGTCAATGTAAGAAAGTTATGATATTCCATTAAAAGCGAATGTATTATTTTAGTTTGTATCTAAACATTTCTACATGACACTCAATTCATTCTATTTTTTAAAACAAATACAACAGCATTCGCAACATAATACTATTAGAATTATTTCATCATTAATATACTCCCTACTTAGAGGCCTCTAACAGTCGTAATTCTTATATTTCTGTTTTGGATAGCGTTGTAATAATGCAACGCGAATTACAAGATTTGACGCCGGCAGAATGTGCCGAAGGAGTAGTGTGTGATGACCTCGGTTGGACTTTTACAAAGAAAAGACCATAGGTTTGATTGAGGTGTTCCATTCAACTGTTATTTGAGACTTTCCTCGTTGAGGAAACGGTGCAAGGCACCTTCAAATGCAAACAGAACAGTGGAGAAATTTAGGACTGGAAGGATAGATTACGTCTCAAAGGTTTGAGACCTTGTGTTACAGCTCAAAGTCCAGCTCTAACCGCAGCACATCGAAGAGCCCTATTGAATTTTTTTCAGGGAACATGTCAATTGATTTGAAACTGACTGAGAGAAAGTTTTTTTTAGATTTCTTTATTACAATCAACATTCTCTAGAGCATACACAACGAAATAAAAGATATGCCCAATTCTTTGCCTAGCTATGCTTTTGGTGGAGGTTGAATAATGGTGTAGGAAGAAATTTCTTTGCAGGCTTGCGCTAATCCGGTCATCGTAAAACTATAGAACCCTGGATGCTCTGTGGTACGTTGCAGACATTTCAGAAGAACACGTTGTACCATTTGCGGGAAACATGTGTGAAAACGCCGGATCTCACCAAGATCATCGTGAGGAACTACCTTCAACATCACGAAATTACTTTGAGTGGCTGGCACGAAGTGCAGACCTCAGTTCTATCAAACAGTCTGGGACATTTTTGATAGGAGATTAAGAAGCCAGCAAAACTGTGAATTAGGTTCGGAGTCAACTGAAACGAAATTCGAAACGTAATGGATTAGAATTCTATTGATTTTGAGAAATGTAGTAATTCTTGCTAGGGCTGGAAATGTCGTATATTAACAAGTTTTTGAGAACTTTGATTTTTTCCAAGAGTTTCACATTTGTCATTATCAGTTCTATTTTATTTTCTAGAGTACCATTTTCAATTCGATTGTTCTCAAGCTTTTCTTAGTGCTGATAAATTACTGAAAAATGAGATAAAAACAAGGTTTAACTTTAATCAACACTTTATTTGAGAGAATTCGACGACGTTTCGCTGACACAGCAGCTTTATCAAGAATGAAAAACAGAATGAAGAGTATGGTATTATAAACAAATCGTAGAACAAGTTGGATGAATAACAGGAAAATCCACACCGAGCCATTGTACAGTTAGTATGAAAGGTAATAAAAACTAATTAAACAAGTTAAGTAGGGGTGAATAATTCACATCTACCTGTTCATTCAAAAGCTTGTCCGAATGTTTGTATCTATTTATTTCTAATGCTTCTAGTAGATCTAATTTTGAACTTTTTGATTCAATATGTAATATGTCAAAGTTTTATTGAATGAATGGTTTTCTTTTATTAGGTGGTTTGAATAATTTGAATCAGATTTATTTTTATCGAAGCTACGTTTATTTTCAGATGTTGTTATGCCAAAACTCCTATAGGTCCTACCGATATAAATTTTATCACAAGAACCGCAATTGAGTTTATAGATTCCTGATTTATTTGATTTTTCAACACGAGATTTATTATTTTCAATATGTTTACCTAAGTTATTAGAAGTTTTGAAAGTTATATTAAGATTTTGTTTGACGAGAAAGGATTTAATATTTGTACTTGCAGAACCGCAGAATGTTAAACTGTTGAATATTTTATAGTCTTTATGAATAGGATATACTTCATTTATTGCTTTCTGATACAGTTTTTACGAATGATTAGATCTATCATATCCGGATTATATGAATTATTAATGGCTATCTGTTTGATGATGTTTAACTCTTTATTATAATCTTCTACTGATAAAGGTAAATTGAGTAACCGATGTACCACGCTGTTTAAAGCTGCAACTTTGTGTTGAATTGGATGTAATGAGTAGTTATGTATAATTGTATCAGTATGTGTTGGTTTACGAAAGACCGAAAAACATGATTATTATTTTGTTTAGTGATTTTAAGTCCAAAAATTAATGGAATCGTTCTGTTCAATTTCTATCGTGAATTTAATTTTCAAATGGATGGAATTAATGAAATTAAGAAATAAGTCTAATTGACGAGTAGTTCCAATGAAACATACTAAGATGTCGTCAACATATCTTATACCAATAAAGAAATTTGGAAATGAGTGGATGTGTATGAATTTTCTGTTCAATATTATTCATAAAATCTCTGCTAAAAGTGGACTCAAAGGATTTCCCATGATCAAAGCATTTTCACTACTGTAATAGATGTTGTTGAAAGAAAAATAATTTTGTTCAATGCAAACGTCCAACAGATTCAATATTTAATTAACATGATTGTTTGGTTAACATGATTCGAATTCAACATGTTTTCGATTAATATTTTGACATCACCTAGAGGAACACTTGGGTATAAATTCTCTGTAGTGTTGTTTTTTAGAGATGGGTACAAAGGTTGACTTCAGCCAATCATTGAGAAGTATGCCTGCGTCGTAGATGATATTGAAAAGTTGAGGTCTATGTTCTCTTCATTTATTTCATGATTCAATTATTTCCGGCCCTTCTGACATTGTTGCCGTATCTATTTCAGGTCTGTTGTCTTCCAATAAATCTGTGATGTAGTTTTCCCAAATTCGAGTTTCTCCGCTTCATTTAAAATTATGTTATTTGTTTCATCTGTTAGCATCGGTGGTGATTGTTTCTTAAATGTTCCGCCTACTTCTCTCAATTTCTTGTGCATGTTAAAAATGTCGTGTTTAGAGTCTAGGTTCTCCATCTCCTCACATAATTCTTTGATCCATTTCTCTTTCGCCAGTTTCATCTTTCCTTTTATTGAGTTTGGCAGTTGTCTATAGGTGGTTGGCTCATTTTTTGCCAAACGTTTCTTTCCCATCAGTTCAAGGATTTCCGTTGTCATCCATCTCTTCTTCTTAATATTCATAGTTGTGATCAGGTTCGGCAGGCATACCTTATTGATCGTCTTCTCAAGTCGATTCATTTGCATATCTACATTGTTAGATGAGCATTTCGTCAATGCATTAAGTTTGCTGTTTAAATCTTCTGTGGTTTTGTCCCTCGTTTCGCTATCGTGTAGTCTTGTGGTGTTTATTTTAATTGTTCGTATTCTCCGTTCAATAGTTAACTCAGGTTAACTCCAATATTGGAAACTAGGGGGTTGTGGTCTGACCTTATGTCTGCACCAGGTCACGTTGTGACCTTTTAAATGCAGTTTCTGAGACGTTTATTGATTAGAAAGTAATCTTTTTGATTTCTAATTGGTCTTGGGCTGTTTGGTTCATCAGCTGACAATCTCCATGTATAAAGTCGACGATTTGGTAATTTGAACAAGGAGTCTGTCTCCGCGATCATTGGACTCGCCTAATCTGTACTGTCCGACTAGGTCTCCTCTCCTTCCTCGACCAATCTTTGCATTGAAGTTCCTCAGCACAATATTGATGTCGTTATTTTTGGTTATTTTCAGCAATTTGTCAATTTCTCCATAAAGCAGTTCTACTTCATCGTCGTATTTTCTCTCTGCTGTAGGTGTATACACTTGGATTATATTAATTTTGAAAGATCTTCCTTGCAGTTGTATGAGCATTAACGTACCGGATATTGGTACAAATCTGGTGACATATTTGGTACATTGGCCAGTTACGAATATCCCAACTCCATTCATATGGTTTCTGTCATTTTCATTACTACCAGAGTAGTATAAGGTACCGTTTTCGTTGGTACAAGTTCCATTCCCTGGCCATCTTAATTCACTCATTCCGAGTATCTGAAACTTGAGTCTTTTGATTTCTTGGACGGTGTTGTCTAATTTTCCTGTGGCGAACAGGCTTTGAGCCGGGAGATTCTTCGCACATCTTGTCCATTTAAGGACTGCGTGGAACTAGAGGCCTTTTTTGATTCCTCTCCATAGTGATTTCCTGGAAAAATGAGTATCCAGAGGGGTTTCCCGTTGCTTTCTCTGGTTTTAGATCAGCCGACCCTCTGGATGCAGACGCTGTTTGCAGTCGCCCAATTTGGGTTCAGACGCTGCGTGTTAGTTTTGGTCCGCCCCGGGTATTTCATTTCCCCGATACCATCCATATCTGGGAAGCGTTCCCTTATCCGCCAGCTGGCGAGGAGCCCGATGGAGAACTAGCAACCCCACATGGGTTTCTCTGGTACTTACTGTGTTACATTTTCTTCAGTAGATTATGAGATTTCACAACTTCTCATTCAAGAGTTATGCTTCTTCACATAGCTACTATCTGAAAAATATACCTATACGCTGATAAAAATCAGGCAATATCTCTGTTCAGTCTTCGACCAATATATAGGATTTTTGTAAATAATTGCGAGAAACTCCAAGGGTTTACTTTTCATGGAAAATTAATTACAGTTTGCAGCATATACTTATATCTGCAAATGATTCGTCTCTATTATTGTTCTGGTTCTTCGTTATTGTATTAGATATTTATTGATGATGTATTAAAGTAATGAAAAGTTAAGATGATTCATTTTTGCATTAAAATCGTTCCTACTACGATAGAAAAAAGATTTTTTCTTCACAATTTGAACGGAAAATCCAAGAGCGATAATCAATTCAACATATCTCAGAGACGTACCGTTTTTTTTCAGAAAAATTGAGGTTACCAGTATGAGCTCTAATAATGAAGTTGATATTCATAATTTCAACTAAGAAAATGTTCAATAACTTAAAACCAATGGAATTTCATGCGCCTATCTCGACCAGTTTCAATGCAATCAATGAATCGTCAATTTTGAAAAAAAACTTCAACATTCCGTATCTCGGAAAACAAATCATTTGCGGACAATGTTTGTAAACGGTCATTTTTTGTGGAGAATAATCCCCTTAGTTCGCTGCACTTATATACGAACACTCTGTATATATACGTGCCGTGAGAGACCCAAGAGCTAGGAACGTCGTGGAAAATTTCTTGTCTGCTAAATCAACCTCACCTTTTTCCCTCCTAGGCGGATTTCGAGCATTTCTCGACACGCCAAGGGTAAAATAAGGTGTATCGCGCCTTTACTTTAATTGCCACTAAGTACATGTTTCTTTAAAACTCTTACTCTCGCTGAGCGGGAAAATCAATACTGTGAGCGGGTATTAGTGACAGCTCTAGGGTTGCAGTTTTATATTCCGCCAGCACTGAATTCTTCGGGGTTGAACTTATCGTCGTGTTTCGTGAAACGCGGCAGGGCGAGGGAAGAAATTTGCTGAGTCAAGATGGAGTTTTATGGAACATGCAAGTGCCCTTGTTGTAGGATAAGGAAGATGAACCGATTTCGAAATGGGGTCAAAAGCCATTCAGACTGTGCATGAGAGTGGGACGATATGAAATATTTCGACTGTTGTGAGATCATGTCCGAGTATATGGTCTTGCATTCATGGAAATAATGATGTCGATATAAAATACTAGCTTAAACCTGTGGCGCCACTTGAATGGTATTAGAGCTCAATGAGGTAATCATAATTCGTATTATATATCTCGATGTAAGAAACCACATTTGCCATCGCATCAAGTAGAATAGTACTGATTTCAAAAATTACGATCGAAATTGTGATGAGAACCATCATGCGATTGAGATCGATGCCCATGCATAACCTCACCTAAATTTAGCTACATTTTCCTGAGAATATATCGGTGGATGACCTTACAGGATAAATCGAGACTGTTGACTTTTTAGAGAGCGTATTGTGAGCAGATCGCCAAAAAGAGCTACGAATATTCGTTTGATGTCCGCATGATGATGATGCTCAACATTATTGCCCTCTTTGTTCATTGTTGTTGTGTTCGGAGTTTTCACACCACTGCCTCCATTTGGATCTTCCTGAAAGCACCCATTTCTATTTGAAAAGCTTCATTTTCCTAGATAGGTTCATGTGCCTTTTAATCAGGTTGTTATGTTGCTTTGAGTTTTCCTTGTCCTCAATAATTGCTGAAATTTTGCAAGCTAGAACCTTGTTGCATTCGAATATTATGTGTGAGGTTGTTTCCTCCTCTTTCTAACAACGTCTGCATATAGGTATTTCTTGGTATCGTCCTATTCTTTACAGATATACTCTAAGAGCTAGTTAATAGGTTCGTCAATGTCCTCAGTTGGTTTTCTGCATGCTTTTCACTTGATTCTCCAAATAACTGCTTATTTTGTCTGTGTCCTTGTATGCCCCTCCTCCTTTCAACATTTCGGGCCTGAGCCAGTATCTAGAACAGCCTGTACACCCTTCGTGTTAATGTTTGATGGCTTGATTTGGTCTTACGAATCTTTCAGATGAGATCTTTTCGGTTAGTCCATCAGATTTCTCGTTTCCTACTATTCTGGCACTCTGATCAGGTTTACCATGTTTCTACTGCCAGTCCTGTTAGGTCTTGCAGAGTTTCCCAGATTGACCCACTACTAATTTATTTGCCAGTCTGTGATATTAGAGCAGCGCTGCTATGCCATGAGAATGTTATTCATCTCTATAGACTCCTGAACGCAAAGATTTCTATCTGGCTGACCGTTGTATCGTTTTGAATATGCCGAGTAGTATTGGTAGCTCGGATTCTGTTCTTCTTTGGAAAAAAATCCGGTCACTTCATAGCCTGGACGCCCCTAGTCTTGGGTCTTTGGTAAATTCCTCTGTTCTGGAATGAGTGTCCTTTGCTGGGAGACTACTTATCTGGTCTCCGCTTCAATGTGTAAATTCAGCGAACAAAGGCATGTTCAGATTCAACTGGGTGTACTGCTTTTCATTTATTTCCTCCCTTGATCATCTTTCAATCACCACACTAATGCTAGACAAAACAGAATGGGCCTCAACAGGGATTTGTAGATCCAGTAAACCATCTTTGGCTTTAACCCCAAGGTCTCTCCAAATGTGCTTTGACCATGAAAGCAAATTTGCCCTTGTTGGCCATTTTTTAAAGGTACTTGTTGCATATGAGTTTTTTGTCAAGGGTGACTCCAAGATATTTGTCCATTCGCACAATGATTCCTCTCCATCGTAGAAGTATGGTTCTATAAGCCCATCAGCTTTTTCATTGTAAAGAGTATCGGTTTCATTTTTATTGGGTTTACATCAGGACTAACTCTGCAGCACCAGTCATCTGCCATGTTGAGAGGTCTTTGAAGGTGTTATGCTGTGATGTTGTCATCTTTCCCGCTAATTATTCATTTTCGTTCGGTTGTGTCGAATTTGTTCTGATGAATAGTTTTGTTTTCGTGATCATTATTTTGATAATGTGGCCCGGAAAAAGGTAAAATATTGATTGATTCCGTTAAACATTTCGATGTGTTATGAAAATTGAAAAATGTTGATTATAGATACACTCTGAAGGTAATAGGTCTGTCAATGTCTTTATTTGGTTTCTAGTTAATTCTAGGACTTCTTCTGAATGCTGTTTACTTGGTTCTCCAAGAAATTGCTTTCTTTGTCTGTGTTCTGATATGTTCCTTCTAATTCAACATTTTAGGACCTATTCCAGTATCGAGAGCATTCCGTAAATCCTCCGTGGTAATGATTCAAGGCTTGTTCTATTCTTACGAATGTTTACCTTGTTTTTAATGCCAGTATTGTTAGATCTTGCAGAGTTCCCAGCCCAGCTTAGGTCTGATTTATTTATCATTTAGTGCTTTTAGATCAGCTCTGCTATTACATGAGAATCTTATTCGTCTCCTCTGGAGAGGATATACACTGCTAAACACAGATTAATAAGTCTTTGGTCATTGGTCAATTCTATTATTCTGGAGTGTCTTCGCTGAGATACTCCTACTATTGGAAGATTTGCTTCTAGCCTGACCTCCGTCTCAATGAATGTATACAGCGAGCTGAGCACCTCAATATCGTTGGCGAATTGTTTGTGATTTGTTCAATTCCATCCTTGGACCTTTGTATCTGTTTCGGTCAACACATTTACACTCCATGGAACGGTATGGATCTTAACAATGATATATAGATTCAGTATACCATCTCTGACTTTAGTACTCAGGTCTTTCCAAGTGTGCGTTAGGCGACCATGAAGGTCAATTTGCCTTTGTTGACCAAAGTTTGAAGTTACTTGTTGCATATGAGTTTTCTGCCCAGGGTGACTACTAATTATTTGTCCTCTTCATACAATGGATCCTATGAGGAGACCAAAGAGAATAGAACGGTGATAGACTGGAACAATTGGCTAGTGAAGACATTGATTCTTTCACGGTCGGATCCAAATGGAAAAGAGAACTAGAGCTAGAGTGTACTCACAAAACCCGCTTATGTCGGCTGACATTAGGGAAGCATTCAACAATCTTTCTGGCAGAAGTATAGTTCGGATAATCAGGCTTGAATAAAAGCTCTTATGGGAATGTCTTAAGCTACTTACTGAGGTGACAAAATGGTACCAGGTAACTTTGGTCTGGATGTCTGGGCACAGCTGAATTACAGGCAACAAGGAGGCGGATTCTCTTGACAGAAGAGCCGTCAAGACGAGTCTTATTGGCTCGGAACCTGCTCTCGGCATAACTAACTACATGACACGATCAACACCTGGATAGCAAATTACACGCTGATGTGTGGGTCCTTACCCCAAGGCATAGACAAATCAAACTTCTTGTGGAAAAACCGAGCAAGACGTTAACTAAAGGAGTTCTTAACTGATCAGAGAAAAACTAAGCATCTCAACAAGGCTCATGAGTGTATATTGGAGGCTGAGAAAACGTTTACACCCATTAGGCATTTATCGCGAAGAACCTTTATGTAGACCGAAGAGGATGAAACAGCCTATCACATTGTAAATGAATGCGAAGCTCTAGCCTGGAGAAGAAGAAAAATTGTAAGGGAGAAAGAAACCTTAGAAGAGCTAATCGAAAGGGACTTGATTAATGAGATTCTTAATGGGATAAACCTGGACATTCAGGAATAACTATCAACGGAGGAGCTTAATAAGCCTTGAATAGCTGTAGTGACACCGTACTCGGAGACACAAGACGAAATGCAAATACAAATACAACCTACGTTGCTGTCGAGATCGCATTCAACCTGGGTCGCTATTAAAAGATGTGCGGCAGTCTTTTAACCGTTTAAATCATTTATTTCTTCGTGTTCTGCTCATGTACTCGAATACTATTTTCATCATTTCGATAGTTCCTGCATAGCATTTTTGGGGTTAAAGTAAAATTTTACACGAATTTGTCGTTCGAATTGTTCCATCACTCATCATGAAAAAAACACAGCGAAGGCAAAAAAATATAAACAATTGCCCACCATTCACAAACAGAGACGTTTTGCCTTCGAGGAGTTCGTGAATACTTGATGACGTACGTTTCCCACAGATGTCGCTCGGAGGTTCTGGCACGGAGATATGCTGATAGGTCGAATACTTTTGGAACAAACCCCGTATATTTCGGGTTTTATAATATCAGTTTTGATGATTATAGCCGTTATGGCTATACATAAACTCTCTCCCCTCATTTTACTCTTAGCCCCAGAAACTCCAAAACTCCAAACTTTGCTGAATTTGAAAATAAACAGTGGTAGGATATGAAAATGGAGCTATTGAAGCATCGCGTGATCTAATCGGTGATATGTATTATAATACATTGCATTTTATATAAATTCTAATATTCTTTTATTTTTTTCAGGTATGTTCAATGAGACACTCGACTACGGTAAGCAAATATACATACCTGGTGTCCATGCGAGATGGGACATTAAAAGTTAAGAAATGACCGACCGGAGAAATTTTTTTGTTGTCTTGAATGTTATTCAAACTAAATTTCGCAAATATTCTCAATGCTGTGGCTCTTGACTTCATCTTTGTTATTTCAAATGGCATAATGTATGTTTCTATTTTTTTATTGTGGAAAATTGAATTCTGAACAATTTTTCCCCATATCTTTGCCGCCTGAAATCAACCGAAAGGAAGATATGAATTTTTCAATCGGAATTTTACTATTTTTGATTATCTGTATCGATTATTTCTAGCTCATAAGTAAAGAGGCTCATTTAGCAGAATACAATGCATTTAGAGGCTTCACGGTATACAGGATGTTTCCAAAGCATGTGTCAGGAAAATCATCTTAAAATTGTTTTCGATATTAGATCTACACGTTTTGAAATCCACAAATTATCCTGAGACAGAATATTGCCAATATTATCTTACGTGTTGAAACGCGGATATTTTTCAGCATAATTGAAGGAACATATCGATGGTTCTTTTGGTTGGCAATATTATGAAACCTATAACCATTAAAAAAACGACATGCTTCAGTCAGGGGGCTATTTCTGGTAACTTTCCTGACAAGTAACTGATGTCATCGAGAATACTTACTAGAAAATAAAAAAAAAGAGAAATCAGATTCAATCCACTTTAATAGTAATTGATTTCGCACTTTTTCTCTTGGAATTCTGACCAGAATTTAAGATTTTGAGATGAGTCTCGTATTGAGAGATCGAAATGCTTTATTTGATTTTCGGTCATATAATCTGCGAATTTTAGGGTCCTCGCGCGAAAAATCGTAATTTTTGGGATAAAATCGCAAATAACTCGGAAACGGTGCATTTCAGGTAGAGGGAAACCTTCACAGATCGACGCCCATTACGAGTTAAATGGTGTGCGCAAAAATAGGTAGTCTAATTTGAAAAAACGGACTTTTGTACCTTTTAATGTACTACGATTTGCCGCATGCTTTGGAGACACCCTGTATACCGGGTAGCATCTAAATGCATTGAATTCTACCAAATGAAACTTTTTACTTACAACGAGCTAGAAATAATCGATATTGATTTGATTTGATAATGATTTTTAGTATTTTTATGATGCCTTCTAAGAGACAACCAAAAATTCCGATTGAAAATTTCATTTCTTTCTTTCGGCTGATTCCAGGTGGCAATGGAATGATAAAGAATTGTTCAGAATACAATTTTCTACAATAAAAAAACATACATTATGCCATTTGAAATAACAAAGATGGTGTTAACTTCCGGTGTAACCGAAAGTGCCACAGCATTTGAAATATTTTCGGAACTTAGTTCGAATAACATTGAAGACAACAATAATAAAAAACAAGTACTGTGTTTTAAGGAATTTTACTTAATAATTGCGATTCGTAACGCGTTTCACTACACCGTAGCTTCTTCAGACGAATGATTATGCAGAAAAATATAAATGAGAATATAACTATAAATGTTCTTGAGTAATTAAAAGCTTATTGGTTGCTTCTTCTTAAGTGGTTATTTATGACAGGTATATCCAATAAAATTAAGGAATAGATTGCTCCCCGAAAAGATTCAATAGAGGTGAAGGGCTTAAATCGATTTGTTCATTGATGAGTCTACCTGAGTGTTTGTATTTATTTATTTCTAAAGTTTCCCAAAGATCTACCTTCCAATATTTATTATCTGTATGCAAAATTTCAAACTGTGGGTCGAAAGAATGATTATTTTCTAAGAGATGATTCGCGTAATTTGAATCTGATTTTTTATTTGAAAAACTGCGTTTATGTTCCGATGTTCTAATATTAAAATTTCTATGTGTTCTACCAATGTAGAAATTATCACAGTCATTGCAATTCAATCTATAAACACCTGATTTATTGTTTTTACCTGGTTTGGTTTAATTATTTTTATATGTTTGCCTAAATTATTATTAGTTTGGAAAGCTATGTTGAAATTATTGCTACTTAAGAATGATTTCAGTTTCTCACTTGTAATGCCAACGTAGGTTAAGGTGTTGAATTTTGTTTCAATTTATCGACAGGGTAAACTTCATTCAATGCGATTCTACTTTGTTTTTATTTAGAATATTATTTATTAGTTTGGGATTGTAACCATTATTTTTGGCTATTTGTTTAATCAAATTTAGTTCTTTGTTGAAATTTTCTGGTGATAGCGGGATGTTAATCAATCTATGAATAAAACTATTGAATGCTGACATTTTAGGTTGATATGGATGACACGACGAGTTATGTATTATAATATCTGTATGTGACGGCTTATAGTAAATTGCGAAAACATGTTTTCCATTTTCATTCGAAATTGTTACGTCTAAGAAATTTATCGAATTATTGCTTTCTATTTCGGTTGTGAATGCAATTTTTGGATGTAATGAATTTATATGATTTTCGAAAATTTTCAACTGTCTATCTGTTCCTGTGAAGCAAATAATGATATCGTCTACATAGCGATACCAGTATAAACAATATTTACTGAGTGGATGATTATGAATTAATTTCTCTAAGTTATTCATGAAAATTTCTGCTAACAAAGGACTTAACGGATTGCCCATAATCAAGCCGTCTTCAATAATATAATATTTGTAATTGAAATGGAAATAATTTTGATCTAAACAAATTTTTAATAATGAAAATCAGAATATCTGATTTAATGATAGTATTGACATGATTCCTTTCTAATAATTCTTCAACTAAGTAATACGTATATTTTGGAGAATGTTGGGAAATAGATTCTTAACATCGAAAGAAATAGCAGAAATTTTCATGAATAACATTCCTCATATTCCGTCAAAATATTGTTTATACTGGTACTGGTATTGTTTTTTATTATTGATAATGGAATTTTACCAAGTAAAAGCCTCCCAAATTCAAATATTGAAGACAACAACAAAAATTTCGCCAACCAGTCATTCATTTCTCCATATAATTTTAATGTCCCATCTCGCGGTGACACCCGATTTGATTAATGATCGCATAGCATATAAGTGTCCATTTTGGCCTGGCAATATAATTTTATCTTGCAGTATACTGTTGAATAGTTGTTTGTGTTCGTTAGAATTGTTTACTTAGCGACATACAGTTGTCTATCTCCACAGTTTCATAGATCATTGAATGAATAAAAAAGAAAATCCTGAGACTGTAATTAAAAACTAATATTTGTGAAAAGGTCATTCGATCCCTGAATTTTCCGTGAAACACTAAAGCTGCATAAAATGCAGATACTTCTTATTTAAAATGCAATCTAGGTTAATGGCGAATTCCAGGAAATATCACGGACAATTGTGTGCTTCCTCGATTAGGAACTATAATTTTTTTTTATGCGAAAGAAGCCCTTTGTAAGGTACTCAGGCGCACCGTTTCGCGAATAATAGGGAGGATTCTTTCGCCTGGAGGAAAATAAGAACACTGGTCGCTTAGAGCTTTTCGATGTCCGGATGTCTGACCGGCGGATTCGTACATATTTCATGATGGTCGAAATGACCCACTCGGAACAAAGTGCGGATGAAACGATGAGCATCTGGGGCAAACAACCACCAGGTTTTTTAAAATTCTAAGACGGGAAATCTCGCTGCAGCTCGTTCTGCTTTCTACGACGATTGCGGCAATCATAGTATACAGGTTCGTTAACGTTAAATATATTTTAGAGTTGTGTTCCGAATTTTCATTTAATTTGACGCGTAAGGGTTGTATACAGGGAGGTTCACTTTTGTAGTAGGGCTTCAACAATTGTTAACACGTGTTATATTGAAATGATATGCCTGTATTTATCGAACGTTTCGTTTTCAAGATGCAAGGTGTTCATGTTTCATAAATAGTCGTTTCTGCTAACTATTGCAATTTACAAGATGTTGGCCCCAAATTTGAAACGTAGACCACTTTATTTGTCCTACAGGAACCGGTATTTAACTTAGTCGTGAAAATCTAAGAACTTTGCAGGCCTAGAAGTCCCATATTTGCATATTTTCCTCCATTCTTTTTTATTTCTTGCTAGATTCCTTCAGTCCTTGATTCTTAATTTTCCCAAGTCTCGATTGGCTACTCCCATCCAATCTATGTGTGGTCTACCTCTTTCTCTTCCCCCTATTATTCTGCTCGCCAATACTTGTTTATTTGTTCTTTCTTCTGGTGATCTCGCTATGTGTCCCAACCATCTCATTCTTTGACTCTTACAAAGTTCTTCCAGTTCGTTGTTCGTCATCCTTTCCTACACAATATCCACTCTATTACCTTTATATGTCTTCCCCAGTAGTTTTCTCTCAAAAATCTCTTTCTTTTCTTATTCAGCTGCCATGTCTCCCTATTGTACAGTACCATTGTTCTTATGATTGACTTATAGATTTTCTTTTCAGTGTTTCGAGATATATTCTTTGTTCCTTAAAATTCTATGTAATCCACTCATACTTTAAATGCCTTTAGCAATCCTTTCCTGTATATCGTCTGCATTTTTACCATCAAGGTGAACGGCAGTGCCCCAGCCAAGTTTAACTGCTTCTTTCAGCATCAGATCCATAATGTTATACTCACTGATTAGGGAGCACTGCAGTGCCCCCACCAAGTCGAGCGCGAAGCAAACATTACCGTACCATTCTTTACTGGAACCATTTCGCCGCATTTTCAGGCCCCTATTTGAGAACCTCTGGATAAGACCAAAACGCAGAAATTCTCGTCATCCAGTATGCTATAATCATATACTTAAAATTCAAGTCTGTAGGTCATAGAGTTCCGAAGTTAAGCGAAAGCAAAGTTTCGCATTTATGACACTCACTAACTCATGATCATCAGAATAGAATTAGTACTTCCCATAAATTCAGAGAGCTGAAATTCGGTACAGAGATAGGGTTTGATGACAACATAAAGAGAAAACTATAAAAACTAGGTTAATCAAAGGTCTGGGGTACCTGGTGACTTTGATACGAAAACACAAGATCCCAACCAAACTAGTAGAGATCGACATACCGCCTTTACAAAATTTATTCAACTTGGAGGGCCGCTTCATTTGATGTTAAAAATCGAAGGTCTGAATTACCTGATGAAGAACCCTCAGCTGAGCTCAGCAGAAAAAAATCGACTGTTATTGCAAAAATCCAGCGTAGTGGGACACATCTTCTAATTCAATCTAGCCTGTAGCGTCCCACAGTCACTGTTGGGCGAATGCTCCTAGTTCTACTTTCAATACGCATATAAATAAAATTAACTTACAAGTTTACCAAAAGAAATTGCGAATTGGCAATACGAAAACTGTTGCTAATGTACAAGAATCAGAACCAGACAAAAACAAATTTGTAATAATAACAAATCTACTCCTAAAAAGAAAAAATATTGTCAAATAAGAAAATCTAATAAAATAAATCAATATACCCACTTTTCTACAAATAGAAGTGAAATCCCACCAAATACATTCTGTAAAACACTAGCCAAGTCTCGATGGAGCTGGTTGTTTATCTCTAAAGAGTAATGAAATCTAGACAAATTCGTGCCATTCTTACTGCGATTTCTTTATTATTACAGTTGTGTAACTTGGCCGTTGAAAGGTACACAAGGATACAAAACCAGGTGCTCCTTGACACAATTGCACCAACCTATCCCCAGAAACGCTACCTATTGACGATGGAAAATTGTCACTTGGAAAACGTTGATTGAATAACCAGTCAATTGCAGACTTGATAAAACTGTGTGTTTCAATAATAGTTATGTATAGCCGAGCCTGAAACAAACAGTATAAAAAATATTTCCAGTACAGACGGGCTTCTAATCATTGATATAAGTCCGTCTGTACGTCTATTTCATGTTAGATCGGTGGCCGATTTGACGCTCCAAAAAGAAGAGAGCAGAAGTCAGCATTGTCAATGCTGAATGCATGTGTTGCGCAATCAACAATAGCCTAAAATAAGACACTATGCTATACTATGCCTAGTTTTTTACAGAATTTTTTGGTGGGATTACTATTTATTGTTACCCTTAAATAGTCTATTTTTCAACTTTATTAAAGTATTGTTGTTTGCCATCAATTCTGATTTCCAGATGTCTGTTGCTGTCTACTTGTTCCTTCCCCATTACCATATCACTTGCTTTTTGCTGCGCCTTTACCATATTAGGAGTATTTCTCTCTATTTAAGCAAATATCGTCTGCATGAGCCATGATTTGAGTTTGTTGACTGTATATGATGCTTTGTTTAACGTACTTTCAGAGTCAGCAGTTAGGAAAAGTAAGATTGATATTAGAGAGTATCAATCTTACTTTTCCTAACTGCTGACTGTGAAAGTACGTTAAACAAAGCTGTTGATAGGTGGTCCTCTTCTCTCAACTCTCTCCCCATTATAAATTGTTTTGATACTTTTACATTTATTCTTACTTTATAGTTCGTATCTGAAAGCATCATTTGTTCCAGTTTTGTCCATTTTTCTATATATCTAGCTCTTTCAGTGCCTCAAATGCTTTTTCCTGTCTACTGTATCGTATGGTTGCTTAAAATCAAATAACGTTATTTGAAATGGTTAATTTTGATTTATACTATTGTCGATTATTTGTTTGAGGACAAATATTCGATCTATTACTGACTTATATTTCCGAAATCCACTTTGATATTCCCCCATTTCTTTTACTTTTCGTTTATTCTATTTTTGATTGCTATAACCAAAATTTTCTATACCTCATCGATTCAGAGAATATCTCTACAGTTCTCACTATTTGCTCTATCACCTTTTTTTTATTGGTTATATAAATGCTTTCTTCACGTTTTTTTACCGCTCATACTTTAAGTTTCATTGTCAATAAATTTTTCCCACGCTTTTTGCCTATAGCATTTCTGTCGATATACCATTTTCGCCCGATCCTTTATGTGTCGTAAATAGCTTGATTATTGATTTGATTGCTTCTTAATAAAGCGCGTCTGCTTGTCCGTCTTCTTAAGGCAGATCCGATAGGCATTCATTCCTTGCTTCATCCAAATACACGTCTTCTGTCTGCAGTAGTTCTTTGAAATCTTTGTAAACTTTCTTCAATTCCTCCTACCAAATTTTCTTCTCCTTCCTTGCAGAATATAATTTTTTTATGTTGTTGCTTCCTCTTCTCGTTCTTTACGACATTTTTATGTCGAATATTTTTCTTTGATCATCTCCTATTATCACCACTGCTAAAATTTTTTACAGTACGCCACTAATTGCCTCCAATAACATTTTTGGTTTTTGAATCTTTAAGAAACTCGTTCTTGATGTAACTGTTTTCGTTATCAATAAAAAACAAAATTATAATTAAAATTTTAACTTTACCTATTCTCATTTGTATATACCTAAAAACCTTCCATCATCCAGCTGGTAAATCTTAGGTTTTAGGCTAAGATTTGGTTTGTGTTAGGTGCGACCATCAACAGTTGGTTGTATTTTCGGATTTTGGTTGAAAAACGACGGAATTGACATGAATAAGAAAATGAAAACTTCACCGTTTCGTACGTATGCAACTTCTGGAGATTCATCAATTGTTGCCACCTCTGCGATCATATTTTTAGTAGCATAATAGAACTACAAGAGCTATTATGATAACTTTATTTCGTGCGACTTAGGATAGTAGGAAATGATATGCTATAGTGTTATTCTAAGTGTAATAAAAGCTGTTATCCAGGTTTACATCTTTATGCGAGGTCTTTTCTCCAACGAGCAGACAGAAACTCGGACGAAAATCCAAAGAGATATGGAACATTTACAACATTCAAAATTATGGAATGTGGATAAGGTGAAGATAAGAAAATGAATGCTATTTTACATGTAAAAGAAAATCTCGAAACTCCACTGGGAAAGTAACTATATTAATATATAGGGTGTCGTAAAAGCTCTAAGAGAAATTTGCAGGCGAGATTTCTGTAGCAATTCTAAGATCGTCCGAATCTTTTCAAATTGGGAATATTCAGCTTCGGAAATTTGATCCTAACGTGTCCCGAAATCACAATTTTCAACATACGAGAGCGATTCTGTGGTGTTACCATAGAAGGAATTAAATACATATGTTGTTGAAGAAGTGCCATTCGTAATCATAGTAAAATGATTATCGAGAATGTGGAGTTACTTTTGATGGATGAATGGCTCTTTCAAATAGTTTGTTGTTTTGAAACCTTCAATTCCTCCAAAGTACAACGTTATACCACAGATTTAGGCCAACTATATGAAAAGTTTCTAACCTAAGAAATCTAACCTTGACGTTTCACAAGTGTCCTCAAAAACTCTAACGGGTTTTTAATCAACCATAATTTTTCAACTGTCTGCGTTTGAGCAAAACTGTTCTAGACATTGAGTAGCTAGACTAATTATCAAACTTTTTTGTCTCTTGAGAAATTTTGATATGATGAGCGGTTCAATCATAAAAAACAGTTTTTCAATTTCATGATTTCATTTCTTCAACCACCTAGCAAGTCAAAAATATCACATATTGCCTTTGGATTTGTTTCTTTAGTTTGGCAGATTGTCATTTTATTATGCTTGACAACCTCTTGTTGACAAAATGATGTTTTCTAGGTTGCTGAATCGGATCAAATCTAACCTAACCTAACCTATATAAGAAGTTTCTTCGTTTGGCCTTTAGAGGTCGCTAAATACAAAGATTTTTCTCTTATTTCATAAATAATTCGAGAACGACTCGATCCGTAGAAACCATATTTGGTAAGCGTAATCGGGTGCGTTATTCACGTTTTTTAGTGATCCACTCAATGACCTTGACGTTTCACAAGTGTCCTTAAAAACTCGAACGTGTGTTTAATCAACTATAATTTCTCAACTGTCTGCGTTTGAGCAAAACTGTTCTAGACATTGAGTAGCTAGACTAATAATTATCAAACTTTTTTGTCTCTTGAGAAATTTTGATATGATGAGCGGTTCAATCACGAAAAACAGTTTTTCAATTTCATGATTTCATTTCTTCAACCACCTAGCAAGTCAAAAATATCACATATTGACCATGTTGGCTTCGGATTTGTTTCTGTAGTCTGGCAGATTGTCATTTTATTATGCTAGACAACCTCTTGTTGACAAAATGATGTTTTCTAGGTTGCTAAATCGGATCAAGCAAATAGGAAATTCAATGTTCATTAGTACGAAAATCGAAAAATTCGAAGAAAAAATTTAATAAGTTTTTCACGATGTCTATTTAAAAAAATAACAGTTTGGCCAGTTGGAAACTAAATCAGAAAAAACAAATCACTTCAGGATAACAATTAGTTAGTTTACACCCAAAATTTCATTCAACTGTATTAAATGTTCAAAAATTCCACCATTTTGCTGAATACAGGAGTTAATCCTCTTTAAGAAATTAAATTAGACCCTTGGCATTACTTCAGGGTCATTTTTGAAGGAGTTGGCCGCATTTACAATTCTCATATGTAACTCTTCTCGGGTTTCAACTGGAGAAGAGTAAACTCTAGATTTCAAAGCACCCCAAATAAAGAAGTCGCACGGTATCAAGTCAGGAGATCGTGCTGGCCAACTTGCAGGAGCATCAGCTCCCCTTCTGATCCAACGATTCGCATACTGTGCATGTAAGAACTCGCGAACCGCTAAAATGAAGTGAGAAGGAGCACCGTCGTGCATAAACCACATTTCTGCAAGCAGTAATACTGTAATATCTTCCAACAAATCCGGCAAAGTTTCTTGCCTCTACGATTTGGAATCACTACCGGACCAATAATGAAATTGTCAATTACTGAAATCCATACGTTAATTTTGAATTGATTCTGTTGAAGTGTACTGGTAAAAGCATGTGGATTTTCGACACTGTACACGTGTTCATTGTGAAGGTTAGTGATGCCAGACCTAGTAAAAGTATATTCGTCAGTAAATAGAATTTTTCTACTCAAGTGGAGATCCTGAGTTCTCTTCTCTTGTATAAATCGGCGATTCTCAGGATCGTTGGGAAGTAATTCCTGAACTTTCTGAATGTGATAATGATGAAATGATTGTTCCTTCAAGACGTCATGAATCATTGTTTTAGGAACGACCAACTGCAATCCTAAACGCCTCATGCTTAATTGTGGGTTTTCCTCAACCCTGTCCAAAATTTGTTCTTCGCGTTCTACCGTCCTTACTGTTCGTTGTCGTCTTCGATCCAAATTCCTTGAAGCAACCTTTCTCGCGGAGGAACCTCTCCAGATTTTCAAACGTTTGGTGGTTCGGCACTATGCGATCTGGAAATATTTCAGCATATACTCTCGCGGTTTCGCGACCATTGCCTTGACAAAATCCGTACACCATAACCATAGCAACCATTTCAGAGTTACTGTACATCTCCGTGCCTAATAGTGATAAAAAATCACCTAAATACCTAGTTAAGAACTTAAGGAACACTGTTGTGTCAACGATTGGTTGTCAAGCCTATTAAAATGACAATCTGCTAGACTACAGAAATGAATCCAAAGCCAACATGGTCAAATGTGATATTTTTGTCTTTCTAGGTGGTTGGGAAAATGAAGTCATGAAATTAAAAAACTGTTTTTGTGAATTTTCAGTTTCCGATGATTCAAATATTAATAATTAAATAATATTATATTAGTGGCCTCGTAACAACATATAGCCTTTTGTGAGTGTTGAATAGGTAAATGGCGAAAACAAACCAAATAGGATTGTTAACTTTGACTGTATCTCTTGAACTAGACATTCTCGTACACTTTTCTTAACGGAACTTCGAAGAGGAAGATCCTTAGTATGAAATATCAAGAAATGAGAAAAATTAACCGAAACCACTTTCTTAGGGACAATCATTTTATACAAAAGGTGTAGAGAAAATCCTTGACCCACCTTAATTTTCTGTCAAAATTTTCACAATGCGAGAAAAACGAATTGGATTCTTTTCTCATCGTAACCCAACATATGAGGAAGAAAATATTTGTATTAAACGAAAACAATGATCTGTTCACAAATCTACTCATATGAGATGTTTAAGATACTTAATATTGAATAATAAAATAAAACAAGTTACTATGTTTTAACTATCACTAATTTATTGATGTAAAGAATGACAAAATTTTTACATTGGTTGGACCGGTTTCGGACATACGTCCATTATCAACAACAAGCTAATGAAAACTGAATACTCATGTACAATACAGGAATTATCATCAATAAAATGCTAGTAGAGGTCACAGTAACTTGAATAATGGTGATTGGTAGGTAATTAAGTCTACCTGGTCGTAAAGGAGCTTAACCCTTTCTACCCTAGATGCCTTGAAAATTTCAATCGATTCAAAGAAATTGAGTTTATAAGATTTATCACAGGAATGAAGAATTTTTAGCTGTTGAAGTTCTGGAAAAGGATGACATTCATTCAGACAATGTGCAGCTAAAGCTGAATCATATTTCTGATGTAGGAATGACCGGAAATGTTCTTTGTATCTAGCCTTGAAAGAGCGTCCTGTTTGACCTATATAAAAGGAATTGCACTCAGAACATGTTTTCCATTTTGGTATCGATATGTTGATGACATTTTAGCCTGTTTCATTGGAACGAATAGACAACTAGAAGTCTTCCTGAATTTCATTAATACTATTCATCCCAAAATTAAGTTCAAAGTAGAAACAGAAGTCGGTAGTAAAATCAATTTCTTAGGTCTAACAATTACCCGGGAGAATAATAACCGTTTATCAATTAACATCTTCAGAAAACCATCGTACACGGATAATGTCATACCCATAGATTCATTTCACCCGTATTCTCAAAAATAGCAGCCTTCAAATCCATGATTCACAGAGCGATTTATTTGCCTTTATCGGACATTGACCGAAAATCTGAATTTAACACCATTATGTTAATAGCAGAGAACAACGGCTTCGATATAAATACAATAGAGAGTTTAATTAATCGAAAAATACGCAACAACACATTCAACATGATATATCCCCAATCCAAGAGAGAAAAGCCCGAAAAATTTATGTCTCTAACATATTTTGGGAAGACGTCAGAACAGGTTGCGAGAGTTTTGTCTGATAGTAAAAAAGTTCACATGGCATTCAAACCAGTTAGCAAATTGTCAGACCTGCTTTTCAACACAAAAGATAATACAGATAAATTCGAAAAATCAGGAGTATACCAATTAACATGTTCTGAGTGCAATTCCTTTTATATAGGTCAAACAGGACGCTCTTTCAAGGCTAGATACAAAGAACATTTCCGGTCATTCCTACATCAGAAATATGATTCAGCTTTAGCGGCACATTGTCTGAATGAATGTCATCCTTTTCCAGAACTTCAACAGCTAAAAATTCTTCATTCCTGTGATAATTCTTATAAACTCAATTTCTTTGAATCGATGGAAATTTTCAAGGCATCTAGGGTAGAAAGGGTTAAGCTCCTTAACGACCAGGTAGACTTAATTACCTACCAATCACCATTATTCAAGTTACTGTGACCTCAACTAGCATTTTATTGATGGTAATTCCTGTATTGTACATGAGTATTCAGTTTTCATTAGCTTGTTGTTGATAATGGACGTATGTCCGAAACCGGTCCAACCAATGTAAAAATTTTGTCATTCTTTACATCAATAAATTAGTGATAGTTAAAACAGTTTATTTTATTATTCATTATGAATATCAACTATCACGTAGTTAAGGCTTCATCGATCAATTATACGTTATATTATTTGTTAATGTCTGAATGCGCCTTCTACAATAACATTCCGACATTTACGCTTCGAAATGTTGAATATACGTCCAGGAAAAACTGTCATAAAATTGCCTTCCGACACATTTTCTCAATAATCATCATTTGAATCGGCCTATTTTTCTATTCTTTTTAACGTACACCTCTTGTGCCTCTGGGTGAGAGTTTTCATCCCTGCGGTATCAACCCGCTATTTCTCTTACTGAACATGGAAGGATATTCCCACGCGATTACAGTATCCGAAATTAGAGTTGACTTCAAACTGGGAATGGGAATTGAGCCTCGTATCTCCCGACTGTGAATCCTGTATCCTTATCCACATACCGGTGAGTCAGTTCCTCTGAAATGTTGAAGTAAATGGGTTGTAACTTGAACTATGCAATACTCGGTTGATTTTCAGTGGAGATTATCTGAAGTAAAATTATATCTCACCAAAAACATTGTGTAAAAGTCTAAGGTTGCTTACTGCGATTTCTTTATTATTATAGTTAATGTTGTGTGACTTGGCCGTTGAACATTCTTTATACGTTAGTGGGTAGGTACAAGTCAATTTTGTTTACACGTAATGCTAATCTGTTGTAACTACCTATGTTTGTTGAGCGAGATAATAGCCCATACTGGTATTGGTAATTAGACGCAAAAACGTCTTATTTAAGGCTGTTGATTGTGCAACGTATGCATTCAGCATTGACAATGCTGACTTCTGCTCTCTTCTTTTGGAGCGTCAAATCTGCCACAGATCAAACATAAAATAGACGTTCAGACGGACTTCTATCAAAAATTAGAAGTCCATCTGTACTGGAAATATTTTTATATATTATTTGTTTAAGGCTCGTCTTTACATAAGTATTATTGAAATACGAAGTTTCATCAAGCTTACAATTGACTGGTTATTCAATCAACGTTTTCCAAATGGCAATTTTCCATCGTCAATCGGTAGCGGTTGGCACTCGCAGGCAGTCGAACGAAGGCATGGCTCCACGCACATATACTAACAGGGCATAGGAGTTCAGATAAAACCTGTGCAAGATAGGACTGGGAAATAATCCTAAGTGCAGGTGGAGGTATAGATATGCCTTATGCGTATCCGACTGGACGCGGAAATGCTCGAAATGAGTGATCTGTCGAAGATACCCCTTCGCTTTATGGGAGACTTTGAAAGGATGAAGCAAAGAGATGAAGTTACGAGGAAAGGGGACACAAAGAGGCATAGAATCAAGAGGAACTCCTTGATATAATCCGTTCTATAACTTAACTATTTGGTTCTTGTAGTAGAAAATTGCAATTATTGTTATTCATACTAATATCCAAAAAAACTACTAAAGAATATAACGAACATCTTAACATTACAATGAAAGAATGTATCACTTGAATTCGGAATTTTACCCATTAAAAATTGTTAATTTTAAAGAGGCAATTCAAACTCGTTTTCAACAGTCCGGAAGTGAAGCTGAATGGGTGTAGATTTCATTTACATCGGAGTTGGTGGAAGTCGATTTTGAGAATAATTAAACTTTTCAAATTAGTTTTCGGTGTTCATTATTTAGAAGTTTATTATTTAGGAGACTTTGCTGAAAAAGAAATATTTGATAACGCTCTTAAAGTCTTAGTTCATACGGTTTGCATTCTGGATAAAGCGCCTAAAAATAGAAGTTCGTGATGAATATTGCAACGTTAACGTTTCAAGATAATTTGCTCCTTTTTGGTAGATTTCGTAAGAAATACTTCATATTGCAATCGTTTTTCCTGGTGTTGGAATTTCTGGCGGATTTCGAGTTTTATCCACATATCATGAACCCACAGACTCCAAAACCAACGCTCGTTGAAAAGTTTATTTATATAGATATATATCTATACATACACACAACCAAATTTATATGGAATCACTCGATATTTTGAATATTACACCAAGGAATTTGGAAATTTCGAAGGATTGTTAGAATTGATCCTTTTTGAGATATTTGAATTGAAAATGGAAATAAAATTAAGCTTTATTTCAAGAAAGAAACAAATAGAAGAAAATGAGAGAGACTCTTTCCGCATGTAGTAAAAAGTTGAAAATTGTTGTTTTACGGAGTAGGTGTTTTTTCTCGACCACAGTAGCGTGTCTTATCTCCTCTTGTCCTGATGCATGCCTGTATCCGTTTGGGCATGCTTTGGTTTTCGACCTACTCTGGGGTGAAATTCTTCCGCTCTTCTTGGCTTGGATGAGCTCTTGTGAGGTTCTTAACGCGATAATATTTTCCTTTTGAGATTATCCCATAAATGTTCAATAGGATTTAAGTCTAGATAGCAAGCTGGCCAGTCCAAATTATCGATTCCCTCTGTTCCAAGATAATGTCTCGCCAGATTGCTGGTGTGAGGATGAGCATTTTCTTGCATAAGAGTGAAATTCTCACCGTCGGCACCTCACCAGAGTCTCACTATGCGCTCCAGCACTAGGTCCACGTAATTTCTAGCCGTTACACTCGCAGTAAACGAAATCAAATCTGTTTTGCCTTTCAGCGTAATACCACCCCAAAACATCACACTACTCCCTTAGTATTCCGGAATTTGTCTGCTGCTCGGAGTCTAGCTTGTCTTGCAGGACCCCTTAAAACCCGAATCCGGCGGTCATCTGATCTAATACCAATTCTGGTCTCATCCGAAAAAAGAACATTCCGTCAATTCTCAATATTCCAATTTTGGTGCTCGACACACCAATTAAGTCTGTTAATTGTTTGTTGTCTGGTTAGCTTTGGAACTCTTAAAGGCCTTCTGCTGTATAAACCCCTTGAACGAAGTCTTTGACGTATCGTTTCGACTGATGCACTGATGCCTGTTGCTTCCAGAAATTGCTTTTGGAGTATGGGGTGCGACGCACTAGGGTCTCTTCTGGCAATTTGGCACAAAAAGCGGTCTCGTTCTTCAGAAGTGAATCGTATCGGGCGTAGGTTTTGAATTCATCCCCTATGATACCCCTATTCTGGCCTCTATATCCCTCTGTGTCACCCCTTCTTCAACGAGAGCAATTATTCGACCCCTCTGTACATCGAACAAACCAATGTAAGGCAAGGTACAATTATGATTATAGGCTTTTTTAAATTTTGAAATTCACAGTTTCGAATCTCAGTGACGACTGAGTACAATATCCCGAAGATGTGGTAATAATTCAACATTTCTTTTCATACTATCCAGTTTTTTTTACAACAAAAAACTTCATTCTTCACAGGTAATCAAAGATCCATGGTTAAAAATAATCAATAATGTGAAACACCCAGTGATTCCATATAAATTTGATTGTGTGTACATGTATCTGTTTTGTTCCAGGATAACTGCCGTAGTTATAACCTGACCGCCGTCGAAATTTACAGTATCATTCAAGTTGCCAAAATCTCGATGGTGATTGATATTTGGCACAATCTGCCCAAGGGGGTAGAAATAACCATATCTCCTGTAATTCCTTGGGAAGCTGCGCAGCGCTGAAGACTCTTCTTTGAATCATCGTGGCATTGTTGGAACGCAGATTCTAGAATAGCCTTCAGTTGGTCGGTTACAGCTTTTTGAACATGATTATTCCTGCCGCCAGTGCGGTCTGAACAGGCCCCATCATGTTCGCGCTTGCCACGTCCCGACCTCTAGCCCCTCTACCATTTGTCACCTGCTTCCCTAACGAGAGCATTGGTCTTCTCTATTCCTTTAATTATTTTTTCTTTGATTTTTATGTTTTCACGCGGCCGAAAACTAGTCGAACTGGCCGTCAGCCAGCGTCGAGACAGTTCTAGGGAAAGTGAAATAGACAGTGATGGTAGTGAGGAATTTTTCCTGATATGAACATATCGGAAGATGATATTCAGGAACACGTTGAAGAGCTGGAGGAATCAGAAGATGCTGCAGGAGGTAACTTTATCGATAGTTCAATAAATTGTCAATTGCCTAATACAGACGCTAATTGGTTTGAAATTGAGGCATCTGAGGAACTGTTTCCTCTGACGTGTTCCACTAATCACGAGATCGTGAATGTTCCAGTTAATTGTCGATCGCTATTAGATTTTTATTTATTGTTCGTTGACGATGAAATATTAGAATTCATTGTTACATTTACAAATTTGTATGCCGCACAATTACTTCAAAATTTGACAACGTGTCAGGAGTTGAAGAAAAATCCTGAATCCGTTCTTGGAACCCATTGATATTCCTGAACTTAAATTTTTTGCAACTGTTTTCTGGATTGGAATAAACCCTATGCTAGATATGAAGAAACCCTGGATCTCGTTATTTATTAGATCGCAACAAATTTGTATCCCGAATAATGTCGCGGGACAGAATCTTCATCATTTTACAATTTATTCATTTTGTAACAATATTACCAGTGATACAGAAGATCGTTTATATAAAACAAAAGAACTTTAAACAAAATAATTATTAATTTTCAAAAATTTTCAAAACTGGGTGGGAAATTAGTAATTGATGGGACGTTGATTACTTTTAGAGACCGTTTATTTCTTCGACAATACATCCCGAACAAATCCCATAAACATGGGATGAAAGTGTATAAGTCATGCACCGAACACGGTTACATTTTCAACTTCATGGTTTACACTGGCAAAGGTGATACAATTCAAGGAGAGTCCCATAGCTTTTCCATCATAAAATCTCTGATGGAAAACCGAATCGGTGATAGTGTTTTGGGTATATGCCGACAACTTTTATTCTAGCATGGTCGCAAAATTTCTACACGAAAATCAGACCCGATATTGTGGCACACTGAGATCAAATAGAAAAGTCACGAAAGTTCGACTGGGAAAAGGTCAAATTGTAGGAAAACAAAAGGATGTTGTAAAAATCATGAAATGGAGAGACAAAAAAGAGGTATTGATGATGAGCACTGTTCAGAAACATGACATGTTTTTAATTGATAGTGGGGAAGGAACAATATCTAATGAACCAATTTTCAAGCCTAAATGCATAAATGATTATAATATTGGTAAAAAGGGGATAGACTATAGTGACCAAATGTCCGCTTTATATTCATATCTTCGGAAGTGTAGAAAATGGTATAGAAAAATAGCTTTAGAATTCACCTTTGCCTCTGCTACAACCAATAGTTGGCTAATATATAACAAAAGGAAGGAAAAAAGTATACCCTACTTATTCTTCAAGGAATTGATGTCGAAAGCCTTAGAAGCCGACATTCTACCTATTGAGAGACCCAGGACTCCGAAAAGAGTTCATAATCTTTCTGATGGTAGCGAAAAGAAGTCGAAATGTACCGGGTGTTACAAAAAACTTTGGACAGTAATGACGAGCAGAGAGGCGGACAACAAGCTGAAGAAAATTCGTATTTTACTTTGGACTAATTTGAGGTTGACGCTCTGTTACTCATGAAATTGAACTTGTTAAATTGGAAAAACACATATTTTTTCACATGATTATTCTTGATGATTGATTATCTATTGTTCATCCAATAAAACTGTGGTCAATCATATAAACTTATTTTTAGTTGATTTAATTTATTTAAGTGTTCTACGTTTCATATTATTTCTTCATTGTTCATATTTTAACATAATATCAACATAAACATTAAGGTTTAAACTGGAAAGGAGAAAGTAGATACGTCAGTTAGTTGATTAACCCTTACCAAATATCAACCCAACATTATCGATTCATCGAGTACCTATGATTCCAGATAAGTAACTCTTTGATAAAGAAAAATCAACGAATCCCTGTAGAGATTAGCAAAAAAATTAAATTATTCCTCATTAAACAGTTAGAAGTGTGAATAATCAAATATACAGATTCCGGTGGTAAGATAAAAAGTTATTAGGTACACAAGTAATATCTCGCTGTTTTTTTCTAAAATACAACTTTATTGTGAAAAATGATTACAAATGAATCATTCAAAATATTGCCCATCGCTTGCTACAACTTTTTCCCATCTTTCTGGCAGAGCTCGAATACCGTGACGGTAGAAGTGTTCGTCTTTTGAGGCTATCCACGAATCAAGCTATTTTTCGAGCTCTTCATATGAGCTTCATATACTGCTAATCAGCCAGACCATGTGCCATCCAACGTAACAAGTAATAATCGGAGGGTGCAATATCTGGGAATTATGGCGGGTGGGGTAGGACTTCCCATTTGAGCGTTTCCAAATAGGTTTTAACGAGTTTGGCAACGTGAGGCCGAGCGTTGTCATGCTGTCGAATTAATTTTTCGTGTCTCTGCTCGTATTGTGGCCGTTTGTCGCGCAGTGCTTTACTCAAAAACCGTTCCCCAATCCAATGACGGTTTCGTTCGGTTTCAACAACTCATAAAAAATAACACCGACTTGGTCCCACCAAATACACAGCATAACTTTCGCAGCGGGAATATTCGGCCGAAGCGATGACGTAGAAGCATGACGGGGCAGTCCCCAAGATTTTTTCTTTGGATTGCTGTAATGAATTCATTTTTCATCACCCGTTACGATGCGATGAAAAAACCCTTTCTTTTTTGCCGCTAGAGCAGTTGTTCACAGGCGAAAAAATAACGCTTTACGTCTCTTGGCTTCATATCATAAGAAACCCAAGTTCCTTGCTTTTGAATCATTCTCAACGCATACAATCGCTTGGAAATGGCCTGGCGGGTAATTCCTAAGGCTGAAAGAAACTCTTTTTGCGTTTGGCACGGATCCTCATCGAGCAAAGCCTCCAATTCAGCGTCTTCGAAGAATTTTGGGCTTCCCTCACGGTGACGCTCGTCCACATCGAATTCACCGTTTTTAAAGCGACGGAACCAATCCCGGCACGTTGTTTCACTTAGAGCAGCATCTCCGTAAACTTCTTGGAGCTCTCTATGAGTCTCAGCCGCCGTTTCCGTCGAATGAAAGGAGAAAATTAACACTTCCCGCAAATGACGATTATTTGGCACAAAATCAGACATTTTCTCACAACTAAAAGTATATGACGCAAAAACATAATCTCTAATGTGTCACAGTGGTTTGTTTACCATATGTCTAAGCTTAGTTCAAGACCTTCTTGATATGTAAAAATCGACCAACACTTACTGCTGGAGCCATTTATTGACAAACAGCGAGAACTTAGTTGCGCACCTAATACTATTTACAAAGCTTCGTTAAGAAGATATTGCAAAGTGTGTACCACGGACGACTGGAGTTGAACATCGATACATGAAATATGATGAGATATGATATATAAAACTTACTTATGAAATATAAAACTTACTTTTGATAAGGTTTTCAATTTTTCATGAAAATATGGCAGTGTTATTCAAAGGAAGGATACGGGGCATATGTACCCCTTACTGCACTCAGCGGATCAGACCCACGGGGTTACTGTGATCCCGTACCGCATTGAACATCATGGACAGAATATAAGTGCCGCACTTAACGTGTTAAAAGTTTTCTGATGCAACCGTTAACGAATCGGAACAAAGGGGTTGAAAATTTTCAAATCGTCATATCTTTAATAATAACCTAGATACTCTTGTCGCAAGTACATAGTATCCTTAGGTATATTATTATAAAAAATCTTTGTTCGAAAAGATTTCATTTTTTCTAGACGACAGAGGTTGAATAATTCACAAACATATAAGCTCTGCTAAGAGGTTACTTTTCTACACTTTATTTGAATTTGACTCGTTTGACATATCAAAATATTGAACAGAAAAGTTGGATTCAGAAAATACACATCCACTCATTTCCAAATTTCTTTATTGGTAAAGATATGTTGACGACATCTTATGTTTCATTGAACTACTCGTCAATTAGACTTTTTCTTAATTTCATTAATTCCATCCATTTGAACATTAAATTCACGATAGAAATTGAACAGAACGATTCCATTAATTTTTGGACTTAAAAATCACTAAACAAAATAATAATCATGTTTTTCGGTCTTTCGTAAACCAACACATACTGATACAATTATACATAACTACTCATTACATCCAATTCAACACAAAGTTGCAGCTTTAAACAGCATGGTACATCGGTTACTCAATTTACCTTTATCAGTAGAAGATTATAATAAAGAGTTAAACATCATCAAACAGATAGCCATTAATAATTCATATAATCCGGATATGATAGATCTAATCATTCGTAAAAACTGTATCAGAAAGCAATAAATGAAGTATATCCTATTCATAAAGACTATAAAATATTCAACAGTTTAACATTCTGCGGTTCTGCAAGTACAAATATTAAATCCTTTCTCGTCAAACAATATCTCAATATAACTTTCAAAACTTCTAATAACTTAGGTAAACATATTAAAAATAATAAATCTCGTGTTGAAAAATCAAGTAAATCAGAATCTATAAACTCAATTGCGGTTCTTGTGATAAAATTTATATCGGTAGGACCTATAGGAGTTTTGGCATAAGAACATCTGAACATAAACGTAGCTTCGATAAAAAAAATCTGATTCAAATTATTCAAACCACCTAATAAAAGAAAACCATTCATTCAATAAAAACTTTGACATATTACATATAAAATCAAAAAGTTCAAAATTAGATCTCCTAGAAGCATTAGAAATAAATAGATACAAACATTCGGACAAGCTTTTGAATGAACAGGTAGATGTGAATTACTCACCCCTACTTAACTTGTTTAATTAGTTTTTATTACCTTTCATACTAACTGTACAATGGCTCGGTGTGGATTTTCCTGTTATTTATCCAACTTGTTCTACGATTTGTTTATAATACCATACTCTTCATTCTGTTTTTCATTCTTGATAAAGCTGCTGTGTCAGCGAAACGTCGTCGAATTTTTTCAAATAAAGTGTAGATTAAAGTTAAACCTTGTGTTTTTTATCTCATTTATATCATGGATCTACATCAAGTAACGGCCTCCACAATTCAAAAGGTTACTTTTCAGTGATTGCAATAGACATTTCTACAAATAAAATAATGCGAAATAATATTACAGATCCAATCTTCACTTTTGTCTCAGCATCTCATCCGATGTGAAGGCTCTGTAACAGGAAAATTGCATTTTCCTCGAAAATTGATGCATCTTTCGTGTATTCCGTTCAACCCACTGAACTAGAACACTCCATTTGTCTCGGCCGGATACACAAACCGCCAACTCAAAGCATAAGCATGAACTAATTTTAAAATTTCAAGACGATGTTCCCGAAACTTATACTCATAATGCCGAAAACTCTGACGAAAATGTTGAGTTCTGTATCGTTGTTAAACTATTCAGCCAAACTTGGGTCGTTTCGCTTCGTACGTTTCGCGAATTTGATTTTAGTGCCGAGCGTAACGTTTACGACGAGACTCTTCCGTTTCTACCATGTTTTGATGCGCGTTGTTTCTCTCATATCCTATTACAATGTTTAATTTTCTTACCTGCCAGAAAACTATTCTATCAACGATGCGGCAAGAAATCAAGTCACAAAATGGAAAATTCAAATTTATTCTTTCTTTAAATTTGAATTTTCCATTTTGTGACTTGATTTAGATATTTTGAAAATTATTTATCCAGTAATCCACCAGCACTGAGGAATTCTTGAGAAAAATCAAATTGAAAATGGTACTTGAAGAAATTGAAATAATTTTTTTCTAATACTAAACTCTTGAAAGAAGCGATGCCGATGCCACTGCTATGGCCGCCCAAGATGAATAATGAGTGTACCGCCTCTTGAGGAGGGTTCAAATTGTTATCACAAAGTTGTTCATGGATGTGAGTTCCACAGCACACAGATCCTGTAGCCAGAATATTTTTTATAGAGTAGTTACTACTTGTGGTGATCATTGAGGCGCATTGCTCCCTTTTAGATATTATATTATAGGTGTAATGAATGTTTGGGGCGAAGAACCCCACACAAAGGACGTGTGAATCCTCAGCAGTTATAGGTCCTTTACTATAAAATGAGGACACCAAGGTGCAGACGTCGGCAGACCCTAACAGTGGAGTAGAGAAAAGATCATTAATTCGCAACAGAAAAAGAGTTGGAGAAAGTATAGGGCCATGTGGTACTCCTGCATTAACCTGAAATGATTCACTCTTTACAACAGAATCGATCTTCTGAAGAGAGCTACTAATTCAACCACACAATTTTGGGAAGTTATCAAGGCTGCGTGCCAAACTCTTCTTGATTCGCAACGCCTTTCGAATGTTGGTGGTATTCCATCTAGACCCACTGCTTTCTTACAATTCAGTTCTTGAAGAACGCGCCTTACCGTACGCACTCTGATCTTTACTTCAGACATAGTCGATTGGACATGCTGAACAGCTTGGTGGCACTGCGTTTGATGTATCTAAAATAGAAGTTTGCGAAAACATTTTTGCAAAGTGATTGGCATTTGCTTCCGAAGATGATGCGATAGAGCCGTCATCTCTAATCAAAGGCGGGAAGGATGACTGAAGGAGCTGTTGCTGACTACCTTCGCTATAGACCAGATTCCGAACCTCATTCACGGTAGTAGGCTGGTTATGTATGTCCCATACATGTTCGCTGGGATTGAGGCTTGGACGTGCAAGCCACTCCAAAGTGGTTTCGTGATCTTGAAGGTAGTTTCTAACGATATGAATTTGATGCATAACATAAAATAATGCTTAAACAGATAATTTTCACCCATGTTTGCCGTAGAAAATGCAATCTCGATCTCTCCAGATCCCGATTTAGCAAGATATCGCCTAATTTAACGAGATTAATCCCGTAGCATGAAATGACAAGATCTCAGGCAAGATTGAGCGACGATAGTCAAAGACTCTGAGAGCCTGCCAGATTTCTTTTTGCGTGTTTGTAGGACTATATATAAGCTAGAGTCAAATTAAAAGAAGATGGATCACTATGAGTTTGGAGGATCAAGAAGTAAATTTTTACAGTTTGCTTATTACAGGTTACTCACAGTGGTACCAACCAGCATGAATTTGAGAGGGCATTTGGCTGTACAGCTTGACACATAGAACTGACTCAAGATGCTGTTTGTCACACAGCACTCTAGGCACATTTTGTTTTTACACTTTACTGCAACTGTTTATTACACCGATTAGATCCATTGGTCTCAAATGAGAGAAACAAGAAGAAAATATTGCATTCCTTAGTTTGACGTAAATGGTATAACATATTACGTACCTCTGAGCATTCAGAATTATTTCATTTACATTAACTTAATCAGTACAGGCGTTCAAAGAAATCTCTCATTTCGACGTCTGTACTAGAGAACGTCTATCGCATTGAAAAAAACAACATTTTCACTAAACTCTCTCAGTCAGCTTCCTACCAATCGACATGTTCCCTGGCAAAATTCAATCGGTATCTAAGAGGTGCTGCGGTTAGATCTAAGCTGTCAATTATGACCCCATGCCTCAAACTGAATGGCTTACGACGTTGTCGTACCGTTTCAGTGCTAATTCGCACTCCACTGTTATGTTGAAGTAGCATTCGAGGCTGTAGCGAACCGTTCATTGTCTCAACGAGGAATTTCTTAAATGACAGTCATGGATCGCCGGTGTTGTTCGAGGTCGTCTTTGTCTAGGTTTCCTTTTGTGACTACTAGTCCCCCTGTACCTGCCAATCATTCTGGAAACAGTTGAATGGGACAACCGAAGCCTTTGGCCTATTTTTGTATAAGTCCAACGTTGATCATCCAACACCACTGGAGTTAAAAGTTGGTTCTCAATTTGTTGTGGAAAACCAACTTTCAAAAGAAGATTAATGAAGAAACGGAATTTACTGTCTTGTTGAGTGTAGAAGCGAACCCAGAAACATCTATTCAACAATTTTATGCAGAAACCGGTACGTCATCAAGTAATGTTCAATCTGTTTGACGAAAACACAAATACAAGCCTTATGTTTTTCAAGTTCATACTCGCGAAGAACATGACCTGACCGTGTTGGACGCCTTGATTTTTAAATTTGCTCACTGATGGAATGCATTTAGATTATTCTCTTAGCAGAACCACTATTTGGCCTGACGAGAGTACTCTTCATAGCAATCGTCATTACAATAGAAATGATTTTAGACAATGGAGAGATTTGTGATCAGTCAGCCTCGAGCATATCAATGGTTCGCAATTGAGCATTAAGATAACGTCCCTCCATTGCAAGAAAAAATATCATTGCAATATCATAATACTCGCTTCATCTAAAAGAATATTTCTTCATCGTTTGAACTTTATTTTCATAGATTTACTAGGTAATATTCGATGTATACAACTCCAAGACTTGTATATGGTCAAGGAAGGTCGAATGTTTGGCACACAAAAAGAGACATTTGTTCGCTTTCACAGGTTTTTCACGTGAATGAATGCTTTCAATTCTACCCCTTATTCTATGTCACCTTCCGTTTTCATATTTTCTAGCATAGGTCTTAGCTTCAACAGAATCAGAACATTTTGTGAATTATTTGGAGGATTAGAGTTAATTTGCAACAAGCATATTCTAAAGTGAAACTTTTATTACATCATCCCAAACTTTTTCGTCTGTGTGTTGTATGTCGCGTGACGGTCGGCCGAGGAGTAGGGATAAAGTGAAAGACGTTCGTCATAGTAGCCAAGGCCAATATGGCGGCGCCAGCTGATCGTGTAGTGTATAGACTATTTCTCATTTGTGCCAGTGCTCCACGCTTTCTTGTTTGTTTTCGTCAGTGTTCAATGTAAATGTTTTTTGTCTGGTGATTTCAATACAGACTTCGAGAACGAAGAATCTGCTCCGCTCATTGAATACTTGGGAGAAGTATTTAATCTTGAAATGATAAATGATAGAAATATACTCACCACGAGATATGGCTTAACGATCGATGCGGTTTTTACTAGATACATGGAAAAAATCGAATGTGAGTCACTCTTCACGTAATTTAGTTACCATAAAATATTGGTTACATTTATTGTTACAGTTCGATTTTTCAGTCACAGTCCTTTTAATTTGAGCAAAATATAGCCCATGTTTCAAAAGTAATTTTTCAGTTTTCTAAAGTCTCAACCATTTATTCAGGTATAATACAGTAAAAATTCAATCCACGCAGTTTGTTATACACATACAGTAATCTTTTAATAATTTCATTCACAAATAACTAATCTTTCCATAGTAACAATTCAATGCACAACATAGTCATTCTGGTCCATAACTCTTTCAAAATTTATTTTCTCATTCACTGCACCTGATACAAATAAAATCAAGTGACTAATCAATAATAAAACCTTTCATTATAATCCTTACTTTTCTTTCACTTCATTCTATTCTTCTATTCGATTATTAAAGTAAGGTTATTTGAGTTCTTTGTGGTGACAAAACGTTTACCTTGGTAGTGGTAGTTCTAGGTTGTTTTTTTCAGTTCACTTCAACTAACTGACATAGGAACTACGAAGAAATGTGCCGTAGGTTCCAGTGGTCAGGTCAGGTCCAGTAAATAATTTTCCAACTTGGTTCAAGAATTATTTCAATTCAGTTTCGCTGAATACCCATAGACACTTTTCAAGTATTCACTAAATTCAAAATTAACTCCTGAACATTTTTATTGGCACCACTTTCATACTTTTGGCTTCATTGATTTCAGTCTATGCCCATTAAATTCTTTCAGTCCGTTGAGCTGTTTGCTTTTGACGTTTGATTGGGATTGAAAGTTCGTCATTCGTGCATCCGGTAGAATTCGAATATGGTTTTTTATGAACTTTGAAATTTATATATTCCTTGGAAAATTAGAAAACGTCCTCTTTCCATTTCAACTATCTTGTAAAGCTCACAACTCGTGTTCCGTTAAGTACCTGGTAGCTGCAGTCCGAGGTGAAAAGTTCGATAGTTGTGAAATATTTCTTTGGTTTAACGAACAATTCAGATTGTAAGGCGACGTTAGTTTAAATCTGCTTGTCAGGAAAGCCTATGCTACAGAGTACAGAGATTTGTGAATTTTGGAACACGCGGTTGAAGGGATCTTGGAGTCAATTATTTTCTGAGCTCCTCTTGAATGTGTCCTCCTTTGGAAGCCTTGTAAACTCTGGAACTGGAGAAACCGACCACATAGAACTTTGAGACCGTTTTTTTTTCATGTCACTTTTTACCCACCCTCAGCAGCAATACTTTAAGCAATAGAACCGATCCACCTGTAACCTACCGACCTCGCCTACAGTATTAGCAAACTCTACCGTCAACTTTGTGACATACGTTGGGGACCATCTTTACCTGAAGACAATCATGTCAAGATAAGTACCTTGGTCATTTCAATTGTTTCCATTTTCCGCTGAGTTTCAATTCTATTCAGCTCAGAAGTAATTTCCTAACCATCAGAGAATTAATTGTTGCTTAGAATTTGAGTAAGCTAGTTTTTTTTCTCAAGAGTGTAGTAAAGAATTTTAACGTTGTATGGAAAGAGAGTTGAAGTATAGAGAGCGTTCTTAACTATTACTGTGATATAGATTTTGAAATGTTTTGCCTGTTTGAAGAACGTCTCTCACCAATTTTTCTTTAAATTCATTTATACATTTATGTCGCCTGTATAGTTAGATGTGTCAATTTTGTGTATGTAGGTACCTACTTGTCAAACGTCACTTTGTATTTAATATTTCGCTTCACGTCAAATTTGGTCAGTTTTAAAGTTAACCTTTCTTGAGTTTTCTTATCTAATTTATTATTTATAGTATTAAATTTTGCTAGTTGAATTGTGGCTGTCGAGTAAATATTAGTTTGAATAAATTCGGTAGTTTCATTTGATGAGTTTGAGTTGACAGGCCTTGATCTAGAAGCTAACCCTTTTCGAGATAGAGAATCCCAACCTGAGTAATTGAACATTTTGAGTACCTCTTTTCTGTAGTCCTTATAGAGTGACTGATACCGCTTTCTACAGGTACTCAGATAGAAGTGTACAAAAATTTCCACCCAATTTGAAGAAAATAACGGAATAATTTACCCCTAATGGCTGGGCGAAGGAACACACGTGAGCGGACGAACCATAGAACATTTGTAGTTATTCGATGAAAACGATCAAAACAATGCAAAATCTTCTTGACCGAAATAATGGAGCTAGGCTGCTCCTAAGATTCCATCGTTATTTATGACATCCGCAATTTCCGCTGTTATTTTATTATGAGATTGTCGTTTAGTTTCTAGAGTCGTCTGAGAAATACCTACATTAGATTTCTAATAGGCACCTAGTACATTACTCAAATTTACTTCTCATAATAATTTACATGTCTTGCTCGAACTGATCTCCATCATGTTGTAAACAGAAAGTGCATCTTCGGATTATATCTTCTATGTATGAATGCTTGGTGAACACAGAAGTCTTCATCAATGCATCGTTCATTTCAAACGATAGAACGACCAATCTTTGTTAATTTTTCAGCTTCAGTTGATATATTGGCTTCGTGTCTACTCAAACTGTAATATTCAGTGTTCGTTGTTGAATTTTGATTGTTTAGTTAATTTCAATTCACACTATGCAACAAGATTAGAAGATACGCGAGTTTTTCGAAGGTTTATATGCTGAAGGTCTACTTTCATTATCATTTTAACGTCCGTATATCAGAATTTTATTTGCATGGGTAAGTTCGACAATGATATTGTAAGTAAAAATTAATCAATAGTAAATACCTGACTGAGGCTCCAATAGATTACCTCAATGAGATCAACCAAACAGGAAGTTCTTCGCCAGTTTGGAAGCAAATCTTTCCAATTATGGTTCCTTCGAGTAACCAAGAAGTAAAAACTACAATGAGCGGAATAGAGGTGCTAATGAACTTGACGTCTTAGCAGCTGTTGAAGCTAACCATTCTACATCGTGTCGGCAAGTTGAGAGCGAAGTGGGTGTCAAAAAGCAGAGCCCATTGAATGATGAGAAAGTATAAATATCATCCCTATAAACAGCACATAATTCATCATCTCAATGCCGGGGATGCAGACAGGAGAACGGCGTTCTGCAGTTGGTATTTAGGGAGAATCAGAGGTGAAGCTCGTTTTTGGGCGACATATCATTTGGTCTGATGAGTCAAGAATCAGCAGTGCCGGAATCTTTAATGCCATACGAATAGATTCTGGGCAAACGAAAACCAACACGAAGCAGTAGCTCGACGGCAGCAGGGAGGTTCGGTTTCAATGTGTCGAGTTTCGTAATGGGCAACAAATTAGCCTACTATATCTCTGGTGTCAACTTGAATGCACAGCGATATCTCGAAATTTTAAATATTTGTCTGCCACAACTGCAAGATGACATTCCTCTTGCTCAATTCAACACATATTACTTCCAACAAGACGGTGCTCCTTGCCATAATTCGGCCGTGGTGAAACTACTTGGATTTAAATTTTGAAAATCCATGGATCGGTACCAATGGCCCAATTCAATGGCCACCTAGGTCTCCTCACCTATCCGTTTTAGATTTTTTCTTTGACGTTATTTAAGAACACCATATATAGGAGGCACCACGCCAATTACGTTCAATTGAAGAATGCGACATATGAAGCATTAGTAGATCTGAGAGATCTCGCAACATTTGAATAGGGACATAGAAGATATAATCCGAAGATGCACTTTATGTTTACCTATTCAAATATTCTTCTGATGCACGGACTGCGTTACAGTGACACTGAAAGTAGACCTTCAGCATGTGAATTTTTCGAAATTTTCGTATCTTCTATTTGTTCCATAGTTTGAATTGCAGACGTCAACTAAACAATCCAAATTCAACAACGAACACTAATTTTACGATTTCAAATAGTCACGAAGCCAATGTATCCACAGTTAGATGAGTCAACGTAATTATAGGTCGTACTATGGTTTCAAACGTCACTTGCATATTTGAAGATTTCTGTGTTCACAGTCAGCATTTGGTCAATTTAAGATATAACCAAGATGCACTTGATGTTTACAACATGATGGAAATCAGTTCGAGCAATATATGTAAATCATTATGAGAAGTAAATTTGAGTAAATTATTAGGTGCCTATTATTATTCTCATGTAGGTATTTCTCAGAGAACTCTAGAAACTAAACGACAATCTCAAAATAAAATAAAAGCGGAAATTGCGGATGTCATAAATAACGATGGAATCTTAGGAGCAGCCCAGCTCCATTATTTCGGTCAAGAAGATTTTGCATTGTTTTGATCGTTTTCATCGAATAACTACAAATGTTCTATGGTTCGTCCGCTCACGTGTGTTCCTTCGCCCAGCCATGGGGTAAATCATTATTCCGTTATTTTCTTCAAATTGAATTTTGTCATCATGTTTATATATTTTTGAAAAGGAAAAAAACGGCAATCGGAATATGCCAAAAAAACTATGTTCGTATTTAAAAAATGCAACTTTATGTCATATCTGTCATAATTAATGAAAAAAAAACCTGAGTACGCCGAAACAACACTGTATATCATAAACTGTAAAACTCATGATGAAGATGGAATTGATAATAGAATGATTGAAAAGAAATGAAAAACGGATCAAAATGACTCAACGATAATAAAATATTGTTTTCAGTTTTTTAATATGTGTATATAATCTAAATAATTGTATTAATTGTATTATGTATGTCTTACTCTAAGACACAGAGTTCAATATAAATATTAGTTGGAGACTACTTTTATTATCACCCTTTATCATTCCAATTTAATAATAAAATTAAGATTGATTAGTTTATTAATGGAATAATATTGCAACAATTTTTAGTTACATGTCTATAATATGAAAAATGTTTCACTTGTTACCGTGGTTTCATAAAACTACACAATCCTTTTCTTTCAACTCGTATATTTCCGTGGAAAAAGATGACATTGCTTCTAGACTTCTATTATCTCGAATTTTATGATTTTTGTAACAACCAGTGTCTCGGCACGAAAATAATAAATCGTCTAATTGTATACAGCTAAACTCTAATTTCTTTCAGTTTTCCTAAGGGTATAATGAAAACGCTTTATCAACACAAGAAGTGAGTTTATCTTATTTGGTCGCGTGCTGGTCGAAGTAATAGCGGGAATTGAAACTCATAATTAAAAACTGTACTGGCTATTTTTTATATAATAAGCTATTGCGTGGCCTATAAAATGTTTCAGCGAAATATAATTTCAATGTCAAGATTCCAGAATGAGGCGGTTATAAATTATTAATCTATAATTATGCTTTTGATACTCGACGTATTATAATAAGGGTAGAAGAAAACTCGGGAAAATCTCGAGAACTGTTAATCTTTCGTATAAGGAGGTAGCTATGAGGGCTATCTTAGCTCCCGCGAATTGCTATGATTTTTGAGATGTTAGTCACATACAGTTTTAAACAACAATGTCTTCCATGGTCGACCTTGAAATCTCTGCAGATAAAGTATAGTATTGCCGGAGAAGAATGAAAAGCTGGGACTGACCTCAGAAAAAAAATGCCATTTTAATTTATATATTGATAAAATATTAGGCCCATAGCACACGGCATATTTTAATAGCGCAGAAGACTCGCGCTTCAGGAACGCTGATTGTTGCGTTTGCATTGATGATACAAGCGCGCGTATGAAGCACGTATTGGCAGGGAGCACGACGAAAGCGACATCTGATGGTAGCGTAAAATCATGCTCGTCAATGGTATGACATATGAAAGATTCGTGTAAAAATAATAAATTGTCGTAAAAAAAGAATTTAAAAATTAATGTGTCACAAAAAACTGTGCTCGTGTTTTTTAGGTTGAAAAATAGATAAAAGTTATTACGATGAAAAAAGTAAGTATAAAAAATGTTTATAAGTAACTGAAAGAACTTTTTAGAATCACATGAGGTTAATCAGTGAAATGTAAACAAGTGTGATAAATGACAATTGCAATAATAAAATTGTAAAAATAGTTGATTATTAAAATGATTATCTGAAAAAATTAAAAAATTAATAAGAATGCAATTGTGAATCGTAATTTAGTTGATAGGAATTGCTAATTTTAAATTTTTAATCATTTTTAGGCAACTGTCAACATAATAATCCAAACTGGATTTGAAGCAATTGCTCATGGCATATTTTGGCAACCTGATACGGTTAATAAAGGAAAATATCTAGTCGCAGCTGGTCATATTTACAAATTTAATATTAATTTTGGAGTAGAATATACACTACTCGAGTTGGCATGCTACTGAATAAGGTTAAACAGTACTTACTTTTTTCTTTTCACAGCATTTATCCATTTATTTCTTTTATCAACTTTCCACTTAGCCACTGGGAATGTGTAAAATTTACACTTACTGTTTCTGCCTGTATTTTTGCAATCAACAACACAACAACTATTATGAACCATTTTTTATGTAATTTTTACGTGTTCATGTATGACAAAAGCATGATTTGACGATAATTTGACCACATCGAGCGCTGCGATCGATTCACCAGTCCCCACTATATACTCCGCTCCCTGCCAATACGCGCGTTTGAAGCGATACAAACGCGTGTACAAAGCAGCGAAGTAGAGGAGGAAGTGTGCTCACGCCACCACTGCTCCATCGCCTCTACATTTACATTTTTCTTTTTAAAAGAAGTACAAAAGTCAAAGTAAGCATTGTTTCAACCAACACCATTGTACAGCTGAAGGAGAGGAGTCTCTGATCAAAACGCAAAAGTTACGAGCGACTACAGCGCGTCTATATCGCTTTATACGAGCGTAATCTACGCGTCATCGGCGCGTTGAAAATACGCCGTGTGCTAAGGCTCTCAGAGTTTAACTAAAGCTACATCGTGTTCATCCATATATCGTAGACTCTTCGAAAATACTTAGGAGCTACAGCCACAACTAACCTGGTTATAAGACCCTTTATCACATATATATCGTTCATTTGTGTTGGACGAAGAAAACAGAAATTACCACCTTAAGTAAGCTGCAGAAACTGAACGTTTCGAGTATATGGTCATAACAGGGGCTATGAAAACAACCTCTTCAATCCTAGTGGTGATTCTCAACCTCTGTACCCTTTTCGTACAACTCAAAAAGAAAGGCTTATTGTCAGTTTCAACACGAAAAAACGAAAAAACTTCCTTTCGAACTGAAAGAACGCCTTGGAATTCCGAGGTATTCAGCTCCAGAATTTCCGAGGTTATAAAAGAGCGCACTTCAGGTAAAAATAAAATGGTTGAACCTAAGGTCCTGACTCTGGTATACAGATGGATCCAAAACGATTCAGAAATTAGATGAAAGGAGACTTGGTGCAAAGTATAGACTATCAGAAGCTTAGAGTTGAACTTCTATAGTCGTCCGATTGTGGCACACTCTGTCCTAAATGTCTCCCACAAGCTCCATCCTTCTTGTCGAGGATATAAGCTTTGTGAGTGAGAGTTTAATGAGCTCAGTCATCTTCAGTTTGTTAGATCTAAGATTCTCCAGCCTGAATCTGTCCCCTGCTGGGCACTCGCACATAACAAGTTCCATCGATTTTATATCTTCTTCACATAGTCTATTCGATCACTTCTAACTTATTTAGATGATTTCTAATTCGACAGTGCCCTCTTAACATGGCATTGGAATTCCCAGGTCCAGCTTGGAGAGTTTGAGCCAAGTCTTGGCTCTCGCAGTGGATGGTCCACTGGTGGCAAGTCGAGAGTGACTGAGAACTGTGATGCTCAACCAGTGCACTCGTACATTCCATCCTTGTAGTCTTTTAGGGGAATTCCAAGCCTAGGTTCCGGTCCAGTGAACCACAAGCCGGTTCTTCGAGCGGTCAATGTGTTCGCCTTCGTATTGCCCTCAATTCCCGAGTGTCCGGGTACCCACATCAAAAGAAGCAATGCTTGGCGACGGTGAAGCGACAGTCCTGGGTGATGTGCAGGTGTCGGATGCCAACGCCTTCGGTGCAGCTTGGCTATCAGCGATGATTTTTATTGACCTATTTGTTAATCCCCGCAAGCAAGAGGTAGCACAGTGGTCAATAGCGAATAGTTCTGCTTGAAGAACAGTCCCAAGCCTGCCAAGACAGATCGACTGTTCCTTGGTAGCACCTCGATTACAAACCAGCTCCAACACCTTTTGCAGTTTTGGTGCCGTCCTTGGAGCTGGTCCATTCCTGAAAGCTCATAGTTTTCGACAATCTTTAAAGCACCTTATTAAGATGAATAAACACTCAACCGTGGAAATAACTTGTCAAAAAAACAACGGTGAGGAAAAGTTCAGGTTTAAAGCAAGAGGCAAAGTATATTCACATATCCACATACCACAAAAATTGTCGCATCACCTGGTATTCTGAATTCCACAATCGATTAAGCTGCTCGATCTCAGTTTGTTTCTGTACATATATTGTTGGACATATGAGGGGAAAAAATCTTATTTATGGAGTAACATTTGTTTCCATATGATCTCAAACAAGTCTGAAACAAGAATGACTTTATTTGACTATCAGTATTCATTCAATTTCTCTTCAGTTTTCACGCTAAATTAATGCAAGTTTTCTGTGTTTCTTGTTGATTTTCGAATCTTTGAATTCATTGTGATGGCTGCTGAACGTCCTGAACGCTATTTGAGTGATCATGAAGTGGTAAGAATTGTAACACTTCTAGAGGAGGGGCGAAGCCAACTATATGTGGCTAACTTCTTGAATGTTAACCAAAGCACTATTTCAAGAACAATTAATCGGTATCACGAAACAGGAATATGGAAGAAGGGCCGGACAGGGAATAAATCGGATAACAACACCAGTTGATGATCGTTGGCTTCGTTTAACTGCTCTAAGAGTTCGGCACTGTACGACTAGAATGCTACAAAATGAACTTGCACTTGCCAGAAATGTGCATATTTCATTGCAAACTGTTAGGAACAGGCTCAGAGAAGACGATATCAGACTAAGGGTGGCTTCTACCGGCCCGCGTCTCACGAGAGCATCGAGTTGCAAGACTTCAGTGTGCAAGGAACATACAAATTGGGGTATTCCAGAATGCTCTAATGTTCTCTTTTCCGACGAGTCTAGCTTCTGTCTAGTATCAAATGATAGACGTATGCCTGTATACAGACGACGTTGGGGAACGGTATCAGCAATGCAATATCCGGCAAACGGAAAACTTCGGAGGGGAGGCATTTCTTTCCATGGTCGAACTGAGTTATTCCTACTGAATAGTGGAAGAATGACAGCGGCCAAATACATCGCAGATATCCTCGAACCCCATGTTGTACCCTTTGGCCCATTGATTGGAGGAGACTTCATTTATATTCATGATAATGCTCGGCCTCATGCAGCTAGAGTAGTTACAGAATTTCTGCAAAATGCCGAAATTGATATTTTAAGGTGGCCAGCCAGAAGTCCCGACTTGAATCCCATAGAACATGTTTGGAACAACATGGGATGGCAAATTCTGCAACGTAGGATGCCTTGTAGAACAATCCAACAACTAGAAAATTTGCTTCCTGAAATTTGGAACTCAGTGACTCATGAGTACATCAAAAATTTGTTTAAGGAGTTTCCGAGACCTATACTGGCAGTAATTAGGGCCCGGGGAGGAAACACTCGATCTTGAAAATGATTTGTAACCATTCGATTCTAGTTGATTAATCTGTTCGCGAATGTTTGAAGATGGTAGAATTTTTTAATTTTTCATTAACTCGAAAATATTTTCCATCATAAACTCATCTCTTTTGAATGATCTCTTCTTATTTTACACTTCTGAAAGTTACCGAGCGACTCTTGAATGACCAACCTAAAAGTTTATTTAGTATTGTCGTAAAAGTAGGATGATGTGACAATTTTTGTGGGGAGTGTATTTTCCACTTTAGGGGAGGTCGAAAATCTAATCCCAAGCATGCCTACACGGCTTCAGGCTTGTATCAGGGCAATATAAGGTAATAATACAAGCTAATGAGATAGATAAAAAAACACCTACTCCGTGAGAAAACCATTTTCAATTTTTTACTACATGCGGAAGGGTCTCTCATTTTTTTATTCGTTTATTTCTCAAAATAAACCTTAATTTATTTCTTTTTTTTAATTGAAATATCTCAAAAAGGATCAATTCTAACAATCCTTCGAAATTTCCAAAATCCCTGAGGTAATATTTAAAATATCGGGTGATTCTATATAAATTTGGTTGTGTGTACTGAATATCGAGAATTCGGTGAGTCAGGATTTCAATTAAATCCTAATCGCAAGACGAAACGTCTCGTCACGCGAAAAAAACGGACATCGCCGCCGGCGTCGTGTACGCCGTCGCAAAATCGGCGTATAGAATGCAGCAGGAGACTTGTACGATCCGTAACGAAAACGAAGTTGCAGTTGCACTTGTACAGTTTACTAACATATTTCCAGACATATGATTTCTATAAATAACCTGACTGTTTATAAACATCCGTTCGCATCGAGAGAGATCGACAGAAAGAGTAGGAATAGTAGGATACTCTCACGCGCCCGAATCGAACCAGATTAACATTCGAAATTCGCGGGCGAACGCAATTGGTCGCGTATTGAATAGCGCCGCGCCTCGCGCCGACGAAGGGGATCGGAGTTTAACGAACGCCGATGGCGCTACCCGAGTTTGTCCACAGTCAGTGCTGTCGAGCAGCGGACATGATAGCTTCTCCCCGTTACGGACTCTGTTGGTTGCCTAATAACAGTGTACTCGGTGTTCACCACAGCAACAACGGGGGTGTGAGCAATCATCACAGGCAGGGCATCTCCTCCGTGAACGTGAACGCGACTTCTGCTAAATATTTCGGACGTTTGGTGTGGAATCATCAGTGTGTTTTGACCATAGGACAAACGCAGTCGTACAGTACTCCGTATGTCGGATTTTGGAATAGTTTCGCTATTTTTCAGCCTTCCACGCATCCCCTTACTATGGAAACAAGGTATATTCCGTTTTAAGTATAATAAATTTGACATGAATCAGCTAAAATTTAGTCACTAAGTGGGGCCAGCGTTCTAACTAATTTATTCTTATCTGGATGAGGGCGTTTTTTTTATTATTTGTTTATATTGAAAAAGTTTCGAGTTTTCGATGAACTGAACATATTGGAACCATTTGGCTTCCATTCCCAGGAGGAGGGGAGACCAGATATTTATCAGAAATGAGAGAGAAAAGAAGCAGATTTGAATCTGCTGTTTCACAACTAATTCATTGTAGATATACTTTGTTATAAAATATGAAATATAAAACCTAATCATTATTTCATAGGATTACTGCTGCACCTGATCTTACACCCCTGTAACTTTTTTTCTATTTGGAATATTTTGATGAAATTTGGGAATCGGATAGAAGACAAGAATTTGAATTTGATAACATCAATATGTTTGACATTTCGTTTCCGGATATGCCGGAAACGATAACAACTTTCGATTTTCGAAAGATACTGTATATTTTTGCTTATTTTAATTATTTATCTCATCCTACGACTTTTTGACATATTTTTGAAAGAAAAACAAAACAATCTTTTTTTGCAATTTTCATCTTTCGTTTTAGAAGGCCATGAACAGTGACAATTGGCTTAGCTCAACATCTATCATGAAAATACAAGATTCTAAAAATTTAATTGCTCATTTTTTACGGGTTGTCAGTTTTTCTTCTGAAAGTAGGTTTTGTTCTGAGAACCATATCGGGCCACCCGATATTACAGAAGCAATCTTTTTTTATCTCGTTTTTATATCACACACGTCACTCTATTCTTAACGGTTCCGGAGATCTAGTGGAAACTACCTAGGCAATTTTTGCAGAGTTTTCCCATTCGCTAATATCAATAACTACGTTGGTGAAGCCTGTTCATACTTATAATATTCTGTGATCAATAAAATATCAGTGTGACATATCAAAATTCCATTGTTGTTAATTATCGACATTGCGAATTAGTGAATTCAGTTTTGAGTATGAATCAATACACCCAGAGTGAAAAAGTCGTTATGCTCCTTATTTTTGGAGAGTGCAGGCAAAATAGGGTCCAAGCTGAACAATTATACAGAGAGCGCTATCCGGAAAGATTTCAATCCGAATAGAACCTGTTTCTCTAAAGTTGAACGAAAATTTCGTGAGGTGCAACCTGCTGAAGAGGAGGAATTCGTTATCGACGAAGATACCGAAAAAAGACGTATTGACATTTGTTGATATTAATCCAATCACATCAACAAGGGAAATTGCTGAGGAGCTTGAAATTAGCCACCAAAGCGCATGAAGAATTTTGAAAAGCTATAGGTACCGCTCATTTAAATATCAACTACACCAACACATGTATGTTAACGATAGTGTTAGGCGACTCCAATACTGTGAAGAATACCTTAGGAAAATGGAGGGTGATCCGCAATATTCCTCAAAGATTTTATTCAGTGACCATCAATCAAGATGGAAACTTCCAAGAACGTTTTGGGTTCAATGTCTGGATGAGGATGATGGAAAGATATTTAATAGGGCCTACAATTATTTAGGTTCGTGGACAGGGGAGAGATATTTGGAATTTTTGAGGACCCAAATACAAGATGAATTGGACGAGCCGCCATTAGCTGTTGTGAATGAAATATACAGGGTGTTACATAATAGTATGTCACAACTTGAGGGAGTAAATTGACGTGCAATTTTAAGAAGAAGAGTTCATATAAATATAGGTCCGCCAAAGCTTCGTTACGGAGCTACAGGGTGTTGAAATTTCCGGAAAAAGTTGGTTTTTTCTTCAAAACTCCTGCAGTTTTTAAGACATTCTACCCAAATTTGAAATGCAAACCACTTTTTACAGCCTCCATCATTACACGTCCTAAATTTCAACTAGAATCTACAAGGTGTTTTCTTCTCCATGTCTTCTTTTTCCCTTTCAAATTTTTTTGCAGTACGCCACTGATCAGCGTACAATAAATTTTCGTCTTTTTCGTTCAATTCAGAAACTTCTTTGACACTTGTAATATTTTTATATCTCCCACCGTTCTCGGGCAAAAAATCATTAAACGATTGCATGCATTCGCTGAATTGAAAGCACTTCAAATTAAAAAATGAATAGTAGACTTTCAATTTTTGCATTTATTTATTTATTTTGACAGTTGCTATAGTTGAACCAGTGTCTGTTCGAATTGTTTATGAAATTAATGATTGGTTTTGAGATTCTTGAAGTTATCGCTGTAAGAAAAAATGGCTAATTTTACTAACGCCGAATTGGCTGATATCCATTACATGTACTGTCTGGCTGACGGAAACAACAGAAGCTAGGCGATTATATCAGGCGCGCTTTCCAAACCGAGTAACACCAGACAGAAACTGGTACTTTTACTGCAAAGAATCATTCAAAAGGTGCAACTCAAACTATGGGAACTTTAGATATTGAGGAAGCAGTTTTGAATTGTATTAATTTGAATCCTCATGTGAGTACAAGAAAAATTGGAAATCAGTTGAATATTCACATGTTATAGTTTGGAGGATTCTCCACGACTTTTTATTGTACCCGTTTCATATTCAACGCGTCCAAACTCTACTTCCTGGAGATTTTCCTTCAAGACTGAATTTCTGCCCATGGTTCTTGGATAAAATTAGAGAAAATGCTCATTTTGAAAGTGAAACAATGTTCACAGACGAAGCTAACTTTTCAAGAACTGATATCACAAATTTTCACAATAATGATTATTGGGCTGAGGAAAACCCCCATTCGATTGAAGAATCATATTATCAAGAACAATTCTCACTAAATGTCTTGGTCGGAATAATTGGAAGTTATTTGATTGGGCCATTTTTTGGCCTAACAGACTGAACGGTCCAGCTTATCGACAATTTCTTGAGGAGTTACCTTTATTGCTCGAGCATGTGCCACTTTTGGTGAGAAACATAATGTGGTTCATGCATGACGAGTACCAGCACATTTTAGTGGAGAAGTTAGGGAATTCTTGAATAATACATTCAACAACCGATGGATAGGTGGGGGTGGGCCAGAACCATAGCCTCCTAGGTCCCCAGACTTAAATAGTTTAGACTTTTTCTTAGGGGGATATCTCAAAAGTTTAGTTTATACCACTGCAATGAACACTGTAGAAGAATTGAGAAATGGAATGATAACCTTTTGTGACACGATAAGAAATACCCCAGGAATATTTCAAAGAGTGCGTGATAATAAGCGAAGAAGGACAGGGCCTGTATTCATGTAGGTGGAGGACACTTCCAGCAATTTATTAAGTTTTTAATTGTTCTCTTTTTCAGTTTGATATTGAATAAATATAAGTTTAGTCTCAGAAGACGAGCTATCAAAATAAAAGCAAATTTTGGGCACAGTTATCGAGTATTTCTATTAATATTTTTTTATTTAGCGAATAACATACAATCAAATAATTAAAATTCAATAATTTTTCACTCGAAAACGGTAGGAGATACGAAAAAATTGTGTCAAAAAAATTTCTAAATTGAATGAAGATGACGAAAATTGATTGTACGCTGATCAGTGGCGTAGTGCAAAAAAGTTTGAAAACGCAAAAGGAGACATGGACTCGGAAAAGGAAACACCTTGTGAATTTCAGTTAAAATCTAGGACGTGTACTGATGGAGGCTGTAAAAATAGCTTGCATTCCAAATTTGGGTTGAATATCTCAAAAACTCCAGGAGTTTCGAAGAAAAAACAATTTTTCCAGAAATTTCAACACCCTGTAGCTCCATAACGAAGCTTTTGGGGACCTATGTTTATATAAACTTTTTTTCTTAAAATTGCACGTAGATTTGCCGCCTCAAGTTGTGACATACTATTATGTAACACCCTGTATGTTCAACAAGATGGTGAACCTCCTCACAATATACAGGAGGTCTCGCGGCATCTCGACGAAATTTTTCCCGAAAATGGATTGGTACAAATGGTCCCATAAGATTGCCAGCTAGATCGCCAGATTTGAGTCCACTTGATTTCTTCCAGTGGGGCAATTTGGAGAATGAGGTTTACCAAACACCTGTTAGAACCCAACAACAATTGGAGAACCGTTTGAGACAGACTATTGCATCAATTGAGTGCGATGTTGTGTTCGTGAGAATGGTGGTATTTTTGAATATTTATTATAATTATTTCGTTTTCGCTGTTCGCTCCTTCGTTATCAACTTTAACACCCCGTAAAAAATGGTTAATTACATTTTTATATACAATCTTTTCGTATTTTCGTGATAGGAGATGTTGAGCTGAATCATTTGTCACTGTTCATGGCCTTCTAGAACGAAAGATGAGAATTGCAAAAGAAAAGATTGTTTTTGTTTTCCTTACAAAATAAGGTCAAAAGGTCGCAGGGTGAGACGAACAATTAAAATAAGCAAAAAAAATACAGGGTGAAAATCGAAAGTTAATATCGTTTCCGGCATAACTGGAAACGGAATGTCAAACATATTAATGTTATCAAATTCAAATTGCTGTTTTCTATTCGATTCCCAAATTTCATCAAAATATTCCAAATAGAAAAAAAGTTGGGTGGCCTTAGTTTCAGTTACACTTATAGCAAAGTACATCGCCTGGAATAGCCATAGAAGCATCCTCCTCTGTGGAAAAAGAAATGTCATAGTGATAACTTTGAATGGATAGTATCAAGATTATATCTTTATATTTGTAAGTTCAATTAGATTTAAATAAAGAAGTTAGCATTAATCAATACAGAGACGGCCATGTGGTCGACAATTACAAATTTCTTATTTCCATCAGTAAATAACATTCAATTATTTTTTCTCATTGCATAGCTATATGATCCCAAAGCAATGTCTGCTGAAATGTATATTCATCCTTCCAGCTACAACCCCAACAAGAGATGTAATGTAAATCCAGTTTACCCAATTTACATACCTTAACGGTATTCCACTCTTCTGTTGAAGCTAAATATGTGTGCTCAGATTCATAATTAAAAGTTTTTGTTCTTAGCTTGCAAATGCTTTTTGAATACTTAGTTTATACTGAGCAATTCTACTCTTGAATCTTCTTACCCTTTGGTGCACACGGTGATTAACAGAATCTGTCGTTTTCAAACGGATAGTACAAAACCGTTAGTTATGGTAGGGGCATAGGGAAAGCGTTATTGCCCTCGTGGTGTCTAGTTCCCCTAGCTCCCGATTTCCAGTTTTCACATGTGATGTAGCTCCCAAGGTCACCAGACTTGTATTTCTGCAACTTTTTCTTGTAAGGGTGTCAAAAGAACTTGTTTATCTTAAAAAAATCTGTACTTCGTTGAATTTCATGAATGGTATTATAAAAAGGGGGAACAGCATGTAAAACCGAGTTTAAAGTTAACTATGTTTAGTTTAGACCCAGAAATAAATCCTGAGATTCTGGTAAAGCTTTCCATTTCGTTATTGCTCTTAACATTCATTATTCCTTCTATTATGAAACGTCGATAGCTCAACATGAATATTTATATTGCAACCTTGATTTTCTCGTTAAAATTATCTGATTTTATTCATGAAGTGAGATATTTCGGATAATTATATGATTTACCGTTTTCGTCTATCGTTAAGTGGATAATATTTCATTATGTCGCTGCTAGGAATTAAAACATTCAGTTTTATCTGGTGGTATAACATCAGTAACGTCGATTAAGAAATATATTTTCGATATTGAATGAACCGGATTTTGAATATTAGATGAATCGAAAATATTTATTTTTGGTGTAACTATGTTAAAGAATACTGTCGTTGTTCTTTCAATTCATTCGCAAATATTTTGCTGTACGAATTTTGTACAGTTTAAGGAAAAATGTAAAGAAAACTTGGTTCTGTTCCCAATATACAGAATGTATTTCATTTTTACAGGGACAATTGTGACTTAAGTACTCCCTCAGAATACTAACAGAATTTTTGAGATTATCAGAGGTTAATAAATAGTCTCCAAAGGCACGGCTCAACACGATAGGGAATAAAATTATTGTGTTACGTTGGAAAACTTTTCGATATTGAAGAACCGCATACTCGTCACTGTTCTTCATACATTCTGTCGAAAAAGTACCAGGTAATTGATTATTCAGAAAATCTGTTTAAAACGATTGCCAAAGATGATTTAATGTGTTTTCACTCGCTTCTTGAAGAGATCCAAACTATAAGTTGTCGGAAAGATGTTGGAAGCGAGTTCCACAGCACACTAGTCATGTAAACAAAAGAATTTTCATAGAGGGAGCTACGTGGCGTTGCTAGTTAAACTGTCCATAGTCTATGGACAAAGTTGACGGAATATCACTTATATAAGTTTAATGAGCAAGGTGCAAGAAATAATCCCTGTGTAGCTGATGTATATCAAGATCTCATCCTAGTAAGTTCTCGAAATGACAACAGTTTACAACTTAACGATGGCATTAAATAAATAAAACGTAATATTCCATCTGATATTCTTTTTTTGAAGGAAATTCCGAATAACTTGTTTTTTCTTTTACCGAAGTTAGTCCCATCATGCTGAGAGACATTATAAATTTACTGAAACATAGTAAATCTAGAGATTACTATGGCCTGTATGTGAAGAGAAATGTTGACAAAATTATCAGTCCACTTATTATTTATTACTCACTTATTTGATTAACAGATGCATCAGGGCTGGGGTTTTTCCTGATTGCCTCAACATTTCAAAAGTTATTCCTCTACATGAAAAAGGTGTTGGCAGTGATGTTTCAAACTATAGGCCGATCTCTTTAGTGTCTTGAAAATATTCTGAGTGATCAGAGTGCCTCTTATTTTGAAAGTAAAAACTTGTTTTCACCGAACCAATTTGGCTTTAGTAAAAACGGAAGCACAACAGATGAAATAATTGAATTTGTCTCAACTACAATGAGATGTTTTGAACTAGGAATGTACTCCCTTAGCCTTTTTTTGGATTTAACGAATGCCTTCGACTGTGTCTCTCTTGCACCTCTGTTAGTGAAACTTGGTCGTAATGGTTTATCGAGGCGAGTATCTGCCTTGTAGGATCCTTCTTAGAGAACAGGTATCAATATGTTTATGCTCAAGGTAATTGGTCCGATAGAAAACCAGTTAATGTTGGAGTACCGCAGGGCTCAATCTTAGGCCATTTGCTATTTTTAATATTTATTGATGATCTGCCTGACTATATGACCAGTTATCGGAGCATATTGTTCGCTGATGATACCATGGTTTCCGTTGCCTGTGACGATCTTGATGAGGCTGGTGAGCTGTTTGAGTGAGCTCAGTCGGAGGCCTTTAGTTAGTTTTCGGGGAATCGGTTGGGTCTTAATGGTGAGAAGGCGGAAAGAATGGTTTTCAGTCTGAGACATACAGAATTATTCAGTGCTAGGTTTCTAGGCATTCATCTTGATACAATGTTCACCTGAAGAGTTCATATAGATCACCTTGCCAAAAAATTTGGTAAGAATGTCTTTGTCTTGAGGTGTCTCAAAACTTCAGTTTCTTCTAACGTTCCGAAGACTGCATACTCTGCGCTCTGTGAAGCACATCGTAGATATGGACTTTAAGCCTGTGGTCTGGGAGGTGAAATTGAGAGGATTTTCAGATTGCAGCGACGAGCTGTAAGAATAATTGCCGGTATTGGGTATAGGGATTGTTACAAACACTATTTCAAAAGCCTTAGGATTCTAACATTACCTAATCTTTTTATATTTCAATGCTTCGTGCATGCACATAATCACTTAAACGAGGTTGCTTTACGTAGCAGCTTCCATTGTCACAACACTCGTAACACAGATGCACTCTGTGTACCGTTTTTCCGATTACGTTAGGCGCAGAATGGTCCCGATTTTCTCGCTCTTAAGTTTCATAATAAATTACCTACTTCAGTTAGGTCATTTTCTAAATCAATGTTCAACAAGAAAATTAAGAACGTTTTATTAAACATTTCGTATAACGTTTATGATTTTTAAATTTACCTCCAAATTGTTTTATAGATTTTTGACTTTTCACACAATGGTTCTCTATGATATATACATATTTTAAATTTATTCTTTTTCTGTTTTTTTTGACATGTGCACATACTGTGTTAATTATTGTATAATGCATGAATCTGAATCAGATCTAAAACGACTTCTTCGTGAATATTTTGCATAATTTCAAATTGTTATGTTCCCACTTTTGAAATAAAAAATTGCTCGACAGAAGTTAGGAAAATCCAGATTGGATAAAGCAAGTAGAAGTATCAGAGGGGGCATACGCGGATGATATAATGATAATGACCAGCAATGAAAAGATCTTCAGAAAAACTTGAATATATGGAACAGAGAATTAGAGAAGAGTGGTATGAAAATGAACGGAGAATAAAGTAAGGTAATGGTGATTGGAACAGAAAAAGAAGACATAAATATACAGATAGAGGAGACAAAAATAGAACAAGTGGAAAATATAAGTACATAGGAGTTGAACTCGAAGAATCAGGAAAGCAAGATGCTGAAATCAATGATAAGATGGAAAAGACCATGAACGCATATTATGCTATCAGTAACAATTTCAAAAATAAGTGTCTAGAGCCACAAAAATGAAAGTATTCACATCTATCTATAGGCCAATATTGATATTTAGATGTGAGTCATGGGTTCTAGATAAAAACCAAAAAAGTAAAATTCAAGCTGTCGAAATGAAATATCTTAGGAGAGTAAGGGGAAAATATTGGGACAACAGGGCAAAAATTGGACAGAGGCTAAAACAATCGCAAGACAGAAGATTGAATGAAGAAATTTCATACATGAACAATATTGTTGATGTATCGAATTTTCATGAAATGTTAATATATTGTAGACCCTTTGAGCACACTTTGAGCAATCGTACCATATAAAGTGGACTCTGAGAGAAATAAGAGATAACAGCTATTCGACAAAACTTCTACATTTCAGTTGAGGAATAACCAACTGAAGTGAGTCCGCGTTCATGTGAAACACCCTGTTCATATTACGTAAATTCAAAAATTCAATCATGAAGTTTCTGGGCTTGAATATACTGGAGATCTTTCATCAGAAAACATAAAACAATTCCTATGAAAGTTGATCCAAAGTTTATAATATGTATGGAATTCTCGCTTAACACTTGGTGAAACATAATGAATGAATGATTGGTTTCTCACTTGGCAAAGGGTTCACAAATATTCGTTAAAATACTCCACATATGTTTCGGGTTGTTAGACCATTATCAAGAGTAAAACAATACTAAATTCAAAATGAGTGATTTCACTTATGTTTAACGGCATTCACAACAGGAGGTAAATTGAAGTCTAGTTTTCAAATTGGCTGGTTTTTCCTATGAGCTGACGTTATTTCGATAACCTCTAAGATATCCATCCTTTTTCCTTCATTACCTGGATATTCTCGAAATCTATGAAATGATTTTTATTGATGCACTGGTCCGAAAAACCCGTAGAATTTTTATTTTGGAGAATAGATCGTTTATGTTCTTCAACTCTCTTCTCGATGCATGTTCCGGCTTGACCTATATAGAATGTCTCACATTCACTGCAGTGTATTTTATATAATCCGCTTTTATCCAATAATTTTGTTTTATCTTGATTACATATTATAATCAACCCAAATTCTTTTTATTAGTGCTGATGGTGTTAATATTATTTCTAATTAATCTGTTACATATCTTGTTTCTAATATTAAGAATATAGTTAATTGGAAATTTTCTGTTAGATTTCTCAGTATGCAACGGATAAATGCTCTGCAATAAAAGTTGATGTCGTTTTTGTCTTGTGAAAGTATCAATTAATTTTGGTTCATAGCCATTGTTCTTAGCGATTAATTGTAAAACTTGAACTTCATTCTCAAAATCGACAGCTGACAAAGGAATAGCAATCTGTGCACAAATGAATAAAAAGCACTCAATTTGATATTTGGGATTGGCAACTACTGTTATGAATCAGGGTATAATTCTGTATATTTTAAAGGCGAGTGAGTTATGAGCCCTACTAATCGACAAGTCCAAGAAGTTCAAAGATTTTTTCAGTATTTTCATTTTCCATTGTAAATTGAATCGATCGATGAAAAGAATTCAAAAACTGTTGAGTTGTCCGTCTGTGACAATCCAAGTGCAGAAGATATCATCTACATATCTTTTCCATAAAAATACATTCTTAATTAGGATGTTGGAGGAACTAAAAATTCTATTTTCTAAATTTGTCATAAATATTTCCCTTAATAACGGAGACAATGGAGAGCCCATAGGTAAACCATCTAATAGTTGATATATTGTAGTATCGTATTACTCGTGATAATGGCTAACTACCCGAAACATATGTCGAGTATTCTAATAAATATTTGTGAAACCTTTGCCAAGTGAGAAACCAATCATTCATTCATTGATCCAAAGTTCTTCGTTTTCGAGTTAATGGGTGTTATGTTCAGATTTTTTTCACGTTTCTGTTGAAAACTCTTGCAGTTTTCGAGGAATCTAGCTCAAATTTGCAGAAAAGGAATTTTTTACTCATGAATTCATTGGATTGTCCAGTAGGTGCGAAAAAATATGTAGTTATATTTTTTGATGGTCAAAGGTAATCTGAAAATATAGATGATTTCAGATTATCTCTTTTCTTTTGGACGATTTCGAATTGATTTACCCATTTCATCGTAATATCGTCCGACATAGAGAACAGGACGTACGGTTAAATGCTGAAATCTTCGGAAACAAGTGGAAAAAGTGAATCAAACAGCGAATTTCGCTGTCCCACATGAATGGAAAAACTCGCTCGTTAAAAACGATTCATTTTCGCCGCTATTTGGGATCACGTCTGTGTGAAACATGAAAACGTGGATTTGGCTTGTTGCCCTTCAGTTTCGTGACTTAATTAAAAATTCTGGCAAAAACCTCGCTCGAAAAAGCCCGTCAGATTCGAAATCTACATAATGCTTCATTCCTTTCAGCTAAATTGGTTCAAGTACACATCTGTTTCTATCTTGTTGCTGTTATTTTTCCCACAGTTCGGTGAAGGGTTTATAAAAGCTTTTGAAAATGGGTTAGAAATCGAAAATATATTTGTGTATGGGAAACCTCAGTTCATTATATTCGTCACGTTTTATTTGATGCTTATTGGAAGTGTAGTTCATTTTCAGATATTCGCCGATCTGTTGGTTTTTATCAAACAACCGATAATGAAAAGTTTTCAATCTTAGTGTAGCAGTTTGGTTAAGTTAGCAGGACTAAAATAAGTGGTGTATTTTCTATATGTTTTTTATCAAGAAAACTGTTTTAACTTCATCTTACCTAAATTAATACTAATTCTGTAGTAAAACCACAATTATACTAACTCGGTAATGGATCTACGATTTTCTGTATTGCTTTTCGAGATATTACAGAAGTTTAACTGCTTCTTTCAGCATCAGATCCATAATGTTGTACTCACCCTATTTGAGAACCTCTGGATTAGACCAGAACGCATCCAGTAAGCTATAATCACATACTTAAAATCCAAAATTTCAAATCTGTGGGTCATTTAGGTCTGAAGTTGAGCATTTATGACACTCACTCACAAATGATCATCAGAATAGAACTAGTACTTCCCATAAACTCAGAGAGCTGAATTTTGGTACAGAGTTAGGGTTTAATGGCAACATAAAGGGAAAACTATAAAAACTAGGATAATCGAAGATCTGGTTCAGATCTGATTAGAAAACACAAGAGCCCAACCAAACTATTAGATATCGACATACCGCCTCTACAAAGATATTCAACTTGGTGGGCCGCTTCATTTGATGTCAAAAATCGAAGGTCTGAAGTATCTTATGAAGAACCCTCAGCTGGTCTCAGCTGAAAAAAATCGACTGTCATTGCTAAAATCCAGCGTAGTTGAACACATCTTCCAATTTAATTTAGCCTATAGCGTCCCACAGTCATTGCTGGGCGAATGCCTCCCCTTCTGCTTTTAATACGCATATAAATGAAATTAAAGGAAAACTCTGGATGAGACTAGACTGGCATTTATACTTATACTTACAAGTTTACAAAAAGAAATAGCGAATGGGCAATACGAAAAACTGTTGCTAATTAGAACCGGAAAAAAAGAAAAGAAAGATTTGTAATAATTAAGAAGAAGCTACCCAATAAGCTTTTAATTACTCAAGAACATTTATATTTATATTCTCATTCTTATTTTCTGTACATTCATTCGTCTGAAGAAGCTACGGTGTAGTGAAACGCGTTACGAATCGTAATTATTAAGTAAAATTCCTTAAAACACAGTACTTGTTTTTTATTATTGATAATGGAATTTTACAAAGTAAAAGCCTCCCAAATTCAAATTGTCGTATGTGTTTTTGGTTTTCGTTTGAGAAAAGTTTAATGTCATAGGTCTTGTTTTTCATAATAATATTTTTCACTCACATAACTTTCTAATCATTCTATTAGAATATTACCAAAGCAACATGCATGGACTCATACGTTACGTAGATATTAATGTTCATCTGTAATTCGATTTATGAAGAGTAGAAGTTATTGTCGAGCTCCAAGACCACAGTTAATTACTATGGTCTAAATCGAATCAAACCATAGAAATAACCATGATCTTAGAAGAATCTTTAAATTCTGTGTTTTTCCAGTGATAGAACAATATTGAATCGTTGATGGGCATGCACCCAATGAATGGAATTGTGGAAGTTTTAGGTTTCTCTCTTAAAAAAGGCATTGAATGCAATATTTGACTACAAATGTTATATTTTTGAAAAGGAAAAATTACTTCATCCAAATTCGAAAACCGCTGAGCTAAAAAAATGTTCACGCAGCACTGTATTTAACTCAAAAAAGTGCCTGTAGAATGTCGAATTCATTTTTATGTAACTTTGATGATGATCGAGATATCCCCAAAGGACGATTTTCCCCAAAACTCGAAAAATTTTGAATAAGTTGAAACACCCCCAACCCCGGTCTATGAAAGACGATGCAAAAAGCATCGTTTTTTTGTAACTTGCAATACCTAAATTATCTTATTTTCTTCCCCATATTAATTACACCTGAGACCGACTGGAATCGGTCAAATGAAAAGCCATGTGATCGTCTAGTACCTGAACTTGCCTTGAAGTTCTTTTATATAAAATAGGACCCCTTTCTGTGTTGTGTTGTGTATTCGTAGTAACCTAATCAAGTTCTTTCATGTAAGGTTTGATGTGTTACGACCAATTCTTCGTCGCTTAAACCATAGGTAAGTAAATTAGAAAATCAAAAACAGATTCGGTAACAATGTCTATTTGATCTTTGCAGCATTTGTATTAAATTCTTATCCTTGCATTCTTTGGCGTCTTTTAATGAATCTAATGAAATATCAGATCATTTAGATAGAGGCCCATATTTTGAATGGAAGTTACATTAGATTATTATATACAGACCTAATTGGTCCTCACCCCTATAACGAGTGGAAGTTGGAATATTTAATTATTATGAACAGACCTAATTAGTCTTCACCCATATTTCGAGTGGAAGTTGGAATATTTAATTATTATAAACAGGCTTAATCGGCCCTCATCCATATTCTGGATGGAATTCGGATATGAAATTGTTATAGACAGGCCTAACCGGCCCTCACATATCTTATGAGTGGTAACTGCCCCGATCTAAGGGTTTTGGTAATATAATATCATGTTTTCTGAAGAGGTCGTTGCCCTGATACTCCAAACTCTGAAAGATTTGCTTTTAAAATTCTAAGGAACACGTCCACAGCTGACAACTTGCAAGCGTTAATTCGCTCGCGTATTTTTAATCGAATTCAGTAATAATTCGTATAGTATTAAAACGTTATATATGGAACTAGAGGTAAGCTCGTAAAGCCATACGTGATTCTTTTTGCTCAACTGAGCGCCAACGGACAGTTTTATTATTATTTTATTGTGTCACTGACTGCGGATCATATTCTATTCCCATATCGCGGATTTGCCAACCAGGGAATCATGCCATCTGATCATACACCTGTATGTACCACAAACGTCACATACATTCCACCAACTTCGACATTCTTCAAAATTTTCATACCGACAACATAGAAGCCTCAATGTCTGTGGGTCCATACATGCGTATCGTCCCTAAAGCCATTTATTGATACTAATGAGTAATGATATTATTCGTAGGTGAACGTTACACCCGAAGGCAGGGAAAGTTCCCTTATTGAGCTTAAGAGTATCGGACATCAAATCAATAATTTGAAAGTAAGATCTTCCCCATAGTTGGGTACTATGAAATATAAACATATTCGTTACAGTTTAAGTATGTTCTACTAAGTTATAAAATGAGATAAATAGAAATACTGAACAAAAGGATTATGATAATTCGAATAGATAATTGGCCCATTTATAAAAGCAAAGATAGGAATCAATATTAAATGTTTTCACATTCGAATGTATCATTCATCAGATTATAACAAAAGATTTTTATTGGCAAAATGGTAAGTAACATTTCAATGAGATCAATTTTCTGAGTTATAAAAGTAAAGTTTCATATCAATATTAAACTTCATAACATTTCAAATTCAAATAGTTATCAAGTTAGGTTAGGTTAGTACACAATAGCTTAATTACGTTTCAATAATGTTGCCAGTTTGATAAACAAATGTTGAAATCAATACTAAAGAATCTGAGTATAATTCAAAATAATGTATCAAGTTAAAACAACTGTGGAAATCAATATAAAATAAATTCAGTACATTTCAAAGTTTACCAAGTAACGAAAGCAAAGGTTTTAAATAAGTCTATGAAAATAACTCTTCAAAATAAATATTGAAAAATTGTCAGTGCAGTTCAAATAGATCATTTGCCAAGAAGAAAAAATATGTGAAAATAATTTGGAATTTGAGAAATGATTATTTCAACTCGCCCTTAGTGCGTTTAAAGATCACGTAGCATATACTTCAAGAAATTCGTGAAAATTAAATAGTGAGCAGAAATATTAAAAGAAATTCAGAAAGTAATCACGTGTGGGACACAGCGGGAACGGTGCTTCTCCTTCCCGTGTCCGGCTTCTCGGAGAGGAACAATCTGCGTCTTCCATTCTTCTGGACTCATGTTATGCTCGATTAATTAACTTAAATTTAATTCCGATTCACACGAATGAGTAAATTCACTGAGCTTCGAAAACTAAATAACTGAATTATAAGAGTAACTGCACATCTGACGAAAAATAACTCAATAATAATCATAATCATAATAATAAAAAAAAATGATACCTCAACGTCGCGATCGTGATACTTATATATGCGTGACCCAGCAGCGCTTACACCCTCACTTCCTTCTGCCCTTGATACTCAAGTACCTGTTAAATAGTCTCTTACAAACGCGTTCCTTCGTCGCGGCGTGGGAACTGCTGTTTTAGAAAATACCTGATGTGTGGAATCGTGAATATACGAAAGGGTGCTTAATTTCCTTGGATTTTAAAGTCGAATATTGTTTTCGCTGTATTTCTTATCTGAGTTTAGATAAATTCCTTCGCCTATATTTATCCTTTTGGGTGATTTTAAGCTGCTTTAAAGATGCGTAATATTCTACCATATAGAGAATTTAAAATAAAATTATTGAATCATTCTGGCAAATGACCGTATTTTCACTGTAATTTTGAATTCAGATAAACAATATGAAATGTTATGCAGGTAGATCTACAAAATACAGTTATCACAATTGATAATTAAATTCAATTAGATAAAAACCAAGAAATATATGGATAGTTTTAGCAAATTAACTAAAAAAAGATTGACCCCGGTGCTGGGTCGTCTCAAAGTGCAGAAAGCAAAGAGATATCACCAAAATGTTGGCACCATTAAACTAGTCCCTGAGAATAAGATCGAGAGAGGGGAGTTCTTTTTTCTCCATCTGCAATATTTAACATAGCTGCCGTACGAATACATCGAAATTCGAAAATTGAAGGATATGCAAATGTGTTTTTCTATTTGATTCATACATTCATTGGTGTGAACACGTCGAAGGTGCGAAAAGCCCGACTTCTGCATGTCCAATTCGAGTACTACCAAAGTGGCAATAGCGAAACTTTTCATCCCCTCGCATATCAACTAATGAACAATTTGAAAGTCGTCTTCATTTTGCATCAATCAATATTGTGTTTTACACAAGCGTAATGAATATACTCTTCTCCACAAGGACTATAGAAACAGCGAGCGTTTCTAACCTGTATTGAAATTTCGTAATCAGTATGGTAATATGATTCTTCCGTTTACAGGCGATACCTCAAGCATCAACTTCCTCGGATGTTGTTTGGCTTCGGTCGTTTCGATGGGAACATTTCACTCTGCGACCATTTTTCGACAGAGCCCCGGAGTCTTCCTTTGTAGATAAAGTTGCGTTGAGCTATATCGAGTTGGGTCAAGGAACTCCGTTTCCAAGGTCTCTGTTAAAATGCGGTTCAACTCTATTGCGAAAGGCTGTTCCGCGGAAGATAAAGATTTTAGAATAATTTTAAGTCGGAATGATTCCACGACGTCGATCGGTGATTTATGTCAATATAAAAAGTGTCGCTTGAATTCGGTATTATACTGGGTGATTCACCATTGGCTCGGTGCTCTGTAGCTCGTACACTCTTGAAGATTTCATTTTTGTTCGAACGGTATTGTATTTAGAAAGTATAAATCTACTTCAGCAATTTATTTCGAAGTAAACAGGGTGTCCCAATTTTCTATAAAAAAATCTTTGGAGTTTTTTTCAGATTAGAAGACCACTTTTCTGTTCAAGATTCAAGAGCGTCCTAAACTCTGCTATAATGTTTTCAAGTAATAAGTTTTTTTGGTGAGTAGTTTCGTCACAATAATTTTTTTCCGTAAAAATTCATGAAAATAGGCTCTCACATCATCGCATGCTCCTTCGGCCAGAGAAGATGAATACTTTTTTCCTTTCGTTTCCTTATTGTCCAAGGATAGATTTATTGATGAATTGACATAGATAATCCTCATTTTATACAGGAGTGACTCAAAAAAATTATTGAATATTGTAATTTTAAAAATATCATATCTTGATTTTTCAAACGGAACATCCTGTCTTTTGTTATTCATGTTAACGCATAAAATATTGTGCCTTATTTTTGCAGAAGTAACCTTATCTTTATCTTCGATCATTTTCGAAATATTCGATTATTTGTAAAAATTTTTGATGCAAATTCTACAAACCGTATCAAATTCGTCAACATGCATCAAGTAGTAAAAATAAAAAAAATGAAACAAAAATCAGAGGTTGTGAGAGAAGAATTTATTTGTACATATCATTATACTTGATCAGAGAAATGGAGATATTTTAAGGTAGTCCTGTATTAAATACGTAATAGATTGGTTTCTGGTGAGTGATCTACATGGTGTTGAAATATTTCAATAAGTTTTCGATATGTTGCCCGTTTCTTTGTAAACACAACTGAATTCTTCTGAGGAAAGACCGTTGACTCTCGATAACATTTGCTGATTAACTGACTGAAAGTCATCGACTATTCTCTTTCTCATATCCAACTGTGTTGTAGAAGGAATTTGGTAAACGATGCCCTTAATATAACCCCACAAGAATAAAATCTAGACTTGTAAGGTCCGTAGACCTAGCTCGCCATCTAACAGGACCACCACGTCCTATCCATTTGTTTGGAAATACATGATTCAAATGCTCCCTAACCTGGTGTGTGTAATGTGCCGGTGCTCCATCCTGTTGAAACCACAAATCTTGTCTTATATCGGCAAGTAACTTTGGTAGATGATTTTGCAGAAAATCTAAATACATTTCACTATTGAGGTGCCCGTCGATAAAGTGCGGCCCAATTAGATATTCATCTACTATAGCGGCCCTACATTCAAGGACCAACGATGCTGGTGATCTATTTGTCTCATGAGGTGTGGATTTTCCGTGGCGTAATAATGAAAGTTGTGCCTGTTAACCAGCCCATTCATGTGAAAAGTTGCCTCGTCCGAGAAAAGAACTGCTAAACATGTTTGGATTTTCCACTTCTTTGTCACTAGCCCAATTGCAAAAATTGATTCCATTTTCATAGTCTTGATTGTTCAGTTCCTGGTGCATGATATGCATTCAATTTATTCACTTTCAAGATTCTCTGGACGGAAGTTTGACTTATATCTGTTAATTGAGATTTTTTTTCTGGCTTTTATATGGGTCCTCTGTCACTGTCAACAAAACAGTTAACTGGTTGTCTTCAGCTGTAGCAGTTTTTGGTTTTTCATGTTTTTTGTAAGCGATATTACCCGTTTCGATAAATCTAATTAGAAGTTTTTCAAAGCATCTTGCATTAGGATGCCTCTTTATCAGGAAACCTTTGTGCATAAACTCTACTTGCCACCAAAGAATTTCTATCACACTCACCCAGAATAAAAATCATATCAACCATTTCTTCTTTGGAAAACTTCATGACAGCCAATTGAGAAAATTGAATTCAAACCTCACTTTAACAATGTTTAATAACGAAACACTGATAAGTTCACTATGCAAAATGCAGAATATGATATGTCCGGACACCTGACAGAAAGCAAAACTAACAGAAAATGTCAACTTATACCTCGATTTACGTTTTAATCATCTTGATTTTATCATTCGTTAAAAGAATCTTGTTTAGGTGTCATTTTATACTACTTGAATCATTACAGAAAAAAACTTCTGTGCGAATAATAATGAATGTTGATAAATTTGATACGGTTTGTAGAATTTTCGTCAAAAATTGTTACAAATAATCGAATATTTCGAAAATGATCGAAGATAAAGATAAGCTCACTTCTGCAAAAACATAACACAATATTTTATGCGTTGTCATAAATAAATAATAAAATACAAGGTGTTCCATTTGAAAAAATCGAGATATGATATTTTTAAAATTACAATATTCAATAATTTTTTTGAGTCACTCCTGTATAAAATGAGGATAATCTATTGCAATTCATCAATGAAGCTATCCTTTGGCAATAAGAAAATGAAAGGGAAAAAGTATTCATCCTGTCTGGCCGAACGAGCATTGGATGATGTGAAAGCCTATTTGCATGAATTTTTCGGAAAAAAAATATTGTGACGAAACTACTCACCAAAAAAACTTATTACTTAAAGGCATTAAAGCAGAGTTTAGGACGCTATTGAATCTTCAACAAAAAAGTGGTCTTCCAATCTGAAAAAACCTCCCAAGATTATTTTCTAGAAAATTGGAGCACCTGTTTACTTCAAAATAAATTGCTGAAGTAAATTTTTACTTTCTAAATACAACACCGTTTGAACAAAAATGAAATTATCAAGAGTGTACGAGCTACAGAGCACCGCGCCACTGGTGAATCATCCAGTATATATACATTATAGACAATACAGAAAATGAGTACCTTTCCAAATTTGATTTCACTTTTCTAGTGCTTCCAACATAAGCATATTACAATTTAGTGTCAAACAAAAAACTAATAGATTCAAACAGTCAGGAATATACTGAATTGAATGCAATGAAGCTTACGTAGAAGAAACAGATCGGAATTTTGGATCTCGATTCAAGGAACATCTCACCTCAGGCAACAGTTTTGCATTTTATGAACATATTAATTCAACAAATCACATAATTATATTAGATTAATTTAAAAATTCTTCACTAATGCCATGAAGGGATAACAATGAATGTGTTGAACAGTTTGAAAATTAACAAACTTTGTAAAAACGTGAACTTTTTCTCTCTCATTCGCTAACTAGAATTAAATCACTCCCCACTACTTAACATTTAAATGAGGCATAGTTAACACATTCTTCCTCATTACTGTTAGATCTTGACACTTGAATATGACGTAACTGTCGAAACCGATCGTGCGTATTGAAAGTGAACATTGTGAAAATCAGACGAAAGTGTTTCATTCTATTTGTATCATAATAAAAATTATTCGAGAAAGCATTCGGAAGGTTATACCTTATGTGAAACACGGAGAATGAAAACGTTTATTTTTTTCAATTTGCGTTTACTTCTCATTTCCTTGCCCCTAGCATTTCAGGATTTCAAGTTGAAAATTATATGTATACATAGCTTTGTTGCAAGATACAATATTTGTCCTCGACTTCTTCATCGAAGACCGCGGCACGCACGGAGTAAAAGTGAATCTGAAAAAATCGAGGTCGACAGACTTCTCACAAACTTAGAAGTTTCGATATACGCGCACATGTACGAGTAAGAAACACGTGTATGATGTATATAAATACCGATTGCGAGACCAATGCACTAGAATTCTTCCAGGAATGCCTTTTCCGAATTCAACACCGTAAATTGTCTAGTGTAGGTATCTGTTGATGATCTTCAGTTATTTTTGTCGTTATTATAGCCGTGTTGGTAGTTAATGCTAACAGCTGCTCGTTCTGAACAAAGAATCATCAAAACCTCATTACCAAATGAAATGCTATATTTATTTAGAGTGGCACCATTTTTTATAAAACTTATAAGATGAATAATATGCAGATGTAGATTAGACATAAAGATTTGATCATTTGTAAGATTTGTTTTTATTTTTTTTTAATGTCACATCCATTGTATAGGATACATTTTCACCAAAAGTGTTTTTTCCATCTTTACTCGGACATTTGTATACCTTTTTTTCCCTCGAATTGTGCTCATTCCGAGTGTTATCAATTATATTTGGCGTTTTGTATGAAAAGAAAATTACACTGTGTTAAATGAGAAGAAAATTAATTTCGTTAGATCAATAAATAATCGAATCGGTAATTCTACCTGCCGGCTTACAATTTATTAATGCATTTTTATAAAAATTGAATCGAATGTATATAAATGAGATAAAAACACAAGACAACTTTAATCTACACTTTATTTGAAAAAATTCGACGACGTTTCGCTGACACAGCAGCTTTATCAAGAATGAAAAACAGAATGAAGAGTATGGTATAATAAACAAATCGTAGAACAAGTTGGATGAATAACAGGAAAATCCACACCGAGCCATTGTACAGTTAGTATGAAAGGTAATAAAACTAATTAAACAAGTTAAGTAGGGTGACTAATTCACATCTACCTGTTCATTCAAAAGCTTGTCCGAATGTTTGTATCTATTTATTTCTAATGCTTCTAGGAGATCTAATTTTGAACTTTTGATTTTATATGTAATATGTCAAAATTTTATTGAATGAATGGTTTTCTTTTATTGGGTGATTTGAATAATTTGAATCAGATTTATTTTTATCGAAGCTACGTTTATGTTCAGATGTTCTTATGCCAAAACTCCTATAGGTCCTACCGATATAAATTTTATCACAAGAACCGCAATTGAGTTTATAGATTCCTGATTTACTTGATTTTTCAACACGAGATTTGTTATTTTTAATATGTTTACCTAAGTTATTAGAAGTTTTGAAAGTATATTAAGATTTTGTTTGACGAGAAAGGATTTAATATTTGTACTTGCAGAACCGCAGAATGTTAAACTGTTGAATATTTTATAGTCTTTATAGTCTACATCAAGTAACGGCCTCCACAATTCAAATGTCGAATGTATTTATTTTTATATTATAGAAAACTTTAACTTTGCTGTTGCTTCAGGGTTTGGCTGGTGAATGAGAGGCCTGATCAGTGCCTTGTTGTGTCCTTGTGAAATGTTTGTTTTTTCAATCTCCCCTCACATAGTCTGTATGAAGGATTCTCCACCAATCATAGCGGATCCTAGTGATTTCCGAGGTGACAGTGCCTCGTTGACATAGCAGTTAGAATTCTCAGGGCTAGCCTGGATATTTAAGCTAAACCTTGGCTCTCGCACTGGAAGATCCCCTGATTCCAAGCCAAGAGTGTCTGAGACCTCTCAGATTAAGCCAGTGCTCAAATACCTTCAGGTCCAACAACCGGTTACTTTCCATCCTTGCAATCTCCAAGCCTACGCATCGGTCCGGTGAATCCCAAGGCTGTCCCTCGAGCGGTCGATGAGTCGGCCTTCTCATTACCCTCAGTACCCGAGTGGACCCGTACCAACTATCAGACGGAGCCTATTTAAGTGCGAGGGTTGAACGACATTTATAAAGAATGAGTGAAGTGCAGTTGTTGTATGTCAATGCTTTAAGTGCAGCTTGGCTATGGCAGATGATTTTTATTGACCTACTTGTTAGTCCCTCCTCAAGCAGGAGGTTAGAACAGTGCAATGTCGATTATTTCTGCCAGAAGCACAGTCTCAAGTCAGCAAATAGTGATCGACAGTCCCTTGGCAGCATCTCGATTAGTTTACATACAAAATATATGAATTTCTTCTCCAAATTAAGTATATACTATATAGTATCAAGAAATCAAGATATTGAAGATTCGATAAGCGGACAATCTTTTAAAGGCAAAAAACTTGTTTCTATATGAACAACGCAAAGTTGAATCTGTTTACTCGGTTGAGTAGCTATTCTGGAATTCGACGAGGATAATTATTAGAATAAAGACATTTATTATCATTATTTTTATTTTCTATTCCTTTGCCAATAATGAAAGAAACTGGGACAAAGTTTTCGTTCAAAGTTTCACGAACGGGCAAAACGTTACCCTTATGTCGTTTTTCTTCCATCCTAGCATGAGAATATTTACCACCCGAATTAAGTGAATTGGACATTTTTAAATACCGTATTTGAGTAGAATATCACAGACCACTCAATTCGCTTTCTCTGTAATAACTTTTGTGTTGGTGGTGGTTTTACATGCTTCGAATCAACCTCAAGAACGATCTCTCGAATTAAAAATAGACCTGTCTCGGCCATTTTCGTTAGAATCACTCTTTCCTGTGTAGTTTTTTGGAACAAACATGATACAGGGTGTAACATAATAGTAAGTCACAACTTGAGGGGGTATATCTACGTGCAATTTTAAGAAAAAAAGTTTATATGAACATAGGTCCGCAAAAATTTCCGACAAAAATTGGTTTTTTCTTCAAAACTCCTGCAGTTTTTGAGATATTTATCCCAAATTCGGAACGCAAGTTATTTTTACAGCCTCCATCATTACACATCCTAGATTTTAACTGAAATTCACAAGGTGTTTTCTTTTCCGAGGCCATGTCTCCTTCTGCCCTTTCAAACTTTTTTGCAGTACACCACTGATCAGCGTATAATGAATTTTCCTCATCTTTGTTCAATTTAGAAACTTTTTTGACACTTGTAATTTTTTCGTATCTCCAACCGTTTTCTAGTGAGAAATTATTGAATTTGAATTATTTGAATTGTATGTTATTCGCTAAGAAAAAATAATAGAAATACTCGATTGGTATGCCCAAAATTAATTTGCTTTTATATTGATAGCTCGTCTTCTGAGACTCAATTTATACTTATTCAATATCAAACTAAAAAAAAGATCAATTAAAAACTAAACAAATTGCTGGAAGTGTCCTCCACCTGCAAGACTACAGGCCTCTATCCTTCTTCGCATATTATCATGCACTCTTTGAAATATTCCTGGGGCAGTTCTTATCGTGTCACAAGAGGTTTTTATTCGATTTCTTAATTATTCTACAGTGTTCACTGGAGTGGTATGAACTAAACTTTTGAGATATCCCCATGAGAAAAAGTCTAAACTATTTAAGTCTGGGGACCTAGGAATCCATGGTTCTGGCCCACCCCGAGTTATCCATCTGTTTTCTCCACTAAAATGTGCTGGTGCCCCGTCATGCATGAACCACATTATGTTTCTCACCAAAAGTGGCACATCTTCGAGCAATAAAGGTAACTCCTCCTCGAGAAATTGCCGATAAGCGGGACCGTTTAGTCTGTTAGGCAAAAAATGACCCAATTAAATAATTTCCAATTATTCCGACTCAGACATTTAGCGAGAATTGTTCTTGTTGTTCTTGAGATTCTTCAATCAAATGGGGTTTTCCTCAGCCCAATAATGATTATTGTGAAAATTTGTGATAGCAGTTCTCGAAAAGTTAGCTTCGTCTGTGAACTATGAAAATGAGCATTTTCTCTAATTTTATCTAAGAACCATCGGCAGAAATTAAGTTTTGAAGGAAAATCTCGAAGAAGTAGAGTTTGGACGCGTTGAATATGAAACGGGTACAATAAAAAGTCGTCGAGAATCCTCCAAACTAGAACATGTGAAATAATCAACTGATTTCCAATTTTTCTTGTACTCACATGAGGATTCAAATCAATACAATTCAAAACTGCTTCCTCAATATCTGGAGTTCTCATAGTTTGAGTTGCACCTTTTAAATGATAATTTGCAGTAAAAGTACCAGTTTCCCTCAACCTTGTGTGGATATTTGAAAATGTTCGCCTGTCTGGTGTAACTCGCCTGATTTAATCGCCTAGCTTCTGTTGTGTTTCCGTCAGCCAGACCGTTTATGTAATGGATATCAGCCAATTCGGCGTTAGTAAAATTAGCCATTTTTCTTACAGCGATAACTTCAAAAGTCTCGAAACTAATCGTAAATTTAATGAACCATTCGAGCAGACACTGATTCAACTTTAGCAACTGTCAAAATAAATAAATAAATGAAAAAAATCAAAGCCTACTAGTCATTTTTTCTAATTAGAAGTGCTTTCAATTCAGCGAATGCATACAATCGTTTAATAATTTTTTGCTCGAGAACGGTTAGAGATACGGAAAAATTACAAGTGTCAAAAATTTTTTAATTGAATGAAAATGACGAAAATTGATTGTACGCTGATCTGTGGCGTACTGCAAAAAAGTTTGAAAGGGCAAAAGAAGACATGGCTCCGAGAGAAAACACCTTGTAGATTCTAGTTAAAATTTAGGACGTGTAATGATGGAGGCTGTAAAAAATAGCTTGCATTTCAAATTTGGGTTAAATATCTCAAGAACTGCAGAAGTTTTGAAGAAAAAACCAATTTTTTCCGGAAATTTCAACAACCTGTAGCTCCGTAACGAAGCTTTTTAGGACCTATGTTTATATGAACTTTTTTCTTGAAATTGCACGTAGATTTACCCCCTAAAGTTGTGACATACTTTCCTGTAACACCCTGTATATATGTGATAATTTCGTTAACCATTTGAGATAATTAAACGCTGATTTCTTAAAATTATGATTTCCTATGAAACCGCAAATCATTCACAAAGATGACGCAACCATTTTCTAGAAATAAATATCCAAAAACACAATTGACTTAATACTCATTTCCTCGAAAAGTAGAATGAACCCATACCGACTCAATTATCCCAACCAACTCCGACTTACCATGACGTCACGTCCTGAGAACTTTTTCGACGAAAACAAACGGAGAAGAAAATGAGAATGAGATCAACGTTTTACCTTGAAGCCCACCATGCGGAATCTCATCAAAAATATCAGAATGCACAGGTAGATTTCAAGGAAACTACCTTTTTCTATGACTGCTTTTCTCGTTTCTTAAGACAATTTTACCATGTTCGTGTTGTAACCGCGGTAGTCATGAGCGTATGAAATAATTTGACCCTGGGAGCGCCAGACAAAAGAATAGCGGCCATTGTTTCGCCTCGTAGTTGGTGTCGATCCGTAGTTTCGATGTATGTTTGACTTTCTTTGCGACGATAAAAGAGGGCGTGCTAACAGAAGGAAACAAAGTAATGACAATGATTAAGAGCAGGATCGGGAAGACCTATGTATTGTTCCAGCGAATCGATACTGAAGCGTTATACCAACGCCTGCTAGGAAGAAAACGACTTGCATGACGCACAACGATTGATGTTGTTGATTTAGCTTGTTTTAAAGTTTAATTTTTATAATTACTACTGGGCGTAAGTCGTCCTGTCATAACTTGAATGAATTCGCTCAATTTTCTTCAGATCTCCCAAATTTCTTCTTTAGTTCAGTTATTTTCATCAATCAAACTGAATGAACAGATCAATAAGATAAACAAGCTAAGTTCAGTGCCTCATGCCACCGCTCCACACTCTCACAGAAATACATACGAGGGTTGGCTATTTATATTTCGAGCCTAATAATGAAAAGACGGTAATTTGTTATTGCAAACGAGTTTATTATTTTCCGAAATAATCTCCATGAATATGATCGATACATTTTTGTATGCGCTAGAACCGATTTTCATAAATTTTTTTCTCTCCGATTAAGTATTTTACCCCGCAACTATTTGCTTTTATGGTTTACCTGTAGGGCAAGAATAACTACCCCAGTCATCCTCGGCGGTGAGTGGCCGTGAGTTTGGAAAAACGGAAAATGACAAATGAGTAGATAATTAACTGACTAACTGCTAAATAAAAAGGAGCTTCACTAGTTGTATTACTAACTCAAACTATAGCCGGCTCGGTGGCGTATGGGATATGATGCTCGTCTCCTGCGCAGAGTTACCTGGGTTCAATCCCCACAAAGTCGGTGCGATTTTTCGGATTCTGGGAATCGCTTGAGTGTCCATCTTTCGGAGGAGATGTAAAGATGTCTGTCCTGTGTAACAGAGATGTGTTGGACATTAAAGATCCCTTCCCTCGACACGAGAGGGGTTCGGCAAAATTCCCGGGTTAGTGAGGTGACAGAATTCCCCGGCGTGTCATTAGCCGAAAGGCAGAAACAGAGCACGTTAAAGGAAAAACAAACAAACAAACAACTCAAACTATTACCAGCTAAAAAAAGGAAAGATAGGGATGCAACAATTTGCAATGAAACGCTTCGACTAAGTAAATTGAGCAGTCTTTGTTTGACATCTTTTTTGACGTAAGATGTAAGGAAACAAATTGAATAACATATACAACCAAGTGAGGCGGAATAATTAATCCTCTCATTTTCAACTCCGCCCCGCTTGTGATCACAGCTCGGTTCACAAATTAATATGATGAAGAAGAATAATGACGACTGGAGGACTTTGTGGTAAGGAAAATGAATATATAAAAAAAGAGAACAAGAAAGGGGAGCTTATCTGTCACTCCACGATTTAGTTTCCAAACAGCGTGGTTCCAACCTTTTAACAACAACGAGGGTACAGCCTTCCTGGGTCGACCACCATAAGGAGACCTCCAACATGGTGCAAGGAACTTTTCGCTTTTATAGCTTTTCTGTGAGTAAAGAGCAAATACCCCATCCAGCCTCAGTGCTGAATGGCCGTGAGTTTGAAAAAATAGGGAATGACGAATGACGAGATAACTAACTAACTTCTAAATGAAAAGAAGCGCCAGTAGTTTGATTAGTGACTCCAACTATAAAGGTATTACCAGAAATCAAAGAATGGCAAGATTGAGGACGCAACAATTCGAAATGGAACGCTTGGATTAAATAAATTGAGCTGTCTTTATAAGACCTCTTTTCCCATAAGATGAAAGGAAGCAAATGGAATAACATTTAAAACCAAATGAGGGAAAATAATAAATCCACTTATTTTTAGCTCCACCCCGCCTGTGATCAGAGATCGGTTTACAATTCAATATGATAAAGGAGCATATTCCGCCTACAAATGATGACTGGAGTTAACCACTTAATGGTAAGCAAAATTGATTTATAAAAAAAGGAGCTTATCTGTCACTCCACGATTTAGTTTCCGAACAGCGTGGTTCCAACCCTTTAACAACAATGAGGGTGCAGCCTCCCTGGATCCATCCTACCATCACAAGGTGTACTCTAACAAGGGTTCTGTCTCCCAGAAAGGTATTGCCTCCCAAAAAGTGTTTGTAGACAAGGATTGGTTCGTGAGTTCGTTTGTGGCTCTAACTGTCACTCCAAGATGTAGTCTCCAAACAGTGCCTTCCTAGATCAATCCTACCTCCACACCGTGACCGTCTCCCAAAAAGGGTTTGTAGACAAGGATAGTTTTGTCAAAGTCTGTTAGTTGGTTTCTGGATTCCTTTGTGGCCCAAAGTACAAAGAGAACTTCTAAGTTCTTTCATCTTCAGGCTACTTAGCTCTTGGGCGGCCACGTTTTCCTTTTTCTTGTTCGAAATATATCACTTTATGTTCCCCTTTCCGGTTGTCAACTTCGTTCAACATACTATGCATGTTATTAACGAACGAGCTGAATTTTATTGAGTTTCCTGTTTCAATCCCACCAAGGAAATTCTCGAATCGTGAATATCAATTCCGCTGGATGATTCAGGATCGGCGACAGGAAAAATCAGAATCGTTCGGCTACTTTTAGTCAATCTTCCAACTCTTCGTTAATACTTTCAATACAACCTTTACAAACCCACTTTAACCCGTTTAAGTTGACGTCGAGAACTATTACAACTTTCGTCTAGCTTGCGCTTGGCTAAATGTCCTATGGCTGAGACCATCGCAGGTAAAACACGGAACTGCGTCACGGTTCTGTGTAAACAAACCAGGTAACTTTACTTTTTGAATTACGAATTTGACGATGTAAACAAAAATGTTTTTTCCGAAGAACAATTTTCAAGGGTATTTTCGACCCCAGCTTCCCAGCAAATCGCTTGCTGCGTAGGGTGAAGAAGGATGAACTTCTTAGGAGAGGAAAAAAAAGACAAGAAGAAAAGGTATTAGAGGTACGTCTAGGATAGTGCGCTAGTGCGTATTCCAAGGACAAAAAAAAGGAATTGCAGAACTCTCAAGGCCTGAAGGCAGCACTGGCTTGCCCATACGGTGGCACCAAGTGAAGCTTGGCAGCCTATCTTCATAAGAATATAAAATGTATTTCAGTTCTAATTCTCCCAATATGAGATAATTATCAACGTCTTTAACCAAAGAAAGATATAGTAAAAAGAAAGTGCGTATACGCAAATTTAACTGTTATTACACAGATGTTGAGTTGTATCAACGGCTTCTCCAGGGGCTAAAAACGTTGGTTTATTCCTGTTATGCGGAAATAGAAGAAGAAGTCTTCGGTGCCAAATCAAGGCTCTATGGCTAATGACACATCAGTTCGACGAGATAGTAAAGTAGGTGCTTGTTTTAGCCGATGTCTGTAAGCTTGTAGCTTTGTCATGTTTAAACTCTGGCAAATTTTTATTCAAAAGTGTGGTGTTCATGCACATATATTTTCACATAAATTTTCTTATTTATGCATAAAACACCGAAATATTTTGAATACACTGCGCTTAGAAATTAACGCACAATTTCAATATTCCAATTTTTTTTGGTAGGTAACTAATTCTAACACATGTTTTTTTTCGGATAGGTATGTCAGGACGTAAAAAAATCTCGATGTTTTTTCTTAGTCGACGTATTTCTCGTATGAGAAATAAAATTAAAGACATGCATAGAGATTTTGCAAGAAACCACCACATTATGATAACAGCAGTTGTTAATCAATTTTTGCTACTAACGTTTGTTTTTGAAATTTTCAATTTTTGACTCCTTCAGAATCTGGTGAAGCAGTGGTGTTAGATGACTTAGGTTGGAATTATACAAGAATAATCCGAAGGCTTGGGGTTTCCCATTCACCTGTTTCTAGGCACCTTCAAATGCACCTTCGGCAGCACAGTGGAATGGAAATGTCAAATAAAAAGCCACCACGAGCACCACCCTCAAGAAGTAATCCGGAAATTTATTTCCAAAATGATAATTGCGACAGTTCCTTTGAATTTGAAAAGGTGACAATTTTTTTTCGGAAAAATCTGTCCAGGTCTAACGTAGTACATTCTGCCAAAAATGTACTGGGAAATAGTCAATGGAACACAAAAACTTCCTTTTTCATTTGAATCTATGGTATCGCCTTCAAAGTAGGCCCCTTTAGAAATAATACATTTAAGCCTACAAATAATCCAATCGAAATATTTTTCAAACGCTTTGTACGGAATCGACTTCAATTCTCGGAGTGGTAATTTGAGTTTTGGAAAGAGAACAAAGTCGGTCGAACTCATATGGTAATTTGCCTGATCACAAGGTACTCTCAGGCAAAAAATTACGAACTATCAAGGACTGTGGCTTTACTCCTTGATCCGATAAATCCGAGAGTAGGTTAGATGCAAAAGATTTCTGTAGTTACTGGGGGGTTATGCGTTTGAGTATAAGAGGCTACTGTAACGGGTGGACTAGTCTATCATACTAAACGACATTTAAAATTCAAGAAGCTTTTGAACATTAAAAGTGAGAAAAAGTCACACATCTGCAGAGTAATGAAAGACACTGCAAATATGTAATGTGAAATTTAAAAATAAGTCATAAAATCATCTTGGAAATGATTCAAATTTTTTGTCTAATCTGCATTTCTGGAAAATCGAAAACAATTCAATTATACATTCGCAGAATGATAACTGTTCGCATTGAAATACTTATTAACTCATTAATGCTTATTACTTGAACGATCTATTTCGCGAAACACGAAGAGCGACCGTCGATAATCAGCTTAGCGTACAGCCTCTGCGAATCCCACGCGTACTAATTACCTTCCATTTCAAATAGTACTGCATTTTCTCGTCAATTTCGATAAGCTCGAAGTTATTTCGTGTCATTATCTTTCGATGTTCGGAATTCCGCCGTAATTGTACAAACGAAACACAAAAACTGGATGAAATTAGTTTCGAATCAATTTCCCAATCGTACTCTACATCTAAATGGTTCGTTGTCAGGATACATCCGACGGTCGTAACCCGAAATTAAACTTCCATCACCTGATTAGCACAATCGATAATCGCTCGGATATTCTAGAAAGGCAATTACACTGTTCTGGTATTGAATTCTATCGCAGTGCTGCAGTAGCATCCGATATTCATAACAACACACTAGGAACGCATATATTATCCGTCCTTCCGAACGGACAGGCTGGGCCTCGCCTCGCATATATAGACTATCTGCATCAGACGACGCTCCACGTTCCCATTTCATGTCGAAGTCCTGCATCGTTTGTCACTATTAAATCTTAACTTGAAATTACGACATCTCGTGCAATAATATGCGGCCATGGTCTAGTTGATATATGGGGATGCAGTATGGATATGAATGATAAGTACACGTCCTACTCGGTGTCCAGTCTGATGCAGACGGTCTATCCGTAGGTATTTTAGCTAACATTGTTTCGTTCCCACCTCCTCGAGCTGCTAGTCAAAATCCATGTCAACTAAAATCAGTATGTAGTTAACGGATTTGTTGAAGTTTTTCTGCCCTTACACATTTTTGTTGGTCAGAGAGCATCTTCTCCAAATTTGCTATTCCTTTACAAGCATGCACGTGCATTCGGACATAACTTGATAGACCCTCTCGTCCTCCATCTCAGAAGTCTTCAAATCGAAAAAGTAGATCACTGATCCTTGCAATTAAAATAGTTGTTGGTTCTAAGCTCAAACGAGCTGTCTTGTGAAGTTCTACATCCTCGTAGGGATTGCTACAGGCTTGTTCTTGTCCTGCTACCTTCCTCAACCCTTTTAGGACTAAGGCGTCTGCTTGATATTGACGTATTATTCATTTGAATTTGGGAGGCTTTTACTTGGTAAAATTCCATTATCAATAATAAAAAACAAGTACTGTGTTTTAAGGAATTTTACTTAATAATTGCGATTCGTAACGCGTTTCACTACACCGTAGCTTCTTCAGACGAATGAATATACAGAAAATATAAATGAGAATATAACTATAAATGTACCTGAGTAATTAAAAGCTTATTGGTTTGCTTACTCTTAAGTTGTTATTTATGACAGGTATATCAAATAAAATTAAGGAATAGATTGCTCCCCGAAAAGATTCAATAGAGGTGAAGGGCTTAAATCTACTTGTTCATTGATGAGTCTACCTGAGTGTTTGTATTTATTAATTTCTAAAGTTTCCCAAAGATCTACCTTCCAATATTTATTATCTGTATGCAAAATTTCAAACTGTGGGTCGAAAGAATGATTATTTTCTAAGAGATGATTCGCGTAATTTGAATCTGATTTTTTATTTGAAAAACTGCGTTTGTGTTCCGATACTCTAATATTAAAATTTCTATGTGTTCTACCAATGTAGAAATTATCACAGTCAATGCAATTCAATCGATAAACACCTGATTTATTGTTTTTACCTGGTTTGGTTTTATTATTTTTATATATTTGCCTAAATTATAATTAGTTTGGAAAGCTATGTTGAAATTATTGCTACTTAAGAATGATTTCAGTTTCTCACTTGTAATGCCTACGTAGGTTATGGTGTTGAATTTCTGTTTCAATTTATCGACAGGGTAAACTTCATTCAATGCGATTCTACTTTGTTTTTCATTTAAAATATTATTTATTAGTTTGGGATTGTAACCATTATTTTTGGCTATTTGTTTAATCAAATTTAGTTCTTTGTTGAAATTTTCTGGTGATAACGGGATGTTAATCAATCTATGAATAAAACTATTGAATGCTGACATTTTATGTTGATATGGATGACACGACGAGTTATGTATTATAATATCTGTATGTGACGGCTTATGGTAAATTGCGAAAACATGTTTTCCATTTTCATTCGAAATTGTTACGTCTAAGAAATTTATTGAATTATTGCTTTCTATTTCGGTTGTAAATGCAATTTTTGGATGTAATGAATTTATATGATATTCGAAAATTTTCAACTGTCTATCTGTTCCTGTGAAGCGAATAATGATATCGTCGACATAGCGATACCAGTATAAACAATATTTACTGAGTGGATGATTATGAATTAATTTCTCTAAGTTATTCATGAATATTTCTGCTAGCAGAGGTATATATATATATATATATATATATATATATATATATATATATATATATACCACTATACCTCCTAATTCCAAACTCATTTCTTTTGATGTTAAGAATCTATTTCCCAACATTCCTCCGAAAGATACGTATTACTTAGTTGAAGAATTATTAGAAAAGAATCATGACAATACTATCATTAAATCAGATATTCTTTCATTATTACAAATTTGTTTAGATCATTTAGATCAAAATTATTTCCATTTCAATAACAAATATTATACTATTGAAGACGGCTTGATTATGGACAATCCGTTAAGTCCTCTGCTAGCAGAAATATTCATGAATAACTTAGAGAAATTAATTCATAATCATCCACTCAGTAAATATTGTTTATACTGATATCGCTATGTAGACGATATCATTATTTGCTTCACAGGAATAGATAGACAGTTGAAAATTTTCGAAAATCATATAAATTCATTAACATCCCGTTATCACCAGAAAATTTCAACAAAGAACTAAATTTGATTAAACAAATATCCAAAAATAATGGTTACAATCCCAAACTAATAAATAATATTTTAAATAAAAACAAAGTAGAATCGCATTGAATGAAGTTTACCCTGTCGATAAATTGAAACAAAAGTTCAATACCTTAACCTACGTTGGCATTACAAGTGAGAAACTGAAATCATTCTTAAGTAGCAATAATTTCAACATAGCTTTCCAAACTAATAATAATTTAGGCAAATATATAAAAATAATAAAACCAAACCAGGTAAAAACAATAAATCAGGTGTTTATCGATTGAATTGCATTGACTGTGATAATTTCTACATTGGTAGAACACATAGAAATTTTAATATTAGAGTATCGGAACACAAACGCAGTTTTTCAAATAAAAATCAGATTCAAATTACGCGAATCATCTCTTAGAAAATAATCATTCTTTCGACCCACAGTTTGAAATTTTGCATACAGATAATAAATATTGGAAGGTAGATCTTTGGGAAACTTTAGAAATTAATAAATACAAACACTCAGGTAGACTCATCAATGAACAAGTAGATTTAAGCCCTTCACCTCTATTGAATCTTTTCGGGAGCAATCTATTCCTTAATTTTATTTGATATACCTTTCATAAATAACAACTTAAGAATAAGCAAACCAATAAGCTTTCAATTACTCAGGTACATTTATAGTTATATTCTCATTTATATTTTTCTGTATATTCATTCGTCTGAAGAAGCTACGGTGTAGTGAAACGCGTTACGAATCGCAATTATTAAGTAAAATTCCTTAAAACACAGTACTTGTTTTTTATTATTGACGTATTATTCCCTGGTATCTTGGGAGTCACATCACATAACTGTAGTCTGTTGCGTTTTCCAGGGGCTTTCACGTGATAAAGATAATTTGTGTGTAGGTGTAAGCTACAAAGGTACCAATCGTTTGTTGAATGGATGACCACTCGTACGCCAGTCAAACTGAAGAGGTTAGTTGCTCTAAACGCTAATCCCCAATGAATTTTCAACAAATACTTTATTGAAAATATGAAGGATGTAATCCATTAATTGAAGTGTTTGTATTATTCTTCTATCTAGCTCTTCTATAATATAATTCTGTAGGGAAATTTCAGGTGTTGAAACCAACTTCGAACTATTTTGACCGATTACAGGTTTTGACTTCTGTCTCAGTCAGAATAAAAGAGATGAGTCCTTTTTCCAACGCATGAGTTGTTGATTTTGATCTCGCCTTGATTGGATCCATTCTTCTAAGACAGATATAGCAGTGATTACTACTTGGAGCATGGTATGCTACCTTGGCTAAGGTAATTCTTTCTCTTCTTGACATATCTGGGGGTACTTTTAAAATGCCGTGTTCGCTAACTGGAAGATACTCTTCTCGAATGTTGTACAAAACGATAAGATGCTCTACTAGGAAAACCAGAAGTCTATCGCGAAAAATTACTACCAGACTTCAAATTCTAGAAATCTTCAGTAGAACGGAATATATCCAGTTATGTTGCAAATAGGCAACACATACAGTGTAAACGATGGAAACAATATCTTTTTGAATAAGTAGTACTCAGTGGATTTTCAACTAAAAAGGAATTTGTTTATGGTCTATGATAGTTCATGATTTGCAATTTCGCACATACTATTTAGCATCATTAGATATGGAAAATAATGTCCTGTAAAATACGCTCTTCATCTTGAATGGAAACTTCCACTATTTGCTTCAAGTCGTTGAAAAGTCGAACCAACATCTCTTGATCAATCAACTGTAATTCCTCTTGTATGCCAGCTTTCAGCTCGGTTAATGTGCGATGTAACGTCCACTTCTCCAATTAAAACAGCATTTTAATATAGGGGAAATGACCTCTGCCTTGTCTACCTCCCCTATCCATACGCTGTGTACTATTTCAAAAAACGTTTGGTTTATGGAGCTCACGCTGTTCATAGATCCATATTTGAGACCTATATTTGAAGCTAAGTATTCACTTTTGCATGTTCCTGTTGTGGACAGACATTTAAGTTTAAGTTTCAATTGAATCTGAATCTTATCTCCCGAAAACAGTGGAGAAAAACATGAACAATTATTTGAGAAGTGGCATTTCATCTCATGAGAAACAAATTGCCTATCAATCAGGCAAATCCACGATTGACGCACTAAACTCTCTGATCGAAGAAGTGGTAAAAGCATTAGTTTCTGAAGATTATGGAAATAGCTTTGGTTCTATTGGTAGACATACGAGAAACATACGACAATACCGTCCATAAATCTATCAGTAATGAGGCCTGAAGCAAAGGTGTCGAAACACCTCACATTCAAATAGATAAGAGAAATAATCAGGGGCTGTGTCAAGACGGCTGCGTAAGAGGCTCTAGAGCGTCGGTACCTTCACAAGAAGGTGACTTATCACCTTTGGTATGGTCAATAGTAGTGCATGAACTTTTGGACAACGCGGGATATAACGCACGTTTTGTGGATGGCCTAGTTATCTCCAAAAATCATTATTATAGTGAATGAATGTGCGCAGACGAGAAAATTACTTCAATTCATTCACAAAATTCAGGTAACTGAAACTAAGTGCACCCCTTCGCAATGGATTTACAATAGATTTCTCAGATGAGACTTAGTTGATTCAAAGAATAAAACGCGCGAATCTACTGGGAAAATCCTCCGACTATAATGTCTACAATTCAAACCAATACAAACAAAAGTAGAGTTTCGTGAATTGAGTCTTATTGATCGGAAATTTTGGTTTTGACAATATGTTTGTTGATAATTGCTTATTTGTTCAACAGCTTTTGAATCATTTGCGATAAACTGAATTCCATTTTTTTCATAGTCAATTCGCTAATTACACTTTGAATCCAATGATCTATCGCTTATACTATAGGTATAACACAACCAAGTTTATATGGAATCACCCGATATTTTGAATATTACCGCCGGGATTTTGGAAATTTCGAAGGATTGTTAGAACTGATCCTTTTGGAGCTATTTCAATTGAAAAAGAAATAAATTAAGGTTCATTCTAAGAAAGAAACAAATAAAAGAAAATGAGAGACTTTCCTCATGTAGTAAAAAAATTGAAAATTGTTTTCTCACGGAGTAGGTGTTTTCTTCGCGACCTCTGTAGCTTGTATTACCTCCTCTTACCCTGATACAAGCCTGCATCCGTCTAGGCATGCTTTGGATTCGGTTTTGGACCTACTCCTACTTCATATTCTGCCACTCTACTGTGGAGGCTTGGATGAGTTGTTGTGGGTTTCTTTGATTATCCTGGCGCGATCTAATTTTCCTTTTGAGATTTTCCCATGAATGTTCAATAGGATTCAGCTCTGGAGAGCAAGCTGGCCAGTCCAGAATAGCGATTACCTCTGTTTCAAGATAATGTCACTCGAGGTTGCTGGTATACAGAGGAGCATTATCTTGCATTTAAGTGAAATTCTCACCGTGGGTACCTCGCCAGAGTCTCACTATGGGCTCCAACACTAGGTCCACGTACTTTCTAGCCGTTACATCCGCACGAAACGGAATCAAATCTGTTTTTCCTCCTAGCATAATGCCACCTCAAAATATCACACTGCCCCCTTGGTATTTCGGAATTGGTGTTGCTGCTCGGAGTTTCCCGAATCCAGCGCTCATCTGATCGAACACCAATTCTGGTCTCATCCGAAAAAATAGCATTCTCAATATTCCAATTTTGATGCTCGATACACCAATCAAGTATGTTCATTTTTGTTGTCTGGTTAGCTCTGGAACTCTTAAGGGCCTTCTGCTGTATGAACGTCTTTGACGTATCGTTTCGCCTGATACACTGATGCCTGTTGCTTCCAGAAATTGCCTTTGGAGTATGGGGTGCGACGCACTAGGGTCTCTTTCTGCAATTTGGCACAAAAAGCGGTCTTGTTCTTCAGAAGTGATCTTCTTACGACTTCTTCTAGGCCTATTTTGCAGAGATTGCAGCTCCACGTATCGGGCGTAGGTTTTTGAAATCACCCCTGTGATAGCCCCATTGTGGTCGCTATATGCCTCTGTGTCACCCCTTCTTCAACGAGAGCAATTATTCGACTCCTCTGCACATCGGACAATCCAACGTAGGGCATTTTCAATTATGATTATAAGCTTTTTTAAATTTTAAAATTCACAGTTTCAAATCTCAGTGACGACTGAGTACTATATCCTGACATGTGGTCATAATTCAACATTTCTTATCATACTATCCAGTTTTTTTACAACAAAAAACTTCATTCTTCACAAGTAGTCAAAGATCCATGGTTAAAAACAATGAATAATGTGAAATGCCGAGTGATTCCATATAACTTAGATTGTGTGTAATATAGATATATAACATAACTGAAAACTGAAAATTTGCAAGATGTTGTCGAAGGCAGATCAAGCAGAAAAGGCAGTGATCGAAATAATCTTCCACGGGTCATGACTCATCAAAAGCTACATATACACTCATACTGCAACCTAAGCGGAATTTGGAAAGGTACGAAACAAATAGAGCTTCGGGTCAGAGAAGTTTCATTAGGGAATGTTTCTGCAAGAATCCTGGAATTTCTAGATAAGTTGTCTAGATTATTTACGACGTTCACCGAAATTTTTTTCATTCCAACTCTTGGAAGGGTGCAATGCCTGCCATGCCACAGCTGTGGCTATCCGAGATGATTATGCGTGTCTTCACTCGCTTCTTGTAGATGGCCAAATTGTGAGTTATCGAAAAGATGTTCGATGGAAGCGAATTCCACAGGGCACTAGCCCTGTAAACAAAAGAAAGATAGGTGGCGTTGCTAGTTGGACCGTCCTTTGATAAGAGATTTTCGCTAGTCTTGTTTTTCTTTGGAACTGGATTCTTTCCGAAACCAAGCTGTTCTGTTCTTCAGAGCAATTACAATGGAAGTAACTGTTATAGAGACAAAGATCAGCAACCTACCGCCTTTGAGCGAGAGGCTGGAGATCACGAGTGATCTCCGGGTGGTTGATGAGGCTTACTGCTCTCTTCTGGCCATTGTCCAATAGATATTATTAATGATTAGGTGCGGTGCCCCACACATGGGAATAGTATTCAAGACAAGGTCGCACCTACGCTTTGTATAAAAGCATTAGCTTTGATGTTGTGAAGTGCTACTTAGCCCTGTAGAGTACTCTGAGTTTTGGTAATGGCTGACACATAGTCATGCCTGCATACTCGTTGTTGACTCTGATGACGAGTAGATGTATGCTCGTCTCTCAGACAATTCGATGTCCTTGTATGATGGAGGGATGTTTTCCAGGAGTAACTTGTCTGGGAGACGTTTTTGATTGCTTCTTGTTCGCGTTAAATTAGATTTGAAAAATTTTCATTCGTCTAACCAGTTTTTGCCATATCACACTTACTTCGAAGAATTACTTTTGAACAATTATAATATATTATAGTTCGGAAATGAATTCGCAACTCTCGAGATTTGCTCGCATGGTAATGTAAGGTAGTTTTTTCATTGGTATCATCTTCATTCTACTTGTTCGTAAAATTCCCAAAATGAGTAATTATTCGAAAAGGAGAGAAACTTAGACCAGAGGCGTGTTTCAGAAAAATCACTCAAAATTGAATGAGGCATATGAATCTGGAATGAAAAATGGAAGTTTACCGTTGAAACAATAGAAAGATGGTTGAACATGTTGAATATTGATAATTCAGTTCGTAAGAACATCCCCGAAAATCCTTTTCATTATTGACATATTTCTGTCGGCAGAAACACTTTCTATTTTTAGGAATTTTACCATGAAGAAACACCGATTTGAACATGTGACCAAGACTATAAGCTTCCAGTTCGCTGGCTCTCGAATGTGTTCTGATTGAACATGAAGTTTAATTTAAAATAAACTAATTGATATCAGTTCTGGTACAGTTCCAATAAAGCCATGCAATAATCCATCACATTCGTCCAATCTCACTGTTTCGTGTGCAAGGATAAATCGCGGAAATTAATGATAATTGTGACGGGTTAGTTTCATATCTAACCCCGAAATATAAATTGATAATAAGCCGTCTAAACGTCATGCCGCCGCGTCAGCTCCAAAGAAAATGATGCTAAATCAATTTGCTTGCAACGCCCGAGCATATTCCGTATGCACGGAATTAGTCGGGTCGGGGTGTTGTTTATTTTGCTAATATTCCAATATTTATCTCTATTTCTCTCTTGACGTATCTACGCTGCGAACGGGGAATTACTTCCCCCGGTGTGCTCTCAAACATTTATAACGGAAGGATTGTTTGCTGAGCGCTAGGTGGACGATTTAATTTGTTGCAGAGTTTATTGCTTCGTTATGAACTGGGTAAACATTCTTGGACTTGGACTTTTCAGGAATTGCATTGTTCGTTATTAGATCATGAAAATTACAGGAATAATTTTTGCAGTTATGAGTTTTTGAGTAATCACCAATTGGAAAATCTTTGGAGTTATTCCAATTTATGCTACACGAGAAACTAACACTATTAACACAAGCGAAATATTTAGGTGTGATGCACATCGCAAAGAGCGCAGAACTGAATCTGCAAGCAAGATCCAAAGGCAAGCATCTCAGCAGTCATGGGAGAAGGCAGAACGACACCCACGGCCTCCATGGGATATCTGCCTCGCCCCTCTACACTTTATGGAGGAGTAGAAGGCCATGAGGAGCTCATTGAGGCTGTGGAAAGGAGGCATGTGAAGTGATACAAATCTAATTTCTGGACACTTTACGTTCCTCAATAAGATTAGAGAACTCCGAACTGATCTTCTCTTAAGGAAACCGAATTAGAGTCACTTATCATTTTGATAAAACCTTTAAGGTCGTTGTTCCACCAGAAGAAATTTGGTCTACGCATGGGTGCCTTACTCATGCCTCAAACCGGGTTGAGTTCATCCAACGGCATCCACAACCCCAAGGCATACATAACGATTGCTCTAGGAGACTATGTCACCGTAACAGACGCAGAAGTATACGCTTTTCTCAGGTGCGTTCAGGAAAACCTACATGAAGAGTATGAATGGGATTCTATGTGCGTACGTGCCTAGGATTTCTTACTTTTTTCTTACTGGTCAACTAAAATCTGTCATTAGGATCTATTCTTTCTTCTTTCATTCTTCTCCAATAAAATGGAAAGCTTCCAATTCTAAAGAAGTCGTCTTCCAATTCCCGCATAGTTTCATGCCATATAAATTTCTCCCAACATTCGAACGAAAATAAATAAATTAGAAGTGACGTGTTTCGCAATAACCCGCGACGAAAGAAATGGTTGTCGATTTTTCAACGAAAAAAAGGGCTTATCTAACTTTGTATTCATTTCGTGTCGGAAAACGTGTGACGCAATTTATTTCTTCAGGCAGAATGTTTGTATGAAGTTATAAGAATGGGAAGTCTGCTGGAAACGATACCGCACAGAAGCGTCGAAACGTCGGAATTTCTCTGTCCCCCAACTCCGCTTGCTATTCGACGAGTTTTTCCATTTTTCCTCGAGGAGTGCGGAAAGGGAAGTTATTGAATAAACCTTAATTGATTGGATACGATTCGGAGGAAAAGTTTCCCAATAAGTCTGGGATGAACGGAATATCCAGAATTATTAGACTTTCATTCGCTCACTTGAAAATTGTATTATGCGATTGTCGAAGAATCTGGGATGATTTCTGCTATACAATTGAATTCTCGTGGCTAATGGTGATTTCTTTTCTTTTTCAGGTAAGAATTGATGAATGATGAAGTGATGTTTCTTCTGTTGGAAATTGGTGAGTGGATTCATTCATTTAAATATTATATTGCAATTGCAGAGATGTGGGGAGATAGTACAGAAACTAAGGTGAATTCGTAATTCAAACTTTGCGGGCTAACCGATTTAGCCAAACTATTTCATTTTTTGTTCGTACTAGGGTGTATTCGTTAGAGATGGCCATAGTTTTTTTAAAGTATGATAAAATGTAAAATATTTATGTTATTATGAAATTTTTATTTTTAAAATAATCAGTTTTCTAAAAATCTACAAATGCTATACATTTTTATGGTAATAACAAAAAAAATGCACTTTTCCATAAACCTTAATGGGCCATCTCTCCCGGCAAATTGGGGGAATTAGCCTTAGTAGCACGGGAGTGATGACCACTGCTACATTTGCCTTTTCCCATATTTATATTTTTCTCAGCATCAAATTTTTTCTTTTTACCACAATTGGAACACATATTGTCGAATTCGGTACAATTTATTAATAATAATAGTAATAAACCAAAGGTTCCTCCAAAACGCGGCCAATTTTCATAAGGGAAATAACAAAACTGCGACCAACAATAACAGAGAAGTACCTGACGCACAGTGCTTGACCGATTATTGGTCATCACTATGGTCGAACCCCAAAGAACACAATAGAGGTGCGGCATGGATCACGCATGAAAAAGAACGCCTTGATATCAATTATATGTACTTCGAAGGAATAACGGAGGAAGAAATCACAACAGTAGTTAGAGCGACCAACAATTGGAAGGCAACAGGTATAGATAATATCCACAACTACTGGTACAAGAAGTTTGATAAGCTCCATGGAGCCCTAGCGAAACAACTCACGTACGTTCTTCAACATCCCAAGAAAACACCCACTTTCCTAACACAAGGCTTAACATATATGCTACCTAAGAGCGATAGAACACAGGATCCGTCTCAATATAGGCCAATCACTTGCCTGCCAACACTCTACAAAATACTCACCTCATGCATATCCAATCGAATATACCAACACCTTGACGACAACAATATATTGGCAGAGGAGCAGAAAGGATGCAGAAAGAAACACCACGGGTGCAAGGAACAACTCATCATCGATTCTGTGATAATGAAACAGGCACACGTAGGGCATCGGAATGTTCATTCAGCTTTTCTCGATTATCTGAAGGCATTCGATAGTACCGCCAACTCTTGGCTTGTTGAAGTATGGCAGATATACAAAATTCACCCAGTCCTGGTAGAGTTCTTGAAGACAACAATGACACACTGACGCACGTCTCTGCAGGTCAACATGAACAATACATCAATTAAAACCGACGAGATACCCATACGTCGTGGAATTTTTCAAGGAGACTCTTTGAGTCCACTATGGTTCTGTTTAGCAATGAACCCATTGTCCTCAATGCTCAATAGAACAGGATACGGATTTAGGATAAAAGCAGAAAGGAATTATCATACAATCTCCCACCTGCTGTATATGGATGACATCAAATTATATGCTTCGAACAAGAAGCAATTGGATGATTTGCTGAAAACTGTCAGTGAGTTCTCGGCAGATGTTCATATGAAATTCGAGATTGAGAAATGTAAGACCCTGAACATTCAAAGAGGAAAGTCATAGATGGTGAAACACAACTTCCAAACGGTGATATAATACAGTACATGAGAGATGGCGAAACATACAAATATCTGGGATACCAACAAGCCAGATTGTTAGACCAAAAACAATCAAAGGAGAAGATTCGTTCAGAATACAGTGAACGTCTGAAGTCTGTGCTGAAATCGATATAGAACTCGGGGAATCTAGTCAAAGCAATTAACACCTACGCCATTCCAGTGTTGCTTTACTCATTTGGAATAATCAGATGGACTAAGACAGAACTGGATGATATTCAAAGGCAGACCCGAACGATGCTGACAAAGTACAACAATCATCATCCAAAATCGTCTGTGATACGAACAACTTTGAAGCGGAAAGAAGGAGGACGCGGATTAATAGATGTTGTCAATTTACACACCGAACAGATAAAAAAATCTCAGAGAATTCTTCTCTGCAAAAGCTCTCACTTCTGACCTCCATAGAGTGGTATCGTTGGCTGATAGGGATATACACCACTAAATCTTGCTACCAGAGATGACCTGCTGAATCTACCGTTCCTATCAGATACTGAAAAACAAGAGCAATGGTCAAGAAAGGAATTGCATGGACGACATCACCATGAGATTAATCAAACACACATCGACAAAGAAGCCTCCAACAAATGGTTGATGAAAGGAGAATTATTCGCAGAAACAGAGGGATTCCTTATGGCCATTCAAGACCAAGTGATCGCTACAAACAATTACAAAAATTTATAATGAAGGACGGAACATTACAAACAGTTAAGTGCAGAAAATGCCATATAAGATCGGAGACTATACAGCATATTACGTCCGGATGCGAACAACTGGCCAATACGGAGTATCTTCACAGGCATAATCAAGTGTGCAACATTAACCACCAGAAACTTGCACACAAGTACGGACTTCTGAACACCTTCCAGCCATATTACAAGTATCAGCCGGCGCCCGTATTGGAAAATGACTCTATCAGATTATACTACGATAGGCCTGTTATCACTGACAGAATGGTGACGAATAATAGGCCGGACATAGTGGTGTATGATAAGAGAGCCAGAACAGCAATGCTGGTGGATGTCGCCATACCGAATAATAACAACGTGCTGAACAAGTTCCAGGAGAAAAAGTCCAAATACACAAACCTTGCTATTGAGATCAAGCAGATGTGGCACCTCGATAAAATAGATATTGTTCCTGTCATCGTATCCTCGACTGGTTTAATACCCAAAACTTTGCATGATAGCCTTAAGAAATTAGAATTGCATAAGAATACCTATATAGAAATTCAAAAAGCTGTAATTCTTAATACATGTAGGATAGTTATGAAATTTATGTCAAGTATATTGTAATCGAGCCTATTCCCTTTGATTGCTAAATCTGGGAAAGGTAAATTATATCCGGCTAACAGCTGAGATAGGTTAGATAAGTCCACGATAATAAATAGTCTTTATTTCAAATCTGTCTCTCGCGTCTCTCGTCTTCGAATTCTCTTCTTGGACAGGGTCGTATAAGGTTTTCCGTAATGTCGTCGGTCTGCGAGAGGTATAAGGGGGTGTGCGACATGGACAGGGCTACAGTGTGTGTCTCCTGCAGTAGTGCGTTTCATAAGAAGTGCTCTGGTGTTGGAGGATCTGAGAAACGTGTGTGGACCTTAAAAAGGAGCGCACTCTTTATTTTTCTGTTCGCCTCGCAATCAAAAAGGTGCCACTTATTTTGAGAAGGTTCGATGATTTGGAGAGGGAAGTTAGGCAACTGAAGGAGGAGCTTGTGATGTTAAAAGAGAGCAATGAGAGTGAGATAGAAACTTCTATGAAAAATGTTCCAAAAATTAATGGTGATCCTCATTGCGGGGATTAATGATAGAAATTCTAAAGTAAATAACGTAATGGTGTACAAGTTGAATGAGTTCAATAGCCAAAGCCTAAATGAGAGAATTCTACATGATAAGGCTGAGGTTGTGAAGATTCTAGATATGATAGATATCAAAGAAGACTTTATTGAAAAGGTAATACGTGTTGATAAGAAAGGCACTAAACCAAGACCAATGAAGATTGTCTTGTCGAATTCAGGGATTGCTAGGACTGTTTTGAGGAATAAATCAAAGATAATGGAAACTTATGGTCGAGATATTTCAGTGGGTCCTGATCAGACTGTTATGCAGAGAATTCATTTGAAGAGAGTTTTGGGGAAGTTGGAACAACGTGAAAAAGATGGCGAAAAGGATCTTCATGTGAAGTTCGTAAGGGGAATCCCCAGAATTATGAAAAAACTCAAAACACCCCCATTGCATCTCAGTATATATTATCAGAATGCTGGTGGTATACGTACTAAACTCAAATCGATATTTCAGATCCTTGCACACGAATCGTACGATATTGTTGTTCTTACTGAGACCTGGCTTAACTCTTCTTTTTATGATGCGGAGGTTTCTACCTCATACAGGGTTTTTAGAATGGCTAGAAATGATCTCACTAGTTCTAAAAAGATGGGTGGTGGGGTTATCATTTTGATACGCTCGACACTCAAGGCCAAAATTATTGGAATCTCACAGAGAAGTGTTGAGCAGCTTTTCTTGCTTGTGTCTAACAATACTGACAGAATGATCTTAGGCTGTGTTTGCATACCCCCAAACGACAATGAAGATGTATATTCGGCACACTGCTCAGCAATTGAGGAAATTTCTCTACGATATCCAATTGATCGCTTTCTTCTGTGTGGGGATTATAATATCCCTACATCTCACTGGCGGGAAAATGGAGATTTTGTTCTGTGCGGGGGTGAAAGTACGGCCGCGTGTGTATTGGAAGTAATGTCCGTTCAAGATCTCTTTTAATGGGAAATCCTTTGTTTTATTTACCTCTTTGAAGGAATTTATTATGGACCATATTGTTTCGTTTTTGTTATCTGAATTTTCAATAGTTTTTTCTGTGTTCAATCTTTTGCTGAGTTAATAATAAGCCATACTCTTTTTTCACTTATTTCTATTTGTCCTTAAAATTTTCATTGTGGTTGCTCAGAACATGGCAGATATCTAATTCATGTTTTAGCGATTTTACAGCAGGATTATTTCTATTAACCAGGTTAGGTTAGGTTAGATTTCTATAAGCCAGGTTTACTTTGTTTTTTAACAGATATTTTCTTTAGTGGGCATTTATTGTTTAGATGTTCAATGAATATTTTATTAAATTGGATATATTGTTCATTCACCACATTTGAGTTTATGTTGTAGATGACATCCCACTATTGATTGCGTAGTTTCCTTTCCAGATTTTGGATGTTTTTATCACTAAATATTCTCTTGTACGTAAATGACTCATTTTCCTGTGTGCTAGCAAAGGTAAGAATTTGTGCCTTATTACGATCCGAGATATGTGTATCTATCTGGAGCAGTTCATACGGGATATCAAGATTGGTGTAGATGCCATCAATACATGTTGCTGATGTTCAGGTGACTCGAGTTGGTTCAAATACTGTTCGCTTAGAGTTTATTGGAGCGAACAGTTGAAGCAACTTCTTTATTTTTGTTAGTATTCTCAAGCATATTTATGTTGAAGTCTCCAGCAATTATTATCTTCACTTGTTCTTTTGCAAGTCTCTCTAATATTGGTTCCAATCTTTATGTTATATCACTTGTATTTTCATCATTGTACACTGTTATACATACAAATTTTTTGCGATCTTTATGAAATTCTATGCCCGCACATTCAAATTTCCACTTTTTGGAGATTTTATTAATGTATTTTTTCTCGAAGGCTTTAATGTCATTACTTACATATATAGCAACATCTCCATGTTCACCGTTAAATCGACAGTAGCTTGTGATTAATCTAAAGTTTGGCACTGGATGATTTAATAGTTGCTCTTGTGTTTTCCAGTGTTCACTAAAGCACAGAATTTACACTACTGTTCTCTATTATTACTAATTGTTGGGAATGGATTGAATGTTTTGGTGCAACACACTGAATTGAGTACTTATCTTCTTGTTTCTAGTTCCTTCTGTCTTTGCTAAGTCTTTTCCACGGTATTTGTTTTCCTGTGAAAAAGCCTAGAGATATAAGCGCCTTCGGGCCAAATTGATGAATCTTCAGATTTATCTAGATTCGCCAAGTCAATAGTTACCTTGGAAGGAGCTATACAAATCTGGGTGTTTCGTGGTAAGTTGTTCACAAATTACTTCTGGGAAAGTTTTTTGAAGCTCTGCTGTGAGATCATCGTTTTAAGTACCTGCCTGAAGGCGGGGTATAAATAAGTAAGCTTTTTTAGGATAGTTCTGATTAGTTTCATTTCTTTTCCGCTTCCAACAATAGCTTCCAAGGGCCTCGATTTACGTAGTTTCCGATTTTGTACTTGTTTCAAGTTATCGGCATTTCCATGACCATCGCCTTTATGGTTAGATTCTTCCTCGAGAAGCATCTGTCATGGTCAGATTTTTTGGTTATCCTTGTATGGAATTCTATGCTTTTCCGATTGATCTGACGGCAGCGTCGTGGAGCTGTCATTCCTATCTGTGGTCCGTAATTCGGATGTACCGCTTTTTAGAACACTGGAAAAAGTAGGAGAATTTCCATCCTTTACTATGTGTCTCCACTCTGTTCCTGTGTTTCTGTTTATTACGCCTTAATGTTTTTGACTCTGATTATCAGTGTTATCTTTGTATTGTCTTTTGTTATCACTTTTTATGGATGTTGACTTACTTCCATCAATTTTTTCTTGAAGTAGGGCATTATAGTCTGCTAATATTTGATTTATATGTTGAATTTCTTCAATTAATTCTTTTAGGTACGCAGTTTCAATATGCGGTATATTATTTTGATTCTCTTGATCACTTGAATTTTTGGATACGGCGGCTGTGGCAGTATAAAGTATCCAATATTTTAGTTTCGTGCTTACAAGAATTCGATCTTAGATTAGCGGCTTGTATCAGGCACGATGGGTGAAACAAATTGTCACATTTCGCACACTTCACAAAATCCACAACTTTTTTTGCACAATGAGAACATTTAACACCATTATTATCTGGAGCGATTTTCCTCCTCATCACTCGCCGCCATCTTGATAATATATTTTCATGCACCCACATGTAACAAATAAAACATTGTAGCCAATCTTCTATAAGTTGTGTTTCATAATAATTTTCGTCACATCCCACGCAGTTATCTGCTTCATTCTCTTTACCATCTTCATACATAATATCATTGGTTCATCACCTTCTTTATTGGAGCTACTCATTGTAATTTGTCTAACCATTCTACGTTTTCGAATATTGCAGGGTTCATCAGTCTTTTTGGCTTCGATATTAGTTCCATTATTTTTTTCTAGCTTAACTCTACCCTGACTTTCTTTCAGATATTTTTCTTATTGCTATATGCTCATTGGAAGTTAAAAGCTTGCCAACTTGCTTGCTTCGTTTACGGGACTCTGTTAACTTTTATGGAATAGGAAATATTTATTTCAGAATTTGAGAAAGAGTCCTTTCTTCACTACTTTTTCTACTTTGGTCAGTTGATGTACCCGCCATAGGTTCATTTTCCATAATTTGTGGTTCAGATGACGATGTATTAGTTATAGTTCTTCTTTACATGCCATGCCCACCTAGAGCGTTGGCGGCATGACTTGAATTTTGTCGGCAGCTTTTCTAAATACAGATGTCGTACTTTGTCCAAACCAATGGCGAAGGTTCTTAAGACATGATGTTCGACGATCGATTTTCCCCTGAATTATTTTTTGTAACATATTGTTTTTGTCGTTATGCATAACATGACCAAAATATTCCAATTTACTCTTTTTGATTGTATTTGTGTTTAAAACCTCTGTTTCCTTATTCGGTCGATGTAAAACTTCAATGTTCGTAATTCGGTCGGTCCATGAAATTTTTAGCGTATATTTTTCTTGAAGCTTTCAATTTTCGATAGTAATGCAACGCGAATTAATAAACTACGTTGAACTTTTACTTGAAAAGGCCAAATGCTTGCTGTGTCTCCTTGAACTGTTTACAGAATGATTCGCAAGTACAGTGAGACTTGTAGTCATTAATCGGTTCATCATCTATAAAAATCATTTATCCACCCACTGAATTCGTTTCCGCGACCCATCCAATCAGATCCATGTTATACACTATTGCCATCAATCCACACACCTCGTGTGATTCTATAGTGTGGCAAAGAAAGAGCCAACATAATGATCTGTAGGTACAGGGATACTGGAGACCTGGATAAGAACCTCGAGCAACAACGGCGCTCCATGACCTTTATTTAAGAATTTCGTCGTTGAGACAACAGTTCGCCACTGCTAGGCACCTTCAAATGATGCTTCGACAGAACAGTGTGAGCAAATTAGCACCGAGACAACGTCTCAGAGATTTTGGTTTGACGCTTCCTGTGGCAGCTCGAGGTCCAGATTCAACAGCAGCAGTTCTAAACCATATAACATGTCAATTGGTTAGAAGCTGACAGGGAGATAGTTTTATCTACAGATGAGTAGAGAATTTGTCTATTTCATTGCGATCGACGTTCTCTAGTGTTCAGACGTCGGAATATCTAATCTATCTATATAAACTTCTTTTGAATAAATTTGATTCTTCAGTTTTTTACGTCAATTTGTTGGCGCACTGAACAAACAAGGAAACAAACTCAGGTTTGAACTCCCTCATACCTTTAAAAAATCAAAGTTGTGAATCAACGAAAGTAGAAAATGGGGTTGCTATTGCCGCATTCTGCTGCATAGTTTCACATGAACTTTGTCCTCCAATCCATACACGTTTGAAGTATGCGCCAACGGTCCCAGCCTCATCGCATTTCCTAGCCATGAACTGTACCATTGCCGTAATCATCTTACATTTTACTTCTCGAAAAGGCAGTCGATTTGTGATAATTGAAAAAAATTTAGAAACCGTACCGCGTTTAACTCTGGAAAACTATATAGATGCAACTGAGTCTTTTCAAAGAATATCAGTTAGACTGATTAAAATTTTTCTTCACTTCAATGATTTACGCATAATATTTTCCAGATTACTTTCCAATTATAATTGAATGATGCAAGGACATAAATATCTTACTTGAACTTGTCCAGTTTCAACTCAATTTTTACGTAAATGGATATGTGAAAATTTGGCTAGCTGTGATAAAAACTGACGAGTAATTTCAAACAATCTCTTTTCACTGGCACAAACATGATGTAATGTACTGAAAGTTTAATGACGGTAGAAATTCCGTCCCAGATCGAAATATTTGTATATTGTAAACTCATGTTATGTTGCATCAGGTGAAAATCTAGGCTACATTCCCAATTTCTCCTTCGAAAGGTTAGTTATCTCGTTGCAAATTACGATAGTAGTTGATATTCACTTCGAAACAGGGTGAACAACACAGATTTGGCAATTGTTTGTTTACTACTTTCAAAAAATGCTTTTTCACAGCACCTGCTACTCTCACTTTATAGCAAACATCAAATTTTCACTTTTCGTTCATGGTTCCCAATATAATAATAAAAAATATGTACAACAGATTGAAGTGAGTTCGAAACCCCAACATCATTTAGAATTACGGGATAGTCATACATGGGAGTATTCTCTTGAATCGACATAAAACGAGGACAATAACAGAATTTCGATCTAACGTATAAACTCTCAAATCCATCTCGAAGGACCAATGTTTCCGGATTTCTTATTTTCTTGAAAACTTAATAATCTATATATATAAAAATCAATTGCTGTTCGTTAGTCTCGCTAAAACTCGAGAATGGCTGAACGGATTTATCTTATCTTGGTCTTGAATTATTCGTGGAGGTCTAGGAAGGTTTAAAAGGTGAGAAAATTCGATTAATTGCCGGGAAAATCCTCAAAACAGTATTTTTCTATTTCCCATACAAACGTTTTCTAAATAAAATGGAGAGTCAATTTGTAATTTATTACCGCTGTATAAAGTTCAAATTCGCATGCGCGTTGGAGGATCTAATATCGCGTTCCGAAACTCAAAAAAAGTGAAAGTGAATCGCGACCGCGACAAAATTGCATAGTCTCACAGCTTCATATAGCTTCGAGAAAATTAATTTTAGCTAACTTCAGTTGTTAATCTGTCAGATTATTTTTTTAATAAGACTATATAGAAATCGAAAGATAAATCTTAAGTTTTGTCACAAACGTTAAATTATAAATCTTAAGTTAAATTTCTGAACGCAATCATAATATTTGACATTAGATTTGACAACCAACTAATATGTCAATCCATCCTGTCTGTCGCTTTTCAGTCAGAGCACGGAAAAAAGTATTACGATATTATATTGTGTTACGAGTTACGATATCTATGAGTGCATCCTTCTATCTTTGTGGCTACGTGCGCGAGAACTTTCTTTACTTTGGTGATCCTTTGTGATAGTGACATTCCAAGTAATGTGCTCTTTTTTGTGATAGTGACACTTTACTGCTAAATAAGCGGGAAATTTTCTCAATTACAATTTACGATGCCGAGGAGAAGACGACCTAACGTAGGTCGTCGTAGTCAATCAAATGTGCGAAGAGCTACCTCACGTGCTAACCGCACTGATGACCAGAGACAGAGAGATCAAGAAAATAGTCGTATTGCTATGTCAGAATTGCGTTCTTTAGTGAGTGACAATGTAGGAGATAGGCTTAGAATGCAACGAGTTCGTGCACATCAAACACAACAACAGCAAGCTAGACATAATGAAATTGAGCGAATCCGCAGACGCAGTGCTCCTGTGATTCTTGAACGAGCTGCATTCCACTATGATCCGGCAATTGATTATTATGCCGACAAATCAGTAACAATTGGGGAAATGAAAACAATTTGTAAATATTGTAAGGCGTTAAAATACACTGGTGAATCTACTGGATTATGTTGTGCTGAAGGCAAAGTAAAATTGCCACAATTGGTCCCACCACCAGATCCTTTACGCTCTTTAGTTTCTGGGATTGGAAATGATTCTAAGCACTTTTTGACCAACATTCAGAAATATAACAACTGTTTCCAGATGACATCATTTGGTGCTACACATATTATACAAGACAATTTCATGCCCACTTTCAAGGTATTATATAAGAATATTTTTTTATATTATTCAAGTTTGTACTAAAATAAATATATATCGGAAATAATTAATGGATAAATTTTTAAAAATTACAGATACAAGGACAAATTTATCACTTACTGGGAACTCTGTTACCACTACCTGATGCAGATCATCAATTTTACAAATTTATTTTATGGGCAATTCAGATGCGGAAATTAATAATCGTTGTGCTCACAATCCAACAGTGAAGAGAACCATTGTCCAACAATTACAAATGTTTCTTCATCAGAATAACAATTTAGTAAACATGTTCAAAATAGCATTGGATCGGATGCCATCTGATAGCCATAACATTATTATTCGAGCTGACAAAACACCTGCCGGTGAACACACAAGGAGGTTCAATTCACCTACCATTGATGAAGTGGCTGTTGTCATTGTGGGAGAAAATTTACAATCTAGAGATATTGTGCTTCATCGTCGGAATAGTGATTTAAAACGTGTATCTGAAACACACAGGAGTTATGATGCACTACAATATCCTTTGATCTTCTGGCAGGGGGAAGATGGATACCATTTTAATATCAAAATGGTAAATCAAGTAACAGGTAAATGAATTGAACAAGATTAAATAATATTTTTAAATTCAATTCATCGAAGTAACAATTTAAACATTTATCATTTTTGATTGCAGGTGCTGAAACCAACAAAAAAGTTAGTGCTATGAATTTCTATTCATACAGACTCATGATCCGTCAAGGTGAAGTAAATCATATTTTGATGTGTCAACGACTTTTTCATCAGTTTGCAGTTGATATGTATGTCAAAATTGAGACTGAACGATTGACATACATCCGTTTGAACCAACGACGGCTACGGTCAGAGGAATACATTCATCTCCGCGATGCTATAAATGCTGATGGCAATGTGAATAATGTAGGAAGAATGACAATTTTGCCAGCTACTTATATAGGAAGCCCACGCCACATGCATGAATATGCTCAGGATGCTATGTCATATGTTAGGCATTATGGCCGTCCAGACTTATTTGTTACATTCACATGTAACCCAAAATGGTCCGAAATCAAGAAGGAATTACTACATAGCCAAACACCAGTTGATAGACATGACATAACCGCCAGAGTTTTTAAACAAAATTAAAATCTCTCATGAATTTTTAATAAAGCATTGTGTGTATGGCCGAGTCCGTTGTTGGATGTACTCTGTAGAATGGCAAAAGCGTGGATTGCCACATGCGCACATTTTAGTCTGGTTAGTGGACAAAATAAGGCCAGATGAGATTGATTCCATAATTTCAGCTGAAATTCCAGATGAAATAGTTGACCCAAAATTGCATGCAGTAGTTACCAAACACATGATACATGGACCTTGCGGACATTTCAACTACAATTCACACTGTATGGTCGACGGTAGGTGTTCCAAGCGATACCCAAGAGACCTGCTTGCTGAAACCATAACGGGAAATGATGGATACCCATTGTATCGTCGGCGATCAGTTGCAGACAGTGGGCGATCGGTAGTTGTGAAGGTAAGAGGACAAAATGTTGATGTAGACAATCGTTGGATTGTGCCATACTCGCCAATATTGTCCAAAGCTTTTGAGACTCACATCAATGTGGAATATTGTAATTCTGTGAAGTCGATAAAGTACATATGTAAATATGTTAATAAAGGTAGTGATATGGCTGTCTTCGGTGTAACCAATGCAAATGATGAAATATCACAGTACCAGATGGGTCGCTATGTAAGTAGCAATGAAGCTATTTGGCGAATCTTTTCATTTGCGATCCATGAAAGACACCCTACAGTAGTCCATTTGGCAGTCCATTTAGAAAATGGTCAACGAGTTTATTTTAATGCATCTAACGCGGCAGACAGGGCGGCACATCCACCGTCGACAACATTAACAAGTTTCTTCACAGTCTGTCAAACTGATGATTTTGCTCGCACTTTGCTGTATGCTGACATGCCACGCTATTACACATGGAACGCATCATCGAAATCGTTTCAGCGTCGAAAACAAGGAACACCAGTTGAAGGACATCCAAATGTATTTGCTTCAGATGCTCTGGGTCGCATCTACACAGTACATCCAAATAACGATGAATGTTATTATTTGCGGTTGTTGTTGGTGAATGTTCGTGGTCCGACATCGTTTCAACAACTGAGAACAGTTAATGGACAGCTGTGTGCGACTTACCGTGAGGCATGTCAACTATTACATTTACTTGAGAATGATTCGCACTGGGATGATACGCTCAAGGATTCCGTAATATCTTCATCGCCGCATCAAATTCGTACATTGTTTGCGATTATCATATCGACATGTTTCCCTCGAATCCAAAAGATTTGTGGGTTAAGTATAGAGATGACATGTCTGAGGATGTTTTGCATCGTGTGCGCCGTCAAACTTTGAATCATACACTACAAATGACTGAAGAAATTTACAATGACACATTGATCATGATAGAAGATATGTGTTTATTGATGGCAAATAAAGTATTGTCGTGTTTGGGAATGACAGCAACCAATCGTCATATGCACGATGCATTAAACCACGAGTTGCAAAGAGAACATCAGTACGACATTGAAGCATTGGCCGAAACAGTTCGTACAAATGTTCCACAATTAAATCAACAACAAAGAATTGCGTACGACACTTTGATAGAATCTGTGAACAGTGGATCTGGTGGAATTTATTTCCTTGATGCTCCCGGAGGAACCGGAAAAACGTTTTTAATTTCATTGCTTTTGGCGAGGATCAGATCGCGAAATGATGTTGCTCTAGCGTTGGCTTCATCTGGAATAGCTGCAACTCTGCTAGAAGGCGGGCGGACTGCACATTCTGCCTTGGAATTACCACTAAACATGCAAATCACCGAAACACCAATTTGCAACATCGCCAAAAATAGCGCAATGGCCAAGATCCTACAGGTATGCAAATTGATTGTTTGGGATGAATGCACAATGGCCCATAAGAGGTCACTGGAGGCACTGGACAGAACGTTGAAAGATCTTCGTGACAACCAAAATATTTTTGGTGGGGCCATGATTCTGTTGTCAGGTGATTTTCGTCAGACTCTTCCAGTTATTCCCCGATCAACTGTTGCTGATGAACTAAATGCATGCCTAAAATCATCAAATTTGTGGCAGTACGTAAAGACACTCCACTTAACAACTAACATGCGAGTATTTTTGCAACAAGATGAAACTGCAAATGTGTTTGCGAAGCAGTTGTTAGACATTGGAAATAATAAAGTTGCAGTGGACACCTCGACCGGATTCATCACATTACCTACAGATTTCTGTCACATCACAGACTCAAAAGTGGAGCTTATTCAGCGAGTTTTCCCAGATATAGCGCAAAAGTTCAATAACCATAATTGGCTGGGTGAACGAGCAATATTAGCAGCGAAAAATAAAGATGTCGAGGATCTTAATGCGACCATTCAGAATTTTCTTCCAGGACAGTTGGTTTCCTTCAAATCAGTCGACACCGTAATGAACCAGGATGACGTAGTCAACTATCCCACTGAGTTTTTAAATTCACTGGAATTGCCTGGATTACCACCTCACAATTTGCAGTTAAAAGTGGGATCAGTTGTCATCATGCTGCGTAACATTAATCAACCTCGACTATGCAATGGAACAAGACTGGCTGTGAAAAGACTGATGAATAACGTCATTGAGGCGACAATCATAAAAGGAAAATACAAAGGAGAGGATGTCTTGATCCCGCGGATACCGATGATTCCAACGGACTTACCATTCGATTTTAAACGGTTACAATTTCAGTGCGTCTGGCCTTTGCGATGACCATAAATAAATCGCAAGGACAGTCGTTAGAAGTTTGTGGAATCAACTTGGAGTTTCCTGTTTCGCGCATGGACAATTATACGTCGCGTGTTCGCGCGTCGGAAAACCGTCTTCTTTGTTTATTTACGCACCACAAAACAAAACAAAAATATAGTTTATGAGAAAGCTTTAAATTAATTAACAGACTGTATTTTAACAGTGTGTGTCTGTGAATATCAAATTTAAACCTTATAAATAGCCAGTATTTCAGGAAAACTCTGTTTTGTAAGTAAGCAACATGATGTATCGAAAATAATATAATATAATAATTCATGCTTTATTCAATAAATGCTTTTTATTAAATACGGATTCGATTTGTTTGTTTTAAAATCATTTTATACAAAAGATTAGGTCTTTTATTTATCGATGAGGCAGTACGAAGTCTGCCGGGTCAGCTAGTCTACACTATTATTCTTTACTAATTGATTGCTACATTTTAATCACTGCGTTGCTGTCACAAATAGTACGTTCTTTCGAGGGAATCAATTAAACAACCCTTCTCCAAACCGCATTTGACGCTATCTGGAATACAAATCTCAAGAACCTGATGGAGGAAAATTAATTCAGTCTCCAAAAGAATCTTAAATGCGTTTTCATTTGGAAAGAATGAATGCCACAGAGTTTACACTCTTAACACTAATTTGATCCAATTATTAAAAGAATTATTATCATTGCAGATTTGTGATTTCCAGCTAATCATTTCTTTAACTATGAGTGAATCCACTTCATTCTCAAATTCATAACGCCGCTTCAAATCAATAAAACCAAATTGGATGAATCTCCTCCTCGCTCGACTATAATTCAGTAAACAATTATTATTTGGCTGCCAGTAGGGTGACCTTTTTTTCGTCGGGTCCGATTCGCCGTTTTTCCCAATCGACGTGGTACGGCCGGCATACGGTTTGCTGGCAATCGAGCTCAAACAAAGAAAACGAAGAGTCTGGTCTGGACCAGACGAGTCATCGACTGGAGACGAATGAACCGTGTCCGCTGTACTTCAGCTGGCTGGATCGAAATGGAAGTGAGGCCGATGCGGCGCTTAACATGGCGGAGGAAGGTCGGATATGCAGGCTCGTCGTCTGTATTGATGAATCAGTGGCGTACTGCGAGCCTCGTTGGGGATTGTTAGTTTCGAAACGCTATCACAAGATATAATTTATTCGAGGAATATTTACTTCTGGTTTGAATATTTTTGAATGATTTCAATGAATAAATCCTCCAGTGATAGGTGTACTAACATTTTCGTTCATCTTCCCAAGCATTCGATTGGACATTCGCCATGAGTGAAACCAATGTTGTAATGATATTCGCAAAACTGTTTTAGTCTACTTAAATGAAAATAAAAAAATTATCAATGATGAAACCTAAATAATGAAAGATAGGCCATGTTGCTTATAACAAACAAATCAGAGCCTTGTAAGACAGTTCATTTATTCAGCCATGTTTATTTAAGTCATGAGCCGTGTTTTAATGTGGTTTCTATGGTTTCTTCTATCTTTCGGTTTCTCGTTGATCATAGTCATGACCATTCGTTCATTGTTTCTAACAACGTTTCGGCTGGATCAACACAATATATGACCAATCTCGTTACAAGTTGAAATATTCATATAGGTGATGCTGAAATTGAACAAGTCCAAGCCTACAAATATCTTGGACATGAAATCAAAATAAGTCGAGACAACCAAACCTGTGAAATCTTACCTGGGCAGCGTTTGGTAAACTGAGCAATATCTTAAAATCAGATATCCCAATTTGTTTGAAACGAAAAGTTTACAACCAGTGTGTGTTTCCTGTCATGACTTACGGCGCGGAAACTTTAACTCTGACCAAGAAATCGGCCAATAAAGTTCGAGTGGACCAGCGTGCCATGGAGAGATGCATGCTCCGAATATACCTTAGAGACCGAATATCAAATGACATAATCAGGCAAAGAAGTGGGTTTGAGGATGCTATTAGTAGGATCGCCACACTTAAGTGGAAATGGGCTGGACATCTGGCAAGAACCACCGACGGAAGATGGACCAAGAAAATTCTAGAATGGCGACCAAGACACGAAGCAAAAAGAAGTATAGGACGTCCCCCAACAAGGTGGTCTGACGATATAAAACGCATCCAGACGAATTGGATACAGACGGCACAGAACAGAAGGATGTGGCATAGTTTACGGGATGCTTATGTCCAGCAGTGGACAGAACGAGCTGCTTGATGATGATGATGATTCGGCTGGATTGCACCAGCCATTCTCAATTCGGAGTATAAGTATATTTCAATTTGAGAATTCCTTTGAGCTTTATCTAGCCATTTTTCGAAATCAGCAAAATGTTGCTCTTCAAGCTTGTACTCCATCGTTGCGAAAAAGTAGTTGCGAATGGAGCCGGGTGTGGAAAGTATGTATGGCGAATGCCATACAATTCTTATCGAAGTGCGTTCAGCGCTTCTTTGACGAGTTTTGCTGACGAATCGGGGATGTCACGTTGAAAAAGCACCTATCAATTCTTTCAGCGTATTGTTGACGTTGTTGCAGCAATGCATGTTTCAAATTGATCACTTGTTGTCGATAATCAATATTAACTGTTTCTCCAAGTATCAGTTCCTAATATTCAAATCTAACCTGGTCTCTCCAGACACAGTGCATGGCCTAGAACCAAACCGATGTGGCAGGAACGGCTTTGTCAGTTTAGAGCTGGGCCTCGAGCTGCAACATATGGCCTCAAATCTCATACGTTGTTTTAGTGCTAATTGGCTTTATCTCAACGGAAAAATTCTTAAATAACTGCCATGGATCGTCGTCATTACCCAGGCTTCCTTTCATAACTACGGATCATTCTGGAAACAGTTGAACGGGACATCCCAAGCCTTTGGCCTATTCTTGGATAAGTCATCTAATACGACTGCCACAGAACTTTCTGCCAGGGTCAAATTTCGTGATTCTCGTTGCATTATTACCGAAAATCAAAATTTTCAAGATGGACAAACATTACAATCAAAAATTGATGATTTCGGAGTATCATTCGCACTGACGATTTTCTCATTTCATTCAATTCATGTGACAATCGTCTTTCCATATTTTGGATCTTTCCCAATGATTGCTACACTTTCGACCTACCAAGACGTTCTTTATCTGCAACGTTTTTTTTTTTGTTTGGAACGACTGTCAAATTTTTTTCGCAAATTTTTCTTTAAGTTAAACAAGAACCACGTAGAAATAATATATGGGAGATGTTAACCTAAATTATTGGGTTCATAATGATTCTAGAACATCTATAGATCATAATCGGCATCACTTAGAAGACCGAACCTAGCCATCGGGGCTCTCTCGGTCAAACAGAGAGGGAATTGTTTTGTTGAGTTTAAATATTGAAGGGATTCTGCGATTATACTTCAAAATTGGCAAGCAAGAACAAGGAAGTGATTATGTTTCAGGAGACTCACACTGCGACGGAAGAACATCTCCGCAAAAGAGGAAATATCACAGGTTAAGAACTTTTTGATTATCTCCTTAGTCCTTTTTATGGCCTTGCTTGCTATGTAAAATCTTTTCATAAATTCAAGTGTGTTTAGACATATAAGAGTCCAGTATGATTGTTGAAATATTTTTCTGCTGGTTTTCTTTTTCCATTGTTACAGATTCCTGTCCCAAACTCCCCTCCTTTCACCATTGAAGAATTGAAGCTGCTAAGCAGAAAAATTTTTGGTACTCTTTATGTACACACGACACTAACAACATAAACTGGCAAGCTATTGCTAGTGCAATAGCGACAGGGAAACGAGATTTTTCCTCAGGTTTTTTCACTCGTTTATTGAATCATACGCAAGATAGTATGGTTCCCTGTCACAATTATTCCTGATTTCTGTATTATGTTTTTCTGACACATATAAATTATATATATATATATATATTGTATATATATATCATATATATATATATATATATATATTTATATATATATATATATATATATATATATATTGTAACAGGCTGACCGTGAGTCTCAAGAAAAATAAGGCGTGCCGCAGATGCACATTTTCGGTCACAAACCTCAACATCTTTACATATAATATAGTTTTGAGGTTTATGTCAGTAGAATAGAATGATACATACGAGGTCTAGCTATTAAATAACGAGACTGGTTACGAAAAAGGGTTTTAATATAAAAATTATTCTACATTCGAATGCTCCCCTTCAATATACTCCCCTTCTCTCGCCACACACCTTTCCATACGTTTTTTCCATTGATCGAAGCAGTACTGGAAGTCTTATTTGGTGGGGGCCTTTAGAATCTCTGCCGTTTTCTGCTCAACCACTTCCATCGACTCGAATCGGGTACCTTTCAGAGCAGATTTTATCTTCTGAAACAAAACGGTGCCAAATCTGGCGAGTACGGCGCGTGTTCGAACACTGGAGTGCACTTACTGGCCAAATACGCGTTATGGGCAGGTTTTTAGGCACCAACTTCGTACAGACTTTTGTCATGTGTAATTCCTCGTATGAAATATTTCTAACCGTTTCTTTGTCGACGTTTACAGCCTCGGCTATCATCCGGATACTTATTCGACGATCTGCACGCACAATTTGATTGACTTTGGTCACTGTTTCCGGAGTTGATACAGTGACAGGGCGACCTGGGCGCTGGTCATCTTCAGTGCTCTCTCGGCTATCACAGAAGCGCTTAAACCACTCAAAAACACGCGCACGAGATAGAGATTTATCCGCGTAGGCCTCAGTCGGAGTTTAATTTAACGAGAAATTTAAGATTAATACGTTGGTTTTTGTGACACATGGTATTCGGCACAAGAAAAAAACACGTTCGTTTCAAACCGCTACTGCACAATACTATTATAGTAACGAAAACGCGTTTCGGTACGTGCATAGACAAGATATCTAGATACCCAACGCAGTACTCGTTTTTTTCCCCACTACTCTAGGGCGCCCTCTAGGTGCCAGACCTCGTAGTTAGTAATTCATAACATATTTAAAAAAGAAAACACTCAATATGATTGTTTGATGAATCTACAATAATAACTATATTAAGGACAAATGTTCAATAGTTTGTACAGTGTCAAGTATTTCTCTGCGTGAGCAGTAATTTTTTTGTGCCTGTCAACCTTAATCTTTGTCGAGAAAGGTTACAACAGTAATGGTAATATTGAGTTGGAGGTGTCAGTATCGATTCTATGAATTATTCAATTATTCTACTTGATAAAGGAAAGGTAAAGAGGAATTATTGAGGATTAAGTTTTATTCATCAATTGTATAACCTCCATCATTCGATAGATGTAGTTATTGTCATCTTTCATTCTCTTAAACATACCCACATTGCTAGATATCACTTCCTGTATATTCATCGACAGATTGACTACCGAATCAATTGATGTCTTCGTGAGCCAGGCCCCAGATTGGTACTAATGAAACACACTGTCTGAATTTTTCTACGCCACTGTATATAAAGCAAGTCACTAGCCCAGACGGAGGCATATACGTATAAGAGGTCGACGTTATTCAAGATCTGTATCTCGACGAAAGCGAGATAATCCTTGACGTTCTGGCTTGGAATGCACCGACCATAACTCCCCAGTCTGTTCACATCGTTAAGCCGTATAGTTGAGATTGAGAGTCAACAATCAAGTATCAAGATAAAAGACGATGACAAAACCCAGACAAATTTCCTGGATTAGTTGTCGATTTGAATTCGTTTCCTATCAGTCGAAATCTATTTGAGTGGATGGACGGCATAATAGAACATCAGTTCTGAATTCAGAGGTTTGTGTGTCTTCCATATTTCAAATTGCTAATAAATTTAGTGAAATTTGATTGGAAGCGATTTCCACTGAAGATTGAAATTCTCCAAGATGTTGACTCTCTGAGAAACCAAGCAGAAGAGATTGAAAACAAAAGTTATGGTAGAATGAGTTTTTGGATTTCGCGGCGTCATCGCCTCACGTGAAAATTTGTCTCAAAAAGTAGTAGCTTTAAAATGACATTTGAACCACTACACCTATATGAATAAAAGTCCCTTTCCGATTCCACAATTTTTCGGCAGAATATCGAGGTGAAATATTTCAAAAATAAGAAACAATTAAGAATTAGAAATTCCTTATGGAGTTGGATTTTTCGCCTCGATTAGCCAAACAACTTGTTTATTCAATATTCAACTTGTGGTCGAAAAAAACAAGAATTCCTATTTGAATGACGTTAACTAAACCCAGACAAATTTCCTGGATTTGTTATTGTCGACAAGAATTCGTTTTCTAGATAAAATCTATATAAGTGGGTGGCAAATATTATTAAATATCGCTTGTGAATGAACTGGTTATACAGTCGGAGAATGTTAATACGATCGTTGGCCCATGTTTGGTCGTTCATATCGCCGATTAATTTGCTAATTTTTTATGTTATTTGAGTTCAACTGGGGTTTTACCAGGAAATATATGGAGATTTTTATAGCTGAAACAACTTTGATGTGATCAAGAATCCAGATCTTGTTCTACGAACTTCCCATTGCAATTTATTTCGGTAGAGAGGATGACATTCTTTGATTTGCTACTTGTAATTTGTAATATAGCAACTTTTAAATTCTGAAATCATATCATTTGCAGGGTATGTGAAAGCTTACAGTTTGCAACTATTTCACACTATCTTTCTCCTTTTTCAACAGAACCTTGATATGGACGAGCCTTGTTGTGAAACTAGGCGCGACTGTGATCGTTCAAAATAAATTACTACTCTCAATAGTTGAACGCAGCCATATATCTTTGAACCTTATATTCGAACACAACCCCAAAGGATCCAATGTAATTCCCCCAATGACGCAAGAGATAGCCAAGAGACAGAAAAGTGGTGAGAGCTATACTTCAATATACTCATACGTTCTCAACATTAGCATGCAAACGTGAAATTATTGTTCGGAAACAACATGTTAAAGATTTTGAATTTCTATGATTCGTGGAAAAGTCTAGAGAGTTTCTAAGGAGATATGTCCATAACCTTAGCATGCAGATACAAATGATTCTATTTGATATGATGAAACCTCTCATGAAATCTGAGCAGGGATTATATGGTAGTTTCATCATTTCAATATAGATTGTATCCAACAAGTAACGTGTCACTATCAAAACTTTATAACTACTTATAAGAGAAATAATCTTAAACTAAGACGAAGTTCATGACACCTCCGCTGTACACTTTGGTGTTCGCATAATTTGCCTGAACAACTTTCATAATTCGGGTGTAATTAAACGGAAGATAAATCCACGTATACAGACCGTTAAATCACTCTCAGAAATTAATAGCGTACTGTGCACCACTCTAAGAGTTAACGCCGAAGTTGTTGAATGTTGTCAATCTGGAGCGAATTCACCTTAACATAATGCTCAGAACTTCGGTTCTGTTATCTCTTCTGACCAGAGTAATCAATATCATATATTCATATAATCACACTTATGGCTTCTATAAGTGTACGAGTATACTATTGTAATTAAGAAGTATTAAGCTTTCTCAAAATGAGCACAAACGGTATTCTTCCAAATTTATTTGGTAATTCAGAGAACTTCCCTTCAACACCAATACACCCCCCACTAATGCTTCTGCCAATCTTCGAAACAGTTCTCATAATCGATTTTCGGTATGGCTTATTCGATGTCGCTTCTATCTCCTCAATCGATGACCAATGAGTTAGTTTCGAAAACAACCAGAAGGTATGGACGAGATGAACCGTTACCACCGTAATAATAAGGCCTGAGCGCTCGGACCGCACCGTCTCGCTAGTAGTTATAACGCGCTAGCTCGATACTTTTTGGGTTTTTGGATTTTTATAATTTTTTTTTATTTTTTAGTTTTTAGTGATTCTTATTTCGAAAAAGCATTAGCACAAAAGACCTAGATTGCCTGGGAAATATAGAAAAGAACATATTCAGGAGACTCAGATACTCAGATACAGGCATCGTAAGAGGTCTAATAACTGGACATTTGAGGCTACAAAAACATCTAGACTCAAAAGTAATTTATCGCGAAGAACCTATTCAATATACTAAGCAACGAAGAGGAATAATCAGACTATCGCATGAATGAATGTGAAGCTCTAGCCTGGAAAAAACGGAAAGTTATAGGGCACAAAGAAACCTTTTAAGACCTAAGCAGAAGAGACTTGATAAAAGGGATTCTAAACCTTGTCAAAGAGATGAACCTGGACATTCAGGAATGTGCCAACGGAGGAGCACAATAAATCTTGAATGGATGCGGAGGAACCGAATTCTTAAGACACAAGGCAAAATACAAATGCAATAAAAACATGTTGCACTGCTTAAATGACTGGACCAAAACAATGAACCATATTATTCCAGTGAATTTCTCCCACGTATTCAACCATGTTCTGTGACGTCTGCTCCCAAATTGGAACATTCAGGCGTGATGAGTGACAAGTAACTTTGTCTGGGTGGGACCACCAAAATTATATTTGAGAGCTGTTACTAGTGGTGCGCCACATGGTTCGGTATTGGGTCCCCTGCAATTTATTCCATACCCAACAGATGTTTTATCTCATGATATCTTTTCTTTCACTGTTTGCTGATGATATTAAAACTTAAGACTATCCTTAGAACAATCATAAAGTTATACAGAATGATCTTGTTGTTATCATGCCATGTACGTCCCACCATACCGTTTGCTAGTCGAGTTTAGTCACCCATACTGTGTAGGAGTATGAGTCTTCGACTATACAATGAAGTTTTAATTTTAAATAGCTGCAAAGAAGGGCAGATATAAATTCATTCGGCTTTGCGGCTGTTAAATGTTCTTCCCTAAATGACGATGACAACGTGAGACATTTTGAAATAGAAAGTGTTAAACGAAATAGACAGTCCTTGTCTTATAATACAAGTACAAATAAAAATCTAACTGTCACATGATTTCACTTATACGTATTCCGTTAGAAATGAAATGTAGGAATTGGAAGCAGCTTTGAGATAGCTCTCTACATTAAATCTGGTTCACTCCTGTACGAGATTGATTTTAAATTCATAAATCGATAGTTAGTGTGAGGATTTGCCTATTTGTTGGTTAGGGTTGTAGCCCCTTTGCCCTCTAGGGCCAACCGTTATTGGGTCTAAAACCATCCTAGTGTGATAACTCTTGCATCGGTATGCAAAGAGAGCCTCTTCAGAGCGAAAGCCATCTCACTAGTCTTTTTGCAGGGTTACCTCGAAAATAAAGTCTTAAGTCAACAAACTGCAAGCAATATAACCAACGAAAGGAAAATATGCTGTACCGAAGGACTTTTATTCATGGAATAATATTCAACCTTCCGTAGAATGTTGAATATCTCTGCCTGAATGCAAATTGACTGCCATCTACTCATCTCAATCCGTTGGAGCGCATCGGACTGCCATCTACTCATCTCAATCCGTTGGAGCGCATCGAGTACTTGTAATGCATTGTATATATACTCAATTGGCACCCCCAACGATCTGATCCTCCTAGATAGATTGGTGACTTCTGACAAATTGGCGTGACTGGGTGGAGGATTTCTTGAAGGACATAAGTATTCGGGTCATTCCGGTCTCCTATACTTTCAATTATATCATCTTATTCTAACAGTTAACCCGTCGATGCTGCTACGGCGCTCAATCATCACTGCAACAAGTTCAGGTTGAACGAAGACCTGCTGTGCTTTCATAAGGGCAAATCAAGAAGTTATACCAACTGAATCTCTTCATCTCCTCGGCGTTACGACTACTCTAGCAACACTTGGCATGATTATGTCGAGAACATTGCGAGATCGGCCTCAAAATAGTAGTACTACCTTAAGTAAAACAGCCTTCAAATCTAGATTGCACCTTCATCTCTGCGAAAAGCGGGTAAGTCCTACTCTAGAATACTGCACGTTTGGAGCTCTGCGCTAAATAATGTTTTGCATTTACTGTACCGTTATACATAGAAACGCAATTCGTATTATTGACGATGCATTGTCAACTGAAAATCTAGAACCTTTAGAGACCAGAAGACAGCTGTCAGATTGTTGAACTGCAGATATAATCATGAAAACCCTCTTTGAAAATTGTGGAGTAGATCCCTTCAAGGAATCCTTCAAATATTGCGCCAAGTTACAGTGGCTGCTCTTCCATATGACGTCGACTTTAGCACTCCACGCATGGCTGCTCAACTGAAGTTTTCTTTTTAGTGTTTACCAAAGTGTCTAAAATCTCCAACTGTTCAAAAATCACGCCCACGAATATTTCTTAGCTTTCTCGGCGCCAATTAGGTATTATAGACACATTATATTGAAGAGAGCAATGAAGCAAAAAACTTCAATAAATAAGTGAAATATTTCCTTGAAATGTAAGTCTCGTACTTTATTAATGTTAATATATGCTTGTCTATATGGAACGCGCTTCATATATCTCATATTTTGTAAATCTACCGGTCGATCTGCGCTGGGGAAACTCACGACTATTCACCATCAACGATCCTTTCTTGAACTGCACTGATGATACCGCAACTTACCCTTCATTCAACATTCTGCTCAATGGCATACATTCATCATTAATCAACCCCTACGGATCTTCATCAGCAGGAATCCGGAATCCATTCACTGCGGATTTATACTTCCAATCTAAAAGGAAATCCACTCGGGGAGGTAATGCGGAGGGCTTTATCGAGTCTGGAAAATGCGACCACGCAAAAACAGGATACGCTCCCTTTGGTTCGACAACCTGCGGAACAAGCATCGCGATAAATCGGACGGAAAAGGATGCGCAATACAAAATGTCCAAAAAGGAAAACTCCATTGTTGAACATGATGACTAGCGTTTATGTAATGAAAATAATCTTAACTTCATGGTAGTTGTAGTTGCAACAGAACATACGAGGGTTGTATGGGAAATGAAAGCCATCATACATTTTCAAGTGCAGATCTCTAAAATTTTTTTGCGTACTCATTTTTGAGTTCATTTAGTTCTTCATTTTTTTTCATTTCAGAATGTTGGAAACCATACAAATAAGTGTGCTTCTTGGAAATAAACATTCATAATCGTAAGAAACCAATATTTTCCGATGGAAGACCAATATAGATTGAATACAATTGAGAGGTCTCGTAGAATTCCAAAGCTAGCTCAGTGCCAGGATAGATTCACTTACTTGGGTCCATCTGAGATTTCTTGTAGATGTTCTTTATAAATTTTAATAGTATGTTCCATCGAGGTGTATAACATCATTATGTCCATGCGTTCATGTGAGATTCCTTGCTTTGTGCTGCGGTTAATGTATCTGATATTCTGCCTGCTTTAGTAAACGCTTTTTTCCTTCTTAATTGAAAATTGCTTCGATTCTCCAAGTATTTAAGAGAAGAGACCCTGGACTCATGAAAATTATAGGCATGTTGATCCCCTTCCCATAATTATCCAAAATAGTACAAAAGTTATTTCTAAGTAGCTTCGCCTTGTTTCTAAATAGGTTTTGCCTACCGTCTTCGGATCAGTTTGGAATTCTCTCCGGTTGGTCAACTGAGGATGCAATACTATTATTATATAATAACATCCTGAGACACTTCGTGGGAAAAATATGTTGCTTACGTATGTTTTATGATTCAAGCCGTGCCTTTGACACCATCTCTTGAAGAAGATATTGAGCAAACTTGAGAACTATGGAGTGAAAGGTGCTGCCCTGGATTGGCTCAGAGCCTTTCTTAGGATAAGTCTTAGATGGTTCGACTTATATCCGGTCGGTGGGTGTACAAATCTCAGGAAATTGAACTTGGGAGTGGTGTTTTGCAAATAAAGCAAATATGAGCTTTCTTCGCGCATCTGGATGGTGTGAGAAGAATGGCTTAGTTTTGATGAGAGTAAGACTGCCTTGGTGGTATTACACCACTGGTTCGCACATCCATGGATAGCACCACCCTTCTGCTGCAGTAATTTTATCGGAAGTGGTGATTGATGGTCGCCTTGTCTTGTATCTATGCACTAAATTGGCACAAACGCATTTTGTCCTACGTCAACTGAAAGCCATTGTGGAACCCCATGTACTTTTTATCACTCGAACATCCAAAGTGTAATAAACTACGTCTGGGGTGCTCAAACTTGAACTGCTGGCGATCTACCTCAATATTTTTGGACTACTTACGAGCGACTCTGAGAGGCTGCAGTATGTGTGATGCAGGGTTATCGTACATACACGATACACCCTACCTACCTAGCTTGGTAGGGTGTACCGTAGCATATATAGATGTTAGCTTTCCGCACAATATACATTATTTTAGTCAAGATTTGGGTTAGGTTTAGTTAGGTTCTTCTGTATAATATGAATGAAAAAAGTGATAGTTATTTAAAACTGCGGGTTTATTGGTTGTTCAGCATACTTTTCATAAGACTTAAGACATAAGTGCCTAACCACTGAGTGGTAATTGCAAGCATGATGACATATGAACGTCAGTCAGTCGATTGCAATATTTTGAATTAATTATCTTTATTTCAGAAAATGCAGACTCGTACAAGTAAGTTGAACCAAACATTGCCGTCAGTTGAAGGGCGATTTACCCTTGATTCGGATATTTATCTCCAGATATAAAACACCAGAAAATTGTATCAGATGCTGTAGCTTTGAGATGTATATCTGATATAATCTGCACCAACTCATTCCCAACAGAACCTGAGTTCATTGGTATATTTGCCAATTTACTGCAATCATAAAACGCATTTAGAATTGTCCCTAAATATTCTATAGTTCAGCCTCATACGTATCATAATTCAACGGAGGAATCCTTGCTTTCAAAGACGGAAAATGTTTCAGATCCTTTCTTTTCAGTTGTTTTATCATAAGTTGCAATTTACTTTTGAATGCGTTTACTGCGCTAAGATATCAATAATAGTTTTTCGTTCACCTTAAAGCTCCAAGTTAATGGTGTTTAAGTGCATTGAGATGTCAGTCAGCCATTTTTCGTTTTTCAACATCTCTTTCGTCTAGAAAAGCTATTGTTACTTGCAATAATTCTTGAAACCTTTCTAGGAATTTTCCGCGACTCAACCACCTGACGTCCGTGTGAAGAACTAAGTCAGTGTGATCAGCTGACTCCATATTTTCCAACTGCAACTTAAAGAGCCGCCGTTGCAAGGTACCTGCACGAATGGAATTCACAATTTTTGTTGCAATGCCCATATGTCACCTGTGTTTAAAAGTTTTGAACACAAAACTTGTAGATGTATAATGCATTGGATTAAAAAAATGAAGGGAAATCTTCATTAGCTCGACACAATGCAACAATATCGTTTTTGTTTCCAGTCATTGCTGGTGATGATATTATGTTTTAGTTTGACACCATATCCTAACTCCTGACATCAATACGGCTTCTGACAGTCGGATGAGTTCTCTAATAGCGGACATGATTTCTGTTTTATTTTTCAAAATCTCCAAGTAAAGTCTCACCCGCTTCAATAAATGTTTTCTTCACAACCAATACATCTCAGAATGGTTTCTTGTGTTTCGCCAATATATGAGATATTCTAAATGACGCGATCGTAGCAGCTTTTGATTGTTTGGCTTGTCTTATGATCTCAAATCACGTTCTTCTCGTTTTCTTAATTCGCTCTTTGGCGGAAAATCCTGCTCATAGTTTTTAAGAACCGTTTTATGATGTCTCTCCAAGTTACCACGCTTAGGTATTGCAGCTTACTCACGACAAATAAGACAAATGCACTTATCCTTCAGCATACAAAAGAAAAATTATTCCTCCCAATCGTTATTAAAATGATACGTTTTAGATTTCTTCGCTGCACTCATTTTGTACTGTTTAATAATAAACTTTGTATCGGCGTAGTATTGCCTTCAAGTTACAATTCAGAATGACTCCAATTCCTGCAGGGCCACATTTATAACGGCGCGAACGAAAGTCTCGAATGTTCCCGTCAAACGCGCCGCCCGAAATTTCTAGAAAAGCGGCAAGAATAAAAACACTATTTTTCTTTGACAAGTACCGCGCGTTCCTTTGATAAAGCCGCTTTCTGCCGCTAGCAGAGTGTTATTTCATTACGGAATAAATTTTTTTAGTGTAGTTACCTTTTTTTGAAAATGTTTTTCTTCTCGAGATCTACTCAAAAAGCACTCGCTATCGACTGGTCGATCGCGATCTACCGTTTGGGCAACAGTGCTGTTTCTATTAAGATGCAAAAAGAATAATAAGGTCGATGTATGGTATATCGAGAAGTACATCCATATTTTAAGGATTCATTTTCAACGTTGGCTTCACTGTACATGTTGGCCTGCTGTACAATTCTAGTGCAAATCTATATGTGTCGTTTTGTACACTGTCGCAAACGCAGCATGATACGGGAGTTGTAACCATAAAGATTTTCCATAAGCTGCCTAATGATAGGACCTCTGAACGTGTAAAATTATTCAAACTCAAATCAAAGAAATTCTTTCTTAATGGTGCGTTTCATAGTGTCGAGGAATTCTTTTGTTTCAAATGCTGTGTTGCTGAATTGAATTGTTCTAATTAAGTATTATGTAGGCATTTGTTTTTATATGTGACATTTTGCTAAACATTGTTGGTGTAAAGAAATAAACTATATTATTGTTATTATAGTGGATTTGGAGTAAATTCGTTTCTTCAGTCATACAATTTCGTCACGAGATCCTTTGTAGATCACTGCAGTTTGACAGAGGCCCTTACGGGATGTCCCGTTGAATCGCTTTAGGTTCTCATAGTCCAGAAATCGAACCCTTGAGTCAAGCAACTAGCGTTGAATGACAAAGTTCTCGTTGTAGGACTCTGTGGTGCAAAACCCTTCCTCTGATTTTACAGCTAAGGATAGTCTGATGGATCACTTGGAGGCAAGCAAGTTCTTTCTTGTCCGATGGTTATAACCCATAGGGTCCTAGGCGTAACCGATGGACTCTCCAAGGACCTGCAGAAGGCACTCCATATTCCAATTATAACCTCAGTAGTCTTGGAACCCTAAATGAGTTAGAACAGGTTGAAACTCTGGGTTAATTTCAGTGCAGTAAATCTGTCTTCGTATGTAAATTGCGAAATCACAAAGTCTACTAACTTCAGACAAGAACAAGGAAAAGTGGCTTCCACGTTCATCAACTATTGTAAGTATTGTCGGTTGCATCTGGTTTTATGTATAACAGTGTTGCATGATCAATCTCACCCCGCACCAATACATCTCACACCACGTTAAAAAATTATCGGATTTACGTTTATTAGAAACTTCGGTCTTGAAATTAGCCAAAGAATCATCCCTCTTCGATAATATGTGGTATTTAGGAATAACCTGTTAACTAGAAGTTCCATACAGTTGCGTCAATGATGAAATTTACCAATTCACTTTTATCTCAAACCGCGTTCCGAAATAATTTGCCAACTTTTTCGAACGACTTTTTACAAATTGTGCTTTCACGAAGAAGAGCAACATCGATTGTTATACGCTTGTGAACTTTATTCGGCGTTGTTCCTTTGCGCCACCTAGTGTTCAATTTTTCATAATCTGGTTCCGATTAAGCTAGTAATCATACGAGACAGTGAAAAGCATATTTTATTTTCAATGAAAGAATAATTTTGACTACAATGTCTGTGAAAGAAATATGAATGATCAAACCTTTCTTTTCTTCGTTTTATAAGAATTTTTGATGAAATATTATACCTACTCCGATCTTATTCCGTCTTTATTCCCTTTTTGTTCCTGAGACCAATTTGACGTAACCGTCGAGTCTCGAATTCAAGCTGAGAAAACATGACACAACGGAGCCATACGATCTAGGCATAATGGTTTCAATCAGCCTCTTCAAAGGAATCCACAAGAGCTCGTCACTATCCTCAAAGCTTCGTTTTAACCACTTTTCCCTCCCCCCACCACAACAACGTCAAACGATCCTCTTGCCTTGGATTAGCGCCATTTTTCAGGATCGAATTTCGCCTCATCTTGTTTCCGAAGTTTCAGAAGTTTGTTCTCTGAAAGCGCTTAATGAACATCGTCGGATAACGCAGAGATAAAGACCGCCATAGACTTTTGGGTGGCGAAGACGACATTTTGCGGAATTAATGGAATGGCCCCTAATCACGAAAGTTATGTGATGGACTCGACTACGTTCTTATATCTCAGACAATACTAATTCGTCACCATTATGATTTCGTGGAAACTTTCTGAATATTTCATTAATGCGGATGGGTTATCTATGAAATATCACCTGAAAATCATTTTAAGTCAGTTCATGTATAAAAAGTGGTTATAAGTCCTTGGGGGACTGTGATGCGGAGGAAACATTTTTATACGAATTGTCAAATTTTTCAGGATTTTTTGAATTTGAATTTCTTCGAACTCGTTGGTGGCTTTTGCTCTTTGAAGTGTGTGTTTTTTGTTGCAATGAAAACGAAAGCTTGAAACACAGAGACTTTATTCTAGAAGAATGTTACCCGGAAAACTTCCGTTTTGCAAATAGTTGACAAAAAACAACTTTTTTGTTCTTCCCTGGTTTTTCGCAGAATTTTGGAATTTCCTTCTGATATAAAACTGGAATTATCCAGATTAGTTGAGAAATACGAGTATTTTGGAACTTTTAGTTTGTTCACACATTTCTAGGCGTTCTGTTCTTATTGCCGGTGAGTGTATAATATAAGATATAGAGATTTCATATTAGAGATCATATTAACTTTAATTTAATTATGAGAATTCGAAATTAAATTTTCTATCACCATTGCTAGGAATCCATTAATGATTCTGGGCGCAATCGCCAGGAGGCCATCACCTCTGCTTGCCCAAAACAACCTGCTTTTGAGTCCTACCGGGAACTGTGCAGCCTTTTCGTATTTCTACCAAGTGAGCCTTCACTAGTCCGTTTGCCGAAATTATTAGTGGAAGGATGACGCGGATCTCAATTCATAAATCTCCTTGATCTTGGTATTCAGCGAGCTTCTTGATATAGGCTTTCTCTATGTTATTGTATGAAGGAACCGTTATATCCAGTATAGATGCGGTTGGGTTTTGCCAGTCGAATAATACTATATCTGGTCGATTATGTGCAACTGTTCTGTCCCTAATCAAAGTGAAATCCCAATAGATTTTATACTTTGGCCCTTCAGGATACTGTTAGGATCACATTCATGTTCGACCCTTTCGTGGAAAACTTGACGCTTCAGTGCAAGTTCTTGATGGTATAGATTCTAAATGCTTGGAGCACTTCCGACATTTGTCATTCGATATGTTTACCCCAGCTATGTTTTTCATATATGATCTGGTGCACCATCTGGTTCTGAATGGCTGTATGTCGCCTTGGATTTCTGGATACAAATATCCCACTTTTTTGTAGGCTGAAGACTCTACATTATTCACGTTGGACCCCTCCAGAGGTCCAGCATATTCTTCAATGTAACGGTTTGGCCTTTTTTTCCCACCATGTCAGTGGTAATTCGCATATTTGGTGGTACAGTGGCGAAAATCTGTCATCTATAAGCTTTCAAGTGGCCGCCCAGCAGTGTGTCGGTTATTTTCCGACTGCTTTTTTCCAAGATTCCTCCAGGTTCAGTCCCCTTGCGTGTCCACATAGATACAGAAGATGACCAGAGTTTAACGTGCCACACCTGCACCGAAGAGCTTATTGACACGGCCCCCATGGGCGTCGCGTAGGAACTGCCGGTATAACCCTCACAGTTGCTACTCCCAGTAACAGATCGAGTCACAAGCTCGAAACACCTCACTGGTCGAAGGGAGGCACTATCCAAACCTCTACCAACAAGCGGGTTGGTACCCGAGTTGATCACGGAACTCACGCGTCGGGTTTTCACACCCTAACCCAGCGAGCGGGCTATAACCACTATACCCCCACCAGTCCTACCTCAATTGGGGTGGTCGGCTGACGCGAGGTCAACCGAGGGCTCTCCACCCCTCCCGTGGTACCAGTCATAGCGTCACTGGTTGGACATGCTTCGGGAACGCATTCTCTTCCAGAATGGACCTTGTGACTCCAGGCCTTGGTCAACCAGCTCGGGTACGTGTGGGCGCTATTCCACAACAGATCCTACTGGAATAGGCCAATAATAGGTAGGCGCTCCCGACACAAGGGGAAAACACCTAAAAACCCATTGTGGCGGCAACCTCCACCGTTTGGACACACCTACCATTTAATGCAACACACATATATACAGTCGATTTTCTGAAGAGTGAGGATAATGCACACCGTAATTGGTTAGCAGGGTTCTGACTCTGGTATCTAAGTCAGTGGCAAACCAGCTGAACACTACAAAGGTGTAACTATTTCTGGACATAGTTTACACGTTGGTAGCCGTGAACATGCCCTTTGCCTTCATCTTGCTCTGCAGAACAAGCTTAATCCTATGAATTGGTTTGCTGCAAAATGCATCTTTCATTTCTGCAGTTCGAATTTCCAATGACTTGCGCATTCCCAAATATTAGTAGCTCCCCTCAGGTTCATGGGTTTCACAGAACTGGTATGCAGAATTTCCACCTGTGGATATCTATTACGGCGCACTTTGTTACACTCGTTTGCTTTTTTATAGCTCCACTTAAACTGATAATATCTCCAACTGACACCGTCTCTGATCTCCGTTTGCAGTGCACAGCTTCAAATCGTTCATGTAGAGCTGATGGGTAATACAGGGATTAGCATATTCTCGGAATGTATATGAATGAATATATTCTCAAAATTAAGTGGGGAATGATAATCTGGAATAAGAAGACAGAGAATTGCTGTAGAACCGGGAGTAGTAAAATGTTAATAATATTTTTGTTTACCAAAACTCTATTTCTACTGAAAACTCCTGGCGGGACACGCTGTCTACCGCCCTTGGAATACGTCAAAAATATTGATTTTCTTCAATAATGCTCCGTTAAACATCAATAAAATTTAACAGTCGAAGCGTTAATGCCACAAAATTTAACGAAAGTCTGTATTTGGCTTTCGTAACACATTCGTATTCTCTCCGTAACCGAATCCAAAACTATTAAATATTCCTATGATTATGATCGTTCCTTCAGACTATCCGTCGACGAACAATGGACAAAGAACCACAAAGTTTTATTCGAACCTGACCGGTTCTCGCTTGTTAATAACAATCCCCGTACACTATCGCATTCCACGATTTTTTTATGCAGCAGCCACTCTCTCAGGTGTCCTTCGGAGTCCGTCTGAGATGTTTTCAGTGACCACAATCGCCGAAGAATTTCTTGGCGCTGCTTGAGTTGGCCGTCCAAGATCGATTGTAAATTATATTCCGTCTTGAATTATTCGTATTTAATCCAGCGTTAAAAACACTGCACAACGAATATCTACTTCATACAATTTCTCAAAATATTATTATCACGTGATGTTTTTTTGGTGTGCTTATTTCAAAAATCACATTAGTATTCGTGTAGCAAAGGGATTTTTATCACCGTTCGCATTCAGATGACGGTGCATAATAAGTCGGCTTCATGTAGTACATTAAGATATTCAAATCGTAAATGAAAAAATTTGCAGCGAAGAGAATGCGTACTTAAAACATTCTTGTAGGTTTTTGTGTTATTTGTGGCGAATAACGGGTGAGGGGAGGGACATAAGTTGTGGGAAATAAGTTGAATAACCAACAAATCAACAAAATTTTACTCAAACTTGAACTTGGTTTTTCCATTACAGATTTTTCGAACATGAAGAAAATCTTCACAATTGATGGTGGGGCATTGTCTTCAATAACGCGTAATTTGGATAACACATTCCTCATTTCAATAATAATAATAAATTGTCTTTTACAAGAAATTTCTCAATCTCTAATCCTCGAACCTTAATAACTGCTGCCAAGAGATGAATTTCACCAAAAAGAACCGTCATACAATACGACTGCACGCCGAAGATCGAACAAAAACGACATTCTTTTCATCACTGGGTGATTATGGTAATTGTCCATTCAAATAAGATTCACAACGTTCTCTCATTGCATAATGATACATTAACTTGAACAATGATAATTCAACGCGTTGGAAGAAAAAGGAGATTGTGATCGCGAAAAAAATCACTTCATCGGCAGGTACACAATGGAAAAACTCAAGGTTGTTAGATAAATCATGAGTGTTTAATGAATATCGAACCATCGGAAGGAATAATTGGGCTGTCTTACGCCAGATTGGAATCGCAGAATTTTTCAGGCATTTGCATTCGAAATGACGGATTTGGAGGTGGCAAATGACCTTGGCTAGTACTGTGAAAAGAGTAGAAGTTTTCATCTCCACCAAGTTTAACGTTTTCAAGTTATTTGTAACTACGCTCTGCACAAACAGTTGGGAATATTTAAATATATTCTTGAAAAACCGGAGGCGTCTATTTCTTGGCCGTAGTATGGTATTTATTGGTGAAAAAGTAGGAATATTCCAGAATATAAAGTTATATATCAGCGAATCGACGAAGTTCATTAGTTATGATAATAAGGAGCAAATGAGCCTGCTTCTTGATGGTATCGTTTTGGTATTAGGGGGAACAAGAATCTGAGTTCCCGAAAGAAGTATATTTTAGTGACTTATGCACTATCTCAGCTGTTAGCTGGATATAATCACCTTTCCCAGATTCAGCAATCAAAGGGAATAGGCCCGATTACAATATACTTGACATAAATTTCCTAACTATCCTACATGTATTAAGAATTACAGCTTTCTGCATTTCTATATAGGTATTCTTATGCAATTCTAATTTCTTAAGACTATCATGCAAAGTATTGGGTATTAACCCAGTCGAGGATACGATGACAGGAACAATATCTATTTTCTCGAGGTGCCACATCTGCTTGATCTCAATAGCAAGGTCAGTGTATTTGGACTTTTTCTCCTGGAACTTGTTCAGTACGTTGTTATTCGATATGGCGACATCCACCAGCATTGCTGTTCTGGCTCTCCTATCATACACCACTATGTCCGGCCTATTATTCGTCACCATTCTGTCAGTGATAACAGGCCTATCGTAGTATAATCTGAGTCATTTTCCAATACGGGTGCCGGTTGATACTTGTAATATGGCTGGAAGGTGTTCAGAAGTCCGTACTTGTGTGCAAGTTTCTGGTGGATAATGTTGCACACTTGATTATGCCTGTGAAGATACTCCGTATTGGCCAGTTGTTCGCATCCGGACGTAATATGCTGGATAGTCTCTGTAATGTTCCGTCCTTCATAATAAATTTTTTGTAATTGTTTGTAGCGATCACTTGCTCTTGGATGGCCATAAGGAATCCTTCTGTTTATGCGAATAATCCTACTTTCATCAACCATTTGTTGGAGGCTTTTTTGCCGACGTGTGGTTGATTAATCTCATGGTGATGTCGTCCATGCAATTCCTTTCTTGACCATTGCTCTTGTTTTTCAGTATCTGATAGGAAAGGTAGATTCAGAAGGTCATCTCTGGTAGTAAGATTTAGAGGTGTATATCCCTTATCAGCTAACGATACCACTCTATGGAGGTCAGAAGTGAGAGCTTTCGCTGAGAAGAATTCTCTGAGATTTTTTATCTGTTCGGTGTGTAAATTGACAATATCTATTAATCCGCGTCCTCCTTCTTTCCGCTTCAAAGTTGTTCGTATCACAGACGATTTTGGATGATGGTTGTTGTACTTTGTTAGCATCGTTCGGGCCTGCCTTTGAATATCATCCAGTTCTGTCTTAGTCCATCTGATTATTCCAAATGAGTAAAGCAACACTGGAATGGCGTAGGTGTTAATTGCCTTGACTAGATTCACCGAGTTCAACATCGATTTCAGCACAGACTTCAGACGCTGACTGTATTCTGAACGAATCTTCTCCTTTGATTGTTGTTGGTCTGGCAATCTGGCTTGTTGGTATCCCAGATATTTGTATGTTTCGCCATCTCTCATGCACTGTATTATATCACCGTTTGGAAGTTGTGTTTCACCATCTATGACTTTCCCTCTTTGAATGTTCAGAGTCTTACATTTTTCAATCCCGAATTTCATATGAACATCTGCCGAGAACTCACTGACAGTTTTCAGCAAATCATCCAATTGCTTCTTGTTCGAAGCATATAATTTGATATCATCCATATACAGCAGGTGGGAGATTGTATGATAATTCCTTTCTGCTTTTATCCTAAATCCGTATCCTGTTCTATTGAGCATTGAGGACAATTGGTTCATAGCTAAACAGAACCATAGTGGACTCAAAGAGTCTCCTTGACTCTTATTGACTATTATTATTATTATTATTATCAAACAATTATTAAGAGTCGAGGCAAATTTGCCTATTATGACTCAAATACAAATTAAAAAAACAATGCTTCCTATTCTGAAATTATACAAATCAAAACAATATTGGAAGTGTTGGCGCATGAAACCATAATAACTAATAGTTAACTTAATGAATTAATGAATACAAAATTTTTCTTTCCTATATAAGAAAGAAAACAAAAATATATGAGATTCAATAGGAAATATTATTAAAGAGTTTGTTACTTATCGGTCAACCACTCGTCGAGGGAATTCTTGAAAGCGTTGATAGTAGAAGCTTCAACGACACTGTTTGGCAACGAGTTCCATCTGGAGAATACCCGGTTCGGAAGGAAGCTCTGGCGCTGAGTAGTTTTGAAATTTTCCTCATGCAGTTTAAAGTTGTGACTTCTAAGGTGTCTATTCTGATTCAGTGGAAATATATTTGAGAGGTCGCAGGTGAATAGAGACCGCAATGATCGAAAAGTAATTATGAGGTCTTCCCGGAGACGGCGGTTCTCAAAATATGGGATACCGAAAATTTTTAGTCTCTCTGTATAAGGTGGTCTCAAGCGGCTATAGGGAATTCTTGTCACTCTTTGGATTGACTCCAGTAGATCCACATCACTCCTCAAAACAGGGGACCAAACCGGCCCAGCGAATTTCCATTATAGGTCGTACATAAGTTTTATAGAGTAAAGAACAATATTTTGGTTTACAACTCCTAAAAGATCTTTCGAGTAGAAAAGTTAGACGGGAAGCTTTGGTGAACACATTCCGAATATGTTCAGACCACGTTAACTCATCTGTAACAGTTACACCAAGATCAAGCTGCTTTCGGGTGCTGTCGACATTCATTCCATTCAGGTGATATTTCAGGTGGGGGTTGTGTTTACCAATATGGAGGATTTTGCAGTTATCTGCATTGAGTGGTAATTGCCAGTCAGAACACCATAGTGATAAAAAGTCTAAATCTTGTTGAAAAGTTTTAGAACTAAAGAAAGGAACATTAGAGATCTTGGTATCATCCGCGAAGATAGAGCAAGTTATGGAAGATCAGATATATTTAGCAGAAATAAAAGAGGTCCCAGAACAGAGCTTTGAGGAACGCTGCTTGTAATCGATCTGACCGAAGATTTGGAATTTCTGATTTTGACAAAATATTTCCTGCCCTAAGAAATGCTCCTATCCAAGCGAGAGGAGGTCCCTAAATTTCTAAGTTTTTCAGTTTGAACAACAAGCGCTCGTGTGGTACTCTATCGAAGGCTTTCGAAAAATCTAGGTAAACAACATTATATTATCCATTGACTTACTCCAATAATTTATACATTTGAGTAAATTCGTTATCACGAAACGCCCAAGACGAAAACCGTGTTGTTGCTCAGGTATAAGCTTATTGATGGAAACAAAATCCAACATTTGATCAAGGATAATTCTCCCGCAAAGCTTAGCAGCAATGGAAACGAGGCTGATCGGTCGATAGTTATCGGCAGAAAGTTCATCTCCTTTTTTGTGAATGGGAGTCACTGATGCGATAAGCCAGTCACTAGGCAAGGCTCCTGATCGAAACGACTCTTCAAAAATAATGGATAAGGAAAGAGCCAGACTTGATGAACATTTTTTGAGAATATTAGAAGATAAACTATCAATTCCAGGTGAAGAAGAGGGATCCAGAACGCTCAGTTGTTGCTCAACCAAAGCGGGGCTGAAGCTTATCTCAGACAGACTATTGACGCATCGTTGGAACAGAAGTGGTGACATAGGTCCCTGGGGTTCAGTGAAGGAGGATGCAAACGAAGCTGCCAGTATCTCAGCAGTTTCTTGAAAATCTTCACAGACCTGTCCCGTTGAGTTACGAACCTGGGGCACCGATATCTTTGTGTTCGTGTTAGATCTTACATATCTGAAAAATTTCTTTCTATTTTTTGAGGCAGCAAGTCTATGCTCAAAGGTTATTTTGGATCTACTAATTTCGCTGCTCAGCTTGTTGGAGAAGTTACGATGATTTCTATAATCAGCTTCTTGCTATCCACGTAAATACTTCTGCCATAGTGTTCTCTTATGACGTATCATTTTCAGAATGTTTGGGCCTATCCAGGGTTTACTAGGGTTGCTGACTACTTCCCTTCTAGTCGAGCACTTCTCCAATTCGGAATTATATATTTCCAGAAAACGCTTCCACATAGCCTCAATATCATCCGCAGGCAGAACCGCCTCCAGTCGGTAGCTTCAAATATTTCATTTAGTTTTCGGAAATCGACAGTAGTGAAAATTTTTGTGTCAGGTTTAGTGGGACTGATGGAATAAACTGAATTCCTGATTTAAGGACTACGTGGTCGGACCGACCGAAAGGCGGCAGATAATCAACTGATGAGAGCAAATCAATATCGTTCACAAAAAACAGATCCAAAGTTGATGGTTTATTACCCAGAAGATAACGGGTTGATTTATCAATAAGTTGGTGCACGTCACAGCTCAATATTCTAGTAGCGAAGTTGTAAGAACTTGAACTAACAGAAGGTAAAGTGGAGGGACATATGTTTGCAGATTATCTTATTCATCAATAATTCTCCCAGTGGTAGTAATGGGAACCGAGTCACCTAAAAATGAAGTTTCCATGAAGTAGTTAGGAAAACTAATGATTCTTCATCTGAAATTGAAAAACCAAAAAGGTTTCTTTAGTACATATGTTTATCTCGGATTTGCTACGAAGAACTAACAAAATATTCATTTTCGAAATTCTGGTGAAGATGCAATTGAAATTAGAAGTCTATTTTTCAGAAAGGGCGCTAAGTTTTGACGGAATGGATCTGAAGGTTTTTGAGTAATTTCGATTTCCTAGTTTGATAGGAGAATTTGAGAAGAAACTGATAGAATTATCATGGGCTACGTAGTCAGGTTAGCATCTAAGCTTGCGACGCTACTTTGTCGATGTCCCTGTAACAGATTAATTCTTTTTCCCCTTGGAGATGGGACTTACTCCCGAATATAAGTTAGTACTAAACAGCATGATGATTGTTCTTGGGAGGGTTGGGTAATGCAGTGGTTTCCCGTTGCCTTCTGCATCCTTATGCCCTTGACTCGACTGCGTCGAGTTCCTTCGCCTTCGGGGCCGATTTCTCAACCCCAGGACAAAAGAATGCCCAGACTAGCTCTAGGAGGAGCTGGGGGAAGCTTATACCGGCCTCTGTTCGGTCACTGCCTGCGTTAGCCGTCTCTGATGACGTTACCACTGTTAACCACGTGGATGTGCAGATCAGAAGTTATCCTTCATCGAGTAAACAACCAGAAAGGCATTCCCTCTAACTGTTGGGAACTTAGAGCAGCAAGAGGTCAATTATACGCCCTTATCTCCCAAGGTTGCCTCTCGAGCGCCATTCTTGTGTTTTATAGTAGCAAGAACCTACTTATGGTCTGGAATCTTCAAAGTCTAAGGCCGGGTAAGCTACTTTAGCTGTATAAAGTTAATCCAAAGTTCGAAGTAGGGATAAATTCATATCATCAAAACATTTTTCAAACGCTTTTTCCGGAATGGTCTTTAGTTGTCGCCGCGAATTAATTCTCTTTTGTCTTCTATCAATTCAAAATGTACCTCGAAGTGATAATAAGATAAGATAATAAGTTGGTTCCACCAACTTTTGTTTTATTCACACTTTTTATATCGTCATCTTGCCACGATGTGTGTTTCGTCAAGACAAATTAACGTAATCATTTTTTATACGAATATATGATTGCAGAAAATGGATACGCTTCAATGCAGTATATTTCCATCAAACCTCTTCTTGGATTATCATTGGAGTACTTAAATCGAATATTTTGTACAATTTTCCACAGAGATGTCTTACACCCTTTGAAAATATCTCGTTCGTGGAGCTTCTCTTTTAATGCAGACAACGTAATATGTTCCTCTACAAAGAATATAATATTAAACTTGATTTAGACTAATGTTTTAATGATTACTTACTGTTCTGGAACTTGTCATAGATAGTATTTCTTATAGCAGTTTGATCAAAATCGTCAATATGTACTACAGGTTTCTCACGATTCCTTTTTTTTCTTGGACTTCTCAGTGGATCACCACTCTTTGTCTTTGCCATAATATTGTTAATAGATGAAATGCTCACTTGTAAAGCACTGGCTACCCTATGTAAGCAAAAAAGTTCATAGTATGTAGATGTGTAGACAATTTGGAAACCAACAGATGAACAAGTTGAGTTGTATCCTAATATTTATTTTTTAAGGGTGGAAGGCCCCTTCTGCTATTAATTTTAGTAGTACTTACATCTCTTACAGCTGTGAGGGGAAGAAGAGGCCCCCCATTATCTCGTTCTTGTTGAAAATAATTGCATAATGATGCAATCATGTTTTGGGCTTGGCTCGAGAAAGCTCTTGGCATTGTCACTATTCATATAGAATAAATATTCGAAACACTGAGTTCTGAAAAGAACTCATTTCAAAATTATGATTCAAATATTATCAAAACTTCGAGGAAAACACTTCAATCCAATCTCAATCAGCACAAGAAAGCGAACTACAATAAACAATAAAAATACGTCAACGCCGCATTTCAATGCCAATTATCATAACCAAATGTCCCAATATGCCACTAGTCCTTTGCGCGACTAGTTATTTTGTTCTTGTTCAGTGAAATATTTACCAACCAGACATCCCTAGCTACGAAGTCTCTTTAAACTCAACGTGAACAGACTATACAGCAAGAAGAGCAACAAAAAACGTCCCAACTATTTTTCAGAGTAGATCCTATGACCGTACAAAAAAGTAAAGCCACGTTTTTTTCACATACCGTCACTTGAGATAGTAAAATCCGATGAACAAATACCGGCCTTAGCACACGTTTTATCAAAGGAAAAAGTTTATCTGCAACTGTACGCACATATTCAAGTCATTAATTGATGAAAGAATTGTAGATTGTTTGAGTCAGCAAACTGCACGAGAAGGCCATTAGACCACTAAATTTATTGCACCTTGCGAGTCCAAAGTGTAATGAACGTATTCCAAAAATAAATCGTCGATTTCTTTCTTTGGATTTTTCTATTTTCATGCCTGAGTCAATGTACATTGATTCACACTTTTCACAATTCACCTCAATTTCAAAGTCGTTTCACATGCACTCAGTTTCATTTTACCATTACAAATCTTCATCAATAATATAAGATAGAACACATCGTCAAATAAGAAATCGCAGTAAATGCTAACATGAAGTCTGTTGTTTTATAAGGAAAATTAATGATTTCGCTGACTAGTTTATGACTTTTCTTCATTTCAGAGTTGCTTCGGATTCAATAGTTGTTTTCTTGTTTTTGGTCATCTCCTGTACCTTCACTGATTTTTATAATTAATAAAATGAATTAATACTTCATTAGTATATTCGTACAGCAATACGATGCAAAACTAACTTGGTATAGTGAAACTTTTAGAATCTTGTATATTTCTATGAATAAACCAACATATCTATACATTCATATAGAAACTCGAAGAGGGAAACAGGTAAGAGCAGCTGCTACAAAACATCCTCACAGTAATACCTAGATGCCTTAGTGACTGTAAGAGGGACCGAGCGCCCGGAGACTCAATTGTCTATAACTCGGAAAGTTATGCCTTCAAATTTCAGTCAGAGAATATTTCTTTCAAGTTGTAGCATCAGAAAATGAAAAATAAGGTACCTGCAGTAAATATGGCCAGGGCTGGTGATATGGCCACGACGTCATATTTAAAAAAATTAATCTGAATTAAAGTTATCTGTAAAGAAGGTGCAAAACAGTTTTCCTCCTTTAGGGAGTAGACAATTTGCGCATTAGATGTCACCACTTCTGCAGTGGTTCTTAATATGGCCGATTTTGAGCGAGTGGTTACGAGTGCTATAAAAATAAAGGTTAAGTTTTCACGAAAATTTCGCTACTACAAGTTAGTAATATTATCGTTTGCTATGTACAGGGTTTATATAATGTGTCAACAATATTATTAGTATAAAATTTTGCGTAAGCAATCATTTGTAAAATAATTGCAACATTTAAACTACCTGTTAAAACTGTAGGCAAATATGGCCAATTTTAATGGCTAGTAATACGGCCATTGCCATATTTATCTACACTTTAGGAGGGTAAGCAAATCATGATTCTCATCGTAACATACGGTAATCTTATCTTCCAGATAAAGATGCCACGAAAGAATAAATATATTAGGGGCCAATGGCTGGAAGAAAACATGACAAGGGCTATAGAAGCCGTCAATAATGGTATGTCTGTCAACAAAAGTAGTGAAACATTTAATGTTCCAAGGCGCACATTGAGGCGTTATTTGGCCACAAGTAAAACTTCAAAATCGACACTGGGGTGGAAGCCAGTCTTAACGAAGCATCAGGAATTCGAGCTTGTTCAGAGAATTGTACGCCTCTCTGAAATCGGTTACCCCTTCCCCTAACGTTCATCGTTAATGACCATTTTAAAAAATAAGAAATTGTTCTAAAGGAACTGGACATCCTGAATAAACCAGAAAGGCTATACAATATCGATGGAAAGAGCTGCATATTATGTCTACACCATCAACGAAAAGGTTTGTGTTATTCAGACCTGGCCTGTTGAAATACAAAGTTCAATCCGATGACGATTTCTGCTGCTGGTAGATTCATGTTTTTCATGAAATTCCACATGTGCTCAATCGGGTTCAGATCAGGTTTCCTCCAAGGCCTCATCATAACATCTATTTCGGCTTCATTAAATTAACTTCTCAGCACTACGGCGGTCTCACATCATCGTGCAAGAAAACAAAATCTCGACCGATCAGAGGGACAAAAGGCACTACAGATTCGCCTAAAATCTCGTTCACATACTGGTGACTTGTGATAATGCCGTGATTGAGAACATGAATTTATTCATTAAAATATGTCTCTTTAAGCCATCAGAGATTCACTTCCGAAAGAAATGCCTTGTGCAATGTTGCTCTGGAAAAATCGTTCATTTGTATGTCTAGAAACTTATGCATCGATCACGGACTTATTACTCCATAGAACGCCTTTCCAATCGTGGTCATTCTAATGGTCGTGTTCTCGAGCAAACTGGCGAGCTGAACGGTGCTCTACAATGAGCTTAGGGCCTAATGTAGGTCTGTTTGGAATGACGTTTTCTAACCGTTTCCGTACTAACAAAAACGTTATGCGGGATGAAAAGTTGAACTCCTAAACTTCCAGTATTGGTGATCGTTCTTTCAAAGTACACATTCTAATAAAGCGATCTTCGACAACCGAAGCACAGCATTTTCTACATCATCCAGGTCGTCTCCATGATCATTTGTTTCCTTGGAACGTATCATAACGTCAGCTGGCACTTGCCTATAATCTTTATTTTTCCATTCTCAACTCTTGAGAGGAGACGATGCCTGTCATGCCACAACTGTGGCGGCCCAAGTTTTTCCCAAACCTGGTTTTTGTTTGGAACTGGATTTCTTCCGTTCACCATGGAGGTATCTGTGAAGATCAGCAACCTGTCGCCTTTGAGAGACTGAAGATCACGCGGGTCTCCGGGTGGTCGATGAGACGCACTGCTTTCTTCTAGACACTATCCAATAGATGTAATGAATATCTGGTTGCTGAATCCCACACATGGCAACAGTATTCCTAGAATTCAGTGACATGTCCTGTTGATATATTTGTTGGTGTGACTTTTCAGTAATTATAAGAGGCTGACCAGGGTACAATTATCCGCAAACCCGATTATTTTGTTCTCGGCGGAGTGCCCTCAGGGTACTCCTGCGTTAACCTGAGAAGTTTCACTCGTTACTATTACTATCTACTAATCTAACCACTCAATTTTTCCAAATCCATATACGATTAGTTTATTCATCATTGCTGCGTGCCTAATTATGTCAAAGATCTTTGAGATATCAAGGCAAAGGCTCTTGATTCGCCGTGTTTTCGAATTGTTGTTGTCCACAAATGCGTAACCTATGCAAGGAGGTCACCAGTTGATCGTTGTCTACGGAAATCGTATTATCGATCACTGATGATACCCTGTAACTCGATATATTTTATGAGCTTTTCGTTTATCGCTCTTTCCATGACTGGATATAACAGGCAACATTACTATTGGGCGGTAGTTTTGGAGTTGGCATTTCTTCCCTTTCTTTGAAACTGGTATATGTATGCTGGAAAGATTCGACAGAAGCCGAAGCTTTTCTTGTTGGGGATTATTGCCATGAAGCTGTAATCCAGAACTACCACGTCTTCATCACTTCCACTGCGGTCAGTCGTTTTGTTTGTGAGGTTGGTATGGGTTTGGTCACGTTTTGTTTTTCCTTCAATGGTCCGATCTGCCGATCTTAGATATAATCATGAAAACAATTGCCAACTGCCTTCTTGTTTGAACAGTGACGCTTCTCAATGGATAAATGAGATACCCAATGTCTCAACCTGCTATCTTTCGAAGACAAGAGAACGGGCTTGGAGAAATTAGCAGCGAACGAAGACCCTGTTGAACTTGACTCTAGTTATGAACTGTAAAGGGCTTTCAATAAGATGGAACGCCATCACTCCATGCCTCTAAGGTGAGTCCATGCCTAGATGAGCAACGAAGTGTAACGTGACATATGCCACCTGAAAGTCCATTCTATTGAACATTGTTAAAAATTGAAAATGTGAGAGGTCTTCTGGTTTTAAACAACTGACGCCATGGTAAAACCAATAAAATTGAACCGAATACAATCTGCTTACAAAGAGAACAAGTTTTGTTTTTTTGAGTAATTTCGAAATTAATGTTTGTTTTGATACCACGCCCAAAGAAAATACTTAAGTTCCATAAGAACTGAAAGGAAAAATTTGGTTGTGAATCCTTGCTGTTTCAATTGAGGTAGTCCTCACACTGTATTATCGTGTTACAAGTTTAAGAAATGTTGAGCGCATCCCACACAAGAGTATTTCTAATTTCTGGTTATTGTTTCAGGTATGTACTTCAATCCTGACTATCTATGGATGGATGGAGCCTAGTAAGTGGAAAATCCTTGAAATTAAACTCATTCGACATCAATAATTAGTATTATTGCGTGTTTCTCGTTGACATATAAAGATGATTAATTAGATTTTTCCTTCCTTTTTCGTATTAATCACGCGTTCGCAGTATTATTCTTGTTGTAGGTTGATATTAATCTTTTCGTCAATTCCTGGAAATATCTCGCCCATGCGTAGTTTTAAGATAGTCGAGAAAACGAAGCACTAAAATAGGCCTCACTGTCGATTTTTTGAGGTGTGCGATGGATTCGGAAAGATTCAATTGTGAACAATTTTCCTTTTGGGAAATTGCATTGCTGCATAAGGAAAAGCACTTTTTAAGTGCATCTCGAACGGCTTTATGATGAAAAATTTCAAACTGTTTTGTTTTGGGCAAAATTTTCACAATAATGATTAAAGCTTGTCAGTTCTGGGGTTTACGAGGTGGCTGAGCACGATTTGTACGATTCATGGTGTATATTTTTACTGATGAGTTGCATGATTTGGAGTCAGTTTTTGTAATCAAACTTCGTATTGTTATTGTAATAAATGAATGAAATAAAAACCAATGTAATCTACAATTATAGAAAAATATATACATCGGGGACACTTGTCGTGAAATTCGTGCTCAGCTACCTCGAAAACCCTCGAGTTGACAATCTTTAATCATTTTCGTGAAATTATCAGTAACTAGCGGAGACCCAGAGAGAGAGAGAGGAGGAGATTTTATAATAGGCAGAGAGATTTATGAAAACTCCTAGTAACGAAAGTGTACTCGATTCCGCCCTTATTGACTGAGTCTTAAATTTTTGTTCATATAGCCATTCGAGATGCACTTGGAAAAGTGCATTTTCTTATGCAAATACAATTCCGCAAAAGTAATTAATGAATATTGTTCACAAATTTGCCTGAGGTATTTCTCTAAAATTACTATTTGCAATATTATCGCAATCTGTAGGCAAATTGGAGGATTTTTATTCAAGGAACAATATTCAACCTTCCGTTGAATGCTAAATATACCTCTTTGAAGGAGCTAGTTTTCCGATCCACTCTTCATAATTTCCATCAACCGGGGCCACATAGTAGTGGTACAGCATCGTCAAATGTCATGAGTAGGAGCAATGGACTGGAGTTTCGGTCTCATTTGACCTCGTCAGCATTGCATAGCCATTCACAACATCAGGCTACACTGCCACCTACTCATCTCAATTCGTTGGAGCGCTAGTAAACATGTAAATGTTACTGAGCCCTCCATGGAACCGAGACAGAGACCACCTCACCATTGCCACCGGGAAACGGTGATAACAAAGAGTAGATAAACAGGAAAACCTCAAGCAGTCACACTAGTTCGACAATTCACCGCAACGCTACACACCGTGTCAGCTAGAAAGCGGTCTGTCGAAAGACCAACGCTCCTCATTCCTATCTGGTTGTCAACCATGCATACACAAAATTTCTAAGAATTACTATTTGCGAGATTATCGCAAAGTCTGGACACATTGAAGAATTTTCATTCAAGAAGCTAGTTTTCAGATCCACTCTCCTTCGAGAAGGGATATTTAGCATTCTACGGAAGGTTGAATATTGTTCCTTGAATAAAAATTCTTCAATGAAGTCTTTCCAAATCGAACACGAGTTTCCGCATCAAAATCCGCCTGACTCCGCAAAAAATCGTCAATCCAATGGGTCCCTTCCTCGACTAAGATGAGTTCGTATATAATTATTTTTCGCCTACTTTCAGTGTGTTGATTGTCATCTTTGTCTCATCTAGGGAAAGTAGTAGTTCACCTGTTCGTTTGAATTACCTTCGAATTATTCTGTATTTGTACATTGTTGCTTCATAAACCTTTCATTTAATGTTATTTTGAAATTGTTTCAATTGTTCAATTGAAGTTGAAGGGACATTTTCACTCTCTAATTAATTTTAATAGAAGCAAAATGTGAAAATCTTCACATAGAATTGTAGTATTGTTTGTGGCATGTACAATTTTAGTATAAATTGCACTCTTTCTGAGTACGCGGAATCTATGGTACTTCAGGTGATGATTCATAGGATAAAATGAGGAAAATTCATTATACATTAGGCAACTGCGATTTCGTTAAATAGAGTTTCTTTCTTTCCAAAATGTATCACTTGTGAATTTACATGCAATGATAGAAGTAGCTCAAATATGTTCTGTGGACTCATTCTAATAGTTCGAAAATTGATTTTGCAATGATAATTATATATATATAGGAGGTTTTACCCCGACGAGTTGCCCATATATCTGTTCATGCAATCAAACTGATTTCATGAAAAATATAAATCCACCACCCGGTAATTAATAATTATATATATATATATATATATATATATATATATATATATATATATATATATATATATATATATATATATATATATATACTATCAAAGTATTGTTCATATATGAAATTTCTCCATTCAATCTTCTGTCTTGCGATTGTTTTAGCCTCTGTCCAATTTTTGCCCTGTTGTCTTAATATTTCCGCTATTACTCCATCCTTTGTCGTGGGACTTGCCTTGTATTATCCATTCTCTGAAGATGTCCTCACCTTTTCTCTATAAATTTCATGGTTGATTCAATTTCTAATTCCTTTCGTATGTCAATGTTCTTTAACTTATCTCTCTTTGTGACTCCCCTTACCCCCCTAAGATATTTCATTTCGACAGCTTGAATTTTACTTTTTTGGTTTTTATCTAGAACCCATGACTCGCATCCAAATGTCAGTATTGGACTATAGATAGATGTGAATACTTTTATTTTTGTGAATCTTGACACTTCTTTCTTATTTATGAACTTGTTGCTGATAGCATAATACGCCTTCATGGTCTTTTCGATCCTATCATTGATTTCAGCATCTTGCTTTCATGATTCTTCGAGTTCAACTCCTAAATACTCATATTTTTCCACTTGTTCTTTTTGTCCCTCTATCCTGTATATTTATGCCTTCCTTTTCTGTTAAAATCACAATTACCTTAGTTTTTTATTTGTTCATTTTCATAACACTCTTCTCCAATTCTCTGTTCCATATATTCAAGTTTTTCCGAAGATCTTTTTCATTGCTGGTCATTATCATTATGTCATCCGCCTATGCCCCTTCTGATAGTTCTACTTGCTGTAAGTTTCTATATCCAATCTGGATTTTCCTCACTTCTGTCGAGCAATTTTATTATCCCATCCATAAAGATTATAAACAACAGAGGACTAAGCCTACCCCCTGTCTAAGTCCCTTCGTTGTCTTGAAATACCCCGATCTCCTGTTTCCGCTTATAATGCAACACTTTCATATATTTTTATTATGAGTCTTAAAATTCTTGCTTTTATTCCTTTTCTACGTAGTATTTCCCATAATCTTCGTCTAGGCAAAGTCAAATGCTTTTTCCAAGTCCATGAACGCTAGGTATATTTTCTTTTTAATTAGATCTCTCCATCAATATCTTTATGCTGAATATATGATCCTGAAGACTTCTTCCTTTTCGAAATCCACTTTGTGTCTCTCCCATGGTTCTTTCAATAATTGGCTTCAGCTTCATATCTAATACACCTGTTTTCATTCGAATTTGCCTGTTCGAAATCGATGGGTTGGTAGGTGTTTTACCTATAATATCAATCATTGTAGCTTCTCCATCAACTACTTCATATTCTTTTTCCTTGGGACATTAAATGTACCATAGTTCATGGAGTTTTCCATCAATTTATCGAATATATTTTTATGAGGTTGCCGCCACTCTGGAAAATGATTTAAATGAGGGGCTTTTGTAGCATCCGCATAATGGTTATTGAGTGAATATAACATTCACTCATATAAAACTTTTCAAAAATTTTCTTACGGCATTATCTCTTCGTTATTACGAACATTCACATTATAGTTGTAAGTTGATGATAATAAATAAAATGAAATAATATATCGAATTGTCATTGCAAGAATTCTATCATGAGTACACAGAACTTAATTAACCTATTTTAATCATTTCGTGTAAATTCTGTGAATGGACATAGAGTTATTGAATAAAATTAGGAAAATGTTACCCAAATTTGGGTAAGTGGAAATTTTACTTTTTGAGTGAAACTTGTATTCGTCTCGCATCTACTAGCAGGCAATCCAGGTGGATATCACATGAATCCCATTGAAGAAAAAGCTGAGTCCACCACTGGTCTGCAACTTATCTCATATAACAATCACCCTAATTGCATGTCTTCTAAATTCATAAATCTACCTATGTGATTGATTCTGTTGAATAGTTCAAGGTACCGACCATCACACTCTGAAGACCTTGATTTCGCTTCCTTGATGTCGAAATATATGGAGATATATGCGTGAAGTAATTAGCCCAAATTGTTGGCCTCCTCGGAAGTATATCTCAAGGACCCCTAAATGAACCTAATCTTAGGATGGACACAAAAGAGTTCAGTTTGGATATAACTTTCAGTAAAGATGGAACCGTAATACTCGAATTTTTGTATAGTGATTCAAAATGCGATAAATGAAAAGATCAGCTTTGGCCAAAGGAGATTTCTTTGAGTGGGACGACATCAATCAATTCTTCTATAATGAATTTCATTTTTTATAAAATACCTCTGGTCAAGGTGGCATGAGAGAGAATTGATACAATAATAACAACAGTAAATTGTATCAATCATGTGTAATATAAAATACGCAAACTGAATGTTGAAAGGGTAAACAGAATTATGCTAATTAAATCAGCCAATTGTAAAACAAATACAGCAAATGATATGAGTCAAGTATGAAATGACATGTGACAAATTTAATATGTAATATGAGAATAAAGTTTGTCAATATGAAATGAAATAATGAAATTGGGATTGTACACGGAATCCTAGTATTTTAGAAATGACTGGTAGGTACTCAGCGTGAGCTTCGCGTCAATTCAATATTCTTCGTGATAAAGCAGTCCTATCTCATGAGGCTATAGAATAGTAATCGCCAAATTTATTAATATTAAGCTATTCGATAATTTTAGCATAAACAGTGAGCTACTTAATAATAAGCGGTATAGCTGACACAAATGGAATAATGCACTGTTGATTTCGAATTACATACATGTGAAAATTCTAACCTACGAATCGTGGGTGTTTGAAAAACACAATTGCATGCAGTCGCAACTGTATATCTCATAAGATTCAATGAAAATGGACAAAATAGCAAAAAATAACGCTCCATTTCAAACAATGTATTTGCGAGTAAAAAGGATGTTCAATGAGAAGGTTGACACTCAAACTTATCCATAATTTGTTCAATGTTTGGAGTATAGTTTTATACACCCTTTCGGAAACTAATTTCCAGATATTCGTCTGTAAGTCCACTGCGGTATTTGGTTTGAATAAACTTCATATTGAAGAAAGAATATTCGCACAAATAGGCTAAATTGAAAAACGCTTCCACTTTCAAAACAACACGACATAGGATTGAATATTCATCTTTATCTATTGTAGAGCAGATACATTCTGTACTTGAAACCCAAACACTCTCATTTCTGTTGGAGCGGTGTCAAAAGTTCCAAAGTTCTGCAAAACACAAGCTGCAAACGGTTGGATATCAATTCCCCTGAAAAGTGGTACATCGAATTGCGACATCAAAGCTATGTCGTTGAAATCCTTCAAACAATTTTTGGGATTAATCTTCAACTAGTGTATCTTGTGTATCTTGTATCTTGTTTTGTGTCTTCAGAGTTCTGTGTCGCTGCAGGCATTCAAGGCTTCTTGTGCTCCTAAGCTTCATCTCTTTAACAAAGTTTTCATTCATCAGGTTTCTTTCACTTTTTTGAGGTTTATTTTTCCCCTAAAATTTTTCGTCCTTTCCCAGGTAGAGCTTCTCAATGTGATAGGCTATTTCTTCCCCTTTGTTGCGTAGTCTACATATAAGTTCTTCACGATAAATACCTATAGTGTGTATATATTTTCTTAGGTTCCCATGTCTAGTTATTACGATGCTTTGTTTTTCTCCGCTCAACGTGTAGCTTTTCTATACAGGTGTTGATCATGTTCTGTACATTAGAGTGAGTTATAACGGGTGCTGGTTCCGTGAATCTCATCTTTGCAGCAAGATAATCCACCTCCTCAAAACCTGCAATCCCCTGTGCCAGGTTACCAGATCAAAGGTACCTGGTTCCATTTCGCCAGCTCAATTAGTAACCGCAGACATTCCCATATGAGTTTAAAAGAATGTTTAACCGCCTGTACTTATAGCATCTTTTGAGGTTCTCACGGACACAGGTTGTTGTGGCATATTTTTCTGCCTGGAAGATGATAACGTGCTCCGCCAATGAAATTATCAACCGACACTCCGGGTTTTGTGAGTACACTGCAGGTCAAGTTCTCTTTTCCACTTAGGATCTATTCATTCACCAATCTTTACGGATGTCAGAGCCGATCCAATTGTTCCAGTCTGTCACCGTTTTATGCTCCTTGGCACTTTAAGTTTTTCAGTCATCGTATATTCCCCATATTCAATATTGATTATTTGATCAATTCATCAATTCTGGTGTGCCATACGTGTTTGGTTTTTCAGTTTCCATTCATCTCCTGCCTGAATGCCGCTTTTGTCCTCACCCATAATATAAATGTCAAGAGGAGGTAAATTTAGGATACCATCCAGGCTTGAGGTTGGAGCTGATCATGAGAAGCCTATGATGCAGACCCCTGGCTAGTCTTTGAAGTTCTCTGACCCCCTCTGCCATCATGTAAGAGCACAGTATTCAATCATGGGTCTCACTACTACAGTGTACAGCCAATGTAGATTTTTTGGATTTAATCTACGTTCATTGGCGATGACTCGTTTACTGGACAAAATGAGATATTTACCCTTATTTATGACTTGATTTAGGTTAGGTCATATGTCTTTCAACCAGCATTACTCTCAAATATTTGGTCTTATTGAATTCCACGCATTATGTCATCAGTCTTTTTCTGTACATACTATTTCTACATGTGATTTACTTTCTAGAGCTCCATTTCATATATCTATTTTGAAACAATAGGAAAATGGATGGCATCTTGGTTGTTCAGGTTTTGTTCCTGAAACTGAAAGTTTTTGATAAACGCATTTAAATCGGAAATCATTTCAGCTAGTTCTTTATTTTCTCCTTTACGACTTTCATTGAATTTTTCTGTCCAGAGAATACCTAAATCTCTAAGCAAGATCTTCAGTTCCGGAACTGGTTCATCGCGTCGTTAGAAAAATTGAACTGTGGCAGGTACGTTTCAGCACTTACCCTTTAGTTAACCAGCAGACTTCAGGGTGAAGAAGTAGCGCTCCATTTCGACAATCAATTTCATCGACCAAGGTTTTCAATACTCTTCTTTGCAATGTATGTGTTCTAATATTGTCCACAATTTTCGAAACCAATTTCATAAGTTTTTCTTGTTCTAGAAAATTTCTACCTTATGCCTGCTCGTCGAAAATGCAATGGTAACAGAGAAATTGTTAGAGTCTTTCATCTTAACGTTACGACGCCACCTAAAGCCTATCATAACCCCCCCATAGCTGGAGCGCTATCGGTTGTCAAGCCTGACATTTTTGGTATTGGAATTTTCTCAGAAGATTTATTCTATGAAAGTGATACAGAATAGTTACTTCAAAGTATTGCCCATCGCTAGCTATACTTTTTTCCTACCTTTCTGTCAGTTTATGGACACCACGCCGAAAAAAACTGTTGCTCTTATGAAGCAAACCTGTGATTCTGCCATCTCCGTAAATTTTCGTTAGAAACGAAGCGTGCGTGTCCAGTCGATGCAAATAAGTGATAATCGGACGGAGCCAAGTCTGGAGAGTAAGCCGTATGCGGAAGTATTTCCCAACTAAACGTCCCAATAGTTTCCTTGGCCGGTTTTGGTGTGTGTGATTGAGCATTATCATGAAGCAAAATCACTTTGTGTTGCCTTTTTAGACATTCCGGTCATTTTCACGCAAAGCTCGATTCGAACCGATAATTTGTTGTTGGTAGCGTTGAGTATTAAAGGTTTTGCCAGGTTTTAGTAGCTCGTTCTAGATCACACCCTTCTGATCCCACCAAACACAGAGCATTGTCTTCCGTCCATAGCGATTTGGTCTTGCAGGCTAGTTTGCCTGGAGTTGCCCATGAGCTTTTACGTTTGGGACTCTCGAAATGAATTCACTTTTCATCGCCAGTCGCAATTCGATGAGAAATTACTTTCCTTTGTACCTGGCGAACAGAATTTCGCAAATGGTTTTCCGAATTTTCTAATCCGAAAGTTGTTTTTGAGTTTGAGCATCATCTTCATCCAACAATGCTCACAATTCGTTGTCTTTAAACTTTTTCGTTTCTCACGTCAAAATCGCAATTTTTGAATTTTTAAACCACTCAAAGCACTGTGACTTACCAAGAGCATACCAACCGTAAGCTTCGACATGCATACGATTCGATTCTGCAGAAGTTTTCTTCAAATGATAACAGAAAACCAATGCTGTCTGCAAATCGTAGTTTCCAGGCACAAAATTCGACATGTTTAACACACTATGCTGTTGTATGAAACGTATACTGTTATGAGTCTGAGGTCGAAACAATAAAATGGCGCACATAACGCGGTCTGTGGTAACCACATCGACAGCTAGGCCATCTATGGGCAAAATGTGGTTTCATATTTACATAGCTGGTACACAGCCGTCTGCCGTTTCATCCTGTTGGAGTGAAAAATAAACAGTTATTTCATTCAGTTCAAATTAAAGAAAATTCTATGATTTATGAAACCTATGCTGTGAGCTACCTGAGTTGCCTTTTTCTTCTTTTTTTTTCGTCAACTCCTGGGATGAAGCGATGCCTGTCATGCCACAACCGTGGCAGCCCTAGATGATTTGAAGTGTGTGTACACTTGCTGCTTGTAGAGAGCCAATTTGTAAGTTATCGGAAATATGTTCCATGGAAGAGAGAGACCCACTGCACACTAGCCCTATGAACAAAGTAATTTTTATAGACAGACTACTTGACGTTGCTAGTTGGACCGTCCTCTGATGAGAGTTTTCCTCATACCTGATTTTTCTATGAAATTGAATTCTTTCCCGAACTGAGCCGTTCAGTTTCTCAGCTCATTTGTCATGGAAGTACCTGTAAAAAAGAGAAAAATCAGCAACCTGTCGCCTTCTAGGGAGAGGCTGGATATTACGCTTGATCTCAGAGTGGTCGATATTACTCTTTTTCAGACATTATCCCATAGATGTCATGAATGTTTGGATGCGGAACACCACACATGGGATACCATTCTGGACCAGGTCGCACCTGTGCTTTATATGAAAGCACCAGCTTTTCAGGGCTCAACCCTAAAAAGAAAACTGAATTCAGCAGAAGCAGATTCGGCAATGGCTAACACATGGTCGTGCCGGCAAACTCCGGCGTTGACTGTGATGCCGAGTGGAGGCATGTTCGTTTTTGAGGCAATTCGATGTCCTTGCTTGATTAACGAGGATTCTCCAGCATTGACTTCTGAAAACCTTGTTGATTGCGTCGTGTTCGCATTGAAACTCAGTGACATGGTATCTTTGTCAGTGTGACTCCTCAGCAGTTATAGGACGCCAACTAGAGAATGAGAACACTAGTTTATAGTCTTCCACAAACTCAAATATTTTGTTCTCGATGGAGTGGAGCAGATCATTAATCTGCAACAGAAAAAGAATCAACCACAGTTTGGAGCCCTGGGGTACTCCCGCAAACCTTGAATGATTCACTCGTCACACCAACAACTACCGCGTGACTCGATCTATTGCAAAGAGAGCTACCAGTAGCGACTCACCTGTAGCTTGGCGATCACAGCAATAGGGCGTTGAACAAACAAAATTTTGAACTGTGACTGCATGAGGGAAGATAAATCAATCAGCCTCAAACGTATAGATTGCACTGCGAAGAATGTCGGCAGACTGAAATGACATCAAGTAAAACAACCTGAGAATTCCCAGACGACCCCTTTACGTTTACTTTCCATATATTCGTAAACATGTCAAACAACGTTATAATCAAGATTGATATTTAGCTTCAATTGGATAGATTTTGAACTTTTATTTTTCAGCTAGAGACAGAGTGCATCCCGTACATTTCAGGATTGATCAATATAGACGGAATTTCGCATCTTCTCAGTCTGCTACAGTATTATATTCGGGATCAATTATGCTCCACAATGGCATCTACAGATTCGTCTACTCGGTTGCACCATCAAACTCCAAGCTAACTATTCGACGTATAAATTTACGAGTAAAACGAAGCTTCGGGCTAATGCCTCAATTTGACAACTGAAATTCCAAACGTATTCTGGCAGAATAATCTCCAACGTTTCAACTTCCGACGTGATGCATCATCCAGATATGGGTTACGACAACCAATTTGGGCTGGAGGGTGTTGCAAACTTAATTTCGAGGGGTATTTCGGAGTATATGTGGGAGCCAGAAATGGGATTGTCCCTTCGCGATATTTGAAATCAGTCGCCCTTCGTGTATACCCTATAAGGAGTTAGGAAAGAAAGTTCAGAAGCTGGTAATGGATACTGTACCCTACTTGTTCATTATTAAACATACGAATATGTCACAGGATAATGTTAATAAAATTAGTGAGTATGGCCAATCTACTTGATTAAAATAATGGAACATGGTAATTGTTCATGGTAGTTTGAAAATAGTAACTTAAGAAAGTTATTATGCATAAGCCACTCCCTTTCCTTTCAAGAATAGTTTACAAGGAAAATTGGTGAAACTCTGATAATATGCAAGGTTTGTCGAGAGATTTTTGTTAACGTATGTGCTGGGTGTTTTGGACTTTCGCCAAAAACTTGACATCTAGTTGAAATTCCCTATTTGGGATGAAGTAGCCTACTCTTTAGATTCTTCAACTATATATAAAGAGGTTTAACCCCGACGAGTTGCCCATATATCTCTTCATGCAAGCAATCAAACTGATTTCATGAAAAAATATAAATCCACCACCCGGTAATTAATACTATTGTCAGGTTAGGTTAGGTTAGATGAGAATGATTATAATCAAAACATATCCTGGAATCATTATATATGAGGATAACGTTCAATGTTATGAGAATATATCAATCTACCAGAATATATGCAAACTATAGCATTATCAGACAATGACATTAATGTACCAACGAGTAGTGTCAGAGGCTTTCTCTCCGGAAAAATCCAGTGTACGGGTAGTCAAGTAACACTGAATGTTACTCATTCATAGTTTTGATGTGATCGAATATATATATATATATATATATATATATATATATATATATATATATATATATATATATATATATATATATATATATATATATATATATATATATATATATATATATATATATATTTGCAACAAAAATGCCCTATAATATCTTTTCGAAAAGTTGATAATCATCAAGTTATTCCACACTTCCTTGATGTTACGAAATTTTTGCTTTTCTTTATAGAAACAAGAATATTTCTGTTACTCTTACAGCTATATAAAATCTGACCAAACCATCAGAAAGAGCATTGAATTTGCTATAAGTAAGTACTAATGGTAAAAAAATGTGTATACCGGGTGTTGTAAAAGGCTAAATGAAAAAATTGTGAAATGAACAAAATTCGTAGTATTTTTTTGTTAGCTGTACCACTGAAAAGTGATTGATAAGTAGCTGTTTTTTTTTTGGTAAAAACTACTACATTTAACTGGCTTTCGAATGGTATATCAACTTTTGAGCGAACTATTTTTTTTTTCAGCAATAACATGGGTAAGAGTAATAAAAACATAAAATTCGAAAACACAAATATCTTGTATTACTTAATGGAACATGAACAGGAACTTAAAAATTAATGAATCACATTTTCACGAAAGAGATTTAAAACTATAATAGGTGTTCAAAATGTCTTCCACTTACTTGAATGCACTTAACACATCTTTTTCTTAAACTATCAACTACTCTTTGAAGTTCAATGTATTTTTGACTCATTTCCTTGTAACAGATTCGAATCATTTAAATTAATTCTTCGCGAGTATTAAAGGGAATTCTATGATCATTAGTCTTTAATGAGCCCCACACATAAAAATCAAGCGGCGTAAGGTCAGGGCTCCTGGGTGGCCATATCACCTGCCCGAATCGACCTATCCATTTCTCTCCAAATCTTTCAGTCATTCAGTTCTGGATCATTCTAGAATTATGAGCCGGGCAGCCGTCCATATATTTATTTAATAGATTTAAGAATTCGTTTGAATTGAGACGATCGGGAAGTATAACCGACAAGCTGCCCCTCCTTAACCCCAACCACACATATACTCTAATCTCGTGCTGAGAGTGTGACACAATAGTGCCGTGAGGATTTTCTGTATCCCATATATGGGAATTTCTCAAATTTATCATACCAACTTTGGTAAAAGATGCCTCATCCGTCTATAAAATTTTATTTGATTCCCAATCCTGTAATTTATTTATGTAACACCTACAAAAGTGCAACCTCACCTCACTATTCATTGCCAATAGGTTTTGAACCTTACTCAAATGGCAGGAATGTAAATTATTTCGCTTGAAATATGAATCGTGAAATAATAAAGCATCAATGTAGCACCAATTCTCCGAGTACTTGTAGGGTCCTCGCGAACAGCCTGCAATATTGCAGGTGCTTGTCTCCATTGCTAAGCATTTCCACCACCTTCTCTAATTCTTAAACCACTGAATGAATCAGTTTCATCGGAACATTAAACACATCGCTGCACGGGAATTTCCATTCGCGAAGCCATAAACAAATAAAATATCTCGATATTCAATATTTGGGAAACTAGACATGTTTTCTTTATTTCGAAAAAGAAATTGGAACCGTAAAAGGAAAAATATACATTTCAATTCATTAATTAATTGAATGATAGTTCCTGTCAAATTCTAAATATTTTTATTTGTTTTGAAACCAAGTAATACAAGCCTTCTGTGATCTATTCTTTTACGATTCTTTTTTCTAATTTTCTTCTTGTGGAATTGTTTCGTCGCTCCGGTGAAACTAGCTCATTTGTGATCGAAGGATAAGAGAATTTAATGTTCTTACTCTTACTCTTACCCATGATATTGCTGGTAAAAAAATAGTAAGCTCAAAAGTTGACATACCGTTTAAAAGTCAGATGAATGTAGTAGTTTTCTCCAAAAAAAAAAAACCGGCTATTTATCGATCAGTTTTCAGCTAACAAAATACCACTAATTTTGTTCATTGTACAATTTTTTCATTTAGCCTTCTACAACACCCGGTATTCAGAATTTTTTACCATTAGTACTCACTTCTCTTATAGCAAATTCAATGCTCTTTCCGATGGTATGGTCAGATTTGATGTAGCTGTAAGAGTAACAGAGATATTCTTGTTTTTATAGAGAGAAGCAAAAATTTTGTAAAATCAAGAAGTGTTAAATAACTCGATAATTATCAAAAATGTTATGGGACATTTTCTGTTGCAAATAACTTGTACAATCACCTACTGAAGTTTGGCACATTTTATAGTAGACCCCTATATAATTATATATATATATATATATATATATATATATATATATATATATATATATATATATATATATATATATATATATATATATATATATATATATATATAAATCATGTAGAAATCCAACCCCAGATTTTTATGTACCTCCTATCCTGCAGTTTTCCAGATATGAATCAACCGTAATCGGTATATTACTACTTCATGTATTTTCCGGATTCCGCAATAGCCCAGTTCCTTCTATACACGAGTACCAGAATACCCCTTGTAGGACACTCAAGTTGTAGGACACTCAAGTTGTAGGACACCCAAGTTGTAGGACATCCAAGTTTAAGGACACGCAAATTGTAGGACACCCAAGTTCCTATATATATATATATACTAAAAAAAATATTGCGATATAACCACCAAATACAACTGAACAGAAAATACCAATGATTGAGCAATCAAATGAACTATATCTTACCCCAAGATATCGATGGTTTCTTCAAATTCAAAATGGCGACCAAAGTCGTACAAGACGTATTCTTCGAGTTCCAAGAATTACAAATGAAGAATATTCAACCAAGCATTCTGCTTCGAAGCAAATCCTAAACATCAGAATAGAGATTATCACAAAACTCCCTCTATAAATCCCTGAATTTGGATACTTTCGAACAGCTTTACAAAACTTTACAGATTGTGTTAACTCGTTGAAGTCACATTCGGAATAAAATTAGGAAATACGTTAAAATTCGGAACGAAACTGGTGATCATCGAATTTCTTGCCATTGCCAAGTCTACCTAAAATTCCACCACTGAATAAGCAAATTGTGGAGAATGTCGATTATTAAAATGTTACACTCTAAATGTAAAACTCAAAAGACATCCTTCGTTCGATGAAAACCGCATTAATATCCGTTGCTTATGACTTACTTTGATAGCGTCATTCTAAATATTGCTATGTAGCAAATTAAATATCAATTGATGACAGGGTTCTTGAGTATTTGCTTCCATAGATAATACCTAAAATAACTGACTCAGTTCAATATGAGACATTGAAACTTTATGCGGAAGTAGACCTTCGTTGTTGAGCTTTGCATTTTTTTACGTTTAATGTTCAATGGGGTGGTTATAAGTGATGTGATTCTCTACATTTTTTCAGGCAACGTTGATGATTCACTCCTGCATAATCATTTTTACAACATCCCTAATACTACAACTTCCTTGTTGTTCAAGATCTATTGGGTGCTTCAAAGTTTTTCCGTTGAGTTGAACTGGATGCGCGTACATTTAGTTAATCAATGAAAAAAACGTCTAATACTAATGGTGGTAATGAAAACAATTCAATTATGACTTACGACACCTAGTATTTCATTATAATTATCTCGGTGTATAAGTTTTTATTACCTGGTGGTTAAAACTGACTTCTACGTAGGAATACAGATAAATGGTAATTGAATGAAATCAAAGTTAGAACGGGCTCTGTTATTGTTGAAATAATGATATAAGTAGGGCTATAACTAGTTTACGATGCGAGGATACCTTTAATTCATAGAATGGAGATAATTAAACAGCGAAAATTGAAACTGAATGTAGTATGTATTGATCGTTATCCTGAAGTTTTAAGCACATACATAACCACACATTACAACTCTACTATTAGGACTGATATACAATTTATCGAAGAAAATAAAATTCGATCCTACGGAGGATATAAAGATATCCTATCTTTATACATGTTACGAAGCTTGCTATTTGTACTGGGTGAACAGATTTCGATGTTTCAGTACTGCAGCTATGTGAAATATCGTTGGAGGAAAATGACTCCTCTTCACTGTTTTTCTTTTGAGCTTCGGAATGGCATCTTCCAACTAAACCGAAACAGAAGAAACCACGTCAAAAATCAAGGTAATGTTGACTGTTTTCCTTGATTATCGCGGTGTTCTGCACTCAGAATTCTTGCCCGAAAGTCAGACGGTAAATAAAGAATATTACCTGAGCGTTATGCGGTGTTGGAAAGAGCAAATCCTTTGAAAAACGCTACATTGTGGAAGGAAAACTCATGGATTGTATGTACCACTATAATCCACCATATTTTAAGGCTAGCATTTTTAACCCGGCGTTGGTGTGGTGAACTTATGTTACATGTTTGGTATTGTGGGGTGAAATTCACCCCATTTGGTTTTTCGTGTAAAAAAATTATTTTCACAATTTGTTACGGGAATCTGATAATTGACTGTGTTAACAGACACCATATTCCGTCAGAAAAAAGTGCATTTGATTCATCCACCTACAGAATATAAATTCAATGGAAAAAAAACATACATTTCTTCAGTTCAGAATATTAAAAAAACGTTTTCATTCAGTAGAATCTGAATATCAAATAAATGAACAGAAATATATGATTCAATCAAATAGAAAAACGCGAACTAGAAATATTCAAAGATAAAAATTTTACAGTGTGCTCTATTGATAGCAATTTTGACTTAGAATAAGACTATGCCCCAAACACAAAAAAATTTCACATTTGGCACACTTCGTTTGGCACTTCCTATCTTTACCTCTGGGGCACATTCCACATCTTCCAGTAATTGTCCAGCGTTTTGGCTCTCTTTCATTCAGTTCTAATGCGTTCCCATTCAATGAAGATTGGATTGAATTTTTCAATTTCTTAGGCAACCTCTCATTATCTTTACGAGACAGAAGATGCTTTTGCACAAGCTGCAAGCCCAAATCTAAAAGGAATTCTCTTCTCTTTTGTATATTCTTAGTGTTGCTTTGATATATTATTCTAGCATTGATAGCCCCGACGTTCATCATTGAAAAAAGATGGTTAGTGGCAATCTTCTACTGTTACGTGATATGTCATAATTTCCGCATAGTTCGTCAACCTCATCTACCCCGCATTTGGTGAAATTTTAAAAATCTATTATCTCAGGTTTTTTCGCTTCTCCAGTTCTTTCAGCTATTTTATCGTCGTAGTGAAGCGTGGAGGCAACCAGAACTACTTTTGAAAACCAAATTTGGTAGAAAAGACTTCTCGATTTTTAGTATCTACAAACGCAGGTGTAAGCTCAGCTTTATTTTTTCTTATGGTGCTAATGGAAGTAACTTTGTGATTTTTCAGATGGGTCATCAGCGGAAAACTGGTAACGCTACATTTCGGTTAGTTTGACTGATGGGTGCCACTAATCTGTCAACATCGAACGGTGAATAGGATACTTTGAATGGGCCATCTTGTTGTTGACCCGCATATGGTTCCATTTTCACCACGTAATATGATTTTGCATCAACTAAAGCGAATATTTTCAATCCGTAATTGAAGGTTTATTTGGCATATATACTCGAAAAGGACATCGACCACGAAATGCAGGCAGCTGGTCATCTATGGTGACGTACTCGCTAGGAGAATAAGCGCCTTGACAGTTTTCAACAAACTTAATGAACAATGCTCTAATGTGGGTGAATTCATCAATTTGTAGCCTAATTTGTCTGTTTTCAGAGTTATCAAAACGCAAGCATCTGAGTAGTAATTGAAATCTTTGCAGAGACATAACTCTTCTGAATATATCAATACCCAAACCATTAGTTTTCCATAGGTCCTCTAGATTCAAACGATTCGTTTTGTACACCCCAGATAAGAAAAGGAGACCCAAAAAGCACGAAGTTCGGCAGCATCCACTTCTTTGACCACATATTTGTGCTGATCATCATAAAGATCCCGAATAGTAGCCAGACGCTACCACTATTACTACGCTTGGTATATCTTATAATACTGGTAATAATATCGAATTCTTCAGCTGTTTTGCGGTTCCTTGTAGCAGGCCGTACTACTGAGAACTCACCCCTAATTATGTTCTCCGATCTGGTTTTTGCTGCTCGGTTGGGACAAATTTTTGACCACATGGTTTTCTCATCTCTTCCGATGAAACAATTTTCTGATGAAGTTGTATTAGATGATGTTTGATTATCATCTTGTTCATCTTCTGAATGAACGCCTCCGTCATCGTCAACTTGTTCCGAATCATCTTTCTGTTCTGATTCAGAATCATGTGCACTTTCTTGAACTATATCTTCATTTTCAGAATCGCTCAAATCGACAAAGTCTTCATCATTTTGCAGATCATGCCATGAGGCGAGGAGCTTCCTTTGTTGTTCTTCGTAACTCATTTCTCTAAATAACCAACAAAAAAATTAATATTACCTAAAAACTAACCCCCGTCACAAAACATACCTGTATGACTTGAAGAAAAAAAATAGTGTGGTGGGGTGATTATCACCAAAATTGGCTATAATCGATAAGGTCAGTGGTGTGAAAATCGCCAAGTCGAACTTCGCACTCGAATAATAAATATGTTAAATCACTTAGAGCTAAGAGGCAACTGAGACAGCAATATTCAGTTCAACATTTGAAGGTACTGAAGAGGTGGGGGCGCTGTCAGTCTCCGTGTTTTTGTGATGCTCAATTGAATAACACTCTGGGTAATTTTAACCCCACCACACCAACGCCGGGTTAATGAATTTTTGACCGAAAACTCAACAAATACCATCAAATAACTGCTGTCTTCAACTGATATGGCTTCCACAAAGCCATTGTATTCACCTGATATGACTCCGGCCGACTTTTTTCTTTTTCCAAAACTCAAATTTCCACATCGACGTACCCGTTTTGAATCGATAGAAGACATAAAAGAGTATTCGCGACGAGAACTGAAGTCGATGTCGGAGAAAGCGTTCGAAAAATGTTTTGATAATTGGATTATTCGTTGGCGTGAATGCGCCTACTTTGAAGGAAAAATTTGGATGAAAAATAAATATTTTGTGTTTCACTGACCAATTACTGGTCCTTTTTTGACAGAAAATTTTGCTGAACGAAATAGATCTTTCGTAAAAGATACCACATACACAGAACTCTCGATTGTGAATTTTATAACGTGAAAATGTGTTACTGCCAAGCCAGTCTCACAATGCAAAATAAAATTGAACATTATTGTGGATAACTCTGGAGTTTCGAAAAATGAAGGATATCCCGAAAAGTCGGAAAAGCGATCAATTATTTCTATAGGTGGTGTAGCGGTTTATTCACGTTGATGATTGCAGATGTCGAGTTCGATATGTAGATTGTAATATAACTGATCCTTGATATATCCTCGAAGGAGAAGTTCCATCGGTGACAAATCTGAGTATCGGGTCGACCATCTAACTGCCTCCGTAGGTAAAATCCAATTATTGCCAGTATTTAAGAAAATAATGCTCTGGAAGGAGCTCCATGATAATATAAATAGATATTTCTTCTCTCAGAAAGGTAGAGTTTATCAAGATATCCATCAATAATATTATTGACAATTTCACCACGAAGATTTTCATCAGAAATCACATAATAAGCGATTACCTTTCAATTCATACCACACGTTGCACGCATATCGGCCTCGACGGTGAATATTAAGTGGGTTTATATCGGACCACCACTGTTTATTGGATGAATATTCCAATACTACTGATGTAAACTCTAAAAAATTGCTAATTTTCTCAAGACCTCTGCAGAAACCAGTTTCATGAATCGAGTCGCGTTGGAATTGTCCTGGCTGCAGAAACTGGGACATTATGATGCCATAAGATTGAGATCTATTCTTCAGATTGACTTTTAGATACCCCTGTTCTCATTCCAATTTGCCTGCTCGAAATCGATAAGTCGGCAGTTACACAGCCGACTTATATGCAACACAATCGTTGCATATTCTCCATCAACTACTTCATATTCTTCCTTCCTGGGAACGTTGAATATACTATGTTCAAGAGGTTTTCTGTCAATTTATCGAATAAACGTGTATGAGGCTGTCGCCCCTCAGGAAAACGATCCCAACTAAGCAGCTTCTGCAGTATCCGCGTCATACTTATTTTAAATGTAACATACAATTATATTGAATGCTTCAAAGAGCATAGAACATGGTCGCTTCGTTGATACAAACGATACTATACAGGGTGCTTCAACGAAAACTAAACAGAGACTATATCTACCAAGATATTCATTTCTGATCAAAACGCAAAAACAGGTCAATTTTTGTTTCAACGGGGACATCTTTTGGGGTACAAAACTTGCCTGAAATATCAACCCCCTAAGCGGGGGTTGCAATCCTGGAACATTTTGAATAGGGAAGATGGGTCGAGTGATGACTCAAAAGAAAGGTGGTATCTTTGTCTACATCGCCTTGAACGAATTTCCATTTATAATTGAAAACTGTAAAAGATACAGGGTGAGCAACTGAAAGATAGGGAAGACTATTTCCCTGAGACTATTCAAGTTTCAGTGAAGTAAAATGGAAGAGATCCATGCTGATCAATGGCAGTCATCATCAAGTACCATTCTCATCTCGAATTTCAACCCCTAGAGCAGGGGTGACCACCCTTGAAAATTTGGAAGAGGAAGATGGGTCGAGTGATACCTCGAAAGAAAGGTATTATCTTTGTCTGCATCCCCGTGAACGAATTTTCATTTTGATTGAAAACTGTAGAAGATACAGAGTGAGCCACTAAAAATAGAAGACTATTGAAGTATTAGTGCGAAAAACTGGAATAGATTCATTTCAGACCAAAAGCTGTCATCTTCCTAAACCACCCCATCTCGGTATCGAAATATTACCCCTGCTCTAGGGGTTGAAATTCGAGATGAGGGTGATTTCGGAAGATGACAGCTTTCGATCAAACATGAATCTATTCCAGTTTTTCGCACTAATACTCCAATAGTCTTGGGGCGATAGTCTTCTCTATTTTTCAGTGGCTCACTCTGTATCTTCTACAGTTTTCAATCAAAATGAAAATTCTTTCACGCGAATGCAGACAAAGATAATACCTATCTTCCTACCCTCTTCCAAATTTTCAAGGGTGTTCACCAGGGGTTGAAATTCGAGATGAGGATGGTACTTGATGATGACTGCCATTGATCAGCATGGATCTGTTCCATTTCACTTCACTGAAACTTGAATAGTCTCAGGAAATAGTCTTCCTATCTTTCAGTTGCTCGCCCAGTATATTTTACAGTTTTCAATTAAAATGGAAATTCGTTCAAAGCGATGTAGACAAAGATACCACCTTTCTTTTGAGTCATCATGAGGGACCCATCTTCCCTGTTTAAAATGTTGAAGGATTGCAACCCCCGCTTAGGGGGTTGATATTTCAGGCAAGTTTTGTACCCCAAAAGATGTCCCCATTGAAACAAAAATTGACCTGTTTTTGCGTCTCGATCAGAATTAAATATCTTGATAGATATAGCCTCTGTTTAGTTTTCGTTGAAGCACCCTGTATACATAAAATAGTTATTTATAAGTAGATGAAATAATACTGATTGATTTGGGGGAAAGATATACAATTATTGGTATTTTCAGGAAAATACCTCCTGGATAAAGAAATTCAGTGTACATAAGTGATATATTTTTGAAAAGGAAGAAACTTAATCTTACGAAATCAAAGTTACCTATGGTTCATATTTTGAAAACGCAAGGTTGCATTATAACTCGAAAATCGTTGGACAAAAAAATCCCCTGTATTTCGACCGAAAACATTTTTAGATAGGGATTGATTCCGGAAATTTTCGAAATTTCCAAATAACTCGAAAACAAAAGCCAGCTTGAATCTGTTTGCGGCAATGAATTTCTCACGCAAAAAGAAAACGGTGAATGGAGTCATTTTTCCGTCATTCACAATATTGCACTTAGCTGCAGTACTAAAACGTCGAAATTGTCCACCCTGTATTGTGTGAAAAAAATATTGACTTACACTGATGATTATTTATAATGGAAATACACTCCCCACAAAAATTGTCGCATCATCCTACTTTTACGACAATACTATATAAACTTTTAGGTTGGCTATTCAAGAGTCGCTTGGTAACTTTCAGAAGTGTAAAATAAGAAGATATCATTCAAAAGAGATGAGTTCATGATGGAAAATATCAACATTTTTCGAGTTAATGAAAAATTAAAAAAATTCTACCATCTTCAAACATTCGCGAAGAGACCAATCAACTGAAATCGAATGGTTACTAATCATTTTCAAAATCGAGTGTTTCCTTCCCGGGCCTTAACTACTGCCAGTATACGTCTCGGGAGCCCCTCAAACAAATTTCGGATGTACTCTTGAGTCATTGAGTTCCAATTTCAAGAAGCAGGTTTTCTAGTTGTTGGGGTGTTACACAAGGCATCCTACGTTTCTGAATTTGCCACCCCATGTTGTCCCAAACATGTTCTATGAGATTCAAGTCGGGACTTCTGGCTGGCCATCTTAAAATATCAATTTCGGCATTTTGCAGAAATTCTGTTAATACTCTAGCTGCATGAGGCCGAGCATTACCATGCATACAAATAAAGTTTTCGCCAATCAATGGACCAAAGGGTACAACATGGGGTTCAAGGATATCTGCGATGTATCTGGCCGCTGTCCTTCTTCCATTATTCACTAGGACTGACTCAGTTCGACCATGGAAAGAAATGCCTCCCCACACCATTATTGAGCCCCCTCCGAAGTTTTCGGTTTGCCGGATATTGCATTGCTGATAGCGTTCCCCAGGTCGTCTGTATACAGGCATGCGTCTATCATTTGATACTAGACAGAATCTGGACTCGTCGGAAAAGAGAACAGTCGACCATTCTGGTATACTCCAATTTGCATGTTTCCTCGCAAACTGAAGTCTTGCAACTCGATGCTCTCTGGTGAGACGCGGGCCGGTAGAAGCCACCCTTGGTCTGATATCATTTTCTCTGAGCCTGTGCCTAACAGTTTCCAATGAAATATGCATATTTCAGGAAAGTGTAAGTTCATTTTGTAGCATTCTAGCCGTACAGTGCCGAACTCGTAGTGCAGTTAAACGAAGCCAACGATCATCAACTGGTGTTGTTATCCGATTTCTTCCCTGTCTGGCCTTTCTTCCATATTCCCCTGTTTCGTGGTACCGATAAATTGCTCTTGAAATAGTGCTTTAGTTTACATTCAACAAGTTAGCCACGTAACGTTGGCTTCGCCCCTCCTTTAGACGTGTTACAATTCTTACCACTTCATGATCACTCAAATAGCGTCCAGGACGTTCAGCAGTCATTACAATAAAGTGAATGAATACCGATAGTCAAATAAACTCATTCTTGTTTCAGACGTGTTTAACATCACATGGAAACAAATGTTACTACATAGATAAGATTTTTGCCCCTCATATGTCTAAAAACATATGTTGACAAAGAAACTGCGATCGAACTGTTTAATCGATTGTGGAATTCAGAATACCACGTGATGCGACAATTTTTGTGGTGTGTCTATAGGGCGTGCAATGGATAATAGATTTTGTTAAAATTGTCGTTACAAAATATTGGTTGGTGGAAAATGGAAAATTGAAAAACAAAATCGACACGTTGGAATGTTTTTCATAAAAATATATTAGTATAGGTATTTACCTTTCAATTTAGAAATTCACTACAAATATGATAATTACATTTCATTTTCCATTTTACATTTCTTATTCAAACTTTGTTATAATATGCATGAATGGATACTATCTGGTTAATAAGATTTTGTATTGAGTGCCCTTAAACCTTATAGTTTCCAAAGGGATTAATGGACCAGAGGTCGAGAGTTTAACATTGCTAAATAGTTGGCTTACAAACATTGTTTGCGTAGGATGAGAACTTGGTTTAATTTGTCGCCTCCCTCTCTATAATCCACCTTCGCAGTGGTTCATTGATAAATTTACAGTAACCAAGAGCAAGAATGAGGCTGATTTGTCGAATTACAATGACTAACAAGAAAGAAACTTCCTCATCTCTGTTCTATTCATTTTCAATACGAAGGTGATCTGAAAGTTTCGGACCTAGCATTGTTACAAGAATATATTTTTCTTTTTAATTCTTAATATAATCTGCTTGTAACTTTACACACTTTTCCCAGTGATGTTCTTATATCTGTAATCTATTCAAATAGTACTCGGCGTTTTTCTCTGCAAAATAGTGGTTTACGAAGGTAATATCATCTATATTTGATGAAAATCTCTATTTTCCAAGGGCAATCTTTAGATGAGGCAACAAAAAGAAGAAGAAGAAGAAGTATTTGTGAATATTTGCCATGGCAACCGCTGAGGTGTGAGACGGTACGTTTTCTTGGTGAGGCAAAAAAAAGTCGGAAGCTTTTCAGACCATCCTCGTAAGCCCACATACATTTTAGGATTCTCTTTCTTTTGATAGTCTATATTTCGACAATCATTTCATTCACCTCTTTTCACCAGTAAATTGAATATCACTATTAGTATATTTTAACTAAAAGAACCTAAAGCAGGGGTGCCCAAACTTGAACTGCTGGCGATCTACTTCAATATTTTTAGACTACTTTCGATCGACTTTGAGAGGCTGCAAGTATGTGTGATGCAGGGTTGTCGTACATACACGATACACCCTACCTACCTACCAACCTAGGTAGGGTGCATCGTACCATATATAGATATCAGCTTTCCGAACAATATACATTATTTTATCCAAGGTTTTGGTTGGGTTTAGTGAGGTTCTTCTCTATAATATCAATGAAAAAATTCATAGTCATTCAAAATTGCGAGTTTATTGGTTTTTATTAAACAAAAGAGTAAGTTGACCCAAACATTGCCGTCTGTTGAAGGGCGATTTGCGTTAGATTCGGATATGTATCTTCAAATATAAAACACCAGAAATTTGTATCAGATGCTGTAGCTTTGGGATGTAAATCTGATATAATCTGCGCCAACTCATTTTTAACAAGAACCGCGCGTTCCTTTGATTAAGCTGCCTTTGGCCAATAGCAGAGAGTTATTTTATTACGTAATAAATCTTTGTAGTTAAGTTACCTACTTATCGAAGATTTTTTTCTTCTCGAGATCTACTCAAAAAACACTCGCGATTGACCATTCGAGCTCCCCTGACCTAAAGGAAAACGAGAGTCTGAAAACGAAAGATTTTGTGTCGTACCTAAGCTTCTGTTATACACTCCGTTCTTTTCATCAAATCCTTGAAGTACGCAAACCTCTATTCTCATTTTATATCGAAGATTTTTGTTTCCTTTCAATAGCCGCAGATCTTCTTATGTGAGATATGCCTTTTTTATCGATGGAATTTAGTAAGTAAGCTATTAGGTTTCACCCGCATTAGAGACATTGAGCTTACTAAGTGATATTAGATGAAGTTTTTCCCGGTAACTGAAGGGATGACGTACGTTGTTGGCTATAATCTATAGTAATGTGCATGGTGTACCGGTATTAAATCAGCGTTTTTTGTGAAAATGAAATACTAATTTTGAATAGGAAATCAAAAAAAAATTGATATTAAGTATTGACCATTGCTTTTCACACATTTCGACCACCTAGCTGGCAATTTGTCTAACCTAACCTAACCTACCATGCCAATAGAAATGTTCGCCTTTTGAAGTGAAGTGGTGGGTGGCCATCCAATGCGTGTCCCATCGATGAAAACAAATGGAATCGGAAGTGGCCAAGTCTGGTAAATACGGCGGGTGGGGTAACAGCTCTAAGCCAAGAACTTTGAATGAATCCTGAACCGATTTTGCTTTGTGTGCAGGTGCATTGTCGTGTAACAAAGTTATTTTACCGCGTCTTCTGGCTCTTCTGGCCCATTCTAGTCGTTTTGCGATTAATGCATGGTTCAAATTGATCATGGAGCATTTCCTTCTTACCTAATTGATCTGTTTTTGCAGTCGATATTGATGGTTGTCTTGGATTGACCCATTTAGGATTCTTAAACTGAATCCATTTTTATCGCCAGTGTCAATTCGATGCAAAATTGATTTTCTTTCGTGTTTTTGAAGCAAAATTGTTACCTATTTTCCACACTTTTGGATCTTTCCCATATCTTTCAAAACGGTCTGAAATGGTTTATTGTGCAACATTTATTACGGCTGCCATTTGCTTTCGACTCAAAGTATCATCTTCATTCAATACTGCTTGCAGTTCGGGTCTTCAAACTTTTTTGGTGGTCTTCCACGTTCTTCATTTCTCACATCAAAAGTATTATCTCTGAACCGTTGATACCATCTTTTGCATGTTGCTTCTGATAGAGCATGATCACCATATGCCTCGATAAGCATTCGACGCGACTCTGCAGCACTTTTCTTCAAATCGAAACAAAAAATTAATGCTTTTCGCAAATCATCACTTTCCGGTACAAAATTTGACATTTTCAACAAAATGAAAAATATATTTGTTCAATGACTGTAGAGTTACTGAATATTTCTGACAGATGCCATGCCAACCAAACAGAAAAATTTAAGCGTCGTTCACAACAAATGTTGCGTACAAATACATTTGTATCTTAACTCTCACTTCATACCGGTACACCTGGTATATTCCTCTATCACGTACAGACGCGATATTTTCGTACACATTGTCTGTGGTTAAGTTCAAATCGAAATTCGTTGTCTTTTTGTAACGCTACGTACACAAATAGTTATTGTGTTTTTATTGATATATTTTGACAAACGAGTTCTGGACGATAGTGGGATTCAGTTCTGTTCAATCTATAGTAGATCAGATTGATTTAATAATGTTCGTATAATTAGAACAATATTGTTGTTATGGTAGGTTGTAATGTCATGACGATGTGAACTTAGCACTCCATGGAATTGGAGTAATTGGAAAACGATATTTATGTTGCATTAACAAATGCCATCGAAAATAAGCGTACTCGGGCAGCAGGAGTCATAGCATGGTGAGCTTCCCTGCTCTGTGTGAATATAATGAAAGACAGCTTCCGGGTGAACACTTAGTAGGCAGATCGATTAGGAAAGAAATCATACTGAATGCCCTTCAAAATCTCCAGATTCGATGATATTCTAAATTCAAGATTTGAAACCACGTAGAGCACTTGAATGGTTGCCAATAAATATCCAAAACATTTCAAACTCTTTATAATGGCATATAGGTAGTGGGAGAAAGTTTCAACAAATTTTTCATTGACACAATTGGTAATAAAGTTTGTTCTTCGTTTTATTCTCTTCTACTTTTCGGAAATATTTGACCTGAACGAGCGAGGTTCCATCAAAAATGAAATTCGATTTGAACCAGTAGTCGCCCGAGTCTCGTTATCTATTGAGATTATAAGCGTGTAAGTCATACCTTGCAAGGTATTCGAGCAGGAGAGGTGTTAAAATCCTTCTACAATAGGGTGTTTCAATTGTTGAAACAATTTTCTGTGTTGTCATCATTTCTCAAAGTCCGATAAATACGCGAAATTTATCGCTAAACGTGTAAACACATTGAAGTCTTTCTATTTAGGTAGCAATATTCAATGTCGAATATTTTAAATATCCCCCCCTGAAGGAGCTGGTTTTTCTTATTCATTCTTCGTTTTTATCATCCACCAGGATCACATAGTGGTACAATCTAGTCAGATGTCAAATATAGGAGCAGCCGAATGCAGTTTCGATCTTATTTGATCTCGGTTGTGTTACACACATAACTATAACATCAACCCAGACCGCCACATACTCGTATGAATTCGTTGGAACTTATCGAGTACATGTATCTGTATATATACACAATTGGCGCCCTCCAATAAAGTGATACAGAAGACTACCAAGGCCACCGGGAAAAGAAGAAGACAATGAGTAGTTCAAACGAATAAAACTGCAAGGAATCAGACTAGAGTGACTATCCACCGCAATGCTACATACTGTACCTGCTGGTTGCAGTAGTCAAAATCAGTTGACGCTCCAGTACTTGATTGGTTGTTAAATCAGATCTACATCCCAATATTCGATAAACACGCGAAATTTATCTCAATATGTGTAATTACACTGAAGACTGAAGAAAAATTTACAACCTTCTGGACTATTTAGTATCCATGTGCAATACTTTATACATACTGTCGACTATGAAAATTAGTTCTTTTTCAACGCAACAAATATCTTTTTTTCTTCTGATAGTCGTCATTCCCGCACATCCTGAAACTTTTAGTTTTGATGAATGTTCATGCCGGAAACCGGTTTCAAGCCGGCAGCTACATTTTTCCGATAGCCCATTTTCCATCTAATGCAATTATATACGTGACACAGATAGTAATCGATCTTTCTCTCTCGGACTATATTTCACAGCTTATATGAATTGTACGTTACTAGATGTGGAATTTTCAGTGTTCGCCAGTAATATTTATGGGTTAATTTTTCACCTTTATCAATGCACGGCCGACTAGAATGACATCGATAAAATTGACAAATTCGTTTGGGGCGAATGGTTAATGAAATAATATGAATTGTATGAGTGTAATACCTTGGTCCAATAAATTTATACGTAAGTTGCCAATAATTCCGTCTGATAAATAGAAATACAGTGATGTGAACAAAATGTAGAAGAAATATTGCAACAAAGAAAAATGATTTGAAAGAAGAAAAACAGTAAAATTGTAATTCTTCCTAGTGGTGAAAACTTTTAGGGTATAAACTTAAAATATAATGGTTTATTATTATCTGAGGTCCCGGCAGTTCCCCTGCCAAGTCAAGCACAACATTACAGCATTATCATTTTCTCGAAGCATTTTCAATCCCCCCGTAACTTCGTTTCGGATGAAACTGAAAAACCGAATTTTCAGTAACCATGAGTTTCAGTAAGAAATCACCTAATTTCCCGGATTTTGTCCTACTTTTGTATATCGTCTGTCGAAATTCTTTCATTTTATGATTGAAGTCATGAGACTTGGAATGTTCCTTGCGTTCCAGCTTCAATTTCTTGCTGAGTTGGTTTTCGATTATCTATAACTCATCAGCTGATGATCGTACAGAGAATTATTGGTGAGTTTCAATTCTCTACAAGGATTAGCGGTGATTTTTCCGAAAAAAGAATTTTTTCTTTACTCAACATAATTTCAAAAAAGAAAGAAATGAAAATATTTCGAAATGTTTTTCTTTTCCGTATTCATGAGGATTACACAAGACGTGTTGCTTTAAAAATAAATGTTCTCGTTCCGTGATTTCAAAACAACTGAAGACTTCAAGCTTCAAATTGCTTTTCTCATGATTTTGATACGACCATATTTGACAAAGATACAGCCACTTTAAAAATCAAAAGAAAATGGGAAATTCATTTTAGTCCCTCATATTCTCCAGCAAGTGTATATTACATCATTTCACATATACTGTTGCATTCATTTCGAAATGAAAATTATTATTGGACCAATAGTAATATGAATTGAACAAATAAAATGAATGTCATTGGACTGTCGGAAACACGCCTACCCGGAGAAAAAACTACAACGCTGAAGTGAGGTCATATACTTAATCAGAAAAACTCCGATATCAATGATCATACTGGAGGAGTAGGTTTCCTTGTGAACCAGAACAAAAGACAAACTATCCAAATTCTGCTACATTGTCGTTAAACAAGCGTTATGCAGTACAAATAATTAACATATATGCACCAACAAGTACATCGGAAGATGAAGAGATATCGATTGCAAGACGAGCAGAAAACGCTTACCTCACGATCATAATTGATGATTTCAACGCCAAAATCGGCAAGAAGATGCAAAATGATACGGAAAACATATGTGAACACGGCCTAGGAGTAAGGAACGATAGAGGGGAAATACTCGTGAACTTTCTCTTGAAAGAGAACCTTTACTGTCTAAATACATTTTTTAAAAAAACCTCAACGCAAATGGACATGGGAAAGCCCAGATAATTCCACAGAAAATGAGATCGATTACATACTTTCAGACAACCGAAAGAACTGTAGTGATGTGTCCGTTCTTAATGAAGTAGACACAGGGAGTGAGCACAGAGTAGTCCGAGCTTGCTTCCGATTCGATATTAAACAGGAGAGAAAAAAGCTCATTAAAGAACCTAGATTCCCGACAATCGATCACCTCGAAGCAAGGAATGCAAATAACAAGCAGAAATAGCAAGAAGGTTACAACCAGAAGAAACACTTATAAGAATGGATATTGAACAACTAAACCAACAAATAAAATCAAGTATCGCCGCAAGTAAAAAAAAGTATGCTCTAAAGTGAAGAAGCTCAAAGAGTCGAAACTCACTACCTCTACAGTCGAACTGATGGACCATAGAAGGGTACTTGGAAAATGAACGGAAGAACACATGACATTGAATAAAAGAGTTACAAAAGCCATACGCACAGACTTGAGAGCACACAAAACTAGAGCGATCCAGGAAACGATCGAAAAGAATGCCAATATGAGAGTTCTCAGATCAAAACTCTCAAATGGAAAAACAAAGAGCCTCACGAAGAAGCTAGATTTCTATCAGCCACCAGAGCAAGCTGGCTTTAGGATTGGTTACAGCACCATAGACCATCTGCAGACATTGCGTACACTATTGGAAAAAACAATATACCTATATATTTGGCATTTGTAGACTTCCTAAAGACTCGATAGAGACATGGTCCTTTCTAAATGTTATGAATAATGCTAAAATTGACTCTAGGTACAGTGCAGTTATAAGGAATATATACCAGAGAGCAACTATGCATGTCGAAATTGATGATGATACAAGAACTGCAAGAATTTGATCTTAAACGTGGGGTACGCCAAGGTGATATGATATCACCGAAACTTTTCACCCTGGCTCTAGAAGACGTATTCAAGGAATTGGAATGGCAAGAAAAGGGCATCAAAATCGAAGGCTCGTACATTAATCATCTGCGCTGTGCGGATCACATCGTCCTCACCGTTGAAACACAGATGAGTTAGAAGAGATGTTAGTGCAGCTGAATGAAGCGTCAATAGTATAGGATTGAACATGAACATAGGCAAAACCAAGGTCGTGTGCCCCAACAACGTTGCGATCCATTTAAGGAATCAAGTCATCGAAAATGTAAACGAGTATGTTTATCTGGGTCACGCCATCAAACTAGGAAAAGAAAGCCGAAATAACCAGAAGAATTGGGTTAACCTGGGCCACCTTCGGGAAACTTCAACATAGTGCCAATCGCCTAAGGACTACTCAAAGAGCCGTGGAGCGTGCAATGCTGGGAATATCCTTAAAAGACCGAGTAAGGAACGGCCAAATCAGGCAAAGAACGCGAGTCTCAGACATTATAAAAAGAATAGCCGAGTTGAAATGGAGATGGGTAGGTTACGTTGCAAGGCAGGGCAGAGAGAAATAGACCCTGAGGGTTATTCAATGGAAGCCTAGAGACCAAGCGAATTTGAGCCAGGCCGCAAAGACGTTGGATCGACGATATAATAGACCAAGTCGAAGGACAGTGGTTTAGAATAGCACAAGACAGACATGAATGGAAGCGACACGGAGAGGCCTATGTTAAGAAGTGGACGGAAGGAGGCTGACACAGAAGAAGAAGAAGAGACCACTGCTACCACTTGCTAGCAATTTCGATGCTGTTTGAATAAGTTTACTGTAAATATAACTCGAACTTCTTTGCTATGCTTCACAAAATTGTAAAAACTCTTTTAGGTACCTCCTCTTTCTACCCACCGTGAAGAATGTGAGATCTTTCCTCAAAGAAAATTTCTTTCATTAGCATTCAGTATCTGTGGGAGTCCTTATTCAACAACTTGGTCATAAGTTGTTAACTTATTAGTCACCTCCAACGTTTATTAGTAACTGTATCAAAATTAGATTTGAATATTTTTGTAGTGAATAGTTGCACGGTAACAGAATCACTTGAGCTTATTTAAATTCGTTGATTTATGTTAGAGGTCGATGAAATGATTTATAAGTATTCAATGTTAATCTCTAAGCAACTAAATGATGTTTTTGGGGATATGAGGGATATTAGAGATCCACTGAAAAAAAAGTCTCAATACTTTGTTCACACACCTCGTTTACTTCACCTTTCTCCCTGAAATTATAGCTGATAATAAGCTAATAAAAAATTTTGAAATTAGAGCGTTGGAGTTCATTTGAATGTCTCGTGGAGTAAAGGTTTCTTACCCAGTTTCCTTTAAAAAATCCTGACGCCTCAATGTCCCGTATCTCCTTTCCTCGAGACGCGTTATGATGAGTCATAAAAGAAATTCGCAGTCTTTTCGGCACTACAAAGAGAATAACTTGAATTAATACGCCCAAGAATTGTCGTACTGCGAGGACTCCCACATACGAAATATCCGATTCCTGCCTGGCAACATACCCGAAATATCTGTCAAGAGCAGGAATGCCTTTCCATTCCACATCCGGCAAATCGAATCTGGCAACGTGGGGAGGAGGACGCGCGGCGGTCATACCCGAAGCCGTCTTCTTCAATCGACCGTTCCACCTTGAACGTGAAGAAGACCGCAATACTTTCCGGTGACAGAAAGACGTCTCCATGAGAAGGCGATATAGGATACATCCGAGAAGAGGATGCAGTATTTCTCAGGGTATTAGTGACCCCGAATACGGCAATAATGAGTCCGCGTGAACGGCATAGAGGCAATAACCCCATCTGATGTTATTTATATATATATATATATATATATATATATATATATATATATATATATATATATATATATATATATATATATATATATATATATATATATATATCGGGGATTCACCCCGACGAGTTGCCTATATATCTGTTCATGCAATCAAACTGATTTCATGAAAAATATAAATCCACCACCCGGTAATTAATACCATTGCCAGGCAATGATTATAATCAAAACATATCCCGGAATAATTATATATTAGGATAACGTCAAATGTTATGAGAATATATCAATCTACCAGAATATATACATACTATAGCATCATCAGACAATGATATCAATGTACCAACGAGTAGTGTCACAGGCTTTCTCCCGGAAAAATCTAGTGTACGGACATTAGTCAAGTAACACTGAATGTTACTCATTAATAGTTTCCTTTGTGTGAAGTGGTGAACGATCAAATAGAATACTGCTCTGAATATAAATATGACAAAATTGTCAGTTAATTATATTACATTTATATAAACCAATAAATAAAATATGAAATGAGATTCTGAGCAGTATAAACTAAAGAGAAAACCTATGACTCTACTTCATTATTTTTTCGGAAAGTAACCTACGAAGAATATTACAAGATTTGATGACTGTTATCTTTTGTAACTGTTCAAACAAATTTTCTTCAGACCCAAAATCTCAATACTTTTGTTAAGATCCCTAGGAATAACGCCGGTTGTGGAAATAATAATCGGTAGAATAAAATTTTTTCATTTTCCACATTTTTTAATCTCGTCGCCAAGCATCATATACTTAGAAATTTTTTCATTGTATTTATATTGTATATTATGTGTGTCGGGTATAGCAATATCAATTATATATGTTATTTGATTCTTTTTATCAGTAAAAATGATATCTGGTCTATTGTGTTTTACAGCTCTGTTGCAAAGAATTGTTTTATCAAAATAAAGTTTATATTTGTCATTTTCACAAATAATCTCAGGTTCATATTTGTAAAATTTTTTTCTTTTGGGAATTAGGTCATGTTTAATTCCTAGATTCAAATGAACAATATTAGCGACGGCATTATGTCTTTCTAAATAATCTGTTGAAGCAAGGACTGAGCAAGATGATAATATATGAAAAATTGTTTCTGAAGAACAGAAACATCTACGGCAAGAATCATCTATATTTTGTTTGATGATGTGTTTCTATAATTCCTCGTAAAACAGCCTGATCCTGGATCGCAATTGCCAAGCCTTCTGTTTCAGCAAACAACTCTCCAGAAACAAACCATTTATTCGATGCGATTTCATCAATATAATCATTTTTCAATTTTTAGGGTGCTTTCCGTGTAATTCCTTCTGCATTCAACTTTCTCTTTAGAATTATCATCAAATATATCAAAATCTACCTTTTGAATTGTCAGAGGTGTTAGATTATAATCTGAAGCAACAACAATATCATGTAATTTAGACGTTCTCTGTTTATCATGAAAATGGGAACGTAGATGAAAAATCTGTTCACTATGAAGATTATTCAAATCAGTTAATCCACGACCCCCAAGATGTCTAGGTAGTGTAACTCTCTGAACAGCTGACTTTGAGTGGTGCTTATGATATTCACAAAGCATTTTCCTCGTTTGACATTGTAATTCATTTTGATCAGTTTTAGACCATTTAATAATTCCAAAAGTAGATGTAAGAATAGGAACTGCATCGGAGTTGATAGCTCTGAAAAGGTTTTTACTAGTTAAATGACTCTTGATGATAATTCTAAGTCTTTTGTAATATGAACTTCTAATATTTTCTTTAGTGCTGCTATGGTTAATTGTCTTCTCTTGACAAAATCCAAGATATTTATATGTATCTCCTCGATGCATTGGCTCGATTTCGATATTGGAAATCTTTATATAATCAGAGGTGATCTTTCCTTTTCAATAGAAAGATTTTACATTTTGGAAGCCCAAATTTCATATGAATATCATTGGAATAGTTGAAAAGAGAGGATTTACAAAATTTGAATAATGACAATAAATGCTTATATCTATAATTTTGGTGTGAGTCAGAAAGAACACAAGTGTGAGCTCAGGAAATGTAACAGGGAAACCATACTATCTTGTATATGATTCAATAATCTAGTGAAAAAACCTGAGGAAAAAACTCGTTTCCCTGTCGCTATTGCACTAGCAAAAGCTTGTCTGTTTATGTTATGAAGGATTACATTGGATGAGATTTCGGTCTCTTTTGGATTCTCGAAAAAACAGAGATAAATTCTGTCAAGAAAGTTAGAATTTTTAACAAATCGATTTTCTTTCAATTTTCTTGAAGTATAATATCTTTGAAATGTTCTCTGAAAATTAAAAGTGAATCCGACAAATGCTTTTCGAGTTATTCGATAATTCTCGGGCGCTCCGAAACGTTCGAGAGCAGGTAGCTAGCAGCAGCTGAAAACTACCGGTTTCGGGTTCTATTGTCATGATAGACTCACAACTTTGATGTATATATACTTAAAGTTAATAGTTTGTTAACTGTCGATTAGTTGTTATAGGATTTAATTTTAAGGGTTATTACGACTATTGGGAAGTATAATCAAACTAGCTCTTTTATCGTTGCCAAGCTTTCGCAACCATTTGTTGCTTCACCAGGTCTGAAAGTATATATTTGACATTACAGTAATCTCACAGTAGAGTTTTTTTTGGACTATTTACACACAATATTATAGTGCAGGGGTGCTTAAACTGGAACTGCTGGCGATTTAGCTCAATATTTTAGACAACTTACGATCGACTCTGAGAGGCTGCAAGTATGTGTGATGCAAGGTTGTCGTACATACGCGATACACCCTACCTACCTACCTAGGTAGGGTGTACAGTAGCATATATAGATATTAGCTTTCCGCACAATATACATTATTTTAGTCGAGGTTTGGGTTAGGTTAGGTTAGGTTCTTCTCTAGTTATTGGTGTTTAAGTGCGTTGTGATGTCAGTCAAAATGCCACATCAGTCAGCCATTTTTCGTTTTTCAACATCTGAGTGTCATCAACCTTTTCGTTTTCAACATCTTCAGAAAAGCTGTTATTGCGGGCAATAATTCTTGAAACCTAGGAATTTTCCGCGACTCAACCACCTGACGTCCGTGTGAAGAACTAAATCTGTGTGTTCAGCTGACCTATCTTCCAACTGCAACTTAAAGAGCCACCGTTGATCGGATGGAATTCACAATTTTTGTTGCAATGCCCATAATTTCTTCCGTGTTTAAAACTTTTGAACACAAAACTTGATGTATAATACAATGGAATGAAAAAAATGAAGGGAAATCTTCATTAGCTCAACACAATGCCACAAAACCGCACACTAATTTATACATTGGTAGTTTGTAGTTTTTTACAAAATTGAACGTCATATATATCTTCGCCACGGATCTTACCCTTCAGAGGAATGATTGTCAAAAATTCTTCCTTAACCAACATGTCATTGAATACCGTCTGAATAAAAATACATAGCTGGACAGTGTCTGTCATATCGGTGGATTCGTTGAACTGTAAAGAAAAGTATGTACATTTCATGATATCATGTTGTAGTTTATCTTCTATGTCCTGACTCATGACTTCAATACGCCTTGTGACAGTCGGACGAGATAACAGAAGTTCTCTAATAGCAGTTATGATTTCTGTTTTATTTTTAAAATCTCCAAATAAAAGTCTCACCCGCTTCGATAAATGTTCTTTCACAATCGATCCATCTTCGAATGGTTTCTTGTGTTCGCCAATATATGAGATATTTCAAATGACGGGATCGTAGCAGCTGCTACAACAGCCGAAGAACTATTATTTGGCCCAGGAATAGATGACTCGGTGTAAGTAATTAAATAATATGTATTCTCTACGTAAATTGAGTGTAAAACTTCAAATGCGTTTTTCTCAGAACTATATTTTCTGAACTGGTGACCACTGTAGCTCGAAAACCTCGCTCGATAGATTACAATGAAATTCATACAGCTTTTCTAAAACATGGAACACAAGCGCCTGATCGAAGGATTTTTTTTCTTTTAATTTCGATTTTTTTATAAACAATTGGCTGTTGGTTTTTTCCCGAAAATCTGAAAAAAATTTTCTTGAGACCGCCATTTTAAAATTTTGAAAAAAGCTTCGATCATCTATTTAAAAAACTAATTTTTCTTGTCTGATTGATTCAAAATGAACCCCCAATGATAAGTGAAGGCCACCGTAAAGAGCTTCGGTTAGAACTGGATCAACATAAACAGCCATTAGTTTTAAAATTATTCATTTTTTTTCTAAAATTTATGTCAAGTCAAGTCGAAACCTTATGTAATGAAGCTATGTTTTCACTTTAATGATATAAAATAATTTCCTGGCAAAAAAAATTATTAAAAATTGTCATATCTTCATGCCTCTGACTACACTTAACCCCTTATTAAGGAGACAATATTGCATAATACACCTCGTATGTATACAGGAATGATTAAAGAACTACCTTCTTCCTCAAATCCCCCCAGAGCAGGCAGGGTTTGTTCCAGGTCGTGGAACGCGAGACCAACTTATGAACTTACGACAAATAATAGAAAAGGTGTACGAATACAATGTACCAGCTATGTTCTGTTTTCTTGACTACACTAAAGCATTCGACACCGTTCAATGGGAAAACTATGGAACATCCTGAGTGAAATGGGGGACCCGAAACATCTTTTATACGTCATAAAGGCCCTGTATGACAAGAACAGAGCATACATACAAATAGAAGGAAAACGTTCAACAGGTTTCAGGGTCGGAAAAGGAGTCAGGCAGGGGTGCATTCTCTCCCCAATTCTTTTTAACATATATGGAGAATGGTTTATGAGAAAGGCATTGGAAAACTGGGAAGGCGGACTATCTATTGGTGGAAGATAAGTGTCAAACTTACGCTATGCAGATGACACGATAATCTTGGCAAAAAACGAACAGGAAATGCTTGAACTTCTACTACGTGTGGAAGCTGTTAGTCTAGAAGCGGGACTACGACTAAATAGGACCAAATGTTGTCTGCTGATTGTGGACAGATCCCAGACAATCCCAGTACCACTTCAGCTCATCCATGATATAGAAGTCAGTGACACTGTTATTTATCTTGGCGCAAAAATAACCAACAAAGGAGGCTCCGAACAGGAAATCAAGAGAAGGATTGGGATGGCAAAGGAAGCTCTGGGCAGACTGGACAAAATATGGAAAGACCACAAAATCCGTAAGATGACCAGAATGAGACTTCTTAAAGCACTGATATTCTCCATCGCAACCTATGGGTCAGAATCCTGGACGCTAAATGCAGCATGCCGCAGGAGAGTAGAAGCTTTTGAGATGGTGTGTTATCGCAGGATGCTAAGGATCCCTTGGGAGGCTCATAGAACAAACGTGTCCATACTCAGGGAACTGAAAATTCAGGATCATGAAAGTCTGCTCCCAACAATCCAGAGACACATAATTAAATATTTCGGTCATGTGATACGGAAGGACGGGATGGAGAAGATTGTTGTCCAAGGGAAAGTGGACGGCAAAAGAAAGAAAGGCAGATCTCCTGTTAGATTCTTGGACCAAATCAAGGACCTAACAAATATGTCAGTGGCAGAAGTCATGAGAACTGTGGAGGACAGAGAAGCATGGAGGAGGCTTGTAGCATGAATAAGTCACGACGCTCGGAATCGAGCAACGACTAGAGAGAGAGATGTAGAAGAGAAGAATATTGTTAGTTAAATATTTTAAGAGCATTATATGGAATATTAATTGAAAGGGTGGTTTTGAACTTTTGAAAACAGAATCCGCAAATGAACATAGTCCCCGTCAGACGTGAATTCGCGACGTTTCAACAAATAAAGGCAAAAATCGAATCATCTCCCGGCGCTGATAATTCTCGCGCTAAATGTAAACATAATTTTACTACAACAGACTAATGATTTCAAACAGAAAATTCATAAACAAACGCAGGTACAGATGTGACAGCGGACGAAATTGGATTAGCGGTTCGACAAAACGGAGAGTTTGTCCATCACTTATAATTAATGCTAACAATTGAGAGTTGCGGATCATGCAGAACATTGTTAAATAATGTCGCTTCGTTAATAACACGCTTTGTCGTAATGGTTTGTCGGACTCGGATCCAAAATGGCGACGGTTATCTCTTCATATGAGATTTAACTAATATCCTTTGTTCGCATTATGATTTGATGAAAATGTGAGTAATTTCATCTTATATTGTGATGACTTTTGCATCCGAGTGTTTCTGGAATGTCTAGTACTGAGGAGTTGAAGAGCATTATATTTAAATGAGATAAAAACACAAGGTTTAACTTTAATCTACACTTTATTTGAAAAAATTCGACGACGTTTCGCTGACACAGCAGCTTTATCAAGAATGAAAAATAGAATGAAGAGTATGGTATTATAAACAAATCGTAGAACAAGTTGGATGAATAACAGGAAAATCCACACCGAGCCATTGTACAGTTAGTATGAGAGGTAATAAAAACTAATTAAACAAGTTAAGTAGGGTGAGTAATTCAAATCTACCTGTTCATTCAAAAGCTTGTCCGAATGTTTGTATTTATTTATTTCTAATGCTTCTAGGAGATCTAATTTTGAACTTTTGATTTTATATGTAATATGTCAATGTTTTATTGAATGAATGGTTTTCTTTTATTAGGTGGTTTGAATAATTTGAATCAGATTTATTTTTATCGAAGCTACGTTTATGTTCAGATGTTCTTATGCCAAAACTCCTATAGGTCCTACCGATATAAATTTTATCACAAGAACCGCAATTGAGTTTATAGATTCCTGATTTATTTGATTTTTCAACACGAGATTTATTATTTTTAATATGTTTACCTAAGTTATTAGAAGTTTTGAAAGCTATATTAAGATTTTGTTTGACGAGAAAGGATTTGATATTTGTACTTGCAGAACCGCAGAATGTTAAACTGTTGAATATTTTATAGTCTTTATGAATAGGATATACTTCATTTATTGCTTTCTGATAGAGTTTTTACGAATGATTAGATCTATCATATTCGGATTATATGAATTATTAATGGCTATCTGTTTGATGATATTTAACTCTTTAATATAATCTTCTACTGATAAAGGTAAATTGAGTAACCGATGTACCATGCTGTTTAAAGCTGCAACTTTGTGTTGAATTGGATGTAATGAGTAGTTATGTATAATTGTTTCAGTATGTGTTGGTTTACGAAAGACCGAAAAACATGATTATTATTTTGTTTAGTGATTTTTAAGTCCAAAAATTTATGGAATCGTTCTGTTCAATTTCTATCGTGAATTTAATGTTCAAATGGATGGAATTAATGAAATTAACAAATAAGTCTAATTGACGAGTAGTTCCAATGAAACATACTAAGATGTCGTCAACATATCTATACCAATAAAGAAATTTGGAAATGAGTGGATGTGTATGAATTTTCTGTTCAATATTATTCATAAAAATCTGCTAAAAGTGGACTCAAAGGATTTCCCATGATCAAACCATTTTCACTACTGTAATAGATGTTGTTGAAAGAAAAATAATTTTGTTCAATGCAAACGTCCAACAGATTCAATATTTCTGATTTAATTATGTGGTTAACATGATTCGAATTCAACATGTTTTCGATTAATATTTTGACATCACCTGGAGGAACACTTGGGTATAAATTCTCAACATCAAACGAAATAAGTTTTGCGTTAGGTGGTAGGTTAACGTTTTTTATGTTATTTATCAATTCGAAAGAATTTTTTATAGAAAATTTTGATTTGAATGAACAATAATTTTTAATTATATCTATAAGGTAATGCGACAATTTCACGGCTGGGGCTGTAACGTAAGATACGACTGGTCTAACGGGGTTATTTACTTTATGCAATTTAATGAGTGAATACAGTTGAGGTGGTTGAGGGTTTGGTAAAATTAATTTATATTTATCTATTGCTTTAATTAAAGATTTTGCGTCATTTATTGCAATTTTAATATTTTCTGGAATTTATTAGTTGGATCTTTGTTTAAAATTGTATAGTTTCCGGACGAAATGAAATTCAGAGTTTTAAATAGGTAGTCATTTTTATTTAACGCAATAACAGTATTACCCTTATCTGCTTTTGTAAAAATAACTTCATTTAGTTGAGATTTTTGTTTGATGGCCTTTAAAATATTTTGTTCTTTACTCGGTTTAAAGTCAGCTAATGATTCATTTTTATAATGTTAGATGCTAAATATTTAAGGTGAGTGTTATTATGAATATTTTTCAGAGAAATTTCAGTATCTATGCCAAGTTCCTCTGAATCAGATTTTATCTTGTTTGATTTAATATTGTGTTTGAAACCTTTCTCTAAGAGATTTGTTTCATCAGTTGTGAAATTAGTATCAGAAAGGTTAACGAATCTATCAAAAATTGATGGTCAGAAAATTTAGTTTTACGTGGAGTAGGTTTCGGTTTTCGTGACACGAGAAACTTTAATTTGCGGTATTGGATGGTATATTTATTATGTATTATTGATCTAATTTTGAATCTATTATTGTAATCTAATGAATCGAATTCAAGTGGATGAAGTCTGTACAATAACTCGGTATGAATTACCTTGAGATAAATATTGTAGATGTCTCGCTTGTGGAACAAAATCTTGCATTCTGATTTGATCCATATCTTCTGTCCAGAGATAACTGCTCTTCGAGCTGCATAACTGTTGTTGTTGGTCTTGAGTTTGATGTATTTAGGACACACTTCACTCTTCAAACACGTGGTTAAAAACCACAGGTTTTGGGATGTTATAGCATTTTTAAGTAACAACTTAAAATATATTCAAAAGCATTATATTTCTCATTTCCTTTCATTTTTCTTTCAGTGAGTATTCTACAACTCACTATAACATTTTTTGTTGTAGCGGCTAGCCTTTATACTATTTTCCTTTAGCTCTGGTCGTCGATTCCTTATTAGCAAACTAAACTCTTCGAACTTTTATCTAAGCAATCCCACACATAAGATGAAGACTCAAAGAATTATTCAAGATAAAATTCTTATAATGAATGTTTACTTTCTACTAATGAATCAAGTGTCTATGGCCAAAAGAACCAAGAAACTATTCAAACTGATTATAATTTGGGCGCCTTAAACCTTCAAATCAATTAAGTTTTACAGTTGTTAAGAAATGAGTTTAACTTCGAAAAAAATTATGGAATTATCACCCTCACTGCAGTTTCGAATTCCTACTTCATCGGAAAAACATTCTTTGCACCTTTTCATCTCAATTTACTGTTGCTCTACAAGCTTTCAAATAAAAATTTACCTTCAATCTTCTGCTGGGTGGGAGCGTCAACCTCTTCTCGAGGATTTGTTTCTAGTGTCGTTAAGCTTTATCTACGAGGTTTGTAATGAAGTAATGAGACTGACAACATCGCTCCGATCCGGCAATTTCTTCTTGTTCGTTTTCAAAATGACTGGCATCAATTTTGAGCAACGTTATGCTATTAAGTTTTTCTCCAAACTTGGACACAATGTAACAGAATATTTGAAAAACTTCGGAAAACCTATAGAGAAAGTGGGTCTAGGTTTTACTATTGATTATAAGGCATTTTCAGAAGGAAGGAAATCCCGAAGCAGAAGACTTTTAGATTCAAACAAAAATGGTTGCATGTGCCATTTCATACTACAATCTCAATAATGGAGTTTTTAGCCAGTTTAAACATTCCGGTGGCTCCTCAGCCTCCTCATTTACCAGACTTGAGTACTTGTGAAGTCTATACTAGTATCCGAGTTCCAACAATGGCATACTGATTGCAAAGACTGTTTCCAGGGCTATGTTGCTGCCAAAAAGAATTATTTGTGGAGAGATAATATTGCATTGTAATTATATTGGAATGAAAAATTGAAGAAGATTCAATCTCATCACTTTGTTTACACATCTGGTATGTTGTGCTTCTGTAACTTCTTCCTCTCGTTTTATTTTCCATTGTACCATGTTCTTTTTCGTAAAGTTCTCGGTTTGTTATTTGTTTTATTGTTTTGATTTCCATCTCATGTTTTATCTGTTCATTCGTTATGTACTAGTGTGCACCCAGGACCAGTCACAGTACTATCAGCGACTTTTGTTTTGGACTGTTTTCTCTCAAATGCCATATTTTTCCTGCGCATATGATGGCATTATAATAAATAAAGAAAATAGAAGTAGGCGTGGCTCGGGGATCAATTCTACGTCCTTGCTCTTCAACATATACAAAGAAAACTAAACAGAAGCTATATCTACCAAGATATTCATTTCTAATCAAAACGCAAAAACAGGTCAATTTTTGTTTCAAGGGGAACATCTTTTGGAGTACAAAACTTGCCTGAAATATCAACCCCCTAAGCGAGAGTTGCAATCCTTGAACATTTTGAATAGGGAAGATGGATCGAGTGATGACTCAAAAGAAAGGTGGTATCTTTGTCTACATCGCCTTGAACGAATTTCCATTTTTAATTGAAAACTGTAAAAGATACAACTGAAAGATAGGGAAGACTATTTCCTGAGACTATTCAAGTTTCAGTGAAGTAAAATGGAACAGATCCATGCTGATCAATGGCAGTCATCATCAAGTACCATCCTCATCTCGAAAATCAACCCCTAGAGCAGGGTGATCACCATTGAAAATTTAGAAGGGGTAGATGGGTCGAGTGATAAACTCGAAAGAAAGGTATTATCTTTGTCTGCATCCGCGTGAACGAATTTTCATTTTCGTTTGAAAACTGTAGAAGATACAGAGTGAGCTATTGAAAAATGGAGGAGGCTATCTATCGCCCTGAGCTTTTCAAGTATTAGTACAAAAAATGGAACAGTTGAAATTTGAGATGTGAATGGTGTTCCGGAAGATAACAGCCTTTGATTTGGAATGAATCTGTATCTTCTACAGTTTTCATTCAAAAATGAAAATTCGTTCACAGGGATGCAGACAAAGATAATACCTTTCTTTCGAGGTATCACTCGACCCATCTACCCTCTTCCAAATTTTCAAGGGTGGTCACCCCTGCTCTAGGGGTTGAAATTCGATATGAGGATGGTACTTGATGATGACTGCCATTGATCAGCATGGATTTGTTCCATTTTACTTCACTGAAACTTGAATAGTCTCAGGGAAATAGTTTTCCCTATCTTTCAGTTACTCACCCTGTATCTTTTACAGTTTTCAATCAAGAATGAAAATTCGTTCAAGGCAATGTAGACAAAGATACCACCTTTCTTTTGAGTCATCACTCGACCCATCTTCCTCATTCTAAATGTTCAAGGATTTCAATTAGGGGTTGATGTTTCAGGCAAGTTTTGTACCCCAAAAGATGTCCCCCTTGAAACAAAAATTGACCTGTTTTTGCGTTTTGATCAGAAACGAATATCTTGGTAGATAGAGCCTCTGTTTAGTTTTCGTTGAAGCGCCCTGTATATGTTGAAGAGCAGGGACGTAGAATTGATCCCCGAGCCACGCCTACTTCTATTTTCTCCATTATTGTTATTAACTGGACTAAGCATCTTCTGTTTCCTAGGTAGTTTTGAATAATCTTAGTAAGCTTTCGTGGAAAACGTGCTGCTTCAATCTGGAACATCAGTCCTTCATATCCCATTTTATCGATATCTCTACAAACAATGCCATTTGTGTTGATATATTCACTTTATTATTTTTGTTGTCAGTAATTCTTGCCAGTTGGTGAATCGTTTACTGGTTGGTTTTAGTCAGAATTGGTTATCCGGTAATATTTTCTTATCATCTGCGTAGCTGTTGAGCCTTATAATACGTTCTCTCCATTACCCTGCTAATAGCTGGTAGTAAGCTAGTTGGTATAAAGATTCTTGCTTCCTTTCTTCGTTTTCCTGGCTTGGGTATCAAAATTGTTTCTGTTATTCTCCATATTCCTAGTAGCATTCGGTTATGAGTCTTCCACATTCTATTTCCTCCTTTTCTTCAATTGCTGCCTCTGGTTGGTTTTTGAACCTTTAGTTCCTTATTCTGTCGATTCCAGGTGCTTTATTTGTGTTGAGATTTGCTAGTATCTCTTCGATTTCATTCTTTGGTATGTCTTCCACTCCATCTACTGAATTTTCTTATGTTTCTACAAAAAGCTCCGCCTTTCTTCATCGTCGATCTCAATGTGGATTCTAGCTTCTTGCAAGCTTTCTTTCTCTCAATGTAAATGCCATTTGCCAGAAGAACTGATCCTCTGTTGTTAATTGTAGGTAGGAATACCTATCATTGTATTTATAAAAATTATGAACATTAGGATGGTGTCAATAGATTAGATCTGAATGATGTTATTCTATGGAATTAAATATGTTTAAGTTTTATATTTTCTGAAGCAAAATGTGAGATATTTTCCCAAATTATCTAGGAAAGAAATCCTGTTCTAATATAATTTTGAAAGATCTACCGGACCAGTCTGGCTATCGTAAACGCTATTGCAATATGGAGAAATTATCCCAGTAACTCCTGATTTATAGATTCTTCTTACTGGATCTTTGGTGTTGAATAAAGAGGATTCATTTTTGCTATGGTCAAAATGCAGTTCTTGGATTCAATTTCCAAAACGTATATTTGTGTTTAAATTATGAAAGTACCACATTCTATTTCTGCTTTTTCTTCAATTGCTGCCTCTGGTTGGTTTTTGAACCTTTGGTTTCTCTTTCTGTCGATTCCGGGTGCTTTATTTGTGTTAAGATTTACTAGTATTTCTTCGATTTCATTCTTTGGTATGTCGTCCACTCCATCTACTGAATTTTCTTGTGTTTCTGCAAAAAGCTCTGCCTTTCTTCTTCGTCGATCTCAATGTGGATTCTAGCTTCTTGCGAGCTTTCTTTCTGTCAATGTAAATGCCATCAGAAGAACTGATCCTCTGTTGTTAGTTGTAGGTAGGAGCACCTACCATGGTATTTATAAAAATTATGAACATTAGGATGGTTTCAATAGATTAGATCTGAATGATGTTATTCTATGGATCAAATATGTTCAAGTTTTATATTTTCTGAAGCAAAATGTGATATATTTTTCCAAGTTATCTAGGAAAGAAATACTGTTCTTCTTATCTAATTTCGAAAGATCGACCGGACCAGTCTGGCTATCGTAAACGCTATAGCAATATGGAGAAATTATCCCAGTAATTCCTGATTTCCTGATTCTTCTTACTGGTTCTTTGGTGTTGAATAAAAGAGGATTTATTTTTGCTATGGTCAGAATGCATTTCTCGGATTCAATTTCCAAAACGTATATTTGTTTTTCAATTATGAAAGTACCAGTTATTAAAATACAATTGACTAGGGAAAATTGCACCATGCAGAAAATTAAAATTGTTGTTAAGATTTTCATGGAGACTCCCGGTTTTTAAGTTGTACTATAGATATTGATTTCCACTACCACGTTGCACGCCTCGCTGAAATAACTGTCCTCCCGAAAATGCTGCGTGAAGGAATTCTGCTCTGAAAACTAGATCTTTCTAAAAGTTACATGTTCCATGCTTCAAAAACAGGAAATTTCGAAAAGTTAGATGTACTGTGCTTCGAAAGAAGTTTTTTCCAACAGTTAATATTTGTCTTTCCAAACCTAGGTTTACAAACTGGAAAAATCTAAAGGAATCATAATCTACATAAAATATCGTGAAGCAGTTCATTGATTGAACACAAGTGTTCAGAACTACAAAAATTTAATAACTAATAGACACAAATGAAAAATCAAACGAAACGATCCATTTGAAATTAGGATTCTATAATCAATTGGAAGATATAAGAATCTTCTAATGAAGGTTTCATTTCCGTCGGCAATCTCTACTGACTGGAGAGATCCTGTATGACCTGAGCCCTTGAACTTTCCTGAAGATTACGAAATTTCCAACGCTTTAGCATCAACCTTGGCACAACTCCTTTGAGTGAAAGAAGCGCTGCTTTCGAATTCGAGGAAGCAGAACGCTCTTCTCAAACACAGAGACGTTCTTTTGGAGAAAAAGGAGTTCTCGGGTTGCTTTTCACTGGAAAATCTAGAACTTCCTTATTCAATTGTTCACGTTATAAAATAAAGCGACAACTTCACTCTGATCAGATTTCTAGGGTGCCAGAAAAGAAAATACTCTTGACGAAATTCAATGAAACCTATATTTCTTATAGGCAACCTTCGTGTAGGAGAATTACCCAAAAATTCGTGAATTTATCAAATCATCCCCCATGACGAGCTAGTTTTCAGATCTGTGAATGGCATTTATTTAATCTAATCTACTGAGAATTCAGAATTAACGGCTGGCCATTGCAATAGAAGTAAAAGAAGTAATGGCATTCTTATATGACATGGGTGGCATCATATGCAACTAAATAAGATAGTGAAACAGCGCAACTAAAGAGAAAAAGTCATTACTTTACTCCGTATTTATTTGATGAAATAATAGTTTCAGTGCTCAAATTTGTTATGAATAGTTCACTGAAACCGTTTGTGATGATGAATCTCTAAAGACAAAAAGTTATTACACTTAGGTCGAAGATACCCGAATACTATTTAACGCTTTAAAAACATTTTTATTTAAGATTACTTCTGTGTGAGTAATTTCCACTTTATAAAGGACATCGCAAAACTAACGCACAATTTAACATAATAGAACTTAAATTGTTATTTTGTCATTGAACCGCAAAGTACATAGGAGAGGATTATTTATGACTTCCATCACTCTGCAGAGACGAACGCACTCATATGTCGAAATTAGCCATAACCATTTTACGTGTGTCTGAATTTGGTAGATTTCGTTTATTTTCCCCGTGTAATGGACGGGTGGTTGTGGGATGGTGGACATCGACCTTTGACTTCAAAGAACTACATGAAAGAAATCTGATGGTTTTAAATCACATTATTAAGAGGGCCAACAGAAACGACAAAGTTGACAAAGGAAACTTTTCTTGCAGTAGTTGTAATTTTCACGGGTTGTATAGCATGTGACATTGTCTTATTGAATCCTCATATTAGCCTCATTAATATCATCAAATTTTAGTAGAAAGGACAGTGTCTTGATATCGAGCATCAGTAGCAATCGCTATCTTACTAGCCTCATTTTCAAAACCGTATAGTCCAGTGATGCCTCCAGTCCGAAAACAGCACCAAACAGTGACATGATGTAGATGCATTTGTTTTTTGACAATCACGTAATGGTTTGTTAAACCCTAAATTCTTCGATGTCGGCGATTAACAAAGCCGCTACGGTGAAAACGTACTTCGACGGATGATTTGTTCGAAACATCCACTTGTTGTACATGGTGCTTCAACGAAAACTAAACAGAGGCTATATCTACCAAGATATTCATTTCTGATGAAAACGCAAAAACAGGTCAATTTTTGTTTCAAGGGGGACATCTTTTGGGGTACAAAACTTGCCTGAAATATCAACCCCCTAAGCGGGAGTTGCAATCCTTGAACATTTTGAGTAGGGAAGATGGGTCGAGTGATGACACAAAAGAAAGGTGATATCTTTGTCTACATCGCCTTGAAATAATTTCCATTTTCTATTGAAAACTGTAAAAGATACAGGGTGAGCAACTGAAAGATAGGGAAGACTATTTCCCTGACTCTTCAAGTTTCAGTGAAGTAAAATGGAACAGATCCATGCTGATCAATGGCAGTCATCATCAAGTACCATCCTCATCTCGAATTTCAACCCCTAGAGCAGGGGTGACCACCCTTGAAAATTTGGAAGAGGGTAGGTGGGTCGAGTGATACCTCGAAAGAAAGGTATTATCTTTGTCTGCATCCTTGTGAACGAATTTTCATTTTTGATTGAAAACTGTAGAAGATACAGAGTGAGCTACTGAAAAATGGAGGAGACTATCTATCGCCCTGAGCTATTCAAGTATTAGTGCAAAAAAATGGAACAGATTCATTCCAGATCAAAGGATTTCATCCTTGATCTAAATAAATCTATTCCAGTTTTTCGCACTAATACTCCAATAGTCTTGGGGCGATAGTCTTTTCTATTTTGCAGTGGCTCACTCTGTATCTTCTACAGTTTTCAATCAAAAATGAAAATTCTTTCATGAGAATGCAGACAACGATAATACCTTGCTTTCGAGATGAGGATGGTACTTGATGATGACTGCCATTGATCAGCATGGATCTGTTCCATTTTACCTCACTGAAACTTGAATAGTCTCAGGAAAAATAGTCTTCCTATCTTTCTGTTGCTCACCCTGTATCTTTTACAGTTTTCAATTAAAAATGGAAATTCGTTCAAGGCAATGTAGACAAAGATACCACCTTTCTTTTGAGTCATCACTCGACCCATCTTCCCTATTTAAAATGTTCAAGGATTGAAACCCCCGCTTAGGGGGTTGATATTTCAAGCAACTATTGTACCCCAAAAGATGTCCCCTTGAAACAAAAATTGACCTGTTTTTGCGTTTTGATCACAAATGAATATCTTGGTAAATATAGCCTCTGTTTAGTTTTCGTTGAAGCACCCTGTATTTTACCACTTGGTAATATTTGACCTAGGCGGGAATGGACCGGGAACTGAGCATGAGTGGCAAAAATGAATGGAGATTAACACTAAACACAGTTTAAAACAACTTGAAGGTATACTGCTCTCGTTTTAGGAAATGCATCTCTCAATTGGATCTGCTGTAACTACTCAAAGCCTAATTGGAGAATTTTGTTTTCCCTTTAGAATTTTGAATTCATGATCAGGATGATATTTCGAAAAAAGGTTTGGTTTATTGTTGGCAACTTCTTTCTTACAACGCCGAAGTTTCATATCCTGAACACAATTTCGATATGTTCTTTGATATTGGTATCAATTGCCGACACTGTTTTTCGGTATATCAATTAATGCATTGACTTTTCCTCTATCACAAAGCGCAACAGTTGCCTGCCTACCAACCACCGATAGAGATTGCAAATTGCACCGGCTTCAATTTCGCATAGTATTATTCATGATGGAATTGAATGAATTGATTTATTTTGCAGAGAACGAATTGGCGTTCTTTGTCATTGGCGGTCGGTTCCAATTCGTCCACTGATTTTTCATTATGGCATACTGCATCAGTAATTGAAATTAATTATGTTTAATCAGCGGCAGAGGACGCTCGACTGGTTCTGCGGTTTGTCTGCCAGAATCGAAAACGCGTTTCGGTGTTTTGAATGGAAAACTGCTCGTGTAAAAACGCCATCGCAGTCAAATTGAAAATTTTCATTGAGTGGACAAAATATGTCGTTCGGGTGATTTTTCACAATTTGGAAATAAACTTGGCTAGAACTCCATGTACGTTCAAGAGGGTGAATACGAAGTCTTGCAAATTGGGACACAGAGTAGTCAGTACTGACATTTAACGTCATTACATTAAGTCTTTCAAATTTATATGTAGGAAATTGGAAGTCACAGTAATTTTAATGACCATACTCAAAAATTATGCGAATCAAGTAATTCACCGATCGGCTACAACTCCATTCTCAAGTACAATTTTGGATGAGAACCCCCTCCATCCCCAATGGTTGGATCGAGAAGCTATGCAACCTCTGCTGAGGTTTTTACTAGTCAAGAACTCAATCACTCGTCGTGGTTACCCCCTAGCTCAGTGCTGGCTTTAGCATCAAACACCACGAATCTAACCCCAAATTGGGACAGGACAGGAATTAACTTGTGGACAACTGTCCCCCATGATACCGGATAGTAACACAGATGGAACTTGTAGGTCTAAGGGTATCACTCCGAACAAGACACACATGGCAGTCGACACAGTCTTGATCACACGAAGAAGCGTATACAACACTACATGCTGACATCTTATCATAAGTGTGTCGTACCCATATTTTGGGAACTTACACTCTACACTCGACGCATATACCATGTATGTCTCATAAATTCATCAATGGTTTTACAATTCTCTCTATTGTCACAATTGACGGCATCTTTTGACTCAGCGTATCTTTCATCACGGTTTGTATAGAAATCGTTCGAGGACTCATCCCGGAATCATTACCATCATGTCACATTACACCATTTAAAATCTCACATGCGAGCTCAATTGGCAATGCACTCAATATAATAGTACCCGTTTTGGAACCCTGCGGGTATTCTCTCTCAATCGCCCACCGGGTAATGTGAACTCCGTGGACTACAGCTTTTCTATCATTTTTTTTTCAATCGTACTTAGATCGTCCAACCTTACGTTCCATTCCGAGTAGTAGAATATCTTATAATCCACAAGCAGATCTGACTCCCTGACTCAGCAGTTTACCCTTCTTGAAACCGTACTGTCTATTCAACATTCCTTACATTTTCTAACCTAACCTTCATTATCTCAAGTACTTTCCCAAGCACTTAGATAAAATAGATGGATCTATATTACCTAGCCCACAAACTCGAATTGTCATCAGACTTGAGAAGATTTGCTCCTTTTCGTTTCAGGGAGAAGCGTTTTTGCTATGTGTGTACCCATTTTATACAGATAGCACAGACTAAGTCATCTTTCTGCTCAACGCTTTGGCAATTTTTGTACCATACCAGGATTCTTCCCTCCCTTTTCATTCATTTTGACCTTTGCGTCTCCCTTTGGCTCCTTGGGAAGAACTCCATAAGGTAAACGTTATCCTACCATCCACTCGTACACCACCTACGTAAGTTCTTTTCTTTTTTCTCATCTTTTGTAAACTTCCCTCATGGGGTCTGGTTTTCTTTCCCCGTAGAAGTTTCTCCACCAATTCTTTTTGCTCTCCCTTGAACACAGTCTCTAGCTGAGGGTATCGATTTCTGAAATCGATCTCATTCATTCCATCACTGCTTGATCTGTGCTATTTTCCGTCCACCTCACAACTCTCCTTCTACATGCCCATTTTCCATGACACTCTTCATGTCGAAAACAATGACGTTCTAGTCACTTACACACGATCCAGGCTCAATCTTCCATTCTCTCACTAATCCACTCGCTTGCTCATTTGCAGGAGTCAATCACTTTCTGATTTGCCGTTGTGTCCACTGAATGTGAACCACCCACTTGCTTCATTCTTCACCAGTCCCATATAAGAGCTCCATTTGCATATTACCATACAAAAGATCTGCCTTACTGTTCCATAAGAGAGACACTGCATCAGCATCCAGGTCAAAGCAGTCGACCTGGTTGAACTAGACAACCCTTGCCGTAATGATGTCAGGATGTGGTTTGCCTTTTTGTCTAGCGAATAGAAAATATTGTTGCTGTTCTTTCGATTCATTCGCTGCGCCTCCTAGAAGGGCGCTCCCACATGTTTAGAAACGCTGCTTAACAATATCAAAGGACCGTTTCTTCCAATTAATATACAATTATATTCGCCGGAAGTTGTAGCCGACATTCGGAAAACCAACCACGACCATTATCCTTCTATCACTACACAAATTCACACACCTTTTGGATAATAATTGAATTTCAAAACATGTTAAACCATCCTGTGTACAATCCATTGCTTCCTGTAGGTCAAGGGCGGATCTCGTGGTCACATGGTGGTAACTCCCGACAATTTCTGATCTAAATAATATTTTCTGCAAGTAGATGACAGTAGGAAGAAGAAAGACAAGAAATTCCATTTATCTTTAACCACAGTGGAACTAATTTCGACCTCGTGTGATTTTCTGATCGCAACTTCGATTGGCATGTCCTTCTGCAAGGTTTTTCCGGTGCTGGCGACTACCGCCAATTGTTAACCACGCTTTTTCCCTAAACACAATGCCGTGTCCATTTTGAATAATAAGTAACACGAACGACGCTTTCACGCATTCAAATAACCCACTCGTTATAAATGAAGTTTCTTCGTGTGTATCTATTACAAAATACGGCGGATAAGTGGCATCGTTTTACCTACGTCGAAGGTGAATTATTAGCGCTTAATAAGTGTTAAATATGCGTTAGCGCCAAGGTGGAAGGTCGACCGTTATGAAATACAAACTGCTTAGGAGTAAGGTTAGCTGTACCAGTGTCTAAATCGGTGAGATAGTTTGTAAATCGAACAATTTTACAATAATTGTAATGGTGACGTAAATGAAATCTTGCGTGGCCATGTTTCAAGGTGACCGGGCCCTATTAGAGGCAAAAGAAATTACGTCCAGTCCGTATGAAAATAATTTTTGAAAAACTAAAATTTAGAGATAAACTAATGCCAAGCATCTGTTAGTATGGCTGAAGCCGTTCACGGTAGACATGTGAGTTTTGTGTCCGAACATATTGTCAAAGCTATAATTATATATAAGTTACGCACAGTTTCAATATTTCGAATTTCTTTTCGGTAGATGACAAATTTTGCAAATTACGTTTGTTCTTCTTGAAAATTTTAATTTTCGTTAATATTGCAACGCGAATCACGAAATTTGACCCCGGCAGAATGTGCTGAAGAAGTAGTGTTGGATGACCTAGGTTGGACTTGAACAAGAAAACGTTTGTTGTTACGAGGCTGGATTGATACGTCTCCGGCCTGACCAAGAGATGGCGCCACTAGGCCTACTTCGGAGGTGGCTTTCTACATTACCATCCTTAGATAGCTTGTAGGTATAGTTTCAGCCCGATCGTAATGTTAGGTTACGTTTGAGAGCACGCTGAACAAGACGACTCTGTGTTGTTTGTGAAAATGGAAAAATTGGAAAAGCGTGCTGACATCAAATACTTTCATTTTAAAGGGTTAACCAAGAAGGAAATTGAAGAAGAGATTGATTCAACACTGGGTTTCCGACATCCTCCCATCATATTCAACCGTTAATCATTAGGTTTCCGAGTTTGAAATGGGTCGTGTAAGCACCTCTGATGAGCCACGCTCAGAACGCCGCGTTGAGATCAACATTTGCATATAGAAAAGCTCTGTGCAAGATGGGTACCGCCTTTACTAAAAATTCATTCGAAAAACATTTCTACCGCCAATTTGGCGCTGTATAAGCATAATCCAAGCGAATTTTTACGTCGATTCGTTACTGTTGACGAAACTTGGGTCCACCGCTACACCAAATAACAGTCTAAACAGTGGATTGGAACAAGGAACCAACTCCAAAGAAGGCAAAACAATTATATCGGCAAACAAGGTTATGGCCACTGTTTTTTGGGATGCAAGAGGTATTATATACATTGATTACCTTGAAAAGGGTAAAACTATCACTGGCCAATACTACGCAGACTTATTGCAACGTTCTAGCCACGAGGTACAAATTAAACGACCTCATTTGGCGAAGAAAAAAAAATTTGTTTCATCACGATAACGCACCAGCGCATTTTTCGCACGTTGCCATAGCTAAAATCTATTATCTGAAGATCGAATTGGTTCCTACTCTCCAGACCTAGCCCCGAGTGACTATTATCTGTTTTCTAACCTCAAAACATGGCTTGGCGGTAAGAGATTCACGGCAATGAAGTAGTAATCGAAGCTACAAATGAGTATTTTCCGGAACTTGACGAATCAGCCTATAGAGATGGCATTACTAGACTAGAACACCGCTATGAGAAATGTATCAGCCTTAAAGGAGATGTTGAGAAATAAAAAAAATTCTTAAAAACGTTGTTTTTCTTGGTCAGGCCGGAAATTCTAAATTCAAGCATTTTAATTTTGATTGCCACTTTATTTAACTAGTATATATTTACAAGGTGTTTTTTATTGGCATACACAAGAAGAGAAAGAAAGGAAACTTATCTAAAATAAATAAAGGCGTGAAGCAAAGAAGACGTCTCAATCTCAGAATGCTCTAATATCTATTATCCTCCTGAGGCTCCTCGGCCTTGTCTTCGAGGTCTAACCTAGGACTAGCAATTCAATAAGTACAAAGAATTCTGACCCCCTCAATGCACCTGTTCTGTCTAAATACAGTATTTCAAAGAAACATTCACAATATTTTAAATGAAGATGAAATAAAATGTGAAAGATTCTTTTCTGTAGATGTTATATGTGAAATTATTTGTCGATTTTGTTATTGTTAGGTCTGAAAAATTAATTGACTTATTAAATTCTATTTCTGCTGTGAGCTTAATGTTGGCATGAACTTCATTCAAAAATTGTAGAAATTTATCAATCAGACAAATTGAACCATGGAAACCTACCAACATATCATCTACATATCGGTACCAGAACGTTATACAGGGTGTTACATAATAGTATGTCACAACTTGAGGGGGTAAATCTACGTGCAATTTTAAGAAAAAGTTCATATGAACATAGGTTCGCAAAAGCTTCGTTACGGAGCTACAGGGTGTTGAAATTTCCGGAAAAAATTGTTTTTTTCTTCAATTTGGAATGCAAGCTATTTTTCACAGCCTCCGTCATTACACCTTCTTCACTTCACTTCATCAGCTTTTGTTAAAATAAGTGTAATTTTGCTTCTTAGGTCGAATGTTGGATTTTTTAAATTATTTCAGCAATCTTATGTTCATGGAGAATGGGATTGTTGTGTTTGTGCTTCTGAATATCAGAATATCAAATTTCTTCAGTTGATTTTTTTCTATTGTTCACTGGTGTAAATTTTGGCTCTTTCTCCAACGAAGCTATGCTATCTTGCCCAATAACTGAGAAAAAACTTTAGAAAAGTTCAAAGCGGAATTAGATAATTCGAGAAATGCCAAGCATCTTCGCATGCTTTCTGAAACTTTGGAAAGGAGAACAAGGAGAGGTTCTCCAGAGGAACACGTAAAAATGAACTGAAATTGTGCATTTTATCTACCCATACTCTTAATTTCTTTTAACAAAGGGATAGATACCTGTTTTCAAAAGTGATTGGATGACAGGGACTCAAATTTTGGCAATTTTAGGGGATCAGATTGATCCTTTTCTGGCTAAATGACATGAATTATATTATTGTATCCAGCTCGAATCCTGTTTTGAACATGTCGTAATTGTTACACAACATTTGATATCATTGAATCTCGCATACTTATATTAATTTTAGGGTTATCTTTTGTAGTTCTTTCTACATAGCTGACTAACTGTTCTCTCTTGAGTAGAGTGACTACGCTTATTTATATCAATTTATCAATCCTCTACTTTTATTTTTTTTAATTGAATATTTAGTTTTCAATGTAGTTTGCATTTCCTTTATTTCGTTACGTTTCCCAAATATTATTTCCTTATCATCTCTTTATACATGACATTCCGTTTTTCTAATTCACTTTTTCTTTGTTTTCAGGTAAGGCTCTCTTGAGGAATAACATAAAGTTCAGGTGAAGCGCTAAGTTAACAATTAGTGTAAGTACCGATTATTTAAAAACTCAAAACGATTGTTGAAATTTTTGTTGTTTCTAATGGGCACAACTGTTTTTTATACTGACGCGCAGTTTGAACGCGATCTGTCATTTGTTTACAGTGCGCGATTTTGTCAGTTCTTACAAGTGTATTTTTGCGATTTTTATAACGGATAAAGATATCGAACAAAGAATTTGTCACAAATTTTGTATTGCAAATGGAATTTTATATGCCGAATCGCTAAGGATGTTACAGAAGTCTTACGGTCAAAAACACGTGTACATGAGTGATACATACAGTACATTCATAAACAATATCTTAAACTGAAGTAAAAATCGATAAAGTGAAGAAAATTGTAATTGAAAATCGTCACCTGAGTTTAAGAGAGTTAGGCAATGAACTTTCTGTGTCTCATGAATCAATTCTTACTATTTTAAACTATTGTTTGGGCATGAAACGCGTTGCCTTTCGACTAGTTTCAAAAGACCTAATTTTCTTAAAAAAATTGAATCACGTAAGGGTTGCTGAAGGCATGTTAACGAGTCAATTCATAAAACGCATTGTGATTGGTAATGAGACATGTGTGTATGAGTTTGACATGCAAACCAGGCAACAAGCTTCGGAATGGCGCTTTCCAACTGAACCGAAACTGAAGGAACCCACGTCTAAGTCGATGAAAATTCAAGGTTATGTTAACTGTTTCCTTCAATTATTGTGGAGCTGTGCACTCGGAATTTTTGCCAGATGGAGGTCAAACGGTAAATAAAGAATATTACCTTAGTGATATGCGGCGACTGAGAGAGCAAATTCGTCGAAAATGGCCAGATTTGTGGAATTGAAACTCATGAATGTCGCACCATCTCACTGGATTATAATTGTGAATGAATTTTTGGCCAAAAACTTAACAAATACCATCGATCAGCCACCGTTATCACCTGATGCGTCTCCAGCCGACTCTTTTCCTCTTCCAAAACTCAAAGTACCACTTCGAGGTTCCCGTTTTGAATCGATTGAAGACATGAAAGGAAATTCGCGTCGAGAACTGAAGTCGATTTTTCTTCTGATGATGGGATATTCGTTGAAGTGAATATATTATTTCGGAGGGGCCTACTTTGAAGGCGATACATTAAATTTGGTTGAAGAATAAATATTTTCTGTATCATTGGCCAAGCCCTGATACTTTTTTGACAGAATGTATATTTTCATTTTATGATATTGGAGAAACTTGGCACTTCTAATCAACGTATTCTAATGGAGACGTTAGATAATTTTTTATGATTTCTCTTTCAATGTTTTCCTTTCTGCTCAATTCCTTGTGCTCATCTACTAAGGAAGAATTCAGTGCGGTAGTAGATTCGATAACTTCCAAGCATCTTTGCGTGTTTTATACAAATTTGAAAAGGAAAACAAGAAAATGTGTTGGGGAGGAACACGTAAAAATGAATTGAAATTGTCTCATTCCTCTACTCATACTCTTAATTTTTCTAAGAGAAAGGAAGATGGAGATCAAAGAGGACTTCATAAAACTGGGACGTCGTTTCAGTTCCAAATGACATCAGGGTCAAAATTTTGGCAATTTTAGGGTATGAGATTGATTCTTTAGCAAATGAGTTTGATGAAGCTGCTAAATTCTTCGAGAGTAATGTTGATGTGATAAACATTCGTAAACGAAATCATCTTTCAAAACATTTCTGTTTATTTCAGTACCATCTCTTGAGCAGGCTGATCTTCTCCTTCTATTATAAAAATTTCCATATCCTGGATATCCTATAGAAGGTTTGCATGAAATTACACCCCAAATGCCTGAACCTTCCTTAACGAGTAAATGAAAAAAAAAAATTTCAAGGAATTTTCAAAAACATTATGTAACTGCATGCGTTGAATTAAAATCAAAAAAATTTTTCTATAGTTTAAAGGTCAAAGTAAAATAAAAGCAGTTAGAACGTTTTATAGAACATATTTTCAATTTTATTCGTTTTTGTTTTCAACAAGCACTGGGATATTATAACAATTTCAAGACGAAGGGAATTCATACCAATTTATTATGGCTGCGCGAACTGCTACATTTTCATTGCTTTGATTAAGCAATTCTGGTTCTTCTTCGAGTAACTCATTTTTTTCGTATTTAAGATATTCATCGTTCTGTACAATGCAAATGATATGTAGCACTGAGTGCACAACTAAAACGTGAGAGTGGTCTTAAGCTTTATGTTTAGCCTTTTAGACAAAGAGGAAAGTCATCACTTCAAACCAACGAAAGAACGTTCAATTGTATTCCTTGTATATTTACGCGCTACGTTGTACACTATTTGTTTGAATTGAAACTGATGTAGGCAAGTACCTTTTACATGTATAGCCGTTGTCTCTTAATAATTAAACAGACATTCACGATATGCAGCAGATCATCACATATAGTACTACTGTGGACACTTCCTGGCCAACGGAAATGAAATTTCTAATATCTGAGTCATATTGTAGCGTCTTTTTAATAAAAAGATACACCTTGCGAACGGACTACCAGGTTTTCGTTGGAGAGCTGGGTCATAAGACGTTGTGATGATGTTTAATTAATTATCGAAGGGCGCCACATATTTTAGTGATAAAGTTACCTAATCTTCAGTAGGAAAAAAGAATGCTCAATTCTCTATTAATGTTTCTTACTAGTCTGATGAAACATATATATATATATATATATATATATATATATATATATATATATATATATATATATATATATATATATATATATATATATATATATATATATATATATATATATATATATATATATATATATATATATATATATATATATATATATATATAGTAAATTGCCCTGCCTGTTGATTTTAAGTGCATTACCTAGTTTGTTTTACACATTTGCAGTTTGGGTATCATACCAACTTCCTTTATTCCACTGAATTGTATAAATATATATATATATATATATATAATATATATATATATATATATATATATATATATATATATATATATGCACTTACAATCAACAGGCAGGGCAATTTACTATAAATTTCAACAAGACAATGTAATAAATGTAAATATCAAAAAGATGCAGGGTGGTTTCTATTTTAAAACCTATCTTAGAGCCAAAATGGAAGTAATAACAGGTAGGATATGATCAAGAGAATAGGTACATACATACGTTTATGTTTCTGTACATAGATGTATAGAATTCAGACTTTTAAAACCATACGAAATTAAGTTTCGCTCAAGTTAAGATCTACATTTATAAGCTAGATGGTCATTGTTCAAGTTGCTTACAATAGGACAAAAACGATTGTTCAGCGTAAAATGCATCCAACATTTTATTAGAACAGGAAAACCCAGCGTAACTCAAAATTATTCCTCTAACCATAACAGTGATACGAACGATCGACTTGACAGGCGCCTTCAACTGACAGGTGACAGGAATATCAGGACCTCGTTTCAAAAAATTCCAAAAAGACTTCTTCATCTAACCAAATATGTTTATCCAAAACTATGCCACAAAACCTCGTACCAAATTTTCCAAAATGTGTGCACAATAATACCATACAAAAACGGCTAAATAGGTCATGAAACAATGGAGAAATGAAAGGTGAATAAAAGTCCTGACTAACCAAGAAGGGTTCGAAAATATACCCCAGAAATATACGATCAATGTAGTACTATGTACTATCTGCGTGAACGCCAACCGCAGAGAAATACAATACAGGTACACTAGTTAAAAGAATTTTGAGACCGAATCCTGACTCCTCAAATCTATCTTACAACTCAGCCTTACTCGACGCTCATGCAGAAAGTGGGCAGAGTACTAGGCCACGTTCCTCTATCAGGACGCATGATCGGTCAATCCTAGCGCGTTACATACCGAGAGTACGGACTTCTAGTTACCTTCCTTCTATGTTTCACCATTGTTTATGGCGTGATTTTATCACGCTAATAGATGTCATAGCATGTATAATTCCATAATTACACGATTTATGATTAATCAAAAATTTTGGGAACGCTACAGCATCATTTGCACTTTCTCTACATTATCACCACCAAGAAAGCGTATTTCTGAATGGGTACAATCTTCAGCATCCAATACTATAGAATGAAATAGAGCTTTAATATAATGTTTTTCATGCTAGTTCCTTGGAATCTTGGCATCTTGTGGTTTTAAAGCTGCCAATTGGTACCTTGTTTTATCGATGATGCGACATGCTGAAGACTTATGAATACCTCGTTCATCACCAAGTAGCTGCTGAAGATGAAGAATCTTAACGCAATGAGAAGCTTGGCAGAAATTACAAATCTTATTATCACTCAAAAATGACAAGCTGGACATATACATTTTCTGGGAATTAAATTGTAATTGTAAGCTGAAAGTTCAATAAGTACCTACATACGATATCACTCAGCTTCTATATTTGAGAATATTCAAATAAATTATCGGTCATTGATTGATTATTTGAATAATTATGAATGATGAGTAATTTACTCTGATGTTTTATGCTAATTTCGCTTTAAAAATACATAAATGTTATCAAATATATTGACGTATTAGCTGACAAACAATTAATATGGAATTAACAAGAAGTTATGCAACCCAAATATGAATTTAACATGGAATTGACAATTACCAGACTCAACAATTCGGCAAATAGCAATCGGCTCTAAAAATTTTTCGCAGTCTCATTTCTGCTAAACATTTTAACAAGCATTCCAGAGATATGTTGTTCGAAATGATAATTGCGAATTACTTTTATTCCGTATTTTCGACCAACTATATGTTGGACAACAAATGAAACAAATTGTACAGATCGTTATAATTTATTTTAACCTTAAATGGAAGACTTGAACAGACTAGCTAGCATCCCGTGGCAACTTTGTAGCTTCAACACCTTAGAGAAGTTTACCGTAAACGGCCTTTTCGACCGGTTACTATGCAGACGGCTTTCCGGTTCGGAAAAACTTCGAAATCGAAACGATTAACGTCGACCGGCAGCCTAACCACGCGCAGCAAATGAATTAAACTTCGTCTAGAGACGAAGATATGCAGAATTTGCAAGAACTGGTTTCCTATAGAAGACCCTTCGTGATTCTTCTTGCCAAATCGGCGACTATGTTGTTTTCAGGCTATACCAACGGTATTTATTCTTTTTCTTTGCAACAAAGAAAACGAATTGATTGCGAATCTTTGCGACCGTGTATGATAGTACTTAAAGCACATATGGTGTAGGTATACAAGGTAGTATGTATAACAAGTCAAATGAGTACTTTTTGATTATTCCAGCAAAAAAAACTAACGAAAAATTAAGAATTAATTTCAAAAAACACTACAGCAAACTGTTTTTTCAAAGAATAATAAGAGGATGAGAAGGAACATCACATCTTTGACAAAATGAAGCAGGTTTCCAGTGTTGTCAATTGTCTTAACAACATCAAATATTTCAATAGCAAGATCTAAAGAGACAATACTTTGTTTACTAAAACAATTGTTTCAAACTAGAAGTTGCATGAACAAGGGCACCATCTCGAATAGTTTGAACAATTACGGTACAGGGTGTCCCATTTTCGATGTTTCAGTACGGCGACTGTGTCAGTTACCGCAAATAGGGAAAAATTGGTGTAATAGATCACAGCTATCTGTTGTTTTTGAGTTATTGCGGATGTTTCGATTTTCTGGGATTTCGACATATGCCAATATCTCGTCAGAGATAGGTGAAAACTAATTCAACATTCTACAGGCACTTTTTTAAGTAGAATGCAGGGGCGTATTCAAAGTTTTGTTCGTTGGATGGTTTTTAAATTATGATAAGAACTTGTGCTTTATTCAGTGCACCCCATAGATGCATTTTGATGAAATAGAAAGAGTATTTTTTCTCTTTCCAAATACTGGGTCTCCCAAGCTTTATGACAAACTTTGAGAGGTGATATTTAGCTTCGAAAATTTGATCCTCTTCGTTCCTGAAATCTCAATTTTAAACACCTGTGGTGATACCATCGATGAAATGAAATACATTACTTGTTGCACAGAAGGGGATAATTGTAACCATAGTCACATGATTATCAAGAATGTTGGAGTACTTTTGACAGTCACAATATCTTTTTCGATAATTATTGCGTAGAAACCATAATTTTTTGAATTGAAAATGCATTTTTTTTTAAAAGTAAGAATATTCATATACGATCTATGTTTATGGTTTTGGCGAATCACAAGAGTTGTTCAAAATAACATTGTCATTTATAATTTTTTCGGCGGCATTTATCAATTCTTGTAACTGCTCTAACATTGTTATCTCTACACTCTAGACGAGTTGTTTTATGTATCCCCATACATGGAACTCTAACATGTTGAGATCCGGTGAACGTGGTTGCCCAGCAATTGGACCTCACCTACCAATCCACCTATTTAGAAAATATTCATTCAGCCATTCATATACTATTCTTCCTTGATGTGAAGGTGCTTCATCATGTTCGTATCATTGCGAATCATCATCAATTAGATTGAACAACGTATTCTGTAGAAAATTTCGATAAGTTATGGCATTCAATCTGTTATCTAGAATATGAATGGAAAAGTACTAATCATAAAATGGTTACTCCAAACTTTGATACTGAATCTCCTTTGCATAACCTCATTTGGATTCTGGAGGACCCACAAATCATCATGAAAATCATTTGAACCATCTGTTGCATGGAATCTAAATCTTCTGCCGAATCCATCGACGGAATGTGAGTCAATGCTGTTCGTCCCTGCATTCAGTATCGCGCTCCCTTTCGATGATAAGGGTGCAGTTCCTCCCTTTTCAAAATACGCCACACGACACTTCGGGTCATTTGCAACTAATTAGCACATGGTACGAAAACTGCTTTGCTGAAATTCCTTGATGATGCATCAATAGCCCATTAATGGTTCAAGCTTGTTATTATTGATTCTCTTTGACTACAGCAAAGCATTTGATACAACAAATCATAAGCTTACGGTCGCCAAATTGCGTTACTTTCCTTTCATCATTTGGTTGCTAATTCGGTTTCTTATTTGTCTAAAAGGAGACAGTTTGTAAACATCAGTGGTTCTTGGTCGTCAATCCGTCATCTATCCAGTGGAGTGCCGCTGGCTAGTATATTCTTCTTCCCAATATTTACTGCTTTATAGCAGCGGTTAATAGGCACAGCACAACACATCAATACGATGATATACAAATTTATGAAATTTTTTTTTCTCTGGGATCAATACTGTAATTGATCTCATACATTCGGAGCTATCTTCAATTTAGTGCTGGTCTCGTCAAAATGGTCTATTGTTCAAAACCTCCATAAGTTTAGTTGGTTGTATTGGTATAAGAAAGCGTCTAGTCTTAGGAATTGTGATATGGATCTGTGATTCATATTCAAGATGTTGTAAAGCACATGGTTCTGTTATTTGATAATATTCTGAATTTTCAAAGTCACAAAAAGAATCTTATACTTTCCTACTCAAGATTTAAGATGATTGATAGGTCTAAGCTGTTGATATGAAGTGCTGTAAAGTGGAGGTTGAGTTGCACGATGATGCTAACCCTTTTTTACCATTGCAGTTCTGTGTATTACACTTTTGCTACGAAGGCAAATCAATCATAGATTTAGATTGGCGCTTTTTAATGATTCTAAAGTTTGATAACCCGTTTCCTTATTAATATGCTCTTGCAGTGAGATCTGCTAAAGCCCCTACTTATACGAACTAATTGTGCAATGACATCAGTGTCATAGTGCAAACATCTGACTCAGCCAGCGTAAATCTAAATTTGAAAGAGCTTTTGAATATATAGTTGCTACAATCATAAATCGTTATTTCGATCTTTCTGTGAATGATAATTCTGAGAAAACCTGAAAAAGTTAATAAACAAAGTATTAAAGGAATAGTCTAGAAGAATGTTCTTCTCTTTCATTTACTTACTACATCTTCTTTCTTGCTATTGATATTTGCCTCAAGAAAGTGTAGAATGTATCAATGTATACTATTTGGTTTTATATTTATATCAAATGGAAGCGATTGTTATTTATGTAGTTGTTATTTATCCTCTTCTTCTCCGCTATCTCTGAAAATTACTATTTGCGAGATTTTCGCAATGCATAGACACATTGTAGAATCTTTATTCAAGAAATAATATTCAACCTTCCGTAGAATGTTAAATATCCTTCCTGGAAGGAGCTGGTTTTCCGATTCATCCTTTATAATCACCGTGAATCTGGGCCACACAGCAATGGTACAGCACGGTCAGATGAATAGGAGCAATAGACTGCAGTTTCGGTCTCATTTGATATCGTCAGTATTGCATACCCATTCACAACATCAGGCTAAACTGCCACCTACTCATCTCAATTCGTTGTAGCACGAGAAAATATGTAAATGTTATTGTGCCCTTCAACGAACCGAGACAGAGGCGCTTCACCATCGCCACCGGGAAACCGTGACAAACAAAGGGTAGGTGAATAGGAAACCTTCAAGCGGTCACATTAGTTCGACTATTTACCGCAACGCTACACACCATGTCAGTTAGGAAGCGGTCTGTCGAAAGACTCCTCATTCCTGTCCGGTTGTCAAACAGGCATACACACAATCTCTGAAAATAACTATTTGCGAGATTATCGCAATGTGTAGACACATTGAAGAGTTTTTATTCAAGGAACAACATTCAACTATTTTGGGAAAATATTTTGTTTGGCATTCTTTTTCGAAAACAGTGCAGTTTCGCCTGCATTAAATACTTGCTCAGGTTTGTATCTTTCATCAGCTACTAGGTTCGACAATTCTTCTCGATATCTTTCTGCTGCAGCTGTGTCTGCAGATAAAGCTTCTTCAACGATTTTAGTGGTATGCTATAATTGTCGCACTTCAACTTTATTGAACCAACCTTCCAATGCTTAAAATCTTCCACTACCACAACTATCACCAGGTTCTTTAAAATGTGCATAAAAACGCTTTGCCTTCACGTGGATGATTGGACCACTCAGGTGCACTCTTTTTTGGTTGGTGTTTTCGATCCACAATGACAACGCCACATCCATTTTTTCTTGAGGCTACAGACGGCCTTATTTTATCGATTTTTGTTATCGATCGTACAGTTGATTCATCAACATTGAATGAGCGTGATATAGATGCAAACCACTCTCCAAAGCGTAAACGATCAAGCATTTCTAATTTCACTTTGGGCAGTAGCACTGATTTTTCGTATCGAAACTCGTTTCTCAATTTTTTAAGGCGATATTATGAATTAAGAAGACAAAATTTACAGACGTAATACTGGATCAAAATTTTCGTAACAAATGAAAAATTGAAATACAGAAAAGCGCAAAGCGGCTTTCACCAAAGATCGTTTAATAAGTGGCTCCTAATAATATACATTATGCATTGAGTAATAAGGTCGCTTTATTCAAACAGTTTGTTCGTTTACATTCTCAAGAACACCGGTCGCGGCGGAGGCGGCTTATGTCAAAGGAAAAGCCGGACCGAAGCAGCGGCGATATCATTCAAAAACATAGTTTAGGCGTAGTAGTAATAAGGTCTATTTCACTTTTTTATTAGTCTATTTGACAACACGTTTACAAAGGATACCGAATACTAATTTTCGCGCTGGCGAAAGCGCCATTGCACGACAATGGCAGACTCTCCCGATTTTAAATAGTCTTCAACTGTGAACGCACGGTTCTCTCTTGTCCAGAAAACCAATGTGAACTGAATGGTAACTCCTTCTGAGTTCCGTTACGTGTACTACCCATTCCAAAAACGCTTCCCTTATGCCCCATCGTGTATATACCGATGTACCGATGAGATTTCGGTGCGAATAAATAAATCTTTAGCCTAGGATTGGAATTGGGTCTCATTTTTTTTATCCGCGAATAGTACAAACGCGAATATAGGAAGTACTAGTAAGCATCTTTTACTGTATTTCCTTTAGCTGCTGTACTAAAACATCGTAGATTAGACACCCCTAGTTTAATTAATTTAATTTTCGTCTATTTTCAAGCTAATACACCCTTGCTATACATTGAATATGACCTTGAATTTTGTTTGTATACCTTTCCCAGCTTTTCTTTAAATCTCCCTTACTCGTACAAACATTTTCATGAAGCCTTTGATTATCTCTCGGCGCACAAGGTTAGTGTTCCGGTCGAGATATCAAAAGTAATTTGCAAACTTTTCGTTCCTACATTTCCGCTTTCCGCGAATTCTTCCCATTGTATGCAGTCTAATCTCTATTTTGGAAATCATAAATTTCACGCTCCGCGGGGTTGAAAGTTGCATGTTTGAGGGTAGCGTGCCGTCGAATGTTTGCCGGAGATACACCTCTGAATTAATTTTCTTATTTCCATAAAAGTGAAATTAATCCGAAACGTGAAAATAAAATTGATATCGTACGATGTTGGGTTACTTCTCTCGAGTTTGATAATTGGGTCATCAGGGTACGGGTAATTTTCAAATAAAGAGAATTGAATGCAAGAGCCAAAGGTTAAATTCTGTTCGCCAGTATCTGTTCTCGTTGTATATCGTAGTCGGTAGTTTTTTCGTTGGAAGTTGAACTGTGTGAATATGAGGCGTTATTCAAAATTTTCAATGTTGCATAGGCTGAATGAATTTCGAAATATGCAAACGTTGAGGCCGATACATAATGGAAATCCATTTTGTTGAACGAAATAAAGCGCTGAAAGCACTGTGAATTTCCACTAATTATTGATGATCTGGTGGCGTCTCTTTATGAAATAACCGACAAAGGGAACTGTGAAATAAATAAAGAATTTATATATTCTGATAATTATCATGTTTCAAATAAATTAAGCTTCAATCAAGTAGAAATGTTTGACCATTTATACAGGGTGATTTTTGGAATCTGTCTATTCACGACTTCTCAATAACTATTGCATTGCCAAAAACACATGAATTTAAATTTTTGGGATCTACTCAATTTTGCGAAAATAGATGTATCAGTTATCTATCATTTGAATTTGGGAGGCTTTACTTGGTAAAATTCCATTATCAATAATGAAAAACAAGTACTGTGTTTTAAGGAATTTTACTTAATAATTGCGATTCGTAAAATTCCTTAAAACACAGTACCTACTTGTTTTTTATTAGTTATCTATCAGCTGTTAACTTTTGAAATACGGTAAACTCGCGATTAAGTGAACTCGAAATTCGGGGCTGTTCGCTCCTTCGACATGTTCACACCAATGGATGTATGAATCAAATAAAAAACACCTATTTACCTATTCTCGAATTTTTTCAGGGATGTACATACAGTCAAAACCTGATATAGCGTCATTGAAGGGACCGTTCAGTTTCCGACGTTATATCCGATAGTTGTTATAAGCAATACAAAGCATAAGTATGTAGTTAAATTATCATAATTACATATACAGGGTGCTTCAACGTAAACTAAAACAGAGGCTATATCTAACAAGATATTCATTTATGATCAAAACGCAAAAACAGGTCAATTTTTGTTTCAAGGGGGTCATCTTTTGGGGTACAATACTTGCCTGAAATATCAACCCCCTAAGCGGGGTTGCAATCCTGAACATTTTGAATAGGGAAGATGGGTCGAGTGATGACTCAAAAGAAAGGTGGTATCTTTGTCTACATTGCCTTGAACGAGTTTCCATTTTAATTGAAAACTGTAAAAGATAGACTATTTCCTGAGACTATTCAAATTTCATAGAATTTTTTTCTAGATCTTCCAGATTCAAGTTACTCTCGGTAATTGCTTAATACACACGTAACTTGCGGTGGTAGAATTCACCATAGCCAAGTTATGATTAACTGAAATAACGGCGATTTCGTTGAAGTGTATCGCACGCTTCCTGTTTCCAATCCCAGATCAGCAGAATTATTAATGCATGGAAAAAAAATCGAGGTGATAGTTCTTCAATGTCCAACACATCTCTGTTAGACAGGACCGACGGTTTTGCATCTCCTCCGAAAGAAGGGCGCTCAAGCGATTTCTAGAATCCGGAAAATCGCACTGACTTTGTGGGGATTGAACCCAGGTAACTCTGTTCAGAGGACGAACGACTTAAACTCTGCGCCACCGCGTCGGTTTATCTTAGCATAAAATGCAAAGGGTTTCTCGATTGTCGATGAATTAAGGGAAAACTTAGTAAATTGAACAACCTTTCAAAAAGGTATCACGCTATCCCTTTCTCATGTGCAAATTTTCTATGAGTTAGTTGGCAGTTAGGGGAATGATGCGCAAACAAATGAGAGAGAAAACTTTTTCGAAACCAGCAGAATCGATTTGGATCAAGTTATCCCGTCAAACGGGGGTTGAACAGATTGATGAAATCATGTTTTCCAAACAATTCTGTATTTCAATTCGTCACTTGTTATTTTAAAAAGGAAATAATTACGTGGAGAAGAGAATGGAATGGAATCGGCCTGTGTAGGTTTTATTCAAATTGTGGACTGTAATTTCCAAACAAAACGCGGGAAATTCGTTAAATCAAACACCCGAACCAAAATAATACAATATGTACAATAGACTTACCCCATGAGATCCTAGGCACTTCTGCAGGTAATCAATAAAGGATGGGATCAAAGGAAGTTACCTGTTTCATTGCTGGTAGGTCCCACAAAGTAATTATTATGCCACTTGGAATATTTTAAATATTATAACAAATTTCAAAACCAAAATTTTTCTCTCGATTTCGATACGCACTCGAAAATACAAAACCGACTTGTCGCCGCCAAAATACCAATACGAATTCTTTTACATAGAAAACAATATTGCCCGCAATGTGGGAGAAAAGAAAGCGCGTTCCTTATAACATTTATATGTGTCATTACATTATATACAGCATGGTCTTTCATACACCAAGATGTTCATAATAAATTAATATATTTCAGAACGAATTTATTTTCTTTTTATTGTTGATGACTTAGGCGTCAACAGCCTGTTTCAGCAAATTCACAGGAGAATCAAACCAGCCTAATTTATCACGGTGGTTGTTTTTCCTTGAAACGCACTGTATAAATGAATATTGTGCATACTGTGTTTCAGTATATAACGTGTTTATATATAATTATAATTATATCTTAACAAATATTTTAAGTGACCTGCAGGATTTTGCACTTTTGATGTGGTTCTTTTCAGTTTTTTAAATTTCATTAATTCCCTATTTCATTTTCGTTTCGAAACAATTAGAATCATAATGGCCTAAAAAATTGATTAACATCTGTCGGCTTTGTCTGCGATAAAAATCTTCACCCCATCACAATATAACACTAACAAATACACTTCGAAGCGAATTTTTTACGGACATGTGCCGTTCTGTATGTGCGCGTATATAAAAGCGTGCTTATCTTCATTGTCGTCTGGCCTTTTTGTTTCATTCTTGTTCATTCACATGTGAACCCCCCATTGCAAGGAATTACCCTCCGTCTACGAAATTTATTATGTTGGTGCTCGATGCGAAGTCACGAACCTTTCAGCAAATATATGTGACCGAAATGAATTTTAAGCAACAATGGGATGATCAGATGCTGAGAGCGTTTTGAAAGAGTGATTATCGAACTTAAACGAGTATTTTACGAAGATGGAACAGAATGTTTCATTTGACAAATTATTTTAATAAATTGATTTAGATTAATGACACATTCAATTATTTGACGCATTTAATATATTGACTGCTATTTAGTGTTGAGCTTCCATAACGGTTCCTTAATAATACATTGCGTCAAAAACATCGATAATTCAAATTTATTCAGAAGAAGTTTAGATATTCAATAATGGACCAGCACTATGGAATGCTTGAGAACAATCGAAATGAAAATGATACTCATGGAAACCAATAACGAAAACTTAAAGTTCACCATTTAAGCTTTCATCCTATACAAAATCCGAAAATCTGTTGTCCTTCAAAAGTGCACACATTAAAACTAAATTTATTTTGAGGATTTCTTTCCCTCGTGATAAGAGTATTTTTATAGTCCCAAAAGTGTGAGTTATTCTGGTTAAAAACCCCCTCATCAGAAAATTTGGCCTCATCTGTCCAGATATTCCTTCTGAGAAAATCGGGATACTCTTGTGTTCTGAGAATAAGGATCTCATACAGTTGTATGCGAAGCTGTGGATCGCTAGCTTGTAGAGTTTGAACTAATTAAAATTTATAAGGGTGCAGTTTGTGTTTTTTTTAGAATTCTGTGTATACTACTATGAGGTAAAGTCAGACCATTGCTTATGATGCACGGCAATTTCATTCTCTTCATTGCAGACTACAGGTGATGAAAATGATGTCTTTTTCTGGACAGCTCCAGTCGAAAGAAAATTTGTAACGTATCTCCTAAATTTTTTAGCTGACGGCATGTTTGGATATAATTCGTTAAATCTCCTACAAGTTCTACTCACAATCCGTCTCTCATCTCCATAAATGGAACATAAATTAAGTATTTGCTCATTTGTGAAGCCATTCTGTTCGAATTAATTCTACTGACAGTTGAAACAATAGTAGTTTGTTATCTATGCTCTGGAGCCTGTCTATTCTCTGGGATATGTCTATGCACGTGCAGAAATCTGAGCCTCCTTTGTCAAGTTTAGGTAGGTACGTGAAATTCGTTTTTTTCGCCATAACTTGAAAACTTGAAATCTCAGGTACAAGGTATTTATGGAGAACTTGAATTAGTTTTTTACGACGAATCTAGTGAATTGAAAAAAATATGGCTTATAATTTGAAAAAACATTGTTTTCGATGTTTCTTCGTTTCGAAATGTGAGGCGGAAAAAGAGTACTCTGTAAACTGACTGAGATTCAGTCGGATTTGAGTTATGTCCCGCATGGTTTCTTGTTTGCAAAACACTCTTCATTATTTTGGTAGCTTACGCTGTTCTCGAGATATATAAATTTATTCAAAAAAAAAATCGATAATTTTCAAGTAAAACTAAGATATTACATGAACTCAAAAAAGCTAGACCTATGTGTCAGGTGTTTTTGTAATTGGAATAATAAGTCTTATCGAACCAGCCATCAAAATACAGGTTGTTCTATATCGAATAACAACGTTCGTATAACAGGAAGTGCCATTGAGGTGAAAATAGTTTAGGAATAGAGTTTCAGACCAGTTAAATTAACTACCAAAATTTCAGAACGATAGCATTATTAGTTCTCCATAAACGTGTAATAGGCCTTTCAACTTGGTATACCATGTATTTGACATTCAAAACGACCGACCTTATTAGCATGAATTATGGATGTGAGTACCAACATAACGTCATAAAAAAATCGAATATATGCTACCCGCGTAAATCTTAACCTTTTCTAACTAATATATGTGCTATCCAGTTTCAATTGTTGCTTGCAAGTTTATTACTCTTGCCTTGATCAACAAATAATGTGCACTATTCAGAAGATTCAAATCTCCTGTTTGCGTTTCATTTATGGGTTGCAGAAATTTGACCAACTAAGTCACAAGTTGGTGGAAGCAAAGTGGCTCAATATGACCAATAGATTTCACTTAGCAGCGTTGATTTCATATCACAAAATAATGATTACCAGGAAACCTTCCTATTCGCACCGGAAAATCACTTTTAGATGTGATGTTCATAGTCTGAATACCAGAAGTAGAGATCTCTTATTTCTCCTCCTATGCACAGACTTGTCATTTTCGAAAGATCTTTATCGTTCAGCATCCGTAAACTCTATAATGAATTCATAGCTGAATACTGCAGGTCTTCATCTGTTGCCTAGTATAAACACCTCAAAAAAGTCTAGGGAACACTTCTGAATATCGATATATCGTATCCAGAACGATCAATATGGATGATTTTTTTAAGAAATGAACAACTTCATCAATTTCTCACCATATTATGTAGAGTGTCGCAATAGATTTCAGTTTTTTATGAAAAACTAAAATGCAGCAGATGCGACGCTGCTTTATAATCATTTCATGTATTCAGTGTTTGAAATCAGTTAGTTGGCACTTTGTTTCTGTTGCAAGCACAAATAAAAGATTCAAATTTTGTGATTCGACCATGGAAAGACGACAGTTGACTAGTGAAGAGATGTTACGAGCCGTTGGCATGCTCTAAGCTAAGAGCTCACAACGGGAAGTATCCAGGCTTCTGGGAAGTAGCCCAAGTGTCATAAACCGTTCATGGTCGCGTTTCAATGAAACAGGTAGCGTAGAAGAACGCCATACGTTAGGATTACTACAGTCGCCCAAGACCGATTTTTGGTTTTACAAGCCAGAAGAGATCGTACTACCACAGCATCTCAATTAGCTCAAGAGCTATCATAATGTACAAATTTCCGACCAAACTGTGAGAAATCCACTGCACGAAGGTCAACTCCACTCCAGACGTCCTTTAAGAGTTCCACAACTGACCCATGGAAATCGCGCTGCTCGTTTAGCTTGGTGCCAAGAACACGTAAGCTGGGATCAAGAGAGGTGGGCCACAGTTCTCTTCAGTGATGAATCTAGATTTAGTTATTATCCCGATTCGGGAAGAATTCGAATATGGAGGGAACCTGGAAAGCAAAACCGTCTCCAGCATGCTCGAGAAGTTGTTAGACAGGGAGACGAATCAGTGATGTTTTGGGGAGGTATACGCCTTGGTGGAAGAACTGACCTCGTTTTCATACAGAACAACCTCACGGGAAATTCTTACGCAAATGAGATATTTTTACCTGTAGTGGTACCGTATCTCCAAACAATGGGTCAAAATCCACTCTTCCAACCAGATAATGCCCTCGTGCAAGAGTTGTCTTGAACGTTCTTGAAGAGAATGTTCAATCCTCTACCGTGGCCATCCTGCTCCCCAGATCTGAATCCCATCGAGCATGTGTGGGACACCCTAAAAAGAAATCTCCTGCGTCAAAACGTCTTACATCATGAACATGAGCTTCGATTAGCAGTTCAGGGGGCTTGAAATGACTTAGGCCAAAATGTAATAAACAATTCAATATTGAGCATGCCGCGACGATGCCAAAGTGTCATAAATAACAGAGGTGGACCTTCTGGGTACTGAAAAATATAAGTGCTCCCATATCGTTTCGAAAATATTAGTTCAGGAGTTTTTTTGTATTTCACCAAATTTCGTCATTTTCAAATTTCAAATTTTTTTATAATAGAGGCTTTGGAGAAGTCAAATATTATTTTGTTTTCTTGACAATAAAGACGTAAGAGTAATAACTAATCTCTACTGGGGGCAGACCTATCGGGTCAAAGTAGACAATAGCTTCACGGATGGTATCGAAATAAAGAAAGGCGTACGTCAGGGTTGCATTTTATCCCCTCTTCTCTTCAACAGATACATGGAAGAAATCTTCAAGGAAGCGCTGTACGAGGTAGAGGCAGGTATAAAGATGAATGGAGAACTGATCAACAACATCAGATACGCTGATGATATAAACTTGCCAGCGACGTTAACGAATTGCAGCAACTAGTGGAGAGAGTGCGAGTCGTTAGTGAACAGTATGGCTTGAAGCTCAATATTGAGAAAACCAAGTGGATGGGTGTTAGTAAACGACCACAGCAATGGAAACAACTGATAATAGGCACGAAACCAGTGGAACAGGTCAACAAGTACTTCTATCTCGGATCTTTCGTAAGTTCAGATTGGGATCAGTCCATGGAGATAAAAACAAGAATTGAGAAAGCAAGAACAGCATTCAACAACATGAAACCATTATTCACCAGTAGAGATCTATCTATCAATTTAAAATACAGACTGGCAAAATGCTACACATTCTCGATTCTATTGTATGGAGTGGAAGCATGGACGATGACGGAAAGACTAATGAAAAAGCTGGAGGCATTTGAGCTGCCGCATTCTATGCATATCATGGACGGACCACATTACCAACGAGGAGGTCCTCCGTAGTCTTGATAAACAGAGAGAAATCTTATTTACCGTGAAAAAAACGTAAAATGGAGTACTTTGGACACATAATGCGTCACGAAAAATATCGCCTCCTCTAGCTTATCATGCAGGGTAAAACGGACAGCAAGAGAGACCCTGGTAGACGAAGACATTCCTGGCTGCATAATTTGCGTCAGTGGTACGGGCTCACTACCAAACAGCTCTTCAGAAGTGCAGGTAACAAGATACGAATAGCTCTGTTAATCGCCAACGTCCGTACCGGATAAGGCACCAAGAAGAAGAAGAATGAAAATTCAGATAAATTATTCGATGTTTTTTCATCAAGTTGCAACTATTCGTGAATATAGTATCTATCGTTTGTAATAACGATACGACCATTCCGTACGAAAATTTTGAATAGTACCATGCAGTCGTTGCTTCAAAACAAAAAAAAACTGTAGAATATGGAAACCGTTTTCACATCACTTCAAAGACATCTGGATTCATTCCTAGAATGTTCAAAACTTCCAAATAACCTCAAAAAGGAAATATCTGGGTTAAACCTGTTAGCGGCAATGAATTTCTCACGCAAAGAAAAACAAGCGGAAGGTTATTTTCCTATATCCAACATATTTCACATAGCTGCAATACTTTAACGTCGAAATTTGTCCTCTCTACTGGGTGAGCACACTTCAATGTCTTAGTACGGCAACTAGGTGAATGTAATTAAAAACAAATTGGACCCCACTTCATCCTACTGCTATGTTTCCGCGAAGGACACAACAACTTCAAGCTAGTTGATTTAGTTTGTGGATTTTTGGACATTTTCGGATTTGGTCGATCCTCGAATATCTGGATAATTGTTGAAACAGGCGCTTTTTCAATACTTTTCGAATTCTCTTGTGTGAATATTCCGAAATTAATAATCGATGTGCTTTTAATGTTCATGAAATAACTTTCAGAATTACTTTATCACGAAATTCATAACCTGTTAGCATACCCCGATCTTAGAAGACTTAGCGTTTTTCCCTTACGCGTCAGCTAAATTGCTAATAAAAATTTCTTCGCCGACACTAAAAAGACTAAAAACCAATTTCAGACGACGCCATAACTTTCTGCGGGGGGGCCATATTCGGACGCTCGCCGCCCCCGTAAATTGCCGCAGATGCTCGATTTCGGACGCCATACCTGGCGCCATAAATATTCATGCCTTCCATACATATATCAAGACATAAATTATATTCAACGGCGCCCGTGTAATAATGTTGGGAAAAAAGGTTTTCACGGGGAGTTCAGTTACGTTGCGGATGACGTCTAGGTTATTTCTTTTGGAATATATTGGCTTTCACCTCTGATCGAGGAGAAATTATTTGAAATGTTTAGGATCCGAGAAACTAACTAGTGAGCGATTTATTAATACTAAGGCAAAGTCAAATTTTTTACTTTTTGAGTATTTGGTGATTCGAATGATATAAAGTAACATGTCCTGACTGACTGACTGATTCATCAACGCCTAGACCAAACTATTGAAGCTGGAAACGTGATATTTGGACCCTGGCTTCCTTTTGTGGCGTATAGAACACTAAGAAGATTTTGCGAAATTCTTCCCCTAAAAGGGTGAAAATAGGAATCAAAGTTACTATGTAACGTTTTTGTTTGTGGCTAGATCTATTTGGATTTTCGTGATATAGCTATTTGACATGATTTAATAAAACTCTAATTAAATAATTGATTGATGAAGCTTGAACTACGTGATAGTTGATATTCATAATGAATAATAAAATAAAACAAGTTACTATGTTTTAACAATAACTAATTTATTGATGTAAAGAATGACAAAATTTTTACATTGGTTGGTTTACACTCGTTCATAAAGACCCAACACCACTTATACAGAAACAACTTCGAGCAGTCGCTAATCATATTCAATCACTTTTTAATAGCTTCGAGAGAAACAGATGGATTAAAATGAATCCTAGAATTCCTAGATTATATGGTCTCATTAAAACACATAAAGAAAATAACCCCATTCGTCCAGTGGTGTCATATACCAATAGTCCAACACAAATACTTGCTAAGCAACTAAATACCAAATTCAAATCAATTTCAGATTTTCATTCACAATATAGTATAAAAATTCATTAGAATTATCGAATAAAATAAATAATTTCCTCATGCCACCAACCGCAAAATTAATTTCATCAGATGTAGATAATATGTTTTCGAATATAACTGCAACAGAATGTGTCCCTTAATATCAAGTATTCTAGAGGCAAGAAATCTCAACGTGGTCTGTAAAGATGAGTTAATTTCTCTGTTTGATTTATGCTTGACCCAAAATTATTTTCAGTTCAATAATAAGATATATTCACAAAATAATGATTTAGCTATGGGTTCACCCCTCAGTCCCCTTCTATCTGAAATTTTCATGTCTAATTTGGAAAACACTAAAATTATGACGTCACCTTTGACGAAAAGGCATATTCTATTTTGGTACCGATATGTTGATGACATTTTAGCCTGTTTCATTGGAACGAATAGACAACTAGAAATCTTCCTGAATTTCATTAATAACATTCATCTTAAAGTTAAGTCGATGGTAAAATCAGTTTCTTAGATCTAACAATTACCCGGATAATAATAACCGTTTATCAATTAATATCTTCAGAAAACCATCGTACTCGGATAATGTCATACCCATAGATTCATTTCACCCGTATTCTCGAAAAATAGGAGCCTTCAAATCCTTGATTCACAGAGCGATTTCTTTGCCTTTATCGTACATGGACCGAAAATCAGAATTTAACACCATTATGTTAATAGCAGAGAACAACGGCTTCGATATAAATATAAACGCAATAGAGAGTTTAATTAATCGAAAAAACGTAACAACACATTCAATATGATATATCCCCAATCCAAGAGAGAAAAGCCCGAAAAATTTATGTCTCTAACATATTTTGGGAAGACGTCATAAGAGGTTGCTAGAGTTTTGTCTGCTAGTAAAAAGTTCATATTGCATTCAAACCAGTTAGCAAATTGTCAGGCCTGCTTTTCAACACAAAAGATAAAACCGATAAATTCGAAAAATCAGGAGTATACCAATTAAAACATGTTCTGAGTGCAATTCCTTTTATATAGGTCAAACAGGACGCTCTTTCAAGGCTAGATACAAAGAACATTTCCGGTCATTCCTACATCAGAAACATGATTCAGCTTTAGCTGCACATTGTCTGAATGAATATCATCCTTTTCCAGAACTTCAACAGCTAGAAATTCTTCATTCCTGTGATAAATCTTATAAACTCAATTTCTTTGAATCGATGGAAATTTTCAAGGCATCTAGGGTAGAAAGGGTTGAGCTCCTTAACGACCAGGTAGACTTAATTACCTACCAATCACCATTATTCAAGTTACTGTGACCTCTACTAGCATTTTATTGATGGTAATTCCTGTATTGTACATGAGTATTCAGTTTTCATTAGCTTGTTGTTGATAATGGACGTATGTCCGAAACCGGTCCAACCAATGTAAAAATTTTGTCATTCTTTACATCAATAAATTAGTGATAGTTCAAACATAGTAACTTGTTTTATTTTATCATTCATTATGAAAAATCTAATTAAGTATTTTCTCAAATTCGATCTTTTGGGGGGTGAAATGGGGTATTAAACTTTGCATGGAGAAAAAAATCAAATGGCCATACGGCTTAGAATTTAGTCCTGAGAGAAAATAAATAAAAACTTGATTCACGCTTTTTCAATATTCAACCCCTTTAGGGGCAATAGGCAGCGATCAGGCATCATTTAGTCTTGAAAATAAGAGAGATGAGATCAAACTGTATGAAAGTGGTCGTTACATTAATTGTTCTGATGCTGTTATAGTCAATATAGACAATAGTTCATCTGTTTGTCCAACAGAAAACAAACAGAGAATATTTTTTAATCCAAACGACAGTTTCCAAATGGCTGATAAGGTTAACAACCCGCAGAAAACTTCTCTTTTAGCATGTTTTGATTCATGCAATAAAGATAATTCCACAAAAACTCTTCTTTACGTTGAAATTCCTTCATATTATGTGTGGAAAAATAACAGGTTTGAAAAGAAGCAACGAGGAATCGGTGTCGATGGATGACCGGGAGTAAACACAGATCCAGGTTTGGGTAGGTTGTATAGTGTTCACTCAAATAGAGCCGAATATTATTATCTGCGCTTACATCTGCATGAAATTCGGGGGCCTTCTTAGATTTAAGAGCTAATGATAGTGCGTTCAACCTTTAGGTTTATTAGAAGCCGACCAGCATTTAGATGCCACTATGGAAGAAGCTGCTGTTTTCCATTTTGTTGTTGGTTTGTCAATCATCATACGGTAGGGGTCTTTGGGAGAATACAAAGATCACCTATCGCAGCATATACAACGACATGTAGTCAGAATTCTGAGACGATGTACGTCTGGTTGTGGATAAAGTTTACAATAAAGATTTTATTGCTTTCGAGGAGACAGTATTGTTTTTGGGAATGCAACTTTTAGGGCAATATCGTTTACCACAACCATTGAGAAACGATCCATTGTTGCAAAACAGAGACTACCTCAGAGAAATCACTTGATTGGCCAAAATAGTGTTGATAAAACCACAGTTCAAATATTTTTTCTGGATGATCCTGGGGGTGCTGGGTCCTAAATCTGCTACAAGGCAAAATTCGTGAATACCGTGGCATAGCTTTTTCTGTCACTTCTTCTGGCATTGCTGCCACTTCGTTAGATGGGGAGGCAGGACAGCCCATTCACTGTTTGAGCTATACTGAATCACCTACATGCAATATCTCTAATCATAGTAACACGGCGCAAGTTTTCAAAGATACTAATAGTGTGGGATACATGCACGATGGCTCATAAACGTTGTGTCGAAGCTCTTTATAGAACTTTGAGAGATATAAGAGCGAATGATAGCCTGATGGGTGGCATTACAGTTTTGTTAGCTGGTGGCTATCGGCAGACTTTACCCGTAGTACCCAGGGGCACAGGGACGGTTGAGGTAAAGTCATGTTTAAGTCGTCATACTTGTGGAGTCACATACAGAAGCTCGCTCCGAATCGAAATTATGAAAGTTCATTTGAAAGGAAAATAGTCTGCTGGATAGTTTTCTGAAACATTGCTTGAAATAGGAAACTACGATAAACCTTCAATTGATGGTAAAATTACTATTCCGCAATGTTTGGAAACAGTAGACATCACTTACTATTAGGTCCGCAACAAAGTTATCGCTGTTTTTTTTTTATGAAAATACAACTTCATTGTGAAAAATCAATGATTCAAAATATTTCCCATCGCTAGCTACAACTTTTTCCCATCTTTCTGGCAGAGCTCGAGTACCGTGACTGTAGAAGTGTTCGTCTTTTGAGGCTATCCACGAATCGAGCCATTTTCGAGCTCTTCATATGAGCGGAACTGCTGATCAGCCAGACCATGTGCCATCGAACGGAACAAGTAATAATTGGATGGTGCAATATCTGGGGAATATGGCGGTGTTGGGTAGGACTTCATATTTGAGCGTTTCCAAGTAGGTTTTAACTGGTTTGGCAACGTGAGGCCGAGCGTTGTCATGCTGTAGAATTACTTTTCCGCGTCTCTGCTTGTGTAGTAGCCGTTTTTAGCGCAGTGCTTTACTCAATCGCATCAATTGAGTTCGATACCGTTCTCCAGTGATGGTTTTGTTCGGTTTCAACAGCCCATAATAAATAACACCGACTTAATCTCACCAAATACACAGCATAACTTTCGCAGCGTGAATATTCGTCCGAGACGATGACGTAAAAGCATGGCTGCTGCTGGAGCAGTTGTTCACATGCGAAAAAACTTTTTGGAGCTCTCTATGAGCTTCAGCCGCCGTTTTCTTCGAATCAAAGAAGAAAATCAACACTTCCCGCAAATGACGATTATTTCATCAGACATTTTCTCACAACTAAAAGTAAATGACGCAAAAACAAAGTCACTAATGTGTTACAGTGGTTTGTTTACCATATGTCTAAGCTTGGTTCAAGACGTTCTTGATATGTAAGAATCGACCAGCACTTACTGTTGAAGCCATCTATTGACAAACAGCGAGAACTTAGTTGCTCACCTTATAATAGAGTTTAAACCGATGTCACCAATCTCAAGACAAACCCCATTGAATGGTTGTGTGAGCGTGACTCCCCCAAATTAAAGCACAGCCACAATAAATTACTTTTAGTCAAGTCATTGTTGAAGTACAATATAAGTCAGTGGATTCACTGCTGACGATGCAGTAAACTATCCCTTGGAGTTCCTTAACACTCTAAATCCAGGGAGTCTTCCACCACATAATCTTCTTTTAAAAATTGGGGCACCAGAAACATTAAGCCAAAATTATGCAATGGTACCATATTGCAGATAAAAGTTCTCCAATGCCACATTGTCAAGGCTACTGTACTCACTGTGTAGAATGGAAAACTGTATTCATTCCTAGAATACCATTGATGCCATCAGAGTGTCCATTCGAATTTAAAAGACTGCCATTTCCCCTGAAGTGTGCCATGACTATCAATGAAGTTCAGGGGCAGTTTTCGAAAGTAGCTGAGATAGACCTTAGAGGCTCGCGAACAGTTCTATGTTGCGTATTTCAGAGTAGGTTCGACTAGCAGTCTGGTGATCCTTGCAGCGCATGGCAATTTAATTATTGTTGTATATCAAGAGGTCTAGGAGTAATAGGAAATTACTCACTTCAATATCTACCCGTACGAAGATTCGGAAAAAGCTAGTAATCTAATATGTGTTCCTGCCAACGATACACATCAAAACTATCTGAGTATCTCACAGAAATATTCGCTGATATGAGGCTGCTGTTTTTTTCAACTGGTTAAATTATTGGTCGAAGCTGACCATTACAGAATTAATCGAGTGCTTAAAGGGTTAATCAGTTTACTACAACGGATTTGGGGTTTCGATCCTGGCAAACTGGCGATCTCAGAAATCCTCCTAGTGCTTGTACCAGAGCAACCACTTGAGCACAATAATTCTGAGACTTAAAGCTTCGAAAAATTCCACCCTTGAAGCGGTTTAATTGAAAGTACCGCTCAGAAACGCATACAAATAATTAGCTCTATTATATCAATAAAACTGAAGTTGCTCACATTGTCAAGAGAAAATCGCGAAGCAAGAAGGATTTTGGTCTAGATATCACATTGAAATGCTCAACACTAAATCTCTAGGTTATTTAGAGAAGAATCCAGATTCAGCATATGTCCGGACAAGACACTCATATGTAGACATCTTTGATATTCTTTGAGTCGGAAATACTCAAGTTCAATTACCAGAAAGGCTGGTGATCTGTGGTGGTAGCTTTGACGGAAAAAACTATTTTGTTTCCCAAACCATTTGGTCTTTCGCAAACAACTAGCCAGGAAAAAATTTTGTTTTTATGTTTGATTTGCTCGCCCTCATACCACAGCAGTAGTCAGGGAGTACCATAAAGAGTATTGTATGAACGTTGTGGATTGGCCTGCACAATCACCTAACCTGAATCTTATCGAACATTTGTGGGATATGCTAAGTACAAGAATTTCTTCACGAAACATTCTCTTTCAAATGAGACATCAAGTATCCCATACTCTTGTACACATTGAGCACAATTTTTGCTCCAGAAATCAACAAAAATGGCATCTTATTTTTCAAAGTAAATTCGTATTTATCGTCGGTCCTTAGATTCTTCTGATGTGTGTTCATTTAGTAGTATTTGATCCTGCAGGATTTCATTAATATTGTACCATCCCCTTCGAGTTCGTTCACAATCTCCGAAAATGGTTTTGGGAATAATGATTGGCATTCATGTTGCCCCCAAGGTAAATTAGATTAAGGGGAGGAATTGTAGATTTACTCGGTGATTTATTGATCCAAATGCGAAGCGGAGCCAACTATCAGTTCACGCCTTGGCCCTCATTTGAGAAACCTTGAGAGCTGTCTCGTTTCCAACATTCATTGGGAAAATTTAGGGATCCACTATGAGAAAATAGATCTCAAGTAGTAACCTTAATAGCTTTCATTTCTTATTATTATTAGGATTTTTTTTTACCAAGCAACTCAATGTTTTATTGAAATTTCTGGAGAACCTATTCCTTACTCGTTATTTTGAATAATTTATGATCAGCTGCTTTTATGCATGTTGTAAGTTCATCAAAGTATTTTAAACCTTCCACAAGTCAACTTATGTGACTCCATAAGACAATCTTCCTATTTCTAGAGTTATGTACATTTATTTAATATATATGAAACTTTATACAGTAGACTCGCCTTAATGTGAGGTTGCTTAACTGTGACCGCCTCAATAACATCAACACAGAATCTTTTGCATTAGCGCTCTGTAGTGTGAACAGTCGACAACTTTTTGTAAACAGGAATCAACTTGTTCAGGCAGCAGTATTACGGTGAAGAAAAGATACTTATGACTCTATCAAATACACTTGAACTCATTTCAGATTTGTTGGAATTCGTAGATAGATGTGGTCATGTTTGGGAATCGATTTCGGTGATGGAATAATTGTCAAACAACAAAAAATTTTTGACTCTTTGTGAGGAGTCTTCAATTATAGAAGAACTCACTAATTTATTAAAAAAGTTCGACGTCGCCAAATCCACTTTATGCTCCATCAGAAACAAACTCAGAAAAATTTTCGGAAAAGCAATGTTTCGATCTGTGAAAAAACCGCTCCTGCTTTGAAATTAGCAAAGTAACGAATAACTTTTCTAGGATATGTCAATGCATCAGTTAACACCGTTGATTATCGGGAAAGCAAAATAATATATTAATATTTCATTTATCCATCAAGAAAACACGATAATAAAATTACAGCTTTGAAAGTAGATGCTACACATAGTGAAAAACATTAAAATATATATTCAGGAACAAGGGCAGGATGAACAAAGTGAGTCAGTCTGGTGTTCCTCAGAAGTATTATATATTTGTGTGAAGGAATAAATAAATGCTACGATTTTTTCAATCAACTTTTTTTTTATATTCATGTTCTTTCTCTCTCTCGACTTATAAAGAAATCCAGATCCCAGGCAAATAAGTTCCCGTTTGCAAAATTTTACTAATTTCTCCTTTAGGCAGGTCTTTCAGCCAGTCATTCATCTGTCTTTTGAAAATATTCTTGAAATTTATCTTGAATAGCTCTGCAGGAGCTCTGTCAATCAGTCTATGATATATGTGATTGTGATTTTATCGGCTTTAATTTTATTGAAGGTTTACTTCAGGATAGTTTTACCTTTGTATCTAGTATCATATTCATACTTCAAATATGAGATCTCCGAATGATCACTGAAATTGAAATTTAATATTCTCTGTAGGTAAAGTTGGCTGCCTGTTAGTTCTCCACTGCTTTCAAATACCTGTACACTCGGAAAATAAATGTTTTTCTTCAACATAACACGCAATATCCATTTTTGAATAACTTTCAAGTTACTCCAGTAAGCACAGCTCCACACAATAATTCCATATGTTAAAAGAGATTGGACCAAGGCATAATAAATAATCCTGAGACTTGAGAAGTCTACGAAGTTAGAAAATTATCTTATTTTGGGCAGAATCCCACGCAGTATTTGAACCGAAGTCACAATATGTACATTCCATCGTAAGTGTTGATTAAGAATAATGCCTAAATACTTTATTGAACTGGTGGATCCCATTCTTAGTCCCTCGCTGATTTCAAGTTCGTCATAATCGAGGCGGTTTACTGTAGTACAAGAAAAAACAACATATTTTGTTTTATCTACGTTCATAGTAATCGTACCTTTCTTTAATAGTCTTTAGTTGATTTTCTGCACCAGTTTTGAGATCTAACCATGTTTATGCCTTGAAAAAGTCTGCAGTATCATCTGCATAGCATATGATGTTATCAGCATACAGTAATTCATTCATATACAGCAAAAGCAACACAGGACTCAATACTGTACCTTGCGGTAGTCCGTACTTTACAGATCTCCAGTCACTGACAGTATTGCCTATTTTGACATATTGCTTTCGCTCTGACAAATAAGATCTAATCAAATCAAGAGGCACTCTGCGAAACCCACATTCTTGCAACCTCTCCAATAATAGACTATGACACACTGTATCAAAGGCCTTCGCCAAATCTATAAAAACACATAAGCATGGATTAGACTTATCTAGGACCCTGTATATTTTTTCAGTGAGACTAGCTAAAGCGTTCTGGGTCGATTTACTTATCCTAAATCCAAATTGTTGTTCTGATAGTAATTTATACTTATACCAGGTTAGAGGTTAGTGATATTGGTTTGTAATTGATAACGTTCTCCCTATCCCCTTTCTAGTACAGTGGGGTTATAATACCTATGTTCAAGACGTTTGGGGATATTCCAGATTCGAAACTTTTATTTATAGGTGAAGCTAAGTGATATGTTATCAGATGTTTAATTCTTCTCAAAGTGGTGGATGGGATGCCATCAAATCCTGGAGCCTTTTTGCTCCTTAAAGCATCAATATATCCAGCTATTTCATGTTCTGTGATAGGCTCAAAAAACATGGATGATTTCAAAGAACACTTCTTACTGACTGATGGCTTATTTGGTCTTTTTATTCTTGATGCAAGTTTTTCTCCCACTGTTAAGTGATGATCAGTAAAGAAGTTAGCAATACTTTTCTGATCTGTGATGGATTCTCCATAATCATTTTAAATCTCTTCAGTTTTCTTTTTCTGACACGACTGGCAGCATATCATGCTTCTTGTCTAATCCCACAAAGCCTCAGTTGAATTTCCTTTCTTCTCTAGTTCTTGTTTAAAACTTCTGTGTTTCGCATATTTTATTGAATTCACCTATCTGTTTTTGTAGTGCTTATACCTATTTGTCAGATCCTGATCATTCGACCTTTTTAGGGTTTCTTTGTACATCTTATTTTTAGTTAGTGTGGATTTAATAATACCCACTGTTATCCATGAGTTTCTTTTTCTGTATTTGTTACTCTTTTTTTTGCACTCTTGAATCACATCTTTTACAGTGTTAACGTAACTATCAAATGTCTCATGAACATTTTTCTGCTGTAAAACATCCCAGTCAGTATATCTTAAGTAGATTTCGAGTAGGTTGTAATCGATTAGTGTACTATATTCAATTAATGGATCGGTTTTTAACGGAAATAAAAGTATGACAGGGAAGTGGTCAGTTATGCAAAATAATCTGGATGTTTTAAAAATATGAATAATCCTCTCGTCTACAAAACACTAAAGATGCAGGGATGACCAAAAAAATTTTTGAGAACTGCTTCTTTCAGCAATTTGATCCTCAGGTGAGTTTTTCACTTATCCTCTGGACTCTTTAATTTAGCAAACAAAAATATTTACAGGTTGAAACTTTCTTCGAAAATGAAAATCTTCCTATCAGAGCCATCTTTCTGTTATATATGCTCCATCCCATTCATCAGCAGAGGAGATAGTTGACGGTGATATTTTTGTCAAATTTCTGCCAACTAATATCACACCTTTTATTCATGGAGGAGATTGCGTTGAGATTTACTGCACTTTATTGAAGAAAGAGCTTGCTTAGCTCTTTTAAAAGCAAAGGTAATAGACTAGCAGGTGCTCTTAAGACAATTACATTGAAAGATGTTCTCTACATTTAGCTTGGGGACGACTGCAAAGGAAAACGATTGTACAGTTTTGGCATAATATTTTACGAGAAAAACAATGAAAATGGTGATGATTTCCTTCAGCTAGGATTAGTGTTTGGCATGACAGGCAACACCTCTTCCCAAAAGTTGAGAATAAAAAATTCATTTACAATACATACTCTTGCACCTTCTGAGTACACAATGCAAGATGTTGAATTTAAAATAGCAGACAGGAGCTGGGAAGAGTGATATTCTTTAAGCTGGCGACTGTGTCATTCTGTATAGGCCAAACCGGAAGATGTATCGAGAAGAGAGTTGAAGAACATAAAAGATCTATTCTCCAAAATAAAAATTTTACTGATTTTTCGAACCAGTGCATCAACAGAAATCATTTCATGGATTTCGAGAATATCGAACTCATGCATCCAGGTAATAGAGGAAAAAGGATAGACATCTTGGAGATTATTGAAATTACGTCCGCTCATAGGCAAAACCAGCCAATTTGCAACGACCAACTAGACTTCAATTTACCTCCTTTTGTGAATGCCGTTATAAATACGTAAAATCACTCATTTTGAATTTAGTATTGTATTGATAATAGGCTAACAACCCGAAACATATGTCGAGTATTTTTAATAAATATTTGTGCAACCTTTGCCAAGTGATAAACCAATGTTTGAATTTGGGAGGCTTTTACTTGGTAAAATTCCATTATCAATAATAAAAAACAAGTACTGTGTTTTAAGGAATTTTACTTAATAATTGCGATTCGTAACGCGTTTCACTACACCGTAGCTTCTTCAGACGAATGAATGTACAGAAAATAAAAATGAGAATATAAATATAAATGTTCTTGAGTAATTAAAAGCTTATTGGGTTGCTTCTTCTTAAATGGTTATTTATGACAGATATATCCAATAAAATTAAGGAATAGATTGCTCCCCGAAGAGATTCAATAGAGGTGAAGGGCTTGAATCGACTTGTTCATTGATGAGTCTACCTGAGTGTTTGTATTTATTGATTTCTAAGGTTTCCCAAAGATCTTCCTTCCAATATTTATTATCTGTATGCAAAATTTCAAACTGTGGGTCGAAAGAGTGATTATTTTCTAAGAGATGATTCGCGTAATTTGAATCCGATTTTTTATTTGTAAAACAGCGTTTATGTTCCGATATTCTAATATTAAAATTTCTATGTGCTCTACCAATGTAGAAATTATCACAGTCATTGCAATTCAATCTATAAACACCTGATTTATTGTTTTTACCTGGTTTGGTTTTATTATTTTTATATATTTGCCTAAATTATTTTTAGTTTGGAAAGCTATGTTAAAATTATTGCTACTCATGAATGATTTCAGTTTCTCATTTGTAATGCCAACGTAGGTTAAGGTGCTGAGTTTTGTTTCAATTTATCGACAGGGTGAACTTCATTCAATGCGGTTCTAATTTGTTTTTATTTAAAATATTATTTATTAGTTTGGGATTGTAACCATTATTTTTGGCTATTTGTTTAATCAAATTTAATTCTTTGTTGAAATTTTCTGGTGATAACGGGATGTTAATCAATCTATGAATAAAATTATTGAATGCTGACATTTTATGTTGATACGGATGACACGACGAGTTATGTATTATATCTGTATGTGACGGCTTATGGTAAATTGCGAAAACATGTTTTCCATTTCCATTCGAAATTGTTACGTCTGTTATCACCAGAAAATTTCAACAAAGAAATAAATTTTATTAAACAAATAATCAAAATAATGGTTACAATCCCAAACTAATAAATAATATTTTAAATAAAAAACAAAGTAGAATCGCATTGAATGAAGTTTACCCTGTCGATAAATTGAAACAAAAATTCAACACCTTTACCTACGTTGGCATTACAAGTGAGAAACTGAAATCATTCTTGAGTAGCAATAATTTCAACATAGCTTTCCAAACTAATAATAATTTAGGCAAATATATAAAAATAATAAACCAAATCAGGTAAAAACAATAAATCAGGTGTTTATAGATTGAATTGCAATGACTGTGATAATTTCCACATTGGTAGAACACATAGAAATTTTAATATTAGAATATCGGAAATTAAACGCAGTTTTTCAAATAAAAAATCAGATTCAAATTACGCGAATCATCTCTTAGAAAATAATCACACTTTCGACCCACAGTTTGAAATTTTGAATACAGATAATAAATATTGGAAGGTAGATCTTTGGGAAACTTTAGAAATCAATTAATACAAACACTCAGGTAGACTCATCAATGAACAAGTCGATTTAAGCCCTTCACCTCTACTGAATCTCTTCGGGGAGCAATCTATTCCTTAATTTTATTGGATATACCTGTCATAAATAACCACTTAAGAAGAAGCAACCCAATAAGCTTTTAATTACTCAAGAACATTTATATTTATATTCTCATTCTTATTTTCTGTACATTCATTCCTCTGAAAAAGCTACGGTGTAGTGAAACGCGTTACGAATCGCAATTATTAAGTAAAATTCCTTAAAACACAGTACTTGTTCTTTATTATTGATAAACCAATGCTTCAAAAGAAATGTATTTTAATTATAATTTACAACGAAATTGTAGAATAATATAAAATCAGTAACTTACCCAAAAATTGCACTGGTTACTACAAAAGAAAATTTTATTCGGAAAAAAGAAATTTCCTCTAAAATTTAACATACGGAAGTCAGACCCAAAAATCGTGTTGACCGGTGTAATCTGGAATGAAGAAAGAGGATTCACCGTTGAAATAAGTTAGATTTATTAATTCGCGACAAATGAATCCTTGAGGTGATTTTAATCCCAACGGACACCCTGTATTCAAAACAAATCCTTCTAATAGGAATACGCGGAAGGAATCGCAAAGTTCAAGGTTATCGGAAAAATTCTAATCGATACTTCCCCATCAGGACACTCCTCTCGAACGGCACTCGCCAATTTCATTCTGGCCGTATTACTGAATTATTCCGTAAAAACTAAAAGGCCTCATTTTAAGTGCCTAGGTGTGCGGTCTCCTCGCCTGCTATCGACTATAAGCGAGAGGATTTGACAAAAAGCTCATAAAGGCTTTCCTTAAATCTCGTTATTACACCCTCACAGGCTGAATATAATTCGCTCTTTTCTTAATAAGAAAAGCGGAGGTGTTACCGAGACGCTTCTGAAATGTGCGGTTTTAATATGGATGCGAACTTGGTAGATTGCTTGAATTTTACTTGAGTACGTATATACTTGATCTCTCGAAAAGGCAGGACATTTTGTTAATACGGGAGTTTATATAAACACCTCAAAAAAGTCTAGGGATCACTTCTGAATATTGATATATCGTATCCAGAACGATCAATATGGATGATTTTTTTTTAAGAAATGAACAGCTGCATCAATTTCTCACCAAATTATGTAGAGTGCCGCAGCAGATTTCAGTTTTTTTATAGAAAACTAAAAATGCAGCAGATGCGACGCTGCTTTATAATCATTTCATGTATTCAGTGTTTGAAATCAGTTAGTTGGCACTTTGTTTTTCTTGTAAGCACAAATAAAAGATTCAAATTTTGTAATTCGACCATGGAAAGACGACATTTGACTAGAGAAGAGATGTTACGAGCCGTTGGCATTCTCCAAGCTGGGAGCTCACAACGGGAAGTATCCAGGGTTCTGGGAAGTAGCCCAAGTGTCATAAACCGTTCATGGTCGCGTTTCAATGAAACAGGTAGCGTAGAAGAATGCCATACAGGTCGTTTCAGGATTACTACAGTTGCCCAAGACCGATTTTTGGTTTTACAAGCCAGAAGAGATCGTACTACCACAGCATCTCAATTAGCTCAAGAGCTATCATAATGTACAAATTTCCGACCAAACTGTGAGAAATCGACTGCACGAAGGTCAACTCCACTCCAGACGTCATTTAAGAGTTCCACAACTGACCCATGGAAATCGCGTTGCTCGTTTAGCTTGGTGCCAAGAACACGTAAACTGGGATCAAAAGAGGTGGGTCACATTTCTCTTCAGTGATGAATCTAGATTCAGTTATTATCCCGATTCGGGAAGAATTAGAATATGGAGGGAACCTGGAAAGCAAAACCGTCTCCAGCATGCTCGAAAAGTTGTTAGATAGGGAGGTGGATCAGTGATGTTTTGGGGAGGTATACGCCTTAGTGGAAGAACTGACCTCGTTTTCACACAGAACAACCTCACGGGAAATTCTTACGCAAATGAGATAGTTTTACCTGTAGTGGTACCGTATCTCCAAACAATGGGTCAGAATCCACTCTTCCAACAAGATAATGCCCCTCCTCATCGTACAAGAGTTGTCTTGATCGTTCTTGAAGAGAATAATATCGATCTTCTACCGTGGCCATCCTGCTCCCCAGATCTGAATTCCATCGAACATGCGTGGGACACCCTAAAAAGAAATCTCCTGCGTCAAAACGTCTTCCATCATGAACAGGAGCTTCGATTAGCAGTTCAGGGGGCTTGGAATGACTTAGGCCAAAATGTAATAGACAATTTAATATTGAGCATGCCGCGACGATGCCAAAGTGTCATCAATAACAGAGGTGGACCTTCTGGGTACTGAAAAATATAAGTGCTTCCATATCGTTTCGAAAATATTAGTTCAGGATTTTTTTTTTGTGTTTTACCAAATTCCGTCATTTTCAAATTTCAATTTTTTTTTATAATAGGTGCTTTGGTGAAGTCAAATATTATTTTGTTTTCTTGAGAATACATTATAAACAATACATCCTAACAAAAACCGAAAGATTTCTATAAATTCGAATCATCAAATTCATATTTTAAAGATATTGGTAAGTGTTCCCTAGACTTTTTTGAGGTGTTTATTAAAACAGTTGAAATGTGTGATTACAGCGCATGCACGAAAATATTCTGGACTTTGAACTACTGTATATGTACTTTCGGAAATGAAAAATTTTTGTCTGTGAAGCATAAACGAAGATTTCTCCATGAAAACGATGCTGACTCAAAATTTGCTCAAGTTCCTACTTAAATGACGCTAAATTTTCATCATTTATTGTGAAACGGTTCTCGAAGAAACACATTTACTTTCTTGAACGGGTATACGGTGCACTACTGCATAATTTTCTCATGCATATTTTCTCTTCGTAATAAAGATGCTGACATTTTAGAAACGTAACCTGGACGAAGCTGTGGACTCGAGAAGCAAATGCAATTCTGTTTGCCACATTTATAGATCCTAAAATGAAACATTTATGATGCGAGTGTAGACTATCATTGGCGATACTGTTTCGTTTGACTTCCGAAGTCCTTTATTTTCAGCGAGGACATCCAGATGGTGAAATAGGTGAAGTGAAATTAAAATGTGTGCCTTGGGTAGATTTCAAACGATATTGCAACCAGATCCGTCTATGAGATGAAGATAACTCAATAATGATGTACATCGATCACCATCTAATTAATCACAGCGCTGTAACTTTAATCGAAAATTGTAATTGTTCAATTTCCTTGTTGGTAATTTTCTTTTAGAGTTTCATGCGTTTTTGAATGTGAAGGTATCCGTCCATTGTTGTTGACATTTCATTTAGATCGCAGCGGCCAATTATCTTATCATTGAAATATGAAAAAGAAAGAAAAACACTTTTTGACCGTTCTCAATGGTTATTTGTTTATACACGAGCAGTTTCGATCCTTCGATTATTTGTAAGTGCAACAACGATATTCAGGGTGTTACATAATAGTATGTCACAACTTAGAGGGGTAAATCTACGTGCAATTTTAAGAAAAAAGTTCATGTAAACATAGATCCGCAAAAGCTTAGTTACGGAGCTACAGGGTCTGATATTCAGCCCCAAATTTGGAATGCAAGCTATTTTTTACATCCTCCATCATTACACTCCCTAAGTTTTAACTAGAATCTATAAGGTGTTCTCTTTTCCGGAGGCATGTTTTCTTTTGCCATTTCAAACTTGCAGTACGCCACTGATCATCGTACAATCAATTTTCGTCATTTTCGTTCAATTTAAAAACTATCTCTACACTTGTAATTTTTTCGTATCTCCGACCGTTCTTGAGCAAAAAATTATCAAACAATTGTATGCAATCGCTGAATTGAAAGCACTTCTAATTAAAAAATTGACTAGTCGGCTTTAATTTTTTCCATTTATTTGTTTATTTTGACAGTTGCTAAAGTTGAAAATGTGTCTGCTCGAATTGTTTATTAAATTAACGATTAGTTTCAAGACTTTTGCAGCTATTGCTGTTAGAAAAAAAAGCTAATTTAACTAAAGCCGAATTGGCTGATATCCATATACGATCTGGCTGACGGAAACACCACAGAAGCTAGGCTATTATATCAGGTGCGCTTTCCACATCGAGTACTACCAGATAGGCGAACATTTTCAAATATTCACAGAAGGTTGAGGGAAATTGCTACTTTTACTGCAAATAATCATTTAAAAGGTGCAACTCAAACTATGAGAACTCCAGATATTAAGGAAGCAGTTTTGAATTGTATTGATTTGAATCCTCATGTGAGTACAAGAAGAATTGGGAATCAGTTGAATAATTCACATGTTCTAGTTTGGTGGATTCTTCACGGCTTTTATTTTACCCGTTTCATATTCAACGCGTCCAAACTCTACTTCCTCGAGATTTTCCTTCAAGACTGAATTTCTACCGATGGTTCTTAGCTGAAATTGGAGAAAATGCTTATTCTGATAGTGAACTAATGTTCACAGACGAAGCTAACTTTTCGAGAACTGCTATCACCAATTTTCACAATAATCATTATTGGGCTGACGAAAACCCCCGTTTAGTCTGCCTAACAGACTAAACGGTCCCGCTTATCGGCAATTTCTTGAGGATGAGTTACCTTTGTTGAGAAACATAATGTGGTTCATGCATAATGGGGCACAAGCACATTCCAGTGGAGAAGCTAGGGAATTCTTGAATAATACATTAAACAACCGATGTATAGGTCGGGGTGGGCCAGAACCATGGCCTCCTAGGTCCCAAGACTTAAATAGTTCAGGCATTTTCGTATGGGGATATTTCAAAAGTTGAGTTTATACCACTCCAGTGAACACTGTAGAAGAATTGGGAAATCGAATAATAATCTCTTGTGATACGATAAGAAATACCCCAGGAATATTTCAAAGAGTTCGTGATAATATGTGAAGAAGGACAGAGGCCTGTATTCTTGTGGAGGACACTTCCAGCAATTTATTTAGTTTTTAATTGTCTTTTTTAGTTTGATATTGAATAAGTATGAGTTGAGTCTCAGAAGACGAGCTATCGAAATAAAAGCAAATTTTGGGCATACCCATCGCGTATTTCTATTATTCAGGACATGGCAGATAAACTAAAACATGATATCGTGAAATGTACATACTTTTCTTAACAGTTCGAGGAATCCACCTATATGACAAACACTGCCCAGCTGTGTGTTTTTATTCGGATGGTATTCAATGACAAGTTGACTAAGGAAGAATTTTTGACAATCATTCCTCTGAAGGGGAAAACCCGTGGCGAAGATATATATGACGTTTCTTTCAATTTTGTAAAAAACTACAAGCTACCAATATATAAATTAGTGTGCATTACAACCGATGGAACACCAGCATTGACTTGAAACAAAAACGGTTTTGTGGCATTGTGTCATGCTGATGAAGATTTCCCTTCATTTTTTTCATTCCATTGCATTATACATCAACAAGTTTGGGGTTCAACAGTTTCAAACACCAAGGAAATTATGGACATTGCAACAAAAATCGTGAATTTTATCCGTGCACGTAGCTTGCAATGGCGGCTCTTTAAGTTGTAGTAGGAAGATAGGGAGTCAGCTGAACACACTGATTTAGTTCTTCACACAGACGTCAGGAGGTTGAGTCTCGGAAAATTCCTAGAAAGGTTTCAAGAATTATTGCCCGAGATAACAGCTTTTCTAGACGAAATACGTGATGACACTCAGATGTTGAAAAACGAAAAATGGCTGACTGATTAGGCATTTTTGACTGACATCACAATGCACTTAAACACCATCAACTTGGAGCTTCAAGGTAAAGGAAAGACTAATATTGAGATGATTAGCGCAGTAAACGCATTCAAAAGTAAATTGCAACTTATGATAGAACAACTGAAAAGAAACGATCTGAAACATTTTCGGTCTTTGAAAGCAAGGATTCCTCCGTTGAAATATGATACGTATGAGGCTGAACTATCGAATATTTAGGGACAATTCGAAATGCGTTTTTATGATTGCAGTAAATTGGCAAATATAGTCAATTCCAGGGAAGTTTACTGAGATTTGTTGTGCTTGTACCAGGCCAAATGACGCCGATCGGCCAGGCTCCCTAAAGTAATCTCTATAAAAACCATCGAGAAATTGCATGAATTAGTATTGGACGATCGAAAAATGAAGTTGCATGAGGTAGCTAATGCTGCGGGCCTCTCCACACGAATATTTCGGATTTCAAAACTATTCTCTCGAAGGGTAATTCTACTGCTCACACTCGACCATAAACACAACAGTCTCAACTCTTCAAAGGAGTGTTCAGGACGCTAAGAAAAGAGATATTAGTCAAAGCTCCCTAATTTTATCTGAAATTAACACCTGAAGTAAGTTAACGCACTTAGGAAACACCCTGTGTATGAATCTATTCAACATTTATAAACCTTCTGCGCTCATTCGCTGTAAAAATAAACTGAATTATGAACATGTGATTCACTTTGTCGATTTTCACTCAACGCTTGTCGTAATGGTAAAATATCATTCAAATATTATGTAATGTTGAAATAATTACGAAAATAAACCGTATAATAATGATTTCATGGTTATGTTTTAGTGATTTCGGGCATTAAATTCGAATGATGATAAACAATTCATATATTAGTCAAAGATATTTGTCATCAAAGAAATATAACGCAAATTATATTTCACGTAACGACCTAATTTTGTGAAAGCGTTCTGAATCGACGCAGAAAATTATACCAGAATTAATTTCGTTTAAATTATTCAAATTTTCACCGACTCGACGCGACTTTCGGAATTAAGCGACACGATGTGTTTGACATGATGTATTGGGAAAAAATTTGTTCTGGAAGTCGTTATTTGTCGATAAAGCACAAAATCGTATTTTTCAATTGTTGGGTGAGCACAATCCCCTGATTTTGAAAAGGGGTGAGGGTGTTGCGATACCTCATTTTGAAGATCTTATCGAGTACTATCTGACCCTAAATTTTCGCTCAAAAATTTTCATCGCTAACGAAATGGCTGCTATAAAAGAGGTTGTTGACTAACTCTTCATAGTTTTCGGCCCTGTTGTTTCCAAGAAAATTACGAACAATATTTCGAAAACATGTCCATGCGGATTTTTCGATCGGATTAAGTTTTTGTTGAAACTCTTCATCATCCAGTAGGTCTCTCATTTGTGGCCCTACAAATATTCCTTTTCTTATTTTGGCATCAATGATTTTTGGGAATTTTTGTTTCAAGTAACAAAAACCATCTCCATTTTTTTTTAATTAACAGTAAGAATGTTTCGGCAACAAGGCCATTTACATCCGCTAGTACATTTAACTTTTTGATTACAGTATTCAGAAAATTTCAATACTAATAGATATTTAAATGAGTAAGTTGTAGTTTATTGCCTTCAGGAACTGGAGTAGAATGTCGATGTTGTCATCATTGATTTTGAGTATTTCTGGCATGTTCTCTGCCAGGTTCACTCTCCTTCTTTCGTTCCTGAACTTCTGGCATTTTTATCCATAGCTTTGACAGAAGTTTTCATTAGTCCGAGTTTGATATGCAATGGAGGTAGCAATACATCTGCAGGATTTATTAAAGGAGTGTGAAGAACATTTCGTTGACCTGGTATGAAAGAGCGTCTCGCTTAGACCACTCCTTTTTGACATAATGATTTTTTGTGTTGACTATCCCACTCACAGAGAAACAACAAACCTTCGTACATCCAAGTTGTAGACCTATCAAAATAGCAATTACTTTCAAACCTCCACATATTTTCCAGGAATATTGGTTATATTCAATATGTTCTAGCAGTGATATTTTCATACGATTTTAAACTAACCTTTGAGGAATCTGTAACCTACCGCCAGTCAGACGTCTTATATTCAAACGTCATCTCCGTCATCACTGAGGGAATGTCTCTGCTATTTTTTTTCAGTATATTCTAGTCATGAAGTCGGGACGCCAACAGTTCTGCCTGTCTTTTACTCAGGTCCAAATCACGTACCAAGTCATTGAGATCGTTTTGATTCATAAATTGAAGTTCTCTGTATGAAGTACTGGGCTCAATAGTCTGATCGGAATCTGAACTCTCGGATACATTTTCTTCGGTCACGTAATCCATGTTTACTTGAGTATTAGGTATATCATCACTGCGTGGGACAGGTCCCGAGCAGATGCAGATTTGGATAATTAACAGAGTGCCTTAATTTGTGATTAATACATTTTATAGAAGTTTGGCAGAAATAACAATCTGCTACATGGTCTTTCGGTTCGGCCCATATCATTGGAACTGCGAACGGCATATGACGAGATCCTTGAGCCCATGAAGTGACACACAGTGCACAGTAAACAATAGGAGTCCAGATTTTGTCCAAATTTCGCGACGGAAAACCAAAATAATTAAAATAACAGTTTTTAAAATTGTGTCGAACTACGACGTTGACTGTTAAATTAAAGTTGACCTCAAATATAGCAGAAGTTATCAGGATCAGGATCACTATAACATATACATAATATATATAATATAACACTAATTTGAAAGAAAACTGTTTTAATTTCAATATGTTTTCGTTAATTTATTCGGAAACACACGTCGGTAAGCAAAATTTGCGTAATCGATTAAGTCGATCTTTTATGAAAACTGTGGGTGAACAAAACTAAGTATGCTGTTTATATACGGTTAGGTAGTAGTGTTTGAAATGTGACTTAATTTCGTTCAATAAATTTACTGTTTATCAGTGTTATTGCTCTCTATGAGAATTGGATGTGACTATCATATTCGAGAAAAGAGTCCGCAGATTTCTCTGATGGGATGGAATGAAGAAGATTTTAGGCTATAGTGATTATCAGTTGCAAAATACATCACAATGGTTTAAAAATATCAAAATTTTTATTCCAAATTTGTTTCGATTCATCTACCAATTTCTCTCAAAATTTTTCATAATGCTAAAAATCTGACACTGTGGTCCAAAGAATATTCGATTGGTCTTCCTTGCTTAGTTGGTTGCTAATTCAAATTTGTTAAAACTGTTTTCCACTGTTACAAATTTGAATCAAAAGGTCTATCCAATTAAAATCATAAATATTCACAAATGTTAACAAATAAATTCTGGTCAATTACAAGCTGAGTATTCAGAACCAGCTGCTATTCTAAAAAAACCTTGGATACAAAATATATTCATGATTTCTCATCAACAATTTCAACGTTTTTACACACTGAAGAGCTAATTCTTCTACAGAAATTAGTTTTAAATAGAAAAAAAATTCAAGGAGATTTGCACGTCTGAACGACAATTTTCTTTGAACAATTGCTGGCGTTTTCGTTCGGGATATTACCTACTAAATGATGGAGGTTTCGACAGATATGAAGGTTACCCAGGAAATTCAACAGGTACTGGATTTGTGAAAGATCTGGATTGTTTTAAATGTGCTTCATAAGTCCCAACAAGTGATTCGGGAACTGAATGTGTTATGATATCTTTGTCATGGGAATATACTCTACTACAACCTACAGAATTTGTGGAAGAAGTTTTGTAATGGAATAGCATTTACCCAAATTTTCTTGAGAACTTCATTCTTCGAAAAAAGGTTTCCTCTTCTGCTAGTGTTAAGCCGTCATGAGGTTTGCATTCAAGCACACAACATGGACGCGGCATTTTGAAAAGAAAAAGTTATTAACTTACCTACAACAAAATAATCACGATGAAGTTAGATTGAAATAGATTTTATGTTCTACAAAGGGAGAAACCAACCTTTCACGCATGATTTGTTTGAGTATCAAAGAACAAACCGTCACTGAATGATCTTTCGTCTGTTTTTGGATCAGATCACTCGAATCTTGAACCATCCAACCATAAACGGCTTGTTATGATGCGTATTGGCCCATGATTTCTTCGAGCTACTGAAAATGAGGGAAGATGAAAGCTGTGGGACAAAATCATACGTCTTATTGATATAATCAAATAAATTAACGCATTTGGGCATCTAGAAAAAAATTATTTTGTATTCATTCCGATATTGAGAACAAAATATCCGCCATAAGCTTCGAAATGCGTTCGTAACACTTTGAGGGTCGAAAATGATTACCATAAAAAACCTTCCCTTTCTCCAAAATGACCATCATCGTCGCAGTAACACTCGAAACATGAAAACCTCTCTTTGTTTTATTATTCCGTCATACTTCAGCTTCAACCTAATGTATTCATAACGACCTATTAAAGTTGAGAAAGACGGAAAAAGTGGATCTCGACGGGCGGAATGCAAATTTGGGGCTTATTTATCATCGGTTCGAAGTTATTATATTCTCTGGAATAATCCCCTCGCGAAGGGTTATAATGAGAGTTCAACGGGAGTCCCCGAAAGAATTCTTCAAGTCACAGGCAGGTACAGCGTAGTAATGAACTTTTAGGAACGTATTTCCGTGGAAATTACTGCTCGTACCCTCTTCCCAGGCTCATTTCTACCGTAAAACCGGTTTATCTATCCTTTTCGAGGTTCCTTGTAGGGAATAAACTCGTAGATTATTATTTAGTGGGGTCCTTTGGTATTTTATAGGGTTGTTTGTATAGGGGTGTAATATACTTTAGTATTAGATAAACTTGAACTATCACTCAAATTTTTTCTCATCGCCCATGTATATACACACAATCAAATTTATATGGAATCACTCAGTATTTCACATTATTGATTGTTTTTATCCATGGATCTTTGACTACTTGTGAAGAAAGAAGTTTTTTGTTGAAAAAAAATGGAATAGTATGATAAGAAATGTTGAATTATCACCACATATTCGGGATATTGTACTCAGTCGTCACTGAGATTTGAAACTGTGTATTTTAAATTTGAAAAAGCCTATAATCATAATTGAAAATGCCTTACGTTGGATTGTCCGATGTGCAGAGGGGTCGAATGATTGCTTTCGTTGAGTAAGGGGTGACACAGAGGGATATAGCGGCCACAATCGAAGTATCACAGGGGGTGATTTCAAAAGCTACGCCCGTTACGTGGAGCTACAATCACTGCAAAATAGGCCTAGAAGAAGTCGTAGGAAGATCACTTCTGAAGAACAAGACCTCTTTTTGTGCCAAATTGCAAGAGACCCTAATGCGTCGCGCCCCATACTCCAAAGAGAATTTCTGGAAGCAACAGGCATCAGTGTATCAGTCGAAACTATACATCGAAAACTTCGTTCAAGGGGTTTATACTTCAAAAAGTTCCAGAGCTAACCAGACAACAAAAAATTAACAGACTTAATTGGTGTATCGAGCACCATAATTGGAATATTGAAAATTGGCGAAATGTTCTTTTTTCGGATGGGGCCAGAGTTGATGTTCGATCAGATGACCGCCGGATTCGGGTTTTAAGGGGTCGTGGAAGACAAGCTAGACTCCGAACAGCAAGACAAATTCCGAAATACCAAGAGGGCAGTGTGATGTTTTTGGATGGCATTATGCTGGGAGGCAAAACAGATTTTATTTCGTTTCCTGCAAGTGTAACGGCTAGATATTACGTGGACCTATTGCTGGAGCTCATAGTGAAACTCTGGCGAGGTGCCCACGGTGAGAATTTCACTTTTTTGCAAGATAATGCTCCTCCGCATACCTGCAACCTCGCGCGATATTATCTTGAAACACACCAAAGTTTTCGCAGACGACACAACCGTTAACTTACCATGCACACTTCCATAGTGCTTCTACATATGGCATTGTTCTTTGGGGATCCGCTGTGAAAGCGGAGAGTCTTCCTGCAACCAAAGAAGGCAATGAGAATATTGGCTGGGGTATCACCGACAACGAGCTGTATAGAGACACTTTCAGACAATAGAGAATACTTACCGTTCTATCGTGCTGCATGTTTGCAGCTCTCTGTCAATTTCATGAAACAAAGAATGAACGCGATAAACATGGAGACCCTCATCACTATTCCACTCGTGGTCGAGGAAGATTTGTAGTACCTACACATCGTCTCAGTAAAACTCAAAGGTCTTTCAACTTCATTGGAACGAAGGTATATAATAAGCTTCCAAGTGGTTATCAGAGCATGAACCAAAAGCAATTCAAGTGTGTCGTTGAAAAATTTCTGTTAGAAAATGTGTTTTACAGTACTGAAGAATTTTTAGGTTATATTGAGTAATCTCTTGTACTCCTTTCATGACAGACTTTGTGTATGTACCTATTTCCACACAAATGAAGTTGTTATAAATTTAAATTTAACAAAATATACCTATCTCAAAGACGAACAGGCGAGACATTCTACGGAATGATTAAGCCTCTGCTTTTTCATTGTTTATTACTCTGTATGTATGAAATCAATTGTAATAAACTTTATCATTATTATTTGTTTTTTAGTTGTTATGTATGTATGTATACATATGTATGGACAATTTTTGTGACATTGTATTTTGTTGGAGGAAATATATATACTATACTACTATACTAAACAGAGGGAATCGCTATTTTGGACTGGCGCCAGCTTGCTCTCCAGACCCAAATCCTATTGAACATTATAGAATAATCTCAAACGGAAAATCAGATCGCCCCAGGATAATCCAAGAACCCCACAACAGCTCATCCAAGCCGCCACAGAGGAGTGGCAGAATATCACCCCAGAGAAGGTCGAAAACCTAATCCAAAGCATGCCTAGACGGATTCAGGCATGTATAAGGGCAAGAGGAGGTAATACAAGCTACTGAGGTCGAGAAAAAAACATCTACTCCGTGAGAAAACAATTTTCAATTTTTTTACTACATGCAGAAAGGGTCCCTTTTTTCGGGTATTTGTTTCTCTCTTAAAATAAATCTTAATTTATTTCTTTTTTCAATTGAGATATCTCAAAAAGGATCAGTTCTAACAATCCTTCGAAATTTCCATAATCTCTGAGGTAATATTCGAAAAATACTATATTCAATTTTCTTTTCTTCAAACATATTCGTTCAATATTTATTCAATATTAATTATGTTTCCTCAAAATGATTCCCTAATATTAGAAGATCAAACAGCAGGAGAATATAACTTCTAAGAAATATATGATTTAAACATTTGAGATACTGTGGCATCATAGCAAACCTGTGGACTTTTGTCAAATATACAAACTAAAATGATTCTTTAACAAATTGTTTTTATTTATACATTTATATTAGTTAGACTGGGCCAAAAACATCGACTATACCGGGTGTCCACGCGAAATACAACATTAAAGTTCCGAAAATATTTTCAAAGCTGTGGAACTTCTGGTTATACCGGAAGTTGACACCATCTTTTTTTATTTCAAATGGCATAATGTATAATTCCATTCTTTTTTTATTGTAGAAAATTAAATTCTGAACAAGGGTTTCCCATATCATTACCACCTGAAATCAGCCGAATGGAAAATATGAATTTTTCAATCAGAATTCCGCGATTTTTTATTGTCTCTTAGAAGGCATCATAAAAATACTAAAGATCATTCAATATCGATTACTTCTAGTTCGTTGTAAGTAAAGAGCTTCATTCAGCAGAATTCAATGCATTTAGAGGCTTCACGGTAGACAGGGTGTTTCCAAATATATGGCAAAAAAAGTACATTCAGAAGTACAAGTTTGTCCGTTAGTTCAAATTAGACTTCCGATTTTTGCACACACCATTTAACTCGTAATATTAATAGGCATTGATTTGTTATAAGTTTCTCTATGTCTTAAATGCATCGTAACCTAACGGAACCTCAAACCTAATTTAAATTTATAATTTTGAATTGAATAGGTTAGTAGGTTAGGTTTCAGGTAAAATTAGGTTACTTAGGTTAGGTTTGGAAAGATTCCCATTCGAATTTCGTCCTCATTTATGAACGAAAGAGATAGTGTGTAGTTCTATCAATTTCTTGCATCGTTTTGAGCCGTACGTCGTATAACATGTAACATGAAAACATTGTAAATATGGTAGATTAACTGTCTAGAAAATTAATATTCGAATTGAAAAGCATTTTAATCAGGAATAAATGTATATTTGAGCGTAGAATTACTAATTAATGGTACTTGTATATATTATCCATTTTAATAGTAACAAGGCATTTTAATGAAGCAATGATAGAGTTTGAATGATATAGACAAGAGGACTTTTGGTTTTTTCCTAAACGATATCTCAAAAGGATCAGTTCTAACAATCCTTCGAAATTTCCATAATCTCTGAGGTAATATTCGAAAAAATACTATATTCAATTTTTCTTTTCTTCAAACATATTCGTTCAATATGTATTCAATATTAATTACGTTTCCTCAAAATGATTCCCTAATATTAGAAGATCAAACAGCAGGAGAATATAACTTCGAAGAAATATATGATTCAAACATTTGAGATACTGTGGCATCAAAGCAAACCTGTAGGCTTTTGTCAAATATGCAAATTAAAATGATTCTTTAACAAATTGTTTTTATTTATACATTTATATTAGTTAGACTTGGCCAAAAACATCGGCTATACCGGGTGTCCACGCGAAATGCAACATTAAAGTTCCGAAAATATTTTCAAAGCTGTGGAACTTCTGGTTATACCGGAAGTTGACACCATCTTTTTTATTTCAAATGGCATAATGTATAATTCCATTCTTTTTTATTGTAGAAAATTAAATTCTGGGTTTCCCATATCATTACCACCTGAAATCAGCCGAATGGAAAATATGAATTTTTCAATCAGAATTCCGCGATTTTTGATTGTCTCTTAGAAGGCATCATAAAAATACTAAAGATCATTCAATATCGATTACATCTAGCTCGTTGTAAGTAAAGAGGTTCATTCAGTAGAATTTAATGCATTCAGAGGCTTCACGGTAGACAGGGTGTTTCCGAAGATATGGCAAAAAACGTCCATTCAGAAGTACAAGTTTGTCCGTTAGTTCAAATTAGACTACCGATTTTTGCACACACCATTTAACTCGTAATATTAATAGGCATTGATTTGTTATAAGTTTCTCTATGTCTTAAATGCATCGTAACCTAACGGAACCTCAAACCTAATTTAAATTTATAATTTTGAATTGAATAGGTTAGGTTTTAGGTAAAATTAGGTTACTTAGGTTAGGTTTGGAAAGATTCCCTTTCGAATTTCGTCCTCATTTATGAACGAAAGAGATAGTGTGTAGTTCTATCAATTTCTTGCATCGTTTTGAGCCGTACGTCGTATAACATGTAACATGAAAACGTTGTAAATATGGTGGGTTAACTGTTTAGAAAATTAACATTCGAATTGAAAAGCATTTTAATTAGGAATAAATGTATATTTGAGCGTAATTACTAATTAATGTTACTTGTATATATTATCCATTTTAATCGTAACAAGGCATTTTAATGAAGCAATGATAGAGTTTGAATGATATAGACAAGAGGACTTTCAAGGAAATTTTGGTTTTTTTTTTCCTAAACGATAGCCTTCCGGGGCAAAACTATTTCAGATTTGGATCTGGGACCCAAAATTAGTAAGCCAACATTTTTCAGTGGATTCTGACTATCGACACTATTCTCAATAATTACCAAAATTTATCTAATCTAATGTCCCATTTCACTTGGACACCCGGTATATTACTATGAAGAATTTTCGCGAAGAATATCATTCAGGATGCACCCATTTGGTGGTGGCAGAATGATGGTTTGAGAGGGAATTTGCTACGATAGAAATCTGTTCTCTACCTGAGCGAAAACTCTATGAATTCGATTATTCATGAGCATGACAATCAGCCATATTTTTTCTAGTTTTGGAGTACTACAATTGAGTGATAATTTCATTTTTATCGACGACAACGCCAGATTTCATATATCCCATAATGAGAAATGCTCAATCGAGCATGCTTGGACATGCTTCAGAAAAGCCTGAATGAACATCAACCGAGGCCAGGATCTTTGCATTATCTTCGAGAGCTTTATCGAATATTATGGGCTGATTTGTAGCAAGATCGAATGAATCATTTAAGGGGTAATATCCACCAAACGCTCAAAAAAACAAGGCTTTTTTCATGATTTTTTTCAAAGGACATTTAAGATGGAAGGTATATAAATAAGATATCATTGGATTAAGCAACTCTTGGAGAATAAAAAAAATTTTTTATTATTATTTTTCGTACAAAATGGCGGCTGTGCAGCGATTGCCGTGAACCGCTTTTTTAAAAAGGTCCTCCGCGGCAAGCAGTAGAAGTCGTGCCCAACTCCACCTATAACAAAAAAAAAAATTTTCATTATCAACATGAGTGTCGCTAGTGAAGTACACATCATTATATTTTAGAATTTTTTTCGCAAAATGGCGACGGTTTGGAAAAAAATTTTTTTTGACAAAAAATCGACTTTAATTGTTTATAACTTTTTTGTTTTTAACCAATCGCTAAATCGTGTGTACTTCACTAGATAATCTAATGAAGAAGCTACAGTTAAAATTTCAAGTCAATCGGATGTAAACTTTTTTCAGTTCTACTGCTTGCCGATTTTGAAAACATGTTTTCGAGAAAACGCGTTTAAAGTTTCAAAATGCTATAAATCTTAAGAATCGCAATAATATAGTCCTTAATAATTTTTTACCTTCAGTCTGCTATCCCTGCACCATAAAGTTGTCCTTCCAGGGCCTTATTTTGCTCTTCTTCCTTTTTTTTGTCTGATGTGATGCTGCGCCTAGCCTTTTTTGCGATATCGGACATACGATGCTCAGCGACTTTGACGCGATTGGCGTCCGATGCCACGCAAAACTCGTACATGTTAGGTCCAACGGTTAATCCAAGAGCATCATAAACGGCAAATAGACCCGACAAGCCTTCGTTGAAGGTAATAACGGCTACATCAGCTGCGATATCAACTATAGTCTTGCCGCTAGACATCGTTTTGGAGCAATTGACCACACCACAGCGTTGAAGGACTCATTGCTATTTTGAGAATATGCACCCAAGCAGCGTGACAGAAGGTTATCGGGCTGAGTTCTTTGTAAATAGGTTGTACTGCCTTAAAACATCCTCATGCATTGGACTCTTATGCTCGTATGTTGTAAGAGTACCAAGCGCTTTACTGCGCTGCCAAGAACACCAAGAGTCTACTCAATGGGACACTTCTCGTGCTGTGGATTCTCGTCCGTCGACATTTTATGATATAACGTAGACCAAATCTCATTCCGCATTTTTCGACTGAATCTGAGTTTCTCCTAATTGAAAGTCCATAGTAAATTGTGAGTTCATCTATTAATTTTCCTGTCAATTTTCCTCGTCCGCCAAGACCTTTCGTATTTTTTCAAATTGCGCAGCCGCGTTCCCATACGCTTTTGCACATGACCGACGCACTCTTTTTCTCAACGATGACATCTTCATACGGTTTCGAATCTACTATAGCTTTGTACGTCTTTGAATCTCCATCGCCGATGTATTTCAAGTATTTGATATTATGAAGTTCTTCGGACCGTTTGAACATTTCTATGACGGCGTCGACTTCCATTTTCCAGCACTACCTTCATGATTGGCATCACAACTCTCTTTGTGCGAAGAGTACACCTCCTCGTACTCAGCAGTACCTTCTTTTTTTGCCAATATTCGCACACTTTACAGTACTTTGATTTGACACACGTCTAATACCTTGCCAGTGTGCCAACCAATCAAAGTCACTAATCCAAACAAAGATGAAAACCCTCTTTTCCGCCAAGATCCATCACCTGACACCGTAAGACCGCCTTCTTCACCTCGTTCAATAGAACGTTCTTTCTCTTCAATAGCTGATTTTTGCATAGAAATAATTTTAACAGATGAAGTGGCAGTGGCGATATTGAAACAATCATACTGTAAGTTGTTTGAAAAACAGGCTTTGCGAGGTCCATCATCGCACAGAACTTTTTATACCGTTAATGCCTATCCCAATAACGCGCATAGCAAAAATAATACGGCAATTAATTTCGTAAGCACGATCATGTATAAGAGGACAGTTAAAAATGTCGGCATCACCGCAATTCGAACAAGACACAACAATTTTGAAGCCTAGTCACGTTTGCTCGACTGCGAAAACTGCATCACTTTTACATTTTTACACTACTAATTGAGAAAGAGCAGTAAATACAGCGAAAAAGTGTATGAAACAGTAGCCGACATCCATCAAAGGCATACAAAGCTATATGTAGCACATGTGCGGGAAGGTCATACAAATTATTGAAAACGAAAATACGAAAACTTGTTAAATTTGAATTTATCAAAAATTTTGTTTTCTTCATTTCTCATTTAATATTTTATAGAAATTCCACAATATTCCAACCTCAGAACTATGTATTTTGAATCGAATTACTTTTTTTATCATAACAACATCCAGCTCTGAAACGACATGTAATTAATTGAACTATTCCTATATAATTACTCGTCCATATTTTCGCGTATCTCGTTTAGAAAAGAAGAAAATTCCGAAATGTTTCATCACGTTCGCGATTGCCCATTTCCCATCGTTGCCCCAGCTCGAGATGTCCACAAGAAATGCCGAAATTCTTAATGTTCCAGTGCTCATTTTTCGTAGGTACGTGCTTCCTGTACTTTCACGTTATATTCGCATCGTTCGCAGAAGATGCAAAATCGATAGGATAATGGCCCATTTTCGCCGGAGGAATCCCTCTCGTGGGCGTAGAACGGGAGAGACGACACAGCTGTACTCGACGCTGCGGCGTTTAAATTTCCCTCTGAAGTTTTTCAATCAATACTGGCTGGCGCGAGGGTCTCTGAATTTCAAGAGCAGGATATCGGTGGATTACGTCTTTGTGACTTGTGTTAATTGAAGTTTTGAGATGTCAAAATAGATTCGTATTCTGTATTAACTGAATTATACAATGCTGGTCAAAAGTGTTGTAACGTTTGAAGGAGGGAATTCTATTTTGTAGATTTATTTGTAGATACCATTCAACATATCTTTGAAATTTGTTGCCCTCTTATGCGTAGTACCAATTATACTCATAACAGGGAAAAATGGATTACTCCAGAAATTGTTTTGGCCAAATGTGACCTACAAAATCTTCATTGGTTACATTCTAATATAAAAACTCAATCCTCTAATGATTTATATAAGAAAGCCAAATCCTATTATAAATCCTTAATCCTAAGAACCAAATACAATTTTCACAGTGAACTTATTGATAAATCTGTAAATAAAAATAGAACTGTGTGGAATCTAGTAAATACTATGACTGGTCGAAAACGTATGGAACAAAATTCTATTGCACTGGTTATTGATAATGTTACGCATAACGATCCCAAGGATTTGGCTGAGATTTTCGCTAATCATTTCACTACAGTTACCGAATCTTCCCTCAACAGTTATTATAAAGACTCAATGTCATCCTCATGTACGACGTCACGTATGTTAGACACAACCTTTTTCTTCCACCCAGTCCTGGAGCATGAAATCCATGATGTTATAAGATCACTCAAAAACAACAAAGGTTCTAGTGTTGATTTCATCTCAGCACGAATTCTGAAGATGATAGGTACCGATATCAGCCGACATTTCGCTCATGTTATTAACCTGTCAATTAACACAGGCGTATTTCCTCGTATTCTGAAAAAAGCAATCGTCATTCCTATTCATAAAAAGGATGATGTACACGATATCATGAACTATAGACCTATATCTATCTTAAGTGTCTTTTCCAAGGTTTTTGAAAGAATAGTGTTTGATAGAATGATGAAGTACCTAGATAAATTTCAAATACTTGATACTGCACAACATGGTTTCAGAACCGGCCGCTCGACTCAAACTGGAGCATTGCAGTTCGTGGAGTTCGTCTATCGTTGCCTTGATAATGGTCAATATGTTGCTGGATTGTTCTTTGACTTGTCTAAAGCGTTTGATAGTCTTGCTATCCAGTTTATATTGGATAAATGTTATAATCTTGGATTCAGAGGCGTGTTCTTGAACTGGATTCGTAGTTATCTGGAGGACAGAACTGCCTCAATCAGGGTTCACGACTCGTTCTCAAATGAACAGTACTGTAAATTAGGAGTACCCCAGGGTTCTGTCTTGGGGCCACTTCTATTTCTGTTATTCATCAACGATCTGCCACCAAATTTGAAAAAATATTCTACAGAAAATCTAATATTCGCAATTTATTATCAAAAATAATCTGGTTGATACTGTTCGCTGATGACTCTTCCATAGCTATTACTGCTGAGACTCTTGAGGAGCTTCAAAAGTTATGCGAGCTGCTGGTGGAGAGTTTCGTAGAATGGTGCCATTTTAATGCTATTATGATCAATGTCAACAAGACGGAATGCATTCACTTTACTCTGTCGTCTTGTGATCAGGGTAGCATAACAATAAGGTATTTAGATACAGTCATCTCTTCGAAGGACACCACTAAATTCCTCGGCGTTCACATCGATAGGAATCTGAAGTGGAGTGCACATATCGATGCGATTTGTATGAGGCTGAATAGTTCCTATTATGACCTAAATAGAATCAAGAGTTCACTACCTCTAAGTTCCCTTGTGAACGTTTATTACAGTTTGGTATATAGTCACCTGTCCTATAATATCTTACTGTGGGGAAATTCCTCAGACGTAGGTAGAGTTTTCATCATCCAGAAAAGAATTCTGCGAATGATGTTCGATACAGCTCCACAATCTTCATGTAGACCGTTGTTCCTGAAGAATGGTATCCTCACATTGGCGTCTATTTTCATTTTGAGATGCCTCGTTTATATTAAAGAGAATGAAAGTAACATGACTAAACTTTCTAACTTTCATTCCCACAATACTAGAAATAAGGAAACATTATGTATCCCTAAACACAGAACTTCTAGATTTGAAATGTCGCCCCTGTACCAGGGTATCAGATTGTTCAATCATCTTCCACGGCATATACAGGGTCTAAGTGTAAATAGATTTAAGGTAGCAGTTAAGAATTTACTTTTAGCAAAATGTTTTTATACTGTGAATGAGTTTCTATGTGTTGATTTAGATAATGTCTAAATGTCTTTTCTATTGACCTGTCCTATACATACTTGTGATGTCTTAAGGGATCAATAAATTATTATTATTATTATTATTATATCTAATGTACCATTTCAAAATCATCAGCCTTCAGGATTTTGCATTTGATGAAACGTACTTTGTGAAAAATCAACTCTTTCTAAAATGGATCCTCTTAACAGTGATAATATCAGCAAAAATTTGGTGAGACGTTTCATCCATACAAAGAATTAGGTTGAAAGATTCTGACGTATTAGTGCTGCAGTTATTTAGAAAATTTGTCGAATGCAATTATTTCGATTGCTCTTGAAGTTAAAATGGATTTGACACTTTTTTACGTAGAATCGAACTACATGCGGGAGTTTTTTTGATCCAACGGTTTTTGAGTTATAATGCAAAGTTGTTTTTTTTTAAAACGAAGGTTAGATTAAATTAGATTTCAATTTTTTGTGCAGGACGTGTTTTCATGAGAAACCGAAAATCGTATAACTTTTCTTCAATTTTATCTAGTAACTATAAAATTAATTTTTGCAATAACAATTCAGATGAATTATTTGATGTATTTTTCATCAAGTTACAACTATTGGCCATAGACGAGCTGCACGACAAAAACCTCGGAAAGAAACTGGTAAAAACAAATTCTGGCAATATTTTTTCAAAATTTATAGTATGAACTGCACGAAATGCCATTTTATACCTGAATGGAAGTCTCTTCAAGACAAACCTAAGTAACCTAACCGAACCTCAAACCTAATTTAAATTTTTAGTTTTGAATTGAATAGGAATATGTTAGTAGGATAGGTGTTGGTAAAATTAGGTTGAGATATTTCAATATTTATTTTTCCTGGTTGTTGTATTATTCCCATTGCAATTGAGTCAATATTTCATTAAATTGCTGAATTTATTTTTGAACGTGACGAACACAATACTCTATGCTTTTACCAAGTCTAAATTTCCTTAAAGTATGCCGTTGGGCCATCTAATGTCTAATCATCTTCTTAGTCGAAGAAATAGAACTTTTTTTCGTGCAGTTCGTTTCCCATTTTGTCGTTCAGTTCATACATAGCCCCTTGGGTCCAAAATTGACCGTCGTGCAGTTCGACAATTCCGCAACTATTGTGTTAATTTAATATCGTTTGTAATCACAAAGTGACCTTGCCGTACGAATATTTTGGTACGATATGATTGAATTTCATATTCAAAATGAAAGTGATGCGGATGCTGCAGAAGCTTGTTATTTGTACCGTTTTCGTAAGAGGCGACAACCTCATAAAAGTATATTCGATGAATTGTGGGATAACCTCATGAACATTCAACGTCCCAAGAAAAGCAAGAATATGTTGTTGATTGAGAAAATGCATCGATTGATTTGATATGCCAACCCATAGTATCTAAGAGTCGAGCCCTCAGTATTCTCAAGCAAAATAAATATAAACCTTATAAAATGAGGTGATCTCATCAGCCTAAAGATTCCTAACGTAGATTTGATTTTCGCAACTCGTTTCTGCAATATTTTGAAGAAATTTGCAGTTTTTCCAAGAAAGAATGATGACACATGAAGTTCATATCAGTAGTGATGGAATATTCAATGGTCAAAATGAACATTGGGGGTCAGATCCAGACCTAAATCGCCATATTAATATTCAACGTCAAGGTCGATATAATGTATGGTGTGCAATGAAAGATCAGCGTATGTGACTTTTGATGAAAACCTTCGTACTGAATCAAAAAACTGTGAATAATAACATTATCCATGAATAGTTTGATGAACTGTCTCTTGTTGAAAGAAAATATATTAATTTTCAACATGAGCTCCTCCTCAACAAATTATGACCAGTGCTGATTTACTGAAATCAAGAAAAAGGCTATTGTGAATCTGTTAAAGGCTGTCTTGAATCTGTTTACGGCAATGAATTCTTCACAGATAAAGAAGGGTCATTTTACTCTATTCACATATATCTAATAGCTGCAGTACTGTCCACCCAGTTCAATTAGTTCAAGATAAACATGATATCCATCAGAAAATGATGGATGACTATAGTTGTAGTGATTTATTTATCCTTGTATACAGGGTGTTACATAATAGTATTTCACCGTTTGAGGGGGTAAATCTACGTGCAATTTTAAGAAGAAAAGTTCATATAAACATAGGTCCGCAAAAGCTTCTTACGGAGCTACAGGGGGTTTAATTTCCGGAAAAAATTGATTTTCTCTTCAAAACTCTTGCAGCGAGATATTCTGCCCAAATTTTGAATGTAAGCTATTTTTTTCAACCTCCATAATTACTCGTCCCAACATTCAACTAGAATCTATAAGGTATTTTCTTTTTCGGAGCCATGTCTTCTTTCGTCCTTTAAAACTTTTTTGCTCTAAGTAGGCTTTAATTTATTTCATTCATTTATTCATTTTGACAGTTGCTAAAGTTGAACCAGTGTCTGCTCTTATTGTTTATTAAATTAACGATTAGTTTTAAGACTTTAGAAGCTATTGCTGTAAGAAAAATGGCTAATTTTACTAACGCCGCATTGGCTGATATCCATTACGTGTACGGTCTGGCTGACGGAAACACAATAGAAGCTAGGCGATTAAATCAGGCGCGCTTTCCAAATCAAGTAACACCAGACAGGCGAACATTTTCAAATATCCACAGACGGTTGAGGGAAACTGGTACTTATACTGCAAATAATCATTTAAAAGGTATAACTCAAATTATGGGAACTTTAGATATTGAGGAAGGAGTTTTGAATTGTATTGATTTGAATCCTCATGTGAGTACAAGAAGAATTAGAATTCAGTTGAATATTTCACAGGTTCTAGTTTGGAGGATTCTCGACGACTTTTTATTGTAACCGTTTCATATACAGTTCGTCCAAACTCTACTTCCTCGAGATTTTCCTGAATTTCTGCCGATGGTTCTTAGATAAAATTAGAGAAAATTCTCATTTTGATAGTGAAATAATGTTCACTGACGAAGTTAACTTTTCGAGAACTGCTATCACCAATTTTCACAATAATCATTATTCGGCTGATGAAAACTCCCATTTGATTGAAGAATCTCATCATCAAGAACAATTCTCACTAAATGTCTGGGTCGGAATAATTGGAAATTATTTGATTGGGCCATTTTTTTTGTCTAACAGACTAAACGGTCCCGCTTATCGGCAATCTCTTGAGGAGGAGTTACCTTTATTGCTCGACGACGTGCCACTTTTGGTGAGAAACATAATGTGGTTCATGCATGACGGGGCACCAGCACATTTCAATGGAGAAGCTTGGGAATTCTTGAATAATACATTGAATAACTGATGGATAGGTCGGGGTGGGCCAGAAAAATGGCCTCCTAGGTCCCCAGACTTAAATAGTTTAGACCTTTTCTTATGGAGATATCTCAAAAGTTTAGTTTATACGACTCCAGTGAACACTGTAGAAGAATTGAGAAAACGAATAATAGCTTCTTGTGACACGATAAGAAATACTCCAGGAATATTTCAAATAGTGCGTGATAATATGTAAAGAAGGACAGATGCCTGTATTCCTGCAGGTGGAGGGCACCTCCAGCAATTTATTTAGTTTTTAACTGTTCTTTTTTTAGTTTGATATTGAATAAGTATCAATTGAGTCTCAGAAGACGAGCTATCAAAATAGAAGCAAGTTTTGGGCATACCTATCGAGTATTTCTATTATTTTTCTTTTATTCAGCGAATAACATACAATTCAAATTATTCAAATTCAATAATTTTTCACTCGAAAACGGTTGGAGATACGAAAAAATTACAGGTGTCGAAAACATTTCTAAATTGAACGGAGATGACGAAAATTGATTGTACACTAATCAGTGGCGTACTACAAAAAAGTATAAAAGGGCAAAAGGCGACATGGCCTCGGAAAAGGAAACACCTTGTGAATTCCAGTTAAAATCTAGGACGTGTAATGATGAAGGCTGTAAAAATAGCTTACATTCCAAATTTGGTCTGAATATCTCAAAAACTACAAGAGCTTTGAAGGAAAATTTTTTTCCGGAAATTTCAACACCTTGTAGCTCCGTAACGAAGCTTTTGCGGACCTATGTCTATACGAACTTTTTTTCCTAAAATTGCACGTAGATTTGCCGTCTCAAGCTGTGACATACTATTATGTAACACCCTGTATAAAAAATTGTGTCTCCAAAACTACTTGATCGAAAAAAAAACACCTACTCCGTGAGAAAGCAATTTTCAATTTTTTTACTACATGCGGAAAGAGTATTATTTTCTTTTATACGTTTCTTTTTTAAAATAAACCTTATTTCATTTTCAATTGAAATATCTCAAAAGGATCAATTCTAACAATACTTCGAAATTTCCAAATTCTCTGAAGTAATATTCAAAATATCGGGTGATTCCATATAAATTTGGTTGTGTGTATAACAGATAATGATAGCTACAGTAGAATCTCTCTGTTCTGGTAAATTTATTGAAGATGTATTCTAAATTCATTCATATCTTGCCCTTATTGATTGTCTAACCGCCATAGCAACAAATATCAACTACTAGCTCTTCTTGGAGAAATATTCAGGAATTAATTTCTTATTCTAGAAGAATTCTCATCGAAAGGAACAACTTCATGAACTTTTCACAACAATGCAATGATATTTCAGAAAAAAATATTCCACACAAAACCCTGTAAACATAATTCAATTCAATCGAAAATTTTATGGTGATTTTCTTAAAAAAAATGGATACTTGAACGTTCATAAAGTAATATACGGATATTAACTGTTGCACCACGTTTCCTCGCTTCACAGATAAATCATTGTTGAAAATATATTTCGCTGAGAGAAAGTGGTATTGTTTACGAATTCTCTCAAAAAAAATTCGACCTCAGATGCGGTCATTGTCATGAAATATATGTATGTTGATGGATATGCAAGAGCGGATAATCGGGACAGGGTCTGCAATAATTACATATTTTCTATCATCATAGTGTCAAGTGAAAAGAGGTGACGTCAATCGACATTGGACTGATATTACTACAGTTATTTTTCTGCTCTTTTTTAATCCCACAGTTCAAGAATAAAATATGTATTAATACAAATTGCATACAAAAGTCTTCTTCGCACTTATAGAGCGATTATACAAATCGTTCGGTCTAATATCATGTAGAATGACCAAGATATCATTCAGGATGGCGGTACAATCGCTTGGATGACTTATGCATTCTCGAAACCCTTTCCTTTCATTAGCAAATGCTTTTCTTTAAAAAGTCTTTAACAATCAAGCGAATACGGAAAGTAATTGTCAAAATGCGATTTTGATGCCATGAATCAAACGTGAAAATAGAACACACTTTCAACGGATTGGCGCTGTGAAATTGATTATTTTTGCATTTACTTAAATCTCAACTGCAAATACTGGAAAGAGATCAATGGACTGACATAGTCAAACGTTTTAATAGACTTCAACCCAAAGAGGTCAAACGAGATTTCCTCATTTGACCTCTTTTGACCGAGAGCAAGAAGAATCTCAAAATCCTCTGCTGATAGGCCTCAAGTCTTGCTCATATCAACTAAAGAAATGCATGTCTATTCTGGAAAAAGAAGGAAGGCATTGCACTCCAGTTACAGACGACATAGCTGAGTCTAGGGAGAGAGCAGGAACTTTATTTCTAATAGGAACGGAAATTAGTTTATTACGAGTACGAGAGCTACGCTGATTATTTTGAGATACAAGAAATACTTGATGCGTTTGATACAAATTGATTTATTTATGTTCAAAGAAATTGACACAGCAATGCATTTTGTAACCGAAGCTTTCACTACTGAGAGTGTAAGTCAATCTTTGTGAATGTCTTCAAAATGTAATGAATTTCCTCATCGTTCTCCGTCGATTACGTAAATGTGTTTTCATGTCAAAGAACCATCAGAAACCACACATGGCTAGATCAGGCGATTAGGGTAGATGTGGAATGACTTTCATCACAGCAACTGTTTGCTGTGTTGTGTGTAAAGATGCATTGTCGTAATACAACATTATCGTGAATCTTGACAGATTCAAGCACTGAAGCTAAACATTTCGTGGTGTACCAGTTGGGCGTCCTGCACGTTGATTTCCAAGCTCAATTGCTCTCTATTCCTCTACTCCGAAAGAAAACTGCAGACAAATTTTTTTCGGCATTTTTTTTTTCTTTCGCTGAGGTTAGGTTAGGTCAGATTCAAGCACTGCAGCTAAACATTTTTTGGTGTACCAGTTAAGAGTCATGCACGTTGATTTCCAAGCTCAATTGCTTTCTATTCCTCTACTCTGAAATAAAACTGCAAACAAATTTTTTTCGATAAATTTTTTTCTGTGTCTAGGATGGGCTCATCTTCGTGAATACACTCGCGGCTCTTCTAGCGGGTAGAAACATCAAAACATTGAATTCAGAATTCATTACCTGATAGACAGAATATGATGAACAATTATTCAAAATTTCTAACGTTAGTCGCTCTGTTTTCTCGAAATCGGTGAGCGTATAGAGCACCCAACAATTTTTTCTATATAGAGATGCTAATGTAAAATTGCATTGACTGTTTCTTATACAACACCACGGGATGGCTAAATCTCTTGAAATATGCATCTTGGATCTTCTTGGATCATACGTCTCACTTGTAACAGTCACTGACAAACAGAACCTTCCTACACGTGGCTCTTCACCAAGAGTTACCACCAGAACACAGTTGCCCGTGATGGATTTTCATCATCAAATCAAATGTACAGTACATGTTCTCTGCTATACTACTCCATGTTTCGCTATGAAGTAATCGTTATCACGTCATCTCAAAATGTACCTCCACTACCGAAGACGTGAAGCACAAATTGAGCACACGTTTCATGAATCCATTTGCTAAGTCAAAATGTGGTAAATTGATAACTTGACTGACATTTGATGAAACAACTCTTATTTTCGATGTAATCGTCAGTGATCACTGATTTCGATTATCCCACATGTTGGTTATTTATCACCTTATGATATTTTCATAAGAGTGGGAAACGAATGCAACTTTACAAGGCAATAAGTCACACGTAAGAGGCACCTCTAGTGCCTTCTTAAATTTCGTACACTATATCACGAGGTTTGTAAATAAAGTGGTGTGACTGATTTTTTCCAATTTTCTGTTCAAATATAATCACAAAGCAACATTGTCTTCTTCAAAATAGTTCCCTTGGGCAGCAACTTAGAGCTGAGGAGAATTTTATTACTCAGAAAGAGAAAACAGTCAGGGCTCAGGCTGGTGAATAAGGAGACTGTAGTCACAGGAATGTTTCAACTCATTAAAATTAATGCTCCAATTCCTTGGTCAAAATTCTGACTGTCAACAGTCGATCTGAACGCTCAAGACAACGGACATGTTCATCACTTGAAGGCCTTCTGCTTCGTGGTTCATCTTTAAACGACTCTCTTCCTTCAGAAAATGCTTTAAACCACCGGAAAGCCTGGGTCCTTGACAAAAAAGTGTTCAAGTTTGTAACAAAACCATTGCTCAAAATTGATGCCACTCAGAACGCACAAGAAAAAAGTGTTCCACTAAAACTATTGCGTACAAACAAATGACTATAGCGAGTTTAAACTCATACTAAAAGCATATCACATGTACACCTTTCTCTGCTCAGAGCATCTCGTTCATGCGTTGTCAGATCGGAAACGACGTTGCCAGCCTCATTACTTTATTCACAAACGTCGTATATCTAAGCCTTACGAGACCTACTCGATTATAGCATCATCTCATAGAACTTTATCAAACTTCATTGAAATTCATATGTATCTAACTAAAATATTTATTACAATGACTATATTTTGAATAAATTAAAAATATTTGCATTCTTATTAATTTTTGTTTTTTGTTTGTATGTACGATGTTATACTCGACGTCGGTAAGCAAATTCAAACCATAATTGGAAATATATCATATAAGTATCTTCCACTCTTGGTTTGGTGACAATTTTGCATATTTCTTGTTAAAAAGGTTCACTCTGCGAAATATCGTAGTGCGTGAAGAAGTTCTGAAGCGGTGTGCTAGATTCACTTTTTCTGAATGCCTTGAATTCAAGAATACAAGTTAATGTTCTCTTAGGTTGAGTGTTGTTTTTCTACGTCGTCCTGTAGCAAGAGGTCATTTAGATCAACCATTTGAGTATACCCACTAGTAGGTGCTACACTGGGGGGATAACCGAATTTTTTGAGATATAAAAATAACTCGTCACTAACTCATAATGTAGCTTTCTAAAGATAAAAGAATTTTCAATCGGTTAAGTACTTTTTGACTTGATCGGTAACAAACAATCATTTGTTTTGCAACGTTTTCTTTACGTCGGTGGTAGTATTGAAATGAAATGCTATTCATTAATAGTAATTTAGTAATTACTGAACAGATTTTTATGCATAATTCAGCACTTACAATGCAAGTTGAAGTAACCATGCAAGCTGGTGTTCATTAGATATATCTCGAAACTGTTCCTATAAGTTTGAGATCTTCTTTGTATAATTTTCATCATTGATTTGATGGTGGGATACTTACTGAGTTTTTAGTGATATCATTTGCTAACGTTTGTAATTCCGTTGAATAATATTAGAGCATACTTACTACGATGTTCTGTAAGAATTCATTTTAAGGTCCTACTCTAACATATTGTGTTTCTTACCAAACTAAAAACGAAAAAATACAATATTATACTGCATGAACAACATAAATCTCGTACTAGAAAATGAAACCTACAAAAAAAGTCGTGAGATCTTATATAAGTTAATTATTTCAGTTAATATCTCTAGAAGCACCTATTCAACAACTCTTTTGAATTTCCACTCAATTAGTTACCTTCCAACATCAATACTAACCATACTTTTGTCATTGATACTGATGGTTCAAAAATATTGTCAACAAAAGTGAAATCAAAATTATTTTATTTGGGCTTCATTCTTTATTCTTGTTTAATAGTGTACTAGAAGTAAACCAAAAAGTAAATAAGAGAATATCCATATGATCAATAGATGAATTATTAGAAGCAATCGAAAATTCAAATTCATTCTGAAGAAGATAAGATATGTTGAGGAATTATTTTTCTAGTAATCCACCAGCACTGAGGAATGCTTGATGACAATCTAAATGGAAATGGTACTCATATAAATTGAAATAGAACTAATAATGAAAAATGTAAAACTTTTGAAAAAAATCAAAGTCCCCCAAAAACCTGTTAATACCTGATATTTCCATCCTTGCCGACAATTTCTGCAATACATCTACGATTTATACTGAAAATCAATAACCTTTTAGCATTCTGAAGTATACAGTTCATGCAGGCCGCTCCATTGAGTTAATTTCGTGTTATTGAAGGTTGTTTTCAACGATATGAGCTTAGGGATATCTGACGTTATCATTCATAAACTGAAAGATGTCACCCATTATAGCCTCAGATGATAGAACATGTTCTTCTGAAATGTCTCTAATGTTCCTCTGATCTTCCATGGTTCCATTATCTACCAAATTCGCTGAGATGTTTTCGTATGTATTCAGTGCTTATTTGCACTCAACCGTTCTGTCTAAGCTACATTTGAAGTTGCCTAAAATAGGCGAACCGTTTTCTCAGCGCGGAAATTCTTAAATAACGGTCATGGATAGCGGTTGTTGCTCGAGGTCGTCCTTGCCCAGGTCTCCTTTCATAACTACCAGTCTCCCTTTACCTGCGGATCATTCTGGAAACTATTGAATAGGACTGTCTATGTCTCTGGCCTCTCCTTGTTCAACCTAGCACCACTGGTTCAGCGCGTTCTGCCGTTGTCCAATTTCGTGATTTACCAAAAATAAAAATTTTCAACAAGTACGAATGTCACTGGCAAAAATTAATTGAAAACTGTTATCAATATCTGATGGTTTCTAACGAAATAGCAATCTCTATTTCTTCTATTGTATTCCTCAAGAGTGGAATATTTGCGTCAAGAAAAACCATCGTTATTTGTTGACATAGGTTCGGACATTCCCAAAAATATGTGTTAATAATTAGTTACCTACCTGAAGAAAATTGAAAAATTGGAATTGTGCTTTAATTTTATGGCTGATGGTATATGCAGTACAAATAATCTCATAATACAAAATCTGAGGTGTTCCCTGCTAACGGAGCTGATTTTCGGTCGCAGTATGTGTTTATTGCAGGATGAATACTTTCGCGCTGTGGACTCTCTGTGTGCTAATTTCGAAACATAATCAATTGTGCCCTTGGAAATATCCCCAATTTTCAAAATTCCTCTGTTTCCGACCAGGAGGAGCCTAATGGCTAGCTATGGTCTTCCAAGCGAATGTTAAATCGCAGAAATTGAAGCATAGACTATAAAAGAACGATTACCATTTAACATATAATAAATATAGAGAGCAATGCAGAAAACGAAAGTCCCAATGATTGCAAAAGTATTGATTTCTGGAAAAACGCAAAAACCATACGGTATTTGTTTGGGGGGTATCTTATGGGATTATCTCATACGTGGAAGGTTAGAAATACGGCTTATTGGAAAAATTCTTTGAATTACTTCATGACTCGTAAAGGAATTTTTGATTCGATCACATTCTGATTGAACCTTCGAAAAGTCATTAACTACAAGGTTTTTCAGTTTAACATAAAGATCACAAGCGTGCAGAGTTTGATTTGAAGGAAACCGCTTGCTTTTTAATCATCATCCCCTAAATCTGAGGTGTGATTCTTTAAACAGGTGGGGCGTAATGGAAGGGCGTTCTTGAAATGAGAATAACTCAGCAGTTTTTCAACGAAGAACATTTTCAATTACGTAAAATAAAAGCTTAAATGTTACCATTTAGTGTATAAAAAGGAGATTTGTTCTGAAAATGACATATTGTAGATGAAGTCCGTGTTCCGCAATGCTTTGCTGTAGTCGATTCTCAAAGATCTGCATCAACCGCTCTAACAAATCGGTGTCGATTACCTTAACTTCTCTTGTGATGGCTTCTTTCAACTCTTGCAGATTTCGAGGTTTATCGACGTTGATCTTAGCCTTTAGGTTTCCCCACCGCACATCACCAAAACGAGAGAGTACATGACCAGGAAAAATGCAACGCACAACTTTTATTGAGGCTCTGGCTGTATGTGCCGTGGCACCATCCTTTTGGAATCAAACATTTCTTCCGTTCATTCTTCGTAGTCGCAATTCTGGGATAAAAAAGTTATCCAACATAAAAACACATCGCTCAGAGTTTACTGTTACAGTTGCCCTTGTCTCATCCTCGAAAAAATACGGTCCAATCACATCAAAACGGTTCATAGACCACCAAACGGGGGTTTTCTGCTTCCCAATATCGGCAGTTCTGTTTATTAACCGAACCGCTCAAATGATTATGAGCCTCATCACTCATCATTACCACTGATTCATCTTCATCAGCCATAATCATTTGCATTCTCTCGGCAAACTGCTGACCATGAGCTTATAAGGATGAAAGCGGAGGTTAGATCTGCGAACAGTTCGACTACTTATTCGGAATGCTGCACCTCGTTTTCAGACGGAGCGCCCTTTGCTTTGAATTACAGCTTGTCTCACTCTTTCCACGGAAGCTGGTGTCCTTACACTTCGGGGACGACCTTGAGGTTTCGGAATCATTGTTAATGCAGTCGTTCTGAAGTTTGGTACCCTTCGGATTATTGGGTCACTTTTCGAAACTGAAGCGTTACGACCAATTTTTAAGTGCTGGAAAAGCACCGCTGCACGATAATGACAGACTCTCCATTTTGAATACTCTTCAACTGCGAACGCACGGACCTCTCTTGTCCAGATAACGATTGTAAACTCGATGGTAACTCCTCCTGCGTCGAATGACCTCAGCCGCTCCCCTCTCCTCACTCTCCGTTACGTCTACTTCCCGTTCCAAAAACGCCCTTCCATTACGCCCCACCCTGAATTTTCATTAGTACAGCTGAAATCTAGCGAAATCTTGGAAAGTTATCTTAACTCTCAACATTGATCACATCTTTCTATATCAATCAGGGTGAACCACAGTGAAAGGGAAAAACTACGTCCTGGACAAACATCAAATCAATTTTGGTTTTAAAATAGAGGTATACTAAATTTTACTCTGTATCTCCCGTCAATCGTCAACTATTTTCTGAATTTAAAAGTGCAATTATCACGCCGAACAAGTTCTACTTTGTGAAAAGTTTCCAAATTCCAATTTTTGAAACCTAAATCGCCGGACTTATTCGCCATTCAAATTCCCTAAGAGCCGCATAACGATGTGACTGGTATATTTTTCCCTGACGTTAATCCCCCAATTAGCTGCTCTCTCGGAAAAACAAAAAGAAAAGTTCCGGCAATCCAAATTGCCCCTCGGCGCCCAATTACTTATGCGTTCCTTCATTAAAACTTGGAACAAGTTTGAAAAATTAATATATTTGCAGCGGCGCTCAAGTCTTTGCGGAAGTTCGTCGTCGGCGACGTGATTACATTTCAAATTCTACGGCTTCCGGTGTAAACAAAGGCGTAACGCGTCGGTCATTCTCGACGGACGCCGCTCCATATGGATGTTCTAATTATGAATTTCATTGTTCGTACGACGCCAGGAGCTGTAGAATTAGTAATTGTACGAGACAAGATGGTGTGAAACAAGTTTCCAATGCTTAAGTTTGGAGCGTACAGCTTCATTCAGTGAAGATAATTTAACTTCGCTGAAATGTGCATAGAGCTTGAAATTGCTATAGTTTTGGAGAAATTCTTACACTAAATAGAATATCGAAACTTAAAACTAAAATTATCGATTTTTTCGTTGACGTATAATTTATCTCATAAATAGTTCGAAAAATATACAACTACAAAACTAGTTAACCGATAAGACCTGTATATTCATAGTGTATAGCTCGTCCCGAAAAAAAAATTCTGATCCTTTAACGTGCTTTATTCCTTCCTTTCGGCTAATGACACGCCGGGGAATTCTATCACCTCACTAACCCGGGAATTTTGCCGAACCCCTCTCGTGTCGAGGAAGGGCTCTTTAATGTCCAACACATTTCTGTTAGACAGTACCGACGGCTTTACATGTCCTCCCAAAGATGGACACACAAGCGAGTCCCAGAATCCGAAGAATCGCACCAACTTTGTGGGTATTGAACCCAGATAACTCTGCGAAGGGACTAGCGTCATGTCTTCCGCGCCACCAAGCCAGCAAATTTCTATTTTTGATAGATATAATTGAATAAAAGTTGAAATTTGGGAGGAAAAATTCCATTAATAAATATATTGCAAGCGCAGGTTTATGCTCGGTCTAGAAAACGACCTACACTTGTGAATTTGGAGTTGGTGCAATGAACCCCTATTTCCAGCATCCCAACTCAAAAATCATTCGATCGATAATAGGTCAAGTGGCACCTCGTTGGAAAGGTACTGCAATTTTCTCTTCGAATTTGGTATTTTCGAAATTCAGAATCATCATACAGGGTGTCCCGAAGCAGGAACATTGAAAATCCAAATAACTTTTGAAACTGGTTCATTTCGGTATACGAGAACATGTTTGATCCGAGAATAGGACTTTCTTGTGTGGTTATAGAATTTTTGCAATCAACCCCTTCCATTCAGCATCCCCAACTTGAAAATCATACAAATAATTCAAGTGGCATATCTTCAGAAAGGTTTTTGAATTCCAGAATGATTAAAGCATTTCATTCAGTTCGGCTCTCCATACAGGATGTCGCTTTCGAAAAATTCAATATCGTCATTTGAAATTATCAACTAAAATTAATTCGAAACTGTTAAAAGTATTGGGGTACGATGTGTTGAGCATCAATTACGAAGAAATAAAGCTGATTTCTGCATTGAAAATGTTCACATTTTTTCATTTCCATCTAGCGTGCAGTCATCTGTTATTTCTCATTTTGCAATGAAATATTATTATTCAGATCAGTTCCTCATTATTGTTGTTGTTCGTCAGTTGAAATTAATCTGAAAATGGTTTATTCCACTGAGGAAAGGGTCGAAATTGTATCGACGTATTTTCGAAATAACAGTTGTGCCAAAGAAACGGCAAGGATATTCGATAGGAACCATCCTGAAAGAAAAGAGTCAGTCACCAGTACGTTAAATATTTGGTTGACAAATTCCTAGCTACGGGTTCGGTGGCAAACAAAAAACATGAAGTGGCATGTCCTGTCAGAAATGAGGCAACGGAAGTGGCAGTAGTGGGTCATCTACAAATGGAGAATACTACTTCGATCAGAAAACTATCTCGTCTGACTGGTGTATCAGCTACAACTGTCCATAGAATCGTGAAACATCACAAATTTCACCTACAAGGTAAAATTAGTGCATGAAATAAACGAAGATGATCCAGATCGTCGTTTACAGTTTTGTGAAAATCTAAGTGAAAACCTAAACGCTAATCCAAATTTTCTGAATAACATCTGTTTTTCTGATGAAAGCACCTTTATGCTCAGTGGTGAAGTGAATAGACATAATTGTCGATATTGGGACACACAGAATCCTCATTGGTTTAGAGAGGCCCACACGCAAAGGCCTCAGAAGTTGAACGTTTGGGCAGGAATTTTGGCAATCATCTAGTTGGGCCTTTCTTTATTGAGGGTAATCTGAATGGAAATGGCTACCTACAGTTGTTAGAGGAACACATACATCCTAGATTGACAGAAATTTTACAGAACGATCCAACTCTTTCTGAGGACGAAATGCGTTTTCAACAAGACGGTGCTCCTCCGCATTATGATGCTCGGGTGCGCCAATATTTAGACGAAAATTTCCCAGGAAGGTGGATTGGTAGAAGAGGACCTGTTGAGTGGCCAGCCAGGTCACCAGATTTAAATCCCCTAGGTTTTTTTTTGTGGGGCCATCTAAAATCTAAAGTTTATGCCACAAGACCAGAAAACCTGGAGGAGCTGCGGATGAGGATTATCACAGAATGCCGACTTTTGACTCCTGAAGTTTTCGCTAATGTGAGAAGAGAGTTCGAAAATCGTCTGTATAACTGTATGGAGGTGGGCGGAGGTCATTGAGATTGATTGCAAAAATTCCATATTCACGCAAGAGAGTCTTATTCTCGAATCAAACATAAACATGTTCTCGTATTATACCGAAATGAACCAGTTTCAAAAAGTTATTTGGGTTTTCAGTGTTCCTGCTCCGGGACACCCTGTATGCTGATTCTGAATTTCGAAAATACCAAATTCGAAGAAAATTGAAATACCTTTCCAACGAGGTGCGACTTGACCTATTTTCGATCGAATGATTTTTGAGTTGTGATGTGAATAATTTATTTCTGATCATTCCATGAAGAAAACTTATCTTTCATTTTCTCTTATAGTCTCTGCAAATTTTAAATGCGCTTGACAAGGACAGATGGTATACATTCTGTCGAAAAAATCCAGGAATCAGTCAATGAAACAGAAAATATTCATTTTTCATCGAAATAGACTCCCACAATTATTCACCCTAGTTTTACGACAATACTATATGAACTTTTAGGTTGGTCATTCAAGAGTCACTTGGTAACTTTCAGAAGTGTAAAATAAGAAGATATCATTCAAAAGAAATGAGTTTATGAAGGGAAACATCAACAATTTTCATGTTAATGAATAATTAAAAAATTCTACCATCTTCTAACATTCGCGAAGAGACCAATCAACTAGCATCGAATGGAATCATTTTCGAAATCGAGTGTTTCCTACCCGGGCCCTAATTACTGCCAGTAAGCCCCTCAAACAAATTTTGGATGTAGTCTTGAGGTAATATTTATCTATTTATTTAATAACGGTATGAACCTTGAAATTGCAGTATAAGAAAAAAGGAACGACAACAATATGCATGAATTGAAATCAGTCGAATACCTCTACTCAGTAGGAAAAATAATTGAATGAATCTTCGACTTCAATTCAGCAGGCGAAAGGCTGAAACGCCCGTCTGCATTAAGGGGAAACAGGTTAGTTAGCATAATAATTTGTGTAATGAAGAGGTTCACTGAAGAGAGGCCGACCCCTAGTAATCCTCCCAGGAACATGAAGACCAATCTGATACAACAAATCGGGATAATCCACCTCACCATCAAGACTTCTACAGAGAAAGACAAGATCCAGTACAATTCTTCTTTCGGATAGCTTTCTTATGTTCACTTCAGCCCTGACAAATGTTGCAGAAAACTGGTTTCTAGGGGTAAACATTTTATACGATATATAAAGAAGAAGTTTGTTCTGGACCTCCTCAATTTCATTCGAATGCTCCAAATAGAAAAGTGACCAGACAGTCGAGGCATACTCAAGAAAAGACCTCCTGCAATAACAATTTCAAAATGTCACAGTTTGTAAACATAGCTGTGATACGCCTAATAAAGCCCAAGGTTTTAAAGGCTCGGTTTACAATTGTGTCGAAATGAAACTTGAAAGTAACCCGTGAATCGATGAACATCCCGAGATCTCGAACAACACTATTGATAGTGTAATCAAAATTAATTACACTATCTTAATTACAAAAAGAAATGCACTGGCATTTATCCGAACTGACATCCAAGCCATTTCTGACAAACCAGTCAGATACAGCATTCAAATCTGCCTGAAGGGACAATGCATCAGTGATGCCATTGATACTTTTGAAAATTTTAAGGTCGTCAGCATAGAACAGGAAGTCAGATTGCTCAATGACTGAACCAATATCGTTAATGCAAAGTGAAAATAAAAGTGGACCAAAATGGCTGCCCTGTGGAACACCAAAAGTGACAGAAATAATTGATGATTTGAAACTTTTTATTTTGAAAACTTACGTCCTATGCCTAGAGTAACTTTTAACCCAATTTAAAAGTTGTCCCAAAAAACCAACCGACTGTGATGTCCAAAACGGCATGACAAATTCGATCGAAAGCCTTGATAAGATCCGTAAAGGCAGCACCAACCTGATGCCCCTCACTTAACTCATAAATAAGAACTGAACAAATTAAACCAAACTCGAAACTGTCCATCTGCCCCTAATGAAGCCATGTTGTTGGTCAATAAGAATTTGCTTCAGTTTAAAAGAAATTTTATCAAGGATGATACTCTCAAAGACCTTTGGAACTGTACTCCAAAAAAAAAAAATAGACCGTCTGATCTGATAAGAATTCCGAGTGCACAACATCACAATAATAAAAGAAAACAGTCAATATTACCTTGACTTTTTGATCGACTTGTTGACTGATTTGCATTTTAAATTCTTGAACCCATGTCTCATCACCAGTTACAATGCGTTTTTTGATTGTGGCGTTGGATTTGACTCGTACATGTCCAGCAGCAACACGTTTCCTGTCCAAACAATCATTTGAAATGGTAAAAATTGATTCGGGAGACACAGAAAGTTCATTGCCTATCTCTCAAACTTAAATGATGATTTTCAATTACCCTTCTTTCAGTTCACATGTGGGATCCCTTCTTTTTTCCTGTATAATAATTCAACTTTTCAAAACTGAAATGTTCGAGTAGACAATTAACGAAGTGCTACTCAACTTCTTCTCTTTATATTTTCTTTAGGGGTGGGTGATGCTGAGGGATTGATTTCATATGCTCAAAATCAGCCACTAGAGTGGCTCCTTTAAATTCGAAAGATGACCAGTTTCAGCATTTTTCGCTAATATTACTCTTTTTCTTTTAGAGCGAAAAAGAGGGGACAAATTTTAGTAAGTAATAAATACCACAAGAGCTCAGATTTGGCCGGATGTTTTTATATGATCGTTTTCGAATACTTACGTGCAGGCAATTCAACGAGAACTGGGCGACAAAATTACGAGAGCGTAGCTCGAGTGATTTTATCGAGCAGGTCGAGTTGAATTACGGAAAAGTAAGTATGAGAAAACGAGCTTAGAAAAATATCCTGCCAAATCTGAGCTCGAGTGGTATTTGCTGATAAAATTCCGCGAATGACAAAACGTACAAACTGAACTTCATTGAGAAATGCACACAAACTCAACGAGAAAATCATAAAGCATTCATTACAAACATGTTTAGTTATTATTGGAATGAGCAGTTATTGAAAATGCAATTACTATATACAATCTTTTCACTCCGGGTCGATTCTATATGGGACGATGCCTGAGGAATTATGGAAGATTCAGCATTCACAAAAGTTTTCGAAGATTTGAAACAAGATTTAAATGATGCTCATTGTTCAGTTGCAGGTAGGGCTTAATAGAGCTTGCCGTAGAGTGTCCGGTTAGTTTGATCAATTCTTGTTCACTGACACCTGCCTCAGATAGGTTCGAAACAGCACTGGATCTATGAGAATGATTTGTGATCTTTTTATTTTTCGTATCCAGTCCAACTTTCTCTGCTGAAATTTTTGTCCATTTGGATATTTCATTTATTCCCAAAGGCATATTTTTGTACCAACCCTCAGAAGTACTGTTTTTCCAAAATTGATTGGGAGCCAGAAATAATCTATCACTTGTAATATGATCGGGTCTTTTCGACAATATCTTATGAAACAACCTCACAGGATATAAATCTGGGTTTTCATTATTTTTTACTAGCCATTTATTATCACAGCATTTTTTTGAGCCGCCTTGGCAAGTTTTCGAGAATACTGGGTTATATTCAATACGATCAGTCACTTCTCCGTTATTAAATTTTTCCTCTTTGAAAAAGTGTACTTGCAAGTTGCTGCTTCACCGCCACGCCATGCTAATTCATAAGCAACAATATGGAAAAAGGTTTCAACAAACCTATCGGGGCATTTTCGTCCCAGTACAGAGCCATGCTATCAATTTCAGTTCTTGTTAATGCAACAGAACTTACTTAGCGCTTTTCCACATCCCCTTGTAACATCTTCCTTTTAGAATTGCGAGCTTCACGAGCCTTTCGAAGTGCTGAATCGGTAAAGGGGTTGAAACTCTGTTGAATTTCTCGAAATACATATTCTGCATCATTTTCGCAGTTGTGTTCCACATTGTTTTGACAACGTATTCTTTGTAATCTTGTCCATTCATTTGTTTCATATTGAAACCCCAATCCATAAGAATGTCTGCAATATCTATGGAATGCTGTAAATCCAAATCGAACGTTCGTTCCTTGCAGAATATACTGAATTGATTCCAAATCGAGCTGTGCGTTCTTCTTGTATTTTTGGGGATAGAATTCTGTATAGAACTATTTATTTCTGTTTCACTGGTGCTTCGAAAATGAGACATTTTAATTTATATCGGCAGAAACTTTACAACAGGTAGTAAAATGGCTGTTCTTGACAGTTTTGAAACCATGCTATTTGTTGTGAATGTTGCGTTGCTATGGAAACGCAAGGGTTCTCTATGGGCAAACTTATCCACTAACATCCTACCTTCCTTTCTATTTCTATGCAATTTATCCGATATCAAACTCGAATTTCTGTGTTCTTAAACGTGCATTTTGACACATGAGTGAAATTGTCGTTGTAATCCAATCTATATAAATAATATAAAAGATACAGATTAATTGGCTCTACATTTAATCATGATTACCCAGTGGTAGCAATCATGAAATTTTGTAATATTTATAAATATAACTGCAAATATGATTCATAAAATTTCAACTCGAATAATAGTTGTGTCAATTCAGAGACTCAAACTGAATTATTATGCACAAAATTTTTCATTCAACAAAATTCAAGTGCCTATCAGTCCAGAAAGCCATTCTACTTGCGTTTGACGTCACAATAGCCTACAACATGACGTTTCTGTCACAGACAAAATTCTCGGCTCATCTTTGGTCTGAAGATCATTCGATTTTGAGCTCTTCCTTCGTATCCGCGATACCTCACTCGATAATCAATGATTTTGCAAGGCCATAACCTCGATTTCTAGGCGCAAGGAGAACCAGAGCGCCGATTATAATCAACGTCTTCCTCCTTATTTAAACAATTCAGCAATCGAAAATACTCGAGCGTGACACGGTGTTGCCATCAAATGTCTTTCTCACCATTTTTGATGAGCATAGGACATTTAAATGTGAAAGTCTTGTTCCATAACGAATAGATTTCATTGATTCATCTACTTTGTGAGCAGTATATCTTGAACTATTGTGAAAAAATGAGAAATAAAATATTGCGTTATTGTTTCCCTATTAATGTTTTATTGTTTTGTGTACTTATTGAGGTGAGTAAGTAACTACGGCATCGTTCGCCAACTTCGGAAATATTACCTACTTATAGCCGAAGGTGTTGTTTATATAGTAATCAATTGTTTGTACAAACTAAGATAAATAATAGAATGAAGCAATAAAGCGCAGATGGTTTCAAGAATACGAAAGTGTTATCACTTAAGCAATGGATATATTTCCTTGAGAATAAGAAACAGATGTAAGAAAAAATTGATATTCTTGTCAACAAATATCGAGTAATATACAGGGTGTGACATAATAGTATGTCACAACGTGAGGGGGTAAATCTACGTGCAATTTGAAGAAAAAAATCATATAAACGTAGGTCAGCAAAAGCTTCGTTACGGAGCTGCAGGGTGTTGAAATTTCCGGAAAAAAATGTTTTTTTCTTCAAAACTCCTGTAGTTTTTGAGATATTCAGCCCAAATTTGTAATGCAAGCTATTTTTCACAGCCTCCATCATTACACGTTCTAGATTTTAACTGAAATTCACACGGTGTTTACTTTTCTGAGGCCATGTCTCCTTTTGCCCTTTAAAACTTTTTTACAGTACGCCACTGATCAGCGCACAATCAATTTTCGTCATCTTCGTTCAATTTAGAAACTTTTTCGACACTTGTAATTTTTTTGTATCTCCAACCGTTTTCGAGTGAAAAAATAATAGTAGTAATAATAGTAACTTATACTTATTAAATATCAAACTAAAAAAAAGAACAATTAGAAACTAAATAAATTGCTGGAAGTGTTCTCCCCCTGCAAGAATACAGGCCTCTGTCCTTCTTCGCATATTATCACGCACTCTTTGGGGTATTTCTTATCGTGTCACAAGAGGTTATTATTCGATTTCTCAACTCTTCTACAGTGTTCACTGGAGTGGTTTAAACTAAACTTTTGAGATATATCCATAAGAAAAACTCTAAACTATTTAAGTCAGGGGACCTAGGAGGCCATGGTTCTGGCCCACCCCGACCTATCGGTTCTAAATGTATTATTCGAGAATTTCCCAGCTTCTCCACTGAAATGTGCTGGTGCCCCGTCATCCATGTACCACATTATGTTTCTCACCAAAAGTGGCACATCCTCGAGCAATAAAGGTAACTCCTCCCCAAGAAAATGCCGATAAGCGGGATCGTTTAGTCTGTTAGGCAAAAAAATGGCCTAATCAAATAGTTTCCAATTCTTCCGACCCAGACATTTAGTGAGAATTGTTCTTGATGATGAGATTCTTCAATCAAATGGGATTTTTCCTCAGCCCAATGATGGTTATTGTGAAAATTTGTGTTCTCGAAAAAGTTAGCTTTGTCTGTGAACAGTATTTCACTATAAAAATGATCATTTTCTCCAATTTTATCTAAGAGAACCACCGGCAGAAATTCAGTCAGAAGGATAGTCTCGAGGAAGTACAGTTTGGACGCGTTGAATATGAAACAGGTACAATGAAAAGTCGTGGAGAATCCTCCAAACTAGAATATGTGAAATATTCAACTGATTTTCAATATTTCTTGTACTCACATGAGGATTCAAATCAATACAAGTCAAAACTGCTTTCTCAATATCTGGAGTTCTAATAGTTTGAGATGCACCATTTAAATGATTATTTGCAGTAAAAGTACCAGTTTCCCTCAAACCTTCTGTGGATATTTGAAAATGTTCGCCTGTCTGGTGTTACTCGATTTGGAAAGCGCACCTGATATAATCGCCTAGCTTCTGTTGTGTTTCCGTCAGCCAGACCGTACATGTCATGGATATCAGCCAATTCGTCGTTAGTAAAATTAGCCATTTTTTGTTACAGCAATAACTTTAAAAGCCTTAAAACTAATCGTTAATTTAATAAACAATTCAAGCAGACACTGGTTCTACTTTAGCAACTGTCTGAACAAATAAATAGCTAGTAATTTTTCTTTTAATTATAAGTGCTTTCAATTCAGCGAATGCATACAATCGTTTAATAACTTTTTGCTCGAGAATGATCAAAGTGTCAAATAAGTTTCTAAATTGAACGAAGATGACGAAAATTGATTGTTCGCTGATCAGTGGAGTGCTGCAAAAAAGTTTGAAAGGGTAAAAGAAGATATGGCTCCGAAAACAAAGCACCTTGTAGATTTTAGTTAAAATATATGACGTGTAATGATGGAGGCTGTAAAAAATAGCTTGCATTCCAAATTTGGGCTGAATATCTCAAAAACTGCAGGAGATTTGAAGATAAACCCAATGTTCTCCAGAAATTTTAACACCCTGTAGCTCCGTAACGAAGCTTTTGCGGACCTATGTTTATATGAACTTTTTGTCTTGAAATTGCACGTAGATTTACCCCCTCAAGTTGTGACATACTGTTATGCAACACCCTGTATATGGATAGTTTTAGCAAATGAACAAAAAAATATAGGCCCTGGTTGTGGGTCGTCTCATTACCCTCGTAAATAATGAAGTGAATGCATACTTTCTTCCAGAAATGTTTCATACGTGGACAGGACGGATACAAACACGTCACCAAGCAAGTTTAATCGCAACTATTTCATCTTGCCCGCGAATACTTTGTTTGCTTCAGCGTGTCGCTTACGTTTACCGACAATCTTGTTTTTCGTTGAGCAGTGTACAATAACAAGCGAACTCATCGTTCTGCCGCAACCGCGGGCGTTCTCAGTTGCGACAGTTTTGAATTATGGGCCAAGGCGAGAGCGTAAGGTTGACGCTTTCATAATTCCCTACAATTGTGTAAAATAACTCGCCTCGTCGATTTACGATGCTGAACTTCAAACCCAGACTCGCACAGAGAATTGAAGAGAAAAAATTATGCCTCTGACCTGGATAAGAGACGAATAAAATAAAACAGATACCGATCGGCGAAGTGAGGCAAGGCGTTGGTTCGTTTCGTTGGCCAAGATGGGGCGGCGCGGCGTTTTCCGTATGTGGGTGAAGTTCAGGGCGAGCCGTTCATTTTGAAACTGGTCGTTATGCTTTAGTTGTCGGCGACGGATTATAATATCGAAATCTTCCGCCAATTTCGGTTATTTCTTTATCTCGGATCAACCTGAACCGTGTTAGCAGTACAAAAACACGTCGACATAATATTTAATATAAAGCTGTTCCATTTCAAACCAAAAATTAGAGAACTAATAATGCTATCGTTCCTAAATTTTGGTAGTTGATTTAGCTGGTCCGAAACTCTATTTCTAAAATATTTTCATCTCAATCTCACTTATAAGTGCATATCAACTTTGTTATTTAATATAAAATACCCTGTATATATATATATATATATATATATATATATATATATATATATATATATACAGTGTGTTCCAACGAAAATTTGACCCCCCCTCTAACTCCGAAATGAGTAACATTAGCGAAAAACACCAAGACACGTCGATTTTTGTTTCGAGGGGGAGCATTTTTCGAAATAATTCGAAACTTCTCAGATCAACCCCCTACCCCCAGCAACCCTAACTTTGAAATTCATCATAGGGAATAAGGGTCGAGTGGCACCTTACTGAAAAGGTCTGTCAATTCTCCACCTTGATTTGTCATTTTTAGAATTTTAAATTAACATACAGGGTGTCCCAACCAAGGGTGAAGTTGAATTCCTGGAAATCCCAAATACTAAATGAAATAGATTTATTTTGGCATAATGCAAGCGCAGGTTTATGCTCGGTCTAGAAAAACGACCTACACTTGTGAATTTGGAGTTGGTGCAATCAACCCCCTATTTCCAGCATCCCCAACTCAAAAATCATTCGATCGATAATAGGTCAAGTGGCACCTCGTTGGAAAGGTACTGCAATTTTCTCTTCGAATTTGGTATTTTCGAAATTCAGAATCATCATACAGGGTGTCCCGAAGCAGGAACATTGAAAATCCAAATAACTTTTTGAAACTGGTTCATTTCGGTATACAAGAACATGTTTGATCCGAGAATAGGACTTTCTTGTGTGGTTATAGAATTTTGCAATCAACCCCTTCCATTCAGCATCCCCAACTTGAAAATCATACAAATAATTCAAGTGGCATATCTTCAGAAAGGTTTTTGAATTCCAGAATGATTAAAGCATTTCATTCAGTTCGGCTCTCCATACAGGATGTCGCTTTCGAAAAATTCAATATCGTCATTTGAAATTATCAACTAAAATTAATTCGAAACTGTTAAAAGTATTGGGGTACGATGTGTTGAGCATCAATTACGAAGAAATAAAGCTGATTTCTGCATTGAAAATGTTCACATTTTTTCATTTCCATCTGGCGTGCAGTCATCTGTTATTTCTCATTTTGCAATGAAATATTATTATTATTCAGATCAGTTCCTCATTATTGTTGTTGTTCGTCAGTTGAAATTAATCTGAAAATGGTTTATTCCACTGAGGAAAGGGTCGAAATTGTATCGACGTATTTTCGAAATAACAGTTGTGCCAAAGAAACGGCAAGGATATTCGATAGGAACCATCCTGAAAGAAAGAAAGGGAGTCAGTCACCAGTACCTACGTTAAATATTTGGTTGACAAATTCCTAGCTACGGGTTCGGTGGCAAACAAAAAACATGAAGTGGCATGTCCTGTCAGAAATGAGGCAACGGAAGTGGCAGTAGTGGGTCATCTACAAATGGAGAATACTACTTCGATCAGAAAACTATCTCGTCTGACTGGTGTATCAGCTACAACTGTCCATAGAATCGTGAAACATCACAAATTTCACCCCTACAAGGTAAAATTAGTGCATGAAATAAACGAAGATGATCCAGATCGTCGTTTACAGTTTTGTGAAAATCTAAGTGAAAACCTAAACGCTAATCCAAATTTTCTGAATAACATCTGTTTTTCTGATGAAAGCACCTTTATGCTCAGTGGTGAAGTGAATAGACATAATTGTCGATATTGGGACACACAGAATCCTCATTGGTTTAGAGAGGCCCACACGCAAAGGCCTCAGAAATTGAACGTTTGGGCAGGAATTTTGGCAATCATCTAGTTGGGCCTTTCTTTATTGAGGGTAATCTGAATGGAAATGGCTACCTACAGTTGTTAGAGGAACACATACATCCTAGATTGACAGAAATTTTACAGAACGATCCAACTCTTTCTGAGGACGAAATGCGTTTTCAACAAGACGGTGCTCCTCCGCATTATGATGCTCGGGTGCGCCAATATTTAGACGAAAATTTCCCAGGAAGGTGGATTGGTAGAAGAGGACCTGTTGAGTGGCCAGCCAGGTCACCAGATTTAAATCCCTAGATTTTTTTTTGTGGGGCCATCTAAAATCTAAAGTTTATGCCACAAGACCAGAAAACCTGGAGGAGCTGCGGATGAGGATTATCACAGAATGCCGACTTTTGACTCCTGAAGTTTTCGCTAATGTGAGAAGAGAGTTCGAAAATCGTCTGTATAACTGTATGGAGGTGGGCGGAGATCATTTTGAACAATTGTTGTAATAATCAAGTTAGTTTTTGTTTTCAATTGAATACAAGTTCAATAAATCTCGTTTTCCTGTTTAGATGAGCATCCAATCAGTTTCTCCATCATCCCTCATCCTGATCCTCACGCCAGAAAACCTCGATTGCCAAACTGAAACCAATGCCTCAGTGATTCAGAAAATAGAAAAATCTTTCTGGAACTTTGCCACTCAACCTGTAATCACTTGTATGATTTTTGAGTTGGGGATGCTGAATGGAAGAGATTGATTGCAAAAATTCCATATTCACGCAAGAGAGTCTTATTCTCGAATCAAACATAAACATGTTCTCGTATTATACCGAAATGAACCAGTTTCAAAAGTTATTTGGGTTTTCAGTGTTCCTGCTCCGGGACACCCTGTATGCTGATTCTGAATTTCGAAAATACCAAATTCGAAGAGAAAATTGAAATACCTTTCCAACGAGGTGCCACTTGACCTATTTTCGATCGAATGATTTTTGAGTTTGGGGATGCTGGAAATAGGGGTTGATTGCATCAACTCCAAATTCACAAGTGTAGGTCGTTTTTCTAGACCGAGCATAAACCTGCGCTTGCATTAGGCCAAAATAAATCGATTTCATTTAGTATTTGGGATTTGCAGGAATTCAACTTTACCTCGGTTGGGACACCCTGTATGTTAATTTAAAATTCTAAAATGACAAATCAGAATGGAGAATTGACAGACCTTTACAGTAAGGTGCCACTCGACCCTTATTCCCTATGATGAATTTCGAAATTAGGGTTGCTGGGGGTAGGGGGTTGATCTGACAAGTTTCGAATTATTTCGAAAAATGCTCCCCCTCGAAACAAAAATCGACGTGTCTTGGTGTTTTTCGCTAATGTTACTCATTTCGGAGTTATAGGGGGTCAAATTTTCGTTGGAACACACTGTATATATATATATATATATATATATATATATATATATATTTGATTATACTGGGAATATGGGTTAAAATTGACAGATATTATCTTTGGTTATATATAATCTGCAGAAATCTATTTTACGCGTTTCGGCACCATTGCCATCTTCAGAAAATCTGTATCTGCACAATTATCTAAAATTAAAATCGAGATATTTTAAAATAAGTACATATACCATACAAAACAAATCTTACAATTAAAAACTTAACCGACGATATCATTCTGTCGTTATCACATTAAGACTGACATGAAAGGAAACAATAAACAAATATAGGCAAACATTCTTAAAATTACTGTATCACGGGTTGTAGAATTATACACTTCACAGTTAAGAGATAAGATTTCCATAGATATTCATTAAACCATCAGAGTCAACTTTTGAGTTTATTGTCCTAGGTTCTTTCTGGATTTTGATCATTTCTAAAGATTCCTTTTAAAATCATTATATTCCGTTGTGAGTACTTGTGCATTTGCATAGTCTACTTTGTTCGATCTAACGGAATATTCATGCTCGTAGACCCTCTTATGCAAATATTGTTTGGTATTGCCAATATAACACCCATCGCACTCTTGGCATTCTATTTTACATATGCTATGAGTTTTGTTTTTAATTCAATGCGAGGTTTTAGATTTGTGAAGAATTTCTTGCTATGATTATTAGGTTTATGTCCCACTTTGATGTTGTATTTTCTAGACACTTGTTTATTTGTTGAGACAATCCGGGAGTGAAAGTGAGACCTATATGGTTGAAATCACCTTTTTCTTCTCTTTTCGGTTCCGTGTTATAAATTTGATGTATTCTTTGTCTTATCAGTGGTTCGTAAAAGTTTGGTGGATATGAATTTCTTCTCAGCACTTTCTTCAATTTCATTAGATTCTTTCTTCTATATTTGGGGTGTGATAGTTTTATTGCTCGATCAACCAGGCCATTAACAACACTTTTTTTATACCTGTTAGGTACGCTTGATTCAAAATTCAAATATCTTCCACTCCATGTTGGTTTTTGATACCAATTGGTGTATATCGCTCCGTATTCGTCATATGAAATTTGCATGTCAAGAAAAGTTATTTTCTCCCACTTTCTATCTCGTTCGTAAATTGGATCTTATTGTGGTATCTATTAAGGGCTTTTGTTATTTGTTTTATTTGATTCGATGGTATACATGCAATACAGTCATCAACGAAGCGTTTATAGAATTGCACTTTGAAATTTAATGTTGAAAGTATTGTGCATTCGAGATCTTCTAATATGAGGTTTGCTATTGCAGCTGAAATAGGTGATCCCATTGGAGTTCGAATATTTGTGAATAAATCTCCTATAATATATATATATATATATATATATATATATATATATATATATATATATATATATATATATATATATATATATATTTATTGAACTCGAAGAAAGTGTAACCAACATAAAACAAAGTAGAAATTGTTCCCATTCATTATTAAAATAGCAGTTTAACCAAAAGAATGACAAGAAAATTCAACACAAATGATTCAGAGAAACAAATGAGTCTGCAATATGTTGAGCTTCTGCGTGTAGTAGGATTGAAACTATTGATGTAAAAGGTACTTAAGAAATTGTTCGAAAGGATCCCCTTGCACCAGCCGTTTCTAAGTTCTGGAAGACACTATGTATTTTCAATGAAATAAAACTATGCTATTTAGATTTTCATTATATAAACAAGCAGGATGTCGGTGGATTACGTCTTTGTGACTTGTGTTAATTGAAGTTTTGAGATGTCAAAATAGATTCGTATTCTGTATTAACTGAATTATACAATGCTAGTCAAAAGTGTTGTTACGTTTGAAGGAGAGAATTCTATATCTAATGTACCATTTCAAAATCATCAGCCTTCAGGATTTTGAATTTGATGAAACGTACTTTGTGAAAAATCAACTCTTTCTAAAATGGATCCTCTTAACAGTGATAATATCAGCAAGAATTTGGTGAGACGTTTCATCCATACAAAGAATTAGGTTGAAAGATTCTGACGCTTTAGTGCTGCAGCTATCTACAATATTGTGAAAACACGAAAATGTCCCTTCTTTACCGTGTTATTTTTGCGCAAATAGATTCTAAGTACTTTCTTTCGCTTTCGAGTTATTTAGAAAATTTGTCAAATGCAATTATTTCGATTGCTCTTGAAGTTGTATATATATATATATATATATATATATATATATATATATATATATATATATATATATATATATATATATATATATATATATATATATATATATATATATATATATATATATATATATATATATATATATAACTGGTTCGATAACACTTGTTATTCCAATTACAAAAGACCTAACACATAAGTCCAGCTTGTTTCGTTCATGAAATATCATATTTTTACTTGAAAATTATCGATTTTTTGCTTATTGAAACAATTGATATATCTCGAGAACGTCGTGAGCTACCAACATAGTGAAAGGTGTTTTGCGAACAAGAAACCATGCGGGACATAACTCATATCCGACTGAATCTCAGTCAGTATACTGAGTGCTCTTCTTTCCGCCTCACATTTCGAAACGGAAAAACATCGTTATGAATGTAACTCACATACAGGAAAACTGCACCACCAGGCTCACTGTAGACTACAGGTGTTGAATCTCCTAACCAAAGGTGAATAAAAAAGAGTGAAGAGGGTGTCTTCTCAAGTAACGTTGACTCATGAACGACTAACATGAGACGTATACTTAATAAGGTTGACTTAGCTAACCTTGGACAGCTGTAGAGTTGTAGACTGTAGGTTTTTCAAATTGTAACCCATATTATTTTTCAATTCATCAGATTTGCCGTAAAAAACTAAATGAAGTTCCCCATACATACTCTGTACCTGAGATTTCAAGTTTTCAAGTTATGGCGGAAAAACGAATTTTACGTATCTATATTTTCAATGAAATAAAACTAAAGTATTTGGATTTTCACTATATTAACAAAACTATGACCGGTTTCACCACACTGTGGCTTCATCAGATAGATAGAAACTAATGAACTGAGTTATTCCTTATATATTAGTCTTATTTCCTACTTAATATTACAATAGGTACAAGAGGTATGTTGGAAAACCCATCGGAGTTGCTCACTTCATGAATTGAAAATATTGAGTAAAGGAGAAGGATTTAGATCTAATTGACTATTAAGTAACCTACCTGAATTCTTCTCTTTGTTGATCTCCAAAATATCCAATAGATTGAGTTTTTGTCTGTTATTTTCATTGTGTAAAATTTTGAAATTATCATTAAAATGATGGTTTTCTTCGAGTAAGTGATAAGATAATGGGAATCGGATTTATGATAATTAAAACTACGTTTGTGCTCGGATAATCTAACTTTGAAATTTCTGCCAATATAAATTTTATTACAATCCCCGCAAGGCAGTTTATAAACACCGGATTTATTACTTTTATCAATTTTAGATTTGCAGTTTTTGATATGTCGGCCTTAAGAATTATCAGTTCGGAATGCCATATTGAAATTATAATGCGAGAGGAATGATTTTAATTTTAGACTAGGATTACCAATATAAGTTAAGCTGTTGTATTTTGTGTTAGAACTTTTATACTTGGAAATACTTCCTGGATTGCTTTTTGAATTTTTTGCGTGAAATCATGTTCTCAATCATAGTTATTGACTGCTCTTTGTTAATTATATTTTGCTCTTTTATGAAATTATTTAGTGACATTGGGATATTAATGAGTCTATGTACCATACTATTGTAAGTTGCTAATTTATGTGGATAAGGATGTGTAGATGAGCTGTGAATAGTAATATCTGTATGCGATGGCTTATTATTATTATCATTTTGTAATTGGATAATTGATAAATTAAGAGAAAATGCTAAACTGCAGTCCTTGTCGAATTCCAAATTAAAAAATATCACAATAAATTAAACTCCAATTTCCTAAATTTCATAATAATTGTTCAAAGTGATGACCATTTACTTCTAGACATAGTTCCACTCGACGCATAACATCTTGCGTTGTGGCTCACCTCAGTTCCTCCACATCCAACTGCATGAAAGCATTTTGCAGTCTATTATGCTAATCATACCTTTAAGTCACAGGTTCGAAATAAATTTTATCTTTCAGTGTTCCCCAAAGATAAAAATCCATAGGCGTTAGGTCAGGTGTCCTTGGAGGTCACAAAGCGTACAGTTCGTTCTAATCCATCTATCTTCAAACATAGATAACTGTTGAAATTCGATCATTCTCATTCGTACCATAATCTGGCGGTCATTGGAGTTGGTACCAACAACGCCTTGATTCAGCTACTGATAAAGTATCAACGAAGTCACTTAGGGGAAAGCAGGGGAATCACGCGCACCTAAAGAAAAAGGTTCGGTAAAATTTACCTTGGTACTCAAGTACCTGTTACATAGTCTTTTACAAACGCGTTCCTTCGTCGAGACGTGGGAATTGCTGTTTCAGAAAACACCAGATGTGTGGAAACGTGTATATACGAAAGAGTGCTTAACGGTCTTCGATTTTAAACTCGAATATTGTTTTAGTTGGTTTCTTATCTGAGGTTAGATAAATTCCTTCGCCTCGATATTTACGCTTTTGGGTGATTTTAAGCTGCTTTAAGAATACTTAATATTTTACTATATTGAGAATTTAAAATAAAATGATTGAATTATTCTGGCAAATGACCGTCTTTTCACTGTAATCATGAATTCAGATAAAAATTTGAAATATTATGCAGGTAGATCTACAAAATACAGTTATCACAATTGATAATGAAATTCAATTAGATAAAACCAAGAAATATATGGATAGTTTTAGCAAATGAACAAAAAAATAGACCCCGGTTCTGGGTCGTCTCAATTGGAATAACAAGTGTTATCAAACAAGTCATCAGTATACAGAGTGTTTTATATATATATATATATATATATATATATATATATATATATATATATATATATATATATATATATATATATATATATATAACAAATTTAGTATCCGGTATAGCAGAAAGTGCCATTGAGGTGCAAATAGTTTAGAAATAGAGCTTCAAACCAGCTGAAACGAAATTTCAGAGTGGTAGCATTAGTTCTCCATAAACGTCTAATAGGCCACTCAACTTGGGACACCCTGTATATATGATTGTTGTAGTTTGTAAAAAACGTTTTCAAAACACATTCAGTTGACACGAAATGGAAAATTCGATTTGGAATTTTCGATAGAAGTGTCAATTAGCAACATTCCTTTGAAATTTTTTGGCACGCTCGCGAGATTTCGCCGAAATTCAGTTCGTAGTAAACAATTTTGGCCCACTTTCAGCCGACGAGATGAATGAAGGGCCACGTCCCGGATATTTTCGAATCAGAACAGTAAATGTGAATCTGAATCAAATGACGCACTCCTAATGAGATATTGATTTGCAAATTTTGGAATGGTATCAGATCGTTTACGCGCAAATATAGATATTCTTAGAATTAGCAGACACATAAACACTCTGTGATGTATTTATGTTTTCGATGTAGGTAGCGCTGATTCATTACCTGGGTGGATTTGTTTATCGAACATCGTAAGCTCTGCCAAAAATTTTATGAACCATCTCGTGCTGGTATGTGAGTAATGAAATGTGGTTTTGAATTCCATAATTTCGCGGAAGAAATGTTGAAATTTCTTTATTTTTTAGTTCATGTTGTACTTTCAATTTAATTCGATGACTTAGCCTTTTTTTGCAGAGTAAATGTAGAGAGAGTCAAGCTTTCACATAACAAATGGAGTTCTGCCAAATTTTCTTGAAGATTACGTGTTTGCAATACAGATGTCCCCAAAGCCTTATGACAAACATTGAGATATGGTTCCTGAAGAAATTCTAAGACAAATTAGTGAGCAGAGAATAATCCTAATCTTTTAAAATTCCTCAATGGTACTAAAATTACAATTTTCAACATTTGAGAGCGATTGTGTGGTGTAACCATAGATAGAATAAAATACATAATTTCCTTACAAAAGGCGACAAAAGTAAAATGATTATCAGGGATGTTGAGTTATTTTTGATACATAAATGTTACAATATTTCTTTTAATAGCTGATCATTAGGTAATTATTGTTTCGAAACCTTATTTTTTTCGACTTGAAAATGCATTGCAATGAAGAATATGCAGATATGATCTATGTTGGAGGTTTCTGCGATGGAAAAGTCCAATAAGCTGCTTTGATTGAAATCATATTAATCATTATAAGATTTGATCAAAATGACCGCCTTCCACTTGAATGCATGGCTCAGATTTACGAAGAACATTGTGATGGATATTGTCATTTCCAATTCTTTCGGCTGCATTGCTTTTCCGTCCTTGTAACTGTTCGAAATTTGTTATCTCTACGCTGTAGACGATGTTTTTCATGTATCTCCAGACATAAAGTCTAACGGGTAGAAATTCGGTGATCGTGGTGTCCAAGCAATTGCACCTCTTACTAATCCACCTGTTTGGAAAATATTAATTCAGCTATTAATCAACTATTCTTCCTTGATGTGAAGCGTCATGTTAATAATACACATTCAGAATTAAATTTTGCGGAACATCATCAATTAAATTGAATAACGGATCATGTGGAAAATTTCGATACATAATGACATTCAATCTGTTATTCAAAATATGAATGGGAACGAATCTATTACTATAAAGGCCACCCCAAACGTTGATACTGGTAACGTCTTTGTCTAATCACATTTGGATTCTGCAGGGTCGATGAATGATCATGATGGAAATCATTTATACCATCTCTTGGTCAAACATGATTCATCAGAACATAACAGGTATATTATGAAACCTGGATCATAAGCATGTTGCACAGAAACCATGGATGGATGCTGCTTTTTCCCTGCATTCAATGGATGATGTACGAGAGGATGCAGTTCCTCTCTTTTCAAAAACCCCACGCTATAGTTCGGGCATTTGCAACTGATTTGCAATGCATCGAATGATTATCTTCAACACAGTCTATAAGGTTCTCTCCTTTTTGAATGTTGACTTTAGGAGGTTGTACATGTTTTGATTCAAGTGTTCATGTTTCACTAAATCTTTTGAACACCGAAGTACGAACATGAAGACGGCTTTAAGGAAACCTTTGATGGTATCCTCTATCCCATCGCAAATGCCATAAACATAGATCATATCAGCATATTCTTCAATACTGAAGGAATACGTTTTCAATTCGAGGAGTTTATGATTTCGGAACAATATATTCTGACATTTATATATCAAAAAACTCAACATGCTTGATAATCATTTTACTGATTACGAATATCACCTTCTGTCAAACAAGATAAATATTTCATTCGATCTATAGTAACACTACAGAATCACTCTCGTATGTTGAAAATTGTGATCTCAGATATCGCGAGGATCATATCTTTGAAGCTGAATATCTCCGAATATGAGGAGATCCTGCTGTTCTCACTAAGTTGTCTTAGAATTCTTTCAGGAATCACTTGTCAAAGTTTGTCAGGGAGCTTAGGGGACACCCTATATATCCTAAGCATTCTCACTCGATGATGAAAACCTGTTTATTATTATATATTCCAATCATGCTCACTTAGTTAGACAAGCCTGTTTGAAATATAACCTAATCATGTTTACTCAGTAAGATAAGCATGTTTGCAATATATCCCAATGAAGCCTAATAAGTTGGACAAGTCTTTTTGCAATATATCCCAATCATGCTTAAGCAGTTAGACGTACCTGTCTGCAATATATTCCAATTGTGCTCAATCTGTTGGTCTAGTCTGTTTGCAATATATCTCAATCGTGCTAACTCAACTAGACAAGCCTGTTTCAATATATCTCAATCATGCTCAATCTGTTACACAAGCTTTTTGCAATATATCCCATCAATGCTTACTCAGTTGAAGAAGCCTGTTTGCAATATATCCCAATCATACTCAGTTAGACAAGCATGTTTGCAATATTTCCCAATCATGCTTACTCAGTTAGACAAGCCTGTTTCAATATATCCCAATCATGCTCAATCTGTTACACAAGCTTTTTGCAATATATCCCATTGATGCTTACTCAGTCGAAGAAATCTGTGTGCAATATATCCCGATGATACTCAGACAAGCATGTTTGCAATATATACCAATCGTGCTTACTCAGTTAGACAAGCCTGTTTCAATATATCCCAATCATGCTCAATCTGTTACACAAGCATTTCTGCAATATATATAATTGATGCTTACTCAGTTGAGCAAGCCTGTTTGCAATATATCCCAATCATGCTTATTCAGTTAGACAAGCCTGTTTCAATATATTCCAATCATGCTCAATCTGTTACACAAGCATTTTTGAAATATATCCCATCGATGCTTACTCAGTTAAACAAGCCTGTTTGCAATATATCCCAATCTTGCTTACTCAGTTAGACAAGCCTGTTTCAGTGTATTCCAATCATTCTTGCTCAATTAGACAAGCCTGTTTCAATATATCCCAATCATGCTTGCTCAATTAGACAAGCCTGTTCCAATATATCCCAATCATGCTTATTCAGTTAGATAAGCCTGTTTCACTATATCCCAATCATGCTCAATCTGTTACACAAGCATTTTTGAAATATATTCCATCGATGCTTACTGAGTTAAACAAGCCTGTTTGCAATATATCCCAATCTTGCTTACTCAGTTAGACAAGCCTGTTTCAGTGTATTCCAATCATTCTTGCTCAATTAGACAAGCCTGTTTCAATATATCCCAATCATGCTCAATCTGTTACACAAGCATTTTGCAATATATTCCATTGATGCTCAGTTAAACAAGCCTGATTGCAATATATTTCATTGATGCTTACTCAGTTAAACAAGCCTGTTTGCAATATATCCCAATCATTCTTGCTCAATTAGACAAGCCTGTTTCAATATATCCCAATCATGCTCAATCTGTTACACAAGCCTGTTTGCAATATATCCCAATCATGCTCATTCAGTTAGACAAGCCTTTTTGCAATATATCCCAAATATGCTTACTCAATCAGACAAGCCTGTTTGCAATACATCCCAGTCGTGCTTACTCAGTTGGAAAAGCTTGTTTCAATATATCCCAATCATGCTCAATCTGTTACACAAGCATTTTGTAATATATTCCATTGATGCTTACTCAGTTAAACAAGCTTGTTTGCAATATATCCCAATCATGCTTACTCAGTTAGACAAGCCTGTTTCAATATATCCCAATCATGCTCAATCTGTTACACAAGCATTTTTGCAATATATCCCATTGATGCTTACTCAGTTGATCAAGCCTGTTTGCAATATATCCCAATCAAGCTTACTTAGTTAAACAAGCCTGTTCCCAATGTATCCCAATCATGCTCATTCAGTTAGATAAGCCTTTTTGCAATATATCCTAAACATGCTTACTCAGACAAGCCTGTTTGCAATATATACCAACCATGATTACTCAGTAAAACAAGCCTCTTGGCAATATATCCCAATCATGCTTACTCAGCTAGACAAACCTATTTGAAATATATCCCAACGATGCTTAGTCATTTAAACAAGCCTGTTTGCAATATATCCCAATCAAGCTTACTTAGTTGGACAAGCCTGTTTGCAATATATCCCAATCAAGCTTACTTAGTTGGACAAGCCTGTTTACTATATATCCCAATCATGCTTACTCAGTTAGACAAGCCTGGTTGCAATATATCATAATCATGCTCAAACTATAAGATAAAACATTGATTCCAAGCAGATTCAAGAAATCCGTTGTAGAATATACAGTGTGAAAAGAAGCATTATCATGCATAAATAGAAAGTTTTTTCCAATTTCCGCAGCATATGTTAGCACCGTGCAATAAACTCCATCAACACTTTGTATAAGGGGCTCCAATCGAGTCCCGTTATGTAGCAGTATGCTCAATCATTCGAGTTAGTCAAACAGAAACTTCCGTTATGTAGCTGATTGTTGAAATCAGCACATCAATTTCTGCACTTGTTCTACAATTTTTCCTGAAGCAATATCTTCATCATATTTACCATACTATAATCCGGACCGCATCACTGTTATTTAATTTCAGCGAGAAAAACTGGAAAATGAGGTACTCAATTGAGGAAAGAGTAGAAAATAACAGTTGGGCAAAAGGAAGTGCAAGAATAGTTGACCAAATAATCCAGAGAAAAAGGAGACTCACCAGTATGTCCAATCTGATACAAGTAGCGGAACGAAAGTAGCATTTCCTGTGAGAAATGCTGCTGTAGAAATTACGGATTGACTCATCTACGAATAGACAACACTCAGTCTATCAGGAAATTGTCTCATCGAACTGGCGTATCAAATACGACAGACTACAGAAAATAAATTTGCTTAATGGTGAAGGGATCAGAAACAATTATACTGGGACATCCACTGGTACAGGAAATCCATGCGACGGTGGTCAAAAAGTTTCCGACCTATCAAGGATAAGAGACAATTTTTCTGAATATTTTTTTTCTACAGTCTTGTAACTCTACACACTTTTCCCAGCGATATTCCCATCTCTGTAATCCGCCCCCTTTTTGTACACACTCGTAGTTCACGAGGGTGATTGCCTCTTCATTAGACGAAACAGTTTCCTCAGTAACTTTCACTTTAATTGTAGCATTCTCATTACACGAAGAAGTTCAACATATCGTTTCTCTGGATGATTTGTGTTAAATATTCTTGCCGTTCTTTTGATCAACTGTTATTTTCACCCTGTCTTCTGTTGATGACACCTCTTTTGAGTTATTTTCAAATCGAATACAATATCGAATGAGATATACCCAGCTAGCAAACGGAATGAATTCCTCGATTTGAACAACCTGTATTGACGCTGAACACGAAGTGTTGACCAAATTCGTTCAGAGCATCAAGAGACATTTCCAATAAAGTGTCAATGCTCTTTGCGATTGAAATTCTGTCTCTTTCTACTACAATCTTCGGAGTTAGAGGAGTGGTCAAATATTCGTTGAAACAGCCTGTATCAACTTGAACATTTCTTTCGAGTTGAAAGTTACAAATAGAAAAGACTCACTATAACAGGTCATTCATGTTCATTCAACAAGTTTCCGTTTTCAGAAAATCCATTAAGACTAGAATGCTAAAAATTGCCTTTTCCTTGCTTTAAAAGTGATTTTAACTGATTTTCAAGCTCCTGCAATTTGTAAGTTTTCAGATGTAGTTAGTGAGCGTGACAGTATCATTAAGAACAATTGTTATATATTGAATTACCTTCCTTTCAGTGTACAAACTTCTGTTATAACTGGCGAAGAAACTCTTGAAAGAAAATGAAGCTTAGTAAACTTATCATAGAAAGTGTCACGCCAAAGTAATCTCAAATCCTTTTACTGATAATTCCATCGATTTCATTTATATTGTTTACAGTTGAGAGTATTGAACGATAATACTTTATGAACTGATCAATATATATATTATGGAAACGCAAATTGTTTACGTGCTGATAATATTTCGTGCTTTCGATTGTTTCCTTTTCTTCTCATTGAGATTGTTTGAACTTGAGATATCCATTCAAATTTAAAATAAAACATTCAACTTGGGGAAAATCTATCCATTTCGATTGGAAATGAAAGCTCCACTTAATAAATAATAAAAAATATGTTATTTAAGTTACCTTCACAGATATTTCGACAAAATGTCAATCTTTCACAATAATTTCCAATTACTATTTCGGGAAAAATAATCCAATTAGCATACATATCTTATAGGTCAAGAGTTTCCTCGAGTAACCATAAAAATACAATTTTTTCCCAAAATTCGAATTTATTCATCTATATAACTCTCTTTCTTCAATGATATAATTATTCCAACGCTTCACTAACGTTTCTATGCGTTTCTTGTAACACCATATTTGGCTCACAGTAAAGCATAAGTTTCAACAATAACCTGTACGTCCAAGCAAAATCTCTTTCCATGGAGCATCGTTTTCAAATCAACAAATGGCCAGTAATCGCTGGGTGCTAGATCTGTGGAATAGGGTGGGTGCGGTAATAATTCTTAGCGTAAATTTAATTTTTTTCTTCATTATATGAGGTCATTTGCACTCAATAGGTCAAGTAAGGTGATATAATAGAGACTTTTGATCGTCTGTATTTTCATCAGATAGTCGCTGAACAATATTCCTTGCGTATCCCGTAATATGGACGCCTTAACCTTGCCAGCCGATTGTTGAGTTTCTGGAGCTTTGGACGGCTTCCGCCCTTTGCTCTCCACTCAGCAGATGCTCTTTTCGACTCTGGCGTATATTGGTGGATCTATGTTTCATTCATTGTCACATATCGACGCAAAAAATCCTTCTTATCGAGCTTTAAAAGCTCCAAACAACTTTCAAATTCTTCATTTCATGGTTGCTTTTGTTCCACTGGTAGCAAACGCAGCCAGCACCCACTTTGAATAAAGAATTTCCATGTCTGAATATTCTTGTAAAATGTTGAATAAGGTGCTTTTTATGTCTTGAGGATGTCAAATAACTCCTGAAAATTCATTTCGTAATCTTTCATAACAATTTTCAATCACATTTTTTGCCTCCCAGAGCGTTCTGCGTCTTCTGTAGTCATACGAACACATCTGAAATCAAGATATACCATCAGCAAATGGTTGTTTTCGGCGAAAAATTTTTCCAGTAACACCTTTCAAGCCATTCCTGGTATTGCACGATATTTTTACCTTTCAAATGGCAGTGATTTATGAAGATGCGAATCTTGTTTTTGATCATTGTTAAAAAAATTAACAAAAGTAGCGTCACTTGACAGTTTTCTTATAAAATTTGATACTACCTGAAACAATAGTGCATTCGATACTTACGGCGTCATCAATTTGTTAGACCCGGTAGTTTTTGGCACATGTGTTATTTGCTTGAGGTGTAAAACGGTGCGAATTGTCCGCAGAATCTTTACTCCTCAACAAACTCGTTAAGAAATCAATGGTTCCAAATCGTTCGAGTTAATTCATTTCTGTTCATCGACAGATTATTCATTCTCTTAATGACCGGTTGTTTCCATTGCTGTGTGACATGATGCACCTTCCTGTGGAAATCACCTACCTCCGACATCTTGCTGTTGATCCCAGAAAATGTTTGTAATCTTCTTTCGATGAAGAGATGCATTCACAGTATTTACATTGCCAATTTGATTTTTCCAGAAAGATGCCACCAATCTCGCGACCTCTTCAAAATATATATCAGAAATATTCCTTTTTTTGGAGTTTCATTGGCTCTTGTTAGATCTAGGTGTTTCAACAACACAAATGCGACAGTTTTTGTTTGTCAACATAGCTTCTAATACATGATTAAAGTCAATTGATCACGCATCACGTTGGCAATTCATTAATTGGAAGAAAGGGGAACACACTTACGAAACTATACAGGCCCATTAGAAATATCCGGTTATACCGGATATCGACTACAACTTTGTTTTTTCAGATAGCATGGTGTATTTTTTACTATTAGAGGGCACCCTTTTTCAAGCACCTTCCCTAAAATAACCACCATAGACCAGATTTCTTTAGGAAGCCATTCTTTTCCGACCAGCTGGAAAATCCGGGAATTCAACCGATCCCAAAGAAAGTAAAGAAGTCCTTACCTCAAAACTGCCGAATTGTTGTACTTCTTCCCATTATGTCCAAAGTGATGGAGAGAGTAATAAACGATAAACTAATCAAATATCTTGAGTTGCAGGGAATTTTTAACGACCGTCAGTATGGTTTTCGCCGGCAAAGAACGACAGGAGATCTTCTCGCCTACGTCACTCATGTTTGTGTGTCAACGTTGGAAAAGCATGGGGAATCTAGAGCAATATTCGGTTTTGTTGAATTCATCTACAAAAGCTTGGATGATGGTCTCCATGTGGCGGGGAGTTTTTCGACCTGTCTAGAGCGTTTGACTTCCTGATTAATTTTATTGAGAACAAGGTATATAATGTTTGTTTCAGTGGTGTATTCATTGAGTGGAACCTCAGTTTTATCAATGGTCGTGCTCTCTCTGTTAAAGTCCGGGAGGCTTAGTCTGCAAGATTTGGAGTTGAGTTGGGCGTTCCTCAGGGCTCCGTTCTGGGTAATAAACAATATAAATGCAGATAAAATCACCTTGTTTGCTGATGATACGTCTGTGGTGGTCACTGCGGGGCGCTGAGTATCTCTCTGCTACATGCTACTCTGCATTTTGGTTGTCTTCAACACTTGGTGCTAGGAAAACTCGCTGATACTAAATATGGCTAAAACTGAATGAGTCTACTTTAGTTTGAGGAATACCGAGAGAAGTCCCTTTGTGTTTGGTGGTGGTGGGATAATGTTGAGGTCCAGCAATTGTGTAAAATTTGTCGGGGACGATAGCTTGAGATGGAGAGTTCATGTTGATCATGTATGTAAAAAACTGAATAAATTGTACTATGCTCTCAACAGAATAAAAAACTCCCTGCCATTGCAATCTGTCATAAATCTAAATTTTATTCTCGTATACAGCCATCTAAATTATAGTGTGCTTCGGTGGGGAAATTCTGTTGACTGTTCTAGAGCACTTGTTTCTCAAAAGAGAATCATTAGGATGATCTTTGGTCTCAACCCTCGTGAGTCGTGTAGACCTGCTTTCGTTTCTTACAATATCCTTACTCTTCCCTGTATCTACATCTACAGAATTCTCTTACATGTAAAAGATAACGAGCACCAGTTTGCAAGACTCTCAAGCTTTCATGATCACGCGACTCGGGGTGCAAACATCTTATGCATACCTGCTCATAGGACTAGTAAGTATGAATTTTCCCCCTCGTATCAGGGTATTGTTCAACCATCTCCCAGTCTCTGTAAGGCGGTTACCGAGATCTACATTTTCAGGATCTATCAAGGCGAATCTCCAACGTAAAGCCTACTTTGTTGTCAGAGAGTAGTTAAATGACTCACAGTTCCTTTGGTCATTATGAGTTGCTCTGTTTATTTCATTTGATTCGTGTGACTATGACCTGTGATACAAAATTGTTTGTGTAAGATTGTTTAATTTTATTATTCCATTTACACTCTGTATTGCTATTATTTGACTTGTTGTACACTTTTTTTTGTGAAATTTATGGATTAGGTATTGTTGTTGTTGTTCCAAATTGTTAGTGTAAGATGTATTGATTGTATTTGCGTTGCTTATAACTAAAATTGTATTAAGATGACTTGTCCTATACATAATTTCTATGTCCCAAAGGACATAGCACATAGTTATTAATAGCCCCCGACATCTCTAAAGCCTTCGATAGGGTTTGGCATGCAGCCTTGTTGAATGAACTTGCTGCATATGGGCTTACGAAAAATTGTGGATAAGTAGCTTTCTTTCAAATAGATCAATACAAGTTGTGGTCGACAGCATAACATCTGATTGTTTCCAGTTGCAAGCAGGAGTACCTCAGGGATCCATTCTTTCGCCAACCTTGTTTCTGTTGCAGATAAACGATCTTCTGTCATCTAGAGAGAACAAGATCTTCGGTTTTGCAGACGATTATACCCTGGTTTCGTCTTTCAGTAGTCTGCTGCCGATTACAGCTACGAAATCTCAGCGTCAGAGATGTCAACAAATTAATGACTTAAACTCTGACTTACAGAAGATATCGTGGTGAGCTTCTACACAAGCAAGACGCAAGCAACTACGGTCTAGAAAGGTCCCCGGTGGAGAACCTCCTCTAACGATGCAAGGCCAACAAATTGCATTCAAAAAAGCTTTAAATTTTTAACAAAATTCTCGGAAGTATAGTGTCATCTTCTTTGCCCAAAAAAATTGACTTAGGTTCAGATTATAACTTTTTCTTTGGTTTAATAAGAAAATTGTTAGTTTTGTAGGAAACGTACTATCCAATGCTTTTTCATATACATGGTTTTCAAAAATCACATGAGCTCAATAATCTTAACAAAAATACTTTTTTCTTATACGAGTTTCTCACACTTTCCACTTTATTGAACAGTATTTTGAATAAGTATTGATTAGTAATAGGTTTCCCTATACCAACAATCGCTCGTTTTCTTTTTATTCGTGATTTCATCAAAAACCTACTGTTCCTTCGGAAAATCAAATCATTAGGCTGTGAAACATAGAAACAGTCAGAGTGACTCAATTTCGATGTCAGTTTCTATGTTCAGCAATATTCTAAGTAAGGCTCTAATAATTTCGGCCTTAGTTTGACTTTTGGAAATTATATAAAAGTAGCAATAGCAATAGCACTAATTTTGTTCGTGTAAAGTTTTTTGTTGTTGAATGAAATGACAAATAAATACTCAACCGAGTATATTATGAATTTATTCACCATTCATAGCCAATGTCAACAATTAACTTACAAAGCCTTCAACGAAAAGTATCCAAATTTCCGGCCAATTTGCAGAAAACAATTTAGAAAATTACAACGAAATTTTGTCACACTGTAATTTCGAAAATTTTGATGAAAAAATCATATCGTCCGCTATGACGCCCTGTATAGTTTCATAGGGGAAAATAATTTCCTTGAAAAAATTCATTTTCTTGTTTCTCTCTGACCCAATTAATGAATTGCCATCCGGATGCATGATCAATTGGCTTCAATTCCTGTGTGAACTACATTCAGTGAGCCTTTTGATGAAGATCTTTATGTAGAATATTGAACAAAGTTGTTTGTTTCACGTTTAATTGCTGTGAACGACGACTGATTCATGTCCTTGACTCTTCGGCATCACTTGTACTAACAATATGCAATATTTTCACTTGAACGACCACAAGGACTATAAATTCTGCTTCTCTGATCTTGAACTAAACCAGTTTCTTCAAATTTATCAATGATAGTTTTAATAGCACGATTTGTCGAAGCATTTTCATACGAATGAACGAAATTTTCTGTCAGCAATGAAATATTTTGATACCCTTTTAGTAACCGGATTGATATATTTGAAAGCTGGTAAAATTCAATACTTGCCAAAAGGAATGGCGATAAATTTGAAACGATCAAATCTAAACAATCACTGCATTAGATTTCGCCTTATCATTTTAACATCAGGAATCTAATTAAACTTTGAATTTTCAAATTGAAAAACTCTAACCTAACCTAATTAACAAAGTTTTCCAATCAAAGTATGTTTCAATCAATATTTTCAGCTTTATAACATTCATCGATTTTTGTTAGTAATCCGTAACACTTATCCCATGATGTACGGGGTTTGTTAATGAAGTAATGAGACTGGGTAGTTCGCTTCCGATCCTGCAACGTGTGACACAAAGGCTTCGAGCAGCATCAGGTGAGCATAAGATACGCCTTCATTGTGTATCTGAATTCGCTACAGTAGCGTTAGTTTTCGTGAAATAGTATTTTCACGAAAATGTAGTAGTGTATTAATACACTAATTCACAGCAAACTATGTTTGGTGCCAAGAATTGGATTACATCACACGTAGTAACAATGAACGTTTTTCTAAGATAGCTATTTTTTATTTCGCCTGTAGAATTATATTTCAGTATATATGGAAGATCACATTTTTTGTTGTATTTCTTGCAGATTAATGTTTAATTACTCGCTATTTGCTACAGCTGTGACACAGTTTTTTCGAAGTTGAAAGCTGTCAAAAAATTATTCATGAAACCACAATTTTTTTTAGTTTTTTTGGAATGCTTTTAAATAGCAGTGTCAATTAACCTTGTATTCTCCCGAAGCTTTTTCAATTTATTTTGTAATCGAGATTGTTAAATACGTTATCACTTGTCATTTCTTCATCGTCGTCATAATTTATTTTCTTGCTGTGTATAGTACTAGTTCTACATTGCCCCTAATGTCAATACCGTAATATCATCAATGAAAGAAACAAAATGATGAAACATGTTCAATACATTTTGTATATACTATATTATATATAGTTCCAAGTAGTTTTTTGAGTGAGCAATCATTTTGTTTCCCATAACAGCGATAGAAAAGCAACAATCGAATTTCGATAGTGACAGAATCGAATACCTAAGAGTCATGGACTCAATTGCTATCCATTCCGACTTCCAATTTGGTTGGTACCGCACCCTAACAGTATTAAAATTACGATGAAAGCTTTTCTTTTGATCACCCGACGATGTAATGAAGGAAAAATTCATACTATCATCAATTTAAAGTGTTACGTAATAACATAAACATCGAATCCAATAAGAAAAAATGTATACGTGTAACTTGTATATTTTGAAATATCAGATTACTATACAAATTATGAGGGATTGACCTTTTTTCAAACAATTTTCCTTCATCGTACGAGTTTTCTTTCGAAGTCCAGACCTGTCCGCCATTAGTATTCTCGGTATCCCTCGCGGAAGTCAGTTTCGATATTCCCCAGACTTGCCCGGGGTAGAGATCCGAGACCGTCTTCGAAACGAACTCGAACTACCTACTAGCTTTATACCTACCTACTTTTACCTTCATGGGTCGGGAATTACACACACTCACTCACACATACGCGTACAAAAAAGGTTCCTTTGCCTGCCTGCCGGCTGCTTTGCCTGGCCACGAATTGTTGAATCGGTCTCACGGAAACCTTGTAACAAGTTCCTAAGAAATAACAGCAGGCCAGTCGGTTTTCGAGTCTTTCGAGGTTCGCAAGACGATATATTTTAGAAACTCCTCCGTTGTTGAGACGCAGTATTACCCGATTTCGATACGTTAGTTTTTTTATTTTTTTCGTCCTAAAGTTTTTCGATTAATTCGTTATATATTTGTGTGATGTGTATAGAGAATTATGAATACCGTTGTAGATGAGGATTTAAGTGTTTATCTTTTGTGGTTATCTGGTTATTTTGAGAACGGAAGCGAGATTGTGGAATATTTGAGGAGCACGATGAAAATTTCGTCCCGATCAGAGAAGTAAGTTGTGAAAGATTTATGCGTAAAGTGTTTCGTGGTTCATATTCGGTACGGTAAACATTAATTTTCATTTTCAAAATGTATAGTATATAATATAATATTATTTATGTTAAAATAAAATATTGCTCGTCTTCTGACAATTTGATGCTTTCCGTTAAGTTTCACTTCAAATATCAACTACTGCTGATTTTAATTTAGACTAATACAACGCGCTGATTTCTTTCATCTTGAAAAATCTCTCAAGTTGTGGATTGATTATTTTAATCTTAACATTAAGATGCAAACATAAAATCGAAAATGATTTTCAATATTGAACGAAAAGAATTGGTAGAAGGAATCAAGGGAAGTAGTTGGACATGTCGATTCAAAATCGATTATACGATTTCATCTAGATTCATTAAATCTCTGAATCGATTCGTTTTACTTCGTTTCACATTTGAATAATAAAAGACATGATAACGACAATTTCATTTCATCGTGTCTGTGCAAAATTCAAATAATCACAAACGCATTAATTTTTAAAATCGTTAATATGAGATATAACTTCATATATTTTAAGTTTGTGATACAGTCAGGAATATAATTCATGTGTTCGTTCAGTTTTCAAACTTTCTAAAATTAATTACTCCAGCTCTATATTCATTTGATTATTCAGTTAATCTGGGGTCATTTCAGAATCTTCTGACTATCCCCTAGCTCAACTTGTATGAATTTTCAACATTTTCGAGCTATTAAGCTGAGAAAATCTATGACTAACTCCAAGAAAGCAATATTCTGAATGAGTTATTCAATTTTTGTTACAATTCTTTATATACAAGAACTATATTTTCGTTCATAAAGCTCGAAAACGAATCAATTGATTTTAAATTCTCAAAAACTTTTCAATTACCTTATTAGAAAGTTATAACTTGCTTCCTGATTTTAGTGTAATTATTCCGATCGTTGAAAATCGTTTTTTTTCAAAATTAATTAAGATGCCTACTAGTTGGTTTACTTTGCTCCTTACTGAAAAAGCAATTCATGCTTTTCGGAACCGCCTATAGTTCAATTATAACGATTATAATATACAGAAATTTTAATCAAAATCATTTTTTAGATGGCACTATGATTTTCAAAGAAGTAGTCCCTATTTCATAGTTGCGAGCCGCGGAGTCGCTAGTATTGTATGAATAGAGTAATTTGTATAAAATGTTCATCCTCGAAATTGGCAATAGTGTAAATCTATAAGAAATCGACCAATTATCTCTTATTGGAAGATGATATGTTTCGAGAACTTTAAATTTTGCGCTAGAATTCTAAGTTTTCAATCAAACTATTTGAAACGATAAGTTAATCTGAATTTGTTAAAGTACAGGTTGGTATTTTTTTGGGTGACTATGTTTTCCACTAAAAATATATTCTTCAAGGCAAAAACAGAATATTTTTAGGGGATCACTTCGTTGTCTATTTGCTGTCTGACTATTAATCTGTCCGTGCAATAGGTTACAAGTTGTAGCAATCAACCAAGCACGGTTTTTTACGATGTTAACACATTTCATATTTCAGAAACAATTATTTCCATATTTTTTATACAAATATGGTATATTAATATTGCAGCTTCACGAACATTGTCTCATTTGTAATGAGAAATGCAATCAGAAAATAAAAAATAAGTTTTAACGAAATCGCTAGGGGTTTTTTGTCGAGCTGAGTTTCTATACTGAAACTAGATACTCACTCGCTAGAAGTCGCATGGAGAGAGGAAAAGAACGTTTTCGTTATATAACGATCTCTACCAATTCGAAAAAAAAACCAAGTGTATCGGTAATTTATTTTCGGTTTTTTACCAGATGTCGCTAGTCTTTAGTAAAGAAAGTTATGAATTGAACCACATGTATGATTATATTATTTTATCAACCTCAAATTTACACAAGTTACGTCACAAAAATGTTGAGTTTTGTTCTAAAACATCATCGAAAGAAATAAACCGCTATAAGTCATCGTTTACGGGTAGAGATTTACGGTGAGTATGCTCCAACCACAGGAAAATGTGAAACGTGGTTTCGACAATTCAAATGTGATGATTTCAATGTTCAAGACAAAGAATGTCCAGGTAGGCACAAAACGTGGAATAATGTAGAATTGCAGAAGTTATTGGATGAAGACCTAACACAAACGCAGATAAACTGAATGTGAACCAAGTAACAATTCGTGAGCGATTACAAGCAGTAGCAGTAGCAAAGGTCCGAAGGTAAAAAAATGGATGCCACATGAATTGACAATTGAAGAATCGAAAAATCATCATACCTAGTCTTCTTATTCATCAATCTCGCCTCGATCTCACTGTTTTTATGGTTTGAAGCTTAAATTATCATTCATTCTTATGAATGAATTAACATATCAGAAAAAAAAATTGACAGTAAAAAAGGTTCCTGTAAACAGACGTCTTATTTCGGAGATCTAGGGAGTTGAACTTTCATTGAAAAACTCAGTAATGGACAATTACTTTTTAGTTTTCTAGATAATTTGCTGAAGTTTTAAACGTAAATTTTTTTTATATCGTACATAAACTACCATTCCCAACTGTTGAATTAGAAATAGAATGCATCGCTTGTTCTGATTAATGCATCCTTCTTACCCCCAAACTTATTTTTACAGTATGCAACCGACATCAGAATTGATTCATTCAATTTTCATTTCTTTTTCGTATTGGCAACTTTTTTCGAAAAAATATTCAAGAATTGTTGAGAACTAATGGAGTTTAATCAATTTCTTGAAAACAGTTACCGATATGAAGAAATGCAAGCAACAAAAAATGTTTGTAATAAAACAAAAATTTAAATTATATACATTCACATGGTCAGTTCTGCAAAACGCCTCGCCTTGTTCCATCGGGCATTTTGGGCTTAAACCTCGACTCGTTCCTAACAAGGAATGAAATTACACTTCTCGTCTCACCCCTCGCCAGAACCACATGTACGAGGCCCGAAATTTTGGCGTTAGATGTGCCATGAAGATAAACAATGTTGTCAAGCGTAAAATATTTTCTATGAGATTCCATTATTTTGTTTCTTCGCTAGAACATTAGCAGCAAAAGCGTAATTTTGAATAATTCATTTTATGATAAATGGGAATCCGTTCTTCCAAAAAATCTAACCAGATCGAACTCTATATGTAATGACAGTTGTGTGAAAGTCCACAGGAATTACATTTAGATTTGTGCTAATTTTTCGATATTTATGCGACTCCTTCAGTATCAGAAAGTCCAAATTGTTGAAATATTCATCAAGAAAACTTCTGTTCGTGAGCTATCGTAGCTCGCCCGTATAAATTTCGCCTGTCCCTTCAAAAGATTCATAGAAATTTCGTGATTCATGTACGATGCCGAATTTCAAACAGACAGATACGAGAACTGAAACAAACTTGGTTAGTCGAGTTTGGACAATGCAGAGTTTCGTCCTTTCAACTAACTTAGCAACCAGCGGAGACATAGAAATGTTAGAAACGTAGGGGAGAATCCTTCGGAGACCTCTACGCGGTTCCTGTTCAAATATCCGATATTCGCTTTGGGTCAGAATCCGAGAGGCGTTCTACCTGGAAAGGAGAGGCCTACCAACTCTTGACGGACGTTCCCAAAGTCCCTTGGTTACGACCAAAAGACGGCGTTTTATTGTGAATTCCGTAGCCGCGTGTGTATCGTCGATAAAAGGTGGATATATACCTGAATCAAGGTCCGTTCCTTTCAATATTTCATTCCGAAGGTAGAATACGAAAGGAAGATGGTACGTTTTGTCCCCATTATGACCGGCAATACCCTGAGAATATTTTTACCCGGAGCTATGACATAGAAAATTACCAGCTGTATAATATTTTTAAGACTTAAGAATCGAAAATACAGGGTGACCAAAACAAAATTGCTTGAAAATCTGGAGGCACAGTAGTGCCTCTCCAAGCGGAAGCGAATGCCCCTTTATACTACCGTAATTTCGTTGCAGAAAGAGCGGGAAACCTGAATTTTCAATAACTAGGAAGGCATATTATAGCTATATATCGATCTACCAGAATATACACAAACTATAACATTATTAGTCAATGACGTGTATCAACGAGTAGTGCCAGAGACTTTTCCCCGGAAAATCGAGTGTACGGACGTTAGTCACATAGCACTGAAAGCTATTACTTTAATACTCTTGTGGGAAGTGATGAATGATCGAATCTAATACTGTTAAGAATATAAATGATAAACTTCTCAGTAAATTATATTTCATTCATGTATATGAGCAATATTAACTACACTCGGAGGCAAAATTAGCGGAACACTCGAAAATTTAACCAAATTCGAAGTCCGATATTTTTCCTAATTCTCAACCGATTTAGATGATTTTTTCGGCAAGTTATAGATCAACTCTTCTGCTTTGTAGAAATTATAAGAGAAAACAAAAAAAATTGGAAAAAAATTTTATACGGGGGCAAAACTAAAAGTGTTTTTTTTGTCAGAAATTCGTAACACCCTGTGGAGTTTCGTGGTCCGAGTTGAAACGTACAATATCATGGTCTGTCAAGACACATCTTCCTACAGTAACGCCCTTCTTGTTTTATGCATTTATCCCTATTTTTACAAGAGATATCCAATTTGAAGCGAAAAGTCACAAATTTCAAGAATTTATTTTAATCTTGCGTAGGTGCATTACATCGGAGGTTAGCCAAAAATCAAAATTAGAGAAGCGGAAATCTAACGAAATGAAAATTTTGAAATTCACTGGCCAATTTCACGCTCCGGGAGAACTCGAAGTACACTGGAAAAATCGTTGATTTTGCACATTTATCTTTGAATTTTTTTGTGTGACACTCTATAATAATTATCATTCCTGTCCAAAATTGAGAGCAGGTGTGTATCCTGGCGATACCTCCTGAAATGAAATGAACATGTTGAGAAAAGTGTTCATGATGACCCACAAAAAAAAACATTTGATTTTAGTAGCGAGTATGACCCCCCCGAGCTCTTATTACAGCGCGCATACGATTTCGCATACTCCCAATGATGTTGTCTATCATCTGTTGAGGTATGTTGTCCCACTCTTCCACCAAAGCCAATGTCAGCTCTTCAACGTTGCCTGGATTCCGTTGTCGAACCCTTCTTCCAAGAACGTCCCAAACGTGTTCGATCGGGTTTAAATCCGGTGACCGCGACGGCCAGTCCATTCGTGTGATCCCAACTTCATTGAGATATTCTATCACTATGCGCGCAGTATGAGGGCGCGCGTTATCGTGCATAAAAAGGAAATTTTCCCCTATGTAAGGAGCAAAAGGCACAACATGGGGCTCCAAGATTTCTGTTATATACCGATGGGCATTAAGTGATCCATTGCCAATAATCTCCAGTTCTGTTCGTACTCCCAAGCATATGCACCCATATCATAACTGACCCTCCACCGTATTGCTCAGTTCCTGCGAAGTTCGCTTGATTGTACCGTTCCCCTCGATGCCTCCATATTCTATCTCTACCATCCACAAAATTCACACAATATCGGCTCTCATCACTAAATAAAACTCGTCTCCACTGATTGATTGTCCATGCTACATGCTCCCTAGCAAACGCCAATCTTGCTACCCGATGGGCTCTATCGAGTCTTGGTGCTCTTGCTTGCGCATATGATCTCAGACCAACTTCATTTAATCGTTTTCTGACTGTCCTCACACTGACGTTAATGTTATCCACTGCTTGTAAAAGGTTACGTGCCTGAACAGCAGTAAGACGAGGATTTCTTATGGTTTGATTGACGATGAAACGGTCATGTATAGCGCGGGTTGCCCGATTTCTTCCTTGTCCTCGCCTCCTCACGTACAATCCAGTTTCCCTGTAACGTCGGTAGATGCGATGGATAACCGACGTCGAGACACCCAACATGGTACCGACTGAGCGGTAGTTGCGCCCTTCCTCGATCAATGTAACTGCTCTTGCTACTGAGGTTGGTGGTAAATCTCTCATTCTGAATGACGTTATATGCATCAAGCCAGGATCATTGGTTAAGCTGTCGTCTGCTGGACCTTTAGATGTGTTCAAGAACTGGCTGATGCGCAGTAACAGTGACAGCACATTCTTCGAATCTCGAAAATCTCATCATCAAGACGATTCGTCATTCAACAGGACAGAAATCACATTCTTACTGGTTCCAACGATCTGCCGTCATACCAATCAGCCGAAGCATTGATGAAAAACTTTTCTTGGTGATTACGCTCAATTGTCCCATGAATATTTCATTCAACCCACACGTGATCGTTATGGAAATTCATTATAACCTGTCGCGTAAACATAAAAGGGATAAGATCTTTCCCAAAAATGCTTGAGAAGCTACTGAAGCTACTGAAGTGGAGTTTAAATCTGAGATCTTTAACGGAATAACATAGGCGTGACTAGTTTGCTAGCTATATTGGAAATCTAACAAAACTCGAAATATTTGCAATCATTGAATCGTGACCTACTTTATCGAATATTTCTTCACACCGCAGTTGCAAATAGCGCGCTTGTACGTTTTTTTTTCCTGGCCAAGAACATCCCCTAACACATATTTCACATCTTTCTTCAATTCCGTCAATTCCCGCCCATCAAGTGTTGTGTTTTCAGGTAGAATCCCGTTTCTATCCCAGTTTCGGAAATTGTGTATGTTCGACGGTATTGTTGCTTTGGGAACCGATTTTTTTCCTTCCTGTATACCACTTTGTTGTCTGTTTTCATATCTGAGGGTGCACCATTCCATTATACCATCCCTTCACAATTTGTTCGGTCATTGTCCTCTGTACGCGTTGCTGGTTCATCGAAGTCAGCTGTTTTGAGCGAGGGTGACTGTTTGTAGGTGGCTGAGGAACAGAGATGTATCAGGTTAGGTTGAATTTACTTCATTGATTAGTGCGAAGAGAAATATTAAATTTTATCAATGAGAAATTAGAAAATAATACAAAATTCAACTGAACTTCTCCCAATATACTCATTCTACTAATAGAACAGCTAAAATACTCAATATTTCCCCTAATTGTAGATTAATTTCAATTGACGTCGATATCGCAAGCCGATAAAGGCAATACAGTCACAGTTTTGAGCAAATCTGTTCATAAATAAAATCGAACAACTATTAAATTCGTTAAAATTCATTCAAGTCGATTTAGCTGTAAAATTTCAAAAGTCTATTGAAGAAGCCATTGAAAACTGTCTGAAAATTAATTCATTCTAAGGGCGATGGTCCCTACAATTCCTTCACTTTCGAAAATTCATACAGAAGGTTGTCCGATGAGGTCAATTGTTTCATATACTGATGAACCCGCCTTGAAACTTTGCAAACATCTCAACAAGATAATTTAACAGAACTTCACCCATCATACTCAGTCAAAAATAAATTACAACTAACAGAACAGTTAAAAATACTAAATATTCCGCCAAATTCAAACTAGTTCCACTTGACGCCCATATTGTAAGCCGATAAAGGCAAAACAGTTGGGCAAATCTGTTTATAGAAAAAACCGAAACTCTATTGAATTCGACAATATAGATTGAGGTCGAACTAGCTATAAAATTTCAAAAATCTTTTAAAGAAACCATTGAAAACTGTCTGAAAATAAATTCCTTCTAACGGCGATGATCCCTAGAGTTTCTTCACCTCAAGATCTTCCGAAAATACATAAAGAAGGCTATCCGATTAGATCAATTGTTTCATATACTGATGCACCCGCCTTGAAACTTTGCAAGCATCTCAACAAAATAATATCAAATTTACCTGAACTTCACTCATCATACTCAGACAAAAATACTTTACAACTAACAGAAGTTTTAAAAATACTCAATATTCCCCCTAGTTCTAAATTAATTCCATTTAACGTCGTAAGTTGTATAAACATAAATGTACAACATTAACTCCTCAAATCAGATTAGAAACGATGCTGTTAGTAGAAGTTTGTTTTAAACAGAGTGATTGCAAATTCAACAATAAAATTCGTAATACTTGATGGTCTTTTGAGCGAAATCCTCATGTCTAATCTTCATGAGCTTTTCCTTTCATGTAACATTTTGATAATAAAGTTCTTCACTAGAAAGATATGTTGATGATATATTTTGTATTTTGAGTAGTACTGATAGACCAATATATCTTTTCTTAAAATTCTATTCACAAATTCATTTCACGATACGATCCAATTCACCGTGAAAATCGAAAATATGCATAAAACACTCAATTTCTGAATATTTAAATTATGACAATGAATAGTCATCTTGCATTTGACATTTATCAAAAACCAAAGTTCATTGATACCTTAATCCCTAATATATTTGTGCATAGATTACTCACGGATACCCTTTCCCGAAAAAAATTATAAGTTTGAATTGGGCCAAATAACGGGTACGACAACATCATAGACACATTAATAGTTGAAAAATAACATAAGTTGATTATTATCCTCGATTTACCCCTACCCATCAAGTCCACAAACAAGAAAATGCCAGAGTATCAATAATGTCCCACAGATAAGTTCTAAATTATGCCATTTGTTCAAAACGGAATAAAATAAAATCAACTTTATATGGAGGAATAAAAAAAACTATGTTCACTCTTGGTCAGTAACAAAGATCGACTTGGTACAGATGAAAAAAGCGGTTTATATAAATTATATTGCAATGAATGTCCTGCTTTTTAAATTGGCCAAACTGGTCGTTCCATCAGTATTAGAGTAGACGAGCATAAAGAATCACTAATTCATAAGAAATTAATAACCGATTTTTCAGAACATTGTATAAATAAAAAGCATTCATTAGATTTCACAAAAACCCAAATTTTACACTTATTTAACAAAACCAAGAGATTAGATTTCTTAGAATTCGCAGAAATTTCATCTGGTCACAAACGTAATCTATCAATAACTCACGACCAGCTTTAGTAATAAGTAATGTATCCACAGTTAGTCCAGATCGAATTATATTGCTACCACTTCATGTGAAACGTCGTGTATTATAAAGCAATAAAGTTAAATCATGTTAAAACCCTTAATAAAGATGACGAATGCTTTGCTTACCTGTCGAAAAAAATTGCTGAAGTGAGCAAAGAAAAATTGAACCCATCGATGGACTACAAATTAAACAACCAATGAAAGACTAAAGACTATATAAAGGGATATGGAAAAATTTCGTTTCAGAAAAATAATATTTTCTTGAGAATCATAAATCAGACAACTATTTACAATTAGTTGAAGATATATTGTCTAATTTGAACCATTTAAGGTGTAACATTAACATAAAACTACCTTTATTACATTTCGATTAGGATCGGTTTTATGAAAACCGAGATAATGTTGAAGAGCAAGATGAAAGGTTGCATCGGGACATTCGCAGAATAGAGTGCTTCATCAAGGAATTTAAGACAGGTACCTCAATTAAGAATATTCTATAAAAAACATGTTTTTCTCATCCACAGTAACTGTTTCAAATAAAGTGTGTAAGAGGATCGTACTACTATGATAATCTTTAACCTGTGTAATGTAAGAGATGCTAGGGAATACCAGTATTATTTTTTTAACCAGCACACTTCATTTTACCGAAAACAAGTAAAATTTTTCTGTGTTGAACTGTGTTAACTACTGTACAAGGCTTACCTTTTGTTTGTTTCTTTTGACTAAATTTTTGCTAGCAATATAATTCAGAACAGTATGTCTAGGTACTTGAAACAGAAAATATATTTTCCCATTTGGATTAAAAACGAGTTGTTACTCCCCATGGTTACCACCTCACACGAATCACTATTTTTCTGCAGGCGCAATTTTTTTTTGCATAAAATCACACCTAATGTGGCCAAATTTTCACCGTGATTTTAAGCGTCAATGCAGTGAAAAAACGCGAATGTAAACTTTGCGAAATTCGATGTACTGAGGATGCGGCTTTCGATTGTATAAAGCGAGATGATGGTGAGTGACATTGATGGCTATAAAAGGACGAAACTGCAGTTTATCTTTGAACGCTTAAGATCTCGTCATGTATATCAGTGGAAAAACGTGTCATTACGAATAATTTGGAGCATTATGAAAATATGCAACACAAAACGTTTCAGCTATATGAAATAGAATTTTCTTTTCAGTTATATAAAAAGATTAAATTTCTCACATTGATTAAAAGTAAAAATCTATCCACTTCAGATTTGTACACTGTTCTTATTGAGAAAATATTGGCCAAAATCAAAATACTATTTTCTGTTTGAAGAAATTGAGCACGCTTATATTCACAATTGTTCGACCAAATGATAACAACATTATTATGGTACATTTCAAAGTGCATCACATTGTTTTCTTGGCAGAAATACAATATCATTATGGAAATCTTCCAAGATGCTTTTCGTGATTTTTTGAAAGATATTTCTAAATTTTCAGTCTTTTTTTTTTTGTTTTATATTAGACGAGGGGAAATGCACTCACGCACATCTGGCGAGGCAAGATGTGCGTTAGCAGATAGTGTGGGACTCGGATGTTACAATACCCACTAAAACCCCCCCTCTGTTCGCGCTGATTTACTTCTGGAACCGTTTTCACATACTTCGGAAGCCTCCCAACCTTTTATTATCTTCATTTCCTTTTGTTTTTCTGTCCATAATTGAGTCCACATAACTTTTTACCAGTTCCCATTGCTCTTTGGCTTCCAGCATGGTATCTATCATATTTTCGGCGTTCAATTCTTTCCCAAATTTCAAGGACAAGTCTCTTCTCTCGTTTTTCCACCGAACACACCTGAAAAGGGTGTGCGATGGGGTGTCTTCTTCACCGCAGTAGCTTCAACCAATTTCTTATTTCTTCTTTATTCTCACAAGATACGAGTTGAAGCATCCATGATCTATGAGCATCTGTGTGAGGAATTACCCAACTTCCCCAAATTTCTTCTCTGTAAAGTTCCTCAGATTCTTAATGAGCTTTCTGGTCCATGCAGCGTCTTGTGCCTCCTCCCATCTATCCTGCCATTTTCTGAATGTACTTTCCCTAAGTTCTTTTTTACCTATACCGAACCTGTGCCTTTCTTGTCCCTCGTACACTAGAAGATCCAAAGGTAATTTTCAGTCTGGATTTATGTAACGTATAAGATATCCAAAGAAAACAATCAAATGGGTTCAGGTCGTAAAGTCATGGACTCAATCAAATGGTGGTTCTACATGCACCAATCCATCTATTTCATTCATATATCATCTGAAGCCAGTAGAATCGTTTTTATTGGGTGCGGTGAATTCCGGACCGACTACCTCAGAATTATAATTCCGTAGATAGTAGGTTTACCTGTATCTATCTATCTTTCCATGTAACGAGACCTTCGAACGTTCTTTTCAGTAATTTTCATTGGTTGTTCCAATATCCAACACTGAAAGTTTAGAAAATGCATGAATGTTTGAAAACTGAAACGATATTTTTGTAGCAGGTCCGTCTAAAAAGTGTGAAATAACATTAAATTTCAGGGAAATTATCCAAATAGAAAGGTTACTAACTCGATAAAATAAATTTACTTTGAGAAGGTTTAGGAATCCAGTGAAGTGATAAAATAATAGTACAAAAAGCGTAGGCTGGTCGATAGAAGTTGTCAATGATATTTCATTACTCAATCACATGACTCTACACAGCATGAAATATATAACAAAGCACCAAACCGTTTTTGTATTCATTTTGTTGTCACTTTACTGTTTTTCTAAATATACTGAAAATTTTTGACTTATCGAGTTAGTTTAATCTCTATCACTGTTGTACATCTTCTCAATAATTCAAAATTATTTTTTGAGTTCGATCTACTATAAAAGCTTTTCCTTAACTTTTGAACTATTGTTTATTTGCTTACATGTATGAATTAATTTATTGAAATTTCACTTTAATGGATTGAGACCACTGAATGTTCTTTTTGGTGAAATATAATGGAAGCAAATGTAATTTTATCGCATGAATTTTTTGCCTTTCATTTTCTACACATAGAATAAATTGTTTACCGAAAAAATGAATGGAGTCTATTTGAAACTGTTTCATAACAACCAAACGGTAGAATATTGTCGGATAACTAGAGTTGAAGTCGCAAGCATTTTTGTTCTCTGCATACTTTTGATAAATTATTTTAGTCTGAATACAAAAGAAGCTTTTTCCATTGTTTGTTTGTTATTTCTTTAACGTCCTCTATTTCGCCTTTCGGCCGGGGAATTCTTTCATCTCACTAACCCGGGAATTTTGCCGAACTTCTCTCGTGTCGAGGGAAGGGATCTTTAATGTCCAACACATCTCTGTTAGACAGGACTGAGAGCTTTACATCTCCTCCGAAAGATAGACACTGAAACGATTTCCAGAATCTGAAACATCGCAGCGACTTTGTGGGGATTGAACCCAGGTAACTATGCGCAGGGACGAGCATCATATCCTCTACGCCACCGAGCCGGTATTTTTTCCATTAACCTTCATAAGGTTTTCGGGTCAATTTCGAACCATTTTGAGATAAAAATGTTATTTCCTCAGAAAATAAGCGTTCAAGAAGTTTCATATTCTATGACTTCTAATTATTCGCTTCATTTTACTCATTATTGGAATAAGTTTGTCAAAAATGATTAAAATATATATGATGTTTTTTACTCTAGCGGTCTTCGGATCAGAACTGACCGCAACTAGTAACAAACGCACAGCGCATCTGTTATCGTCCCAATTGTTTATATATCGTATAACTTTTTGAATGAGACGTTCTTTTGTTCTACCCACACAACTCTTAGTGTTATATTATAATATCAATCGAACAACACGTATCCTAGTTTACAGTGGTAAGATTCTGAAGATGAATCTTGTTTTGAAATAAAAGATTATATATACTAATAAATTAGAAGAGAGATAAAGGGATTGATCTTTTTGTTTTTTTTTCCGCAATTCACTTGCCGATAAAATATACCTGCAAAATTTAGATAAACATTAGGGGCTTTGGTCTGGAATTTATCATAGCCATGACGTTTCACATTTATATAAATATTTGACTTTTAAAAGGTGTTGCCAAGTTTCGATCTATCTTTCATAATATTTTATTCAAAACTCACTGTAGTTCTCTAATATTCTGTGATTCCAGGTATACGTATTCTTCAAGTGCTTCGATTTGTAATTGCTATTATAGGCGTTTTCTCTAGGTTTCTAATGTTCATTCTTAGTTTAACTAATTTAGATGCTTCAATAGCTTTTCAATAGTTTTGTGTTGTTACCAATGACCATATCCCATATCGCAAAACGTAAAAACAAATCAATATCAAATAACCGTATTATTCATACTATGTATGTACATACTATATGTCTTGTTGATATCAGCTCTTTTTCCTCTGGGTACTGAGGATCTTTTTCCTTTACCCAGAAGGTAAGTTCACTGTTACCAAGTATCTATCATTAACCATCATTCAATATATCGTAGTCAAAACACATTTAATCAGAAACATATTATCGATAAGATAAAATTAATCTAAATTGCGTTCATTTCACTCCAACCTCGTAAATCTAAATAATATTACTGAGATTTGAAACTTTCAATTTCAGAGATATCAAAACCAATACACACCGTTCCAAATGTTCTAGTGCACCCCTGATTCTCAACCCTCGATGCAGTGGGTGCTCATAAAAAGGGTCAATATTCTGCCACCCCCAGTGGCCCGGCGGCGTTCTTTCAAATCCTGTTGGTGAACGGGGGGCGTTCATGCCGTCCCTTCGCTCTTCTGCACCCCAAGACCACGAGCTATGATTCATGTGTCTGGCACAGGGATATACAAAGTGTTCCAGACGAATTAGATAATATCTGAACCACCTACGCTGCTGAAGTTCGGCTGAGTGTGAAAAAGCAAGCCGTTGGGGTTTTCTTAATACCTGTAAACTGGGAGAAAATAAATTCAGAGATGATGTATGATGTCTGGGTCAAGCTCCCTCGGCGCACTGTTCATTTAATAATGTTAGAGAAAATTTTATTATTTGGTGAACGTGAACATTCTGTTGAAATTCATGAAGAATGATGAGTGATTAGTTTCAAGAAATGTTCTTGTTTTTACGGAATTTTCCCCAGTTAATTCAATGGTATACTGCAAAAAATTTGTGAATGAAAAATTAGTTGTTTATTAGATATCTGTTATGTTGGAAAAGCAATATAATCACAATAAATTGTCAAATCCTGAGAGAGAAACTAACTCTTACATTACCACATATATATATATATATATATATATATATATATATATATATATATATATATATATATATATATATATATATATATATATATATATATCGGGTGTCCACGAAATGGAACATTAAGAGTATACGGAGAAAGAAATGGGCGATTAGAGAAATTTTTTGATGTTGTCTTGAATGTTATTCGAACTAAATTCCGAAATTATTTTCAATGCTGTGGCACTTCCGGTTATACCGGAGTGCCACAACATTGAAAAAAGTATGTTTCTATTTTTCTATTGTAGAGAATTAAATTCTGAACAATTTTTTCTCATATTAATGCCAGCGTGATCGTAGTACAAAAGTCCTTTTTTTCAAATTAGACTACCTATTTTTGCACACAACATTTAACACATAATATTGATAGGCATCAATTTTTTATAAGTTTCCCTTCACCTAAAATGCATCGTTTCCCAGTTATTCGCGATTTTATCCCATAAAATACGATTTTTCGCTCGAGGACCATGAAATTCGCACATAATATGACCAAAAATCTTTCAAATAATCCATTTCGATCTCTCAATACTTTTCACAGAAATTATTTCATAATTTTGCAGAATCAATGCTATTGATTGAATATTGCAATTGTTCCGAACAAAGAATTGAATGAATCTACATCAATAAGATTTAATAGTTGAAATAGTGTTATAAAAGAAGAAAAATCTATGTTCTAAGGTGTGAACTCTATTGTTTTCATAAAAAAACTGCGTGGGCAACGATTTTCGACGCCACAAGAGGCAGTCGAAGTTTTCCAAAATCATGTTATGAAGGTATCTCATTCGAAGTGGTAAAAATGTTACGAAAATTGGTTAAAGCGTATGCAGAAGTGAATGAATCTTCATGGATACTTTGAAAAACAATAAAGCTATTTTTTCATAAGTTACTTGTTTTTTTTTGTCAGGCGCAAAATTTAAATGGCAACCTACGTATATCGGAATTATTTCAGTTTATATGACATAGATTTGAACATGTTTTTGGCAGAATTTCCTTTGGAGAACACCCATAACACAATGTTCTAGATAGGAAACTTCGGTTTATAGCTTTTCCAAGTTTTATATAAATAAATATGTGACACATTTCCGGCTATGCGAGTTAGCGAGTTACATTAGTTCATTTCTAGAATGCCTCGTGATATTTACTTGGCAAACAGAAAAATAAAGGATGTACATTTTTCTAATGGACTACATTGTCTCACAACTATATATAGTTGCATATATGTATGGCAGGGGTGCTCAAACTTGAACTGCTGGCGATCTATCTCAATATTTTTAGACTACTGACGATCGACTGTGCGAGGCTGCAAGTATGTATGATGCAGGGTTAGTTAATATTATTTTCCGTGTGAACTTGTCATTGTCTTGTTGATGGATGATTCGCTTCTCGGGGTTGGTTTCTCGTAGCTAAATAACGACTTGCTGTAAATAAATGGTTGTGCAACTATCGGCAGTAACTGTTATTTGATCTTGTAAAGCTCAAACTCGCCAGCAGTTCAAACTTGAACTGCTGGCGATCTATCTCAATACTTTTAGACTACTGACGATCGACTGTGCGAGGCTGCAAGTATGTATGATGCAGGATTGTCGTACCTACACGACACACCCTACCTACCTACCTAGGTAGCATATATAAATATTAGCTTTCCGCACAATATACATTATATTAAGGTTTGGGTTAGGTTAAGTTAGGTTCTTCTCTATAATATCAATGAAAAAACTCATAGTAATTCAAAATTGCGAGTTTATTGGTTGTTACAAAAGAAAAGAGTTACATATGGCATTAAACTTAACCAAGGAGTGACTTTGGATGTTGAAGCGTGGCACTGCATGTCCTCACCATTCTTTTCATAAGATGGTACGTAACCATTGAGTGCTAATCGCAAGCATGATGACATATGATCGACTCGATTATCTTCATTTCAGAAAAAGCTGACTCGCACAAGTAAGTTGACCCAAACATTGCCATCAGTTGAGGGGCGATTTGCCTTAGATTCGGATATTTATCTTCAGATATAAAACACCAGAAATTTGTATCAAATGCTGTAGTTTTGAGATGTATATTTCTGATATAATCTACACCAACTCATTTTCAACAGAACATGAGTTTATATTGAACTGACTCGCTATACCATTTGCTAATTCCTTAATGTTTTTACATGAAAAAGGATAACTCATAAATGATGCTATATTTGCCAATCTACTGCAATCATAATAAACGCATTTCCAATTGTCCCAAAATATTTGATGATTCAGCCTAATACGTATCATAATTCTACTGAGGAATCCTTGCTTTCAAAGACGGAAAATGTTTCAGATCCTTTCTTTTCAGTTGATCTATCATAAGTTATTTACTTTCGAATGCGTTTACTACGCTAATCATCTCAATAATAGTTTTGCCTTTACCTTGAAGCTCCAAGTTAATGGTGTTTAAGTGCATTATGATGTCAGTCAAAGATGCCAAATCAGTAAGCCATTTTCAGTTTTTCAACATCTGAGTGTCATCACACTGTAAACTAAATCAGTGTGTACAGCTGACTCCCTATCTTCCAACTGCAACATGAAGAGCCGCCGTTGCAAGCTACGTGCACGGATGGAATTCACATTTTTTGTTGCAATGCCCATAATTTCCTCCGTGTTTAAAACTTATGAACACAAAACTTGTTGATGTATAATGCAATGGAATGAAAATGATGAAGGGAAATCTTCATTAGTTCGACACAATGCCACAAAACCGTTTTTGTTTCCAGTCATTGCTGGTGCTACATCGGTTGTAATGCACACTAATTTATATATTGGTAGCTTGTAGTTTTTACAAATTCAAAGGGTCTTCCAAGGAAGTGGAAGAGATGTCGTTATATATATATATATATATATATATATATATATATATATATATATATATATATATATATATTCGCCACGTGTCTTCCACTTCAGAGGAATAGTCAAAATAATTCTTCCTTAGCCAACATATCATTAAGTACAATCCGAATAAAAATACACAGCGTTGGCAGTGTCTGTAATATCGGTGAATTCGTTGAACTGTAAAGAAAAGTATGTACAATTCATGGTATCATGTTTCCGTTCATCTGCCATGTCCTGACTCATGACTTGAATACGCGTTGTGACAGTCGAACGAGATAACTGAAGTTCTCTAATAGCAGACATGATTTCTGTTTTATTTTTAAAATCTCCAAATAAAGTCTCACCCACTTCAATGAATGCTTCCTTCACAACCGATCCATCTTCGAATGGTTTCTTGTGTTTCGCCAATATATGAGATATTTTAAATGACGCGAACGTAGCAGCTTTTGATTGTTTGAACATGGTTTGTTTTTTTTCAAACAAGATATCAAATCACGTACTTTTCGTTTTCTTAATTCACTCTGTGGCGGAAAATCCATTTCATAGTTTTTATGAACCGTTTTATGATGCCGCTCTAAGTTGCCACGCTTAGGTATTGCAACCGACGCACGATAAATAAGACAAATGCACTAATCCTCCACCAAACAAAAGAAAAATTCTTCCTCCCAATCGTTATTAAAATGATACGTTTTAGATTTCTTCGCTGCACTCATTTTGTACTATTTAATAATAAACTTTGTATCGACGTAGTATTACCTTCAAGTTAAAATTCAGAATGACTCGAATTCCTGCAGGCGCAACATTTATATCCGCGTAACGAAAGTCTCGAATGTTGCCGTCAAACGCGCCGCCCGAAATTTCTAGAAAAGCGGCAAAAATAAAAAACGTGGCTTTTCTTTGACAAGTACCGCGCGTTCCTTTGATAAAGCCGCATTTTGCCGCTAGCAGAGTGTTATTTAATTACGTAATAAATTTTTGTAGTTTAGTTACCTACTTATTAAAAATATTTTTCTTCTCGAGATCTACTCAAGAAGCACTCGCGATCGACCGTTTGGGCACCCCTGATGTATGGTATATATACCATTCTATTTTCGAATTCTCGAATGCATTTTGTCTGACATTTTGAAAATCTATCTATATATTTGATTAACATATTGATTTCTTTGTTTCAGGTATGTGAAAACTTCCGTGTAACAGTAAGAATCAGGTTAGGATCAAGTAAGATGAATAACTTTACATCTACCAACTTTATACGTTTAAATCTGATTAAATGATAATGATTTAAATTAGTGTCGCTGCAGGTGAACGTACGAAAGTCGTCCAATAAGAAATATGCAAAAAACAAGTTATTTTAATTTTCAACATAGTCTCCTTTTAACATGATACATTTTCAAAGGTTTGTTCAACATTTCTGAAAAATAAGAAATACATTCAGTCAAAAAAGTACTGGGAATTAGTCAATGACACACAAAATACTTATTTTTCATCCAAATTAATTCAATCACCGCCAAAGTAGGCCCCTTCCGAAACGAAGACTCCAATCATCAAAACATTTTTACACGCTCTTTCCGGAATCTACTTTAGTTCCTGCCGCGAATTCATTTTCATGTCTTCTATCGATTCAAATCTACCTAAGTGTTAATTTGAGTTTTGGAAAAAGAAAAGAGTCGGCCGGAGCCATATCAGGTGAATACAGTGGTCGTTTGATGGTATTTGTTGAGTTTTTGGTCAGAAATTCATTCACAGTGACAGCCGTGTGAGATGGAAATCTGACCTTTTTCGACCAATCTACTTTCTCAAACGCCGCATAACGCTCAGGTTATATTCTCTATTTACCTTCCGAGTGCACAACACTGCCATAATCAAAGAAAGCAGTCAACATTTCCCAGCATGTTTCAGGTTTTTTGAAACCAGTCGAGCCGCAACGCGTTTCATGCCCAAACAATCGTTTAAAATGGATCGAATTGATTCGTGAGATACAGAAAGTTCATTGTCTGTCTACAACTCAATGACAATTTTCAATTGTCATTTTCTTCACTTTTCGACTTCATTAAATATGTTGATGGCCGACTAGAGCGAGGCAAGTATTTTACCACATCTCGGCCGCTATTGAATGCACTGTACCATTCATATGCACGTGTTTTTGATGAAGACGATTCACCGTAAACCTTCTGTAACATTTTCAGCAATTGAAGAAACTTAATGTCGGATCGCGTTCAAATTCCGCGTCATTATAGAAAACAGTTGTGCCAACAACAAAAATTTCGACAATCGTTGTGAACAGATTTTTTTAATAATCAATTCCCGGTACTTTTTGACAGAATGTAGGAACCATCTCACCAACTTCCTGAATAAGAAGTCTCTGTCGTTGGTTTTGTTCGATTTTTAATTTCATGATGTGAGCGATAGAAACTCACTGATCTAAACTCGTGATTGATCATGATGGTAAGGAATATTCTTCGTTACAGGACATGGAATAATTTTCCTTTCGTTTCGATTCTAAATCACTGTGGCCATGACCTTACCGTCCGAATTGTTTTTACTGTTCTTTTGTCTTGAGAGTATATTAGCGAATCCATGTTCATCTAGTTACATATTGACGCAGAAACTGATCATGATTGCTGCGTAAACTTTCCAAAATTGTTTTAAGGAGGACAGTGTTTTTCTTGTGGTCATCTGATGTAGTATCAATAAAAATAAAATGAAACACTTTCTTTCGTCTGATCTTCACAATGTTTTGTTTCAATACACACAACCAGTTTCGACAGTTACGTCATTTTCAAGAGTCTAGAGCTCACACTTATGAGAAAGAATGTGCTATCTATACCTATGTTGAATAGTAGGGAGTGATTCAATTTCACTTGACTATTGAGAGTGGTTGGTTTTGGGTTTTAACAACCTTCACAAAGTGAATTTCGAAACTTCTCAACAGATTTATTGTCACTCTTTTATTGCATGGGTGGGCCACGAATTTTCAATTATTCAATGTAATTTGAATTGTAGAATTCGTATTTTTGGAAAACTGCAGATTTCTTATTTGAGGAGAGATGTTATTTGAATCTAGATTCAAAATATCGACCTGTTTGTTCAACGTAAGCTGTTGGGCATTCATTGTTTTTAATTCTGTATATTCCAGAGTGATTGAATGTATCAGGTTTTTTGTTTAGAAGTGAATAGTCATTTGTTAATGTTGGGAACATTAGAAAAGGAGGTTGTTAAATTAAATTTGGGAAGATAATTGCTAATGTTATTAGAGAGGAAGACAATGTCAGTTAGACATCATTTTCTGTTCTTTGTGTTGAATAATACTCTTTATGTGGGAGAGTGGAATATTATTATTTGTTGCAATTTTCTCAATGAGAATGATTTCTGTATTAAAGTCTGTTATCGTTTGAATCGTTCTCGAAAATAGCTGCAGTATATCGAGAGATGGAACAGGAAAACGAAATTACACTTATTTTTTCGAAAGATTTTTTCATAATGAGGAAAAAAATAACTTGTCATAACCATTGTCCTGAGACAATTTGGCAAGGATATTTCATAAATAAGCTATAGGTGCTCTATGAAAGATATCAATTTTGTCGAAATTGATGATTTTTGTTGAAAATTCATCATTTGGTTGATGGAGAGTCAATTCAGCCCTTAAACTTTAAGAACATTGTTCGTAACAAAACCAAAACAATAAATCCATGTGCTACTTAAATTGAAATTCCATATAATATACGAGAGATATTGTGTCATGCCTGCTATGAAGTTTGATATTTTGTCGTCCATTAATATTGGGTATATAGGCATTGAATATATGACAGGTTGCTTAACCCTGAAAAGTGCTTCCATAAAAGATTTTACCTGCTTTAATGCAATATTGTTTATTCACACATTCGTTCAGGTAGAGAGTGGTTGGATTTTAAGAATGTTATTTTCTCGTGGATTGATCTATTCTGACTAAATTGCTAAGAACTGAGTTGTTCGATGCCACATCAACGAAAGAAAGATTTTGAAATTGCAGGAAGTGTTGTCCTATACGAGGGATGTCTTTTAAGTTTTGCATATAGAACTAGAATGAAATAATTGGGAGCTTTTGAAGACTTTATTGTTTTTCGAAATATTCTTCTCGAAGTTACTTTTGCCAATTCTGGAAGCAGTTATTCCAATCATTTACTGTTGCATTCAAAATGGTCTTTTGGAAGCCATTAATAGCTTCTTCTGAAGACTGATATCTTTGACCACTTTTGGGAAAAGTAAAAAAATCATTTGGACTTAGTTCCGGACTCTGCGCAGGATGATGTAACAATCCGATTTTTTCTTTCGTTGAATATCATTTTTCATAGTTTCTATGAACCGTTTTATGATGCCTCTCTAAGTTACCTTGTTTAGATATTGCAACTGACACACGACAAATAAGACAAATGCACTTATCCTTCACCATACAAAAGAAATATTCTTCCTCCCAATCGTTATTAAAATGATACGTTTTAGATTTCTTCGCTGCACTGATTTTGTACTTTTTAATAATAAACTTTGTATCGACGTGATATTGCCTTCAAGTTACAATTCAGAATGACTCCAATTCCTGCAGAAGCAACATTTATATCGGCGTGAACAAAAGTCTCGAATGTTCCCGTCAAACGCTCCTCCCGAAATTTCTAGAAAGGGGCAAGAATAAAAAACGCGGCTCTTCTTTGACGAGTACCGCGCGTTCCTTTGATAAAGCCGCCTCTGACCGCTAGCAGAATATTATTTTATTAAGTAATAAATTTTTGTAGTTTAGTTACCTATTTATTAAAATTTTTTTTCTTCTCGAGATCTACTCAAAAAGCACTCACGATTGACCGTTTGAGCACCCCTGATCTACAATAATTATTCCGCGCCAAAACTCGGATTGATTGCATCTAAACTGCGCCAACAAAACGTTGGCGCACTTTCTTGGTCAAACGTGATCTAATGGGTAAATGTTGATTCAATATGTGACAAACGCGTTCTTTTGAAATGTTCATAACCTCTGCTATCTCTCTCACTTTACGGCGATCGTCTAGTACTATTTGGTGAACTTTGGCGTACGTGCAGCTTTTGAACTTCCCGAACGTTCATCGTCTCCCTAGCTCTTACAGCCACGTTCAAATTCAGCTCTTCTTTAATTTGCATATGTCTATTGTCTTCAAAAACATTTATTGAGAGCTCGATACTCGATTTTGTCCATTTTCACAAAAACAGTGACATCAACTCACTCAAACGACTATTCCATAACAACTGAGCTTCAAAAATGGCTGGAACTGTGGTGAGTAATTGTCAACAGTTAAACAATGAGAATTCACTATCTCTTTTTACGAGTGCTGTCATCTTCACGTTGAGGTCGGACCATCCTCGTAGAAATATGACCAGCAATAATTATTCCATAGGCGACAATGATATTTTCCGATTATTTTAGCGGAGTCAGTTCTTATCGAAAAAGAAATTTAATGAATTGGTTTTCTTGAAAAAATGTACTGAATAAACAAATAAGGAGAATTATGCATAATACTTTACTGATTTGGTCGATATTTCACGGCCACTTTTCCAAAAATTGATGGAAAATCCTATTTATAACATTGAAATAGCATTTTTCGCTTTCCAAAATAATTGAACCCATAAGTGTTATATATTTATTAAGGTTCCAATGAGTAAAATCCGATTACGTGAAAATAGGGGGTTATATTAAAAAACTACAAATTGAGTCTATAACTTGAAAACTGTACCTCCTATAAGAATCTGGTCGCACCAATGAATTTCCCTTAAAAAATTCTTGAAGATCCATTTTTCACCATTGCGCAATTTTGAGGGGGAGTTCGACTGCAACACGGAACTAAATCCCCAGTTGTCGCCTTCTCGGCGTGTCCTAGGACAAACTATTCTCTCAATTGATTTCAAATTGTCAGGTTCCAATAGATCCTGAAAGAATATACTGTACGATGTTGAGAGCAATCCATCGAATAGCAAAACATAGGAGAATCGGGAAAGTTTAAAATTTTTTAGAAAAAACTTCTTACTATGGGTTCCTTTATCTCAGTTACGGTCAGGACAACTCCTTTCCGACTTCAACACAATATTGTGTAGCAATGAACTACATCTTCATCATACAACATTTGGAAGTCTGAACAAATTTTACACCATTTTCCCATAACTAGTTTCTGGCGGCAGCACAACGCACGGATTTTTATGATTCACTCACCATAATATTCGTTAGAATTCAAAATTTCAAAATTCTATTTGACTAAAGCACACTCAAATAATTGTTCTTCCGATTAAATAAAATCAGGACGATATCTCTAATAGTTTGCGAGTTATTGGAACCAGAACTCCAAAAAAATGCAATTTTTTCCACACTTTCCGTACTCAAGGATGTTCGAACATTTGATAAAGGCACCATTAAATTATTGCAGAACCACCTCAGCGGAGGTTTCAATGAAGACGAGGTTATGCCGTCACTTTCTGTTCCTTTCAGATTCAAATCACTATTCTCGAAGGTGTTCGGTTAGCTAAAAAGAAACTCTCTAGGTGGTCAAGGGAGGATTACAGATGTCGCAATAGACAAGATACAGACATTTTATAATTTATCTATTTGATGACACACTAATGGGAGTCTGGAAGCAATGAAACGAGATGTGTGGGCATCATATTACAAATTTTCTCATGTCCTTTGTCCTGACGGTAAGGAGTCATGGTGTAAATATAAGAAGGCCATTGCTAATGGGGAATCCTACTACCACAACTCCCATTTCCGCTTGCCTGGTACAGTTTGTGACGTGCTGAAGCCCATATTTCGTGACCTGAGTAGCCCAGAGCTTCTCCACAAATGCCTACACGGGGGAACATAAAACTGCAACAAAAGTTTCAATAATGTTCTCTGGGCCAAGATACCAAAAAGAACATTCGTTGCCATCAATACCCTATAGCTTGGTGAAGCGGTCATATCTTTCAGCGAAGGAAATTTGGGAGAATGCAAGATTTTATTTGAATTGGCAATCACGTCTAGTCATTTTTGTGTGCAGTTTTGCAAAGAAAAGAACATTAGAAGTATGAAAAAAGCGAGGAATGCAGCTTTGGAAATGTCAAAAGAAGCCAGGCAGTAGAGATCACGAGCACTGGTACGTCTGGAAGACCATTGGGAGGAGCAAGAAGGGAAGAATCCGGGAGCCCACTGACTCTCAATTCAAAAATTCATTTGAGTGACCTTTGGTTCGAATTTTTCTAACGAAATACATAATAGTATGTCACAACTTAAGGGGCTAAATCTACGTGCAATTTTGAGAAAAAAAATTCATATAAAGATAGGTCCGCAAAAGCTTCGTTACGGAGCTACAGGGTGTTGAAATTTTCGGTGTTTTCTTCAAAACTCCTGCAGTTTTTGAGATATTCAGTATCATTGTATATCAATTAGTTTAGAAGGTACTATTCAAAGACAACGAATTTGGGACACTTGCTACCGCTGCTGAAGATTTTCTGTTTGTGAAACCGTAGCAAAATTAAATATCAGCTTGTTCCTAATTTGTGAATTGGAAAGGCTTTTTGTTGAAACGAGAAAGAATGAAGAATAAGAGAGGGAAAGAAAACCTCTTTGGGGTTTGACAGGTTCACTGTGTCTATTGAACATATTTGCAATGAGTCATCAATAATTTCACCGAAATTATTATATTATAGAATTACCAATGAAAAGTATACAAGGTCATTTGCTACTATGTACACTTCGAACAAAAGAGTTTAGTGTTCGTACAACAGGTGTTTCGAGGAGAGAATAATAATTTATTTTTTCAGCGTCTTTTCTTGAAACAAGTGTAACCGATCGAATATCACGGCGACGGCTGCCGACACCAGGAGGCATCGAAAAAGGAAATGACGAAACACTAACAGATGTCAACCAGTAGCGATGCGATATTTTTTTTCCGCGGCCCTGCCGCCGCTTTTTCTCTCTTTTTTTACACCCAGACTCGCGCAAAACGAATCGAATCACGCTTTTTCGGAACGGTGCAAAATGCAATTTACCAGGCGATGTCTGGCTCTGTTTACGCTCTCTAAATTAATAATTTGACGAGATAGAAATGTGCTGCCGCGAATGGGAAGGAAGAGATGAAAGCTTCCTCGTGCTGCTTCGCGAATAGTAATTACTCTTCGTTAGGGGCAGCCATTTTTCACATTTTCAAATGAGCGGTTCCGTTTTTCGAGAACACTCGAAAGTTCGCGTGGTTTTATTCTTATTTTCAGGTGGTGGCGATGTGAATGGTTACGATACTTAATTAAGACGCTCAGCAAATTATCCAGTACTGAAAAGCTATACGAATTATTACGTTTTTGTGACATTTCTTTTGAATGTATCTCAACACATGGACATAAAAGTCTAGTCATTTTAGCATTGTGGATGATAATATTCGAGAACATGATAAAAATGAATTCTGTCTTCAGCATCTGAAATATAATCATTGTCTGACTTTCTCCATATACAGTGCGTTTCAATGAAAACGAACCACTGTGAATAACCAAGCAGGTTGGATTTTTCTGTGAATGATTTGAAGCATGAAGGGGTAATTTTTTGTTACATCTTTCGTTCTCTCCTGGCAGCTCCGTCCAAAATCAACACTGATATCAGAAGTTTCACCCGGTTAATCTTGGAGGTTTAAAATTTTTACTTGTACACCTTTGTTAGGTTGAAATAAGCGTACTACAAAGGGATATATTTTCTTGTTACCGTGGTTTGAAGCGTCGTTCAAAATTGTAATAGAATTTGACTCATTGAGATCATCTTTTGAATTATTGATCGGATAGCTTCTGTTTTTGTACGTGCTCATTCAAATTTTGGATTAGAACCTGATTGGATTCAATCAGACTCACAATCATTGAAGCGAATACTGCTGTTTTCTTGTGTAGTGTGATAAGGCCAGTTGCCTTATGCAGCAACAATATCCAAATCCTTAGAAGTTGGCGCGTTTGAATTCTTGAAAAAGTTCAACATTCAAGAACTGAAAGCAGCGACTATCGATATGTTAATGTTTTTCACAGTTCAAATCCTGTTCAATATCACCAGCACCACTGTGAGAAACAGTAAAGTCTGTACGACATCTGACAGTGTTAATTTGCTTGATAAATGGGTATTTTGCTCGTGAGTTAATTTTGAATAAACACTTGAGGTTCGGCATAACTATAGGTAAAATCACTACAACACAAAACTTTAAATTAGTACCTAAACTACTTCAAGGACATTACGCAAACACAAGAAATACCGACAAGTCTGTGTATGCGCGTGACTAGCTTAATGAATAGAGAGCGGATTATATGCAGCCAAAATTTTGAAAATATGCACATATGTATGCAAGGTTCTCATCAAAAATATGCAAGTTTACTTTTACTGTATTGTGAATTCTGGAGATATGTAAAGTGACGTGGAAACTCCCCGTAAATAATGAGATTATCTTTGACGTCAGGTAAACTCCCTCACACAGACATCTGGAATTTCCAACCTAGGTATTATAATCAAGCAAAGAATGGTAACAAAGATTTCAAGGTATTGATAAAACTAAGAATGACGAGGTGACAAAATTCCGTAATTGCATTACTTTGCCCCCTAGAGGTGCCATTTTGCTTTCTCTAGATAGGTACTTAGGGAACGGTTCTTGGTCTAAACCTGCTGACTTCTGTTCTAGTAGGAAAACCCACTGTGAATCTCTTAGTATGAGCAAAATTACAATAATATGCAGGATATGCACTTTGGCTTAATGCCTGTCTTTACTAAAAATGTTGTTGATTATTTCAAATTTTCGCGCTGTTTCGAAAAACAGTGAGTCCTGGTGCTTTGTTCGAGCACAATGAGACAGATAACCGAGAAAAGGGACAGTCCTGTTCAAAACAAGACTTATGGTCCCTTTATACTCGCAGCAAGTAGCAAATTAAGAAATAATGATTTGTTTTCCGTTCATTCTTCTAGACTATAGAGAACTATATTGTGGAAAATATAACGTATTTTACAAACTTTGAAAAGTTGCAGATTATAAGATATATTCAAATTTGGACATTTCATTAAATCAATGCTAACACAATCTTTTATGCTTTTGAGTTTCCTTAATGTATCCAATTTATTGCTAAATTACTTCAACAGGTCTCAGTTTTTTCGAAAATAAAAAGAAATTAATGGAACTTCTCGAAAAACTCATTTCGATAATTTCGTTTTATCATAAAAATTTGTCTTGCAAACTAGGGACATTACAAATATATAATTTTCAATTCATAACATTATTTCTAAATATTGAGAGAATTCAACGTTGAAAAACAATTTTTCTTGCATATACAATATACAAAAACTTGATCGGGTATATTATAAACACGTGGTTATCTTTATGTTAACATTAAATTATCGGGACGAGGTAATATATTCTTAGGTATTCGATGAATAAATGGAAAACTTCATATCAGTTATGATGGTCTCGGAATCCGCAGAAAAGTATTTCCTCATTATTATTATTATCAGTGACTATAAATGGAAGATGATACACAAACGTGAAATTATTATAAGGATTTCTTTCAAATTTGCATACGAAGCTGGAATTGAACTGTTATACCGTTCAGAGACAAAACATTTTCCAACCCACGAGCGCAATTCATTAATAATTGCTTTTTACACTTGATTGGGATCCGGAGATCTTCAGGGCCATTCCAAGGACCCACTGTTATCCTATATTCTATTCTTTCAGAGTATTATACTTCGACACAAAATTTTAGTATTAGGTACATTATCTGTACCCAAGTCTGAATGATCTTCCTTCATGCCGCTTTATCCCCTCCATTCATGTCATGAAATCATTAATTTTTGGCTTCCTGGCTCAACAATCAAAACATGGAAATACAGTAAACTCGCGATAATTCGGGTCTGTACGCACCATCTGTTTTTGCGTTATTTGTAATTTTAGCCCATTCTCTTATCTTCTTGGCTCCTGTTCGTCAGTCTTTTATGCCCATAGTCGTCAGGTCATTGATTACTTGGTCCTTCCATCTCCCCTTAGCTGGTCCCTTTGGTCTACCCATTATCGATTTCCAATCGCTTACTCCTTTTATGGCGGCACCGTCCAGTCTTCTTTCTATGCACATTAACCATCAAATCCTCTTTGATTTCATGAACCTAACATAATGATAATAAGAAATTAAATTATCTATTATACTATCACAAGAGATTCATTGAAAATCAGGATTGCAATTTCGGTCTCTCGACCATCTTCAGCTTCAGCAGCAATATTGAATTCAATTCAATATTGTTGTCAGTAATACATAGTTTGATTTCTTATTGTCATCATGATTAGCTATATTAGCGGAATCAATTAGCTAACCTAACCTAACCTAGCCTTCTATATTTTCGGTTTTCCGCCTTCTTTGGCCCAAATATTTACGTTCGAAGATGCGCAGTTTTTCCTCTTTTCTCGTCAAGCGCACTATTTCGCTTGCGTAGGTTGCTACAGATCGGATGTTTGGATTATAAACTGGCATTTTCGTTTTTTTGTCAGTTGAGCGTTTCGTAACAGTTTTTATGTTGATAGTATGCTCTATTTCCAAGTTGTATACGGTTTAAAATCTCTTCATTTCTGTCTTTATTTCCATCTAGTGTCACTCCCAGTTATTTGTAGGTTTCCTCTCTTTGGAACTCGTAATCTCTCAATCTAATGTTTACTACGTTAGTGCCGCGTGTATTACTTGTCATGTATTTTGTCTTGTTCTGGTTAATTTTCAATCCTCGTTCTTTGTTTCTTTTTACCTTCATCAATGTATCTGCTAGACTCTGTTTGTCCCGTACAACTATCACGATATCGTCTGCGTATGTGATGAGTTGTACCGATTTGGTATTTATCAGACCTTTGTTCTGCAGGCCCCTCATTGCCCCTTTAACGCAAAGTTGAATAGGGTTGTGAACAATGCATCGCCCTGCCTTAGTCCGGCTTCTACATTGAAGAACTTAGTTCTACTTTCTTACGATTTGACGGCAGCTTTAGAGTCTTTCATTGTAATTTTCACTAGTCTCTGTAGTTTGGTAGGTATGTACCAGTTGTGCAGATCCTTCCATAATGTGCTCCTTATGATGCTGTCTAATGCTTTTTCGAAGTCGATAAAGATCATATACAGCGGTATGTTGTGTTCTGAACATTTTTCGATGATTTGGGTCATAATGTGAATAGCGTCTATGGTAGATCTGCCTTTCCTAAATCCTTGTTGGTAGTCTCCTACATCTGATTGGAGTGTTATTTTCAGTCTGTTTCGTTAAATCGCAGTAAGTATTTCGTACGTGCTGTTCAAGAGCATTCTGCGTCAGTAGTTTTCGCATTCAGTGGGGTCCCTATTTTTAGAATTGGTACAAGTTCGCATGCTCTCCATTCCGGTGGCATTATTTCCTTCTTCCGTGTCTGCAGAATCAGTTTGTATATCCTCTCAAGAAAAGTATTTCCTGCGCGCTTTATCCTTTCATTATTTCTTCCATCTGTTCCTGCTGATTTTTGGGGCTTCATATTTCTGATGACTGCTGAAAAGTATTCATATGAAGGTCTCTCGGTGTTTTCATACCTTTGTCTTTTTCAGCTGTGTCGTCTTCTTCCTCTTCTGCTTTTTTATTCTTATAAAGTCTTGTGAAATGTTCTTCCCATTTTGCGTTCTCTGTGTTTCCGAATGTTTTTTCTTGTTATTCATTCTCATAATATAGTTAAATAACTTAGTATTGTGATAGTATAATAAATAATTTAATTTCTTATTATTATTATGTTAGGTTCATGAAATCACAGAGGATTTGATGGTTAATATACATAGAAAGAAGACTCGACGATGCCGCCATAAAAGGAGTAAGCGATTGGAAACCGATGACGAGTAGACCAAAGGGACGTGCTAAGGGCAGATGGAAGGACCAAGTAATCAATGACCTGACGACTATGGGCATAAAAGGCCGAGAAGAAAAGAGAATGGGCTAAAATTGCAAATAACGCGAAAACAGATATTACGAACAGCCCCGAATTATGGCGAGTTTACTGTTTTTCCATGTTTTGATTGTTGAGCCAGGAACAAAGAAACCATTTCCAAGCGAGCCAAAAATTAATGATTTCATGACATGGATGGGAAGGATAAAGCGACATGAGGGAAGATCATTCTGACTTGGGTACAGAAAATGTACCTAAGACTAAAATTTTGTGTCGGAGTATAATACTCTGAAAGAGTAGAATATCGGATAACATTGGGTCCTTGGATTTCCGGATCTTATCCCTTTAAATTTTCATCAATGAGGGTCGGGTTGTTTTTTTTTCTTGTTATTCATTCTCATAATATAGTTAAATAACTTAGTATTGTCCTTGTAGTTGTTTTCTATTCCTTCCATTTGTATTCCGTTTTCTTATTTCGGCATATTTTTGTAGCCACCTTCTTTCTTTATAGTCGTTTGGGTCATTGCTCTTTCTCGTTTTAAACCACTTCATTTTTGCTTCATTTTTCATCTCAATTTATTTCATACATATTTTCATGTTTCGTCGAACCATTCGTTTTTGACTGTTTTCGGTTGCCTATGATTTCTACAGTTGTTACGAGGATGCTACTTTTGATGTTTAGCCACTCCTCTTCTATGTCTCTCTATTGGTTACTTGGTAAAAGGTCGGTTTTTATGAATTCTTGTTTTAGCTTTCTCTTTCTGAAATTTTTGACACCCATTTCTTCTTTTTGACCCTTGGTTCATTTGTCCTGATGATTTATCTTCAGAAATAGCATTCTCCTTATCTGCTCCCATTTGAAATGTCTTCACTCCATTTTTCAACATCTTCGTTGTGTACTCAGAAGGTGCAAGATCATGTTTAAGTCAAGAGTATCGTTACCGGTTTTCGGTACATTTTGCCTCCAAATTTCGCAGCGGAGCTAAAGGTAAATCTTCATCGTCTTCATTGTTTCTTCGTAAAATACTATGGCAACACTTTACAATCTTTTCCCTTTCCAGTCGTTCCTAAGCCATAAGTAAATGTAGAGAAACATATTTTAATGTTATTGTCTTTATAGCATCTACTACTCTATTAAATTTGGATATAACAGAGCTAAGCAAGCTTTTTCTGCATAGTAAGTCTTAACGCTTTCTTATCCATATTTGAATAAGCGGTGTGACATTAGATGGCATAAATTTGACAAAAATATCACCGTCAGGTGTTTTTAACTCCTTTGATGACGAATTGAATGGAGCGTTATCTAACAAAAGTATGGCTTGGATAGGATTTTTCAAGAAAGTTCTAACCTGTGAGTATTTCCAGTATAAACTAGTCTAACCTGCGTTGTATATTTGTTGATAAGTTAAATTAAGTGCGATAATAATATTCGTCGGTTCTTCTATGAATGGATGAATTAATTCAGGTTGCGAAGATAGTTTTTTATCTGCGATTCTCAAAAATCATATTCCATATCGACTTACGTTACGTTGCAAGCATCCATCCTTTGCATTGAATTTTTCGTTAGCTTGCTTTCGAGCATTTCTCTCGAAACGGGAAAGTTTCGTTCTCTTTGCTTCGCGAACCATTTGTAGAGTTTGTTCTCCATCAAAGGATATTCAACTTATCTCAGAGTACACTTCTTTATCTTACTTGGTTTCAAAATCTAATTAACTTAAATTATTTCTAATAATAATAATAATAACTATTCTCGAAATGTTTATTCCGAATGGAGCATAAAGTGGCGTTGGCAACAACGAACTTTTTGATAAAGTAGTAACACTGACACTCTTCCTGAGCTCTTCTATAACTAAGGATTCCTCATAAAGGATAAAATGTGTTTTAGCCATTATTTTATCAGGAAAATCAATTCCCAAACACTAAGCACATCTGTCTATGATCTCGAACAAACACAAAATGAGTACATGTTTATTTGATAGAATGATAGATCTCCTTTCGTCACCGTAATACTGCAGGTCAGAACGAGTTAACTCCTGTTTATATAAAGGAGCCAATTGTTCACACCATAGAGCGCTAATGCGAAAGATTCTATGACGCTATTGAGCCGTTGAGAGTAACATGAGTCTACAGTAGCACCATTTTCAATGTCAGGGAGTCGAAAAACCATTTTTAAAAACAAAATACAATGCGACATCTTGGCCGAATATTTGCACCCATTTTGTTTGACCTCGTGTCGAGGAAAGGGATCTTTGATGTCCAACACATCTCTGTTAAACAGGACCGACAGCTTTACATCTCCTCCGAAAGATGGATACTCAAGCGATTTCCAGAATCCGAAAGGTGACTCTGCGCAGGAAAAAGCATCATATCCCTAACGCCACCGAGCCGGTATTTGCACGCATTTAAAATCAGAGAACGAACTTTCGGTGTCAAAAGAAGTCGTCGAAGTGATGCTAGAGTTACGAAATTTGACGCTGGTGGCAAGAAAGGTTTGCACCATCATAACATAATAAAAAACTTATATTTTATTTTAGTTTGAACTTGTAGTAGTGTCATTAATTCTTAGCCAGTGAAATAATTCTTGAACAAGCTTCAAGATATGTTTTAATTCAATGAAATAATTCATTCATAACTGTACTCAAAAGATACAAAAGGTTGATGTGTTTTTCCAATATGATGTAATAGCTTCGTGGAATGGACAACTGCAAATTTCCGCTAAGTAAGTATACCGCGTACTAAATTAGAACGTCCAATTCCACATATCTCATTAATAATGAAACAGATACAGAACGTACAAATGCCGACGTTTATGATGTTTAGCACTCGCGCACACTTGAAGAACGAGGTTAATCTGCAACTGCTGAACACATCTGCCCCGAAAAAAATCGTCGCCGCCGCTCCCCTAGCAAGAATCGAAATCGACAGTGTTCCTCGATTACGATAAGTTAATTACGTCACGTGAACGTAATATTGTTCCTCGGTTCTCCCCCTACCCGTGGCGCTCTTGTTCAATAAAACTAAAAAGTTCACAATGAAATTTCTCAATTAAAACTTATCGAAATAGAAAGTAAACGTAAATCCGGCGAGCTCAGTTGGGTCTGTGCGTCGACCGGTGTACCAACGGAGCCAGTTCCTTTCAGTGACTGCGTCCGGCCTCGAAGCCACCGCCGAACGTTATTCACTTCGGTTTCAGTTCAGGTTGTTCATTGTTGAATTCAGTTGTCGGGCGAACATATCGCTCTGTGGATGTGTCAGTGCGCGGCCGTTAGCCGTGTATAGTTCGTATGTCTCGCGGTGTGGCGTCACGATCGTTAGTCTTTGTTCGCACACGTGTTTTTCAGTTTGAAGTTTAAGTGCGCGCGGCTCTATGCCGTTGATGTGTGTCTGTAACATAACGATTTTTCTACATTTGGATTAGGCGAAAACATGAAGGTGGCACATCAAAAGTAAGTTTCCGGAGTGTCCTATTAGATTTTTCGCGTCCGGTGCGTGACCGAGCGCGCACGTCGCGAAAAATCGACTGTTTGCTGCCGTCTGTGCGTCGCTGTTTTGACAGGTGTCAGTTACAGCTGCTCGGTGATGTAATTTTCAGTTCGGCGCTTTGTTTGGCTGAGCGTATTGTAATATTTGTTCACATACTGGCCAGACATTTGTAAATTATACTTTCTAATTTCAATGAATGCGTATGCGAAATATCGGGCTTGTCCTTGCCTTAATGTGAAACAGCCGAATTGTTATGAATTTTAAGTAATTCTCCGTTCGCCGTGTAAGTTTTACGAAATCCGCATTTCGGTTTCTTAAAATTGAAATCGTTTAGTGTCATAATCGCAATTTGGGTTATAATAATTAGTGGCATTCAACATATACTTTTGAAACTTCGTTAGATCAGATTGGGATGATAAACAGTTGTTCTCCGGGTTGACTATGTGCCGTCATTAAAATATAATAGGGACATCTGGTTCGGTAGATATGGGGGTAATTTGTTCGAAGGATGAATCACTCCTTAAGCTTTTCCGTTGTATTGTCATCCATCAAGGTTCGTTGTCTTTCTACATCCTCTCGAGGCATACTTCGAAATTGCAGAAAGTTCGTGAATTGAACGTCATTGCAAGTTTGTGTTTTATGATTATATTTAATTGCCTAAGTTTTAAATTACAGTACACTCGCGATAATGTGAACTCCAAAAATTTGGTGCTATTCGCACCTTCGATATGTTTACACCAATGAATGTATGAATCAATTAAAAAACACATTTATACAGGTATATCCACCGGGACCGTCCGTTAAAAACTTTTTGAGTTCCGATTACAATATCAAGCTGATATGTTATACGCGGCCAAAACTAGCGATTTCCAATTGGAGTGAAATATTTTCGAAGTAATAACATTTCCGGTTATACCGGAAGTAGGTCATCACTTTGTTATTTCAAATGGAAATCTGCCATTTTTATTATACATCTAGAACCGACATTTGAGCAAGGCATAAAATACCCAAGTTGTTGGCACTTATCTGTCAAAACTTTTGACAGATTTAATTATTTTTGTTATGAACCCGATTTTTGATCTTTTGCACTACAGACATAATTTTGCTTGGGTGGATAGAAGAAGGATTAAGGAATTTTCTAAGCAATCTACACATGTCAAATGTTTATTGCGTTGTTTTGTATGATTTTTTCAATTTGGTCTTTTCCAAACAGCAATAACTCATTTTTTTCAAATTGCACGTGTCAATTTTTATATCGCCATCAGATGAAGCGTCAAATTTCAGATGGAATTGTATAAGCAAGTACTATACCCATTTCTTATAGTTCCGAAATAATTTGACAATATATTGAATTTTGATGATTTTGCAAGAACTAACAGAGAATGCTTTGAAATATTTGAGTCAAGTAGCTGAACTGGCTACGCTCACCTGACAGGTACCTAAAATTAATGTACTTGTCACTTCGTTCATTCGAATTTGATATTTTAACATGAATTGTCGTTATTTCAGATTGAAAATATCCAAAAAACAACACATTTGGAATAAAACCACTGGTTATTCAAACGAAAATATATTTAATCTTTTTTAATTCATTCTAGAATGTCAAAAGTAGGGGGTATAAATTGCAGGCAATTCAATAACCAATTTCCAAATTTACCGTCTATGAGTAAAATAAAATTTCGAAGCATTAGTAGAAGCAATTTTCTACAATTCAGATGAATAAAAATTGTAGGAACTAAGCGAAACCAATCATCGAAGATTATTACATTAATACGAATAAATATTAGTAAACATAAGAGAAAACTGATTTACGATCTGAATAAATGTTCAATATGGGCCCCATTTTGCTCGATACACTTGACAGCTCGTATACGAACATGATGAGTTGCCTTCCTATTTCACTCAGGATCAATATTACGAAAAGCTTTATGAATGCGCTCTAGTAACTCTTCTTTACTTCTTACAGGAATAAGATACACTTCACTCTTGATTTTGCCCCATAAATAAAAATCAAGGGGCGTCAGGTTCGGAGAACGCGGAGGCCATAAATTTGGTCCTTGTTTACCCCACCATCTATCCTCCAACATTTCTGTTAGCTGCCGATCTACAGCTCGTGTTTTATGTGCTGGTGCACCATCCATTTGGTAATAGCAATCCCTCAGAATGTTATGGGGTAATCCATCTTAAAAATTTGCTAATGTTCCTCTCAAAATTTCCAGATATCTTTGTCCATTAAGATTTTCCTCATAAATGTGATAAGCCAACAAATCATTCATTTAAATTGCAAAAACGTTCACGCTGAATTCATTTTGAAAAATAACCTCAATGAAATGTGGATATTCTGTGGCTCAAAAATGTCGATTTCTCCTATTGGTTATTCCACTTTCATTGAACTTGGCTTTATCAGACCATATAATTTTTTGCAGAATTGTCTCATCTTCTTGAAGCCGAATTAATAAATTTTCACAGAAATTTAGCCGCTTGGGAAAAGGTCAGTTGGTTTCAATTTTTGTAGTGTGATGAAAGAATACAGGTGCATTTTATGTTTCTTAAGGATCCTTTGAATGGAAGTATAACTCAATCCAATATCCATTGATGCTGACTTAATGGACGCATGTGGATTGGCACGAAAATACGCTAGCGTATTAATTTGATTGTCGTCGTCCTCGAGAATTGGTTTTCTTCTAGTTTATATGTATTTTGTTCCTCCAAATTGCAGAAAATGGTTTCTAATTCTTCGAAATTTTGTTTTACTCATAGGCGTTAAATTTGGAAATTGGTTATTGAATTGCCTGCAAGTTCTATCCACCACTTTTCGACATTCGCCATGAATTAAAAAGAGATTAAACAAATCCTCGTTTGAATAATCAGAAATTTTACTATCCATCTGGTGTTTTTCAAAAACTTTCACTTCAAATTAGCATCAATTCTTGTTGAAATATCAAATTCGAATGAACGAAGTGACAAGTACATTAATTTTAAGCATCTGTCAGTTAAGCGTAGCCAGTTCAGCTACTTGATTCAAATATTTCAAAGCATTCTCTGTTAGTTCTTGCAAAATCATCAAAATTCAATATATTCCCAAATTATTTCGGAACTACAAGAGATGGGAATAGTACATGCTGATACAATTCCATCTGAAAATTGACGCTTCATCTGATGGCGATATAAAAATTGGCACGTGCCATTTGAAAAAATTGAGTTATTGCTGTTTGAAAAACGCCAAATTGAAAAAATTATACAAAACAACTTAATAAACATTTGACATGTGTATATTGCTAAAAAAATTCCTTGATTCTTCTTCTATCCACCCAAGCAAAAATTGTGTCTGTAGTGCAAAAGATCTACGAGCTACAATTTTTTTGAACGTTCCTTTAAAATCGAGTTTATAACAAAAAAACTTAATTCTGTCGAAAGTTTTGACAGATAAGTGCCAACAACTTGGGCATTTTATGCCTTGCCCAAATGTCAGTTCTAGATGTATAATAAAAAAAGTAGATTGTCATTTGAAATAACAAAGTGATGACCCACTTCCGGTATAACCAGAAATGGTATCACTTCGAAAATATTTCACTTGAATTGGAAATCGCTAGTTATGGCCGCGTATAAAATTTCAGCTTGATATTGTAATTGGAACTCAAAAAGTTTTTAACGGACGGTCCCGGTGGATATCCCTGTATATTCTTCAATTTTTGTTAGGGATGTACATATATATACTCATATATTTTGACCTCATCAGCAAGCTTTTTCTGTAATAAACTAAGTAGTAAGCCTCAACGCATACATTTGACGAAAATATTACTGTCAGGTGTTGATCAGTTAAATTGAGTGTTGTAATAATATTCGACAATTCTTCTATGAATGGATGAACTTATTCAGGTTTCAAGGATAGTGTGAAAAATTGTATCCGATATCGACTTTTGAAACATTGCAACCATCCATCGCTTGCATTGAATTTTTCGTTAGACATCAACTTCTCATGCAAATATGCAGCCCGAAACGGGTGAAGATTCGTTCTCTTTGTTTCATGAACTATTCGTGGAGTTGGTTTGTTTCAACTACTTCCGAAATTTTTCTTTGTTTCTTTGTCAACACTATCCTGTTCAAACCTAATTTTTGAATTATTCAAATTGTTATTATTGTAATCAGAATTTGTGACTGAAGCTAATAGTACCATTTCTAACTGCAAAAATTGCAAGTAACATCCTTTGTTTAATATTCGGACCCATATAAAGTTTCTAGAGTGATTGTGACTTCAGAAATCGAACGTAGATCTTCTCTTGGACCAATGTAACAATGTTGTCGTTACCGTAAAGGTAAAAGGTTGCTTCATCTGTTAAAAGAATATTTAGGGGGTAAAGTTTTCACGTTGATTACATTAGGTTGCATAATTTTGATGAAATACAATCTTCGTTTCGTATGGATGTGCTAAAGTATTTACATAGACGTGTATGATGATGAATTCTCTTGAACAGCCAGTGGGTTGTCAAATTTAATATTTTCAGCTACTTGTGACTTCGTACGGTTTCTATGTTATATCCTTAAAATTTTCCAAAGTAGACCTGCATGGATCCGCTTAAGCAAATATAAGAATTTCAATACAATTCTTTTTGGCCAAACGTTTATAAAAACGGAATCCTTATGAAGTGTAAAATAACTGTTCATAAATAATGTTAATTTTTGTTCGGTCACTTATTTTTCTACTAAAACGAGATTGATATATCTTGACACATGTGTTGCCGAAGAATCATTTTATATTCCTTATTGTTATTGTTATTGTTCTTTAATCTGTTTTTGCTTTTTTTTTTCATTTCATTATGTGTCTTCTTGATAATAAAGTCAACAACGAAACAAGGAGTCTTACTGGAGCCCGAACCATGAAAATTTGCCATACAGTTATCATTCATTAGTCGTGCCGAAAAATTGGCGAGAAAACTAATCCTTCAGTTTGTTGAACTATAAATATAAAATGAGAACGCATTAATAAAGTACAACAGCGAATGAAAAATGTGTATTGTAATAATAACTAACACTCTATAAATCATTATTTCAAACAGCAATAAATAAACGGGCCGAGAAATACAGGGTGTTTGTTTTGACCGAAAAAATCGCATTTTATTCTGTTTAGCAAAACAACATTCGAATTATAAGATAAACGTGACCCTTAATGGATCATTTTCCTGGTGATGACTGCACAAATTTATTGGTTCTATCAGCTAACATGGCAGAAACACTTTTATGAAAATCCCGAACTCTGTTTTGAATATTCTAGAGTTATCTCTAATGTCTCGTGGGATATCGACTCAAATCATCTTCTACACTTATACAGAGCATTAATTCGAAGTAAAATCGATTATGGGTTCATTTGCTACAGCTTTGCTGTATAAGTATACTGATGACATTAAACATAATATAAAATACAGCTATGTGTACAGTAGTTAGAGCCTATCGCTCCTTCCCGATCCATAGCCGCAAAGTCCCGCTAAAAGAACCACCTCTATTACTCCGTCGAGAATATCTGCCGTTGTGTTATGCATCTAGAATCTCAGAATATAAATATAACATCAACCACTCCGTTATATCTTCTTGTACAATTTTCAGGAACAGTAAGACTTTTTAGAACTAATTTTGATGTTGAACAGTTTGAACTTTCACTAGCATATCCGCTAGCATCCATGGATTGTCGAAATTCTTACCATCAACTTAACTCAGTATCTATAGTGGTGAAATTTTAACGATACTACATTTTTCGAAAATATGTTCATCATCATTTGGTACGAAAATATTTATCATCACGCAGTCCCTCAGTGCATTTAAAGATTTGAAACAATTATACATGTGGCACTCTATCATCCAGTTAGAAGAAGAACTCCTCAACCTCTAGGGTCAGAACAAAACCGTAATATTTCTATGACCCCCTCCCATATGGGAATAACAAGCAATGAGGAGGCCGATTAGCTTGCAGTGACCTCGTCGTCAAATCGGCATTTACACACTAATATCTATAGAGTGTCTTAAACTAACAACTAATATACGAAAAAAGTGGCAATCGATCTGGATCGCCACAAACACCCAGCTCGAGTCTATAGTACCTAGTTTGTCAACCAAACTTCATCAACTGACCTACAGCAATAGAAGAGACCAAGTAAAAGCTTAAGGATAGGACAACACAGCATTGATACAAAGCCACCTTATGAATCGTGAACCGATATTTGCGAAACTTGTGATGTCCAAATTACTATAGTACATGTATTGTTCGAGTGTCCTAAATACACCTTAGAGTACAGTAGATTGGGAATTACAAACCTCGAAACTTCACTATCAATCAACAAAGACTTTCCCCTAAAAAAATAAGTCTACCGAAAATCGTACGACGTATTGTATAGGGTTGTTCGGAAATTAATTTCGTTTTTTTTTGTGGAAATGAAAGACAGTTTTCGTATAATAAACAAATACTTTATTAAATTATATATTGGCCGTTCTGGTCCAACACCTTTTGCCATTTTTCTGGTTGTAGCATAATTCCACGCTCAAAAAATTTCGCAAAAAACTGATCGGGGTGGTTTTTGTCCTCCTCATTTGAGGCGAAGGTTTTACCGTCTAAAAAGTTTTGGAGTGACCGAAACAAATAATTATCCGATGGTTCCAGGTCTGGAGAATATGGTGGGTGTAGCATTGTATCCCATTCAAGCTGTAAAAGCTTCTGGCTAGTGACCAAACTTATGTGAGGTCTCGTGTTGTCTTGGTGAAACACTACACCTTTCCTGTTGATTAGATCTGGTCTTTTCTGTTGAGGTGTATCATTCAGTTTGTCCAGCTGATGGCATCCCAGTTTCTTGGTGAATATCGACCTTGGAAACGGTTTAAGCCGGTTCATATTTTTTGCCTCGTGACCTCTTGCGTTTCTTTTCGTCCCCAGAGATGATGCGCTTTAAAAACGGATCATTGTCGTGACGTTTGAGAAGCGAATCGCAGACATCAATGCGGCGACAAATATCTCTCTGTGAGAACATGGGGAACCCATACATCAAGCTTCAAGGATAATCCCAGCCCTTTCAAGTGGTCATAAATTGTTGAATTTGATGAATTTAATCTCAATCTCATCTCACGTGTTGTTATTCGCCGTTTCGCATTAACTAATGCCTTTATCGCGTCTTTATCAGCTTCAATCGGTCTTCCAGAACGTGGTGCATCTTCGACATTAAAATGGCCGAATCAAATTAAGCGAACCAGCTTTGGTACTGACGTACTGTCAACACACTTTATCCATACACATCGATCAATTTCTTGCTAGCTTGAACAGAATTAAGATATGTCGAAAATGCTGGTAATCGCTCTCCATATTTAAGAGGGCATCTACATCTACTGCGTAGAATTAACTGGAATTTTTCACACACAAGCCTTGCTATATGTGCTCTCAAAGCATATGAAAATTATACGGATAGGTGTGAAGTTGGGTGCAAAAAAAATACAATTAAATTCTCTGTCGGGAAAAAACGAAATAACTTTCCGAACAACCCAATATCTTGTATTTTGTATTTACTCATTCTCCGCTAATAACCCCTCAGTGCGGCTAATTTGAGATAAAGAAAAATTGAATTAATCCCTTTAAAACACCTTAATCGTTAACTTTAATTTAATTTCACTCTATTTCATTATAAACGAACTCTTCGCATGACGACATTATAAACGTAGTGAATGTAACTCGACTTTTTCATTAAATGTTTTTCCAGTCACTTGGTCATTCTCTGAATGAACATGAAATGTTACAAATTGCTACACGCAGAATTAATAATTATGCTAAATTACCTATTTCCTTCAGATATGTACACGGCATCATTAAAATATACGTATGCAATATTTGCTTTGATTTCTGCGAACTATCTTAGAAGTGATTCGCGTGTGCGTCACCTCCGCAATAGATCGTGGACTAGCGCTCTGTCATGTATCAGTGGAATATCCATTATGAGTCATTGGTTCCTCTAACCCTCAAATATTCCTAGAATTCTTCATGCAGCTCGCGTTTCCCAGGAAGTTGTTTCCATTCGATTACATGTCTAGGTTAACACGTCGAAATGAAAATTTCTTTATACTTACACGTGCCAACATGTGTTGTTAATTGCGTTTCATATTTTCTCAGGTCGTCGTATTCGTGAATGGCGTTCTTATATTTATTTACACCAAACATCAGGTATTTCCGGTGCGAATGTTCAATTAGCGAGAATATTAATCAGTAGAGGCAGTTGAACCTTCGAAATTCAACATGGGTGGGATTATTCACCGTTGTTGACTTTGCCAGTCGCTCTTTCATTCTTAAGCTTACCATGAATATTGGAAGAGCTAAAGTACTAATGTAAAACGAAATGAGACACTTTTGTCCCTTTTCCACAATTTATTGAATAATCACGACCGGTTTCGACCTTACGGTCATTTTCAGGTGAATAACAATATAATACATGAGTAGGCAAGTACAAGTACAGAATAAAATTTATCCTAAATATTGAGTAGTGGGGATCCATTATGCTCTAGTTGGCTGTTGAGGATAATAAATTGTGGGGTTTTTACATAGTTTGTTAATCTCCAAACTTTCCAACAAATTCATCTCTCTCCATTTATGAGGAATTTTAAGATTGTTTTTGTTGATTTTTTGTGTTCAAATATTGGCGAATTTTTATCTGAGGAAATATGTTCCTAGAATCTAGCTTCAAAAGTTCTCCCTGTTTATCCGACATAGGCTACCTGACATTCATTGCATTTGATTTGATAAATTCGTGATTGATTAAATTTATCGTTCTTCTGTTTGGCATTGGATAATAATCTGCTAAAGTTGGAGCCGCTTGAGAATGAAGTAGTTATGTTCAATTTGGAAAAGAAGTTACTGATTTTGTTAGAGAGTTCGCCAGTATATCTGAGACTAGTGTATCTTTTTTCCGGGGTTTCTACCATGCTATATAGTAATTAAGAGGTAATACTTTGTTCTTTGCGTTTAATGATTGTATTTAGAGACTGTTGTGGTATGTTGTTATTTGAGGCAATTTTTCTGATGATATTAAGTTCAGTTTTTCTGTCGAAAGGGGAACAGAGTAGACTCTATGAATCATGGAGTTATATGCATCTAATTTGTGGCTTAAATGACTGAACGAGTCCATTGGAATCGATGCGTCTGTGAATGTTTCCTTTCTGTAAATTTTATAAGTGAGTTGGTTATTTTAATTTGTAGTGGTTAAGCTGAGGAAACTTATTGAGTTATTATTTTCTAATTCTGAAGTGAAGCTGATGCGGCAATGTATTTTATTCAGGAAATTTAAAAATTGCTGTGTTTTTAACCGAAATCTGTGTTTAGTATTGAGTTTTTCTCTAAATTATTCATGAAAATGTCAGCTAGTAGAGGGCTAAGAGGTGAACCCATTGGAAGACCTGACTTTTGTTTAAAGAATTTAGATTGAAATTGAAAGTAACTTTGAGATAGGCATATTTGAAGAAGATTGCTTAATTCATTAGTGATATATGGCGGTGTGTTGGACTCGGATAAGATATTTGTAACAAGGGGAAGACACTCATTCGTTGGAATGTTCGGGTACATATTTTTGACATCGAAAGAGGCTAAATTAATATCTTGGGAGATTGTGAAATTTCAAGCGTATGTATGAGATCTACAAAATTAGAGATAGTGTATTGTGCTTGAAAATTCGAGAGGTCTAGAAATGTTTGTTTCAAGAATTTTGCTAGTTTACCTGATAGTGTGTTTATATATGACAAAACAGGTCTTGCAGATTCTTCTTCCTTATGCAGTTTAATCAATCCGTATACTTTTGGATGTCTAACACACTGCCATATATCACTAATGAATTTAGCAATCTTCTTCAATATGCCTATCTCGAAATTACTTTCAATTTTGATCTGAATTCTTTAAACAAAATTAAGGTCTTCCAATGGGTTCACCTCTTAGCCCTCTACTAGCTGACATTTTCATGAATAATTTAGATAAAAACCCAATATTAAACACAGATTTCACTAAAAAACACATTACTTTCTGGTACAGATATGTAGATGACATGGCATGTTGGTTTTCGTGGTTCAAACAGACCAATTCAGCAATTTCTAAATTTCCTGAATAAAATACATTGCCGCATCAGCTTCACTTCTGAATTAGAAAATAATAACTTAATTAATTTCTCGACTTAACCATTACAAATTCAAATAAGCAACTCACTTATAAAATTTACAGAAAGGAAACATTCACAGACGCATCGATTCCAATGGACGCGTTCAGTCATTTAAGCCACAAACTAGCTGCATATAACTCCATGATTCATAGAGCTTACTCTGTTCCCCTTTCGACAGAAAATTTTCAAACTGAACTTAATATCATCAGAAAAATTGCCTCAAATAACAACATACCACAACATGTTCTAAATACAATCATTAAACGCAAATAACAACGCATTACCTCTCAATTACTATATAGCATGGTAGAAACCCCGGAAAAAAGATCACTAGTCTCAGATACACTACAGACTACTTTTCAGAATTGAACATAACTACTTCATTCTCAAGCGGCCCCAACTTAAGCAGATTATTATTCAATGCCAAACAAAAGAACGATAAATTCAAGCAATCAGGAATTTATCAAATCAAATCCAATGAATGTCAGATACCCTATGTCGGACAAACAGGGAGAACTTTTGAAGCTACATTCATAACATATTTCTTCAGACAAAAATTTGCCTAAATTTGAACACAAAAATCAACTAACCACTCGATATCATTGAACAATCTTAAAATCCTTCATGAATGTAACAAAGGGAGAGAGAGATGAATTTGTTGGAAAGTTTGGATATTAACAAACTATGTAAAAACCCACAATTTATTACCCTCAACAGCCAACTAGACCATAATGGATCCCCACTACTGAATATTTAGGATAAATTTCATTCTGTACTTGTACTTGCCTACTCATGTCTTATATTGTCATTCACTTGAAAATGACCGTAGAGTCGAAACCGGTCGTGATTATTGAATAAATTGTGGAAAAGTGACAAAAGTGTCTCGTTTCGTTTTACTTTAAAATGAATTTCCATAAAATAAATGAATAATCAAACTATCAACTTAAGTACTAAGTATTTTCTGGTAGTTTACATCCTTTTGAGATATTTCAATTGAAAAAGAAATAAAATGCAAAGGACGAGAGATAAAGCATGAGCTATTTTGCCAAAATATATAATATACTAGAAGATGAATGAAGCAAATATGACATATTAACTAAAGGAGAAATAGAGGATGAAATAACAACCATTTCTGAATATAAAATCGTAAGAAAACCGCAAAATAATTTTTCTCGAAATTGTTCCTCTGGAATTTCATTTCAATTTGTGTTAGGTCGGTTAACAACTATTTTCATATAAAAAAAAGATCGACGTAAATTTCGTTAACGTTAATTGTGTGTGTTTTTCAAAAATGCTCGAACAGAGTGTAACGAAAGGTGCGATAAGCACGTAAAATCAAGAAATCATAAAAAAAACCATTTTGACATGCGAAAGTTTTCCCCTTGAAAACTCATTAACACACGGCGTTAACCTACTTCTTGTAACGAATAGCTGAGCGAGAAACTGTGCCGAAATCTTTTTACTAAGAAATCGATATCTTAACGCTCATGTGTACATAACGAGAAAGTGTTTGTTGAGTTACCATTGGTAGAAGTGATATATTAGGAAAGAAAGTGAATTGGTCGGTTGGGAAAGAAAGATTTGTATGTAAAATTTCAAAACTTCGACGCTATACGGTTTTTTCTAGATGTAATACAGCGATAGATAATTAAAGGTAAACTCAATGAAATCCAGAATGATATACTAATGCTAGTTTTGTGAAAGATTCAAATTATTAATGGAAACAAATAATTTTCACAGCATGGACGTGATTCAAAGTAATTAAATTAAATAACATACAACACAGGAAACAATGATGTATATATATACTACAAGGGATGTCTTTTAAGTTTTGCATGTAGAGTTAGAATAAATAACAATAACAATAACAATGAAGACTTTATTCAAAGGATTCTCCACGAAGATTAAAACACTTCTGCATTCGAACCAATTCTGGTTATAGTTATTTCAATCGTTTCATGCTGCGTTCAAAATGACCTTTTGGAAAGCATCAACAGCTTCTTTTGAAGACTGAAACCTTCAATTACGCAGTCCGTTCTTGATTTTGAGAAAAGTAAAAAAGAATCATTGGGACTTGGGTTCGAACTATAGGTAAGATTATAACTAATGTGCTACATTTCCAAAAAAGAAACCAAGTCGCCCAAACATTCTTGTTGGGATAATCGTCTCTGAAAATTATTCTGAGAAAATGCTCACGGTTTAATTCCGTTTTTCAACTTTTTCAGTTGACAAGTTGAAGCAGAAGCAGATTTAGTAATGCTTATGGTCATGCCAGCAAACTCCCGTGTTGGCTGTGATGTCGAGTTGGTTTTCATGTTCGTTGCGATGTCCTTGCATGATTAGAGGAGGTTCCTCGAAAACGTTGATTGCATCTTGTTCGCGTTAAAATTGATCACATTATCAACCTCCACCTGAATCGATCTGTTGAAAAGAAAGCTACTAATCCAACCATGCAAATTTTCGGGAAGTCCATATACGATTAGGTTAGGTTAGATATTTTTTTGAAGGGATATATTCACTTTGGGGATAATGCTTCAGTCCTAATGTCCACTTTGTACTTTCAAAAATGGAAAAGAAAATATTTTATTTTCATCAGTCCAAAAAGCTCTGAAGCACCCCCGTACTATCACCTACGTCAACAAAGAATCGTTTCTATATTTATTTCGATGGAGAATTTTTCTCACAATATATCGTTCGTACAATTCCTTTTCGCCGGTAACTCCCCACTTCTCCGAACCGACGTGTAGGCGTGTTTTCTTACAGTTTACCGTGGAATTTATTCACGCATCAATTTTCCGAGACATTGAGGGAATGCGAACTATTTATTCCGGCCTTTGTAGCATTTTACGCGCATTACTCCCAGTGGGATGCGAGGGGAATATGCGCTTGATAGAACGCTGGAAGCTTTTCTTTGAGAGGAAAGCAGTCAGGCAACTCGGCTAACCAATTTTTGTCCCGCTCTGCTGTTGGTTGTTCACGAAAGCTAAGATAGGATGGGATGGATGAAGGCGAAGAAATCTGCGCCCTGATGCACATCAACGGAAACGACGGTTTTCCCCCTGAATGTATAAATCTTCTGGTATTCTTGTGATGTGTTACACTTTTCTGAGTGTGGTTCGAAAGTGGATTATCTGACTTATTACATTTCTTTCTGCGATTTGTTTTGTTTGCGAGATTTACCACCTAAAATTTTCGAGGAACACATCTCGACAAGTTTTCCCCACAAAGTTTAAATTTTTCATCTGATCTGTCGTTTGAATTGTAACACTTCATGATAATTTATCAGGATGTGATTAATTATGACGAATTATGATTCTAATGCGAAAATTTGTGAAATCTACCAAAGCATTTCCTGGCGCTGACGTTTCCAGTGATCACAACCCGGTTGTAATGAACCTACAAATGCACCGTTTTATACCAGTTAAGCGGCCAGAAAAAAATTAAACATATCAACGTGAAGAGCTTAGACGATAGTGAAATAAGGGCAAAAGTAAGTCAACGACTTGAAGAAAGACTGGAAGCTGCTGAAACATCTGAAACAACTGACGTTGAGCGCCAGTGGAGTGCTTTGAGAGAAGCGCTTACAGTCACCCAAGAAACCGACATAGGACTAACCAGCACAAAAAGAAAACAACCTTGGATGACTGACGAAATTCTTCAAATGATGCACGATAGAAGAGAACTGAAAACAAAAACATCGAACGATGTAGAGAACTGAACAAAATAATTCGACGAAAATGTAGGAGGCCAAAAGCAATGGCTAATTAACCAATGCACAGAAATTGAAAATCTCCAAAAAAGCATGATCTATTCAACATGCACAAAAAGATCAGGAGATAACAGGAAGACAACACAAAGCTAACAGTGGAATGTTAAAAGGGGCCAACAACGAGTTACTGATCGGGGTCGAAGAAAAGCTGAAACGATGGAAGGACTATATTGAAGAACTTTTTGGGGAAGATCGAACGGAAAGCCCGCAACCTGAAGAATTTAATGAAACTAGTCCTTGCATTACATCGGAAGAAGTTATACGAGCAATAAAGCTTCAGAAAAATGGTGAAGCTATTGGCCCTGACGGAATCTATGCAGAGACGCTTAAGCTAATGACACAGCAAGAAGGGGCTGGCCTTAAGCTCTTAACAGCACTGTTTAATAACATCTGTAGAGCCGGTAAAATCCCAGCAGACTGGCTCAAATCTGTGTTTGTCACCCTGCCCAAAAAGACCAACGCAACAAATTGTGATGACTACAGAATGATTAGCCTAATGTCGCATGTTCTGAAAACCTTTCTACGAATTATACATACTCGAATCTACACCAAATGCGAGCGAGAAATCGATCCAGTTCAGTTCGGTTTCAGAAATGGCCTAGGAACGCGTGAGGCTCTCTTTTCTCTTAATGTACTCACCCAAAGATGTAGAGACATGAATGTCGATGTTTACGCCTGCTTTGTTGACTATCGGAAGGCTTTTGACTGCGTTTCACATAAAAAAATGGCGGAAATTCTAAAAAATGCCGGGGTTGATGCAGAAGACTTACGCATTATTACAAACCTTTATTGGCACCAAACTGCACAGGTGAGAGTTAATGGGCTAACATCTGAACAGGTAGCAATACGGAAAGGTGTACATCAAGGCTGTGTGCTGTCGCCTCTATTGTTTAACATTTACTCAGAAGCAATATTCAAAGAAGCACTTGAAAACATAGACACAGGCATTAGAATAAATGGAAAACTACTTAGTAATATCCGCTACGCAGACGACACCGTGGTACTAGCTAACAACCTTCAAAACTTGCAGAGAGCCATGAACCTTATTGTAGAGCATAGCCAACGCTTTGGACTATCTGTTAACGTTAACAAAACTAAAAGTATGGTGTTTTCTAAGCAAGCAGTGGAGGCTGTAATACGCATTAATAACCAACCTGTGGAACAAGTGCATTCATTTCGGTATTTAGGAGCCACGGTGAACGACCAAAGTGACCCGAAAATAGAGATCAAATCTCGAATCGAACAAGCCCGTAAAACTTTCGTTGGCATGAGAGACCTTTTCGTCAACCGCGGACTTAATCTTCAGCTTCGTATGCGACTACTTCGTTGTTATGTTTTTCCTGTCCTTACTTATGGATGTGAAAGTTGGACTTTTAATCCAGAAATGGAGAGACGCATAGACGCTTTCGAAATGTATCTATACCGTAGAATATTGCGTATCTCTTGGATGGAAAGACGGACAAACATCGACGTCCTAAATACAATGGGAAAATCACGAGAGTTGATGAGAACCATCAAAGAAAGAAACCTCCAGTACATTCGGCACATCATGCGCGGCAAAAAATATGAGATCCTTCGCCTGATTATTGAGGGGAAAGTCCAAGGAAAAAGATCAGTTGGACGACGCCGGAACTCATGGCTGAAAGATCTACGGAGGTGGTTTCGAAGAACGTCCACTGAAATTTTTAGAGCTGCAGTGTCGAAAACAATTTTTGCCAATTGGATCGCCAACCTTCGTTTGGAGACGGCGTCATAAGAAGAAGAAGAAGATGATTCTAATTAGAAACTCTTAATTTTCCAAATTCTTTCAAAATTATGTATTTCCTTCTACATTTTTACCGACGCCTGCGTATTATATCTCATACAATTCTTATGTAACGAAATGTCTTACTTTGAGCTATCGCGATCATTCAAAATCGATTTGGCATACTGAGTATCAATCCAATTGCATTCCATTCCTATGCCAGAGCATGGAACACTTGATTTATTGTTTGAAAGAGAATGTTATTACAAAATTCTTTAAATTCGTCTTTTTTACAAATTTCCCGTTTTATTTAGGTCAGGTGATTCAGCCGGCCAATCCAAAACATTTATAGCATCCTCTTCTTAGTATTTACTGAATAAAGCAAACGCAAGAGGGCGTGTATTATACAGCTGCATGTGGAAGAACATGTGGTTCAAGAATTGGTTCCCTATAGCCTTATAGCGTTTACAAACCTCTCTTGCAAATCAAAATTGATTCTTCCAGCATCACTAATACAATCTTAGATCATCAGTGTATCCCCATGGTAGTTGTAACTTTAGAGTCCACTGTTTGATGCCCTATTCAATATGATCTCCCAAACTACATTTGTTTCTAGATTTTACCTTGACATGTGTATAATTCTAAAATACATATCTTGTGTTGCGAAAACTTAAGGACTATATAAAGTCTCAGGCTGTACTTATGATATCGGGATAGACTATTCCTAATGAGTGTGTTTCCAAAAACTTGGGGTTGTATTTTGATGAACAAATGAGATTCAGTAAACATGTGAACTATGTGCTTCAGCAGTGTTATGGTGCTCTCCGGCTACTCTATGGAAACAAACAAATACTTCGCGTCAAATCCACTGAAGCTAAGCTCTATCAAAGTCTTGTTATATCGAGAATGACCTATGGACTTGTTGTTTAGTATCCTTGTCTGACAGTAGTAGACTGAAACCGTTTACAGGTTATGCAAAATACATGTTGTAGGTTTGTGAATGGACTCAGAAAGTTTGATCATATTTCCTATACTTTTTCCCAGACTGGGTGGCTGAATACTATCTTCGAATACCTTTTTTTGAGCTTCGTTTTCAGAGTTATTATTAATTCTTCACCATTGTACTTGAAAAACAAATTGAATCTTCGAAAAGCTACGCATGGTGTTAATATCAAAAACATCCATAACTTAACTATACCTCGTCACTTCACAGCACTTTACAATCGTAGCTTTTCTTACAACGCAGTTAGGTTATATAATAATCTGGATACGAATATCAGTCACCCAGTACTTCAATTTTCAAAAAGGTCCTCAAAAAACACCTACTGAGTCTGGATTCGTCGATTGTGCCATGAACTTTCATCTTGTGTTATATATTAATATAATTATTTAATTTTAAATTTCTTTATGCTTCTTTCCATTTGTCTTGGGGAGTGTCACTTGATTCTGATTCTTTTTTTTTCATAAGGGACTTTTACTTTTGTTTTTTTATTTCCTTGTATACTTTTCACATATTGTATTTTATTTTTTGTTTGCATTTATATATTCTATATTCTCATAATTATTATTAATATTACCATTTGGGGGTTAGATGTAAGGGTAGCCTTTGACTAAATCTCGCCCAAGCGAATGTACAAAAATCTTTTGTGCAATAAAGGCATATTATTATTATTATTAAATGGTTGCTGTCTATCTCGATTTTCGTCTTCCAATAATTCTTCAATTATAGCATTCATTTTAATCCGCTGTTAGTGAGTGAACACTCATTACTTTAACTAATTACTGTTACTGTGCTAAAAGACTCGTTGAATATTTTCGTATCGCCTCACAGAAATTTTCAAAGACCCTCATCAAAAAAAAATCTAAAACTGAAAAATCCGTAGATAGTGGTGGTCGAAGAGGTCCATTTGTCTGTATTCATTTTCTGGAAAAATGTTTGTTGGGCGAGAATATACCATTATTACTCATTTGTGTGCTGGAGCCCAGTTTTGCTGGAAAAATAATCGATGAGTTGAATCAAGGAAATATCTCAAAAAGAAAATTCTCATAGAATTTGATTTCTATTGAGAATAAAATAGAAAACATTCAAACCATATCTTCCTTGATGTTTTGAAGAAAGAAGAATATGTTGATTTTTCTAGCTCCAGAACCGCCAATGGTGTCTTTACAATTCCCACACTTATAAAATGCGTCCCATCTGACGCATTGATTTTGTTCTAAATCAGTGCCTGTTAACAGATTGAAGACTTTTACTCAGGGAACAATATTCAACTTTCCGTAGAACGTTAAATATCCTTTCCTGAAGAAGCTGGTTTTCCGATCTACCCTTCATAATCATCGTTAACCAGGCCCACATAGTAATAGTCGGATGCCATGAAAAAGACCAATAGACTGCAGTTTCAGTCTGTTTGACCCCGTTTGTATTGCACACTCATTCATAACACCAAGTCAGCCGCCACCTACTCTTAATCCATTGGAGCGCTTGAAGTTGAAGAAGCTAGTATCCCATCCACCTATTTCTGTACCTTAACTCATAACTGAGATACCCCACAAAATTTACGAAAATGGAACAACTTGTAGATATACCAGATGAGTTCGTTCTCTTAATCACATACAAATTTCTATAGGGAAACCTAACCTAACCTAGTTTACCCATTTCCCTGGATTACGTAAGTAAAACTGAAATAGTGATTATTCGCAGTGATCTTCACACGCCCAATGTTGCTTGGCTCCGGTGATCATCTCACTTGTAGGTAAACTATTTAAGTTACTATGTAGCTTAGTGGTGTAATGCATTTCTCTGATCTTCGTGACAGTGGTTTGATTTCTTACTGAAAAGGATATCACATAACATCACCGCTTTTTTAGGAAACCGTAATTCTACATGTATTATATAGCACAACGCATACAGCTGAGAGTGTTTAGGAAGGATCATATGATACCCTATTCAAAATTTGACGAAACCATCAATTATGCGTTCGCTAATAAAACCATAGTGAGAACCTTACCCGGCAATATATTAATGACTCTATATTTGCACTACTCTGTGTTTGGATGACATACTACAATAGAGTATGAAAAATCACATTTTTATATGGAATTATATCTGGTATCACCTCGATGTCATAAAATATTTGGAACATAGGATATCTATCCACTTTCAAATTAATCTGCCAATTACGCCTCGAAATTTTATCCATTACCGCGGATATAAAAGTTAAATCTCTAAATCATTCGGCCATTTACCGCCCCTGAAAGAATATTCCGACGAATGGAGGTACATCCGTTTCGAATTCTTTTTTCTCAAAATCTTTTTGTTTGACAAAGTTTCAAAGGTAGTCTTAGATAAAATGAAAAGTTTTATGATTAAAAACAAGTATCCAAGGGAACCTTCCAGTGTAAACCCTTTGAGCCATTCCGGCATTCTTGTTACGTTCAATATTTTAATAAACGAACATTTTGTTTCTTGAGAATTCGTTTACTGATCTCAATGCATTCAACGAGATGAACAGAAAAAATTTCTAGACCCGACATTTCATTTTGAATATTTGAATTCTAATCAAACATAAAATGCGCAGTTTTCTTGTTATCAAATAGAATATTGTTATTCAACATTTCGTAATAATTGTCATTATAGAATTCTCCTACAGGAGTAGTTAGAATGTTGATGTAAATCTTCTCCAAGAAGGAATGGCAATCCCTTCAAAGACACATTGCAGTTTTGTCCTTGTAATGGACACATCATGCGACAAACAGAATGTATTCCTTTCTAACATTTCTTTGCCTTTCTTGTAGAGTGATTTACCTCAATATAGGCCTCAGTTTCGTCAATAAGCTGTTCGTCTGAGCCACATCTCATTTCCTGAAGCAACTGTACCTTATCAGCACTGTGCCAGTAAACGCTGGGTGCCATTCCTGGAGAACAGGGTGGATGCGGCAACAATTTTAAGCGCAAATGGTTTATTTTTGTCGTCTTGTCGGTTGGTGCATAGTCTCGATGAAACAATATTTTTTCTTTGCCATATGAGATCGTTTGCGCTCAATCTCTTCTCTCAATCAGTCTAGTGAGTCTTGCCCTTTCAATGTAGCGAACAATATTGCATATGTACCCCAATCAACAGATGCCATAACATTGCCAGCCAGACATAACTCTTTCCAAATCAGCTCATGTCCTTTCTGATTCTAGAGCATAGTGATGGATCCATATTTCATCCAAGGTGACATATCTTCGCAAAAATAGTTCTTATCGCACTTTAAAAGCTCCATACAGTGCTCTAATTCGCCAATTCGTTGTTGTTTTTGTTCCACTGTAAGCAAACGCGGCATCCACTTCGAAAACGTTTTTTTCATGCCTAAATTTTCGTGTAAAATGTTGAATGATATCTTTTGGATGTCAGCTTACTCTTGCAATTTCACTTTGCGATTACTCGTAACAAGTTTCAATCCGTTTTTTCATATTTTCTGGCGCAGTCACATACCTTGGCCTTCCAGAGCGTTTTGCTTCCTAGCTGGTCGTACGACCATGTTTGAAATTAGCATACCATCGTCAAATAGTTGTTTTCGGCGGTGAATTTTCACGGTAACACTTCTCAAGCTATTCCTGGGATTGTACGAAATTTTTACCCATCAGTTTTTCTTAAGGCACGAATCTTGTTTTGATTCATTGTTCACAAATTCACTGAAGTAGCGTAACTTCAGTTTCAATTTTTCGAAAAATATTGAACGAACGGTCATGGAATTTTTACACGTTTCTTTTAGAGGTTGGTGCCATCTATTCGAATAGCCCCGGGAATATTTGACAATGTATTAAGTATTAATATGGTGTCGAGTGGATGACTCCTGGATTGTCTAGTCGCTTTCGCCTCTGTAAGTGGTGTCAGCATTTTAATTCCCGATCTACTTCGTCGTAGTTCGAGGGATCTAATAGACCAGGTTCTAGCCTGATTAATGAGCATGTACTCTTCCTCCCTATGGTGGCCAATATGGGTAGTTTCTGACCACTGTAGTTAGAGACATTCCCAATTTAGGTTCTATGTAGTTATATCCAAGAAATTTGGAATTTTCAGTTTCCATTCCAAGACTGAATTGAGTTTTGAAGGTATTGAACTATTGAAATTGCCTATTTGTACTTGAAAAACTGAAAACAATGTCATTCACATATATAAATCAGTGTGGATGATCATTGATTTTCTCAATGTTATCCGTGAAAAATTCGGCTACCGAAGGATTGAAAGGATTACCCATAATCGAACCGTTATTGCTCATGTAACTTTCGTCATTATTAAAATTGATATAATTTTGTTTCAAACGTACTGATTATTTACTATTCGATTGGACGCAGACAACAAAACCAACGTCAACCAACCATTTGCACAAAATAATAAATCTTTATCAAACCGTACCAGATAACAGACTCACATTTTTATTTCCTCTCCAAGTTCTGTTCGTTATAGTGACACTGAAAATAGTGAATGGTTGCTCGAATATAATTTTATTGACGCTCGTTGTCGTAATTCCTTGCCCAATAGTTACGTTAGCATCGTGTCTCCGTCTTTTCATCCTCTTCTACTTTCCACACGAATATTGGCAAAGCATTCCTATCGCGACCTAAATGTTTCAGAATCTCTGGGTCAGGGCTAATTAAATTCAGATATTCGTGAGGTCGATGCCTATTTTTATGTTTGAATTTTTGGAATACGATACCAGAATAGCGCAGCTGTCAGGAGATGGATCGAAAGAAAATTGCGTGTAAAATACTTGGAGATTTTGCAAGAAAACATTGCGGGATAATAGATTGAATGATGTCGCAAAGATAACAAAAATAACTTTTTTCATTTTTATTAGTATCATCATTAGGAAGGTGATGATATACTGATTAGAAACTACTACAGAAATAATGACGCGTTTTCTATAGAGCGCAAGCAACAAAATAATATTCACAAAAAAAATTTATCTTCATGAAAGAACATTAAATAATTTATCTGAATTGCCACTTCAAGAATTCATTTTTAAACTGTCATAATGAGAGCACAGAACACTTCTGCGGATAGACATAGAGTTATTAGACGAAATTAGAGAAGTTATACAATTTCGGTTTTTCATGAAAACACTTCCTGATCAATGAACTCAGTGCACAAGTGATATTCCTTTGAAAAGGATAGGAGAAACTATTGAACGAAATCTACCTTACCTATGAGTCATATTCAAAGAAACGCAAGTTTGCATTATAACTCGAAAACCATTAGACAAAAAGAATTCACCACGTACTTCTAGTTTTCGTGAAAAATTGCCTGTAGAATGTTGAAACAATTTTTACATCATCAATAGGTGCTACAGCCCGGTGTGGGCCTAGTCTCCTCCACGATTCGTCCCAGACGGTCCGTGGTGACCCAGTACTAGGTCCTGCCATCTTGAACTCTTCGTTGGTTCTCTGAGGCTGACCTTTTCATGTAAACTATCTTCTTTTGATTGACAATAAATTCCAGTTCTTTTTCATTTTCTTCCATCTTTTTGAACACTTCGATAGGTCGATCTTTGTCCCTGGCGATGAGGTTGATTCATTGAAGATGGTTCCTCTCTGATCAATACGGTGGATTGCTTTATGCTATGACGAAGACAGCCCATCCCTTGTTTGACGGCAGACGTAATTTCAAATGGATCGCTCAAGATTTCCTTATTTTCACCTTTGGCTACAGTTGGTTATGGTCATCATAGCTATGTTAACAAGTTTAGGTGAAATTTCGAGATCATCGTGTGCGTTTCTCAGTTCAGAACGTTTTGGACTGTCAGAATCTTCCTTAAAAATAACATGTGCAGGTTCGTTTCGTACTCATAACACCTTTCCATAATCTGTCTAACAACAAAAAAGGTGGTCTGTGGTGCTCCTAGCTGCTTTAAATCCACATTGATGTTCTCCAATCTTATTGTTAGCTGTTTTTTTATTATCATTCAGAATGGTCATGCCTCGATAGTTTTCCAAGTCAGCCTTATCTCGTTTCTTATGTATCGAGCATATAATTCCCGTCCAAATGTCTTTAAAGATATCGGTCGGGGCTTCTTCTACTGAAGTTCCTTCATACTTCAAATCTTTTGCAGAAACGCGGCCTCTCCAAGCGCTCGATTGTTCCTCAGCCTTTTCAGTGCGTTTTGCACCTCGTCCAAAGTTCATCATCTTAATTATTATCTGGTGCAGTCTGAAACTTTATTGTTACGGTTCGGGACTGTTCTGCTTGTTCAGAAGATTCTTGGAGTGTGACGCCCATCTTTCGATTGTTTTCTTTCGTTCGTTATGATCACCTCACTTTCAGTTCTACATCCTACGGTTTGCGACTGGAATTTTTGATTGTAATCTTCTTCATTGATGCTTTAAACTTTCTTCGTTCACCTTCTTTATTCAGATCTTCTACTCCCTTCCTTCAAACTTTCTCTTTTCTTCTTTTTCATTTCCGTTCTGAGATTATTATAGCCTTCTTTGTTGCTTCGGGTGGTTGTTGCCATCACATTTTCTCTAGCCCTGTTCTTGTTCTGAATTGCTTTTCTACATTCTTCATCAAACCAGGTTCCGTTAGGTTCTTTTTACTCTTCCCATAAGGTATCTTTTGCAGTAACCATTTTGACTCAACTTCAAAAACAACCGAGACATTGACACTTTATTGATTACGAAAATTTTCATACTTTCCAAAAACAAAAAACGAAAAATCTATTCACACTATTTCACATAGTTGCAGTGCTAAATCTGTCCACCTGTGCTGCAATGCTCGAAATGATACTGTATTATGGCATTGTCTAAAATGATCCCACGTACTCAAACTGACCTATCTGCAGTACTAAAACATAAAATTTATCCACTCAGTACGCCCAATTGCGATTTCATTTCTGAATAGGGAACAATTTTAACATTCTCGATTTTTAACGGCAATAATTGTACGAATAGTTAAAAATTGAATGAAAGGAAATTAGTCAAAAGGATAAAGGACATTGATCAATTAAAATGAAAATTCAATACCGGCAACGAGCAAATCAGATATCGAATGTTTTGAAACCATTAATATGTGGCTGGAGGCAAATTCATTTTTTGTTTGCGTCAATATTGTTCGAGCGTGTTCATCAACATATGAAAACAGCATGCAAAATTCTAATAAATTTGTTTTTATAAGTTTTCCATCCACAATATCATAGCTGAACCGTTATTTCAATAGCGGAACGGGAAAAATTCCACTGAAAAACGAATTTCTGATATGCGTTTCATCTGGAAAATTGTATTTTAATTTTGTGTATTCAAGAATCGGTCATTTCCTTGTAATTGATATTTTTCCTAGAATTTGTATTGATCATTATTCTCAATTAGTTAACCGAATTTGTTACATTTTACAAATGCGAATTGAGAGCCAGGTGAAAATTGAAGTGGTAATACACAAGTTGCAATATGGATAATATAATGGTTTGAAATTTGAATACTAATTTTTAATAGGTATTGATTTGACAGCTAATCAAATCGTTGGAGTTTCTCCATCTGTGTCAAAATGGAAAAAGTTAATATCTAGTGCTAATGTAACAATATTTTTTACGCAAGAAATTCATCACGGAAACCAAAAGTTCTCTTGATAAGTATAAGTATATTTATAGTTAGTTTGGCTTCTTCGTTTGATCTACTCCTTATTTTTTTCGTTTACCGGTGGCTGTGGTAGTCTTCTGTGTAGGTTCGTTGGAGGGCGCCAATTGTATATGTATACATGAACATGACCTGGTTAACGAAGATTATGAAGAGTGGATTGGAGAACCAGCTCCTCCATGATGGATATTCAACATTATACGGAAAGTACATTATTCCCTGAGTGCTAGCCGCAACTATATTTTATGATATTCAAAAAATAGATAACCATATTAAGCCTGTTAACAAGAAATTGTATTGGATTCTGCCATTTCAGATAAGCGTCTACAATGACCAAAAATTTTGTAGAATCAATAACCAGACTCTTGAATCCTGAATTGAAACGCTGGTGTGAACCTATTCTAGAAAAATAACACATCCAGTTTTTTTCATATTCACATATTCACATTCATACATGAGCGAGTTGCAGTTGAAAGATTCTAACCTATCAAGTATATATTGAAAACAAGAGACCCAAGTATAGATCCTTGCAGAAAGCCCATCACTATACCTTATCAGCGGAAGGAACGATAATCTTTTCGTTTTTTTTTTGTTTTTCTTCCCCTACCCTCGTGGCTGCCCGAGATGACTTAATGTCTGTTCGCTCGTTCCTTGAAGGAGGCAAAGTTGTAAGTTATTGGAAAGATGTTCCATGGAAGCATCTACAGCACACCAGCCTTTAAACAAAAAAAATTGTATAGGAAGTTTTACATTGGACCATCTGATGTGAGTTTTCTGCAAGACTAGTTTTTTGAAACTGGATTTTTTTCGGAACCAATCCTTTCAGTTCTTCAGAGCATCAACTATAGAAGTGAAGAACAGAAAAATCAGCAATCTGCTGCTTTTGAGCGAGAGAATCACGACTGATCTCCGGGTGGTCAATGAGGCGTTCTGCTCTCCTTCTGGACACTATCCAATAGATTGAATCACAACCATCGGTTTTAGATCTTCGATAAAAAATCGAGTAACATACATCCGATGTCCCCAAGGAGCATCAGGAAATATACCCCTCTATAAGAATTTGTTGATGATGTATCCCAAAAAATGAAGTGATCTGCGAAGATTTTTCTTGAATTTTTCAACAGTCCTGGTTAATTCATAATTAGTTATAGGAAACAAAGAACGTTCTATCAGAACACCTTGATCTCTGTAGAGTCTGCCTAAGTGTACTTTGGCAGATCTCTATCTCTCATTCATCATGTTCTCCTGATCATTCGCCCAGTAATTTTAATTCTTTCCAAATAAAAAAAATATGTTTATCTTCAACAGATTCAAGAGAATATTCCTGAAGGGAAATTTTAACTCCAATAGAGACAAGTGACTTGTTTAATTTTTATCTGACTTATAAATTCATCTTCTGACGTAGAAAATCATTTTACGTTATTCTTTCATTTGTTCTGAACGAATTACATTGAAAACCACAATCTATTACTGCCGAATCTACGTTCGTTCTGCCTTTCCACGTTTAATTTGAAAGTCGATACAAGTGTAATATTCAGGAAGCGATTTAGAACGATTTGTAGTACTTCGAAAGGAAGGGAAACGTTTTTTAATTATCGCCTATACACACTTCTAACTTTCATGGATATTATCGGCTTTTCCCTTTCTTTTCTATTGTTTCACTTCATCAACGCCTCTGACCGCTACGCAATACGCATTTTAACATTGTATGGTCGAATAACTTTCATTTTATTACGTTTTGAAGACAATGGACATTTACGACAGGCCTAGAGAAAGTTTGTTATAATGCGAGTTTATACCGAATGGGAATATTTCATTATGTTGAGAATTAGAAATAATTCAATGAATATCGAAAGATATTGGAAATCTGTCGATGAGGTAAACTTATTTATTCATTTATTCGAATGAAAGAACGAAGAATTACATACCAAAAAAAAACCATATTCCTTGATGTTAAATTTTCAGAAGTTAAGCTTTTCGTTCACTAAAGCTTGAAAATTCAAGCTTCTTGAATCGCAAGACTTGAAAGCTTGAATTGAACACAATCCCAATGAAACATTGAACTTCCTCTTATATTCAATAAGAGCGAGAATTAAGGTTTGAATAATACTGAATAGTTAATCGGGAAATATTCGAATGAAATTCAACGAAAGAATTTGAAGGGATTCATGAAGTTGTTGAGGGAAACACAAATACAGAACACGAACAAGAGTGAGTAATGTATATCTTCGAATAAAGCACAGGCACAGCATCACAAAAACATATGAATGTATTTTCTGTAAATCAACTGAAAATAAAAGAAATACCTACATTGAATCAAAAGAATAAGAGAATAAGTGAAGCAACATTCCCACTTCATTAGATAATTGATTGATCGCTGCCTTTGAATCAAGATATTTATATATATATATATATATATATATATATATATATATATATATATATATATATATATATATATATATATATATATATATATATATATATATATATCATATATATATATATATATATATATATATATATAATGCCTTTTATTTAGTCATTTACGCTCGAGACATCGTCTCGTCGAATGCCTGAAGATGACAAGGGACAACTTGTCGTCGATATATATATATATATATATATATATATATATATATATATATATATATATATATATATATATATTCTTTTGAAAAGAGAGGATTTACAAAATTTGAATAATTGTATTTACAAAAAATGCTGATATCTATAAATAATTTTGGTGTGTCAGAAAAAAACACAAGTGTGAGCTTAGGAAATGTAACAGGGGAACCATACTATCTTGTATATGATTCAATAAACGAGTGAAAAAACCTGAGGAAAAAACTCGTTTCCCTGTCGCTATTGCACTAGCAATAGCTTGTCTGTTTATGTTGTGTTAGTGTCGTGTGTACATAAAGAGTACCAAAGATTTTTGTGCTTAGCCGCTTCATTCTCTCTTGCATTCCATGATTTCCAAACGAAGACAAGGGTGAAAGGAAGGGGGTTTGGGACAGGAATCTGTAACAATGGAAAAAGAAAACCAGCAAAAAAATATTTCAACAATCATACTTTTTATATGTCTAAACAGATCTAAGAAAAGATTTTACATAGCAAGCAAGGTCATGAAAAGGACTAAGGAGACAATAAAAAAATACATAACCTGCGATATTTCCTCAAATTCCCTCTCTGTTTGACTGAGAGAGCCCCGATGGTCAGGTTCAGTCTTCCAAGTGATGCCGATTATGGTCTATAGATGTTTTAGAATCATTATGGACCCAATAATCTGGGTTGACATCGCCCATATATTATTTCTTCTTGGAACTTGTTTAAAAATTTGCGAAAAAAATTTGACAGTCGTTTGAAAAATATGCCAAATGTAGTAAACCTTAATAGATAGATTATTATACTTACACTTCTAGTCGCTAGGTGACGACACTACATATATTTTTTCAGTTTTCTAACGAATGATATAAAAATCTCTGAAAGAATCATTTCATTTGAATCCATTCTATATTATATAGACATCTATTGTAGGTTTTATGCGTCATCAATATTCTATTGAATGTTGTTGTTAGATACAGAAATTCTTTACATTCTTAAGATCACTGCTGGTAGATTTCTTCCCTATTTTGTGTTGGACAAAAAGCCTAAGTTTTGTTCTGTGAATCTTTCAATCGAATGACTTGTAACACTTTAATTTCTGGCAACAAAAAGACGACAAATTTTAGTAACAATAACTTTCTAGAAATTACAAATATTTGAAGGCTTTTTTGGGAGGCTCTTAATGATGTTCTGATTGTCAGACTAGGAAATATTTTGCAACTCTCCTACGACACTGAACTGTACTAAAATTGTGTGAGCGTTTAACTGTCCCTATCAGGCAATCAGGTCGATCTGAAATCATTATTGACCAATTCTACCAACCCAATGTTTCTGTCATAATACTGGAAACAAACCTCTCATTTCCACTTCTGCAGACGTCTGTCTCAGCCTCTTGGGGCAATTCTACTTCAATCTGAAAATAGAACGATTTCATTGTTCTATAGCTCAGTGATTAGAAAAAACAAGTCTACCTCGATGCAGTGCTTTGGAAGAAAACTGTGTGCCGCTAGCTGGACAATAAGTGCAGGGTTTTAGTCTGTCAATCTTCCTTTAATCGTTCGACGCCTAATACTTACATTTGAAGATGCCTTAGTCGCAATAAATTTCTCGAAATTACAAGAATATTTCATGATATATGAAAAAAAAATTAAATGATCTATTCAACATTACGATGAAAATTATCAAAAGTATGTTTCCGAAGTTAATATATGTACTACAAAAGAGATTGATGCTACAAAATCTCAAAATCGTACTGGTTAATCGCAGTTAGAAACCAGACTCTTTGTACTGACAACAAAATAATAAGAAAACCTGTTCCGAATTATATGGTAACTCACTTATAGAGAGAGACTAGAATAACTTGGAATAACAAGAACAAAAGAATAAGAAAACAATCGGTTTTTATGGTTACTGACTCATTATAGACAGATGCTAGACTAGGTTGGAATAATAAGAACAAGACAATGAGAAAATAACCGGTTTCACATTGTGACGTTTGTGTTCTTGACCACAGAATATATTATGCTTTCAACGGATATTTAATTTTACTTGTGTTGATTTTTTTTCGTCACTGTATAAAAATTCTTCTTTGTTATGATCAGACCAGAGGGAATCTATGCCAATGATATAGAAAATCGACAAACATTTCTAAAATCTCTCAACAACACAACCTATTGCAGATGATTCTCTCAGGTAGATTTCGTAAGAAATGCCACCTATTGCAGCCGTCCTCATGGTGGAATTTCCGGCGGATTTATTTCGAGTTTTCTCCATCGATTATGACCCCCCAGATCCCGAAACCACGCCCGGCGGGGATTGCTATTGGGCACAATAGACTCAAGGCGATAGAAATAGGAGGGCTCGAAAATTTTCGAATAACCATATCTCCGGTAATAACCAAGGTAAACCTACGCGGTTTTCATATTATTCCTTGGCCTGTAATTGTCAGAAATTTTTGTTCAACAATTTTTTTGATACAACCAATAACTTTCGAATTGGGACGGAAGGGTTGAAAATTTTCCATATCCGGTAATAACACTACGCTGATTTTATATTATCATTAGTATCATTAGAAAAGTTTCCGTTTCTTCTTTTCTAGACCACAAAATTTGAATAATTCACAAAAATCTATATAGTTCTGCTAAGCTGATTTCCTAGATTGGAAAACGAAATCTATCTTCGCCTGTAGGCTGGGCCGAAAGGTTTTTTTTTATTTGTAAAATAGGGAAATATCTATTTTGTATTCCAATAATTCGAAACATAATAACAATATTAAACCATAGTAAAACATAGTTCTGAAAAAGTAATTTTGTTAAATATTAAACTTGAAAATCATTTTATGCTTTTTTGAATCGTAAACGAATTATCTGAATCATTTATGCTTCGCAATACTACTATATTTGAATACTCTTTATGGAAAATTTTGATACGTTTTTCGATGATAACCTTCTTCATAATAGCAACTTCGAAGAAGTCTTTGCCAGCGGAGAGACTGGCGATTTCGGAGTATTCGCGACAGCGGCCGAGAGCGATTAGATCATCAGCCAAGGTCAAGATCTCGCTTTCCGTTCTATAGTCTCATTACTGTCGTTGATAGATGTAGTGCGCTCGTTTTATTGATCATTATGATGATGTTATAATGCTATGATACAGTTCTCTAATACAGTGTGTAAAAATTTATCGCCAGGCAATATAGATTTCAAAACCAATAATAACATTCGTTTGGTGTTCTTTATATTTATGGAATTACATTTGATAATTCCTATTTCCTTTGGTTACATCGTGATCGCTGTCGCCGAGACTCGGTTTACATTCTCGATTCTTACGGACCGCCTCTCGCTTACAAATATACTGAGAGCCAACGTTCCGTTGCTATTTCACCTGCCGTGGAGTCGAAAAGCATCAAAATTGACACTCAAAAAGTGATCGCAGCTTGTCTGTCATTTTGATATCGTAAAATATAATTTTATATAGAAAAATTTAATGGTAGGCACTTGTGCAGGTTCGAACTATATATATAGAGATCAAAGCTTCGAAAATTTTATACAAATTTGCGTTATTTAAGCAAAGATGAAAATTATATATGTTACTATAATATTATAATAATAATAATATAGTATTTTTTAAAAAACAGACTCATAGGTCGGTTCTGAAATGCTGGCAGACAACATAATAGTTTCTCAGTACTATTTTGTCTCTCTCACTCTTCATCTCGCAGTGAACTTGTATTTCAGTAAAGCTGCAATTTATATATGCTATTTATATCATAATAATACATATATCTGAAAAATCAGACATATAGGTCGGTTCTGAAATTCTGACAGATAACATAATAGTTTCTCAGTCGTTGTGATGAAGGTTCAACGATTTTGACTTTCTCACTCTTACTGGCAATGAGAACGAATCAGTACTAATACATGTGATTAATTTTTAAATTTTACAAATTATTACTCTTATTATAAGTCATAACGACACAATTTTTTTATAAAGAAATCAACAAGTTTTTTCATTTACAATAACGATTCTATTTATTTTGTCCGAACAAAACGTACAACTTGAAATGGAAATATATTAAACATTGGCTAAAAAAATCAAAATGTTCGCCGTTGGAACAGTAGCTTTCTGTTGATTCAACACTCCAAATATTTCAAGTTTTGGAGATTTTCATCGCCCTCGTCATAAGAGTGTACTAGATTCTGTTAGAAAAAAATGTTCATTTTACATTATGTCAAGTGCGACTATTAATCAACATGATTCTTTATTTCGTTTCATTGAATTACCTGATGGGCATTGGATCAAATCGGCTCCAAAAAAAATTGATTGTGTCTTGATTAATCCACCCATACTCTTCCTGTTGTAATGTTGACGGGCATCGTCCAACAGCAATATTCCAGATATTTCTTATGTGAACATTGTTGTCAGAACTCGCTCGTGCATGATGATAAACTGCTTCCATTAAAACTGCAGACTTTAATACTGAATTGTTCGTTGACATGAGCAGCCTTGTATGTACCAACGTACAGCTGAAATCTGGCATCATTTATGATTTTGCATTCCCTTCAATTTATACATTTCACAAGTAGATTTGTGAATAAAGATTTCATTCATACTATAAAGCATGGAAGCCAGGTAAGCTTCTACAAGTTAGTTCACCTAGGTGTTCGTTGATTCTTGTAATCTGTAATCTATAATTCATTCATTATTACCTATTCCTATCTGCATCCAAACATGCGAAGAGGTATTTTTCAACTTATGCATATTACCAAGAATCATCACGAGTATATCGGTATCAGAGCTTCTTATAACAATATTGGCTGCATCACTGATTCTACATGCGTGATCAATAAATAATTTTACTATCAACTGACGTGAAACTCACAACATAAATCTTCAACAAACTTTGATTCGACTTCATTTTTATTAACAACATTGTCCGTGTTGTTGTGCGTTCTCATCACATGCCTCATGAGGGCAAAACAAGTCAATTAGCGCTTCTTTGAAATTTTCTTTTTAAGAAGACAATTTTTTTCCCAGAGAAATTAAAATGCAGTGAAGGCCAGGTGAAATTCCTCTTAGATTAGGGATAAAGATATTTATTTCATTCAAAGAAGTTTCAAAATGAACAATATATGTTCAATAAATCTTCCCCATCGTTTTTACCAACGTTCTTGAATACTTGTTTCCTACGAGATGAGTGAGAGAGACAAAATCGTTCACCCTCACTACCAAGAACTATTATGTGATCTGCCTGGACTAAGAACCAACCTATCTGTCTGATTTTTTAAATATATATGTATAATAATGATAGGAATAACAAACATAAATGGCAGCTTTTCTGAAATACTAGCTCCCTGCGAAATGAAGAGTGAGAGAGTCAAAATCGTACGCCTTCACTAGCACGACTGCGAAACTATTATGTGGTCTGCCCACATGTCAGAACAAACTTATGTGTCTGTTTTTGTAAATATATGTATATAATCATAATATGAATAATATATATATTTTTCATGCTTGCTGAAATAACGCAAATTTGTATAATACTTTCGAAACTTTGAAATTCTATAAAATATAGTTGGAACCGCAATAAACGTCTGCCATCAAATTTTTCTGTGAAAATAATTATATATTTCACGATATCAAGACAGCAGACAAATTGCGATCATGTTTTTAGATTCAATTTCGATGATTTTTGACTTCTGGGCACGCCCGAAGGACTCCTCGATGGGAATAGTGAATCCCCTTTTCTCTTAAGGCTGGTGAAATAGTATACCTGCCATCAATATGGAGTTTGCTACCATAGTGTAAATCAGCGGAACGTTGGCTCTTATACTAAAAGTCTTGTTACTCATTGCAGATATGACCCTCGTTGGCAAGAGTACAACTGTTGGAATATTCAATCAACTAGCTCCTCGAGTGGAAATATTACTTAATGATTTACTAATATTTCAATTATCCTACATGATGAACTTTTTATTCATTAAGGTAAGAAATTCGAGTCGCTTGGTTGTAAGAGTTCAACATAAAACTCAGAGGAATTTTTTTCTTACATAGAAACTAATTTTTTCTTTGATCTTGATTCAGAAATTAGCCTAGAATATGTTCGGTCTAATTGCGATATTAATATCTCAGATATAGAGAATATGTCATGTAACTTGTCAATATTGGTTAGCGACAAGCAGATGTTTATTGTTGCAAACAAGGACATTCAATTACAGATCGTCAATATGCAAACTACATTATAGCGTCCTCCCTTAACCGAATTAACTCCGTAATTCCATGGGTCAATATTAATAATTCGTGTACCGTGTAGAAACGTTGATTATCATATGAACATATCTAAAATGCCGGACATATACCGCAATTAAAGTTTTTGAGTGGTACTTCATTTTAAATACCATCGGCGAAGAGAGTATCACCTTAAACGCTGTGTTCTCCGATGAAAATTAAATTCTTGGATAATTTTTGAAGAAAACTCGCACTTCCAATTCATCAATGTAATTCGCAAAGTTTTTTAAAACTCGAAAGTGTTTCGGTCATTATTTCAGTTCGGGTAACTGAAAAACTATTTCGTATTTCGATCTAAAATTATAAATTGTTAAGTACAAGAGCAAAATATCACAGATCTTCATTGATTTATGATAAATCTCATTTTCAATCAACGAAAATACCCTTCAAGGTACCTACACCCGCTCATTTTGTTATTTTTGTATTATTGGGCCTATTCCACTGAATGATTAAGTACGGAGACGGAAATCGAGTGAATACAGACTTAATACAAACCTATTTTCAATTTTGTTTTGATCCTTTAACGTGCTCTATTTCTGCCTCACGGCTAATCGAGTGAATACAGACGTAATGCAAACCTATTTTCTACTTTTTTTTCATTCTTTAACGTGCTCTATTTCTGCCTTTCGGCTAATGATACGCCGGGGAATTCTGTCACCTCACTAATCCAGGAATTTTGCCGAACCCCTCTCGTGTCGAGATCTTTAATGTCCGACACATCTCTGTTAGACAGGACCGACAGCTTTACATTTCCTCCGAAAGATGAAGACCCAAGCGATTCCCAGAATCCGAAAAATCGCACCGACTTTGTGGGGATTGAACCCAGATAACTCTGCGTAGGGGACGAGCATCATATCCTCTACGCCACCGAGCCGGCTATATTTTCAATTGCATTTCGAGCACGATTTCTAGATCGTGATGAACAAGAGCGCCGCATGTTTTCTAGACTCGAAAAAAATATGATTCATTCAGAAAACCGAAAACTCTCGAACGGAAGTTCAATAAAGATACGGAATAGAATAGAATGTCACACGGGCCTTCAAACGTTTGAAAACTTCATGTTGAATACTGCGTTGATTGTCTGACCTGCTGGAACGTATTCGTGGTGTGCCACTCCATTAATATCGAAGAATGCGATGAGTTAAGATTTCCCTTTCGGTTTTGACATTCTGGCTCTCGTGGGACGCTTACCCCCTTTCTCTACCCACTGCATGCTCTGCCTTTCGGACTCAGGGTCGTATTCGAACACCCACGAGTCGTCACCAGTGATAACATTCCTCAATTCGAGAAATCATGTCTCAACTGAGAGCACTTTGTGAACCATTTTCGCACACAGCTTACGCATCCCTAAATCTTCGTGTAGCATCTGCGGGATCGTATCCTTGTTGATGCCCAACTCGTCTTCCAACATTCTAAGGCTCACCCGACGGTCTCCGAGCACTCGCGAGCGCAGCCGATCGAGGTTTTGTGCGTTTCGTGAGGTGGAGGGAGCTCCCTCGAGCGGATCATCCTCCATTGACTCTCTGCCGCTTCTGAACCGCTTTGTTCCATCGTAGACAGCTGATTTTTTCAGACAATCTTCCTTATACACGTCGGCTAACTGTTTCATAATTTCCACAGAAGTTTCGCCGTGTTTCACCAAAAATTTAATCTGTATTTACTCAGTTATTTTATCACTCATCTTCACGACGGTGGGTCAAAACAGGTCGATGTTCAAAGGACAATAAAACGCGAAGTATACAACCGATCAATACGAAACCTGCACAGGCTGACGCAGAAATGAATTCTGTTTCGAATGAAACCAATGCGAACGCTGCAGGGTTACCAACCGCCACAGCATTGCCAACTTCCGCGAACTTAATTGACATACCTCGTATATTCAATAAAAGTGAGAACAACGGTTAAAATTATACTGAATATTTAATCGGGAAATTATCAAATGAAATTCATCGTAAAAATTCATAAAGTTGTTGAAAGAAATACAAATACATAGCAAGAACAGCAGTGAAAGTGAAATTTAAAATTTCGAATAAAACAGCCATAGTATTACAAAAAGAACATAAATAAATTTTCTATAAAATAATTGAAATAAACGTCTGTGAAAGTAAAAGAAATACCTACTCGCAATTCAAGTCGAAAAGAATCTGATCAGATAGTTGATAGTTCGCTGATTTTGTAATAAGAATTTTTTTCATATTTATATATACTTTTTTATATGCGCGATTCGCATATATATAAGTCCCTAGACTCCCTGACTCTCTGTTATCGGGGAATCACCGTTCAATCTGTATTCTCGGGTCTTTATTCAGTCTCTGAAAGAGTTATTATACTTGAACTTCTGGCCGCTAGGTGACGACACTACATAAATTTCTTTCAGTTTTCTATATATTGAATATATATGTAAATAACGAATGATACGAAAAACCTCCAAAATAATCATTTCATTTGAATTCAGCGAAACGAATTGACTACGTCGAACGTACTAAGCTTCGAAATCCCAGTATGTCACAGCCAATCGAAAAATTTTGTATGACTAGTGATACTCCCTACTTCTATTGCATCTATACTGGCACGGCAACAAGCAATTAGCAAGTAAACTTAAATTTATGTTCTTACAAGATCAAGCTTTCGAACAGCTTTAAAACGAGCGTTTTAACGCTGTTCGAAAGCTTGATCTTGTAAGAAGAGTTCAAGTCGAGCTTTTGGGTTGCAAAATCAAGTCAAACCGTTGATTTTTCCAAAGCTTGAATTTCCAGTCACGCCAAGCTTTTTGAGAAAAACTCATTATTATGTAATATCCATAGTAAAATGATTATCAAGAATGTTCAGTTACTTCTGATAGATTAATGTCAGAATATCTTTTTCTTTATTTAGATAATTACTGTTTTGTAATCTTGAATTTTTCGAATTGAAAATGCATTTCTTCGTTGATGAAGAAAATGCAGATATTATTTATGTTCATGATTTCTGCGACGAAAAAGCATGACAATTGGGATTGAAGGACTCGTGAGGTTCAAACTTTTCAATCTGAATATCTCCTAATTTAAAAAAATTGGGTCCGTGCTCTTTTCACTATTTGGTCTCAAAATCACTACCAAAAACACCTTTCAAAATTTGTCACAGAGCTAGGAGGCACCCTGAATATATTTTTTGGGAAGATGTCAGGAGAAATCAAGAGAATTTTATTTGAGTATACCTTTTTTCAAATTTTAATTTCATCCCATGAATCTTGGGATTCGTCAAATTTAGTCTCGAAATTTTCAGGGCTGAAAGTCACATTAGAACAACATGTCACTTCCAATTAACATAATTCTATAAGAGTACAGCGACATCAAAGAAAACAGTATCAAAGAAAATTCTTCATGATAAAGAATCTTAACTATCCCATTTTCTAGGAAATACGAGTATATGTCCTGATGAAGAAATGATTAAACTTTAGTAATATAAACAGACGTGAATAAAATAGCCTTGGGAACCTTAAATTCCAATTAATTCGAAACCATTTATTTCACGTTCTCGAGAGGCTATAACTGTGTTGATAAGATCTCTATGGAAACATCCATGCATTACACAGCTCTACAAAAAAAATTTTTTTATTGTTGCCCTGGATATCATCGCAAATTTTTATGTTTTCAAGTGCCCAGATTACGAATATATTCATGAAAGTTCTCAATGTGCTCGTATTTTCATGATTTTTGCATTTCTTATATTTTGAACAATTATAAGCTTGTTAGAAATAAAATTTAATTTTCCAGTCATGATTAGGCTTCTGCGCAACTTTTTCGCGCATACAAACATCACCTGATCCCCACTCTCAGACCCCTTGCTCCACAGAACAGCTGAGATCTCAGTTATTTGACAATATTGAAGTACATATACACGTAAATCTGGATAAAGTGTCATGGATTAATATTTTGTTTCAATTACTGAATGTCCATTCTTATATATTTGTCTTCTAGTCTAAAAATGAGTTCGTCACGAAGAAAGTGTAAATATTGTAGTGATTTATTTTGTTATATTTGCGGTGTTTATATACCAAAAAACAAAAAAAAATATCACAGACTTTGTCAAGGAGACTTATGTTGAATATTTTGGTTTCAAAATGGACAAATTAGGTAAACCATGGGTTCCTAATAAAGTTTGTAAGTCCTGTGTTGAGTCTTTACGGTTGTGGAAAAAGGTGAACGTTCTGGATTAGACTTTGGTATTCCTATGATCTGGATGGAGCCTACGAATCATTTAGATGATTGTTACTTTTGCGTAGTAGATGTTAAAGGTTTTAATCGAAATCAAACGTGGAGATACCCAGACTTACAGTCTACGAAATGTCCGGTTCTACACAGTGAAAATCTCCTCGGCCCATATACATTTCAAAAGTAATTCGCATGCCCTCAGAAACAATGATGTTACCAAATTCACAGAAATCGGGACCATCTACTAGTGGAAGTGAATGGGAAGGTGAAACATCTACGCCAAAGTTATTTTCTCAAAATGAACTCAGTGATTTAAAACGTGATCTCAATTTATCAAAACAAGGATCAGAACTGTTAGCCTCAAGATTGAAAGAAAAAAATTTATTGGCACCAACAGTAACAATTACAACATACAGAACGCGAGAAAAAGAGTTATTACAATTTTTTAGTGAAAATGAAGGATTAGTGTATTGTAATGATATCGCGAAGCTGCTTATAGACATGGGTTTAAAAGAGTACAAATCTACTGAATGGCGCCTTTTTATTGATAGTTGCAAAAGAAGTTTAAAATGCGTCTTATTGCACAATGGAAATAAATTTGCATCAATTCCAATTGCCCATTCAACGAAACTCAAAGAAGAATATGAAAATGTAAAATTAGTTTTAGAGAAAATTAAATACTCTGAGCATCAATGGCCGATCTGTGTGGATTTAAAATGGTTAATTTTTTACTTGGCCAACAAAGTGGATATACAAAATACCCTTGCTTTATTTGTATGTGGGATAGTAGAGCAAAGCAACTTCATTGGGAACAAGATGTTTGGCCTGTAAGAAATTCTTTAACTGTCGGTAAAGCCAACGTAATAAGGAGCCGCTGGTGAGCAGAGACAAAATCATACTTCCACCATTACATATTAAGTTAGGTATGATTAAGCAATTTGTAAAAGCGTTGAACAAAGACGGAAATTGTTTTAATTACATTTGCAGAAAATTTCCGAAGCTTAGTATGGAAAAATTGAAAGGTGGAATATTTGATGGTTCTCAAATACGGCAATTGATGAAAGACTCAGATTTTATCAAAGTTATGACTGTTCCGGAGAGTAAAGCTTGGAAAAGTTTTGTGTTGGTTGTCGAAAATTTCCTAGGTAACCATAAAGCAGCAAATTATGAAGAAATTGTGCAAAATATGCTGACAAACTTTCAGACTTTAGGAGCAAATATGAGTATTAAGTTACACTATCTCCGCAATCATCTAGATAAATTTCCGGATAATTTAGGAAATTATAGTGAGGAACAAGGAGAGCGGTTTCATCAAGATCTAAAAGTGATGGAAGAAAGGTATCAAGGTCGATGGGATTGTCACATGATGGCAGATTACTGCTGGTCTTTGAAAAGAGATTGTCCCCTGAAAAATTATAGAAGAAAAGCTCATAAAAGGCGTTTTATGGAAATATGAAATATATTTTCGACATTTTCCTCTTTTTTACTTCGATGTATCCGAATTTCTCAAAACATAACTGACATTATAAATATATCTGTTATTTTGTTTCTTGTTTTACGATTTTTGTTATGTAAAATGAAAATAAAGATTTAAAAAGAAATCAGAGCAAATCCAACAAAATCATTGATAGTTTCACGAATTGTGTGCATAAATAGACCCAAAATCATTTTCATATCTAGGGCAACAAAACCATTGTAGACCAGTGTTATCAAATAGAATTAAATCATGAAATATGATATATTACAGCAAGAAATAAACTCTGTTATTTTCAAGACAGTGTAACTATTAATTATACCCTGTTTTCAAAATTTTTTATCGCAGGGGTTAACAACGATGTTTTCCAATATCAGACATGCAACTCATGTCGTTTGTTGAATGGGCAATAGTATAATTGACACTTTTGAATTAAAATGGAATGTACCGTAACATTGAAAAGAGCCACAGATTAAATTTATTATGTTGATGATCATTTTGTGAACAATAAAAGTGTACTATATATATATAGTCATGCTCATGAATTAAAATTATTTGCAATATATTATACCCATAGAAGTAATAGTTTATATGTTATTTCACGGTCATGGATGTTGAATTAAACTTCATTTTACTACGCAGTTATTCCTTTGTACTCTTTTTGCCTTGCGAAACCATTTTAACAACGCAGTTGATTTGTTATGAATTTTTTGATCCATAAGTTCCAATAATGAAGTAAAACTGAAATTGTATTCGCTCAGAAGAATACAACGTATCAATAATTCATTTTTCATTTGTCTATGGAAGCGTAGAACGTAAAAATAAAAAATGTTTTATAAAAACACCCCTTTCGGTCTAGCCTAGAGGCAAAGATACATTTCGTTCTCCAGTCTGGGGATCTCAGCTTAGTGAAACTATATAGACTCTTTTAACTTCTTGAACTTTTGTAGTCTAGAGAAGAAGAAAAGAAAACTTTTCAAACAAATGTCGTTTATAATAATATTCCTAAGGATAATATGAAATCCATAGAGTATCTTGGTTATTACCGAAGATATGGCGGTTTGAAAATGTTCAACCCCTCCGTCCCTATACGGAAGTTTAGGGTTTAATCGAAAAATGTTTCCAATAAAAGTTTTTGACAATAACATGCCAACGGAAAATATGAAAACCGTATAGATTTATCTTGGTTTCTGCCAGAGATATGTTGATTTGAAAATTTCAAACCCCTACTCCGTTTTAGTAGTTCACAGTCGAATCAGACAACTTATTGAACATTAAAGGTGCCAAACTTCAGTAGATGATAGTACGAGTCATTTGCAACAAAAAATGTCCCATAACATTTTTTCGAAAAGTTGATAATTATCCAGTTATTCAGCACTTCTTGATTTTACGAAATTTTTTGCTTCTCTCTATAAAAACAAGAATATCTCTGTTACTCTTACATCTACATCAAATCTGACCATACCAACAGAAAGAGCATTGAATTTGCTATATGATAGGTGAGTACTAATGGTAAATAATGTATACCAGGTTGTGAAAGGCTAAATGAAAAAATTGTGAAATGAACAAAATTAGTGGTATTTTCTTGTTAGCTGTACCACTGAAAACTGATCGATAAGTAGCTGTTTTTTTTTTTTGGTAAAAACTACTAAATTTAACTGGCTTTCAAATGGTGTATCAACTTTTGAGCTAACTATTTTTTTGTCCAGCAATATCATGGGTAATTATAAGAACATAAAATTCGAAAACATATATCTTATATTACTTAATGAAACATTAATTCTTCTCGAGTATTAAAGGGAATTCTATAAACATTAGTCTTTAATGAGCCCCACACATAAAAGTCAAGCGGCGTAAGGTCAAGGCTTCTGGGTGGCCACTGTATGAACCAGTTTCACCGTAGCGCCTAAACACTGCAACAAATGTCTTTCTGCAAGGTTGCTGTCTGTTTGGAAAGCGCAATGCATACTCCCGTACTGCTGCACGGGAATTTCCATTCGCGAAGCCATAAACAAATAACATTTCGATATTCAATATTTGAGAAACTAGGCATGTTTTCTTTTTTTCGAAAAAGAAAATGGAACCGTAAAAGGGGAAAATATAAACTTCAATTCATTAATTCATTGAATGACAGTTCCTGTCAAATTCTAAATCTTTCATTTGTTTTAAAATCAAGTAATACAGGCCTTTTGTGATTTATTCTTTCACGATTCTTTTTTCTAATTTCCTTCTTCTAATCCGAGAAAAATTGATTATTCCTAGTTTCTTCAACATTCAATATCCAGATATGTTATTTATTCATCGCTTATTATTATTGAAAAGTCGTTTGTGGAATTGTTTAGACGCTCCGGTGAAACTAGATCATTTGTGATCGAAGGATAAGAGAATTTAATGTTCTTACTCTTACTCTTACCCATGATATTGCTTGTAAAAAAAAAGTAAGCTCAAAAGTTGATATACCGTTTGAAAGCTAGATGAATGTAGTAATTTTTTTCAAAAAAATAACGGCTACTTATCGATCAGTTTTCAGTGATACAGCTAACAAGAAAATACCACTAATATTGTTAATTTCACAATTTTTTCATTTAGCCTTTTACACCACACAGTATACAAAATTTTTTCACCATTAGTACCTACTATCGTATAGCAAATTCAATGATCATTCCGATGGAATCGTCAGATTTGTTGTAGCTGTAAGAGTAACAGAGATATTCTTGTTTTATAGAGAGAAGCAAAAAATTTCGTAAAATCAAGAAGTGTTAAATAACTCAATAATTATCAGTTCTTCGAAAAAATGTTATAGGACATTTTGTGTTGCAAATGACTTGTACTGTCACCTACTGAAGTTTGGCATCTTTTATAATAGACAACCTGTATATATATATATATATATATATATATATATATATATATATATATAATAAAAGTTTTCTATAAAAATATGACTAAGAATTATATAAACACTGCAAAGATATGTCCTGGTTATTACCGGAAATATGGCAATTCGAAAATTTTCAACCCTTCTCGATTCGGAAAGAAGCTTTATATGAAAAAAAATTTTGGTTTTGAATAGCATGTATCGGATGTGACAACCTCTTATTGCGAGCCGAATTAATAATACTTGGCATTAAAATCCCTCAAACCATCGAAAAATATATGATTACACCTCCCATTCATTCTAACGCATTTCTTCTTATTCACTTCATACACATGCCGGGTTTCTCTGAACGACTGTTGGACATTGGAAAGGGCTATAGAGGGAAGGGGCGCTTTAGAGCGGTTCGTTCAACCCGTTTTACTGTTCAATATGCATTGGTTGAATTAGCATTCTGCGTTGAAGAAGGAGGAGTTACAATACTGTTGATACTGAACGCTACGCTCAGCTGCTTGAATATTATTTGCAGCCAGGCTTCATCTCGATATAACAAATATTTGTTTCCAACAAGATGAAGCGACAAGTCAAACTGCTCTAAAATCTTCTAAAATTCTGCGAATAATGTTTCCAGTCCGCTTAGTCTTTGAGAAGATGTTGCTTGGTCAGCACGGTCATCTGATTTGGCACCGTGCGATTTATTGTCATTGCAATACCTCTGATCTAAGGTTTACGACAACAAACCCTTTAAACTTTGAGGGAAGCCAAAGATCCAAAAACGAACAATATTTCTCGAAAAATGATGTCGAGAGCAATGACAGGCTTAAGTACTGCATCGATCAAAACGACCACAACTTTTTTTTTAACATTTCGTTGAAAAATATTTGAAATATTCTCTCTGTATAAAAAACAATCCAATACCTGCCTGGCTTGTTTTTTTACATTCCTTGAACACCCTAATATGATTTTTGGGTCACCTGTGTATGAGTTTCACTAACGACAAACCCACTTACATATTCAGGCATTGATTCATTGGTTGTCTCGAATGTAAGCAGCACATTTGTAGAATGTCGAATAGAAACGGTAAGTTCAATAGCTTAAACTGTTGATACCAGTTTGAAAGAAACCCTAATTGGATTATGGAAACTCATACGCAATATCCAGAGAAAGTTAACGCGCGGCTGACCATGTTAAAGGTCCCAAATTCTTCCATGGCAATATCACTGTATAAAGTTTAATTCCATCTTCAGCGTCTTCTTTTCCGAATGAGATAGTAAGAATACTCGAGGAGACAGATTAGTATCACCAAGATGGAGCGCCTCTACACTATGCTTCAGATGTGCGCGAATACCTGGAAGATATTTTTCTTACAAGTAGATTTGAGGAAGAGTACCACTTATGTGGTGCTTAGATCTTCCGCCATTAAACTTATTTTCCTATACGGATATTTCAAATCAGTAGACTTTAAATGAACCTGATAAGGATATTGCCAATACGTTGACGCCATGTTGAACCTATTGCAATTTTTTTGTAATTATGGGATAAAAAGTTACAAATACTGAGACATCGAATTTTGTTGGATATGTCTGGACATATCCGAAAAAAAAACGTGTTAATAATTGATTGTCTACCAAAAAAAATTAGATATATTGAAATTGTACGTTAACGTCCAGATTGTTCATTTCGTTTGTCTTGAACAGCCTTTATTTTTGAAAAAAAATTGGTGGTTGTACCCATCACCCTTATGACCCAAGAACATCATAACTATGTAATTAAAAAAGAAAACACAACTAATTAAAAAAGAAAACATAACTACTTCAAAATAAAAATTGACTTGTCCTTCTCAAAATTTCATGAGAAAGATTGTTTCAAGTTTTCATTACAACATTCGAATATCACGATAAATATAATTAGTATTTCCTAATAATGAATAAATATTTTTTATTTTCCAAGGTCCAACATTTCCATAAAATTTAAAAGTTCCTTCAAGCCTGTCCCTTATTTCTTCATTGCTTATGCATCCCATTGTCAAACAACTATCAGCCAGTGTAATCATAATTCAGTCATTACCGTCTATAGTTCTATTACTCATCGATAAATAAATAATTGCGGAAGTGGACAATACTAGATACACGCGATAGCAAGATATGAAGTTTCAACAATACAGAGTTGTTGGTATACAATGCGACGCGGGATATGATATAAAACATAATATGGAACCATCAGGTCCAATAACTTATATGGCCCATGAAACAGTCGTTTCGTGTATTACTGCCGAGTTTTGTTATATGAGTCGCCAGATAACTATGTAATCCCATAAAGCTGCGGTTAGACTTATTATCATAGACTTGCTCATAGTGGCTATTCCGTTCATTAGTTGCTGTCATATTCAGGCAATATGCGGAATTCGAGTTTGAATTAGACTATAAGTTCGAACAATACAGAAGTTACCAAAGAACAAGAAAAAACAGTTTGAATTAATATCATATCAAACGTCAGAAAGAACAATAATTTATAATATTAAAGTCGTAAGGTCTTTTGCAGGAAAAATCTGGGAGCATGACGGTAGTTTAAACCGGGCGGAGAAGAAGGGGCGTAGCGGGTCTGAGTATCTTCATTCCAGTAGAGAAGGCGGAGGAAGGTCCGTGCCAAATTTGGAGCCCCTAGCTCGAACGACGGAGACATGAGGATTTTTCGAAAACTTTCATCGAAACGTCGCCGACAGCAAACGGAAAGTTGTAACGGCGAGATTAGTTCGGAATCGGAAACGTCTTTCGGAAGGCAATCGGAACGATCAATCAATCGAAAATTACGAGAAAAAATCCCGAAAAAGCGAAACGAAAGAAGGTCTCCGATTTTTCGCGAGTGGAGGGAACAATTTCGCCGGACTTTTATGCCTATACAATTTTTTCTATCGCGTTCGATCGTTTCGATACCGGGACGGGCAAAAAGCCTCTAGTTTCGCATGTTGCGCCGCGATATTTTGGTTCCTCTGAAACCCCATGAAAACCTTCGATTCAACGGAAGGCTCAATTCCTCATTCCGATAATCTTCGTCGGTCAGAAATGATCGAACATCGAACTGTTAAAATAAAGGTTTTTCTTTCATCCGTCCTACTCATGCGGTGTTAGCGGGAGAAAGGATTTGGATTTCGAACGATTCCTACATATTCCGAGATCGGGTCGGCGAAGAGAAATCGTCACTTTACGACATGATTTTCGAATTTGGGACGATGTTGAGACCTAGATTTTCGAGAAAAAGACCGGAAATATGGGGCGTGGCCAGCGACCGCTGCTACCTCCCTTACGATCGCTATTCAAGCTCGCACGGCAATTCCTAATGAAGGTGCCAAAGTCGATGTCGCCGGCACAGCTTCTGATTATCCTTGGGGTTAGTATTCCGGAAGTCAGTGTTACCAACGTGTTCTAAATGAGAACACTGAGAAGGAAATAGTTAGTAATTTTTGGTTTCACCAACATAATTTCGGCACTACTTACATCTAGAATATAGTGCTCTCTCTCTTCTGAATGAGAATATGAGAAGGGATGAAATATCCATTGAAAAGTTTAACGAAACTTAAAATAATGTTTCTAAGGTAAGCGAACGTAGCTTGATGTTAATTATAAAATAAAATGATTCAAAAGGAAGGTTATAACTTATAATAATTAGTATAATTCATGATTAATCTCATGCTATACAGCACACTATTTTCAAATTTCAACAATTAATAAGCGTAATCTCAAAATAGCGAAAACGATGAATTTCAAAAGTTATAAAATGAGGGAACTGAGAACAACTATTTCCTGGCTATTGTAATCGGAGATCAATTTTTGTATATGCTTCGCTGTTATATGCGATTAGGATGCAAACTTTCTTAGATTAATGAATGAGACTAATTATATGGAACGATGAGAATTACAAGTGATGGCCCCTTCGATAGACATAATGAACGTCATTTTACATTTTTACAACTGAATTTGTGGAGCCATATGAAAAAGCATTCGTTTGTAGAGAGACAAATTGTTTTCAACATTATGGTGCTCCTGTGCATAATGCAGAAACTTCTGTCCATAAATTAAACGTACCAGAATATTTATTGATTTTATAGGCACGAGAGTCTGTGTTTTGTGGCCTACGACATCCCAGTTAGTCGCATTTTTTTCGCATGGGAATTTGTGAAAGATAAAATCATCGAAAAAATAAGGAGGATTTATTAGACAATTGAGAATGTCATTGGTCAAATCAGAGCTTGCAATTCGTCTGTCAGTAAAAGATGTAGAATATCATGCAAAACGAATGTGGAAGTACAATTCGAACATCTATTAACTCATTCTGATTTTTTTCAAATGATTTGAGTTTTCTTTCCATGATCTCTTCATGAGATCTTCACAGAAAAATCCTACTAATATTGTCAGAGAGACTTAGCAATTTGGGATACCCTGTTCCTGACAGAACTGTAACCTTATTGAATTGAAGGATATACCTATTAAATACAAAAAATTAATTTCCTAATTACTTGTTGGATTATCTTGCAGCCGTTAATTCTCACGAAAGCCGACATAATTTATAAATAATTAAATTGAGATGTAAATTTCATTATTTAATTTTCACAGTGAGCGTTCTTGTAGTATAATTTGAATTAATATTATCATTTTGAAATGATATGGTTTAAGAATCATTTAGCAAGTAAGTTGTCTTTCTTGTTCATTATTCTCAGTTAAATGGTATGCTAGATTTCTTCTGGTATCACAAGAATCACACTAGTGATCATTTCTCTATTAAACGCGGGATACTTTTTGCTGACTATACTTTACCAATCAAAAGTATCCTAAACTGAATGAATTTTTCATTTCATTTTTAGTCTCTAACAATTTTTTATTTATCTTCCATCTAATCTCAGGAATTCTCCCTAAGTGGTCATCAAGTGTTATCGCTGAGGAAATTATTACTTATCGAACCTCAAAAACCTCGAAAAAATATTTCAAAAGGGATTCTTTAATTTTTTTATCGAAAACTACTGATATCGTTGTAGGGCGATGCCCCAGCCTTTCAACCACACAAGAACATTATCAATATAATTTCCGCTCACCACTATCCCTCTATTGAAACAGCTGATTGTCGGAGCACATGTCGCCGCTACGGCTTTCCTCTTAACTCTGGTGGGGCCCCAGCCAGCCGGCTACCCATTTGCCTGTTGCCCAGCTTGTATGCACGTTTTTCGTGTAGTTTTTTTCTTACTCAGTGCGTCTATCGCAGGAGGCACCAAAGGGGTCATTACCACGGCGTTTCTACGCGTGAAGTACTTATCTAATTTTAGATCCTTCTAATGGGGGCATGAACTGTTTTATAGTTCGTAATATTTAATACAGAATTTCGAATATAGTGACATTTGTTGAGAGAAGTGTAACATCAAGCTTTTCGAAGGGCGTTGTTCATTGATATCTTCTTTTTTCAACTTGTTCGTGAAATTCACTTAAAATGAAAATAAATCATAATAAAAATGGTGGTTTACCATTGAAATGAAAGAATTCTGAGACTACTCACGTTAGAAACGGAAGTTATAGAATGTTGGTAATACTAGTTCGTGAGGACATCCCCAGAAACACGAGTAGACAGATTTCCAGAAAGCTGTATGTACTCTTAACGTTCACTAGTGCACCTTACTTCCTATCTTCCTCTTTTTCATTCACTCACGTCGTCTCATCCTCGACTCCGTTGTCTTTTCCCTCTCCATAATTTCCCTAATATTCTGTTGTCCTGTATCTCTTCCGATTTCCTATGATTTTGTCAATTGAATTATTCATTTTATGCCGATATAACCGCAAGGAGATATTTTAAAATCAAATTTCACAATTTTGTGTTCAGAATAATTTGAAGGGGTTTCGAAGAAAGATCTGCAGAGAATAAAGGAAAGGATCACTTTTGAATTGTGGAGGCCGTTACTTGATGTAGATTCATGATTTAAATGAGATAAAAAACACAAGGTTTAATCTACACTTTATTTGAAAAAATTCGACGACACAGCAGCTTTATCAAAATGAAAAAGAATGAATGAAAGAGTATCGTAGAACAAGTTGGATGAATAACAGGAAAATCCACACCGAGCCATTGTACAGTTAGTATGAAAGGTAATAAAACTAATTAAACAAGTTAAGTAGGGTGAGTAATTCACATCTACCTGTTCATTCAAAAGCTTGTCCGAATGTTTGTATCTATTTATTTCTAATAGTTCTAGGAGATCTAATTTTGAACTTTTGATTTTATATGTAATATGTCAAAGTTTTTATTGAATGAATGGTTTTCTTTTATTAGGTGGTTTGAATTAAAAGAATTTTCAATAAAACCATTCATACTAACTGTACAATGGCTCGGTGTGGATTTTCCTGCTATTCATCCAACTTGTTCTACGATTTGTTTATAATAGTATACTCTTCATTCTGTTTTTCATTTTTGATAAAGCTGCTGTGTCAGCGAAATGTCGTCGAATTTTGCAAATAAAGTGTAGATTAAAGTTAAACCTTGTGCTTTTTATCTCATTCAAAGGATCACTTGTTAACTTAAGTTTAAACTTTGAATAGTGTTCACCCATAAATAATTCAGATCCAAGGTTAGACCTCTCAAGACTAAGCATATCCAAATATCCAAATAAACACCTCAAAAAAGTCTAGGCGGTTTTAGGCTAACTTCACTTTCTTTGAAAAATGCTTTTCTGGTATGGAAAGATGTCCGCGTCGACTAGATTACTTTCACACCCGAAGCAAGAGTTTTCTTTTGACAGTTCCAGATTAACCTGACTTTATATTAAAGAGAGCTTTGCATTATAGAAAAATGTCTTTGTCGCTTAGAACCATTTCACCACCTATAATAAAAAGAACGTTTAGCCGCGCATTAGAATCGACCACACCTAAAACAATTCGTTTAATACTTGGTTCCGGGCTAACTTCACGTTCCATAAAAAATGCTTTCTCGCATCGAAAACATGCCTCGACTAGAATCGTTGGCCTTCCAACAAGAACGTTGATCCACCCACGTGAAAAAAATTATTATTGTTTACATTTGACAGTGTGTAGAAATTATTATACCCTTCAGTTAGAACATTTCAAAGAAACGGTTTTTGTTTCGCAATCTAAATGGCTGGATAAACGTTTTTCAAACGTTAAACAATCCTAGTCAACCTGGACCCTGGTTTAAAAAAAGTTTAACACATTTTAGGACACAAAACTCAACATTTTCAAGAAATTTTAATTCTATGACGCGGAACTTTAGTTGTGTAGGTTAGAGGCTCATGTCAGTAGACTAAAATGACACATGGATCAATTCATAAAATTCCTTACTTGAGGCTATCGATATCTGTACAAAAACTTGAAATTACCGACGTATGTGCCAAATCTGAATAGAGGGTGTTACATCATAGTATGTCACAACTTGAGGGGATATATATCTACGTGCAATTTTAAGAAAAAAGTTTTTATAAACAAAGTCCGCAAAAGCTTCGTTACGGAGCTACAGGGTGTTGAAATTTCCAGAAAAAATTGTTTTTTTCTTCAAAACTCCTGCAGTTTTTGAGATATTCAGCCCAAACTTCTAATGCAAGCTATTTTCACAGCCTCCATCATTACACGTCCTAGATTTTTACTAAAATTCACAAGGGGTTTTCTTTTCCGAGACCATGTCTTCTTTTGCCCTTTCAAACTCTTTTGCAGTACGCCACTGATCAGCGTAGAATCAATCTTCGCCATCTTCGTTCAATTTAAAAACTTTTTTGACACTTGTAATTTTTTCGTATCTCCAATCGTTTTCGAGTGAAAAATTATTGAATTTGAATTATTTGAATTATATGTTATTCGCTAAATGAAAAAAAAATAACAGAAATGCTCGATAGGTATGCCCAAAATTTGCTTTTTTATTTTGAGACTCAACGTATACTTATTCAATATCAAACTAAAAAAAAGAACAATTAAAAAATAAATAAAGTGTCCTCCACTGCAAGAATACAGGCCTCTGTCCTTTTTAGCATATTATCACGCACTCTTTAGAATATTCCTGGGGTATTTCTTATCGTGTCACAAGAGGTTATTATTCGATTTCTCAATTCTTCTACAGTGTTCACTGAAGTGGTATAAACTAAACTTTTGAGATATCCCCATATGAAAAAGTCTAAACTATTCAAGTCGGGGGACCTAGCACGCCATGATTCTGGCCCTCCCCGGTCTATCCATAGGTTGTTGATTGTATTATTCCAGAATCCCCTTGCTTATCCACTAAAATATGCTGGTGCCCCGTCATGCATGAACCACATTATGTTTCTCACCAAAAGTGGCACATGCTCGAGCAATAAAGGTACCTCCCCAACAAATTGCCGATAAGCGGGTTCGTTTAGTCTGTTAGGCAAAAAAATTGGCCCAATCAAATAATTTCCAATTATTCCGACCCAGACATTTAGTGAGAATTGTTCTTGATGATGAGATTCTTCAATCAAATGGGGGTTTTCCTCAGCTCAATAATGATAATTGTGAAAATTTGTGATAGCAATTCTCGAAAAGTTAGCAATGTCTGTGAACATTATTTCACTATAAAAATGAGCATTTTCTCTAATTTTATCTAAGAACCATCGGCAGAAATTCAGTATTGAAGGAAAGTCTCGAGGAAGTAAAGTTTGGACGCTTTGAATATGAAACGGGTACAATAAAAAATCGTGGAGAATCCTCCAAACTAGAACATGTGAAATATTCAACTGATTTCCAATTTTTCTCGTACTCACATGAGGATTCAAATCAATACAATTCAAAACTGCTTCCTCAATAACTAGAGTTCTCATAGTTTGAGTTGCACCTTTTAAATGATTATTTGCAGTAAAAGTACCAGTTTCCCTCAACCTTCTGTGGATATTTGAAAATGTTCGCCTGTCTGGTGTTACTCAATTTGGAAAGCGCACCTCATATAATCGCCTAGCGTCTGTTGTGTTTCCGTCAGCCAGACCGTACATGTAATGGATATCAGCCAATTCGGCGTTAGTAAAATCAGCCATATTTTCTTACAGCAATAACTTCAAAAGTCTTAAAACTAATCGTTAATTTAATAAACAATTCGAGCAGACACTGGTTCAACTTTAGGAACTGTCAAAATAAATAAATAAATGAAAAAAATCAAAGCCTACTAGTCATTCTTTTAATTAGAAGTGCTTTCAATTCAGCGAATGCATACAATCGTCTAATAATTTTTTGCTCGAGAACGGTTGAAGATACGAAAAAAAGTTTCTAAATTGAACAGAGATCACGAAAATTGATTGTACGCTGATCAGTGGCGTACTTCAAGAAAGTTTGAAAGGGCAAAAGAAGACATGGCTCCGGAAAAGAAAACACATTGTAGATTTTAGCTAAAAGTTAGGACTTTAAGGATGGTGGCTGTAAAACATAGCTTGCATTTCAAATTTGGGCTGAATATCTCAAAAACTGCAGGAGTTTTGAAGAAAAATACAATTTTTTCCGGAAATTTCAAGACCCTGTAGCTCCGTAACGAGGCTTTTGCGGACCTATGTTTATATGAACTTTTTTTCTTAAAATTGAACGTAGATTTACCCCCTCAAGTTGTGACATACTATTATGTAACACCCTTATACAAACTGCCTCATTTTTAATATTGAATGAAATTCAATCTCACCTGAATTCAAATATTGCTACACATTTAATCAACCCTGTATATGAATTATAATGGTCTGTGTTTACTCTCTGATCACTTGTCCATTTTGCCTGTGCTGTCTATGAGAATCACAACCTGAATAGAACAGACAGACTGAACAGATTGCCAGAAGCAGAGACAGGATAGACACAATTTCCTCAGATTATAGCTACTTAATCCCTATCCATTCTCGGGACTACCTGGATATTTACACTTTCACAAGGACTAACATTTTAGACCGTAATAATTTAGTCCGGTAGCCAGGGATAAATACCTTCCACTACCTGGGAATGACCATAATCTGATGATATTTTATTTTTAGATTGAACTAACATAACACTAACACAAATTATTTTCAACACCACATTGAACCTTCGTCACACAAAGGGCTTAAATAACACATCGGTCAAAAATTCCCAGAACTAACAAATAGATGGCGCCAGTAATATATGGAATGCGCTATTGTTTCGAGTAATACCCAACCTTCAAAACAAATATATCAAAATTTCATGACATTTCCTTCAGTAGTTTTCAAAAATCATAGTCAACTAAATGAAATTATAATCTAGATTTCTTTTAATTTTTGATATGTAGACAATAATGTATGTAACTGACAAAAATTGAAAGCATTTTCAGATAACTATTCACACTTCGTTTACCTGTATTCTTTTTACAATTTTTGTCAATTTTCTAAGGTTATGTTTTTTAAATCATTCCAGAAAGCCTTTTAAATGTAAAAGTTAGCCGAAATATAGAGCCGAAACGTAATTCAAATATTTATTTCTGAAGTCTCTTCTTTAAAAAAAATTAATGAAAATTCAGTAGTTTTCGAGGTTTTGAGGTTGAAGTAGCGCAATTTTTGTGAATTCGTGAACAATGAACCAGAACGAGTTTCGTGTCTTAATAAAGCACCGCTATTTTATGGGTGAAAATACCGTACAAGTCCAGAGATAACTTGATAACTGTTACAGCGAAAATTCTCCGTTGAAAACAACCATTTGTTATGGGTGATCGCAAAAGGAAATTGTAGGAGTTAACTGACATCGAAAGGCAACATATTCTACCGTGTACACGAAAATTTCGGTTTGAAGTGGAACAAAAGCAATAACCAATTGACGAATCTGAGCCTTTTTCGATAAAAAGGACGCCAATAGACTCTAGGTTCAACCCCCCGCGCCAGATCAACAACAATTTCCCTTGTTTTTCAATGCGCTTTTCGAGTAGATGACTTATTGCCTCCAGCTATGCTCATGTGGAGAAGGCGTGGGCTAACTCAGCTCAAAATTCTTCGGCGCCACCACGTTTGATTAACGACTCGAACGTGGAAAAAAACGTCACGATGTATGTGAAGCTATAATAGAACCACCAAAGTCCATAGACTCAAAAGGAATCCATTATTCTTCAACACAAGTAAAGTAAACCACATTGGTCAGGTGATTCAGTTAAAGCGAATGGAACGATGTGAGTAAAATACTGGTAGGTTAACTACTATCTGATGAAATATGAAAAAAAAATTTGGGTTCTACGACTCGATCAACTAGTCAAATTGTGATTGTGACACAGTTTGAGTTTACAGTTAATTGAAATATTTGTACTAAAAATGTTAAAGATAAAAAAAATCAACAAAAAGTAAAATTCGGTTAATCAGCTAATCAGTTTCAATAGGAAAATTTCTTCAAGAATATATCTCATCTGTATCATATGCACAAGGCGAACGGGGTGGTTGGATCCTCCTAACAGGGGTATTGCTCAACTTTCCAAATCCAATCGCAGCTCCAGGCTCCAATCCTGTGTTGCAGATCAATCCCTCTACCTCTGACCTATTTAGTCGTTCTTATGTTATGACGGCGACACCAATCCATAAACCAAATCCAGAATTCTCTTTCCAAAGTTCAGACCAATCTCAAATAATCCAGCCAATCCTGAACTCTTTATTCAATCCCATGTTCTATATCCGACCCTAGGTTCTCTCCCAATCCTTCAAGTCTGAAATATCCCAATAGTGTTACGAAATCTATTTCGACCTAACAAATACCAAAGAATGATCAACCATTTACACTTGTAATTATTGACGCATCCACCCTGGTTTCCAGATTTGGCACCTAACGAGTAGTGGCTCTTTGCTGATTTGAAATAGTTATTCTAAGGAAAGAGATTTAGTTTGGACAAAGTGCTTGATTCCGAAACGCCTATTTGAGCCTAAAATAGATAAATCTGCAAGAAAGGCATAGAGTGAAAAAAGTGTTGGTATGATTGTTTCATTGTAGAACACTATATAGATGAATGAAATCGAATTTTGTGAAAAAATTGTATTTTTTTGGTTAGTATCGAGACTTTTTGTCCCATCTGTTAAGTTAACATTAATTATATGGGCAGGAAAATTTTTTTTAATGTACCCAGTTTCCATAATTTGTGACGCTTGGGGTTAATCATTTCTCATCAAAATAGGAATTGAATATCAACAGATCTCTTCGACATATATATCAAACTGAAAAATAATATAAAAACCAGCATAGACAAAATTTAGATACAGTAAGCTATATTTGAGATTCTCAAAAATTTTATATCAACGATGCAACGATCGTGATTGGTTTGTTCCTATAGACAAGAAATTCGACATACTCTCACAGAAAGCAAACTCGCATCTCAATTGGTTTATGGTATAGCATGAAGTGTGTAATGTTGTTCTTTCCTGTTGTAAATTATGATTGAAAAATTGTTCATGCTTGTAACTAATTTTTGACATAATAATTAGAAAATTACGCCAGGAAAAAACGATTAATTATTCAAAAATGGTGATATTTCTGTTGAAAACTGAAGGGGACACTGTATAAATGTGTTTTTTTTTTGATTTGTGAAAATGTCTAAGTCAAAATACGGCTTTGGTATTATTGCTCCCCAAAATGCGTTTCATTTTTATCATCTCATCAGTTAAGAATTCATCAAGTTCTCTCTCTATTTTTAACAAGAATTCAATTTTCACCGATAATTTGAATGACATTTTGTCCTTTTAGTTTTAATATATAGCTCAAATAAATCAATGGTAGAAATGTTAATCCTTTTATTTGTACTATTCCAACGTCTATTGATCATTGATAATGAATAAAATAAGCCATCATATAATCTCCAAACATAGTAATTATGTCACCTAAGCTCACTAGGTGGTCGAGACCCTTCCGAATATGCAGTAATAAAAAGTATTCAATAACCGTAGAGTAAAAGTTTAATGATATTGAATAGTCTATTCCTATAGAAAACTCCTATAAATATTCTTCTGTACGCCTATGGCGAGGATCCTCTGCAATCGGTATTGTTACGGAAATCCTTTATTTTAGGAATCATCTCATTCATACATACCTCTGACCGGTCCGTGAAATTTTAGAAAGCCCGCTTATCAACCCAACCGGCAATACCTCACGAGGGACCCTAAAAACCCAGGCAAAGACCTTAGCAGCACTTCCATTTCCCTTCAGATCTATAATTTTAAAAGTTCATTCTGTTTCTGAACGGCTAATGGTGAACATTTCATTATTTCGATACGGTTTTTGAGAAATAAAATTATTTAAGTTAAATCCTCATCTTATTCTTTCCTGCAAGTAGCAATGAGTTCCCACAGCAAAGTTGACTTGTCTGGGTCATTTCTCATATCGTTTAATAGAAATATAGCTGAAGTGATTTCGATTAAAAAAAGGTATGTTTTTTATATAATTTTTTTATTCTTTCGCAAAATTTCATCAACGAAATGTTTGATTTGCAATCATCTCAATATATGGTCATTAGTACAAAATTTTGCGGTTAGCAACGTTTTTATGAGTTTATGTTCTTCTTCAACCACGTGTTCCAGCACGTGATCAACATTCAAAAACACTTAATCATGTGCTTCTCATCATCGTATGAAAACTACAATTTTGCAATTCATCAAAGTTTTTAATATATTATTCTTCAATGAATTTTACATTCAAAGTGGTTAAAAATCCAAAATATCTTTTTATTTTTCATGTGACCTTCCTAAGAAATATTCGTTTTCCGAATTGTAAGAGTTACTCATTTATAGTAGAGATGTTCAAGAAATGTATCTTTCGTTTTATATATAATTCTTCCTTAAATAATTCTCATTTCCTACTCCTGTTGGTGTAATTATTCATTATATTTATTTTTATCGAGGAGAATTATTCAAAACTCATTTCGGAAACGCGTGCACGAATGAAGAATAAACGTAAATATATTGTTGCGTAATTCACAGATCTTCAAATTAATCCACAAGTATAAAAGAAGCAATACTCATTCAATATTTCGTTTATTTCACGCAGAGTTCAAAATGCAAATTGAATTCAGGAGAATTGTTCGATTTCACAAATAAAAATATATCAAGTATTATCAATTAATGATTAGTTTTCAAGTTCGAAGGTATAAATCAAAATGAGAACTATAAAATAATAGTGAATTGGCAATGTTCAGTAACGCAGACTAAGACGGGAATTATTAATTTATTCGTAAAGTAATATCCGATTTTCTACATCATGAATTATTCTTAAATTTCTGAACCAATTCACAAATGCAAACAATATCAAAGATAGCTTGTCAATAACTCGTGGATCAGCAACGAGCTCCACAAAGCAAACTGAGATAGAAAATGATAATTTAATTAGTGAATTAGCAAGGGCCTCTCATATCTAGAATTATTCAGTAATTTAGAAATTTCTTAAGGATTTCACAAATACTATCTCACAGGCAATTCGTCAATAACGAAAATTTGCAACGACTTCAGAAGTGCAAACTAAAATGAGAATTATTGAGTAATTCGTGAATTAACCACAGTTTTTCTACATCAAGAATTATTCATTCATTCTTTAAGTTTCTCAACGAGTTGAGAAATGCAAACCATATCGAATATAATTGTAATAATTCACGAATTTCAACGAGTTCCACAACTACAAGAAGAATTATTATATTATTATCAGGAATTTCCTAATAATTCTAATTCCTCAACGAGTGCATAAATGAATTTTCAACGAATGTAGAACTGCAAACTGAGTTGAGAATTATTACATAATTCGTGAATCAATCATGGATTTTCTACATCAAATCATTCAGTAATTCTCAAGTTTCTCAACGGGATGAAAAATGTAAACCATTGTCGAAGATAATAATAACTAGTTCCATAACTACAAATTGAGATGAGGAGAATTATCATCAACTTATATAAATATTATAAAGCTTTTATGATTCATATCAGGAATTATTCAGTAAATCGGGAATTCCAAATGCAAACTAAGATAAGAATTATAAAATAATTCGTAAAACCAACTGTCTAAATCCAGAATTATTCAGTAACTCTTAAGTTTGTCAAGTAGTTCACAAATGCAAACTATATCGAAGATAATTTTTCAATAATTGGTGAATTTCAAACGAGTTCCACAATTACAAACTGATTAAACTGACTAAAGAGAATTATTGATCAATTGATTTAAATATACGTTATATATTCAGTAATTCTTTTCTCAAATATTTCAGAAATTTCAATGACAAGCATTATTATATAATTTCTTCTATATTTTAAGAATTATTCAATTCTTGAATTTCTCACTGAGTTCACAGTTAAATAATTCCTCTATTTCCTTCTTTTTAAAAAATATTCAGTAATTTTAAATTTCTCAGAGTTTCCAAGCTCTAACTGTTCAAAATAATAAAATAATTATTTAATTTCTGAACGAGTTTAGAAATGAAAATTATATTAGGAGGAACTATATGAAATGCATTGAATTTGTCATTACTTACAGTAGAAATCAGTAACTTATCTGGAGGTAAATTCTCGATGAATAATCGAATTCAAATAAATTATACGAAAATCTTGAAGAGGCTTGATTAAGAACAACTGATAATGTCATTTAATAAAGATATTCTGTTTGAAATATAAGTTTAGTTCCTCTATTTTTGGAATAAAAGGAGTCGTACCTTCATCTTTCTTCAATTTTATCCGAGCGTTCACCTCCATTGTGTTGCAGTTGAAAACATGTGAAACCACCAAATCAAACCGGTTATCGTCAAAAAAATGTATACCTTCGATTCCGGATGGACGATGAACGTTTTGATATAAACAAATCCACTTGTTGGTTTTATGGAGACCGCTGCGATATGTTTGTTATTGTTTCATGTTGATGAATTCGTGTTCATAATCGAACTCACGTTCATTGATCAAGTTGGCAATAATGGGAAATTGCATATACAATGAAGCCTTTGTGGGCAAATTTGAATCGTAATAATATCATGCTTGGATGTACATATCCATTGTGTTAATTGTCCTTGAGGAGAATATAATTGTTTCGATAATGTGTTAATTCATTATTTCCCTGAAAATTTCGTTTGCGATTCTCATAATGAGTGACATTTTCGATGAAGAGGTACACCAAATGATATTTTGATTAACCTCGTTAGTATTTACCTTACAGAATTGTTGCATGTTTTCGTATCCAAAATGAAGAAAAAAACATTTGTTTTCGACGTATTTTTCCCCAGCGTATTACGATTACTCCATTATCAACACCCAAATTAGTTTCTAGACGATCTAAAATTAACCGACTTATAAATATACAGAAAATAATCGGAAAATAACGAGTAGAACCTTTATGATAAGTCGTACTATTTTTTTAATCGACTTGTTTTTCAGTTCACTGTAAAGTTGGAACAAATCTTAATGAGTCGGTGAGATTCGTGCTGAAAACACAAAATTTCTGTACCTCTTCTTTTAACAAAGGTACTAATTTTGTTATCATTATTGCAGGTACAAAAGCGGAGTTCGGCAGAGCACTGTAAGAGGCGGTGGCGCGGCTGCAGTCGTCGGCAACGGAGGAGGCGGTGGCGGAAGCGCAGGAGGCGGCAGGGTGTGCGAAGTGAGACGCGCGTACAAGGCGGCCGTGGTGCCGTGCAAGACGGGCCGCCGCAGGGCCCGGGGCATGAGCATGGGCCAGAAGGTCTCAGGAGGAGTCAAGGCTGTCAACCGGGATGCAGCAGCACCTTATAAGCCGGTCATACCCAGAGAATTGGCGCAGGTAAGCCGAACACAAATTATACTGGTTTATTTTCATTTTATTGAAACAATCAGGCTAACCGAATATTACCATGGCTTTAAAATTATCTCATATATACATTGTTCTTTCCAATACTATTTTTTTACTATATTAACTTTAGCGAAACGAGCCATACTTCATTTCATTTCATTAATATTATTTGAAACAGTTCGAAAAAGAAAATTGATTATAGGGAAAGTGGATCGAGTGGCGTCTTTCAATTCCCTGTTCAATAGTATTGAATAAAAAATTGAAAAACCTTTGAAAAGATATGTCACTTTTTTGATTATGAATTTTAAGTTAGGAACTGCTAAGGGTACGGGGTTGATTTCACATGCTTCGAACCAACTCAGAAATGGTTTCCCCTCCAATCAAAAGTTGATGTGTCTCCGCTAGAATCAGTCTTTCTTGACATAGAGAGAGGTTGGCAAATTTTCATTGGAACAAAGACTCTCCTTGTGTTTAGACTCCCTGTGTGATGTTGAATATTGTTGTTGACAAAACATCAAGAACAAAGCTTTCCTCTATCGGCTCGCGAAGAAATTAGAGCGAAATCTTTCATTACCATTCAGTAAACTTGACCACGTTCTTCCACGATTTTCATAGTGAAGTAAACGGGAAATAACGTTCTGTTCCAATCTCGATATACGCATACACATTCATACCTTTTCTGATCACTCCTACTCCATCTTGTATAATTTTTTAGATCGCTCAAAAGTAAGTATTCCAAAAAACAGAAAATATATAAAAATTTAATTTGTTATTCGTTGAAAATAACGATTAATTTAGGAGTTCAATGACTGAAGGTCTTGAAAAAACCCGCATCAATATATTTTAGTGCTATTTTCGAAAAATGACGAACAATTTGAATTTTGAAGGTCAAAGTTTGGGCAGATGTTTTCGATAATTATGTGGTCTGGTCATCGTTTCATGAATAAACATTTAGCAGTGATAACGACGTGATAATTATGCGAATAGACTACCAGGAAATATTGTTCTTTACATATTCTAATATTTCAACTATCTAAACGGTCTTTTATAATAATGGTTCTAAAAAAACTGAGCTTCATGTAAGATCTTTTTGGATTTATTATCATTTAACTGAGAACCGTTTGTGTCCATCTAATTTATATTATCTACGGGGTTGCATCAATGATTGTCAGCAATAGATACAACGCTACCCAAAAATTGTGACAAAGGAAAAATTAGTAGTGTAAAATAAACATTCTTAAAAAACGCATTTTTTTCCAAACAAATGGTTCCTCAACACAACTAAGTTTTTGTTCATATAACTTATATTATCTACGTGGTTGTTTTAATTTAAATAAAATGGAAACACTTTTGTCTGATTTCCATAATGTCAATACATATGACCAGTTTCGACAGTTACGTCATTTTCCAAAGTCTAGAGCTAATAGCTTTCGGAAAGAATGTGCTAATTATTATACGTATTTTAAATGTTGAGTAGTGAGGAGTGATTCAATTCTTGTTGACTATTTACGGTGGTGAATTTTGTAATTTTACAAAGTTTGTTAATTTCCAAACAAATTCATCGTCATCCCTTTGTTGCATTTGTCCAGAATTTTTAATTTATCAACTGTATATATGTGATAAGTAGATTTGATTTATTCAAAAATTGCAGGTTTGTTTTCTGTGAAGTCATGTTCTTCGAATCTAGATTCCAAATTTCGATCTGTTTTTCATACGTTATCTGTTGGCCATTCAATTCAGTATATTCCAGACCGTTTGAATTTTCCCTTTTCCAAAGGTCCCAACATAAGTTAATTGCACAGTTCAACATTTGATCTAAGCGGGAACACCGCACGCACTACTACTACTGGATACTAGGGTTTTTTGGGGTTGCTGATGACGATGAGCGGGTTGGTTTAGCCCCATCACGTCAAGTTCAAGGTCAAGCATGGAAAAACCGTCAACAAATCTGGAAAACTTCATGGTCATGTTTTTTGTCTCCGAGTCCAAATCAGTTGTTTGTTTGAACCCTCGACCTATTTCAGAGGTCATTTCAAGGTTAGTTCAAGAACCCATGGACCTAAAATGGAAATCTAAAATCACAGAAGCATAGTCAAGCTGGCATGTCCGTAAACCCGAGTAAATCGATTGCAGATAACTCTGCCAGAAGATACAAGGTGGAGGAACTAAGAGGTCTAACTCTATTTAGAGAGGAAATTGTTCAGGCAACGGAGGTGAAGTACTTGGGTGTTACTTTTGGGCTTGTCGCTCTGCCTTCGGGAGAACTCGAGAACTAGGTGCAAAAAGGGTCTTGTGGCTGTACACAGCGATTATGAGACCTAGGTTAACGTATACTGCAGCTGTATGGAGGGCTAGATGCACACTTGAAACATCCAAGAGTGCCCTAGACCATCTGCAACAATTGGTGCAAGAAAATGCTCCAATCTTTGGAATAAGGAGATTGAAGCGGGTCTGGGAGTGGATGTACGTACTCTAGACTGCGACCGAATACCAATCATACTAATACCCTCTGACTGTGGGCAGAGATTCTAAGCTTCATACGGTCAAGGTAAAATTGTTCAATTTAAAAAAAAAACCGCCTTAGCGGATAACGTTTTTATTTCATAATTAAATAACATCTACCCCGGAGCGTGGAGTAAAAAAAAGGTTTACTCAGCTGTGAATAAGTATCACCAAAAGTATTTTTCAGTTCTAGACATGAAAATCTCTCGATCCACCTAGCGGAAAAATTATGATACAATGTTATGTCTGTATATACACAATTCATGACGATTCTTACAGAAGTTTCTTCAACACATGCCCTTCAAATGGCATTGACCTAGACCTTATAAAGCTTAGAAAACAGCAGATTCTGATTCTCGAACCTTAATAAAATTTGCATGATTGTTTTTAGATTTCGTCCATGGGTTCTTGAACTGACCTTGAAATGACCTCTGAAATAGGTCGACAGTTTAGTTTAAACAAGCGGCGGATTTGGACTCGGAGACAGAAAAAGCATAACCTGAATTGTTCCAGATTTTTTTGACGGTTTTTTCTATACTTGACCTTGAAATAACTTTGTACTTAACGTGATGGGGCTAAACCAACCCGCTCATCGTCATCAGCGACCCCAAAAACCTCTAGTACCATATATTGCGTGCGGTGTTCACGCTTCGATCCAATGTTGACCAGTGTTCTTATTCAATACCAAGCAAGAAACTGATAAATTCTGTAATATACCGAATTTAAAATGCAATGAATGCCCACCAGCTTACGTAGGATAAAGAGGTCGAAATTTTGAATAAAGGCTTAAAAAACATCTCTCCGCAGATGAGAAATCCGCAGTTTTTGAATATATCAAATCAACAAATCACATAACTACGTATATGTAAAAACCGGTCGTGTGTATTAAAAAGAAACATCGTGAAAATCAAAACTGTTCCATTTCATGTATAATTTTTTTTACAATTTTGTGATGTAAAGCACATGTTGTGCCTGATCGACACTTTGAATAATCGTAATCTGTAATCGGTTCTATCTCTGATGTAACCCCGTTGTAATCTGCCCTGACAATGTATTCGACTGACAAATGTCGACACGGAAGGTATCGAAAATCCGAACGTCTAGTATAAATCACACGCAATGTCAATCAGATAAGATATATAGCGGGATTTGAGACATGCCCTAGGTGTGATATACGCTTGTAGTATGTGGGAAATTGTATTCCCTTAGCATGGATCCTCGAGGAGTAGGGCATAATGAGGGCTGAATGTTTCTTTTTATAGAGGAGAGAAAATAGAAGAAACGTACAGGGGAATTATTGAGAAAAAAATATTTCTTTATATTTGTATATTTTCGATTCCACTTAGTAGATTCTTCTTTGCAAATCTTTTTCAATGGAATTACATGAAAAGATGAATGTACTAATCCAGAAATTTGGAATTATTACGTTGTTAGGAAAATAACTTCTTCAAAATCAAAATTTAGTCGATATTTCTTTTATTTAATTAGCGTGTCTCGACATTGTAATGGCCATTGACACGTGAACAAACATTAAACAGAAATGAACAATTTAGGAAATGAGTCAAATAACATCAATAAGGTTAGTTATTCTTAAAATTATTGCTAATTTAGATATTTCACTGGTGGAGCATAAAATTTCACCAAGTGTCCTCTTGAGTTTGGTATGATTGCGGGAATTTTCGTAGAATGGAATAGTAAGTTGACAGTTTTGGCAGTGTTGAGAGGTGGAGGATTTTCGGCGGCCATAAGGTATCCGTGGGTGAGATGGGTGTGTCCAATTCTAAGCTTCCTAATGGCGACGGCAGTTCTTCTATTTAATCCTAACAGCGGAAATGGTTCCGTTGTCTGGTGTATGGTCCGTAGATGGCAGTTGGATCTGTTCCATTGCTGTTTCCAATTTTGCAGTGCGGATTTTGAATCTTGATAAAGCTGTATTTTTATTTCATTCGGGGACTCAGTGGAAGCCTCTTTAGCAGCCTTAACAGCTGCTTCGTTGTCGACGTGTGAAGGTACCCAGACAAGGGTTATTGACACATTTCTGGATTGGTGGTGATGGCATAAGGTGTGAATTTGTTGAACTATTGGATGTTTGATGTAGATGTCATGGATGAGTGGGAGTCGGTGCATATTGCCAGAGAGGAATTTGGATGAATAGGGTTTGTTAGTGCTTTGTAGATCGCATAAAGCTCTCCAGTATGAATGCTGCACATTGGGGGCAAGGTTGCTTTCTGTATGTGTGCGGAACCATCCTACATTGTTATCTGATTTTGAAGCATCCGTGTAGAGAATTTTCCCAAATTGCTATTCATTAAGAAGTTCTGCAAAGGCTTGCTGGTGGACTATTGGACTTGTTTCTTTCTTATATTTCGATAGAGTGGTATTGAAAGATGGAAGAAGAATATGCCATGGGGCGATAATTGGGGAAGTGTTTGGAATTGTGTCAGTAATGTTGGTGTTTTGTTGTAGTTCATGTGCAAGATCAGGTATAGAACGTGAATGTCTAAAAGTGTTTGAGAAGGGAGGTGTCGGAGCTATAAGGTGTTTCAAGACAGGATTTCGGTGTTTTGCGGATGTTCTGGCAACGTAGGCTAGTAGCAGTTGGTTACGGAATTTCAATGCGACTCTCGGTAAAGGCTTTCCACAGGGCTGGAGCGAAAGGCTCCGAGGCATAAGCGGAGGGCAGTATTTTGAACAGAATTGAGTTTCTTGAAATTCGATGGTGATGCGTTATTGTACAGTATACTACCGTAATCTAGTTTCGAACGAATGAGGGCCCTGTAAACTTTGAGTAGTGCTTGTTCTTTGGCTCCCCATTGATAATGCACAATATGATTTTTCCAGCTGAGTTTTCTGTCGAATGTAGGTCCAAGGATTTTGTAGTTGTTAACTTCTTCGAAAGCTCGGCCTTTCAGGTTTGAGTTTAGTATTGGACGAGGTTGTTTATTACTGAATTTCATTACTTTCGATTTTGATGTCGAGAAGTTGAAGCCAAATGTTGTTGATCATTCGTCCAGAGTGTTTATAGAATTCTATAGTATATTCATGTGCGAATCTGGGCAATCAGTAGTGCTTTTTGCAATATTTTCAATATATGCATCCAAATATCCCCTCAGGTAAGTCATCTTGAAAAAACTAGATGACAAAGGTCATCTCCGTACTACTGACCTTGATTCCGAAGTCAACGTTAGAGATTAGGAGTTTCTTTAATGTGAATCTGCTCCATAAAAATCTTGAACTCAAGGTTAACCTTCGAAATCGTTTGAAGGTCAACACGAAGTTTGGGAACACTTGGAATTCTAAAAAAAAGAAACTATGTCATTTTAAAAAGGAGATTTAAAAGTTTTTATTGCAATCCCACTGGCTCACATCAATGCGAATTCGTAATACTAGTATTAGCTGTCTATTTGTCTCTTTCCTTGAAATCATCATCGTTTCACTTCAACAGGTAGATGAAGCACAAATCTGCCAACAATCTTGATTTTCTTGAGCTTTCTGGGTCTGAAATGTGAAGTGAATTTAGAATTCAGTAGCGCAAACGTGAAAGGCAAAGTGGTTCACAGCAACCAAACGTGAAAGCATGCTTCTAAATACTATTTTAATACTCAATACCTTGAGGACTGACTTAAATCAGAAACTAATATTATAGAAATGTGACCTAATTTGCCCTGCACTATTTTCGATCGATGGCCTATCTATGGAGATATTAGGGTGCTTAGATTAAAATCGCGCACCGTGTATAAAAATCGATTGTTTTATTCGGTTATAAATATCGTATTCAACCACCAATATGAAAAAAATGTGTTTATTCCGTTGTAATTATATAATGCGGTGCCATACTGTTCAATTAATTGCGATGAAACTTGGTCAACTTAATGTTTGCAATTGCACGAAGGGTATAGGCATAGTACAATTGTCTTCTAGTAGATGGCGCGCATACCGGTAATGTTTATTTAGGAAAGCATTGATGAAATGACGGAAAGAAACAAATTAGCGTTCTACGTTTATTAATAAAAATTATGCGACAGACCATTTTACAAATTCAACATGTACAATATTCTATTTACAGTAAATGGAAAATTCTATTCGGAGGTTTTTCTCTAACAGAAAAAATGCCTCCAAAATGTTCGTTTCGTAGATGTACCAATCCAGCACACGTGTAATCAAGATGAAAATGTAGCAAGAATTGAAAAACACAAAAAGTGGACAATAACACTCTTCCAATTTTCAAACGATAAGTCATATATTCATGTATCTTCAAACATTGAACGTGCCAGACACGTAGCGCGTTAGACAAAATACTATAAAAATGATAACCTCATTGAAGAAACAATATACAACCTTCCAGATATTGTTATAGTTGGGACTCATCATTGTCGCACACATATCAATATCTAACTAGATTACCAAAAAAATATATATATATATATATATATATATATATATATATATATATATATATATATATATATATATACCACTAAACCGTGTATCTACTCAATCAGAGATGTACACGTATAGGCATGGCTCCCCAACGAACCGAATCAGAAGATTTGACAAAGGCTATCTGGGTAACGATGAAAACAATAAATAGATCAGAAAGAACTTAAAATACACACTTTTCCTGACGCGAGGTCAGTTGAACGTTATTGCTCCCTGAATAAAGTTTTTATTGTACACCTTTTATTATACCACCATCCCAATCAGGTTGATAGTGACTACAAGCTTATTATTTTTCTCCTCTTAACTTAGTCTTTCTTTCTCAGGATTTCGCGCGACCACCGAGGTTGGACATGTTGCTCGACATGCCCCCAGCACTCAGGGAGACACAGTTGAAACACAGTTGGAATCAAGACGATCGTTCGCTGAATATATTCGTGAAGGAGGATGACAAACTTACATTTCACAGACACCCAGTAGCACAGAGCACAGACTGTATCAGGGGCAAAGTGGGCTTCACCAAAGGTATGCACTGCTGGGAAGTGAGTTGGTCCACGCGCGAAAGGGGCACGCACGCCGTGGTTGGCGTAGCAACGAAAGAAGCCCCGTTACACTCAGTCGGGTACCAAAGTCTCGTAGGCAGCACAGATACATCGTGGGGATGGGATTTAGGTAAGCACGCTAAAAATTCAATAGAGACTTTCAACCATCTATTTTTTTCAAGATTTTCCATCACTCTCACAAAAGATTAAGATTTTTATAGCTTCTCATTCCTATGATATGATATGATCTGCATAATATGAATCGGTCTTTTGGTAACCAGAACTGCATTAAAGTCGCATCAAAGTTTCCGTTATAGCTATTTAGACGACAAAGTCACAAGAAACTGTTGGAATTCCTGATTGATCTTTTCCATTTTTCTATTTGTCTTAACCTTGTTCCATTTGTTCTGTCATAGAAATAATCCTTCAATTATAGTTTGTGAGAAAATGTTTGTTTTTGTCACATTGATTTATCAATGTACACAAAGCTATTGAATTTTTGTTGATATATTTTGGTGAATTCAAAAGAACTTGATAAGTGATAGCTGATCTAAATTAGATAATCAATCGTATGGAAGAAACCGCCGCGTGCAACAATGATAGATTAATTAACCTACGTTCTGAACACATTTGAATTCAATGCCACCTACTAGGCATGCTGTGTTCCAAACAGTATCAGTAGCTACAGCACATGCCCTTTCGGACACAATTCCATTTAACCTATGCGTGGATGAATGGAGGAAGATTCTTGACAATCAGATGGAACAGTAACCAGAGTTCCAAAGACGTCCACGGATTCTTGACAAGTGGCAGGCGAGTTAGGAAACGTAAACAACGGACGACAAAATGCTCTTGGGCGCCAGGTTATGGGTTAACTGCTAGCATAAAAGGTCGAACTACTGGCTCACGGAGGACATGATAAGACGCGGATCTTATGAGACGTACAGGGTAATCTTTTCCAGGGACGCCGGCTGCAGGTTGAGGAAAGAAAGATGATTCCAACCCTATGTTAATCGAATCTGGCAGTGGCATACGAAGATGGCTAAACTACGGAGGATTTTTACTGAAATGCTAGCAAATGGGATGAGGTGGTCAAGAAACTTCGGTATACAGACGGACAAATTGGAAAAGAATGCTGCAGGATAGGGAAGAAATGAGGCAAGAACAGCGAGAATTCCTGGATGGATACGGGATATTTCTTCGCAGTATTGAGAAGACCCATTAGGGGACTAGTTCTAATGCGGAATAAGAGATCCGTAGGTGGATAAGAACAATTGCTGATAATTGATCGATGAAGCCTGAACTACGTGATAGTTGATATTCATAATGAATAATAAAATAAAACAAGTTACTCTGTTTTAACTATCACTAATTTATTGATGCAAAGAATGGCAAAATTTTTACATTGGTTGTATACAACCAAACGTCTTGTTGACAATGGACGTATGTCCGAAACCGGTCCAACCGGTTATTCATTAACAATTGCTGACTAGCAAAAACTGCCTTCCATTTCAACTGGGAGACTTGGAAATATTATTCAAACAACACGATTTGTTTTCCGTTAAATTTCTCATATAACAGAATTACTTCCTCACAAATTTGTCAGTTATTCAAGAAAACTTCGAGAAACTCAACAAAATACCGATCCTATATTGTGTATTCACTTTTTTCCATGAAAAAAACCTCTTAAGACCTGTTGTAATGCAGATTCAATTTTTTCATGCAGTGTACGACAATGTACTCATCGATGATCTTGACAAAGGAAGAATAATCAATAGGTATTATATGGCGTTTTTGATACGTTTAAAGAACCAATACTGAAATCGCCTTCAGAGGGATTACAGAGCATAACTCTGTTATAACTTATGCCGTCTGACTATTTTATGTAGTACCAGAGACTTCAAAGGTCTTTTCTATATACCTTCCAGAGGAGGAACGACGGATGAAATCCTGCACATTCTATTTTGGGCATCTTGTGGTTACTTGTCTACCAGACTATTATGTGCGCTGAGAGTACAGATCTTGAATGTCACAGCGAGGCTGTTTTTATACTGTGCAGTTACGAATTAGTTCCACACCTAACCAGATCTCCTAATTTAGATTCCAGCGATTATTATCTGTTTAGTGTCAGAACTGAGGCCTTTGTAAGCCAGAAATAAATGTAAAAAATGTTTCAACAAACTTTTGTTACGGAGATTTATATTAATCAAGTCATTGTTTCATTAGTCATCCTTACAAATTTAAGTGAGTAGTTATAAGCACGAGATACATGAAATTCAAAGATTGCATGTCGGCATCCAATATTCAAAACAATAGATAAATCAAACAGGTTTGTTTTCGCAAATCTCGACCTTGGAGATGCGGAAAAACCTGATCCTATAACCAGGTTCGATCAAATTGCTCGAAAGGTCTTTCAACTCTGTTCATATCCCACAACTGCGTTTAATATTCGCAACAATGTTGTTCTAACTGAACGATTTCTTTTACAGGACGTAACAAATTGTACCACGATTCGAAAAATTGTCCAGGACTGACATATCCTGCCCTATTGAAGCCAGACGAAACATTTATAGTGCCCGATAAATTCTTAGTAGTATTAGATATGGACGAGGGAACCCTTAGCTTCGTTGTTGATGGCCAGTACTTGGGGGTTGCCTTCAGGGGGCTGAAGGGCCGCAAGTTGTATCCAATCGTTAGCGCCGTTTGGGGCCATTGCGAAATCACAATGAAATATATCGGAGGTCTAGATCGTAAGTATTTGATATTTTCATTCCATATTTTTACATGTAACCTCAACACGCGTCTGATATTTTTAAGATTTCAAGATTAGTCAAAAAAGTATGTGATACCAAAATATAACAAAAGAAGTAAAATAGAAAATGATTATTGTTATCAGAGTATTCATCTGCACTACTGATCAGCATATGTTGATATAGAGTGACAGGGTAGTCCCAATACTTACTAATATAAATGGATCACCCCATTGTGAACTTAATCCGATTAACTTCTAAATTAAATTTGTTTTAATATTACTATTATCTTATTTGAGATAATTTGTTAGTAAATCTATTCACGTCAGCGGTATCTGTATTGACGTCATCCTAACAATGATCGCATTACAGCAATAAAAGATCACAATTTGTTTTCTTTTTTTTCAAGAGTACCTAAATGGCAAATTTTGGCAGAATGTTAAATAGTAATTTATCCTCCCATTATTAAAATAATTTGTTACCCAATATAGTAGTAGTATTAATGACAAATCGATATTATTCTCACAATTCTTCTGGATTATATCAAAATATTTAACGTTCATCAAGGTAGATGGTAGTTCAATGCTTATTTCACAACATCGCCTTTGTATCATATCAGTAGATTGAAATCACCAACGCGACCGTCCCCAAAAACGCTAAATAAAGATAAAGTTTTTGTAATTAGTACAAACAAGAACCATCATAGATAAATATAGCGTTTGAAGAAAGAAATTGTGAATAATTGACTAAAACAAAGAAGGAAAAGAATTCAGTGAAACACTGCATCATACTAATCGTCGATCGAATCAATTTCAAATTTGTATAAATTGCGATATGCATTTCTGCTATATCCAACTTTCTTTCTAGATCTGACTTCCAGCAGACCTAAGAGAACCATTGCAGGAAAAACGATTTGTTATCAATGAAAAACTAATTACCACAAGTCCTGTCAAATCTTCCTACGAATATTGCATCAAAATGTTGGCACATTCTTTACTGACATATGTGCCATGGCAAGAGCAGTTATTGTAAATGAGTTAGGATAGTTAACGTTCACTTCCGAAAGTTTAATCTTTCATTTTTTACAAAGTCCAAAATAAATTCGACAAATTGCCTCAAATTTTCGTTTGGAAGTGATTGTTCGGTTCAGATAATCTATCAAAAATTCCTGTAAACCGATAGATAAAATACGAAATATACATCTTCTCCATACCGCCAAATTAGCTTCTTTTAATCTCAATAACTTATTTCCAAGTATCATTCCTAATGATCCAATCGATATAATTGAAAAATGTATGGAACCTAATAACGTGAACCCTTTAATTCAAACTGAAATATTGTTGTTATTAAATATTAGTCAACCAACTTTTTAGACTCAACTCTTACCAAATTAAATAATAGACACGAATTCTCCACCTTTCATAAACCGTCTCATACGGACATCGTAATTTACAATACGCCGTTTCATCCAGTTCAACATAAAATGCTTTCCACAGCATGATTAACAGATTATTAAATATTCCTTCGTTTTCCCATGATTTCGACAAAGAACTATTATTAAACAAATAGCTCTTGATGATTGTTACAATCCGAATATTATAACTGAAAGAAAACAAAAAACGGAAACTCAAAGCAATAGAATTGGTGTATCCAAAATCTAAAGACAACATAGATATAGTAACCTCTCAAGCAAAATGATACACCATTTTATGAAATTTTCACAATTTATTGACCAGTTTCAAATATTACTTCATTTTCAAGTGTTTTACTATATTACAGTTTCGGTATTTATATTACTGGTAGGCTCAGGAAGGGTGAACCTATTAAATGGGGGATAATTTTCATCTAATTGAATGTGTTGACTGTTTGATAATGTGGGTTTTTCTAATTTTGTTCATTTCCAAACACTCTTAGAGGTACAATTGATTTCCTTTATTGCAGATATGTAGTATTTTTAGGTTTGCAGAAGTTACAATATGATTTGTAATTTTGATATATTCGAAAATTGAGGAATTTTTGTTTGTATGCGTATGCTCTTTGAAACGAGTCTGGAGGTCTCTAGCAGAGAGCATACACATACAGACAAGAATTCCGCGTTTTCGAACATATCACAAAGTTCACAAAATGAATCAATCAACAATACTTTCAACCTTACAAACGTAGGGAAAATTAGCCATATTTCAAAACAGTTACTAGAAAGTTCTAGTTGCACATCTCATTCTGAACCAATAACCTTATCCAAACACATCAAAAATAATAACAGTAAGATAGATGAGGGAAAATCTGGTGAGAAATTGGTTGCGGTAATTTAAGCAAGATATAAAACTAACAGAAATTTCAATATTAGAGTCAATGATCATTAACGTAGTTTCATCTAAAAAACATTCTAATTACATGAAGCATTCAATTGAAGTGAATCATAATTTCAACCAAAACTTTAGAATTTTACATTCATCTGATAAAAACTTGATATTAATTATTGGGATCCCTTAAAATCAATGCATACAAACTTCCCAACATTTGTTGAATGAACAGGTAGATTTTGACGATAATCCACCGTTACTCAATTTGTTTTCAGTTGAGTCATTTGGATAATAATTCTGTGAATTGCCCTAACTGGTTTTACTCCCTCTTATTCCAATGTTGTAGATCACATATAATTTGCTATAGCTTAGTTTTCATCAAAACACTTACTCTACCTTCCTTATACATTTATGAAACAATCATGTTCGTAGGAAACAATTCCGATCTATTCCACAAAATGAACATGAATATAGGACCCGTAATAAATAGATATTATTATCTAATCAATTGAATCGTATTTACCTGCAGAAAAACGTGCAAGATATAATAATAAAAATAATGAAGAAACTACCACCCACAATACGTGATGAGCAACCAGCACTTTTGAAAAAACATATACATTAGCTACTAGTAGAAACAGCTCCCTATAGCATACAAGATTTCCCGAATGCCAAATTCAACTAAAACTGACAATAACTGATAAAATATCTAATAAGCCGTCCACGTTTTTCTTGCTGTAGTCTCATTTATACATATTTATTCATTTAATTCCTGTGAATTGGTTTCTTGTTCCTTCGACTGAAATCAATCTAGTTATATAACGTGATTGCTTCCTTTTCTTTGACATGCTCTACGCCTGAGACATAATTTGTTATATATTTCAATATTCACAAAACCTAAGGAATAAATTATCCATCTATCTATCTATTAGTTTAATTTTTATTTTGAATCGCTCTGATGAAGACGCTTTATCGTCGAAACGCGTTACGAATAAAGTGAATAAGTGGAAAACAAATATTGTTTCAATTATTATTTAAACATGAAGCACTACACGTTGATAGGACAGATTTGTGGACAAATATCTCTTGATTTGTCATGTTACATAGACGGTTCAATGAACAAAGTAAGAAGAGGATGTGCTATGTACTCGAGATACCGTAAACGACTACCGGCGAACACTGCAGTGTCTCTTATAGAGAACTAACAGGTATGCCGCAATGAAAATAATCCGAAGATAGATGGAGAAACCAATGTAAACACACGGAGATAAAGAGTATTAGAAGGTTAAGAGTGCATGAACAGTGCAAGGGACAATCAAAGTGGACCAATTAGCTGAAAGAGCAAAAGGGCGAAATATCCAAGAGCAAGCTCCTAAGAGCACAAATGCTCAAAGTTCACAACCTAAATATATTCATAATGCTATAAAACGCGGTAGGTTAACCAGGGAGTTTTCAGAGTATCCCAATGTTGAAACCGCAGCTAAATATAAGTCGATTTCAAGGTGCAAACTACGATGTATGACAGGTATCCTAACTGGATGTTGTTTGTCCACTAGGGAAAAACCTCCATCTCACAGAAAAAAAGCATCATGCCGCTAATAGAAGCAATAAACTATCAAGCTCGTCCTGTTTGAATATGAATGCCATATCACTATATATACTCGGAGATAAATGATTTTCCTTTTACGAGGAGTCCGGTTGGCTGAAAGTCTAGCCGTTTGGAGGAAGAAAAAAGCACAAATGGCATCGGCTCAACGAGTTATGCCGCAGTGCCACCCCATTAGTAATACATATACATTGCACTCGCGCACATATATCGCTTCACAATCTCCCTGTTCACATTTAGCTTCATCTGTCTTCTGGCGGTCAAGGCCACCCCGAAAATGGAGTATAACAAAAACTTCAAAGACTGAAAGAACCTTTTTTTACACAGTAGTGTATCACAATAATAAAGCACCCTATATTCATCAAATTAAAAATATGACATTGATATTCCTATGTCTAAATAGAATTTCTTCGCGCAAGTGTTAGAAATTGGTAAATAACGCTAAAGTAATTCCGTCATTTCGATATTATGAAAGGTAACTCAATCATTGCGCTGTTTCCTTGACATTTTTATGAAAACCATGCGTAAATATATATAAATTATCAATTAGAATGAAATTAAACCTGCAATTGATTAAACTTGACACCGATTCTAGCTTGCGCAATGTGTTGATCTTTTCCTTCGAAGCGAATCTGTTAATTTACAACATAAGTTCAACACGTTATGAAGTCTAAACGAAATCTTTTTCTTTTTCAGCTGAACCTCTACCTCTGATGGACCTATGTCGACGTGTGATAAGACAACGCCTCGGCAAACAACACCTAGAGGAAAAGGTCATGAGCCTGCAGCTGCCACAAGCTTTACAGACTTACCTCTTATATCGGGATCGAAGATAATATCGCAAAAACTCTATGTGGTGCAACAGTGAACTGACTGACAATTATTATGAAATGACTGGCGCTTCTTTATGAAGCGTTAGATAAAAAATTACCAAAAATAATCGATGTAGATGATGATTTATAAGACGAAGAAGTTAAGAAAAAGTACATGGAACTGCAGATAAATCGGACATTCCGCGCAGTAATCTTCTCGCTCTATGTGGATCCCATTTAGTAGGTTTTTCGAATTTTCCCTTTGGGTGCATCTACTTTTTCTTTCAACAATCTGTGATCGGTTTAAAAATTCAAGAATCTCCCGAGGACTTTCGTTTTCGAATAATTTTAACGAGTTTATCAAGCCAGCTGCTCCTCGAATGTGAAGGTGCTCGTCAACACATTTTCTTGTAACCTGCATGGAAAATGTGAGTGATGAAAAGACTCATTTTCTCTGGACTCACTTTTCGTTTTGTGTGTTGTGATAATCTCGAAGAAATTTTAAGTTCCGTGTGGGTAGATTGGACTTCCTCTACATGTATGAATAAAACTTGAAAATTCATAATTCTTTTGTATTTTTATTGGAAGTGAGAGAAATTTAAGAGAAGCATTATAAAAATTGTCAGGTAGAAGGTGAAATGTCGAATTAACATTGAAATTTTATGTAGTTGAATCTTAATATGTAGACAAGTTTTAAGAATTTTGTAATATGTTTCCTTAAGAGATCTATTTCCACAAAAGGTTAAGCAGTTCTCAATTCCAGTTGTAGCACTCTCACTTTCGAATTAAATTGTTTCTTTATTACAACAGACTAATATTAGAATATTTGAAAGTCATCATCCTTGACTTTGGAAATGTCACTATTTGAATAAGATTATCATAAACGAAATAAAATTTTACATCTTACAAAAAAGTTGTTCAAGGTATATATCTTCAATTCGGCGATTCACTTTTCAGTGACAGACTTAAAGAATATTCAGATTTCATCGAATTTACATGAAGATGTGTGTTTGAAAATTGCGAGAGCACTTGGTGTCTTGTAATTTTACGATCTCAATATGAGCACTGTCTCATCGAGCTTGCTTTTTTTTTAAGATGAGTAAATGAGGAGAGGACAATGCCATAAGGTGTAAATATTTGTGAACCGTTTCTCAGTCTTCATATTTATATATACTTGTAACGATATTTGGCACGGCTTCCTGATAAATATAGCTTTATGGTAGTTTTTAAAATGGTATGAACCACGTGTTACGAATGCAAAGAGCCAAAATTCTTTCTTGACCTAATAGATTAATTTGATTGTAAATTGATTTAGTATGTTTGAAGGAATAAAAATCTAACAACAGAAAAATATTTCGATGATTTCGGTTATAACGACAATGAAGGGACCACAAAGATTTCGACGTATAGCCGAAATTTAACTCTTGCATTTTGATGCCAAATTCACCACATCACATGACATACGTCAATCAAACATTTATGTATTTTAAGATTTCCAGAAATTAATAATAATACAATAGTACTAGGCGCATAGGACATGGACGTTATAACCGAAGTCGTTAAGCAAGGTATCTTTCCTAAAAGAAAATATTCAACAGTTTCTTCATAATTCACAGTCTTCCAGAAAAAAATAATTGTCCTTCCTGTTTAGTGAAGCTTCCAGAATATTTTCTAAAAATTCTCATTCAAAATTCATGTTTTTTCAAACTTCAAATTTTGACAAATCTGTTGGTTAGATAGTTTTTACCAACAAGCACTATTTTTTCAAGAATAACCATTTTATTTGATTAACATCTTGTACAATGTAGTAAGGCCGAATGAAGCGATTAAGATGTAACAAAATAGAAGTAAGCGCTCAGGCATTACACCAATATAATATTATATGGATGTAAGTATATTAGACTTATTTTTGTAAATATTATGTTAAGTGCCAGTTTATCGATAATTTGTGTGTATGAACGAAGACAATTTGACTGTCCTGTTCGATGAGATTATTTTAAAAATTTTAGGTCTTTTTGTAGTAAATTTTCTGTTGTATATTATTATTATGGAATTTTTTGGGCCATTCAATGGTTCTTACGGTCTAAAATTGTCAATAGTGTAAGTAAGTGTAGTATCGTATTAGTTTTAGCATTGTTTCTTATAAAATTTTAACATTTTGCATACTACAACGTGTTCATTAGATAAATTTTTAATTTGCAACTGTTATAATTTCTGTATTCATTCTGTTCATAAACTGGATTATTGTATGTTCTAAATTTGTTTTCAACCTAGGGTGGGTTCAGACAATCCGTCAATGATACTTGAGCCTATCCTTCTGTCCGACAAATTCTTTATATTTCTGATTGATGGTTGATTTTTTTGTTTTGAATAAATGCAATTTTGAATTATTGTTTGCTCTTTTGTTCATCAATTTCATCCTTCCGGACTCTGCTTTTTGTCTGATATCTTTTTTAAATATAAATAAAGACTCATGTTAAAATATAAGATTACAAAATTCGACAGGTACTATTAGACTCAAAATGAAAAAAAATTTACATTCCACAATGCACTTACCCCGATTTTTAAGTATTGTTGAAGGAATTTGTCTCAGCTCATGCCTTTCACATTTTCATTCTTGATAAACATAATAAAATTGATGTTCCGGTCCTTTGAAATGGAAACAATTTTCTACTTAGTCTCACTCAGCATTACATCAGGTCTGTTGACATCTGTAATCTATAAAAAAAAAACTGCAATGAGTAGCGCCCTGGACAACAATTATAGTAGAGTTTTGTTGTGTTTCTAAGTTTCGCTGTGAATGTCCAGGCAAATAAGTTAATCGATGTATGATTATGATAATGTAAGTAAACTCTTTAAACAAATGTTTTTATTTATTTCCTGTTTACCACCATCCTGAAGAGTATTTTGATCTAATTTTATTATATCTAGACACATTAAACGATTTTGTTATTCCAATTTTTATATGTTATAGTTGATTTGGTAAAGCTGTAGAATAATAAATCTTTAGGTGACAGAATGGTCATAGGCGTGCCACTCGGATAAGGGTTAAAGAGTTTATTGAGTATATTATCCGAATTTAAACCCAAGAAAGGTAATTATTACATAGATATATATTAAGAAGATCTTTAAGTAGTTTTATCATTTTATGCATCATTTAGTAGTGAAAATGTTATGTTCATTTCACAAATATTGGTAAAGTTTTCTAATTTTACCCCTGTTAAACGTGCTGAAAATAACCCACTTTCCCAAAGTGAAAAATTAATTATATTGAATGTATATGATACTTTGAGGCATCAAGACCATTTTCCTTCAATCGATGCAAAATTTTAAAATGTGTTCTGAGATGACAGGAACTGGACAGTCAATATACAAGCTTCTCAAGGAAAGAAAATCTGGAAATGGATTTATAGTGAAACCTGCCAAGACTTCTCCAGGAATGCCCCGAACAGTTATCGATGAAGACTTCAGGAATACTATTCGAAAAACTGCATTTATTTATTTATATGCACACATATGTTTTACATTGTGCACACTGTAATATACGGTACAAGCCATTTGAAAACTTAAGGCAAACAGAGCTTAGTAAAAGTTCGTAACTAAAACAATTCATCCACATTGAAATTATAAAGATGAAATATTGAGTAATATATACCCGGAAATGGTATAACTTCGGAAATATTTCACTCCAATTGGAAATCGCTAGTTATGGCCGCGTATAAAATTTCAGCTTGATATTGTAATTGGAACTTAAAAAGTTTTTAACGGACGGTCCATGTGGATATGTGTACACTTAAACAAACTAAGTTTGGTCTTAACATTTAGGAAGGTATGCAAAGATTTCATTGTTTTATTTAGCTTTTGATTAAGACGTGTTACAATAACAGACTTTTTCTATATGTGTTACAATAACAGACTTGTCTTGTCTTATCTCTGAACACAACTAACTATATAATATGTACACTTACACAAACTGCGGTTGGTCTTAATATTTTGGAAGAAATGCACTGATTTCATTAGTCTTGAGTTATAAATTATAAATGAATAAAATTATAAATTTCGAAAGTATCATCTGTGCATCCCACCTGTGTCGATCTTATGCTTATATGTACAAATAGATTAAGTTCCTAAATTCTAAGAATATATACAAGTTCTTAACATACTGCCGCCTTTGTAATGCCGTAGGTATTTACTACTGGGGCTTTTGTTTTAATTAGTCTCTAGGGGTAATACACAAACTTTGTTCACGGATCGTTTATAAATATTGCCATTGGCTAACCTCACTGACACTATACGTACTGCTTCATCTTCATCATTTTCCTTGTGAATTTTCACGAATCTACCTAGCTGCCAATGTAGGGGGCCGAGTTATTTTCCTTTATGACAACCATATCACGACGTTTTTGTAATAGTTGGCGATTTCAACTTGAGTTCCTTGAATTGGTCATATAATGGCAACAACCAGTATATAGGTGATTTAAATCAGAATGAGGTTTGCTGCGCTTTCAAGTAAGTAAAAAGTTGGACCTTATAATTCCGAATGAAAGTGAAATAAGTGTTTTGAGGAGCTCATTGCGTTCGTTCCAGAAGACTCACATCATTCTGCTTTGGAGGTAAATCTTGGATTTGTGTTTTTGAATTCGGACCAACATCGTATGGTGTCATTAATTGTATTCCAATAGATGTGTGTTAGTTTGATTACACTAGAAAATTTGTGATAAGTATTAGCCGGTATATCAATTATTAGGGACGTTAAATTAGTATTGTTTGACATTCAGTTGCGAAGATGAAAACCATTTCGGGTATACAGCTCGCCTTCATTTGATGCCCCTGTAATTAGGTGATCAACATAGAAATCTTGTGTAATAATGTTAGATATTTTCGGATTATTGAATTCGTTTTCGATGGCTAACTGCTTGATACATCTACTAGTCAATAATTGAGCTGAAGCCATACCTTGTGTTACTGTATTCAATTCATAAGTAGCTAAAGGTAATCTAACATAACGCGTTGATGTTTTCTTTGTGATTCGTCAATTAATATTTGCCTGAACATTTTTTTCTATGCTTGCAGTAAGTACTAATTTATGTTGTCTAAACCGCAGTAAAATTGAGAATGACTCACCCTGTATAGGTGATTCAACTAATTGCACATCGTTTAATGATAAATTATTTTTAATTCAGCGGAACTATCGTAAACTACGCGCAATTTGGTAGTAAGACTGGACTCTTTGAGAACATGGTGGTGTGGTAAATAATAACCTGTAGTAGATGCTTCACCTTCACTAATTTTAGTCATATGACCCAGGTTTTCATATTCTTTCATAAATTTCAAATGTTCATCCCTTTTAATTAGAACTATTTGTATTTAGTGATCTTTCTAAATTATAAAAACGTTTTAGTGCTAATTCTTTACAGTTATTTTTGACAAACTTTCATTGATAGAAATTTGGACAACAAATTTACCGTTACCATTTTGTTTGGTAATATTCGTAAAGAGGTTTTCACATTTATGTTCATCTTTTGTGTATAAAGTATTTTCATTACTAATATTTTTAACTCCTAAAATTTTTATAGATTCAGATTCAAAGTATCGCATACTTGATTAGTATAGGCATTATTCAGTAATTTTGTTTTGCTATTTATTGACTCAATTCTTGAATTACCATCAATGATCCAACCAAAGTTAGGGTTCTGTAGGGTAGGTAAATTATCACCAAGTTGAATTTTGTATTGTATTTAATGAAAACATAATAGATCCAATGAGTAAAGTTATTTCCGAAGATATATCAAATGTAGAATCGGCTAAACAAATATCGGATGGAATATTTAATTGAAGGGGATTAAATGAGTAAGTTGGTAAATTTTCTGTGACTCTAGGTATCACTAAACAAGACATCATAATGGAAAAATTGTTGCTAATAGAAAAGAGCGAAACTTCGGTTTTAGGCTTAATATTTGATGTAACACCGTTTATACCTACAATTCTGGCATTGACCTAAAGTTTATTCAAACCTAGTGCATTGCATAAAGATTGGGTAGTGCTTTTTGATTTGAACTATTATTGTGGAAAAAGAATTCGATTATTCACAAAATTCTTTTGGCATGAATTTGTTAAATATTGATTTTCTATATTACAAGCGCTAGTACTAGGGTATTGATTAATAGTACCATTTGATGGTTGAATACGATTATAAGAGTTTTTATGGATTCTGAAGTACTGTTTATAAAGAAATCATCATTATGTAGGAGCGTATGATGCTTATTGTTACATATTTTACAAGATGATTTTAACTTACATTCTTTAATTGAGTGATTTGCTCTCAGAAGCTTAAGTTTATTGATTTTATTGTATCTTAGATTTATTGGAATTTTGATTAAGTCTGGGCCAGTAAAAGTTGAAAGATTTTACAACATGTACATTGCATTTCAGTGTACAAAATTCATTCGATTTAGATTGAAAATATGGCTTGTTTGCATTGTTAATATATTTATCATTTAAAAGCTTGTAGTTTTAGAAATATCTAAGGTTTCCGAAACGTTGAATTTATTTTCTAAAAAGTCAAAAATGAAGAAAGTGAAAATGATTTATCCCTACCGCGAATTGTTTCTAAATCACGTCGAGAACGCTGATCTAATTTAATAACTAAAATATGCATTACTATTCTGTCCCAATAATCTACGGGTTCTTGTAATAATTTTAACGAACGTAAATGTTTGATACTTTCCCATAAATTAATTTGATTACTTTTGGACATTCCCTGCTTAGTGATGGAATATCTAAAATTACCTGTATATGTGCGGAAATGATTTGGATTTCATTATCATAGCGTTTGCAAAGAACTTCCCAAGCATTACCGTAATGCATAGATGCAGATACAGGATTGTTAGTAGTGAAAATTTTGAATATTACTAATGCTGTTTGATTCGCGAATTAGTGATTTATATGTATCTCTTAATTCTAACTATTTATCATATGTTCCATCAAAGCTAGGCAGAGGCATAGTTGGCAATTAAATGAACGAAGTTCTGTTTTCTGAATTACAATTTCTAGCATTTAGAATCAATTTTGCTTTTTTAATAGTGGAATAATAATCTATTTCAAATTTTTCTACAGCTACCATTAATTCTTCAAGAATAGGTGTCTCTACTTGATCATAAATTTTTGTTGAATTGATAATGAGAGTATTAAATTCTGATAGGAGAGGCTTTATTCCGTCGAGCCGATTTTCAGTATCGATGAAATTATCTTCCGTAATCTCGCCATTAATACTATTGAGAAATGCATTGATTGGCGTTAATTTATATTTAAGGTAACCCTTTTTTGTAGATAAAGATTTAATTGTTTCTGACATATTAACACAAATGAAGCAATAATAATAAATTGAGATAGGTAATGAGTAAGGATTGATTGATTAGGGACTCACCAGATTAGAGTAGCTTTCTACTCCTGCCTTTTTCTCAGCCTTTGCAATCGTTTTGATAAGATTGTTAGAAGTTTTCTTCTGTACTCGTTTTTTTTATAATCCGGCTCGAAGGACCATGTTGAGGTTTGTAAGAGTATCAACACTTAAACGTTGATTTCCTCGTGAAATGTTTTGTTTTTAAGGTTGCTTTATGCTAATGATATTGCACTTGATTTATTTGAGTTTGTTTTGAATAAAGTTGAAGCACTGTTGTACTAACTGATTTTATTTTGCTTTTGATTTTGATTTTAGACGTGTTACAATAACCGACTTGTCTTGTCTTCTCTCTATACACAACTAAGTATAAATATGTACACTTAAACTAAGGTTGGTCTTAACATTTAGGAAGGATGCACAGATTTCATTGGTCTTGAGTTATGAATCATAAATTTTCGGAAATTTCATCGCTAAGTGGTCTAAATGTAAAATTAAGTACCTGGGCAAACCCAAGAATAATATCCTCATCCGGATTATTGTACAAAGCTGGCAAAGGGACGGTTTATTGAATGCTTATGGTAATTGAAGCATACTATGGTATTTGAAATAAAATTATAAGTTTTGAAAGTATCATTTGTGCACCCCAGCTGTGTCGATCTTATGCTTATATGTACAAATAGATTTAGTTCCAAAATTCTACGTGACTTAGGGGATTTCGAAACACCCCCTTATTAACCCCCTGAGGAGCTTCGTTTCAGATATACAGGCTGTTTTATGAATTTCGCTCAATATTAAAAAATTCACAACTCTACAACTGTTACACCGAATACCAAGAAATTCGGCACACAGGATCACCTTTGCAGAATCTATACAAAGCGGGACAGAAATTTCGAAAATTTCAGGACCGTACTGAATAAATGCAGAAAATTGTGTTTGAGGCGATACAACATCCTGTATAATGTTTCTTCAATGATTTGTTCCCTGGTGCTTGCACCGCACAAACAGTGTGTACAAACTATGTAATAAAATCTTAAGGCACCGTTGAAATGGCCTTGAAATGAATTTTAGATTTTGCTGAATGACGAAAAATCCTTCTGAAAAAAAATTGTTTTCGTTTTTTACAAGAAATAAACGTGTTTGAAACCTGTATATGAATATATTTTGATTCTATTTCAATGTAGCATCATTTGAGACATCAGTTTTTCCTGTTTTATCTGTGTATGGTCTTCGACTCACAATACAGGTCCGTACTATTAGTGGAATATTTTATTGCTCATATTATGAAGACTAAAAAATACTGGAAGCATTAATAAATGAATGATAATTTCTCGGCGTTCTATCATAAATCTGATTTTTCAAGAAGAAATTTGTTATTTGGCTATGGCAATTAGATGTCTATTAGTCACCAAAGAATATGTATGCTGTTTGATTTAAACCAAGTGATCCGTGCATGTTGAATAAATGATTATTTAAAATAATGGAACTTGTGAGCAAACTGACACTAAGTGTATGAGCATCAAAACAGTTTAAGTCGTTTCAATACGTTGTGAATTTTTGAAACATGCATAACCTTTCATTCTTTATAAGAAGCATCTCAATCCATTTTTAGTTTCAAACCACTGAAGCAATCATAGGTACTCATTTCTATGAGAGCGTTCTCACCATAGATCTTCTGGCAGTAGACTAATATCAGTATGAATAATTTTAAATTCGAAAATAGTAGTTTGTCGTTCTTTCTCAGAAAAACTGAATTTTAGGTTTCTTAATTAATCGAAATGTCCAAATTCTCTAATGAGGAATATGCTGATATTCTGTTCGTCTATTGATACTGCCCGAGTTGCGGTTAGAGAATACCAAACAAGATTTCCGAACAGAAGACTTCCTAGCCATGTGACTTTCATTCAAACTTACCAGTTTTCGAGAACTCATGGGAAATTTCCATCTGCGGAAAAGAAACGTGATCGCCATAGAAATATTGATAACGATGACTAGGTCATTAATATAGCAATAGAGAATCCTTCCATCAGCACTCGAAGGATCGCAAATTAAATGAGCATGGCGTACATGAAAGTATGGAGAATTCTGCATAAAGAAAAACTACACCCCTATCATCCTCAACCTGCTCAACGTTTGGAACCTGGGGATGAAATTCCGCGACTGAACTTCTGCAATTATATTATCAACCATAGAAGATCTAGCGGTAGGATATTTTTTAAAGTGGAGTCAATGTTTACGAGAGATGGAATATACAATTCTCGTAACAGGCATTTATGGTCCTATGAAAATTCGAGAGCTATCTTGAAGAAAATATCACAGTATAAATTTCAGTTCGTGTTTGATGTGCACGTCACAATAATGAACTAATAGGACCTCATGTTTTCAATGAAACTCATAATGGGGAAAGGTATCCCGAAATTTTGAGAAACGACTTGCACAGATTAATGGCGGAAGCTGATATGAGGGGTCTTATATTCCACCATGATGGGGCAGGTCCTCATTACGCACTTCCACTGAGGAATTATATAAATCAACAGTATACGGATCGATGGATTGGCAGAGAAAGTCCCACGGCTTGGCCACTTAGGTCACCGGATCTGAATCCGGTTGACTATTTCCTCTGGGGCTTTCTAAAAGAAAGAGTTTTTTTTTAATTTGAAGGAAGATCGAGGCAGGCATGGAAGTTATCTGCGCATATCCATCCCGATCTTCCGGGTTTGGACTGTCGTTAGACATAAGTCCAGAAGGATAATTGTGTATACGATATATTTAATGGTGAAACTTTGACCGTTAAGTTTTTAAATACACACACAGCCTGTCGTCCTGGGCATCTGAAAGCTCAGACCGCCCAGCTACCCGACCCGTGCTTGTTCATAAGTTAATATTAGATTTCTTTAAAAATGTGTATATTTCCCAGTAGACTTTGGGGTTGTTGAGTGCGAGAATCTGTTCAGCCTGATATGGTTGATGGAGTTTGGTGATTTTACTCAAGGTTAAGTATAGCAATTGAATATTTCGAACATTGTTATTACATTGAAACAGAAGGTGGTTTAAAGTTCCTATTTCCCCACATGAACAAAGAGGGTATCTTTCGATTTCATTCTGTGAAGATATTTCAGAAAGAGGGCGTGACCACTTCTCATTCTAGAGATAGTACGAATAGAATCTTGTTTAAAATTCCTAATGGGATCAGACTTGTCTACTTCATCAAATATGTTATCGAACCAGTAGAAATGTGGCGGGGAGGGTTGAATTGATTCATAGAACTGTCCGCTTGGGTTGGATTTGAAGGTTTCTTTTCATCTTGAAGCTGGGAGGTGTTTAAAGAGGGGAAAAAATCGTTGTACATGGCGGAAGGAAGGTGGATGGGTTCGAGAAATGCCGCTTCTTTGGCCAAGGAATCAACATTTTCATTGCCCACTATTCCTGAATGGGCCTCAGCCCAGAGAAACTCGATTGTACAGCCTGATGCATATAGCCGGGACAAAGCTTTTAAAATATCTTTATGAGTCAGACTGAAGTTTGTGTTATATTTCAATTCTTTCAAGCTCATCAGGCAGGGGAAATTTCACACAAGGGAAGAATTCTTAGAAAGAATCAAAGAGAGTTGTGATTTTCGTCCCGAAATTATTCAGAAGGCAACCAGGCATATTTTCAGACATTCGGAAATATGTATTAATGAAGGTGGAAGCTACACACTCGGAGGCAAAATTAGCGGAACACTCGAAAATTTAACCAAATTCGAGTCCGATATTTTTCCTTATTCTCAACCGATTTAGATGATTTTTTCGGCAAGTTATAGATCAACTCTTGTGCTTTGTAGAAATTATAAGAGAAAACAAAAAATTTGAAAAAATTTTATACGGGGGCAAAACTAAAAGTGTTTTTTTTGTCAAAAATTCGTAACACCCTGTGGAATTTCGTGGTCCGAGTTGAAACGTACAATATCATGGTCTATCAAGACACATCTTCCTACAGTAACGCCCTTCTTGTTTTATGCATTTGTCTCTATTTTTACAAGAGATATCCAATTTGAAGCGAAAAATCACAAATTTTAAGAATTTATTTTTAATCTTGTGTAGGTGCATAACATCGGAGGTTAGCCAAAAATAAAATCAAAATTAGAGGAGCGGAAATCTAACGAAATGAAAATTTTTGAAATTAACTGGCCAATTTCACGCTCCGGGAGAACTCGAAGTACACTGGAAACATCGCACATTTATTTTTGAATTCTTTTGTATGAATTTCTATGATAATTATCATTCCTGTCCAAAATTGAGAGCAGGTGTGTATCCTGGCGATACACTCGTGAAATGAAATGAACATGTTGAGAAAAATGTTCATGATGACCCACAAAAAAAAACATTTGATTTTAGTAGCGAGTATGACCCCCCGAGCTCTTATTACAGCGCGCATACGATTTCGCATACTCCCAATGATGTTGTCTATCATCTGTTGAGGTATGTTGTCCCACTCTTCCACCAAAGCCAATGTCAGCTTTTCAACGTTGCCTGGATTCCGTTGTCGAACCCTTCTTCCAAGAATGTCCCAAACGTGTTCGATCGGGTTTAAATCCGGTGACCGCGACGGCCAGTCCATTCGTGTGATCCCAACTTCATTGAGATATTCTATCACTATGCGTGCAGTATGAGGGCGCGCGTTATTGTGCATAAAAGGAAATTTTCCCTATGTAAGGAGCAAAAGGCACAACATGAGCTCCAAGATTTCTGTTATATACCGATGGGCTTTAAGTGATCCATTGCCAATAATCTCCAGTTCTGTTCTTACTCCCAAGCATATGCCACCCCATATCATAACTGACCCTCTACCGTATTGCTCAGTTCCTGCGAAGTTCGCTTGATTGTACCGTTCCCTCGATGCCTCCAAATTCTATCTCTACCATCCACGAAATTCACACAATATCGGCTCTCATTACTAAATGAAACTCGTCTCCACTGATTGATTGTCCATGCTACATGCTCCCTAGCAAACGCCAATCTTGCTACCCGATGGGCTCTATTGAGTCTTGGTGCTCTTGCTTGCGCGTATGATCTCAGACCAACTTCATTTGATCGTCTTCTGACTGTCCTCACACTGACATTAATGTTATCCACTGCTTGTAAAGGTTACGTGCCTGAACAGCAGTAAGACGAGGATTTCTTATGGTTTGATTGACGATGAAACGGTCATGTATAGCGCGGGTTGCCCGATTTCTTCCTTGTCCTCGCCTCCTCACGTACAATCCAGTTTCCTGTAACGTCGGTAGATTCTATGGATAACCGACGTCGAGACACCCAACATGGTACCGACTGAGCGGTAGGTGCGCCCTTCCTCGATCAATGTAACTGCCCTTGCTACTGAGGTTGGTGGTACATCTCTCATTCTGAATGAAAAATACCGTTTCGAATCGTAAACATTAAAAGAATCACAAAACACCGCAACCGATCGAATTTGTATCAAATCAAAGAATGGAAAACTATCATTCTTTAAACAAGTGCAAATGTGGTCATATACAAAAAACGTGTGTTGTATTTCATATTTGATAAAAAAGGTGTGCACATGTGTGAATGAAAAGTTTTATCAATGGTCTCAGAATTCGGTTGTGTATTTTAATACCTACCGACTGTTATCTCCTATGAATTCCTAATTTTCACCAAATTAACCAAATTGTCATCAATAACTAATGCAATTCGAACATAAAAATCGCAAACGACAATTTCGACACGCCTGAGTGATAAGAAAATTCCAAATTGATAGACGAATTTCAATGACAATTTCTTGATTCAATGGAATTTCTCCAAAATGGTGATTTTCCACTTGAAATTAAATATATTTTGCAAAATAGAGATAAACGCATGAAACAAGTAGGGCGTTACTGTAGGAAGATGTGTCTTGACAGACCATGATATTGTACGTTTCAACTCGGACCACGAAATTCCACAGGGTGTTACAAATTTTGACAAAAAACACTTTTAGTTTTGCCCCGTATAAAATTTTTTCAATTTTTTTGTTTTCTTTAATAATTTCTACAAAGCAGAAGAGTTGATCTATAACTTGCCGAACAAATCATCTAAATCGGTTGAGAATTAGGAAAAATATCTTCGAATTTGGTTAAATTTTCGAGTGTTCCGCTAATTTTGCTTCCGAGTGTACTTGAACTAAGAATTTTAAGTTGAATGACATTAAAATATAGCAAGGCTAGTTGAAATAAAATTACAATTGAAACTACCTATTAATTACCTATGCTTAGCTAGATCAGAGTCCCTTTATCTTAGTGTATGAGATCTTCGTCTAGAACCTACGTCCTAGATATAGCTTTAGGAATAATACTCTTCACTTAATTCAACTAGCTTTATCACAGAATAATTATCAAAATCATAGTAGCTGACTAATAAATTACTAACTATAATCAAGGTAACTAATGCAAAATCAACTCAACTACAAAGTTTAACCAATTACAATAAAGGAGTCTCAGACGAGATGAATTTAAACTATATAAGTAATAACATTCAATTTTGAACAATCTGAGCGTTTCAACAAAATGAAACTCAATGATAGAGCTCAGTCAACAATTAACGAAGATGGAAGAGAAGAAACGGATCATGAAGAACACTTAGCTTTTAGGAATGAGTTTAATTCCCACGATGATTGGATAGTGTGTTACATCGTTTTTCTGGTATTCCTGTATCTTAGAGCTCACAGGTTACTTGATTGGCTGAATATGGTTCACAAGGTGACTGCCCTAGGTGGCAAAACTAGTTCCCTAAAGACGTGGTTACCCCAATCGTGAAATATCAAGGTTTGGCATAAAGATGAAAACTCGTAAAATATCTTAACGGTGAAAAAAAATCTATAACAATACCATATCTCATAGAAATGAACAGAATGAATTTGACTTACCCTTGGAATAGCAGATATCGATCTAGGTTGATATAACAAAAGAAAATTCGAAATCTCTCCACTCTCTAATTGAATTCGTTGTCGAGGAAATCCGGCAAAATTACTACTTGTAACGCCTCAGAAGATTGAAATTTATCCAGGAAATCAAAAGAATACTTAATTACTTTTACAGAAAATCATTCACTCCAACCGCTACAACACAGCTCCAATAAAATCACAAACGATTCCGAAGATTTCTAAGTGGAAAGAGAGCGAATCTAATGAATTCCGAACTTATATAGAATCGGTTCTATGAAAAACTATCGATTTTCAGAAAAACTAATGAAAAAGCGAAATTATTCTCTTCACAACAATAAAGTGGAAATGAAACATAGAATGAGTACTGCTTTCCGTTCTCCCACAGAAACGAGAAAACGATATTCTTTCAAGTACTGACTTACAATTAACCCATGAACAAGCCAGATCAATACCAGCGACACCTTACGAATATTACTATAATTTTCATTGGGAATCATTGCCTGTAGATTCTTGATTGGAATTTCAAACTGTTTGAATATTTAACTTGATGAAATGAGATTGCGTTATTAATAAAATTATGAAAACCGAGTGTAAAAGATATAAATGATTAATTCAAGAAATTGGACTGTTACATATTCTCATTTCAAAAACGCCCTTCCATTACGCCCCATCTTGTACTACTTCGACATGAAATTTTACTCACAGAATAAAACACATACCACACGTTAAACTACAATAATCAGGCAGTACATAAGTAATGAAAGATTCGATGTACCTATATAAACCCAGCCGCAATCTCAAAACTACCTAAATTAATAAAATTTATACTCGCAGCTAGAAAACGCCTGAGAGTCAAATAAACCTGCCATGGTAAAAAATGGCGACGTGCTTGTTATTGACTTTCTGAGCTCTATCAATAACCTTCTTGAAGTTCTTAGCTCGAAATTTGAGTTGAATTTTAAAAGGCGCGAGTGCAAATCTCCTTGGCCCCCCCTACAATTTTTATTCTCGATCGCTGTAAACGAAAAGGTTTGATAATAACTCAGCAGGTCAACATGAACAATAAGTCAATTAAAACCGACAAGATACCCATACGTCGTGGAATTTTTCAAGGAGACTCTTTGAGTCCACTATGGTTTTGTTTGGCTACAAACCCATTTGCTTCAATGCTCAATAGAACAGGATACGGATTTAGGATAAAAGTAGATAGGAACTATTAGACAATTTCTTACCTGCTGTATATGGATAACATCAAATTATATGCTTCGAACAAGAAGCAATTCGATGATCTGCTGAAAACTATGACTATGTTATCGTATTCAAAGAGGGAAAGTTATAGATGAAACACAACTTCCAAATTATTATTATACAGTGCATGAGGAATGGTGAAATGTACAAATATCTGGGTTATCAACAAGCCAGATTGCTAGAACAAAAACAGTCGAAGGAGAAGATTCGTTCAGAGTACAGTCAACGTCTGAAGACTGTGCTGAAGGCAATGTTGAACTCGGGGAATCTAGTCGAAGCAATAAACACCAACGCCATTTCAGTGTTGCTTTACTCATTTGGAATAATCAGATGGACAAAGACAGAACTGGATTATATTCAAAGGTAGACCCGAACGATGCTGACAAAGTACAACAATCACCATGCGAAATCGTCTGTGATGAGAACAACTCTGAAGAGGAAAGAAGGAGGACGCGGGTTAATGGATGTTGTCAACTTACAAACTGAACAGATAAAGAATCTCAGAGAATTCTTCTCTGCATAAGCTCGCACTTCTGACCTTCACAGAGTGTTATCGTTGGCTGATAAGGGATATAAACCTCTGAATCTTGCTACCAGGGATGACCTGCTGAATCTACCGTTCCTATCAAACACTGAAAAACAAGAGCAATGGTCAAGAAAGGAATTACATGGACGACATCACCATGAGATTAATCAACAACACATCGACAAAGAAGCATCCAACAACTGGTTGATGAAAGGAGAACTATGCACGGAAACAGAAGGATTCCATATGGCCATTCAAGACGAAGTTATCGCTACAAACAACTACAAAAAAATTATAAATAAGCACGGAACATTACAAACAGAGAAGTGCAGGAAATGCCATATAAGATCGGATACTATACAGCATGTTACATCCGGCTGCGAACAATTGACCAATATGGACTATCTTCATAAGCATAATCAAGTGTGCAATATCAGAAACTTGTACAGAAATACGGGAATCTGAATTTCTTCCATCCATATAACAAATATCAACCGGCGCGCGTATTGGAAAATTAGTATCAGATTATACTACGATAAGCCTGTTATCACTGAAAGAATGGTGACGAATGATAGGCCGGACGTAGGGGTGTAGATAAGAGAGCCAAAACAGCAATGCTGGTAGCTGTCGCCATACCGAATAATAACAACGTGCTGAACAAGTTCCAGGAGAAAAAGTCCAAATACACAGACCTTGCTATTGAGATCAAGCAGATGTGGCACCTCGATAAAATAGACATCGTTCCTGTCATCATTTCTTCGTCTAGGTTAATAATCGAAAGTTTACATGATAGCCTTAAGAAATTAGAATTGCATAAGAATAGAATTCGACGACAAAGAAATGTTTGGTTCCGAAAATATGGTGCCACGGCACCGACAGCTAATGCCTCAATGGAATGAATGCGTTGCATTTTTCCTGGTCATGTATTCTCTCGTTTTGGTGATGTTCCGTGGTCCAATCATTCCCCGGATTTCACTGCTTGTGATTATTTTTCGTGGTGAAACCTAAAGGCTAAGGTCTACGACAATAAACCTCGAAATCTGCAAGAGTTGAAAGAAGCCATCACAAGAGAAGTTAGGGCAATCGACACCGATTTGTTAGAGTAGGTGATGCAGGACTTTGAGAATCGACGACAGCAATGTATTGCAGAACACGAACGTCATCCGCCTGATGTCATTTTCAGGACATGATTCTTTTAACTTTTTCTACACTAAATGGTAACATTTAAGCTTTCATTTCACGTAATTAAAAATGTTCTACGTCGAGAAACAGCTGAGATTCTTCGAATTCTAATTCTTTCTTCACGGTTCATTCATAATCTTCGAAATTCTGATGCCAAACTACCTACAAAAAATAATTTTACTACTCAAGAGTTATATGAAGCTTTACTTCTTGTATCGAAAAGGGTACAAGAACTTCGATTCAGGGAAGAAATCGAATCAATTTCATTAGGTAAAAAACTTCCTAAGCCTTTCCGAAAATTGAACCCTTTTGGATAAAAATGGTTTCCTCAGGGTGGGTGGTAGACTTGCTTATGCCAAACTCAGTTACGATAAACGATATCCTATTTTAATTCCTAGCAAGAGTAATTTCACGAATATGCTCATATCCTATATTCATACAAATCATTCACATGCTGGAATAAATACTACGCATTTTCTTCTATCACAGATATTTTGGGTTCTTTCAGCGAAGAAAATAATTCGCAGTGTTATAGCAAAATGCTTAACTTGTTGGAAAATCAACCCCACTCCTTTTCAGCCACCTATGGGAAATCTTCCAAGTTTTCGTGTAGCATCTATCAAGCCCTTCTCCAAAGTTGGGGTGGATCTTGGAGGCCCGTTCTCCATTCTCATGAGTAGAGTTAGGGAGACAGACGCTCAAATCTTACATTGGCGTTTTTGTTTGTTGTGCCACAAAAGCGATTCATATTGAACTGATTAAGGATCTTTCTTCAGAGGCCTTTTTAATGGCATTACGTCGATTTATTGCTAGAAGGGTAGGTGCTCTGACATTTATTCAGACTGTGGTACCAATTTTGTGGCTAGTGAAAAATACTTAAAACAAATTATGACTCACGCGGCGGAAAAGGAAATGATAAAATGGCATTTCAATCCTCCATCTGCCCCACATATAGGCGGTTTGTGGGAAAGTGGAGTCAAGTCTGTAAAAAATTTGCTGGTTCGTTTAATAGGTTCACAAATTCTTACTTACGAGGAATTTAATACTGTTCTAACTCAGGTTGAATCTGTCTTAAATTCAAGACCTTTATGTCCGATCAGTACTGATCCAACCGACTTGAGTCCTCTCACTCCAGGTCATTTTTTAACGCTTGAGCCTTTAGTCGCCTTACCAGATCCAGATACGTCTCACATCAAAATGAATCGACTTACGCGCTGGCAACTCTTGCAAAGGTTACACCGTGATTTTTGGAATCGATGGCAACAGGAATACTTACATACACTTCATCAGAGAGTGAAATGGAATGATTCTTCAACTTCACCTTCTGTTGGAACCATGGTTCTCATTAAAAATGAAAATACGATACCACTCGAATGGCCTTTAGCCAGAATAGTAGAGTTGTACCCGGGTAAGGATGGAATAGCTCGAGTAGCAACTGGGAGAACGTCGAGAGGATTTTTCAAGAGACCTCTCGTGAAATTATGCCCATTACCAACACAGTAATTCAGAAAATACACGGGGTATTTTCAGTGGTTACCACTTCCATCAATTTTTTTATTTCATTTTTCTTCAATTTTATAGTTATTCATTTTCTTATTAACAATTCAAAATTTTATTATTCAGTATATTTTCTTTTATTTTTCAACCACTTGCACATGTCGCGGCCGGTTCTCAAATCAAACTTTTGGCTTAATTTCATATATTTGTTTAAAAATATCTTTTTTCAAAATTTCGACTTACCTACTTCTTTTCTACCTTCCTTCCTTACACCTTGGCAACACTGCTCAACATCAAGTGAGCAGAGAAACTGCATACAACACGACACAAGAAGAAAGAAATATATGCACGCAAGAAGACGAACCACATTTACTTAAAATTTTCTTTTCATTACAATTAATATTTCACAATTTAAAACGTATCCGGTGTGTGAGTGAAAGTGCCGAATCGTGGAAAACTTTCATATCGACGAGGGCGAAAATTCTTCTACAAGACAACGAAAAACTGTCATTGCTTTCCTTTTTTTGTTGCTCTCTCATTTCCTGTACACCCAATTGGTAAGTCCTTTCTCTTACTTATCTTATCGTATCATATATTTTGGATCATATTGTTGCGAGTATCTTTGCGAAAGGAAGAAGCAGGGTTTCCGCATAAAATAGGAAAATTGTAACAGCTTCTCCTAATAAAAAACAGTCCGCTAAATCGTCAATTAAACAAGCTGAGTTATTCTCATTTCGAAAACGCCCTTCCATTAAGCCCCATCCTGTACTACTTTGACATAATATTTTACTGACAGAATAAAATAATCAAATTTAGCGAAAAAACACATACAGCACGTCAAACTACAATAATCAGGTAGTACAACAGTAATGAAAGACAATATGTACCTTAATCCCAGCCGCAATCTCAAAACTACATAAGTTAATAAAATTTACTCGCCGCAAGAAGAACGCCTGTCCGAACCTGAGAGTTAAATAAACCTGCCATGGTAAAAAATGGCGACGTGCTTGTTATTGGTCTTCTGCGCTCTACCAATGACCTTCTTGAAGTTTCTAAGCTCGAAATTTGAGTTGAATTCCAAAAGCGCAAAAGCAAATCTCCTTGGCTCCCCCTACAATTTTTATTCTCTATTGCTGTAAACGAAAAGGTTTGATAATACCGGTTTTGTTTCAATACAAAGAATCAACGATACCATCGAGAATTAAGTACACTCCTCTGCAACAATATATGACCAACATACAATCCAAACAGTCCCATATGTAAATACAGACCAAAATCAACATTTAACATTTGCTTAACTAATCTAACTTTATACGGACTTAAATCAAAAGGGCTGATACGGTTCACCGCCCCACGTCCTCAAACATCGTAGTTTCATTGAACCCCTTCTGTATGCAGTGATCCCCACGTTTCTATTGGGGTGCGTAATCATTACAGGTCATACTAGAGGGGGGCGTTTATAATACAAAAGAAGATGGATAGTAGTGTATCTAAGATTTGCAAAATACCGATGCTCGTGAACTGAATAATGAGGAGATATATCCTTGTTTGCGTACAGAGGCGGAATCAATACATTTCGTTCTATCAAAAATGACATTACTGTACAGGGTGGACCAAATTTGATGTTTGATCAATGGATCAATCTCATTATTATTTCTCCGTTTGAATTACCAATTCAGCTTTCCTGGTTATTGATTTTGAATTTGTAGCACTCCAAAATGCCGGTTAACCCCTCCTTGAAATGAAAAAGTTTCAGAAAAGTCAGGAAAGCAAACGTTGTACCAGGAATGAGAACTTTTTATTGACTGAGAAAAATTGCAGTTCAAATAAAACAATGCCTTTGAAACAATACAACAAAAAACCTATATGCCTAATCGTCTAAAACCTCAAATGAAGTAAATGTACTGGTTGATGCACGCAGGTACTAACCACCCTCAAAAGGTTTCCCTTCCGAACAGATATGTCACTTTCAAGTTAGAAGAGGTTAAGAATCTAGCAATTCAAAAATTTGCTAATCCGCAATGTGAAACTGTTGCCAAGTCAATATATGAAGAAGTTGAAACAATTGAAGAACAATATTTAGAAAAAGAACATATGGCGGATGATGATAACGTGGATCCTATAATTTTCAATTTGGGTGAAGATAGCTGTTATGAACACAGTGATGATGAGGACACCGATGACAGAGATGATTAACTTTTGTTTTGCAAATTAATCATTAATAATATATAAGGGAACCTCAAATATTTTTAAGTATTTTCAATCACCAAAATTGACAGATATTTATCATTGTTACATGTTTAGTATCCTAATTGAATAAATTTATTATTTTGAGGAAGTTATTCATCTTGATGATTCAATAATTATTTCGATGCAGGTAAGCAGGTCTTAAAGTCTAGAAACTTTTATTTCGTTAATGATAAATAGGATTGGGAATTTGAATTTCTTTCTTCTTCTTCCTTTTAGCCTTCATTCATCATCCAATGTTGGATATATGCCTCTTCTATTTTTTTCCGTGCATTTGTGTCTCTTGCATCCATTGCTTTCCTGATATGACTTTGACATCGTCTAACCACCTTTTATGGGGTCTTCCTACACCTCTCTTCGTTGTTCTTGGTCTCCAGAATGTTGTTTCATTTGTCCATTTATCTGCACCCTGTCTGGCGACATGTCCAACCCACAGCCACTTGAGGTTCGCCACCCGTTCCATGATATCTGTTATTTTGGTTCTGTTTCTTATGTCATCGTTACGCACTTTATTCCGTAATGATATCCTAGCATGGCTCTCTCCATAGCTCTCTGCGTAATTCTAAGTTCGTCCGCCACTTTTCTCGTTATGGACATGGTTCCAGTCCATACGTAGTCACAGGGATTATGCAGCTATTATATACTTTCCTTTTAAGAGAAATTGGTATATTTCGGTCCTTCAAAATGAAACTAAGTTTCCCAAAAGCAGACAATGCTAGGTGGATTCGGCGTTTTATTGCGGCAGTTTGATTTTCCTTACCGATTTTTATTGTGTGGCCTAAATAGTTATAATGGTCCACTGTTTCCAAGATGACGTCGTCGATATCGATTCTGGTGTTGCTATTACTCATAATTTTTATTTTGTTCACATTCATTTTGAGTCCTGTTCTTTTGGAATGATTGTTAAACTCGGTCATCATTGATTTCAATACTTCTTCGCTGGAGCTAATCAAAACAATGTAATCAGCGAATCTCAAGTGGCTCAGGTACACTCCGTCGATATTCAGCCCCTTTTTTCCCAATTCAGTTCTTCAAAGATATTTTCCAGTGCTAGTGTGAAGAGTTTGGGAAAAATAGTCTTCCCTATCTTTCAGTTGCTCACCCTGTATCTTTTACAGTTTTCAATTAAAAATGGAAATTCGTTCAAGGCAATGTAGACAAAGATACCACCTTTTCTTTTGAGTGATCTCTCGACCCATCTTCCCTATTCGAAATGTTCAAGGATTGCAACCCCCGCTTAGGAGGTTGATATTTCAGGCAAGTTTTGTACCCCAAAAGATGTCCTCCTTGAAACAAAAATTGACCTGTTTTTGCGTTTTGATCAGAAATTAATATCTTGGTAGATATAGCTTCTGTTTAGTTTTCGTTGAAGCACCCTGTATATGAAGTATGAAGAACTCAAAAAATTCCTCGTAAATTAAGCGTCAATGAATATTGTACAATTGAATCACTTCGAATAATTGGTAATTTTCTTAATTGATATTTCTATATTCTGCAGATTTAAACTGCAAGGATTAATATAATCCGAATTTTCTAATAGAAACTTAGATCCTTTCATTCGGTTGTATAAATTCGCTTAGTGGAGCACATATAACGAGAACCTAATTTGAATTTCAATAAAAAGTACTTAGTTATAACCCTTATCCAGTATTATGAGTAAAGCCATAAAAATGGCAATTTTATTCCGCTTAGTTTACTGGATCCATTTTAATATCAACTGCACTGTCGATCTAATGATATAAAATTGCAATTTCAAATGCTATTAAATTTTGCGCATTAAATACCCGAAAGAGAAAAGTGAATTATCTGAATTGGATCCGACATGAGCAAGCTGCTCTTTTTTCACGGATCCCCGGGTTCATAGTGGACTGCAATGCAGTTTATAATCTGAGATGAGGGTCTTCATCGATTCGCGCTTCTATTTTACAGAGTAGCATGAAAATTTTTCATCATCAATCTATTTGCACAATTAATCATGAAGGTAATGAACATTGATAGTTTTCAAAAATACAGGGTGTCCGCGCTCAAGGCCTTGTTAGAAATATCTGAGGAACTGGTTCATTGATCAATTTCGAATATTTTGGGATTAGAATTGAAGGATATTTATCAACGATTTGTGATTGTTTTCAGAGCGACCCCACTTCAGGTTATACCGGACATTGACAACAACTTTGCTAATTTTTTTTATTGAAGGGCATCCATTTTCAAGCATCTTTTGTTAAGATTTGTTATTTAAATAGGCACCATTGAGCTATGATTTTTTCAAATTTTCGGAATATTAGTCTCATCTTGTTTGCTCAAAAATTGACTCATTGATTTGATTAAGATAATAACTTTTTTATAATTATTATATAGGTGTTATTATTGAGGCCAACGTACTATCCGATGCTATTTTAAATACAGACTGTTCAAAAATCATTCGTCAACTTAATAAAACTAAATTGTCGACAATACGAGTAGTTTTTACTTTTTTAGAACCGTATTTTGAATTGAAATTGATTGGTATTAGGTTTCCTCATACCTAAAATGACTTGTTTTTATTTCATTCGCGATTTTATCAAAAACCTGCAGTTATGCAGATCTAATGAGAATTAACTCATCAGGCGGTGGAACATAGAAACAGACAGAGTGGAGTTAATTCTCATGCCAGTTTCTATGTTCCACAGTGTTCTAAATGAGGTTTTATGAATTTCGGCCTGAGTTTCACATTTGGAAATCATTAAAAAATATCAATGACATAATTTTGTTCGTTCAAGGTTTTTTCTGTTAAATGAATGGCAAATAAATACAAAACAGGGATATTATTTATTTATTTATAACTCATGGCCAATGTCAACTTAAAATAATTCGAACTTGCAGAACACTTAACGACAAATAGCCGAATTAACGATCAACTGGGAGAGAAGAATTTATAAAATTACAATCAAAATAAGTCAGAATACAGAAAACCGAAATGTGTAGCTTTGCTCTCTAGATGTAGTTTCGGCGACACGAATCGTGACACAACATTTATGAATTTATTTTATTGATAGTTACTTTTTGCACTAGATTGGGATATCACTTTTAATGTAAAGATCCTTAAGCGAATTTATCGGCGAACTATAAACTTTCTTCATTAGGAAGCCTCATGTATTAAAATCTAAAGAGATGGGATCTGGAGATCTTGCAGGCCGATTCCATAGACCCAGTTTTCTTATACAGATGGATACAAACCAACTGGTTAATTCTTTTCATACTTAAGGTCTCTACAATCGGCCTGATCACAATCCAACTATTACCAACATATTATTATTGTCTCATGTCACCTTCAAAATCTTTTATATGTTCATTTACTACTAGACGAGTCCTTTTTCGGAATCAGTTCAGTATGGGTAATTATATTTTCCAACATAAAACTTCCGTGAATTTTTTAGGTATTTACTCAGACAAAAAGCAGAAAGGAATGTTCAAATTTTGAGATATGTATGCCACAATAGTTAGGGAGCTGATCAGAACATCTCTTTATTATTCTACTGTTGTTTTGTTAGATCAGTTATAGATTATGGAAGTATTCTCTATGGGAATGCCTCCAATAGTGATTTAACCCATATAACCCTGAAATTATCGTTCTTTTATAAATGGAACTTTTTAGTGGGCTGAGGTTGAAAAGGAGACTAAAGTAAAATCCACCATTTTCTTTGAATTTTCAAGTGTTGCTATTGGTAGAAACTATGCGTCCTTTTAAAAGGACAATAGTACTATAGCATACTTCTACGAAATTGATTTCAAACAAAGTCAACATCACATTTTTGACAGAGAAAATTTGCTTTTTTATGGCATATTACACATCGTCGCTGTTTGTTATTATAAACAATGAGATGATCCAGTCTGTCATAAAGTAAAACTCGTGTAAATTTCTAGGAGCTTTGGAATGTCCTTTCTCATTATCTTGTTAGATTCTAATAGTTCAGTTGCTATAGATCTTCTGAATTGTAAATCCATATCAATGCAATGAGCAAATAGAGGAAAATACCATTTTCCTTCCTGATGCTTACTATACTGTCACCGAGATTTTGATCGCCACTATCCACCCCCCCCCCCATATTTTAATTGTAAGATTTCATCAAGCCAGGTTGATCTATATAAATATATTTCTTCCCAGATTGGGAAAACCTCTTCACTCTATTTACCGGAAACACAGTTGAAGCATTGGATGCTGCATTCACAACATTGTTGTCATTCTATTTGGTGATGATGATTTCGTCATCCGCCAAAGTATGCTCAAAATAACCTCGATCTTTTTTTTATTACATTTGAACTAGATAGGTGTGATAAGGGGATTCGTTTTTCCTCCACTATTCCAGTAACTCTTAGGCCCTTCAATTTCAATTCTTGGAGAAAGAAAGTGAGATGAAGTAATTGTCAAAGTATAAATGAAATCCTTCGAAGGGCATATTTTTCAATATATCAGCATATTGTAAAACTACTGATGCGCCAAGACCCATATGTTTTTACTTATCTGGCAACTTACTTGAAGAACCTTGGTATGGGTCAAAATGAACTATATAACCTAGTCGGAGAGCACCAATCCAAAACTTATATCTCCATCTGATAGGTTTTCCACGTATGAACTTTTTTCCACTGTGACGTCTAAAATATGGTATCATTGGACGCGTCTATACTATGATTTTCTTCGATAGGGGCATGCTCAAAAAAGTTTGAGTTCAGAATGTCAAAAAGTGGTCGAATATTTGTCCTTCAAATCCAGGAGAGGCGATTTAGAATGGCCGGCTAGATCACCCGATCTAGCACTTCTCGATTTCTTCTTATGGGGCTATCCATGTCTGAAGTTTATGTTTCACCGATCGAATTGTTGGAAGGACTACGAGAAAGGATTTTTAAGCATGTTGCAAAAATGTTAAGCAATTATTCGAATCTCGATTGTATCAACGCGTGGAAGTAGATAAGGGCAACTTTGAACAATAGGCGACGATTGAAAAACTGAAAACTCAATGATAGGTTTCATTTCATTATAAATTCTATAGAGAATCATAGAAGTCCAAGCTGTGTCGCATTTTTATTAATGGCACTTCAAAAGACTGGTTCTAAGGATCAGATAACCTTTCTGATCAGGTATCACTTGAACTCTTTTTCGTTATAAAAATTTTGGACCCGGTAATTGATAGATGTCATGGGAGGATACGCAAACGTTTAAATACACACCACAAAAATTGTTTCGATCGCAGTTTGTTTGTCAACGTATGTTTTTGGACATATGAGGGAAACAATCTTATCCATGTGGTAACATTTGTTTCCATATGATCTCAAACACGTCTCTTTTAAGCGTCCAACAGTAGTCTGCCATCATTGAGACGCTCCATCTTCCCTGGTATCTTTTTTCCATCTCCTTAATATCTTGGTGAAATCGTTCATCTTGCTCTTCACTCACGTCCCCTAAATTTTCTGGAAAATAGTCGAGGTGGGAATGTAGAAAATGTACTTTTAAACTCATTAAGCAACCTAAAGCTTGAAATGCTTTTAACATTCTTTTGACGATTTGTTTGTAGTTACGGTCTTTGTTATTGCCAAAAATTTTATTATAACTTCCTTAAAGGCAATCCACCCTTCTCTTTGAGGATCCGTCATGGTTGTGACGAATAGTGGATCAGCCATAAGCCGTCTAATATCTGCTCCAACGAAAACACCTTCCTTCAACTTTGCCTCCGAGAGGCCAGGAAACGTTGATATTAAGTATTTGAAGCAATTTCTTTCTCTTGGAAGTGACTTTACAAATTGCTTCAAAAATTCCAGCTTTATGTGAAGCGGTGGTAAAGAACTTTATGAGGAGGCACCAAAGTTTCATGCAGGACATTCTTTTCGTCAACTTTAAGCTCCCTCACAGGCCAAAACTTTTTGGTCCAGTGATTTGTTCGGTCTCTACTATCCCATAGACACAAAAAGCAAGGGAATTTGGTAAACCCAGATTGCTGTCCGAGCGCCATGCCCAAGATTTTGAAATCACCGCACACTTGCCAACCGTGGTCTTTATATTTTAATTTACAAAGAATCAATTCCAAGTTCTTGTAGGTTTCTTTGAGGTGTACGGAATGGCCGACAGGAATGGAAGCATAGAAACCGCCGTTGTGAAGCAGAACTGCTTTAAGGCTTCTTTTTGAAGAATCTATAAAAATACGCCACTCTTCTGGGCCGTATGAGATCTTAAATGTTTTCATCAAACCTTCAATATTGGTGCAATAAACCAACTTGTCCTCTTGGGCAAAGTAGGAAGTAAACTGCTTTTCACGATATCTAAACCAGGAGGAAGACACTCCCGGCAAAAGTAAGTTCCTGCTTTTGAGCCTTGATCCAAGCAACTCAGCAGCGTTTTTGGGAAGATTCAAGTCTCTTACCAAATCATTAAGCTCGCCTTGGGAAAACAATTTTGGACTTCTGTCATCTTCAAATTCAAAAGTTGACTGGTCATCGGGTGTAGGTACAGCACCATCTTCGTCAGAACTTGGAACCTCTTCCAAGGTAGCAGGGACCTTGGGCACTGGTATTTCGGTCCCATGAGGGATGGGACGAATAGCTGATTGCATATTGGGGTATGAAATTGATTGCTTCCGTTTTGAATAATACCCTTTCACATTACACGAACAAAAGTAACAATCGGTACTATGGTTCTTTTGCTCGCGCCATACCATAGGAATCGCAAATCGGAAAGCTTTTTCTTGCCCTTAGACCAATTTCAAAGGTCTTCAACACATCGTTTGCAGACTTTATGAGGTGCCCATATTTTATCCTGATCTCCAAGTTTGAAGCCAAAATACGCGAAGTATACTTTTTTTACAAAGTCCGTAATATTTAGTTGTTACTTCAATGTCATATATTCTCCACAAATGTAACAGGAACTATCCGAAGAGTTCACACACTTCCGCACAGACGACATTGCACTGTATTGAACCAAGATCTATAAAACAATGATGAGTTAACACGTAATTGACCCGCGCCACTTCTACACTATCGGAGCGCGCACGTTCAGGTTACAACATGTTTATACTTGTTAATGTAGGTCAAACAGGGTGTTCCTTATTTAGAAATTAATGATAGTTATGTCCTGTAAACATTTTAAAATAGTAATCAAAATAAAATTATACCTATCATTTATACTACAAGTTAATCCTTTTAGACCAAAAATCCGTTTTTGTAATAAAATTTTGCGTTTTGTGAAATAACCTTACGTTCTGGAATTTTTGAGTATGTTTTTGTTTTCAGAACACCTAAAGACATAGAAATCAGTTGAAAATATCCAGACAGGATTTTTGTTGAAGACCTGTGTTATTAATGCAAAAGTAATTCGATTTAGGTGATACAATTTTAATTATTTTAATTTTTATGACCTCGACATTGAAAGGAAATGTTTCTGTTGATTATTTCTAAGTTTTTCTCTGAATCTAAAAATAAATAAACATATAGGGTGTTACATTTGAAATTTTTTGGTCATTTCCGGCTAGACCAGAAACACTAGCTAGCACAAAATATCAACACTGAATTCTTTATGTTTAGCAATGTAGGAATATCAATTTTCAGAAAATCGCTCCGTAAATAACTGAGATAATTAACCGTTTCGGTACTTTTGCCTAGCCCTGTATATTTCACGGCCTAATGATTTATCTTTCCAAAGAGACTGTAGGTTCGTGATAAAATTGTCTTCTCTCTTTCACCCTGCAGCTTAATGATATCAAACCTGAAAGATCCAATCATATTGTTTATAATGTAGCCAACTTTGAAACCTTGTCCCACGATCTCCAGAATACTGATTGGCGGTCACTCTTCAGTCCTACAGATGATGCTGATATTATGTGGAAGAAATTTCACCCCACATTGATGTCTCCCATAGACAGACATTCCCAGGAAAAGACTTCTCGCGCGAAACCTCTCAAACCATAGATTAACTCAGAGCGTTTGTCGCTGATAGAACACAAAAATCGCCGGTGGAAGTAATATAAACGCACTAATAACCCTGAAGATTTTTTGAATCATAGAAATTTTTCCAACCAAGTATCTCTTGCTCTGCGTTCTGCACGCCGCCAGTACGAGGAATCGATTCCTTCTTCCGATAACAACAAAAAACTTTTCAAATTTATTCGTACCAGTTTGAAATCGGAGGTAAGTGCTCCCCTGTTACGGAAAATGATGGGAGTATATGTGTATCTGATACCGCACCGGCAGAGGTTCTGGCGGATGCATTTTCTAGCTGCTTCACATCTGAGCCAGAGATCGAGCAGATGCCGGGTTCCGACACCACTGGACAACAGTATAACACATGTAAAGTTCAATACAGATATAGTGAAAAAGTACCTTCTCAAGCTCAAAAATCAGTCGTCCCCAGGACTTGACGGCCTCAGTTCGTTCTTCTTGAAGAAATTTGCCGATGTACTTTCTTATCCGTTGGCTAGTATTATGAAATTGTCCTTCGAGACCGCGAGCGTTCATCTAGATTTGAAAAAGTCAAGTGTCACTCCCATCTACGAAAAATGTGATAAACTCGACCCGTATAATTATAGACCAATGAGTCGTTTGTCTGCTGCATCGAAAGTTATGGAATCAATAATAGTTGAAGCGATGACAGTGTTTATTACAAAAAACTCCATCATACCACCAGAGCAACATGGCTTTGTTAGGAGAAAATCGACTACTACTAATCTGTTATCTTGCCTTAACGACTGGACAAACGCCTACGACCATAGAACACCTACTGATGTAATATATCTCGATTTCGCAAAGGCTTTCGACAGAGTCACAGATAAGAGATTAGTGTATAAATTAAATATTGTAGCTATTCGGGGGAAGTTGCTTCTTTGGACTGCTAATTATTTGTCGCTGCGAACATTCGTAGTTGAAGTTGGTGGTGCTTACTCTTCGGAAAGGGCGGTTAAGAGTGGGGTGCCACAAGGATCCGTCCTGGGGCCACTGCTATTTATTATTTTCGCAAGTGACTTGTCTCATCGGATTAGGTCTCGCAAATCGTTCTTCGCTGATGACACCAAGTTGTATGCAAAACCCGCTAATCGGGAGGCAGCTTCTGCAGGACGACTTGGATGTAATAAATCGATGGTGCAAAGATTGGCTCCTACAATTGAACGTGGACAAATGTGTAGTGTAGACAATCAACCCCTTCGCTCAGTGTCTTCACATATCGACCTAGGTGTAATCATTTCTTCAGACCTCAAATGGTCGGAACATATCCTTAGTGCTAACTCTTTGATTTACCTCATTCGCAAATCATTCGAAATCTAACCTATCCTTCATCAGCTCAATCTTACTCTATAAAACTTATGTGCGTCCCATTTTGGAGTACAAGGGTGCGGTGTGGTGTCCGGTTCTCGTTCGGGATAAGAACGTGCTGGAAGGTGTTCAGCGCCGTGCAACGCGTATGACTTTCGGTGCCGTACGTCCATCATACGCTGACAGGTTAACTGCAGCTGGTCTAACGACTTTCGAGCAATGTCGACGTTGCAAAGATTCGATTTTAACATAAAGAATGGTAAAACACAACTACGCCAACCTCAAGAGTTTCTTTGCATTAAACGATGATATTCGCTCGCGTGGCCATTGTCTCAAACAAAATGGACTCGCTTCTTTTCGCGTAGTGGTGTGTCAATGCTCTAGTGCAGTTTATTACGAGACTAATTCTACTAATTTTATGCATAAGCTGTGTATACAAATTTATGAATTATCTGCTGTTAATAGGCTTCATAGGACTATGTCCTCAGCCTTAAATTATTTTTAATAATAATTTGAGTAAATACATCAAACACAATTAAACTAAATCCGAGAAAAATCAATAACTTCCGAATTATTAGCGAATAACTGCTTTTTGTATACTAATTTGCTACTATTCTTCTCTAATTTCTAAAAACTGCTAAAAATACATTGGAATACATTTTTCAAGACTTCATTCCGAATCGAATGAACTATTGTTCATACTTGTAGCAGTTTATGAAGAATAAACAGCGATTTGAACTTGTGAACTAGACTGGTAAGGATATTCGGATGAACGAAATATCAGGCGAACCGAACATGAAATTGTAAACACCAATAATTTCAATGCCCTGTTGAATCCGTTTATCTGTCAAATTCACTCGACTGGATGTATCGATTAGATTTGTTATTACGTTCAACGTTTACATTTCACATTAATCTAGTTTTTGGCATTGATATTCTGACGTTGTGATTAGAAAACTTTTTATTATTCATAATGTCTAACCGAATTACTTTGTTAGATTGAACATCATGAATGAGTTTGTTGAACGATTTTTACTCGGGATTTTATATGAGTACAGGATTGAATGAAAATTGGAATACAACTTTTCTATGAGCAAAAATTATTCCTTCTACACCGAAACTACAGTTTTTTTGGGTTTTATACTTTGTTGTCAATCTGTCGGACTGTCTGTCTCTTCTCCCAGGAGGACGTATAGGTAAAGAGATGATAAGCAATCGAAAGATGTTACCGTTTATCATTTAATATATCATCATTATACGGCGCTACAGCCCGCTGTGGGCCTTGGTGTCCTCCATTATTCCTCCTACTCAACCTTTGGTATATATATATATATATATATATATATATATATATATATATATATATATATATATATATATATATATATATATATATATATATATATATATATATTATATATATTTAGAAAGTAAGAATCTACTTCAGAAATTTGTTTTGAAGTAAACAGGGTGTCCCAATTTTCTATAAAAACATCTTGGGAGATTTTTTCATATTGGAAGACCACTTTTTTGTTGAAGATTCAAGAGCGTCGGAAACTCTGCTATAATGTCTTCAAGTAATAAGTTTTTTTGGTGAGTAGTTTCGTAGTAGTTTCGTCACAATATTTTTTTCCCGTTAAAAGTCATGAAACTAAGCTCTCACATCATCGCGTGCTCCTTCGGCCAGAGATGATGTATACTTTTTTCCTTTCGTTTTCTTATTGCCCAAGGATAGCTTTATTGATGAGTTAAAATAGTTTATTCTCAATTTATACAGGAGTGACTCAAAAAAATTATTGAATATTGTATTTTCAAAAATATCATATCTTGATATTATCAAATGGAACACCCTGTATTTTATTATTCATGTCAACGCATCAAATATTGTGCCATATTTTTGCAGAAGTAAGCTCATAAACTGAAATAATAAGATCAGATGTTGCGAAAGAAGAGTTTCTCAGTACATATCATTAAACTTGATCAGAGAAATGGAGATTTTAAGATAGTCGTGTATGAAATACGTAATAGATTGATTTTTGGTGAGATGATCTACAAATTTCAAGAAAATATTTATTTACGTGTAAGAACATATTGTAAGAATGTAGTAAAAGATTAATTCATTGAGGAACCTATTCCATCATTTTAGGTGTAAGCCGATATTGCACTTAGCACACATTTTTCGAGTAAACACCTCAAAAAGTCTAGGAACACTTATCAATATCTTTAAAATATGAATTTGATGGGTCGAATTGATAGAAATCTTTCGGTTTTGTTAGGATGTATTGTATATGATGAATTCTCAAGAAAACAAGATAATATTTGACTTCTCCAATTATATCTCTATTATAAAAAAAATTCGAAATTTAAAAATGACGAAATTCGGTAACACAAAAAAAACCTGAACTAATATTTTCGAAACGATATGGAAGCACTTATATTTTTCAGTACCCAGAAGGTCCACCTCTGTTATTAATGACACTTTGGCATCGTCGCGGCATGCTCAATATTAAATTGTCTATTACATTTTGGCCTAAGTTATTCCAAGCCCCTTGAACTGCTAATCGAAGCTCCTGTTCATGATGGAAGACGTTTTGACGCAGGAGATTTCTTTTTAGGGTGTCCCACACATGTTCGATGGGATTCAGATCTGGGGAGCAGGATGGCCACGGTAGAAGATCGATATCATTCTCTTCAAGAACGTTCAAGACAACTCTTGCACGATGAGGAGGGGCATTATCTTGTTGGAAGAGTGGATTTTGACCCATTGTTTGAAGATACGGTACCACTACAGGTAAAACTATCTCATTTGCGTAAGAATTTCCCGTGAGGTTGTTCTGTATGAAAACGAGGTCAGTTCTTCCACCAAGGCGTATACCTCCCCAAAACATCACTGATCCGCGTCCCTGTCTAACAACTTCTCGAGCATGCTGGAGACTGTTTTGCTTTCCAGGTTCCCTCCATATTCGAATTCTTCCCGAATCGGGATAGTAACTAAATCTAGATTCATCACTGAAGAGAACTGTGGCCCACCTCTCTTGATCCCAGTTTACGTGTTCTTGGCACCAAGCTAAACGCGCAGCGCGATTTCCATGGATCAGTTGTGGAACTCTTAAAGGACGTCTGGAGTGGAGTTGACCTTCGTGCAGTCGATTTCTCACAGTTTGGTCGGAAATTTGTACATTGAGCTAATTGAGATGCTGTGGTAGTACGATCTCTTCTGGATTGTAAAACCCAAAAACGGTCTTGGGCGACTGTAGTAATCCTGAAACGACCTGTATGGCGTTCTTCTACGCTACCTGTTTCATTGAAACGCGATCATAAACGGTTTATGACACTTGGGCTACTTTCCAGAACCCTGGATACTTCCCGTTGTGAGCTCCCAGCTTGGAGCATGCCAACGGCTCGTAACATCTCTTCTCTAGTCAAATGTCGTCTTTCCATGGTCGAATCATAAAACTTGAATCTTTTATTTGTGCTTACAACAGAAACAATGTGCCAACTAACTGATTTCAAACACTGAATACATGAAATGATTACAAAGCAGCGTCGAATTTGCTGCATTTTTAGTTTTTCATAAAAAAAACTGAAATCTGTTGCGGCACTTTACATAATTGGGTGAGAAATTGATGCAGGTGTTCATTTCTTAAAGAAAATCATCCATATTGATCGTTCTGGATACGATATATCGATATTCAGAAGTGTTCCCTAGACTTTTTTGAGGTGTTTATGTTGTAGACAATATCCGCAACGTCTCTATGAACAGTCAATTTCTGAATGCCCAATCGTCTGAATTTCCCCGCAATCACACTGGGTTTTACGGGGAAGATCAAAACCTGGTGGCGTTTCAGTTATGCATGGCATATTATTAATTTGATGCGCAGTCCATTCCTGGGTCCAAGCTCTACTAATATCAAATCCCTCGTGTACAGCCTCCCTCGCTGATCTTGTTGGTGGCTTTCTTGACCGAAGTCGGTTGTTGTTGGCTTCTGCAATATCTTGGTGCATAGGTAAGTCTGTATTATTCATTATCTTCTGGTACTCACAAACGAGAGCATGTGTTCTACGCAAATGAGGAGGTGGAATATGGCTTAGTATTGGGAGCCATTTCATGGGAGTGGATTTCATTACGCCTGCAATCATTCTCATAGAATTATTAAGTTGAGTATCCACCTTCCTCACAAGTGGACTATTTAGCCAGGCTGAGGCACAATACTCGGCAGTGGAGAAAACAAGACCCAGAGCATAGGAGCGGAGGGTAGATGCCGATGCTCCCCAGGAGGTGTCACATAGTTTTTGGAGAATATTGTTTCTTGTTTTAAGCTTCTCAGCAGTGTTCGACAGATGCGCCTTGAAATACAAAGTCCTATCGAGAGTAATGCCCAGGTACTTTTGTGTTTTGTTGTGGGTGAGTATTGTTCCTTCGAAGCGGATGGTGAGTTCTTTTCCAGCGAGTTTGTTATTCAGGTGAAAACAGGTCACCTCTGTCTTGGAGGCATTAGGTTAAAATATTTTCCAACAATCTCGAGATCCGTTGTAAGAATTTCCACAGACAGTTCGAATGATGTACACCTCGTGGCGAGAGCCCAATCGTCAGCGTAACCGAACTTCTTGGATCTCGTCCCTGGCATATCCGCGATATAGAGACTAAAGAGAAGTGGAGCAAGCACTGATCCCTGTGGAAGGCCATTTTTTAGTTTTCTCTGAGGGCTTATATCAGTTACCATGACTACTCGAAACACCCGATCGCTTAGCATGTTGTCCAGCAGGCGTGCTGTCAATGAAGAAGAGATTGCACCTAGAAACTTGTAAATCATACCCTCTTTCCATACGGTATCGTAAGCAGCCGACGACAGGTCGATAAATGCAGCAGTGATAGGATCTGGTCTGCGCAACTTCGACCTGGTCTGAATCCCGTTTGCTCCACTGGAATCAGCCCGAGCAGTCTTAGACTGATTCTCTTATATATCAGTCTCTCCAGCAGCTTGTAGACAAGCAAGGCGATTGGTCTGTAGCTCTTTGGGCAGTCGGCATGCCTGCCGACTGCCCAAGGTATGGCTTTTATCTTAGTGCTCTTGAATTCTTGAGGAATGCTGCCAGACTGCATGACGTAAGTAAGAAAACGAGTTAACCAAACTCTAGCATATCTGCCACAATTCTCCAAGAACTCAGGATGTTGTATGTATCGATGTCTGCACATAAAACTTTTACACAAAAACTGTGACAGATACGGAAAGCATGCAGGGAATAAAAAATATTAGAAATTAATTCAAAATATATAAAAAACATTTTCGAATTAGCTGGGCCGTACTGAAAAAAATTTGTAGGAGTATAAAGGACACGTGACCTCTGAAAAAGTACCACCCTGTAGATTTTCATGATTGTTTCTTTGATCTGATTATGTAGATTTCAAAAAGGTATTTATTTGCTTAATTTGAACTGACTATCTGAAAAACTGTAGTAACAATAAGAAAAAAACTGAAGATTTCAACACACTGTTTGCGGACATATGTTGATGGGAAATATTCGTCATAAAATAGCTTGAGGAATCACCTCCCGAAGCACTTTTTCATTTACATCCTGTATATATTCAATTTTATGTCCAAACTGTAAACCCTTTATATTTTTAGTTTTCAACTTGTTTTATTTTCATTTTTTCCTTCTTTACCTCCAAAAAATTTCGTTTCATCAAAATCTAATGAATTTTGAATGAAAAATATGATTTTAACTATCGCGAATTTGTATCTGGGAACGGTAAATGTTCCCAGATTTATCCCATTCCAATATACCCTAAAGTAAATAATTTGCTCTCAAAACGACAACCAGATAGCTTCCGATAATGACCCCTCTACATCTCCGATTTCACACAAATTCAAACATCAAACATAATTTTCCGTCCCCAATACCACCGTTTTGTTCCATCTTACGAGATTCCGCCCCTGCATCGTCGTCTTCGCCACAGAGGGTGTAGTTATATTGATTTCTTATGACATCATGGGGTTGCTAGGAGACTCCCTGGCGCCGGCGCCTTACCCCCAGCGAAATCGACCCCTGGGCATGCATTGCAGCCGCGTAAATTCCGGGAAGACACCCTGAGAAAAGTCAGTGATCGGTGTTGGAAAATTCAGAAATGTGTCGTTTGTGAAGAGAGAAAGGTGGTCAAAATGGGCACTGTGCTAAGTTTTTCGCCTCGTGAAAGACGCCCAGTATACACTACGAGTTCGAATGCGGATTTTACACTCAACAATTTTTCATACGAACAGTTGAATAATGTGAAAAATCGTGAAAACAAATCCAACGTCAACTTGACCAACTCGAACAACCACAACTTGAATTGCAACAATATAAACAACTGTAATAATGACAACGCTAGGATTATCTCCGAAAAGAATGCGTTGGAGAAGAACCTCAAGAAACACTCGTTATTCATCAACGCATTATCTTGGAAAAGATTTTCGACGGCCAATAATAACAAGAAGAAATTAGATAACAAGAATAAGAATGTAACAGTTTTCAGGCAACCTCTAGTTGACAACATACATCCAGTAATTGATAAAAATAAAAACATTCAGCAGAAGCAAGGTTCGTACTATTCCACCTCCAAAACAACATCAGCCTTAGCTCTTGACATAGTCAGAGTAAATAATCAGAATAATAATACTAACCACCATGTAAACTGTGATAAGTTGTCCAACAAGCAAAGCTTACTGAGTCAGCATTCACTGAACTCCCAAAACCAAGTGGTACCAGTAGCTGCTCCAAAAAAGACAGTCATCCAAGCATCAACCTCCGAACTATTGAAATGTTTGGGCATGTTTCTTCACGAAAAATGCTTCAAGCTGAGAGATTTCCAAGCCGGGGACGCCGTGATGTGGCTAAGAACCGTTGACAGAAGTCTCCTCTTGCAGGGATGGCAGGTTAGTGAAATTTTAATAAGATAAGGGTAACTTTATGATTCCGAAACCCACGCGAGGGTGATATTTGTGAGTATTGAGTTGTTGTAAACAACGTTGTTTACTGTCATGGATGTTGACAGATTTGCGATAGCGTGCGTCTGGAAAACAGGGGGATGATTCTGGAGGTATCGACCGGGTAGGAGGTGCTTCAGGTGTGTTTTGGTGCAGCACGTTTGACCTGAATTCTATTTTTTACACAGACATTCAATGCATAATTCGTTATTTTGTATTTAATTGGAATTAAAAAGTAGGAGTTGTCATCAAATTTATATTGACTTTTGTTCAGCTGTCATCAGAACTACTAACAAAAATTATATCTCCCACCAATTTCCGGGTTATCATGTCATCGAACTCTTGTTTGAACTTAAGCTGCTATGACCAATATATATCTCTATCTTGTCTTATACAGTACGTTCCGATGCAACCAACAACTCTGAATAACTCAGATGGTTTGATTTTTCGGTGCATTTCCTGGGACAGGTCGATTTTTTATTGGAAAAGAACATATTTTGTTCTTCCCCAAATTTTTGAGAAGGAACAGGAGTCGTGTTATATCTTTTTGAAAGAGAGTTTCTATCCTGTATAATTATTTACACTCTGAAATAAAATAGGACGCAATGAAATCGAGAACTACTTAGAAAAATTCCAGGTTATCATGAATCCGTTGGATCTACATTTGATCAAAATCTATTTGGTTGTATCGGAAAAATGTTGTTAAATACACTCCCCACAAAAATTGTCGCATCACCCTACTTTTACGACAATAAATAAACTTTTAGGTTGGTCATTCAAGAGTCTCTTGGTAACTTTCAGAAGTGTAAAATAAGAAGGTATCATTCAAAAGAGATGAGTGTATGATGGAAATATCAACAATTTTCGAGTTAATGAAAAATTAAAAAATTCTACCATCTTCAAACATTCGAGAAGAAATTACTCAACTAGCATCGAATGGTTACAAATCATTTTCAAAATCGAGTGTTTCCTCCCCGGGCCCTAATTACTGCCAGTATACGTCTCGGAAGCCCCTCAAACAAATTTTGGATGTACTCTTGAGTCACTGAGCTCCAAAGTTCAGGAAGCAGATTTTCTAGTTGTTGGAGTGTTCTACAAGGCATCCTACGTTGCTGAATTTGCCACCCCATGTTGTCCCAAACATGTTCTATGGGATTCAAGTCGGGACTTCTGGCTGGCCATCTTAAAATATCAATTTCGGCATTTTGCAGAAATTCTGTAACTACTCTAGCTGCATGAGGACGAGCATTATCATGTATATAAATGAATAATAAAGGCCAATCAATGGGCCAAAGGATACAACATTTGTTCAAGGATATCTGCGATGTATCTGGCCGCTGTCATTCTTCCATTATTCACTAGGACTAACTCAGTTCGACCATGGAAAGAAATGCCTCCCCACACCATTACTGAGCCCCCTCCGAAGTTTTCGGTTTGCCGGATATTGCATTGCTGATACCGTTCCCCAGGTCGTCTGTATACAGGCATGCGTCTATCATTAGATACTAGACAGAACCTGGACTCGTCGGAAAAGAGAGCATTCGACCATTCTGGAATACCCGAATTTGCATGTTCCTCGCAAACTGATTGCAACTCGATGCTCTCTGGAGGGACGCGAGCCGGTAGAAGCCACCCTTGGTCTGATATCGTCTTCTCTGAGCCTGTTCCTAACAGTTTGCTATGAAATATGCACATTTCTGGAAAGTGCAAGTTCATTTTGTAGAATTCTAGCCGTACAGTGCCGAACGCTCAGTGCAGTTAAACAAAACCAACGATGATCAACTGGTGTTGTTATCCGATTTTTTCTCTGTCCGGCCCTTCTTCCATATTCCCCTGTTTCGTGGTACCGATTAATTGCTCTTGAAATAGTGCTTTGGTTAACATTCAATAAGTTAGCCACGTAACGTTGGCTTCGCCCTCCTCTAGAAGTGTTACAATTCTTACCACTTCATGATCACTCAAATAGCGTCCAGGACGTTTAGCAGCCATTACAATAAATTCAAAGATTCGAAAATCAACAAGAAACACAGAAATCTTGCATTAATTTAGCGTGAAAACTGAAGAGAAATTGAATGAATACTGATAATCAAATAACCTCAATCTTGTTTCAGACGTGTTTGAGATCATATGGAAACAAATGTTACCACATGGATAAGATTGTTTCCCCTCATATGTCCAAAAACATACGTTGACAAACAAACTGCGATCGAAACAATTTTTGTGGTGTGTGTATTTAAACGTTTGCGTATCCTCCCATGACATCTATCAATTACCGGGTCCAAAATTTTTATAACGAAAAAGGGTTCAAGTGATACCTGATCAGAAAGGTTATCTGATCCTCAGTACCAGTTTTTTTGAAGTGCCATTAATAAAAATGCGACACAGCTTGGACTTTCTATGTTTATCTATAGAATCTATATTGAAATGAAACATATCACTGAGTTTTCAGATTTTCAATCGTCGCCTATTGTTCAAAGTTGCCCTTATCTACTTCCACACGTTGATACAATCGAGATTCGAATAATTGTTTAACATTTTTGCAACATGCTTAAAAAATCCTTTCTCGTAGTCCTTCCAACAATTCGATCGGTGAAACATAAACTTCAGACATGGGATAGCCCCATAAGAAGAAATCGCGAAGCGCTAGATCAGGTGATCTAGCCGGCCATACTAAATCGCCTCTCCACCCTATACAATTAGCAGGAAATTATTGCTCAGATAGTCAGCCTAATAGGACGGTTGATATACAACGTTATGATCATATAAATTTGGATCTCTTTCGGTGATAAATATTAGGTTAGGTTAGAGAATCAATAATAAATTTACGCCTGTTCAATCCGGGCTGATTAATGATATTGTTGATGGGTTTATTTTATGGAAATTCATTTCAATATAAATAAAATGAGACACTTTTGTCTGATTTTCACAATGTTTATTTTCGATACACATAACTTAGACGACTACGTCATTTTCAAGTGACAAGAGCTAACAGTTGTGAGGAAAAATATGCTAATAATACCTATTTTAAATGTTGAGCACTGGGGAGTGATTCAATTCTAGTTGACTATCGAGGATGGTGAATTTTGAGTTTTTACGACGGTTGTTAATTTCCAAACTTTCCAACAAATTCATTGTCGTTCCTTTATTGTATTTGTGAAGAACTTTTGAATTATCTGATGTAATTATGCAATTTGTAGATATTACATGTTCAGAAACCACATATTTGTAATCAGACTATCGATACTCTTGAATATTCAAAATTTTGACCTGTTTGTCCTACGTAAGCTTTTAGGCATTTATTGCATTCAATTTTGTATATTCCGAATTGTTATTGTTTTTCTCTGAACTCGAGACAAAAATAATTATTCAAAAATCCGTAGATCAATGAGTAATCCCTCCTGAAATGGGCTAGTTCTCAAATCTGCGTGCCATGCACGCAGCCATCAAGAGCTACAATAGTGCTATTAAGCAGAATGTCGAAAAACGAAGCGGTAGACTGCAGTTTTCGGCCTTATTAGGAGCTCATCAGTATAGCATATCGCTTTTCATCATCCTAACCAACCTCATCGGAACACCCTAAAGATTTCAGAGAAGACGCATTATCGTACATACATACGAGAGTCGCCCTCTATGGACAGAAATGGTGAACTTGCTAGCAGACTTCGAGAAAAGAACGAACAATAACAAACAGATATGAAAAGGTGGAATCTCCACTTGTACAACATTTTTCGCCAGTTCGTGAATCGCATCACGGTTGAAGAAGGCAAATATTATTATCTGTATGTATATTGGAAAGTAAATCTTTGGGAAACTTTAGAAATCAACAAACACAAACACTCAGGTAGACTGATTAATGCAAAAGTCGATTAAAGCCCTTCACCTCGATTGAATCAATTCAGGGAGCAATCTATTCCTTAATTTTATTGGATATACCTGTCATCAATAGCCACTTAAGAAGAAGCAACTCAATAAGTTTTAATTACTTAAGAACATTTGTATTTATATTCTCAATTGTATTTATGTGTAATTGTCATAACTTCTGTACATTCATTCGTCTGAAGAAGCTACGGTGTAGTGAAACGCGTTACGAATCACAATTATTCAGTAAAATTCCTCAAAATGTTTTGTTTTTGTTTTTATTATTGATAATGGAATTCTACCAAGTAAAAGCCTCTAAAATCAAACAAAAATATTCTAGTCTTTCATATAAACAGTATTATTAAACGTAAAGAACTAAAACAAATTTCTCAGAGAACCAAACATGAATACGCATTTCCAAATTTAATTCAACAACCTCCTTTTCCAATTGTCCTAATATAAGCCAATTACTATTCAATACCAAACACGGAACTAATAAATTCAATCAGACTGGAATAAACAGAATTCCCAATAGCTGACGTAGGACAAACAGGTCAATTTGGAATCAAGATTCAAAGAACAATTTTCCTTCGATAACAAATCGCAGTTTTTGAACATATTGAATCTACAAATCACATTAGTTAAGCGAAAAATTCTCCATAAATGCAGTGGAGGAATGACAATGAATCTGTTGTAAATCAATAAACTTTGCAAAATACAAAATCCAACACTCTCAATAGTCAACTAGAATTGAATCACTCCCCACTACTCAACATTTAAGATAGGTATAGGTTGTATATTCTTTCTCACTGCTGTAAGGTTTGGACACTTGAAGATTACCTAACTATCGAAACCGATAGTGTGTATCAAAAATAAATATTGTGAAAGTGTATCATTTTATTTATATGTTCAAGTAGGTTTCGTCGTCCAAGTTTCCCTGTATGAATAAAGGTCCTACAATATGATCTCCCAAAATTCCGACCGAAATATTAACTTTTTGAGGTCTTTGGGCATGATCCTTCATCTTATAAATAAGGGGATTCTACAGTTATGATGATGCACCTCCATTCGTTAGAAAAACAAACATTTCGAAGCAAATTCGGATAGTTAGCAACTGAATTCAGCAGTTCTGGAGTAATTTTGTAACACGGGAGATTGCTAACAAATTGACATACGCCATTAAAGTGAAACATGGTTTTTATTTATTGATTCAAAGAGCAGAAATCTAGAGATTCTCAAGAGAATGATGCCGCACGCTTCCTGTTTCCCATTCCAGATCAGCAAAATTATTAATTCTTCGAAACATTTCGACTCGATCTTGACAAACTGTTAAGGATCGATCGTCGATGAATTTGAAGAAAGTAGAGTAAATTAAACAATAATAAAAACAAGTAATGTGTTTTTTGGAATTTTACTTAATAATTATGATTAGTAACGCGTTTCACTACACCGTAGCTTCTTCAGACGAATGAATGTACAGAAAATGAGACTGAGAATATAAATATAAATGTTTTTGAGTAATTAAAAGCTTATTGGGTTGCTTCTTCTTAAGTGGTTATTTATGACAGGTATATCCAATAAAATTAAGGAATAGATTGCTCCCCGAAGAGATTCAATAGAGGTGAAGGGCTTAAATCGACTTGTTCATTGATTAGTCTACCTGAGTGTTTGTATTTATTGATTTCTAAAGTTTCCTAAAGATCTACCTTTCAATATTTATTATCTGTATGCAAAATTTCAAACGGTGGGTCGAAATAGTGATTATTTTCTAAGAGATGATTCGCGTAATTTGAATCTGATTTTTATTTGAAAACTGCATTTATGTTCCGATATTCTAATATTAAAATCTCTATGTGTTCTACCAATGTAGAAATTATCACAGTCATTGCAATTCGATTGATTTATAAATACCTGATTTATTATTTTTACCTGATTTGGTTTTATTATTTTTATATATTTGCCTAAATTATTATTAGTTTGGAAAGCTTTGTTGAAATTATTGCTACTCAAGAATGATTTCAGTTTCTCACTTATAATGCCAACGTAGGTTAACGTGTTGAATTTTTGTTTCAATTTATCGACAGGGTAAACTTCATTCAATGCGATTCTACTTTGTTTTTATTTAAAATATTATTTATTAGTTTGGGATTGTAACCATTATTTTTGGCTATTTGTTATACGAACTAATTGCCAATATCAAAGATACCATTATACCACCTAATTCCAAACTCATTTCTTTCTATGTTAAGAATCTATTTCCCAACATTACTCCGAAAGATACGTATTACTTAGTTGAAGAATTATTAGAAAAGAATCATGTCAATACTATCATTGAATCAGATATTGTTTCATTATTACAAATTTGTGTAGATCAAAATTATTTCCATTCCAATAACAAATATTATACTATTGAAGACGGCTTGATTATGGGCAATCCGTTAAGTCCTTTGTTAGCAGAAATATTCATGAATGATTTAGAGAAATTAATTCATAATCATCCACTCAGTAAATATTGTTTATACTGGTATCGCTATGTAGACGATATCATTATTTGCTTCACAGGAACAGATACAGTTAAAATTTTCGAAAGTCATATAAATTCATTATATGCAAAAATTGGATTCACAACCGAAAAAGAAAGCAATAATTCGATAAATTTCTTAGACGTCACAATTTAGAATGAAAATGGAAAACATGTTTTCGCAATTTACCATAAGCCGTCACATACAGATATTATAATACATAACTCGTCGTGTCATCCGTATCAACATAAAATGTCAGCATTCAACAGTTTTATTCATAGATTGATTAACATCCCGTTATCACCAGAAAATTTCAACAAAGAATTAAATTTGATGAAACAAATAGCCAAAAATAATGGTTACAATCCCAAACTAATAAATAATATTTTAAATAAAAACAGAGTAGAATCGCACTGAAAGAAGTTTACCCTGTCGATAAATTTTAACAAAAATTCAACACCTTAACCTACGTTGGCTTTACAAGTGAGAAACTGAAATCATTCTTGAGTAGCAATAATTTCAACATAGCTTTCCAAACTAATAATAATTTAGGTAAATATATAAAACATAATAAAACCAAATCAGGTAAAAACAATAAATTAGGTGTTTATAGATTGAATTGCAATGACTGTGATAATTTCTACATTAGTAGAACACATAGAAATTTCAATATTAGAAAATCGAAACATAAACGCAGTTTTTCAAATAAAAAACAGATTCAAATTACGCGAATCATCTCTTAGAAAATAATCACTCTTTTGACCCACAGTTTGAAGTTTTGCAATTAGATAATAAATATTTGAAGGTAGATCTTTGGGAAACTTTAGAAATCAATAAATACAAACACTCTGGTAGACTCATCAATGAACAAGTCGATTTAAGCCCTTCACCTCTATTGAATCTCTTCGGGGAGCAATCTATTCCTCAATTTTATTGGATATACCTGTCATAAATAACCACTTAAGGCGAAGCAACCCAATAAGCTTTTAATTACTCAAAAACATTTATATTTATATTCTCAGTCTCATTTTCTGTACATTCATTTGTCTGAAGAAGCTACGGTGTAGTGAAACGCGTTACGAATCATAATTATTAAGTAAAATTCCAAAATACACATTACTTGTTTTTATTATTGATAATGGAATTTCATCAAGTAAAAGCCTCCCAAATTCAAATGTTAAATTAAACAACCTTTCAAAGGGATATCATACAACCTCTTTCTCATTGGGAAAATTTCGCTGTGGTAGTAGAAAGGTGAAGGGGGATTATGCGCAAACATTCAAATTAGAGAGAATTGATTTTAATCAAGTATTTTCCTCAAAGGAGATCGAAGGGATTGATACAAACTTGGAATGATTCCTAAAAATTCCTGCTTTCAATTTGTCATATGTTATTTTAGAATATAAATAAATATAGCTTCATATAGACAACTGAATCACACTTTTAGGAATGTAATACACTATTCCTTTTCCTATTAAAAAATTTGGGATGGCAAGTGATAGGGGGTTTGATAGGTGGAGAATGAGATATACAAAAAAAGGTCCATCTCCTTACAAAAATGAACCTGTTTCAAAAATGAAGAGAAAGATCGAAGGAGCCGAGTTATTCACAGACGCACTGTATATTTATTTATTTTATGTCATCGTATCACGGAAGAGTCCTAGATGAAGAAAACTACATTCAATCACAACTACGTGACTCGAAAGAGAATATAAAAACTAAATTAAGATGTTATTGCCCATAAAACATACCTTGGACCAGAACATCGCTTTTCCAGGAAACCGTTAAATTTCGAACGGAATGCACGTAAGGCCATCTCATAAAAATGGTTATTCTCAAGAAAATCCGTATTAGATTAATTCAATGTTCGATGTACTGGGTGCCGCATCGAAACTCAATACGACGTTAGTTATAAACAGGCCATTTTTTCTCTGATTATTCACCCATCTGACTCGTTGGCTTTTTTCCTTATAACTTTATTAGTGGGTTCGAGTGACAGTATTTTGAAGAGCAAATAATTTTTTTTCTAGTGGTATGTTAACACTCATGCGTTATTGTGTCGCAGGTTAGCTAAGTCAATTATAACGCTAAGGGCCAATTCATGCAAGCGATGAGAATGTAATGTTGAAATCCGAACCGGTGCTCAGGGATTTAATCGATTTTTGGTATTATTTTTTGGCGATATTTCCTACAATTGAACTCTGCTCAGTTGATTGTACAGTCAATTTGAGTCTGATGAATATTTCTTTTGTTATAGTATATTCTTTCGGGGTCATATAATCATATGATCAACAGCGATCAAACTCTGTAGTGATTGCATGTTTGAATTCTGAAGATATTGAAATTACATATCGTTGGTGAAAGTACGAATTTTTGTCTTGGGTGTACAAAAAATACTAAGAAAGCTGAATTTAAAACCGATATCAAACTCCGCCTTTGTGGTTAAACGATAATAACAACGCATCTGTTAAAAATTGCAAACATATGAATCACAACGTGATCGAATAATATGTAAATTCATAAAAAGACTCACAGTTTTTCAGTAACATTTGAATCGTTCTACTCTCAAGAAAATAAATAAAATCAAGAGAAAAACTGTAGAAGATACAGAGTGAGCCACTGAAAAAATAGAGATGACAATCGCCCCAAGACTATTGGAGTATTAGTGCGAAATCTGGAATAAATTCATTTAGATCAAAGATGACAGCCTTTAATCTGGAATGAATCTGTTCCATTTTTTTGCACTAATACTCCAATAATCTTGGGTCGATAGTCTTCTCTATTTTTCAGTGGCTCACTCTGTACCTTCTACAGTTTTCAATCAAAAATGAAAATTCTTTCACGGAAATGCAGACAAAGATAATATCTTTCTTTCGAGTTATCAGTCGACCCATCTTCCCTCTTCCAAATTTTCAAGGGTGGTCACCCCTGCTCTAGGGGTTGAAATTCGAGATGAGGATGGTACTTGATAATGACTGCCATTGATCAGCATGGACCTGTTCCATTTTAACTCACTGAAACTTGAATAGTCTCAGAGAAATAACCTTCCCTATCTTTCAGTTGCTCACCCTGTATCTTTTACAGTTTTCAATTAAAAATAGAAATTCGTTCAAATCGATGTAGATAAAGATACCACCTTTCTTATGAGTCATCACTCGACCCATCTTCCCTATTCAAAATGTTCAAGGATTGCAACCCCCGCTTAGGGGGTTGATATTTCAGGCAAGTATTGTACCGCAAAAGATGTCCCCCTTGAAACGAAGATTGATCTGTTTTCGCGTTTTGATCAGAAATAAATATCTTGGTAGATATAGCCTCTGTTTAGTTTTCGTTGAAGCACCCTGTATTTATGAAGCCCTTGAACAGGCCATGATCCAGGCTTACTTTCTGCTAAATAGCGTTACCTCGTTTTTCAATGAACCTTTCATCCATACCGAACGTTGCTTTCGGTTTTTATCCTTTTTTCTTCAGTGTTCTTGTTCACAACGAGTGAACTCACCTTTTCCCATATCGTTCATTGCAAAAAAATAAAAATTTAAGAATGTAGACAGTCACCACTGGCATGTATAAGAGGCAAGCACTTAGATGATAGTTCAAGGGAAAGAGCATATACTATCACGGGGTTTGTTCGTCATATTAGGCTCAATACTTTAACTCAAGAGAGTTTTCCCGGCGCATTCGCCAATTTGCGAAAGAAAGCGATATCGAAAAATAATTAATTTTGTAGCTCATTTTAAATTTCATTTAACGATATTGACACTCAGGAATAAAATTCTCGTAGAGAAATTAAAATTATTTACATTTATATACTTGCGACTAAGGACAGCCGCTTTTTAAAAGAGTGAAAGTAATTGGTAAATGAAAACAATATAAAGAACCCCCAACCAAGCATAAAAAGCACTGAGTAAAATTAAGCGAGAAAATTGGATTCGGTACTGCGAAGATAAAAATAAAAGTCGCAAGAATCCAAAGAGTCCTCTTCAAAGATCCTTTAAATCCCAATGGAATCTGAAAAAACCAGATGGGAACTTCACTGGAGGTGCAGAAGAGAGTCACGCGGAAAGAATCATTTTAGCTAGGGATAAAATCAAATGGACCTCAAGCCAATTTGATCTCTTTAAATCACAAGGGTCTGATGGCATTATTTCAGCTCATGTGCAAAGAGAAGGCGATGAACTGGTGAAAAAGCCCTGTAAACTCTACTGGACAAGCTTAGCTTTTGGCTGGGTAACCAACATGTGGAAGCAAGGAGATGTTTTCATTATACTAAAGCCTGATAAAAGATCTTACACTCAGGTGAAGGCATATAGACCTATCAGTCAAACTTCGTTCATTCTGAAGACGATTAAAAAAATGATAGATAGGTACATGGGGAAAACCATTTCTATAGAAAAACCTCTACACACCAACCAGCACGCCTATCAGTCAGGACAATCATGAAAATCAGCATTCCACCACCTTGTGGCAAAATTGGAGCGGCTATGCAGAATCAATTTACCTAGAGGGTGCTTTCAATTACTTTGACAATGTCCATCGGTACTTAAACTGTTTAATTGAAAAAGAGAATGAAAGATGACCTACGCCGGTTGACTCAGCTGAGAAAATACTGTGTGGAGTTACTAACGGTCTTCTAATGGTTTTATTTTTGCTGAATAAAGAACCACGATATAAGAGAGTGTGGGCGAATCTGATGTACCAATGAATGTTACACTTCAAGATCCCCTTACAAAATGATTTAATTTGGAATGAAATTTATTCAAATCTTGATTTCAATACATTTAACAAGTCTTTGTATGTACTTTCAGAATATATTGCTACGAATTTGAAATAATATGGTAGTGACTAGAAATATCTTTGAAATTAAATGGTAGCTTTGCCAAGTTGAACGTATTTTGCATTTCAATTGGTTTTATTACCTAATACTCAGAACATTAGGTGTATATAGTATATAAGATGAGACACCGAGTATAGAAAGACTTCGGTATTGAAAGTACTGCACGAAGGAGATTTAAAGGAATTTCGCAGTAGTAACAACAATTTTTGATAAATCGATTTAATGTATAAAAATATTGAATATACAAAGTGCGGACTTTGCATGGTATAAATTCAGTACACCTTACCAATGTTCTTTATAAATTTCAAGAATCACGTCGATTTTCATGTTACATCTCAATTAGCCGATATTCAATATTGCATAAAACCGATTCAAGAATCTCGACAGTCACCTGCAGAGCATGAGAGACATGACCTTGAAGCAAGAAGTTGGAGAGGAAAGCGCCCGAGTGTGCATATACGTACTTTTGCAATTATGAAATTTCCCGGCGCATTCGCCATTTTGCATGGAAATAAATTTCGGTCTAATATTGAAAATAATATCCTTGTAGCTTATTTTAATTCATTAGAATTCTAGTAGAGAGAGGAAAATTATTTACAAGTAATGTATGTAGTAAAACAAAACCAGAAATATACTAATACTCAAACGTGAAACTTTTTGATGAACAAGTCCATCGTTATTTGAATTTTGAAAGGAAGTCCATTTCGGTTAGGTTGCATTCTTGTAGCTAATTTCAATTTTACTTTGATAATATCGGTATTTAGAAATAGAATTCTCATAGAGAGAAAAATTATTTACATGTAATATAGTGATAAATAGTAATATAGACATAAATACTCGAACATAAAACCCTTTGACAGGTGAACAAGTTCGTTACTACTGAAATTTTTCAAGGAAGACAATTTTTGTTATACATTGACAATACCATATATGAAACTAATTTTAATTCTCATTTGATTATACCGGTAGTCGGAAATAGAATTCTTGTAGACAAAGAAAAATTATTTAAATGTAATGTATGTAGAAAAACATAAAGAAGGATACTAATACTCAAACGTAAAACCCTTTGACACATGAACAAGTCCATCCCTACTAAAACTGTTTGATTAATAAAGAAAATGGAAGATGACTTACGTCGAAAAAATTAGCTGAGAAATACTCTGTCAAATTACTATTGGGTTTTCAATGGTTACAACTGTTTCATCAATCGACATACGCCGGAAGAACTTTATGTTATAGTCCTTAAAAATATTAATTTTAATATAAATTACAGTGATAGAGCATCAATCGATAAATTCTAGGCAGTGTTCTAGTCGAAAATTAATACCTTATCGTCTTTGGTAGAACACTTGAATTCGAAGGAATTTTTCATTGATTTTATATTTAATGGGGATCTTGTTTTGTTATATGTAAATAGTTACTGTGTACTGATAGTGTTGAATTCATAGACATTTGTCATTAGCAAAATTCGTCTAATTTTTACAGAATTTATTCCATTCATAAAATCCACATTCTATCAATTTTCACGGGGTTTCCATAGAAAGTTATATTCGTTGATGAGTGAATCATGAATGAAAATTTATAGATTTATTGTAGGGAATAATGAAATATTTTCCATAATTTTGCGGTTAACAAAACATTAGAGATAATATTATGAACAGAAAAGTTATTCTTCAAATGGCTTCTTTTTTGAGGTCCTAGTATCTAGTGGGGATGCCATGAGAACTTGAAAGATTCATAACCTTCTTGGCATTGCACCTAAATGGACTGTGGAATTAATGGGTGATTACCCATTTCTGTATTGCAGTTTTTGGGAGGATTTTGAAGAATGGTTAGTTGCATCGAAGATAATTATTTTTGAAGGGACGATATTCAACCTTCCGTAGAATGTTAAATATAACATATTAACGGTGATTATGAGGGTAGATCGGAAAACTAGCTGCTTCAAGGAGGATATTTAACATTCTACGGAAGGTTGAATATCATCCCTTGAAAAATAATTTTCTTAGATGCAACTAACCATTCTTCAAAATCTCCCAAAAACTGCAATACAGAAATGGGTAATCACCCAATAATTCCACAGTCCATTTAAGTGCAATGCCATGAAGGTTAGGAATCTTTCAAGTTCTTATGGTATCCCGACTAGATACTAGACCCAAAAAAAGCCATTTGAAGAATAACTTTTTGTTCATAATATTATCTCTAATGTTATGTTAACCGCAAAATTATTGAAAATATTTCATTATTCCCTACAAACTTTGATTTATGATTCACCCATCAACGAATATTTCAAGGATGATATTCAACCCTCCGTGGAATGTTAAATATCCTCCTTGAAGGAGCTAGTTTTCGATCTACCCTCATAATCACCGTTAATATGTTATATTTAACATTCTACGGAAGGCTGAATATCCTCCTTGAAAAATAATTTTCTTCGATGTGTTTCTGCAATTTGGAGGAACAAAATACAGAGAAACTAGAAGAACACCAATTCTCGAGGACGACGAGAATCAAATTAATACGGTAGTGTATTTTCGTGCCAATCCGCAAAAGTCCATTGAGTCAGCAGCAATGGATATTGAATTGAGTTATACTTCCATTCAAAGGATCCTTAAGAAACATAACATGCACCCGTATTCTTTTATCAGACTACAAAAATTGAAACCAACTGACCTTCCCAAGCGGCTGAATTACTGTGAAAATTTATTAATTCGGCTTCAAGAAGATGGGATAATTCTGCAAAAATTATATGGTCTGATGAAGCCAAGTTCAATGAAAGTGGAATAACCAACAGGAGAAATCGACATTTTTGGGCCACAGAAAGTCCACATTTCATTGAGGTTATTGATTTCCAAAATAAATTCAGCGTGAACGTTTTCGCAATTTTAATGAATGATTCGTTGGCTTATCACATTTATGAGGAAAATCTTAATGGAACATTAGCAATCTGAGGATTGCTATTAACAAATGGATGGTGCACCAACACATAAAACACGAGCTATAGATCGGCAGCTAACAGAAATGTTCGAGAATAGATGGTGGGGTTAGATTAGTCAAGGACCAAATTTATGGCCTCCGCATTCTCCGGACCTGACGCCCTTGATGTTTATTTATGGGGCAAAATCAAGAGTGAAGTGTATCTTATTCCTGTAAGAAGTAAAGAAGAGTTACTAGAGCGCATTCATAATGCTTTTCGTTATATTGATCCTGAGGAAACTAGGAGGGCAACTCATCATATCCGTATACGAGCTGTCAAGTGTATCGAGCAAAATGGGGCCCATATTGAATATTTATTCAGATTGTAATTAGTTTTCTCGATGCTTCTAATGCATCGAAATTTTTTTACTCATAGACGGTAAATTTGGAAATTGGTTATCGAATTGCCTGCAATTTCTACCCACAACTTTTGACATTCTAAAATGAATTGAAAAAGATTAAATATATTTTCCTTTGAATAACCAAAGGTTTTATTCCAAATGTGTTGTATTTTTGGATATTTTCAATCTGAAATAACGGCAATTCTTGTTGAAATATCAAATTCGAATGAACGAAGTGACAAGTACATTAATTTTAGGCACCTGTCAGGTGAGCGTAGCCAGTTCAGCTACTTGATTCAAATATTTCAAAGCGTTCTCTGTTAGTTCTTGCAAAATCATCAAAATTCAATATATTCCCAAATTATTTCGGAACTATAAGAGATGGGTATAGTACATGCTGATACAATTCCATCTGAAATTTGACGCTTCATCTGATGGCGATATAAAAATGGGCACGTGCAATTTGAAAAATTAAGTTATTGCTGTTTGAAAAAGACCAAATTGAAAAATCATACAAAACAACGCAATAAACATTTGACATATGTAGACTGCTTAAAAATTCCTTGATCCTTCTTCTATCCACTCAAGCAAAAATTGTGTCTGTAGTACAAAAGATCTACGAGCTTCAATTGTATGTATCATATGTTCCTCAAAAATCGAGTTTATAACAAAATAATTAAATCTGTCAAAAGTTTTGACAGATAAGGCCAACAGCTTGGGTATTTTATGCCTTGCGCAAATGTCGGTTCTAGATGTATAATAAAAAGGTATGTTGCCATTTGAAATAACAAAGTGATGACCCACTTCCGGTATAACCGGAAATGGTATCACTTCGAAAATATTTCACTCCGATTGAAAATCGCTAGTTATGGTCGCGTATAGAAACTACAAGTTTAGTCTATAACTCGAAAACTATCCCTTAAGCTGGTTTCACTAATGGATTTTCCGTATCAAAATCTATAAGATGTATTAGTTATCATTGCGCTATCTTAAATGATAACCTAGATTCGAATGGTACGAAAAATTGAAGATTTTGAAAACCTGTATCTCGAAAACGATGGAGACTATGAAAATTTGTTTGACTGCATCAATTGTTTTATCGAAAAATAGCTCCCTTGCCTGGAAACCGCATCCTTCTATTTTTATCAATTTAACAGTTACCATTCGAGAACAATGAATTTGGTACACCTTGTACAACATCAACACATTCTCACATGATAAAAAACATTCATAATTTCCTTCGTAAATGAAACAACGAATTCCCATGAGTGAATTATGAAAATGTCGATTATTTATTATCGATAATATTCCGCACAACAATAGGACCCCAATGTTATGGTCATGACACCATCAATCATCACACAATTGGGGTTGAAACCTTTTTTGTTTAACAAAGGACCACGCTCTAGATGAGTGGGGGTAGAATTTGATGTATAATAGAAATGTTACGCTTCGAGATCCTCCTACTAAATAATTGAGTTTGAAATGAAATGTATTTTGGTCGAAGTTCGAACGAGCTCTTTGCACGAACTTTTCAAATTCAGCTATTGTAAAGTATTCAAAATATATGATTTTCTACATGCTCTGGATTCGTGACTTATTTAATAACATACGAACAAATAGTATCGAAGGTTTTTTCGCTAGTATTTATACGCAGTAAAGTCGAGTTACATTAAATGCCATTCTTTAACTGCTACAATCGAAAATAAAGTATTAAATAATGACAGTTACTACCACAAGTTCGCTTTATAACTAACTTTTTGACATTTGAATTGTGGAGACCGTTACTTGATGTAGATCCATGATATAAATGAGATAAAAAACACAAGGTTCAACTTTAATCTACACTTTATTTGAAAAAATTCAACGACGTTTCTCTGACACAGCAGCTTTATCAAGAATGACAAACAGAATGAAGAGTATGGTATTATAAACAAATCCTAGAACAAGTTGGATGAATAACAGGAAAATCCACACCGAGCCATTGTACAGTTAGTATGAAAGGTAATAAAACTAATTAAACAAGTTAAGTAGGGTGAATAATTCAAATCTACCTGTTCATTCAAAAGCTTGTCCGAATGTTTGTATCTATTTATTTCTAATGCTTCTAGGAGATCTAATTTTGAACTTTTGATTTTATATGTAATATGTCAAAGTTCAATTGAATGAATGGTTTTCTTTTATTAGGTGGTTTGAATAATTTGAATCAGATTTATTTTATCGAAGCTACGTTTAAGTTCAGATGTTCTTATGCCAAAACTCCTATAGGTCCTACCGATATAAACTCAATTGCGGTTCTTGTGATAAAATTTATATCGGTAGGACCTACAGGAGTTTTAGCATAGCTGTAAAATAAATCTGATTCTTATTCAAACCACCTAATAAAAGATAAATTCATTCTGTTTCAAAAAAAAATCAAAAGTCAAAATCGAGTTTTTTCAAATAAAGTGTATGATTAAAGTTAAACCTTGTGTTTTTATCTCATTTATACTAACTTTTGAGTGACTTGAGAACACAGAGTTCGGAATGTGGAAATTGGTCTGGCTACAACACGCTTTCCTTGACAGAAAAACGCTATTGATGTTTTCGACCGACTCTCAAGATTGTACGATTTTGATGCAAATTTCTCCGTAGCGGAATGAAATTCCGAAACAAAAGTACTCTCCAAAGAAAGAGTTCTTGTTGTTAGTTTCACAAAAATTCTTTAATCTCCAAACTTTCCTATGGATTCATTGTCATCCCTTACTGCAATTTGTGGAGAATTTTTAAATTATCTGATGTAATTATCTAATTTGTAGATACAATATGCTCGAAAACTGTGAATTTGTTATCTGAAAGAGATATTCTTAGAATCTAAATTCAAATTTGGGATCAGTTTGTCCTACGTAAGCTGTTAGACATTCATTGATTTCAATTATGTATATTCCAGATTGCTTGAATTTATCAGTTTTTGTTTGTCATTAAATGATAATTTGCTTATGCTAGTAAGAATGGAAGAGGAGGTTGTTAAATTGAATTAAGAAGCATAGTTGCTGTAGAAAATTAGATATGTGTAGTATTCTTTAAAGTAATATAATAATTGAGAAATTTGATATTATTCTTTGCATTTAATCTCACTGTTTATGTAGGATACCGTAATAAAATTAATTGATGCAATTTTCTTAATGATATTAATTTTCGTATTGAAGTCAGTTATAGGAAGTGGAAAAGGTTTCATGAATCATATTTTCAATGAAATAAAACTAAAGTATTTAGATTTTCACTATATTAACAAAACTATGACCGGTTTCACCGCACTGTGACTTCATAAGATAGATGATATAGAAAATAATGAACAGAGTTATTCCGTTATTCCTTATATATTAGTCTTATTTCCTAATTAATATTACAATAGGTACAAGTATAAGAAGTATGTTGGAAAACCCATCGGAGTTGCTTACTTTATGAATTGAAAAGATTGAGTAAAGGAGAAGGATTTAGATCTAATCGACTATTAAGTAACCTACCTGAATTCTTTTCTCTGTTGATGTCTAAAATTTCCAATAGATTGAGTTTTTGTCTATTATTTTCATTGTGTAAAATTCTGGAATTAGCATTAAAGTTACGGTTTTCGTCGAGTGAGTGATTAGAATATGGGGAATCTGATTTATGATAATTAAAACTACTATATAGATTTTATTACAATCCCCGCAAGACAGTTTATAAACACCGGATTTATTACTTTTATCAATTTTACATTTGCTGTTTTTGATATGTCGGCCTAAAGAATTATCAGTTCGGAATACTATATTGAAATTATAATGCGAGAGGAGTGATTTTAATTTTAGACTAGGATTACCAATATAAGTTAAGCTGCTGTATTTTGTGTTAGAACTTTTTATACTTGGAAATACTTCCTGGATTGCTTTTTGACATTTTTTGCGTGAAATCATATCCTCAATCATAGTTGGACTGTAACCGTTATTGACTGCTATTTGTTTAATTATACTCTTTTATGAAATTATTTTGTGACACTGGGATATTAATGAGTCTATGTACCATACTATTGTAAGCTGCTAATTTATGTGGATATGGATGTGCAGATGAGCTGTGAATAGTAATATCTGTATGCGATGGCTTATGAAAATAGAAAAATCATGTTTGCCGTTAATTTTTGTAATAATTAAATCTAGAAAGTTAATGGAGTTTTCTGTTTCTATCTCTAACGTGAATTCAATATTATCGTGAATTTTGTTAATGAATGTTTTGAATGACTCTAATTGTCTGTTTGTGCCAGTGAAACAACATATGATATCGTCGACATATCTAAACCAATAAATAAAGTGTTTGAATAACGGATGTTCTTGGATAGTTTTTCAATATTATCCATGAAAATTTCAGCGAGCAGAGGGCTCAGACGATTACCCATGATTAAACTTTTTTACTATTATGTAATACTCCATTGAAGTTAAAATAATTTTGTTCTAAACAAATTTCTTAAAGGTGTAAGATTTTGATTGAATTATCGGATTGACTTTATCAATTTGAAGGGCGTTCTTGATGAGTTTCACTGTATCACTAGGTGGAACACTAGGAAGAGATTTACTACATCCCATGACATAAGTTTAGCGTTCGGTGGTAGTATCGTGTGCTGAATTTCATTTATTAGGACTGACGAGTTATTTATTGAGAATTTAGGTTCAAAATTAGCGTATTGTTGAATGATGTCTATGAGAAAGTTTTGCAGCCGGAGCTTGAAAATATGAAACTACTAGTCTAATGGGATGCCCTATTTTATAGAGTTTGACGAAGGAGTAAAGTTTTGGTGATTGCGTGTTGTCAATGAAAAGTTTATATTTTTGGTTGGTAGGTATTATAGACTTGGCATACTCTAAAGCGTTTTTTACTATGGATTGAAATTTATTAGTTGGAATAGTTGGAAATATCAATTTCTTCATAACAACCTTATTCAATGAAATTTTGGGTTTTCAATAAATAATCTTCTTTATTTAAGGCTATGACTGTATGACCTTTGTCTGCTTTGGTGAATATAATATTTTCAGATGCGGATTTAGATTTAATGGACTTTAAAGTTGTATTTTCGAATTTCTTAGGTTGAAAACTATTGAACTCTTTTTGAAGTAGCAACGCTGAAGAGTTTTTTGGTGTTTGCTTGTGTTGAATAATTTAAGGCTATTTCGGCTTCAATTTCTATCAGATCAAAATGGAGACGAGCGTTATTTGACACTAAATTGTGTTTAAAACCTTTTTCTAGAAGTGAAACATCATATTCGGAAAAATTAGCATCTGAAAGATTACTGAACATATAAAATTGGTTATCGGAAAATTTGGACTTGATTTTTGAAGTTTCATGTTTATTACTCAATAATTTATTTAATTTTCGCAACTGAATTTTATACTTTCTGTGAATTAATGAATGAACTTTGAATATTGTTCCGGAATCTAAAATGTCAAATTCTACTGAATGCAATCTATGAAGCAACTCCGAATGGATTACCTTTAAAAAGATGTTGTAGTTGTTTCGTTGGCTGTATTGAAACTTGATGTCTAACTTTAACCATTTCTTTTTGCCTTGTAGTACTCCATTTCGGGCGCGGGGCTGAATCATTGGATTATAAGCGGCTAATTTATTTGTAATGTTGTTGAAAGAATCCATTGAGATTGTTGAGTCGATGAAAATTTCTTCTTTCTATATGTTGAAGATGAGATTATTATGGGGTTTTTATGGTATTTTATTAATAAAATATAAAATTTGGTCTATTTCTCTGTTTCAGCCTTGAAAACCCACAAGAATATCATCAACATATCTGTATCAAAAACCAATATGTTTCTGTGCTAACTCATTATTCAATATAGATTCTAGATACTTATGAATTCAAAGAGTCTGGAATATACAGAATTGAATGCATTGCAACCTCTTATGTAGGATAACCAGGTCGAAATTTTGAATTTAGACTCAAAAAATAACCTTCCGCTCCGTAGTTCTTTCTGGTAATGCATGCACCTCCTGAAAACCTGGACCCTCGATCAAACACTTTCTTCATAGGACTGTCGAAGTTTTTCAAATGTTTCTGTTGCAGTGTCCAAGTTTGATGCAAAACTTGATAACAAACCGTTGCTCAAAATTGATACAATTCATTTCAACAACGCACAAGAAAAAACTGTTAAATGAAAACTAACGCTACGGATAAACAAATGACTGTAGCGATTTCAAACTCATACTAGAGGCGTGTGTATCTGAAGCTCCTCGAAGTCTTTCGTCTCACACGTTGCCGGATCGGAAACAACGTTGCCAATCTCATTACAGCATTTACAATACTCGTATATTCGTTGATAGTTTGTGATCTATACTTTAAAACTAACCAGATAACATCCAAATCGTCAGCAACTAATACTTTAAACCAGGGTGCTCAAACTTGAACTGCTGGCGATCTACCTCAATTTTTTAGACTACTTACGATTAATTCTGAGAGGCCGCAAGTATGTGTGATGCAGGATTGTCGTACATACACCCTACCTACCTCCTAGGTAGGTTGTACCGTATCATATATAGATATTAGATCATTTCCGCACAATATACATTATTTTAGTCAAGGTTTGGGTTAGTTTAATTATGTTCTTCTCTATAATATCAATGAAAAAACTCAGAGTTATTCAAAATTACGAATGTATAGGTTGTTACAAAACAAAAGAGAAGAAATATGGTGTTAAAATTAACTAAGGAGTGACTGTGGATGTTGAAGCGTGCCACTCCATGACCTCAACATATTTTTCATAAGATGGTACGTAACCAGTGAGTGCTAATCGCAAGCATGATGGCATATGATCTCAGTTAGTCGATTGCGATATTTTGACTTAATTATCTTCACTTCAGAAAATGACCACTCGCACAAGTAAGTTGACCCAAATATTGCCGTCAGTTGAAGGGAGATTTGGCTTAGATTCGGATAGTTATCTTCAGATATAAAACTGATTTGCTATTTCAGTAGCTAACTCCTCAATGTTTTTACATAAAAGAGAAAAACTCATAAATGATGCTATATTTGCCAATGTACTGCAATCATAAAAACGCATTTCGAATTGTCCCAAAATATTTGATAATTCAGCCTAATACGCATCAAAATTCAACTTAGGAATCCTTGCTTTCAAAGACGGAAAATGTTTCAGATGATCTATCGTAAGTTGCAATTTACTTTTGAATGCGTTTATTGCGGTAATCATCTCAATAATAGCTTTTCCTTTACCTTCAAGCTCCAAGTTAATGGTGTTTAAGTGCATTGTGATGTCAGTCAAAAACGCTAAATCAGTCAGCCATTTTTCGTTTTCCAACATCTGACTGTCATCACCTCTTTCGTCTAGAAAAGCTGCTATTTCGGGCATTAATTCTTGAAACCTTTCTAGGAATTTTCCGCGACTCAACCACCTGAATTCCGTATGAAGAAATAAATCAGTGTGTTCAGCTGACTCCCTATTTTCTAACTGCAACTTAAAGAGCCGCCGTTGCAAGCTACATTCACGGATGGAATTCACAATTTTTGTTGCAATGCCCATAATTTCCTCCGTGTTAAAAACTTTTGAACACAAAAGTTGTTGATGTATAATGCAATAGAATTAAAAAATGAACGAAAATCTTCATTATCTCTACACAATGCCACAAAACCGTTTTTGTTTCCAGTCATTGCTGGTGCTCAATCGGTTGTAATGCACACCAATTTATATATTAGTAGCTTGTAGTTTTTTACAAAATTTAAGAGAACGTTATATATATCTTTGCCACGGATCATCCCCTTCAGAGGAATGATTGTCAAAAATTCTTTCTTAGCCATTATGTCATTGAATACCATCCGAATAAAAATACACAGTGGGCAGTCATATCGATGGATTCGACGAACTGTAAAGAAACCTATGTACATTTCAAGATATGTTTTAGTTCATCTGCCATGTCCTGACTCGTGACTTCAATACGCCTTGTGACAGTCGGATGAGATAACTGAAGTTCTCTAATAGCAGACATGATTTCTGTTTTATTTTTAAAATCTCCAAATAAAATCTCAACCGTTTCAATAAATGCTTCCTTCACAACCGATCCATCTTCGAATGGTTTCTTGTGCTTCGCCAATATATGAGATATTTGAAATGACGCGATCGTAGCAGCTTTTGATTGATTGGCTGGTCTTGTGCACATGGTTTCTTCTTTTTTGTAACAAGATATCAAATCATGTACTCTTCGTTTTCTTAATTCACTCTGTGGCGGAAAATCCTTTTCATAGTTTTTATGAACCGTTTTATGATGCCTCTCTAAGTTACCACGCTTAGGTTTTGCAATTGACGCACGACAATTTAGACAAATGCACTTAATCTTCACCATACAAAAGAAAAATTCTTCCTCCCAATCGTTATTGAAATGATACGTTTCAGATTTCTTCGTAGTATTGCCTTCAAGTATTGCCTTCAAGTTACAATTCAGAATGACTCCAATTCCTACAGGCGCAACATTTATACTGGCGTGAACTAAAGTCTCGAATGTTCCAGTCAAACGCGCCGCCCGAAATTTCTATAAAAGCGGCAAGAATAAAAAACGCGACTTCTCTTTGACAAGTACCGCGCGTTACTTTGATAAAGCCGCGTTTGCCGCTAGCAGTGTTATTTTGTTACGTAATAAATTTTTGTAGTTCAGTTACCTACTTATTAAACATTTTTTGTACTACTTAAAAAGCACTCTCGATGAACCGTTGGAGCACCCATGCTTTAAAATATTGACGCATTGCAATATATGAAACGAAAATCGTAAACATTGTTAGATTTGGTTTATCTAGTTAAATCTAACCATTCCGTTCTGCCTGTGTATGAGTATCATCACCACGCAGTGATGATAAAATCGTTGCAAGTATTAACAAATACAGAAAATTATGTATATCATGTTATTATATTATTTAATATACAATAGTAAGAATGAATAATGGCATAAAGTTTGAAGAGAGACGTCAATTCACTAAGCTCAGAAAAAAAATGACCATCACAAAAGGAGGACTGAACTCTCGAAAATGCAATGAAATTACGGGATGTCTTAATTTTTTCCTTCATTACAGAGTAATTACTATCTGAATTCGAAATTTGAAATTTCAGTGTCCTCTAGTATCTTACAATTCTGATGATCAGTGAATCTCCCAGTAACAGAATTAAGGAATATTGCCTGTCGTTTGGAAAGCTTGAGGTATAATAGTATATAAATTGCAAATTTTAATCAGTTCTTTAAAATAGAATTCTAGTTATAAGATATTTCGAATATTACGTTTCTGTATAGAAGCAGTCATACGAAATATCTAACACATTTGTTCCAAGTGTTTGACCTTTGAAATCTACGAAACAAGAACAAAAGCAACGCCATTATACGACTTTATCCAATATACCCGACCTCTAAATTTCAAGCACTCCAACGCCGAGACATTCGTCATCTAATTAACGAGCTACCGTGAACTTTACTAACACGTGAAAATCGATCAATCAATTTCGTGCGACACGTGATTGTCATATTCTTGTCAGGAGAGACAAGCACTCAATTCGTAAAACAAAGAAAGCAATTATGGACTGTGCAGTAGCGAGACTGTTGTATCTTGAATTCAGTCACGAGAGAGAATTTCAATTATTAGAAACAATACACCTCTCGCGAGAGGGTAAGTGACATTTTACGCTGTAACGGGAATTTCTTCCTGCGTCGTTATTCCAATACGACGCATTAGGGTTGCTTACTATACAGCCCCCTTCAAACCGAACTAATTTGTTCAACTATGCAAATACGTTAGGGGAGAATTCGAAGTGGATCGGCGCGCCCACACAATATTTGCTCTCATGTTCCTTTATTTTCTGTAAAATACCGCTTCTGTTTTTTCTCCGCAAAATATAATGAAGTTATTTCATGAGTCTAATGATTATTAATTTGAATTTCATGCCATCAAAAACGAAGAATGTCAAATCTTTCTGTTCTCTTTCTTTCTTTTCTGTAAAATATCGTGAGATCTATTGTTAAACCGAATCAGTGTTTAAGAACCTATTCTACAACTTCGTCACAAATTGTCCTTCAATCAGTAACGGACCGATACGTATAGTAACCCCCTTTCAATATAAGTTACACTCCAAGGCACATTATAGAATTAGGTATGGAGGATAACAAAGTTAACATATTGTCAATATCACTTACGAAGTTAGTTAATTTAGTTTTTTTTCTTTTTTTATTTGGGGGTCTATGTACCACTACGATTATTATTAACTTTCCATTAATTTTTATTTTAACCCACAAACATTCAGCAGGTCATCTAAAGATATACTTTCGACCTGATAATTATTTTTGATATAAAGCAATAAACCGCCACCCCTCTCGATATATCTATCGGTACGAAACACTCTGTACCCATTAAGTTTAATTCCTTGTGGGGGAAATCCTGGCTGAGCCAAGACTCCGTCATCCCTATAACATCGAAATCAAGGGAGTAAACATATTGCAACAAATCGGCAAAGCTTAGATTTATTGAGCCAACATTTAAATGGCCAATTTTCATGACGCACTGACAAATGGCAATCAGAAGAAGGAAAAGAAAAAAAAATTGCAGAATACAAAATAAACAATAGTCCGCAACACTGGAAAATCGAGTACACCTTTTATCTACAGTTCTTCTTCTTCTTCTTATTCTTTAAATAGGACGATGTCCTGTTTTTCTGTTACAGCCCCTGCTGTGATCCGGAGCTCCAGCACTCATGCCATCGCTTTTTCGGCCTTCCTATGGGTCTTCTAGTGTTGGGTTTTTGTGTTTTTGCCCACTTCGCCATACGTTCGGGGCCCATTCTGTCTACGTGATCTCTCCATAGGCGTCGACGTGCTCTTGTCCACCTCACCACATCCTGGACACCTAGCTCCCTTAGCGTATCCTCATTGCTTATTCTATCTCTGCGTGTAATACCTCTTATAGCTCTTAGTGTTCTCATCTCTGTTGTCCTCATTAGTTGTTTTGTTTTTGTTGTCTCAGCTCTTGTCTCAACCGCATATGTCATTATGGGTCTCACACAGGTTTTATGGATTCGGACTTTGCTTTCTGTGCTTATGTACTTATTCCGCCAGATTACATCTCTCAGGAAGCCAGATATTCTCGATGCTTTCATTGTCTACTGTTTTGCTTCTTGTAATAGTTGCCTATCGCTCGATACTTCTACTCCTAGGTATTTGAAATGTGAAACTTGCTCTATTATATGGTCGTTCACTACTAGTTTGCATCTAATTGGATCTTTCGCTATTACCATCGATTGGGTTTTCTGTGTTGATATTACTATGTTATATTTTTCTGCTGTTACTTTGAACTTTTGTAGTAGGCGTTGTAGGTCGTCCTCATTCTCGGCTATTAGTAAAGCATCATCTGCGTAGCACAGTATTCTCATAGTTTTGTTACCCATCCTATAGCCTTGGTTCATTTGGTTAACACCTGCTATTATTTCATCCATGATTAAATTAAATAGACATGGGCTGAGGCTGTCACCTTGTCTAATGCCTGCGTTAATTTTGATCTCGCTTGTGAGTCCCTGTGTAGTTTTTACTTTCGTCTTATTAGAGTTATTTAGTTCTTTGATTATGTTTATGTATTTATTGTTTAAGTTTTTATTTCTAAGGATAGTGATCACATCGTTCTTTCGAATTCTGTCGAATGCCTTTTCCAAATCTATAAAACATATAAACATCGGTTTGTCAAACTCTATGGACTTCTCCACCAGATGCCGCAATATAAAAATTGCATCCGTTGTTGATCTATTTGGTCGGAATCCCTGTTGTTCTTCAGACACACCTACTTTGTCATATATCTTTTGCGATAGAATTTTAGTGAGTAGTTTCGATGCAGAGTTAAGGAGTGTGATGTCTCTATAATTTGCTGGGTTTGTCTTCACGCCTTCTTTGTATATGGGTATTGTTATGCTCTCTCTCTCCATTCTTCTGGTATCTCCTTGTTGTTTTCAATTTTTTGGAATAGTTTTGTTATTTCTTTTGTTATTTATGCTCCCCCATATTTAATTAGTTCGTTATTTATGTTGTCCGGACCGGGTGATTTTCTATTTTTTAATTTATGGATTACTTGTTGTACTTCTTCTAGGCTGATAATGTCATTTTCTGTTTCTTCGTAGAGTGTGTTTTGTTGTTCGATTTCTCGTTCCTCATTGTTACCGTTATCATTATCTCCCAGGTATAAGTTCTGGAAATATTTCACCTACTCTTCTGGTTTTATTACATTGATCTGCAGTTCTTCTGTGATTGGTTTTTTCCTGTTTCTCAACATGCTCCATACTTTTTTCTGTGCTCCTCGTAAGTCGTGTTCCATGTCATTTGTAAATCTTTCCCAATATATTTTTTTTAATTCTTTAATTTTGTTCGTTGTTCTATTTCTTTCTGTTTTATATCTTTGGTACTCTTCTGGTATTCTGTGATTGACATATCTGATATATGCGTTCTTCTTTTCTTTTGCAAAATCTTTGATTTCCTGTGTGAACCATGGTTTATCTTTTCTATGACTGTTTATATTGATTCTTCGTTCCCCAATGGCTTCTTTTGCGCTGTTAATTATGTTGTTTTTCACTTTATTCCATGCGGCGTTTATGTTGTCTGTGTCTACTATAAGGTTAAGGTTGATCTTTTCCTCGAGTCGTGTTTGGTATAGATTCTTAGTACTTTCGTTTTGTAAAGATTCAATGTTGAATTTAGTGATGTAGTTAGGCGGTTTTTTTCTCTATTCTATATGACAGGCGGTACTTGCAGATAACCATTCCGTGCTGTGTTCCAACATTCGCTGATGTCAGTGTCCGTACGTCAAGTATTTCTCGTGGGTGAATTTCCCTATTGGTGATCACAAAGTCAATCATAGATTTTTGTCCTCTTGTGTTGGTGAATGTATATTTGTGTAGTTCTTTGTGGTCAAAGTATGTGTTGTTTATTCGGAGTTCATTATGTGCACATATCTCGAGAAGTATGTCTCCATTTTCGTTTGTCGCCGCTTCATTAAACTTCTGTATAATTCCCGGGAGGGGAGTATTCCCTATTCTCGAGTTAAAATCTCCCATTATAAATATTTTTTCTGTTTGTGGTATTCTGTCTAGTGTGTCTTGAAGTGTTTCGAAAAATTCTTCCCTTTCATTCTTTGGTTTACTTATATCTGGCGTGTAAATGCTGATAACATGGGTTTTTTTTCCGCTAGCTTCATGGATAGGTGAAGTATATTTTGATTGATGTAGTTTACCTCTTTGACTGCGTTTTCAAATTTCCTATGTATTAGTATACCAACACCCGCTTGAGCTCTTCGGTCCTTGTCTACTCCACCGTAGAATAGTGTGTAGTTTTGGTATCTCATGCTGCCTTTGCCCTTTTTCTTTATCTCTGCAATTGTACATACGTCTATTTTGTGTTTCTCTATTTCCAATATTACTTCCTGGTCTTTTGTGTTCCACGATGTAGTGTTCCAGCATGCTAGTCGCATGACGTTTTTCTTTTTTGATAATCGTGTATACCGTATTCTTGCCATGTTGTTATCGTTAATCCGTCCGTCATCCGAGGCTGTTGTAACAGTTCTTGGAGCAATTTTAGTTTTTTACAGAATGGTAGGGTGCCGACCTTGCCCTTCAACCCTCCTCCTTTATCCGGGCTTGGGACCGGCAGTGAAGCCGACTTTGGGCTACTCAATCCACCCATTGTCGACAACCCAGGCGGAGTTTTATCTACAGTTCTTATCATTAAATATATACAAAAAAATAGATACACCAAAAAACAAAAAATGAAACGAATCCGTTGAACACATCAATCCAATTTTTTGACGTACTTTCTATCATTCACCACTCTGGCATATTTTATGTTTCATTGACCAATTCTCGGTTCTTTTTTGACAGGATATATAATAGAAGCGTCATGTGAATAAATAAATACTCACACGCGCCAATTCAAGTGATAAGCGACATTTTTTCAATTTCAACACTTTCCTAACTCAAACCCTTCGCCGGGGTGGTGGCGCGGGTTTTTTTAAACAGATGAGCCGAACTTGAATGGTTACTCAAATGATTATCCCAATTCACAATTCACTGACTGAACCATTTACGAACTGCTATGCAAAATGCCGCGTTGCGTTTACAGATTAATAAGATGAAACGATTTTTTTGTATCCTCCTCTCTATATCGAGAAAACAAATCGTCTTGGACTTAATTTGTTGGAGAGCCTGCTTCAACTTCATCCCACTGCTGACCTAGTTTACGGGTTTCCAGTTCATATAGGAAATTCCACGAATCGTCTCAAGTAATTATTCTCTCTCCCCATCAAGTTGGGTTTTCAGTGTATTTATACCATCTAGGAAATTCTTGTAATACATCTCTTTCTGACGCACACAATTTCTCAATAGAAACTATAAGGAGAAAATTATTGCGCAACAATGAATTTTATTACGAATGAGAAACTTTGCATATACTACACCGTGAAAAAAGATATTGAATTAATTTCTTGAAGAAAGGGCAGTACTTATTTATTAACTGTGTTTGGAATTCATCGATGAAAATTTTAAATGTTCCAGTATATTAAGTAACAAATTGAGGTTTCATCAAAATCTAATGATAATAAAAATGAAGTACCAAGTATCTTTGGTAAGAGTTACAGAGTGCAGTGAATAAATTTTGTTCGAATAATGCGAATAAGGAATTTGAGTAATTGATCGATGAAGCCTGAACTACGTGATAGTTGATATTCATAATGAATAATAAAAATAAAACAAGTTACTATGTTTTAACTATCACTAATTTTTTGATGTAAAGAATGACAAAACTTTACATTGGTTGGACCGGTTTCGGACATACGCCCATTTTCAACAACAAGCTAATGAAAACTGAATGCTAATGTACAATACAGGAATAACCATCAATAAAATGCTGGTAGAGATCACAGTAACTTGAATAATGGTGATTGGTAGGTAATTAAGTCTACCTGGACGTTAAGGAGCTTAACCCTTTCTACCCTAGATGCCTTGAAAATTTCCATCGATTCAAAGAAATTGAGTTTATAAGATTTATCACAGGAATGAAGAATTTTTAGCTGTTGAAGTTCTGGAAAATAATGACATTCATTCAGACAATGTGCAGCTAAAGCTGAATCATATTTCTGATGTAGGAATGACCGGAAATGTTCTTTGTATCTAGCCTTGAAAGAGCGTCCTGTTTGACCTATATAAAATGAATTGCACTCAGAATATGTTAATTGGTATACTCCTGATTTTTCGAATTTATCGGTTTTATCTTTTGTGTTGAAAAGCAGGCCTGACAATTTGCTAACTGGTTTGAATGCAATATGCCCTTTTTTACTATCTGACAAAACTCTAGCAACCTGTTCAGGAATTGTTCACAGGACTTGTGGTTCAACAAACAGTGTCTGAAGTTTAAAGTTACACCGAGATATGTGAATATCAAAACGAATAGTGTATCATCATCATCATACCATCGTACACGGATAATGTCATACCCATAGATTCATTTCACCCATATTCTCAAAAAATAGCAGCCTTCAAATCCATGATTCACAGAGCGATTTCTTGCCCTTATCGGACATGGACCGAAAATCAGAATTTAACACCATTATGTTAATAGCAAAGAACAACGGCTTCGATATAAAAGCAATAGAGTTTAATTAATCGAAAAATAGGCAACAACAAATTCAACATGATATATCCCCAATCCAAGAGAGAAAAGCCCGAAAAATTTATGTCTCTAATATATTTTGGGAAGACGTCAGAACAGGTTGCTAGAGTTTTGTCTCATAGTAAAAAAGTTCATATTGCATTCAAACCAGTTCGCAAATTGTCAGGCCTGCTTTTCAACACAAAAGATAAGACCGATAAATTCGAAAAATCAGGAGTATACCAATTAACATGTTCTGAGTGCAATTCGGCCGACTCTATCAGATTATACTACGATAGGCCTGTTATCACTGACAGAATGGTGACGAATAATAGGCCGGACATAATGGTGTATAATAAGAGAGCCAGTACAGCAATGCTGGTGGATGTCGCCATACCGAATAATAATGAAGTGCTGAAAAAGTCCAAATACACAGACCTTGCTATTGAGATCAAGCAGATGTGGCACCTCGAGAAAATAGATATTGTTCCTGTCATCGTATCCCCGACTGGGTTAATACCCAAAACTTTGCATGATAGCCTTAAGAAATTAGAATTGCATAAGAATACCTATATAGAAATGCAAAAAGCTGTATTTCTTGATATATGTAGGATAGTGAGAAAATTTATGTCAAGTATATTGTAATCGAGTCTATTCTCTCTGATTGCTGAATCTGGGAAAGGTAAATTATATATAGCTGAAAGCTGAGATAGTGCACAAGTCCACGATAATAATAAAAATAAATTAGGCTACTATCTATATAAGTTCATTTCCTGTAGTTGACCACTTGAAAATGAATATATTTTACTTCATTTTCGTTTATAATTAATTTCCATAAAATAAATCAATATTACTCATGATTCAATATTATTGACGACATTGATGAACACGAAGACCTTGTTTCAGTGTATATCTGACTTGTTCAATGGGATTCAAATCTGGAGAACGAGTAGAAAGCAGATCATAATCAATTTCGTTATGTTCTTGTGGGACGACACAACAAATAAATAGCTTCAACATCTGAACACCAATTGCTTCTCTACACATAACTAAATCTTTTAATCTAGCATAAACCCAATTTAAAAATGTTTCTATATTTACTTGAGAGAACGAACATTAACTTTGATATATGAGACACTAAGATGTGTAAATACGAAAATCGTGAACAACTAGATATGTCGAAAATTTTTAAAGCTAAAACTCAAAATCCAATAGAAAGATTGATCATATTTTTTTCGGATAATCAGAAGCATTTATGATTATTGCGGTGTTCTTCGTGACTTACCATAACTGAACAAAAATTATGTTACAGCACCAATGCTAATAGAAAAATTTGTTTGAAAGAAGTTAGTACTACCAGTGGCGCATTTATACATTTCTTGAGTATAGACCCTTTCACTTCGTGCCGCCCCTTTCTAGCGGTATCTAACTATCTAGGCCTTCATTAAGTAACAAACCATTTTATGTAAGTATATAGGGTGATTCTTGAGTGATCGTACATAGCTTAACTCTAGTTAGAGTACACCTAGAGAATGTTCGAATCGCCACATAGAATACAAGGTTAGATTTTGATATACAGGCTGTTTTATGGATTTGCATCGAATTTTCTAATAGCAATAGCTCTTGAACTCATGGAGTGATTTCCTCGAATAACATTACTGTATTAACAATAATGTTTGTAGACAAAAATCAAATTCCAGAGCTGGACTGAAAAATGAGTTTTTCCTCGTAATAACTAAACAAACACATTGTACTTGTTTTTTCCTGCACACGATCTTACTCAGCAAGAATTGCTCTAAGGAATGAGTCTACTGCGGAAATTGTTACATTCCGTTAATCTTTTTTATTTATTGGGGTACGATTATAAGGATAAATCATTTTTTTTTATTTTGGAAAAGCTATAACCAAATGTATCTTACCTTCCTACTATACATTTCACCGAAACTTTATTTTCCAATTCGCTAATTTAAATCACTTTAAATATATTGCGCCAAGACGTTAACGCACAATTTCAATACCTCAAAATTCTTTTGCGGCAGGCAACTAACTAGGTATTATATGTTTTTTTTTATATATCCGGATATGCAATGAAAATACGAAAAATACGAAAATACATATTGATAAGAGTAGTATTTGATCGAGTTTTGCGATTGAAGTTTGTTCACCTTGAAAATTTTTAATTGTCGAAAATGATGCTACACGAATCGCGAAATTTGACACCAGCAGAATGTGCTGAAACAGTGGTGTTAGAAGGGCTAGGCAGGACTTATACCATAATAGGACGAAAGCTAGAGATATCCCATTCAACTGAGTCATGAAGGAGACCTGGGATAGGCTGACCTAGAGAAACAACGGCGATCGATGAATGTTATTTTAAAATTTTCTTGTTAAGACAACGGTTCGATAGTGCTAGGCACCTTCAACTGCAACATTAGAGTGAAAATTAGCACTGAAACGATACGACAACGTCTCAGGAAATTTGATTTGAGCTCCAGCACTAACTGCAGCACATCAAAGAGCCCGATTGGATTTTGCCAGGAAGCATGTCGATTGGTTGGAAGCTGGGAGAAAGTTTTATGCACATATGGGTTGATATTTCCGTTACCTATGGTTTTGGTGGATATTCAATCATGGTGCGGGGAGGAATTTCATTGAACGGCCGCAGTTATCTGGTCATCGTAAATACAGGGTGTTACATAATAGTATGTCACAACTTGAGGGGATAAATCTACGTGCAATTTCAAGAAAAAGAATTCATATAAACATACCTGTAGATCCGTTACGGATCCTCAGGGTGTTGAAATTTCCGGAAAAAATCGGTTTTTTCTTCAAAACTCCTGCAGTTTTCAAGATATTCAGCCCAAATTTAGAATGCAAGCTATTTTTTAGAGCCTTCATCATTACACGTCCTAAATTTCAACTAGAATCCACCATGTGTTTTCTTTTCCGGAGCCATGTCTTCTTTTCCCCTTTCAAACTTTTTTGCAGTACGCCACTGATCAGCGTACAATCAATTTTCGTTATCTTCGTTCAATTTAAAAACTTTTCTGACACTTGTAATTTTTTCGTATCTCCGACCGTTCTCGACCAAAAAATTATTAAACGATTGTATGCATTCGCTGAATTGAAAGCACCTCTAATTAGAAAAATGACTAGAGGCTTTGATTTTTTTCATTTATTAATTCATTCTGACAGTTGCTCAAGAGGAACCAGTAACTGCTCGAATTGTTTATTAAATTAACGATTAGTTTTGAGACTTTTGAAGTTATTGCTGTAAGAAAAAAATGACTAATTTTACTAACGTCAAATTGGCTGATACCCATTACATGTACGGTCTGGCTGACGGAAACACAACAGAAGCTAGGCGATTATATCAGGTGCCCTTTCGAAATCGAGTAACACCATACGGGTGAACTATTTCAAATTTTTTCAGTTGAGGGAAACTGGTACTTTTACTGTAAAGTATAATTTAAAAGGTGCAACTCAAACTAGGAGAACTGCAGATGAGGAAGCAGTATTGATTTGAATCCTCATGTGAGTACAAGAAAAATCGGAAATTAATTTCCAAGTTCTAGTTTGGAGGATTCTCCAAGACCTTTTATTGCACTCGTTTCATATTCAACGCGTCCAAACTCTATTTCCTCGAGATTTTATTTCAAGACTAAATTTCTGCCGATAGTTTTTAGATACAAACTTAAGAAGAAGCTCAGTTTGATAGTGAAATAATGTTCACAGACGAAGCTAACTTTTCGAGAACTGCTATCACAAATTTTCACAATAATCATTAGAAGGACATCCTGGTGAAGGATACTTCCAGCAATTTATTAAGTTTTTAATTGTTCTCTTTTGATTTGATATTGAATAAGTATAAGTCACAGAAGACGAGCTATCAAAATAAAAGAAAAATTTGGGCATACCTATCGAGTATTTCTATTATTTTTTTTCAATAGTTTTTCACTCGAAAACGGTTTGAGATACGAAAAATTTACAAGTTTCAAAAAAGTTTCTAAATTGAATGGAAATGAGGAAAATTGATTGTACGCTGATCAGTGGCGTACTGCAAAAAAGTTTGAAAGGGCAAAAAGAGACATGGCCTCGGAAAAGAAAACACCTTGTGAATTTCAGTTGAAATCTAGGACCTGTAATGATGTTGGTTGTAAGAAATAGCTTGCATTTCAAATTTGGGCTGAATAGCTCAGAAACTGCAGGAGTTTTGAAGAAAAAACAAGTTTTTCCAGAAATTTCAACACCCTGTAGCTCCGTAACGAAGCTTTTGCGAACCAATGTTTATATGAACTTTTTTCCTAAAACTGCACGTAAATTTACCACTCAAGTTGTGACATACTATTGTGTGATATCCTGTACAGGAACCCCGCATGCTCAAAGGTACGCTACTGATATTTTAGAAGAACATGTTGTAGCCTTTGCGGCAAACATTGGTGAAAACTGTTTGTTTATCAATGAAGCCTTCAAGATCACAAAATCAATTCAAACGAGTGGCCTTCACTCTGTCCAGACCCTAATCCTGTAACTATAAAAAGTTAGTTTGTTTTTCTTGCATATTATCCTTCAGTGGCCAACCGAAGCTCAGTTATCAATTGCTCAGCGTGAAAGGAGGTCGTAGGTGAATAAACGGTCAATTTGCCTGGTAAAAGAAATATTACTGGCACTCAAGAGTAGACAGCAAGTTACAAGAAAACACACACTAAAATTAAATAAATATATTGAATCTTTTTTCTTAATACAAAAGCTGAATAAAAATTTATTACAAATTGAAGCTAAAACTGACCAGCCAACTCTCAAAAACTAATTCAATATGATAAATTTATAATGTTACAAGGTTATAAGGCCGAAAGTTACTCTGAAAAATGTATTGAATACCATAATTGACTTCAAGTGTTATATATTTTTGCAAATGAATAAAATGACTGCATCTAATAGGGTGAAATTTCTTATGGTTCGTATTAAGAAAAAGCATGTTTGCATTATATCTCGAAAACCGATGAGCTAAAAAATATTTTTACACAGCACTGTATGTTACTCAAAAAGTGCCTCTAGAATGTCAAACTTATTTTTATGTAATTTTGATGATGATCGAGATATCCGCGAAGGACGATTTCCCAAAATTCGAAAAATTTTGAATAGGTCCAGAATGGAAAGAGATATCAGCAAAATTTTGGCAACACTGAACTAGTCCCTGAAAATAAGATCGAGAGAGATCGTTTTCTCTATCTGCAATATTCTACAAAGCTGCAGTACAAATACATCGAAATTTGCCTACCCTATACATCAAAAATATATTTAAGATTCGAACTAGCTATCCTAGTCCATTTCAAAATTGCATAAAATATTTATCAGTAATAATTGTCCCTAATTTCAATGAGTAGTTGATTGCACATGGTACAAGAAATTAACATCACGAATTCAAATATTTACTTGCCACTTGCAGCGTAATATTGATACCGAATACCCCTCAGAGAGTGGGAAAATTTTGATACCGTTTGAGGCGGCCCTGAAGTATATTTCGCGCAATCGATTCAAAGCCAAACGACGCCTGGGTCTCCCTATCCAGTTATGAACATCGCCAAGCGTCGAAAATTACTGCACGGCAGTTGGTCCACTCTTCGACGAGTCCATTTTCTGATTTACGTGGCGTCTGCCAAAGTATTCGAGAAAGAAAAATGCAAAATAATTTACTATAATTCACGTAAATATCTATGGCATGAACGACCATAATTGTTCTTTAGTATTTTTGTTGCAACTGAATTCATTTATTCAGGAATTGGGGTCTGTGACCCTAACATGATAATTTCTTTACTATGTCTTGCACAAGCACTTTATGCTGGGAAATTCGTCCATTTTCTTTAATTAATCAGAGAACATTTTGTTTTTTTAGAAGCTCCAAAATATAATTTAGCAGTCTTTTCTATAGCAATTCTCCTACAAGCTAAGATAACACATGTGAACATCACGTCGTAGGCTGTTTCGAGTTTTATCTCACAAAATCTGCGATCGAATAATGTTTTCTTATTCTTATCATCTGTAGATTAGCACGAGTTCACATTATTCATTAATTAATCGATCACTGACAACGTGAGATTTATTTTTCTTACTGTTTTTTCAAATAATTTAATGCCAGCTTTTTTAGTTTGTTGGTAGTCCAGAGTCAGCTTCCATTCTAAGCGATCTTGATTTACTCTTTCACTATATGCCATAAATTGTGAATGATATTACCCCATGTGTTATTTATGGACCTATAAACCATTTATCAACCTCCTTTCAGGCTAAAGCATTACTTCCTCTTTTTTTATTTTATTCAAGATTTTTGGGATACTAACGGGTTACCCCATAATTAGTATCCACATTACAATATTATGAAATGATAGTAAAAATATATAACAATTAGTATCACTTCAAACATACAAAAAACAAACTGTATCAGCAGAAGAAACGATAACTTAAAAATATTATTCATTATTAGATATTAAAGAACAAAGACCTGAATCTATGTCTGTTCGAGAATTCTGCGAGCACGACATTCTCTTGAAATAGTAAATAGTTCAGACTCACTCAGTCTCCTAGATGGAACGTTTATACCAATCGTGGCAAGCAATTCCTCACTCTGAATAGAATTCTGAAACAACCCGCATAGAAATACTACGTCTGCTACTTTGCGTCTATTTTCAAGGCTTATGAGGTTAGAGTGTCTTCTGGCTAGTGAGTTACCCGCAAAACTCAAACCCAACCTAAAACAAAGTTGGTAAAGAAATCTATTTTGAATAGATTCAATTCGAGACCGATAAATCCCATACTTTTGAATTTTTTGTGTGACACTCTATAATAATTATCAATCCTGTCCAAAATTGAGAGCAGGTGTGTATCCTGGCGATACACTCGTGAAATGAAATGAACATGTTGAGAAAAATGTTCATGATGACCCACAAAAAAAACAATTGATTTTAGTAACGATTATGACCCCCCGAGCTCTTATTACAGCGCGTATACAATTTCGCATACTCCCAATGAAGTTGTCTATTTTCTGTTGAGGTATGTTGTCCCACTCTTCCACCAAAGCCAATGTCAGCTCTTCAACGTTGCCTGGATTCCGTTGTCGAACCCTTCTTCCAAGAATGTCCCAAACGTGTTTGATCGGGTTTAAATACGGTGACCGCGACGGCCAGTCCATTCGTGTGATCCCAACTTCATTGAGATATTCTATCACTATGCGCGCAGGATTTCTGTTATATACCGATGGGCATTAAGTGATCCATTGCTAATAATCTCCAGTTCTGTTCGTACTCCCAAGCATATGCCACCCCATATCATAACTGACCCTCCACCGTATTGCTCAGTTCCTGCGGAGTTCGCTTGATTGTACCGTTCCCCTCGATGCCTCCACATTCTATCTCTACCATCCACGAAATTCACACAATATCGGCTCTCATCACTAAATAAAACTCGTCTCCACTGATTGATTGTCCATGCTACATGCTCCCTAGCAAACGCCAATCTTGCTACCCGATGGGCTCTATCGAGTCTTGGTGCTCTTGCTTGCTCGTATGATCTCAGACCAACTTCATTTAATCGTCTTCTGACTGTCCTCACACTGACGTTAATGTTATCCACTGCTTGTAAAAGGTTACGTGCCTGAACATCAGTAAGACGAGGATTTCTTATGGTTTGATTGACGATGAAACGGTCATGTATAGCGCGGGTTGCCCGATTTCTTCCTTGTCTTCGCCTCCTCACGTACAATCCAGTTTCCCTGTAACGTCGGTAGATTCGATGGATAACCGACGTCGAGACACCCAACATGGTACCGACTGAGCGGTATTTGCGCCCTTCCTCGATCAATGTAACTGCCCTTGCTACTGAGGTTGGTGGTAAATCTCTCATTCTGAATGAAAAATACCGTTTCGAATCGTAAACAGTAAAAGAATCACAAAACACCGCAACCGATCGAATTTGTATCAAATCAAAGAATGGAAAACTCTCATTCTTTAAACAAGTGCAAATTTGGTCATATACAAAAAACGAGTGTTGTATTTCATATTTGATAAAAAAGGTGTGCACATGTGAAAATGAAAAGTTTTATCAATGGTCCCAGAATTCGGTTGTATATTTTAATACCTACCGACTGTTATCTCCTATGAATTCCTAATTTTCACCAAATTAGCCCAATTGTCATCAATAACTAATGCAATTCGAACATAAAAAAAGTGATAATAAGAAAATTCCAAATTGATGGACGAATTTTAATGACAATTTCTTGATTCAATGGAATTTCTCCAAAATGGTGATTTTCACTTAAAATTAAATATATTTTGCAAAAATAGAGGTAAACGCATGAAACAAGAAGGGCGTTACTGTAGGAAGAATTGTCTTGACAGACCATGATATTGTACGTTTCAACTCGGACCACGAAATTCCACAGGGTGTTACGAATTTTTGACAAAAAAACACTTTCAGTTTTGCCCCGTATAAAATTTTTTCAAATTTTTTTATTTTCTCTTATAATTTCTACAAAGCAGAAGAGTTGATTTATAACTTGCCGACAAATCATCTAAATATGTTGAGAATTAGGAAAAATATCGAATTTGGTTAAATTTTCGAGTGTTCCGCTAATTTTGCCTCCGAGTGTAGAATCGTTTTACGCCCTCAAAAAATCGTTTATTCACGCTCTAGACTTGATTCCGGAGATTTCTCTTTATCGAAAAACAGGTTTTCATAGAACGTAAGGCTCGGACCCAAAAATAAACGCGTGGTAAAACGGATCTAGTGGGTAGATCGGAAAAATAACATTTAATCTTAAGGTTTCTCGAAATGTTCTTGAGAAGCCTGACCGTGTCAGCAAGGAAGTGATCTGTCGGAAAACCAGTTATTTCAGGAGGATTATTTAACATTCAACGGAAGGTTGAATATTGTTCCTTCAATGAAACTCTTCATTAGGTACTTAAGTAAGAATAACGTGAAATATGGATCTTCGTTCAAATTTGGTAGAAATATTTAAAATGCGTAATTTACATATATTACGCTCTTTGATCATAATGAATATTCCGTTGGATGTTGGATCTGCGAAAAGGTGATTCCATCATGAAAAATAAACCCAATGTACGTACGACTCTCAGACTGGAGAATTCCAAATTTGAATCTAAAGATATCATAAATCTCTATAGACTTGCTTAAAACTCATTTCCAATTTCTGTCAATAGACTATCAACTAAAACGGACATCACCCCACGTACGTAATTTTCCGCTCTCATTGTTTCACAAATCTGCCAAATACTTTTCTAGAACTACATTTTTCTGGATATAAAGAAATTAATTATAATGAAATATAAAGGTGTCTTATGTTTCCAAGATTTACTTGTGCAACGCTATAATCAAAGACTATATTCTGATTATTATTCGAATAAAACCAAATAGTTCACATTCTTCAAAATTTTCGTTGCATTTATAAAAGAAAATTCATTGAAAGCGAACGCTCCTGAATCTTATTTCTTCCAGCATCAAGGTTCCGTTTCGAGATAGATGAATAACAAATTTCTGAGCCAATAGCGAAAGGGGGATAGAAAGAGGGCGAATATTTACAGAGCGACCACCGCTTCTCGGTTACTTAAAATCACCGAGACGAGAACTTTCCGTATGAAAAGACTTCTCAATGTTTGTTTTAAGAGATTGAATCGTTCTGGTCATTGATATTTCACAGTATCATTCATTTTGTTTGCTCAGAATTGAAAAGCAGCATTGGTGAGATTTGAAACGGTCATTTAGCAAGAAAACTAGGAAAATGTTTCAATGATTAGAATGAAAACGAACTGTTTTCGCATATTATTATAAATTATAATTCTTTATGAATGTAAAAGTGGACAAGAATATCTGTGCGGTTGAGGTTATCATAAGATGCGCGAAGAACAAAAGAGATAGCAAGCGGAGGAAGTAAGATGAATACGTTCTGCAATGTGATGTCAATTAGCTATCAGGGTCGGCGTAAGGGCTTTTTGAGAAAATTATCCCTGTTAGACATATGCCATTTCAAGGTACTCGATCATTTTATTTTCTATTACAAAGAAGTGAGACAGACTCATCACCAGTTAGACTAAAAGAAATTTTCGAGGCAGGGCTTTTTCTAACTAATCCTTCATAATAAGTACTATTGTTTTTACCTTATAATTCAAATTTTTACCTGAATCTGTACAATAGGATGAAATATAGTAAATGAAGGTTGATATTTAATAGGATTTGAGACACAGGATTAGTAACTATGTTTTTCCTTAGCACCTAATATCTTTGTGATACCTCGATGTGTTTAGGATTGACGACATAAAATGAAAACGGAAATTTTAAGAGGTAAATCGTATTGCGCTATCGTGAGGATGAATGATTCGGATTTATCTGGTTGTCAGTTTAATAATACAAATAATAAAAATGGTAAAAACTGAGTTGAATAACGAAAACTAAAAATTTTGTGTCAGATAGATCTTCATCAAAACATGAAGACTCGCTGTTGCTGTCACTATTGTCTACTTGCAAAGTAATTATGAAATTGTCGATAACGTCATCCAGCATAGGTTCTTGCTCCATAAAAGATAGTTCAATTTTCTGCGTATTGTCGCATAATGATTCCCACTGATCTGGAAAAAGGAAGAAAAACTCACCACACAGTTTTTCCACATTAAACATTGAGAAATCAACATTCCTGTTACATAAACATAAAGTCTAAGAACATCGAGGCACTTATCATTCAGGAGTTAATAGTAGTTTTATATCTGGGTTTGTGCAAATTAATTATACGAGGTCTGGCTATTAAATAACGAGACTGTGCACCTAGAGGGCGCCCTAGAGTAGTGGGAAAAACGACTAGTGCGTTGGATATCTAGATATCTTGTCTATGCACGCACCAAAACATGTTTCCGTTACTATTATAGTATTTATGCAGTAGCGGTTTGAAACGAACGTGTTTTTTCTCGTGCCGAAAACCATGTGTGACAAGAACCAGAAGCAACGTATCAACCTCAAGTTTCTCGTTAAATTGAATAAAACTCCGACTGAGGCCTAAGGGGATAAATCTCTATCTCGTGCGCATGGTTTTGAGTGGTGTAAGCGCTTCTGTGAGGGCCGAGAGAGCACTGAAGATGACCAGCGCCCAGGTCGTCCTGTAACCTTTTCAACCCCGGAAACAGTGACCAAAGTGAATCAAATTGTGCGTGCAGATCGTCGAATGAGTATCCGAATGATAGCCGCGGCTGTAAACGTCGATAAAGAAACCGTTAGAAAAATTTTACACGAAGAAATACACATCACAAAAGTCTGTGCGAAGTTGGTGCCAAAAACCTGCCCATAACGCGCTATCTGTGAAGCATTATTTGGCCAGTAAGTGCACTACAATGTTCGAATACGCGCCCTTCTCGCCAGATTTGGCACCGTGCGACTTTTCTTGTTTCCGAAGATAAAATCTGCCTTGAAAGGGACTCGATTAGAGTCAATGGAAGCGGTTAAGCAAAAACGGTAGAGCTCCTGAGGGCCCTCACCAAAGAAAACTTCCAGCACTGCTTCGATCAATGGAAAAACGTATGGAAAGGTGTGCGGTGAGGGAAGGAGAGTATATTGAAGGGAGCATTTGAGTGTAGAATAATTTTTATATTAAAACCCTTTTTCGTAACCAGTTTCGTTATTTAATAGCCAGACCACGTATTATGAAGTTTTGCTTTGAGCATCCCATCTGCGAGGTCAATATTTCACCGTTGCAGCCACTCTTTCATTTCTTCTTTAGGGAAGTCATGTTCGGGTGTTTTTTGTTTGTATATTGTGATATCGGGCGTTATCGATCTCTAACACACTTTTTGGTGGTAAATTTGAAGTATTTCTTTCAATCATTTTTCGTAGTTTGCGAAATTCATGATAATCACCGATTTTACAATTGGACTTAAAAGCCAGATATGCGTTTCGTACGAATCCACATTCACTATCGGCGTTCAAAATTATCAGTCTTGGTCCTTTCGAAACAGGCTGACATAGGCCGTCGTTTGTCTTGTCACTCCAAGCCTTCTTGTGTGTATGGGAGGAATGAATATATGTTTCGTCCATGTAAATTATTGGTCTCTTTTCTTGACGGTATCGTTTGATGATTCTTAAATAATTCAAACGTAGTTGTTGTATTTCAGGTTTTTCCATAAGTAGCTTTCTATTCGTTTAAGTCTGAATCCAACGGAACCTCATTCCTCTGAAAACTTTTCGAATGCTATCTCGTGATACTGCATATTCATTCTTATCGACGAACTTTTGAAGGATTCGCTTTAATGTGGGTACGATTTTATCGACGACGTAAGAATTGACGACAAACCTACAGAGCAGATCTCTATCGAAGTCATCGAGATCTATTTTTCTCCTCCTTTAATCGGGAATTGAAAAACTGTTATTTTCACCATCTTCATTCTTCTTCATTTCGCTCGAAACTTTTTGCACAGTTCGCGAACCTCAACTCAAGTCGAAGCAATCCAAAGATACTGCCGTTTACGTTGCATTTTGTGGAATACTTCGACATTAGCAGGAAAATCAAAACCCATACTAGTCAAGGAAACGAAGAAATAAAAAGATCTCACTGTCGGAGTTTGATGGATTTGGTGCAAAACTTGAGTTCGATTCGAAAAGACCTCAAGAAAATTAATTTGTGAACACTTTTTATTAATAATATTTTCAAAATTGCATTTCTGTATAAGAAAAATCCACTTTTCCAAGTGTATCTCGAACTATATGATGAAAAAATTTAAACTCGATGAATGAAGGCGGAATCGGGCCTAATTTCGTTACTAGGAGGTATATGGTCTCGCTGAACACTCATATGAGGTTCAAAATGACCTTAGACCACCAGGTGCCAGGGTGACTGGTATCTGGGTCATCTCCTAGAGTTTTGGCCAAAATATTTATGAAAATGATTAAAGCTCGTCGACTCGGGGGTTTCCAAAGTCGTTGAGCAAGAAATTTTACGACAACAAGTGCCCCCGATGTACCTAGTACCCAAGTTGACTGGTATTTGGTCGTCTACTGGAGTTTTGGGTAAAATTTATCCTTATAAATAATAATTTTCATAAATTTTAGATAGGAACTTTGTGCACATTATTCAATGAAAAACTTAATTTGATTCACAAAGATTATCAGTTTTCCTAATTCTTCAAATTTAAATAACTTCAATTACAAGAAAAAAATAATGTGAAAAAGCACTTGTACGGTTTTACTTGCAGCGTCTAACTGTATACTACTGAGAATGAGTGAAAGTAGCGAAAGATCGAAGGCTTTACGTTTCAGCAGAAGGGATTTTCGTTACATCAATGCTACCAATATTATTTCAAGCGCCAAGTTTAAAAATATTCATCACAAAAGAACCATAGTAGAAAAAGAGACAAAATACGTTGCCACCTTGAAATTCGTGCTAGTAATCTCGAGAATCGTCGAGTTGATGTGTTTTAATCATTTTAGAAAAATTTTGTCCAAAACTCCAGGAGCTGAGGTTAGGTGGGGTTAGCAACCCAAAAACTCCCAGTAACGAAATTTATATGCATTACTTTATGAATATCTCAACTTATAATAATTTTAAATGTAGATTTGTATACATTACTTTAAGAATCTCTTAATAATAATAATAATAATAATAGCATTTTATTGGCATCTTGTACAGAAATAATATCTATAACTATCACTTGAGTGAGTGTTACTGTACATTGAGAGATACCAAAAGGTAGGATACAGCATAGCTGATTAATCCAACCTGAATAAAATAGAAACAAATACTAGACAAGTGTACCCACAATTGTACGGAAACATCGTTATGTAAGAGATACTTATCACTAATCTTACCAACTATTCATCTTGAAAACAAGAATTAAACACTAAAATAAATCAAAATTAATTCATTCACTCCATATATAAAAGATCTTTTCTTCTTGGTGAAGAAAAAAATTAGGAAACAAGGAAGACCACATCTTATTTAACTGGCTCTCAAAAGCCAAAGCCTCACCCTCCTCTTAAATGCATCCAAATTCAAACGTAAAAGACTACTCGGTATTTTATTGATTTCATCTACAATAATTTAAGAAAAGCAACGCTGAAACATGGAAGCACGATAACGCGGTATGGCAAGTTTATGTCTGAACCTGACGTTGATGCTATGAACATCTGTTCTATATTTGATTCGTCGGTGCAGATAGGAGGGTTTCTTCTCATTCAAAATCATGAAAAATAGACTCAGCACATGCAGCCTTCTTCGATTCGCCATGTTCAACCAACCCAATTGCTGCAGTCTGCAGGACGTGCGATCTGTGCGTCTAAGGTTGAAAACAATTCGAACACACTAGTTTTGAATTTTCTGAACTCGGGCCACATTCTGTTTTGTCAGACATGGCCATATACGGTATCGCAATAATTGAGGTGAGACAACACCAGCGCTTCACAAAGCATTTTTCTTTGTCGAATATCCAGAAATTCTTTGCAACCATAAATCAATTTGATATTCACGAAAGCTCTTTTAAGTAGCAAGTTTATGTGAGAATCAAACCTCAAATCGCTATCCATAATCAAACCCAAATTACGACACTCGCTAGTCAGAGGAAGAACTGCGCCATTCACAGATATCTTATTAGATCTTTACATGCCTCTCTCATGACCTTCCTTCCAAATAGCATAACTACAGTTTTTGAAGGCTTAATGCTCAGACACATACTCTCCGACAACTTAAAGATGTTATCCAAATCTATATTAATTTTTTTAGAGCTTCATCAAGTGAGTCGCGCGAAAACTGTGAATAGAGCTGTGAGTCGTCAGCATATAAATGAGCCGAGCAGAAAATTAAACAACACATGAGCTGAAAGGTATAGATAATAAAAAATATCGATCCGAGAATGGATCCCTGCGGAACTCCACATGGGATCTCTATAGGATCAGACTTAATTTTTCCGTACAAAACTCTTTGTGTTCTGCCAGTCAAATAGCTTTCAAACAATAAAACCGTATTTTCAGTGAAACCAATATAATGAAAGATTGCCAACAACAAATCGTGATTAATTTTATCGAAAGCCTTCGAATAATCCAGTAGGACGAGCAACAAAAGTTCATTATCGTCTACAGCCTTTATGATGTCATCCATCACTGCGAGCAGGGCAGTGGTACAGCTATGACCCCCCCCCTGAAACCCGACTGGATATCAAGCAAAATACTCTCAGACTCCAAATACGCTTTTATTTGGACAGCGATAAGTTTTTCAAAAATTTTGGATAATACACTCAATATACTTATAGGTCGAAGATCCCTGTAATCCTTAGGATCGCGTACTTTTGGAATCGGAATGACTTATTTTAAAGTAATTTTATAGGTAAATTCCTATGCATTACTTTATGAATATCTCAACTTAAAGTAATTTTTGAGGTAGATTTGTAAACATCACTTTAAGAATCTCTCAACTTAAAGTAATTTTAAAGGTAGATTTGTATACATTACTTTAAGAATCTCTCAACTTAAAGTAACTTTAAAGGTAAATTTATATGCATTATTTTATGAATCTCCCAGCTTAAAGTAACTTTAAAGGGAATTTATAAGCATTACTTTATGAATATCTCAACTTATAGTGATTTTAAGGGTTGATTTGTATACATTAATCTGTCCTTATTTACTGATGCTGAATATTCAAGTCGGCAATCTCTTGGTGAATTTACAGCGCTCTGGTTCATTACGATCTGAGAATCGTTCCCGATAGAGTTGTAATACTATTTCTATTATATTGAAAATAAACTTGAGTCATGTATATTTTCCTTGATTTTCTTCTTCAATATTTATTAATTCTCCGTGAAAAAACGTGAAACGAAACAATAACAAGAATTAGAGGGTAGGTAGGCACCTAATCTGTTATAATTACTCGATAATAATTACGAATGACACCCATTATAATTCTATGAAAATTTCTTTGTGATTTCAAAGGTATTACGCTACAGAGTTTGCTTCACCATACATTAGAATCTTCAATTACATTTTCAATCTTTTTTACCCAAAATACGAAATACTGTGAGTTATCCGAATTGAGGTTATGACCAAAATATTTCCTAGGACAAAAAATTTTATCACAGTCGCCCAGTCTATAAATTACATGGATAAATTGGAAATGTAAGTTTTCTTCCGAAATTTTTGTCTCAAGACTGAAAGCGTCTCAAGTGGAATTTTTACTCAAAATTGAATGAGTAATCGAAAAAAAAATGATAATATGGGGTTACCATTTTTAAATGTCGAAGCGAAGCTCAACTTCCGGTATTTCAGTAAGTGACTGACCAATAAAAATGTTTCAGGCTGTTACAATATCATTCAAGATGCAATTGGGTTATTGTTTCATTAGAATTGATTAAAACCGCTTGGGGTGTTTTTAGGGAACACCCGATATCTATGGAGTGTAAATTCGTCTATATCATTGAAATTTACAAACTTCGGTTCAGATCATATCGATTGCCGTATCTTCGGAACTATTTCAACTAGTTACGAAATTTGGTGTGTGGAAGTCCTTTCATGTAGAGCAGTTTCTGTGTGATTTAACAGTTTAGGGCCTGATGAATATATGAGATAAGGGTATTAGAATTTTCGCAAAACATGTTGAAATGTGTGTGCGATGCGTTAGCATAAATGCAACTTGATATTTCTCTATATACCGTAGTTTTCGATTTAGATCTCACGACGAAAGTCATGAACTACGAAAACACAATAGAATGGCGAATTTCTCGGCTATGCTGCCAAATTGAGCAACACACAGTATATCAGAGATGTTTGAGTTATCTGATGTAATCGAAGAATCTCAGGTTCACACTAAGAATATTAATTAATCTTTCCATTATACATTTATTCGCTTCTTACATTCAGATAGTGATCATCTTTCGTGAGAGTGAAGTTGAACTAAATAAAACCACCAATAATAAAAATCCAAGAAACAACATCTAGATGCAATATAGAATATAGATTTGTTTGTTCAAATATATCATCATCATCTTTCTTAACGTAGTTTTACAGTCAACGGTAAGGAAAAGAGGAAAAGTAGGATTAATATGAAAGGAACCATAAACAGTTAAGAAACTCAGATGATGTTTTGTTTGACTTCCTTCCATGTTTTGAGCTTGACTTCCTTTTATAACACACGTCAAAACGTCATCTTTTATTCTACTTCTCTATTTTATCTATGAGCTTGACATCTATGGAGTTTTACTCAGTTAACCATCTATTTCTCCAGGCACATCTTGTGTGTCTATATATATATATATATATATATATATATATATATATATATATATATATATATATATATATATATATATATATATATATATATATATATATATTGAAATACCCCCCGCATAGCTCTCAATTGTACAAACAAATCATCTTTCTTCAACGTAGTTTTAGAGTCAACGGTAAGGAAAAGTAGAATGAATATGAAAGGAACCATAAACAGTTGAGAAACTCAAATAGTGGTTTATGCGGATTGCTATAATAGCAATAAACACCTCAAATATGGTATAGCCATTGATCAGCTCAATGGGTTAAATTTAAACGAAGCAAAAACATATTATATGATAGTGGGGTAGAAACGTGTAGTCAACAACAGAAATCTTCAATAAATTTCAAAAATAACACAATAAATGCTAATGGTAAAGAAGACAAAATACAGGAAAGGATCGGGAAATTAATGAAAAGTATGGGTGGAATTTTAAGAGCAAAGAAGAATATATCTCGAAACATTGAAAAGAAGATCTATAAGTCAATCACAAGACCAATGGTGGTACTGTAAGGTAGCGAGACATGGAAGCTAAATCAAAAAGAAAAAATACTTTAAAGATTCTCGGGAGGAAAGTTCTGAGGGAGATATATGGAGGTAAGAGAATGGATATTGTGTGGAAAAGAAGAACGAATTAGAAGAACCTCATGGGGAACACTTAACAACGAATAGGTACAACAAGGAGCCGAAGAATGAGATGGTTGGGCCATATAGTGAGATTCCAGAAAAAAGAACAGTAAATCAAGTATTGGTGAGAGGAATACAAAGGATAATAAAAAGAAATAGACCACGTAATACTTGGATGGAGATGGTGAGTCGAGACTTGGAAAAACTAAGAATCCTGGACTGAAGGAATCAAATAAAGAATGAAGAAGAATGTAAGAACTACTTGATTGTTTCGATGAATAGGCGATAAAAACTTTGTATAGGTACCCAAGTAAGAAGATGAACTTTATTTCTCAATTTTGAGCACTGAATTTCAGGAATATATACATACAAAATCCTACAGAACCCACGATGCACGTATCTTACACACATTCTGATTTTTCCCCTCCAAGTAAAACATTCATTAAGCCAATTTCACAAACAATAAAAATACGAAATTTCAATGTGACATCAAGAAATGGCGCAATTTCAAAACACTCGTACACTATCGTGACTGAATTGAAATTCCTCCCGCATAGCTCTCAATTGAACAAAAAAATCACCATCTTTGCGAAACGTCTGGAAGAGACCAATAAAACTTGGGAAAGTGGCACGCACGTGAACGGGAAACTTGAAAGGCATTTTCTCCACCCCAACGCCTCGAGCTGCTAGTTCTCCGGCACTTGTGAACTTCGGAAGAGATCTGTAATTCGATATCGGTTGCCGTGGAGATAATAATTTCAAATTATCTCTTCAAAAAGAAGGAATTAAACAAGAAACTGTATCTGAAGCGACGAGTTCAGTGGCATGAAATGATGTTCAATTACAACATCAAACAATATATCTCCTTGATCTAGAAGCTTCAGGAATGAATTATAAATAGAACTCGATTCGTCTAAATCAGGGGTACTCAAATTTGAACTGCTGGCGATCTACCTCAATATTTTTAGACTACTTACGATCGACTCTGGGAGGCTGCAAGTATGTGTGATGCAGGGTTGTCGTACATACACGATACACCCTACGTACCTACCTACCTAGGTAGGGTGTATCGTATCATATATAGATAGTAGCTTTCCGCACAATATATATTTTTTTATTTAGTTTAATTAAAGTCGCGTCAACCTATTTTTGGTTATTAGAAACACAAAAATATACAATGATTAAACATATTGGGTAAAAAACAACAATTGATAACTGATATTCAAGGCTATCCCAATAAATATATAATGTAATATATTGTCTAAATTCCATGAAATGTCGAATAATTTTGAATCAATTGAATTTCGATGTATAGTTCTGAAGAAACATGTTATTTTAGTGTGAGTATTTTAAAGATAATTTAATATACAGGGTGTTAGATAATACCATGTCACGACTTGAAGGGTTAGTCTACGTGCAATTTGAAAAAAAGTTCATATAAACATAACTCCTCGAAAGCTTCGTAACGGAGCTACAGGGTGTTGAAATTTCCGGAAGAATTGTTTTTTTCTTCAAAACTCCTGCAGTTTTTGAGATATTCAGCCCAAATTTGGAATGCAAGCTATTTTTACAGCCTCCATCACTACACGTCCTAAATTTTAACTAGAATCTACAAGGTGTTTCTTTTCTGGAGCCATGTCTTCTTTTGCCCTCTCAAACTTCATTGCAGTACGCCACTGATCAGCGTACATTCAATTTTCGTCATCTTCGTTCAATTTAGAAACTTTTTCGACACCTGTAATTTTTTCTTATCTCCAATCGTTTTCGAGTGAAAAATTATTGAATTTGAATTATTTGAATTGTATGTTATTCGCTAAATAAAAAATATTATAGAAATATTCGATAGGTATGCCCAAAGTTTGGTTTTATTTTGATAGCTCGTCTTCTGAGACTCAACTCATACTTATTCAATATCAAACTAAAAACAAAACAATTAAAAACTAAATAAAATGCTGGAAGTGTCCTCCGCCTGCAAGAAAACAGGCCTCTGTCCTTCTTCGCATATTATCACGCACTCTTTGAAATATTCCTGGGGTATTTGTTATCGTGTCACAAGAGGCTATTATTCGATTTCCTAATTATTCTACAGTGTTCACTGGAGTGGTATAAACTAAACTTTCGAGATATCCCCATAAAAAAGTCAAAACTATTTAAGTCTGAGGACCTAGAAGGCCATGGTTCTGGCCCACCCCGACTTATCCATCGGTTGTTGAATGTATTATTCAAGAATTCCCTAGCTTCTCCACTGACATGTTCTGGTGTCCCGTCATGAATGAACCACACTATATTTCTCACCATAAGTGGCACTTCCTCAAGCAATAAAGGTAACTCATCCTCAAGAAATTGCCGATAAGCGGGACCGTTCAGTCTGTTAGGCAAAAAAAAAATGGCCCAATCAAATAATTTCCAATTATTCCGACCCAGACATTTTGTGAGAATTGTTCTTGATGATGAAATTCTTCAATCAAATGGGGGTTTTTCTCTTTCTCAACCCAATAAATAATATTATGAAAATTTGTGATAGCAGTTCTCGAAAAGTAAGCTTCGTCTTGAGGGAAAATCTCGAGGAAGTAGAGTTTGGACGCGTTCAATATGAAACGGGTACAATAAAAAATCGTGAAGAATTCTCCAAACAAGAACATGTTAAATATTCAACTGATTTCCAATTTTTCTTGTACTCTCATGAGGATTCAAATCAATACAATTCAAAACTGCTTCCTCAATATCTGGAGTTCTCATAGTTTGAGTTGCACCTTTTAAATGATTATTTGCAGTAAAAGTACCAGTTTCCCTCAACCTTCTGTGGATGTTTGAAAATGTTCACCTGTTTGGTGTTACTCGATTTGGAAAGTGCACCTGATATAACCGCCTAGCTTCTGTTGTGTTTCCATCAGCCAGACCGTACATCTAATGGATATCAGCCAATTCGGCGTTTTTCTTATAGTAATAACTTCAAAAGTTTTAAAACTAATCGTTAATTTAATAAAAATTCGAGCAGACACTGGTTCAACTTTAGCAACTGTCAAAATAGTTAATTGAATGAAAACAATCAAAGCCTACTTGTCTTTTTTTTAAATAGAAGTGCTTTCAATTCAGCGAATGCATACAATCGTTTAATAATTTTTGCTCGAGAACAGTTGGAGATACGAAAATTACAAGTGTCAAAAAGCTTTCAAATTGAACGAAGATGACGAGAATTGATTGTACGCTGATCAGTGGCGTACTGCAAAAAAGTTTGAAAGGGTAAAAGAAGACACACTCCGGAAAAGGAAACACTCAAATTGTGACATACTATTATGTAACACACCGTACTATAAAGCATCACTTTCAGAAAAACATGACTGTGTGGTGATTCACCCCTCATATATCGAGTTTATTTGTTATCGCACGTTATAGCCACATCGCTTCACCTCTGATTTGGATAAGTTCTGGCAGCTATCCTTGTTGTGCAACGAAATGCGGAAAAACTGCAATGCACAATATTCGCGGAAGCAATTCCGTTCGACTTCGATAAATTGTCGAGGGACCACGTCTGCTCCTGGATGCATTTGCCGATAATTCCGAAAGGTCAAACTCCCCACTGCATCATATCTCCGGGCCTCACTTGGCAAGCATCTCCCATATTTTATCTGAACGACCGAGTCTTTTATCTTCAGGGCTTGAAATCCAAGGGGCTTTTTCAAGTGAATTCGAATGTGATTCATATTCCTCGTTGTAGATTTTCAGATATTCGTTATCTTGCAGTCGGAGTATGAATCAATTTCAGGCTTTGTCAACAATATCTGCAAAATATGAAGGTAAATACAATTTTTATTCTGCTTGAGAGATCATTCAACCAACTCTGGTAATTGTGTTCTCTTCAATGTAGACAGATATAAGTGCTTTTTCTAATCTTGATAATACTTCGAAAATTCACTTTTTTATATAGCGCTTAACGGTTCACTTATCCTACATCAGAGACGAAGGTACAAAAAGAAGGCATAGGTGACTAAATCTGGATGAAACAACCTCATGAAACGAGATAATTGAAATAACTTCTGCAACTGAATGAATTGAATGAATTAATTGAAAAATATGAAAAATCTAACCATCCAACAGCTGAATGAATAACAAAAAATCTTCAGCGATAAGCAAGAACCTCACCAACCGAAGAGTTCTAATCTTCCCTGTAGGGTTGGAGTAGGTTTCATTTTTTATACAGAAATTTGTTCGTTTTATATTAGATATTAGAAATTCATTCATCAAAATTAATTATTTAATTAGACGTGGATGGGGGATTGTGGTACAACATATTTACCAATATGGTTTGAGTTCGGTACTCAGATGTACAATTAGGTCTGAAATTTTTATTCTTGAAGTCCTTTATTGGATATGCTTAGTACAATCTTAACTACAAATTAATTTATTACTATTTTTGAGAAGTACTTCTATTTTCACAAGCAAGACTGTGTTTCCCAAAACTTAACATAGGTTTAATTCAAAATAAAATCTCAACCCAGTACTCCACACAAGATCGTGTGGTTTGGTGCGCTTCAGTCTTCTAATTCTCAACAATCTTCTCTCGTGTTTTACCGCTAAGTCCTGGATGACTTCATGGACCTATTTGATTTCGAGATCGTTGTGCAGTTCTTCGTTGGTGACGTAGGGGTAAGCATTGGTTGATAATCTCAACACCTTATTCTGACATCCTTGTATTATTATTCGATTTGATAATTTAGTGCAACCCCAAATTTTGCACAGATTGGTTTTATAATAGACAGATAAATTAGTCTTTTGGCTTTCAGGTCTAGTTGAGAAAAAGACTAACCAGTACAGTTGTCTTATTTTCAGTTGGATTTGTTTAGCCTTCTGTATAACATGATGTTTCCAGTTCAATCTACCATCAAGATGGATCCCGAGGTCGGCTTGAGGTATAGGAATTTTCTCAAGGAGAATCCTCAGGTAGTTGTCCTTTCGTCGCAACGCAAAATTGACGTGAACGGATTTCAAGTTATTTGTGTTTGTAATTTTTCTATTGCGCGGGGCAAGGCTGCGTCTTCTTAAAATAACAGTGTCGTTTGCCAATGTACCCAGTGCTGTTTCTTCAGTTGTTGGGATATCCGAGGTATATAACAAATAAAGCAGTAGTCCCGAAACGATGCCTTGTTGGACCCCAGCCGATATTGGTTTGAATGATGACAATGCCCTTTCATGAGACACTCTAAATTTTCTTTTTGAGATATATGACTCTAGCAATAGACAGTAGTTCCCAGGCAGCGATGTACTCATCTTATATATAAAGCCTGCTTGCCATACCCTATTAAAAGCAAAAATACATCTAGGAATGCGGCAGGACAATATTCTTTTTTTTTTCAAAAACTTTTTCAATGATGGCTATCACTCTGTGCACTCGGTCGATTGTGGAATTGGAAATCTGGTATCTGTATGAGTGATTTGAGACGTTTTAGCAATATTTTCTCGAACAGTCTGGACACGACAGGAAATAACGAGATAGATCTGTAAGACTCAGCCTGTTCTGCTGGTTTGTTAGGTTTTTAATCATAATTATTTCTGCTGTTTTGAAGCATTCCCGTACTTGTTTCATTCTGAAAGGAAGCATTGAATATATACGAGAGTTAAACGACTAACTAAGTACAGTTTAAAGCTTTTCTAATTAAGATATCAACATAACAGTCAATAACGAAACAGATTATCGTAACATCAAGAAGTGTCTTACTGAGATTAAACAAGCTAATAAAGATATAGCTAACAGTCCGTATAATAAGCTAGAATTTCATACTTATGAATTAAAGTGTGAGAGATGGTATAGAGTCGTAATTAGAGGATTACCATCAATAACTGATTCTAATGAAATTAAAAAGGAACTTGAAGAACTAGGACATAAAGTAGCAGACGTTACACCTATTGTCAAAAAATCTACCACAAATGGTGAAAAAATTACCAAAAATTTTCCGTTGTTTTAGATCGACCTCGAATAAAAAGAAAAGAATAAAACTATTTACGAAATCAATAATTTAGTAGATTGTATGATTAAAGTAGAACCTCCGAAGAAAAATAATAGTATTCCCCAATGCGCAAACTGTCAACAGCTGGGGCATACCAAAAACATTTGGAACAGAGAATCAAGATGTGTTAAGTGTGCTGGCAAACACAATACCGACGAATGTGAAAAACAACATGCGCATTGTGCAATGAAAAGGACACCCAACCAATTACATAGGGTGTATTGTGTACAAGAAAAAACTAAAAGAACTTCAACCTAAAAATTACTGCTGTACAACGCTAGCAGCAAGTACACGATAAAGTTCAAAAACCAGTAAATTCAACTGTTACTGTAATAATAATGCCCTCAACGTCAAGTTTTTAGCGGTCTTCAAAATCCCAAGGTAACGCAAGCAAAAGAACAAAACACTGTAACTATCGAACCCACTATCATAGACATGATGAAATTGCTCAGCCACTCTCAGACGGAAATGCGGAAAAATTTCAGCCAATTATCGAGTAGGGTGGAAAATTTGGAGAAATCCAAAACCTCCAAAAGCGGAGTGAACAAAAACAAAAACGGATAGTACGTTTCTTAGAATTATCACATGGAACGCGAATGGACTTAATCCAAGAACTTGAAAGTTTTCTATCGATTAAATATAGAGAAAATTCAACTTACAAAATTACATTTGTGAAGGGTATGGGTAATTATTTCAGCGGAATAAAATGATAATAACTGATGAAACAGCTGACGTTTCTTCGCCAGGAGATCCTATCTCGATATACTAACAATGGCAAACCAGTTGATTGCCTTTGGGGATTTTTACAATCCTTCAAGGAACAGCAAATGGGCTTTGCTCAATTGTTCTAAAAGTATATTAATTTCTTTCGTGTTTGAATGGAAGTTTCAATATTCGGTGATAATTTTTTATTTATTTTATTTTAAGTACATTCACATGCTGTGTCAGCCAAAATGTTTTTTTTGGTACACGCTTTATATGAACATCTTTATATCTGAAAGAGCACATTACCGCATCTATGGATATCCATGTTCACGAATAGGATATTTTGTCTGAGCGAGTCTGAACGTGTCTGTGTCTTCTGCAGACATCTTTCGTGATATATATCAATCTATCACTGAAGTTATTGACAACTGCACGTGTATGTGAATACCACAAGGACGTCTTTTGTGTTCTTCTGCAATTGGCTGCTGGAAGTATTGGGTGATTGACGGTGTCTGCTATGTCAGACACCTCAAGTGTCTGATACTCTCAATATCTGAAGGTATAAACGCACCTTGTGGCTATTCCATCGAATGAGCCTTGTGACGAATTTTTTATGAAAATCGCCCTCAAACTTCAATCGCATCCCATAATCACATGAGTTTTGAAAATCAGGTGATTATGTGTTGCTTTATCTTCATCGAAAATTGATTGCAATGAAAAAGTGCTTCAATGGTGTAAATAACATCTAAACATGCTTATAGACCATGTAAATAGCATTGCCGAGTGCGGAGGTGCCTTTCTATAATAGAATAAATTGGGTCCACAAAAATTGCTATTATTTTGTGTTCTCGGAACGCATCTCATATATCAAAACAGTTTTCACAAGAAAATTAATTTATTAGTCTGCCCTTCCCGAATTCATAGAAGTATTCAATACATTTAAAACACCACATTTCCAGAAAGGATGTGAACCAGACGTGGAAATTTCAAGCCATCGATTTTCGCTCAGACTGTAAGTACGTGGCTGTTGCTGATATTCACGTGCAAAATTTCCATGTTACCTTGTAACAGCGGGGCTTCCTTATCGATTAACCGCTAATATTTCGTTTCATTTGAGCCTTTTTGGTGTCAGTTTACACAGCTCGTGGACGCGAATTTCCATGCGATCGTTAAATTTTCCACGTAAAATCTATTATGAAGAAAACCTTCAGGATATTTCTCAGGTCGAAAAATGAGTGAATAACGCACTGAAATATACTTGAAGGAGAGATATATATATATATATATATATATATATATATATATATATATATATATATATATATATACAGGGTGCTTCAACGATTCAACGAAAACTAAACACTAAACAGAGGCTATATCTACCATGATATTCAAACGCAGAAACAGGACAATTTTTGTTTCAAGGAGAAATCGTTTGGGGTACAAAACTTGCCTGAAATATCAACCCCTTGAAAATTTGGAAGAGGGTAGATGGGTCGAGTAATAACTCGAAAGAAAGGTATTATCTTTATCTGCATTTCCGTGAAACAATTTTCTTTTTGATTGAAAACTGTAGAAGATACAGAGTGAGCCACTGAAAAATAGAGAAGACTATCGCCCCAAGACTATTGGAGTATTAGTGCGAAAACCTGGAATAGATTCATTTTAGATCAAAAGCTGTCATCTTCCGAAATCACCCTCATCTCGAATTTCAACCCCTAGAGCAGGGGTAATATTTCGATCCAGTGATACCTTTCAAGTAAAGGATTTCGATTGCCTTCATGACTGCTCGCAATAATTCTATTCTCATTGAGTTCCATAGGAGTTAGAGTAGCTCACTCTGTATCTTCTACAGTTTTCAATCAAAAATTAATGCTCCGTGAATGTACCTGCCCGACGACATGGGTTTCTATACAAATCGGTGTTCAGCCCATGGTTTATTCTGATGACTTAGATGTCCAGGAAAGGAACGGAGTTGTTATTTTCCTTTTCCATGTTGAACGAATGTATCGTGATAATCATTAAAGGTGGCGAGCACTTCGGCGTAAGAGTCCACAGGTAGGGCTAGGATGAAGTAATCTACAAACTGTTTGCGAAAAGGTACCTGAAAAGGTAGGGAGGCAAGGCAAGATCTCATCAGTTCTTCCATTGGGCGAGTATCATTAAAAGGATGGCCCCATTAGTGTACCTATAAGTTGTTTGTAATATTCAGCATTGAACTAAAAATACGTTGATTGAAAACAATATGCAACCATCAGTTCAAATTGTTCTCTGGGAATATCACAAAGATTTAAGATTCTTACCCACTTATCATCGATGCTTTCAAGGCCTGTGTTAAGTAATATGTTGGCGAAAAGGATACCACATTAAAGCTTATAATCCTATACTTATCCGGGATTACCATTTCGTTACTGAAATTTTTCACAAAATATGGGTATGTGTATGAAATAAATCCTCAACGACAGTTGATCCTTATGAATTTTTGGTAAGCTATAAAATTTGGACATAATCCATAATATGTCACTAATATCTTCGCTAGTTCTGGTTCCATCAGACCCATCCTCTTCATCTCAGAGATCATTGAATTGGCTCTTTGTTCGATAGTACTGGTGGGATCCCTCGGGATCGGATATATATCTTCCAAGTTTTCAGGTTGTGTAGCATAAACTCCCTATTTAAGATGACCCCACAAGAAGAAATCTAAAGTACTCAAATCACGTCCCTATCTGGCCACTCAACTGTTCCTCTTCTGCCAATCCACCTACCTGAAAAATTTGCATGTAAATATTGTCGTACACGAACATCGAAATGTGAAGGAGCACCATCTATCTGGAAACGTATTTCATTCTCTCAAAGAGTTTCTGTGACTGTGGGTTTATTAATTCTTGTGACAGCTTCGATGAAGAAGGGTTCTACAATATAGTTTCCATAAACTCCATTGGGAACATTCTTAGTCGTTTGTGTGTATCCTGTGTGAACGAATGAGAATTCTGGGTATACCAATAAAGGCTATTAAGCCTATTCACTTATTCTCTTCACCATTGAGAGTAGAGGTATTCTCGCCAGGTATTATACACAATATGTGGATTGTTGTTAGTATTATCAATTTCACAAAATTGTAAACAGCGATCAGGATCATCTTCGTTTATTTCATGAATCAGTTTCCTTTATAAGGGTGAAATTGGTGATGTTTCAATATACTGTAGATTGTTGACTGTTGATACACCAGACACATGTGATAATTATATGATGGATGTAATGTTTTCCATTTGTAGTCGGCTCAAAACTGCCATTTCAGTTACTCTGTTTCGATCTCGTAGTCAAAATTCATTCATCAAATAAAAACATACAGGTGTCCTACCTGTTTTTCTGGAGGGTTAAGCATTTGTAGCATTGGTGTCTCCCAAATCTTTAAATTCGCGTTTTAATCTTCGGCGTTCTGGCTCACAAATCAACAGTGAAATCGTTTACACTTACAGTCAGGCACAAATTCGTGGATGGTAGCTCGATAGGTTTTCATTATATCTCCAACACTACCTGTTTTTATTTTTCGTTCCTATGCTCGAAAATCCTATCTTCTTCTTCTTCTTTCACATTTAAATGAACTGGCTACTTAGGCCATGTTGGCCAGGCTTATGTTATTGTCCATTTGGACGTTTTTCTTTTATTCGTTACTACAACCAGGCTCACGGAGAAGGAGCCTTTTCAGCCTTTCTATTGCAATACTCAGTTGGGATAACTCTAGTATTTATAACTCTTGTCTATCAACTGATTATTATCAAATTGAATATTTTTATATAAATCCATATATTCTCCAATTCGATTAAATGACACAGCTGTTAGGCTGAATGGTCAGGCTTAAGTATATTATCATATCACTATCACTATATTCATACAAATGTTCACGTGTCATAATTTATCCACATTTTTCATCACATTTTCACATTTAACAAACATTGAATATTACTGAGAACATTTTGGTATTTTAAGATTCACTAATATTTTTAGAAATTATGTCTACATTTAATATTTATGTCAATAATTTAGCCGGGATCGGGCTCCGACACTCTCTCCGTTCGGCGAACTTAGGTCGAATCCGACAGTCCTATCTCTTGTTCACTAGACACAGAAAAGTCATTGTCCATTGCACTGTAATACTCCACAACCACACACGTTTGAGAAACAGTATTCAGTTTCCATGAGAAAGTGCTACGGCACGACGTATGAACCAGATCAAAATACAGAAGATTGATAAGAACACGTTGGGTGATGCAATCGCTGATCACTGTAGTTCACACAAACGAGAGTAATAAAAAGGACTGAATTCGTTGTTCCCATGGCGCGCTCGAAATTACGTCGTTTTTCCCCAGCAGGGCGGATGTTCTTACGCTTATTTCTATGGACTCAAGTCACTCTTACTATTCTTCGACTCAGTCATATTATAGTTCTTCCACAATGCTACTAGATGGCGTCTCAAACTCGTTTTGTTGAAAAAGTGTACTGAAGTCGTTTTCCCAGTGCCCGATAATTATTTAATTTTCTTGAATATTAAAAACTTGTTGCTGAGGATAAGAAGCGTCAATTGAGAATGATAGCAGAGAAGTAGAATTGTATCATTGAACGGAAGTCGGATGAGATCATTTTGAGAATTTAATTAGTCAAATTTTCATTGGAAAACAAACTTTTGTTGTTTTTCGACTGTTAGTATGATATTGAACATTCATAGAGAAGAAATGTTTGCATAGAAAATCAAAAGATCTTTCCTAAAAGATACGTTACTTGATTCGCTTTCCCAATAAAGAATTTAAACTGCTGAGGGTACGGGGTTGATTTCTAATGCTCCGAACCAACTCTGAAATCAATCCCCTCCGATTGAAAATTGACGTGCCTCAGCTTTTTCTCTACGAACAGTCTTTCTTGACATAAAGTGAGTGGCAAATTTTCGTTAGAATACAAACTTTAATAATGAATAATAAAATAAAACAAGTTACTTTGTTTCAACTATCACTAATTTATTGATGTAAGAATGACAAAATTTTACATTGGTTGGACTGGTTTCGCACATACGTCCATTATCAACAACAAGCTAATAAAAACTGAGTCCAACCAATGTAAAATTTTGTAATTCTTTACATTAATAAATTAGTGATAGTTAAAACATAGTAACTTCTTTTATTTTATTATTCATTATAAATATCAACTATCACGTAGTTCAGGCTTCATCGATCAATTATACAAACTTTCATTTTGTTTGAGCTTTCTTTGTGATATTAAATGTTCATAAAGATACTATTTTTAATGGGGAATGGAAAGATCTTTCCAAAGATATATAATTCGACCCACTTTCCTATAATGAATTTTGACTTGGATGCTACTGAGGGTAAGCGGTTGATTTTAAATGCTCGGAGCCAACTCAGAAATTAGACCCTCCAATCCACAATTGACGTGTTCCAGATTTTATATATTTTTCATTGTAATTTTGATTTACCCTTTTATTGCAATAAATCATCACATAACTCTTATCACAAGATGTTGATATCGCGCCATAACCCAAATTTTAGTACTAAAGTCTAATAATAAACTATTTCTTCATTAGACGGAATATTATTAAACGAATTCACGTGGAAAGAATACAATATACGACCTAGATCTCCTGATTGACAAAAGTAAAACTGGGTTCGTTTAATTATATACGCATAAACAACTAAAATTATATGAATATTTACATAAAACTGGCATTCGAAACTTACAAAAAGCATCAATCAAATTTCTGCCGAAAAAGTAGATTATCTACGACGCGAAAGTCACGCAAGCTACAATTTGATTCGCTACGGATTAAAATTGTATTTGTATATTCAACCTGAAATGTAGCCCCATTTTGTAGAAGTTTTCTGGAATACACGAAGCATTATCCTATTTTACTTCAACAGAGAGAATAGATTCTTATTTTGATCAGGACCTTAAAATTTAAATTTGCAATTCGCGAAGTTCTTTTAGTAGAATATTACTACTTCAAATATTTCATTCTTTATAATGAATGAACACTTTAAAATTTAGCGGGTCAATGATACCACTGGTCTACGAAAAAGTTGTTTTGATGCAGCTCTATTTGTGCCTATAGTCGATAACGTAGGTAATCTACAGCATGGGTGCTCAAACTTGAATTGCTGGCGATCTACCTCAATATTTTTGGACTACTTACGATCGACTCTGAGTGGATGCAAGTATGTGTGATACAGGGTTGTCGTACATACACAATACACCCTACCTACCTAACTACCTAGGTAGTGTGTACCGTAGCATATATAGATATTAGCTTTCCGCACAATATACATTACACAGCTCTACAAAATAAAAAATTTTATTGTTGCCCTGGATATCATCGCAAATTTTTATGTTTTCAAGTGCCCAGATTACGAATATATTCATGAAAGTTCTCAATGTGCTCGTATTTTCATGATTTTTGCATTTCTTATATTTTGAACAATTATAAGCTTGTTAGAAATAAATTTTAATTTTCCAGTCATGATTAGGCTTCTGCGCAACTTTTTCGCGCATACAAACATCACCTGATCCCCACTCTCAGACCCCTTGCTCCACAGAACAGCTGAGATCTCAGTTATTTGACAATATTGAAGTACATATACACGTAAATCTGGATAAAGTGTCATGGATTAATATTTTGTTTCAATTACTGAATGTCCATTCTTATATATTTGTCTTCTAGTCTAAAATATGAGTTCGTCACGAAGAAAGTGTAAATATTGTAGTGATTTATTTTGTTATATTTGCGGTGTTTATATACCAAAAAAACAAAAAAGAAATATCACAGATTTTGTCAAGGAGACTTATGTTGAATATTTTGGTTTCAAAATGGACAAATTAGGTAAACCATGGGTTCCTAATAAAGTTTGTAAGTCCTGTGTTGAGTCTTTACGGTTGTGGAAAAAGGTGAACGTTCTGGATTAGACTTTGGTATTCCTATAATCTGGATGGAGCCTACGAATCATTTAGATGATTGTTACTTTTGCGTAGTAGATGTTAAAGGTTTTAATCGAAATGAAACGTGGAGATACCCAGACTTACAGTCTACGAAATGTCCGGTTCTACACACTGAAAATCTCCCTCGGCCCATATACATTTCAAAAGTAATTCGCATGCCCTTAGAAACAATGATGTTACCAAATTCACAGAAATCAGGACCATCTACTAGTGAAAGTGAATGGGAAAGTGAAACATCTACGCCAAAGGTATTTTCTCAAAATGAACTCAGTGATTTAATACGTGATCTCAATTTATCAAAACAAGGATCAGAACTGTTAGCCTCAAGATTGAAAAAAAAAATTATTGGCACCAACAGTAACAATTACAACATACAGAACGCGAGAAAAGAGTTATTACAATTTTTCAGTGAAAATGAAGAATTAGTGTATTGTAATGATATCGCGAAGCTGCTTATAGACATGGGTTTAAAAGAGTACAAATCTACTGAATGGCGCCTTTTTATTGATAGTTGCAAAAGAAGTTTAAAATGCGTCTTATTGCACAATGGAAATAAATTTGCATCGATTCCAATTGCCCATTCAACGAAACTCCAAGAAGAATATGAAAATGTAAAATTAGTTTTAGAGAAAATTAAATACTCTGAGCATCAATGGCCGATCTGTGTGGATTTAAAATGGTTAATTTTTTACTTGGCCAACAAAGTGGATATACAAAATACCCTTGCTTTATTTGTATGTGAGATAGTAGAGCAAAGCAACTTCATTGGGAACAAGATGTTTGGCCTGTAAGAAATTCTTTAACTGTCGGTAAAGCCAACGTAATAAGGGAGCCGCTGGTGAGCAGAGACAAATCATACTTCCACCATTACATATTAAGTTAGGTATGATTAAGCAATTTGTAAAAGCGTTGAACAAAGACGGAAATTGTTTTAATTACATTTGCAGAAAATTTCCGAAGCTTAGTATGGAAAAAATTGAAAGGTGGAATATTTGATGGTCCTCAAATACGGCAATTGATGAAAGACTCAGATTTTATCAAAGTTATGACTGTTCCGGAAAGTAAAGCTTGGAAAAGTTTTGTGTTGGTTGTCGAAAATTTCCTAGGTAACCATAAAGCAGCAAATTATGAAGAAATTGTGCAAAATATGCTGACAAACTTCAGACTTTAGGAGCAAATATGAGTATTAAGTTCCACTATCTCCGCAATCATCTAGATAAATTTCCGGATAATTTAGGAAATTATAGTGAGGAACAGGGAGGGCGGTTTCATCAAGATCTAAAAGTGATGGAAGAAAGGTATCAAGGTCGATGGGATTGTCACATGATGGCAGATTACTGCTGGTCTTTGAAAAGAGATTGTCCCCTGAAAAATTATAGAAGAAAAGCTCATAAAAGGCGTTTTATGGAAATATGAAATATATTTTCCTCTTTATTTACTTCGATGTATCCGAATTTCTCAAAACATAACTGACATTATAAATATATCTGTTATTTTGTTTCTTGTTTTACGATTTTTGTTATGTAAAATGAAAATAAAGATTTAAAAAGAAATCACAGCAAATCCTACAAAATCATTGATAGTTTCAAGAATTGTGTGCATAAATAGACCCAAAATCATTTTCATATCAAGGGCAACAAAACCATTGTAGACCAATTATTTTAGTCAAGGTGTGGGTTAGGTTTAGTTAGGTTCTTCTTTATAATATCAATGAAGAAACTCATAGTTATTCAAAATTACGAGTTTATGGGTTGTTACGCAACAAAAGAGTTGCATATGGTGTTAAACTTAACTAAGGAGTGACTTTGGATGTTGAAGCGTGGCACTGCATGTCCTCTCAGATTACTTTTCATAAGATGTGATTCGCCGTTCGAAGTTGGTTTATCGGAGCTTACTGAAAACATGCGGTAAACAAATGATTGTGTATCTGTCGGCAGAAACTGTTCTTTGATCTTCTGAAGGAATTGCTGCTACATGACCTGTTTTTGAAACAAATGTTGAAACCATATTTTGGAGACACTTCGGTTACGGATGACTTTTGTCGGTTTTCCTTTTTCTTGGAACTCCTGAACAGAAGATTGGCGCTTATTTTCTGACTCGTATGAATGTATTCAAAATTCATCATCACTGACAAAGTTGTAAACGCTTTTAGACTTTCCAAAGTTAAAAAGGTCCGAAGTTTTCTGACAGGAATTCACCCTTTCAGCTTTCTGCTTCTGGTCAACAGGTGCGGTGTCCAACGGGTAACTATTTTTTTCACACGCAATTTTTCGTGCAAAATTTATTACAGAGAAGTCTTTGAAATCCGTAATGATGTTACTTGCGATCGACTCTGTGAGGCTGCTAGTATGTGTGATGCAGGGTTGTCGTACAAACACGATACACCCTACCTACCTAGGTAGGGTGTACCGTGCATATATAGTTTTCCGCACAATATACATCATTTTAGTCAAGGTTCGGGTTAGGTTTAGTTAGGTTCTGCTCTATAACATCAATGAAAAAACTCATAGTTATTGAAAATTGCGAGTTCCTTGGTTGTTACATAACAAAAGAGTTACATATGGTGTTAAACTTAACTAAGGAGTGACTTTGGATGTTGAAGCATGGCACTGCATGTCCTCAGCACACTTCTCATAGGATGGTACGTAACCACTGAGTGCTAATACACATACGAACGTCACTTAGTCGATTGCGATATCTTGACTTAACTATCTTTATTTCAGAAAATGCAGACTCGCACAAGTAAGTTGACCCAAACATTGCCGTCAGTTGAAGGGCGATTTGCCTCAGATTTGAATATTTATCTTCAGATATAAAACACCAGAAACTTGTATCAGATGCTGAAGCTTTGAGATGTATATCTGATGTAATCCGCACCAACTCATTTTCAACAGAGCACGAGTTCATATTAAATTGATTTGCTATTTCAGTAGCTAATTCCTCAATGTTTTTACATGAAAAGGATAACTCATAAATGATGCTATATTTGCCAATGTACTGCAATCATAAAAACGCATTTCGAATTGTCCCAAAATATTTGATAATTCAGCCTAATACGTATCATAATTCAACTGAGGAATCCTTGCTTTCAGATCCTTTTGTTTTTTAGTTAATCTATCATAAGTTGCAATAAACTTTTGAATTCGTTCTCTGCGCTAATCATCTCAATAATAGTTTCTCCTTTACCTTGAAGCTCTAAGTTAATGGTGTTCAAGTGCATTGTGATGTTTGTTAAAAATGCCAAATTGGTCAGACATTTTCGTTTTTCAACATCTGAGTGTCATCACCTCTTTCGTCTAGAAAAGCTGTTATTTCGGGCAATAATTCTTGAAACCTTTATAGGAATTTTCCGTGACTCAACCATCTGAACTCCGTGTGAAGAACTAAATCAGTGTGTTCAGCTGACTCCATATCTGCCCCCATTGCAAGCTACGTGTACGGATGGAGTTCACAACTTTTGTTGCAATGCCCATAATTTCCTCCGCGTTTAAGACTTTTGAACACAAAACTTGTTGATGTATAATGCAATGGAATGAAAAAATTGAAGGAAATCTTCATTAGCTCGATACAATGCCACAAAACCGTTTCTGTTTCCAGTCATTGCTGGTACTCCATCGGTTGTATTCCACACTAATTTATATATTGGTAGCTTGTAGCTTGTTACAAAATTGAAGAAAACGTCATATATATCTTCGCTACGGGTCTTTGCCTTCACAGGAATGATTGTCAAAAATTCTTCCTTATAAAATACACTGGGCAGCTGGGCAGTGTCTGTCATATCGGTGAATTCGTCGAACTGTAAAGGAAAGTATGTACATTTCATGATATATGAAATAGCTGTTTCGATATTTCTATCATCAGACGTTTATAAATTGTGAGTTGAGAATAAGATACAGTTGAACAATTTGTCTTTAATATAGAAAAACAGGTATAAATTATAAAGACGGAGAAAACAACAAGTTTTTACTATTAAAATATACATAGGTATTCAAAGGTACATTCGTGAATACTTGAAAATCCCTAATATTGGGGAATAACACGTTGCTAAGAAGGGTAAGATTGTTTCTACTGTGTTTAGATTTGAAAATTTCCAGAGATATTAGGTAATTGAGTTTATTGATTTTCGGAGCACGATGAATAATGTTGAGATTATCTATACTTGGAAGCGGTGGTTGTTATATAGGCTATAGTGTGCTATGGTGGAGACCATTTTTGTTTTTACAAAAAGAAGTGCAATGTTCCTTAAATCTAATGCGAAAAGACATTCCTGTCTGGCCTATGTATACACCGTTACAATCAGGGCAACACAGTCCGTATACTCTTAAATTGTCTAATTCGTGAGTTTTATCTTTGGCAAAAGAGAAATTGTGATAGTTTACTTTTAGGTTTGACCATCTTCTCGGAGATACTTGGGCCACGGATGACTAGGTTTTTCTTCCCCTTAGAACACTCAAACAGAAGATTGGTGTGTATTTTCGCCTCGTATGAACAAATCCAAGGTTCATCACACTGAAATATAAACGCGTTTAGACTTTCCAAAGTTAAAACGGTCCAGACTTTTCTGACACCAATTAACTCTGATGGTCTGTTCTTCAGTCTTTTAATTCTTTTACACTCAATTCTTCGTGCAAATTTTTTTGTATTCAGGTCTTTGAAATCCGAAATGATGCCTGAATCTCTCGATATATTGCATACCGATCATCTTGGATAATCTTACGAAAAGCATCCACATTTTCTTCAATGACAACTGTTTTTGGTGCACCTGTTTTTCGATCATTGCTAGACCTAACTCTTTTACGTCCAAATTCTCCATACCAACAGATCACTGTTGACTGGTGTAATATTTCAATGTCGAAAATAGGTACTAACTCGCCGACACATTCTTGTGGCAATAAGTGTCTTTGAAATTTATATAAAAGTATTTCGCGAAAATATTCAAGGGATTATTTCAGTTTTCAACGAACTTGTTGACAGTTGGTTGTGTCTGAAACACATCACGCATAGAACTGGAATTTTGGATTTATGATAACAAATCACAGAGATTCATTCTCAGTTCAGTTGATCAATAGTGCCCTCAGCATGCAAAACATAAAAGACATCCTCGTACCATTTTCATTTCGATTATTCTCAAGCATTCCTTAGTGCTGGTGTATTAATGAATAAACTTGAATTTTCTTACGTTAATTTCTTGCCGCAGTTTATAAACACCTCAAAAAGTCTAGGGAACACTTACCAATATCTTTAAATTATGAATTTGATGATTCCAATTTATAGAAATCTTTCGGTTTTGTTAGGATGTATTGTATATAATGTATTCTCAAGAAAACAAAATGATATTTGACTTCTCCAAAGCACCTATAATAAAAAAAAAATTTGAAATTTGAAAATGGCGAAATTTGGTAAAACACAAAAAAAAATCCTGAACTAATATTTTCGAAACGATATGGAAGCACTTATATTTTTCAGTACCCAGAAGGTCCACCTCTGTTATTAATGACACTTTGACATCGTCGCGGCATGCTCAATATTAAATTCTCTATTACATTTTGGCCTAAGTCATTCCAAGCCCCCTGAACTGCTAATCGAAGCTCCTGTTCATGATGGAAGACGTTTTGACGCAGGAGATTTCTTTTTAGGGTGGCTCACACATGCTCGATGGGATTCAGATCTGGGGAGCAGGATGCCCACGGTAGAAGATCGATATCATTCTCTTCAAGAACGTTCAAGACAACTCTTGCACGATGAGGAGGGGCATTATCTTGTTGGAAGAGTGGAGTTTGACCCATTGTTTGGATATACGGTACTACTACAAATAAAACTATCTCATTTGCGTAAGAATTTCCCGTGAGGTTGTTCTGTATGAAAACGAGGTCAGTTCTTCCACCAAGGCGTATACCTCCCCAAAACATCACTGATCCGCCTCCCTGTCTAACAACTTCTCGAGCATGCTGGAGACGGTTTTGCTTTCCAGGTTCCCTCCATATTCGAATTCTTCCCGAATCGGGATAATAACTAAATCTAGATTCATCACTGAAGAGAACTGTGGCCCACCTCTCTTGATCCCAGTTTACGTGTTCTTTGCACCAAGCAAAACGAGCAGCGCGATTTCCATGGGTCAGTTGTGGAACTCTCAAAGGACGTCTGGAGTGGAGTTGACCTTCGTGCAGTCGATCTCTCACAGTTTGGTCGGAAATTTGTACATTATGAACTCGTGATAGCTCTTGAACTAATTGAGATGCTGTGGTAGTACGATCTCTTCTGGCTTGTAAAACCAAAAATCGGTCTTGGGCGACTGTAGTAATCCTGAAACGACCTGTATGGCGTTCTTCTACGCTACCTGTTTCATTGAAACGCGACCATAAACGGTTTATGACACTTGAGCTACTTCCCAGAACCCTGGATACTTCCCGTTGTGAGCTCCCAGCTTGGAGCATGCCAACGGCTCGTAACATCTCTTCCCTAGTCAAATGTCGTCTTTCCATGGTCGAATCACAAAACTTGAATCTTTTTTTTGTGCTTAAAATAGAAACAAAGTGCCAACTAACTGATTTCAAAACTGAATACATGAAATGATTATAAGGCAGCGTCGCATCTGCTGCATTTTAGTTTATAAAAGAAACTGAAATCTGTTGCGGCACTCTACATAATTTGGTGAGAAATTGGTGCAGGTGTTCATTTCTTAAAAAATCATCCATATTGATCGTTCTGGATACGATATATCGATATTCAGAAGTGTCCCTAGACTTTTGAGGTGTTTATGTGAAATTCTTCTGGTGGCAATTTGGGAAATGTTTTTTTAAGACCTATAACATTGACATTCTTGAGCTTTTATTTAGATATATTCTATTTATTGAAATAAATCTTCTCCATATAACTTCTAACGTTTCTTTACAGGATGTAGCCTTCATCAATCCAGCAAACGTCGTATTCGTGTACATGCTAGTCAGAGAACTAGTAGAAGAAGACATCGATTGCGAACAGAACCTACAAGCTGTCGTCCTAACCTGCTTGTATCTCTCGTACTCCTACATGGAAACGAAATCTCCTACCCCTCAAACCATTCCTCGTCGAAGACTCCAAAGAAAAATTCTGGGACCGCTGCCTGGACATCGTCAACAGACTCTCCACCAACATGCTGAGGATAAACGCCGAACCTGGTTATTTCACCGAGATCTTCACCGAGCTCAAATCGTGCGGCATCGCGAACTCGGTATCGAACAGCATGGCGACCATGAGCTGTCAAACGGTACCCGTAGTCCCGTGTCATGCGGGCAGTACTACCGCGGCTTGACAAAAGACGTTGGTACCGTAGTCAAATTAACGCTGGCGGAAATGCCCACGGTTCCGTGCGAAGTTTAATGATTAAATTTCAGGAACATTAAAATGAATGTTTTCGATCTGTAATGAATCGAAGAAGGAAATCCTGAGGGTGGTTTCGATGTTTGCATTTTTATAAGAATAAGGTACAAAGAATGTTACAGTGATGAAGCTTTCACTATGTGAGAGTTCGTCTTATCCATAAAACCAAAGAAAAAAAATTAATATGTACTTGCTTTAACTTTACTGATGGCAAATTATCAGCAATATACGTGAGTTATCTCCATTGAGAGAAGCTTTTTCCGAGGCCCTTAATCCATATATGGCCTTTTCATTAATGCCTTCGAATGTTCGAATCAAATACATAAGAAAGCTGTTTCACACAGCTGCGTTCAGAGACTAATTTAAGATCATGGGGATAATGAAAAGAGGAAAGGTTTGGTCATTAAGTAGATATCTTTCTTCGATGGCAAATATACAGGGTGTTTTCACTAAAGGGCTCATTAGGAGAATCTGGAAAATCTTAGAGTGGTACCATTTCCGGTTACACTGGAGATCAACTACAACGTTGCTATTTCAAATTGCGTGGTATACTTTACAATTTTTCTTAAGAACATCCTATTTCAAGTATCTTTTGTTACGGTTTGTCCTATCAAAAATTAACTACTGTTGAGCTATGATTGCTTTTATCGAAATTTTCGGAATTATAAGATCATCTTCTCCGCCCAAAAAATTGACTCACACTTAAGTAAGATTAAAATTTCCTTCAAGACAAAGAACGTGTTATTATTGAGGGTAACGAACATTCCGATGCTATTTTATACACAGGGTGCTCAAAAATCACTTGTCAAATAAATAAAATTGAATTTTCAGATACGTGTTTTTCGAAAATACTAGCACCAATTTCATTTAATTCTATTATATATATATATATATATATATATATATATATATATATATATATATATATATATATATATATATATATATATATATATATATATATATATATATAGAAGATTTACAAAAATTTGAATAATTTAATTTACAATAAATGTTTATATGTATAATTTTGATGTGTGTCAGAAAAACACAAGTGTGAGCTCAGGAAATGTAACAGGGAACCATACTATCTTGTATATGATTCAATAAACGAGTTAAAAACCTGAGGAAAAACTCGTTTCCTGTCGCTATTGCACTAGCAATAGCTTATCTGTTTATGTTGTGTTAGTGTCGTGTGTACATAAAGAGTACCAAAGATTTTTCTGCTTACTCGCATCATTCTCTTTTGCATTCCATAATTCCCAAACGAAGACAAGGGTGAAAGGAAGGGGTTTGGGACAGGAATCTATAACAATGGAAAAAGAAAACCAGCAGAAAAATATTTCAACAATCATACTTCTTATATGTATGAACAAATTTAAGAAAAGATTTTACATTTAACATTTAAATCTCCTTCGTAAATATTGACATTAGTTTTGTACATTAAACTAAATACATTGAAGCTAAAACGATGTTGGAAATTTCTATGTATAATTGATGTGGATTTAAACCTCCCTGATATGAGAATTATGCCGATTAAAAATTGCCTTCTTTCGAAAATTTGCCCATATAATGTTTTGTAAAAGTCTTAGTTTTCTTGGAAATGAACCACCACCATTTAGCAAAAATTAATCCTAACCGCCGCGTCTCTGGATTCATCGATAATATTCATGAGAATTTGTAGAGGTGAAAATTATTTTCATCCAAAATTATATTAATTGATGTACGTGATATCTTCCAATCTGCAACAGCAGTACGTAGGCGCATACGGATTGGATAAAATGAACAGTAACTACATTGTCTTCATCATTGGTAATGGAACTAAATCAAACCATTTCCGTTGTCAATTTTCCATAAGTGACAAAATTTGATTGTAATTTTCTAAATTATTTTCTGCGAATTGGTTGTAATTTCTAGTACTTTCAGTTAAACGTTTCGTTAAGGTTCGACTTATTATTTGTTGACTTTGACCATGAATGATGAATAAATTCATAATTTCCTCGTTTGACTACTTATTTGCCATTTTATTCAAGAAAAAGTATACATAAACAAAGTTAGTATTATTGCTACTATTAAATATGAATAAAATGAAAACGAGCCATTTTATGTATAAAGAAACCTAATACCAACCAATACAAAATTAAAATACGATTCCTATACAGTAAAAATATTCAAAAAATTACCGGTATTTGAAAAACTTTTTTCGACAATTCAGTTTTATTGAGGTGGCAAATGATTTTTGTGTATCCTGTATATAAAATATCAGCGGAAAGAACATTGCCCTCAAAATCGACACTTTTCTCGTTAAACTAAAAGAAAGTTATAATCTTACTCAAATATGAGTCAATTTTTTGTGTGAAGGAGACGACACTAAGTTCAGATAATTTTGATAGAAAAGAGACATAGCTCAATGGTGTTCAATTTTAGGTAGGACAAATCCTAACAGAAGATACTTGAAAAAGGATGGCTTCAAGAAATTTAAATGAAAAGTACACCATTTGAAAAACAAAATTGTAAAGTTCACAAATTGAAATTATTGTTGATTTTCAATAATATCTATTGAAGATATAGGCGACAACCCAAAGAATTCAGAACATGTAAGGAATGTATTGAAATGTCCTACTAGCACAGAAAGAATTGCAAAAGAATAAGGTATTCAGTTTCTCAAAAGAGAAAAAGGTACCGAAACATATTCTTAAAGGAACATAATTTCCTTTATTCGATATTCTATGTCCATTATTCACAATTTCAATTTGTAGTTGACAATAGAACTCTACGTAATCTTCAGAACAAGACAGCAAGGCTTCGAGACTGAAAACAGCCACTAAAATAATCATTCAAATCTTCAAATTTGAATTTCAAAATTTTAATAACAACGAAATTATCCAAACACTTGAAGAAGAAAGTACTGTTTAAGAAATTGTTCAAATTTATTTTTCAAAAGTTTGGCAACTATTATCTAACGAAATATTTTTGGATTTATGCAGCTCTTTTTATATAAAACACAATTTTTCATTAATTATAAACTGTATAATAAACAAAATAAACAACAATTCAATACCTTCACAACGTGGTCTCATTGTATTTGTATGTGAGAAGAGCTCCGAAATTGAACAAATGTTGAAACCAATTATATAAATTTTTGTTTGCAATTGAAGAGAAGTTTGAGAAATAAATTATTGATTTACAGTTGTCTTACTTTTCAAAATTAATTGAAAATTGAATTTAGTCTTTCATGTGTTCAAATAAAATTATAATTCATAAAATTTTTAGATTGATATTTAACGTCACGCAAACAACAAAAATTTGAACTTGTGAACTAGATTATAAGAAATAAACGTACGGTTGAATATTACAAACCATCTAAACCTCAGCAACAGCTTGAAACTCAACTGGAAGTAAATCAGTGATAGTATATTTCTAGTTGAATAATGGAAGTGCAAGCTCACTGAGTTTCCTGAAAGAAGATTCAGAAAATCCAAGAGTAAGCATTTTTCAACTGGATTTTCCTAATAACTAAGTAATTCATCATTCTAACGCGAAAAGCGCCGACTACAAATTAAGTGTTCAAGAATCATTTATGCAATCTTTCGGTATTGGAATTCAAAACAACAATAACTCAAACTATTCCTTCCTCTTTTTTACCCCAAAGATTACAGTGAAAAATTAGTTACTAATATACCATATGGGCAAAATGAGTACATTGCGGTTTTTCCATCAGTTTTGTAAATACTGTAACCATTTTTACTCGAATATGGCGAGAATATTCCCTAAAGAATACCGAAATATTTTCTTCCAAAAATCAATTTTGCGAGAGAATATTTCCTAATAACATTGCCATTCATTCTTACCGTATTAGTATGACGGGGTTTCCACACGATAACGTTTAGCTGTGAATATAAATTAAGTACGTACTTAAATACAACCTTTCCGAAAATTTTGCGGTTCCGATCTGAAAAGGAGTCGAAAAATAAATGGAAATGTGTTCATGTTATTAAAAAACGAACTGCTATGCTGTTCGGAAGTTGAAAACTTTACGATCACATATTGAGTTATAATATGAGTATACTGTTCTTTAGCATAGAGCGGTATTTGAAATATTAGTAAGTAGAAAGAATATGATGCCGAATGTCATTCGGTTATTCTTCAATAAAATGAAAAACAATAACTGTTCAAACTGATGTCCTCGTTGATTTTAGTGTTTCCGACTGACTTTAGTTAATATAATTTGTTGACAATGAATTTGTTGTGAAGAATCCAAGTAGAGTTGTGGCAAAAATAGAGCATAATATTCTCATTATTTTTAGTGAATGCAACAAATATGAATGAAAGTATCATCTAATATGAACGTTGGGTCTTTTAAGTTTTGCATATGAATCCCAATCATTTGCTGCTACATTCAATAAACAGCTTCTTCTGAAGACTGAAATCATTGACCACGTTGTCCCTTCTTTATTTTGGAAAGAGTGAAAAAATCGTTGGGAGTACGCAGGATGGTGTAACACTTCGATGTTTTGTTGCGTTAAATATTCAATTGGTTTCCGGACTGTGTGCGAACTTGCGTTGTCTTGGGAAGGATGATTCACCGTTAAGCGTTGATTTCTCAAAGCTTACTAACGACTTGCGGTAAACAAATGGTTGTGGCAGTTCCTTGATCTTATAGAGAAGTTATTGCTACATTACCTGTTTTTCAAAACAAACGTTGAGACGATCTTTTGGAAATACTTGGGCCACGGATGAGTAGGTTTTTCTTCTCCTTGGAACACCCAAACAGAACATTGGAGTTGAAGTTCTGGCTCGTATGAACATCACCACTAAAAATGTTTAAGACTTTCCAAAGTTAAAACACCAATTAACCTCTGCAGTTTGCTGTTCGTCAAATCTATTGTACTTCAAAACTACTCCCCAACCAGTGTTGCGACAATTGTCATTTACATTGGTTAGAGAATGCTATCGTCATTCTACTCGAGACAACCAATTATCAGGGGCAATTGGCCTGGGTTGAACGCTCGTAATCAATATTGTCAGTAAGCTGTATACCGACACTTCAGTTGGATCCTTAAGATTGTCTTCTTCATTCACAATGTCCGAATTGCATGTATATATTCCTACAGTTTGCCACATCTCCAACCATCCTGATTTTTCAAAGGTAGCGATATTGTCTAGTGTGGTCCTCCGCGGGTGTCCTACGGTTGACCATTTCTGCCGAGTGTGAGTATCCCAGTATATAAAACTATCAGGCACTCACATTCAAGCAAGACGGTTTCGATCATTTTGTCTTCCTATTCACATCCGCTACACAAGGACTTGTCACTTTTTCCCATGACACGGTGGCGTTTCTTTAAAGGACATTGTTTTTATGCCGTCATCAGTCGTAGTTTTTATATTGCCAGATAGTTTGCTGTTTCTTCACAGAGGCACCCCAAAAGTTCAGTGGGTAACCTTCAGCTTTCTATTTAGATTGTGTTGCTTGAGCACTAGCGCCCTAATTTGTTAATGATATCCTTGAGAGTTTCAGGCCTGAACGTATTAGGCTAACCTGTCCAATGCAAATGAAGCCGCTGCACTACGTGCGGTCCTTCATCCAACAAACAGAGATATTGCTGAGGCAGCCCTTTCTTCCAGTGCCTCGTGGCATTCCAATATTATACTGGAGAAAATTTTATGTTTCTGCATAGATAGTAGCCTTTGTCTACTGTCTGCGTAGATTTTATCGGTTTGGTGCTACATCTTCGGACTATTTGTGTTGTAGGTAGAGTTAGATATATCAGTTCTGTGTGAGTAGCACTGCTGTGTCTATCAATAGCCTATAGACACATCCTACCATACTTTGTTCTTCGAACGGTCCATGTTGATTTTAATAATTCCTTTGGAAACAGTTTCATTTCAACCCTACGCGGTAGTAGCAACATGGGCAACGCCACCTGTGTGGTCAATTCCTACCTGAAGCAGAGAGATCTCAATGTATGCTTCCCCCCCCATTTCAGTCCGATATTCCACCCTCAAGGGTAAAGCGAATCATGGTCCCAAAAGCCACCTCCTCTAGAAGGTGATCAAGTGACGACAGACACAGCATGACCTCCTGCGTGCGTATAGGTGTTGTATGCATAGCACCAGTTATGTTCAGACAGTTTACTCTGTTTTTCATTCCTGATATTCACAATTTTACGGAAACGACATCATATTTTGGATTTTCGCAGGACGTCTTTAGAGGATACTAACACAAAAATAGAGAACCAGATTTTCTTGCGATGTACTAGATTATTTACAAATTATTAAGTATCAGCAGATGTGAGTTGTGTGCTCTATTTTTGTCTCTGGACTACAGGATACTTAATATGTTATTAGATCCCATTATTGTGCATGTGATTTAATTATATCAAACCGAAAATATACATGTATCATTTAGTAAGTGAAGTTAAATACAAACCAGTAAATTTTACTCGAATTAAGTTGGTTTTCTGTTGTGAATCCCACAATGGAAATTGTACATCTCGTTCAAAATTTGTTGCATTTGTATTACTTCTGACAAATCTTAATACATTTCTTTTCCATCGATTCTCGAATCTTCCAATTTGAATTCGAGTTTATATATATAAAAGTGTAGATAAAGTTAAAGATGCTGGTCGGGAGTGTGCAATAAGAACGAACTGTATATTTAGATCAAATTCATAGAGGTGAATTTGATAACTAGGTAATAGGAATTTTAGCAAAAGGTATGAAACTGAATATGATATATCCCAATGGGTCAAACTTGAATGAATTTCTCTTCGCTCAGTGAATAGTAAAAATTCTATATTGCGTTATAAATAACGCAATTTTTATATTGATAAAGATGTAATTGTTATTATTTCAGCAAAGAAACTACAGCATGTAAAATTGGAGGTGAGGCACGTTACCAAATTCTGTGATTGCTTTGGTTGTTCTTCACCATTCAATGTTTGTCACCGACTAAAAAATGTAAACAATTCATTTCAGAAAATAAAAGTTGTCATATGTTCACTTTCTGCTGAATGCTTTCTGGAACTTTAAATACTTTTCTATTGTCGAGAAAATTTCAGAGAGGAAAACTGTTCACTAAGACAGTGCTAAGTTTTAAAGAATACAGAAATCTATTTTTAAATTAACCCGAAATGAATACTCACAAAATTGAGGACCAAAGAGAAACTCTTAGGTTCATTGAGAACTTCAACATGTAAATTTTGAATACATGAAATGAAAATGTAAAATAGAGGGTGTTTTTCTAAGCATCCGAACCTACCTGATGAAGATTTGTTAAATAATTATTTCCTTAGGGTCCTCCTCTTCGATATATGGCAAGTGGAGACGTACACATCCATTCCGAAAGTAAAGAAATTTTATTAAAAGTAATATTTTGAAGAGATTACCACGAACATCATCAAAGTACTGTTCTTGGGTCTCTAAACATTTTTTTCACGACTCACCTTGGAAGGCGTCTTCTTGCAAGACCACAACTGATAGGATCTCTTCTTTGAACCAAAACGGGTTTCTTTAGAGGCTGCTTTACTCCAAAACAACAAAAAGAAATCTGTTGGGCGGCATCAAGACGATAGAGATGGGGCAGCGTTGGCACATTGTATTTGACCAAGAACTCGTGGACTCATAGCGCCTTATCGTGATGGAGTTGCAAAGTCAAGGAGATGTCTTTTCGCATCTTGACGGCCCATTTAATTTTCTACTCTTAAGGAATAAACTCCATATGGGCCATTCCTTTGCTGTCAAAAATAGATCTATAGCATGATTATCTCTTTTGATTTGCTCATTATTGCTTTGGGCTTGAGTGGCTGATCGGTTAAACACTTGGAGCTTTGGCCTTCTGTTTCTGGGTACTCAAAACCCAGGTTTTATCGTGATGACGTCCAACTACCAGCATTCAGGTTCGACTTTTCTTGGGTTAGTAGCTTTCTTTTCAGTAGATCCATTCAGATGGTAGCTGATGAAGGAATCTTTGCCAATTCTCCTTCTGTTACAGATTATTGATCGCTCCGATGTACTGAGAACAGAATATTTCGGTCTGCTAATGACTATAGCCTGATGTCCTCATTTCTTTGTCAGCGTCCTATAACTGACAAGTAGCAACACCAACAAAGATACCAACAGAACATGTTAATGAATTTAGACTTGATGAAGATGTCAGAGTGGGGCCAGTTGACTTGGTCAATTTTAACGAGGACAAGATGCAACAACAAAGTTCTTTAGAAGTTCCGCTGAACTAAATTTTCAGGGCTAAGCAGTATTTCACCCAATCACATCTGGGGTTTTTATACAAAGCGCAGATATGACCTGGTCTATTCAATAGTGTCCAGAAGGAACAGCACTCAGGGGTTGCTAATCTTTCTAATTTGTAGAGATATTTTTATGAAAAATGCTCTGAATAACTGAAAGGCTTGATTTCATAAAGAATCCAGGTCCGAAGAAAACAGGTTTGGCGAAAACTCTCATCAGAGGATGGTCCAACTAGCAACGCCACGAACCTATCTCTATGAAATTCTTTTGTTTATAGAGCTAGTGTGCTGTGGAACTAGCGTTCATCGAACATCTTTCTGATAACAATTTGGCCCCTTCAAGAAGCGAGTGAAGACACACATTAAATCATATTGGGTGGTCACAGCTGTGGCATGACAGGACTCGTCAAAAGTCAAGTGATTAATTGAATTCGAATTGAAGAACGTTCTGAACTTGTCCTGATTTTTCCAACTCATTTTGAGTTTTCTTCATTTGATTTCTTCATTGGAAAATGTCCATAGAAAAATTCTTTTGAGTTTATTACAGAGATTTGTTTGAAGTGTTGAATACTAGACAAAAATATCAATTTCAGAATTAATTCAAATGAATAGCATTATTGCATACTTGAAGAAGTGTCTCAAGAAGGTTTCTACCGTTGTGAAAACTATTCAGAAACGGGAAAGTTGAACCTTATTTTTAAACCAGTGAAATCTCAGTTTCTGCAGATTCTCAAAAACAACGGAAGATATTGGGAAATACTTTCTATTAAATCTTGTTTCTCAAAACTCGAAGCCTGTACCCCCTAGCCAGTTTTTGCTATCTCCCTGAAGGTGGATAGAAAAGACTTGAACTGTAAAATAGTCGATTAATTTTCATTGAGATTATAATGATATCCATACAGGGTGCTTCAACGAAAACTAAACAGAGGATATATCTACCAAGATCTTCATTTCTGATCAAAACGCAAAAACAGGTCTATTTTTGTTTCAAGGGGACATCTGTTGGAGGGTTGCAATCCTTGAATATTTTGAATAGGGAAGATGGGTCGAGTGATGACTCAAAAGAAAGGTGGTATCTTTGTCTACATCGCCTTGAACGAATTTACATTTTAATTGAAAACTGTAAAAGATCTGAGCAAGTGAAAGATAGGAAGACTATATCCTGAGACTATTCAAGTTTTAGAGAATTAAAATGGAATAGATTCATGCTGATCAATGGCAGTCATTATCAAGTACCATCCTCATCTCGAATTTCAACCCCTAGAGCAGGGGTGACCACCCTTGAAAATTTGGAAGAGGGTAGATGGGTCGAGTGATACCTCGAAAGAAAGGTATTATCTTTGTCTGCATCCCCGTGAACGAATTTTCATTTTTGATTGAAAACTGTAGAAGATACAGAGTGAGCTACTGAAAAATAGAGGAGACTATCTATCGCCCTGAGCTATTCAAGTATTAGTGCAAAAAATGGAACAGATGGTGGTCAACAATTCGAACATTTACGTTGAGTTTTAGTGATTTCAGTTCCGTTCATTTTATCGGGTAATAAAGTACAACTTCTACTCGTTAATTTTTTCCTTTCGTTTAATCCCTCTTTATTTCAGCCATTGTATTAGTTTTTTATCTCTTACATTTGAAACCGGATGTCTCAAACGGGTAACTGTCTTTCAAAAGGTGTTTATTCAGTGAAAAATCAACCCTGTTTGATACTAGTCGAAGATAGATGGTATACCATGCATTGCATCTTCAGTCATTTTGCGTTTTGCATCCTCTAACTCCTATGGAATTCAATGAGAATAGAATTATTGCGAGCAGTCATGAAGGCAATCGAAATCCTTTACTTGAAAGGTATCACTGGATCGAAATATTACCCCTGCTCTAGGGGTTGAAATTCGAGATGATGGTGATTTCGGAAGATGACAGATTTTGATCTAAAATGAATCTATTCCAGTTTTTCGCACTAATACTCCAATAGTCTTGGGGCGATAGTCTTCTCTATTTTTCAGTGGCTCACTCTGTATCTTCTACAGTTTTCATCTAAAATGAAAATTCTATCACGGGAATGCTGATAAAGATTATACCTTTCTTTCGAGTTATCACTCGGCTCTATTCCAAATTTTCAGGGGTTGTCACCCCTGCTACAGGGGTTGAAATTCGAGATGAGGATTGTACTTGATGATGACTGCCATTGATCAGTATAGATCTATTCCATTTTACCTCGCTGAAACTTGAATAGTCTCAGGAAATAGTCTTCTCTATCTTTCAGTTGCTAACCCTGTATATTTTACAGTTTTCAATTAAAAATGGAAATTCGTTCAAGGCAATGTAGAGAAAGATACCACCTTTCTTTTGAGTCATCACTCGACCCATCTTCCCTATTCAAAATGTTCAAGGATTGATATTTCAGGTAAGTTTTGTACCCCAAAAGATGTCCCCCTTGAAACAAAAATTGACATGTTTTTGCGTTTTGATCAGAAATGAATATCTTGGTAGATATAGTCTCTGTGTAGTTTTCGTTGAAGCACCCTGTATATAGCAGAATTATGGAAGCTTGAATAATTTCCGCTGATAAAACCTCCACCAATACTTTTCACGTTTTATGTATCAGTATTGCCAAAGTTTCACTAAAAATTGAAAGCATTCAGCAGAAAACGTCTTACTAGATAAAAGTCCGCAAACTCACAGAATGCTTCAGTAAATATTCTCCACATCATCAAGGTTTCAATAATTGTTTTCGGAATAATTTCATGATTATCTTCAACAAAAATATTTACACGAATATATGGAAGAGAGCAAGAATATTTTCTATGAACTCAGAGTTCGATTGAATCATAGAGGAAAGCAAATAAACGCTGAATAGACCATTATTTAAGATTAGATGAGAAAAATATCTTTGCATTTTTTCTTACAATGCTAGAAAAATATTGTATAACGTATAATGTTATTTATCATTTTGTTGGGCAATATAAAAGGATATCCAAGAGAAAGATGATCTACTATTTCAGATAGTTCGAAGGGATATATAATTTAAAAACTATAGTACTCTTACATGAATATGATTTGTGTAAGAGACATATACTTGAATTTGAATATATCCTATAAGAGAGGGACCAATACTTAAATAGATGAAGAATAGACCCCAAAATTTCAAGATGGAAAAACAAATCCTTCAGAAACACAATCTCCTCTCCAGATTAAAAACCTCAGCACCGCGTAACCAACACATTAATTTCAAAAACGCTTCAAGCAACAGAGACAAGGATGCATTGCTCCTCGGAATGCTAACACATCCAAAACCTTTAAGTGTTGCTATTGTTCATTATTGAACGTCTAAGATTCCGAATCCTCATCTTAGTTGCGTTTCAGAAGTTGGCCAGAATTCTAAAGTAGAAACTAATAGTTCCTTCTTTCTCTTGGATGTTTACTTGTTCGGTTATAAATTATGCTGTTATGAGGCTCGAATGTTGTTTTTGTATTTTTGTAAATGAGCATTTGAATGTCCCTCAACACGATTTCTGACTTTGTAAAAGTAAAATCCGGTGATATTTTATTGAGGTCTGATGATGTTTTCTCTTTTTGTTCAATGTAAAATTTTCAGTATGTTGTGACTGATATTGTAAGTATTCGAAAGTTATGGTTGGATAAATAAATGTAGAAAAGTACTGTTGTTTTTTACACCTTGAGCGTTGGCGATCAAAAGCATGACTTGAATTTTGTCGGCAGCTTTTCTAAATAAAGATGTCGTACTTTGTCCGAACCACTGGCGAAGGTTCTTAAGCCATGATGTTCGACGACGGCCTGGCCCGCGGTAACCTTCGATTTTCCCCTGAATTATTATTTGTAACATATTGTATTTGTCGTTACGCATAACATGACCAAAATATTCCAATTTTCTCTTTTGATTTTATTTAAAACCTCTGTTTCCTTATTCTGTCGATGTAAATCTTCAATGTTTGTAATTCGGTCGGTCCATGAAATTTTTTAACATTCATCGATAAACCCACATTTCGAAGACTTCCAGTCTCTTACACATGGCCTCTGTAAGGGTCCACGCTTCGACACCGTATAGGAGGATACTGAATACGTAACACCGCAATAATCTGATCCTGAGGGAAACCTTCAGCTGTCTACTGGTAAGAACTTTTTTCATGTTTGTGAATGCTCGTCTAGCTTGTTCAATGCGGCTCCTGATTTCATGTGCCATGTCCCAATCCTTGTTTATATGGCATCCCAGGTATCTGTAAGAGGCAACACGTTCTATAACTTCGTCCCCAACTAAAAGTTTCTCTTGGCAGTCTATGTGTCTTTTACTTACTGCTAGCCATTTTGTCTCTTTCGCATTCAGTTTTATTTCCATTGATTTACTGTGGTCGGACACAGATCTTTCAGGTTTGTAACCAGCAGAACTGTGTCATCAGCGTACTTTAAGTTATTGACCGTGACACCGCCGACGAATACATTCAGTACTTAGATTGAGACTTGAAATACACTAATCCCATACCCTTTACCATGAGAATGAAGGTTCTCAAATGTTCCGGAGAGATATCTGAAGTTTTACAGCCAATTTCCAGAATGGACAAAATTGAGAAGAAATTATCGTAAAAGAAAGGTGTGTCCACGTTCTTGTGGTGGAAAACGGAGAAAACTGTTAAAAACTAGTTTTCACTGATTTTTTCCGATATCTCAGGCAATCGATTTGGTATTCAACAGACCAAACAGTACCCGCATCAGCAATTGATTGTATAGCAATTTTCTTGGATTTCCTGAATGCAAGGAAACAGATGACGCTATTGTTGAAATTTTAGGATTTTCATATAATCCTCCCTCCAATGAATAATTCATCTAAATTTTGATTCACAGTATAGTACAATCGTTTGAGTTGAAAAAGGCGGTAAACAAAAGCAATCATATCTTGCGAATCCAACATAACTTCTCTTCAACAATCTCACTCTAGCCTCGTTCAGAATATTTCAGACATTTCTGATAAAGTAATAGCCCTGGAGTCTTAACTCAATTGATGTCGGTGATTCCAAACACGTTAACGATATACCTGAAATTGTGGATCGCGTAGCGAAAGCTCACAATCTCATTATCTCCAATCTACCAGAGAATATCGACGAAGATGACAAGACATCTGCATCAACAATAGTTGATCTCATAGTTCCGAACTCACTCTAGTCAGTTCTTGGTCAGTTGCACTCGATTGCCTGCGGATCTTTCTCGCCTTGGATGGTTGAAGCTGTCATTTTCGAAAACAGAAATGGTCTCCAAACTCCTCAGAAATAAAATATCTTTGCGTGGTCTACCTCAGTTCCGAAACATACAAATTGAAGATGATAAAACTAAAGGCCAAATCAACCAACTCAAGGCCCTTCGTGAAGAACTAAAGTTACGCCAAAAGTCTGGAAACAAAAATCTTACCATCAAATATATGAAGGGTGTTCCTACCATAACAAATGTCACATCGTATGGCAAAGTTTATAAACTAGATTCCCTTTCAATATGTCCGATACTTTGTACAAATATTCAGTCTCTTGCTTCCAAATATTCTGAACTACTGACATTTGTGCAAACTCCATCTTCCTTATTTAATCTGTATCACTGAATCTTGGTTAGGTTAGATCAGCGACAACTTATACTCAATTCCTAATTATACCCTTTACCGCGCAGACAGCACTGATAGATCGAGGCGTATGTGGCTGGTTCTCAAAAATAATCGAAATTGATGTCCTTAATGATTTTTACAAACCAGGATCGTCAATCACAAAAAGTTTTTATTTTAAATAAAACTACCGTACTAGATTGACAAATTTATGAAACAAATTTATTTTTCATATGATAACCGAAAAGATATATTCAAGAAAGTACCCTGAAAATCATTCCCTCACTATGTCCCAGCTGCTAAATTTGAAGAGAATCATTAACTTAAATCGTAAAATTTCTTACTTATTATTTGTTATCTTATTTTTACTCATATAGGATAGTATGAACTGTACCTATATGAGTTTATGGTTTAAAAATGTGATTGGAAATATTTGAAAATATAATTCAAAGTTTGTCCGTGAAAAATCGATCATTCCCTCACCGTTTTGAAACAGTGTGATTAGAGTAAAATTTTAAGGCCTATCAAGCTCCACTGCAATTTTTTTGTAGTTGGCAACATTAGCCTTAACAACATTCACTATAGCGGATGGTCGAAGAAAAGATTTTTGTTAAAACGACTTTTACAACAAGTTTTTAAATGTTAATTTTTTAATGTCATTCCTCATGTAATGTAATCAAAAGGTAAGCACTTTTATTTAATAATCATAGCATATTTGTATATATTTCCGGTAGTAATAAAGTACAATTGACAGTTCATAAGAAAGTAAGGTTATGTTCATAAGCCTGTGGCAATTTTGTTGATTTCGTCATTCCTCATCATCATTCCCTCATAAAATTTGTTGATGAGGGAGTGATTCCTGTGAGGAATGATGTATTTTCTAATAAGTATAAGATATTTATGTTTGTTTGATTGGTTTTAGTACGCTGAAAGTCTATCATGTCGAGAAGTGGAAAATTAACCGCTGCAGAAGCAAAACTGAAGAAAAGGATTATGATAGGAAGCGGCGGGAAAAATTAAAAACAGTCTTAAAAGTTTGGAAAACTCAGAGAAAAAGAAAGACTCAAGTATTTAAAGAAGAAAGAAAAAGGTCAAGTCAAGTCTGTCAGTGCTATGAATTCACGAGAAAAGAAGCAAAAGCGGAAACAATGGCGGTTAAACAGTTCAAAATACCGGGAGAGGAATCCTAATGTGCGTAAAAATCTAGCAAGACTAATGAATGAGTCACCACCTGCCAGCCCAGTTTCATTGGTAGAATCTGGTTCGCGAGTAAATGCTGTAAAAACGATACTGCGGCTTTACGACGAAGACAACAGCTAAGAAATCGACGAGCAATATTGTATAGAAGAATAGCAAAGCTAGAACAAAAATTAAAAGAAGAGTCTAAGAAGAGTGAAAAATATCGAAAGAAGTACACGCGGTTAAATGATAAAATAAAATTTTCTTCACCTGAGAAAAAGGTCAAAACACTGATAAAGAATACGAAGTTACCTGATCCAATCAAAAAGAAACTGATATTTTCGGAAATTATCACTAAACAATTAGCACAATATTATGCTAAGCTAAAGGCTCAGAAAGATAAACAAGCATTCTATAAAAATTTCAATTTAGATCCATTAAAAAACACAAACTAATGCATTATTCTAAAACTTTTTCAAGAATCAAGATTATAAAACAAGTAAAAACAGAAAACTCAAATCAAAAATTTTAAAAGTGAAACAAGACATTATTGATTTTTGGAGAAAGATGAAAACTCTCGAATGTGTCCAGGAAAGAGAGATTTCGTTAGATCAGGAAAATTAGTTAAGCAAAAGAGTCTGTTAACTGATAATATGCGTAATCTACATAAAAAATTTTAAATTCTATTACCTATAAGATAAGTTTATCAACATTTTGCACTCAAAAAATAAGACAATTAGTATTCTCGAATGATGAGCTTGAATTTAGAACTCTATCTTGTTTTGACTGCGTTGGAAAATGCGAACATTTTCACCTTGGTTACTACAAGACTTCTCATACATCGGATAAGGATAAGGGTAAGAACACACCTGTAGTATCAACGCGACGTAGAAGAAAAGATGTTAAATTAGAAAACGATGTGAATATTCCGAAAATGATTTCTCCTGAAAAAGGTACCTACGAATATAAAGTTGGTGATCACGTTCTTATAATATGGAACAACGAGATCTATCCTGGTAAAATTCTTTCATTATCTGATGATGGGGCTTTAGTACGGTGTATGAAGAAAGGATCAAAATGCTGGAAATGGCCGACAGTTAAAGATGAAGAACTGTATGCTTGGTCTGACGTTCTTCGAGCAATTCAACCGCCTAAGTTACTCAGTAGAGGTAGTTATTTTGTTAAAGAAATCGATGAGAAACAATAAGACTTTAAGAAGGTAAAATAACTAAAGTCAACTGCAATTAAATTGCATAGAGACTAATAAATAATATTAGATTAAAAAATTGCAATTTATGCACTTTTCTGATCATTACTCTATTATATTTTACTTTATGGATTTAATTATTATAGTTCTGCTATAAAATTGTTCAATTATTATAGTTTTATAATAAAAAATAATTGGTGCGTTATCGAATTTTCATTCATTGTAAAATCATATTTAAAATCATTCCTCACGAATCTGTCATTCCCTCATTTTCGAAAACTTTTTTATCTCTATATTTAATTCAAATTCAAAAAGTTGGGGACCACTATAATATTTTTATCAAATAAGACATAAACTAAGAATTAAGCAAAAATAAATTCGATAATGAGTTAAAAAAATTATTAACTAGATATTGCTCAATTCGACTTTTTTAAGAATCAGCCATGTATATTTGTGAATTCAATGATTACGGATTATTTCAAAGTGGAAGTTCCTCAGAATGACTGGACTGAAAGAGACAATAATTTTCTGATATTTCTAATACAGATGTTTCCATATTTATCGGCTGTATTTATCGAGCACGCCCCTGTACAGCTGACAACGCAGTAGTAAGTTCCTTGTCGGATGTCCATCTAATCCGTAAGCACATACTCATCACTGGCGATTTCAATTGCACCGATATTAAATTACCCTTGACTGTCCTACCCTCAACGAACTCACCGTCTTATCCATGTGCCGAATTATTTTTAATTCTGGTTCATGTCAGGTGATAGAGAAGCCAACGAGATTTCGACAGGGATAGAAGCCATCCATCCACTCTTGATTTATTCATAACGAAGGACTCGCAGTTGCTTTCAGACATTCAACATTTTCCTCCTTTCGGCAAGTCCGATCACTCAATTCTGCTAACTGAACTTCAACTTCACCATAGTGCCCCTAGTGAAAGACAAAATAGAAAAGTTTCGAGAGTAAACTATGACAAGGTGTCTAAAAATCTCAGCTCATGCAATTGGAATTCGATCATTGGACAAGAAGATGATATTGAAACTAATTGGAAGAAAATGATACACACTATCGAAGATATCATTTCCACCAACACCTATGAGAAGACAGTCACTGAGAATCCAGTCAAACCCTGTATAACTGATAGCATTCTTAACATGTCAAAATCAAGAAATCACTGTGGCAGCATTAGCTTAGAAGTAGATCCTCCACTAATTACCAAAATCATCGTATTCACTCCAACCTACTGACCTCAAGTATTCGACATGCCAAGGAAAATTTTGAAAGCAAGTTGGCCAAGTCCAAGAACAAAAGAAGTTTTATTAATACTTACGATCGACTTTGAACAGTAAAGTTACTGTCCCTGGTTAGGGATAACTCAGGCCAAATCTGTAACAACGCAACTGAATCCGCAGACATTCTTGCTCAAGCATTCTCTTTGTCTTACATTACAGAACCTGGTGGCCCCATTCCTGTACCTCAAACACTTCGTGGGTTGATAACGCTTGATTGTATCAAAATAAAGGAGGAAATAGTCAGAGAATATCTAACCAAGCTTAAGACCAACAATGCTCCTGGACCTGATAACGTTTCACAATATTTCTTACAACGTTGTGTATTCTTTTCTTCTTCTCACAGTCACTTAGCACATCTTCACTTCCTCGCCACTGGCGTATTGCTTCAATCACACCGATTTTCAAAAAGGTGATAAACTTTCTGCCACTAATTATCGCCCTGTAAGCTTCGTATCTGCGATTGGCAAGGTTCTAGAGAGAATTATATTCGACAAGATCATCACATTCACTCTATTCAACAATATTATCCTGATCAACAGCACGGTTTTCTTCCTGGTCGATCGCCCTCACGAACTTAATTCTATCAATCAACGACTGGACGAAAGCTTGGGATGCGGGAATTCCTATAGATGTGATATACCTTGACTTTGCAAAAGCATTTGATCGTGTACCACATCGCCGTTTGCTGCATAAACTCGAGCATCTGGGGATTAGGGTGATTTACTCTCATGGATTACCTCGTACTTGTCAAATAGATCCTTCCGTGTAAGGATCGGTGGTATGTATCCTCCAAGGAGTGGTCTGTTGCTAGAGGTGTTCCCCAAGGTTCTGTCCTTGGGCCCATAATTTTATTATATGGGATTACATAAAACAAGAACCGAGACAAAAATTGAAGAGACATTTATGTTTTACAATTTTTGTGATGGATGCAAACTCCATTCAATACATAAAAAGCATTATATATATATATATATATATATATATATATATATATATATATATATATATATATATATATATATACAACTCGTCTACAGTGTTGAGATAACAAATTTCGAGCATAAGAAGAAAGGATGAACAATTCCACCGAAAGGTTGGAAATAACAATGTTCATCATATTGTTCTGCAGTCTCTTCTTTGCTTCTTTGTAGATGTGAGCTATTCATTGAAATTGGAGGTCATTTCGAACAACGCTTCTAATGATTTCATTCATTTATGTTATTGAATATTTTGCCTACTAAATTCGTACAACTAGACAATTTGATCATTCTCTCAAATTCATATACAGTAGCCATCCGAAAAAAATTTACATTGATGACCGAGGAAAACCAACAAATATTATCTTTAAATCTGTTTATTTTCCAATTAAAGAGCCGAATCAACTCCAACATTTTTAGAGAACTTACTGGCACAAATATATGTATCAGTTAGGATTTCAACCACCCATATTCGCATAAGATTTCGGATTGAAATTCACACAGAGCATTTATCATGAGAAAATCTTGAAAAACAAATAAGCCCATCCAATTATAAGTACCAACAAATCCGAAAAATTCATCCCTTTAACATATTTGGACAGATAAGTGAAAATGTCACAAATGACCTCTCCAAATTGAAAACTGAAATAGCAAAATAAATCATCTTATTTAATGCTAGAAATCGTATAGAGAATTTACATAAACACCTCAAAAAGTCTAGGGAGCACTAACCAATATCTTTAAAATATGAATTTGATGATTCGAATTTATAGAAATGTTTCGGTTTTTGTTAGGATGTATTGTATATATTGTGTTCCCAAGAAAACAAAATAATATTTGACTTCTCCAAAGCACCTATTATAAAAAAATTGAAATTTGAAAATGACGAAATTTGGTATAACACAAAAAATCCAGAACTAATATTTTCGAAACGATATGGAAGCACTTATAGTTTTCAGAACCCAGAAAGTCCACCTCTGTTATTAATGACACTTTGGCATCGTCGCGGATCGCTCAATATTAAATTATCTATTACATTTTGGCCTAAGTCATTCCAATCCCCTGAATTGCTGATCGAAGCTCATGTTCATGATGGAAGACGTTTTGACGCAGGAGATTTTTTTGGGGTGTCCCACATATGCTCGATGGGATTCAGATCTGGGGAGCAGGACGGCCACGGTAGAAGATCGATATCATTCTTTTCAAGAACGTTCAAGACAACTCTTGCACGATGAGGAGGGGCATTATCTTGTTGGAAGAGTGGATTTTGACCCATTGTTTGGAGATACGGTACCACTACAGGTGAAACTATCTCATTTGCGTAAGAATTTCCCGTGAGGTTGTTCTGTATGAAAACGAGGTCAGTTCTTCCACCAAGGCGTATACCTCCCCAAAACATCACTTACCCGCCTCCCTGTCTAACAACTTCTTGAGCATGCTGGAGACGGTTTGGTTTCCAGGTTCCTCCATATTAGAATTCTTCCCGAATCGGGATAATAACTAAATCTAGATTCATCACTGAAGAGAACTGTGGCCCACCTCTTGATCCCAGTTTACGTGTTCTTGGCAACAAGCTAAACGAGCAGCACGATTTCCATGGGTCAGTTGTGGAACTCTTAAAGGACATCTGGAGTAGAGTTGACCTTCGTGCAGTCGATTTCTCACAGTTTGGTAGGAAATTTGTATATTATGAACTCGTGATAGCTCTTGAGCTAATTAAAATGCTGTGGTAGTACGATCTCTTCTGGCTTGTAAAACCAAAAATCGGTCTTGGGCGACTGTAGTAATCCTGAAACGACCTGTATGGCGTTCTTCTACGCTACCTGTTTCATTGAAACGCGACCATAAACGGTTTATGACACTTGGGCTACTTCCCAGAACCCTGAATACTTCCCGTTGTGAGCTCCCAGCTTGGAGCATGCCAACGGCTCGTAACATCTCTTCTCTAGTCAAATGTCGTCTTTCCATGGTCGAATCACAAAACTTGAATCTTTTATTTGTGCTTACAACAGAAACAAAGTGCCAACTAACTGATTTCAAACACTGAATACATGAAAGGATTATAAAGCAGCGTCGCATCTGCTGCATTTTAGTTTTTATAAAAAAATGAAATCTGTTGCGGCACTCTACATAATTTGGTGAGAAATTGATGCAGGCGTTTCTTAAAAAAATCATCCATATTGATCGTTCTGGATACGATATATCGATATTCAGAAGTGTTCCCTAGACTTTTTGAGGTGTTTATATCAGGAGTTTATGAGCTACCTTGTCCAGGCGGCAATAATTTCAGCCTGGTATTTCCTTTAAAATTAGATATCGAGAACATCAAACTTTATTCCTTGAAAATAATCAAGATTCAACATTAGCTAACCACTGCATCCGAAATGGCAACTGTTTTCCTATTGTATTGATGAAGTAAAAGTATACATTGTAGCAAAAGGTGGAAAACTCAATCGTCCAGAATTAGTGGAAATTCTCAAAACACCTTCAGACAACTTTCAGATGATAAACGACCAAACTGATCTATGCAAATCCAAATTTTGGATGCATTCAAATAATAACTTCTTTAAGAAGATGTTAAATGCAGTTCCAACATCTGCATTATTCCAAATCCCAATAATAACCGATCCATATATATTTCATATCACTCTGTACTGGGTTTTCATACTGTCAGATGGTAAACGGCAGTTCGGAACCGTAGCAACAATGATCTATTAATTTAATTGATTTATTGTTATTAAACATAGAAAATTCCATTTGTCAATAGAATTAGAAAATCTAAAATCTAAAAATAATACAGATATAGTACGCTAGGAAAGCTAGCCAGAAAAGAAAATATTCCTACTAATTACAATTAGATATACCATTCCGAACCAATAATAATCTATCCAAATACCTCAAAATAATATAAGTAAAATCGATAAAGGAAGGAAATCTGGAACATGTAAACTATATTGCAGTAGTTGTAGTAAAATGTATATTGATACAACTTACAGAATTTTCAATATTTGAAACAATGATAATTATCCTATATTCATCTAATATAATCTAATTCGATCGAGGCGAATCATTTAATTGAAGAAAATCGTAATTTCGACCAACATTTTGATATTTTATGTTCATCTAATAAAAAATTTGATACTAATTCTTGAGAACCCCTCGGAATCAGTAGGTGTAAACTACCTACAGATTATTAAATGACCACGTTTATCCTAACAAAATTTCTTCGTCTGTTCATTTCTTTCTTGCTAGGTGATTTAGATTTCTTTAAATTTTCCTCACTTTTAATTCGATTGTGTAGATCATATATAAATTGTTGTACCTAAATATAGTTTTTATTCTGTATCTGTCAGTAATTATAAATGTCAGTGGGGGTAGATCAAATTTTCTTTTATTAATCGTTCTAAATGGATTTGCATGAAGTAACGGCTACCAGTGTTCAATTTTTATATATTACTACAAATCAGAAAAGATGTTAAATCTATTAAAATGAATCTGAAAATGCGTCATGCATAATGCCACTTGATTCCAAGGTTACTTTAGTCTTGTCAGTTTTTTCTAAGTATAAGAACGAAAGTAGGCCGAAATAAGGAGTTTTTTGATATATAAAACATTGAAGAATATATTAACTCACCTGCATAACAGCCTTCATCCTGAAAATTGATTTTGGTATGATACAGTGTTACTAATTTTTACAATAGAATAATGTCTACACACTATACAATATCAAAATTTCTAAAACAAAAATTTCTCAGTTTAAAACTTGAATCTCCGTTTTCCGCGTTTAGGAAACAGAGAAAATGTCAATGAATTTAATACCTACTTCTAATAAAAATACTTGTACATTGAAATTATAGAAAATACGCGAAAGATTAAATGCAACTGTTTCAAATTCTACGCTCTCAAATCGAAATGATTTTTTTAAAAGTGACTCATACATAAGAATACTTCTAGATTTTTATTTCAGTTGGTATAGAAATTTTACTCTTGAAACAATAGCAAGCAATGACAAACAATTAATCATTGTTTTTATACATGAAACTTCGAAAACATTTTAACTCACCAAGAAAAACGTTTTTCCATTAGTTTCAAGTTAAGGGTTGTACACAATATTGATATTTATTTCACCAATAACACTAGATTAGTATCCAGAAAACACATTCACTACAATTTAACTTTCGAAAACGAAAAGTTCAATCTAATACTTAGATCGCCGAACGCCGCGAGAAAGAAACTGAGAAGTTATCTCATCTGTCAATTACATTTGAACATTTGAACCATAGAAAATGAGTAAAATTTTGTATGCTATTTTCGCAGGTAAACATTGATGAATGTTAGGGATATTCATTTGGAACATTTTAATAATTTGCATAAGAGCCAAAAGTGATCCGGACATAAAAACGTCAGATGAGTCTCGTTCTTTATATAAATTTTATAATGCTGATTACGAAACGATAAAATCTATTCTGTCAGGTGTTGATTGGAAGAATTTTTTGAAAAGTAGAGATATTAATGAATGCGTAGATACATTTTATTCAATTTTAAATGATGTTATTATCAAGAATGTTCCAACTAGATCATGTAGGGTTAGTACCTGTCCTGTGTGGTTCTCAAAGAATACTATTAATTTGTTAAGGGAAAAAATTTCATTCCAGGTTCAAAAGATTCGGAAATATAGCCGATTATAATCGTTTTTCGGAGTTGAGATTGCTAAGTAATAACAATATTAAAATTGATTATAAAAATTGTATTTCACAAGTTGAGGATGACGTCATTAAAAATCCCAAGAATTCCTGGTCTTTTGTTAATTCATTAAAAAAGGTGAATAGATTCCGTCAACAATGGAACATAACAACAGTACCCTCACTGACGCTATTTCTCTTGCAAATGCTTTCAGCGAACATTTTGCTTCCTTTTTGAAGATGATAAAAACCAGTCCTCTATAAAAATTTCAATACTTGTAACAATAATTCATCAATATTTTTGACGATATTTCTGAGGGTGATATCCGGAGGAAGATTGAATGTTTCAATGTCAACAGGGACCTGGTCCTGATTTAATTCCATCCTTTCTCATAAAGTCTAGCGGTGTCCTTTGGTGAAACCTTTACATATAATTTTCAACAAATCTCTGAAAACGGAGTTTTTCCAGATAAATGGAAATTCGCCAAGGTGGTACCAATTCATAAGTCGGGTAGCAGGAATATCATCAGCAATTATAGACCAGTTTCCATTCTTGATCGGCTGGGCAAAATTTTCGAGCCACTCATAACAGAAAGACCTTTTCGGTTATCTTATTCTAAATTATCTGAAAATCAATATGGTTTCTTCAAAGGTCGATCAGTGTTAACTAACTTATTCCCCTACGTTGATTATATTTTAAAATCAATGGATGATGCCAAACAAGTCGATGCAATCTGTACAGATATGGCAAAGGCATTCGATAAAGTGCACCATAATACTTTGATTTCAATTCTAGGAGATTTTGGATTGACCGGATCTCTTCTTGAGTGGATTGCTTCATACTTGGATCAGAGAAATCTTTGTATCGTTATCAATGGCGTGTCCTCTGGACTGGTAAAGGTTAACTCCTGTGTACCTCAAGGGTCTCATTTGGGACCCCTCTTTTCTTGGTATCCATGAATTATATTTCTCATTGCTTTCTCAATACACATCATAGCCTTTATGCGGATGATTTGAAAGTTTATAAGAAAATTCGAAACACTGATGACGTTCTGATTTCTCAGAAGGATTTGAATCGATTGGCTCATTTTTGTTCGGAAAGGTATTTTATATTGAATATTCCGAAATGTCAACACATTACCTTCACTAAGAAAATTAATACGATTGGTGCATGTTTTACTCTTGGCGGGCTTGGGGTAGGGAGGGTTAATGAGGTGTGGATTTGGGTATGATTTTGGATTCTAAGTTATTATTTGAACTACATATTGATTCAATAGTGAAAAGAAATTCAAAATACTGGGATTCATTTTAAGAATTTCCAAAATTTCAGAAAAGTGGTGGCTTGAAAACATTATATGTCTCCTTAGTGAGAAGTAATTTGGAGTATGCGACACAGATATGGAATCCTCACTACCTCAAGTATGTCGAGAGAATTGAAAGAGTGCAGAGAAAGTTTCTCAAAATCTCAACTTCAGATTCAACCCTGACACTCCTTTAACTATGTTTCATCTTTGAACAGACATAAATTATTGAGCTTGGAGGGACGAAGAGTGTTCTTGGATAGAGTGTTTAGTTTTAAAACTGAGTGTACCCCAATATCCATGCCGTAATGTGAGATTGTTCTGGATTGCTAAATTGAGAACGAATTTATAGTATCATTCCGTCTTCCTCCGAATTGTAAGATTCTATAATTGGCATATTTCTGATCTAGATTTATTCATATGATATATATATATATATATATATATATATATATATATATATATATATATATATATATATATATATATATATATATATATATATATATATATATATATATATATATATATATATATATATATATATATATATATATATATATATATATATATATATATATATATATATATATATATATATATATATATATATATATATATATATATATATATATATATATATATATATATATATATATATATATATATATATATATATATATATATATATATATATATATATATATATATATATATATATATATATATATATATATATATATATATATATATATATATATATATATATATATATATTTACCCTGACGAGTTGCCCATATACCTGTTCATGCAATCAAACTGATTTCATGAAAAATATAAATCCACCACCGGTAATTAATACCATTGCCAGGCAATGATTATAATCAAAACATATCCTGGAGTAATTATATATTAGGATAACGTTAAATGTTATGAGAATATATCAATCTACCAGAATATATACATACTATAGCATCATCAGACAATGATATCAATGTACCAACGAGTAATGGGAATATTTTAACTCCAGGACTTTCAAAAGTAATCAAAGCTTTCGGTTTTCAAGATACAGGATGATCACATATTTCTATTCAAATATTTCATTATTCATAAATCGGGAACCCATTGATAAAAATTGATGAAAATTTTCACATTTTTAGGTCCGTCTTACAGAATCAACAAACTAAGAGAAAACAAAAGGCAGGTCCGAACTCAGCCAAAATTCATATTTTCGGAAAACTGATAATATAGACTCCTGTATATGAAATATTTGATTTTTTGTATACTGTATAATTCCGAAAACTTCCATAAAAAAATTATAACTCAATGGTGGAAAATTATAGATAGGACAAATCTTAATAGAAGATGCTTGAAAAAGATGTCTCGCGCCGCGCTCGCATTCTTCACTTCGATATTTCTTCATTAATACTAGGAATCGATGAAATGAATCACACTATTTTTATAATTGACAAGACCACTCCAGCTTCAATCTGCGAGAAAATAAATATTCAAACGCCACGTTTGAACGACATTGAATTTTTCGTAGAAAGCCGGCAATTGATTTTTGATTTCAATGCCATGTTAAATGCAATGTTAAAATATTTTTGTTCTGAACATTCTTCTAAATGATGGATAAAGTCTGAGTGTATATTGGTATTCACATTATTATTCTGCAGACCTTGGTTAATCAATCAGAATGTATCGTGAAAAGGAGCACTAGGGTAGATATAAGCTTCATCCCATTAATCAGAAATTATGCATCATTCAGAAGTATGTTTAGAATATTATCAAACTTCAATGATTAAATTTACATTAGCAACAACGGCTTAGTAATTGGTAATCCCTTAGCCCTTTACTAGTCTAAATTTTCATGGATAACTTCAAGAAAATAATTCATAATCATCCGCTGTCGAAATACTACTTTTAGCCAATTAGATTCCTTTAGTTAGTACCTTCATGAATACAATTGAAACTAAAAGTTCACTTTGAAATGTGGAAATGGAAGTAAGAATTCCAATAAAATTTTAGATTTAACTATAACCTGAATTGACCACAAACAATATAATCTATTTTCCTTAAACTATCCCATATATGCAGAGTGTGAATGATTAAGAGTGAAATATTTTGCAAGATGATTCCTCAAGCCATTTTATGACGAAAAGTTCCATGAACATAGTCCTCATGGTGTTGAACTCTTCATATTTTTTTCAGTTTTTTTCTTATAATTACTACAGTTTTCAGATATTCAGTTCAAATTCGTCTCAGGTTAGATTTTTAAAATCTACATAATCAGATCACATAAACAATTATGAAAATCTACAGGCTGGTACTTTTTCAGAGATCGTATCGTATCTACCCCAACAATTTTTAAAATAGGAAAGTCGTAGTAAATGTAGTAGATGCTCTGGAAACAACTTGTAGATCAATATCCATTTATTCTACTGACAAAATTTGAAACTGATCAACGAATCCGTTTCCCAGATACTTATGGGCACTTTAGGGTGGACACCCTGTACTTGGACTATATTATCCAAATTCACTTATGGTTTAAATTATAATGCGAAAACCATTCAACAAAAAATTTTGATAGTCTCTGCATTCCACTCACAAAGTTATCCGTGGAATGTCAAAATATTTCTCTTCAAGTTTAATATTCGTAGGTCCCGGAATATCCAGAAATCTGCAATAACTCGAAAGCAGAATAAGATAACTGCGCTGTTTTCACCAATGAAATGTTCTTAAAAATCCAGGACGTGGGTGGCGGATGCATTTTGCTCTCTTTGTAGTATTTCATATAACTGCCATACTAAAACATCGTAATTGGGACATCTTGTACTTAAATGAAATCTCATATTTGTGGAAAAATTATAGTTTATTTTAAAAATATTTACATTCTACTCTGTAAAAATACTGGCTCTTTCTTTGAGGTTCTTCAAGATCATGAATATTTCGTTTTTTTTTATACTGCAACTGGCTTAGGCTCGTGCTTCTTCTCATTCCAAGGTTGCAAATCTGCTGATCCAAACAACATAAACACAATTCCACTAATGATATAAATAATTCCACCAATTGCAAACACGACAGACCATTGATCCATGGTATTCTGAAAATAAAATCACGAATTTTATTGGGAAGTCGTTATTTGATAAAAATTGACGTACATCTTATTTTAGTAAATTAATGAGATTCTAATTTTCACTTCATTCACAATTTTTCATACACACGACTGCTTTTTACAGCTACGTCATTTCCAAGTGTCTGGTGCTAAGGGTTATGAGAAAGAATGTGCTATCTATATCTATATTGCATGTTGAATAGTGGGAGTGATTCAATTCTAGTTGACTATTGAGAGTGGTGAATGAATTTTGGGTTTGTTAATTTCAATGACAAGGAATCATTGTCGAAATCAGACAAAAGTGTTTCATTTTAATTATATTATATGGTTAGAGCAGGTATTTAGCTTAAATGAAGAAAAATTCAAGTAGCGTTACTTATTTTAAGAACTGAAAATATTGATTAAAATAGAAGAATTTAGGCCTACTTGATCATTCAGTAAATTCTTGGATTTTCTTCGTAGTTTTCCAACGCATCTCATAGGCATATTCAAAAATATTACTTTCATTGTGTAGTATCAAAATTATCATTGAAATTGTGTTTTCAATCAAGCAAATGATTTGAATAGTGATAATTTCATTTTTGTTTGTCGAAACTGCATTTGTGCTCTGATATCAAAATCTTCGGAGTTTCTACTGATACTTATAATAACTTCTAAAAGAAGCTTATAAAAACCTGATTTCTTTTCTCTATCAATTTTGGATTCACAGTTTTAATAAACTTGTCTTGATAGTAATCTGACACTAAACTGACAGCTATATTGAGATTATATGAGGCGAGAAAACACTTGAAACTTTGGTTGAGTTTATTAATACGAGTTGATATACAGGAGTTACATAGTAGTATGTCACAACTTGAGAGGGTAAATCTACGTGCAATTTTAAGAAAAAATTCATATAAACATAGGTCAGCAAAAGCTTCGTTACGGAGCTACAGGATGTTGAAATTTCCGGAAAAAATTGTTTTTTCTTCAAAACTCCCACAGTTTTTGAAATTTTCAACCCAAATTTGGAATGCAAGCCATTTTTACAGCCTCCATCATTACACGTCCTAAATTTCAACTAGAATCTACAAGATGTTTTCTTTTCAGGAGCCATGTCTTCTTTTCCCCTTCAAACTTCTTTGGTTTGGAGTACTCCACTGATCAATTTTCGTCATCTTCGTTCAATTTAGAAATTTTTTCGACAATTTTTCGTATCTCCAACCGTTCTCGAGTAAAAAACTATTAAACGATTCTATGCATTCGCTGAATTGAAAGCACTTCTAATTAAAGAAATGACTAGTAGGCTTTGATTATTTTCATTTATTTATATATTTCGACAGTTGCTAAAATTGAAACAGTGTCTGCTCGAATTGTTTATTGAATTAACGATTAGTTTTGAAACTTTTAAAGTTATTGCTGTAAGAAAAATGGTTAATTTTACTAACGCCGAATTGGCTGATATCCATTACATGTACGGTCTAGCTGACGGAAACACAACAGAAGCTAGGCGATTATATCAGGTGTGCTTTCCGAATTGAGTAACACCTGACAGGTGAACATTTTTTAATATCCGCAGAAGATTGAGGAAACTGGTAACTTACTGCAAACAATCATTTAAAAGGTGCAACTCAAACTATGAGAACTTCAGATATTGAGGAAGCACTTTTGAATTGTATTGATTTGAATCCTCATGTGAGTACAAGAACAATTGAAAATCAGTAGTGTATTTCACATGTCCCAGTTTGGAAGATTTTCCACACTTTTCAACGCGTCCAAACTCTACTTCCTCGAGATTTTCTTCAAGACTGAATTTCTGCCGATGGTTCTTAGATAAAATTAGAGAAAATGTTCATTTTGATAGTGAAATAATGTTCACAGATGAAGGTAACTTCTGGAGAACTGCTATCACAAATTTTCACTATAATCATTATTGTGCTGCGGAAAACCCTCATTTGATTCAAGAATCTCATCGTCAAGAACAATTCTCACTAAATGTCTGGGTCGGAATAATTGGAAATTATTTGAATGGGCCATTTTTTTTGCCTAACAGACTAAACGGTCCCGCTTATCGGCAATTTCTTGAGGAAGAGTTACCTTTATTGCTACAGGATGTGCCACTTTTGGTGAGAAATATAATGTGGTTCATGCATAACGGGGCACCACCACATTTTAGTAGAGAAACTAGGGAATTCTTGAATAATACATTCAACAACCGATGGATAGGTCGGGGTGGGCCTAGGTTCCCAGACTTAAATAGTTTAGATGTTTTCTTATGGGGATATCTCAAAAGTTTAGTTTATACCACTCCAGTGAACACTGTAGAAGAATTGAGAAATCGAATAATAACCTCTTGTGACACGATAAGAAATACCCCAGGAATATTTCAAAGAGTGCGTGATAATATGCGAAGAAGGACAGAGGCCTGTATTCTTGCAGGTGGAAGATACTTCCAGCAATTTATTTAGTTTTTAACTGTTCTTATATTTAGTTTCATATTGAATGAGTACAAGTTGAGTCTCAGAAAACGAGCTATCAAAATAAAAGCAAATTTTGGGCGTACCTATCGAGTATTTCTATTATTGTTTTTATTTAGCGAATAACATACAATTCAAATAATTCAAATTCAATAATTTTTCACTCGAAAACGGTTGGGTATACGAAAAATCACAGATGTCAAAAAGTTACTAAATTGACCGAAGATTACGAAAATTGATTGTACGCTGATCAGTGGCGTACAGCAAAACAGTTTAAAAGGGCAAAAGGAGACATGGCATCGGAAAAGAAAACACCTTGTGAATTTCAGTTAAAATCTAGGACGTATAATGATGGAGGCTGTGAAAAAATAGCTTGCATTCCAAATTTGTGCTGAATATCTCAAAAACTGTTCTGAAGAAAAAATAATTTTTTTCCGGAATTTCAACACCCTTAACGAAGCTTTTGCTGACCTTTGTTTATATAAACTCTTTTCCTTAAAATTGCACGTAGATTTATCACATCAAGTTGTGACATACTATTATGTAATACCCTGTATAAGTATGTTCATTTCCTGTAGTATCAGTTTCAAACAGAATTAATTTGATAGAAACTCAAACCTTAAAATCTGAATCAACACATAATAAGACATCATAACGGTCCTTCTGTTATAACTTTGAAGAAGCCATTTAACTGTAAAATAAAAAAGGAGCTCAATTTCAAAGAGCATAAATTACGCCGATCTATAAGAAATTCGAATAATATCTGACAAAATAGTACTTACATCTTTGGTTAACTTTTCGATTATCATAGGACCTATGAAACCTCCCCAACCTCCGAAAAAGTTCATGACACCGTGAAGTGTACCAGCGAAATTTGGTGAAAGATCTTGCGGGTTAATTAGAGTAGTTTCAGCAGCTGCTCCGTTGAAGCCAAGCATGGCAACTAGTAGAATTATTGCCATATCAGAACTTTGACCGATACCGAGAAAGCAGCAAAGACTAAGACCTGTAGCAATATGAGCTGAAAAAAATCAATTTTAGCTTTTGAAGAAACTCATACATTGTTTCTAATCTACATTTACTATTTTAACAATGTGAATATGGGAATGTGTACAATGATCAAACTAAGTAGGCTAATGTATAAGCCGACTGTACAGGGCACCTCATTTTTGATGTTTTATGTGCTATGTGAAATACTGCAAGTACACGAAAATGACCCTCTCTACATCCATCCTCGATTCTTGAAGAAAATCCACTAGTGAAACAGATCACAGCTATCTTTTTTGTTTTCGAGTTATTCACGATTTCCCGATTTTCCAGTATATTGGCATATACCAAAATGTATAATAGATAAAATAGGAAGAGCATTTCCTTCTCTTTCAAAATATATAAAAGTTGTCTAAAAAATTTCCTCAAAAATATGAATTTTCGAGAAATGAAAAGCTTTTGATCATACTGCGGTTTCATCGAGTATGAAGATGCGCATTCACACAAAACACTCCAAGTTTTTTCAATTCTATGCTCACAACAATAAATGTCAAAATTTCTGTTCAATGAACAAGATATTGAAAATGTTACAATAAAACTTTGGGACTAGTTACACGGTATCCATCAATTTCGTGTAGGTAACTTGTAGCAGAGAGTGCGATACCAAAATCTAAGGTCACGAAGCCACAAAAAGTTTAAGCCTTATAAGATGGGCAAGTTGCAGCTTCTACAGCTGAGGGATCATGATCGATGGCTAGAATTTTGCTGATGGTACCAAGTAAAGTCAAGAGAGCATCTCGAATTCATCCTTGAAGAACAACTTCGTAAGAATTTCACTGAAATATAATAAATGAGAACAAAGTCGAGGGTTTGCTGGATGAAACTCCCTTGGTTCAAAGACTAGAAAGGAAATGTCTCAGAACTTTTGCATCAGTCTTTTGGTGATAATAGGGTAGGAACTAGGAGTCCAGTGAGATGGACGCCTCGTACGTTATATTAGCAAACCCATAATAGTATAGTATAGAGAAATTCAAACAAAACAAACAGAAAAAAAAAGAAATTATTTAGCTTCAATGATCAATATTCAATTTCAAAATGCATGTAGAATTGTCTTTGGACGTTCTAGCATTTTCAAATATTTAGGATGGTTTTATTTGTTTTATGTTATTATTCATTTTAATATTTTCTTACTCATGTATAATAAATTACTTTCGTTTATTTTCATTATAACTGGGCTTCATTATTGTGAGCATTGAATTGAAAACATTTTGATGTTTTGTGTAAATTCGCATCGGCCCACTAAGTGAAACCACTGAATGTTCAAGGAATTTTCATTTCTGGAAAAATTCATATGTTTGAAGAAATTATTAGGCATGTTGTATATATTTGGAAAGAGAAGAAAATGCAATGAGATAATATAATCTCAATATCAATAATAATTATTGACATGCGATAGAGTTGTAATAAAATTATTAATATATACCGGATGGGGCAACTAAAACGAAAAAAACTCAATAACTGCAAAACTATTGGTTTCTGGACAAAAGCAGAAACAAGTCATTTGTCTGAAGGGGACATCTAATATACAGTGATTTTATTTCACATCAAGCCCCTAAGCAGAGGTGTACAAAACTCAATTTTTGAAAAGGAAAGATGGGTCGAGTGATATGATATATTGGAAAGCTCGTTTGATGTATACAATTGAATATTGAAACGAGTAATAAACCCATCTCGCTACGCGTACACAGAAATCCTCTTATTCATTGTCATGCCTAATGCTTGGTAACCAGTGACGATGGTAAATGAAATAATGAGTAAATAAAATCTAAATATTCTTGAAGCGTTTATAATTGCAAATACCTCTAACTCATATATGTTTTCATTCAAAGTGGAACAAGCTGACCGGTGGTCACGACGATATTGTAGACATGTTCGATCGAATGAAAGTCCGGAGATCTTGTTGGAAGCTGTAAGAAGTTCATTTCTTGATTTTCTACTGCTTCTATGGTAATGACAACTACCACTGTCAATAATACCATCCCCAATTCATGACAAAATCAATTCCGTAGGGTGAATAAAATACTGAGTAAATAAAATCTCAATTTTCTTGAAGCGTTTATAATTGCTAATACCTCTAACTCATAGCTAGAATATTTTTCTTGGGCTACCGTAGTTTTGTCATTAGCAGAATATATATGATGGAATTCATTATCATTCACATCCATTTGCATTAAAATCGTGCCATATCTAAAATGAGACGCATGGGTATGTTTTGTTTGTTTGTTTTTCCTTTAACGTGCTCTGTTTCTGCCTTTCGGCTAATGACACGCCGGGGAATTCTGTCACCTCACTAACCCGGGAATTTTGCCGAACCCTCTCGTGTCGAGGGAAGGATCTTAATGTCTAACACATCTCCTCCGAAAGATGGTCACTCAAGCGATTCCTAGAATCCGAAAAATTGCACCGCCTTTGAGGATTGAACCCAGGTAACTCTGCGTAGGAGACGAGCATCATATCCCATACGCCACCGAGTCGGCGCATGGGTATGTAATTATGTTTCATCACGTGGACAACACAACTTCAAAACAGGTTCGCTGCATATAATCATTTTAATGTTTAAACTTGAATCGTCTGAACTTTACAGCTCGAAAACCTTTCAAAATCTAAAACTTATTCTGTCATTTTCTATCGGGAACTAGGTAGGTACACGACCCTCTATTACAATTGGCTTTTATGACGCTTCCCACACTGAGATCATCAAGAGTTCAGCGATGGTTACCTTTTCCTAAATCTATGAAATATTTTACGATTCCTGCTTTCTGAATTTTCAATAAAGTTTTTATAAATTAAACTGGCAATCAACAATAGAGTAGGTTTTCCTGATACTACTATACTCTTATCCAAATTCACATTTCGTGTATATTTGAAAAGACACAAGTTTATATTATAATATATATATATATATATATATATATATATATATATATATATATATATATATATATTCACATTTCGTGTATATTTGAAAAGACACAAGTTTATATTATATATATATATATATATATATATATATATATATATATATATATATATATATATATATATATATATATATAAATAGGGGTTTCACCCTGACGAGTTGCTAATATATCTGTTCATGCAATCAAACTGATTTCATGAAAAATATAAATCCACCACCCGGTAATTAATACCATTGCCAGGCAATGATTATAATCAAAACATATCCTGGAATAATTATATATTAGGATAAAGTTAAATGTTATGAGAATATATCAATCTACCAGAATATATACATGCTATAGCATCATAAGACAATGATATCAATGTACCAACGAGTAGTGTCAGAGGCTTTCTCCCGGAAAAAATCCACTGTACGGACCTTAGTCAAGTAACACTGAATGTTACTCATTAATAGTTTCCTTTGTTTGAAGTGGTGAACGATAATACTGCTCTGAATATAAATATGACAAAATTGTCAGTTAATTATATTACATTTATATAAACAAATAAATAAAATATGAAATGAGATTCTGAGCAGTATAAACTAAAGAGAAAACCTATGACTCTACCTCATTATTTTTTCGGAAAGAAACCAACGAAGAATATCACAAGATTTCAATGTACTGTTATCTTTTGTAACTGTTCAAACAAATTTTCTTCAGACCCAAAATCTCAATACTTTTGTGAAGATTTCTAGGAATAACACCTGTTGTGGAAATAATAATTGGTAGAATAAAAATTTTTTCATTTTCCACATTTTTTAATCTCGTCGCCAAGCATCATATATTTAGAAATTTTTTCATTGTATTTATTTTGTATATTATGTGTGTCGGGTATAGCAATATCAATTATATATGTTATTTGATTCTGTTTATCAGTAAGAATGATATCTGGTCTATTGTGTTTTACAGCTCTGTTGCAAAGAATTGTTTTATCAAAATAAAGTTTATATTTGATATTTTCACAAATACTCTCAGGTTCATATTTGTAAATTTTTTTCTTTTGGGAATTAGGTCATGTTCAATTCCTAGATTAAAATGAATAATATTACCGACGGCATTATGTCTGTCTAAATGATCTGTTGAAGCAAGGACTGAGCAAGATGATAATATATGAAAAACTGTTTCTGAAGAAAAGAAAAATCTACGGCAAGAATCATCTATATTTTGTTTGATGATGTGTTTTCTATAATTCCTCGTGAAAACAACCTGATCCTGGATCGCAATTGCCAAGCCTTCTGTTTCAGCAAACAAGTCTTCAGAAACTAACCATTTATTCGATGCGATTTCTTCAATATAATCATTTTTCAATTCTTTAGGTGCTTTCCGTGTAATTCCTTCTGCATCCAACTTTATCTTTTAGAATTATCATCAAATATATCAAAATCTACTTTTTGCATTGTCAAGTTCAGAGGTGTAAGATTATAATCTGAAGCAACAACAATATCATGTAATGTAGACGTTCTCTGTTTATCATGAAAATGGGAACGTAGATGAAAAATCTGTTTACTATGAAAATTTTTCACATCAGTTAATCCACGACCTCCAAGATGTCTCGGTAGTGTAACTCTCTGAACAGCTGACTTTGGGTGGTGCTTGTGATATTTACAAAGCATTTTCCTCGTTTGACATTGTAATTCATTTAGATCAGTTTTAGACCCTTTAATAATTCCAAAAGAAGATGTAAGAATAGGAACTGCATAGAAGTTGATAGCTCTGAAAAGGTTTTTACTGGTTAAATGACTCTTGATGATAATTCTAAGTCTTTTGTAATATGAACTTCTAATATTTTCTTTAGTGCTGCTATGGTTAATTGTCTTCTCTTGACAAAATCCGAGATATTTATATGTGATGCATTGGCTCGATTTCGATATTGGAAATCTTAATATAATCAGAGGTGATCTTTCCTTTTTCAATAGAAAGATTTTTACATTTTGGAAGCCCAAATTTCATATGAATATCATTGGAATAGTTGAAAGTAATCTCAAGTAGACTTTTAAATGAGATCTGGTTCCGGCATATAATTTAATATCATCTAAATAAATTAAGTGACTTAATTTAAATTCAGTTGATAGACTAATTATTTTTTTTACATATATATATATATATATATATATATATATATATATATATATATATATATATATATATATATATATATATATATATATATATATATATATATATATATATATATATATATATATATAGGGTTTTACCCTGACGAGTTGCCTATATATCTGTTCATGCAATCAAACTGATTTCATGAAAAATATAAATCCACCACCCGGTAATTAATACCATTGCCAGGCAATGATTATAATCAAAACATATCCTGGAGTAATTATATATTAGGATAACGTTAAATGTTATGAGAATATATCAATCTACCAGAATATATACATACTATAGTATCATCAGACAATGATATCAATGTACCAACGAGTAGTGTCAGAGGCTTTCTCCCGGAAAATCCAGTGTACGGACCTTAGTCAAGTAACACTGAATGTTACTCATTAATAGTTTCCTTTGTGTGAAGTGGTGAACGATCGAATAGAATACTGCTCTGAATATAAATATGACAAAATTGTCAGTTAATTATATTACATTTATATAAAGAAATAAATAAAATATGAAATGAGATTCTGAGCAGTATAAACTAAAGAGAAAACCTATGACTCTACCTCATTATTATTTTCGGAAAGAAACCTACGAAGAATATTACAAGATTTGATGACTGTTATCTTTTGTAACTGTTCAAACAAATTTTCTTCAGACCCAAAATCTCAATACTTTTGTGAAGATTTCTAGGAATAACGCCTGTTGTAGAAATAATAATCGGTAGAATAAATATTTTCTTCATTTTCCACATTTTTAATCTCGTCGCCAAGCATCATATATTTAGAAATTTTTTCATTGTATTTATTTTGTATATTATGTGTGTCGGGTATAGCTATATCAATTATATATGTTATTTGATTCTGTTTATCAATAAGAACGATATCTGGTCTATTGTGTTTTACAGCTCTGTTGCACAGAATTGTTTTATCAAAATAAAGTTTATATTTGTCATTTTCACAAATAATCTCAGGTTCATATTTTTGAAATTTTTTCTTTTGGGAATTAGGTCATGTTTAATTCCTAGATTGAAGTGAATAATATTAGCGACGGCATTATGTCTTTCTAAATAATCTGTTGAAGCAAGGACTGAGCAAGATGATAATATATGAAAAACTGTTTCTGAAGAACAGAAACATCTACGGCAAGAATCATCTATATTTTGTTTGATGATATGTTTTCTATAATTCCTTGTGAAAACAACCTGTTCCTGGATCGCAATTGCCAAGCCTTCTGTTTCAGCAAACAATTCTCCAGATACTAACCATTTATTCGATGCAATTTCATCAATATAATCATTTTTCAATTCTTTAGGGTGCTTTCCGTGTAATTCCTTCTGCATCCAACTTTCTATTTTAGAATTATCATCTAATATATCGAAATCTACCTTTTGCATTGTCAAGTTCAGAGGTGTAAGATTATAATCTGAAGCAACAACAATATCATGTAATTTAGACGTTCTCTGTTTATCATGAAAATGGGAACGTAGATGAAAAATCTGTTTACTATGAATACTTTTGTGAAGATATATATATATATATATATATATATATATATATATATATATATATATATATATATATATATATATATGTGAAACAAACAACAAAAAAATTTGAGTATGTCATCTAACTTTGATAGCGACTGGATTCTCTCCGAAAATCGAAGACGGAGATGGAGAGGAGTGATTTTCATTTGCAGTATTTCAAATAGCTGCCGTTATTTAGCATAAATGACCGACAAAGTTGCAGTCGCTACTGCTGTAGTACTATATAATCAATAAGGTATACTCACACAATAAAGTGAATCCTTTTCTACACCACTTTTTAGACACTCCTCGTCTCAATAAAAGATCGTTTATGTAACCAAAGAAAATCCACATATTAACCTTGACATTTGTGGCAAAGCGGCGATGAATGCTGATCCTTTCAAATTGAAATTAAGTACCTCTTCAAGAACTGAGGTGTTGCCGTCAAGGACATAAATAGACCATACAGATTTCCAAACTGAGCCACTATTAAAGCTAGAAAAGGCACTGATGTGAACATCGCAATGTAGGGTGGTGTGACCTGAAACTTGTCTTATTACAATGGTAGTGATTTAGGTTTCTTTACGGGTAGAATTCGGTTTGAATTTGATGTTTTTAGTTCGAAGTATTCAAATAGATATTTGTTCAAAGAGTAAATACAATTTTCATGTTTCCTTGAAGAATATTTATAATAATAATAGTAATAATAAGTTCAATGCAAGTTACGTGATATAAATAAATAATATATTTAACAGCACATTCGAAGTGACTCACAATATTTAAAAGCATATATCACAGATTAAAATTAGATCAATCCACCTACAAAGTCATCAAATTCTTCTGTGGAGTAACAGGGCCCTTTCAACAACAATGATTTCAACTCTCTTTAAACTTGTACAGGTTTCATTTTTGAAATAACTTGTAAACTGATTGTGCAATTTAACACCAAAGAAATTAGAATTATTTTGAGTTGTTCTAATCCTATGCAGAGGTAATATAAAATGCTCCATACCGCTAGTTAAATAACCATGCACGGTAGAGTGTATTTTTTCCTTATCGGAGTTTGCATGTACAAGTAATTACAAAACATGATGGGATAGTTTTTCATCTTAACAATACTGATCCCGACAACTATTCGTTTGAGGGCTCCAGCTATTGGCCTGACAACCTTCTGCTGTACCAGGAATACCCTTTCGCCCCATAATAAAACTCCGTAAGTGGAAAGAGCCATAGTACGCAAGAACAGCTGATGATTGTTTTTTATTCCACATAATAAATCGTCTTCATTTACTATACCTACAAAGTGTACAAATAGTGCTCTACACTGGCGAAGTTTAGCCGTGGCAACTCTTCCACTCAAACATGTCAATAAGTAATTTGTTCCTTTCTTCCATAAGCCTTTGGGTTTTTCTGTTTTCATGATGAATCCGTTAGCCTGGAACCACTGACCAATGGCGACATTTATGTACCGGATGCTTCAGAGAGACCTTTTATTACCTTTGACCTATTTAAGAAAGCATTCTTGATTGATTCTATTCCAATTTGGACTCTGTACGTTCTATTCGGTCACTTGATAGCTGCAACTCAGATAGGATCTCACCATTTCATATATTGGTCCTCGCATTTTATAATACTCCACCAGGTATTCTGTAATTTGAGCCATGTCTGTATCGATTAACAACAATTATTTCCTTTTGAAATGTTGACATTCATTAAACTCCTCCAAGAAAGTTAGGCATAGCAGACAGATGAGCTCACTCTATTATATTTGATATCATTGCAAACATGAAGGAATAAACTGTCACTTTCATTGAACAGTTATTTGAAAAATAAAAATTGAAAAACACAAAATTGCTTCACAATCGAAAAAATACTTTCTTTTTATGACCTTAATAGCTTGTTTGTTTTCTAGGAAGGTTAACAGTACTGTATTAGATATAGTAATGAACAACGAGACTATCTCACTCACTTCCTTCACAACAATGTTTGTCATGGCACGACTATGTTGTGAACACTGCTAAGTCAGCATATCAAAACTGGGTTTTCTGTATCGTGCCAGAAGATACTTCGACTCAATTTCTAACTCTCTATAAATCTCAAATTCGTCCTGTTTTGGAGTATGGCTCTATGACCCTAAACACACTTTGAAACTGCGGTTGATCGGTGACTGTGCTCTTACAGATTCCATCCCTCCACTGGAACATCTTAGGAAAGTGGGTGAGCTCTCTCTTTTTACAGGTATTTTCATGGAAGAGGCTCTGATAAGATTTCTACGCTTGTTCCTCCGCTCGTTTATGTTTCAAGGCCAAGTCACCAAACTAATGCCAACCATCCTTACGTGGTTGAAATTAAGGCATCTAGATCGTCTTTATACCAGAAGGCCTTCTTCCACAGAACAGCGCAACTTTGGAACTCTCTTCCACGTAACGTATTCCTCATGACTACAATCTGCTAGCCTTCAAGTGATATATTAACCGTCTTTCCTTCTCAGGTACTTGCGGTGTCGTCGAGACATAAGAGGATTCAGTTTCCTTACGCGAGTATCCTTAATATATAAAAAAATTATCACCATCAACTGCAATAATCGTTCTGTACTTTCTTGACAACCTAATTACTAGTAAGTAATCAGGTTATTCCAGTCCTTCTGAGGGAGGAATGAATATAAGCCCAAAGTTGAGGCGATATGTTTTCATTCAAAGTGGCAAATGCTGACCGGTGGTCACGACGAAATTGTAGGCATATTCGATCGAATGAAAGTCCGAAGATCTTGTAGGTAGCTGTAAGAAGTTTATTTCTTGATTTTCTACTGCTTCTATGGTAATGGCAACTACCACTGTTAATAATACCACCCCAATTTATGACAAAACCAATTCCGTAGGGATAAACCTGTTGTGGAGTTCTTTCGTTTCTTGTTATTCCTTGTCTAGACCAAAAGCATAAGTAACAATCAGCAGAAAATGTTTTGATTGACATTTTCATTCTTCGTGGCAATGAAGATGTTCGAGCACCCTACCAATCTTTAATGCAAGCTGGTGGTAAGAAACTCTTCTTAACAAAACGACCCTAGACTACTTCAATGTCTTTCAATCATTTTAGGTAATTCCAATAGAAGTCTGCTTCCCAGCGATGGATCTATAGTTTATCTTGAAGGTTATATACCAATCTTAATCTTTTGTTGCAGTGTTCTTCAAAGCGACCACTGCAATGTTTTTTGATACAAACCCGATTTCAAAACATCGAGAACAAAATCCGAGAAATGACAATTTGCGATACTTGAAATTCACCCACCACTTCATCAAGACAATGATCATATTTGCTATCAGTTTGTTAATTTAACTTTAAACATTAAAAGTAAAACACGAAGACACAAAATGATCATTTGTATTTTCAATTCAAACCTTTCATAATAACCAACGACGCCAGGCCTACAAATCGTGACTGAAATGTCAGTTTGAGGATAATTTTACTCCATTTTTGAAAAAGTTTCTCTACAATCTCGGGCACAAAGACCACAAGGACAGTGATCATGTCCAGCGTCCATGGTGAATGGGGCAAGATCTCGATATGCTGTCACTCCTCTTCAAATAAGAACTGCAAAATCTTGAAAGAGCTCATCCATCCATCGATTTGCAGATCAACAGACTTCTTAGTGGGTTGCTAGTACAACTCGTTCATCCTCTCTAGATGATTATTAACAGTTACTGTGCTATTCTCAAGCCTACACCATCTGATACTGTCCCGAAAATTTGGAGTAAAATCTTCGTTTTCAGACTGATAAACCTCGCTCGTTTCCCATAGATATTGCTTTAGTGGCGATTTGAGAAAACTGAACCAAACTGAAAACAGGAAATCTATAGTAACATGCTATCCACGAAAAGACGTGCCCTGTTGTTTTACTGTTATTCCTTAATATGTTGGGCAGCCACCAATTTATTGTAACTGCTTTACTAAACTCGTCTTCTCGTCGTCAACGTTTGGTGTCTAAGCTTCCTTTGACATATTTCTCGGCCCATGTTCTTCGCTTTCATCTCAGTAATATTGTAGCGTCGCTCTAACATTGGCTTCGATAAGTCCTCCAAATTAGAGAGAATGTCCACGTTTCACTCCGCGCTCATCAAAAAACTCTTTTCCAGTTCTTTCCTCTCACGTTGCGTCGAGTTCCTTGTAAAGTCATGCTTATTAACTTTTTAGCTTAGATAGCGAACTCGTCTTGCATCATTCCATAGAGCCATCTCTAACGATTTGGTCATAGCTGCCAACGTAGCATTATTTCATTGAACGGTTTAGAGGTTTTAGTTTGTCGGCCAGAATTATTAAGATTTCATCTCCGGTCTGCAACACCAAAAATTCTCTGTAGTTCTTACAATTCGTACACCCCCTCAAACAAAAGCGCTAAATAGCAGCATCTCATCTAACGGCCAATTATTTAGAATAAAATTATACAATCCTTTGGCCATTTTTTGCCTCTTGTTTTAGTTTCCTTACTCATTTATCTGTTGGAACTTCTCCTCTTCCTGCTCCCTTTTCTATTTTCTTCTTCAATGCCACTCTATCTCATGGCGTTTGCTTTACTCTGTATGTTTCTTTGAAGCATTTTTATCCGCCGCTTTGTTTCTGTTAGCAAGTGTTTTGAAACATACCTACTCAAACCAGGCTCCTCTTCGAATAGCTGTCTCAAAACCTAGAACATTTTCTGATGGGGATCAAGTCGCTCTTTTATATCTTGTCATTATTCAACATTGCTTAACCGATTCTTGTTTAGAATTGTTTTATCTTCAGCTATAACTAGAATATTCATGGCAAACTTCTCATTCCTATTTATTTCATTAATTATCAAGAGTCTTCAACGTTACTTTCCAAACGTCTATATCAATAGACTTTTATAATAAGTTCAATTGACGAGGCTTTTACGTGTTAGAAATCCATTTTCACAAATACAAGTAAACGATGATTTCTACTAAAATATATTATTAAATGCTCGACGCGTTTCGATACACAGTATCTTTATCAAGAGCGAATGAATACTACAAATATATCTTACTAACAAATTTTTATCTATACTAAAGAGGCAATCCACTCAGAGCTATCAGTACTTCCTAAACATTAGTTCAAGTACGAATAGCTCTGAGTGGATTGCCTCTTTAGTATATAAAAATTTGTTACATAAGAAACAACAGGTCTAATAGGGTAATTAGGTTTATGAAGTTTTATCAACGAATATAATTCGGGGATTGTGTATTGGAGTTAATGAATTTATAGAATATATTATATATATATATATATATATATATATATATATATATATATATATATATATATATATATATATATATATATAGAATTTTAATATTAGCATATCGGAACATAAACGCAGTTTTTCAAATAAAAAAATCAGATTCAAATAACGCGAATCATCTCTTAGAAAATAATCACTCTTTCGACCCACAGTTTGAAATTTTGCATACAGATAATAAATATTGGAAGGTAGATCTTTGGGAAACTTTAGAAATCAATACATACAAACACTCAGGTAGACTCATCAATGAACAAGTCGATTTAAGCCCTTCGCCTCTATTGAATCTCTTCTTCCTTAATTTTATTGGATATACCTGTCATAAATAACCACTTACGAAGAAGCAACCATTAAGCTTTTACAAACTCAAGAAGATTTATATTTATATTCTCATTCTTATTTTCTGTACATTCATTCGTCGGAAGAAGCTACGGTGTAGTGAAACGCGTTACGAATCGCAATTATTGAGTAAAATTCCTTAAAACACAGTACTTGTTTTTATTATTGATAATGGAATTTTACCAAGTAAAAGCCTCCCAAATTCAAAAGAACCTTTCTTGCTAATTTTTCAAAGGTCAAATCGCCCATAAATTCAGTAGAAGTCATTTTATACCAAAGGGTGAAAGGAAAAGTCTCTTATTCTCCTTACAAAAAATAAAGGATAAGTTTACTGTTCAGTAGATCAGAGAAAATGTCTTTTGAAACATTCTTAGCACAAGTTGCAGTTCTCATATCAAAACCAAGAGTTCAAGAGAACACAGAATTGGACTCAAAATTAATTATCTTCATCGTGACTCGTCCTAGTCGTCAAGTATTTAGCAGGCTCCGAAACAACTTATTTTCCCGATGATATGGAAGAATTGTGAACTTGTTTTTCAGATGAATTACCCTTGAGAGAAACTCAATGCAGAAGATCCATCCTATCGCCATTGTCATATTAGCAACTATATTAATTGAAAGACTCGAAAACTATCAATTTGTGTACGATTGCTTGGTGATTTAAGAATGTTATGCATTTTATTTCAACTTGTATGCGACCTAAACTCACCCTTTCTCTGCTGACTTGGTCTCCTGAGCCTTCTCAATATATTGTAATTCTTCCTGAGCTATCCATTTATAGTCTCTAGGATAATCAGCAACAAATAATACTAACCCCAAACAAAATAATGCAACAACGAAGGATAAAGAGTAGAACGACCAATTCCAACCGAAGTTTTCAATTATCATACTTGTCACAGGCATTGTAAGCATGGATCCGAATGCATTCCCCATCAAGCAAGAAGCAAATCTGCCCTTCTCACTTGGTGGTGCCCATCTACCTATTAAACACTGGAGGGCTGGATATTGGAGAGCCTGGAAAGGAAAGATCATTTAATTATTGCTGACGATGACGGAAAATTATTTCATATTAAAAATCTGATAAATATCCTATTCAAATTATCTTGAATCGAGAGAACTAAACGCCGGCTCGGTGGCGTAGAGGATATGATGCTCGTTTCCTACGCAAAGTTACCTGGGTTCAATCCCCATGAAGTCGAGTGAGTGTGCATCTTTCGGCGGAGAAGTAAAGCTGTCGGTCTTGTCTAACATAGATGTGTTGGACATTAAAGATCCCTTCCTCGATACTAGAGGGTTCGGTAAAATTCCCGGTTAGTGAGGTGACAGAATTCCCCGGCGTCTCATTGGCCGAAAGATGGAAATAGAGCACGTTAAAGGAATAACAAACAAGAGAACTGAACGTTCAATGAAAATCAGAGAAAGGAGTATAAATTTAAATAATTTTGTCCAAAAATACTTTTTTCAGTACAGTTCATAACAAAGAGGACATGTTGGTATTTCTTCAGAACCATATTAAAATAACTGGAGTGGAATCATTATTTTAGGAATCGAAAAAACACTTACCAGCATTAAGCCTACAACGAATCTCAGCAAAAATACCCACAATGGTCCTACTGGTGCTGCAGGTACAATTAAACATGAAGCAACAGCCATGGCTACTGAAGACCACATAAGTACATGCCATGGGCCTAATAATTCTGAGACCATTCCTGCTGGTATTGATAAAACAGAGAGTCCATAAAACATGGCGCTCATCGTACGTTGCTCCCATTCATATGTCCAATTATATCGAGGTCCAAACTAAAGTGAAAAAATAATATGATTCTATTGAATGAAATAGTGTGTCAGTTTCAATTACAATACATAGACCTAGTTTTCTACGGTTTATCTCGATGCTATATGATCACAACGCATAAAGCATAAATAATTTTTATGATCAGAAAAATTGTTAAATTCAAGAAATTCTGTCAATTCGATTCATTTTATCTATTGGATTTCTACGATGGACCGTTTTAGAGTTATAACCCGACAACTCTGAAACTGTAACATCTAATGTTTTTCACGATGAATATCAGTGTAAAATAACGGCGACAATAAGAAACACATAGAAATACGAGTGAACATTAAGCGTTATTTCATAGATGGTGATCTTCCCGAAAAATAAACTCTGGTTCAATCCTCGATGTGAATTCACACGTAGGCTGTTCATACTACCGGAAAACAACACCATTTTTAATCATCATTGAAGCATTACACGTCAATAATTATTCAGCCTGTCTTCTACTCACAACCACGATATTCGCTTTCAAACTTTTCAATAGTTTCTTGGATTCGCCAGATATTCTCCAGTGCATTTCTTTTTACGTCCCACTTCGGCATTTCAGGCAGCAAAACCTACTTTACTTATGTTTTAGAAATACTACTAGTGCCCGAAACTCTCCCTTAAGAGAATTCCACATCTGTGCAATTATTTTAATCAACATGAGACGACTCAGAACCGGGTTCTATTTTTTTGTTCATTTGCTGAAACCATCCATATATTTCTTGATTTTAATCTAATTGAATTTTATTATCAATTGTGTAGATCTACCTGCATACCATTTTAGATAGTAAATCTGAATTCAAAATTACAGTGAAAAGACGGTCGTTTACCAGAATAATTCAATAATTTCATTTTAAATTCTCAATGTAGTGAAATAATAAGTACTTTTGAAGCAGCTTAAAATCACCCAAAAGCGTAAAATCGTAACGCAAGAATTTATTTAAACTCAGATGAGAAATCCAGCAAAAACAATATTTGACTTTATTACCGATAGCTATTAAATACCCTTTCGTATTCAAGATCGCATACACCATCTGGTATTTTCTCAAACAGCAATTCCCACCTCGTTACGAAGGAGCGCGTTTATAAATGTGTGTATGTAATAGGTACTTGAGTACCAAGAGTAGAGGAAGTACGGGTGTAAGCGCTTCTGTGCCACGCATATATAAGGGCCATGATCGCGACGTTAGAGGGAGTTATTTTTTCTTCAGATATGCAGTTACTCCATTATTCATTATCAAATATCAGTGAATTCACTCATTCGTGTGAATTAGAATTAAAATTGAAGTTATTTAATCATACATAACGTGAGTCCAGAAAGATGACGCGGACTGTTCCTCTCGAGAAGCCCGACAGGGAAGAAGAACTAAAGTTCCCGTTGTGTTCTACAGGTGAATACTTTTTCTTCAATATTTCTGTTCATCTGTTCACTATTTAATTTCCACGAATTGTCTTGAAATATATGCTTCGTAATTTCTGAATAATTAGAGGGTGAGTTGAAATATGATTTCTTAAACTCCTAATTATTTCCACAAATTTTTTAACTTGGCAAATGATCTTTTGAACTGCTCTGACATTATATGATTTTATTTATGACATTTGTTTTATAACTTCGCAAAATTTTGAAATGTGCTGAAATTATTTTATATTGACTCTCACAGTTGTTCTACTAACTTGACAAATTTTTGAAGTGCGCTCAAAGGAAGGGTCTATTTTAGAAAAATAACTTCAAGGCAAGTTCAGGTACTAGGCGATCATGGCTTTTCATTTCACCGATTTCATTCGGTCTGAGGTGTAATTAATATGGGAAGAAAATAAGATAATTAAGATATTGCAATTTATATAAAAGCGATGCATTTTGCATTGTCTTTCATAGACCGGCGTTGGGGTTGTTTCAAACAAATCGATTTATTTGATTGTAAAAAGAATCTGAAAACTAAATTGAAGCTTATATCAGATGATAACCAATAATCTATCAGCCAGTCAGTGTCCCCCTCCTTTTTTCTCAACCTTCTTACTTAATTTTTCTTAGTTCAAATTCAATTCAAATTCAGTACTCTTTATATCAATTTTTATTGTGAATTCTACACCAAATTAAGAAGTTGAGAATACAGTTTTAGGTGTCAATTCACCTGCGTGTATTCCTCATTGGTGAAAAAATGGAAAAATAAATAAATAAATAAATAAATAGATTAATAAATAAATGAATGAATATTTTTCATATACGTTCAAGGATGGTCACCCTCCTCTAGCGGTTAGAACCTAACTTATTCAAAATGTTCAAGGATTGCAACCCCGCTCAGGGGTTGATATTTCAGGCAAGTTTTGTACCCCAAAAGATGTCCCCTTGAAACAAAAATTGACCTGTTTTTGCGTTTTGATCAAAAATGAAAATCTTGGTACATATAGCCCTGTTTAGTTTTCGTTGAAGCACTCTGTATGTACACACCTGTGTACATATGAAATATAAGTGAACCTTAGGTTATGTTTGCTACTTAAAATCAATATTTTTAGATCAATACTGAGCAAAGCTTCTGACGTCATTTTCTCTTTTATCATTCAATCTTCAGGCATTTACATAATCCCTGTTATGCAATAATGAGGATTTGCCTTATTATCTTATTACTAAGACATAATAATTATGTTATTATACCTTGTATCGGTAAACGAGATATTAATTATCTCTGATTCGTTTATTTTAATTCTAATTACTAATAGGTTTATGTTGAAGCGAATGATGTTTGTTCAATCACGATAATCTTAGAATCTATCAATTTGATGCTCTTGTATAAAATACCGCGTTTATTGGGAAATATAGTACGCCATATAACTTGACCAGTAAAATGATACGTAAAAACTAAACGTGATATGACAGAGGCAGTAATCACGTTACCAAGCAGAGCTTGAACTTGAATGTCTTAGTCTCTGTGTAAACGACCCGAATAAAGACCATACATGTATGAAATGATGAGATATGTTCTTTTTATATTACTTACATCTCCCAACGTTTCATTTACTTTTCTTGCTTGCATCATCGCTAATAAACTGATGGAATAATGTGATCTGAACATATAGTTCACAAATGTTCCCCAGAAAACCATCATGGCCACTAAGGCACGACTGGGAACACACGCACACCATGCTGAAAAAAAAACTTCATTATATAATTTTTCCTTGGATGATTAGTGTTCGGAATATATTTCAAGGAAATATTGGTAATGTACATTTCAAAGAATAATTAGTATAATATTGTCATCGTTGTTATCAACAGATTTTCCATTGTCTTGGTAAAAAGTACAATGTTCTTTGTCATTCGGACTTGTCTATCAGGGACGTATGAATTAAAAGGTAAAAAGTCTCAACGAAATTATCCTTTTCATTTAAAATTAATTTCAAATGAATTAATTGAACTGATAATATCATTCACTTTGCCAAATACAATGCTGTAGAGAAATTTATCATATTATACAGAGTTAGTCAATAAGGCGAGGAACTTCTATATCTCGGAAACAATTTGAGATAGAAGCGAATTTTTTCTGATAATTGTTTGTTATATTTTTTAGTATGTGTGCATTCCTTAAAATTATTTTTGTTCATACAGGGTGTTCCATTTTTGCTCCAGGGACCAACATAGATTTTTTTTAAATGGCACGCCCTGTATTTTTTATCATATTCTGATTACAATTTGGATGCTCTCTTCAACGATATCTGTTTTGTGCCCAAACAACTATCGGTAGATTTTAAATTAATTAAAATATCGATAATTTCGGGAATTTGGAAGTTTTTTCAAAAGTTCTCAAATGCCTCATTTCGCATAATTTACGCATGATATTTTTTTTCTTGAGGTAAAAGTGTTGTACCTTATTATCAAATGAAGAAAAATTTTTATACCGAGTGTTCCTAGTAACCCGGCGAAAATGAAATTTTCAAACATGAAAAGCTTTTTTCAAACGTAACACCCTGTATCTTTTTCACGTGTTTTGCTGCCACTCAAATAAGCTTTACAACGGTACTTTTTTCAAAAATCCGATGGAGATTTCCCAGAAAATTTCGAAATTAGTGTGAGGTTTAGGTATTTCTTGCAATAAACATGCTGTTGGTAAAATTCAGACATTGAAATATGCAAATTTCAACACAAAATTAGATTCTTTGCTGTTCAATAAAACTTAAACATCAAAACTCTCAAGGTGTATCGAAATTTTTTACAAGAAAGGATTTATTTGCGATTTTATCGGTTGTGCTCAGAGCTAAGTCTTCACTTAATCGAAATTACTCTGTTCGAAATTATCTCAATAAATGTTCAAAAGTCAAATTATCAAAAAGATCAGCATTTTTCGAGATTGAGGGTATCAGCCAATCAGAACACCATTCACTAGTAGCGAATTAAATATTATAACATTGACGTAAGTAGTATAGGTTGCTTTTTCTAGTTTGAATGATAGCATTTATGCCCATAGATATGCCTCTAATTAAAGTTTGAATTAAATCCTGAAAAGATTTCTCCTATTCTGCGAGAACTGAGTTTTCACACATATTTTATCGCATTCAGATCCTGGCGTTTTGGTGACCAATGCATAATTGGTATACCAAATTGATTAAAATAATCGAGAACATCTTTAGAAACGCCAAATTAAATAACCTGGTGTTTTATAAAAATATAATCTTGAGAATGGTCATGCCCATTGTGCGGATTGTATGAAAATAACAAATCTTTACCGAATTTGAACAAAGATCCAAATTTCACGATATTGTTACATATTTTCGTCATTTACCTAGATTCCATAATCCATAGATCATGTTCCTTCCAAGGATTATGAATCAAACAATTGAAAGTCAGAAACCTACATTACCCATCACGTAATCTTCTGAAGAGGTAAACGATTGAAAACCCATTAGGACATTTGTGTCGTAAATATGAATGATTGTTAAACTATAACCATACATTTTCTTCAATTCAAATGACAACAAGTATCTCGAATCATTTACTGTTGAAATCAAGTTTGAAAATGGCGAAAGTGAAGTATAACGCGAAATGGATCGAAACATATCCAGAGAAAGTTCATTTTGCAAAGCATGTTCGAAAATCGTGAGTACAGCTTCTTCATAAAAATATTTTTCATTTTATTCCCTATTAAAGTAGGGTAAAAGAACACTCTTCATTGTATCTCTCTTCTTTCTCTGTATGTTTTCCTTAATTGTGAAGGTGAGGTTAGGTTAGGTTAGATGAAAAGCCTTCGAATAATTTGAATTTATTGTTTCAGAGTAAGGGACGGAGGAAAAGATTAGCAATCTCTCAATCAATTTGTCTCTCATAAAAATGAGATGAATAATAAGAAACAGTTCAATCAAGATTCGTGTATAGCGTTGGTAGCTTCGAATATTCCATTGAGAAAGTTAAATAAATAATCTTAAGTCGTTCTTGGAAAAATATTGTAAATTCAATATCCCGGAATCTACATGAAGAAGAGTCGACTGTGTTTTCAGAATAACTATGAATGATGTTATTGTAGACGAAACAACAAATACTTGTGGAAAATACATAGGTCATTTGCAACAGGATCAGGCATTTATGGACCCAAGTACTCGTCATCAGTGCCTCTGCGCTCTACTCCCACAATCATGTAAGCAGAAACACTTGCTGTAAACCTTTGCTGTCAGGAGGGACGACGAAGGAAACTCAAAGGTTCAAAGATTTACATTTTAACGGACAGTCAGGCAGTGATAAAAGCTCTAAACTCTTACAGTTATCGGAGCATCTCTGTCTGGGAATACCGTCAATCCTTGAAGCAAGTTGCTGAGGGAACAAACTTTTCCTGTGATGGGTGCCTGGCCACGAAGGCATACAAGGAAATGAAGCCGCTGACGAACTGGCGAAATCAGCTGCTGGAATCCCACCCATCGGACCTGAACCGCCCTGCGGTCTAAGTAAGCCGCACAGACGACATGAACTGGAACGAGGAGAAGAATCTAGCAAAAAAGAATACTGGAGGAAAACTCCAGGCCAAAGGCAAGCGAAAAGTTCATTGACTATTCACCAAAGACGACAAAACAGCTTCTCGATCTCTAGGGACGAGCTGAGGACCATAACAGGCCTCCTTACTTGACACTGCCCACTGAGATACCATCTCAATAAAATGGGCAAATCGGAAACGGCAACATGCAGAATGTGTAAAGAGGGCGATGAAACTTCCGAACATATTATTTCCAGTTGCATCGCATCTGTCCGTCAAAGACATATACACTTCGGCAGCGACAAACTGGAGCGAACGAAGTAAAAGCTAAAGCTCCCAGGGAGATTCTTAATTTTGTAAGGGACTTAGACCTACAGGAAAATGAATAAGAAGGGTTACGAACAAAAGACCAATTTAGTCGCAGTTCAAAAAGCTTGCAAAGCCAAACGACCCCACGAATGTAATGTAATGTAGGTCATTTGCTCATTAGAGCACTGGAAGGAAATATTCCAGGCGTTCATTCCTAATAGCCTCTAAGAATTTTGTTAAAGCGAATAATGTAACTGTTACAAGATTTATACAAGATGCGTTGACAAATTTTCTTCTGCCAAATGCAGTTCCATTGAACAAATTTATAATTTTTTCATCAGATGCTGCCCTTATATGATGGACAAAATTTAAAAATATTTTATGAACATGTAGTTCACATCACATGCTTGGCTCATAGACTTAACAGAGTAACAGAAATTTTTCGAGAAAATTTCTACTAATGAATAACTCAATTAGCAACGTGAAAAAGTTTTTCTCAAAGCTCCCTTCGAATACAATTATATAAAGAAAGATTGCCAAATCTGCAGCTACCACTACAGCCAGTATTGACCTGATGTGGAACGTGGCTCAGTGTGGCAGTTTTCAGGCTGAAAATTTCGAAGGCCCCAAAAACAACATGAACGAAATATCAGATTCTTCTTCCTCTGTAGTATCATTGAAAACTTTATTAGGAAATAGAGAAGTGCATAGAAGTCTTGTATTCATCAAACAAAATTTTAGCTTCATTCCTCACCCAATTTTATCATTGGAAAAAGCCTTTAACCGATTCTGTAGAAAAATTTTCAAATGAATGCGAAAAGTTAGATGTGAAATTGGCAAAATAGTGTTCAGCAAATTGAAAAAGTCTCAAAAATGCTGAAGATTTTGAAGAAATTCGAAACGTATTTGTTAGATATTTTCGAAGAATCATTATATCCGTATGTACATATTTTAACATTTCGGCCTTGCATATAATCCGCTCTTTGCTTATTACTGTACCGACTGGAACGGAACTAATTAGTAACTTTGTATAGTCTGAGAGATAGCAAAGTTTTCAAGAGAGATTTTAAAAAGCTGATATTTTATATGCCTTTTCTTTTGCACTGTCTGTCCGCATGCCATGTGGTAGCCAGTGGACGAGTAGGTGTAGATTTAACACATTAGGAAAAACGTTTGACCTGTTCAAAATATATCGGATTCTTCAAGAGGAATATTTCATCATCATTAATTAAGTTCATATGATAACAAGGGCGTACCCTGCGAGGGGCAGAATGGGTCATCTGCCACACCCCCACTGGACTACCCTGGCACAATAAACGAGGTTTTGTGAAGAAATCGGAATGAACGGTTCAAAGTAAACTTCACACCATAAGTAGAGACAATAAAACCGAAAGTCGGCATTCCACGAAAATTTACTGAACTTGTATTATCATCATGGGTTTCTTCAACATCTGGTACATACTCATAAATTCGTCGAATACAGCTAGGTTCTCATTTCAAAAAGGTGATTGATGAGCATAACTTCATTTTGTAAAAATATCAGTTTTAAATGTTTCATACTTAAGGAAATATAAGTGAAATATGTATTTTTCTCGAATGGGAGTTGGATGTAGAAAGCCCGAATTGAATTTCATCAGGAACACAGTTTTTATAATGTATAAGGCTTTCACTCGAACTAGTTACATGCATATTTTTGTTTGTCTTCATCTGCTTTTTTGAATAATGGCTGGGCTGCTGAAAAGAGTAGTTTTATCAGAAAATGTTTTTGAAAAAATTGTTGCTTTTTAAACTCAATTCTTCTTTCGATAGTGAACCCTATGAAACGAAGGTTAAATTGAAATGATAGAGATGATGACCAAATCGATCAAATTGTACTGCCGGATTCATCACAGCCGGATGATCAGAGTTCATCACGACTAAAGATACAAGAAAACTTTTTGAAAGTAACATTGGCTTTTATGTTGAAAGAGCTAACGACAGAAATGAGAAAAAGTTGTTGCAAAACCCTTGGACTTTGCTAGTGATGCGACTAGCTTAAAAGGAAAACTCAACTATTCCTGGTTAGATCAATAGGCACCTTGGCTAGTTTATTCAAGTCGCCTGAAGGGTGCTCTCTGCAAACACTGTTTGTTGTTTCCTGCAGTTAGGGGAACTGTAAAGGAAGTCTTGGGATCCTTCATAGTAAAACTGCATTTGAGGTTCAAAGATATTCATGAAGACTGTCGAAAACATCATGATAGTCAGTACCACAAAATTTCAACCGATTCAGCAAAGGCTTTATTTTAAAACGTTCTTGTTGATATTCGAATGCAGAATTCCTACCAGAGAATAGTTGGAGAAAATAGAAAAATTTTGTTGTCAATTATTTATTGCATACTATTTTACAGTACCCACGATACACCTCTTAGAGGCAAAGAAGGGATGAAGGAGTTTTTTTGATCTTCTACATTTAACAATTGATAGTGGTAACGAAACATTGGAACATCATTTAGAGAAATGTCGTAAAATGCCTCCTATATATCACCCAAAATCCAAAACGAATTGTTAATTTCATGTGGTGAAGTAGTCGAAGATATATTATTACAGATGTGAAACGAGCCATAGCTTTCGTTATCATGGCTGATGAAACAGCAGATATAGCTGGAAAAGAGCAGCTTTCTATCGGTTTGCGATTTCATGATGAAGATAATCCGTGAAGAATTTATGGGCTTCGTAGAACTGAAAGGTCAAGATGCCTCATCGATGGCAGAAGCAATTGACAACTTCATCGTCAACCAAAATCTTCCGAAGAAAAATTGTGTCGGATTAGGTTTCGATGGCTGTTCTACAATAGCTGGCAAGGAGGGCGAAGTGCAGGCAATTCTCAGGAGAAAGTATTCTCGACATTGTTTATCCACTGCTCAAGCCACAGATTGAATCTCGTAGTGAATAATACGAACAAAATACCGGAGATTAGAAACACAATAGCAACAATCAAGGATACTATAAGTTTCTTCAGGAATCGCCAGCTCACACAAAGGCTCGGCACCTAATCTATCGAGACTGTGTGGGACAAGATGGTCTTAGAAATATAAGAGTATAAGAAAATTCTCTTAACATTTCCCAGAAGTGGTTAAATCTTTGGGAAAAAATTGCTATAGTTGGAAACTGTAGGACAAGAAAATCTTCTTACCAACTTCATGCCACTTTAACAAAGTCGTCTTGTGTTGGAGCATTTGTGATAATTTCGAAATATTCTGTCCCTTCTGAAACCTGTAGCTAATTCTCTTCAAGCGAAATCTACTGACCTCATCATGGTAAGAAACCATATAAAACAAATCTTCAAATCTTGGCTGCCATTCAAAAGGATCGCGAAGATGTTGAAAGGATATCTAAAGAATTGCTTCAGAAAGCTCAAACCATTGCTGAAGCGGTAATCATTGAAATGTCTGTACCGTGCCAGGCACAATTACAACAACACTGAAGTAAACCCCATCGCAGACAGACAAAGAGTACTGGAGGAGGTCACTTATCATACCTTAACTTGACTCAATAAAAACTTCGCTCAATATACAATTTTCTGAAGACAACATCCCTGCTTTTGCACTAACAAAACTCCATCCATATCATATGCTGAAAATGACCATCACGGAAGTTCAACAGATAGCGAAATCTTTCATAAAGTTCTAGCATTTATCAAATGTCGTCGCATAATTGGATGTGTGGTTTAATTTGTGGAGTAACAAGAATATGAATGAGAACAACTTGAAGGAGCTCGAAGTAATTGACATTTTGAAGGAAACTGATATTTTCTATCCATCAATCAGGCACGTCTTATAAATTTTGATAACTTTGCCGTCAACTACTGCCTCTATAGAACGGTCTTTTATTACTCTAAGGAGAATTAAGACTTGGCTAAAAGCACTATGAGTGAGGAAAGATTGAGTGCTTTATGCTTAATTAGTGTACACCGAAAATTCGTCCAAACTAATAGGAAAAGCATTGAACAGAAAGTGTTAGAAAAATTCTCAGCTAATTCGAGGAGGTAATTACTTAACTTTACAATAGCTAATAATTATAAAACTCTCTTCATTCATCTCAGCCTCAATTCATCAAAATAGTGAGTGACTGTCGTGTGCGTGAATGTGTTTATTGTCAAATTTGAGTTTTGAAAAATATATTATATATGTATACTTAATATGTGTCTCCTGCCCCGAACCCCCGCAGTTTTCTGCGCTTAATTTTCGACTAATTTTCATTACAATCATGTGCCTGTCCCCTCTTGCTGAACTTCTGGGTACGCCCTTGTATGATAAGAGAATTTGAACAAATTAAGGAAATTTTCCAGAATGTTTCTTATCAATTTCCAATTTTAACATCAAATTAACGAATATAAACTTCTGTTAATAGACTCATCTATCTCATATCTACTATCCTTCATTCAAAAGTTGTTATTTATTGAACTTACATTTCTCAACATTTAATGAATATCGTCCGATTTTAGATTATTCAATAATGATTTTATTATTTCATTAATGCAACATTTCGAATAGCTTGATACTTTTGTATCATATCAACTAATACAAAATAGAGAATTAAATTTAGAAATGCTTTCAAGAAGACGCAAGTCACCCAAATAAAATGGATTTGTTATATTTTCACAAAGATATGAATAATTTGCGAATAAGTGAAAAATCACTAGATAATTCAAACCGAAAGATCACTTATGAAATAATTCGCAAGAATTGCCAGTTACTTATAGAATAAGTATATAATAGCAAGAGTAGCACTACTCTATGCAGAACAGGAAATTAATTTGTAATTCCACTAAAATTGAATTAAACTAAATTCATACTTACAAGGCATTTCAAAATGTTTTTATAAAATTTCCTAAAGAAAAATTCCGTTCACTATCACTGAACTTTGAAGAACTACAAAATCATTTCCTAACGTAAACACGGAGTCTCATACCGATGATTCATACTTCAGAGATGCTTTCGTTTCAACTAAGAGTCAAACACTGCTTACTGCGTATTCGTGCGTACTTTGTGTATTTCTTCGAACAAAATACTAAATATATCTACCTGACTTTCGAGGGTTGAACTGAAATTCTAAAGAAAATGTAATGTGTTGCGACGATAAGCGTCAATATAGTTCTGCTACTGTATCGTAACTATGAATATCTTGGTTGGAAAGGAACAATACCAGATAAGATAAAAGTTACATTTTGTTATATTCCACTCGATATTTTCATATTGAACTTGTATGTTAACTAGATAAGAAGTAACCTAGTTCTGGTAAGCAAAATAATTAGTTTTCTTCAATATTTTTAATCTTTCTGAAAAATTAAATAATTGAAGAAGAAATACTAAGCTAAAGTTTCACAAAATATAATGAATAAAATATGTGACACTTATTTCAGGCTTTATCCCATTTTCAAAACTAAAAGGAAATTAGGAAATCAAATTATTACAATATAAATGAGATTGGAAGAATAATTTCTTGGATATTAACAGTATTGACTACAAAATTAGATGTTTTCCTCTATTATTTCCTACATATATTTCATCATGGATTCCTTTGTCAAGGATTGTTTTTACCCTCAATAAAACTTCAAATAATTATATAAACATAAGCAAACGAATGTAATGGTTCTTGTTAAAATTTATTTTTCATTTATTATTCACCTTTGATGAGAACCATTGTATTCGTTTGTATATGTTAAAGTAATTAATTAAAGGAACAATTCTTGAAAAAGGAGAAACTATGCCGAAACATATGTAGGAAATAATAAAGGAAAAGACTTACTTTGTAGTCAGTATTTATACAGGAATATCCACCGGATCGTCCGTTGAAAACTTTTTGAGTTCCAATTACAATATCAAGCTGAAATTTTATAAGCGGCCAGAACTAGCGATTTCCAATTGAAGTGAAATATTTACCATTTCCGGTTATACCGGAAGTGGGTCATCACTTTGTTATTTCAAATGGCAATCTACCTTTTTTATTATACATCTAGAACCGACATTTGAGCAAGGCATAAAATACCCAAGTTGTTGGCACTTATTTGACAAAACTTTTGACAGATTTAATTATTTTGTTATAAATTCAATTTTGAGGAACAAAATTGTAGCTCATAGATCTTTTGCACTACAGACACAATTTTTGCTTGGGTGGATAGAAGAAGGATCAAGGAATTTTTCAAGCAGTCTACACATGTCAAATGTTTATTGCGTTGTTTTGTATTATTTTTTCAATTTGGCCTTTTTCAAACAGCAATAACTCAATTTTTTCAAATGGCACGTGCCAATTTTTAAATCGCCATCAGATGAAGCGTCAAATTTCAGATGGAATTGTATAAGCATGTACTATACCCATCTCTTATAGTTCCGAAATAATTTGGGAATATATTGAATTTTGATGATTTTGCAAGAACTAACAGAGAATGCTTTGAAATATTTGAATCAAGTAGCTGAACTGGCTACGCTCACCTGACAGGTGCCTAAAATTAATGTACTTGTCACTTCGTTCATTCGAATTTGATATTTCAACAAGAATTGTTTGTAATTTGAAGTGAAAATTTTTGAAAAACACCAGATTGATAATAAAATGGCTGATTATTCAAACGAGGATATGTTTAATCTCTTTTTAATTCATGGCGAATGTCAAAAAGTGGTGGATAGAACTTGCAGGCAATTCAATAACCAATTTCCAAATTTGGCGCCTATGAGTAAAACAAAATTTCGAAGGATTAGAAGCAATTTTCTGCAATTTGGAGGAACAAAATACATAGAAACTAGAAGAAAACCAATTTTCGAGGACGACGACAATCAAATTAATACGCTAGCGTATTTTCGTGCCAATCCACATGCGTCCATTAAGTCGGCATCAATGGATATTGGATTGAGTTATACTTCCATTCAAAGGATCCTTAAGAAACATAACATGCACCCGTATTCTTTTATCAGACTACAAAATTGAAATCAACTGACCTTCCTAAGCGGCTAAATTTCTGTGAAAATTTATTAATTCGGCTTCAAGAAGATGAGACAATTCTGCAAAAAATTATATGGTCTGATGAAGCCAAGTTCAATGAAAGTGGAATAACCAACTGGAGAAATCGACAATTTGGGGCCACAGAAAATCCACATTTCATTGAGGTTATTGATTTCTGAAATAAATTCAGCGTGAACGTTTTTGCAATTTTAATGAATGATTTGTTGGCTTATCACATTTATGAGGAAAATCTTAATGGACAAAGATACCTGGAAGTTTTGAGAGGAACATCAGAAATGGATTACCCTTAACACTCTGAGGATTGCTATTAACAAATGGATGGTGTACCAGCACATAAAACACGAGCTGTAGATCGGCAGCTAACAGAAATGATTGATTGATTTTTATTTATGGGGCAAAATCAAGAGTGGAGTGTATCCCATTCCTGTAAGAAGTAAAGAAGAGTTACTGGAGCGCATTCATGATGCTTTTCGTAATATTGATCCTGAGGAAACTAGGAGGGCAACTCATCATGTTTGTTTACGAGCTGTCAAGTGTATCGAGCAAAATGGGGCCCATATTGAACATTTATTCAGATCGTAAATTAGTTTTCTCCTATGATGTTTGCTATCATTTATTTGTATTAATGTAATTATCTTCGATGCTTGGTTTTCGCTTAGTTCCTACAATTTTATTCATCCGAATTGTAGAAAATTGCTTCTAATACTTCGAAATTTTGTTTTACTCATAGGCGCCAAATTTGGAAATTGGTTACTGAATTGCCAGAAAATTCTACCCACTACTTTTGACATTCTAAAATGAATTAAAAAAATTAAATATATTTTCGTTTGAATAACCAGTGGTTTTATACGAAATGTGTTATATTTTTGGATATTTTCAATCTGAAATAACGACAATTCTTGTTGAAATATCAAATTCGAATCCACGAAGTGACAAGTACAAATATTTCAAAGCATTCTCTGTTAGTTCTTGCAAAATCATCAAAATTCAATATATTCCCAAATCATTTTGGAACTATAAGAGATGGGTATAGTACATACTTATACAATTCCATCTGAAATTTGACGCTTCATCTGATGCCAATATAATAATTGGCACGTGCCATTTGAAAAAATTAAGTTATTGCTGTTTGAAAAAGGCCAAATTGAAAAAAAAAATACAAAACAACGCAATAAACATTTGACATGTGTAGACTGCTGAAAAAATTCCTTGATCCTTCTTCTATCCACCCAAGCAAAAATTATGTCTGTAGTGCAAAAGATCTACGAGCTACAATTTTTTTAAATGTTCCTCAAAAATCGAGTTTATAACAAAAATAATTAAATCTGTCAAAAAATTTGACAGATAAGTGCCAACAACTTGGGTGTTTTATGTCTTGCTCAAATGTCGGTTCTAGATGTATAATAAAAAGGTAGATTTGAAATAACAAAGTGATGACCCACTTCTGGTATAATCGGAAATATTATCACTTCGAAAATATTTCGCTCCAATTGAAATCGCTAGTTATGGCCGCGTATAAAATTTCAGCTTGATATTGTAATTGGAACTTGAAAAGTTTTTAACGGACGGTCTCGGTGGATATCCTGTATATAATTAAGTAAAAATCCATTTTAGACCAAAGTATTTTATTATAAATAATATGAGCTCTCTAGTTTAGCACTAATAAGAACTAATTATGTAACAAAATGTCTCATGTTTTATAGTACAGTAAAAGGTGAAAGATGATATCAATTGAACTTGAAGTAATTAGTCTAATGGTAATATGATTTAAATTCCTCATTTGAAATATTTCGGAGTGTTAATGCATTCCTTATATATCAGAAAGTTGAAGTAGAACCTGGATACTCTTAGGATATAATAATATACAGGGTGCTTCAACGAAAACTAAACAGAGGCTATATCTACCAAGTTATTCATTTCTGATCAAAACGCAAAAACAGGTCAATTTTTGTTTCAAGGGGGACATCTTTTGGGGTACAAAACTTGCCTGAAATATCAACCCCCTAAGCGGGGGTTGCAATTCTTGAACATTTTGAATAGAGAAGATGGATCGAGTGATAACTCAAAAAGAAGGTGGTATCTTTGTCTACATCGCCTTGAACGAATTTACAATTTTAATTGAAAACTGTAAAAGATACAGGGTGAGCAACTGAAAGATAGGGAAGACTATTTCCTTGAGACTATTCAAGTTTCAGTGAAGTAAAATGGAACAGATCCATGCTGATCAATGGCAGTCATCATCAAGTACCATCCTCATCTCGAATTTCATCCCCTAGAGCAGAGGTGACCAGCCTCTGTTTAGTTTTCGTTGAAGCACCCTGTATACACAAAAACAAATTTGTATGGAGTCACTCGGTATTTCACATTATTGATTGTTTTTAACCATGGAAGTTTGACTACTTGTGAAGAATTAAGTTTTCGTTGTAAAAAACTGGATAGTATGATGAGTCGTTACTGAGATTTAAATCTGTGAATTTCAAAATTTAAAAATCCTAAAATCATAATCGAAAATGCCTTACATATCCTCCTTTGATCATAAGTAGTGTAGTGTGAAAATTAATGTAAGTGTTACATGTATTAAACTTTTGTATTCAACAAAAAGAATTTGTGTGATTAAACCCGACCCATTACACAGTGATATATTACACGCGATATCTTGGTATTAAAAATAACGTCGTATTTTTGACAGGTGTCATCAGAAGAGCAGAGGGTCGGATATTTGTTCTCGTTGAAGAAGGGGTGACACAGAGGATGTAGTGCCTCGTCGGAGGTATGTTGGGCTGCTCTTCCTTATCCGCTTCTTTTTCGAGGTTGTTGAAGGTTTCGTTGATTGTTGAATAAAAACACTTGTGCTGCTTTTTGATTTTAATAGAAAAATAACTTAAGAACTTGGAATTTGAAATATACTTGAGATTTAGAGAGTTACGAGTTAGGATGTAGAAATAGATGTAGAAGGTAGCAGAAGTAGAAGTAATAATAGAATAATAGAATAATGGAATAATGAATGATAAAATGAGTATCAGCGCTTATATAGCCTATGATAACGTTACAAGCTTGGTGCGAAAATAAGGACGCGTGATTTTGTTTATCACAAAAGTTCTAGAAAAATATGTTGAAACTATTCCATGAAAAGAACAGAGGTTCCTTTCATTAGAAGGCTTAATGTGACGCTAAATCGAAAATAAAGTAATTAATTAGCGTTCAAGCGTAACTATTTGCTATCTTAATAGCATTAGAATCCTGTTTACGAAATTTGGAGGCAACAAGCTTGCTACGCAATGCATGGAATGAAATGTTACCCTAATATGTATGTATAAGAAAATAGGGTAGTATCCTAACATACCTCCCCTCTTAAGTGTTTTAACGGGTTTTTAAATCTTATCGTTAAAACACCGAAGAACTTAAGTAAGAGAAATTTGAATTATATAAGAATATAAAAATAAGGGTTAGTATGGTAAGTATATAGTACATTGCAAGAGATAATTAGTTTTAAAATAAAAGATTATAAAAGAGTGGTTAGTAAAATAAAAAAAGGTAAGTGTGTGTAAAAGAAATTAACAATGCAAAAATGATCTTGATGTACTTGGTGGAGTCTTGATGGCTTCATACTGGTGATCGCAGGCGGATTGAGAGTTGAGCGGAATTTGCAGCGATTTCAATGAAGGTGAGCGTTCTTTGAACTCTTTTGCACGCAGACGAGTCATCCTGAATTCAGGTAGTGCATCAGTAGTTTCACCCAGTGAATTTTGGCTAATTGTATTATGGCTGTTAATACAAATTTGAAGAGAATGATGCTTTTCTTTTCTGAAGCAGTTCAGTAAAGATGATAGCAATCTTTTGCATCGGCGGCACTTGCCGTTGCAGCAACAAAGGAAGAACATCAAGAGTGCAACAATGAGAGCAATGCAACCCATAAGAAAATTGAACGATGTTGAATGCTGTACAATGAAGGGTTGATTCAGATTCTTCTCTAGTATTTCGTCGAATTTATGCAATTTGTGTTGTGCATAACGTAGATCATCCAAATTAAGATCATGCAGTTTGACTGCTTCCATTTTTCTGAAGTTAGGTAGGACTGTTCTCTGACACAACAATCATCTCCATCGATATTGATAGGCGGTATGTAATTTGTGAAATTGGCTGTTTGGTTCGAGGATGTAACTAGTAAAGTTGATAATGTATAGCATTTGCACTTTGACTTCATAGTAAATAAGCCAACACCTTGTAGACTGAAATCTCTCATATGAGCTACGGTGTTTTCGTCTTCACAATTCAAAGAAGCTATGGTGGGTTTCGTCAAAACGAAAAGCCATTGATTTGGTCCAACTTGATGCCAAATTTCCATTTCTGATTTGATTGTCTTGGCATTGCAGCTGCTTGGGATTGTAGTCATTTGTTTGAATTTAAGGTCGGTTTCGCAGATAGGACGCTCTTTGAGTAAGTGAGTCGTTGGCCGGTTGCATATATATTCGGTCGCTCCAGGTAATTTCTGACATGTTGATAGATCCTTCAGCTGGGCATAGTAGATGCGGTTGGCACTCAAGAATAGGTAAGTATAAGGTGGGTCGATATAAGAATAGACTGATTGGTTGGAGGATGTAATAGGAGTAGGTAAAGGAATCAATTTATAAACCTGATAAAGTTCTTTCCTCACTAGAGGAATTTTGATTGCATAAATGAGTACTTTTCCACATATAAAACAGATAACGTACTAATTGAGAAGTATTTGTAAATTTCATTATAATTGTCGACATCAACAGGGAATTCAGAACTGCCACTGATCTTTATTTTCAATAGTTCCTGACGTAATTGCTTAGGAGTGATTACTGACGGATGTAGGACGTTTTGTTTTGAGAATAAAATTGCAGAAATGATGACGTCAAAATTTTCTTCTAAATTGTCCATTATGAAACTTATGGAAGAAAAATGTATCGAAACAGTTTGAAAATAAGTGAGAGAATTAATTCTTCTCAAAGCAGATTTGGAAAATTTATTAAACGTTTCAAAATTTTCATTAAGCTTCTTTTCATTTGCACTTAGAGAAAGGCAAGATTTGTTATAAGTCGAAATTGCATCGGAAAGAATATGAATTTGTTGCTTCATGAGTTTTTGTGTATTGACGTTTTCATCATGGATTGTTTGAATTGCATCTGTATAGTATTGAGCGTCATCAGCGTCAGGTGTGCCAAAAAGCCATTTAATTGCATAGGATACACCATTAATGAGACCTCGTTTAGTTCTGTGGTGTTCATCAAAATTGTGACCTGTAAGATGGCTAATAGATTCGAATTTTTCTTGTAATTGTGTCAGGCGGATGTTTAGTCTTTCAACTGATCTTTTGCAATTGAATGCAGTCGAAGGATTAGTTATATTTTGCCACTAGAAATAGAACAAATATTTGCAGATTTCATGCACATGCGTTTTAAAAGATCAAGAGTTCGTTCGTGAACACTGATATTGGTAAAACTCAAGAGCGTAAACCAGTCACTAGAAAATTTTGCCATTCCTGCGAATTGTAGAAAAGTCCGGCAGATTTTGTATATAATCGATAGAATAAGGAGCTGTTCATTTTTGTCATCGTCAAAGGTATGTATGTAGGTGATGAAAGCTAAGAGAAGGAATATGAATAAGGGAGTTCTGTTACGGATTGTCATCTTGTTCCCCTGAAACAAAGGGTTTCAATAAATTATGATGATAGACCTGTGTTTTGTTGTTTTTGATTTGGAGAACATAGGTCTTGTTCGGATTGACTTTAACAATTTTGTAAGGACCTTTGTAATTTGGATTCAGTTTCTTATTCATCCCTGTTTTTGAGCTTTGATCTTGAAGATATACCATATCGCCCTCTTTAAAATGATATTCAATAATTTTGTGATCATAATACTTTTTGGACTTTGTTTTCGAGTCTATCAAATTTTCTCTAGCAATTTCAAAACTGCGGTTCATTTTCAATTTCAAGTTCGAGTAATAATCGTCATAAGTATATCTGAACTCCGGTTTATTTGTGAGGGATGAAGGAATTTCTATTTTTCTACCGAAAAGAAGTTCGAAAGGCATATAGTTGGTAGATTTGTGAAAATGAGTGTTGTAACAGAACATACCTAAAGGTATATAGTCATCCCAATTTGTCTGGGATTCATTAATATAATGCTTCAAATATTCTTTAAGAGTATGATGGCTCCTTTCAAGACTACCATTGGTTTGCGGATGATATGGACTTGCGAAAATGTGTTTGATTTTGAAAAGCCTGTTTAATTCTTTAATGATATTTGATGTAAAGTCAGAGCCATTGTCACTCAAAATTGTTTCTGGAATGCCAAAAAGAGTAATGAATTTCAGAAATTCGTCCGCGATTGTTTTGGCTTCGTGATTTGGTATACAACAAGCGTACGAATATTTCGTCAAGTCGTCCTGTATAGTCATGATGAACTTGTTTCCAGATTCAGTGAGAGGTAAGGGACCTACTATATCTAGTGCAATTCGTTGGAAAGGTCTCTCACTGGTGGTAGTAATTTCCATCGGCGCTTTACCTGGTCTATTATTTCGCTTATTAATTTGACAAGAGACGCAAGATTTGATGAATTTCTTGATGTCGCGTTTCATTAGAGGCCATTTATAATTTTCTTTGATACGTTTATAAGTACGGGAGAAGCCCGAATGACCAGAAATAGCTGATTCGTGATTTTCTTTCAAAATTGTAATAATTTGTTCTTTCGTACTTGGTTTGAATCTGGGTTTGTTGACTAGAATTACCTTGATATTAGATTTGGAAAATAAAATTCAATGAGTTCATTAAACATATCTTGCTTCAAAGTTGGATTTTCTTCTATAGGATTTTTGAGATAGATTTTTGAAATTTGTTTGTCTTTCAATTTAGAACGTAAATTTTGGAAACTGTAGAAAAGATCATTATAAGTGAGCTTATCGAAATGATTAAGCTTAGAGAGCAATAGAAAAGAATTGTTTTTGTCATTTGTCAGTTCGAGTGCATCATAATGCATAATTTCATCTATGCAGAGCTTAGTGAAGTCGTAATGAGTGTTCAAATTTTCGAAATATGGATTAGACGGGTCTAAATCTTTAGAAAAATAAAAGAATTTGGAAAGAATTCGAAAATGTTTTCTTTGATAATTTCGATATCGGGTAGTTTTCATTCAAATAATGATATTTGACGAAGTCACTATATCTTTCTTCACCTTGTTGTACTTGGAAAATAGGCCGAAAAGTGGGTGTTTCCTGGATTGGCGGATTTCGCGACAATGCATCAGCATTTGAATTTAGTTTTCCTGGCTTGTATTTGATTTCATATTCATATTCTTCGAGACGTAGACGCCATCGAAGTAATCTACTACTAGGATTTTTGCAATTGTATAAGTAGACTAGACCGCGATGGTCAGTCTGAATGGAAAATGGTTTTCCATAGAGATAGCATTTCCAATGCTCGACGGACCATATAATTGCGAGGAGTTCCTTCTCAATTGTCGAATAGTTGATTTCTGCCTTATTGAGAGTGCGTGATGCGTATGCTATAGGGAGGTCTTTGCCTTGATGTTCCTGGCTTAACACTGCACCTATTGCGTAATTTGATGCATCGCAAGTAATTTGGAAAGGTTTGGTCCATATAGGATATTGTAGTATTGGTTTTTTCATTAAGACATCTCTGAAGTGCTCGAATGACTCCTGTTGTTCAGTACCCCATATGAAAGGAGTATCTTGCTTAAGTAATTTTGTGAGAGGCTTTGCGTGTTGAGCAAAGTTTTCGATGAATCTTCTATAGTAGCCAACGAGACCTAAGAATTGTTTGATTTGTTTTGCGCTCTTAGGCGCTGGATAATTTTTTATGGCGTTGATTTTTTCAGGATTCGGAGATACGCCATTCTCATTTATGACATGCCCCAAATAAAGAGTTTCTTTTCGCATGAACTCACATTTGTCGGGCTGTAAGAGAAGTTTATTTGTTCTGAGTCTATCGAAGACGAGTTTGAGTTTCTTGGAGTGTTCTTCTATGGATGCGGCGAAAACGATTATGTCATCGAGATATACGTATGCCTGCAGTCCTTGTAGACCTGTGAGGGCTATATTCATAGCTCTCTGAAAAGTAGACGGTGGATTCTTGAGCCCAAAAGGCATGCGTACATACTCGTAATGTCCAGTGGGTGTAGAAAACGCAGTTTTTTCTGCATCTTTTTCTTCCATCTGAATTTGATGGAATCCACTGGCTAGGTCCAAAGTAGTAAAATACTTTGAGTGACCTAGTTGATCCAAGATTTCGTCGATGTTTGGAATTGGAAAGGAGTCGCCGACTGTGACTTTGTTGAGATTTCGATAATCTATTACTATTCGCCATTTCTTCTGTCCGGATGCGTCGATCTTCTTAGGTACTATCCAGAGAGGACTATTATAAGGCGAAACAGAAGGCCTGATGATGCCTTGTTTCAGCATCTTAGACACCTGGGTAGATACTTCATCCAGGTGAACGCGAGGATAGCGATAAATTCGGGATGATACGGGAGTTTGGTCTGTCACTTTGATAGAATGTTTCAAAACAGTTGTACAGGTCAATTCGTCGTCAGGTAAGAAAAATATGTCATTGTAAGAATTGCAGATTTCTAAGACAGAGTTTCTTTCTTGAGGATTCAAATGATCGAGCCTAAGATTTTGTCGTAAAATATTCAAACGTGAATCGAGATTTTGAGGATTTTCTTGAATATTGAAAATTGAAGAATTTTGTGTATTGAAAGGTTCCAAGTTCACTTCGATTTTGTGTATTTTTATACGTCTATCTGACGTATTCAAAATGGTTGTGAGAGCTTTTCGATTTCTCACAGAAACAATAGATTTTGCTAAAAATACGCCTTCTTTGATGAAGATTTCAGGACATATGCCCTCCTGTAAATCATTTTTGACGTCGATTTCGATAATTGTTTCTGATCTAGGTTCGAGAAAATAACAAGAGAGTTCGCTTTTGTTGTGTAGGAAATAATAGAAGGCACAGAATTAAGTTGCAATTGATTTTCGCAGAGATTGATAATGGCCTTTTCTTTTCTTAAAATGTCACTACCTATGATTCCGTCCATTGGAATATTATTTTGTCCGTGTACGACATGAAATTCGAAATTAATAAGAGCATCATTAATTTTCAATGGCAGTGTTAATAATCCTAATGTCGAGATAGAGTTTGTAGTTAACCCAGTGACCAGAATTTGTTTCGAATTATCTATTCCAATGTCAGGGTTCAAACTAATTACATTCTCATATTTGATAAGTGAGACAGATGCGCCAGTGTCGACTAGAAAATTCAGTCTACCTTGATTGTTTTCTGCTACCAAAAAGAGATTCTGATTATTTGTGAGGTAGACGTGATGTGTTTCTTTGAGGTTCTTAGAATTTGAAAAAGATTTTGAATGATTTTGAAGAGATTTAGTAAGAAGATTTTGATTGGAGCGAGAATCAGTTTGAAATGAATTAGAAGAACTTGAATTAAGAGTTTGTGAAGAGATTGTTTTCTTTCTCGCTCTTGATTCTGAGAATTAGAATTTGGATTTGGATTAGAATTGAGATTTTGATTGGAGCGAGAATGAGTTTGAATTGAATTAGAAGAGTTTGAATTAGGAGTTTGTGAAGAGATTATTTTTCTTTCTCGCTCTTGATTTTGAGATTTGGGTACATGATTGAGGCCACCGTTTTGAATTGAATTTAATCCCAGTCTGCGGTGTCGGTGTTCACTGCAGACGTTTCGGCGTTTAAAGAATTGTTCATCTGTACCGAAGATTGCTGTTTTCTACTATTATTATACTGTCGTTTTCTGCATTCACTTATCAAATGCCCTAATTTCTTACAATAATTGCAAATTTTGTTTTGCGCATTATTGTTGTTGGGTCTACCCAAGAATTTGAAGTTGAAGGTTGATTTTGATTTGATGCTTGTGAAATTTGTTGTGTATGAGTCGTATTGTATTGAACACTTGTTCTTTTCGAGCAATTGTTTGTGTTATGATTATTCATTTTGCAAATACTACAATACTTGTTCGGTCTACTTGAGGAATAGCTCTGAGATTTGAAAAAGCCTTTTGACATGGATAATGCTCTTTCTTCCTCTCTTGCTGCATTTAATGCATCAGAAAGAGTGGAGAAATTGCGACTCCTAAGGAATCTCGAAATTTCAGGATGACAATGGAAAATAAATCGTTGCAGTGCCAACTCCCTGAGAGTTTCTGTACGACCTTTGATATCTGTGGATGTAGCAGGTATTGAATTTATTAAACGCGTATATAATTTTTCGATATTGTTGTAAAACGTAAGTACTGAATCATTGGGAAGTTGTTTCAGAGTGTTAAGCTCTTCCATAAGAGTTGTATAATGTTTTCTGTCAGCATATAATTGGAGAAGTAGATGTTTTAACCCAGGCCATGTTTTGAATGTTTTGTCACGAAGTTGAGCCTTCGCATTGCCAGATATCTTTGAAATGACACAAGCCAAAAGCGGCCCGTGTTCTGCTGGGTTGGCGAAATGAAAAACATTATCAACGTTTGAAATGAATTCGTGTACGCTGGTGCGTGTACCATCGAAAATATTAGGTATGAGAGTACATAAGTAAGTAAGTTTCAAGAAATCAATTGCAAAATTTGATGCATCTGGCAAACTGTCTTGGTCTGATGCGTTACCATCAACCACTGGGTCTTCTACCAAGGATTCAGTAATCGTGTTACCTTGTTGCGCCATTAAAAAGAAAGAACGAGAAAGAATTTTATTTGAAAAACGAGAACGAATTCGAGAAAGCGCAAAAAGAATGAGAACTTTATCAGAATATAAAAATAGATAGAAGGAATAAAGAGAAAGGATTGGACTTACCCTCGAGTGCAAATGAGCTGAACGTTGGAAAACCCTGAGTTTGTTCGTTTTTCCGTTCTAAGGATGGAAATCCAGACCAGTTTTCAGTAAACCAGCAACGGAAAATCCCACTTCTGACACCAATTGTTGGGCTGCTCTTCCTTATCCGCTTCTTTTTCGAGGTTGTTGAAGGTTTCGTTGATTGTTGAATAAAAACACTTGTGCTGCTTTTTTGATTTTAATAGAAAAATAACTTAAGAACTTGGAATTTGAAATATACTTGAGATTTAGAGAGTTACGAGTTAGGATGTAGAAATAGATGTAGAAGGTAGCAGAAGTAGAAGTAATAATAGAATAATAGAATAATGGAATAATGAATGATAAAAATGAGTATCAGCGCTTATATAGCCTATGATAACGTTACAAGCTTGGTGCGAAAATAAGGACGCGTGATTTTGTTTATCACAAAAGTTCTAGAAAAATATGTTGAAACTATTCCATGAAAAGAACAGAGGTTCCTTTCATTAGAAGGCTTAATGTGACGCTAAATCGAAAATAAAGTAATTAATTAGCGTTCAAGCGTAACTATTTGCTATCTTAATAGCATTAGAATCCTGTTTACGAAATTTGAGGCAACAAGCTTGCTACGCAATGCATGGAATGAAATGTTACCCTAATATGTATGTATAAGAAAATAGGGTAGTATCCTAACAGGTAGAATTTTTAAACATCCTCGCCACGGCCTCAATTTCTTCTTTAGATAGTGTCATTTGTTTGTATTGTATTGTATTCAATCACCATTATTCTTCAGAACGAGCAAAATAACAATCGGCATTTTTCATTCCAGAGATACAAATATTTCATTACTCGTTACGAACAATAATAGAGTTAAATCGTTACCGATATGAGAAAATTGTAAGGAGCAAAAAAGTCTTCAAATAAAACACGGAATGAAATTACATACATTCACATGTTTAGTGGCGAACTGCCAAAAAATTTGTGGGAAAAGTAGGCGCCTACCATATCCTTCTCTTTGGCCCCGTTTCACGGTGTGCATCAATATTGCGATATCTAAATTCATGTTTTCTTTTCTTACAGAACGCGAAAAATTCCTTTACTGGTATCAAGTTTCAAGGAAAATTTCTCAATTGAACGGCCGCCACTCTGAAACGACACAACAGAGTCGCTAAAAACTATATATGGAGGTACAAATAGAAAGAAGAAATCTAACCCGTCACTTCTTCAATTTTATGTTACGCCTATGGTTTGCTGTAGGAATCAAACAAAGAATCAATTTACATTATCACTTCGGACCACCTATCTACTATGTAATGAAAAGGAGTCTTTCTTTCACTGAATTTGTTCAGATTATCATATTACGTGGCATAACATATTGAGACGACCCAGAACCGGGGTCAAATTTTTTTGTTGATTTGCCAAAACTATACATATATTTCTTGGGTTTTATCTAATTGAATTTTATTATCAATTGTGATAACTGTATTTTGTAGATCTACCTGCATAACATTTCATATTGTTCATCTGAATTCAAAATTACAGAGAAAAGACGGTCATTTGCCAGAATGATTCAATAATTATATTTTAAATTCTCAATATAGTAGAATATTACGTATTTTTAAGGCAGCTTGAAATCACCCAATAGTGTAAACATAGACACGAAGGAATTTATCTAACCCAAATAAGAAATCCAGCGAAACCCATAATCGACTTTAATACCTAAGCTCTTAAGCACTCATTCGTATATCCACGGTTCCAAAGCTGGTGTTTTCTAAATCAGCAATTCCCACGTCGGGACGAAGGAACGCGTCTGTAAAAGACTATGTAATAAGTACTTGAATACCAAGGGCTGAGAGAAGTGAGGGTAAGGACTGCTGGGTCACGCATATATAAGTAACCACGATCGCGACGTTAGGGGATCATTCAATCATTCATTCATTATTATGATTTTGATTATTATTGAGTTATTTTTCGTCAGATGTGCAGTTACTCTTATAATTCAGTTATTTCAGTTTTCGAAGCTCAGTGAATTTACTCATTCGTGTGAATCGGAATTAAATTTGAGTTAATTAATCGTGCACAACATGAGTCCAGAAGAATGGAAGACGCAGATTGTTCCTCTCCGAGAAGCCGGACAGGGGAAGAAGAAGCACCGTTCCCGCTGTGTCTCACAGGTGATTACTTTCTGAATTTCTTTTAATATTTCTGCTCACTATTTGATTTTCACGAATTTCTTGAAGTATATGCTACGTAATTCCTAAACGCACTGAGGACGAGTTGAAATAATCATTTCTCAAATTCCATATTATTTTCATATATTTTTTTTCTTTGCAAATGATCTATTTGAACTGCATTGACATTTTCTAATATTTATTTTGTTATTTTCATAGACTTATCTAAAACGTTTGTTTCGTAACTTGGTAGAATATGAAATGTACTGAATTTATTTTATATTGATTTCAACAGCTGTTTTAACTTAACACATTATTTTGAAGTACACTAAAATATTTTAGTATTGATTTCAACAATTGTACATCAAACTTGCAACATTATTGAAACATAATTAAGCTATTGTGTACTGATTCCACCAACTTTGAGAACTATTTGAATTTGAAATGTTATGAAGTTTAATATTGATGTGAAACTTTACTTTTATAACTCAGAAAATTGATCTCATTGAAATGTTACTTAACCATTCTGCCAATTCAAATCTTTTGTTATAATCTGATGAACGATACGTTCGAATGTGAGAACATTTAATATTGATTCTTATCTTTGCTTCTATAATGGGCCAATTATCTATTTGAAATACCATAATCCCTTTATTCGGTATTTCTATTTATCTCAGTTTATAACTTAGCAGAACATACTTAACCGGTAACGAATATATTTATATTTTCATTGTATCCATTTAGGGAAGATCTTACTTTCAAATTATTGATTTGATGTCCGATACTCTTAAGCTCAATAAGGGACTTTCCTGCCTTCAGGTGTAATGATCACCTATGAATAATATCATTTCTCATTAGTATAAATAAATGGCTTTAGGGACGATACGCATGTATGGACCCACAGACATTGAGGCTTGTATGTTGTCGATATGAAAGTTTTGAAGAATGTCTGAGTTAGGGAATGTATGTGACGTTTGTGGTACATACAGGTGTATGATCAGAGGGCATGTTTCCTGGTTGGCAAATCCGCGATATGGGAATAGAATATGATCCGCAGTCAGTGACAATAAACTGCCCGTTGGCGCTTAGTTGAGCAAAAGAATCACGTACGGCTTTACGGGCTTACCTCTAGTTCCATATATAACGTTTTAATACTATACGAATTACTGAATTCGATTAAAATACGCGAGCGAATTAACGCTCGCAAGTTGTCAGCTGTGGACGTGTTCCTTAGAATTTTAAAAGTAAATCTTTCAGAGTTAGGAGTATCAGGGCAACGACCTCGTCAGAAAACATATCATATTACCAAAACCATTCGATCGGGTCAGTTACCACTCATAAAATGGGTGAGGTCGGTTAGACCTGTCTACAATAATCTCATATCCGAATTCCATCCAGAATATGGATGAGGGCTAATTAAGCCTGTTATAATAATTAAATATTAAAACTTCCACTCGAAATATGGGTGAGGACCAATAAGGTCTGTTCATAATAATTAAATATTACAACTTCCACTCGTAATATGGGTGAGGACCAATTAGGTCTGGTTATAATAACTAAATATTCCACATTCCACTCGTAATATGGGTGAGGACCAATTAGGTCTGTATAAAATAATCTAATGTATAAACTTCCACTCGAAATATGGGTGAGGGCAAATTGGGCCTCTAACTAAATGATCATATTCATTAAATTCATTAAAAGATGCCAAAGAATGCAAGGATAAGAATTTAATACAAATGCTACAAAGGTCAAATAGACATTGTTACGGAATCTGTTTTGCTTACCTATAGTTTAAGCGACGAAGAATTGGTCGTATCACATCAAACCTCACATAAAAGAACTTGATTAGGTTACTACAAATACACAACACAACAAAGAAAAGGGTCCTATTTTATATCAGAGAACTTCAAGGCAAGTTCAGGTACTAGACGATCACATGGCTTTTCATTTGACCGGTTTCAGTCGGTCTTAGGTGTAATTAATATCGGGAAGAAAATGAGATAATTCAGGTATTGCAATTTACATAAAGGCGATGCATTTTGCATCGTCTTACGTAGACCGGGGTTGGGGTGTTTCAATATGAAATCGAGCCACTCAGAATATTTCAATGGTGCACTTCTTAGAATAAGAGAAACATAAAATCCAAAGTTTTCAAAACCTAGAGAATTCTTCAGAATTGTTGTCAACTCAACCAAGGATTACGTCGTGCCTGACTTAGCGAGAACCATTTGTATTTCAAAAGATACTTTGTCCTGGTCAGATTAGTTAATGGCATATTTAAGTCACAGTTACATTGATTCAAAAGATTCGCTCGGACTCATTATTTCAACATTCATTCTACCTTCAAGTTCAGGGTAGTTGTCATAACCAAGACTTACAAATGTACATATCCTCCTGTAATCAAAAGTAGTGTAGTGTGGAAATTAATGTAAGTGTTACATGTATTAAACTTTTGTATTCAACAAAAGAATTTGACTGATTGAAACCCGATCCATTACACAGTGATATATTACACGCGATATCTTGGTATTAAAATAACATAGGTGTCATCAGAAGAGCAAATAATTTCATCAGAATATGGGTAAATAAAGAACGAACCCGACCAATTCATCAACCTTACAATTTTTGCAAGAAAAATTGAAGATTTTATTTTGTATTACATTCGTAATTGAGCTAAATGCGCAAGGAACTTCTTTCATGACGGAGGTCCTCGACAACTCACACTTTTATATATTATTATTATATTTCATACGAGTGAAAGGGAAGATGTTTAATAATATTGTGCAATATTTATATTTGCGTCAAACATTAAATCGTTTGGAGGCGATATTTGTGGTTGTGCAATATTTTGCGCGATCTGGCAAATTTCAGCCCCCACCAGAATGACATGAAGTCATGTTAAATGATACTGAAGTTTGTTGTGTGTTAGTACTTTGTAGTAATATTCCAGGCACTCAGCAGAGTGACAGAGTCACGATAAATTCTAAAATGAATTGGTTACCCACTTTGTTATCACCCGTAACGATGCATTCTCGGACCATCTGTTGATACGTATTGACTGACGGGATATTTCGTAATGTAGCGAACAGACGCTACAACACTTTTCCGTTTACGTAAGATATTTTAGAAATTTGAACTTCCAACAATGTATTGCACAAGCTTTCAATATATTCGAGAAAACATCAATTATACAGGGTCTTTCATACATGCAGTCATTAATTGCTACTGGAGATTCCTGCAGATTGCTTCATACGGTTTTGTGATTTTAAAAGAAAGACACGGAACCCATATCACATAAAAATCTCTGTATTGAAAATTCAAATTTCAAAATTTATAGAACTTGTCACACGTAACCCCATACACCAGGTGTGCTTTTGAGTAGATCTCGAGAAGAAAAATTTTAATATGTAAGTTACTAAACTACAAAAATTTATTACGTAATAAAATATCACTCTGCTAGCGGCAAAAGCAGGCGTTATCAAAGGAACGCGCGTTACTTGTTAAAGAAAAGCCGCGTTTTTATTCTTGCCGCATTTCTAGGGCGGCGCGTTTGACGGGAACATTCGAGACTTTCGTTCACACCGATATAAATGTTGGGCCTGCAGGAATTAGAATCATTCTGAATTGTAACTTGAAAGCAAGACAACGTCGATACAAAGTTTATTATTGAATAGTACAAAATTAGTGCAGCGAAGAAATCTAAAACATATCATTTTGATAACGATTGGAAGAAAGAATTTTTCTTTTGTATGGTGAAAAATGAGTGCATTTGTCTTATTTTTCGTGCGTCAATTGCAATTCCTAAGCGTGGTAACTAAGAGAGGCATCATAAACGGTTTATGAAAACTATGAAAAGGATTTTCCGCCGCATAGTGAATTAAGAAAACGAAAAGTACGTGATTTGATAATTTGTTTGAAAAAGCCAAACAATCAAAAACAGTTACGATCGCGTCATTTAAAATATCTCATATATTGGCGAAACACAAGAAACCATTAAAAGATGGATCGGTTGTGAAGGTAGCATTCATTGAAGCGGGTGAGACTATTTGGAAATTTTACAAATAAAACAGAAATCATGCCTGCTATTAGAGAACTTCAGTTATCTTGTCCTACTGTCACAAGGCGTGTTGAAGTCATGAGTCAGGACACGGCAGATAAACTAAAACATGATATCATGAAATGTACATACTTTTCTTTGCAGTTCAACGAATCCACCGATATGACAGACTCTGCCCAGCTGTGTATTCTTATTCGGATTGTATTCAATGACATGTTGGCTTAGGAAGAATTTTGACAGATGATCTATTTGAACTGCACTGACATTTTCTCATATTTGTTTTGAAGAGCTATTTTCATAGTCTAATTTAAAACATTTGTTTTCATATCTTGGCAAAATTTGGAATGCATTGAAATCATTTTATATTGATTTTCACAGTTATAACTTAACAAATTATTTGAAGTGTATTCAAATTCTTTAATATTAATTTCAACATTTATTGACCTAACTTGCAACATTATTGAACACAATGCAACTATTGTATACCAACTCCGATAACTTGGTAATCATTTCAATTTGAACCGATATGAAATTTAACATTGATTTGAAACTTTACTTTATAACTCAGAAAATTGATTTTATCGAAATGTAATAAAGTATTTATATTAATCCAAATCTTTTGTTTTATAATTTGATTAATGATACATTTAAAACCTTCCATATTGATTCTTATTTCTGCTTCTATAAATGGGCCAATTAACTATTTGAACTATAATCCATTTATTAAGTATTTATATTCGTCTCATTTTATTACTTAGCTGAACTTAACGAAAATATAAATATTATTCACTGCAATCGAGTCTTAACTGTCCAACTGTAGGAAGGCCCTTACTTTCAGAACAGTAACTTGATGTTCGATACTCCATAGCTCAATAAAGGAACTTTTCCTTGCATTAAGGTGTAATAATCGCCTTCGAATTATATTATGTCTCATAAGTATAAAGAAATGGTTTTAGGGACGATACGCATGTATGAACTCACAGACATTGAGGCTTCCGTATATATGGTGTTACATTATAGTATGACACAACTGGAGGGGTAAAGCTACGTACAATTTTGAGAAAAAGTTCATATAAACATAAGTTCGCAAAAGATTCGTTACGGAGCTACAGGATGTTGAAATTTCCGGAAAAAATTGCTTTTTCTTCAGAACTCCTGCAGTTTTGAGATATTCAGCCCAAATTTGGAATGCAAGGTGATTTTACAGCCTCCATCATTACACATCCTAAACTTCAACAAGAATGTACAAGGTGTTTTCTTTTCCGGAGCCATGTCTTCTTTTGCCCTTTCAAACTTTTTTGCAGTACGCCACTGATCAGCGTACAATCAATTTTCGTCATCTTCGTTCAATTTAGAAACTTTTTGGAACTTGTAATTTTTTCGTATCTCCGACCGTTCTCGAGCAAAAAATTATTAAACGATTGTATGCATTCGCTGAATTGAAAGCACTTCTAATTAAAAAATGACTAGTAGGCTTTGATTTTTTCATTTATTTATTTATTTTGACAGTTGCTAAAGTTGAACCAGTGTCTGCTCGAATTGTTTATTAAATTAACGATTAGTTTTAAGACTTTTGAAGTTATTGCTGTAAGAAAAAATGGCTAATTTTACTAAGGCCGAATTGGCTGATATCCATTACATGTACGGTCTGGCTAATGGAAACACAACAGAAGCTAGGCGATTATATCAGGTGCGCTTTCCAAATCGAGTAACACCAGACAGGCGAACATTCTCAAATATCCACCGAAGGTTGAGGAAACTGGTTCTTTACTGCAAATAAACATTTAAAAGATGCAACTCAAACTATGAGAATTCCAGATATTGAGGAAGCTGTTTTGAATTATATTGATTTGAATCCTCATGTGAGAACAAGAAAAATTGGATATCAGTTGAATATTCCACATGTTCTAGTTTGGAGGATTCTCCGCGACTTTTATTGTACCCGTTTCATATTCAACGCGTCCAAACTCTACTTCCTCGAGATTTTCCTTCAAGACTGAATTTCTGCCGATGGTTCTTCGATAAAATTAGAAAATGCTCATTTTGATAATGAAACAATGTTCACAGACGAAGCTTACTTTTGGAGAACTGCTATCACAAATTTTCACAATAATCATTATTGGGCTGAAGAAAACCCCCATTTGATTGAAGAATCTCATTATCAAGAACAACTCTCACTAAATGTCTGGGTCGGAATAATTGGAAATTGATTGGGTAATTTTTTTGCCACACAGACTAAACGATCCCGCTAATCGGCAATTTCTTGAGGAGGAGTTACCTACATTGCTTGAGGATGTGCCACTTTTGGTGAGAAACATAATGTGGTTCATGCATGACGAGGCACCAGCACATTTCAGTGGAGAAGCTAGGGTATTCTTGAATAATACATTCAACAACCGATGGATAGGTCGGGGTGGGCCAGAACCATGACCTTCTAGGTCCCCAGACTTAAATAGTTTAGATTTTTTTCTTATGGGTATATCTCAAAAGTTTAGTTTATACCACTCCAGTGAACACTGTAGAAGAATTGAGAAATCGAATAATAACCTCTTGTGATCAGGAATATTTCAAAGAGTGCGTGATAATATGCAAAAAGGACAGGGGTCTGTATTCTTGCAGGTGGAGGACACTTCCAGCAATTTGTTTAGTGTTTAATTGTTCCTTTTTTTGAGTTTGATATTGAATAAGTATAAGTTGAGTCCCAGCAGACGAGCTATCAAAATAAAAGCAAATTTTGGGCTTACCTATCGAGTATTTCTATTATTTTTTATTTAGCGAATCAAATTCAATAGTTTTTCGCTCGAAAACGGTAGGAGATACAAAAAAATCATAGGTGTCAAAAAATTTCTAAATTGAACGGAGATGATGAGAATTGATTGTACGCTGATCAGTGGGGTGCTGCAAAAAGTTTGAAAGGGCAAAAGGAGACATGGCGTCGGAAAAGAAAACACCTTGTAGATTCTAATTGAAATTTAGGACGTGCAATGATGGAGGCTGTGAAAAATAGCTTGCATGCCAAATTTGGGCTGAATATCTCAAAACTGCAGGAGTTTCGAAGAAAAAACAATTTTTCCGGAAATTTCAACACCCTGTAGCTCCGTAACGAAGCTTTTGTGGACCTATGTTGATAAGAACTTTTACCCCTCAAGTTGTGACATACTAACATGTAACATCCTGTATAACGTTTTAATACTATACGAATTACTGAATTCGATTAAAAGACGCAAGCAAATCAACGATTATAAGTTGTCAGCTGTGAACCTGTTACTTCGAATGTTTAAATCAAATCTTTCAGAGCTCGGAGTATCAGGGCAACGACCTATTCATAAAACATGATTACCAAAACCCTTACATAGGGTCAGTTACCATTCAAAATATGTGTGAGGACAAATTGGGCATGTATCTATATGATCTGACATTGCATTGAATTTATTTAAAGACGCCACAAAATGCAAAGAAAAGAATTAAATATTTATGAAAAAGTCGTTATTGCCGAATATTTTTAATTTTCTAATTCCCTTGCCTATGGTATAAAGTGGTCGTAGCACATCAAACCTCACATGAAAGAACTTGTTGAATAGGTTAATACAAATACCCCAACCCTATTTTATAAAAACAACTTCAAGGAAGTTCAGATACTAGATGATCACTTGGCTTTTCATTTGACCGATCTCATTCGGCCTCAGGTGTAATTGATGTGGGGAAGAAAATAAAATAATTCAGTTATTTCAATTTACATAAAGGCTATGTATTTTGCATCGTCTTTTGTAATGTACCTACCCATAATATGCTTTTCATCTACCTTTATTTTCACTTCATAGTTATACCCTTTTCCACTCAATGTTACGCCTCTGAATAATAGCCTAATCATAATAGAATGTATCATGGTAAAGTCCCAATGTCATAGACTATCTCAATAATTACCAACTGAACTACCTATCTCGTATACTCAAAACCGTCCGTAATTTCATTTTGTCTACTTTGCTTTATGAATCTATTATTTAGTTGAAACAAAAGCAGCGCTCAAGATTGCCTCTTTCTTTTCCACATATTCCTAGTACGCTTATGTCTCCAGAATTGGGAGAATAGTATAAATTCATTTTGTGTCAACGAACGAGGCAGTAAGTTTAGTTACGAATATTAACACTGAGTTACATTAAGTCAATAAGAAGTTTAGTCTAGAGTTGACACTGTTCAATTAGTCGAATGAATTTTATTCCTGAGTATTATTAAATAATAATAGAATCAAAGTTTAATTCAAAGTTTGGCTTATATTACACTTTTATAGACCGGGGTTGGGGTTGTTTCAGTACATAATAGTTAACGGAACAAAATTATATTATATTGTACGAAATCAACTGCTTATTCGAATTCATTATAAATGTAGTAAATTAATCATTTAACATTTAATTGGTGTAATAGAAAGGCATTATGATTTTCAATTGAAGTTGCCCGTATTCTTAAAGGAATCAATTGTTATTAGAAAGAATAGTTGGTGCAATTTATTTAATGGTTATTGGTGTAATCACAAATGATGGCAGAGGAATGTATCATTCAAGATAATGAACTGAAGAAAACCCGATTAGGTCATCATTATGTCCGTCAATTAATCATATTGTTAATGCAATATGCATGATTCCCTTGGAAAACTTGAATTGAAAATTCAGTGTAACTATGATATTGGTTCGGAAATGGTTTCTATCTTTTATGACTGGAAATTACTGTGTTGAATGTTCTTAGAATGTTATCCCTCAAAAATAATTTATTAGACTCACTATGAGATATGAAACATGGTACATAATTGCACAGATTGGAACTGAAACTGTAAACAACAGATATTTATTGTAGAACTATGATCCTTCAAATAAAACGATGACAAACTTCAGTAAACAGATTTTTGCTAGGTTAACACTAGTTATTCACAGACAGGAAAAAGTATTAGATTTCAGCTCAAGGTTGTAACGAGGATTGAAATCAAATATTTTTCACATGTATAATACACAATTTCAACGGAGAAGTTGACGATTTAATATTGAAAATCATATTTACCAACATATTAAAGGAAGAAAATTATCGATGTCAAATTAAAAGTTTCAAATTTAGTGGTTGTTTATTATACACAGGCTAGCAAAAAATGAGGTCATTGTCACTATTCATAAAAATAGAATGGGGTTAATGAACGAAGTAGTGGTCAGGTACAATATAGCGAAAAACGGTGGTAAACATCATTGGAACTGTAAAATTACTAGTCTCTAGTAACGAGTATTTTCTCCTTTACTCTTACATTAATGACTACTCAGCGAGGCATGGTGTTCATCAAAGTGAGAATAACATTTTAGGGTATGTTCCGCTCATATTGCAACAGATCTCTAAGCTACTGGGAATTTATTGCAGTGTGGGTTCGAATACGTTTCCCAATATCATTCCAGTCATGCTCAAGGGATTTTAAATCCGGTCTAAGGGCAGGCCACGCAAAACGCCTTATTGCCCTTCCATCCAAGAATACCATTATATGCATCATCTTGAATAAAATAACACCATCGCCCATAGTTTCCATAAATGGAATTGCATGATCTTCGAGGAGCATGCAATGTACCTCAGAGTTGTCATAGAGCGATTGATGAAGACTAACTGTGTACGGCATTCCGAACTAATACCTGCCCAAACCATAACCGACCCACTACAAAAAGAAAGCCTATCATCGATATAAATTCCAGGATTTCTTCATTCCTTTCGACACCGATCCGAATTGTTGAGGTGAAAACATAACTCTGCTCAGTCTTCATTATTCCACGCTAAATGATTTCGGGAAAAGGTGAATCTACCAACTCTGAGCTGTCTGTGGTGGACCTGCAGCCATTCTTCCACAACAGATTCCAACTACTGGAAACCTGCTTCGGATAATTAATTCCCTAACGTTATCATTCCTCACATCTTGTAACTGATTTGGTAGCGAAACGCAGATAATATTCTGTTCCGCAAACTCGCAAAAAACACCAAAAACTGTCATTTATTTGGGTGATGCTATGTGTGTGCATAGCCCATAGACGTTGTTAAGGCATTTTGAGTTCATTCCACACCCTGCCCCTCCTTTATTCTTCGAACAGTCCGTGTAGATTTTAATAGTTTCTTGGGAAGAGGTTTCATTTTCATTCTGCAGTAGTAAGATGTATCGTCCGTCAAAAGCAAGCTGGATTGGCATTTTGCTACTTCCTGACTGGAGTAATGGTACTTCAGAGATCGCCCTGACTCACAGGCGATGCACGAGTCAAGCGTGTCATGATTGCCTGAGGCACCACCTAGTAGGCAAGTTCAAGTTGCGGCAAACAAAACATGACCTCCAGAACTCATATTAGTGTCATGCGCATAGTTCCAGTTCTCTGCAGCTGGCTGAATTTTTTCATAAGAGTTGCAAGCTTTCTTGATCTTTCCTCGAAGTGTGCATTCCAATTGTGTTTGATTTCTAGGATAACTGCCTTGTAATTAACCTGGGGTGAGAGACCAAGCTCTTTGCTGAAGAAGTGCAACATCTGTGTGTTTTCTATCATTTAAAGAGCCATAAGCATTCTGTTGCAGAGAGTACCTTCATATTTTCTACTAGGCTTGACGATTATGTCATCTGCATATGGCATTGTGTGAAAACCTTTGTTGTTGAGGTTGCGAAGAAGGCTGTCAAGTGATGATAGCTCATGCCTCCGCGGACAGCCTCAAGCTTCCAGTCCTCTCACCATGGATTCCCTTAAACGAATGTGTACTCTAGGATGGCAAGTCTTATATCCAACAGGTGGGAAAACTCTCCATCTGTGCTGAATCTATTTTGAAGAAAGCCATTCTATTGAAGACTTCCTCCATTTCTGTGAACACTGAATGGACTCCTTGTAGTGAAGATATTTCAGATATGCAGCTGGAAATCATCGAAAATCGTAATAACTATGTTGTTGGAAAGCACTAGAAATCTGAAGAGAAAGCGAGCGCAGGCAAAATTGTACACCATCTGATATTTTTCCATAAAGCATTTCCCGCGTAGCCACGAAGTAATGCTCTTGGAAATGCAGATCTCAGGACTCCATGTCGTTAGGGTTGTTCATTTTCTCAGAAGAACAAATGGAAGAAGACAAAGAAGACAATTAGCGTCTGCGATAAAACCAAATCAAGTGGAATCAACGAAAACCAAAAGGAAGAAAGCTTAATTCAGTAAGGTATGCAAGCCGAGCCGGCTACAGAGGAACAAGAGATCATAGGAGACCTTCAAAATCAGTAAAAGAATGAAAAGAAACAAAAGGCTTTAATGCTAGTGGAGATAAGAAAATACTACACGAATATCAAGTTTGCGGGTTTTCAGTATGAATCATAAGCCTGAGAAAGAAAATCGAGATTATCCCGTGTTACAGATGACAGTTGTTCGGGCTCGGATGAAAGAACTCCCACGTTGGGAAGAATGGCAGAAGCCATGAGAAAACAAAGCTGGCGTTCTAGAGGTACAATAATCGTCAAGAAAGAGTAAACTGGAGACCACGAATAACAGGGATTTTACCCTCAAGAGGCGAAACGAAAGAATTCTGATTCTTGAAAATACTTAAGAAAGTATATTTAGCATCATTTGATTCTCAAAGTGAAGTGAATTTACTATGTAGAAGCTGCTGGTTCGATTGTGAATATTCTCAACTCCTCCTAGGCGACTTATAGTGTTCCAGTCAACTCGCTTCTCTAAATACAATACAATTCAGTTAACTAGCACAAAGATAATTGTGGTTTTGAGTTTAGATGTCTCTCGATGGTGTTTTCTCTTCAGGGTTGCTTTACTCCTGTCCAGTCCCCAATAAGAACCGAAATCGAATTAATCGAGAGATATCCATAACTCATGCTCACTACCAGGAAGGATTTTCGTTGATTGCATTGCATTGATGATGTTCCTAGAAGCACAAACTCAGTTTTTGTTTTCTGCTAGCATTGCAAGCTATCATTCAATACATCCTCTTGGAGAACCGACTAAGGACCATATCAGAAAGGGTTTGCTTTGAGAATAGTCGTCTCTATGTTACTTTAGGTGCTCATTTGAATCCTCAATATCGTGGAATCCAGCTGTTGTGTCGATTATCTCGTATAGAAGTCCCTGTGATTGCTTACTAGATCCACAGAACCTGTTTCTCAACTCCTGTGGCCAAGAGTGGACATACTCAATCCTGAGGTTGAGTTTTCTCTTATCCAGGTTAATTTTTTACCTCACGGTTTCAAAATTAATTGAAATACTAGAATTTTTTCGCCCGTTCATTGAGTAACGGCAGTTTATCTTAGCTGTACACTGACTTCTTCATTGTTTCAATCCAAGTTTTTATATTGGATGTTCATTTCATATTTTACTGACAAACTACACTGCGTCAAAAAGTTAACTCATAAAATCGAGAATTCAAATTTATTCAGAAGAAGTTTAGATATGTCGAAGAATTATTATTTTTCCAGTAATCCGCCAGTATTAGGAAATGCTTCAGGATAATCAAAATGAAAATGGTACTCATAGAAATTGAAATAAAATTAATAATGAAGAATATAAAACTTCTGGAAAAAGAAAGTCCCCAAAACCCGGATATTTCCATCACTCGCGATAATAACTGCATGACATCTACAATTCATAATCAAAATCAATGGCCTTATGGCATTCTGATCAATTCCATCCCAAATTTCGATCAGTCTGTTCCGAACCTCATCCACGGCAGCGGCTGGATTTGCTGGCTTCTTAATATTCTATCGAGAATGTCCCAGATATGTTCGATGTCAATCGAACCTTACGATATGTAAATGAAACTGTTCTCCAGTTAGCTTCTAACCAATTGGCATGCTTCCTGAAAAAATGTAAGAGGGCTCTACAATGGGCCTCGAGCTGCGACATGAGGACTCAAACCAAATTTTCTGAGACGTTATTGTATCGTTTCAGTGCTAATTGCACAAGAACGTACCCAGCCAGGGGCAGAGTGGGGCAGAGTCAATACCACCCCACCCCTCCCTGGACTACCCTGGCACAATAAACGAGGTTTATTGTGCCAGAAATCGGAATCAACGGTTCCAAGTAAACTTCACACCATAAGTAGAGACAATAAAATCGAAAGTCAGCATTCTACGAAAATTTACTAAACTTGTGTTAGTATCATGGGTTTCTTCAACATCTGGTACATACTCATAAATTCGTCGAACTCAACCAGGTTCTCATTTCAAGAAAGGTGATTAATGAGCTTTACTTCATTTTGTAAAAATACTACGACAAAAGATACAAGAAAACTTTTTGAAAGTAACATTGGCTTTTATGTTGAAAGAGCTTCTGAGCTAACCACAAAAGTCTCCTGAAGGGTGCTCTCTGCAAATACTGTGTGTTGTTTCCTCCAGTTAGGGAACTGTAAAGGTAGTCTTGGGATCCTTCATAGTGAAACTGTATTTCAAAGATATTCATGAAGACTGTCGAGAACATCTTGATAGTCAGTACCACAAAATTTCAACCGCTTCAGCAAAGGCTTTCCTTGAGAACGTTCCTGTTGATATTCGAATGCAAAATTCCTACCAGAAAATAGAAAAATTTTGTCGTCAATTATTTATTGCATACTATTTTGCGGTACCCACGATACACCTCTTAGAGGCAAAGAAGGGGATGAAGGAGTTTTCTTCGATCTTCTACATTTAACAATTGATAGTGGTGACGAGACATTGGAACATCATTTAGAGAAATGTCGTAAAAATGCCTCCTATATATCACCCAAAATCCAAAACGAATTGATAATCTTATGTGGTGAAGTAATCAAAGATAGTATTATTACAGATGTGAAACGAGCCAGAGCTTTCGCTATCATGGCTGACGAAACAGCAGATATAGCTGGAAAAGAGCAGCTTTCTATCGGTTTGCGATTTTATGATAAAGATAATCCGTGAAGAATTTATGGGTTTCGTAGAACTGAAAGGTCAAGATGCCTCATCGATAGCAGAAGCAATTGACAACTTCATCGTCAACCAAAATCTTCCGAAGGAAAATTGTGTCGGATTTGGTTTCGATGGCTGTTCTACAATGGCTGGCAAGGAGGGCGGAGTGCAGGCAATTCTCAGGAGAAAGTATTCTCGACATCGTTTATCCACTGCTCAAGCCACAGATTGAATCTCGTAGTGAATGATACTAACAAAATACCGGAGATTAGAAACACAATAGCAACAATCAAGGATACTATAAGTTTCTCCTGAAATCGCCAGGCTCGGCACCTAAGCTATCGAGACAGTTTGAGACAAGATGGTCTGAGAAATATGAGAGCATAAGATAATTCTCTCAACATTTCCCATAAGTGGTTAAATCTTTGGAAAACAATAGCTGTAGTTGGAAATTGTAGGCCAAGAAAATCTGCTTAACAACTTCATGCCGCTTTAACAAAGTCGTCATGTGTTGTGACATTTGTGATAATTGCGAAATGTTCTGCCCTTCTGGAACCTGTAGCTAATGCTCTTCAAGCGAAATTTATTGACTTCATCATGATAAGAAACCATATAAATAAATCTTCAAATCTTGGCTGCCATTCAAAAGGATCGCGAAGATGTTGAAAGGATATCTAAAGAATTGCTTGAAAACGAAAGGAAGAAAGTATTCATTCTCTCTGGCCGAAGGAGCAAGCGATGATGTGAGAGCCTATTTTCATGAATTTTACGGAAAAAAATATTGTGCCGAAACTACTCACCAAAAACTTATTATTTAAAGACATTATAGCAGAGCTTAGGACGCTCTTGAATCTTCAACAAAAGTGGTCTTCCAATCTGAAAAACTTCCCAGGATTTTTTATAAGAAATTGGAACACCCTGTTTACTCCAAAATAAATTGCTGAAGTAGATTTTTACTTTCTAAGTATAGAACCGTTCGAATAAAAATGAAATCTACAAGAGTGTATGAGCACCGCGCCACTGGTGTATCATCCAGTATAAGGCGAACCATTTAGAAAATCAGCGAGTAAGGCCATATCTCGAAACATGTGATAATTATTCGAAATCAACGTTTCCATAGACTAGAATGAATACAGTACAAACATATTTTGTTAGGATCATTTTTCAATAGAACCGGAACGTTAACTAGAATTGGGCAACAAATTTGCCTCACCTTTTATAGCATAAAAACGATTTGAAAGATACTTGTATGAAAATTAAACGATAAAATTGAAAATTCATCTAGTATTTCATCATAATCAAAATAAAGTCAAACTATATTATATCCTCCAAATTAATTAATGATGATGTAAGTAAATACATAGTTTATTTATTTTAACTCACCCATCTTTGAATAAAATCCTCTAATCACAACTGGATATTTCCACTGAATCTAACTGATCAAGATGAACAACAAAGAATTGAACACCTATTAAAGGTATATGAAACTACCATCGATCGTTCATGATGAAGTTAAATCATCGAAAACAGTGGGATAACTCGCGAGACTGTATAAAAATGGTGATAGTCTATCTATATCAACTGCATTGTCATAGGCTTGGACGCGACTGAACTAATTGAAATGATTGATATTCACTATGAACAAATAAACAATTTGATAGGTATCCTACTTCATTCAGAGTTATTGGACTTCGTATTCGTCAATATCATACTTTGTTTTTAGTTTTTGAATAACAAATAGGCAACGAAGGTGAAACTTGTTAATATGCTAATTGCCAAAGTGAATTCAGAATAAAAGTATAAACGTTTCTACAGGAAACATTAATTTTTATACATATTTTCATCTTGCTGAAACAATAACGTAGGAGTATTGTTAATTGACCTGAATAAATAGTTTCATATTTTCCTTTATTATTGTTATTCGTATCCAAATGAATTGGAAATCTAATAAAAAATTCAAATTGTAAATCACCTACTTGAACATATAAAAGCATGTAATAGAGTTGAACTAACTCCATAAGAAAAGTATACGAGGGATATCTTTTAAGTTTTGCATATAGAGCTAGAATGAAACAATTGGGAGCTTCTAAAGACTTTATTGTTTTTCGGAGTATTCTCCGCGAAGATTGTGCCTTTTGGGAGGCACCAACAGCTACTTCTAAAGACTGAAACATTTGATAACGCAGTCTGTATTTGATTTTGAGAAATGTAAAAAAACCGTTGGGTCTCAGATCCGGACTGTACACAAAATGATGTAACAATTCGACGTTTTCTTGCGTTTAAGGAGAAATTGTTTTCCGAACTGTGTGTAAACTTGCTTTTTTTGGTGAAGGATGATTCGCCAATCGAGGTTGGTTTCTCAAAGCTTACTAACGGCTTGCGGTAAACAAATGGCTGTGTAGCAATCGGCAGTAACTGTTCTTTGATCGATGCCACATGGCCTGTTTTTGAAAGAAACGTTGCGACTATCTTTTTGGGAGCACTTCGGCCACGGATGACTTTTGTCCAAGATTCGTAACCACTGACAATATTGTGAACGTTTTAGACTTTCTAAAGTTGGAACGTAGATGTCCTGTCGTGTCTCACAGGTTAATATTTTCCGAATCTTCTCACAATTTCTGACCAATATTTAATCTTTACGAATTTCCTGAAGTATATGCTACGTAATTTCTAAACGCTTTGAGGTCGAGTTACAATAATCATCTCTCCATTTCCAAATTATTTTTTTTCTTGGCAAATGATCTATATGAACTGCCCTGACATTTTCTAATATTTATTTTGAAAGGTTATTCTCATAGACTAATTTATAACCTTTGTTTTGTAACTTTGTAAAATTTTGGAATGTACTGAAATTATTTTATATTGATTTCCACAGTTGTTTTAACTTGACACATTTGAAGTATACTCAAATTCTTTAGTATTGATTTCAACATTTGTTCATCAAACTGGCAACATTATTGAAACACAATTAAACTATTGTATACTGATTCAATTAACTTGGTAACTATTTGAATGTGAAATATTATGAAGTTTAATATTGATTTGAAATTTTACTTTTATAACTCAGAAAATTGATTTTATTGAAATGTTACTAAATCATTTTGCCAATCCAAATCTTATGTTTATAATCTGATGAATGGTACATTTGAATGTGAATATTGATTCTTATCTTTGCTTCTATGAATGGACCAATTATCTATTTAAAATACCATAATCCATTTATTCAGTATTTATATTTATCTCATTTTATAACTTCGCAGAACATACTTAAACTGTAACGAAGATATTTATATTTTCATTGTATCCAACTATGGGAAGATCTTACTTTCAAGTTATTGATTTGATGTCCGATACTCTTAGCTCAATAAGGAAACTTTCCCTGCGTTCAGGTGTAGTAATCGCCTACGAATTATATCATGTCTCAGTAGTATAATGAAATGGCTTTAGGAACGATACGCATGTAAGAACCCACAGACATTGAGGCTTGTATGTTGTCGGTATGAAAGTTTTGAAGAATGTCTGAGTTGGTGGAATGTATGCGACATTTGTGGTACATACAGGTGTATGATCAGAGAGCATGATTCCTGGTTGGAGAATCCGCGATATGGGAATAGAATATGATCCGCAGTCAGTGACACAATATAATTAATATTTCGCAAACAAAACAAAACAATAATAATAATAATACAGCCCGTTGGCGCTCAGTTGAGCAAATAAAATCACATATGGCTTAACGGGCTTACCTCTAATCCCATATATAACGTTTCAATACTATACAAATTACTGAATCCGATTAAAACTACGCGAGCGAATTAACGCTTGCAAGTTGTCAGCTGTGGACTTGTTTCTTAAAAATTTAAAAGCAAATCTTCCGGAGTTTGGTGTACCAGGGCAACGACCTATTCAGAAAACTTGATATCATATTACCAAAATCCTTAGATAGAGTCAGTTACCACTCATAAGATGAGTGAGGGCCGGTTAGGCCTGTCTATAATAATCTCATATCCGAATTCCATCCAGAATATGGATGAGGGCAGATTAAGCCTGTTTATAATAATTAAATATTCCAACTTCCCTCGTAATATGGATGAGGACCAATTAGGTCTGGTTATAATAATCTAATGTTTCAACTTCCACTCAAAATATGGTAAGGGCAAATTGAGCCTGTATCTAAATGATCTAATATTTCATTAAATTCATTGAAAGATGCCAAAGAATGCAAGGATAAGAATTTAATACAAATGCTACAAAGATCAAATAGACATTGTTACCGAATCTGTTTTTGATTTTTAATTTCCTTACCTGTGGTTTAAGCGACGAAGAATTGATCGTATCACATCAAACCTTACATAAAAGAACTTGAGTAGGTTACTACAAATACACAACACACCAAAGAAAAGGGTCCTATTTTATAAAAAGAACTTCAAAGCAAGTTCAGGTACTAGATCACATGGCTTTCCATTTGACCGATTTCGTTCGGTCTCAGATGTAATTAATATGGGGAAGAAAATAAGTTAATTCAGGTATTGCAATTTACATAAAAGCGATGCATTTTGCATCGTCTTTCATAGACCGGGGTTGGGGGTGTTTCTAAGGATTTTAAAGAAATGAATTATTGTTGAATCCTAGGATATTTCAGTCTGACTAAAAGTATTCAGATACTTCTTCAACGCTAATGTTTTCACCTTTCCTTTCTTTGCTGCTCATACTGGATGTCTGCTAATTGTTCTGAGAAAAAGGGCATTATTATATATTGATTGATACCATAGAAATTTCTAATCTGTTATACTTGATTTGATTTCAACAATTTGTACGAACCGAATATTCTGTCTTTTCACAGCGACCATTTTACCTACCTTTCTTCTTGAAATTACAAAAAGCAGTTTGTTGTATCAGGTACGAGTAATCGACCCAAAACGGTTAGATTTAAATATATAAATTTCCAAACTCTGGGTCCAGTTACTTGTCTAATAACATTTGAAAATATATAAGCTGAAATACATTGGAGAATGGTAGCAAGGTATAAAACTAAAGTATCTATACTCGTAATGTCAGCAATCATAATCTGCAAAATTATCGCTGTATGTGTAGACATAATGGAGAATTTTATTCAAGGAACAATAGTCAACCTTCCATAGAATATTAAATATCCTTCCTTGAAGGAGCTGGTTTTCTGATCCACCCTTCATATTCACCGTAAACCGGGGACACAGAGAAGCGGTAAGGTACGGTCAGATGTCATGAATAGGAGCTATAGACTGCAGTTTCAGTCTCATTTTACCTCGTCAGTATTGCCTACCAATTCACAACATCAGCCTAGATAGTCACCTACTTCATCTCAATCCGTTGGAGTGTTACAAAATATGGATATGTTATTGCGCCCTCCGACGGACCGACACAGAAGCTACCCACAATCGCCACAGGCTAATCATGAAAACGAATAATAGATAAAGAGAAACCTCAAGAAGTCACACTAGTTCGACTATTCACCGCAACGCTACACACAGTGTCTACAAGAAAGCGGTCTGTCGAAGAACCAAAGCTCCTGATTCATGTCTGGTTGTCAACCAAATATACTCCAAATCTCAGCAATCATAACCTTCAAAATTATCGGTGTATGTGTAGACATAATGAAGAATATTATTCAAGAAACAATAGTCAACCTTCCGTAGAATGTTGAATATCCTTCCTTGGAGGAGCTGGTTTTTGATCCACCCTTGATATTCACCGCCAACCGGGGCCACAAAGAAGCGGTACGGTACTGTCAGATGTCATGAATAGGAGCAATAGACTGCAATTTCGGTCTCATTTGACCTAGTCAGTATTGTCTACCCATTCACAACATCAGGCTAGACCGTCACCTACTTCATCTCAATCCGTTGGAGCGTTACAAAACATGTATATGTTATTGCGCCTCTGACGGACCAACACAGAAGCTACCCACCATCGCCACAGGCTAACCATGAGAATGAAGAGTAGATAAACAGAAAACCTTAAGAAGTCACATTATACTCGTCCCTACAATAAAGTTCCATATAATATAGAAAGAAAAACAAATCCCAATTATGATTTGTGGGAAACGACAATCTTTTGAAATATTTCTATACATAAATTAAAACTACAGTATGCTGTGTTAAGTATATATTATCAATAACTTGGAAAAATCCATTTTTACTGAATTGTGAACAGGAATTAACTTGTTCAGACCTACATTATCACAGGGATCAAAGGAAACCTATGATTCTATCAAATACAAATGTAATCATCTTGTGTTTGTTGGAATTCATGGTCAGATGTGTTCAGTCTATGGAATTGAATTCGCTGATAAAATAATAACTGAAAAACAAAAAGTTTTGACACCTAATGAAAAAACTTTAATTATAGAAGAACTCAGAAAGGGTGTCCGTGTCACTTATTTATCAAAAATGGATCGCTAAATTCACTATATGCTCTATTCTAAATGAACAAAACAAAATTTCGTTTGAAACCAAGCAAGATCAAGAAGTGTACTATAAGAAAAGCAGAATATCCTTTGATGGAAAACAAACTCTACGAATGGTTCGCTGAGCCAAGAGAATGATACTTTCTCGTTTTGGGAGACATGCCCAAAAGCATAGTTTTACATTCACATGAGAAGCTGATGTCATCTAACAAAACGATTCAATGCAAGCGATGAATTGTTGCAACGTTTCAAAAGCCGATATGGAAAACGATACTTGAAGATCGCAAGTGAAGAACTGTCCTCGCAATCTGAATATTTATTGAAAAACGTAAAATATTCATTGAAAAACTCAAAATTATTGTGATTCACAGAAGAACATGAAGATACATATTCTCAAGAAAGTGATACATTTCACAGGTCGTTTTCTAGGTTCTGAAGAAGTCTTGGAACATTTTCTGTTTTAACGAACGAAAATTTTTTCTCTCAACCGTGAAAGAGGCAACAGGTCACCTACGTCATAATCATCATCTTTTGTGGACCATAAATTCTTCCATGGTTTCTGAATTAACTTTTGGGGCACAGATGACTAGGCTCTTTCAAAAGAAAACACCACATGTTTGAGGTCCAATTGCTTCAGTAACTGCGAAACGTTATTACCTTTTGTCCCGCAATATTCAGTAGCAAAGGTTCTCGATAATGCAATTTCACATTCTGTATTACATGTTGATCCATTGGTTGTTATAATGGAGTACAATTAGGAGGAACAAACATGACCTGAATCTATTTCATTTTTGTTCAATTATTGGAACATGAATGTCATTATCAACTTGTTTCAGAAACAAAGATAAGATAAAGATGTATTTGATGTCCAACGACACTTTGATGATTCTCTTGTACTTATTATAAACATCAAATACCGAATATTTATGTATTCAACTAATTTAGTCACATCAAATATTTCTTATCGATGTCACACAACATATTGTAATATAAACTCACCACTGATGAAGTAGATAGTATTTATGTATGTACATTATCTTATCAATATCCTATTCATAGATGAAGATTATGCAGCTCTCATATCATCAGGGCAATACCTGCTTTCTCAATGGTCAACTTACAAAATGACCACTCGCTTGTCTTTGAGGATATCTAAAATAAGTATGAAGTCTCAGAGAGAGAGAGAGAGATCCTTTATGTGTTCCGAGATTACATCGGCCAAAATTGGCATAGAACATGTCAATAGCTACTTAAAAATAATTTATACCTAAGCACCTAATATACAAGTGAAAATAGAGAAACAGAACAAAAACACAGAATCGAAATCAAAAGACAAACAATAACTAGCTAAAATTTTCATCTGCTAAAATTCATCGAATTTATATAGCATTTTATTAAAATTTCAGTACGTTTTTTCTTCAAAGCCCGGAATGGTGAGTTCTTTAAGGTAGTCGGTAGTTTATTATAAATTAGTAGGAGTGAATAGTGTACGTTCTTTTGTAAATAAGTAAAATTGTATTTCTCACAAGTGAGGTTTTCCTTATTGCGGTATTATAGTCATGCTTGAGAGTGTTATCTGCGAAAAGTGATTTATTTATTTTATTCAACTATAAATAAAATAGACTCCAATATATACAACGAATACAAGGTGAGTATTCCATTTTCAACGAAATGTGGTCTACAGCTGTCCTCCTGTTTTGTTTAGAATACCACGGAGACACCTTTTCTGAACCAAGAAAACTCTCTCAGAATCGCACAAGCGCCCCCAAAATATGATTCCATACCTCATCCTTGACAGAACATGAGCGTGGTAACTAGCTATAGCAGTTTTCAGGTCTATATTAAGCGATATAGTTCTCAAGGCAAAAGTGCTTTTCGAAAGTGTCTTAGACAGTTCATCCGTGTGCACACGCCAATCCAACCTGTGGTCGATATTGATACCCAACAAATATACTGAATCCCCACATTGCAATCCCACGTCCCCATCAAGCAGCATTCGAGTCGCTCCTCCGTCCCATAGTCAAACACAACAATTTTAGTTTTATCAACGTTCAATAAAAGATTATTTTCCGCAAAATACTCCCGCAGCACACCCAATACCTCCAGTACCTTGGAGTTTTGCTTCTCAGAGAGTAATCACTGAATATAAAAGACGCATCCTCGGCTTATTGAACTAGACTTTGCCATGTCACGCTACTGAGATCATTTATATAAATCAAAAAAGTACAGGTTCCAAAATTGAACCTTGCGGAGCACCTTTCAAAACCTTTTCCTTATTAGATCTTATAGTATTTCCTTCAGAGTGATATGAAATAACATACTGACTTTCAAGGTACGATCGAAAGATACTAAGCGTAGCACCCCTCATACCGTATCTCCATTTTTTCGAGAAGAATGTCATGCCGGACACTGTCGAAGGCCTTCAACATGTCGAGGCACATAAGTAGTGTATGTTTCTTGTTGTTTAGAGCCTCTATAACATGGCATAGTACCTGGTACGCCGCAAGAGTGGTGGGCCGATTTTTTCGAAACCCGTTTTGACTATCAAACAGAATCAGCGACCTTTCAATGAACACTAACAAGAGTACACAAATTAGTTTTTCAAATACTTTGCTCAGATTCGACAAAAGAGCGCTTGGGCGATAATTACTGACCTGATCTTTAGGACCTTTCTTGTAAATGGCTCTTACCACGGCGCACTTGAGTGCTGAGGGAAATTTACTCGTTACGAGCATGAGGTTGGTAATATGAGTGAGGGGTCCAGCGATTTCATTGGTAACAGCTTTGAGTATCCTGACAGGTATTCCATCTTCACCTGTTGACGATGTGCTCTTGAGCTGCGTTATCGTATTAAAGACTTCATTGAGGTCTGTGGATTTGAAATAAATACTCTGAGGGTTTCTATCGATATTCAGAATAAAATGATCCGGAGCATTCTCCGGACACTGATTTATAAAGGTATTATTCACTTCATTCAGAACTTCTCTGGGAGAGCAGTTGTCTCTTGTTATTTCTTCAAGTATATTGACCTGACTTTTATTGTTTTTCCTACCCATCAGTGTGCTTGACACAGACCACATGGCTTTGCCTTTATTTTGCGGTTTTGCGATGAACTCTATGTTGGACATTTTCTTTGTCCTCTGTACTACTCTCGATAAGGTAGCCCAATACACTTTATATAATCCTGCGTAACAATACCAAGTCTTCGTTACTAGGCAAGCCTTCTCTTGTTTCAACTAGATAATATTATGCCCTTAGTAATCCAGCTGCTCTGTCAGAGGTCGAGTTTATTACTGTTTTTCTGGAAATATCAAATTGAATAAGTCCAAAAATACAAGAGAAAACCTGTCGATAGAATACTCCAAGTCATTCGACCGAAAAACCCTCTCCAATTGGAATTTTTCAGCTCTTTCGTAAAATTAAGTTGCCTTTTCAGTTAGCGTTATCTTAAGTACTTGAGCGTAATGGTCGGAAATTGCGGTATCCAATACCGAACCTGCAGATTCATTTTCAAAATTAATAGATATGTTGTATATGAGAGTATCAGAATGAGCTGTAACCCTTGTGGAAATGAATACTGTTTGTGTAAAATATAATGCTGAAAGAATGTCCAGGAAACTTTTCCTTTAGAGCAATTTTGCTGAAGCAGGCAATATTAATGTCTCCACCCAAGACAACCTTATATTCAGAGTAATTAATCAAATAGTTATTCAAAGTACGTTCAAGCCTCGAAAAAAATGATTGAAGATCCCCTAGTGGCGACCTATACACAGCTAATACCACAATTCTGAGTTTTTCACTAATCACTGCAGAGCATTCAAAATCAACATCAGTATTTTCTTGTTTCAGATCAGATGCATCCGCAGAGTCGTGCCCATCATGGGCATAAATGTAAGATCCTTCTCGACTTACAGACGTTCTACAAAAGGAGTATACAAGATTATAACAGGATATATTCAAACAAGGAAGATCACTATCCTTACACCAATGTTCGGTTAAACAAAGAAGATGATGCTTTTCGACTAGATCATATGCTTGAACCTCGATTTCCCTATATTTATTTTTAAGACATTGAACGTTTTGATGGAACACAACAACAGTTCCACTTGTTTCTATAGATCTCTATTCTCTTACCTTTTCCGCAGTCTTCCTGTAATTACGGCCAGATGTCAGAGTTCATTGCTTTTCGAGTTCACATTTTGCCTCCGGAAAAGTACCTTTGAGCATATTTTCCAACCAAAAAGGCATAGATGAAGGCCTTCCGTGGAATAGTTATGATACTTTCCGATGCCTTTATTGCTCCAATTATTGCAGAGAGACGCTATCAACGTGAAAATCACGTGATTGGAAAAAAGGCGCTACAATTTACCGTTAAGATGTATTTGTACTGAGAGGCGGAGAAGCTACCCTACAAACTGTAAGAGATACATTCACATCACATGTTATTCACACAGTGTTCTCAAGCGAAAGCAAGATATCCCTGACATTCTTAAAGAATACTCAAGATAAACAAGAAATTTAAGAATGCGTCACATTAGTCACATTTCGTTACACGAGAGAGAAGGAAGATTTGAAGAAGGGATGAGTACACGAGCGCGTTATACATGTAAGCCTCAGACGTTCTTTATATATAGCAGAGATACATCGCATACATTGCGTCATTATGTTTTGTGACTATTTACCTTTGTGATGTTGATGTTGATTTTCCGACCCTCAATAAGTAAACGATGCTTGTTCTGATGGTGTAAAGATCTTAGTTATAGAGGCCAAAATTATTCCATGCGGAAGTTTTGATTCTATTTGAAATCTTCTTCAGGCCTGAAATCGGTTGGTCTTTTCTGTCCTATCTTGCTTCCGCATTTTTAACACATAATTCCAACCGATTTTAATCCTGGAGAAGATTGTAAACAAATTGAAAACGTCGTCATAGAATAAAATTCGTGAAATGTCATTAATATATATGATACACAGTTCTAGGTCGGGGCCCTCTGATTCGTGGCGGAGAGTTTAATGAAAATTTGACATGGAATTATTCTTTTCGTTAACTAACTGCTTGAGAAATTTGAGCTGAATATAGATAAAAGTTTCAACGAATCAACAACAGATCCGGATTTACAATAGGTTCATTCTTTTCACGTTATCTTAAAAATATACATAACCACTGATATATATGGTTCATGTTTTAGTTATCACAAACCATCAAACTCAGTATACTCAATTGAATGAGTCAACGACAGTATAAATATTGAATGAACAGAATATTTTCTTTGCAAATTTTGTTTTATTATATAGGATGCGCCAGAGAAAACCGAATGTTTTTTTTTCGTTATAACTTTCTCAATTTTGTTCTTCATGGGAAAGCCAAAGGAATAGGTTTTTCAGAAATTTTATCGAAATTTCACTTCCGGTGAAATCAATATGGCTGACTCATTCGAAAATAAGCAATATTTCAAGATCGCTGGAATGTTTTTTTTCACTAAAATTTTTCAGTCGATAATTCAGTCTTTTCTGAACAATTTGACATATTGATCTTAAAAATATTCCAATAATTGGTAAAAAGTTGGCACTCCTGGAGTTGTTGTATTTTCATGGGTGTTTAAGAAGACAAAGAACCATATTTTACTAAAACCAACCTAAAATTTGTTGTTGTTGTTTCATCTTTTAACAATGTGCTCGGGGGAACTTAGCCTATACACAGTGGACCTACAGCTTATAGTGGATTCCGAACCATTCTCCTAGACCGTACAATGATAACTGCCACCACCAGTATTACAAGTTATCTGGTCTTCGGAAGTTTATGCCCTCTTTGGGCGACTTTTCCTAGTACCACAATTTTTGTTCAAGGACAACATCCATAACTTGAACCCGGATTCGAACCAGGGGCCTCGGCTAAGCATATTCCTACATACTTGCTCACTAACCTTGCAGCTACCGAGGCAGTTAACCTAAAATTTGATTTCCATTCGAATTCAAAATGGCCAACTTCCCAATTATTAACAATTTTCCCGCGACCTGTGAAATTTGCTTGGCGTAAGGTACTCAAGGAATTGAAAGAAAATATTCGCAATAGTCGATGCATGACTGTCCCTAAGGATGAATTTCCAGGACTTTCGGAAAATACTCTCGTTTGCTTTGGAGAAAATGCAGCAGACAATCTCAAGGCTGGTTTTCGCAACTGTGATATGATTCCTTCAAACAGGCAGGAAGTTTCAAATAACTTACCTATGCATACTATTGAAGCTCTACCCGAAGTGAAAGCTCTGGTAAGTGAAAGCTTTATAGAAAACCTAAACGCAAAGAGGCAGCCCATCACATCAATGAGAACTAACAGTAGAAGAAAAGTTAACGTTCCTCCAGAAAAGAATATCGCAGCGTAAGACATCAATCCTCGAAATGACAATGAAACTCCTATGAGCATGGATCAACCCTCAACTTCTTCTGGACAGACTAATGATGAGCCACCAATATAAACCTGATAGGCAAATCTGATAGCGACGATGAAAGCATAGGTATATCTCTTATGCAGAAAGAACGGAAAGGAAATTTTAGGTTGGTTTTAGAAAAATATAGTTCTATGTTTCTTAGAACATCCTTGAACGCCTTGAGGTGAAAAAAATTATTCGATTTCAGCTGAAAATCAAAATGAAAGAAATTCTTCAAGCTACTTTTTACCAATTATTGGAATATTTTCAAGATCAATATGTCGAGTTGTTCAGAAAAGACTGAATTATCGACTGAGTGCCCCATTCGAATTTTTTAGTGAAAAAAAAAGGTTTCAGCGGTCTTGAAATATTGTTCATTTTCGAATGAGTCAGCCATATTAGATTTCACCGGAAGTGAAATTTCGATACAATTTCTGAAAAACCTAGTCCTTTGGCTTTCCAATGATGCAAGAACGTATAATCTAGCTCGAAAATTGCTAAAGTTACAACGGAAAACAAAACGTCTGGTTTTCTCTGGCGCACCCTATATTTCTCTCTCCACACTGTTTCTTTCATCTTCGACATACTAAGATCAGGTTTTCCTCCTTCAATTATACTTTCTCAATAATTCATCCTTTTCCATAATTCATCCTTAGCATCCATCCAATGCTTTCAATAATTCCTCTAGGAATTCTGGATTCGCTAACAGAGGTAATATAACGTAGTTACACAAAACAACGTAACATCAAAATATAAAATATAATATCTTATCCCCATTTTAGTCTCTTATACAATATTACAACATGACATAATAACAAAATACAGAGTTTAAAATCTCTTATCATATTTTTCTCAACCTTATCTTTACAATTTTGATTCTGTTAACCAAGTGAAAGTTTGCGGCTTTCTGTCAGCTGTAGGGCTAATTATAACATTGATTATACTAGGTCTATCATTAGTTTCCAACGCTTCCTTCAGTGATGCTTGAATTTCTGGAATCGTTGTACAGAAGTATCCCTTTCTATCGAACATGTTCAACATGCTTTCATACCGTGTAGCAAAACTTAAAACAGTAGGTGGTGTCCTGAAGAAAAAGATTTTAAAAATAAAACGACAATTTTAAAAATGTTGCTTACGTTTGTGTCACATCGCCACTACTCTGCATTTCTTCAAATATTTCCTTGTCGACTCCACTGTAGATTCCAGAATTATTCACAATAACTATTATTATCGGCAGTTTATATCTGACAATCGTTTCTATTTCCATACCAGAAAACCCAAATGCTGAATCACCTTCAACGCAGATTACTTTCTTAGATGGTTCATAGTGCCGGCAATAGAGTGCAGCAGCGATGGCAAAACCCAATCCAACCTTAAATGAAGATACATTGAATATTAATCAGAATATCAGTTTCGCTTGGAAATAATAACATAAACAAATATACTACAGTATACTACGCTATACTTTCTGCAGTGAGGACTGAATGGCAGCCCAACAAATCCGTCCAGGTCACCTATTGTGACGTACCGTAAAACGGGGTGACTTTGTGCCTGAAGAGGTGAGATTGTGCCACTGTGTTATTTGAATTTAGCGCCTTTCATGAATTTCCGCCACACCAACTACATATCTTCATGATGAGCATACTTGTTGAGATCTCTGGTGGCGCTGATTCGAACTACGCAACCCCCACCGTTGAATCGGCAGTTGCTCTTGAATGAAGTTCGATGTTTTCACGATTATTGCGATGTCCGTAAAATTTTAGGTCCCGACAAGTCTGGTGTAACTAGAGAGTAATACAGGTAAGTACTAGGAACTACATATTCATTTACCTTCATCATATCTCAATAGCGCTTCAATATCGATTTTTTAATAATAAAACAAGTAATGTAATTTTTGAATTTTACTTAATAATTATGATTCGTAACGCGTTTCACTCCACCGTAGCTTCTTCAGACGAATGAATGTACAGAAAATAAGAATAAGAATATAAATATAAATGTTCTTAAGTAATTAAAAGCTTATTGGGTTGATTCTTCTTAAGTGATTATTTATGACATTGCAATTTCAAATCTAAATTTTCGGTTAAAATTCATACGAACTAATTGCCAATATCAAAGATACCATTATACCACCTGATTCCAAACTCATTTCTTTCGATGTTAAGAATCTATTCCCCAACATTCCTCCGAAAGATACGTACTACTTAGTTGAAGAATTATTAGAAAAGAATCATGTCAATACGATCATTAAATCAAACATTCTTTCATTATTACAAATTTGTTTAGATCGAAATTATTTCCATTTCAATAACAAATATTCTACTATTGAAGACGGCTTGATTATGGGCAATCCTTAAGTCCTTTGTTAGCAGAAATATTCATGAATAATTTAGAGAAATTAATTCATAATCATCCACTCAGTAAATATTGTTTATACTGGTATCGCTATGTAGACGATATCATTATTTGCTTCACAGGAACAGATAGACAGTTAAAATTTTCGAAAATCATATAAATTCATTCCATCCAAAAATTGGATTCACAACCGAAATAGAAAGCAATAATTCGATAAATTTCTTAGACGTTACAATTTAGAATGTAAATGGAAAACATGTTTTCGCAATTTACCATAAGCCGTCACATACAGATATTATAATACATAACTCGTCGTGTCATCCGTATCAACATAAAATGTCAGCATTCAACAGTTTTATTCATAGATTGATTAACATCCCGTTATCACCAGAAAATTTCAACAAAGAATTAAATTTGATTAAACAAATAGCCAAATATAATGTTTACAATCCCAAACTGATGAATAATATTTTAAATAAAAACAAAGTAGAATCGCATTGAATGAAGTTTACCCTGTCGATAAATTGAAACAAAAATTTAACACCTTAACCTACGTTGGCATTACAAGTGAGAAACTGAAATCATTCTTGAGTAGCAATAATTTCAACATAGCTTTCCAAACCAATAATAATTTAGGCAAATATATAAAAATAATAAATCCAAATCAGGTTAAGACAATAAATCAGGTGTTCATAGATTGAATTGGAATGACTGTGATAACTTCTACATTGGTAGAACACATAGAAAGATTCAAATTACACGAATCATCTCTTAGAAAATAATCACTCTTTCGACCCACAGTTTGAAATTTTGCATACAGATAATAAATATTGGAAGGTAGATCTTTAGGAAACTTTAGAAATCAACAAATACAAACACTCAGGTAGGCTCATCAATGAACAAGTCGATTTAAGCCCTTCACCTCTATTGAATCTCTTCGGGGAGCAATCTATTCCTTAATTTTATTGGATACACCTGTCATAAATAACCACTTAAAAAGAATCAACACAAAACTTTTAATTACTTAAGAACATTTATATTTATATTTTCATTCTTATCTTCTGTACATTCATTCGTCTGAAGAAGCTACGGTGTAGTGAAACGCGTTGCGAATCATAATTATTAAGTAAAATTCAAAAAACACATAACTTGTTTTTATTATTGATAATGGAATTTTATCAAGTAAAAGCCTCCCAAATTCAATTATTTTTCATGAGTTATGAACATTTTTGTTAGAAACTCAAACTTCATTCCACTTGGTGGCACACTGTCACCCCATATTCTAAAAACTGAATTCTACAAATTTGAGATATTGAGATATTTCCATTATTTCCAGAATGCCGCGACGATACGTGAAAAAAACAGGAACAAGGCCTTATAAAAATTATCGCCCTGAGACACTTGAGCTGATCTTAGTTGAGATAAGACAAAAAAAATTTCCATCCGAAGCGCTACTAAAAAATACGGGATCCACCGAAACACTATCAGTAATAAATTGAAGCAAAAAGCTCCAAAAAAAGTTAGAGGGCAGACTGTTTTTTCTGATGAGGAAGAGTCTGTGATCGTGGCGCATATTGTCAGCCTTTCCAGTTATGGGTTTCCAGTGGACGAAACCGAATTGCGATTCATCGTTGAGAGTATCTTAGATAAGAAAGGCAAAACAGGAAAATTCAAAATAATCTTCCTGGAAGGAATGGCCGATTCTTTCGTTACATGCACAAGAAATTTCAAATCGACCCGCGAGAAACATAACTTACAACAGGGCTTCAATTGATGCGGAAATTGTAAATCATTTTTCGATAACTTACAAAAGTACTCGAAGGTGTCCATCATCGAACATATGCAATTACGACGAAACCTCCCTTGTTGATGAATTTCTAAAGTGCTCGTCGAACGAGGCTGTAAGTACCCTGAAAATATAAAGAATTCTCCTAAATCCAGTACGTCTATAATGATGTGTGGAAGTGCAAGGGTGAATTAGCACCAGTCTACGTCGTCTATAAAGCTCAGAAGATGTAGGAAAGTTGGACGGAAAATGATCCAGAAAAATGCCACTACAACCGAACCAAATCAAGATGGTTCGACTTTCAATGTTTCGAAGATTGGTTTATCAGCTAAATGCTGCCAATTTTGAAGAAACAAGAAGGAAAAAGAATCTGATTGGTGATAACTTAAGTTCTCATATAACTGCCGCCTAACGCCACCCACCTGTTACAACCATTAGACGTTGCATTTTTATACCTGTGAAAATTGCTTGGCGTAAGGTACTCAACGAATTGAAAGAAAATATTTGCAATAGTCGCTGCTTGACTGTCCCTAAAGATGAATTTCCAGGACTTTTGAAAAATACTCTTGTTTGCTGTGAAGAAAATGCAGCAGACAATCTCAAGGCTGGTTTTCGCAAATATGATATGGTTCCTTTAAACAGGCAGGAAGTTTTAAATAAATTAGTTATGCATACTATTGCAGTTCTACCTGAAGTGAAAGCTCTGGTTAGTGAAAGCTTTATAGAAAACCTAAACGCAAAGAGGCAGCTCATTACATGAACTAACAAGAGAAGAAGAAAAGTTAACGTTCTTCCAGGAAAGAGTATTGCAGCGTATGAGATCAATCCTCAAAATGACAATGAAACTCCTTTGAGCATGGATTAACCCTCAACTTGTTCTGGACAGACTAATGATGAGCCACCTAATATTAACCTGATAGGCGAATCTGATAGCGACGATGAAAGCATAGGGCATATCTCTTATGCAGAAAGCGATGGCAGTGCTTATCATTTTCCCCAACTAAGCGACGCCTCTGACACAGATATGCAACCTATCGAGACTAATGTACAAAAAATGAAGTGAGTTCTGGTGATTACAGTTTTGGTATCAGCAATTGAGAAGTACGGAGGAATTTGAAAGTGTCCAGAAAAAGCAGATTCAATTTGGTATTGCTATGAGGATATAAAGAAAAGAATTCGTTCGTATATCAAAAGAGATATCTTCAAAGTTCCGGAATTATCTCAATTGATTCCATCATTACCTATGTCATGCTCAATTAACTCCAAGTCTTGTGAAATATAAATTCACCATTTTGTAATGAGTTTTTAAAAAATAAATTTTTTCATATTTAACAGATTTTGGGTTGTTTCTATTTCGAAAACAAATTCAAGTCACCTAAGAAATTCGGCATTTCGATAGTCCATGCATGCGCCGGAACGATATCTGCCCGGACTAATGAAGTGGTACTATACTTATATAGACTAAAGAGGCAATCCACTCAGAGTTATCTGTATTTGAACTAGTATTCAGGAAACAAATTCAATAAGGCTGAATTATTTATATCTAACTGATCATTAAGAATTGCTGGTGAATACCTACATCTATTAATCTCAAGTACTTCCAGAAGGTTGAGTTTTATACCTCTATTCTCAGAATGTAGGATTTTAAATTCTGAATTGAAAGAATGACTATTTTCCTAAGATGATTTAAATAATTCGAATTGGTTTTTCCATTGATGAAACTGCGTTTATGTTCTGAGATTCTAACATTTTCTTCCTGTTCTACCTATACAAAAACAATTGCAATATGCACATTCCAATCTATAAACACCTGATTTATTTTCTTTATTAATTGGAGACTTATCATTTCTGATAAATAAACCTAAATTTGTTGATGTTTTGAACGCTACATTAAAATTTGAATTTTTAAGAAGGATTTCACATTATTGCTAATATTGCCTATGTATGTTAAACTATTGAATTTCTTGTATTGATGCTCACCGTTTGGACATATATGTTGTAAAGCTAATTTTGTTTTTGTTTTTAATATGCTGCTAACTAAATTTGCATCATAACCATTATTTATTGCTATCTGTTTTATCAAATTCAATTCTTTGAGATAATTTTCACTAGACATCGGTGTGCTTAAGAGTCTATGTATATAACTATTAAATGCTGCAACTTTATGTTGGTAAGGATATGCCGATGTATAATGAATTGTAATATCTGCATGAGAAGGTTATGATAAATTGAAATATATATATATATATATATTTCTTTTCATATAGCTTTACAACATATATATCCCATCGGTGACCATCAAGACATCAAAGAAATTCAATAGTTTGAAATAAATAGGCAATATTAGCAATAATTTGAAATCCATTCTTAAAATTCAAATTTGAACATAGCGTTCAAGACATCAACAAATTTAGGTTCATTTATAAGAAATGTCTCCAATTAATAAAGGAATCAAACCAGGTGTTTATAGGTGTAGTTGAATCGTGCTCATGTCAATAAGATTGATTCTCAGTTGAACTGTTCTATGAGAGTTATAAGTGGATGTATCAGTTCAACTGGTACCCCATGGCTTCCGGTTATTTGTAATATAGTTCCTTTCCATATTCGCAGGAAATTAGCTCTTAAATCGTCTTGGGATAAGTATCACTCATTTCCAGAAGTTTTTAGATAATACACGATCTTCAAAATCCACCTAACCTGTGATTGAAATCTAGGAAACTTATTTGGTTAATTGACTTTTGCGTACACGGGTGAAGGCTGTTGATCTTTGGAAAACTGAATGGCAGGAAGTTGATGTTTTTAATAAAGTTCTCATAGATGATCCTTCCAAAAGGGTTGCAGATTTCGATATAAGTATGAAAAATTGGTGTATATTAAATCGACTCAGGACAGGACATGGTCGTAATAATAGAATGTTGTTCAAACGGAATACTGTAGAAAGTCCGGCATGTGAATGTGGCGCAGCTGAAGAAACAATAAGACATTTATTCCTCGATTGTCCTATTTACCATTTAACGGGTGGTTTTCAAGAAATTCATTCCGTTTCATATAATTTCATCAACTAGGTAGAGAACTATTTAGGAGATTAGTTTTTCCCCCCTTAGTGTTTTTTTTTCCATGGTTTATGTTGATAAGGCAGGGCTACACCCATGTAGGGCTTCATTCCCAAAAGGTGTACGAGATGTTCCCTGTTGAAAAACAGAGGAGCATTAGTTGAGTTCTTAGATTCAAGTGAGTTTAAACATATGGTATGTTTTGATGAAATTTTTTCTGCTGGTTTTCTTTTTCCATTGTTACAGATTTTTCCAGTCCCAATCCCCTTCCTTTTCACCCTTGTCTTCTGGAAATCATGCAAGATGACAATGAGAAAATGAAGCTGCTAAGCAGAAAAATTTTTGATACTCTTTTTGTACACACGACACTAACACAACATAAACAGACAAGCTATTGCTAGTGCAATAGCGACAGGGAAACGAGTTTTTTCACAGGTTTTTCACTCGTTTACTGAATCATACGCAAGGTAGTATGGTTCCCTGATACATTTCCTGTGCTCACACTCATTAGGGGCAATCGTAGGAGACATGATGCGAGTTTAGATGCCTAATTAAGGAACGGAATGGTCTGTTTTTTCTGCTGGTATTCTATTTATCCGCTTGTTTTTCTGACACACACCAAAATTATAGCTATAAGCATTTATTTTAAATACAATTATTCGAATTTTTGTAAATCCTCTCTTTCCAAAAGAATATATATATATATATAAAGTTTGGAATGTGCAGATTACAATTGTTTTTATATAGGTAGAACACGAAAAAATTTCAATGTTAGAATCTCAGAACATAAACGCAGTTCCATCAATGGAAAAACCGATTCGAATTATTCAAATCAAATAGTAATTTTTTCAATTCAGAGTTTGAAATCCTACATTCTGAGAATACACAGTCTGTCCCAAAAATACCCGAACTATATTTATAAAAACGGTAACAGTGGCGCCAACTAAAAGAAATTTCTGGTAGTTGTAGTTGTAACCTTCCTCTACACGTGTTCACAATTTCATTCGATTCGCTTCATCAGTTTGGCTGTAGTGATTGTGCGTGTGAGTCAACGTTATATCGCGCCGTTACAAACTGGATCAAGAGTTAATTAAAGAACAACGAATCGTGATAAAATTTTTGTTAATTGTGGTTCAAGCGCAACAGAAACGTTCCAACAACTGAAACGTGGTTTTGGTGACTCGTGTCTAGGTAAAACAGCTGTTTTAGATTGGCACAAGCGTTTAAAAAGTGCAAGAACCTCGGTAGAAGACGACGAGAGGGCGGACTGACCAATAAGCACTCGAACAGACGCATACATTGAAAGGGTGAGGGAACAGCTGCTCGCAGATCGGCGGTTATCATGTAGACTCATAGAAGAAAATACCGGTATACCGAAAACCATCGTTCAGCGAATTTTAACAAACGATTTGCAGAAGAGAAAACTGTGTGCTCGTTTTGTTCCTCACACCTCACACGAGAGCAGCGAGACTAACTTGTTTCAACATCTTGTGATTGGTTCGACCCGGAAACCAAAATTAAAAGGACAGATTTTTGACTCGATTCCGGACATCCAAGCAACGGTAACCAGGAGGTTGAATGAGGTTCCAAGGAAGGAGTTCTTGGCAGCCATGAAAAGGTTGAAAACGCGAGCTGAAGGTTGTATTGAGGTCAAGGGGACTATTTTGAATAATTTTTATGAAAAATAAATTTGTCGAATTATACTTTTTTTCATAAATTCAGTTCGAGTATTTTGGGAAAGACTGTGTAGAGGTATAAAACTCAACCTTCTGGAAGTACTTGAGATTAATAGATTTTGGTATTCGCCAGAAAAGTTTGACATAAATAACTCACCCTTATTGAACTTGTTTCCTAAACACTAGTTCAAATACAGATAACTCTGAGTGGATTGCCTCTTGAGTCTATATAAGTATATTTTAGTAAGATATTTTTGCAGTATTCATTCGCTCTTGACAAAGATACTGTGTATCGAAACGCGTCGAGCATTTATTAATATATTTCAGTAAAAATCATCGTTTACTTGTATTTGTGAAAATGAATTTCTATCATGCAAAAGCCGCGTCATTTATTTCTCTTTCCAAAACTCAAATTACCACATCGAGGTAACCGTTTTGAATGTATAGAAGACATAAAAGAGAATTCGAGACGGAACTGAGGTCAATTCCGAAAAGAGGGTTCGAAAATGTTTTGATTATTATATTGGAACGGCCTACTTTGAAGGCAATACAATAAATTTGGATGAAAATAAGTATTTTGTGTTTCATTGACCACTTCCGGCCCTTTTTAGAATGTACATCGAAATATAGTCTTACCCCATCGTTCCAAATGTACCAGCGTCCAACCGATGTCTAGGAAGATCGTTGAACAGCATAGCTCTTCCAATATCCATTGTGTTCGCACCTTCGCTCACAATAATACAGTTTTTGGGTAGAATTTCTTGAATATGATGAAAACAGTATAATAGTTCAAAGGGGAGTTGTATCCATCGCTAAAGCCTAAAAATAATAACGCTATTGCAACAGAAGATTTGATGAAATTAAATTACCTCTACTCCTTTCTTGTTTCCATCACACTTGAGTTTCAGCTCTTTCCACCATTGCTTGTCGCTTCCAAAATTGAACCTTTTCGCTTTTAAAATGTCAGTGATTTGAGCAACTGCTGGTTTGATATCAGATTGGATAGCTACAGCGGATTTTATACTATTGTGCATTTCTTCTGCATTTATGTCGATTTGAATAATTTTCACCTCAGGGTCGAACCTAGGTGGTCTGCCAAAATGAAGAATCCAGTTTAATCTAGCTCCTACTAAAAGTATGACATCAGCTTTCTGGAGAGCGTGGGACCGTGCCGAAGCAACGCATTTCGTCGAATTGTCAGAAACAACTCCTTTACCCATCGGTGTTGCCAGGAATGGCAAATTTGTGTTTTCTATAAGTTCACGTACTTCTCGCTCTGCCTTTGAATATGCTGCACCTTTTCCTAAAATGACAAGTGGACGTTGTGCTCCCAACAAGATTCTAGAAGCTTCTTCAATAGATCGTGGGTTCGGATAAATCAACGGTGGCTCAGGACATAAGTATTGCTTTGGTATCGCTTCTTCTGGGACCAAGGTTGTGAGTAAATTTCCTGGAAAGTCCAAATAAGAAACCCCAGGTCTGCCATATTTACATAGCCTCATTGCCTTCTCTACGTGCATTGGTATCAAATGAATGCTAGCAGGTCTTGCAGCATATTTGCAATAAGGTCTTGCAAGTTCAACCTGAAATTATAGCAATAATCATGAGGTGCTTGTACCAAGGAAATGTATACTTCGTTTTATAATCGATAGGAAGTTTTAGTTAATGTTACTTTATACTAACCTGAGTAGGTACACATTCTTGGAAACCGCCAATACCTTCATGGTCTTGAGCTACGGAACCTCCAATAACTAGTAGTGGCCAACAGTTCACTTGAGCATTGGCCATGCCGCCAAAAGCATGTATTAATCCAGGACCAGACACCACTAGACACACTCCTGGAGTTCCTGTGAGATATCCAATAGCCTGCGCAGCATAACAAGCAGCTTGTTCGTTTCTCATTCCTATGTAGTGGATGCCAGCTGTTTGAATCGCCATTCCTAGTTCGATCACAGGATATCCAACTATTCCAAAAACGAATTGTACGCCCTATTTTAAAAAACTTTTATAATTTCTAAGAAAATAACAAATAACAGACTAAGGTTAGAAATAGAATTATAGGAAAATTCTGATCATCTGACAATGTTTAACGTAAGTCCATATTTTTTATACTATTGACCATATAGATGATATAGGTAACCATTTTTCTATCTGTATCTGTAGGTAAATGACAATTAGCTACTACTAATCTCACCATCCTGGTGTCTACATCCACATCCTCGTCGAGTTTTACACCAACAGAGCAAAATCGACCAAGCAACTTCTGCGATAGCTAGAGACCCTAAGTGTTAGCCATAAAATTCATTTTTTCATAATCATTCACTGTTTTCACAAAAACAACTACTATATATAAATTTTTCATTTAATTCTTAACATCTTTAGTAGGAGAAACTTAAGATAATCCTAAACAATGATGTGAGGATGGCAAATCAAGAAGTATAATACTTATTACATTCCATGAAATCTGTAACATCGTGTGGCAAATCATGAGGTCTCAAATTATTTGGGTTAAACGATATTTCTATTAATTTTCAGGCTATTACGGTTGTGGCTGGAAATAGACGGTCCTCAGAGATATCACTTCAATTGAAGACAATTATTTTTCAAGGACAATATTCAACCTTCCGTAAAATGTTAAATATCCTCCCTTGAAGGAGCTAGTTTTCCGATCTACTCTTCATAATCACCGTTAACCGGGGCCACCGGGAAGTGGTACAGCACAGTCAGATGTCACGAATAGGAACAATGGACTGCAGTTTCGGTCTCGTTTGACCTCGTCAGCATTGTCTACCCACTCGTAACAAAAGGCTATGCCGTTACCTACTCATCTCAATTCGTTGAAGCGAACGCAATCTGACATCTGACCGTGCAGCATCAGATTTTTTGAGAATATCACCTTTCTAAATCTTTGAGACAGTTCAAGATTTCTTACGCCCGATGCCACAAATTGGTCGACCGAGATGCGGTGCAAGTATTACTGATTAGTAGTTATAGAGCCTGCCTTCTTGTCAAACTCAAGTCTTCATCTGCACCTGGTCCAGATGTATTTTTAGCCTCGTTACTGAAGTCATGTACCACATCTATCAATGCTCCTCTTAGTAAAATCACGCAACTTTCACTGTCATCTGGTGTCCTCCTATTCCTTGGTTAAGAGCTTCTGTAACGCCTATTTTTAAAGGGTGATAATTACGATCCTTCGAATTATAGACCTAGATCAGTCTTACTTCTACGGTCATTAAAACTTTCTAAAGAATTATTTGTGAGGAGCGGATCAAACTCATGATCACCAATTCTGTTATTCCAAACCGACAGCATGGTTTTGTGCCGGGTCGATCTATAATCACCAACTTGCTTCAATGCCTCAACGATTGGACCCAGTCCCATGATAAAAGAATTCCTGTAGACATTGTTTATTTGGATTTTACCCGTGCCTTTGATAAGATTCCCAGGAAGCGCCTTTTACATAAACTTGAACATTTCGGCGTTCGAGGTCCATTATTACGTTGGGAAGAAACATTTCTAATAGACAATTCGCTGTTAGGGTGGGTTTGATACTTTTTATTTTCGGCCAGTTCTTAGTGGTGTTCCCCAAGGGTCCGTTTTGGGCCCTCTTCTGTTTGTATTATATGTCTCTGACATTCCCAGCTTGTTGGTATCCCAAAGTGCAGCCTTCGCAGACGACATTAAATTATTCAATGTTGCCACAGATCCCAATAATACTTTTCAAGAGTACCTCGAAGTCATGGAAGCTTGGTGTGCTGATTGGATGTTGCGCCTCAACATTGCCAATTACCGCGTGTTTCACCTCAGCTCGAATAACCCTAAGCGTCAATATGTCATTGCTGGTAGTGTAGTTGAGAGCTGTTCTTCACATGTTGACCTGGGTGTTGTTATCAGTAGTGGCCTTTCCTGGACATCTCATGTAATACATATAACTAGTAACGCCAAACGAAGCTTATTTTTCGACCATATCTTCCCTCTACAAAACTTATGTCCGGCCGATTTCAGAATTTGCTGGTCCTGTATGGCATCCGTGGTTGATCGGTGACTCTCAAGTTCTCGAGTCAGAGCAGAGACGAGCTACTCGAATACCCTTTGGTCGTCAAAGGCCTAGCTATCAAGAGCACCTTCCATTGATGAACCTCTAATCTTTCGCGGATCGCAGGCTTCGTGGGGACTTGATTACTGTCTAAAGGGCTCTTCATGGTTATTTCGGCATCGGTACGTCCCATCTCTTCTCTTTGAATGCAAATCATCTCCGAGGACACAATCTCAAACTAGCAAGAGAAAAATTTTTCACGAGATGCTAGGAAAACTTCTTGAATAACAGAGTCTTCAGCTGCTGTAATCGTCTGAATTCAGATGTGGTGAGGGCTCCTTCCATCAACGTCTTCAAAAATCGATTTGAAGCAATGGATTTCTTTAACGTTGTTCTTTTTCTATTTTTCTAGTACTTAATTTTAATTTAATTAATTTACCATGTAATATTTCAAGTTCGTTTTCGAAATCTTTAATTTAATTTTGAGTTATATAGGATATATATCCTCAACTCTGTATTTTTTATAATAATAATAATAATAATAAAATGTTGTTGTAGACAACCCTGCCAACATGGTAATTCGTTTCAGAACAGACTGAACATTTGGATCAAATTCACAATATCTATGCGACAAAACATTTTTCTGTAAGCAGAGATATAATACATACAGGTCTATAGCGGAAATTTTAGAGACCACTAGAGAATAGAAAAATAATAAGAGTTTTCTAGATAAACTATAATCGAAAAACGTTTCGTTTAAGAAATACAAGTATCAAAATTTTTCTGTGTTTTCTTCATGAAAGCAATTTTCGAAATTTTCAGCCGAAAATAGATACAAGAGTTATTTTCAGATATAAACATTTTTGAAAAGGCTGAACAGTAGTATCAGTATACAGGCTGATAGCTTTCCACGGGTCAAGATGCCTTTTCCTCCCCAAATTTCTTTGTGGTGCACCACTGATAAAACTTTTTCAGAGATGCATTCATTTCGTATCTGTCACCGTTTTCGAGATATTAATTACTGAAAATAATTCAATGGTTCTACTGATATAGAAAGAATTCAGATATTTTGTTTATAATTCTTCCGATTATTGTGATTTCAAGCTCAAATTCGATACACAAGTCTTTATAAAAACTACAGCACTAGATAAGACGTAATTAAGTGAAAGTATACTAGGTGTAATTTTTTCCGGGTCATGTCCCCTTTCGCCATTTCAGCTGTTTTGATACGCTAGTGAAGTATTCTGTGAACCTGATGTAATTATTCGTCTAATTTGAAAACTTTTTGTCTTCTCTAATTATTCCGTATCTCTCGCCGCTTTCGAGTTGAAACTCGTCGAAATATCTTTGAAGTCATTGACGAGTTTTGAAAAGGAGAGATATTTCGACGAATTTTATCTCAAAAACGGTGAGAGATACGAAAAAATTCAGGAGAACAAAAAGTTTTATCTTAAACAAGTAATCAGATCTCATTTACAAAATACATCAGTAGCGTATCACAAAGATCTGAAGTGACCAGAAGCGGTATGTCCCGAAAAAAGTATCACCCTGTATTCTTTCACATAGTTTGGTCTCATCTAGTGCTTTAGATCTCCTTAAGTAATCCGTGTATCGAATTTGAGTTCGAAATCTCAACAATCGTATGAATTATCGACAAAATATCTGAATTCTTTCGATATCACTAGAACCTTCGAATTATTTTCAATAATTATAATGTCAAAAATGCTGACAGGTATGGAAAAATTCAAAATTGAAAAAGTTTTAAAAATATTTCACCTATACGACTTTATTTTTGAACAAGTCAGTGGTGCACCACAAAAAGTTGGGGGAAAATGCAGCTTGACCCGTGAAACACCATCACCCTGTATACTGATAAAACGTTTGGACAGTTCAATAATGTATATAGCTGAAAATAACTCTTGCGTCCATTGTCGGCTGGAAATTCGGAAAATTGTACGTAATTTTCATAGGATTCAAGTATCACCGTCGGTGATACTTCAGTAACAACTAGCGATAGAAAGATACTGCAATATCATCTGCTTGAATGAACTCCTTAGAAGAATTATAGCATTTATATATAAATGAAAATAATAAAAGTACAAGAGCAGATTCCCGTTGGCGACCATTATTAAAAGTGAGAACATGACCACTTTTCTCCCAAAGGAAAACGCGAAGCCATACTCTCGAACATGAATGTCGAGTTCGATACATTCTATCATTCGGAGGTGTCTCAAAAGTTTTTGGCTGTTTAACTTTATTTTACACTGCTTCTGTTTTCAAAATTCAAAAGAAATTTCAATACAATATCAAGTTCTTCAAAATTATCATCTCTAGGAAATAAAAATAGTAACCTTCAAGCAACAAAGGTGACGCTGCTGAGTCGATCATCTCCATAAAGACTGTTGTTAGGCAACCTTTAAAACCCGCCTGTTCAAAGTTCCAGCTGACAACCTTACCTTACCTAACCTCACTTTATTCCAATAAATAGAAAAACAACTTTAAATTCACTAGTTTCAATCAATGATTTACCTGTTCCTTTAGGGCGTTAGCTACAACTGCATTTCCTTCAATTTCTGCCATTATCACAAAAAGATATGAACTCGCTTCTGGTCTGAACTGAACTTTGTCTCACAATGAGTTTTGACGTTTCTGAACAAAATAGTGTTGATGAATTAAGAATTAAGTTTGATCTTTTGATTATTTTAAATAACGTACTTCATAGAAGTGTCAAAGAGTGCAAAAGTTCGCATAAAACACAAATAATACATTTCTCTGAAACGGAAAACGATAACACATAGCACATAGAATCAAGGATTCGATATTTATGCAGTGGCGTAGACTAGAAGAGGAATGTTGCTATTCTACCAGTTGTAACCAAAACACTGTTTTTTTCAGGTTAATCGATATTTTGATAAAATTCCTTCTGGTTCGAACCTGTTATTGCAACTACCAGAGAAGGGCAGAAATTAATAATGATGGTTCGATTATGATAATTATCGAAAATTTTATTTTAGCTTATTTTACTTTGTAGCTGACTTGAAGGTAAAAACTATCCGCTATTGACTATCCGCTATTGATAGGGCTTCGCAATTAGTGTTTTAACTATATTATAATCAAAACAACCACCCAATTCAGTGAAACATGGTTGAGAAAATATTTATTCAATTTCAGTGTTGTATCAGTAGAAAGCAGCTTTTTTCGTTATATACGAAGTATGTTACTAAATCTGGTTTCTAAAATTTATCCTCCAATTCGATGTTCAATTTTCTGAAGGAACAATTGAAACTAATTTATACAAAATTAAAGCAATCGATATACATAATGACATTAAAATGGTTCAGAACGATTGTTATGCAGCAAATATCAGCATCATGGAACGTACTACTACCAAAAATATGGCAGAAACTATTGCATATGATATTTTGTTCTGTGAATAATCGTCTCTCTTTAGAAAAAATTATGATTCACCTTCATAACTATCAAATGTATTAAGATTCTGTTATTGCATCAATATTTCAATTTGTTTCGATTAGCTCCATTGAAAAATTCAATAGACTACGCCAATGTTGTACACTCTTGCGAAATATTACAGAGGAACTTGGAATCTAAGATAAAGAGAATAAATAACAAATCAGTTATAAATTTTATTCACTTAATTAAATGCACTTAATTAAAATTTTGAACTATTTCATTTTTCAGATGCTGTTCCCGGTGGAAGTGTCTCATGCTGATTCCAAGGTTGAACTTCAACAGAACCAAAAAGAATAAATATCACTCCAGTTATTATACCAATTAACCCGCCGATGGCGAAGACGACAGCCCACTGACCAATTGTATTCTGCAAACAAAAATAAAAAATTTAATCGATAATTCGAACCCATAGAACAGTAGTTTCCGAAAAGTAAATAAAATTTCCATGGAATTAACAAATATGTATATATTAAACAAGATTATATTTCAACTCTTAACCCTAATTTATAATGAATCGAGGGAAAACCAGGACTCATAACTATATAACTCTTGCGATGAAAAATATTAGCAACAAATTAATTATTCTTCTCTTATTTTCAATAATGAATGTTGTTTTAATTTGCATTCAGAGTATTGTCGTGAAATTTCCGACTTTGAGGCAAAAAAATTTCGAGTCCTTGACAAAAAAAACCTTCTTTTCGCCACTTATTTGAATTGCTGGATCCCCCTATCTCAACCAAGCTCGTAGACAACTTTTCCATCTAAATCTTTTAATATACTGTAATTGCATTATACATTGGCATCAATATAGGAACAATTTTTGTCTGCAATTTTAATGATTTATGATCAGCTCAATAACTTTAACTGCAAATTAAGACTTTTTCTGTTTCTTTCACCAAATAATTTTTCTGCATTACTTCAGATCAAAATCAATAAAAATATACGTGTCTTTGCTTTTGTGCTTCCTTTCGCTTTTTTATATGTCACTTCTGGAGCACCTTTCATTATGGTCCAACAGTAGTCTAGCAACATTTTACAAATCCATCTTTGTTTACACACAACCAAATTTATTTGTAATCACTCGGTATTTCACATTATTGATTGTTTTAACCATGGAATTTTGACTACTTGTAAAGAATGAAGTTTTTGTTGTAAAGAAACTGGATAGTATGATAAGAAATGTTGAATAATCACCACATGTTCCGGATATTATACTCAATCGTCACTGAGATTTGAAATTGTGGATTTCAAAATTTAAAAACCCTATAATCATAATTGAAAATGTCTTCCGTTGGATTTTCCGATGTGCAGAAGGGTCGAATAATTGCTCTCGCTGAAGAAGCGGTGACACAGGGATATAGCGGCCACAATGGGGTATCACAGGGGTGATTTCAAAATCCTACACCCGATACGTGGAGCTACAATATCTGCAAGATAGGCCTAGAAAAGTCGTAGGAAGATCACTTCTGAAGAACAAGACCACTTTTGTGCCAAATTATAAGAAGAGACCCTAGTGCGTCGCACCCAATACTTCAATGGCAATTTCTGGAAGCAAAAGGCATCAGTGTATCAGTCGAAACGATACATCAAAGACTTCGTTCGAGGGTTCATACAGCAGAAGGCCATTAAGAGTTCCAGAGCTAGCTAACTAGACAACAAAAACAAAAACAGACTTAATTGGTGTATCGAGCTCCAAAATTGGAATATTGAAAATTGGCGAAATGTTCTTTTTCGGATGAGATCAGAATTGGCGTTCCATCAGATGACCGCCGGATTTTCGGCGAGAATTTTCAATCTTTAGGCATTTTCATAATCCCTGTTAGGCAATAATAAGAAGGATTCGCCTTATTATCTTATTATTAAGACATAATAATTATGTTATTATATCTTGTATCGGTAATTATCTCTGTCTGATTAGACCCAGTATATCTAACCTATATAACCTAATCTAACCTAACACAAAGTGTTAACCAAATTTATTCAGAGCAATATGAAACCTATCTAATAAGGTGTCACCTTTGCAATTGAAATTCTCAAGTTTGGAGGTAATGAGGGTAAGGGATTGATTCCTAAAGTTTCAACATTAATATGCTGAAATACCTCCTTCAATACTGATATCAATCTTCATCACCATTTGTCAAAGTACATCGGGTTCGAATACTAGTTCAATTATTATAGGATAATATCTTTTGGAACATCCTGTATGGAAAATTTAACTGCGAGTGAAACGGCTAGAAATTACGTGGACCGTTTATTGGTCATCAGTATGGTCGAACCACAAAGAACCCAATAAGGATGCGGAATGGATCACGAATGAAAAACAACGCCTTGATATCAAACATATGGACTTCGAAGGAATAACGGAGGAAGAAATTATAACAGAAGTTAAAGCGACCAACAATTGGAAGGCCACAGGTATAGATAATATCCACAACTTCTGGTACTAGAAGTTTGATAAGCTCCATGGAGCAATAGCGAAACAGCTCACATATGTTCTTCAACATCCCAGGAAAACACCTACTTTCCTAACACAAGGTTTAACATATATGCTACCTAAAAGCGATAGAACACAGGATCTGTTTCAATATAGGCCACTCAGTTGCCTGCCAACTCTCTACAAAGTACTCACCTCATGCATATCCAATCGAATACACCTATACCTTGACGACAACTATATATTAGCAGAGGAGCAGAAATGATGCAGAAAGAAACACCACGGGTGCAAGGAACAACTCATCATCGATTCTCGGATAATGAAACAGGCACACGTAGGGCATCGGAATGTTCATTCAGCTTTTCTCGATTATCTGAAGGCATTCGATAGTACCGCCCATTCTTGGCTTGTCGAAGTAGTGCAGATATACGAATTTCAGTTCTGGTAGAATTCTTGAAGACAACAATGACGCACTGGCGCACGTCTCTACAGGTCAACTTGAACAATAAGTCAATTAAAACCGACGAGATACCCATACGTCGTTGAATTTTTCAAGGAGACTCTTTGAGTCCACTATGGTTCTGTTTAGCGATGAACCCATTATCCTCAATGCGCAATAGAACAGGATACGGATTTAGGATAAAACAGATAGGAACTATAATACAATCTCCCACCTGCTGTATATGGATGACATCAAATTATATGCTTCGAACAAGAAGCAATTGGATGATTTGCTGAAAATTATTCTCGGCAGATGTTCATATGAAATTCGGGATTGATCCTGAACATTCAAAGAGGAGAAAGTCATAGATGGTGAAACATAACTTCCAAACAGTTGATATTATACAGTGCATGAGGGATGGCGAAACATACAAATATCTAGGATACCAACAAGCCAGATTGCTAGACCAAAAACAATCAAAGGAGAAGATTCGTTCAGAATACAGTCAGCGTCTGAAGACTGAGCTGAAATCAATGTTGAACTCGGGGAATCTAGTCAAGGCAATTAACACCTACGCCATTCCAGTGTTGCTTTACTCATTTGGAATAATCAGATGGACTAAGACAGAACTGGATGATATTCAAAGGCAGACCCGAACGATGCTGACACAGTACAACAATCATCATCCAAAATCGTCTGTGATACGAACAACTTTGAAGCGGAAAAAAGTAGGATGCGGATTAATAGATGTTGTCAATTTACACACCGAACAGATAAAAATCTCAGAGAATTCTTCTCTGCAAAAGCTCTCACTTCTGACCTCCATAGATGAAAGGAGAAATTATTCCCGGAAACAGAAGGATTCCTTATGACCATTCAAGACCAAGTCACCGCTTCAAACAACTACAAAAAATTATAATTAAGGACGGAACATTACAAACAGATAAGTGCAGAAAATGCCATATAAGATCGGAAACTATACAGCATATTACGTCCGGATGCGAACAACTGGCCAATACGGACTATCTTCACAGGCATAATCAAATATGTAACAATATCCACCAGAAACTTGCACACAAGTACGGATTTCTAAATGCCTGCCAGCCATATTACAAGTTTAACCGGCGCCCGTATTGAAAAATGACTCTATGAGATTATATTACGGTAGGCCTGTTATCACTGACAGAATGGTGACGAATAATAGGCCGAACATAGTGGTGTATGATAAGAGAGCCAGAACAGCAATGCTGGTGGATGTTGCCATACCGAATAATAACAACGTGCTGAACCAGTTCCAGGAGAAAAGTCCAAATACACAGACATTGCAATTGAGATCAAGCATATGTGGCACCTCGATAAAATAGATATTGTTCCTGTCATCGTATCCTCGACTGGGTTAATACCCAAGACTTTGCATGATATCCTTAAGAAATTAGAATTGCATAAGAATACCTATATAGAAATGCAAAAGCTGTAATTCTTAATACATGTAGGATAGTTAGGAAATGTATGTCAAGTATATTGTAATCGAGCCTATTCCTTTGATTGCTGAATCTGGAAAGGTGAATTATATCCAGCTAACAGCTGAGATAGTGCATAAGTCCACGATAATAAATAATACTAATAGGGGCGACAAATGCAATTATCAAACGTATATTATAAACTTCAAAAATATGTTGTTAAAGAACGGAAATCATAATTTTTTTCCGCTTAGATGTCGGGTAGTTAGGTATATGTGCCACCGCCTGCGCCTATCTTCGCAAGCGTGGAATCTGACATATGCCACACTCTATAGAACAAAATGTGTGAAGGACGGTAGGCGATGCAGTCTAGTAGGAATGTAAACCACTAACAATCCTTGACAAATCTACTAAGCACCCAGCAACATACCCTAACATCCTTTGAGTTCTATAAATATTCCATAGATGGCAGAGAATTACTTTACATAATTTAATTGTGTTGTAATATACTTGAATCCAAAATGAAATCATGAAACTACGAATAATATGTTGACTTCTACTTGATTTCGAATAGTTGCCAAGTCAATATCTGCCGGGTCCGCGCGTGCTCTATACTCAATATCACCAGATTATTTCTGTGCATGTATGTTGTTGACAAGTTCATGGTTTTAATGAATTTCCGAAGTTATTACCTCTATTTGGCCATCACATATTTGAATTGTGGAGGCCGTTACTTGATGTAGATCCATGATATAAATGAGATAAAAACACAAGGTTTAACTTTAATCTACACTTTATTTGAAAAAAATTCGACGACGTTTCGCTGACCCAGCTGACATAGCAACAAATCTCTTGGAGAAAGGTTTCAAACACATTATTAAATCAAACAAGATAAAATCTGATTAAGAGGAACTTGGCATAGATACTGAAATTTCTCTGAAAAATATTCCTAATAATACTCACCTTAAATATTCAGCATCTAACATTATAAAAATGAATCATTAGCTGACTCTGAACCGAGTAAAGAACAAAATATTTTAAAGGCCATCAAACAAAAATCTCAACTAAATGAAGTTATTTTTACAAAAGCGGATAATGGTAATACTGTTATTGCGTTAAATAAAAATGACTACCTATTTAAAACTCTAAATTTCATTTCGTCCGGAAACTATACAATTTTAAACAAAGATCCAACTATTACATTCCAGAAAAATATTAAAATAGCAATAAATGACGCAAAATCTTTGATTAAAGCAATAGATAAATACAAATTAATTTTACCAAACCCTCAACCACCTCAACTGTATTCACTCATTAAATTGCATAAAGTAAATAACCCCGTTAGAATAGTCGTATCTTACGTTACAGCCCCAGCCGTGAAATTGTCGCACTACCTTATAGATATCATTAAAATTATTGTATATAAAAAACGTTAACCTACCACCTAACGCAAAACTTATTTCGTTTGATGTTGAGAATTTATACCCAAGTGTTCGTCCAGGTGATGTCAAAATATTAATCGAAAACATGTTGAATTCGAATCATGTTAACCACATAATAAAATCAGAAATATTGAATCTGTTGGACGTTTGCATTGAACAAAATTATTTTTCTTTCAACAACATCTATTACAGTAGTGAAAATGGTTTGATCATGGGAAATCCTTTGAGTCCACTTTTAGCAGAGATTTTTATGAATAATATTGAACAGAAAATTCATACACATCCACTCATTTCCAAATTTCTTTATTGGTATAGATATGGTGACGACATCTTAGTATTTTTCATTGGAACTACTCGTCAATTAGACTTATTTCTTAATTTCATTAATTCCATCCATTTGAACACGATAGAAATTGAACAGAACGATTCCATTAATTTTTGGACTTGAAAATCACTAAACGAAATAATAATCACGTTTTTCGGTCTTTCGTAAACCAACACATACTGATACAATTATACATAACTACTCATTACATCCAATTCAACACAAAGTTGCAGCTTTAAACAGCATGGTACATCGGTTACTCAATTTACCTTTATCAGTAGAAGATTATAATAAAGAGTTAAACATCATCAAACAGATAGCCATTAATAATTCATATAATCCGGATATGTAGATCTAATTATTCGTAAAAAACTGTATCAGAAAGCAATAAATGAAGTATATCCTATTCATAAAGACTTAAATATTCAACAATTTAACAATCTGCGGTTCTGCAAGTACAAATATTAAATCCTTTCTCGTCAAACAAAATCTTGATATAACTTTCAGAACTTCTAATAACTTAGGTAAACATATTAAACATAATAAATCTCGTGTTGAAAAATCAAGTAAATCAGGAATCTATAAACTCAATTGCGGTTCTCGTGATAAAATTTATATCGGTAGGACCTATAGGAGTTTTGGCATAAGAACATCTGAACATAAACGTAGCTTCGATAAAAATAAATCTGATTCAAATTATTCAAACCACTTAATAAAAGAAAACCATTCATTCAATAGAAACTTTGACACATTACATATAAAATCAAAAAGTTTAAAATTAGATCTCCTAGAAGCATTAGAAATGAATAGATACAAACATTCGGACAAGCTTTTGAATGAGCAGGTAGATGTGAATTATTCACCCCTACTTAACTTGTTTAATTAACTTTTATTACCTTTCATACTAACTGTACAATGGCTCGGTGTGGATTTTCCTGTTATTCATCCAACTTGTTCTACGATTTGTTTATAATACCATACTCTTCATTCTGTTTGTCATTCTTGATAAAGCTGATGTGTCAGCGAAACGTCGTCGATTTTTTCAAATAAAGTGTAGATTAAACCTTGTGTTTTTATCTCATTTACATCACATATTTATTCAAAGTATGGAAACTTACATCTCTTGTTAAGACCTCTACTAGAATAGGTCCAAGAAATCCGCCCCAACCACCAAAGAAGTTCATGATGCCATACAATGTACCAGACCAATTTGGAGCGAGATCTTGGCTGTTAATCAGGCAAGTCGCTACGGCTGCTCCATTGAAAGCCATCATTAGTACCAATAAAGAGATTGCTGCTATCCTGCTGTCTCCAATGACAAGAAACGAGCAGAGTGATATACCAGTTAGTATATGAGCTGAAAATGATAACAATAAAAAAATAGTTTTATAATAGTGGAAAGATCTTAGTCAAAAAATTATAACTACTAAGAAAATTAATAATTCTGATTTGATTATATCATTTGCTTTAATGATAAAACATGATGGCCTTGTGAATGACACCATGGATATCAATTGCTAGCGTGTCAGCATTCTTAACCCTTTGTTACTGCATCCTAGATATGAAGGGTGGGAATATTCGGATCAAAGCCTCGTTGATAAACTATTCCTATCTTTTTCTGGAGGTGGACACCATTTTCGCTGGGATTACCATCCAATTAACATTGATGAAGTTCGACTAATAGCCACGCGATCATATTTCTTCGCTACTTATGGAATCCAAATTGCATTGCAGAAGTCATATTTCCTAGAAAACCATAACCCTGTCAGCTTCCGGTCTAGACAGTTAAATTAAACTGTTCGATAAAACTTTCACCCCAACAGAGTTCACAGTATGCGCCAAAATCTTAGCTTGCGACAAAGATGCACTATATCATAATGAACACTATAATGGGTGACACTATACCAAGCACTCTGCAAGCAATAGTACAATAAACACAAACATTTTGGGTACATCTTTCTTTTTTGCTTATTGGAAAGGATTTTCGATGGAGACATTACCCATAAACTTCCAGCGTCCCTAAACACCTCAAAAAGTCTAGGGAACATTTCTGAATATCGATATATCGTATCCAGAACAATAAATATGGATGTTTTTTTTTAAGAAATGAACACCTGCATTAATTTCTCACCAAATTATGTAGAGTGCCGCAACAGATTTCAGTTTTTTTTATAAAAAACTAAAAATGCAGCAGATGTGACGCTGCTTTATAAGCATTTCATGTATTCAGTGTTTGAAATCAGTTAGTTGGCACTTTGTTTCTTTTGTAAGCACAAATAAAAGATTCAAGTTTTGTGATTAGACCATAGAAAGACGACATTTGACTAGAGAAGAGATGTTACGAGCCGTTGGCATGCTCCAAGCTGGGAGCTCACAACGGGAAGTATCCAGGGTTCTGGGAAGTAGCCCAAGTGTCATAAACCGTTTATGGTCGCGTTTCAATGAAACAGATAGCATAGAAGAACGCCATACAGGTCGTTTCAGGAATACTACAGTCGCCCAAGACCGATTTTTGGTTTTACAAGCTAGAAGAGATCGTACTACCACAGCATCTCAATTAGCTCAAGAGCTATCACGAGTTCATAATGTACAAATTTCCGACCAAACTGTGAGAAATCGACTGCACGAAGGTCAACTCCACTCCAGACGTCCTTTAAGAGTTCCACAACTGACCCATGGAAATCGCGCTGCTCGTTTAGCTTGGTGCCAAGAACACGTAAACTGGGATCAAGAGAGGTGGGCCACAGTTCTCTTCAGTGATGAATCTAGATTTAGTTATTATCCCGATTCGGGAAGAATTCGAATATGGAGGGAACCTGGAAACCAAACCGTCTCCAGCATGCTCGAGAAGTTGTTAGACAGGGAGGCGGATTAGTGATGTTTTGGGGAGGTATACGCCTTGGTGGAAGAACTGACCTCGTTTTCATACAGAACAACCTCACGGGAAATTCTTACGCAGATGAGATAGTTTTACCTGTAGAGGTACCGTATCTCCAAACAATGGGTCAAAATCCACTCTTCCAACAAGATAATGCCCCTCCTCATCGTGCAAGAGTTGTCTTGAACGTTCTTGAAGAGAATGATATCGATCTTCTACCGTGGCCATCCTGCTCCCCAGATCTGAATCCGATCGAGCATGTGTGGGACACCCTAAAAAGAAATCTCCTGCGTCAAAACGTCTTCCATCATGAACAGGAGCTTCGATTAGCAGTTCAGGGGGCTTGGAATGACTTAGGCCAAAATGTAATAGGCAATTTAATATTGAGCATGCCGCGACGATGCCAAAGTGTCATTAATAACAGAGGTGGACCTTCTGGGTACTGAAAAATATAAGTGCTTCCATATCGGTTCGAAAATATTAGTTCAGGATTTTTTTGTGTTTTACCAAATTTCGTCATTTTCAAATTTCAATTTTTTTTATAATAGGTGCTTTGGAGAAGTCAAATATTATTTTGTTTTCTTGAGAATACATTATATACAATACATCCTAACAAAACCGAAAGGCTTCTATAAATTCGAATAATCAAATTCATATTTTAAAGATATTGGTAAGTGTTCCTAGACTTATTTGAGGTGTTTATATGAGGACAGTTTCTCAAATACGTTTTATGCGACATCTAGGAGAGCAATGCTACTCTTCGTTCCATAAATACGGTAAAAATGACTCAGAGTTCCTCTATTCGGCACAAGATTTCACCTCTCTGAAATAAAGATGAGGTAAACGATCTCTGCGATTAATACCGCTCGTATAGTGAAATTCGAAGCATTCCAGTAATTGTTATCAGTGTATTTCTTTTGTTTTTTCCGAAAATTATATATTCCATTCTGTAGGTATCCTTTATATATGTAGAACTGATATTATCAACTTGATATTATTGCCAGCCAGCCAAAAGACCAAGGAAAAGGAGAATCCGATTGTGACAGATCTGGTCGCCAGTCCGTGTACGGCAGAGCAATGAGTGTTGTGAATGTGTATGGTTATCGTTCGGTTAGAATACAATATATTCATTACAACTAACCTGCAATGCCTTTTCAAAAACATTATACTTTTCTGCCCTCTACAGCTCCTATCATTTCCTTTTACAACCTTTTAAAACTTTCTTCGCTCGAAGAAGATTCAATAGTCGAACGGACCCAAATTTGGTATACAAGGTGAATTATTTTCCGCATAATTTGGTTGCACAGAGTGTTCAGCAACGTTGAATCGTAATTTTCAGTTACAGTTCAAGCCATATACAGAAAATCATGACTATTTTATCTTTATCCCATGAAAGTGATGCAAGAACTTTCCAGCTAATTTTCGAAAAGGAACTCTCCTCGGAAAGTCAGAGTATCTCTCATTGTTTGTTTGGGTTTCAGCAATGAACACAAGTTTCGTCCTTGAAAACAATATTGCTTGAGAAGTCAGCAACATCTCCACAATCGAACGCAGGCGTCTGATAAACATGCAGACATTAGAAGATTGATCACAATTTTTTTAATCCACGGACCTAACTAATAAATATCAATACATCCTCTAAAAATCAAGTTTTTTTGTTTTACTTACAAAATATAGTGAATCCTTTCTGCACCATTTCTTTGGCACACCTTTCTTGATCAAAACATCATTGACTTCACCAAATATGAATCCAAATATGAGCCTCGAAAGCTGTGGTAGAGCAGCTATTCCTGCTGATGCTTTCAAATTGAAACTCAGCCTCCTCTTCAGATATTGAGGTACTGTGGTCAGGGTCACAAATAAGATATATTGATTACCAAATTGAGCTGCAATTAAGGCGTAAAATGGACAAGACAGAAACATTCTGCCATATGGTGGAGTTTTCTGTAAAATAATAGAAAATACAGGAAAGAAAACACCCCAAATAGAATATAAGTTTAATTGAAACAATTCTATTCAGCTAGTCATGCATTTGCTTGCATATTACTAGGAACATAAAACTTAATGAAAAGGCCCGAAACGCTGAAAATGTATGAGAGGTGTTCTTCTTCAAGAATCTAGCAGCTTCATATCGAACAAGGTACTGAACAAAGTTTTTACTTCTATGATATCAAAATGCCGCGAAAACAAAAAGGTTTCTTGAAATGGCAGATCTCCTGGTCTACAGGTTGATGGTCTTTCCAATAGCTTATTCATTAACGAACATCTTACTTCCACGAATAAGTTGCTATATATTGAGGCTCGTTCGGTGGCAAAGAGCAAAGATTATAAGTTCATATGGATACGAAACGGAAATATCTTCGCTAGAAAATCAGAAAAATCTAAAGTTATTCATATTGATAGCAAGGAGGCTATTGCCAAATTGTAATGTGTTTTGTTTCATTGAAATAGATCTTCATAAATAACTTCAACTCTATAATGCCAATAAACGCCTACTATCAAAATGTACGGGGCTGCGATCGAAGCTCTCAGAATTTAAGCAGAATGTGCTTTCAATGAACTTGGACTTAATTTTGTCAGTGAATCGTGGCTTAGAGACGGTGTGCTGGACAGTGAATTGTTCGATCTAGATGACTATGATATTTTTAGACGTGACAGACATTCTACATCTTCCACGAAAGTGGAGGGCGGCGGTGTTTTTGTTGCGGTGGCGAAGCAAATTGGGGCCGTGCGGGTTTCCTCATTCGAGAGTGAAGCGGAGGATATTTGGATGTTATTTCGAGTGCATAATAGGGTGGTATATGCGTGCTGTGTTTATTTGCCGCCAGGCGATGAGTTCGAAACCATGAGCAATATATTTGCTACAAGTTTATCCAATTTAGTAGATCGTTTAGGGAAGAGCATTGCTCTAGTGTGTGGTGATTTTAATTGTACGACTATAGACTGGAATCCTAGTGGACTTGGATATTATGAGCCGAATAATGTAAGTGCTAAATACTCGAATGTTATTGACTCTCTCTCATTCTGCCAATTTTTACAACTTAATTATATATCAAACTGTAATGATCGACTTCTTGACCTTATACTATGTAATGAAAATATTGTAACTGATATCACACACTGTTCTGCTCCTTTGGTCAATGAAGATCCTAATCATCCAGCGTTAGAATTTTTATTAGTATTGAGGCTATGAAATGTATCAGAGGAAATAACCGTTTTAGAAATTTCAAAAGAGCCGATTATACAGTTATAAATAGTCATCTGAATAGCGTGCCTTGGTCTGACATTCTCTCTCGTGGTAGTCTTGATGAAGATCTGAATGCTCTTTACGCGATCCTGTATGAAACAATTGAACAAAATATACCACTGATCACAAAAAATGGGAAATTTCCCTTATACTTCTCCATATCAACAATAAAATGTATTAGAGAAAAAAATAAATATTTTAAAAAATGGAAAACTTATAAAAATCGTTCAACTTTCAATACATATAAACTTCTCAGATCACGTTGCAAAACTCTGATCAGATCAGATTTTAGAAAATATATCTCAAATATCGAAAGAGAACTGCCTTAGGATCCAAAACGTTTTTGGCGTTATGTCGCATCAAACAAGAGGCACTCTGGTATTCCTGCTACTATGTTACTGGGGACAAATCGGCAAATTCCCACAAAGAAATAGCAAATTTGTTTGCACAGCAGTTTAGTGGTGTATTCGAAGCTCCTCTTCCAAATCGTGATTTTGATCAACTGATAACTGATGCATCTGGAGGATTGCAGTTTAGTCTGGACGAGGTCCTTCAGTGTCTCTCTAATATCGATTCAAAAAAAGGCTCAGGTCCTGATGATATTCCTTCTGTATTCGTGAAGAGTGCTGCTCAGGGCTTGTGCAAACCACTGCAAATGATATATAACAGGTCGCTCGCGATCGGAGTGTTTCCCAGTTGCTGGAAAATTGCTTCAGTTGTTCCAATTCATAAAGGTGGTGAAAAAAATCTGGTCAAAAATTACAGGCCGATCAGCAAATTGAACATTATGGCTAAATGCTTCGAATCTCTTGTCCACAAGTACTTACTTCAATCAGTAAAAAATATTTTGATCTCCGAACAGCATGGATTTATGAAGGGTAGGTCTATAGAAACAAACCTAATGTGCTATGCGAATTTTTACATAGTTCACTCGATAGTCAGAGACAGGTAGACTCAGTGTATACTGACTTCGGAAAGGCTTTCGATCGGATTGACCACTTTATACTAATAGAGAAGCTTATACTGGCCGGTGTTAGTGGGGTTCTTCTGAGATGGGTTGCTTCATATTTGAGTGGCAGGAGGCAGTTTGTCTCTATCATGGGTGAAAGCTCTGATGCTTTTAACGTTACCTCTGGGGTGCCCTAGGGTTCTCACTTGGGGCCCTCTTATTCAATATATATATCAATGATATAGGGGCTTTTTCTGTACTGTAAATATTTACTGTTCGCTGATGACTTGAAAATGTTTATGAAAGTCGAGAGCCTGTCTGACTGCTGCTTCTTCAGGAAGATCTTGAGAGACTTGTCGCTTATTGCATTAGAAATAGAATTACTTTGAACACTGACAAATGTCAGGTCATATCCTTCACCCGAGGCCGTGTTCATGTCCAGCACTTTCCCTATCGGATTGAGAACAGTAATCTCAATAGGGTCAAAACCATCAGACACTTGGGTATTATTTTCGATTCCAAATTGATATTTGATCCGCATGTTGAAGGTATTGTTGGGGCCTGTTTGAGGATGCTAGGGTTCATTTATAGGCAGTCTAAACCATTTAGCGACGCATCATCTCTGGTGTCGTTGTATTATTCCCATGTGTTCAGCAAGCTTAACTTCGGTTCGATTGTTTGGAATCCTCAATACGTAGTTTATATCAAACGATTAGAAAGTGTCCAAAATAGGTTCCTGCGTATGTATGCATACAAGTCTCATATTCATCTTAATCACCACTGTCCTGATTTAAGACGACAATGCGGATTGAATTCCTTCAACATTGTAGAATAGTTTTAATTTGACCCTCTTGTACAAAATATTGAACAATATTATAGACTGTTCCGAACTATTGGAGCAAATATCAATCAGTGTTCCTCAGCGCCAGTTAAGATCGCATATGCTCTTTCGTCCATCTTTTATCGTACAAATGCTGCTCAGAACTCCCCGATAAATAAAATGATTACACTCCATAATGATCACTGCCAGGGAATCGATTTTTCCATTTATCACTCTTCCAAGTAAAGAAGCTTTTGAAATTCAAATTCTTAAATTCAGACATATAAGATCTAGTGTTTTATAAGTTTTTTCTTGTTTTTATCTAGTTTTTCTGTAATATTTTCTCATATTGTTGTTTTTACATGAGAAGATATAGTCTCTCTAGTGTTTTGTATATTTTTCTTGTTTTATCTGGTTTTTCTGTAATATTTTTCTATTCTCCTCATACTGTTGTTTTAAATGAGAGAATATAGTCTCTCTCCATTTTCATTTGTTATACTATATGTGTTCACACTGCTGTTGATAACTATAATTTGGAACTAACCGTTAGATTTTTAATATCATATTATTTAGACTTTTATATACTTATAGGTACTTTTAAATTTTTAGCGTTAAGATAATTTAAGTTCACTTTTTATATCTATTAAGTGAGTACTTTTTGGGCCTTGGCCTGTTGTACCCCAAAGAGCCAAAATAAAATAAAAATAAAAAGATTATCTGTTTTCCTCGAGCAGTCCTCATTAAATACATATTCTATTGAATCAACCTCACCTTTCTCTTTTCAACTTGCACTGTGTCTCCATGAGATGCTTCGATATATTCGAGCTCTTCTTGTCTAATCCATCTATAACTTCGTGGATGATCAGCAACCAAGAGAACCATAAGAATACAAAATACCAATACAACAAACGTCAAGCTATAGAAAGACCAGGGCCAACCAAATCGCTCGATGATCAAACTGGTAGCTGGCATTGTTATGATTGAACCAAAAGTATTTCCCATCATTGCTGCTACAAATTTTCCTTTTTCATCTGGTGGAGCCCAATTACTAATAATATTCTGCATACATGGATATTGAAGACCTAGAAAAATAAACTTGTGTTTGATACTAATGGGCAGGATTATGGTCGCATGTAGCTCAGTGATGTGCTGATCCCAGGACTGCTACCATATATTACTGTTCCTGTACCTCCAGAATTCTGGAACCATTGGTAAACAGGTTCAGATCGACCGCTAGCTTTCTGGGCCTGATCCTCTTTCACCGATCGCGACCTACGGAGATTTGCGTTTGTTATTGAGGAAGTAGCAGTCCGAGGGTCAGTTGGTCTGTCAGTAAGACCTCGAATAATGTTACAAAGTGAAAACAACACGAAGACATAAACTTATATATTATTTTAATTACGTCAGAGATGCTCAAACGGTCGATCGCGAGTGCTTTTGAGTAGATCTCGAGAAGGAAAACATTTTTAATAAGTAGGTAACTAAACTACCAAAATTTATTATATAATAAAATAACACTCTGCTAACGGCAAAAGGCGGCGTTATCAAAGGAACGCGCGGTACTTGTCAAAGAAAAGCCGCTTTTTTATCCTTGTCGCTTTTCTAGAAATTTCGGGTGGCGCGTTTGAAGGGAATATTCGAGACTTTCGTTCACGCCGATATAAATGTTGCGCCTGCGCAAATTGGATTCATTCTGAATTGTAACTTGAAGGCAATACTACGTCGATACGTATTATTATTGAATAGTACAAAATCAGTGCAGCGAAGAAATCTAAAAAGTATCATTTTAATAGCGATTGGAAGGAAGAATTTTTCTTTTGTATGGAGAAGGATGAGTCTTATTTGTCGTGCGTCAGTTGCAATACCTAAGCGTGGTAACTAAGAGAGGCATCATAAAACGGTTCATATAAACTATAAAAGGATTTTCCGCCACAGAGTGAATTAAGACAACGAAGAGTAAGTGATTTGATATATTGTTTCAAAAAGAACAAACCATGTTCACAAGACCAGCCAAATAATCAAGAGCTGCTACCATTCGAAGATGGATCGGTTGTGAAGTAAGTATTAATTGAAGCGGGTGAGACTTTATTTGCAGATTTTAAAAATAAAACAGAAATCATGCCTGCTATTAGAGCTACAAGCTACCAATATATAAATTAGTGGAGCACCAGTTTTTGTGGCATTGTGTCGAGTTAATGAAAATTTTCCTTCATTTTTTCATTCCATTTCATTATACATCAACAAGTTTTGTGTTCTAAAGTTTTAAATATGGAGGAAATTATGGGCATTGCAACGAAAATTGTGAATTCCATCCGTGCGTGCACGTAGCTTGCAACGGCGGCTCTTTAAGTTGCAGTTGGACGATAGGGAGTCAGCTGGACACACTGACTTAGTTCTTCACACCGACGACAGGTGGTTGAGTGGCGGAAAATTCTTAGAACGGTTTCAAGAGTTATTGCCCGAAATAATAGCTTTTCTAGACGAAAGAGGTGATGACACTGATGTTGAAAAACGAAAAATGGCTGACTGATTTGGCATTTTTGACTGACATCACAACGCACTTAAACACCATTGACTTGGAGCTTCAAGGTAAAGGAAAAACTATTATTGAAATGATTTGCTCAGTAAACGCATTCAAAAGTAAATTGCAACTTATAATCGATCAACTGAAAAGAAAGGGTCTGAAACATTTTCCGTCTTCGAAAGCAAGGATTCCTCAGTTGAATTATGATACGTATGAGGTGAATTATCCATAGTTTTGGGACAATTCGAAATGCGTTTTATAAATGCAGTAAATTGGCAAATATAGCATCATTTATGAGTTATCCTTTTTCATGTAAAAACATTGAGGAATTAGCTACTGAAATAGCAAGTCAGTTTAATATGAACTCATGTTCTGTTGAAAATAAATTGGTGCAGATTATATCAGAAATACATCTCGAAGCTACAGCATCTGATACAAATATCTGAAGATAAATATCTAAGGCAAATCGCCCTTCAACTGACGCCAATGTTTTGGTCAACTTACTTGTGCGAGTGTGCATTTTCTGAAATGAAGATAACTAAATCGAAATATCGCAATAGACTAACTGACGATCATATGTCATCATGCTTTAGATTAGCACTCAGTTGTTACGTGCCATCTTATGAAAAGTATGATAAGAACATGCAATGCCACGCTTCAACATCCAAATTCACTCCTTAGTTAAGTTTAACACATATGTAACACTTTTGTTACCAATAAACTCACAATTTTGAATAACAATGAGTTTTTTCATTGATATTATAAAGAAGAACCTAACTAAACCTAACCCAAACCTTGAATAAAATAATGTATATTGTGCGGAAAGTTAATATCTATATATGCCACGGTACACCCTACCTAGGTAGGTAGGTAGATAGAGTGTATCGTGGATGTACGACAACCCTGCATCACACATACTTACAACCTCTCAGAGTTGATCGTAAGTAGTCTAAAAATATTGAGATAGTTCGCCAGCAGTTCAAGTTTGAGCACCCTAGTGTATTGTATAAATTACGAGCAGTGTCCATTTTGGAATTCTTCTATTCTTCTTTTCTAAATTAGATTTCTTATATGTTACATCTGATAATGTCTCACGAGAGACGGGCAGGGTTTCTCTCAATGAATTATCGAGAAGAAAGATAAGTCGAAGTAATAAGTATTAATTTATTGATTTCTGACCTAATCCCACTTCACATTAATATATAAATAAATCACTTACCACCAGCATTCCTACTATAAAACGCATGGTAAACACGCCGCCTGGTCCAACGTATTTGGTCATAGGTACGATGACATCGGTGCAGAAGCTCATAAAATGGAAGACCAAAATAAAAGACGCCATGGTCCAAAAATGTTACAAAAATTCCCGCTGGTATGGATATGATAGTGAGACCATAGAACAGGGCGCTTATGGAGTGTTGTTCCCATTTATAAGACCAGTCGTATCGAGGTCCGTACTTAAAAAAAATCAAATATCAGTTTTCAGAATTGTTGAGTTTTTCAGCACTAGAATAGATTCAATGCTATTGTAGGGTAGAAAAGGGTAATAGGAGTCACTTAAGCAAGTTTTCAAATAAAAGCTTACTTCAAAATTAAATATTTATTGCTAATGTTTTGTAACAAAAACACTTATTTGTCTAATAATTGAGATCAGTTTTAATCATCTTGTACATCAACTTAAGTTAAAAAAAAAAAAAAGGTTTGACTCCCATTGCACTTACTTCAGGGCAATGGTGGTCAGCCTGTGGGAAATGAGGATCAAGCAAAACTAACACATATCGCAGACGTACCCTTCGGCAGAATCCCATCCAGTACATTCTGCGTGTGCCCACAATCCACATGTGGTACAGCGGTACCACATCTCGTTGTTTCGTCCAAATTCACTGCATATTAAACATCTATTTCCTGCGTCTTCTGCATCATCATTCTCATCATCCTGGCATAAGTCGTTAGTGTTAGTGCTTGAGACTGATGTATCGTTTGAATCCTGAAGAACCTGTCTCTTTGCCCTTTTGGGACCATCACCGTTCTGCACCTTAGTCTTCTTCCCCTGACCCTTACCTTTCCATTTCTTTTTTTCTTTCTCTTGCTCTTTCTGTACTTTTTTTATCTTTTTATTTTCCTTTTCGTTCAAATCTTTCTTCAGTGGAGTTGAGGTTAATACAGTAGCATGCTGCTTCTTTCGGCGATGTTTCTCTTTAGCCACAGGTGTTTTCTTTGGTTATTTTATAAAATCGGATGGTTGAACATTTGACGGAGGATCCGACGACTCTTTGGCCTTTGATGTCCGGAATGAGATAACTATTTGCTCTGATTCACTTACAGCTGATAAATCTAATTGTTTTGATGTGAATGACATTTGAATTTACTTCTATGTCACAAGTAGAAATGGTAATAGATTCATTGCAAACGACTATAGAGTCAGATTGGAGAATCTCAGCAGCCCTAAAATCTTCTTCAGAAAATACTTGGGGATTTATTGGAAAAATACCTGTTGCCCTAAATCCCGATTCCGCTTTGTTAATAGACGCAACGGTAATATATGCTTTCCTCACCAATGACGCTACATCATAAGGAGTTATGTGTTCCAGGCGATTACTTTTCATATATAAATCACATTCCTTTTTGTATGCGGTTTTAAGAGGTCCAAAGAATGACACGTCCAAAGGCTGCATTCTGTGGGATGTGTGTGGTGGCAAGGATAACATATGGATATAGTTGCTTTTGCAAAATTCGTAGATAGGTAGGGAAGAATGACTAGCATGATTGTCTAAAATCAAGAGCACAGGTTCGTCCATAGAAGGTTTAGCATGTTTTTTAAAATGTGCGAGCCACTCAAGAAAGAGACTTTCATTTATCCAACCATTGTCGGAGCATTTATAAAGTGCTCCTGATGGACCATCCTTCTCAAGTGTTGGAGTCATTCTCTTGCGGGGATAAATAAACATAGGTGGGATGGAAGCCACCTGCAGCGCTCATCGCAAACATCAAAGTTATATTTTGCCTCCTCTCAACTGGTGATAGATCCCACTCTTCTGTCCTTTTGTTGCTAGTATTTTCTCTGGATTCTGTACAGTTGTCACATAATTTCCTCCAACAGCTTAAAAGTAACTGCACCTCCTCTTTATTGAACGCTGTTATTCGATTTATGCTGGTTAGCTCTGGTTTCCTCACATATATATTATTTCTAGCCATGAAAGCTTTCAACCAATCTCGACCAGCCATTTCTGTAACTTTATTGAAGTTATGATTTAAATTTGTACTTTCCGCATAATCAAATGCCAATTTCCTTATTTGAGTTGCAGTACAACCATAAAATATATTAGCCATCTCATTTTATCACATCAGCTAATTTTTCTTCAACTTCAGGCGTAAATACTGTACATCTTTCAAGACGTGGTTCTTGGATAGTCTTCTTTTTGAATCTTTTTTGTAAGCTCGAAAATGGGATACCAGTAGGTTTACTAGCTTCTCTTATAGAATAACCCTCTTGTTCCATAAGAGGCTTTTTGGAGAGACTAGGATGACCAATTGGCTTTTTCGGTTGTCCTTACTCGTACTTTTGGCATCTAGAAGCAAAAATATTAATATTAGTCTTTCACGGGTAATGGTAATCACCTGCGGACAATGGGGTCACTTGACTCTCATTAGCCGCTACTATACTGCCAAAGAAATAATAATAAAACAAAAAATCTAAGTTTGAACTGTGATATAAGACGCTAATCACAATTTTAAACATACAGACTACCTTTCTACAATAAACAAAATATGGTACACTTAAAAAAACGACACTCACCTCTAATGATATTTTTGCAAAAATTTACAATGACGATGCGCGAAAACAAAACACTAGTATCAATCAGCGACGTGCAGCGTTAACTGGCGCGTGGCGTTCGCGACGGGTTTAAAGACTATGTTCCGAGGTTTCGGGTGCGTAGTTTTGTAGATATGCGTGTGATTCCGATTGCCCGCTGACTCCAATTACCCGCCCTTCCCTACGTTGCAGACCATGATCTGACATTGATGATGTTAATTTCAAAGTTAACGAAGATTCAGCACCAATAATATATTATGGAAGAAAATCCAGAAGTTATTTCAAACTATTAGATGATTCCTGCTATTGAATGAAGATTCTATAGATACTGAATTATGACAGTTATGAAAATGTCTTTGTGGCTCGATGATGCATCGAGGATAGTAACAACGCTTCCATTTCGTCCCCCAAAATTTCTTTGGACGTTTGAAGGTGAAGATATAGTGCGTTGTCTTCTGCTAACAGCTTATATGTAATGTCAAAATATCAAAGAAACACAAAATGAGCTGAAGGTAGGTTATGGTACAACGGTTTTCCTTCGTCTGGAAAAGCTCGGGTGCCAGTTTTTTGTCGAAGATGTCACCTCAGGAAAGAGATCTGTTGCATCTTTCCTTCGAAATCTGGCCCTGGTAAGCTGCAGTTGCAGAAGAGTTCATCGTTATCTAATGCATTAGATATAACCAGAAAGTCAGCTTCATGTTCTTGATACCTGAAAGGGATCCTTCTGTTCTACTATGGTTTGAATAGATTTCACTCGGACTCGACTTACTGAGATAAAGGTTGAAGAAAGATAAAATGTTCTATGACTTTATTCAATGTCCTAGACAATACAGCCTCCATTCCATAAGTTACCGAACTGTTTCTATAAGAACAGTACTTCTAGTGCCATCTGTTGTTATATTGTACTCGTCGATAACTTGATACTTCATTGACAGCTGTTAAAAATTTCATGACATTTGTATGTAAACAACTAGAGCTATTGCGTCATGTTGGTTAGTGCGTTTAGTACATCGGTCGAAAAATGAATTTCAAACAAAGAGATGCAATTGAGCATGTAAACTTGGTAAATCTTTTACTGAAACGCACCAAATGCTACGAACTGCATATGGTAATGATTGTTTATCGCGTACGCAAGTGCACGACTGGATCAAACGATTCGAATCAGGTAGAACGACCCTGAATGATAACAAAAGATCAGGACGTCCCAAAACTGGATTATCAGGAGAAAACATCGTAAAGAGCGTGAATTATTCAAAAATAATGAAAAATCATCGGTGATATTCATTAAAATGGAATAACGCATTCCTCAAATAACTGTCTACCGCATTTTGCCGATGTGTTGAGCCTCACGAAGGTTAATTCGAGGTTTGTAACACACAAACCCGCGTTCGAGTAACACGATTACAAACTGCGTTCGGACATGTGATATCCTGCCACATAACTGGAGTATACATTTTGTGACAAAAACTAACATTGCTTTTTTTGCTATATAAGTTACTTTCTTCCTTGTATTGTAAATTACAACAGAAAATGACATGGACTTCGGTCCATGCTACAAGTACTAGAAACTACTTCAGATGAGACAAGTTCTGAGGAAGAATTTGACCATTGTAGTAAACATAATCTTCAATCTGATACTGATCAAGAGATTTTTGATCACGACATAGCTGAGACTGATGAAATTAGTGCCGACTCCGATTACTCGGAAGACAATAACCCTTTATCTGTTTTGAGAATACGCCGCCGTCCAACACTCCAAATCAGGAAACAATTGCTGAATGGCCAGGCGCATAAGTTACCAAACTTTTTTGTGTTGTAGACCCCTTGCCATGTTTTTCGGGTTAAGGTAGACCCCCTACTTACCTGATATTGATTTTTTGTAAATTTCTATCTGTAGTGAAGTTTAAAAACTTAAAGTAAAAACACATGTTAATTTATACATTTATTAGTTGAATTTATTTATTAAAACTAGTATCTGTTGTACAACATATACGTAGCATAAAATAAACTAAGCAATAAGTAAATATTTTTAGCGAGAAGAACGAACACGATGCTTTAATAATAAATTATCAACATTTGGCGTCACTTTTGCAAGGGTTAATCTTAAATCTCCTCGGCTAATGATGTCCAGTCTGTTTCATTTTTTCGTTAGGAGATTGGTAACAGCGCTGAACCCCTTTCCACTAGGTATGACGATGGAAAGGAAATTAAAAATTTCCTCGCTATATTCCATAATACGGGATAAATAACGGGTATGTTGTTTTGCAGCCAGAATTGCTGATATCCGTTTTTAAACTGAATCTTAAGTTCTTCGTTTGTACTTAGTTCAGTCAGTTCCTCTTGTAAAATGGCATTCGTTTCTTCTATGTCACTATATGGATTAATTATCCACGGTGGTATTACCATGGTCAAAACATCCTCAAACCTAGTTTCAAAATAGAGGGCATTTAAATGTTGAACATAGGTTGAAACGTCGTCTTCCTGGCAGTTTGTCTGTGACAAACTAGGGAATTGAGAAAATTCGCCCCGTCCAATATTTTGCTTCATTAGTTTAACTCTGGCAAGAAACGCTGATAAGATGGACTTTGTTTTAATCAAATTTAAACTGTCGCCTTGTAACTGCAAATTAACCATATTAAATTTTGCAAACATATCTTTAGTATCCAGAAATTTTAAAATAGTCTCAAAAGTGCAAAAATTCTTGTCAAACATAAGCCTTTCGACAGCCAGCGTACTTCAGTGTGAAGGAGAGATTCATGCTATCTAACACTCAAAATTTCCGCAACTAAATGTTGGCGATGAAGGACGCAATGTATTGCTAACACCCCTGACACATTTTGTTTTAAATAGCTCATAAATCCACAATAACGTCCAACCATTACAGGAGCTCCATCTGTAGCTCCTGATATTATATTAAATAGAGGATTGCTTTTTCAATGAAGTAATCTTCAGAACAAGAAATATTGATTCACCTTTAGTGTCGCTTATCAAAGTTCTTGCGAAGAGCAGTTCTTAGAAGATTTCTTGATTCTTGATAACAAAACGAACGTATAACAATAATAATGCTGCATTACTAGGTAAAGTTGACTCTTCCAGTTGTATAGAGAAATGGGTAGTTTGCAAATAATTACACAAGAAGCTTTCAATATCAGAAGTCACTTCATCGATAAGTCTTTCAACACTATTATTGCTCAAGGGAACTCTTTTAATGATTTCAGAAGCAGGTTTGTGTGAAACAATTTTAAAACCTCTTCAACGGCTGACAAAATTAATTTCTCTGCGATAGTATGCGATTTTCCGGATTTTGCTATAAGTAGCGGATATTGTAAGACGCCCGCAAACCATCATCTTTTCTTTGTGACGTCGAAGCGAACATTCTGTCCAGTCTGGGTCTCTTCTGAAGTATGTCTTTTAGTGTTTGAGAAAGTATTTCAAATCCTGCAGCTTAGATTGTTTCATAGCGTCATTGCCCAAAACTTTGTTGCATAAAAGCCACATAGGCAATTGATTGTCCGACAATGATGGAATGAAGCCAAATTTCAAATAATCAACACTGTACTTTCTACTTTTCTCTTTAGATTCGGACATGGCATCAGCCATCTGTGAACAAAATTACATTATTTAAATAAGACATAAACACCAGCAGCTGTGTATTAAAATTTTTTAGATTTTTCCGAAAACATTCCATAATCCAAACATCTCCTTGCAGCAATTAGTTCGGATTACGGAGATCGCACTGTAATTATAATACCCGAATGCTAAAAAACTTTCAAAAAGAAATTATTGAGAAGTCCTCGTGTAATTCTGGATGACTGAATATTAAACTATTAATAACTGAAGTCATGATTGGCGTAATTCATCAATCTTTTCTAACTACGAGTACAAAACTAAAATTTGATAATAAATAATGTACTTACTTTTTCCGGCACTCTCAAACAAAATAACACTGATTCACTGTAATTTGTGTGATAAACTACCTATTTATATTTTTTAAATATTTTCTTAGCACTTTACTTTTCAAGATTCAGGAAACGAATAAACGTATTTGTCCCACATTCGTATTTATAGAGTGACGAATTGAACAAGTCAGTGCAAGTTAGCGAAGCTCTGTACAAGATGATACTGGTATTTCATTATGTGTAGGTTTTACAAGTTCAAAATGTATTGCGACCACAAAACGAATGCCTACATCCTACAACTTACAGAATTTTATAAACATATATAATAAATTTTTACTTCAAAGGTACTTTTATAAATAATATATATGTCTTTATATTATAAGATAGTATGATGTAAATATATAGGTACTATCAGTGTATGTGTTGAGATCACTATCGTGGACCCCATTTTCATTTCATGGACCCCCAAATTTTTTTTCGCTAACGTAGCTAACTTGCAAGTTGTCATAGACACCTGGGGGTCGATATAGATCACTTTGGTAATCACTGGCCAGGCGTAAAAGGAGCAGCAAGAGGAACAAATACCGAGATACAATGTTGGAATATTTTCAAGACTGAGGAAATAAAATCCATCATATTGAAACACACTAACGAAGAAATAGTAAAAGTAAAAAGACAAGAACAGTGCAATGAGTTAGATTATAAAATATGAAGGAAAGAACATCTACATAATTCGATACTTTTATCGAGTAGCTTTATATCGCCGGTCTCAATAAATCAAGTTGCCAGAGTCTCGAAGGTTTGTGGAGGACGAATGGAACAGGAGTGAACGTATTTAGAACAACAAGGTCCTTGCAAAGATTTAACTTTTGCAAAACTCTGACAGGGAGACCAGATAGATAACATGAAAGGAGAAGAGAACTCTATTCGACTTGATAATAATTCAACGAGAGAGGAACGTAAAAACTTGATGACATGGCTCGTATAAGAACAATTTTCGAAAAGTTTGTTAATTGCTGCCAGAAAGCTTACACCCTCCCGAATATATGACAAATAGATGAAATGCTATTCGCATTCAGGGTTCGATGTGGATATCGTGATTATATTCCCAGCAAATCTGCCGAGGACCCCAGCAAAGTCCAAGCTCTTGTTGTTTCAAAATCTTTCTACACCGTAAATTTAGAGGTATATGCAGGTCCGTATTCTGTAAGCAACAATGCTTTTGACGTGCTAGAAACACCAGTGCAGCCCATACAGCGCACAAATCGCAATATAACTTTCGATAACTGGTTTACCAGTTACGACTTGATGATGCATTTGCTAAATGAGCACAAGCTGACGTCGATTGGAACTAGGAGAAAAAACAACTATGTATCCCGGACACTCTCTAGGAAGCTCTATGTTCAGTCATCAAAAGAATGTTCCTATGGTCTCCAATGCCCTAAAAACATAAAGTGGTCATAGTCATATCAAGCCTTCACCAAGAACGATTGTCAGAATTTCTTCGTAAATTTTTCTTTAAATTAATCAAGTTCCACGAAGAAATAATATATGGGCGATGTCAACCCAGATTATTGGGTCCATAATCATTCTAAAACATCTATAGATCATAATCGGCATCACTTGGAAGACTGAACCTGGCCATCGGGGCTCTCTCGGTCAAACAGAGATGGAATTTGAGGAAATATCGCAGGTTATGTATTTTTTTTATTATCTCCTTAGTCCTTTTCATGACCTTGCTTGCTATGTAAAATCTTTTCCTAGATTTGTTTAGACACATAAGAAGTTTGATTGTTAAAATATTTTTCTGCTGTTTTTCTTTTTCCATTGTTACAGATTCCTGTCCCAAACCCCTTCCTTTCACCCTTTTTTGGAAATCATGGAATGCAAGAGAGAATGAAGCGGCTAAGCAGAAAAATCTTTGGTACTCTTTATGTACACACGACACTAACACAACATAAACAGACAAGCTATTGCTAGTGCAATAGCGACAGGAAACGAGTTTTTCCTCAGGTTTTTCACTCGTTTATTGAATCATATGGTGTTAGTATGGTTCCCCTGTTACATTTTCTGAGCTCACACTTGTGTTTTTCTGACACACACACCAAAATTATAGATATAATCATTTATTGTAAATACAATTACTCAAATTTTGTAAATCCTCTCCTTTCAAAAATATATATATATATATATATATATATATATATATATATATATATATATATATATATATATATATATATATATATATATATATATATATGACACATAGGAGTCATGAGACCAGGAGATAGGAGTTCAGGGACGGGACAAGGTCCTCCCAGATCAGGAGTTGGAGAGTAACCTTGGGCTCACCTAGGGCAGGAACGCTTTTTCCTGAAGTAGATCTATCTGACACCAGGACCGTGGCAGAGTATCTACCCGCCACATTAAACTAATACTGGATGTTTGTATTTTCAAAAAGTTCGGTTACTTATGGAGTGGAATTCGTATTACTGTATATAATATATACACAATCTGTGTCAATTCCAGCAATAATATACGAGTTCAGACAATTGAGTTATACCACCGATTTTTCAAGTATTCTACTGCAATGTGCTCGAAAGGTTACGAAAAAGTGTGCTCAGAGTGTGTCCAGACTTGGGTTCTGCATCACAACAATGCTCCCTGTCACACTGCGTTCTGTGTCTCTCAGTTTTTGGCGTCTAAAGGCATCGCAACGTTACCACAGCCACACTATTCACCAGACTTTTCTTATTCTCCCATATGAAAAAATTCATCAAAAGTCGACAATATCACTCCGTTGAAGATATCTAAGAAACTGTGACGAGGGTAATCGGAGGTGTGGGAGGGACTACTTCGAAGGATCGCAGCGATGTATCTTAATTTTTAAATGTACTCGATTTTTAATTTAGTCGCATTACTTAATTGTCTGATCTCCTAGATAAAGGCGTATAAGCCACAAAGCAATATTTTAAAGCATACAGGTCAAACTTAAACTATGTACAAGTATGCAAGCGAGCAAGGTGAAAGTAGTAAGAGGTAAACAAAGCGATATGAGTAGTAAAGTAGTGTACAGTTTTATCTACGGGCATGAAGCTGGCGGTCTGTGTGAATCTTTTTATCTTAAACACGTTAATATACCTACATATCCATCACTAGTTGCATTCAATTAGTTACATTTATATCCTTCGAACACTATTCAATATTCAATAGAACTCGGGAAAGTTAAAAACTAAACCATTAAAGTTGAGGTAATATCATCTCAGATCTCACTTACATCTCCAACAGTTTCATTCTTTCTTGGAGTCATCATGGCTAACAAGCTTATCTGGAAATGCGACCTAAACATATAATTCACAAAAGTGCCCCAGAAGAGCATCATAGCTACCCAAGCACGACTGGGAATTTTCTTACACATCTTGAGCTTACTTAAATACTTTTAACTTTCAAAATGCATGCATATAATTTCATTTGAAAAACAGCTATGTCAAGGTGTGACAAATAATAACGACTATTCTGTGCATACTATCAAAATGCAACAGAGGAAACTATAATAAATTTCATTAGCGTGACATAACATTGCTTGTTGATTGTCTCTCATATTGCACAAAACTACCACTCAGACAAACAGTGGATATTGACTTAACATTACTCAGACTTCGACATACTGAAAGGAAAGGTTAAGTTAGAAATGAGGTTTCAACTGATGGAATCTACATGAAAATTGACCAACCACAAGCACAGAGGAAATACCTTGAAGGCGTACTTAAGGAACTGGTACAGGAAATAATACTAGAAAGGAGGACATAAAATTGAAACATATTTATGGCACTCTAAGAATTCTCGAAGTAAACATACCACAGATTCCAAAAACTAATCAAAGTAGATCCTGTGGACGTCACGTATTGGTACAGCAATGTGAATTGTGAAAATAATCCCACCACAAACATAAAATGTAAAAAATGCAAGTGTCGCAATGAAAACACTTTGCCGTAAAAGGTGTGAGATCATCCTGTAGTTGACCACTTAAAAATGAGCTGATGGTCGAAATCGGTCGTGTTCGTAAAGACAAAATTGTGAGAAGTATAGAATATATCTATCACTTCATCTATGGTGTAAAAACATTTTCATGAAATAGATAAATCATCAATATCGCTCCTCATGAATATGAGACGCCAAATCGAGCAAAAGCAAAATTACATAAACATCGAGAAAAGTAAAAGAACAAAACACAAAGGCACGGCCGTACCATCCTTTTCAGAAACCGTTTCAGAGCATTTTCGACCTACTATAACTTTGTTGAGGATAAAGCAGACTAGCTGTGCCTTCATTATTCAAGGGATACTACCAAAATTACCCATTTCACAAATTTTCTTGCTCATAACACCTATATAATAGAAACTACAGACTGTCGAACTTCTCCATTTTACCTCTTTCTGTAATAACTGATTCACTGATCATCATATGTTTGAGAACTTGTAGCATACACAGTAACTTCAATTTTGGATTTAGTCAATTTTTGCTAGAATCATGCTCTTACCTTTTTTTTCTGAATATGAATCAAATGTTTGTATATTTGCAACACATCATTGATCTCTTCCACACCTTTTTTCACGGCAGAGTGTTCATGAACATTCATGATAAGATGAACTTAAAGCATTTTGTCAATATTTATGTCACATTTTATGTTTTTTCATCCTTACACGTGGACTCATCTTTTTAAGAAAAATAATCGCATTGGCTACCCTTCTTATAAGGATGAACATGATCAATAATATTTTATGATTGAAAAATCATATGGTTTTCAAAAGATATGAAGGTACCAATCGAACATTTCAAAAATGGCAACAGAACAGAATTAACATACTGATTTTCAATTTTCAAAGAATAATATCCTCGAAGGAGCAACAGTAACTACTGAAATCATTTTATCATATCGTGCCATGAAAGTCATTATTTTTTCCTATATGAATACAAATGTGTGATATTAACACATCATAACACCTTTTACGGCAGAGTTCATGCGAGACTTGCATTTTTTACATTTTATGTTTTTGTGGATCAATAATCATACCTTCACGAAGGATGAACATGATCAAAACTTTTCATATGGTTTTCAAAATTTGCAAGGTCTAAACAACAGAACAGAGATTAAGCAGATGATTTTCTATTTCAAAAGAACTGGTTGAAAAGTTGTCCACTATTCGATGTAATATATTTAAATTCAATTTTAATATATACATTATCAATTATGGCTATTTTGAATAAAAGAAAGCCTATGTCGTGATACATTATCTACAATATAGATATTTCCCCAAATTAGAGGCCAAAGTAAGCTACACAGGCAATGGTGTCTTGTTGCGTATTGTTGATTGCCTAAAGAATCGTTTCTCAAGGGCGCGGCGGTTCAACTCTTTCTTCCACAGAGGTTGCCTCAGACGTTCAATAATATTGTCGATATTTTGCAATATTGAAAATATTATTGATCGTGTAGGATGAAATATTGATGGTTTACTTCATATTGATGGATTGATGTCAATATTTTTGACATAAATATTGACAATATTATTGTCCGTGTGAGGCGCCCTTTAGAGTTCTTTTATGGCGTAGGAATGAGCGGACTTCTGTTTATGATCTGAGTGGCGAAGAAATAAACTTTCATTGAGCTAATTAGGTTGAACCAGAATTGCGGTTAGAATGAAAAGTGCTAAGTTTTATGTAATTTATGTGGAAGTTATGACTCTTCAAGTGAATATTAGTGTTCAAAACTTCTGCAAATTCTTCCCAGAGCCATACGAATGTTGTCTTATCGTTCGTTTCACCACAAGATTATTATTATTATTATTATAAGAAGGATATTACGTACCTTTCTCGAAGTAGGTTTCTAAGGTGAGGAAGCACTAGGTATGTGTGAAGCTCGAATTCAGAAAACAGAGCGGATTCTAGAATTTTGAATTTTTTCTTACTCTGACTAAAAAAATGACTAAATCCAAAAATTGAAGTATGTGTGTATGCTACAAGTTCTCAAACATATGATGATCAGTGAATCAGTTATAACAGAAAGAGGTAAAATGAAGAAGTTCGACAGTATGTAGTTTCTATAATGGTTGATATTGGGTGATATGAGCAAGAGAATTTGTAGAACGGGTAATTTTGGTAGTATCCCTTGAATAATGAAGGCTCAGCTAGTCTGCTTTATCCTCAAAAAGTTATAGAAGGTCGAAAATGCTCTAAAAGGATGGTACGGCCGTGCCTTTGTGTTTTGTTCGTTTACTTTTCACGATGTTTATATAATTCTGCTTTTGCTCGACTTGGCGTCTCATATTCATAAGGAACGATATTGATGATTTATCTATTTCATGAAAATGTTTTTACAACATAGATGAAGTAATAGATATATTCTAAACTTTCCACAATTTTGTCTTTACGAACACTACCGATTTCGACCGACAGCTCATTTTAAGTGGTCAACTACAGGATGTACTTCTTTATATAAATACTAGCCTAATTTGATATAAAGTGTTGAAGAGGTATTAATGTCTAGCTAGCTACTAAGGGTGATTTCACTTGGATTTTCAAGTTTATTGATTGTATGTTCTCATACAGAATGAGAAAACTGATTCCAATGAAATCAATGAATGGACTAATCAAATTGCACAGAGAAGAAAAATCCGAAAATCAGGTATTAGTATCATGTAGAAATACACACACAAATTATCAAAGTGTTTAAGTCAGAAATTTATTTATCTCACAAACTTCCTTTACAAACACACCATTTTGAACTTTAAATATCACGTACAAAAACTTTCTAGGCTCAAAAACACACAATGTCTTAACTTAGTTTCATTTGATATAAAGAACATGTATTCCAACAGTTGAATGCCCTCCGATAGACAGAGAAATACACACCACAAAAATTGTCGCATCACCTGGTATTCTGAATTCCACAATCGATTAAGCAGTTCGATCGCAGTTTTTTGTCAACATATGTTTCTGGACATATGAGGGAAAAATCTTATCTATGTAGTAACATTTGTTTCCATATGATCTCAAACACGTCTGAGACAAGAATGAGTTTATTTGACTATCAGCAGTGTTCATTCAATTTTTCTTCAGTGTTTACGCTAAATTAATGCAAGTTTTCTGTGTTTCTTGTTGATTTTCGAATCTTTGAATTTATCGTAATGGCTGCTGAACGTCCTGGACGCTATTTGAGTGATCATGAAGTGGTAAGAATTGTAACACTTCTAGAGGAGGGGCGAAGCCAACGTTACGTGGCGAACTTGTTGAATGTTAACCAAAGCACTATTTCAAGAGCAATTAATCGGTACCACGAAACAGGGGTATATGGAAGAAGGGCCGGACAGGGAAGAAATCGGATAACAACACCAGTTGATGATCGTTGGCTTCGTTTAACTGCACTAAGAGTTCGGCACTGTACGGCTAGAATGCTACAAAATGAACTTGCACTTTCCAAAAATGTGCATATTTCATTGCAAACTGTTAGGAACAGGCTCAGAGAAGACGATATCAGACTAAGGGTGGCTTCTACCGGCCGGCGTCTCACCAGAGAGCATCGAGTTGCAAGACTTCAACAGCCCAAAAAGGCTTACCTCTTTAAAAATATCGAGCTACGCGCCGCTGACAACCAAGGGAATTAAGGGTACTCATCAAATAAAAAAATCACATGGGGAATATTAAAAAAGGGCCAACGCGCTTTTTATCTAGTTGAGATTAGTTTTGAAAATAAAAATCTGCAAAAGATATTTATTGCAGCTATATATATATATATATATATATATATATATATATATATATATATATATATATATATATATATACATATTACAAAAGAGAAGATCAGAATCTGTATGAACCTGTAGGATCATGAAAAACTTTTATGATATAAACCAGTTTATCCCAAACCAGAACAGGCAGTGTCAGGGGCCACTCAAAGAAACTGGCTATGGAGAAATACAACAAACTACCTAGAAAGAACTTTTTAACTAATGAATGGTGAGGTGTTTGCATAATATTCTTCAAGAAACGTATAAACTCTTTCAAAATCGGTGTTGATTTCCGTGGTATCAGTGCCCTCACATTTGCTCACGACGGAAGCTTAGAGAACCATCAGAGCATTAATATAGATAATTTCACCATCTATTCATCGGCGCAAGCCGCTTCTCATTACAGAAATATAACAATAATAATAAATATAATACTACTTTCCTCAGCCGTTGCTTGAATAGAAGCTTACACTGAAAAGATAGATGTTTGCTTCGGGATTACAACCATAAAACCATGATCCATAAAAAGTTTTAATCTTCTAAAGTAAATTTTCATCACCATTAACCGTTACCAAGTTGTTCTGAGCAATTTTAATGCGAGTTTTTCTGATCATCCGTCAGCAGTTTCGGAATGAATTTCGCATACATGCGAATCATCTGCACTACTTTTCGATAATTTTAGATCACACTCTATTTTTCGCTCAAATAATCGACGATCTCCATTGATTCCTAGTCGCACGCGTTCGACATTATCGTTTATTTGGACAACTAAGGGCAACTCAGAGCGAGGGTCGCTATTAACATTTCACCATACATTCGTCTCCAATTGCGCAAAATTCAACACAAATTTCCAATTGTTTCGTCTTTGCCAACAGAGGTCGCTCTAGAGATGTGAAGATAGGTTGAAACTTTTGGATCAATCGTACTTCCATTATCGCGGGTTCAAATACCAGAATTAGCCACAGACAGAGGTACTTACACCTTTATAATATATTATAGAAAATTATGAAACCATTTTTCATTCTTAGAATCTTTATTTGAATCACAACAACTTCAATTAATTCTACGTCGTGGATGGTGGTCTGGCGTCTTGCTTTTGATTCCAGGGTTGTATTTCAACAGATCCAAATAAAATGAATACCACACCACTAATGATATAAAGAACTCCACTGATACCAAAAATTATTATCCATTCCGGTAATTCACTCTGAAATTCAAGGAATCAAAAATATTGATACATAATGCAGGGTATATCCAAAAATAGTTTTCTAGAAATATTCATTCAAAATGAAGCTACAAAGTTCGAGAGTTTTTTCAAGGTGAACCCCTCAGGTATGTATGTACTTCTTCCAACGACTCCACCACACACGTGTGCTTTCAGGATGGGGATCATTGGAAACTTCATGCAGATATTAATAGCGATTTAAACTACTTCAATCGAGTACTTCTGTTTCTGGGTCGTATAGTTCATATTAGTTTACTGAGGCAAGATCCGAATACTAGAAGAAGATCTCCTGCAGTTTCGCTTAAGTCTTGGCCAGGAGCTCATGGGTGGAGAGCAGCGTAACTGGAAGGGATATTTAACGCAGGTGGAAATTCTATGAAACAATCTCAAGCATACTTGCTTCCTCCATCATTGTGACACATAAGCCACAAATCAGATTGAACAAATTTTGCAGATAAGCCAAATTTTTTCCATCTCTTGTTCCTGAAGTACGTCTACCACCCACTCTCTCAGCCAGTTTCGAAATTTTTCGAAACCGTCGAAGCTTTCGAGTCATTTCATGAGTGTCAACAAGTGTTTCCTAATGTTTCTGTAGAATATGGTGGCTTATTGATGTCCAAGCTGATCCTCCACTTGGTGAGATATTGGCAGAATAACTAAATCCTAATCTCTCCCATATCACTAAATTTATTGTTTTACGACCAATAGAAACACACAAAAACCTCGTTTTAATATTTCATCATTGTATATCTTACTTTCTCTTTCGTTATTTCCGCTACCATGGCTGGTATTATGAATCCAGGCATAGATCCGAAAAAATTCATGATTCCAATCTGAGTTCCAGCAAAATTCGGTGCCAGATCTTGAGGATTACCTGTACTAGTCACTACTGAAGCTCCATTGAAAGCCATAACAATGATGATTAGTGCCACAGACACTGCAACATTATCTCCTACAACAATGTATAGGAATAATGTTATACCTGGGATTATATGGGCTGAAACAATAACTTCAATGAGAAATTTTACATATAGTTGCATTTTTATGGATAAAATTATCTCACAAGCTCATTATTCTGCGAATTTATCTAATCTAGAACGTTTTTCCAATGGACCAGCCTCTTCGCAAATGACTTGTACACAGCCAGAAATGAAATTTATGATGGGCTAGTTTTCTTCAAAAATAAAATATGTATCATCCGAAATTAACCAGAAGAGAAGATATAGACATTAATGTATTAAAGAATGTTGTTTTATTCACCCTCAAATTGGCAGACAGTTAGTCGAGTGTTCATAATGAATGCGCCAAAATATTATCACTTATAAATTGTTAATTGATTCCGCCGTTATATAGTGATCATGATGATAATAAGAAATTAAACTATGTTTTATAGTATTACAAGAGATTTATTGAAAATCAGAATAGCAATTTTGGTCTCTCGACTATCTTCAGCTAACAACAAGTATTGAACTAAAGTTGAAAATGCAAACATATATGAACAGATAGATACAAAATTAACAAGGGTCTAAATAAGAGGTAAGAAACTGATTGTGTAATTTTGGTAAAAGCAGGTATCATTTGAAGATATCAAACAGGGATGAATAAGCCGGGCCATACTGGCCGTTCAGAAGATTATCTCTATTGGGAGTTCTCTGCAGTTTGAAAGTTTCGATGCATTCCAAGAAATCTAACTTTTGTCGCTTAGGTATTCTGTGAATAATGTGAAGTTGATCCATGGGTGGAAAATGATGGCCATTTTCGATACAATGTGGAGCGAACGTAGATTCGTCAGTTCTCTGGTTATTGTAATTCGATTGATGCTTTTGTATCTAGTTTTGCATAAACCACCAGTTTGACCTACATAGACGCCTTCACAATCCATACAAGACAACTTGTAAACTCCAATATTGTTTAATTTATCAGTTTCATCTTCAACTATAGAAAAAACAACTTTCATAAATCATTCTATCATTAATGGATCCTTGCCAGTAGCTCTTCTTCTTTTGATTTCGGCTTTTATATCAATTGACCACCATGCGGTTTGTTTGTTTCATAGGCTTATTACATTATTTAATTTATAGACACGGTTATTACCTTAACTCTACAAAAGTGCCGAAAAGAGCCCAATAACGTTTGAAACAGCAATAGAAATAATGAAATACCAAAGTTATCAGTAATACATAACTATCATAATAGACAGTCAATATTGCTGCGAAGGTATAAATATATATATATATATATATATATATATATATATATATATATATATATATATATATATATATATATATATGATCTATTTTCCCTTGTCTACCCTTAGGGTGTAGGGATTATTTTTCAATTATAGTTCATATTGTATCAGCTTCTTCCAGTTCTTCCGATTTGCTGATACTGGTTTATCCTATTCATTATTGTCTCTCCTTTAATCCTTCTGAGGTACTTCATTTCAGTCGCCTGTAATTTGCTGTTTTCCTGTTTACTAAGCACCCATGACTCACATCCGTATGTTAAGATTGGTCTATATATACATCGGATAAGCCCTATATTCATTGCGTAATATACTTTGTTTGTCTTGACTATTCTTTGATGCAGCTCTGAATTTGGTTTGCCACTTTCATCGATTATAGTTCCCAGGATTTGTAATTTTTCACTCGTTCTATTGTTTCATTTTCAATCTTAATACTTATGCCTTCCGGTTCTCTCGATATCATCATTACTTTCGTCTTATTTTAATTCATTACCATGCCGTTTTCTGCAGGGTCATTTTCCATACGTTAAGATTGTCCTGCAAATATTCCTCACTCTCAGCGATTATTGCCACTTTATCCGCGAAAATACACTGAGAAATTTCACACTTCAAGTTTCCTGTATCCCATATGTGTTGACTTGATTCTTTCTTTACTTTGTCCATGAATGTTAAAAAGAGCAGAGGTGGTCAATTGAGATAAAAGCCGAAATCAAGAAGACGAAGAGCTACTGGCAAGGATACCTTAATGATAGAACAGAAATAAAATGGGAGATGTAAAAAGAGCAGAGGAAAAAGTGAAAAATTTGGTATTAGAAGCAAAACAGAAAATTTGGCAGGAATTTGGAAATAAGTTAGAAAATGATAGCAAAGGTAACTAAAAACTATTCTTCAGAGTACTGAAGGAGCAGAGAAAGGGAAAAGACAAGATTCAATTGCTATCCGGGATTCTAAAGGAAAAATATAAATATGAACAGAAGAAGGGCCAATTATGGAAAGATGGAAAGAATATGTCGACCACTTATTGAATGAAGGAAATGACGGAGCGGAGACAGGAACACACTTACAGGAAAAAGAATCGACGGAAAAACCACAGGAAGATGAAATAGAAGAGGAAATTACAAGAAACTAACTAATCCAGGTAATTAAAACTTTAAGAAATGGAAAAGCACAGGAGAAGACAAAATAACAACTGAGATGATTAAAAACATAGGAGAGGGAGTAGAACTGTTGCTGACTATAGTTAATAAAGTTTGGAAAGAAGAACGGATACCCGGTGATTGGAGGGTGGGTTTGATAGTACCTATATACAAAGACGGAGATAGCGAAAACAATAGTTATTATAGAGGAATAACACTTCTAAGCACAGTGGTGAAATTATACGAAAAAATATTAAAAAAGAGATTGAGGGCTATTATCGTACCGACATTACTAGAATACCAAAGCAGATTCAGAGGAATCAAGAGCACATTTTCTACTCTGGAAGAAATCATCTGAAGGACCTTGGCTAGCGACAGAACATTGCACCTAGCATTTATAGACTTGGAGAAAGCATTTGACAAAGTGAAGAGGAAGATAATATGGGAAATAATGGGTTAAAGAAGGGTAAATAACAAATTGATTGCGGCAGCCAAAAGTTCATATAAAAAAAGGAAAATTGTGAGATCATAAAGAATATGAGATCTAGAATTTTTTGACCAAAGAGGAGTAAGACAAGGGGAGTATTGAGTCAACTGCTCTTTATAACATTCATGGACAATATCCTCAAACAATCTAAAAAAGTATCAAGTCAACACATGTGGTATACAGGAAACTTGAAAGTGTGAATATTTCTGAGTGTATTTTCGCGGATGATGTGGCAATAATCGCTAAGAGTGAGAAAGATTTGCAGGACAATCTTAACGTATGGAAGATGACCCTGCAGAAAAATAGCATAGTAATTAATCAAAATAAGACGGAAGTATTGACGATATCGAGAAAACCGAAATATATAAGTATTAAGATTGAAAATGAAACAATAGAACAAGGGGAAAGGTACAAATACCTGGGACATATACTCGAAAAGTGGCACACAAAATTCAGAACTGAATCAATGTATAGAGAAGACAAACAAAGTATGAATAAGGGATTCATCAACAGGAAAAAGCAGATAATTTATTGCACAATGTTTGTTAGGTTGTTTGTTTTTCCTTTAACCTGCTTTGCCTTTTCGGTTAATGATACGTCGGGGAGCTCTGTCACCTCACTAACCAGGTAGTTTTCAAGAACCCTTTGGAGTCGAGAGAAGGGATCTTTAATGTCAAACACATCTCTGTTACACAGGACTGATGGCTTTATATCTCTTCAAACCGATGGAGAGCGATTTACAGAACCCGAAAAATCGCACCAACTTTTTGGGGATTAAAATCAGATACTTCTGCGTTGAAGACGAGCGACCTTACCTCTGCGCAATGTTTGTTCCAAAATATTTAGTGACGTTTGACATTGAATGATTTGACATTTCGATTTTTCTCATTTCGTTATTGTTATCGTATCTATAGCGCATAATGCTTACTGAGGCGTCGTTGGGACCTATTGAATTTTAAGGTTAGGTATTAAAATGAATAAATCGGGTGTTTGCTTTGATGAGTGTACTTTTCTCAACAATGATCATTTCAAAATAAATAATACCAGACATTCCAGCAACTACAAATACAAGGTTCCAAGACATATGTTTTCCACAGAAACTACTCAAAATTGAATAAGTAATCAAAAAGAATGGAAAATGGAGTTGCCATTTAAAAAGTCCGAGTGAAGGTCAGTATCCGGTGTTCCGAGAGAGAGATCAATAATAATCATTCAGGTTCTTGGAATATGATTCAATATGCAATTAGGTTTTTGTTTCATTGAAATCGATCAACAACTGAAGGAGCTATGGCTTGGGGCGCTTTTCACAGAACTTGAAAACTTGAATCAGAACAAATATAATGAAATTTTCATTCGAATTTCACTAGATTTCCTCGATGATCTTCTTCCGCAAGCACGAAGAAATATGTACTTTTGACATTATAGTGCTGCTCCTCTGAACGCAGCTTTGAATTTCAATTGGCTGAACAATAATTTTGGATAGGCACAAATGGTTTCCATTAGGTAGCCAGCCCGCTCCCCAGATATGACACTTCCTGATTTTTTGCTCTGGAATTACCAACAGGATCGAGTTTACCGTACTCCACCAGAAAATTTGGCCTGTCCGAAAATTCCTCCAGATGTCGTTCTGAATGCAACACGTATTATATTCAGGATATGTCATTTCATGACAACAATTTCAACTAGAATTTCTTTGATAGAAGTTGAGTCCTTTCATTTCGTTATTAAGATTCATTGAAACATATGTCTCACTTTCTTAAATTTTTTTCGAGTATGGAAACTCTCAGCGCAAGGGTTCATCACGATCTGGAAATCGTTCTTGATAGAGTCGAATAGCTCGAGCACTATTTAGATTGAAAATAAACTTGCATCAAGTCTGTATTCACTTGATTCTTGTACCATTAGTTCTCTGTGAAAAAGAGTCGAAACGACACAGTAACAAGAATTAGTGGGTAGGTATTAAATCTGCCATTATTTCTCGTTAATAATTGCGAATTAGAATCTTCTTTTACCTGTTGAGTCTCCTTTTACCCAAAATACAAAAGAGTGTTATTCGAACTGAATTTAAGGTCCAAAATACTTTCTAATAAAGAAAAATTTTATCGCAAAATCAAACAATCGCTCATTCTATGAATTACATCGTTGAATTGGAAATGTTAGTGTTCTACCGGAATTTTTCGATAATTACTTCATTCTTGGAAAATCCAACGTTTTAAGTGAAAATTTTTAGCATAAGATAGTCAAAGTTCAAAATGCAATTAGAATTACTCACAAAATAATATAAATCCTTTTCTTATCACGACTTTCCTCAACAACTCCCTCTTGAGAAGAAAATCTGCAATACCTCCAAAAATGAATCCACACACGAACCTCGATAAACTAGGTGTGGAGGTCAGAAATCCAACGTTTTCGATATCAAACTTGAGCACATCCGCCATAAATTTCGGTACAACAGTCAATAAAAGATACAGACTCCACAAATTTCCAAACTGACAGATCACCAAAATTATGAACGGAATTGAAGTTGCCATCTTGAGGAAAGGCTGTTTCGACTGAAATATAAATAGTCGTGATTTGATTTTGGCAGCTTGAATAGAAAAGAAATGATAAAAGTATTTTTCAATCATTTATCTGAAGGAAGTTCAAAGATTTAAATCTCGTTCGATGGAATATAAACACTTGTCTGTTTGATGTTTGATAAGAATTGTGTACTAAAATTATTATTCGCAAATATAATTCAATTTGAAAATGTATCATGTGATTTTTCAAGAAATCTTACTGGTAACAAAACTTATACAACTACACTAACGGTACGGAACCTTAAGCAGAATGGTGGTAGCATTGGTTTGGGAGGTTTCAATACCTACTATCCAAATTTTCATGGACAACGGAATTTCAGGTCATTTCAGCTTCCTTTCACGGGATACTAAAATCAGTAATTACATAACCTCTCCATAGATCAAGTAAAAGTGAAGCATTGGCCTCCAAGTTTCGCAAACCTCTTCATTCTGGACTTATTTCTAACGGACCATCTTAAAATCGTAGTTTGCAGTTAACTAAGAGTGGCTGGCTACCACGGAAGTCAACATCTTCAACAGAGGGAAATAACCTACTTTCGTGAATGCAGTCAGGAGGCAGATCCCAGACTTAACATAATTGAAAGAGGAACTGGTGAGACAATGATTATCCCTAAGGGGCCCTCATGTCGGATGACAGAACCATCAACTTCAAGGTCACAGCGACAGAGAACCAGCAATAGCTCTTTCAGAAACCCACAAAAAACAAGATGGGGAAAATATGAAGTAGACCTAAAGACCTAACTGCAGAATAATAGCTAGCGGTTCAGGTCTGAACTAAACAAGCAGGAAATTTACTTGGCAACGAAATCAAGAATGCTTATCAGGAGAATTGTCCAGAATCGAAATACACCGGTCGGAAGAAACCTGCGTAATGGAGCAGGTAACTCTAAGAAATGCGTCAGGAAGTGCGAAGGGCCTTTAACAAGACCAGCAATACTATAAGAGGCCGGTACTGGTAGATGCACAAAGACTTGAAAATACAGTACAGTAACCGCATCAACGCTAGAGAAGTTTCAGTGAAGGAATTGAGAAATATCCGGAAGTAGCCAGGCTGAATCATATATGGGCGAAAACCCCCAAAGGATGGCTGGAAGCCATTCATATCTTGGAGATCGAGGCATTATGCCTGGATCTTCCCCTGCAGCACAACTTCCCAGATTTTTAGGAGGATCGAGAAGAAGAATTGTGGGCCACGAGATCCAGGTCAGGTAGAGCCAACTGGGACCTGGCGGACTCACCGACCAGGTTCGAGTGGGCTTTCAATACCTTTCTTCCATATAAATCACTTTTACTGAACGGTATTTACTCGGTCCTTCTTCAGAGAGCAAGTATTGCTCTGAGACACATTTCCGTGTGATGGAAAACGTCAAGGATAGTGTTCATGCCCAAACGGGGAAAACAAATTATACATCGGTGAGGGACTTCATGCCTATCATCTAACGTCATTCGTCATTCAAAGCTCTTGAGAGACTACTTGATAGAAATTCTTCAAGGTAAGGTGCTTAGCACTACTGCCTTACACCGTAATCAATACTCGTACACTGCTAGACTATCTACAGATTCAGCATTGCACTTGGCTGTTCAAATTATTGAGCAGCAGTTGGATAAGGGGAAATTTTGTTTGGCGACATTTCAGGATTTCGAGGGAACTTTCAAGTTCACCCCACCAAACCTTGTTCGAACGTTCTTAAAATCCCGACTCCTCTTACGGAATGGCTCATGGAGTTTTGGGGTAGGAGAATTACCTCGACCATGAAAATCACACCATCACATGAATAGTGAGACGAGGCTATCTGCAGGGCGTCGTGTCGACTGTCTGGCGCATGGTGGCGAATAATCTATTACCGGAACTGGACGAGGAGGGTTCATGTTTAAGCTTGAGCACACGACTTCGTTATTCTTATCAAACGAAGGGGTGTATGAATATACGGCAGATTACAGAGTGGAACACTGGTGTACGTCCTCTGATCTAGGAGTTAACCCAGAGGAGACGGAACTAGTTGTTTTACGAGAAAGCCTATGATTCTATCATGTTCAAGGACCATTTTCTTTGGATCAGGACCCGACATAAAAGAATCGGTTAAGAACTTGGGGTAGTACTGAATAGAAAACTCAGCTAGGCTCAGCATCTTAAGCTACAGACTGACAGATTTTCTGCTACACTCATTATATGTACGCACTTGGGGCTTGAAGCCACATGTGCTGATGTGATTCTTCAAACCGTTCTGCCATTCAGATTCACCTACGTCTCACTGGTCTGGTGAAGAGGGTGGAAAACAGATGGTGAGAAGTGTAGTAGATGCTCAAAAACACCCCTACCGAGGAGTTAGGTTTAGCATTAGGGATCGAACCACTGTACTTCACAATTATTATCAGGGCAGTTTTGACTCGGTGCTGGTCGGTGCAAGACATACCCTGTTTTCTGAAACTATAAAAAGCGACCACCTCCACTGGATGAACTCGGATAAAACCACGATGAAGTATCTCTTCGTTTGTAAAATCGAGGTCAAAATCCCACCCAGACAAGAGTGGGAGAAAAGAAAGGATTCCTTTCCAAATGAGGGGTAATCTGATACAGTGATGACTCGAAGACCAAAGAAGGATCAGGTAGTTCAGTTTAGTACCCGTTAGATAAACTTAAAACGGTTTTCCAGTCAGAGATCGTGGTGATACTAGGCTGCGTTCGAAGTCTGGCAGAACTGGGTACATTGGATAACGATCTATTCCGACTGTCAGGCTGCTCTGGGAGTTCTGGGCATAGACAGGATTATTAAGACTTCCTTAGTAATCTAGGAGTGCGTTCATGCACTATAAATATAAACAACCATGTTCGTGCCCTCGGTTCCGGGGGTCACACCGGGTTTAGAGAAAATGATACAATGGATAGGCTGTCCTGCCCAAGAAATAAAAATCCTCTACTAAGACCAGAGCCCGCAGTCGAGATCTCAACCTATGTTGTTGAGGCGAGGCTGGGAGACAGGCAAGTGGAACAACATAGGGTAACCTGGTTGATTGATCGGAGTTTCACCAGTCCAAGGCAATGCTACATCATCTAGTCAAACCTCGATAAGGTTGGAACTTGAAGACGACCTCATGCATATTTTCTGGCACAGATAATGACGGGGAATGGCAAGTTCAGATAACACCTGTGAGAGATAGGATTGGAGAATAACCCTCAGTACAAATTGTGTGAAATTGAGGACGAAACACCAATTTATTTGATCACCACTCGCCCGGATATGGACCCACTCGATTCGACGAATACGACATTGTCTCATTGTAGAGCATAACTAAAGTGTAAAGGCGGTTCTGGTCGAACAATTATGGAGAAATATCAATATTTATTATTATTATATGCTCTTATGTTCAATGGATTCGAATTTGATATGACTCAATTTTGTGCCGATAATTTATTTGAGCTATTGAAGTTTTTCTTGCGAATAGTTCGCGATATGAAAAATTCCTTGAGACAGAAAAATTTCAACAAGAATATAAGATCAGTTTATTTCAATTGAGATCGTCATTGACGCACTGCAAAAAAGTTTGGGTATAAAAACGCTTGTGTGAACCAAGGAAAACTAACAACGTCCGATTTTTCGAAACAATTCAGAATACCAAATGACGTAGGATTCAATACAAGTAATTTGAATTTCTGACAAATACCTCGAAAATTAGGGAATATATATTTATCTCACCCTTCCTGACTGTACAGATCCTTGCTGCTGTTCGAGTATAAAATCCACCTCTTTAGCACTGCAAAACCAGCTCTTGTTGGGATGATCGGAAACTAAAATAACCCAGCTCACAATAAATAATGCAGCCATTAATCCTGTGAAATAAAACCCCCAGTACCACTCCAATCTGGCAACAAGGTAACCAACAGCTGCTTGAGTTATAACGGCACCCAAAACGTTTCCCATGAGACAAGCTACAAATGATCCTTTCTCATTCGGAGGAGCCCATGCTGCTATAAGGCCATGAAGAGCTGGATATTGGCATCCCTGAAAAAGAAATTCTTATCTCAAATAATTATTCCCTCTCTCTTAATACTTATGGTTTATATGGTATAAGTTCAAAGGAATGTACATATTTGAGCAGAAACTGTGCAGATATTGTTGAGACTATTTTGTGAATATCAAATTTTCTAGTCTAGGACGGAAAACAACAGAGTACGGATCTCCTACCTTCGTTAAAGCAAAGGGCAAGTTCCATATTGATATGTCGCTGGCTTGAACCTATCAACATGGCAATCGGGGTTGCGACCAGTATAGTAAGAATCTCAGAAGGCAAAGAACCTTACTGGTGGGTTGAGGGCACTGGGAAGAAAGAGGAAACATGCCACAAGCAAGAACAGCCTATCCAGTGTTATCGTATTGGCGGTCAGATGACGCGAATCACATTTTGGATCTTTAGGAAGCTAGAAAGGAACTCAAAAGTGCCACACGCACGGCAAAGCAGGGTACTGAAAAAATACCTACACTCAGGAGAAGATCGAACCCGGAGTACAATATTGATAGAACCTCGAGAGAGTTGGAGAAAAGCAAAAGACGAGGTAACCCAAAATAATGGAAGACAGTCTGAAGGAAGAGGAGGAAGTGAAGAAAACTGTCAGTAGACACCAGGGATAAGCACTGTACCTTGAAGCCTCGAAGCAACTGGGGGAAAAATTATAACGGGTTTGACTCAAATGATCCAGTACTACAAGAGCAAGAGAGAATTCCTCAAAGTTTAGAAGGAGGAGAGGGTTGATGTGATGTTGCCCAAGGGAGGCAAGAATCTGAGCGACCAATTGGCGCATCGTCCACTATGTTTAATTAGTACTGTGTCGAGCGTTTTGAATAAATTGTTCGGAACCAGTTTATGAAGAGCATCTTTCGACTATTTATCTTAATACAAAAAATATTTTCCTCCAAATCGGTTTTCAAATTGCATGATAGAAAATGTTGCTCATACAAGGTTAGGAATTTGAAGTAATATTCATTTACCTGTTTTGAAACTATATTCAAACAACCAGTCTATTCTGGAGATGGCAACTATCTACCGGCAAAATTAGTATGAGCCATAACGTTCAATGAAAGCGACAATATTTCAACGCCAGAGTACAATCAAGTTCATCTTTTGAAATATTCGCATATATGATATGGACTAAATGAGTTGAAATGGGGTTTATTGGTTGAGTATTGCATCAAATGTAAAGGGGACCTGTTTTTCTTAGCAACTCATCAAAACATAATTTTATACAATTGGAATACAATACATACAAATCATTATGGATTACTATATCTATAGCATCTTTACTATCTTCTGGCAAATACTTGCAATTCTCAAAATAGGTGTTTAATTTGTTCCACGTTTTAACATATATAAATTGAAATTATAGCCTCGTGGGAAAAGGTTTCCAATTTTTTCTTTTTCAAAATTCATTAAGTAAAATATAATAAATAATAAAACTTCATTTGGAATTTATAGCATTGTGAGAAGCGAGTTATTTGTATGGACCGCTAACTCATAGTCTGTTATATGCACATTCATTATCTACACGAAATTCTCGAAAATCAATTTAATATTGACAAATTCAAATAAATTCTCACTCCAACCAGTCCCACGATGATCCTACACACAAAGAGGGGGGCCCAGGTTTCCATGACACATAATACAGAAGCGGATGTAACAACTGCACAAACTACTGAGCTCACTGTAATAGTCCAATATGGGCCGAAGAATTCTGCTATTGGCCCCCCTGGTAATGAACCAACTGTATACCCATAAAAATATGCTCCAAGAAGTTGTCCCTCTACAAAGGCAGGCCATTTAAACCTGGGGCCATACTGAAAGAAATATGATGTTTATTCAAACATATTGTTTTTTAAGTATGTTTCTATACTCAAATCATTAAGTTCAGATTGACGACTTGTGAAATCTTTTCATTTCACAGACATCTGTATAGAACCGAATACGCAGCTATGTAAGTTCATCAGGATCAATATTCAGACACAAACTTTAGATAACTCTTACATCTGGGAGCTCTTTTGTAATCCGTGTTCCATTACTTAGCACCTCAGTATTATTTTTTTTGATCATTGCGATAAGAGTAATAGGGAAGAATGTTCGAAAACAATAGTTCAAAGCTGTAGTGCATAATATCATGATCCCAATGCACATTCGATATGGTGGTTTTTCTGAAACAGATCGAAACAAAATTATTCTAAATCCTTCCTTATCCTGACTTCCATGAAACTCGCATCTGAAAAATATAATGCACAAGGCTAGACATTCCCTATGGCCATGGCAAATGACCTGTGAAAATAAGTGGAGTCTCGCCCCTAAACAATTTCACAGGTTATACGTGATGGTGATGAGACCATGTATCACCCAAGGCTATAATATTTGGTCTGAGTGCATCCTCGAAAACCAAACACAAATCAAGCTCTCTAAATGTATGATTGTCACTGCGGCGTTCCGCTTTATACCTTCTGCAGCCATGCAACTAATACTAGGCCATTCAGTGATTAGAGGAGCGGAAGGAATGGCTATGTACAGATTTCATCGCTATTTCCCGAAACTGCCAGATGTGGTTATCCTCGTGTCTAACACTCTACAGGTGGAAATTGAAGCCAAGGAGATGCTACAATATCAACGATATCCGAAACCAATATCATTCCTAGCAGATATGAATTAGCCAGATCCAGAAAGCATGTATTTGAGAATCTCTGTTGGTTCTCAAACTACCCCAAATTTGCACAATGAATGAAAATTGGTGGATCGCTAGTCCAACAGTCCATATATCTTGGTAAGCTTACAACTGTTTTTCAGGCAGAAATATCCGTCATTAACTGTTGCACTAATCTTAGGCTTGAGGGGCGAGCCTTCAGCTGTCAGAACTAAGACTTGGCTTGGATTTTCAAGGGTAGACCTATAAGACTAGTATCTACTGCCATATTAAGGTGGCAGCCGGTTAAGACTGATCAAGATCAAACTATGTGAATCAAAGAACTCAGATCTAATAAACTGGAACTGAAGAAACTCATTGAGTCACTATTGATTGATTGATTGATTATTTCAAGAAGGATGAAGTTTATAAATGAAATCTAAGGTAGAGTGTACCCACTGTGTCGTAGTTGCGGAGGTATCATCTAAGCCACACTCCAGTAAATATCTATATCTATCTAGTGCCATGGTGGCAAAGTGAAGTTAATGAACTGAATCCAAAAAGAGCGTTTTTGAAAAACTTATAATAATTCCTCTCCAAAAAAATATTATTCGAGAAAGCATTCGTCGAGCATCAAGAACGAAAACAAATGTCCGTTTTGATTATGCATTGTAGCTTCTATAATTTACTTTTTATGTTCAATTCTTTTCATATTCTGTCCATCGAGAAAATAGCAGTCTGGATGACCGTGTCATATATAGTCCAAGGTTAGGTTAGATAGATATACTTCTTGTGGATTTTGTGGTATCTCACATTTACAGTATATGTCAATAAGTCAATAAGTAAAAAGACCCATTGGTCCAAGTTTGTTTCAATATTGCCCACTTTGATTTACAAGCAATTCAAAGGGTAAACTGTTTCTAGAACAATGGAGGAGAGTCTCTTTCCACATAGCAAGGCAAGTTCTAATAGATATTGGGGAAAATTTCTTCTTGCTTTGAATTTAATCAGCAGAAGTGGACGTTGAGGGTTTATTATTGCTTTCTTCGGTTCCACATCTCTGGAAAATTGTATCCGATATCGAATGGAGATACCGTCAATACCTACAAGATGATAGTGTTTAAGAAACAAGATCTCTTGCTGACTCATTGATGGCTACATTGAAGTGATCTGCATGTGCTGATACTCGTAAACAGCTGCAGATTATAGTCGCCAAAACACAGATTGTCAACGCTGATGTTCATTGGATAAAGCATTTTATATCCCACTTTTGGTTGGCTACTGTTGGGTCTCCCTTTCATTGGTTTTATACAAGAACAAGTGTTTGGTTTTATTCTTTCTGCCGTTGTATGTATATACCTTTTTCTATCCCTTTAATTCCTCATTCTGAATATGCCCAGGTCAGATATTCTCCTTGCAAAATAATCTATTTGGACCACGTCTATCTTGTTATTATAAGTTTGTCTAGTATTGACTCTACAACCGCTGTGCATATTTCGATTTATTTTTGATTTCCACCCTTTTGGATCAGAGCAGCCAGCTACGAATGCCTCGTTTTTCCCCTTTCTGAGTTCGGTATTCTTTTCTTGAAGTACTGTTAATGGATAAAACACTTCATGAATACTTAAAATAATACATGGTTTCAGTACCACTAAATGCGTCAGGTAACGTCTCCACAAACATACACCAAGAGACGTCTTGCATCGTTCAATGTATCATGCAAAGAACTACCAGACAAAATTTCATTCGATAGGAACGTATGACGTTACAACCAGCAGACTATTTTCATTTCAATATTTTGACGACAATCAAAGCATCAATTGAAAGGAAATGACATAAATTTGTGGCTGCAGAAGTCAAACCCACCCATGGTGCCACAATTGAGGTACAAAATGAATATGGTTTTCCTCCAAAGCAATGCGCATTCAGTGGGCAGAAAGGCATCATAACAGTCTATAAGTATTTTGCTTATTCTGAAGCAATATCTTCCTCTAAAGATATTAAAAATTTGGAAAATCTCTAGAATATCCCTGATTAGGATGAGTCAAAGAATATTCTTTGCTCACATTTTTGGCGCATTTTTTCATCAGACTTATTGCAGAACTTTCATGAAAAGGTCTACATATGAAAATTACTTCAACTCACTCATTTTATATGCGTTGATTATTGTTTTTTATCAGCAAATCTTTGACTATTCAAAAATAACTTCAGCTACTCCAATCATATTTGAAGTTATAGTTGTCACTTCTGTCAAGAAATTATGACTTAAGGTTAGAAAAATGTGCGTTACTGCATACAAACACTGACAGCCACTAAAATCATATATGACGTATCACATTGGCAATGTGTAGTGTAGTACTGAATGTCCATACATGAGAAGTCACGAATTACGATAAAGTCTCTGTAAAATCGTATTTCCTAGTTTTTGTTCAAAGCTATATTTTGGAGCATTTTCAGATAGTATGTCCAAATTAAAGAATATAAATAAGCAGTACTCCACTCATCACAGCTCTTGAAGCTCTTCGAAAGTTCAAAACGGCGATTCGATTGGACTGGAAGTAAGCTGACGAGAAAACAAGAAGAACGATAACAGTTTTAACAAAGATAAAGAATTCGAATATCTAAGGAAGGAATCTCAACTTAAATGTACAGGAATTGAGCACTGAATTACATATGAAAATTATTATGTATCAAAAATCTTGAGGAAAGTAAGTATCATACATACCATTCAAAGATGGAAGGTAGACCCAGTCTCGTCGACGCTGCAATACCACCACATTATGCCAATGGCTACATGAATTGGTCACTTGTGACTAAATTTTCGATGCTCGACATATAGTCCGGTCTCCAGAGTGCGAAGTATTTTTCAGATAAGACATGATGCACTCTTTGGGAACGAGTTCCCAAATCCATTATTGAAGGGGAACTGGCTAGGAGGCTCATGATGGCAATATCACTAACAACGATCCTCTGGCGGGCAAATTATTGAGTTCTGCAACATACGAGGACGAGTTAACGTCAACATAAATGTTAGAGCAGTCAAACAACACTTACAATATTCGTAACCTCATGTTCTAGCCCTAACGGAAACTCAAATAAAGTAACAGTACACTACACCCACCTCAGTAGCTATGAATTATACTCAAGGGTTCGGCGTAAGAGAAGACTTTGTGTTTCTGAAGAAAGGATGCTCTGTGTCTATGTTGTCTGTTTCGATCTTCAATGATGAAAACTAATCTAGATTGTTTCAGTATCTAGCCGACAAAGTAGACATGATCGAAATACAGCGTGAGTCAGCTGAGGTGCTCATAATGCGACACTTCGTTTTCTACAAAATCAACAGGCATTTGTGATCAGCAGCAAGTTGTCGATGAGCTGATGAAAATTCCCAATACGCTCGATCCCTTTCTTGTAACAGATCCAGATAATTTCCGTTTACAGATCTCAGCACCCTCAAGCAACTCCCACCTAACCTTGTTTCTGCCACTGGTACTTCATTACAGCCACGCAATTAGGAACCAAGGACTTTCGGGAAGATATGGCATCACAACCGAGGCAGCTCGGAAGAGCTATGTGATTTTTTCTTGTCTTTTCCTTTTAACGATGTCTTTTTTCAGATCCTAATATTATTATCTGCACTGAATCCATCACTGAAGTTATTGTTGCAGACAGACTCTACATTCCTCACTTCACGAAAAAGCATCCGCAAAAATCCTTGGTTCACTTTAAAACTATCAAAAACCTGCTGCAGTTAAAAACAGAGCTGGAAGAAAATCCAACAGATGACACTATAGCTAATATGTACGTTTCAGGAACATTTGTAACTCAATAATTAATAGAGCGAAAACTAACTTCAATAGAATGAAAGAACTTGTCAGTTCCGATCTACGGCGAAGATAGTCAACAACTTTCTCAAGTCATCACCTGAAGAAAATGTGAATCTCTTTGCATAAATATTCTCGCAAAATTCTGTTTCAGATACATCAAACGCAGTGCCACCAAGCATCCCACATGTTCAATCGACTATGTCTGAAGTAGAAAGAGTGTGTACGGAAAAGCACTTTTCAACAACTAAACTGTAAATAAGCTGTAGGTCTTATTGGAATACCAGTAAATATGTTGAAAAATGTGTTCCAAAGTTAGCACCTCTTCTTAATCATCAATTTTAGACTACGTATAAAAGCCAAACGATCCCAGAGCATTACGAAGTTGCGAGAGTACAACTGATTTCAAAGAGAATGTAAAAATACATACTCAAAATGGCCATCCAATCGCATTGTTGCCCATGATGTCCAAAGTCATAGAAAGAGTGATAAACGATGAGCTCACGAAATATCTCGAGTTGCAGGGATCATCACGACAATAGGGTGTAACGTGTCAAGTGTTAATTTCAACAGTATTCAGTAGATTTGCTCGTTCACCCGAGTTTCAACTCCACGTTCTATCGGTTAATTGCAATTTACTTACATTTGTCCTTTGTGTGCTGCAAACCCAAGCCACTTCTGTAGTGTGGTAGTTGCCTGACTTCAGTGTCATAAAACTGAAATGGAACGCATTCATTCGATAAAGAAATATTTGTTGTCTTTCTTGCATTCATTGAAGGGTTCGAATATTTTCAGTTGACAGCTTGTTTTTCCTCCTCAAATTCTTGTAGAATTGGGGAATTGTGGATTTTAATTGGCTGAAAATACCGGAAGTTATTCGGAAAAGTGTGCGGAGAAGCAGCAATGTGAATTATAGTGTTTTGCACAGGAAATGCTCTTGTTCTTGGCAAACTGGTGCTTCGTGAAAAACGAAAATTTTGTTCAAGGGTCCTTTTCCATTTGTGTGTCTTCGTGAAAGAAGTTGAGCCTTTCTTCGATACCTTCATGTCAAAGCTGTAATCTTTACCTGTTGATTCTTAGAATCAATTATTTATCTTTGTGAAACCTTCCGATTGACAGAAGCTTTCAGGTCTGGGCTCAAAGACATCTTACCTTATCCCTTGGAGTTGATAGTGTATTACCAGTTTCTACGAACCTCTCCGAGAAACTTTTATCAATGCCTGAAGTGAATCCATACCTGTGAGTTGTAGGAATCCATCCTACGAACATGAGGATGTAGGAGCACGCCATCAAGAAACCCAACACTCCACCGACAACCTGAACCGTCAACATATTCCCTTAAGTTAAGTTAACTAGTTATACTTGTAGATCTCTTTTTGTTTTTTTATCTGCGCAGAACAGCTTATTTTGTATTTAGACAATAGACAAATTTAAGTAAATCCTTTGTTTTTCTTTATCTTGACTAGAGAGAGTGGTGCGAATACAACTACCAGATAAGAATATTAGGGAATCACGCTCTTGTTTTTTTCTGGGCTAGCTAGGTCAAAATTGAAACAAACCCTGAGATCACTCCATAAGGGGTGTAACGTTTCGAGTGTTTCCGTATACCACGGTCAACTGGTAACCTCCTTGCATACGTTACTCATTTGAGGACATTACCAAAAGATAAGCATGGCAAATCAACAATATTGCTTCTCGATGTCTCAATGGCCTTCGACATGGTTTCTGCCTGCAGCCTTGATGTATAAATTGAACACGTTTGGACTACCCGAAAAATTGAGTGATTAATATCTTTCTATAGTAGATCGATCTTTATCTTCAGTAGATCGATTCAGGTGGTATTTGATGATATAATCTTTTCAGGTTAATGAATAAGTAGTCCAGGACTGCATATTCTCGCCATTTCTCTGTCTATTGCAGATTTATAATCTGCTCTAACCACCAAGAACAGAATATTAGAGTCAAACCGGCATAAGTATATACCAACAAAGCACGTCACTCAATTCAGACTCAAAGAAAATAACATAATAGGGCCAGTTAGACTTGGTCAATTTTATCGCAGACAAGACGTAATCAACACCGTTCCTCTGAAAATTCACTGCTAGAGAACCTGCTTTAATCATGCAAGGACATCAAATTGCTTCATAAACATGGATCTATTCAGTATCACTACACCGAAGTTTGCTGGCATAACCATGTGTTAGGCAATACAAAATCTGTTTCGTCTAAACTCATTTTTTCTTCAGTGCTGCAGTACTTCACGCCGTCACAGCTGATGCTTTTATATAAAATACTGTCCA